>JAXCHO010000048.1:4857500-7257500 GCA_036630365.1 Acanthiza pusilla
CACAGACACACAAACACCCAGCAGTGTCACCAGCACCCCGTGTCAGCTGGTGGGGTCAGTCAGCAGGGCTGGGCAGTGGTCAGTGCCTGTGTCAGTGCAGGTGGCACACTCCAGCCCACAGAGCACACTGGAGCAGAATGGAGGCTATTTTTGGGCACGTGGTTCCCCTCAGCATACAGAATGTGCTACGAGGTGTCACTCGAACTGAATAAATACAGGAATGTTTGGGGAATTAGAAAAAGGCTTCTCTCTCCTTCCTTGTGCCTCTGCACCTTCTCCCACCAGCACAGAGCATGCGGGGAGACATCACAGACCCAACTTGTCTGAAATTCCCTGGAATAAACCGAGAGCCATAGACAGTTCTCAGAACTCCATTCCACAGCACTTGTGTGGTCTGCTCTTGTTAGAAAAATTATCTCCCTGAACCCTGCCTCTCTCACTCTCATCAGCCCTGGATGTCAGAGCCTAGTAGCACTGGCTGACTTGTAATTATTTTTTACTATGCTGCTTTGTCTGCACTAATCCTTTGAAAGTAGCTTTACTGCACATCTGAAATATTATGATGCTATAAAACCTCTGTAATATTTATAAATCCCTTAAGACATCATAAAGAGAGAAAAAAAACCTCCCCACAGAGTTCATCTAGCATAATTACATATACATTTCCCTCTGATTAATAAAAAATGATCACTTCCTTATGTAAAGATATTCTTCAGCTTTCTTTCATTAAGGCTATTTTTTTCTTTCCATTTTAAATCTGTTTCATGTGTCCCTGTATAGTAAGGTACCTCAGAAGAGATTTTCCCTAAACAAAAGGCACAGTGAACAGAACCACCACAGAGGATCGTCAGTGGAGCTGGGAGCGAGGAGACAGACGAGTCTCTCACTATATTTTCACGTCTCCTAACTTAAGCATTTCATCACAGAATGTCCTGGAATATCTTCAAACATCAGCGAGTGTTGGTGTGTCATTGAACTAAATAGGCAGGGAAAAAACTGATAAATGAAATTTTGGGGGAAAAAAGAGGGGAAAGGAAATGCTAAGACCCAGCACTCACCCCCACCCCACAAAAGGGCTCACTTAGACTTCAGTGAGGATGATTAAAGGGAAACCTGCAAATCCACAACTGAAGCAGCACAAGGCACTGCTCCCTCCTGAAGCACTGGTGAGGAACATGATTAGTGTGAAAGCACCGGCACTGGGTTTGTACTGCTGAAGCTGGAACCTGTTTTGTGCATGGATTTTAGAAATGCCATTGAATGTGGTTTTGCCCTGCTCAGAACAGCACGTGGGTCACATTCATCACCTGCTTAAATGGGATCAAGTTTGAACTAAGCTTTGAGAAAGCTTTTCATATACAACTCCCTCTCTGGTGCTCTCCACAATCAAATATTCCATAGCCCCAGGGAGCCACTGGGCAGCACTGCTTTCAGAAAGCCTGAAAAGGACCTGCAAAAAGGAGCAAAATAAGGAAGATCACCTGCTATTTTTTTTCTAATGTCATTGTAGTCGTTCCTCTGAATTTTCAGGAGACAAAGATCTGCCTGCTCTATTCCTTAGGCAGGAGCTCTTTGCTCCATGGGATCACATCAGCTGAGGAGGCTGCTGGAGTCCAGAGCCAAAAGCCAACAGTGAGCAGGGCAAGGACAAGACACTGCAATTTCTGTAGTGCTTTCTACTTCTCCCCACAGTCACAAGAGCAGCACAGTCACAATCCCAGACCTGTCCCTTTCCCTCAGTCCCCATCACACCCCAGCAGACCTCAATTCTACCCCACACCAGCCATTGCTGCCCTGGTGTGTGAGGCTGGGACAGAGATGCACAAGTTCTTCCTTTCAGCACATTCACCTCCATCCTCTGCCTTCCTCGTTTGTTGAACACACGCAGAGGAATCTTTGGGAGTCCCCAGCTCACTCTGTGGGGTATAGCTGCATTCTGGGTGTGATACTGAGATGAGATTTCATGGGATGCAGTGTGATCATTCCTGCTCTGTTTGAATCGTTAGGGTCAGAAAGAAATACAGAGATAAACAGACACGGGGAAGGATCAAACCTACCATGGCGCTGCTGCTCCTTCCACCCCTTCTCTGCCAACCAGCCAGCCAGCAAACACAATGCCAATTGTGGCTTTATATAGTGTCACCAAGGAATAAAAATATGCCTGCTCCAAGTTTAGACAATAGATGTGAGGTTGGAAAAGTGCAGTAATTGGATCCCAATACCATTCCAAGCATCTGTTCCATGCACAGCTTTTGCTTTCACAGAAATAATGCAGCAGATAAGTAGAGGAGGCAGTTGGGATCCAATTGTACAGCACTCACAGCGAGCTGAGCTGAGCTGAAGGGGTTTTCCCATGCACTGCTAAATAATGAACACAGGGCATGCACTGGGAGATTTTAAGTGGACATGGCATCCTGAAAAAGCAGGAAGGGAAACACACTCCTTGAGAAAATGCTGGGGAAGCTAGCAATAAATCCTGGCCACTTCTGTAGCTCCAGAGGCTGGGACAGGCATTCAGAGCTCCAGCAAAATGTCTGAAGCTCTGCAGAGGTGCATCTGTACCCGGGAGGTGTAAAAGCACCGCTCTGCAGGTGGCAATGAAGCGACTCAGGTCAGGTCTCTTTGCCCTGAATCTACAGACATGCCTAAGTCCAGGGGTTGGATCCCAAATACTGCCAAGTGGTGGAGAGTCGTGGGCTTCAAAGCATGAAAGAAGAGATGTGTGGTAATGGCTGTGGCAGGGGGAGAGGAGGAAACAGGAGGCAGCGTAGGAGCCACAAGGGCTGTGAGTCCCAGGGAATGCTCATGGACATTAACACACATTCCAGCCCACTGGAATTATTGCAATGGGCCAAAACATTAACCAGCATGAAATTGCATAATACCACTAACATGAAATCATGGTTCCTCCTAAAGCTCTGATCTGTGTCTCTGAGAGTATCTACACAGGAACATCAGAGCATTAAATACAGCAGAAACAGTAGGTTTTTTCTGGAGCCTGCATCTGAAATTCTTGTCTCCATCAGTCACCCTAACCTTGAGTCACAGCAGCGCTTAACCAATTAACTGAACTTTGAGACAGATGTGCATTTCAGTTTCTGGTTGAACAAGGACCTGGCTCTTTCTCCAGGTCCAGCCCCTTGCAGTGCTGTCATGTCTAATCTTAGACCTGGCTGCGTGCTCTTCAGGGCAAGGACTGCTTTAGCTGTTGTGGGGCACCTCAAACACCTACAGGGGTAATTAAGTAATAAATAGGCATAATACAGCTCATCTGGCTTCAGTGAAATTGCCGTGGATGCACGTTGGATGTTAGCCTGGTGCTCATCGTTCTGACTTAGTGACATTATACCAATCCCCAGTGTAACAGAGCATAAAAATAAATCCCTCAGTCCCTCTGCCTGCAAGCACCTACTGGAGAGCAGCCCCAGGCTGGTGTCCTAGGCTGGGTCTGGAAACCTGAACAATTCACAATGATTTCTGAGGAAAATCCTGCACAGTTTCAAAGGTTCATATTGTAATAAAGATGTATCATGTTCATTGGGTTAGGTCCTGATTCATCAAAGCTGTTAATCATCCATTTAACTTTTAGGGAGGAATAGTCCCACTGAAATCCATGGAATAGCTCACAAACCTACGTGTGAAAATAGGGTTATTTGTTCTGCAGGATCATTGCTCTGATGCCAACAACACAGAAAAATGAGCAGCAGCTTTGTCACCGAGTCCATTGGGCCCAGGATTCCACCCTGTGAATTTTGTGTCCTTTCTTGGAAGAATCCTTATCCTTTCACTCAGCCATTTCATGGTTTTGTCTTAGCAGCTCTGTTAACACACCTTTGTGCTGTTTTGTTGGGAGTTTTGTTTTCTCTTATCTAGCATACCATCAATCATCATTATTATTATCAATTTGCTCCTTAGTCTTGTAGCTTGATCTGCAGGCATTTTCCAATAGTGCCTGTATTTTCCGCATTGATCTTTACCTTTTCACAGAATTTCTATATTAAATGGATCCTTCCAAGCTGTTTTTAAATGACATGACACATTGGGATAAAACCCACACAATGCTGTGTGTTTGTAATGCACATGTCCTGGGAGACCAGAACCCTCTCTGCTTAGTCTGTGAAACAAATCCACTGAGGAATTAAGGGAGACATACATCTTGGCTTTAAAGGTCTGCTTGCTTCTGCAACTGCCTCCAAATTATAGAAAGGCTCCAGACTGGAGAGGGGAGGGAGAGAAGGGGGGAATAAGGACTGAAAAAGAAAGGCTTGAATTTAATTGCCCTAAAAATTTCAATCATTCAATCTGGTAATTAGAGAGCTGGCTGATTCAGAAAGCAATTTCATTTGGGGGGAAAAAAAAAAAAAAAGAGCCCAACAAGATAATTGATGCTAAGTGAATATTTTACCTGAAATATTAAATACCAAACTTAAGTCTGCCTCCAGGGCCCTTTCTGCTACCCCTTTTTGATCTGTCTCTCTACTTCTTTGTATTTTCCTCTCACATGACTCAACAGAACAGGACACTCCTTCAGAGAATCAGATTGTCGCAGGGACAGGTTTATTTGAACTCTCTGTGCTGTGAAGGAGACAACATAATGATTTATTAGTCAAGAAAATAATAATAGGAAGTCTCCTGAGAAGCAGCCCGGCTGCAAATCTCAGTGAGATTTTCAGGGTTGAGTCTCTGTCTGCCACGAGCACAGTCTGATGCCCTACCAAGGGGAACAGTTTTCTTCAGGAGCTGATCAGGTACAGGGGAACAGCTTTCTTTGTCAGCTTAACGAGGCTTACCAGGATGTTTCATGCTTAATTCTGGACTCTCAGATGCCACAAAATGATACTTCAGGGTAGATCTCTGCAGCCCTGCAGAGCACTGTGGGTGTCAGTGTCACAGGGGTCTGATTGCACGGATCTCTTGGCAGGATGGAGAGCGGAGCTGCTTTATTGCACACTGCTCAGGAGAGGGAACTGCTCATTCTCTGATAGCTGATGGCCTAATGAACAAGGGTAGCATCCCATACACACTTTAAAGGAGTGTTGTGTACCTGGAAATTAGGCAGATAATAATTTGTGCTGCGTTTCAAGAAGGAGAAACAATAAAGAAAATGCACGTGACACATTGGATTCTGGTTTCCTGTGCTGTTCTAAGTGCTCACCTGTGCACCATTTTTGCACAAAATGTCACACCTTGTTCCCCTTAGTAATGTTAAATTTTAATCTTAAAACACATTTTTAAGTGAGATTCCACATCTATTACTGCTCAGGAAGCCCACATCAAACGTATTCAGGTGCCTTTGCAATTTCCATTTTTGAGACTGAACATGAGAATGTTTCTGATCTGTACAACATCCACGATCTAAAAAGGCAGATCACAGGTCTTGGGGACAATTCTTGTGGTGAGATGGGACACCAGATGCAGTGCCAAATGGAATGTAGCCTTTTTTGCAGCCAGAAAAAAATCCACTAATGCTGAATATGCTGCATAGGAAACATACAGTAAGAGCCGCTGGGAGCATTGGGGCAGTTGCAGGCTTTGAGACCAACCCCATATTCCAACGTGACTTTTTTCCTGCACACAGAGAGGGTTCTGGCCTGCCTTTGAGGGGTTGCCTTCAAAAGGAGATGTGTGACAGTTTGGGACAGGTTTGGGAACATCCTGCCAAGAGGTGGGAACAATCCCCTAACCTTTAGGAGAGCTGCATTGCAGCCTTCGTGTCGAAGGACTGCACTTTCTGTGCAAGTCCTGGCAGCTGAGCAAACTGTGGGGCAGGAGGATAAACCGAGGCACTGAAGGGAGAACATCAGTTAATTCAGCAAAGCCACCTCACAGAACTACCAAGCTGAGGTGGATTTCAAGCCCTCCAGAAAAAATTAGCAACTCGCCTTGAACCACCCACTTTTCCTTAACCACCTCAAATTTATCAGGAACTCCCATTCTTTTCAGAGCCATGATGATGCCTTTTTCTTTTCTCCCTACAGTTGCTCTCTCAGCAGCTGATTAAATTCTTCATAGAGAGGACAGGTCACCCAGTGCTGCTCAGGAAGTCTGGTCTTTACTCTGTATTTTGGAGCCTGGCAACAAGGCAAATCTCAGGCAAGTGAGTCTCGGGCTCACGGTGTACAGAGCTCCTGCAATACAGGTAGAGAAAAGGAGCTATTGCAGATACCTCTGCAGAATTTTAAATAAATTAAACAGTGCAATCCCACTGTGAATCTCCTCTCTCTGTTGAGCAGAGACACAAACACCGTTTTGGAAACAGCCAGGGCTGCTGTAACTGTTAATTAAGTTCTGTGCATTTGTTGTTCAGGACACTAAATGCAAACCCCCTTCTCTGAGCTACCCCTCCCTCTCTGAGAATTCATAGCCACTATCTAATCTGACAAAAACTGTGTACTCTTTTATACTTGGAGGTCACTTTATGTTACTTACAGTGTGTTGCATTATGTCAAAAGGCATAACACAACATAATGAAAAGCAGACTAATATAACTCAACCTGACATCAATGACATAATATGATGTGGCTACTGAGAAATGCACTGTTGTCATTGTTTTTTGTTTTCATCTGATACCTCCTTGCCATTCCAGTGTGGGGCATTTGTTGCAGAATTTGGAGAAGAAGGTTATGGACTGAGCATGCCTGATTCTGCTGTGGCTCCCAAAATTTTAACACTGAGATTCCTTGGTTGGATTTGCTGGGGGTTCCTCCTGATTTACTCCAACAAGAATCAGGCCCTAAAAAATCATCACATAAAGAGCAATTACATTAGGAAAGCCATCAAGTTGGAAAATGCAGCTCCTGGGAGTAAGGAAATGACAACACTGTTCCAGCCCTGTAACCTTAGCTCTGCCCTCTTGGGCAGTAAAGGAGCCTGCACTGTTTTTCCTGCAGGATGTCATTTCATTTTGTAGAACTGTGTAGCAAAGCAGCTGTTCAATATTTCTCTTAACTTCCTCACGTTGTCTGTGGTCCCATATCTCATTTGCTGCACATCAACCAAATCCTTTTGCGGCTGAGGTACTTTTCTTCTTCCTGTTTTTATTTGCTATTGTATTGTTCTAATTACCACAGTATATGTGTATTTCAAAACCAAGGCCGAATCTGTCTTCCCAATGCAGCCACAAGGTTGAAACACACAGTTATTCCTTCCTTGTTCCACAGACAGGGAGCAGAGGCACAAAATCACATCTATAGCCCCAATGGGAAGTCTGTCCTAGACAAGGCCGGAGAAAAGGCAGAAAGACAAGGCGGAAGAATCCCAGCCTTTTGCATTAATTCTTTATTTTTTATTCCCTGGCTACTTTATCCTGCCCAGATTCTCAGGGGGAAAAGCAGGTGAGCCTTATTTGTGAATGTCTTGAACAACAATAGGTGACAATGGATTGTTCTGGCGATGTTGTGAGTCCATCCAGCAGAACCAACACAGGAGACCCAACAGTGACCTAAATAATTGAGCTGATGGATTATAATGAAACCCACTGTGCTTTCCACTGGAGTTTTATAGACAAATCCATTTAAAAAAACATCTCTAGCCTCTTCTCCTCTCCAAAACAGACCATAGCATTTTGCACATCAATTGCTGTATCAAGCCCATGTCTTCTGGTTGAGCTAGAACACATTTTTAAGCATTGCTATTGTGGTTATTATTAATATTATCTTGTGTTGATGGTAATTGGCCAAGCCAACTGAAGCCATTACATCCTCAGTGACAGAATTGATGGGGGCTATTACGCCTCTTTCTGTTAGGATGAGATCTTATTTTCTAAGATAATCTGCTGGATCTGCAATTTCTGTCTGTACCAACACACATACATAATTTTTGAAAATGTTTAGAGTATGTATGGCACGGAGCTTCCTAAAATTTCAGGAAAAGCAATTGGAAGACTTCACCTGAAATCTAACTATGTAAGATTCTCCCTCCTCTGAAAAAATTCAGTGTAGCAAAATCCGATTTTGTTTACAGAAGATAATATCTGAATATTGACCCAGCGGCTAAATTCATGGTGTTGGTGGTTTAATTGCAGATGAGTCCCAGAGTATGTTGATCACATCACACTGAGATCTGGAGGCAGCAATGCTCCATTCCAGGTTACAGCACACACACAGTGGAATAGAGCACAGGCAACAGCAGCACCTCAGAGTACAGCACGGATTGTCAGCTACACCATCCATAAGAGCACTAGAAAAAGGATTGCCAAATGAGGGACAATTCAAGAATTTCAATGCAGTGGAAAATGCCAGCTGAAATAGTCACTTTGGAAATTATGGGTATGGTAGCTTGGCATTGCTTTGCAGATGTTGAATGTAGAACATGGTAATATTCCTCCAGCACAGTAGCTGTAAATCCAGGAGCCACAAAGGCATTTAACAAACCTTTGTAAATGTCACAAGTTCCTAATTCAATCTTTTGGCACTTTTCTAAAAAATCGTTATGGGGGAATCATCACATGGCAGAGTAACAAACTCCCTGTCTGTGCTAACAAAACAACCCACACTCCTCAGCTTGGCTTAGAATGGTGAAAAGGAGCACAGCACATGAGAAAGGTGCCAAATTCTGACCTCACAAACAACAGCATAAACCCATTGTCTCCTCTTAGAATAAGTGGGATTATTTGGGACTGACCTTCATGAGGCTGAGGACAGAATTTGGATGTTTGTAGCATTCACAGAGTGGTGGCATGGTGTGGGTTGGAAAGGCCTTACAAGATCAGACTGTCCATAGTGTTGGAAACTACTGTGGTTCCACTGCAGTGCAGGAGCTGTAGGTGGAATGTGCAGGGGGAGGATTGTCCTGGCATTGGGGGCTCAGTCCTCAGTGGGTGACAGCACAAACTGCCAGTAAAGGACCCCGGGGTGGCACCCAGACAGTGACCAGCCCTGAGATGAGCTGAGCACCTCCTGTGAAAGCCTGCTGGAAACACAGACACATTCCCAGTGATGCTTCAGTAGCTTCAGTCCCCAGACTGACTCACTGGGGACTCCCTGCCTGAGTACCTTGGTGACTGTGGGCAGAACCCTACAGATTCCACACCCGAAACCATGCCCAAGTCTCTCTGCTCCTGCCTTTGCCAGTCTGTGGCAATCCTTACCCTCAGCTCAGACTAATCGAGTTCTTTCAACTCAGGACCCCCCAAGCGATCCTCATAGTGCCGGATGGATTACCCTGGGTGACGTGTCTCGACCTGCTGCTCCACTCAGCTCTCTTGCTAACCCATTTTACATTCCTGGCACTTCAAAACACAGGCATTAGTTATGTATGCATGCGAGCCAACCCCAATGTACTCAGAAATGCAACACAAAATCCCCTGGTAGTTTGAAAATACACACTACAGTCACTCAAACAGGAGGAAATGCAAATGCCACACTCAGACATATTGGCATATTCCCATTTTAGTCCATACAAGTATCCCAAAAGCAGGAGTCCACACCTCAAAAGTCATGTTTAAGAGCACGCAAAGTTTGAAAAATAATAATAAATTGTAATAATTGCCTCTCAGGTGGGCTGAACTACTCCTTGAGGAACTAGTCTTCCTCCCTTGTCTGTGAAGGAAATACCTTTAACTTGAGCTTTTTGGTTTAAAAACATGGGAAAGCAATCTGTGCCATGAATCCAACATCCTGGGCACACAGAGACTCCCTAAAGCCCAAAGCCAGACATCAAACCATGAGAACAGACAAAACCGAAATGATCTGGATGCACAGAGGGTTGAACTTTTGTCAGAAACAAACTTGACCCACATCATGGCTTTCAGTGGAAGGCAAGACCAAGGCTTCTAGAAGCCAAAATCTCTCCTGAAAGGAGGAGCAGCAAGCTCAAGGTACATCCTTCACTGGTTGGCTGCAGGTCGTGGTGACTGCTCCACAATCCATCTGCTGTCCCTTGGGCAGGGCTGGAAGCTGCTCCTTGCTGAGGAGAGCAGTGCAGGAGAGAAGAGCTGTTGGCTCCTCTCTGGAGCTCTGCAGATGGGGGACATTGAGCTCAAAATTAATTTGGGAAAGGCACTGCTCCATGGCACTGCTCAGCACAGCTGTGGGTGGGCATCATGCACCTCCTCACTGGAAAAGTACAGAGCAATGCACTGAGGAAAATGTCCTTTGGGGAAGGAAAAATATTTGGAATCTAAGCTGGAGGATGCTTTTCGTGAATAACCGTGGCTCCCAGGTCAACTTCCACCAACAGCTGGAACACAGGTGATAGCAATGACTGCAGAGGTAGGGCCACCACAACCTTCCGAGCAAAAAATGTACCAAGTTCCTCAGAGGACACAACTAAGGAATAGTCACTTTTTCTATTTTTACTTTTTCTATGGTGGGTGAGTAATGCTCCCTCATCAAAGACAGGCATTGAACTCATCCTGCATTGAAAGGAAAAATGCAAAATAACCCAGGAAATTCTCTGTGTTTACTTTCAGACATAAGGATGCCGTTCAGAACTCACAAATCACATGTATACATCAGTTATTGAGAGCACAGAAGAAAACAAAGTCCCACAGGAGAATCTGCCATGAACTCCTAACCTAAGGTTCTTCTTAAATATGCCAGGCAGAAGGAAATCCAATTTTCATTAACCTCATTAAGCCAGACACCCTTTTGCCTGCTGAGTGCACACTTCAGTGAGGCAGGTAGATGTACAGCCTGTTTAGACCCTATTTTTATCTCTTGTTTCATGTGTTTATATGTGTGACCAAGCCCTCTTCCCTCATTTAGCCACTGTAGCTGTGCACTTGTGCAGAAACCCGCGTGGATAAATGTGGGCTAGTGATGAGAGGTCATTTGCATTTTGGTGTTTGTCAGTGTGACATGCAAAGAGTCTCTGTGCGAGGAGGCATCAGCTGCATGTCAACCTGCTTTTAGTATTTACAATTTTATTTTTTACATAAGGAAAGACGCAAATATTCAAGGCTAACAGGTGCAAAGAAGTACATTTAGCAAATCCAGCCATCGCTTAGTCCTGGAAAGTTTGCCTGCTTCTTACCACCAAGCTCACAGATCATGGAAGGAAATACAAACTCCGGGTTCATTACTCCTACATTACCTTACTCCAGCCTTGAGGTCAAGGAATGTGTTATGTATCCTGAGATTTCACTAGGAGCTCTTGGATATTCGGGGGGGTTTTAATCAACTCACTTATCTACTTGACAGAATGTACAATTTTAGCTCCTCGTGTATAAGATAGGATGTCGAGGTGTCCTGCAACGTTAAGTGGTTAAAACAAATACACCCCAGAGCTCTTCAAGTAGCTCTTTCTCCTTGTAAACCATGCTTGACTTCCTGATTTGTTTGAGGAAAAAGCCACTGAGTGTGTAGACGTCTTTTATCCCTCTTAGCCACAATTCCTTTGAGAAATCCAACAGTGAAGGTGGATACAATTATTGTAAATAATGTTGGATAGAACCCAGAGCAGATGAAGGTGGGAGGATACAGCTCAACAAGAACAGAAGTGGTTTCTAATGAGAGAGGGAATATTTCACTCTCAGCATGGCTGTTATTATGTCCTACACATTAATTCAGCCGAGAAGTCTTGAAGTAGGAGAATGAGTTTGTGTTCACTGAAGTGGCAGGCACTGGCATGGCTGCCTTCCTTTCTACTCTTACAATTAATGCTTTCCTGATTTCTCAGAGGAGAAAATATGAGAGATAAACCCTGTGAGGCACAAGGCACCTCACAATGTCTCAAAACTTGCAATATTGCAGCCTAGTCCATTCTAGTTGTACCTATTTCACTTTCAGTTTTATTTTGATTATTTTCCATATTTTTCTTGGAAGAGTGGGACAATTCTTGAAAAATAAGCTCTAATAATTCTATCAGAGATGTGAATTCTTTTTCCCAGGAACACCTACGGCTGGAGAGTTTCCTAAACCTTCCCTGCAGTTTTCCTGGAACTCTTCACTTCGCCCTGAATTGTCTTTTATATAGGTGAGTGACCAGCACACCGTTAACCTTAAAAAACAAAGATTTTTCTTCATCTTTCTTTAAATCCCTGCCCCCTCACTACTCCTTAATTTTCTAGACATTCCTGACTTCTGCACAGGTGGAGGTCACCAGTCCTTCCAGCCAAAATGAGAATAACTTCTCCTTTCCCTGCCAAAGTCCTGCAAGAGCTGCAGGGCAGGATTATTGTGCTCTTTATGAGGATCTCCTTTCACGCTGTTTCCCAGGGCTGGAGCTGACAGGAAAGAGAAGGAGGACAGGAAGTGTGAGGGGATTATTTCCAGGCTGACAGAGGTACCCACAAGTAATGTCTTTGGTGGTGCCACTCTAAATAAACCCTTTATCTCCATATAAGAACTTTGCATTCCCAAACCCTCTAAAATCCTGAAAGTTCGAAGTCGAATCCTGCTATGGTTAGTTTAAGTCACATACAGCCTGAGTGTTTGTCTCCCTAAAGGATCTAACTATAAATCATAGATCCTTGTGACATCTCCCATATCACAGAAGAAGCAAAAATGGCCCACACTCCTTTTTCTGTGTATTTTTCTTAACACTTGCCTTGCACACACATTGCCTCTCCCTGTGTCAGGAGCTGTTCCATGTTCCACAGCCATAAAGCAACAGCCCCTGAGCCCAGGGGTGAGGAATCTAAGCTCATTTCTGGGGTGCTGTTGCGAGGCTGACAGACAAATAACCACAACCAGCAGGAAAAGCTGCTTTTAGGCAGCACAGTCCCAAAAAGGAGCAAACCCAGAGAAGGACTGCGTGCCTGCAGCTCCCAGTGACTCCAGCCCAGGTTGTGGTAGCTCAGCAGCTCTCAGCATCTCGGAGGATTTATTCTGCAGCACAAGTGTTTGCTTTTGCCTCCAGTGTGCGACGTGAGGAAGGCAGCAGTGACTGGAAACCACAGCTCGCAGCCACTTCTCCCTCGGTGCTGAGTGAGAGACTGAGAGCTTGCAGACCGGCCCTTACCTTTCTCCGAGGGAATAAAAACAAAACACGGAGCTGAATTTATTTCTAGCCAGCGGAAATTTCATATTGAGGGTTACAGGCGTCCTGTGCCTCTTAAAAGCAAGTAATAAAATGCTGCTCTCAATTACAAATTGTATTTACATTTTAAACCCCCATATGGTTTAGGGGGGTGGAGGGAGGTTTCAAATGCATTAGCAGCAGTGCTGTGCCATGATTAGTTACAATTTTTCTCTCTTTCTAATGAACAATTAATGCCTCCAACTTCGTTTTCTCTCTCTTGCAAACTCAGCCCATGGCTGTGGCAGGCCTAGCCAGTAAACAAGACACAACTCCTGCCCCAAGTTATGACCCAAAACAAGCAAATGCATTGAGATGACCATCTCCAAAAAACCTCCTGGAACAAGAATCACTCACTGAGTATAAATTCAATAACAATTGATATTTTTTTCTGTAACTTCCTGGGTTAAACTTTTCCAAGCATAGGGACATTTAACAGGAAAATGCAAAACGCGTGTAAATGTGCACAGCTTCATCTTCCTGTGCTGGGAAATTCAAATTCCCTTCTCCTTGCCCTCAGGCATTGCTGAAGGCAAAGCGCTCATTGTGGTACCTGGTGGCAACAGGACCTGCTAAAGGGTTTTATCCCAACATTCCTGTAAGTTCCCTTGAAGTACCAAAAGGCCACAATTAGGTCTCCTTGGAGCCTTCTCCAGGCTGAAAAACCCCACCTCCCTCAGCCTTTCCTCCTAGCAGAAGTTTTTCAGCCCTCAGAGCACTTTGGTGCTTTCCTGTGCTGGGATCCCAGAGCTGGATGGGATTCCAGATGGGATTCCAGATGGGATTCCAGGTGGGAATCCATGTGGGAATCCCACCAGAGCACAGGAGAGGGACAGAAATCTCCCCTCGCCTGCTGCCCACGCTGGGGGATGAGCCCACGGCTCAAGGTTGCTCTTGATCCCTTCATTCCCAGCCTGGATTGATCCCAGGGCTTGCTTTGCAGAGCTGGGCTTGGAACTGGGAGAAGTGGAGCTGAGCTAGGATTGGAACTGGGAGAAGTGGAGCAGAGCTGGGACTGGAAATGGGAACAGATCTGGGATTGGAACTGGGAGAACTGGAGCAGAGCTGGGATTGGAACTGGGAGAACTGGAGCAGAGCAGGGAGCAGAGCTGTGCCAGCTTACCCCAGCAAACCTGCTTTGCTTTTATTTACAAACAATCCGTTTATGACACCAAGGCTATAAATGCTATTTCATTACTTTTATTGCTTATTTAGATATTTCCCTAAAGGGCTAATACAGCCTTGCTGTTGTGTTACTATTTCAGCTTCTGTTTTTCCAGAAGTTTAGTTTGCAGCTAAACCATTCGGCCTATCTGGGGCTGAGGCTGAGCTTTGGACGAGGAGCACATTTGGTGTAATTAGATTTGTGGGTTTAGGTGTTTGGGGTTTACTTTTTACTCTATAACTCTGTAATAAAAAGAAATGGCTGTAATTTATAGCCCAGCATTTGGCAAGTGGCTTGTCTGGTCTAGGATTAGGGTTTTTTTATGGCCGAAATTTTAAATTTAGGTGAGAATTTCAAAGAAGCTTAGTACCCACAATTAAGGCAGATGTTCAGTGCTGCCAAGGTCAAGCATTCAAAAGTCATGAATCAGGCATGAAAATACCAGTATTAACTCAAAATAGAAGACATAGACACAAACTGACACCCACACACCCACATGGATATAGAAGTACCTCTGAAAAGGGCTAATATTTAATTTTGTATCAAATTCACTCTTGATGAAAATTTATTATGTTTTCATGTAGAATATGATATTTGTGACATTGAAAAAGTCTTTAAAGCAAAAACATTTTGATGTTGGATTAAGTATCCTTAAGGCAATAAAATTAAAAAGTTTTAAATTTGCTTAATAAGCAGCAGTTTTCAGTGAGAACCTACAACTAAATTAGTCTCTATGCCACAATATTGCATCAATTTGGTTCCTGACTTTGGGTTCCTTTTTTTAGCATTCTGGTATTTGTTTTCCATACACATTTTTTCCCAAGCTTTTCTTTACAATAATGAAAGCTCAAAAATTCCTTTTTTGAGTTTCACACAAGCTAAGATTCTCCTATCATCCAGCTTTGGGAACTCCACACCTAAAAAGAATTCTAAGCACGATAAGAATCACAAAAATACCAGGAAAAATGTGAACAAGGTGTGTTGTTTTTCTTTATCAAGAAAGCTCCAACTTTGCTGTCTTTGCAAGAGTTCAATCCTCAGCACAACAAATACCTACCCGTAGAGAGAACTTCTAAGACTTTCTGAAAAAATATAATTGCTCTTTTAGGTGCCTTTGTAGAGCAAATAGTCATCAGATGGTACAGACAAATGCCAACAAAGAGAGAACTGTAGTCAAAACATGTTCTGTGAGTGCACTGCACATATGTGAGTGCACTTATAGAACATAAAATGCACTCTGGGAATGTAAATGCTTGTGTTCAGGCACTGTGAAAGAGGGAAATGCAGCACTGACCCAGCTTCATCCAGAGGGATCCAGGAGCAGTGGAAGTGTGCCACTGACTTCCACTGAGCCTTGGATCCAGTCCTGGCAGTGCAAATGTGAAAAAGGCTCAGCTGGACTTTGAAAGCATGATCTGCATCCAGAACTTTGAGAGCTTGTTCTGCATGCAGGACTGTGAGAGCAGGTCCTGCACCCAGGACTGTGAGAGCATGTTCTGCACCCAGGACTGTGAGAGCAGGTCCTGCATCCAGGACTGTGAGAGCAGGTCCTGCACCCAGGACTGTGAGAGCCGGTCCTGCACCCAGGACTTTGAGAGCTGGTCCTGCATCCAGGACTTTGAGAGCAGGTCCTGCACCCAGGCACAATGGGAAAGTGCTGACTGTACGCCCTATCGCAGTGCACAGCACACTGCAGGGCCTGGCACTGTTTCCTCCCAGCAGAAGCCCACTTGCCCGTGTTATTGTAATCCAAAGAAGTGATGCCTGGGTGCTGAAATCCCGAGAAGCAGTGGCACATTAACACCAGGCTGCTGGAACACATCAGGGCAATTGTGCTCCCGGGCTGGGTTACTGACTGCAGGGCATCTCGGTAACAGCACCCGCAGGAACCCTCTCCCCCTGCCGAGGTGAAAGAAACATCTTAATGGGAGACCCTGACATTTCTGCAGACCCATCTACATTCCTGCAAATCAACACAGCGATTGCCCTCGCATGAGGTCACAGGCAGCCCTGTAAAAACATTCGATCACAAAAAAGTCCAAACCCCAAGTCAAAACATAACTCACAGGAGCAGTGAAACCATACTGGGCTCCCAGCTAACTGCACTGACTGGGGAAACAATCGGGGTGGTGAAAGAAGGGCATTTCAGAGCTCTTCAAGAAAAGCCTTAATAGTCTTCTATATCATGAGTCAAAAACTCAAAAGCCTACAGTGGTCACAGAACAAGTCACTTGGAAGAATTCATGCAAAATGTCATTTGTTCTGGCTACTGGATCTGAAGCTACCAGGGCGTATAAGTGTTTATTCAGGTTTTAAAGCAACACTGATCCTCCAGCCAGGCCTGGGAACATTTCAGCAGACCCTGCAACAGAAAGAATTACCTATACAAAAGAACTGCACAAGATAAACTGAAAGAGTTTTTAAAAAAGCATGAGCCTGTCATAGAGATTCTCTTTCCAGTTCCAATGACAACCTGCTGTTCATATTGATTTTGTATAAGTACAGCATCAGCTGGAGATTAAACTTTGTCCCACCATGGCTCTGACACTACGAGCCCTTCTTTTGTCTCAGTCAAAGCTCAGTCAGTGTAAGGGGTCCACAATGGAAAGTTTGTGCAAAGTGACCCAGAACGTGACTGCACAGCAGTCACCATGTAGAAACCAAACTGGGAACTGAACACACAACAGCCTTCTCCCATTCCAAAGCCGGGGCATTGGGGATCAACCACCAGCCCAGTTGGAATTCACGTTCAAACAGCTCCTGTGCTGAAAACACCAGAGATGTGCACTGATCTGGCCTTTCAAGCACTAAAGCATTTCCATGGGCAAGGTCCTGCTTTCCTCTGCAACAGATGAAATTTTATTCAGAACTTCCCTTGGAGGTTTTGGGCTTGTTTTGATTTTTAAATTCATTTCAGCCTGAAACCTTTGCGCTTGATTCTTACGCCTTGTGAAGTCATTCGTGTCTGTGCAGAGTGGGAGTAAGAAGCTTCCTCCTGAGAGTGTCAGGTAATCCACACTCACCTTCCCATGGGCACAATATCCCAATGCCTGCCTGGTCCTGCCCCGTGGCCCTGCAGCAGTGCAGGCCCCGTGGGGACATGGGTGGCCAATGTGCTGGCACCTGTCCTGTTCTGCCAGCCCTGCCACGAGGGGTGTGACCTCTTGCAGACCACACAAAATGTTCATTTCTTGCCCAATTTCATTAAAAGCCATCAGAATTCAGCTGTAGAATGAAGCAACCTGATTCAAGCAGGGTCTCAGCAAGCCCTGACAGTGGAACTTCTATGTCCCTGAGACCAAGCTCTTGCTGCTCATTAATATTTTACATTACTTTTATTCATTAGTAATTTTGTTAAAGTGCTCTGCCAGAGGTAGCCATCCACCTGTAGCAAACTTGAGGCAATCTCTTTCAAGCAAACCTGTGATGCTTACAACAATCTTTGTGTATTTAACTGGGATCTCATGGAAAATATAGGATTTCACTAAAAAACTGCAGAGTACTTACCATGTTTGTTGTGCATTTGGTTTGCTGATGGTGATTTTGGTGAAAAAAAATTGAGTGAAATCTGATTAATCAAAACAATCCTGTTTCCAAAAGAAGACTTTGGATGTTTTCAGATTTCCAGACTAACTCAGAAAGAGACCAAATTTTGTGTCAAAACATGCAAAAATATGACTGTTCAGATTTAAATGTCAAAAATAAATATTATGTCAGTTTGTGAATAACTGAGCACAAAGCAGCAGCAAAATGTGAAAATCTTATCATGAAACACATAAATACGACTTCTTACCCAGCTACACAGATGCTACTGCACAGCAACAGATCCCATGAATGTGCAGGGGAGAATCCCATCAGCAGGAGGCTTGATCTTTAAATATTAGAAATACCTAAAATGCCAGAGTGAAAGCATAAAGGGCAAACAGATTTAGTAAATCATGCTGATTCCAGCTCTTCTTGAAAAGGTTGTAACGTCACCTGCAAAGCATCCAGAGGAGTACTTATTTCTTTTTTCAGTGTACACACAAAACTTGGAGCAGCCTATTGCTGTTTGTTTCTGTTGGGAACTGGTTTGTGCTGTGTCTGAAGGGCGATTCCCATGCCGTGCCCAGCACACAGCAATGAGGTTAAATTGGTTTGGATGATATCAGCTATTTGTAATTAAACCAGCAGCCCATGGCCGGGCCTTTCTGTGCCCATGTTAGGTGTTAAATTAAGGTCTGATTAAGAGTGTGCTGCTGCAGTGAAGGTCAAGGACTAAAGATCACAAGCTTTGTTTCATCTAATAACAATAAAGACTGTCTGGCTGCCAAACACCACAACAGCCCTTGTTCTGCTATCAGACTGCTGTCCAGCTAGAGGGATCTGATTTCACTGGTATCCCTTTTTAAACCCCACTTCTAAGAGGGTTTGTAGCTATTTCATCTGTATTAAGCAGCACTGTGTTACCCGAGGCTATGCAGCACGTTCTATATGATCAAAGCAGAAATGCAGCAGCTTCTGACGAAGAGTTATCGTGGCTGAGGGGAACAAAATATCAAGGAAGGAGAAAAAAAGATACAGAGCTACAAAATACCAGGTCATGCCACCAAAGTAAACACCCACAGGTAAGTTCAGAACGTGAGACCACACAATGGTGGAAACTGTGCACATGTGTTTGCTGGGAACAAATCACAGGCTTGTCCCACCAGCAGTCAGCAGGAGAGATGTGTCAAATAGGACAGACAGGAGATAAAAGCAGAGTGGTGAAGAGAAAAGCCAGCAACTTATTTGTAGGATGAAGACAAGAATTGGTGCATAAGGGCTTCTCCCTGCATAAGTGTTTCCACAAAGACAGGTCAGGAGGCATTAGCAGAGCAAGTTGTCTGGTAGCAAAGAACAGAATTCCTAAAAGCTCTACAAAGTCTGCTCCCAAAACATGCCCATATCCATCTCAAATGAGCACAGGGTGCTGGGACATGTTGGTTTCCTGAAAAGGAGGGTGGAGCAGAGTAAAAAACCACATGGCCCCAAAATAATCTCTCACAGACACATCCTATCCCATGTTTCCATACTTGGAGTCCAGTTTCAGAGCAGATACTGATCCATTTTTCAAGAGTCATCTGAAGTGTCTTTCATTTGCTCCTAGTACTTCACAGACTATTAATAGAGCAGTGTCATACCTGGAAGGACAATTTTGCTGCTCTGCGAGGCTGCACACAGAGAACTCCTCACAGGGACACACAAACACACTGAAGTCCATGTTCAGTCAGTTCTTTGTGAATTGCTTGGTACATGTGATCAAAAAAGTTCCTTGAGGAGTCTTGGTACTTTGCATTTCAGGATTGGGGTTTGTTTCCTAACAAGCTCCGAGTGAATCCCAAAAGATTCAGGGATACAGCTGAGGATGGATTAACTTCTGACTCCTCACTGTTGCTGCTGAGCCACAGATCTCGGCAGAGCAAACATGGCTCTGGGAGCTCCCAGACTGCCTGGAATCTGAGTTTTATCAGAAATACAGTGAACACCACAAAATAGTCAGGTGTGAAAAACAACTTCTCCAGAACAAAAGAAATATGTTCACCACTGGGAGTCAGAGCCTGAACTGGAAAGCAGAGCTTTACTGAATTAAGAAATTTCTGTACACCTCGTTGCTCACCTGTTTGTGAAAATACAATGAATTGTGTGCTAGTCCCACTTGAGTCCAATTTTCTAATGATGACGAGAAACTTTTTCTGTTACCACTTAAATTTCAGAACACCAAACCTCGAAGGAGTCCAATCAAAGTCAAAGGGCAGGTTTAGTTTGGTTTGATCACCCCCTGATCATTCTTCTTCCTGAATTTTGCAAGCAGATATTTTACACTGAGAACCACAGATTTATTTCTGTGTTAGAGATGGTGGTCAAGGCTTTTAAACACAAAGGATTAACACTGAGCATATATATATCCATACTAGCTGGATGTCAGAGCTGAGAAGTCCTGATTAACTGCTGCAAGGGGAAGGAAGCTGCTTTTGGAAACGATTGTTCATTTTGAAAACCGAACCACGGCTGATAAGGTACATTTTAGAGATTTAAATTTAAGCACTTCAGCCTGGATCCAAATAACATCAGAGCTCAGCACAGGTGGCAAGTCTGACCAGCACAGCTCAGCCCTTGCTGGAGCAGCATGACAGCATCGTGTCCTTACGTCTGTGACTTGCCAGGGTGAATTCCAGGGACCCTGGCACCAGCAAGTGGCCCAGGGGTGGCTCTCACCATAAACAGGGAGTGAACTCAGGCTCCTGCTCGTGCCCCTGGAGCTGTTGAGAGAAGGATTGCTTTTGAAAACTTTCCAGCCTTGTCTCGGGGAGCTGCATTACGTTATCTCAGTATCTGCACCAGTCCCTGAGCTACACTTAAGCTCCTATAAGAGGGATTGTTGTACATATTATGGTAATGTCATTTATTTATTTTATGCAACTGGAAAATTTAAGGGCGACCACTTCACTTCTGTGCTGTGTAGATTAGAGTGTTCACAGTAACACCTGCTTACTGAACAGACAGCAAAAAAGCCCTTATATTCCTTCTTTATTGCAATTTATTATTATAGCCTGAATGGTTCCTAGTGACTTCCTAAGATTAATGTTAATATTCTAATTGGAGTCTCCCCTCTGGAGTTTTATTGTGGATTTTGAACATTCATTTCATTTAACATACACATGGGACCAAGTCTGGTGGTTCCAAAAATATTTGTAGTTGGAAATCACAGTGATTTTGTGTTAGGCTCGGTGCCAAAGAAATCACAAATCAGAAGTCTGTTATAGGGTAGTTTTAATTTCTTGGCATCAAAATTCCTCTTTATGTATGTGCATAGTGTGATGTTTTCCTGGGCCGTGTGGCACTGACAATTAACTGAGAAATGCACTGCTTATCTGTTTTTCAGGGTTCCTGGTGGAACTAGAGAGCTTGTCTCGCCGGCTGGGGATTCACGGGGATTTTATGGACTTCCTGTGTGAGCCGGAGCCTGCCCATTGGATATGCCTCACTCTCTATCACAGCTGGTGTTTTGAACCAAAAGTGTGGAGTAGAAATTTCATCCCTGATTTTTTTTGGCTGGATTGATTGTTTAGTCTAGGAACTCTCAAGGAGACTTTCTAGGTGCTGGAATTCCTCTTTTTCTTCAGTCAGCAGCTGATGCTGTATGGTGAACATCAGAGTCTAGATTCACATCTTAGTGAGCAAAGATTTATGTTCCTCCTAACGCTCCTTGACGTTAATGAGTATTACAGACATGGATCCCCATGGATTAAGCTGAGAACATACCCCAGAGTGTGTGTGGAGTTTGTCATTAGGATATCAGACTATTAAAACCAACAGAGAAATTCCAAGGGTAAGAGAGCAATCGGATCTCTTCCCTCCTCTCTGCTGGAGCACATGTAAGAGATACACTTTAAATCTTCTCGTGTTTCCAGCCCTCTCACGCCGATTCCTGCATTCATTTTTGGTTGGTAATGACTTCAAAGAAGAATTGATTGCCACTTTTAAGGCACTTCCCATAACAACATTATGGGAAATATGTTGCTGGAAGAGACTATTTCTGTAGCTTTATAGTGGGCTCTAATGAAGGAACTTCCATGTGGCTGGGGGAGAGAAGGGAGGGTTTTCCCTCAACTGGCTGCACCAGGGATGGATCAATACAATGGGATGACCCTGTACACTCCATTTTCTGGGGACTGTGACTCCTTAATGAGAGATTATGGATCCAGGGAGTGCCACCTGAGAGCAGAGCATCAGCCACCACAGGGCCAGGCTGCACTCAGATCCATGTGTGTGTGTTCCTGCAGATCCAGGGGCATTTGTTTGCTCTCCCCTGCCCAGTGCTCCAGGATTTGGGGATATTTTGGGAGGCACACAGCCAGCCCTATTAGCTGGACATCCTGGGTGCAATTCAACTGCAACCCAGGTAAACCAGACACAAAAAAAGGCTCCAGGATGTAAATTCGTCCTCCCCCAAAGCCACACGTAAAACTGACCTGTGGGAGAGACTCAGTGCAGAATGACCATATCCCTCAATCCCTGTGATTTACCTACAACAAACTTTGGAACCAGGATTCATGGATTTTCTTCCCAATATCCCAGCCATAGGGCAGACATAATTACTGTATCTGGTTGATTGAAATTTTCTGGGCTGACTCTTGTCACACATGAGGTTTATTACCCCTGTTTAATCCTGCCTATACCAGCAAACTGCAAGATGGAAATAAAAACTTTATGTTTTCCCTCAGAGCCACTTGAGATCTTTTGGAGAAAATTTTTGTAGGAGAATTCTGATTTAGATAATTTGAAAGCACTGGATCAGTCACTCCCCTGGAAACACACCCATTGCTCCCTCAGTAAAAGAAAGAAAACAATACTAACAAAGATTTCTAAAATACTTTGAGATCTGTGAATATAAAGGGCTGTCTGTAAAGTGTTTAGAAAACTTCAAAAAAAAAGGTGCTACATAAATGCATATTTATTGCAGTGCTGACATTCTTGTGGCAGCTCTGCATGCAGAATCAAAAGCAGAGGGGGCAGAATGTAAGTCAGAATAAGAAACTGTCAGCCTTTAGCCTCTATCTTAAACTGCTTTGAAATGTTGCAGACATTCAGAGAATCTAGTCTGCCAATATTGTATGTCCTACAGTAATTACACCAATCTGGAATATAAATTTTCCTTCCCCCTTCTGAGAGGAGGCAAAGCTCTTAGAGATACACACAAATGGAGCTCTAATCCCACAAACTTTAATGCCTGTGCCTAATGTCAGGCAGCAGAGTTGTCCCACTGATTTCAATGGCTCTGCTCAGATGCATGTGTGGAAACGTTTGTGTGATTAGAAGTTAATCATAATAAATGCCAGTTCATAAGAGATCCCTGTGTAAACAATCTATTTCTGCATGCAAGTGATGATTTTATTGCTGTTCTGTAATTCTGTGTAGAGGCTTTGTGAAGAAGTCTTATATTTTCTAAAGCACTAGAATGTTTCTGATAGTGTTTTTCATTGCTAGCTCTTTGGGGGCTAATTAAAAGAAATATCTGTTAAATTTATTCATTGCTGGTTCCTTGAAAGCAAGAGGCACCTGGCGTAAACATTAAAAAGAAAAGCAGGCAGCAGCCAGACCTCATCATATATTAGATGCATTAGGACATTTTATTTATAAATATGAAATTGGTTTTAATGACTTCAAAAGGAGGAAATGCCAGGAAGAGCATAATATGAGCAAGTTCAGTAAAGCTGTCATGAAGATGCCTAAACCCACAAAAAAATCTAGAAATTGTACTTACTCCCCCTTCTCCTCTCAAATAGGAAGTGGCAATTCCAGCTGCAACTGGCAAAAATATACAAAAAGAACTGCAGCATGACCCAAAAGAAGCAGCAGATGAGATGGAGCACCCAAGTGCCTGTCTGCATGGGAAGGGCCATCAGTGGGAGATCACAAATAGCTCATTTATCCTGAGTCGACTGAGTCGGTGAAACAAACCCTGGATTTTAACCTCTGTGATTTAATGCAAAATCCTTGAGGATGAGAAATCCATCCTTCTGTTGGGACGACATTTAAGGAGGCACTTACATTAAGCATATGCTTTTCATTCACTTGACTTTCGTTTCAAACAGGTTTAGCAGCGTTTCGTTCTGTTCCCACTACAGACCTCAATAAATCAGTAATGAACAGTGACTCAATACCTTCTAATCCTGCATGCATTCAGCACTGTCCCACAGAAAGATGCAATAATTTAATGATCAATAGACTATGCAAGCGAGGAATATCAGTAATCGTACTGAAAAGTTTTTTCCTCATGGATTAAAAAATCTACCCTAAAGGTAGGTTTAATCTTAGGACATGTTATTTTAACAACAGACTGATTTGAGAAAGGTATTTCACAGGAGTAAATGTAATGTTAGTGAGATCATTGTCCAGTTTTAGTGGGAGGAACCAGAGCATCTCTTCTCATTTAAAGAGCCAGAGTTTTGAGCCAGGTGTAATTCACAGGAAAGAGTCCAAAGAGCCAGGAAGATTTATATTACAAGAACTCTCATTCACTACTACTTGGACACTTAGAAAAAGTGCTAAGCAAAAGGAAAGTTTGACCTAAAATGATGAAAGAACAAACTGATTTTGATAAAATAAGAATGAGGACTTCATTCTAAATTAACCTATTATGTGAAAATCTAAGACAAGGCACAAAGTGTATCAGGTCTCCAATGGACCTGATTGCTCCTACATAATTTGACCCTTTCTAAGTGTCACTTGAAACAACTGGCCATGCACAGGAAGTCATTGCTTTAATCCTGGCTGGGATGAAAAACCTTCCATGTGGTGGGGAACAATACCCAAATAAGCAGTGTGAGGAAGGCAGGTAGAAGTTAATCCATCCATTTTCCCAGTTTTAGAACTGCACAGACCGATCCTGTGGCCATCCATGTGTTTGCATGGCCAGAGTGGAGGAGAGCAATTAGGAGACCTGATGCAAAAAGAATCTGTAGCCTAAGGATGTTTTGTGACTGCCTGGAATCCCATAGGTGAGATCTTTTCAAAGGGTGATTTCCCAGGTTTAGAGAAGCAGAGTTTTGTTGGCTTCTTTAATCCCATCAGAGGTGCCTTGTTTCTAGGGCAGGAACTTTTCCTCATGCCCTCGCAAAGAAAACAAACAGACGTCGGTTTTCCATCCTGCCCTGACCTTTGGAAGTTGTCATCTCTGCCAGGACTGCACTTTCTGGCCCTGGAGAGCCCATTTCAGTCCTGACTCTGAGGGAGCTGAGCCACCTCCTGAATCACCATCACACTTCTGCAGGTTGGCACCTGTGTTTTCCTTGGAGGTCGCTCCATCCAAGAGCTAACCCTGTTTAACTCAGGAGATCCAAGCAGCAGGACTGTCCAGACCTCCAGAATCAAACATGAAACACCACAGAGCCTCAGAGGAGCCTGAGCATGAGGAGCTGCAGCCAGGGAACAGCCCCAGCTCAGAGCTGCTGCTACAGGACACAAGCACAGTGAGTTGTGGCACGAATTCTCCAGCCCAGGTTCCAAGTGACTGCAGTGCCAGGCCCTGGCTGGGCTCAGATGAGAGCAGGGCCAGACGAGGGGGAGCTGCAGAGGCTGAGTTATAAAATGATTCATTCCTATGAGCCCCGTGCGTGAGGCTTCTGCTCCACCAAGCCAGGTGACATTTAACCGCAAAAATATTTAACAAGGATGTGCATCACTGACTGTGATAAAATACAGGGCTGTGGGAGAGTCAGGATGCAGCTTTTTCAGTGCAACTGCACATGAAGGGGAAAAAGGCAATAAAAAAGAAGTCTTGGCATAAGGAAAACATCCCGATGAAATCCTGCCTTTTAATCTCGGCCGCAATCTCGTCACATCATCTTTCCTGCTTTTTAATGCTCTGCTGCACTTTTTGTATCATACACTTTATCAGCTTCACCTGTCTCAAAAGTCAATAAAAGAAGAGGCCACAGTTTTAAAATCCAGGGAGATGAACTGAGGCACCAAACTTCTCCAGTTCTCCAGAGGTGCTGACTGCTCACAACTGTCAGGAACAGCAACACAACCTGTGGGTGATCACTGCCTTTAAAAATCACTTAAGTGCTTCAAGAGGAACATAACTGGAAAACACAGAGGATAATACTTTCAAAAGCTTCTGACTGAAGAGTCAGTATTTTACTTTCAGAAGTGATTTAAGCACTTGGGAGTTCAAGAACTACTTAAAAATCAAGTGTATTCTGAAATGCATAATAATTTTTGTGAATGGTATACAGATACCTCTCCTGGTAATGCACTTACCCAGAAGTTTTAGGTCTTCCTCAGAGAGGATTCAATGTGCTGGAATTCCAGTCCAGGACTGGCCACACTGTCACCTACACAGGCTCCACCAATATTCTAATGGAAAAGTAACTTTCCTTGTTTATTGCCTGAGGAAACCTCAGTTCAAGAATTACCTAAACTATATTGTACTGATGGCTGTTGAACAACCTGAGGAAAGACTCCCCTGCACTTTTCTAGTGCCTCTGATGGAAAATGCTTTTTTCAGGCTTTCTCCTATTACCATTTTTTCCTGACATCTGTTCATGCAAGCCAGCAATAGAGTCAGTGTCCCACCACGCACTGTGTGAGCTCCCAAAACACTCTGAGAAGAAGGAGGAGATTGCTAAATGCACAGAGACAGCAAAGGCAATGGTGTCATGGCTTAAGCCAGCTTGTTGATAGAGGAGGTTTACAGCTGTCATTAGTGAAATGGAGAAGAGGCTGCTAACACAAGCTCACGCCACCGACAGCTACAGATCAGGAAAAAATCTCAACACATGGCAGCGCTTCACTGCTGAGCTGTTGGCCTGAAATTCTGTTAATATTTATCCAGTGTGCTGATCTTTAACATGTGGATTGCTGCTGGAAGCAGAGAGTCAAACCAGCCTGAGGCCTTCACGAGGTGAGTGTGTTGTGTGGCCAGAGCCAGATTAAGGCTTGGCAAGTCCCACCAGCAGTGCAGAGACATCTGCAGCTCAGGGGATCAGTTGGTTTGTACCTCCCTGGGCTGAGCTGCCTGGGCCCTGGGGCAGCTCCTGAAGGCAGGGGGAGGCTGGGATGGTGTTGGTGTGGTTTGCATATATCCCACCTGTGCATTGGGAATGCGGTCAGTGTCTGAGGCACACACAACAGCTTGGTCTTGCCTCTGAAACAGAGGCTTCCAGGGCACTTTTTCAAGCTCCCAGAAGTGTCCTGCCACCACCATTGCTGCCCATCACTGCAAGAGTTAACTAGAGCACAGTGCTGTTAGTATCTTTGAAACATTCAGGTTTGGAGCCTTTTCTCCTTGGCAAGACCCATTTTTAATAGAAAGGCACATGCTATTTTCTCTGTCAGTGTCTCTAAAGAGGAGGAAGGTTCCCTGTTACTGTTTTAGAATCTCTTTTCTTTGATTAAATTCAAGCTCTTTCTTTGGAATAGCACTTTAGTCTTTCTTCCTTAATTTAGACAAGGTTTAAATCACATATTTGGCTGCATTCATTTTTCTTTTGTTTTCTTTTGCACAGAGAAAGAAAGAATTGCACAGAGAAAGGTGTATTGGTTTCCTTACACCACTCCTAATTCAATCCTGGCAACCTACCTGGTTACATCCAAAAAAGTTTTCTCTCAGTTTGCCTCCTGGCCTGACGTGCTGCTCAGATCTCCCTCACTGCAAGAAGCCTTCCCCTCTTCTGCTATTCATCACAGCAATTTCACATGCTCTCTTCAGCTGTTCTCTCCACGGGCTGGTGAAGCTGGTACGGTTATTATCCTCTTTATCCTGTACAAAGTTTAAAAAAAAGAAAAAGGATTATTTATGGATAACACTGGGGACCACCCATACAGCAAGAAAAATTGAGAAAAAACAGTTGTTTTCATGCTTTGGGCAGTTACACGCATGCATAGCTTGGATCAGACAGTCCTTCCCATTTGACTTCTGTTCTCAGTAAATATTTGTGACTTTGCTGATAAAGCAGTGCTGGGTTTCTCAGCTGGGATTCCATATGGACCATAAGCTGTGGCACTGGACTATAGAGTCATTCTATAACAAGCTTCTTGAATAGTCATTTGTTTCATTCTCTAATTTGGTCATGAAAAATCTGTTTAGGAATCAAATGGCAGAACAAAATCTCCAAATACAGCTGCTTTGGCTGTATTATTGATTGCTGCGAGGCCCATGGCAGTAGGTGGTGAGGGCTCAAAGGCATGACAATATTTTTTGTTGTGACCTAAATGCAGCAATTTGTGTATAGAAAATGACAAAAATGTGGAGGATTTTTAAAATATTATATTATTTGTATTTAATGCATGTTATTTTTGCTTTGGCCTGGTTTTACTCATGAGAAAAACACATTTCTTGCTTGTGCCTGCCCTGTCTGGGCACTCTTGCCTCAGAGGTCAAAGCTGTTGGCCACTTCTAAGTTCACTAGTTTGCAATCAGGAGTTTCTTCCCAACAGACAAAATATTATTAAGGAAAAAGACATAGAAAAATAAGGATGACTTC
The DNA here is from genome assembly GCA_036630365.1 of Acanthiza pusilla. NCBI lineage: Eukaryota > Metazoa > Chordata > Aves > Passeriformes > Acanthizidae > Acanthiza > Acanthiza pusilla. The sequence continues at coordinate 4,885,638 of JAXCHO010000048.1, forward strand.
AAGCCTCACTTTTACAGCTTCTTCTCTTTTGGAACCAACAACAACTCCAGCACCTCCCTTTTGCCCACAGATCTCAAAGTGCTGCACAAAGGCAGCAAACATCACTGACAGCACTTTACAGTGAGGGCAATGGGAGCACAGAGGGGAAGGTTATTTATCTGAGGACCCTTCAGGAGACCAACAGCAGAGGTAGGAATACCACCAGAGCAAGCTGCTCCATGTACATGCTGCTTAGAGTGGTCACATTTCTAATGCCAATAAAATCAGTGCTTTTGACCTCTCTGGCCCCGTTATCAGTTCTTCCCCTCTCTTCTCAACATGCACATTCCCAGTCAGTCATCATGTGGCAGCGAAAGTCCCTTTGGGATGGACTTATTGCTTCTGTTAGTAAAGCTTTCTTCCAGGCCTCTTTCTTAGGTACTGGTTCTGGTATTTATGAGATAAATTCTATGTTTTGTGCGAAGCAGGAATATTAGGCATGGGGGAGGTTCACTGTGTTCAATAGGTAGTTGAGACAACATCTTCTATATAAAGATTATTTCAAAACTGCCCTCCGTGCAAGCTGCAGCTGAATTTAAATGCAGCCTTGGCTTTTTTTTTTCAATTTCCTGCCAGAAGAGCAGCTCTCAAACTGTTCTGAAATAAAAAGACACAAATGCTGGAAGGAGGCAAGCGGTCAATTGACCTCATCAGTGCTCAGCACTGGTGTTAGTCAGGCGTTTATCAAGTAGAGGGGATTGGGTTTTTCCATTTTTGGGGGGGCAGGGGGAAAAGAATCCTAATTTCTCAGTACTGAAACCTTTTGTGACAAACACATCATTTCCACAAAACACTTACTGGGAAGAATCTTCCTGCTCAGCTTGAGACTGATGGACAAGAACTGATTGGGAAAGGATCCCAGCAGTGCTCAGCACATTCCCTGGTGCTGTGGGTTTACACCATGTGATGCAGGAAAGATTGAGCTGGCTCCAGATAGAGCAGAGCAAGGGTTTGACACAGTCCCACAAGGGTTTGACACAAACCCAACCTCTGGGTCATCCTCTCTCCTGCGCCCCAAGGAATGGGATTTTTTGGAAGCCAGAACCAATCCAACAGGAACAATTGTGTTCAACAGATTGATCCCACTCAAGGAGGTGTTTTAGACCATAAACATGAACTCTGGTCTCCTACATCTAGAGAAATATCCTCAGCACCAGACTTTGGCATGCTGTGAGCTGAACCTGCTTGTTCACTTGCTCTTTCTTCAACAAGCAACCTTATTTTCATTTTGATGAGACAGAAATTCTAAATCTTTCCCATTTTTCCTAGAACATGTTTTGCTTTCTAGCAAGCTTTACTCAGCATTTTAGAAGGGAGCCCTTGGTCTGATACCACACATTTAACACCTGCCCAACTTCAGGGCTGCCACAGACACCAGTTCTAAAAAACAATCAATACACACACACACCGAGAAGCATTTTCTCTTACCAGGTTGTGAATCAGACCCCAAACTCCAACAGTTCCCCAAAGTGTGTTGTTGGGTTTGTTTGTTTGTTTAATAGAAAATAAAAGATGTGTTTTTACACTAAACCATCATTTAGAAGGATGGCAGGAGCCCATGTTGGAAAAGTCACTGGGCTGCTGTTCTGCCTTCTGTACACTGCTGTTTATTGATGGCTAATTTTTTATTTTCTGGTCTTGGAGAGGAACTGGCAGGAATTGTGCAAGGTGCTTGCACAGCTGGATTCAGGTGATCTCTGTGCTGCTGGGGCTACTGGAGAACTGCTCTCCACTCCCTTCAGCTACTGACTGCTTCTCCCTATGGTCTGAATTATTTCAGAGCCATGTGGGGTGCACCAGGTGAGTGGAAATAAGTGGGTTGTCATCAAGAAGGGTTTCAAATCACCAACATCAAATTTTCGCTGGTGTCAAATTTTTCCCAATATTCATAATAAATAAATGCAGAGAGAAGTGAAGGAAGGCATAATCTGCAAATGTGCTAAAGAACCCTGTGATGTCCCACTACTGAGGGAGGCTGTGGCAGGTTTTCTCAGAGGGTCAGAGAGGTATCTGTGGTGGAGAGGAGGATTGTAAAATACAGAGTTTCAGCTCGCTTGCTTTGGCTGAGACTAATTATTAGGTTCCTTTTTCCAAAACTGCTCAAGCACACAGGAGGGATGAAGCTGACAAGTTTCTTTAACCTGTTCAAGCTCCCTTTTGGAGAGAAGCACCTTACCAACCTTACCCGTAGAAAAGAATGCTTTACTCAAAGCTAATTCTTCCAAATTAGGGTCTGCATTTACATAGCAGTAAGGATGACAATCTGAAGGAACATTAGCTGTAGGTGCTGAAGAATAATAGCATTATTCTGTCATTACTATGAGGAGGAAAGGAAACTGTACATCACATGAAAGGCTGACCAGCTGCTCGTGTTACATAATGGATGGGGACATTGCTGATTCAATAAATGCTAAGAATACAGAAATTTATCCACAAAGACAGATACTCTTGTGTCCACATTAAGACTTCACTAAAATGTATGGCACAAATATACCACATATTTCTTGGTTATTTCTCTTTGCATGCTGCTTTATTTCATCTCTTTTTTCCACTAATACTTTTTATAGGCACTGAAGAGGAGCAGTGGGGAGAAATTAGTGTTCTGGCAAGCAAGCACCTCATCTTAGCCACATAATAGGGGAAAAAGTAATTTCCAGGCTGGAGAAGAACTAAGCTTTGCACAGCATTTACTGAACCTGAGTAAGATTTAAAGCTTGAGTAGAGTCAGCAGGCACATCACAGCCCACCTTCAGAAGGAGAGTGGCTGCAAGTGAAAGGGAAACCCCAGCACTGATGATCAGTGAAATACTCGGTTCCATCTGCCAGTAAATTTACAACATACTCAAGGAAGACATTCAAAATCCTCCTCAGATGAATTCTGAGTACATTGACAAAGGAATAAAACAGCTCTTACAAAAAAAAAAAGTCAGTATTTGTAAAATAAAACAGAACATGTGGATTCAAAAGCAACTCTACAGGTAACTGCAAGAAGTGTTGGGAGGGAGAAAACTTCTGTTTCAGACAGACATCTGGTGCTTACAAACCAGAACTGGATATTTACTGAGGTAAGATTACCTCACCCTCGAGTGTGTTTAATTCCTGTCTCTTCCACTGCAGAATTCAGTTCTGGATATATAAAATACTCAAAAATGTGGAAAACAGAGACGTGAGGAGAAAGATAATCACACATGCTGGTGCAGGTATCTGTCCATGGATGTGGATTCATGTTTGGCAAACACTGAGTGGGGATGGGAGCTTTGGGATGCCGTGGATGGAAGCAGGGACCTGGTAATTCCTGAGCAACAGCTCTGTCCTACAGATACACTTGATATGCAAATAAAAATGTGGAAACATCTAGCCCTGTACCTGGGCTCTCTAAACTCTTCCTGGTTTCTCTGCTCGAGAAACACAACGAGAAACACAATTGCCAAGGGTTCAGCTCCCATTTAAACAGCAAAACAGACATCCTGGTTTTCCAGAGATTATGAAAAAATCCTCTCCCTGCCCTGCATCCTGGAGTGTACCAGCAGAGCCGACTGTATTTCATTTGGGGCAGCAGAGCTCCATCAATTTGCAGCAGGCAGGGAGCTTCTGTTTCCAAACAGACCATGAGGAGAGTTATGACCTGCAAATCAGGCCAGAATATCCTTGGCTCTGTTTCAGCATGCAAATACTGCTTTTTCTCTCCGAAATATTAAAATTGAATGATCCAGTGAGGAGGCCTTTTCTACCTACTCTGGTTATGGGTCTTTTGAGAGATTATCTTGACTATCAAGTAGCTTTTAGTGTTTATCAGTGACCACAAGATCAATTTGCACTCTTAGAAAATAAATACAATTCTTGCTTACAGTAAAAATCAAATGTGCAAGTATGGAGGAAAAGAAGAGAGAACAGGATTAATAAATTACAATTGTTAGCAAGCACTAACATGTATCGAAAATGGCAAATTCTCTGGAGTACAGCTGAGCTTCTTTTATTCAGGTCAATGACTCCTTTTGTGATTCTCTCCTCTCAAAAAGAGCATTTTTCAATGATTTATGTATAATAATCTCCACATCAGCATACCGTATTTTTCACTATTTGTTTGTTAAACATGCAGCAAGGCTCTCACAGCAAAGCCCTTAGCCTTGAAAATACAACTGGGATAAAGGCATAAAAATATACATATAAAATAGAAATATTTATTAGTGAGGCTGATGTTTATGATTTGACATGTAGGTAAGGGGAAAAAATACGTCATTTTAGATTGCTGAGTTAAGGCTTTAATGGTGTGGGTTTCAGACAGATACGTGAGGGCTGTTTATTAAGAAGAAAAAAAAAAAGAAAGAAAATCATCCATTCACAGGCCACCAGAGCAGGAAACTGCAGTAAGTGTTGCAAAAGCAGCTTGTCATTGGTCTGTGCCAGTGCTGGCTGCTCCAGCCTGCAGGAGTCAGAGATGGGGAAAAAAAAAAAAAAAATCCAAGAAAAAGAAAAAATCCAAGAAAAAAAAATTAAATTATTCAGATGAGTTGAGTCAGTTCAAACGGATTTGCAAGTTGTTGAATTCAGGGTTTTTTATTCCAGGACTGAATTTCATTGCAGCAGATTTTCAGCCATCTCTGCTCCTGCACTTCAAAGTGCTCACCCACCACTACACCCCAAGTGCCTGTTTCAAGTGCTGACGTGCTGAATTCTTGGGAAAAAAAGCAGAAGAAAATTCAGGTGTCCACTTCTTTGAAGTCTCATTCATTAGAAAGTCTTGTCTAAGAGCAGGACAGAGCCCTGTGACAAAAAGCACACGATTTCCAAGAGTGATTCCGGAGGCTGAAATATTACCTGAGGTAAAGGCTGAGTATGTTGGTTTTTTGTCTTAAATCACCACAGTTCTTGCTTGGGAACACCTCTCACCAGGCTGGAGAGCTCCCAGGGAGTCTCAGATGATCCCAAATCACACTGGAGTATCCCACCAGTAAATAATCCATTTCTGGGCTAATTCTCATTTTCCCTCAGAAGATGTGAGAAATGCAGAAGCCACACCTGAGAATTCTACGCTGGGCAAAATGGCACTATGTGAATAGTGACAGCATTTTGGAGGTTACAATTCATTATAGAAAAATATTCCAATAATTTTTATTATTCGATTGACAGGTGAAAATCCCAGCAGATTTCAATTTCAGTATGAATTATCTTTTTTACCAGGTCACGCCACACATGTGCCCTACAGATGTAGAGGATTCCATTGTGTTTTCTTTCAGTACAAAAACTTCACCAATATAAACTCCATTTTCAAATCTGCCTGGGGGGATGGACAGACCCCTCACAAAGAGGGGGAAGGAGGGGCACAAATCAATAGATAAAAATCAGATTTCCGGTATCTCTCAGCTAACAGGTCTGTCCCACCCTGGCCAAGACTTTAGAGGCAACCAAGCCTTCTCACTAGAGCTGTATTCTCAAAATTGACTGGGTACTTAGTAGGCACTGAAGTCCATAAATATTTCACAAGGAAAAGAATGCATTTCCCAAGCATTGACTAGCTACATATATTATTTATATGAAACCATAACTTAAGTTGAAAAACAATAAATGCTTCAACAACAGACCTGTTCACAACCTACTCCATTACTAAGTAAAATGGGCTCTGCTGTTCCTGGGGATCTTGTAGCTATGCAGAAATTCAGCGAGGCCTGCACAGAAACCCAACCTCCAGAGGTGCAGTGTGAGATGGCAGTCACTGCACCAATACCAGTTAACTTGAAATTAATGGACAAGGGGTTATAGAATGTTGAAATTAATTTTCATTTCTGTTTGTGTTGCACTTCATTCTCCATTTTGAGATCAGGTCTCTCACACTAAATAAAGGGCAGAAAATGCACAAGAAGGGAGAGGTGTTGTCTCCCATTTCATACCCAGACCATCAGAGCTCAGGGAGATGAAGGTCTCAATTTGCCACTGCCATAGCCCCAGCATAGCTCACCAGCAGCCTCTTCCAGAGGAAAAATGTGTTACAAAAAACATGAAGGTCAGAAAAACCAGAGACTGCAGATTCCACATTGATGCCAAAAGGCTCCTTGTAGCTGCACTGTTTTAGAAATCTTTCTCTTCTTTCTCAGGGAGAATAGAGATAAGCTGCATTTTTGTATTTTCTTAATCTCTGTGTTTGGTACTAGATGTTGTATAGCTGTGACCAATGGTTTTAGGAGGTGGATTCCCTGCTGACCAATAGTTGCTAGATTATTAATGGATATATAAAGAAGTTTCTGTAAATAAAGTTTCTCTTTTCGCCATCTTGGGTCCTCTTGCTTGCTTCCTCTGCCAGCTTCTGCGAATCCCAGGATATCTAAACCAACAACTCCTGAAGACCTGGGAGCTGCCCTGAGACTTTCCACTTCCCAAACAACTTAGCTACACAACTCCCCCTCCTCGGTGAAAGATCTGCAGACAGGTTTTTAAATGGCTGCTTTGTCATTCAACCTGTTCAGCCCCGCAGAGGAGGCATCTCAGAGGAGGTGTAACAGACTAATGCTCTTTTGCCTGAAGCACTCATAACATTAATGGAAGTTAATTCTGCTGGTGGAAAAGGTTTAAGTGAGTTTTGCTAACTCATAACCACAGCTAGGGAGAAGGGAAAAGCTTTTGGAGAAAGCGGATCCAAGATGTAGGCATTACCTCCACCATTTATGTGTTTACCACTCAGCTGGCAGCTAATGGCCCATGTATAAACTCGGGATGAAAGTGGGTAAAATAAATTGCATTCTTTGGAACAACCATCCCTTCTTTCGGTGGCACAGAAAAAAACATCCAAAATGCACCCTGGAAAGCTATTTTGAGTTTGTTCTTTTGGCAAGACACAGAAAGTGCCAAGATAAACTCACTCAATTCAGTATTGTGAAGGGAGGGGGAAAAAGGCAATGAAAACAGTGGAAGCTCTGAAGACAAGACTCAGCGCAGACAGCAAGAAGGATATTTATGCACTATTTATACCACTCCAAGTGCAAATTTTGCCTTGCATCGATTACAATGCACGTCTCAAAGATCTTTCTGCAGCCCTGGCGTAATAATAATAATGCAGAGGCTGAGGAACAAGGAAACTGCAGCCACTTTGGGCAAGATCAGCTGGCACATCCCTGTCCCCTCACACCCCGGGGCATCACACACATCCTGACAAGCACCCAGACAGGGCAGGCTGGAAGCTGCAGCTCCACAGAGGCTGTGTTAATAACAGAAGGAAGGAAGGAATGGTGCGGAAGGAAGGAATGGTGCGGAAGGAAGGAATGGTGCGGAAGGAAGGAAAGGAAGGAAGGAAGGAAGGAAGGAAGGAAGGAAGGAAGGAAGGAAGGGAGGAAGGGAGGGAGGGAGGGAGGGAGGAAGGAAGGAAGGAAGGAAGGAAGGAAGGAAGGAAGGAAGGAAGGAAGGAAGGAAGGAAGGAATGGTGCGGAAGGAAGGAAGGAAGGAAGGAAGGAAGGAAGGAAGGAAGGAAGGAAGGAAGGAAGGAAGGAAGGAAGGAAGGAAGGAAGGAAGGGAGGGAGGGAGGGAGGGAGGGAGGGAGGGAGGGAGGGAGGGAGGGAGGGAGGGAGGGAGGGAGGGAGGGAGGAAGGAAGGGAGGAAGGGAGGAAGGAAGGAAGGAAGGAAGGAAGGAAGGAAGGAAGGAAGGAAGGAAGGAAGGAAGGAAGGAAGGAAGGAAGGAAGGAAGGAAGGAAGGAAGGAAGGAAGGAAGGAAGGAAGGAAGGAAGGAAGGAAGGAAGGAAGGAAGGAAGGAAGGAAGGAAGGAAGGAAGGAAGGAAGGAAGGAAGGAAGGAAGGAAGGAAGGAAGGAAGGAAGGAAGGAAGGAAGGAAGGAAGGAAGGAAGGAAGGAAGGAAGGAAGGAAGGAAGGAGGCAAAGCTGGCTGGGGTTGTGCCTCCCCTGCCATCACTGCTGCCCTGTGGAAGGCCAAGGCAGAAAGTGTCTCTGCAGTCACATCAGAGCCCCCACTGACTGTGCAGCCATGGCAGGAGTCAGGCCTGGCCCTCTGCTGCTTTCCCTTCTCTGGCAGAGAGATTCCCGCCCCACCTGAGCGCAGCTCTGAGCAGTGAAGCCCACCCACTTATTACAGCATTGCTGGGTTCTATGGCAGGTGTGAACTAATGCAGTTTGTTTGGATCCAAGAGCCCTCAGCAACAGACAGGAAGATAAATAACTTTGGGAAAGGGGGTGTTGACAAGCAGGGACTTGTGGAAACTGACTGGAAGGATCAGGAATCTGCACACCCAGCTCCCCCCACTCCTACAGCAGCCAAAAAGCATCCCCACCATCAGAGCATCCTTGCTCTCTGTGCTCCATTTTCCATTGAAAAGGCATTTCAGGGAAGTTCTGCTTTGGTTGAAAGAGCCAACTCGCCCTCAATACCTGGTCCTTCCAAGGCTTTTGCCAAAGAGGTTTTCTGACAGCACCAGGAAGGTGTGCCCAGCCCTGTGTTCCACCTCCCCACTAGAGCCAGGCTCCACAGCCTCCATCACAGCTGGTTCTTTGCCCCAGCAAGCTGATCCCCCCAGCTGAAAATGCTGTGACCATTTGGCAAGAGGCAGAGAGTAACAGAATCCCTTCAAAGGATCATTCAGCCCTGTGATCCCAGGCAGAACCCCAAAAATCAGAATGGATCCCCAGTTTGGCTTCACCTTGTTCCAGCACCAAACACACCTCCAGGAAGTTATTTCCTGTGATTTCTGCAGCACAAATATATCAGTGACCATCTCTGAGAGCTGAGTTAGAGCACAGAGAAGCTCCCAGGAAAGTGCTGTGTGCAGGATGTTGGGATGCATGCACAGCCCCAGCTGATCCCAGTGCCTCATCCTCAGCACACAAGAGCTGATGTCACACCAAGGACAGAGGACAGCAACAGGACCAACACAACCCCACATCACACCAGGAATGGATTGGTACAGGCTGCTTGTGAAGGCCTGGGAGAGGAAACCCAGACAACAGTGGGAAATCACATCCAGCTCTGTCACTCCAAGGGCTCACACTATAAAACCTTCATTTCTCCAATCAGGTGAAGCAAAATGACAAATAACTCCAGTCAAAAGCTTACAGTCAAGACTTAAATCTTCCACCACCCCCTTTCTGCCTGAATTCATTTTAGGTGTTCTGTGAGATAAATTGAATTTTGCATTCTTCCAACTGCAAAAATAGATTGTTCTAGCTATTAAAATAAATATATGAAGAAAAAAATTGGGAAGATGAAAAAGAAAGGAAATATTAGTGTAGTCAGAAGTCAGAGTCATGGTGAAGAATTGCAGTGGTACTGAGACACCTATGCTATATTTCTGTGGGGCACCAAGCAAGAAAGAAAATTTTAAAAAGAGAAAGAAAACCCACATATTCTTTCAGAAAGAGTCTTTTTGAGCACAGTTTAGGTTAAAATAAAAGCAGGTGTCATAACTTCAGTTGCACTGCACCATCTGGCTGACTTCAGCAGGAGCAAGAAGGGCCAAAATTTCTTCACCTTCTGCTTACACCTCCAGCATTGCAGGGCATCCCCTGAGCAGTATGGGGGTTACAGATTGTGCCCTGCCCTGTTATGTTCTTCAGGCAGCCTTCCTCCTCCTCTTCCACAGGGCTCCACACATCATTTTTCTCCAACTGGCCAAGTTCAGCCCTACCCAGAAAGCACCAGGAAATCTCAGTTGTCCAGGAGGCTGTGGCTGGAGCTCCCAGGACACGTGCTAGAGGCTCCTCCTGTCTCTCAGTCACCATCGCCTCCTTTCTCATTGCATATCCCTTCATAGTCATTCATGTATTTACCTTTCAGCAACACTTCAGCGAGAAGTTCTATGCTCCTCAAGCAGTAAAAGCCAAAAATTGCAGATCCCAAAGCTTCAGAGGCTAAAATGGAAGGGACTGGTACCTACATGTTTGCACAGCTGGGCCCCTGAGACTATAAAGCAGCAATTACCACTTTTTTGAGTCTTCCATCATCTCAGTCACCCACCAGACCAGATCTCTTGGGTCAGCCCCTCTGACCTGTTTAGTAAAATATTTTATATTCTGACAGTTGCAGATCAAGCTCAACTGGATCTACTTACCAGACCTGGGGAAGAAAGATTTGAAAGATCAAGATATTTTAAATTTAAGTATCCAATCTCTGGTTTTAAGTGAAAAAATATTTTTAAATTAATCTTTCATTTCAGATCATATAAAATATTTCATTCTACATAAAGTTTTTACTGATTTATTTTTTATTCATCCAGCAAACAAAAAAATTATTATCAATTATTTCCACAGCGCTGCTTAGATTTGGGCACTGAATAGATTTCAGTACAGACAAAAACCAAACAAGTGCTGTGTTGCTAACTCTGACCAGCTTACTCTTAGTTCTGCAATACTGGATTTTTTTTAAAGCTTCAGCTTCTTGAATCATGTGATTCTATGAAAATCTCAGCTTGCTTTCCCACTGAAAGTAGAGGTCTGATAATTTGAGTTGCAAACATAACCTCACGTGGTGAAGCACTAAATGCCCCAAACAAGCAAAACATGTATTTTCCATCTTGCTGATTTTAAAGTCAATCTTGCAATATGGGATGGATATTATTTGTGATTTTTGAACTCTTAGGGTAGAAACTACTGTAAATTACTTACCAGGAGCTATTGAGAAAGAAATCTCCATCCCTGGGGCTTTTGACCCTTCTGTGTTCTGGCCTCCTCCCCTGTGTTTTGGGGAAGGAAACCATCAGGCAGCTCAGCCCAAAGCCGTGCAAACAGCAAGAGTTAATTTGGTGCAATGTATCTGAGTGTAGTAACTGATTACATTTTTCCCCAAAGGAAACTTCAGTTAATTTGGTTAGTGACTCATATGCCAGGCTGCCAATTACAACACAGATGATTACACACATAAATTCACGTCGGAGTGGCTCAACGATCACAGGGAGGGGGAAAAAAAAGAAAAAGAAAAAAAGAAAAAAAGAAAATAATAAAAAAGAAGCAGAAAGGAAAAGAGGCTCCTCTTTACCTTCCTGGGACTGGGGGAGGGTAAGAGTCCACCCTGCAAGGTGCTGGGTGCCCACGCAGGCCACTGGAGACTGAGTGCCAAAAGCTGTGAGACTGGGACGTGCCATGGCTGGGATGGCAGTGTCTGTAGCTTTCCATTTGGGATTTTCACTGCAGAAATGTGTGGCACGCTCTCTAAAAGATTGTTTGCCAGTATCGTTGGAGGAATCCATACACAAAGAGAGCAGGAAGAAGGTTAAATGAGCAGTGCTTGGCAGTACATCAGTAAATCATTCAAAGATAACCTGTGCATACCAATACCCCCCCGAAAAAAAATTTCCAATTAAAGTAACTTATTGCAAACCTAGTCCCATTTCTGAAGTGCTTTATATTCCTAAGGACGAGTGGGAGAGGGAGAGGAAAGAAACAGGACAAGGAGTGCGAGTCTGATGCTATCACATGAGGGAAGCCCAAGCTAGGGATGAGAAAACCATTCCTACATGCCTCATCAATCGGAATCAATACCAAGGGGGGTTGGCCAGGCTCCTGAATACATATATTCAGAGAAAATGAGACTCTGCACTTAAAAGCAATAGGAAGTTCTGACATTGGTGGGGAGTGTAGGAGGAAGAAGGTTTTCTTTTATCTTAAAAGAAAGATACTTCACTGGCCTCAAATGTGTTTCTAGCTAGACATTCCTCCAGATAAACAGCTGCATACATTTCCTGCAGTCAGGGTCAGCGGGCTGCTATAGGGGAATTCATGCAGTTCCTTGCTGGGGAGGTTGAAATCCTTTACAAACAGTAATTAAGCTTCGTGGCACCAGGGTACTATTATACCAGTTTTACAAGGGAATAAAAAGAATGTGGCAGCAACGTGATTTGCCCAAGGTCATCCAGCAAGTCAGTGGCAGAATCAAGTATTACACACAGATGCCTGGTCTCCCATCCTCACCTCTCACCAGCAGACAAGTCCCCTACCTTGGCCTTTATTAAATAACCATTACAAAATGTATTAATTTTAATTTGGAACTATGTAAATTGACTCTTTCCCAAAAGACAGCAATTGGCTGTTAAATAAATACCGAGTGATTATTGCAATCATATTTGCTGACGAGTGGATCGTCAGTGTAATGTGCTGGGTTCAATAAAAAGGTTATTGCCTGTCAAATAAACATGATGAGCAGAGCCTGGACTGATGTGGGACAAACCCAGCCGTCACTGGCTTTGGTGGGAACTTCAGCTGCTCAGCACCTTTTAGAGGCTGAGTTCAAGTATTTTTTGCAATATTTGCAGAGACAAAAGTGGTGCTGCCAAAGCAGCACTAAGTCCTTTGCAAGGTGACCTTAGGTCAGATCCTGGCACCCTAAACTTGATTGTGAGGGTAGTTAAGTCTCACTGATTTCTGTAAATCAGCTCAGTGTGCAATGCTGTTCTTAACAAGGGTAAAAGTAGTAGAAATAATTCCTGTAGTATGAAAGGATGGGATGATTTTAGGTTTGGTGTTAAATTAAACGCAGAAGGATCTTGCTTCTGTTTTTAGGATAACTCAGCAGAAGGAGAGAGCTGTAAATACAGCTGAATGGTCAGATTAGGTCTTTCAGAGAGATGGTCTGCACACAGAGGAAGCTATTTTAAATTTTAAAAAACACTTTCTTCTGTGTTTTTTTGTGTGAGCTTGTAAGAATAATGTTTGCTCTCCATCAGACAGTCAAGGATGCATCAAAACAATCTGCAAGCCACCCAGTGAGGCAAGCACCCTGCTAGAACCTACAGCCACGGCTTTCCAGGCTGCTTCACCCTGCCGAAGGTGTGGAAGGAAGGACATTACCCCAGTAAACCCAGTAAACCCAGCATGCCAAGGCCGTTTGGCAGTGGGAGCAGCACTGACCGCGAGCATCGCCAGCAAACACCGCTCTCTGCCAAGAGCCAAACCCCGCTGCGGGCGGCCACTGCTACTCGTGTTAAATGAGCAATTTTTTTTTAAAAAAAGGGCTTTTCCATGGCCGGGCGGGCCCGGGCAGTTCCCAGGGAAGGCACTAGGTGGTGGCAAGCCGCTGGCGAGGAGCGCTGTGGCGAGCGGAGCCGCCACCAAGGCGCTCGGGCACCGCCAGCACCGCGCTGCTGGAAAAATGGGCTTGATTTAAACCCTAATGCCTCCCATTAAGGGCTAATGTCCTCCGAACGCTGGCATAGAGCGGCGGCTGGGGCGGCCAGGACGAGCTGTACTGCTCGGAGAGAACAATTCTTACCATTCTTATCTGCAGACCTTCCCAGGGTGTTCTTTTCCCGTTAAGGTTTCCTTAAAATAGTTACTTTTTTTCTTTTCTTTTTTTTTCTCCCTCCCTCTCCTCTCCTCTCACGTTTAGCCCGTTTAGGGTTTTGCTCCTGGCTGAAGGTTGAGATGTGAATTTTCGGAGATACAGGCACTGCTTGATTTGAGTTTGGAAAGTCTGGAATGTGTCCTCTCTAGCAGCGCAGCCGCGCACACACATCCGCGCTCGCACAGGCCAATTAGAATGTTAATAATAATTAAGTGTCTTACTCCTAAGACGCTCCTACACAAGGGAATGCTAAAGTGCCAGTCAGCTCGTTTCATTACATGCAGGCAGACACCTCTCAGACCTCGTGTGTTTGCTAAGGGAGCGGAGCGATTGCAGCTCCGGCCAATCTGATTCCAGATGATCTGCTCGACAAACAAATTAGAGCAGCCTACAGAAAGAAATGTGCACCAGAAAAAAGTCCAGCAGTGGCAGCTGAGCTCTACCTTTCACCCCAAAGTGAGCCACAGCAAATAAATACAGGGCGAACCCTATAAATTTCCAGTGTGCAGGGGTTTGTGGGAGTCTTTTTCTAGCTTCAGTTCACACGCTTCAAAGCGGCTCCATTTCAGATTTGAGATAATCCCCTAATTAAACACAAACTCAAGCCTTAAGCTGCATGTCATCTGATTTCTACCCCAAAAATCAGAGCCGGACACAGACTGGCTGGAGCTGTCGAGCTTGTTCAGCTCTGAGATGACATTGGAGAGGACAGCAAGGGCTGGCCCAGAGGTCACCTTCCATCTGTCCTTGAGCCACCCACCTTCCCCAGTGTGCCCCACAGCTGACCACGACGTGCTGCTCACTCATAAACACAGCCTTGCAGATGCTTTCGAGCACTTACATCCTTTGGTGGGCAAGAGGACGGGAGGTTAGCAACATTTGGAAGAGTTCTTGCGCTTGAGGTTTGGTTTTCGGGCAACATCCAGGAGGGAGATGGGAAGAAAAGTTTGGGTACAGTTCACCTTTTGGGTGACTCTGAAGGGTTCCAGAGTTTAATTATCCCTGGCTAAAGGGAATGAACTTAATTGTTTCTGATACCAGAAATGTTATGGCTACTTTTCACCCAAAGCTCTACTTTCAGAAAAAGAGAAAAACGAAAAAAGAAAAAGAAAAAAAGAGTGAGGCAAAGAAGCAAAATCTCCAGGAACAGGAAAACAGAAAACCCTGTTTATCCAGAGCACACACTGAATAACGCAGATACAGAATAAGTTAAAGCAAGACTGAGTCATTCACATTTCCAATAAATTAAAGGGAAAAAATCCCGTCATTTTTCACTCTATTTCACATCAGAGAGCAATCACAACAGACTATTCACTTAATGCGATGATGACTTTACCCCTGCCCCCAAGGGGTTTCTCTGCCTCTCTTGCACAGCCCTGAAAATTATCACATTTGCCCCCATTTTACATCTCTCCCCACATCCAGTTTGTCCCATTTCAAATGCTTTGGGTTCTTACATCTGCTGTCAGTGTCTTTTTACTATCCTTTGATTTTTACCAGCTGCAAGACAAAAAAAAAATACACAAACCCATGTATCTGATTAGATGTGTGTTACACATAGTGCTACACCTGAATGTACAGCTGAGTGCACCCAGATTCAGCTTTCCCCAATGATCAGGAGTCTGAGCAAAATCAAGCCAATCCAGAAACCCAAATCCCATAAAGAAGGTCCCCCTGGGTCTGGTTTCCAGTTTCTCCACAGATAACCCAAGGGGATGCTGTGGGGCCAACTCACCACTGTGGTAGGAATTTTGCATACCCAGCTCCAATTTTATCTTCAGGCCTTGGGAAGTAAAAAGCTGAATGAGGAATCTAAAGTGAGGACTCAGCTTTCCATTAAAACAGAGGCACCATAGAGACAGAAAGTTTTGTTAAGCCATGTACAGATACTAATGACTTTTATTGCAGAAGATCAATGTGAAGAGTCATTGCACTTGGGTTAGGAGAGACCTCGGAGATCCTTTGTGCTCAAAGCAGGACTAAGTGCTATGTAAAACACAAGACCTTGAAACAGAAGAGGGCAGATGTGGGGATGTTTCCAGGTAAAGGTCTTCCCAGAGGTTTTCAGAAATTTTTATCCAAGCCTAGCAGTGTATAAACAGTTTGCTCTAGAGCATAGCAGCTGCTGTGTTACTCAATAAAAAGATTTTCTATATTGCATTGCCGGTGTGCACCGAGCTTCTAAAAGCATTACAGAAGGTAAAATCAGAAGTGTATGGTGGAAACCGAAAGGGAAATGGTTGCATTTGAGTTTAGCACAAAAACCCAGTTATAATTTCACAGGAGAGCTGAGGGAGAATGGAGTAAACTCCTACACTGATCTTACTGCTTGGAGATTGTGCCACAGTGAGGCTGAGAACAACCTGGAGACTCAGTTGGGTACTCACTCCCACAGGGATGCTGCTGACTGACTTAACTGGAACTAGATTTGAGCAGAATGCCTCAGATCTTCTGCCCACTTTGTATGACATCCAATTCCATCCACTCACTCACAAGCAAGAACTTCTGCTTTCTCAAAAAAATTAATTGCAAATTTTAAACATAGAATAGTAACATAGCATGCAAAAATAAGTTTGAATAACTCTAGGTGATCTGCACTAGCATTACTCTGCACACCCAAACTTTCAAACCATGCAAAAAATGAGGTGTTCTTGATAATCATTTTCCTCTCAGCTGTACAGCAATAAAAAAATCTGTTCTATTGTTATTGAAGGCAACAGTGAAATTGTATGAGAATATCTGAAAATGTGAGCAGTATTGAAGAAGTCAGATAGTCTGAGCTTTGTTATTCACAGTTGTCTAATAAGAGTAATGTTAGTTTTTGGACACATCACCATCTATAAATTACAAGAAAATTAGCTGGGCAATTAGCTGGAAGCAAAATAAGCATCCTCACATTCTGTAAAACACAGCAAATTATTTTATAAATAAACATTTGATCAAACAATCATTTGATCTTGAGAGCTGTGTAGTCAGTTTTCAATCACTTCTCCTTAGCTGCCAAGAGTTTCAGGCTCACGGAAGCTCTATCATTTTGTCAACCTCCAGTGCACAGAAATGTTGAGGCATGTCCCCACAAGATGATCATCTGTCTCACTTGCAGTTAAAGCCATGAGATGTTACTTTTTACATTAGCTGAGAATTGCCCACTTGCAGTTTTTAAGTTTGTTAAGGATGACAGAGATGAGCATGACAGACTCGTGGTGATTAAATGCCTCTTGGATTTATTTCACAACGTGCTAAATATTTCTTATGATACAATCTTAAAATTAGAATGAACTGATCTTGTACCTACTGAGGTTTATGACATGATGAATTCTCTAGAGGGTAAATTACAACGAAACATTGATAGCAAATTACGTGGTTATAAATGTAGCTCATCCAAAAACACCTCATGACAACAACAATGAATTCTGTTCAGTCGCTCTCTTGTCAGCAAATATGACCATTTTCACCTGATACAGTCACCTTCACTCAGGGGAGGAAACAGTCTTCACAAAAGAGCTAAAATTGTACAAAAGCTGAACTGGAACACTTAGCTGAGAAATGCTTTCTATATTATATGCTAAAAATTAAGTGAGGTGTGCATGCACTTCACAAGTATTGAATTTGGACGTGGTATATTGCTTTATATTCAGAGTCCTGGTTCTTTCAATTTCTTACAGTTTGTGGAATTAATTATGTCCATTTCTACCTCAAATGCAGAAGGGGACAAATAATTTCCTTGGATAAACAGACTTGAACTGATTGCAGTAGACCACAAAGTATTGATTATGTTAAGTTTGAACTTCAAATTAAGGCACAAATGAAGGTTAATTCCAGTTATTCATGTAAAGAGTCTTATGACTTGCTTTAAAAATGTATTGAAAAAGTATCAAAACTGGTCATAAGTACTATTTTCAGTAACAAATTGAAGTCTACAGGACTGAATTGTAGATTCAAGGGTAGTAGATGAGAACATAAGCAGCAAAAAAATAGATGATTTGCTAAGGGAAATGACATTTCTTTAAATTGCTCCTTCAAAAGGGCATTCTTCCCTTAATCACGTAGCTCTTTTCAGGATGGGTGACCATCCTGCTCGGGATGCAGCAGACCTGCAGTGGTCAGAGCAGCCCTGGAGTGCTGCTAAGCCCAACCACAAAGCCTCCTTGGGCTGCACTCAGTCACCAGCAGAGTGAAGCAGTGGCTCTGCCTGCCAGGCTGCAGCTGGAGACAGGCAAGGAGGGTTTAGTTCCACCTTTTTCTGGGCAGATCCAGCTCAGGGGGATGAGGGGCTGTAACCAGAGCGTCCCACAGGGACTTTGGACTGCCGAGTGCTCTCTGACATAACCACACCAAACCAGTGTGCCTTGGCATGGCAGCTGGAAGTGGCTGGCTCCAAGGGGTCAGAAGTCCTGCCCTGTGCTCTGGAGGTATCACTGCATTATTTTTTACTTCCCCTGGGTAATCAGGATGTTGTTGCTGGAATTGCTATTACATTTGCAGTATGATTGGTCTGGAGTCCTATATGCACACATCATTTCAGGACACTGAATTCTGAGTTCACAGAGCCACAGAAACAGCCCT
Source organism: Acanthiza pusilla (assembly GCA_036630365.1). Lineage (NCBI taxonomy): Eukaryota > Metazoa > Chordata > Aves > Passeriformes > Acanthizidae > Acanthiza > Acanthiza pusilla. The sequence continues at coordinate 4,903,508 of JAXCHO010000048.1, forward strand.
AGTTCTGTTCACGCTTCCTCTGGAGCTGTGGAATAAGTTCAAGCTGTGGAAACTGAGTCTGTCTCTGCAGTGAAACCAAGACAGTGTGAAGACAGTTTGAACAAGCTGGGATTTGGGCCTTTACTGCCTCCTGAAGGTTCAAGCTGACAAGATAGACACCACTAAGGGAATTCAAACCTCTGACAGGCTCCAGTAGCCTGAAACAGCTTCCTGGGTGAAATTATATCCCCGTGTCACAAGGGACTCTCCAGCTGTGACAGTCTCTCACTAAGGTGGTGTGGCCCACAGAACTTTCCTGCTTCCATCTGTGGGCTTGACCACTTTGAAATAAACCCATGAGAAGTGTCTATCTTTAGCAGCAAGGTGGACCAAGGCTTTTCCACATACCTCTACAACCCAGTCAAACCCTTCTGGTATTTTAATATAAGGCTTTAGGAAGCTTCATATGGTTGTGTTTCCTTTTTAGCATTAGCACATACCCACACCCAGCACTTCATTTTCCTAAAATACAAATGTGTACATGTATAATAAAAACGTTGACAAGTCCTAGTCAGAATTCAAGAAGTTTTAGACCTGGAAACCTAAAAAAGGATAAAATGTGCCCCTTGCACTACTAATTCCTGATTGCACAGCCTGCCCATCAGTGTGAGGATGCAGAAGAGTAGTGCAAGGGGCATGTGCCACAGAATGTCAGCTGGCATCAGCAAAGGCACTGTGGATACTGCAGAGCTCTCCTGTAAGACTGCTGACTGTTTTCATGGCATCACATGAAACACAGAAATAAATAGCTTCTCTTCTATGATCACAGCATGAAAGTTTTGCTTTGCTGTCTATCCCTTCTCATTAAAAGCATAAAACACAACACAAGACAGGGATTAGACACAGAGCAGGCAAACGCAACAGAGCCACAGGGAAGAGCTCAAGGAGTAAAGGGATTGGCACATGTGCCAATAAAGCCAGCCCTGGTGTCAGCTCTGAGCTGCGCCCTCAGAAACCAGAACTGAATTTCACTCAGAACAATAGGCACAGACATTCCAGACCACACAGGCATGTACACCCAGTTCCTTCTCCTGAGCCTCTGTGCAGGTGTTAAAAGAAGCCTCTCCCCCAGCAAACTGTCATAAAACTGTTACTTTTTCTTTTCTAAAGTCCTCTTAAAAACAAACAGGCACACACTCTTTTCCTGTGAAGCAAGTTTAGGGTTTTTTCCTATTTAAATTACAAACACATCAGAAGTCTCTCTCACCACAGCGCATCCTGTCTTTTCTCTGTCTGACATTTAGAGTACAAACTCTTTAGGGCAGGCTCTGTCTTTATATTTTATGCCTCATACAGAGCCAAGACATACTCTCAATGTTAAACAGTAAGTAAAAAAGGTCCATCTACATAGACAAGGTGACATGACATATGCCCAGCTTATCTGTGATACACACATGATGTGGTCAGTGAAACAGGTCTGTGCAAGTGAGCTCTCCATGTGTCCACAACAAAACAAATCCTGATGTGGCACAGTGTACACAGGAGGGCCTTGTAAATGTACATACACCTGATTTTTAAAAGTCCCCACGATCCCTTTAGACTGGGAGCGATAGGGAGAAGCAGAGAGAAGGAGGACTGCAGAGGAGAGCTGCTGTCTCCAGCTCAGCTCCTCACGGTGCTGTGGGTGAGTGGCTGGGGAAGGTGACGCAGCCACACAGACATTGTGCACTGGACTGTAGGGCTGAGGAAGGGTGAGAACCCCTGCTCGGTGTGACCCCTTCCCTGGGCAAAAGCAAAGCAAATCCATCTCTCTCAGCAGTTCCAAGTACCAGCTCCAGTCAGGCGCCATGATGACATCAGCCCTGCTTTTGCAATTATTTAACCTCTGTCGTTCAGATCAGCACTGAAGCAGCAAGGGTGACTAATGCACACATCAGCCCTGCAAAGTTATCAACACACCAAACAGGGGGCCGGCCCTCAGCGGTGGACTCTGCTGTCAAGAGTCTCTTTGGTCTGCGTTTGGGGGAAGACTGTATGAAATCAAGCATTAGGTGTCCATAAGAAGCTCCAGGCAAACCTCTGTGTGCCATGGCGCAGTCACAGTCAGATGTCACAGTCCTTTTGCCAGAAGGATGCAGTTGCAGCAGATATTTGCTTTTCCTCATTTCTGTGTGTCATTTTGCACTACTCCCCTCCAACTCTGGCTCCTGCTCTCACTCATACAAGCATGGAAAAAGTAGCTTCTCTTAACAGACATCTACAATAAACATGCCGATACTTGAGATGTAAACTGAGAGGCTGGCATTATAACAGAGCCTCTAAATCAACCTCAGGACCTTGTTAGCATAATTAGTGATAGGACTGGTGGCTTACAAGATCCAGGACAGAAAATGGAAAAATAGTAATAACAATAAAAAAATGCAGTTGTATCCTAGCAATTGCTGGGATGATTGCTGATGGTTCAAAAGCAAGTCGTATCTTGCGTGAGACAAATACATTTTATATGATGTTTAACCTCACAGGAATTCTGCCGGAAATACTCAGAAGCTTGTTAGAGGAAAATATGAGAAGCTACTCATGTGAACAATAAAAGATTCTTGTGTGGAGGAGCTACTGTGACTCCCATGCTGCTAATAGGTGCACATCTTGCAATTACAAGCAGACTGAAAAATAATGCTGCATTCACTGCTCCTATTTACTAATTTGAAGCTTTGGAGAAGAAGACAGTATTGGTCTTCCTTCCAGCGGAATTTTAGGTGAGATGGAGAAGCACGGGGAGGGGATTTGTTCAAGATCCCCTGGAAGTCAGTGGCAGAGCCAGAAACAGTATGTGTCTGTGAGGGACCTGAGAGCACTAACAAGTTTGAGTGGCCCTGATCAGTCTGAGCTGCAGCCTCCACCCTCTGCCCATGGGCTGGAGCATCACTGGAGCTCAGCCCTGCGTCTCCAGTCACCAAATGAGCAAAGCTGAGTGGCTGTCCCCAGTTCACACACAGAGGTGCCTGTGCCTGTTTGGGAACTCTGTTGATCTTGACCCACTGACTATTTTCCCAGCTTGCCCTCAGGCTGAGCTCATCACTGTGGACCTGCCTGGTGATAACTGGGCTGTGCCTGACCATTATTAGGCTTACTGGACCTGATCCTGACCGGTGGATTCACTGCCTGGCTTGAGGTTGGACGAGCCTCACCCCACAGAGCTGTCTGATGCTCTGGACTGCAGGCTGGAGTTGCTGCCACGCCCTGGCCAGCCTGCCTGCCTCCCTTGAGGGCTGTGCCATGGGCCCTGCCTGGGAGGACCCTGAGCTTGCAGCCACATTGTCCCTGACAGTTCCCCATGTCTTTGGGAGCAGACAGGGCCTGCTGCTCCCTGACACTGCCCTAAAACAACACCCTGCCTGCCTTACTTGTTTCCATAGCACCAAGGGCAGGAAGGGAAATGCCACATGTGTGTTGATATGATCAGGGAACAGAGGCAGAGAGAAATAAGATACAAACTCAGACTGGAACTCTTCTTTGTTCTGTGTTTGGAGCAGGTCCTTCCTCCCACTTCACGTTGGAGATGCACTGGCTGCCCCAATGCAATGCAGCAGCAAAAGATATTGCAGGGGTTATAGGAGGAGGTTCATGCTCTGCATCAGTATCCCTTGAGAACAATAAATCTTGGCTGACAAGAGTAGAAGCAAGAGAAGCTTCAGCAGGAGGAAGTGATCACAGCAGAGGGCTTGAGAACATGGGAAGGAAAGGCAGAGACCTGGGAAGGGGAAGCACAGTTAGGTTGCCCAGTGGGGCAGCTGGAGGAGGCAGATGCTGCTCCTGAGCACAGATTTGCATTGGGCTCAGCAAAGCTTTAGGGCAGCTCTGGTATTTGGGGCTCAGAAAGGCAAAGGGGTTCAGCACCTGGTGGATGGAGGATGTGAGATACAAAGAGCTCACAGCAGAGAGGGCCAGGTTGTCCCGTGCCTGATGGTAGATACATTCCTGCTCCTGACTGCAGCTGGGATCTGGCAACAGATCTTAGCTTTCTGGAGAAGTTTTTGGTTTGGAATGCAGCATTCCAGCAGGGTTTATCTTGTATTGGGGGACCTGGATGTCTGGAGTCCTGGCCCCATGTGTGGAGGGAAGAACAGCTCATCCAACAGTTTGGTCTCTAACTACAATCTCTCCTAAGTCAGGCTTTTCACATAGAACAGCACAAAATTCACGTACAGCTTGTGCTGAGGTTAAAAGACAGCAATTGTCTAAATCTTCACTTACAGGCAATTATTGGCCTTTTAATTTGGAAGCTTAAGGAGGTGACTCAACAGAAAAGGGTTCAGGCTGAGTCAGCAAGAGCTTTCCTTGGGAGTTAGATATACAGAAAGAAAGCAAAATAACTTAAGGGCAGGCAGGAAAAAATTTGTGTTGCAGAGGTTCAGGGTTTGGAATGCAGCTTTTTCCACAGACAGTTTCTCTGCCTTTCCCTCTTCCATTTGTGAGATCCCCATGTGCAGCCCATGGAGTGAATTCAGAGAAGAAAGAAGTTTGCTTTTTACCTCCATAGCATCCAGTACTTCAGGTATCTACAAACCTCCTCACGCACTGCTCACCTATCTCCACGAAACAGCTCTTCCATGAGAACTGGGCCTTGCTAGAAATTTATTGTAATTTTGAGATTAGAAATCTCTGTCAGCCCCACATTTCACAGTGCTGAAGTGAAGACCAAGATCCAGGCTTTTAGACGAATGGATGTAGTGAAGGAAAACTGTGGATTGCACTTCTCTGGGGTCCTACAAGTGGCTAATTAGCCCAGAGAAGCACTGAAACTCTCTTAGTCTCTCCCTGCTGGAGGTAAGCCAAGGGAGTCTGCCTTATTCTTACATGAAGTAGTATCTGAAGAAAGATCAAAGGATGAGACCAAGATTTCATGGCTAGTGAATCAGGCAAGTCTGTGGAGGGTTTCGATATGATCTTTACAATAAAGGGAAAACTTCTCTGCTCAGTGACATGTTGGTTATGGGATATTAATTTTCTAGATTTTGCTATTATGAGTGTTAAATTCCTTGGGCCAGCTGATGACCCTATAATTTCATCTCTTCACATGGGGAAAAAATGATGCAGATGTTTTCAAAGATAGTGAGGGTGCAGGTATATTTCTGCAGTGTAAACTCTGAGATTCCTTCACTTCCAAAGGGATTTGGGATATTCAGTGGGATGCTTTGGAAAAGGTTACCTTAAGCAACTGTGTCCTAACAGAGTTACCACTGAAGACAGTGAGCAAGGCTCTCTCGTAGGTAAATGCTTTTAGGGACCAGCCAGCAGAGATGGATGTGGTGCATTGCTGCCCCTTTGCCCTTTCTCCAGAGCACTCTAAAGCACTCTGTAATCATAAATGTAGGAAGAATTTGTTCTCCTTCTGTCCATCCCCACCCTGCTGTGGGAAAGAAAAAAATTATTATGACAATTGGGCAATTGTAAACCAGAGTAATTAAGTGATTTGCCAAAGGCCAGGTAGCCAAAGTGGGGAACTGAACCTAAGTGTCCTGATTCCTGCTCCTCCTCCGTGGCCGATAGACACAGACCCTGAAAGGTCAGAATCCTTCTTCCCTGGGGAAGATTTCATTTCCTCCTTTGAACGCTGAGGGAGGGGCCCCTCTAAATCACAGGTTAGGCAGGCACTCAAGTGAGTTAACACAATGTACTTCCCTGCACCATGTCTTGGAGGTGTAGTTAGGTGTTATTACATGTACTGCTGCAGCTCCTAGAGGTCTCTGCCAAAAGCAAGCCCCATTGTGTTGGCCACCGTTCACACACAGTATGAGAGAGTCCCTGCTCCCAAAGAACTTTAATATTCTTTGATATTTCTGGGAAATGTTTCATGAGAGAATTTCAACACAGAGAACAGGGCCTGTTTCTCCCTTTTAACTTAGATTACACCAGGATAACTCCACTCACTACAACACACACCTGTCAGAGATGAGACTCCAGATCCATTATGTTGCAGTCTCTCTTTTTAAAAACAATGGAGGATGTATTGCAAATAATCAGGAAATTAGTGGACAGTTGGCATTAATTTTCTCCAGTGTCACCAATTTGGTTGCTGTTGTGGAAACACAGCAAGGCACAGCAACTGCTATTTCAGTGCAGAGAGCCATCCCTGAGCCCCAGATGGTGACCATATGATCTTTCCCATGTATGGACCATAGACATGTTTCCTACCCTTAGAATTTGAGTTCTGCTTGCAAAGAGGGCTCACCTAAATCTGCCTATCCCCCCACTGCACCTGGGTGCAACACAGGTCCCTTCAGGAATCCAGTAAAGACCCAGACAGAGGGTAAACAATTTGTGGAAAAAGCACAACCTGACTCAATTAGAATTTCCTCCATGAATAGCTCCCTATGTCAGAACTTAAGGCCCCAATTCATAGGGAAATCTGGGACCCATTTCCTCAGGAATTGCTAGTTATTTATGCAGAGAAAATACTGCATTCTGATTTTGTTTTCTGGACAGTCTGGGGTGGGCTTTACGCTCATGTGAATAGACTGGATTTATGCTGAGCTGGTAGCAGTGACATGTGAAGAGATCTGTTCTTCTGAAACTTGTGTCTTCCAGCACCTCATCTCTCCTCCCAGGCAGAAGATGTCCAGCTATCAGGAAATGCTGATCTGCTGCTGTGGATGAACACCCTCCCCCCCCAGCCCAACTCTGTCAAGAGCCCAAAACCTACACCTGCCTGGTACAAAGTACAGCAATTTTCTGTCATCTCTTTGCTAAGGAGCCCATGAACTCCCAAGGTGCAACATCCAGCTGTAGCCATGATCTGGGGAGTGTTGGAGTGTAGGGGGATAATGGTTCCTACACAAGAGCCATCTGTGTCCAGAGCCCCATACATCCCATAAAACACAGTTCTCTTAGAGCTCTCCCAGCACATGTGACAGTTATCCTTTCTCAGGAAAGACACTCTCCTTCTGTGTCCTTTACTCTGGCAAATGGGACTTGCCTGTGGAGTAAGATGTTATAAGAGAAGAATGAGTCTGGTACTGTCTGACCCTCAAGCAATAGTTACAATGATCTCCCCAAACCTCCAGAGTGTATAATACACCCTTTTCAAAGGCCCAGCCTTAGCCACACACTCCTGTGCAAACAAAATTGGATCTAATTCCAACTCCTATGGCCTTTCCTAGAGTTAAACAAAGCTCTGTAGAGCTGAATGATAACAAATCACAGAGGGAGAGAGAAACTGCATGAAGAAAAAAAAGCAAAACATTTGTCCCTGACATTTGAAAAATTCTTATTTGCCTAACTCCCCTGATTTCAGCAGAGCTGTATAACTTTATACCAGCTTCCAAGTTCGTGTCTCTTTTTTTGAAATCTCTCTTCTAACGAGGTCTGAAAGCAGCAGAGGTGTTCAGGCAGACGTGTGTAGGCTGTCTCAGACAGCAGGGGCTTCAGGCAAGAAGAATTTCAGGCCAACAGCAGCAAGAAAGAGAAGAGGTTGGTGGTGGAGGAACAGAAGATGAAGAGGGAAGCAGAGAGAGGCAATTCTTGTGGTTTGGAAGTTCCTGTGGCTCTATGTACAGTCAGCATTTCTGTCTGCAAACAGAAACATTTCTGTTTGCCTTGCAAGCCAGATTTCTCAACCTTTGGCCTTCTGACCTTCACTGTATCTGGCACTGATCAGGTGTGAGATTGCAGCTCCCTGCTCGAGGGGGCAGAGCTTTTTCTCTTGGTCCAGCAGCCGGACAAGATGGGGCTCCACAGAGCAAGACTGACAGTCAGTGATAGAGGCGGTGCAAGGAGAAAGCCCCAAAAATACTCCCTTCAGATGAAGGTTTACCTCAGCTCAGGTTCTGCCATGCTGTCCAATTCCAAAAAAGCCAGGCTTCAGGAATGAGAATCGAGGCATGAGCTGCACATTTGCTCAGAATCAGACACAGGTTCCACCTGCTCAAAAGTACACAGTGCTATCTCTGTTGGACTCTGCCAGAAGAAGAGGAAAGCAATGTCTATATTTGACCATTCTGGTCATTCAATTTGTCCTTATCAAATAAAAATAAAATAAAATAAGGGTTTTTTGAAGGCAGTATGGTTTCTTTATACCACATGCCCATGTTTATTGCCATATAAAATTCCCTGTTTGACTACACCCCACCCAGGCTCTTGTACACACCTGCATAAGTCTATAATTTTATCCCATGAATCATTCTGTACCATCAGATCACACCCAAGTTACCAGAATTCTAAGGAAGTGGCAAGTTCATTACGCTGGTTTTCATCTTTCAATTTTAAAGTAGAAAAATTTTTTATTGGTGCCCTAAATCCACAAGTTTGGGTTTTTAAAAAATAATTACAGGCAGAAAGAACATGTAAAAATAATTAATTAAATGCATCCAACAAAAGGGAGGACAGTGGATGGCAGATCTAATATACGATTTTTAAGAGGCTCTAACTACATCATGGGGTACTGCAAAGCATTCAAAATCATGAGGCAGACTCACCAAAAATCATGAGACTGAGGAAAAATTGTAAGTTTCAATTTAAATTAAAGAGGTTTGGGATATTTTTGTCTGCGTTTTGCAATCTTGGGAGATTATTGAGGCCATGGTTTTAAGCACTTAAGCAGCCTTTGAAGGACTTTTTTCCCAGGAAAGTGGAGGTTTGCAGCTAAATTACTTGTGTCAATAGCTAGGTGTTTAAGCAAACAACACAAGAGGTTGCAGTCCAAAAGAAATCCAAATACCATGTGTACAAGAGTAATGCTGCAGTGATTCAGGCTGGTTTGAGAACGTTTTTTGTTGGAAACACAAAGTGAAGCACACTCAGCAGCACCCAGAGATCTGCAGGCAAATATTTGCAAGTTGCATTTTTTCACTATTGTTTACCATGTAGAGGAACATTCTTCTATCTTAGCAGACATTTCTCACTTTTAACTTCTCCGAGTTATCTTGGGGTTACCAAATACTGCTTGGATTGACTGGCTTTGTAGTTCCTAGGATTAGGCTCGATGTGCTTCTTGACTTGGAGCCATTTGGCGGCTGCCTCGTCGTTACACAAATGTAACGTGCAGCAATGACAAGAACTTCTTGCCATTCAATTAAAAAATGACAGGCAGCCAAAGAAGAAAATGGGATTACCTCCTGGGCAACTTAAATTTATGTAATATTGCCATTGGGTTGTCTTCTAGCCAGGACACTTAATTGCTAAGAAATGTGTTTACAGCTTGGTATGTGCATTATCCATTTGGGACCAAGAAGGTGTGACAGAATGGTGACAAAGATTGGCCAACAGTCTGGAAAAGGCTGCCACCAGTGGGCAACTCCACCATGGTGTAAAGACTGAGCATCCACAATAACAGCTGGCCCTGACCCAGTCAGGAAATAAAAGAAAAAACAAAGCAGTGGTTGAAGTCTCTTACCTGCCCTGGAAGGGTCTAGGTTTGCAGAGATGATTGGGTGCCTTAGAGCTGAGATCTAGTTTTTCTTATCCACATTCATCATGCTTTATTGCTTGCTAATGGAACGACAAAGGAGAAATGGTCTAAAATCTAATCATGCTGCAGTTGAGTCTGGCTGAAAACCCGCAGCAACACGGAGTATCAGATAGCTCAGTGAGTCTCCCATACACACACTCGCTCTGGTTAATGGCCTCCCTGCTCAGCACACCGTTACAGCAGGGCCCTTTAACTCTCAGCTCTGCACAGTCCCGCTGACATTCCCATTTGTTGTCCCCTCACCGTGGTGTTTGGCGCTATCACAGTGCTGCCTGCCACTCCAAGGGCTGCACTAAACCAACCTCTCCCCGTGCTCCCACACTCTCTGTAATTGGCAGGAGGCTCTGGGTAGCAGACAAGGTGAATCCTGTAAACATGGCAAGAGATAAGGCAATAGAGAAGGGAATGATAACCACAAAAGTAGCTCACAGGGTTCAAGGGATGGAGGAACATGTACTGTTTATTTTCTGTGCTCTTGGATCAGCTGCAATTCCACATGTAAGCAAACTCCTTCAGCCTCAGCTTTAGGACCTGGAAAGTCCCTTAGCACTGAGCACTATTTAACAAAGAATATATGCTTTCTTTATCTTTTATCTATATAGGAAACAAAACAAAAACAAAACAACCGAGACATTTGAACAATGCCTACAGCTCTGACTTAGGCCATGTCTCTGCCCTTGTTTGCACTGATGTAAATCAGAGATTGCTGCGAGAGATTTAAAATTGGCCTTTAAATTTCTTATCACATCACTCCTCTGCTCTGCCAGTGATCTGTTCTGTGTGTTTCTAACAACAGTGCCCAAGCTTTTGCCAAGCCACAGTTACACATGGAATGCTTTCTCTCTCTCCAGGTACACACAGTGCCTGTCCCCTCTTAGACTTTCATATAAAACAGGCAGCTTTCATCCTGATCCCGAGAAGTGCATTACCAATCCCAGGGTTTTTTAACTCATTTCCCCAGAATTTGCTCAGCTGGCTTGCCCATCCCATTTGTTTATGATGAATTTTTTATGACATAAACAATTACTTATTCCCAGGTGCATTTAACCAGAAGAGCAGGAACAGAGAGAAGTACAGACTCAGGACTGCCTGGGCTTGCATGGTGGCAGCAACAATACATTTACAGGCTTCAAAGGCACTGATAGAGCTTCTTCTGCATTTTGGGGGGCTCGTGACTAGAACTGGCTGGTAAAAGGTGATTTTGAATTCACAGGGAATCTCTCATTTTGGTTTGGTTTCGTTTAAGGCAGCACAGCAGCGTTTTCACCTGAGAAATCCAAGGCCATGCCTTGCACAGGCAAGGCAGAGGAGTAGAGGAGTAGTAGATACACAGACACGAATGTGCAGAGCTGCACACTCACACACCCCCTGGCACTCTTGCACACTCACACACTGCACTGCTGTAGGCACCACCTGGGCCATGCCACAAGAACACAACATGAGAGGCAAGACTTGATCTGTGTTTCTGCCTCTCTCCCTTGACCCCCAATGCTCTCAGCTCCTTCTTACCATGACTCCTTCAGCAGCTCAACAGCTTCCTAACTTCTGTAATGTTTGGGGCATGGATTAAATTCCATGGTTTGAATAATGACATTGATTTTTTAATTTCTTCAGGAAAGTGATTTATTCTGTCCTTAAACTCCCTGTAACTGATGTTGTATTATCCAGCACTGCCAAGTTTTGTCAAGGGCTCAAGGGAAAGGGTGAGTAAAGACACAGACACAGTTTTTCTCTTCTGTCTGGAGACTACTCCTACCTCTGAGCTGCCAGGTAATATCATATAAGTCATATTAGCCCTTGTTCCCTTTCCATCCGTGGTTGACATAATTAGTGGAGAAAAATTGATGTAGCTGATGGTGACACAAGGCTGAATCTGCATCAGTCTGAAAACCAGGCAGCAATAGCACCGAGTAATGTGACAAACTACCCAACCCTACATACATTGTGCATTTCTCCATAAAATCCAGGCAATGTGGCCTGCATGGTTTTCAGCTTGGATGCTTCATCAATAAAAAGATTTTTGATAAAGAAAGTTTAAGAAACAGGATCTGAAAGTCTGTATCAAACAGAAATGATCCCCAAGGTACATTAAGAGCTGACAGTCACTACTCAATTAGCAAGTGGGAGACAGCTGTCTGTCTGTCACTCTTTCTCTTCCTTGAACACAAACACATTCAAAGTCAATCCAGATCTTTTTGTTTCATCAGCAGGTTCAGCCAGTTACCTGCCGGATGTGGAACAAGTTTAGGTACCAATTCCTGTAACTCAGTAATGGGTCCAGTGTTATTCTCCCTCTCTCTCCTTACAATGTCTGACAAGCTAATTGCCAAAGGAAAGAGAAACCTCCTCCCAGACACTGCAGCTCTGGGACTCAGGTCTATTTAGATTTGCCATTTGTCTGTCCCTGTTTCTAAGCACAGTTCAGGGAACTCTCCATGAAGAATAAGGCCCTTTCTCCTGGACCCTTTGAGAGATTTCCTATTAGTCACCAGGATAATTAAAGGTTCCAGTTGCATTGCATTAGCACCTTTCATGTCATTAGAGTCCAGCTGCAGTGCGAGAATCACATATTTGCTGAGACTCCTGTGCCAGCCAGCAAGCCGGGAGCAGAGCTTTACATTTCATCACTTTGTAAAAGAAATACAATTAAGCAGTGTTCCCTGATAATATTGCAGCTTGCAAGAGGGGCTCTAAGCACCAATCACTGGAATGTCTGGCCATGAGTTGTATTGAAATGGTGCCTTGACAAGGGTTTATGAACACATTGTAATAAATCCACGGCCACCTAAGACTTCTTAATTGTCAGTGTACTGCACACCAAGCTGCTCAGAACCCCTTGGTGGAAATGCCAGTCGTGCCTGGGCACAGCACATGGCATCTCCACTTGACTTAGAGGAAAATCTTCCCCCTTTATTAGTATTGCAGGTGTTGTGCCACAGGGTTGGGGAGTTCTGAATTCATTCTGCAAAGGCTACTGGTGCAGAGATTTAGTTCATTATAACATTGTTAATTGACAGACTTGTATGCCTGTCTAGTCAATAACAGCCTGCTAAAAATATGCATTAAGCAGAGAGAATGAATCAGCTGCTAATAGCAGTCTGCCTGATTGTCAGCTTCTATCTATCTTCAGGATTTGTCGGAACCTTGTCACTATTGTGCTCCGGCAGCTCCAAGCCTGTAACATATTTATCCTCCAAACACCCCTCTGGGGCAGGGCGGTTGTTGCTCTCACCAGTTTACAGATGGGAAACTGTGATATTGAGAGGGAGAGTGATTTGCCCAAGGTCACACAAGAAATCTGTAGCAAAACAGGGAATAGTTCATCAGTCTGGCAACCCCAGGGGGATTAACCTACCCCCCGCCAGGACATCCTTCTTGTCTCCTTCCTCTTTCAAATCAGCAGAGTTACAGCAATTTATACCAGTAGAAATTCTTTGAAATTCCTTGAGATTGCAGAGTCTTCTATTTCTAAGTGGATGAAGTATTAACTGTATGACCCGCTTACACAATTCCAAAATGCTGACATCCCAAAGCCCAACGTTAAAACATTAAATATACAAAACTTCTTTAAAACCAGTGCCTGCTTTAAACCAAGTTCTAGCTCTTCTCTTTGGGTGCATTTCTTGTAGCTGTTAACACCTCTAGCACCAGATATAGGGAAAGAATGGCCACCCCACAATGCTGTCGGGAGGTCTACAATGAGCAGCAGTGTCAGAGATGTGAATCTGTGAGCTGGCCTTGAGCCTTGGCAAGTACATGAGTCCTTTAGTTCATGTATCAAATATGTTTGCTTGTAATTCAGTAAGCTGACATAGGATTTTAAGGAACATTAACTCATGTGTTACTGTGATGCTGTGATTGATTATACTATTGCTATTATTAATGCTTATGTGTTATACAAAGAACAAATTTAAGCTAGACATGATCCTTCTCGTAAAGTTTGCAGTCCAAATAACATATGATAAAGAAAAAAAAGATAAGGGAAGACTGGGGCAGTTGATCTCAAGAACATGGACATAAGGTGACTAATAATGGGCTGGAAACATGCCCAGTTTGTGGGCACAGAAGCTGAGCAGTGCCAGTCACACTGGAGGGGAAGGAAGGTGTAATCAGGTGAGAGGAGCAGAGCCAAATGCCCATTCCTGCAGCACAGCTCCGTGTGTCTCATGGCACTGGCTACACACAGGATCAGCCATGCACGTGGAGGCCCTTGACCAGCCCTCTGCCAGTGCCTGATGAAGTGATACCACAGCTCTGCTCCTGACCCTACAAACCAAACAGAGATGAGCTGCGGATGCTCCATCAATGAAAGTGTCCAAGGCCAGGCTGGACAGGCTTTGAGAAGCCTGATCTGGTGCAAAATGTTGGCAGAAGAGTTGGATTGGATGATCTTCAAAGGTCCCTGCTAACCCAAACCACCCTACAATTCTGTGAATTTTTTGTGTATGGCAAGTCTAGAAGTAAGATGGTAAAACCAGCAAGATCTAGCCAAAGGAAAAAAATCTGTTATATTTGCTTATGTTTGCCTCATACACTTTTTCAACAAGGACCACACACATACTCTACTAAGTCATATCTTCCTGCATGCAGCTTCAAATCCCCAGTGCTTCAGGACCACCATTCTACACAGGGAGTCACTGTCAGAAGAAAAGCACTGTGGTTTCTCTTGGGCTGGGTAGAGGCCCAAACCACCAGTTTTAGTTCCTCTGCCTGCCTTTCCTCCTTGCAATTCTCCTTTCTCTCCGCAGTTTTGTCGGGGTTGCTTTGGGAAGTCGAACCCCTCGCTCCACTCTCATGTGTTTTGCACACAGCCGTGGCTCAGCTGCTGTAGCAGGTGATGATTCTGCAGCTTCTCCTTCCTGCACTTGAGGTCTGCCAGCCTCTCCACTGAGAGGAGACTCTCCAGCTGATGGTGCAGCTGCTGCAGCAGGTACCAGCCAGCCATGGCTGCTGAGTGCCATCACGCAGAGGAAAGGAGAAGTACCCAGAAAGGCCTGACCAGTGGTGAAATACACACAAACTGGCTCCTTCCTGGAAAAAAACAGGGGGGTTCAGTCTTTTGAGAACTCCAAAGAATTTACCTCCACCTCTCTACAGGTGGAGAGATTGGACAAATGATGGACTAAGAACATCAAGCTCTCCCAGCCCACCAGCAGCAGGATCTCTGCACAATTAGGTAAAGCAAGCTTCAGAGTAGCCTAGCCCACTGATCCAATATGGGAAAACCTTATTTAAGGCAGGTAGAGATGGATACAGTGTCAGCTGTTACTGGGACAGACTTTGCTGAAGGAAGAAAAAGTTCAAATGGGGCTCCAAAGGCTGTAGGTTCCTGTCCTACGAAGAAGGAAGTGAGATCAGGGCTTCAAAGACAGTGTTATTTGAATGTTTGAAATGTCCATTTTCAGCTCTCTAACGCCTGGCATTGATAATTTCTAGTTCTCCTAAAAGGCTAAAATATCAAATGGGAGCAGTGAAGGGTCTTTGTGCAATGAGTGTCATCACAGGGATGATTGTCCCAGACAGCTGACAGTGAGTGTGCCTGATGAGTGGATTCCCCTATTTGCAACTCTGCATCAGCATCTGCAAAAGAGAGACAACATCTTAGGTCGGGGGTGAAATGAATATGTGTCTGTGCTCAGAACCAGAGTGATACTAAAGAGGAAGACGCCCATGAAATTGCAGACAGCACTGTAATGGTAAACACCAAAGTCAGTATATTCACACTGTAAGGAGCTGGTAAACTCTCTCCCAAATAAGAACCAAGTTAAGTTAATGTATCTACTTTTTCTCTGGTCTGCCCTCCTGGCAATATGAATTATTAAGGAGATGAATGTCAATTCAGAAGTAAACCCCATAACTGTCCCATTATTACCACCTGAACCTCCTTGGCACCACCCGAGTACATGGATAATGCCAAACACAGCTACTGAAATCGAAGAGAGGCTCCAGAATGTCAGTTATCAACAAAATGCTCACAGATATTAATGAACTCACAACTTTTCAGTGAGGTGGGTCAGTATTGTTAAGCCCCTTTTACAAACAAGGATATTGAGTAAGAGAGAGGGGAAGTGACTCACCTAAAACCAGCCTGCATTAGAGACAGGAATAGGACTCAGATCTTATGACTCCCATTCCTGAGTCTCAACCACTATTAGATCGGAGCTGCAGAGCTCCACATTTGCTGAGGGCTGGAAGAGGGAAGAAACAAGAGGTGGGAAGGGTGCGGAGCTTCTTTGAATCAAAACTGAACGCAAGTTTCCTGGAATGAAGCCACCACTAATTTCAATAAATTTACTTAGATCTTGAGCTTTGGGATGGCATGAGCAGCTGTGAGTCATCTTGGCCAGTCAAAGGAATAATTAATTGTTGTGGGTAAATCTCAAAAGGTTTAGGGGTCAGGTAAGGTAAGCAGCAAAGCTTATCCTTGACTGCTCTTTTCTGCTCTGCAAACTGGAGACACTCACTCGAACACTTACCCCATGGATTCCTTATGCCAGATCTGTCCATCTGTTGCACACACTTTCTGCCTCATCTTCTATTTTGATTATAAACTATTCAGTGCTGGGATTGTCTCTATTTTAGAGGTTTTTATAGTACCTGCCATCACACAGCTTTGATCCATGTAAGGATAAAGTACCAGAGATTCAGCCATTGCCCAAATAGTAACACAGGCTGAACAGTTCAGCTCCTGAGATTTTTTTGTGCTTCCTGATTATAGCAGGAGTGGTTCCCTTGTGGCGCTTTGATAGTTTTGCTCCCAGCACAGCTCGCAACCAGGAAGTACAAGAATGCAGAGCAATGATAGCCAGGATTTGCAGAGCAGCTCAGCATGCAAGATCAGAAGCAGGTTTGCAAAAGGGCTCAGCTCCCATACAGGCACCAAAATCACTACCTAGATGTAAAGAGGTGCCAAGCTGGTGGGCTACAGAGCTCTTTAGAAGATCCAGTCCTCATGGCAGCTTCTGAGTATTTGAGGATCTGGCTCAGTGTTTCAGACTGAAAAGGAACCAGAGCTATGTGAAAAGTGTTGCCCTGACTCAGTGCTGGGTATTCTTATTTTTTCTGGATCTATGCCCTCTTAGGCACTGAAAGGTGAGATGTGCAAAAAAGTCATGTGTTGTCCATCAGATCTCTATTCCAAACCAAAATGGAAAGCTCAAAGTTAAAGGATGCCTTTTATTCTACTCTCCTGCCCTGCAAACTGAGCTTCTCCTTCGGCAGAGCCTGAGGCTGGTGATTGCCCTTCAGTTGCTAAGGGTCATACCAGGCCGAAGGAGCTCTCATGGAGAAGGGAGCACTAAGTGCATCTGTCCCTTCCCAGTGTCCCTAATCCATAACTCATTCCTGAGTGAGGGACCCAGTGTCCCACGTGATGGATTGTCCCTCAGGGTCACTGCTCTAGAACGGGACAGGATGTGTCCCATCTGGACCTCTTACCATGCCTGCTCCTTTTCTGTTCCGGTGCAAATAGTGCCAAGCTATTGATGGTTTTTAAAGAGCTTGAGTTTTGCTCAGGAGTAGAGTAGAGGCACTGCAGGGCTCGGCTGTAACATTCCTGTGGAAGCCCTGAGAACCTCACTGAGAGCCCATAGGCACAGAGGAATTTAAAAGCCCTCGAGCCATGTCTGAACTGAGAACTTCAGAGCACAGACTTTCAGGTTCAGTTTCATTTTGAAACGTCTGTAATGAAACATTTTGATATTTAAAAATTATTATAATTTACTTTTCCTTCCATGGGAAATTTCAAATATGTCACTTTTCTTTCTTTCTTTTTTTTTTTTCTTTTGCACTGAAATAGAACTCTACATCCCCTGCATAAATTTTCCAGGAATTTTCCCAAATTTCCAGATTCTAGGATTACCTATAAAGCAGACATGCTGGCTTTCAACCCTCTTTAGCGCCCTTACTCCACAGTCTTTTTTCCAATTATGATTACATTTTAAAGAAAGAGTTTATAATCCCTTGCCAAAAAAAATGAGCTTCTTTTAGGTTCCAAGTCTGGAGAAAGGTTCCCTTTTGTTCCTACTAAAGAGATATGCTGCCTGGTGCTGACTGGGAGCAGAGACACTCCTGCATTCCCAGCCCTGACACTAACTGCCCCTGTGGCCCCAGGCTAATCGCTTAAATGCTCTGGCTCAGTCTCTCCATTGGTAAAACAGAGATAATGATACTTACCATCTTCTTCACAGGGGTGTTGCACAGGAATAATTAGTTTGTGTCTGTAAAGCACTTTGAAGATAAAAAGCACAATACAATTGATAATAATTATTGCTATGCAGACTGGTTCTCCCCTCCCTAACAACTTATTGGTGCAGGAAGGGAAGGAAAGCCCTGAACTGAACTGTGTCTCCCAGCAGAGCCCCAGTTTCAACAGATTTGTTTCTAACCTAAAACCATAAGCCAGCCACCCCAAAATTTTTAAGCTTTAAATCCGGTTTAGTGACCCTAGTTCTAACTTGCCAAAGTTAGGTGTATCACCGCATGGAAGGGAGATTTGTTTTTCACTCTCTCTTTTTTCTCTAGTCCCTCGCAGTTTTTAATAGCATTTTGTGCCTTCAAAAGCTTCCATCAGTCCCTGATACCTCTGCCTTGCCTGGCATGGGGCAGCAGCTTATTATACACGAGTTCGTTACAGCCTTGGCTTCAAAGCTCCCCGGTTCAAAGGGTGCCAGAAGTGTTGAACAGGTCAGCACTTTAATGCTGATCCACACATCTTTAGAGGGCACTAACATCGCCACAGTTTTGTTCCTGGGGGAAACAGAGAATAACTGGCTTGTAGAGTTCCCTTTGGCCTTAGCGCTGGCCACAGAATTGGATGCTCCTGGTGGCAAAGATCAAGCGTCACGGAACCCTGGGGTGGGTGAGCATGGAGGGCTGTGATGTAGTGAATGAGTGAAAATGTGCCTTTGTGAGTCACTGAACTTGTTCTTAATGGCAGCTGTGGAGGAACAGGGAAGGAAAAAGGCATAGTGGGGGTAGAGGAGCCAAAGGTGTCAGAAAGGATAAAATAATCTAAACTAGTTCTTTCCATGCACTTATTTTTTAAGACAAGTGATAGAGGGATGATGTACCTAAAAATTATCAGAAACAAATCAGAGAAACTTCTCCAAACATACTTCCTGCAGAAGCTGAACCAGATCCTCTTCTCAGATTGGCGTGGGGGGGAAGAACATGGGGGACAAGGAACAAAACAACCTAGATATGGAATATTGGCTAGAATATTTTTCATTTGCACATAGACTTGAACTTCCTGTACAGAGGTGCAAAGTCTTCTGCAGAAGGCCCTTCTTGCTGCATTTATGACCCAAGAGGAAGCAAGAAAAAGCAGAAATCATTCTGTTCCTCTGAGATCCTGAGGAGCATTTTCCAAACAGACAGTCTGAAGAAGCAGCATTTGAGCTACTGTGCTCAAATATCTTTAGGCTGAATCCAAATATTGAAAGTAAACACCAAATCTTCCTTTCTGATATGAGCCAAAGTGGAAGAAGCAATTTTGCATTGGGTATATTCATTGTCTGTTAAATTGATCTGAATCAGAAATGGTGGGTCCAAGCCCTGGAAGAGCTTTGCACACCCTGGTTTTAATCAAATGCAGAATTTGCCCTGCAGTGTCTGGTTGGGAGATTGATATTAGCAGATTGCTTTGAGTAACAGAACCAGAGATTTTAAAACAAACAAACACAACAAAAGAAGGTCTGTGAGGACTTCAGAAAGAGCTGTGTGTACAGCACATGAAATGTATCTCAACCCAGCCCTATCTGAAGGCTGCAACATCTCCTGGGCATGATTTATTGCACATTTAAATGCAGATGCCCACAGACTGTAGATATCTAGACTGTGGGCATCTCCAGACAATTACAGAAAGTCTATTTTGATGGCCTAAGTAGAATGTGGATCCCTCAGTAGAGAGGGATGAATTTCTCACCAAGGGAATGATTCAGTGAGGGAGAGAGGAAAAGATGAGGCTCCAAAAACAGGGTCCATCACAGCTGCCATATTTCAGCTTGGTTGTGAGATAAAACAGCCCATAATTAGGACACCATTCATTTCTTATTTCTCTTGCTCCCTCCCCTTGTCTCTGGTCCCTGGGGAAGGGAGTTTCATTCACAGAGGTCACACCTGTGGTGGCTCCTCAGTTTGCAAAGGTGAGACTTGCATTTCAAAAAGGCTTTTTTTGCCAGTACTCACCTGATTCCATGCCCAGAGACCTGAACTTCTGTTAGCACAGCCATAGAGACTGCTGCAAACACCTATATTTTTGTGAGAATATGGAGCATACCAAGTGCACAGGTGCCTGTTAAAAGCTGAGATTTCATTTGGGAAGGAGACGATGTTGCATTTGGTGTAATCTATGGAAGTGTACTTCTGAGTCTCAGGTGAAACTGTAAAGCTTCCCTGTCTATAAAGCCTTGTCCCTCTGCTCAGTTTGCCTTAGGCTCAGCCATCCTTGCACCTTCAGAAAAATACTCAGAAATACATTTCCCTGCTTCTTTTTCCAGGGCCTGGGTGGCATGATCTCTTAATGCATCTGCCTGTTTATGTTAGCAAAATGGAAAGCAGCTTTGTTTATGGAAAAGATCTATTTTTGTTTTACTTTTTTCTCTCAACTAAACTGACTTTTATCCAGGATCGTGTTTTGCTTTGGGAAAAGAAATGTGCTGCAATTCCTAGCTCTAGCTTAAAAGTCAGGTCAAGAGGAAAGGGGGAAATCCTGATCATATTATTTAATTTTGTAGGATTATACTGCAGCCTGGAAATCTAAAAGAGCGGAAGAGTTAATATCCCCCTCTTCCCTGCAACTTCTTGCTCTGTGTCCCTGTGCAATGACATTTGCTATTCTCCCACATATATTTACACAAGCCAGATCAGAAACAAAATCAGTATTTGCATCTTCTGGGCAGGGGGACAGTGTGTGGCATCCAGGGGAGAAGGAAATTTCAGAAGCCATCAAGTTCCCCTGAGGATAAATCATGTTATTGTGTGTCTTTCAAGTTCTTCAGACTTTGATCTTGCCAGAGATCGAACAGGATCAGGTCATGGGTGGTAGATTTTGAATGCAAACCCAGGCAGGGCATGGTGACGTGGAGCTGCTGTGCTGAGGTGTAGAGCACAGTGTGCAACCTTTTCCCTCTGCAGCCATCATGGAGAATCTGAGAAATAAATCTGTATGTGCAAATGGCTCTTCTCCCAAAACATAAAGGCTTCTGCACCTGGCTTGGGAGTCAAACCAAGGTCTGGCCAGTCCTCATCATGACACATTGCTGGGCAGGTTTTGGCAAAAGCTGACACTGAAAGCTTGGTTCTAATTTCAGCTGTGCTACTGACCTACAAGATGGATTTTGCCCATTCTCCTCATCCTTCTCAAGGAGATGGAGATCACACCTGCCTGTTGTGCAGAACTGTTCTGCCCTTTTTGCATGTGTGGCATGGAGTTAGGGGTTGTATGAAATATGGCCATCACTTTATGACATTTAACATGGCAAATTCATGGTGAAACTCCTCTGTAACCATGTGATATATCCTTAAAGCTCTGCACCACAGGGAATGTATTATCCCTATTTCAATTATGAAGGTGTGTTATGGCAAATGGTGGCAGCATTGTCTACTGTGAAGGTTGTCTGACTTTTCCCAATAACGTCTGTGTGATTTTCTACAATGTACATAAGCATATCTGCATTAAAACAACTGTGTTGATGCAAGGTTGCCTTGATTCCAATGCAGGGCACTTGAAAATTATGGAAATTACAGATTTTAGGTAGGTCATGCAACTTCAGTTCAACCCCCAGTGCGTATGGCTCCATGACACAGTCATTTAGCATATAACCACACACAGATTTCATTCCACATTTTCCCTGCTTCCATTTTCAGAACCTTGTGCAAATCACAGTACCGGTTGCACCCTTCAGACTAATATCCATGGGAATCTTTAAATACAAGCTGTTAAAGTGACCTAAATGTAAGAGTTTGCTGCTACTACCCAGTAATAACACGATAGGATAGCCAGGGTAGGCACTATCAAAAACTATAATGAACGATGATAATAACCCTTAATAAGTCATAAGAAATAATAAAGTGGGTAATGAGGTGCCAGTTTTCACAGTTAGCTGTGAAATGTTTCTCAAGTTGACTTGAGAAAAACCATATAAGGGGATGAAAATGGCCATTTCTGTTGATTTACTCTCACTTCCAACATTTCTTCCTAACATCAAATTTGTGAACTGGAACAACGGAGCTTAACCATGTTCTGATACATGTTTGGTGCCGAGAAATCCTTTGAAAAATGCAGAATCGATTGAAGAACAAGGAACAATAAGATATCAGCTAGTTTCTGGCTGATTTCCCATCTGACATTGTAAAAGCATCCAGGACTATTTGTTTAATTTGAAATAGAATAGTGAGCCATGGAACCATCCTGGAACCCCTCCTTGCACATATGCACATACACAGACCCCAGCAACTCGCTCCCTACCCACAGCCATCTGTCATGTGTGCCAACTGGAGCAAACCACTCATATTACTCAACAAGGAGCTCATTATAGCTTCCTCTTCATCCACGGGGCTTTTGGAAAAGCTCACAGTCAGGGGGAATGTGCAGCAGGGAGGGGAAACATTCGGGACTGGGGTGCAGTCTTTTCCATTGCTTCATGTCCACATCAAAGTGCAGGCATTTCAGTGGCAACCATTATTATTGTCTCTCAGGAGAACATCCCTTCTTCCTGGAACCCTGTTATGACTGGTACTCAGCCCAGGCTGACCTTTTCTGGACTGTTTCAAGAGTTTATTTCATTTTTCTTATTTGTAAGTGTGTTTCAAATCATTAATTTAATTTAAATTTATCCCAGTTTCCCTCACCACAAGGGAAGTACTCCCTGGACCAGATTCTCAAGAGTTACCAGAGTTCAGTTCCACCATCACAAACTTCATTCCCTGTGATTTCACTGCTGGTCAGCCTATATTTGTTATTTCAATGGAGTTTCCTGCCCTTGAAACTCCATCAGCTCTTTGGGACAGAGATAATTTTATTACGTTGGATTATTCAGTGTTCAGCACAGCAAGGCCCTGATAACAAATATTGCAATATATTAAACAAGAAATGGCAAAGCGTCAGAGGAAAGTCCTGGCACAAAAACAAATCCTTTCTTTAAACTTCCACCTGAAGCAGATGCTGGTGGTACATGTAATGCGTGGGGCTTTGCTGATTTACACCCTTGTAAAAATCAGTATTCAAAGCTCCTTTTCATGTGCAGCTTCCATCTAAGTAAAGGGGATACTGCATATCAAAGGCAGCTGCACCAGCCACTTTAGATTTATTAGTAAATCCATTGAAAAAACATTTCCAATGAAATAAATCTCAGCCTGCTGACTTCCTCCTATTCTTTACTTATCCTCTTATTGATTTTTGTCTCGGAGATTTAAACCTCTCAATTTGTTTTATGAGACACTTGTCGAACAGATGACAAGAAAAAAGACAGTGCTGGATATTTTCTTTAGCAGTTTTAAGTAGAAATAAAGAGCATTTCTTTGAAATTAGTCTTGCTCCTGTGACACAGTAGGAAGAAAATATCTGACAAGCCCTTTAGAAGGCATTAGCTCCGTGCACAGAGAAAGCTTACGGGCTGCCACCAACACAGCTTTGTGGCAGCAGTGCCCCAGAAGCTCATTGACAAGTTTGACATGTAAACAAGCTGTTGCTAAAAATATTTAACCTGGGGGACCCTGGCTAGTTGAAGGGGCTAGTAATGGAATACAGATCCCTTCACCTCCAGGCATCTGTTCCGAGCTACGCCATTGACTGAAAGTCATTATCGTCGGATGGCTGTGCAGAGGAATGAGTAGGTGGGCTCTGCTCTGTGTCTCGTGAGCAAATTGGGGCATAGCTGAGCCACACTGGGATTCCCAACAGAAAGCTGGGGACTGGCACCTTCTGGTGGCTGGGGCCACTGCTCCCAGGAGGAAAGTGTCCTCGGCTTATTCCCCTGCAGTTCCCCTCTGGGGACATGTCACCTGGCAGACATGTGTGTCTTTGCAACAGCCCCTTCTCAAGCTGCTATTGCTGTTCTGGAGATGAGAGAAGATGGAAAGAGAAAAAATGGAGTGGTACATCCATCCCACCCCAGTCCTGCCTCCTGCCCCGCAGCCTGGGCCTGTCCCAGCTGATGAATGCCAGCCAGGTGCTGCCCAGGAACCCAAATGCCAGCTGGTTGTTTCCAAAGGTTCCTTATTTGATCCTCAAGATTCTCTAATCATAGTTTCCCAGGAAAAGATACCACACAGGCTAAAACACCATCTGCACCTTGCAGACCCACCTTCTGGAGCAGGAGTGACAGTGACATGGCTGCACAAGGGACACCCACTATAAACGAGGCACTGACATTCACTCTTGGCTGGGCAGAGTCCTGCCAGACCAAGTGCCTGTTCCTCTCCTTGGCTCCACAGGGTTGGGAAGTCAGGGAAGGGGAATTTCTATTCCCATACATTTTAGATTGCTGTTACTTCACCTACCTCCCTTGCTCTGGGCTGTGTGCTCCATCTCTGCCGGCTCTCCATGAGGCGAACAGCTTTCCCTCCATTTTGTTACTCAGCTTGAGCAGCTCTACACATTAAATCACACCCAGAAGAGAAACCCAGAGGCAGTGCTACCACCCCACAGACCCTGGGCTGTGTTACCCCATTTTGGTATCGTTTTAACTCCGCTTTTTTCCCCTGAGGTGGCAGCGATGCCCTCACAGCCCTGGCCAGGGCAGGGCCACACTCAGGCTGCATCTGCTCCCCTCAGCAATGGTGGTGCCAGTCAGGGGCCCTGCCCTTCCCCTCACGGCCTCCCAGCAGCCCTGCACGGCTGAATTCCACCTCATGGCACGTACACCATATTCAAATGTATGTATTTATGTCATATATATATGATATAGGTGGGAGAGATTGCTCCTGGGCCAGGGATTTGTTGGGGTATGGAGGCCCTGTCATCCCGACAGGCTGGGACGGCTGTGAGAAGGCCGCCTGGGGGAAAGAGGTGGGAAACACTCATCAAATCCCTTCTGTCTGGAGAAAAGTCACTTTCCCAAACTCACTGTTTCTGCCCTGATGGCTTCAGGCTGGCAGAGGACAGCAGGTGCCCTGTGAGGGGACTGGTGCTGCATTGTCGGCCATGAGCTGCTCCTGAGGGGGATTTAAGGCTAGTCTTGTGTCCTTACAGGCCTTTCAGCGCCACAAAGCAGGAGGCTTTAGATCTGTTACATTGGTTTTGTTGTTTTTTTTCAAATTACAAACCTGGCATTTCTTCTAGTTCCCATTTACAGGGTTTTCAATTCCCATTTTCAGAGAAATCTCGTCCCAGGAGCTCCAGGGCAAACTCCCTCTCCACAGGCACAGGGACAATGTTGCCAGGCAAGGTTGGTGTTAATTTAACTTTGGGAATAGCAGGAACAATAGGACTGGAAGGGGCCTTCTGGTTCATCAGACTAGTCCTCTGTTGTTAGAGGCAACTACATTACATAATCCCTTTTGTAAATGAAGCTGGCTCTATCCTAAAGCGAGCTGGGTTATTTTTGTCCCCCCGTGTCCACAGGAAGGCCCTTGGAGAACCTCCCTGCTGTAAGGACATCTTCATCCGAGGAGCCTCTTGCTCACCACGGAGCATCACTGTTATTAACCTCCAACCGCAGAGCCCAACTTGAATCCTATTACATTTCATTCCTTCCCTAATGCTCTAATGTCCAGGACCATATGAGTCTTCCCCTGGAGTACTCTGGCCCTCCACATTAACAGCACTGCCCTTATTTTGTGTCCGCAGCACAGTCCTACAGCAAGATCATTGATCCTGCTTGGTATTTTTATCAATCAGACTAAAGGTTTTGCCTTGAGAAATTGTGCCAGTTAATGCCAGCAGTCACCCCTTCAGCACAGCCCTCATCTCCCTTTCTGAAGGGAAAGCTTTGAGCAGGGCTATCCAACCTGGGTAAATGTTTATCCCCATACCTTTTTCCTTTCAAATTCAAGGATGTATCTACAACTCATCTTCTCCTATCATGTATTGTAAGGATGCTGTGTCCCATGTTGGCTGAGAGCTTAATGAGCTCCAGCCACCTGGGAAACCCCCGGGTGTCACACCTTACTATATCTCTTACATATCAGCATAGGTTCCCTATATTTATAGCCTCCTTTTTCTTTTGCGCTGACTCTGTGCAGATTTTTTGACAAAATTAGTGTTGATCCTTTCTACAGGACTTGTTTCCATCTGATCTCTTGGCAAGACAGGAGAGAAAAGGAACAATGCAAGACCTTAACTACTTAATGCAGAAAAATCCAGAGAATCTCCTGTTTTCTTGTATCCTGACTGTCCCGCTGATGGTGAGCATTTCAGAGGAGGGGTCCTTTTACCAACAGACCTATTTCCCACCCTCTTTTTTGGCACTTCTTAGAAGGCCTCTTTGGAAGGGACTAATGGCCCTCTGGGACGAGCCCTCTTCTGCCAATAACCATAGGTCAAAAGTTAAACTGAGCAGTGGAGAATGAAAACCGGATAAAATACACTATAAATCTTGACATTCTAATTGAGAACTGTCCAATGCAAACTGCAGTGGTGTGTCTGGTTTACCTCAATGCTCTACAAGAGGCCAGATCCTGCTTTCCTTAATGGCTTGAAGTATTCTACTGATTTTTACTGGGACTTCTCACTTGATTAAGACAAGCAAGATTTGGCCTTTGAAAAGACTTAAAGTTTGATAGTTAATGCAATTTCTGCCACCATAGGAGCAGAATGATGGCTTTGATTTCACAGTAAAGGCACGTTCATCTCAGCTTTCAGGCCACGGTGACATGACTGTGTATATGTGTGTGTCTGGGGGCAGAGATTTGCAGGACAGAAAGATCTGTGGACAAATACAGCTCATAAAGGGACTTTTTTTCTGAAGTAAAATTTGCCTGAACATAACATGCCATCTAAGATGTTTTATAGATATTTTTGCTGTCTGAGGTAAATGGGGGAGGATTACACCTATTTTACAGACTGGTGAAATCAGAGCATAAAGAATTTAAATGACTCACCCAAGATTACACAATAACTCAGCAGCAGACCCCAGCAGAGCCTGGAGTGCCAGTGCTCGGAACACTGGCCCAAACTGTCTTCTTGGCCTTGTCATGTCTGTCAGACATTCATCACTTTCAGACACTTAAAATACAGAGTCAAAAATAGCAGAACAGATCTTGTTTATTCCTCTGCTTATATATTAAACATAAGTTCGCTTTCAGTGAATAGTTTTGTTGTTTATATTTTCATGGGAATTCTAATCTTTGAAGCAACTCATTCCAGACTTTTGCTATTCTCTTTTACAAAGCAATGCATCAATACTGGAACAAAACTCCTGCTACTACAAGCAGACCACTGTGGTTCCCATCCTGGAAGCTCAAGAGAACTATCCTGTAACATTAGGCTACAACAGCATTTTATTAATGTTACACCTTGGAGCTCTTCTCTGAATAGGAAACTTTCCTCCAAATTTATTTGAAATTATATCCCTGTGCTCTGAGCTAATTTTTTTTCAGCCTGGTTAACATCATAAAATGGATCATTAATATGTCCTTTGAAAGTGATGCCAGCTCTGTGGAGCTCATGGGGTCTGTATGTGTTGGTACAAAGAAATTTGCTCCTACTGTACAGGACGTGTGTGCCAGAGAAGAGAGAGGGGGTTAAGAAAGGGAAAACATATACTGGAATGTAGCGGCATAACAAATCCATCCCTACTCTTGAAAGCTCCATAGTGCATGAGTAATGAAACTAAAGATGAATTATTACATCTTGCACTCATAATTTACAGGTACGAGTGTATTATCTTACAGCATAAATATTCCATTTAGGCTTTGTGATGGGGTTTTTCTCCATATAGGAAAATAAAAGTAGTATTAGTCACATGTCCATAGCTTTGTCAGTGGTTGCAAAATGTTTTTCTTTCCAGGAGGAAAGCGTACTGAATAATGCAACACTTCTATTTAGGCTGCTTTTTCATACATTGACACTTTCAAAATTTAGAAACAGTTCTTTTAATTTTAAGGGCTACAATGTCTGCTCCCTTTATTCCTGCCCTTTATCATCTTACACGCCATGTTCTTATAGACAAGGGGGGAAAAAAAACATTCCAGTGTCTAATAAATCTGAAATCCATCAGGGGCTGCAAAGTGTTCATTTTCCTGCCTTGGTTCAGATCGTGTTACATTCAGCAGCACAACAAATGCACTTTGTGCACCAACACTGATGCATTAAGCACTTTCGTTCGTTTTTCCAGGGTGGGAACTAAATCCATTTTTTCAGAGTTTTGAAAATTTTTAACAAAGAGAATGGCTGCACAATTGATTCCCAAGCAAGGAGAGGGGAAAATCACATTACAATAGTTGTTTCTGGGCAGCATTTTAATATTGCTAAAGGATTTTAAAAATATTTTGTGCTTCAAGCCTTCTCTAGCATGCAGTGCTCTACCTTTGGTTTTCTGAGCTAATTTATGAGAAACTTTCTGTGTGCAGGTCTCAGTAGTCCTTTTTTTGCTCTTAGACCTTTTGCTACCTTCTATAGTGAAGTTGCACATGCTGTGCTTTCACAAATGGGAATTTTACTTTTGTTCTTTCCTGTTGCATTTCCCTAAAATAAAATATTTTGGAGGAGAAAGAAAAAAGGTATTTTATTACTGTTTGTATAAGGAAATAATGTAATGTGGGGCCAACTCTTTGGGCACACCAGGACTGATTTTCTAATACATGATCTCACAAGTATGAGAGATTTTATTTCAATGAGCTCAGTTCACAGCTACGGACCTAAAAGAGGAGTAGATTAATAGGTGTCAGGCAATTTAATAGTTTCTTTCTGACCCTTGTAGACAGCTTTTTTTAGAAGAGCTGAGCCCTCAGCAAGGTGAGTTCTAGAAATCAGAATCCAATTATGCTTCTAAAAACAATAGCACTTTGCTCAGATACCTGCATCTCAGTTTCTGATTCTGTGAAAGGGAAGCATTAATAATGAGCTAAATCATTATTAGTGAAATG
Source organism: Acanthiza pusilla (assembly GCA_036630365.1). Lineage (NCBI taxonomy): Eukaryota > Metazoa > Chordata > Aves > Passeriformes > Acanthizidae > Acanthiza > Acanthiza pusilla. The sequence continues at coordinate 4,931,982 of JAXCHO010000048.1, forward strand.
GTCAGGGAAATACATCTGTGGAATTATTTTAGATTCAGGGATTCTAAGAAGCATTAAAATAAATAAATGATTTATAGAACAGATATGTCAAGTTTTAAAATGTCCATGGAGATAATATTTTGAAATTTGTTCCACACAAAAATTAAGTTGCATTTATCAAAAGCAGAACTATTTTCAGAGCAGATAGTGACCAGTGTGTGCAGCTTAAGGAAGAAACTGTAGTTTTAGCTGATGTAACTGGGGCGCTTCCATATGGCACAAGTTTCCAAATCTACAGACACAAAAATTGAAGGGCAGTAGCAAAGAAATAGAAAGAGGAGAGGTGTTCAAAGACAAACTTTCAAATGAGCACATGCTGATCTGAAAGATCTGCTTAATTTGTGTGTACAGAATATGGAGGGGAGTTACCTTCACACATGAGCATTTTCCTACATGCCAAAATAAAGCACTTACATATTGGCAGATTTGAAAACATGGGCACTGAGGGCCCTGCAAATCCATGGGGCAGAGCTGTAATCAGGGTCAGGTCTCAGGGTTCACTGTTGTATTAACATTTTGTCTTGTCCTCAGCTTAAACAGAAGAGACAGCAGAGCAAACACTCCAGCCCATCCCATTTTCAGCTGCTGTGCTGGATTAAACAAGACCAGAATTAATTCCTCTTACTGCAGGTAAAAAAATAAATTATGTCTTCCGTGTTACTTCTACCAAAAAGGTGAGGGTTTTTTCATCCCATCATTAAGTCTGATATTTTGAGGGTGCAGTGGACACCTGTGCATTGAAGAAGGTACTTTTGCTGCACACAGTTTTCATCAGGAGCAGCTTACCAAATGTGAAAAACCGTAAATGGTTACTGGAGTTTCCTTTGAAAAAACAATGTTCCCAATGCTGGCATGAAATACTTGCCTGAGGAAAAGATGCTACGGTCATTTAAAAATCATGGATGGTACCGGTGAGGTAGCAGAGGGAAAAGAGCACTGTGGAGAGGGATTTCAAGGAAAAATGTCTCATGGTCAGTCCTTTGTCTGGCTGGCCTTTGGGTGGCCAGCAACATCACTGCTTTAGCTGTAAGGAGTCCCCGTTTAAGCTAAAGAAGATGGTCACATTTTAAAGCAGAAGCGTGTTCAGAGCTGCAGTCCCCAGTGAGTATTTCTTAAGAAACGGTTGAAACTGTCAGTATTTTAGGAAAGCTGGAGGTATTGCAGCCATTTCCTATCAGATGATGTCTCTAAGTATGAAAGGTAATAGGACTACTTTGAGCAGATTAGGTTAAATACTAAACTTGACTTCGCTAATGCTGATGGAAACACAGAGCTCAGTATTCTGTGCAAAAATATATTTTGAAGGAAAACCTCCTTTTAAGTAAGACTATACCAGTTCAGAACTGTTAAATTTGATACTGTTGTAACATAACACATTTCAAAACTGAGTGTCAAGAGGTAGAAATGTTCCAGTCCTGTAAGAGCAAATTCATAAACTTTGACATTTTTGGTGGTCTTTGTTCCTACTTTTTACATGAATTTCCATCAGAAAACTTTGTGGGGGAAATAAGTGTGGCAAAGGATCTTGAGGCAAGTAATTATTCAGTGATTATTTTAGGCTCATTATTCTTATTAAATAGTGAGCAAAATAACCATCATTTATCTGTGGCCTCCGTATTTTTGTTTGCAGTACAAAACTGCAACAGAGAGCTCAGAGAGCAACCTTGTTGCCTGAGCAGTCCTGGCATCCCTGATGATTCTTGCACACTAACAGGGTAATAATAAACAGAAATGCCTTTTGAATTACAAGTTCCATTGGAATCACAGGGGGAAGGTCAGCGTTCGCCAAATTGAGGAAGACAAAACTGGCATGAAAGGAATTTTATGTTCGAGCTTCTCAGAGGGGATTAGAAGTGCTTTCTTAATAGTGACTGAAAGGGAGCTGGAATGGTGTCACTGAATGTACAGACATTGCCCTGCTTATGCACATCCACACACAGCCACCACATAGAGCAGCACAAGGACCAAATGCATGAGGCTGCTGCAGGGTTTGAGGGGGTTTTAAAATACATTTTTTTCATCCTTCATCTCCACATGCTAAATATATAATAAGATACCTTGTTTTCTTGCCCTGCAGACCCACATGACCAAAATGAGGGACATTAGTAAGTGTTAGAAAAAGTATTCAAGTGTGAAATGAATTTCTCAAACATTAATAAGTATTTCTAGAACCTCAGTTTCATAATTTGACAGTTCCACAGTTAATAAATCACAGCAAAAGGAAAGTGTGATAACAGCAGAGCAAAAGGAAGCCTGGATCTATGAAGTGCAACTGAGGGATAAGTGAAAGAAGCATGCTGATGACCCTGAGTTTACTTTTGGGTTTTCTGAGCTTTCACTCAATTAAATTCATTCCTCTCCTCTAAAGACCTATTATGTGCCTTTACCTACATTCCTAACTGATTTTTCTTGTAATTCAGCTCCTTTGCCAAGTTATTTCCATGATTTAAGGACTACTGATTAAAAAAAAAAAAAAAAAAAAGAGTAACACTGAGATGAAAGGAGCATCCACACTGTATTCGAAAAGGTTTTCTGAAGAGGTGGGTTGACTTTAATTAACTTCCTGAATGAAACAATTCAGGTCTGGAGCTGGCAATCTCCAATAATCACTTTTTGGCCTCTGGACGAAAAAGAGAGTCAATTACACAAAACAATGCAACAAAAAGGCAGTCAATGGAAGGAAGTAGTTCTGTGTATTGCAGCAGTACACACATTAAGAGAGGCCCCAGCATCCCTAGGCCCAACATGAGCTTAGTCCCCACTGCGGGAGACACTAAATACACATTGGAAGAGACAGCCCCCTCACTCCAAAGCTTATCTTCTCTGCAAGACTAGTTCCTGTTTATATATTTTGAGCATTTCCCTTAATTCAAACTATATGCACAGAAAAAGCCTTAATTTTATTGTGAGTGGCTGTCCCAGGAGTCCCACAAACTGCAGTTCCAGTTACCCAACTGCTGATGTGACCATTCTGTGATTTGAACATCACTTGCCATCACTCAACCATTCCTTCATCCCTAAATCTTACCCTCTGCACCATCTTTTGTGTGTTCAGGAAAAAAAAGTGTCTTAGACCATATTTTCCTTAGGTGGAGCTACTACAGAACTTGAGAAAATGCCCAAAGTCTTCCAGTTGCCATTAAACAAGACAGATAAGAATGAGAGGGGGGGAAAGGGTCTGATAGAGAGAATGCCTTGCCCAAGCAGTATGCAGATCTCTGTTCAGTCCTTGCCCCTACAGGATCCACAGCAATGCAGAACATCTTCACTTCAGACTCACATCTGTGCTACTGCACTTTCAACCCACCCAGCAAAGCTCCCAGACTTCTGCTGAGCAGGGGATGTAAGTCAGGAGGGTTGTGTTGAACCTGCTCAGTGCTCTTCTGCTTCCGGGAGAGAGAGAAAACCCTTGTGAGGGAGTTCTGAGTCTGAACTCTGTCACCTGTCAGTTCCACTGACATTAATGTGGTAATTCTGGGTTAGGGTTTGGTGTAGGAAGGCATCCTCAAGCAGCAGAGCACACTGGTTTAAAAGCAAGCATATTTATCAAAGGTTGCCCTGGAGTGGTTGTTTTTATTGATATAATTCAAACCAGAATCTGACCCACTGACTCTAAGCCCAGAATACAATTACTCAATGGTTTAACCAGCAAGGTAGAATCTGTGGTAAGAAAATAAAATTGCCTTTTAAAAGTGATATTTCCTTCATGACTCCTGCTATGTTTTTCCTTTTGTCAGCAGAATTAGTGAGTTAAGGAGTAAACAGAAAGGAGCTGTGGGAAAAGTAGGGAAGCTTCAGGGCTGTGCTTTTATCAGAATGGCACATGTCCCATTGCTTCGTTCTGAATCACCTGATCTAGGGATTTAGCAAAAGAAATTTTGAGACACTTGAAAAATGAATGAAAATTATCCTGAATGGGAGAAAGAAAAGCTTAAAGTAAATAGCTTAAGTCAATCTGTCCAAATGTCACATGTAAGGATGGCTCTGCTCTGCTTAATGACAGGAGAGCAAGGAAGGTAAGGGGGAGGAAGGGACCCTTTTTGAAGGGCTGTTGTTCTAATGTACCTGTGTTTATTTTAAAAGCTTTTCAAGGAGGTAGGGAGGGAAGCTACTGTCTCTCAGTGATAAAAGTTGAGTGATTGAAGACCCCATTTGGGGGCAATCTGTTCTGTGTCTCTGTAGTTGCCCACAAAATCCCTGATATGCAGGTAAAGCAAGCTCAGGAGAACATGGCTGATGAGAGAGGACTAAGAATCAGAACTCCTGGACTTTATTTCTGATTCTGACACCGACTGAGTGTGAAGGCAATTAATGTGGGAGTTTAGTGCAACCACCTCTCTGGGAAATGGGGACCACAGCCTTTCCTCCTTCCTGAGACAGGGAAGCAATGAGGCTGAGGCAGTGTCTGTCAAACAGATTGTGTTCACGGTGAAAAGTGGCTCAGGCACATAAAGTACCTGGTAGTTAAAACAGAGCAGTGTGCAGAGCAGATCCTGACTGAAGGAATTCTAATTCCTGTAACATATCTGTTCCTGTTCTAATTAGACATGGTGTGTGAACACCTGCACCCACCATCTCCCTGTTATGTGGCAAATAATCTCATGGTTTATGGCTCTTCTATTACAAAGGGATTCTTGCCCGGTGTCTGATATTAAATATCAGGCTTGAGTCTACTCTGCTGTGTGTGAGCCAGTCTGTTTTAAAAGACAAAAGCTTTTGCTTCAATTGCTGTCATGTACAGACACTGTAACCTGGCTCTTGTGGAGAAAGCTGGCTGTGGAACATCTCCCGGCAGGTTGCTGAAGATAAAGGTATTCTTGGTTTTAGTTCCAGGAGATTGTTCTGCCAGAAGTTCAGAGTCAGTTCCAGCACTCGCTGACCCCCGCTGTCCTCACACACCTCAAAATGGCCCTTATTTAGCAGAGAGGAAAAATCTCTTTCTCCCTGCCTCTCTCCTGTGCTCTCTCTCATGTAACGTTGTCCTTTACGAACAATGACATATTCTCACTGCTTCTCGTGTGCCCTTCCATTGAGATGAAAAGCTAAGTCCAGATTTGTTTTTGCTGTCATTCCAAATGAAGCCAGAAGAGCTATTCTGGGAATCATCTGCACTCTGCACTTTACCTAAACAAATTTGAAAGGACAGGTTTTTGAATGCAACTGATCCTGCAAGGTACACAGGGTCTTTAGTCAATGAGAGAGAAGGACATTCACAGCCACGCTGGGGAAGACTGGGCTTTTTCATTGCACATGCAAAATGGTTCCAAAACTGAATTTTCTCCATGTTTTGGGATGTGATCAGATTAGTCCTCAGAAAACATAAGAAACAAGAGAAAGAGGGAAAAAGAGAGGGAGAGAGGGAGAGAGGGAGAGAGGGAGAGAGGGAGAGAGGGAGAGAGGGAGAGAGGGAGAGGAAGGAAGGAAGGAAGGAAGGAAGGAAGGAAGGAAGGAAGGAAGGAAGGAAGGAAGGAAGGAAGGAAGGAAGGAAGGAAGGAAGGAAGGAAGGAAGGAAGGAAGGAAGGAAGGAAGGAAGGAAGGAAGGAAGGAAGGAAGGAAGGAAGGAAGGAAGGAAGGAAGGAAGGAAGGAAGGAAGGAAGGAAGGAAGGAAGGAAGGAAGGAATGGTGCAGAAGGACTGAATCAGAAAAGTCTGAGGACATGAGGCCAAAGCTGGGAATACAGATCCCTAGGTGCTGGTCCTACCTAGTCCCCAGCGTGCCTGGTGACAGAAGAAGGATCAGATTTTCACACACATAGAGCACTCTGACTGTGCTCAGCAAACTGAGCTATTTTGCAAATCTGATCATTTTTTGGTGTGGTTAAATAGGAATTGTGCTCTTAAAAGGCAAATGCCCAAAGACTTTGAACAAATTATTTCATATTCATGTGGACAAATCCTTGTGTTGTTTTGGCTTGTTGCTCCCAACCCAGTACTTTACTTTGGCCTTTTTACTTTACTGTGACAAGAGCCACCTTACAGTAATTCTAAAAACTCTTTAAAAGGCCTCACTACTATATTTTCTATGGCCAGGTTTCAACAGGATGAACAGGAGGAAGAGACAGAGGAGATGACAGATAAATTACTGATAGACATTATTGATGATAAACAAAATGAGGAAGAGGAATTTGAGCTTCATACAGAATGTGAACAAGGAACTTTGAAAAGTCATAGATGGAAAAGAGAGTGCTTCTGGAGACAGGGGAAGACCTAATCAGGGTAGAAGCAATCCTCTCATGGAGTTTGATGGAGATTGGAATCTTCATCAAGCATCTTTTTTCCTAGTGAGTGCCATGAGACAAGAGGCATTGTTCCTTGGAAAACAAGGCAGTTCAAGAACTACAAGGTGAGATTATCACAAACAGATTAGGTTAGTCTATTCTTACTAAAGTTCCCCACTCTGCAGAGGCATTTTCCTATCTTTTCTATGACTTGTAGTAAATGAACACAAAATTTCCTAGAAATAAGCCTGACTGCTGTCTCAAAGCCAAAACAAACAGCACCACCCCAACAAGTCTTCAGATAAGTTTGGATGGTGTTTAGCACCAATCTTAGCACAGAATTCCTGAACAAGGAGAATCAAGGCTCAGCATGGCACAGCTCAGTAAGTTTGAATTTGGATTAGGTTCTCTGTCCCACCTTCATTTTCTCTAGCCCACCACTGGAATGAACCTCAAAGGGCAAAGAGTCACAGATTCTGACCCCTCCAAAATCCATCCGTGTGAGTTGGGCTCTTTGTCCTTGAAGATCTCTGGCTGTCACTTAATGGAGCTGCAGCCCAAGAAGGGAGACAGATGGTACTGATGGGCTGAAATTATACTCAGCTAAGTGCAAAGCTATAACTGCTATTTGTCATTCTAACATCACTGATTTGTCTAGAGAGAAAAACAAATAACTTGTTGGGGGAGTAAGCAACCGCCTGGCTGTGGCCAGGCCAGATTGGAAGTGGGTGTAAGGCTCAGCACACAGAGACCCAGGTGCCATCAGCACTCGAGGGAGGCTATTAGGATGTCATTTCAGTTTCTTTCTCTGTCTGTCTCTCTCTCTCCGCTCGCTGTGGAGGTGGAAGGTGCGTGTGTTGTGAGGTGAACTGGGGAGTGAAGATAAAAATCTGTGGTAAGGAAATGCTACAGCTTTATCTCTGTTCTTTGATGTGGCAGGACAAATTAATTGATAACAGAACCAGCCAAAGCAGATGTGGTCATGGCCTTCTGAACTGCCCTATTGCAAGGAAAGGGCCGAGCAACATCAAAGACAAAGGTCAGCCAGCATTCCCCAAGCACAAAAAGACAAATCATGACAGGCAAATAGCTCAGGCTGCCATTGGAAAGGAGTTATTACCACAAAAGATGATGTCTGGCACATGGCCACTATCCTGATCAGCTGGACACGGTGGCTTCTCTTCTCTGCCATTTCCTTCTGTACCCAAAGGCAGAGTCTGGGCTTAACATTTTCCTGTAAAAGGGACTGTCACTTTGTGTGCAGTGGCACAGGAGAATTAAAGCACAAAGCAGAATCCAAGGACTTGGCCAAAGCCTGTGCAATGGGGTTAGAAAATTGAGTTTGGTTAGTTCAAGTCCTCTTGTAGCCATGTCTTTTGAAATTACAGTAAACTTATTTGTTCACTTTCTGCAAACAGTAAAAAGATTTGGTTTCTAGTCCCAATTCTACCATTTGCTGGCTGTGTGCCTGAGCAAATCAGCTCTTCTCTTGTGTCTGACCTTCTTCTAAACTGGAGGTGACAAAGAAGTCCACTCTGAGACCTCCAGAGCTAATAGAACTCCAGATGATATTAGTATTTTATATCGAGTATTGTTTGTTTCAACCATTCCCTTTACTGTTTTCTCTGAGTATCTTGGTGTTTTTCTAACATGCTCACTATCCATAACAAACATTTCAGGAATCACCAAAACTAAACACTCATGGCAAAGGAGCTGAGTGCCCAGCAGTTCTCAGGTTGACATTTTTGTTCCCTGTTTCTCTATCTGAGAACAGAAATATTTGTCCTTCAAATACTGTGACCTTCAAAGCTGAAATCTTCACTCCCTTGACAGGTAGTTATTAACAAACTTGGGGTTTATATGTTCCCTTTTTCCATCGTACTGGATTCCTTCTATCATTTAATGCACTCATCCTGGCATCACCCTGCAGCATCAGTGTGGTATTATAACCCAGCTTGCCATTAATCCCTTTTTCCTCACCTGCTGTCCAGGTGTTTTTCCCAGCCATGTCTGAGTTTCTCATCAGAAGGAGATCCTGACACTTACCTCATGCCTCTGCCCATTGATTTACTGCTGGTGAGAATGCCAGCAGACCAAGAGATTGTGGCTAGAAGGGTGCCACAAAACTTTTCAGCCTTGTTCCTGGACATCCCAGGACACGGAGTCATGGAACAGAGAGAGCTGCCCCACAGCTGAAACATAACCAGAATGTTTAAATGGCTGATCCACCCTCATCAGGGAAACCTGCAGCTTATCAAGGGCTCTGATCACATATCCAGGACTCAATACAGGGCTCTAGCTGCTCTCCCATTATTCACATGAGCAGAGCTACTCCACAGGACACTGACTATGTTGGAATTAATTTCTTTTCACTTCAGTAAGACAGTTCAGCAGCACATCTCGGTGTTCTCAGCTATCCCAGGAGAGTTGCACAGCACTGGCTACCAAGAGATGCTCAGTTGTTCCACTTTTAAGTGTCCTTGTGCCCATTATAACATTGTAATAAAAATAACCAGAAGCGGGTATGTGTTCCCAGCAGGCATCAGTGATTCATAGCAAACTGTAAAAACCAATGCATGACATAGATAAAGGCATTTGAAGCCCCAAGACACAACCGTGGTGTGTGTGTGCACCCTGGACTACGTCACCAGGAACCAGAGGACTGCAAAAGCTTATCCCCCATAGCGAGCAACAATAACTCGGTGGGACAGGTCACATTTGTCATCAGCCAGAGCCCGTCCTTCTCCTGCACAGAAACTTAAAGGAGAGATCACAAAAGTAGAAAAGCTCTGGGAGGCAGCCCAGACAATGTTCTCTGAAGTTTTCCTTCAAGGAATATGGACAGGTTAAGCCACAATACTCCTCTTTGCCCCTCTGTAAAAGCAGAGGGATGTCAGCTCTCCCAAAGGACTTCAGTTCTCCACTTGCAGACCTGTGACTCCCCTGGGGAAGGGAATATCTTGATCACAGTGTGATGCCTCCTTGGGTTTTTGTTTGCTTTTGTTTATTTGGTTGGTTGGGTTTTTACTGGAGACAAGGGTTGAGTGGCTTTTGTCCCTCTTACCCGGTGTAACCCTGCAGACATGGAAAGTTACACTGCAGGGAAAAGCTGGATCAGGGAGGGTAGTAAATGTGTCACACCAGAGAAATAAAGTATTTTATACTTCGTGGGATGTTTATAGACATGAGAGCAGTTACACCTTCTCAGACCTAAAAATGAGCTCTACTGGTTTCAGGGGGAACACTCTCGTTTACAAAAGTGAGAATCCAACCCACTGAAGTTATTTCTGATTTAAATTCAGTGTAACTGCAGGAGAGTTAGACCCAACTAGCACAGTTCTGGCAAGTCTGAGGCAAAGGGGAACTGGTGAGATTTGTGGCTGGAATGTGAGAGGCAGTACCAATGTGGATACACACACCAGCAAAGCTGGTCCTGGGTCTAAGCGACCCTCATTCATCTACAGCTTCTCTTTGCCTTGGTTTTTCTGTCTGTCAGGGTGGGAAAGTGACATTGACCCTTTTTTGGAAAGTGATGTGACAAGCACAAAGTATTAGACAGCTGTGGGAAGCACTGAGAGATCTCTTGGAATTACAGATACAGAAACAAGGAAAGATTTTGTCAGCTGGATGCAAGGACTAAAAAAAAAGTCCTTCTGACATGCTATTGCCGCTGAAGTACCCTCCCTAGAGAGGTCTGGTGAGGGCATTTCTCAGTGCCCACTCTTTATCTGAACTCCTCCGCATGCCTCAATCCTAATCCAGCACAGCAGAGACTCATCCTATTGTGTTAAAATCAAATGCACTTACAGGTAAATGTCACTCTGCCATAAAAAGAAAGGAAACCACTTAACTTTCTGTTTCTTTGTCTACCTGCCTCCATAATAGTTCTTGTCAATTTACATTATTCATGACTACCAGAGAGAACTTAAAATGTATCTTTCAATGGAATATAATGCAAACAGTTTTCTGTGTGGGCAGGGTAAAACAAAATAATAATTACAATACACGATGATAGTGCTTATAACAAAATATTATTTCCATAAAAAGACTTCTGTGGCAGGATTACATACTCCAGCAACAATAAAAAATACCGAGAAAGTAAAATACCTCTGTTGGCGTGTTAGATTCTATCAATGACACTGATGGTTTCATTGTCTAAATAAACATTGTGTGTAGATAAAGTGTGACCTGCAAAGTGAATCATTAGATTGACAGGATAAAGCAAATCAACTTTCTTCTGTCTTTATGCCTCCCACCCGACTCATAATCAGACTTCTCCCTATGTGGGCACTCCAACCGCAAGCATCTGTCAGGATCAGCTATTCTTGTAGCTTAGGTTTGGGAGGTTATGATAATCTGACAAAATTGCATCAGTCCATTTCAGACATTTTTCCCTCTCTTTTCAGCAATGTGACTACTTAACATTATGTCTTTAAATGAATATTAGCATAGGTAATTTGATTTTGCAATTTAGGATGGTGCCCTACATTGTGTATCTGCACATATCTGTGTGTACCTGCCACATGTATGGAATCTACTCAGAAAAAACACTCATGGGAATGGAGCTACCCCAGCCTAAATCCGTGAATAGAAAACCTAAAGGGAAAAATTTTCCACTGTTCTGCTGGTTTTCCTGGTAGATTTATTCTACTTTAAGATGAAGTAAATAATGTTGGATTAAGGGTCTCAGTATTTCAGGCCCCAAAAGAGGTGTGAAACTCTAAGAGGATACTCAAGAGTACCTAACATATTAATTAACTCCACTGTCCAGAGCCAGAACAATAAATATTAAGGTGATAGAGTTGGCTTGAAAGAACTAAAGTAAAATCTTGCCCAAACTCACAGCTCCAAGTGAGTCCAAAACACAGCTGACTGCCTATGGAAGATAAGATGACAGGGACATGCTCTCCTACAGCCTTCATCAGCACGTCCCGCAGGTCACAGGCCACACAGTGACAAGCACTTGATGCAAACAAAACTGTTACAAAAAATACACCTGTAGAAGTGATTGGACTGTGTTGCACTGTGTGAAAAATGACAACCCGGAATATCACCTGCCTACCTCCCGCTCCTCTGAAATTGCCACTGTTAAGAATTTTTTGCCAATATTTTTGCTGGAAGAGGTCCTTCCCATGTTACTACAGAGTCTTGACGAACCCCTGTTTATTCATCTTCCCCAGGATTCTGGTGACCTTTCTGTAGGGTGGAAATGCTTTCAGAAACCATTAATCTCTCCTCTGGGGTGTGCAGAGAGAACCCATGGAGAGAAAGGCTTCCACGATCTTCCTCAGCCCTGTCAACAAAGATCAGAGCCAGAATCTGGGTCTCTTGCTGGGCAATGCACAGCAATAAGCACAAAGCCATTACAGGGCAGGGCTCTGTAAAGAGGAAGGGCTGAGAAACACCAAATGGAAAAGCAATGCTGCTCAGTAAATATTGATAGATGTTCCCTGCTCTCCCTGCTGCACAGAGATCCCCTTCCCCACTGCCTTTCAGGCTGTCACTTTGCAGACTGGAACATTGCTTCCCCTCACCTCAGGGCAGTTTCATTTAAAGCAGGTTTCTGCATTTGCTCTGGAAAGTGAAGGGGTAAGGGAGGTGGTAGGAAACTTTCCACTCAAGACTCTGCTCAAGGACAGCAGCACAAATGCAACCCCAGCTTACTGCAAGAAATGAGGTGAAAGGTTTTGTCAGTGTTGATCAGTGTTCATTTCACCAGTACTGATTTCCCATTTTGGTAGAGAGATCAAGGGCTGAATGCTGAATAGGAGGAAGACTAAACCAAACTTTCTTCTCAGGAGATGATCATTGCAGGTCAGGCTTGAAGCATATTAGCTGAGTATTATAGGGGAAGAAATGCTGAAACTCCTGCTGTGCCTGTTTGGCAGATAAAGAATTTCGAGCTCTGGGGCAGACAGATCAACAGCAAATTCATATTAAGAAGTGTCTGTGAGATTTGCTAACGACTTCAAGTACCTCAGGGCCAGGACCGTGGCCTTTCATGTGTTTATAAAGCACACAACTAATGGAGCCCTGGTCTGAGCAGGGCAGCCACATTTCTGCAGCACAGGTGGGAGCTGTACATCACTTCTGTGAGCAAACATGTGTGCCAGAGGAACTGTACAGCTTCAACAGTGCAGCCCTCAGACAGGTTTCAGTGCTAAATGGCTTGTCCAACCTTCTCTCCATTCTACCGAGCAAGGGCTTCTGCCCAAACATAGAGAGGGGTGACGGTAAAGTGCTGGACAACAGCTGAGAGCTGAATTCAGCTCTGGTTGTCACAGACTCCAGAGTGAGTCCAGTTCCTGCTTCACCACAAGTTTGGTTCTTAACTGAAGTGCAAGAACTTGGTTTGGGATGCTCTGAAAGTGCCTAAATTCCTTAAGAGCAAGAGAAGTGACTGAAACCTGCTGTGCTCCGAAGCTTCTGGTCCTCAGAGCAGCACAGCTCTTCTCTCTGAACAGCATCCCTCAAACCAAACTGAAAATTCAGCATAGAAAGATGCTGTGAGGCTGAATTTGGTGGCTTGTGCAGAGCACAAACGTAAATCCTGAGTGTCAGTTTGCTACTACTCTGAGCAGGCAACAAAGGGAGAGTGAAGTGAGGTGGAGGAACAAGGTTCTCTCACTAGATTGCTTTCAGTCAGCCACCTCTGCTTTTGCCATGCAAAGTTGAGGCAGAACTCCCCATTCTGCTACCCCTCCCTATCATTCTGGCATCCTGGCTGCTGCCAGATTTCCTCTTTCAAACCAAACATGTTCAAAGGTAAAATCTTCCCTTGAACAGGGCGCACATGGAGCTCTTTCGGGTCGAGCAGGATTGGAGGCCAGCGCGTTGTCATGTACCAGAGGGGGAGCAGAGGGACACATTGCTGCTCAGAGTTTATGTGGACAGCAAATTTATCCTGGCTTCAGGAGGTCCTGCTTTCTCTGCCCCCTCTCCATCATAATTAGACACATCAAAGAGCTGATCTGTCATCTGAAATGGCAAGATGCCTAACATTTATATTACAAGGAGTCAAGCCCCAAGCAAGCAAAGATCAAGAACAGGATAGTGAATGTGAGGGGGAGATTGAAAGTCTGTCTGTGGACCTCAAGGAAGCTGAAGCGATGGAAAACGTACAAGCAGAGAAGAAAAGGCAATCAACCTTCCAATTAAAATCCCCAAGGATGAGGGTTTTGTCTGTGTTTGTATTAATCAAGGATAAGAAATCAGACAACTCAATGAGACAGGAGGAATTGTAGTGAGAAGCAAAGGACAGGAAAAAGCTGGGGGTCACTGGGGGATGGGCGCACACAGGAAGAAAGAAAACAATGACTAAAAATTTAACTACAAGGTGCTTAAAGGAAATAAAAATCTCCCCAGGTGTCGGGAGTGTTCTAAAGGCAAGACTGGCTTTACTCACCCCTCGACCTAAGCAGCAGGCTTTCTTCAAAGCACAGACCTACTCAAATATGCTTATGCAAAGAGCTTTTAAAGCTTTTATTGACAGCACTTAGCAGCTATGGCTTTCCTGAACCTCAGCTCGCCTGAGGTGAACACCGTGTGGGTTTAATGTCTTCCTCTGGTCAGGGCTGCTGCCCTTTGGTTCAGGGACACGCTGGGCAGGAGCTGGGTGCAGCACAAGGGAGGCTCTTGCTCACCTCTGGAGCCCTGGATCAGGAATTCTGCAGCTGTCCCTGCCTCTCGCACCCACAAGGAGCAGATCTCAGTGAAACCCACGGTGATTAGCCCAAGGCAGTCGATGGTGTCAGTGTCAGAGCCAGGATTAAAACTCTGGTGGTTTTTGGCTGCCAGTCTGATGCTCGATTCACTAGACCACACCTCTCATTATAAAATAATTGTCTGATTTTCCCTTTGAAATCAAAGCTGTTTACAATTATATGGGAGAGAGCAAGAAAATGCAATCTGTGATGGCTCTCTTTAAAAGGATTTGCACCTTTTTATGTAAAATTTCAGTTTAAACAAACGCTGTGCGTGCAGTTGTTAGGGGACTTTATTTAATCCCTTCTTTTGCTTTTAATTTGACAGTAGGATTTCTTGTCCCTTTTGGAGAAACTCTCCAGATTGAGGTGAATGAATGTATTTTTATCTTATTGAGAACTGCTAATTGTGATGAATATAAAACATTACACTTTGAACATAACATAAATGCCGACTGCTAAATGAGTAGCTGAAGACTCTGGCTGTGGAATTATGGCTTAGGAATTTATGATTGTTACATAGGTGCAAGGTTTTTATGAATTTAGTTCAAAACAAGATCATAACATCATAAAAATTAGTGTTGAACATGTGTTTCTGTATGAATTAGGTAATTCTCTATTGCTACCAATGAAACAGTAAAACTTTTAACAATTTAGCACTCCTAAGTAGTAAACTAGTGAGAGACAGCCTACTGAAAGCCTTGAACTTCCCTAAAAATCCACAGAGCTACTCTGGCATTTCAAGTTGTTCAGGTATCTGTATCCTGACTGAATTAGGCCTGATTTAGTGACAGAATGGGACACCACCTTTGGAGGCCTTTGACAGAGTCGCACTGAAACTTATTAATATTGAATAGATTTCAGCTTTCCTATATGGAGTCTAGGAGGGTTTTTTGATACATTGCACCTAATTTAGATAAGGCACATCAGCAGGAGTCTTTCCCTCGAGTCTAAGGGGCTTTGGACAGGATCCTGGATACTTAAAAAGCTGTAGACAAGTCTGTATTGCAGTCAGCCTTCATATTTAGATGGTAATGTATATTGCTCATGGTTATTATGAAAATGATTCCAATTAGAGATACCAGATGCCGTGATATGAGGTAAGCTAAGGAAGCTGTCTTTAGCTAAGAAATCACATCCAGACCTATCATTAACCAAAAATGGCTGAAGCTGTTGATATTTAAGACTGCACATAAATATTAGTGGCGAAAAGCTGTGCAATATGGCTTTTCTAATATTCCATAACTCAACTCAGCAAGAAGCAGAAGATGCAGAAATGGTATTTTCAATACTGGCTTTCCTTCAAGTGAATTGCACTTCTTACAAGTTCCACAGCATCTCCTTTTTATAGATACATATTAGTTCATTAAACTATCATCAAAGCAGAAAATCAGAACTAAAAAATACGTTCTCAGTGCAAAGCCTTTGAGTTAACACCAATCTTGGAACTTTGCAGTTCTCTCCCCTGTGGAAACAGGCTACAGACACCCAGAGGTAGATTACATTTTATTATCAGTGACTCCAGAGTCAAGTCCTCATTGACAAGTAAAAGTCTGGCTAAGAAAGAGAAGAGGAAGGGTAAAGGAAGGTTAAATTTAACCCCCAATAGTCAGTGTTCTGTTTATTTTTCAGTCTATCTTTCTTTTTCTCCTTATGCCCTATCTGCAGGAACAAACTTTTTTCCAGGCTCAAACAGGGCTTGGGTGACATGTGCATATCCTCCCCTTTCTGGGTGGCATATCACAAATGTGTTGACACCAATCATGATAACCACACTTTGTTTTAGTGTTAAGCATAATGATAATGATGTAACCTGAGATAGGGCTGTATTGTAATTACACAGTTGTGCCAGTTATTACATAGTTATAACACAGATCAGCTCCTTGATCAGATATGCCCAGGAGCTTCTTTTGCTTTACGCCTAATGCAGGAACAGAAAACTAGATCCCTAATTAACTTTGATTGAACCTTGATTAGATAAGGGAGTGGGGCCAGTAGGCACCAAGCGGGCGGGGAAGCCAGCCCTATGTAGATATGGTGAGCGTGTAGGCACCGTCCTGACGAGTCATACGAAAGAGAAAGGAAACTCCCTTTTCAGGAATTGATACCTCCCGACGAGCACAAAGGAATTAGCCCAGACTAGCCCTCAGAAATGCAAGAAACTTCTCACCTTCCCCATCCAGCAATGCCCCCACCCTATTAAGATGAGATTCTCCAGCAGTTCACCTTGGGAACAGATAGATTTCTATCGTTCTCTCCTGCCACCACAGGAGGGAATTGCAGAGGGAGCTTTGCACGAAACACAATTATTTCTCCTAAGTATTCACTCCTCACTCCTTTACTCTTCGAATTGTTCGAGCCATGCAAACAAAGTTCATTGGCCTCGGGACAGTTTCATTGAGTACTTGATTTAATAAAGGGTTGAATGATGCCAGACTTGGTTAACTCAACTTGGACAGCTGAAAACTAAAAAGCAACAGATGTATCTGAGGAGAACACCCATAATTTTGCTCCTGAGACAGGAGAAGTGCAAATGCTCTCTCACTTCTCCAGAGCTGCACTGGCTCTAAAATAGTCAATTTTTGAAGCCAAATTTCAGTCTGTTTGGTAAAGACATTGACAAAACCCAAACCTTCAGTGTGGCAGGATGTGTATTATGTGTATTATCCCTTTTCCAAGAGTGGAATAGCACATTAAAACTCCGCATTTTTGGTGATTATATACATTTTTCTGGGAATTAGCACTGATACAGACTCAACAGGAACTCTAGGTTAATATGTCTTAAAATCTAATGATTACTACTAATCTAATCTACTTTGAACAAATAAATAAATACAATTTGGGACACTCTTAATAAACTTTCTTAATCAACTGAGTGATTTTTCCCCCATATGTTATAGTGTCATATTAAATCCTAACCTTTTACAGAGTTCTTTTTTTGCCAATATTCATTCCTGCTTGTGAAGACATTTAGTGTCCTTGACCATAGAACACTAGGAAAGTGCTGCTGTGGCATTTTGTACAGCCCTGTACACGGGAGGGAGCATAAACCAGAGTTTTATAGAAGCAAGAACACGTGAGCCCTGTTCCAGGACAGCATTTAACTCCTGTGCAGTGAATATCACATTGACTTCCGGGAGGGTAACAAGCCTACCACACTCCTTTGAAAGATTTTAAGTTATTTTAGGCCAACTTAGGTTTATTCCTTCAGTACCTGTTCCAGGGTGTGCTCTGAATTGACAGTACACCACTCTCGGTAGATGTTATCACACAGACTTCTCTCAGTCACTGAATTACTCTATTGCATGCAACAGCCAACTTTCAGTCCTTCAGACTTTAATATTATCCAAACAAATTTTTTTTCCTATAGGGCTGTGGACATATTCCTCAGTGAGAGCTGTTTATTTTCCAAGTGTAGGTTTTCAGAGCCCTTTGATATATTAATTATCTGTGAGGTGTAGAAAAGCATGGCAATCATTTTTGTCGAAGGCAGGGGAAATGTATTTGTTTCCCTTTTGCAACACTCAGGGGTGGCTGCAGTGTTCCCTTTCACACACATGACTGCATGAACACACAAATACAGATATGAACTGAACATGGGCAGCTCGTTGGCATGAGAGACCTTTCCAAAGGTGAATGAGGGAAATACACAGAAGCTGTTTGCAGGTACAGTTGGGGTCAGCCTTGTCAGCTTGCTCTGGACTACGTGTGAGGGAGGGGTCAGGTCTTATCACTTCCAAAGCTCAGGCATTTTTGTTGCTTCTCTGTGTACATTCTCCCTTCTGGCACCTTCTTGCAGCAGAGAACAGATCACCCAAACCAGAAACTTTATCTCGAGCATCGTTCAAACTTCGAATCTCCAACAGTAACAAACACAAGCTCAGCTTTGAGATGGTGAGGAGCCTCCCTGATCCATTCAGGATATGCTTCCATGCTTTGCTGAACCAGAGGCAGAACCTTTAGGCTTGAGCCACATCTCATTTATGATTTTTCTGGTTGCAGGGCAAAGCAGTAACAGTGACACAATAGAAAAAGCATCCGCAGACCTCTCAGGAGTGTGCAACAGCCACAGAGGCTCCAGTACAAATAAACTCTCTGATGATACTGATTTGGTTTCTGCTGAGTAGGACCTTAGGAGCGAGATAACCAGCACAGCTCCAAGCAGAGAGCCTAGATGTACATTTGTCCCACTCCAGTCATTTTCATTTCACACAGAAAGAACAGCTTAGCAGTTCTTCCTGCTTTGCAACCAGTAACACAGGACAGAAAGCTGTAATAAATGGCACAGAGAATTTGGTGATCTGTGCTCCCAGTATCTGAGCCTCTGAAAAAAATTATCTTTCATTTAGAGCTCTAAGGACCGACTGTTTGTATGAGTACAACACTGCCTTTCTCTCTTTGCCATGGCATGGAATTCTTTTGCCAGGATTGGCTTCTCTTCCTCCTTTGACAAATCAACACAATTTCGGTGAGCTCTTCATTGACTGCCAGTGCTGTGCTACCAGTAATTTACCAGAATTGAGAAACTTTGTTGCTTTCATTCTGCACAACTAAATTATCTCCTGCATGCCCAGATTTGTTCCATTTCTGGTTTACGTACTGGAGGCTCAATCCTACCCCAGCATTGGGCTCTGTTTCCAGGCTTTTCAGAGCATGAGCCGTCCCAAGGATTTGGAGGGTGAGATAGTGGGTGTACATTAGGGTTCAATTGAGGACACACTGCTGTGCATCTTGGAAAGGAATTAGAGACTTGCATGAACACTGTAAATTAGAAAACAAAAGCACTTGTTCATAATTTATTGAATTTTTAAGGCTTATGTAAAATTTTGTGATTTCTGATATGTCAGCCCTAAAAGCACCTTTTGCAGGATTCTGCATCAACACAGACTACAAATGGTCCCTATTTGAGCTGTTTGCAAAGTTATTATAAAATGAGAGGTGAAAGATGCAGGCTGGACTGTGGAGAGACCTTCTCCTAGGATTCATTTTAGGGGTGAGCTGCATGTACAGCGAGGAGGTGCTGCATGAAGCTGAAATGACACTGCTCACATTAGCCTTAGTGCTTAGATTCAAACATGTATTAACCTGGGAAATAATATAAATGCCATTTGAAAGCCTATTCTTATAACATTTCTGACCCACTTCAGACTCCTTTCGGTAATCTGGGAAGGGACCTTTGTTCCCATGGCAGCCCATAATTTCCTGACTGAAACAGTTCGGCTGAGCTCTGAATGACAGAGTCAGGCATTTGGATGCTTATCTTGCTTCCAAGTGTTCCGAGGTTCCTCATTTCTCACTTATTGCACAATGCCCCAATCTCACTGGGAAGGTGAGAACTGGATCAGAAAGAAAATATAATTGCTTTTTTTTATTAGCTTATGATACAGTCCCGCCCTTCTGTGTTGCCAGCTTACCGAGTTATTCACAAATGATGATATACATAGAGGGAATTATATAATTATCAGCCTATAATTACAGGTATATAGATATAGACATCCCCCTGGAGGAGAGCTGGGCTTGGCACATACCTGCTTGTAACGCGGAGTCTTTAGGGAATTCATGCCCATTTTAAGTAGAAGATTATTTATTTATCAAATGCTTGAGACATTTTATGAAAAACGAACCCAAAAGAATCCTTTGATTCTTTTTAATAAAGTTCATAAAGTAAGTAACTGAACAGATCCAGGCATGCAGGAGCAAACTCTCTTGTGCAGAGCGAAAGCAGAGACGTTTCTCAATCGTGGTAAATTATTGGTAGCACAGCATTGGCAGTCAATGAAGAGTTTGCAGCAGCAAAGCTGATTTGTTGAGGGAAGGGAAGATGCCAGTCTTGGCACAGCGAGCAGAAGCCAACACTGAGAAAGCCAAGTCAGTGCTGTATCCCCACAGATACCTTTTTTTTTTTTTTTTTTAAAAGCTTTAGACAAAATTAGTTTATCTTATGATGCTGCTTTAATGCTGTAACCATAGATAAACCCTATTGCCTTCCCACTCTGTTTCAATGCCTCATTTTGTCATCGGGGCAGATAGTGATTCTCAGCTGATATAAATCAGCAAAGCTCCACTGATTTTTAACAAAGCTGTGCCAGCTTCTGCTAGCTGAGGGTCTGCCTGGATATTTCTCTAGCTGTAAAGCAAAGAATCCAGCAGGCAAAGCTGATGTAAGTTGGATATTTTTTTTGGCTGGTTTTCCTTTGTTCTATCTTGCAAATGCTGCTCTCATTCATAACTGCTTGGATGCTTTCAAGCCTGTGTGCAAGAGTTATGGGGCCTAATCTGGCTCCTACAATGGTGCAAATCTAGGGTAGCTCCAGTTAAATCAAAAGCATTACTCAGAGGTATTGCACTGCTGTAAAAGCAGTGTACTTGTGCACAGCAACTGATCTGTAAATCTCATAATGTGCCCAGGATCCTTCCAAGAGTTTATTTGCAAACAAACAAACAAAAAGAATCATCGTGGCTAAACAGACTGATTCCAGCCCGAGGAAAACGGACTGAGCCTCTGCCAGAAATAAACTGTAGACACTTGCTAATTACAATTTGTGGCCAGCTTACAAAGTTCAGTAAAGGAGAAAACTACCCCATTCAGATCCTCTCTCCCAGTTTGATGACATCACTCACATCATTATGTTGTGATATGCCAGATGGGAAAATTTGAGGTGGGGATGAAGTGAAAATCCTGGTTACACCTTTTCTCCAGGCTATCTGCCTCTCCATCATTTTACAACATCACAGAGAGTCTCAGACAGTTTGACTCTGCCATCCCCAGCTGGTTTGGACCAAGCAGATAAATGCTGAACCATTAAGAATCGATACATGTTTCCACCATTGTGACAGGTTATGCTGCACGTAGCTAACCTTACTTTAATTAGTTTATTTAAGTTCACTAGTACATTTAAATAGAGAGGGAAGGTAATAGTATAAACTCTCTAATTTCTGTTGCCTGGGAAAAAAAAAATAAAAACAGCCCTGCATCAAATGCTTATTGAAACTGAAACATATGTATTAACATATGGCAGAATTTCACTTACTGTATGTTTTAGTGCAGAGCTGATGAGGAAGGCATCTGTGCTGAGAGCATCTGAATGGAGGCTCAGATAATGAGCTGAGCTCAAAAAATACACTCTGAAAGGTTGGGATGTGTCAAAGTGCCCTGCAGTTGATTTGTGTCAGAGCTGAAAGAATACACTCGAGTCCCTGCACAGGTACATGGCTGGGTTTTCCTTCCTGCACCAGGGCCCTTTGGAGCCTTCCTCTGCTTTGGAAGTCCTGGACAATTCTAAACCCAAGAGAAATGGTCTGACACAAAAAATGCTGACACAACGTCTGCTTGGAGCCTAAGCGAGTGCTGTTAGAGTATTGCTGTTTAAAACAGGTTAATTGGAGAGCCAAAGCATCAAGCTCAGGTCTGGGTTTGAAGCTCTCTGTGGGGCAGCAGCTCTTGGAGCTGGGGTTTGGTTTGCACTCCCTCCAGACAGGTACACTTGTGAGCACAACCTCTGCCTTCAAACGAGACACTCTGAGGAGCGAGAGAAAACTTCCCATGCTGATTCTCACCCCAGACTTCAGAGTTTTACACCAGGCCAGGTGTTTTGGTTCTGAGATGAGCCCCTGAGCACGGTGACTATGAACCATTTCTCCTGCTCAAAGTGATGGAGGGTTTTGGTAAACCCTACACAGACTCCCAGAGGCTCTTGCTGCCAACTCCTGATATTACCGGGCACTACAAAGCCACGTTGTTCTGCACCTATTTACTGCGAGTAAGATATGAGGATACCACGTGTAATTGCTCTACTGCCTTAAGGAAAGAAGTCTTTCTTTCTGATTTGACCACAGTAGGACACCTGCATCGCTCAACCACAGCTTACCTGGCTCCTGCCAGATGCTTTCAAAGCACCCATTTGCTTCTCGGTGACCCAGAAAAAAGTTTACCTCCTACTCACAAACCCTCATTTTGAATACTGTGCCTCTTATTTAATGCAAGGAATCTTAAGGCTCTTCAGAGTGTGGGCTGTGTATTAAATGTGTGAACCACTTGTGCACCATTGTGCAAATCACAGCTTTTGATATGAAAGTGTACTCCAGGGATAATTCCTTAAAAATAAAAAGGGATTATTGAGACCAAGGAAAAGTATTTAACAGGTGTACATTGCTTTTCAGGGAAGCATGAAAGCTCACAGGCATGGAGCTCAGGGACATGGTTTCATGGTGGGCTTGGCACTGTTGGTTTACACCTGGACTCAAAGTTCTTTTCCAACTTAAATCATTCTATGATTCTGTTAAAAAAGAAAACAAGTTGGCATGACTCAAACTGTTTTTCTTAAACACCAAAAAAGTGATGCAGAGAAGTCATCGCTCTGTATGCATCAAAATTCTGTTTTCTGACAAGGTTTGACTCTGTTGAATTTCCATTTTTACCTGTACTGAGGGAAATTCTGAAGGCCCTGCCATGAAGAAATTTCAGTTTGTGGCCCTAGAACATGAATATTTTTTCATATATTTATTGAACTCCACCCAGGTACAAACTTCTCCTTCAGAGGAAGGACAGGTTGTCTAATTTGGGGTAAAGCCCAAAGGGATGTTCCTACAGGTGCAAATGGCTGGCTGAAAGTGTAAATGTGCTGTACTCTCTTTGGCTGTTGAACATGGCATTAATCCTCTTCTTCTTCTTCCTCCTCCTCCTCCTCCTCTGCTCGGTCTCTGCGCTGGAGGTCACCTCCCTCAGACAGGGCACAGACAGGAGGTACTGCCTGCTTCTCCACCGCTCTGAGACAGAATCAAGGCAAGGAATTTCAGCTCTTTGAAGGCAGTTTGTGCTAAAGACCTGGATTTTATGCTGAAGTGCCTGACACTAATATAATTTGGGGGATAAGGGGTAGCCTTTGGCAGCAGACACTGAGTTGTATCATCCTCAGCCAACGCAGGAAGATTTTCCAGAGCTTGTCTCTTAACACCTTGAATAAGCCCCCGACTTAAATCCACCTTGATTAAGAAAAGAGCAAAATAGATTATGTATGCAGAGGAGCACACAAAATAATATTTAAATGTCTGTTCAGGTATGTAAATAATGTTGTGAACAGAGCCTTGGAGTTTTGCTCTCAGTGAGGCAGAGCCCTTTGGCACAGGCCTGGACAGTGAGCTTGGCTCTGCCGGGTCCCAGCCCACAGCTTCAATCACAAGACTATTCCCCAGTATGGATTTGTCTATCCCCTATGTCTTTTCCATCATCTCTAAACTTGAGTGACTCCTATGACTAATGTGATTGTAAGTCATAAAACATTAAGTTATGACACAATCAAATCAAAGCCAAGAAATTCATAGTTAGGGTGTAGGCTACATTCTTAACTCAAAACCAGAAAAGCAGCATTACAGGGTAAACAAAAGGCTGAAGTGTCAGCCCTCATTTTTCATTTTTGGGCTCTTATCAGTTTGTATCAATTTAAGCCTTTTTTAAATATGTAATTTCTTTGACTTATTTTTTTCCCTCTAGGAACTGAAAATTATTCTGCTTTGAGGTCTGGAACCTGCCATACAATAAACACTACTTAATTGGGACATGCTTAATAGGGATGGCCACTTTAATGGGACATCTCCTAGGGAACCTATTTATGTTAATGAGACTGAATGACAATGACTGTTTCTTAAGTGGGGCAACAAAAAGGAAAAAACTCCACTTAGCAGGGATGCACTCAGCTGTTACTAGTTTGTTAAGTGTTTAACCAGGTGTTAAATAGGTCTAAAATTCTGAGCTTCCATCTTTTAATTCAAAACTGGAAAGCGAAAACATTTACATCATGATGAAATGTAGTGTTATGAGCTGTAGAGTGGTGTTTAGTGTGAAGGAAGGGCCAGACTGTTTCAGACTACACCAGGGATAGAAGTTTTCTTCACTGAAGAGCTGAAATAACTCTTTTCTCCAAGCATGGAGCTACCTGTAGATTGGCTTTGTTCAGAGATTCATGGCAAAATGTAGCAGTGAACCCCCTCTGTTCTAATTATGAATCCTATATTTCACCCTCTCACCCCAAAATCTTTCCATGTTGTAGTTTGACTAAAAAGATGGAAGGAAAAAAAAAAAAAGAAAGCTTCTTAATTCTTGTGATCCTAAGGTCCCTAAGAATAGATGTCTGAAGGCTTCCAGGAACCTCCAAAAGCCTGTAAACCATCTTGAAGGTTATTCTCTCCCTGTAGCTCTTTTGTGTTCTGCTGTTTCCTCTGTAAATATGGATCCACATTTCAGGGGGGGAACAAGAGTCCATGTCAAGAAGCTGTCTGAAAAACAAAAATCCCGTCTTAGACGACAGCTATATGAATTTGGGGACTCTCCCAGGCAAACCAAGACATCTGATTATGCCATTGTATCCTGTTTGGCAAAGGAGAGAGTGAAGGGAAGTGATAGACATGAGGGGCAGATGGAGTTTGCCTAATGTGTCTGTTCTTTTCTTCGCTGCCTTTTCAATTTAAGAATGTAGCAAAATAGCAGCTGCTCATAATTTCATGAATCAAAAAGTATGTAAATTTCAGCTACAAAATTTGTTGCATAGTTAGACACACACACACACACAAAAAGAAGGGGAAAAAAAGGAAAAAGATCTTGCTTGCATCTACAACTTTCTTAATCTGGCATGCAAATTTAGCTTTCAGGCCTGGTTTGCCTCTCATTTAGGAGTGAACCCGAGTGGCTCAATCGATTTCGCTGCCGTCATGTCGGATAATGCCGTGGGATAATGGCGAGCCTGGCATGAAAAGCTCTTTTCGTGGCCCTGAGCTACCACGGGGCTTCGTGCCCTACCTCTGCTGCCAGGCTGCAGGTGGAGGGAAGGAGGGAAGGAGGGAAGGAGAGAAGGAGGGAAGGAGAGAAGGAGAGAAGGAGAGAAGGAGGGAAGGTGGGAAGGAGGGAAGGAGGGAAGGAGGGAAGGTGGGAAGGTGGGAAGGAGAGAAGGAGGGAAGGAGGGAAGGTGGGAAGGAGAGAAGGAGGGAAGGTGGGAAGGTGGGAAGGAGAGAAGGAGGGAAGGAGGGAAGGAGGGAAGGAGGGAAGGAGAGAAGGGTTTCTGGTGGGAATGTTTCCCCAAGCAGGAACCTGAGGATGCTGACCAGCACCACAGACTGACATGGAAATCGCTCTCCTCACCTTTCAGTCCCTAACAGCCCCCAGATTAAAAGATGGAAAAAGTGACTGGAAATGGATCATCCACACTGCTCAGGAGGGGCTGGGCTCGGGGCCTCCATGCACCATACAGCTGGTTCTAGTTTTCAGACAAGATTTACTAAACACATGTAAACCGTGCGTATCTGTTTGAATACTTTTTGTGCAAATAACTTCCTCTGTGGTCAAGCTGTTCCTCTCAGATCCAGGCTACAGATCTGTGCTTTGTACTCACCACTTTTTTACCCTTGGATTTCCACCAGTATCAGTTCACACTCGGAGTAGGAAACTGTGAAGGAGGGAGCTGAGCTTGGCAGCAAGAGTCAGGAGAATTCACAGCGCAAAACACTGAGCAAAACTCACGGTAAAGGGCAGGAATCATCCCCGGCTTTGGGACAGATCCTGAGCAGCTGGAAACAGCCACACTGCACGTTCCACAGGAGCTGCAAGCATTTATATCTCTTGGCCCATCAGCCTCGTGTGGAGATGCAGCATTTCACCAGCTCTGGTGGGGTTCCTCCTGATTTATACCCCCCGAGCGAGCAAGCAGAGCCAGGGTCTTTCTTCACCAATTAAAAGTGCCCCACAATTATATCTGCCAAGTGTCATGAGTTCCAACTCGAAACACAAAGCAACAGCTGAAACTGGATATGAAGAAGCAGGAGGGCAGAGTTTTATGATCGATGTTTTATTGGAATAATATAAAAAAGAAAAGCATTTCACATATTTCATGGAGGTACTTTATGTGCAAATTTAATATGAATCCTCTTCTTGTTAAACTCTTACGTGATCTATGTACTTCAGTATATAAAACACACTATAGGACAACTATGAACAAGTTTATTAAAACAACTTGGGCTCCTGTTGACATCACCAACCGCACAAGTGCTTGCTCAGGGTTGTTGTGATCTTATCAGCCTCTCCTTATATTCCAGGTTACCTACTCGCTCGTTTTCCCTATATATCTTTCATTGTTACAAGAATTCAACTCCTGGGCAGATCTCACAGATAAATCTGCTTGTCTGTTTGGGGAATATGGCTCTAGTTCTAATTTTGCAGACTTCGTTTAGGCAATACTCCCTCTGACTGCAGGGATTTTTGCCTGAGTAATCCTTTCAGAATTGGACTCTCCGTGATTTTCATTTCCTTAACAACTTGGCATTACATCTGTAAAATATTAGCCCAGTAATGTAAAATATCAGATCAGATTTTTATGCATTTATCTATTCTATATATGAAGCTTGATAGTCAGTTCTGTGACACTGCATTATTGCAATTCCAGGCACTCTGTGGCATTTCACATTTATTCTGATGATGCAAGAGAACCAAGGAGTGCGACTGATAGATCAAATTTGGTAGCCCATGTCTGTGAAAGTCTGAAACTTTAAACAAAATTTAAAATCAATTCCCACCTTCAGGTAAACCAGGTAAGTGCTTTCCTATCAATCACAAATAAAGAAGAACATATGCAAAAAGCTAATTTGAAATGATCAACAGAATAATAAGCTATTAAAAAGGAAAAAGCAGATTTTAAAAATAGCCAAACTGCAAACGTAGTCTCTAAAAATCCTTGAAAAAGACAAATAAGCAATTGTTTCTTTTCTGTGTGACAGTTGCAGTCTGAAAAGTAAAAATCATTCCTTCATGCATGTTCATAAACTGCATTTTTAAACACTTCACATAACTAAATTATATTTGTTTCCTCCAGGTTGGCTGCCCTTGAACATTTTTTCTCCTTGCAGTTTTTAATTTTTTATATAATCCCTCCATGAAAGCAGGTCTTATGCCCATGGCCCAGCTTCAGCAGCCAGCCCCACACAGCAGCCACTTAAGAACACATTAAACTAGAGTTTTGTGTGTGCTTTGGTACTTTTAAAAACTGGATTCTGGGAGACAACCCACCAATATGCTTTTCTTACATCTTAAACCCATTTACTTCTCTTTATGAATGCTTTCAATTTGTTTTACTCTTGTTGGGCCGAATCCAGCTTGTTATTTACAGAAAGAACACAACAAGATTAATAGGATGTGGTCTGCACTAGCCTACACCCCTGGAAATTCATAGTGATCCCATCAATTCTGGATAATTTCTTTGGATTCATAGCAGGTTAAAGCCCCAATCCAGGATAATGCCAAGCAGATGCAGACAAGGGCCAGCACATAAATGGGGAGAATCATGGCCAGAATAAAACTGGATCTCTTTATTGCAAAGAAGAAGGTAATGTTTAGATACAAAAAATTACATGGATTTTTTTTTTTTCTCTGTTTGGTAATCTGTCACCATCTGGACACCAAATAGGAAATGATGCAACACGAGGGGGAAAAACCCAATTCATTTCATACATGTTACTAACGAAATACTGGATTGATGTGCTACCCCAAGCACTTTGGCTCACTCATGTGTCATAACAGGCACAGGTATTCTCTCTTCAAACAGGAGGTTCTCCACACTAAAATATTTCCTGTGCGATACAGCATCAGTTTTGCCAGTGCATGGCAGCTGCAGTGAACTCAGGGCTTCCTCTGAGGGTGTCTATTCTCTCCCTTTCTGCATTAATCCAGAATTACTGTTTCTCCTTCCCCAGCATTCGCACGCAACCACCCCAAACACAGTTGTGTTTGCAGGAAATCACAGTTGTGCTAAGTCAGTCACAGCCTTTGTGTTTCTAAGAAAAGATGTGCTTCCCAAAATGAAACCTCACCCTCATTATTGGAGGAAAAACCCCCTCAGACACCCAAAACACCACAGATCACAACACAGGTGCCTGTGGGTGACCCACTGAGGGCTGTGACCATCACAGGGGGGACAGAGGGTCCAGAAAGCCCAGCTGGGGGAAAGGAGCACAGGGATGTCCCCTTCTTCCGCCCCTCGTGAAGTGTTTGTGACGGGAAAGTGAAAGAAAAACCTTTCTTCTCTTTCCTCTGCCAAGGCAGCTCAGCTCTGCACTGTCCTGCGGGAAGGGAAGGGAAGGGAAGGGAAGGGAAGGGAAGGGAAGGGAAGGGAAGGGAAGGGAAGGGAAGGGAAGGGAAGGGAAGGGAAGGGAAGGGAAGGGAAGGGAAGGGAAGGGAAGGGAAGGGAAGGGAAGGGAAGGGAAGGGAAGGGAAGGGAAGGGAAGGGAAGGGAAGGGAAGGGAAGGGAAGGGAAGGGAAGGGAAGGGAAGGGAAGGGAAGGGAAGGGAAGGGAAGGGAAGGGAAGGGAAGGGAAGGGAAGGGAAGGGAAGGGAAGGGAAGGGAAGGGAAGGGAAGGGAAGGGAAGGGAAGGGAAGGGAAGGGAAGGGAAGGGAAGGGAAGGGAGCAGCTCTGAGTTGCTTTATTTCTACGTTTCCCTCCATCTCCTCCTTGCTGTTTCCCTGTCCTGCAGCCTGAGAGGTGCAGTGCCCGACAGCCACCAGGAGATTCTGATCTCCCACTGATGCTGTACAGAAACTGAGGGACATTCCAGGGAATCGTTTCATGCCACGAAGAGCCCAGTGACAGCAGCTTGTCCCCAGCCACAGCCACTGAACCACAGGGAGAGTGACACAAACAAACAGAATAAGCCCAGGTGAGGCTCAGAACACAAAAAGGCATTTAAACTAATAATGCAGGTTTCAGCTCTTTATTCTAAAGTAATATGTGGGATATTGGACCTGAAGATTCAGCAGAACCTGGGAGAAATACTTGGCTGGGCCAGAGTTAGTGGAGGGGAAAGCACAGCCAAAAGGGACCTGGGCAGGGAGCGAGATGGGAAGAACAAGAAGCTGAAGTGAGGAAGTGGCTGCATGAAGTGGGCAAGGGCTCATGATAGGAATAGCAAGAGTTAAATACCACACAAAAAAAGGATGTGCAAAACCCAAACCCCAAACCTCTAAGAGAAACCAGTAAAAGGTAAAAAAAAATAGTTTTCAAGTGAGGAAAAAGGTGGGACTTTTTCCTGGGAACATAACCTACTAACTTGTCTTCTGATCCCTTTAAGGCATAGAAAAGATAAATTCCCAAACCAAGACCAGCCTAAGTCAGAGAGAAGAGTTGGTTGATGTAGCATGAGGCCAAAGAAGAACTCCACGTGCCTCCCATCCTGCAAAATCCTGGCCCTGGTACCATCCTGTGCACGGGTTACAGGATGAGAAGGCAAGGACAGTGCTGACAAATTAAAACTGGTGTGAACCATACCCTGAGATAAATTCAGGATCAAACTCACTCACTCCAGCTCCAGGGAATGGATAATCTAATAGATCCTTTTCCTCTCTAATCCTTTCTGCTGTTCCAGATGTTGGCCAAAACACAACCATGCATCTGGAAGGAACACACCAAGAGAAACGCAGCTATTTGAGAGGAATGTTGTTGTGGGAGCTCTTTTGGGGTCTTCAGTAGCTCCTGCTGCACGTGGCAGAGACACCTCTGCAGTGCCATCCCATGTTGGTGCTGGTGTGGGTTAATCCACAAATCCTCAAGGAAGATCTGCTGTGGGTTATGCTGGATCCTCATAAACCTTGAGAGCTGAACAGCAAGCAACCACACCATGCAAATTCACTGTGCTTTTAATTGTGGCTGTTTTCCCTGCTCTCTGTGAGAATTGCTTTCTTCTCTTCCACCTACCAGAGTGTATCTGTGGCTGTGCAGCGCTCACAGAATAACAGAAATCATAGGATTTGGTGCTTGGATCATGTTTGCTGCCATCTACATGATTCCTGCTAAAACCTTCCCAATTTACCAAAGAATTGCCACGTTGGTCGAGAACAAGGGTCCATCCGAGCTGAGTGACCACAGCTGGACACCCAGGTAATTGTGTGCAGGCACGTGGGATATTTCTCCCTGCTATTCTCCCTCTTTCCAACCATTTTCTGCTCAGGGGCTTTCCTGAGCGTCTACATGTCACAGTGTCCACATCACTGGCCAAATCCTCAGGCAATTTATGTGCTGCAAAACCTCTGGCTACTACCAGAGATATAAATCAAGCAGAATTAGAGTCATTGACAATAACTGGGGAAAAAAAAATCTGTGATTTGGAAGACATATATGAGTTTTGATGTTAATTTGGACTAAATCTCCCAGGAACATAAATTATCTGTTTGGCTGTCTCTGTTCCCTGCCATCCCTACGGAATCTGCAATGGCACAGTGCAGTGAAGGATGGATGGATGGAGCACAGATTGCTTTGCTCTCCAATCCAGTTTAAGAGTGAACAGAAGGGCACTTCCACAGTGGAGAGAGATGGGATTTGGGAATGAGGAGCTCCTTTCCAGCAGGCACAGGCACCTGGAGCCAGGCAGCCAGGGACAAGAATCAGCTGAAGAAAATGCAAACATGAGAGCCATGAAGTGAGGAGGGAATGGACCAGGCAGGGGTACAGAGAAGGCTCTGGAGAAACTCTTTAATGAGAACTGACAGAAATTTGGGAGTCAGTTTAGAAGAAAATAAGGAAAAGAAAAAAACCAGAAGAATCCTCGGAGAAGAGACTCAAAAGTTACAGCTGCTGGGAGAAGCAGCACCTCATCTTTCAGTGTCCTGGCCAAGAAAATCAGCCAGGTTCATTAAAGAAAAGAGAAGCCTAAGTCCAGTGATCAAAACTGGACTCATGGTCCAAAATATCCTCACGAATGCAGACTGCTACCCAGGGGAGCAGCCATGCTAAGGGACTGTTCCCAACCAGTCTGGGACCTTTGAAATAAAGTTCCATTTTCTTCAGTATTCTAGATGATGAGATGTGAAACATAACAAGAGCAACTGCCTGTGATGGCCCAATGTGCAAATACGTTCATTAAAGAGCTGCATCACTGAGAATTTATGACATTAACAGGTAACAAATTTTAATGTGGTTTTCCCCTAATTGCTAAAAAAGAAATCTGTACAATGTACTTACAAATATTTTGGATGTATCAAGCATTACTAGTTACTGCCCTCATTTTAGATTTAAACTTCAAATCCACTGTGCATCCTTTTCCAGTACTCTACTAGTGCCTGTTGGAAGAAATTAGCATTTACACAGATCAAACCTAACTTTAGAAAAACCTTCCTCAAACAAACAGATGAGAATGATTTCTCAAAACATAATAGCCCAAGAAAACTTTATTCTAACCATCTTCTTGCCAGGGTGCACGCAATTTTCCAAGCTCCCTCTCCCATCATACACAGGTACATTTCAGCAGGAACACAAAGCACATTATCGCTTGCTCCAAGGAGCTCTGTAGCCTGCAGGATCTTTGCAGAATCCAGCCCGAAGAAATGCAGCACTTTGAGAAAACAGAGCTGTCAAGCAAGATTTCCTTGGGCTTGCTGCCACACAAAATGGCAAACGAGGGACTTGATCCTGCACGGAAGACAATAGGAATTATAGGTGCTCAGCGCTTGTCTTCCGGCAGAGTTAAGGTTTCTCAGTAATTCCCCAAATCAGCCTTACTGCTTTAGACTTATTCAAAATTACATAGCTAAAAGCTTTGGTATGTAGCCACAGAGCTTTTATTTCAAATTGGCAATAATGTAACTTCTGCAAAAAAAAGAGACTACAATAATGTTAAAAATATCATAAAATGTTATTTATATCAGGATACATTTGTTACCCCATATGACAATCATTCATATTTCTTGACAGATATAAACCTCCGCTTAACACATTAGTATCATAAATATTACCAGATATAACACTGTAATTTAATACCTACCAAATGTATTTTAAAATATTACTCAATTTAAAACTTTGGATTTTTACCAGATGTGTTTCCAGAAAATGATTCAGGTCAGATGCTTTTTTCTTTTCCCTTTTCTGTGCGCGCATGTTCAAAGCAGAGCGCTCCTATGTGATTTATTGTGCCACGACTGTGTGCCCCGAACCTAAAACAGCACCACGATACTTCATCCTTGAGGCTTACACACCTGCAGTCCAAACTAACAAGAGAAAACATCTACATGGCACGGCAGGAGCTTTTGAAATGTCTTTTTGCAGTTGCCTGGACACAGAACAGACTGGTAGAACAGGGAGGCAGCGGAGAAAGGGTGAAGACAGGAACTCCAGCCTCTTTCATCTAGAAAGGGGGGACCATGGAGAGATTAGAGGAAAGGATTTTGATTAGATCACTGGAATTTGAAATGATGCTTCCCAGGATTAAAATCCTATTTTAGAGCTACCAAACCGGTTACGGCGTTAGTCAGAATTCGGAGGCTCGCGCAGCTCCATCCCTGCTCCATCCCCGGCTGTCGCTCCGAGCACCCCACACCCTCTGCCCTGAACAAGGGGGACCCCGGCCGGGCATCCCAAACCTCCCCAGCCCCATCCCAGCAAGGAGCTGCCCTCCCTCAGAGCATGGCTCTTGTGAGGGAAAAGGAGTTTCCTTCTCCAGAGGCATCCCTGGGTCCAGCCCCACGGCAGTCGCGTGGAGGCTCTTGGATTCCGATCTCATTGGGCCCCCAGTTTAGATCACCGGGTGGAGGTCTGACATTTTCATAGCCAAATGCCATTAGTTCTATTCCCAGTACAGCTAACCAACAATCTGAAGGTCTGCAGTCGTCGGGCTGATCATTACGTGGAACCCATTAACATAAAACCCGCCATCGCAATTAGTATCTTTGTAAGCAGCAGCCTCAGCAAAAAGTGGAAATGGAGGCTGAAATGATGGTGCCCTTCCAAAGGAGGCCGGCAGCAGATTGGGAAATAATCTGTGGCAATTGCTCTGCCGCCGTCTCTGCCGTAACTTCTCCAAAGACAGGCAGAGCCATTTCCAAGCAGTCAGCCCACGGACTTGAGCAAGCACTAAATTCACTCGGTGATCAAACACAATTTGAGAAAAAATCTACAATCACTCACTCGGGGGGGAAGAGATATTTTCCTTTTACAGATGAAGTGCAAAACACCCAAAGTGGCTGTATTTGGAAAAATACTGCGCAGTTTATTGATTTCAGAGGGAACAGATACAGAGTGTGGGTTTGCCCATTTCCCAGTAAAAACAGGGAACGCTTTCGAGGGGGGCAAGGTATCTGCAGCCTGTTTGTGTACACTGGTTTGTTTTGTTAGGAGATGAGCATGCTAAAATGTTCTGCGCTTTTCAGGAAGGGAACAAGGAAAATGTTCATATTTATAGCAACATTATTGTTTAGAACAAAATAAGTTATTTCATCCTTTTAATCTCCGTTTCTATGGATATCCTGCGCGGGGCTGGGATCTGATTTTCCAGCCTCCGTGCGATCCGTCCCCCCTCGGCAGCGGCCGGCGGCACCGGCCCTGGCAGCGAGCGCCTGTCCGCGCTGAAGAAATCCCGTTCCAGGCGCTGCCGGACCGCCCCGGACACCGGGAACCCGCTGCCCTCCGCGCACTTTTTCATTGTTGTTTCCCCTAAACTCTCTGCACTTGGCTAATTTTAGCCCCGCGGCTCCCCGAGCGGGCTCCCCCCCGCCGCCGCTCCGGGCACCATTTGCCGGGCGATGCGCTGCCGCGAACCCGCACCGTGCCCGCGGAGGCTCCGCACCCTCCCGCACCGCGCGGCCGTCCCCGCGCCGCACCGCCCCGCATCCCCCGGCCCCGCATCCC
This sequence comes from Acanthiza pusilla, assembly GCA_036630365.1. Lineage (NCBI taxonomy): Eukaryota > Metazoa > Chordata > Aves > Passeriformes > Acanthizidae > Acanthiza > Acanthiza pusilla. The sequence continues at coordinate 4,965,586 of JAXCHO010000048.1, forward strand.
CGCGGTGCCGCGTCCCCCCGCACCTCCCGCCCCGCGCGGTGTCCCCGCGTCCCCCCGCCCCGCGCGGTGTCCCCGCGCCCCCGCGCCGCCGGCGCCGCCCCCGCGCGTCCCGCGCTCCCCCGGCGCGGTCCCGCGGGGCGCGGGGCGGGCGGTGCGGGGTCGCCGTGAGCGCGCGGGCGCGGCGCCCCTTCCCCCCCCCCGCGAGCGCGCGGGCTGAGTCCGTGTTCCGGGCGGGCTCCAGGCCGGGATTTGGGCGCTCCCTGCCCGCCTCCCTCCCCCTTGCCCCCCCGCCCCTCCTCCCCCCTCCCGCCGGCTCCCTCCCTCTCTCCCTCCCTCCCTCCCCCTCCCTCCCGGCTCCTGAACTCCAGCCCCTCTCTCTCTATCAGCCGCTCACTCTGTCTCAATATGTCTCAAGATGGCGGCCAATGTGGGATCGATGTTTCAATATTGGAAGCGCTTTGATTTACAGCAGCTGCAGGTCAGGCTCCCCCGCTCGCCGCACCGGCCGGGCCGCGCCGCCGGACCCCCCCCCTCCCTCCCTTCTCCGCCTTCCCTCGGGCCCGGCCTCCCCCTCCTCCTCCCGCTGCCGGCCCGCGCCGCCTAAAGGGAACCCCCCGCTCCGCCCGGCCGCGGCGCTCCGCTCCCTCCGCCCCCCCCGCCATCGATCACCGGCCCCATCGGAAATTGATCCTCTTTGTTCAATTCATCGATCAGCCCAAGATGGCGCCGGAGCCGCCGCTGCCGGGGCCGCCGCCGCTTCGCCCGCTCCGTCCCGGGCTGCTCTTTCCCCGCTCCGCGCTCCCCCCCGGCGGCGGGGCCGTGCGGGGCGGCGGGCGCGGCGGGACTCCCGGCGGCCGCGCTCATCCCCCGCCCGCCTCCTCCCGCTCCCTCCCCGCCGCCTGCCCCCTTCCCGCCGCCGCGTCCCCGCCGCTTTTCCTCCGCCGGGAGCCGGGGAAAGTTTACCGAGTGCTGGGACTTTGTGTGGGGGCGCCGGGCGGGCTGGCGGTGCAGGCGCGGAGCGGCGGGGGCTGGGGGCGCTGTGGTGCCGGCCGGGCGGGCGGGCGCTCCCCGCCGCCGCCGCGGGGTGCCGGCCCTGGCTCCGCTCCGCTCCGCTCCGCCGGGCGCGGGGCTCCGGCCGCCGCCCTGCGACCGCCGCGGGCACCGCGCCGGGCCGCCGGGGGAGGGGACGCGGGGGGAAGCCGCCGGGGAGGGACGGAGGGAAGGGGGGAACGAGCGGCGGAGGGTCCCGCGGGGTGGGAAGGGGCGAGCGCCCGGTGCGCGGCCAGGGGGGCTCGGGAGGGCAGCGGCAGCGCCGGGCGCGGCAGGGGCGCGGGGGCGTCCCGGCCGGCGGGGGCATCGCGGCGCATCTCCCCGCGGCGGCGGGAGGGCACGTTACATAATTCACGGGCTCTCCAGCCTCTCCTGCTGTCCAGGATCTGACAGATGAGCGGAATATTGATGCTTTACTGTGCTGGCTCGGCAGAGCCCAGAAGTGCCGTTTCCTGCGAGGGAAAGTCCTCGCGGAGCTGCCTCCCTCCCCCTGACCCGGGGGAGCGTCCCCGGGGGAATCGCGGCCCCACGGTTTAATTGAGTTGCCGGGGCACAGATAAGGCCGGGGCGGGCTGGGGGGGTTGTCAGACGCTGAATCGGTGCTGCTCCCGCCGTGAATGGGATTGCAACACGCGTGTCTCCCAGTTGATTGGCGCAGGAAGGCGCTGCCCTGCCTCTCCAAACCCGCCGCTGCCTCCCGTTTAAATAAATTGGCTCGAAAGCCGGCGGCTGCCCACCCTGGCCCCCGCGGAGGCGGCGGTGGAGCCGGCCGGAGGCTGCGGCAGGCGGAGGGATGGTGCGCTGATGCTGGGCAGAGCCGCAGTCCCGCTGGAGGTGAGGGATGCTGATGCTGCCGGGGACCGGCCGCGGGACCGGGTCCTGCCGCCCTCCCTTGCCCTGGGCCGGGCGTGCGGGAGCGATGCTGAAAATCCCACCCCAGCAGCCCCCGAGACGGGAAGTGCTGCGTGGGGTCTGTGCTGGGAGGCTGGTGCCTTCCGACTTTCAGGTGCATTAGGAGGTGGGGTAAAGTAGCGTTTTGGTTTAGGTTTCTCTGTCGTCTTCCACCCCCTTTCGCGTTTTATTGTTTCTTTTAAAGGTTTTGGATTAAGGTAGACTTGGCTGAACTTTGCTAACTTGAAAGGGTTCTTAATAGTGACCCGGAATACCTACAGGAATACAGAAAATGAGATCCAGATGTAGAAATGTATAAAATAAAATGGATTAAATTAAGATGTAGTTAAACGAGGTCTGACATCTCTAATTGTGGACTTTTGCTTTTGCCTCTGTGTACGTGTGGCTGTACTTGCTTAGCACAGGAGAATAAACGCTCCGAACATCGCTGCCGTGGCGTTACATTTAACGGTGAACAAGTCTAAATATTGCCTATAAAAATAAAGCCTTCAGAAATGCTTATTGATTAAAACATATTATGCTAAAGTATCTATCATGTAAATTAAATTCTAAAATGTAATGAACGCAGCCAAATGGCATTTTGATAGATTGTTCTATTCTGTTTTTAGTAAAAAATAGCTCACTTTTATCATAATTTAATTTCTGTGCATACTGTAAAACCTGTTGTGGAGTATCACTGTACAAACCTTAATCTCGTTTTTGCAGACTAAATGTGACAGTCTGACTTGAACAGCTTGTAGCTTCTCCTTTGAAGCGTTCTGGTAACGCCAGCTTAGAGTTGTTTGAACAATATTCATTACCTGCTTTTGAGGACTGGTGATTATTTATCCCCGCTGTGGATTGAGGCTGTTCACCTGTTGGCAGGTTCACCAGGCAGCCTGTGAGCAGCGCAGACTTTGTTAACTTTGCACACAGTCTGTCTGCAGTGAGTCCTGGAGTGACCAGGAAGGGAGAGAGTACCTTCCTCTGTATGCAGAATAGTTAATTTGTTTCAAATTAGCTTTTTTTTTTTTTTAACCCACCCATCTGCACGAAGAGGTAGTGTAATATTTACTCCCACTTGCAGATGAAGCAATATGCTATAAAAACTATCATTCCTGGGGATGAAGTTCAGTCCCACAAAACTGTCCATGCCTCCCTCCATCCCCGTCCCTCACTTGTACTGACGTATGTCGAGCGTGGAATTATAGAAAATAAAAATACTTCCGCTTACACTTCGTTCCGGCACAAAAGCCTCGAGGATTTATGTTTAACACAATTCCACCTGAGCCCTGTGAACTGCAGCTCGTGTAGCTCAGGGTGTGATGGCTTTGAAGCTGTCTGAGCATGAGAAAGTTGTGAGGAGCTGGGACTGGGCAGTCCCGGCTGGCTGGCAGCGAGCGACGCATACCCGACTGCTCCCAACTTCCTCTTCCACCTTCTGTTAGAAGGAGACGTTTAACTGTTGATGAGCTTCGACCTGCCTTGTAATATTAAGCAGCAGGTTTCTCCAGATTGTATCAATATTAATTAAAAACAGAGCCAGGAACACTTTAGGGTCTGACTTTTTAAATTATTTATTTCCTTTCGCCAAATAACTGCTTGTTTATAGGGGAAGATATTTCAAGTGCTAGAGACAGGATTAAATAATTCAGAACTTGGATTAAAGAACAAAAAGGTCTGTTCACAAATGGAATATGAGATGCAAAAATGGCAGCTTCCTACAGGTATCAAACGGGGCTCTTCACTGGAGACTGTACCTGTGAGGCAGGCAGCTGAATATTAACCCTTTTTTATAGTAAAGGTTGGCATGATTCCTAAGGAAACTGTGGAATTGGCATGGCATTGCTGCCTCAGCTTTCCCTGTGGTTGAAGATGGACCCACGTTTGATAACTGATGGGGAGGGAATTGCAGTGCGCAGAGAAAACAGACCCTGGCAAACAGCGAATATTGTGGCAGTAAATGCAAATGAAACCACTGGAGAAATGCTGCTGCCCTGGAGTTAGAGCTGCACGCCCGTGTGGAAGCAGTTGTGTGATTGGAATCAGTTCAGCAGCGTGAAGGTAACCTGCTGTTCCGTGCTCCTGCTTTGTTTGTAGTTTTTGGTGTCACCATCACCTTCACTCTGAAAACAACCTTTTGCTGGAGAGCAGGAAAAGGATCATTGTGTTCCCGTGGGCACAGCATGCAGCTCTCCTTGACAGCTTGCTTAATATTTCTGAATATGTGTGGATGTATCAATATCAGAGGAGGCAGCTGGTCCCTCTGACCAGCAGGAGTAAGTCTGACTGGAGCCCCAGCTCTGAGTTGGATCTCAGGACGAATGGAAGAAGTTAATACCCTTTGAAAACTCAACAGACTAACTGTAGTTATTTTAACAACAAACACAAGTCTCAAAATATCATTGTCGCTTTTTAGGACAGCTTCTCATACTGGTAAAAAGTAGAGTTTCTTATTGCTTTTGAGCAGAATGGCAGAGCTCGTTAACATGAAGCTGGGGAGTGAAAATCTAAAGGCAAATCTTGCTCATGTGTTTGTTTTTTAAAATCTCATCCTGGTATTGCATCATATGTGATTAAAGTGAGGATGGAGTATTAGTTCTGTGCAGGCTGTGACTAATTGTTTAAGGTAAACCATTGATCTTACAAAATCTGGAACAAAATCTGGAAAAACTAAGTTGTAATGAGTAGCTTTTAAATACTGAAGTACTTCTGTTACTGAATTAGAAACAGGTGGAGTTGTTGGTGTCTTCCAGTTGGGTCTGATGGTCCCAGAGCACAAGCTGACTTGGGAAGGAGCTCACCTGCTTCATCCGAAGTGGAATTAGTGAGCAGGTCTGAGTGCTTAATTGTGTGTATCTGTGCAGGTCATTGTGGAATTGTTTCTCTCCTAAAAGTAGTCAGTACTTTTCCATTTATAATAGTATTTAAGTGTGCATCTGGAGAAGAGTCTCCAGCTGCTGTACCCACGTTTCTGCTCCCCTCACCTGCTCGCAGAGGTGTGGTGAAGGCAGCTGGGTGTTCCTGCGGGAAGGTGTGACACAGAGAAGGGAGGGATGGCAAAGCCAGGAGGGCACTGCTGCCAATGTGCTCCGAGAGCACAGTGCTGCAATCCCTGCAGCAGGAAAGCTCTGGCAGCTTGAGGTGGGCAGGGTGATGGCCCTGGACACCCGCCACACGTGACATACCAGAAGAAAGGCCCTTGATGTACTTCTGGCTCAAGAATTGGTCTTTCATAGGGTTCCCTGAGTCCTGTTCCTTGAGTCCTGTTCCTTGGAAAGAAATTTCTGGGAGCTTTTCTATCCCTCAGTCCTGCTGCTGCAATGAAATAGTGCCCAGCAGAAATGTGGCAGAATCAGTGCATGTTTCCATCACTCAGCTCTAATGCCAAGTTTGTGGTTAATGGGATGATGTATTGAGAAGTGCAGTAGGGAGGGTTTGGGTTATGGTAATGGTTGGGAGTTTTCTGAAAAAGAATTGCACTGGTGGGCTGTGTCTAACAATACCAAATAAGTAATGGGTGAAACATTAGCTAGAGAAGAAATTACATGCAGTCTGAAATTCCAGTGAACAGTTATTCTTTATTTGCAAGCTGATTTGTAATGCAAAAAGTGGATGTAGAAAAATGCATAATCCAAAGTTTCAGTTTGATCACGTTTGAGGCTGAGAATAAAGGCAGTGTATTTATTGGGTAGGGAACAGACACACATGTGGATGATGTGTATTTTTTAAGGCACCAAGCAAGCAGTGTGATTTGGCTTGTAGTCTTTCTCTGAAGCAGGGTGGTAAGTTCCCAGCTTGTATATCCAGGTTTTCCTTCACATATGCTTGGTTCTTTCCCATATACTTTGTGGGCAAGGCCTTGAAAAGACAATGTTTTCTGCATTGAGAATACAGTGACAATGGTCCAGCTTTACTGAAATGGGGAGAAGGGTGTGAGCATGAGAGGGAGAAAGCTGAAATGGGATTGTTTGCAGCAGAAGACAGGGAATGTTGAGCAAAGAGATTTGTACAGGAGTGCTCACACATAGGGCTGTAGGTGTGGGATTGAACGTACCAGGAAAGATGGGAGAAACTTAGACCTCACAGTCAGAAATAGTATCCTTAAATTAGTGAACCTAAGATCAGTCCTACTCATTTTGTGACATATGTTCTCAGCTTGTTTCTGTTGTCTCTGGTTTGACAAGGCAAATCAGTGATTTCTGCCTTTATTGGCAGTTATAATGAAGAAAATACAGGACTGCAGACAGATTGTTAGATGTTAAGTTTTATAAAAAATGAAACACAGTTGGGTGTCGGTTGTTGGATGTAACAAAGGTCTCCATTGCTGTCCAACAGCATTGGATTTCCGGGAAGGCAGTAAGGAATTTGCACCACATCCACCACTGTACCCCGGCTGTGCTTCTCTTCTGTCTCTAACAAGACACAGCACTGTTACTTGGTCACTTCTGTGACTTAGCAGAGTTAAACATTTACCCTGAATAAAAGTAATTTTCAGTCTGAAGGTGCTAAACCCAGGGGATGCCCAACAGCTCCCTGTGTGTGTCACAGCAGGAGGAGTTTGAAGCTGGAGCCTGTCACACGAATGTCTTAACAACTTTTTGCCTCCCTGGCACTCCACTTGCCCCCTTGCCTTGCAATAATTTGATTCCTTCATCGGCAGTTGGGGTAATAAGGAAGTTTTTGTGTGGGCTGGAGCTGTGCTGCCTTTCCTGGGGAGCAGGGAGGGCACCTGGGGAGTGCTCATCCCCCTCCCGTGGCTCATGGACCAGAGAGATCTGCTCTGGGAACACAGAGGTAAAGATTGCTCATTCTTGGAAAGGCTCAAAAGCAGATGCACAGAACTATTTTAAACTGCTGTGTTTAAATGCTTTAAATTGCCCCGTATCTTCGTGTCTGGTTGTGAGCATTTTGAGGTGGGGAAGGATGTAGGCCATGGCTGTCTTGGAGGCTTTTCAGAGGAGTTCATACTTCAGAGCTGAGCAGATCCTGTGGTTCTGCTCTTTTGTGTGGAAATGCACCTTAGTGAATGAGCAAGCCTGGAGATTGCAGCGTGTGGAGTGCCACGACAAGCTTTCTGTGAATGATACTAAAATTTAAGCTGACATATGGGTAAATGGCTGCACAAATTCTACAGGAGTGTGACCATTCCTCTTGCTGAATCCAGTGATCTGGTCTAGGTGAGCCCAGGAGTGCAAGTACTCAGTATTCAAACGATGGTCTGATTCCTGCAAACATTTTATCACATCCCTTGAGCTGTGCAGGTGGGATGGTCCAGTGCTGCTGTGTTATCACATCACTGAGGGATTGCTTTTCTGGGCTTGGGCAGGGTGTGTGCAGGAGCAGCTCTGACACTCGCATTGCAGAGGTCTTTCCTTGCTGAGAAATGTTGGCTCCTGACTGTGGCTCACGTGTGACAAGCTGAGGGCAGTCATGTCAGAGGGAAGTAAAAATAAAAACAAGTGGAGTGGGGGAAGTGACGCTGTTTAAAGGAGTGGAGGGGATAGAGGGAAGTGGTGAAGGAGGTAAGGAGTGAGCATTAGGCTGGGACTTGGAAATGAAACTTCTGCAATACAGTTGGGAGAAGAGAGCTTATTTTAGCCTTTATATAAATATTGGGCACTCTGGTGGGTCTCCCAACAAACACCTGGCTGTGGTGTTGCCACCAAATCCACCTCACCTACACTTGCTGACCTCGTGAAGGATCACCTGGGCTTTGCCACCAGGCTGTCCTCGTGGAAACATCCTGGGAAAATCTGTCCATGAGATACCGAAGGGATGCTGTGACTTCAGAGTGCACCGACAGATTTTTGGTGTTCCTCTGTGACAAGCAGGGTTTATGTTTCCTGGTAGCTTTCTAACCACCTGCGTGGTATTTTCAGGTGTTATGAACAGGAGAAGCATTCTCATTGTTCTTACTGAAAATCAAAAGGGGGCAAAAAACCCAGGGAATTTCTTAGCTTTTGACTTTTTTTTTTTTTCTTCTATTTTTTAAAATGAAGATTCAGGCTAGATACATCTTAAATGGCAAAAGCTTGTATGTTTTGGGTGGAAATGCCCTGGTTTATTCCTGTAGAAACAAAACTGCAAAGCCAAAAGGGAGTGCTGCAGATGATGAAATTCAGTGGAAGTTTGATGGGTTAAGTCTTGCTCCATCTGGTATCTCAGCTAGGGTATTTGAGGTTTGGTGGTGTTGCTGATCCAGTATTTTAAGGAAAACAAAATATTTCTCTTCGAAGCTGGTATGTATCAGCCCATCAAAGATCTCCACTCTGTGAACACTCACTTGGCGCAGCGGTGCTGAGTGGGACTGGTGCTGACCCCAGAGCCTTGAGCTGGTTTGGGTTCAGTGTGAGCACAGTCAGAGCTGCAGTGACTGAAATGAGCTGGGAGTTGCAGTCTCACTGGCAGGAGCTCCCCATCCCCACTCCAGGCTCCAGCCCCTGAGCATGTCCCCTGCCTCCCCTGGTTTGCTTCTCCATCTGGGAAGCACTGATAATGCTCCCAGCCCTTCTTTGAGATACAAGATTGTGAGTTAGCAGTTACTGTTGGGTTTTGCTGCTACTTAATTGTGTCTTGTGGATAAACAAGACTCAGTGGTTACATTTTCTGCACCTTTGTTCTCAATATTTTAAATGGCTCAATCAAAGAATGTGCTAGTGCTGATTTGTAGGTGCTTTTCAGGCTGCTGCTGAAAACAATTTCTGTAGAAATGAATGTGAAAAAAGAACTGAGTTGTTGGCTGTCCTAAAAGAATATTGAGGATGATTGGTACTAAATCATTGGAAAAAATGTTCCTTGCAGTTGGTTATAAAGTTATAATCTAGACACACTCTTACTTTAAAACGTACCTCCCTGTTGTTTGATGTAATGTACAATTTATCAAGTTTCCCTTCAGATTTCTCTGTGTATTGCAGGCTGCTTAAAATTTACATTATAGGCAGCCAGCGATATGAATGTTGAATTAAATATTCAGCAGTTTGTGGTTGCATCATTTCAAACTGCAGCCCGAGGTTTGAAACAGCTCCCTGTTCCAGCAGGACAGGCCAGCCTCTGCCAGCTCAGGGCAAGGAGGGTCTGCCATCCTGAGCCATGCTCTGGTGGTTTTAAGGACAGAAACTGGGAGACTTTGAGCCCCCTGGATGGCCAAAGAGAGGAGAGAGAGATGTCCAGAGCAGTTCTTATGTGGTTCTTTGACCCATGCTTGAAGGCTGAAATTCATTATTCACCCAATACCTAGATGGGGCTAGCTTGATACTTTTTCTTACCTCAGCTTTTCTCTTTTATCCAAATCCCCCAAGTTTGGTAGTGAATCCCCAGCCTGTCAGTGGGGCTGGAGGCTGTGCTTTAGCTGTGCTGCTTGTGCCATCAGCAGTGTCCCTCTCCTGCTGGAGCCCTGCACTGCTGGGGCTACAGGGCCGTGCTCCTGGGCTTGGCAGAGGTGGAGAAACTTTGTCCCTTGTTAGCACAGCGCCCAGTGAGCATCAGTGCATTGGAGCACTGTGGAGTCAGACTCTTCTGGCTCAGCTGGGCTGGAAGGAGCTGCCTTTCCTAGCCCAGCCAGGGTTAAGTTGTGAGCAGAGATGAGTCCTAGTCCAGTGGTGTCTTGTCTTTGCCTTTATCTCGTGTTTCTAATCAACTCCATTCTTTTTCTTGTTATTTCATTGATGTGACACACAAATGTTGTCACAGTAGCTCAATAAAATTTATACTTGTGTCTTGTCTGTAATTATTTTTCATTTTATTTTTATTGGGTGTTTACACGTTTTATTGCATGTTCACGTCAAAGTAAATTTGTATCATGTTGTCACTTAAAGATGTTTGCTTCATTTTCATCCATAAATAAAAGGTACCCTTTGTCTAGGATCTGAAACATGAGAATGTTAATTTTGTCAGTGAACTACATATCTGTTTTTCTGTTGCAGCTTTGTGTGTGTTAATATTGATAGAACTCGGCTTTGCTTTGGTATGTCTGGTATGGGCATAGTTGCTTTTCTGATATTAATTGTGGGGATGGGATAATATTAAACATTTAAAAACAAGGAGCCAGTAGTCTTGCGATTGATTTTCTGTGGAGAGACTTCTGTGCTGAGTTGTTTACACCATTGTAACCTCAGTTTCTTTTAGGTGAGTGCAAGAAGTGTTTCATGGATTTAAAAAATAGTTGTGAGCGCATTGGTTTCTCCTCCCTCCCCTTCTTCCAGCTCTGCCCTGCCGCTTTCAGGAGCTCCAGTTTTCTTTTGCTTATAGATTTCTGCACATTTTCTTTGGCATGGAGCCTCGCTATCGAAATTCTTGGGATGTTGGAAAAGGGCAGCTTGATAATATTGTGTCCTCAGCTCATCTCTCTGCTGCTGTTGACAACACCCTGCCTGTTTTCTTAAGCAAATGTACTTTATACTTATAATTACCACTTGAAACTCAGAATATATTTTTTTCTTCCCTTCCAAAGCTGAGGGCACACTTGTGGCTGTTGTAGGGTGAGCTCAGGGGGTGCTGTGCTCTTGCTTCCCAGGATGAAGCAGACAGTGAGGAGGGAAGAATTGTTCTATAAAAATTTGTTTTGTACTTTGTGTGAATTTCGTATTTGTACTTTCCTGATGAAGAAAAACCTTTTTTGCTGTGAGTCCTGAACCTGCAAGGCTCTGGATGCCATCAGTGTTACTGGCAGTCCTTAACCCCTTCAGGACTGGGGATTAATTCCCTAGTTCAGGTCAGGATTTGAATCAAATTAAACTCTTACAGCCATGCTCTCAGTTTTATCTCCAAAACACGGTTTGCTGTTCCTGTGTTCGTGAGGAGGAGGTGATTTCAGGCTCTTTTTTAAGTGCAGGCAGAGCTTTGGTCAGTGCCACAGTTGGAAAGTTTTATTGTGAAAGCTGAGTTCTTCTGCACAACTTGTGATACACATTTTTCTCTCTGTGAGGCCTTTGCTGTGCTCCAGGCCATCAGCTGGTGAGACCAGAACTGTGTGGGATTTTGTGTTAAATACAGCACGAATGATTAAAACATCACACACACTGTGCTGTGATCAGCTTGGTTTAGATGATAAATTAAAATCTGTTAGCATCTGAGATGTTCTGGCATATCCTGAGAGTAGTTAGTTCTTTAATATGCCAAGCTAAGTAAAACTTGATTAGTGTCACTATCTTGGATTTTCTGTCCTGTAAATAGAACTTGTAGTCTAAAATTGGAACTGTGAAAACCTACTTTAACTGGGATTAGAAGAAGAATTTAGTAGTTCAGATTGATTTCAGGATCTTAGAAAGTGGTCAGTGTGCCCCAGAGCTGTTGTACGTGCCATCTTTTTAAAAATTAACTTCACTGCAAGGGCTGAAAAGTTCATTTGGGACTGCAGCGTGCTCTGCTTGGCCATCCAGCACAGCCTGCCAGGGGTGGAAAAGGAGTTTTTTGTGCTTGGCTGCTGCTGTGCCAAAGGTTGTTGTGTCTCCAGGCTCCCAGGTTGGCGCTCCTGATGCCCAGGAGGATCCCTGCTGGTGAAGGGCGATGGCAGCAGGAACTGGGCATTAAAAGCTTTCTTCTGGAGCACACAAGGCAATGTGAAAGATCCTGATAGAAAGGGATGATGGCTCTGTGTGCCAGGTCTCATTTTCTGGGTGCGTTTTGGTTCTGTGCATGAGGTGGCAGTGCCTGGTGTGGGAGAGCAGAGCTGGTGCTCCTGCCTTGCTGCCAGGGATGCCAAGCTGCAGCCACACTTCACAGTGTTTTGTGCCCTATTTATTTGCTGTAATCATTTTATCAACCAGTTGTGAAGTTAATTTCAGTGGTAAGAAATATTCATTCCATATCTAGTTGCCTGGTTTTTTTTTTTTTTTTAAAGTTGTTGGTTGGCAGCAGCCCCTTTGTACGGTGTCTTGATTGTCAGCTCTTCATTATAAATTTACTTTCTAAATGCTGACTTAAGGCCTGACACTTTGTTTGTTTAACTGTCAGTTACACTACTTGGGAGACCTAATAAAAGCCTCTCAGATCTTCCTATTGAATTAGGCCACCCTTTACCACCCCAGTGACTGAAGTAAAACAACTGCAAGAGTCTCTTTCCCTGTCTATCCCATTTTTGCTGGAACCCTGCTTAGGGTGTCTTCTGAGCCTGTCCTCGCTGTGACAGTCGTTCTCTGGTAAAAGGTCACTGTAGTGTTTTAATTGGATTTTTCAGCTGCAAGGAATATAAAAATATAAGTTTATTAATAGAGTGGCTTTGATCTTGAAGGGTTCCAAAACATTTGCTGCATTGCACGTAGAGGAATGGTTTAGTTTTACTGCTCGTTCAGGGATAATCAGTTTTGTCGTGGAGCATGGAAAGCTGGATGTTCTTCCTGGGAGGTCTGGGGAAATCTGGGAAGGCAGAACGTTGTTCCCCAAATGGAATTTCCCCAGGATACAGAATCGAACTGTGATCCTGTCAGAAATGCCAAAGGATCTTTCATAAGTTGTTTTGGTTTTGTTTCTCATCTGAAATCTTTGAAAAAGGTCACGGGCAAGAGACAATTAGAGAAACACTTAACTGACCTTGTTAGTGTATTTTTGTGGAATTATTGTGCTTTACAGCTATTGCTGCTTTACCCAGATGGTTATTGCTGGTTTCCATCTGTTCGTTAAGGAAAAGTAAAGACAGAAAACGGCAGCTTTAACTGGGTTTTTAACCAGAACTTTTAGGTTTTATTTCTTCTTTGACCACGTCAGGTTAATGTGTTGGGTGCAGCGTGCTGCGGTTTCAAGGCGAGGAGATCAAAGTGGGAGCTTGTCTGCTCAATATGGGTCACGACAGCAGCTTCCTGTGTTTCGGGCACCCTTTTCTTTGAACAGCCTCAGGTATGAAGTGTGATATCACCCTGGCAGGGGGCCAGGCCAAGGGAAAGGCTCTGACCAAGGCTGGTGTGATGGAAACCATTTAAGCATTCGTGGGCAGGAGGATCCTCAGCTCGTATTGCTGCTTATTGCCAGTTTAACCTCAGTGCTCTCTGGGTGCCTTCGTGGTGCCCCAGTGGAGATTTCCCTGGTTTGACTAAAATCTGCTGCCTTAAAGGTTCAAAACTTCAAAATCTTTCAAGGCTTGCAGGTGTGAGAGCCTCTTGCTGGCATTATGTAGGTGAGCTGACAGCAGTTTTAGTGTTCTTGTGCTTGGGGTGATCCTCCATGTCTCAGTTCCTGGAGAAGGAGCCCCAGAGCTGCAAGAGCATGATCTGGATTTTCACCCGACGATGAACAAAGCAAAATGAAAAACTTCATCAAAGTCCCATCATCCTGCTCGTGGCACTCAGAGTTGTTCTTCACCTCACTACTTTCTCTGAGCTGGTGGATGATTTGTTGTCACAGAGCTGCTTTCAGGCAGCAGAAATTGCAGGTGGGATGGAAAAAGGAACCTGTGTGGAGGGAGAGCTGTTTGCAGGGGTCCTGAGCAGGGTACACAACAGTGGTTTTATTTTCCCGACTCCTTTGCCAGTTGCTCAACCAGATGTCCTCAGTAGTTTGTGCTGTAAGATGTTAAGTAATTAGATCATTCAGATTCTAGTTAAACATAATTAAAGCCCTGTGTAAACTGAGTGAAGCTGACAGGTTTTATAGGTTGGTCATAGCAAAAATATCAGATGATATAGCTCAGCATTCATACAAAAAGATTTAAGCCTCCCTGCCCTCAAATAAAGAGGTGTTTAGTCTCCAAATTTAATCCTTAATTAGAACTGCAATTTATGGAACTTACTAAAAATGTTTTCAGGATCTTGGAAGCTTCCCTCAGAAGTGCTTCCATGTAGTGTTTGCTGGTTCTGAATTTGAAATAGAGAACCTACTTAGCAGTTGTTATGTCGAGTTAAACAGAAAGATAACAGAATTTTGCAATTTTTCCCTGTAATTTAAGTCAGTGGGTTAGACAATTGCAGTGGTGGCTGGAACAAGCAGCACCATCTCCGGGTGCCTTTCCCTGCAGGGATCTGATTTGCCTTTTGGGATCATCTGGGTGTAGCACAGCCTGTGGAGGGTGCCTTGCTTCCCAGGCTGGGTTCAGAGCATCCCATTGCCGTGGTTATTGTTAAACAGCAGAACTGGAGAGAATCACTCTGTAATGTCACCGTGTAATGCCACCATGTCTGCAGGTACTGCAGGGTAAAAGAGCAAAAGTGACATTGTGAGCACAGGGCTCAAACAGGAGTTCCGTGTTCCAGCCTTTGATTATTGTTGTTTTATTGCAACACTTTGAAGCTAATCTTGATTATTTCTCTCCCTCGTTTTACAGATATGACACATTATTTTGTTGTTTGTTTGCTGGCAGGCGAAACATATTTTCTGAAGGAAAGTGTTAACAGATCCGCTGATAAAATGTCTGTCTTCTAAAAACTGTCTGAAGACAAATTGAGTATTTGTCTACATGTGCTGTTCACACTGTTGTACCAAACAAATTAACAAGATGATTCTTGTCTTTTCTAGGATGTAAACTTTCTTTTCCAGTGTTGTAGGAGCCCAAAGTTGTGAACTAGACCCAGGGTGATCCTTGTTCTGCTGAGTGCTCTGAAAGCTGATTGTTGATTTACTATAGCTAATAAAGAAAATTTAGGTACAGAACATCCACAGGAAAGTTATGTTGGAAAATTCACATTTGAGTAGTAAAGGTGATTTAGCAGTTCGACTTAGTTAAAAAAAAGAAAAATCAGAAGGAAGAAAGCTGCAGTTATTTCTTGGCAATCCTAAATGATGAAGTTGTCTTGCTGGGTACTGAAAACAGCTCCTTTGCATGCACTGCAGAGTTATTTCATGCAATAACTTCCCACGTCCCCTCCAGCCTCTCCCCACCACGCTCAGTTATGTCACTGGTGTGATGCTCCGAGCCTCGCTGTCCTGGCTGGAATCTCGAGCCTGTTTCCAAGCTTGTATTTCTCACTTGGCAGCACACGCTGCGGCTGGTGGGCAATCTGCCGGATCCCTTTTTTGTCAAACATCGGAGTTGGTGTCTGACACTGAATCTGGGAGGAAGAACGGGGAGAGTGAAATGTACAGCGCAACTGGAGAGATCTGCTGGGTGTCTCTGTGCATTTTTCTGTAGTTATATTGCTTATGATTGATTCCCAATTCTTGTGGTGAGAGAATGACAGGGATTCTGCTCTTTCCTTTCATATTTTAAGTGATTTGCATGACCTTGTAAGAGGCAAATTTTCAGCTGCTTCTTTTTATCAAGTGCTTATCTGCTTACAGGTGAAAAACTCAGTTTCAGGAAAATCCCCTGAAGTTTTACAGAGACAAAAGAGTGCTGTCACGGTGTGTGTACGTGTGTGTGTGTTTGTGTAAACACACAAGCTCACACAAGCACAATCTCCTTTCTGGATCAGCTCCCACCATGCAAAATACAAACCTGAAAGGGCTATAATTGATTATGTGCAATAGGAGACAAACAACCAAGATTTTGGGAGAGGGCAGGGTGTGGTCCAGATCTGGCAAAACATGTAAGAACTGAGCATTATTTTTTCAAAGGTAGGGAAACTTTAAAACATTGGTCCAAGAGTTGAGACTGGTTGGGAGAAGGAAAAGAGTACAGTAAACTGAGACGTCGTCTTTGTAGGGGGAGGTGTTGGGGGAGGAATTGGGAAGAAAGAACACGCAAGTTTAGGTTAGTACATGTTCATGTTCTTCTGGTTTTTTAACTTCATTTGTTTCCCTGGCAGATGTCCCATGGCTTTGAGGCCTTTGTCTGTGTGAGAGAGAACATGAAGGAGGGCTTGGCAGGACGCTTGGGGTTGTGTGGAATAGCTGGTAGTCATATTTATAGTTGGTGTTGTCTCTTGGCTTGTGCAACGTTGATAACCGGCAATCGTTCTGTAGAGTTACGTGTTGTGTTGGCAAGTCAGCTCTCCCCGAGCTCCCTCCACCACTTCTGCATTGTAGATGCAGCTCCTGTACGAGTTTTTGTAAGGTCTGAGTAGGACTTGTCACATCTCTGACTTTACTTTTTGTAGACACCCCCCCATTAGACTGTCTTTTCAAACTTCTTCATGCAGTATAAGACATTACATGCAACCCTGCTTAATTGAACTGAAAAGAAACAGCACTTTAAAAGAGATCTAGCAGTCTGATTTTTTTGAGCTTTTTATCTTTCATATATATGTGTGTATATATATATGTATGCTGCATCCTCCTTTGAAGGCACTTTTGTAATGATTGTTGTACCTCAGTGTTTTATATTGTATTCCTTTGACTTGCTGAAATTCACAGTGGAGTTGTTCCTGCAGCCTCTACGTTCTGCAGGGGAAGAGGAACAATATTTGTCTGCTGTGCAGGTTTGAACCTTCTGGTCGCCTTTTACTTTCTCTGTGTTTGTGGCTCGAAATAGATTTATAACTCTGCAGCTTTATGCCTTTAAAACACCTGCTATAATTGCCTAGAAATATCCTCCATGTCAGCCTTTATTGCTTACTGTGATTACCCTTCTGGTAACCAGGCTTTTTGGCAGACTCATAAAATAAGTTTCTCATAATAGGATTCCGAATGGAGTTAAACAATATGCATAGTTCAAAGTGCAAATATGTTTTATTGGGGAAAGGATATCATTCTGCCGTTCTTTGATACCTTTAATTTGAGTCTTCAGAAGGTGCTCTGCACTGAGTATATGCATAAAGTTTAAAAAAATCCTGTGCGACCCATTTCCCTGATGGAAGTGTGTGTGGGCCTGTGTAAGGCAGGTCTAGAGGTAAGAAGAATGTGAAGGCAAGTTCTTGAACTTGTGTACACTGTTTTTTTATCAATTAGCAGAGTTTGTACATAAACTGTACACAGGGTTGAAAAAATGCTGCCTAATTTTGCTGATTTAACACCTAAGTGCTGTGTGAACGCTGAAAAAAAAAATCTGTCATTAGAGGTTTGTACCTTCAGCTGAGGGCTGGTGTTGTGCTTCCCAGCGAAGCGAGGGTCCTGTGAGGCTGTTGGAGGGGTGATGGATGAGCTCTCAGGATGTGGCAATGTGTTACATTTGATAATTCTCCACGCAGAAACTTAGCACAGAGTTAGATGTTCTCACGACAGCGAAGGTACAGAGGGAAGAAGATCCTCAGACAGCTGAACTTTGTGTTGTGCTCCCTTGATCTTGATGTCTCCCCTGGCATCCTTCAGGTGGACATCAGAGGGTTGGGAAATCCCAGTTTAACATTGCAAATCAACCTAATATATTAGTTCTTGTAAACTGTTTCTGGAGATTGCAGGATTGAGGAGGTGTTATTTATCATCACTTTTAGCTAAAGAGTTCCACCCATGCAAAATTCTTAGCGCTAAGAGAATTACACTCTTTGGTAGGCGGGTTGTTCTCAAAATCTCAAGCAGAGGAAAAGGTGGTGAGCAGTTATTTTTGGGCTCCTTTAAAATATGAAAATAAAATTATTGGGGTTAGCCAGTGTTCTTTACATCAGCAACTTTATCCTCAAGGATATTTTGGCATTTTTGCTTTTGAAATTTAGCCTAGACTTCATAGGTTCGATGAAATTTCTTGGGAGGACTGGGATGCTGTAGAATGGTGGACTGGGGCTGGAGAAATGAAGTAAATGAGTGTGGGTCACTTGGTGCTGCTGCTGTGTCCCAAATAAAGGAAGCCAAGCTTTGTCCCACATGGAGCAGGAGACTCTCCAAGAATGTGCCTCAGAAAACGCTGCTGAGAGTTCAGTCTGTGGTGCAGTTGCCTCTCACCTGATTCCTGTGGGGTTTTGGTGTCCTTGAAGATGCCTGTGAACCTCTGCAGTGGGGACAGGCTTGGTGACACCTCGTGCAGGTGCTGTTGTGCAAAACCGGAGCCATTTCCCTGCAGGACAGGGACAGCGAGAAGCTCAATTTCCTTTTTAGGCGTAGAGTTTATCATACAGCATAAAATCAAACACTGTGGGATGGCAAAGACTGTTTTTTAAACTAGTTGGCTTGTTGTAGCTGTGATAATCTGTGTTGATCAACCCTTTTGGTGTTTGCTACAAAATTTATTCTAAAAGGCATGGTAGCTCGTTCTCGTTGGTGGCGATCCAAATCGTCTCTGCTGCCAATCTTGGCACTGGTGCCAGTGGTTTGCTTTAGCTGATCTAAGAATATAATACAGATGGTTTGATACTCAGCATGGATATATACAGATGGCTTGAAACTTTCAGATTGCTTTATTTCATTCCATTGTTTCTTCTCGGTATATCAAGTATCTCTGGATATATATATATGTGTGTGAGATTATATATACAAGTGAGATATATATATATATATAATTGCTATTCTTAAAACAATCTGATCTGTGTTTGGTTCAGCTTGTGCCTGTCATTGCTGTAAGAATTTGGCTGCTGTTTTGTGCAAGTTCCACGTTCTGCGTGTCGGTACAGGTGTGATTATTTATAACGCACAAGAATACTTCTGTCAAGTAGTTTGACCACCACACCTGTACATGCTCCAGTAGCAGGGGATGCAGGCAGCACATCCCAAAGAGAGAGCCTGTAGATCTGAAAATCCAAAGTTTGTGGTCACCAGCGCTGGCTTATTCAGTCTATTGCTGACCGTGGCAGTGACATCTTTGCACTTGGAGCAGTGAAGTCTTAGCCTTGTGCCATACTTCAGGCAGAGATCAGTGAGCTCTGGCTGAAGGCTGGGTAGTTTGTTTTCAGTGCTCATTACAGCCTGTTGATCTCCTGCCAGCAGAAATGTCTAGGTTGGGAATTTTTCTGTAGTGTACAGGTGTATGACATCAATTGCATGCTGGCAGGACAGGGTGCAAATCGAGCCATGACAGCACACCTTCAGTGCTCTCTGTGCATACAGTATCCTGATGTTCCAGCAGTATGTGCCAACACTGAGATTGCCTGGGGAAAGGATAAAAGTAGCCTCTGCTTTGATTTCTGATGTAGGGTAAATCCTCCTTCTGCAGGTTGGGGCACTGACAGCTCTGTCCTGTGCGTGGAGCTTGGGAGGTGCTGGTACAGACTTACTTTTGAGCAGTGATTTACTCAGCTGCCTTCGTAAGGCTGTTAAAGTGCTTAACAACGCAATTAATGTAATTTAAGGACAGTTAAAAGCACTAGTGGTTCTTTTCAACTTTAATTTTAAATGCTGAGACAGATTAAGCAGTTTGAACAACGACATGATTCTGCTCTATAGCCACTGAGTGTATAAATAAAATATGCCCCAACGCTTGGTGTTTTGAGTCCAAAATTTATGGACCACTGAAGTCGGTGATTATGGATATATTGCCTTGTTTTGGGATCATCAGACATCTGACAAGTGAAGTGTGATCAGTGCAAGTCAGTATTTAGTTGGCAAACCTTTAATGAGTATTTCAGTGCTGTAGGAAGTCCTGATGGTGATTTCAACATGTATGTCTCTTGAGTTTGCTTCAGTTCCACTGCAGACACTGGCATGATGATAATTCCTGAGATGAGACATAAAATAGATTCATGCATCTCTGAATGCTTCCTATTCCATGTGCATGCAGGCATTTTATCCAAATAGTCACACTGTTTTTTGTGTGTGTAAATAGTTTGTTTTGCAGGCTTTTCCCCATATGTTTCATCAATGCTTTAGTTCATACTCTTTACACAGTTCACACTCATAATGCAGAGAAGTTCACATATTACTAAACAGGAAGGAAAGTTTCATAAGAGTGCCCTTATGATGAGGCAGTGGAACTCTGTCCCCTTGGGCACAAGAGGCCTGGCCCATTCCATGGCTGCTGTGGAGCAGGACAGTTCCACTGTTGATAAGAGAGATGTTGGCTATCCATGGTGGCAACCTTACCAAGATTGAGGTGGTACATGACTGTTCTCTGGGCAAGTAAAAGCAGTAAGGGCAGGTGCGTGCTGTGGGGAGCAGCGTTTTACAGTGGGATGCTCATGCCTGGAGGAGCTCACTGGAGAGATGTGTGGATTTAAGGGAAACACGAATTTAAAATGCAGCGTGACTGTTTAAAAGCTTTGGTGAAATGATGCTTTGCACTGTGAAAACAAAGACACCTAAATCGTAAGAGGATGAGGCAGGGCCATTAGCTGACCTCAGAGTGCAGTCCTCCAAATTAATGGTCCTGGTGCAGGCAGCAGAGGTGATGTGACTCTGAAAGTCAGATGGTTGGGAGCAATATGTCTGGTGGAACTGGCCTAAGTTTCTGGACAGTTAAAATGTTCCAGTTCGTTTTGGAAAGATAGCTTGTCTTTGAAAAAACGGGTGCTTGTGTGATGTGTTTATTGGAACAGTCCTTTTCTACCAGCCTCAAGAACTTCAGTTCTATTTCAGCCTTCTTGAAGAAAAAATAGTTCTTAAAATTTATCTTCATCCTTCCTCAGGAAGGATAGAGCCTAACTGGGGTGTTTCCCAGAGAGCTGGTTTCGGAGTGACTGACTGGTAATGATGAGTGACAGAATTAGCATAAATTCAGAGATACGGATGGCTGGTGCCAACTGGCTGTGTGGGTATAAGAGTCGCTCTTGGGAGCGATGACAGAGCCTGATTTTTATCCCTCCCTCCCTCCCACCCCCCCACTTTCCCACCCAGAGTGCTGAATATCCGGCTGGATATTAAATACTTGAAAATCAACCTACTTAGCAGCCTGGAGCAGGCTCCAGGGAGGAGGTTTGCAGAGGGAGGGCTGGTTTGGGGTGGCCTTGCACACAGCGGTGGCACCGTGTCAGGGCTGTCCGGCAGCATGGGGACACCGCGGGGCTGTCCACGGCAGGTCCCTGAGCTCTGTGTGTCCCCAGCACCCCGAGCCCGGCGTGTTAGGCGATTCCCCGGCGAGCTGTGCCGCCGGTGGCTCGGGGCCAGCTTGTCATGTCAGTGTTGAAAACTCGGCAGCGCTTCTCCAAGCGCTTGGAACCTGTCTCGATCCGCCCGGAGCCGCGGTGTGTCTGAGCTCCGCACGCAGGGCACCGCGGCTCGGCTCTGCCGGGCTCTGGCCGCGGCTGACCGCTCCTTGGGGCCGGCTCGGCTCGTCCTGCTGCCCTGGGAAGCCCCGGGTGTGGTGCAGGACAGAGCTGCTGGGGTGGCCACGCCAGGCCGAGCAGGTCCCAGCGTTGGTGCCTGTGCTGCTCCCTGGGCTGCAGCCCTGCCCGGGAGCAGTGCAGGCACGGCCGGGAGCTGGGCTGGGGTCAGGGGAGGCTTCCCTGGGCTGCAGCCCTGCCTGCCCGGGAGCAGTGCAGGCATAGCCAGGGGCTGGGGAAGGGGTCAGGGGAGGCTTCCCTGGGCTGCAGCCCTGCCCGGGAGCAGTGCAGGCACGGCCAGGGGCTGGGCTGGGGTCAGGAAGGGCTTCCCTGGGCTGCAGCCCTGCCCGGGAGCAGTGCAGGCACGGCCGGGAGCTGGGCTGGGGAAGGGGTCAGGGAGGGCTTCCCTGGGCTGCAGCCCTGCCCGGGAGCAGTGCAGGCACGGCCGGGAGCTGGGCTGGGGAAGGGGTCAGGGAGGGCTTCCCTGGGCTGCAGCCCTGCCCGGGAGCAGTGCAGGCACAGCCAGGGAGCTGGGCTGGGGTCAGGAAGGGCTTCCCTGGGCTGCAGCCCTGCCGGCCCGGGAGCGGCGGAGGCTCGGCCAGGGAGCTGGGCTGGGGTCAGGAAGGGCTTCCCTGGGGATGCAGCTGCTGCAGAGGGACAGGGGACCTGCCACTTGTCCCCAGGCTGGCAGGCGAGGGATCGCAGACACCTCCCTCCTCGCTGTCCCCTCAGGGTGCCATCTACCAGATCCTCAGACCCATGTTTATAAAAATCAGATCAAGTCGAGATCAAACACACCATTTCGTGGAGCTTTGGCTGTTCAGGAGTGAGCATTCGGCGTTTTGCAGTACCCACCGTGTTGGACTGCTCCCTGGTGACCCCATGGGTGTGCTGGGACAGGGCTGGGAGATGGGAATTGCTGGATGTGGGCAGAGTTGGGAAGCATCTCCCAAACACACACCCTGACAGCAGCACTGCCTTGTTCCCAGCATGTGCTTAATCAACTGGATAAATAGAGGAGCTGTTCAAATGGGGCTACTGAAAAGCACCTGCAAAATCTGTAGTCACTGCTGAAACCCCAGTCCCTGTATGCTGATTAGGCTCTTGTTTTTAAAAAACTTGTAGTGAATATGTTTAAATTCTGCAATGAAGATATTTTCCCTGATTATTTTCTTTTAAAATACACTTTTAAGATTGGTTGCCCTGATGCTGAAGAATACTTAATGCTTCTTCCCTCTTACTGGTGTATAAATGCAATTCTGAAACACTGTCAGTTTTTGTAATATTACTTGTAATATTATTATTGGATGTATTTCTTTTTTGGGGGGGTGGCTTACCAATGAATTATGTGACTACTTGTGGGAATAAAAGACTGGGCAGTATTCCTACTAAAATATTCTTTTCTAATTGCTTAGAACTAATATCCTGCGTGTTTAGCACAACTATATTGGGCTTCGAAGGTAGATTTATCATGAAATTTCACAGGTATCATTTTGTTTGAGTTGTGTGCTGCTCGCCACCACCGCACACACAGTACAGGTCGGTTCATGCAGGTTCTGTGCTATGTGTTACTGCCTCTGTTGTTTGGGTGAGATAAAAACTTGTTGAACTACTAAAGTGGACAGAGTTTAAAATTACAGACACATTACTTTCCTTTGCAGCCATAATATGTTTGTTTTGGCAGGCTGTCTCTTCACTGGAACATGGAACAGTTCCTTTTTTTGAGATTATTCACTGTTTTCAGTCATACAGCACCAAGTATTATTCACAGCCCTGGAAAAAGTTACTCCTTCCCAAAACAAAAGCATAGGAAGTGTTCTGAGCTCCCTCATTTTCCTAATTGACAGGTATTAACGATGTGTGGGGACCCAGTGCAGTGACAATGTGCTTTAAATGACCAAATTTCCCGGGTGTTTATGGCTTGGGAGCCTCCCCTGGCTCTTGGGGTGCCTTGGTGGCCGTGCTGCTGTGGTACCTGCCGGGATGATGCTCCCTGCATCCACCCCAGCACACGCCACGTTCACCTGGGCTAGTGCTAAGCTTCTCCCACATGGTGGAGCTTTTACCCTCGACTTGACCACAAAAAGGCATTTCTGAAGTGCGGAGAGGGAGCTCAGCAAAGGAGGGCTCTGCTCGCCTCTTCCCCGAGCCATAAAATTTTTGTGTCTCCTCTAATGCCGTGTTTGCCCTGCTCAGACACGGACACTGCGGCTGTGCTAATGCCTGCAAATCGATCAGAATTAATTGGGACTGAGGCCTCCTGGATCCCTCCAGGATCACAGGGCAGTTCCTGATGGCCTGGAGCTGCTGAAAGCCCCCCAGCTGCTTTCCACCTAAAAAAGGCTAATCAGCTTCGCATCACATCCAACAGGTATTGCCCCATTCTCCCAGCCAGCTTTGCCATTTCCAAACATTTTGCTCATTTTCTCATCAGGCAGGAATAGTGGAAAGAATTAGGGTTAATGTTTCTTGCAGCAAACTGCTTTTGAAAGAACTATTGAAGAATCTGGGAATTTGTGTGATTTGAAGTGGAAAAAAAAAAAGTCTGCTGCTGAGAACAACTGCCTGTTTTTCAGAAATCAGCTATTTCTTTCTCATTACTTGTTTATAGTATTTTGATGCTGTGCAGCCTTTATGGGTATTCTTTGCTTATTTGGTCCAACTGTAGCTCACTTTAATGCTTATCTATTTTCTAATAATACTTAGCCAAGAGGTGCCCTTTCCTTTTTTTTTCCCTCAGGATGTGGTGTCTTTTTCTTTTCTTTTCCTCCCTTCCAGTAAGGAAAACACCATTTCCTCCAGTGCAAATGAGTAATGGTGATGCAGGTCAGTTCAGACTTTTATATTGTCACTTGTATACATAAAAGTGATCTGTTCTTATGAAAATCTGTAATTTTCATGGGAGCTGTGCATTAATTTAAACTCACCCTGTTCAGAGCACAGGAATGTATTTTCCCCCTACTCCTCCTAAGGTTGGAAATACAATTGTTTTTTCTGCTGTCCCTCTGTTTGCTAGAAAATTGGTTTTGCTGCTGAGGTCCTTCAATGCCCATGTGGCTGCTGCATTGCATGTTCTGCCACCTGGCCCCTTCTCCCTGCCAAACTTTATATTTCTTTGGTCTTGCTCTTTGCTATTCCTGAATCAAATCCCTGAAAAGAAAAAAAAATCCCATTCTTCTTCTGCCCTGCTATTTTTTCCCCCCTTCATAAAAATAAATTGTAGAGCTGATCTGGCTGTTGCATGTCCCCAACTGTTCATGGATTCTCCCATACCAGGGAATACAATTTCGTGCCTATTCTTACAGCTCAGCTGCATGCTTAAATTTTTCATTATAGGGCCTTTTAGAACAGATTTAGGTGGTTTTATCAAGTGATGAGTGAGTTAAGTTGTGAGTTTTGCAATGCAGGAATAAATGTTTTCAAATAGTAACATCTTGTAGTGAATAAAGTGATGCTCCCAGTCTCTGAATGGTTCTTCTTTGGAAGTGGGAGACTTGGATTTGTTACTTGATATTTTCTAGGTAAGAGTAACTAATGGCTTCTTCCCATAAACTCAGTAATATTTTCATTTTGGTGATTCAGTCTTTAATATAAATACAGTAAAGTGACAGACTTCATGCCCTTAATATTTAGGGCTTTTAGTCATCCTTAGAATTAATTCTGGTTTTGGCAGAAGCATTTATTATTAAAGAAAACATAGACTCAGATATTTAATTACTTGGATTTCTTTTTTTTAACACATTTTAGGAACATCTGTGGATCCTAATGAAGCCAGTGAGAATTCCAGACCCTAAAAATTGCCTGAATTTTTACAGTAACATGGGAGGAGGGGATGGATTAGGGTGGAGGGCAGGGTTCTGTGAAGATTCCTGGCATATATTTTCAGATGACTTACTGTATTTTTAGCTGGTGGGTATGTTTGGTGTCATTCATTTTAGGGAGTAAGACCATCCATTTATTCTAGCCTGCTCAAACTTCTGTTTTTTCTGCAAAATACAGTAGACTTTTCTTGTGGGGCTGATGTAGGCTTGGCTGAATCTCAGCTGTGAAAGAAATACTTACCTTGATTATCTTTGCTTCGCTGTTTTCTTTAGATTTCAAGAGGTTGTGCTTAACATTTCAAAATTAGTTAGAGGACTCCTTTCAGGCTGCTAAATTATACCTACCAGGAGGCTGCAAAGTGAGCTCTGCGTGCCTGCCTCAGCTTAGCTGCTCTTGATGGCACTGCAAATAAATTATATATGTAAGCAAATTATTTTGAAAGCAGTAGTTTTTAAATTGGGACAGGGCTTCTCTGTGTGCTCACACAGCTCGTGCTGTAGCTGGTTAACAGGTGAATTTGAACCTCTTCCAAATTTGGTGTCGAATTTTCAGACAAGCACAATGCACAAATTCTCCTTTCTGCCCTCTACAAAGAGGAAGGAAGGGGGGAAAAAACCCAACCAAATCTATTTCAGTACTTTCTCAGAAGTTTGCTTGTATAAATTTCTCTTTTTCTATGAAACGATACTTTAAAATTCTTGAGGACTGCTAAAATAATTGTGCTTTTTAGTGAATCAGATAGGTTAGCGAGGAGGATCCACCTGGACTCTTAAACAACACTAGTTTTAAAATAAATAAAAATATTTAAAATAATAAAATATGTAACACATGGCAAAATTCTGAGTAAGTTTAATATATTTTGAATCAATGTAGGATTATCAGATGCTTTTGCATGTTTATGGAGGGTGACATTTATGGCAACATCAGTGAAGCTTTTACTCTCACTTCAGTGTCGGTCCTGACCCAAGAGCCCGACTCTGCTCCACACAACCAACACAGACATCACCAGGCTGAGGAGTTTTGCCTTCTAGTCAGCTCTTTTGTTCTCTGTGGTCTTGTAATTACATTTTCTTAAATGCAGCTCTCTCCACTGTTGTGGTGCAGAGGAGTTTCAAGGCAGGGAGCTGTGCATGTGCAGCAGCTCCTGCGAGTGTAAACTAAGAGGAGAAAAATGTCTCTTATCTTTTTCCGTTATCTCTGCTTACCTCACTTTTTGGGGGGTTGGTTTCCACCTTAGGAACGCATTGCTGCCAAATGAATCTAGTGAAAATCGTAGAAATGGTGCTCGAGGCTTTGGGGTGACTTGTTTCACTTGTAAATGAAAATATTCCGCTGTGCTCTGAGGTCCTGTTCCAGATAATAACTTCATTGTTCTTAGAGAGCACTTTATTACAGATATTCTCACTTGGGTGTGTTCTTGCAGGTTTTGTTAAAATCAGGGGTTAATTTGTGTGCTTAAAATAATCCAGAGTGAGCCTTTGATAGTCCGGGAGCTGTGAGCTGTGTGTGCTCAGCTCCCCTGAGCTCAGGCGGTCAGGGGCTGGCTGTGGGATGGGGTTGGTGATGGGGTTGGTGTGGGATGGGGTTGGTGATGGGGTTGTGTGGGATGGGGCTGGTGTGGGATGGGGTTGGTGATGGGGTTGGTGTGGGATGGGGTTGGTGATGGGGTTGGTGTGGGATGGGGCTGGTGTGGGATGGGGTTGGTGATGGGGTTGGTGTGGGATGGGGTTGGTGATGGGGTTGGTGTGGGATGGGGTTGGTGATGGGGTTGGTGATGGGGTTGGTGATGGGGTTGGTGTGGGATGGGGCTGGTGTGGGATGGGGTTGGTGATGGGGCTGGTGTGGGATGGGGCTGGTGTGGGATGGGGTTGGTGATGGGGCTGGTGTGGGATGGGGCTGGTGATGGGGTTGGTGTGGGATGGGGTTGGTGATGGGGTTGTGTGGGATGGGGTTGGTGATGGGGTTGGTGTGGGATGGGGTTGGTGTGGGATGGGGTTGGTGATGGGGTTGGTGTGGGATGGGGTTGGTGATGGGGCTGGTGTGGGATGGGGCTGGTGATGGGGCTGGTGTGGGATGGGGCTGGTGATGGGGTTGGTGTGGGATGGGGTTGGTGATGGGGTTGGTGTGGGATGGGGTTGGTAATGGGGTTGTGTGGGATGGGGTTGGTGATGGGGCTGGTGATGGGGATGGGGCTGGTGATGGGGCTGGTGTGGGATGGGGTTGGTAATGGGGTTGTGTGGGATGGGGTTGGTGATGGGGCTGGTGTGGGATCCCCAAATGAGCAGCAAGGTGCCTGCCCTTGGGACACGGCCTGAGCCTCGTGGGCTAATCTGAGTGGCATCCTGGAGAGCTGTGCTCAGCGTTCAAGGCAGCAGCACAAACTGATGTGACTGGTGGTGTTTGTGGATTATATCAACATCAGTGCATCATCTGCAGCAGGAGGAGGGCTGCAGAGGAGAATGAGTGATGCAGCAAACAGCTAACTAAAAGTGGCTAATGAACAGGGAAAGAGAGAATTATGAGAATTATGGACTGTGGGATTTACAGTTGTTGGACACGCTTGACATCCTTTGGGGAATTTCTGTAAGAAAGATTGGGAGAACCTCATGGAGGGATGAGAGCAAATATTGGGCAATTTTCTGAAGAACAGGAATTGTCTTGAGTAGGGAGTTGAAGTATTTGTCACAGCTGGGTTTGGTTAACAGAAGGTGAGTTGGGTTTGCCTCTGAGGGTGGTAACATCAGGCACAGCTGTTTACATCTTGCAAATGGAGAATTTCTGAGTAATTCAGTTTGTTTCACGAAGAATTGGTTTGCTCAAGTGTTTTACTGGTAGCCAAAGGGAGTGAATATTTCCAGGAAAAGGGGGGGGAGGAATTTTATTCTATAATCAAACCCCAGCACTGTATTAAAAACGAGTTTGCTTAAAGGTGGCATTACTGGACAGCATTGCAGAAAGCTTGAGGTTTTGACTCAAAATAGGTTTGGCAGCACTGACTAAGAGCCTCGTGTGTGTGTTTGTCTGCCAAGCACAGAATTTAATCGATGGGAGCGTGTTTCTTTGTCATTTAGCCCTCTTGCAGAGAGCTGAAAGATCTTACCCAAAAATTACCAGTCATTTTGAGTCAGAAACTCCCCGCAGCAGCTAAATTGTTGTCTTGCCGTTCATATCTAATGTTAGCCTTGGTTCTGGAAATAAGAATTTAAATGACTTGAGTATCCTGAATACACGTTTTTGACGGCTTAGGTAGAAGGTGTCATTCCAAGAGTGGTTTCTTCCTAAATAAAAAAATAACTCTGTAACTTTCATGTGTGCACTGTTTCTAGGTGTAGTTATCATAGGCCTAAATTATTTAAACCTTAAAGCAGCATCTTGCAGGAAATTTCTACTCCTATGATTTTTTTTTTAAACGTATAAATATTTCAAGTCTATGCAAAAGACAAGCCTTGTATAAAAATACTATATCACCCATGAGTAAGAGAAGTTATTAAAGGTAGGCACAGGCTGAGTAATGAAATGGGGACATCAGGTTCCTCAGAATAGCCTGTTACTAAGGGATGCTGAATCCAAGGTAAAACTCCTGTTTCTTCTCATTTCTAGATGTTTCAGACCTATTTAACTATGCCTTGAATATAAATGCCTTGAATAGATCCAGTGTGATGTTGATGATGGGAGTTGCTGTGGATAATGATCAGCTGGTGCAGCAAAAGGATTCACTCAGATTTTTAATTTAGGAAGCAGAATGCTGATTTTTTTATAAACTTGGCCAGCAAACAGAAACCAAGATGATGGCAATCCTGGATGTTGCTTTAGTCTTCTGTCTGCTCTCCCAGGAATCAGCAATAGTGCTTGGAGATTTAAGTGGTTTGGTCAGCATTACCTTTTTCAGCTTTTATATTTCCATAATAGTTCATAAACCTGCAAATAATGGCCTGTTCTGAGCTGAGCCAAAAATGAGTAATTTCCTTTTTTCTCCACAATACTTCAGAACTAGTCTGTAAGATTCTCCCCAGTGGAAGAATGAGACATGTAATATACTGGAACCAGGGCGCTTCAGAGAACCAAAATTAAATTAAAATAATCCTAAGAATTCTGGTTTGGGTTTTTTTTTTTCCCTGCATGTGCAGAGTAGTCCCTTCATCCTTCATCTGCCCAATTGCCATTTTAATAAGCTTTTAGGTGTTTATTGGAAAGTGTGCCATTAACTTGCATCTGTTCCACTCCAGGAAATTGGCTGTTATCGTCTGTTTTCTTCCCAAAATATTGGCTATTCCCTGTATGAGCCTTTACCCCCTTAAATACAGTATTAAATATGGTGTTGGTGCAGGCAGAGTCATCTTGTGCCTGTTCTGTTTTCCTGCTGTTGCTGCAAACAAATGTGAAGAATCTTTCCAAAAAGAAAAATCCTCAAGGATCCTTCATTAGATGTACTCCTGGGAATTGGTAATAGATACTTGAATATCATTCATTTTAGGAGCAGGATTTTGATGCCTATTAAAATCAAGGTGCACACTAAATATTTACCCTGTTTGTTTGGAAATGTGTGTTCTTTTGAACACATCTTCTCTGACAGAGGAAATGCACAGCTCACCAGAGCACTGAGCAGTGGTTCCCAGGGATATATCAGAGTTTCCACGGAATTGGGACCTCCATTTCCCAATTCCCAAATGATGCTGTGCAGGCCCTTGGCCGGCCTTGTGCAGGAGCAGATGGTACAGCAAGAAGAGCTGGAGTGTTCTGGGGGCCAAGGCTTGCAGCAAGCAGGAGAAAAAAGGAAATGTTAATTTAGGAACTCAAAAAATCCCCTGATAAAGGGAAGGGAGAAATGCCAAAGGGAGGAAACAATAGTGTTGCTCTAAAAGTGGTGTTCTAAGCTCAGAGCTAAGACTGAAGCTGTCCTGATCTCATCTGTGCAAGGTTTATAAAATCCAATTACTCTGATAGCTGGAATTTAAATAACTAGAAACTTTATGTCTAGTCTTGTCTTGCTTTTAGCTTTCTTTACAGCGGGAAAAACTGTCCAAGTCAGTGATAAGGAACCATTTTATTTGGGGAGGAGTTTGAAACACCACCCAAAGATGATGTCACCCCTGACACTGTTCATATCCTGATTGGAAATCTGCGATGGTGAAAGAAAGAAGTATGTATTAGGAATGCTGTATCATTATAAACCTATTAGGCATTGTTTTAGATGTTCTAAAACAAGTCTTGGCATATAGAGCAGCTTCCTGGGTTTAGAGAAGACTGATCTAGTTTTTAACTGCAAAAAAAAAAAAAATCATTACTCAGAGCATCTGGTAAAGTGATAGTGCATGGATTTTAGGCTACAGTGGGTTTTTTTTTGTTTGGGGTTTTTTTTTTTGGGTTTTGTTGTTTTTTTTTTTTTTAAAATGTGTTTAAAGTGGAAAAGGTACCGAGGTCTTTGCAGGTAAAATACAACGCTGTGCTTTAAAACATTAAAGGAGAAAAGACTTGGAAGCATCTGAAAAGGAAGTGGATTGTTAGAGTTGCTTGAGAATTTCTTTTGCTGTCTGTTTAGGTAATCATAATTAAAAAATGCCTGAATGATCTTAATAACACATGATTCAACTGACAAGCACTAATTGCTCTCTATCAGGCCAAGAGAAGATGAATGTTGTCAAGAAAACCACAAGTCAGACAAGCTGATTCTCTTCTAGTCTGACACCATGTTCCCATGTACAAACCAGTTTTTACTGGAGTCTTTCCAACATCAAAAGAAAATCCTTGCCTTCCCATTAATTTTCGTTGCTGGCAGGCTCGAGCTGTTTGTGACGAGTTACTTTCGTTACTATTGCTGGGCTGCTCCTGCTCAGGGTTGTGCAAAGGCAAAAATGTAAACAGGTTTCTCAACTTCTCCTTATCTTTGTAGTTAAACTGAGCACATTCTTACGCTGAAATATAAAGCATTAGGGATAAAAAAACTTTCTTTTTTTTTTTTCTCCTCAGCAATCCTTTTCTTTTTTTCTTTGCCCTGCAATGTGCAGTGCACTGGGCTAGGTAGGGTAGCATTCTATTTCTTCAAAGATCTTCGTTTTTTGAGACAACCTATGCAAATGATGCCGCTGCAGTGAAAAATCCCAGTTTTGTATAGCAGATGCTATCTGGCAGGATTTCCTGCAAGGTGATGTGTATCTAGTGCCATTTTTTTTTCTTTTGTTTTAAAGATGCCTTTTTTGTCTGTGCTCTAGTCAAATTAAAAACTTGTCCTTTGTTGCTTGACTTTGCTGTAGTTCTTGATTTGGATACAAGCAGAGATATTCCACATTGTTTCATAATTTCCATTTATATTTGGTCAACATTTTCTACATGGTGTTGGAGGGGTTTTGGGTCACTTGGGCAGCCATCTACCCAGATAAATCTAAAGACCTTTCTTGTAAACAGGGCTGAAAAACCAGAGCCAGCTTTGAACTAAGTAAATTCTGACTTAGTCACTCCAGTGTTAATTATGAAGAGAGATCATGTTATGTTTTAATGTAGGTTTGAGACTCTTAAAGAAAATAAAACCCAAGAAACCCAGGGATCTTTCTGTAAACAGAATATCTCCTTTAACCAGATATTTTAAGTTGGATCATTAAACCTCTCCCCAGAGCTCAGTAGTGCCAATTCATCTTTTAATTAGTTTTTCTGAGGAAGAGGGATATTGACTTGGTTGTGAATGCACCCTGCTCTCTGGAAGGACTTTAACTCAATCCACTTTATGGTTTTATGGAGAAGACAGAAGTCAGCTCCTTAAAACTTCACCATAATTCTCCAGCTTCAGTTCTTAAACAGCATTGGTGGTAATCAATCTTTGTAAGACTTCCCTGCCAAATTTGATGACTGTTTTAACTATTTGATGGCCATCTTTAGCATGTCTGGAGACAGAGTATCTTTAAAAGGACTTTGTGCAAATTGGAACTTGGAATTCTCTCTTAATTTTGGCATCTAAAACACACCTCGACAGCATCTTGGTGTGCTAAACCTGGTGTTGAACCAGAGTGGAAATAAACTCCTTTTCCTTACCAGATTTCTTAGCTGGTAACAAAACCCTTGCTGAAGGATAATGCTGAAGTGCAGAGGGAAGAGTGGGAGAAGAACATGTGAAGGGAGCACTGAGCATTCCTGATTTGTTTTCCAGCAAGTCCCACTCCCTATTTACAGGCTCACCCTTTCAGATATTGTTCCCCAGTGCTTGGCTCACTGACAGTAGAAATAAGTAAATAAATCAGAGCAGAAAGGCACGACCACGAACTGACAGTGGGTTGATTTGTCATTTCAAATCTCCCAAAACCAAAAAAGTACCTGTGTTTCTGTGTCAAAACTATTATCAAATCTAACTGAAATTATAATAATCTGTGACAGTTTAACAACATCACGGGTTATAAAAAGCATCACGGTAAGTTCCTTTCCTCAATTTTTGCGTATGATGGGGGAATAACAAATTCCCTTTTCCCTCCCATGGTGCCCAGTGCTGTTTCTGCCCCACTCCCAGGGATGAGGGCACTTGTTCAGATTGGAGGGCAGAGCCTTTCAGGGCAGCACCAGGAGAGGATTTGTTTGTTCCTACTTCAGAGTTTTCTGCAGAAGATAATGAGAACCCTAGAGCCTGTCCTGAAATCACAAAATCCTTTGCTTCTGTAGAAAAGTGAGCAACTGTTTGAAAAAGGAAGAGGGGGGAGGAGGAGGGATTAGTGTGGAGACTAGAACTGTGTTACCTGAAAAGCACCAGCCAGTCATGGGGTACTCTGAAAATAGCCATAATCAAATCTAGTTTGATTCTATCACAGTGGTTTAGATATGATAATTCCAGGTGTATTTGAGTAAAACATATTTAAAACAAAATTGCTCCAGCACCTTCTGCTGTACAGAACAGAGTAGTGTTGTGCTATCTGTAATATCAGATATTACAGATAATATTACAGATAATATGTTATATTTTGTGATGGTATTTTTTTGCAGTGGGACTTTATTCATTGACTTTCGAGAGCAAAGGCTTGTTCTGAAGGCACTTGAGGAGCAGATGTCCCCCCTTGGCTCTGATGGCTGAGCATCACTGTCCCCAGTGCCACCCAGGTGTGTGTGGAGGGTGCTGGCAGCCCTGGGATGTGTCCCTGGGATGCTGGCCCTGCTCTGGGGCTGCTGCTCAGTCCCTCTGTCCCCGTGCCCTGGGCACAGGAGCCCTGGAGGTGTCAGTGCCCACCTTTGGTGCATGGCTGTGTGCTCAGTGTGCTCTGTGGCACAGCTGGCAGGAGCAGGAGCAGGAGCATGCCAAGCAGCGACAAGCAGTGCCATCTAGGGTTGAGCCTGGCCCAGGAGCTCATCCTCAGAGCCCTGCCGAGCACTCAGCCCAGCGCTGGAAGCCTTCCAAGGGCACAGTGTGTCATTACTCACACGGAAATACAGTTTTCTTTAGATGATAATATGTGTTTTAAAAGTACTGAACAGCACACCCTGAATCTTAGCAAGAACGTTTAATCCTCGTGTTATATCCAAAATAGATACCTGTGCCAGGGAGACTAAAGGTTGTTTTTGCTGGGTCTGCGATGTTCTGTGAAGTCTGGGGTGTTCCATGGTGTGTAGGGAGGGAGGAAACATTTGGGTTTTTCTTCAGAACCAGAGGATGTTATCTTCTGGCTGTGCGTGTGGGAGAACTTCTGCTTGAGGAGAAGTTACTGCATATACTTGAAGAGGAATTATGTAGTTTGATCATATGGTTGAGCAGACCTGCCCAAGGCAGACGAGTTGCCCAGAAGTCACTGGGTATCCTGTCTGGGTCTTGATGTCACTGCAAACCTTATCTTTTCCAGAGGTGGGATTGGAATGAAAAATTCCATCCTTTCCATGTTTGAAGCTGTGAGCAGCAGAGCCCTCTGACAGCACATTCATGTTTGTGCTGTGTATCTCCATTCCTTTGCAGCTGAGGCATTCCTTAGGGGCAAAGTCTGCACAAGAGTCAACTCTAGAACTGACCCAGGAGGAAAAAAAAAATTTGTTTTACAGATTTCTCTGAGGTTTGTGTGTAGCTTTGGGGGAACTCGTTAAACTTGCCAGCAGAGGCTCTGGTCTTGTCAGCACCATCCAGAAAGGCCTTGTGGTTTAGGCTTTGGGTTGCAGTTTGCCACTAACACCCACGTTTTTTTAGAGGGAGGAATTGAAGAAGGTGGCAAGGTTGGAGTTCTGTCCTATCCTTCAGTGCCCAAACTGCCCAGTCTGGGGCCCACTCTGCAGTTCTGGTGCTGCTGGGGACACTCGAGCACAGGCTTTGCACAAAGCCATGGAGAGCAAACCAAGCCCAGCCCTGGTCCCTCCAGTCCCCCATGGCACACACAAAGTGCTGCCCTTCTTCAGGCAAACTCAGGTTTCAGCAACTTTCCTCAGGCAGCCTTAGGTTTGCATGAATTTTCAGCAATGTTTAAGTTCAAATGACTGTCATTTATAACAGCAAAATCTTACTTTAGTGGACAGAAACAACTTCCCCAAATGCTAAGCAGTCTATGCCACCTTCTTTTGCCAGATTATAGCAGGATGTACAGTGGTCTGTGGATTTTATTTTTTTTTTCAGCTGGGGGGTTTTCCTGGGTGGAAAACCCTCATTACATTGAAGGACTGTAGTGAGTTTATGTGAGGAGAGGAGCTGGAGGAATGGAGGCACATCTGTCAAGAGCAGCTTGTGCTCAGCAATTCTTGTGAATTCTGTGGGCTTGAAGGGCCCCTTCTGACCCATGTACCCAACCTTTGTTCAGCTTTCAGTTCATCTTGAAAATTATTCATTTTCCAAGGAATTTACTTGCCCTTTGGTTGTGCTTTAGCCAGGGGGGTTGACAGTGAGCTCAAGCTACTAAAAGGTAGTTATTTTGGAGATGCCCTCCACCCCACCCCAGAGCAGCAAGCATGGTTTGCCTTGGCGTTCCAGATCCCTGCTTCTTCCTCTTGGAATTTCTCTATTTGCTAGCTTCAGGCTTGCTGATTTCCTTATTTATTTAATTTTTTTTAACTCTTCAATTTTTTCCTCTGAGAAGAACTGGTATAAACTTCTTCAGCATGTTCTTTCTTGGCTCTCCTGAACAAATGACTAAAGGCTGGAGTGGGAAGAATGTCTGGCCTTCAAGTCTGTGATCTGCTGATTCATAGATAAATATCCTATAAAATGCATAGCTGAGCTGCTCTAAGTTTAGGGCTGAATATTCTTTCATTATCTTTTTGGGAAAGCAGCCACAGCTTGACTCAGACTTTCCAGTTCTGTATGTCTTGGTTCCAGTATGATTAAGTTCATCAGCCTGACTTCAAGTGAAGCCCTGGTTCTTGCTCCTCTGTGTTAAACTCATCTCTTGCACTGTTTGGAGAGCCAGGTGAGCCAGCCTTGGTATCTCCCTTGAAAAGCTGCATCATCCTCAAACAGAAATTTTTGCATTTGAAATTCATCCTTGCATGGGCCCAATGAGATAAATAAGGCCTGGATTCAAAGTATTAAAAAGAAATATCTAAGACAGCTCCTGTCCATCAAACTGTTTAGGAGAATGGGCAGAGAAAAGCCCAAAAGTTCTTTTTCCCCCTTTTTTCCCCTGCCCCCAGAAGGGAAGTTTAGAGAGGAACTGGTCTGTGTAAATGCTTAGTTTTCTGTGGTGAAGAAAATAAATGTTTCTGCAAAATTTACACTTGTGGGGAAAGAGAATAATGGAGAGGAGTGCTGAACACAGTGGTACATAGTCCCTACTTGGTTTTCTGTGAAAAAAAAAAAATTATGTAGCAAAATAAATTATGTACAGTCTGAGAAGCACTTGTTTTCTTTCTTGATCTTGTTAAAGCATTTCTTAACACAATGGCTTTTTTTCTCAAGTATTAGCATTAATTACTGAAAATGTTAATAGGTTTTGTGGATTGTACAAGTGGGAAGACTAGCAACAACCTGATATTTCAAAAGAAAATAATATTCCATCCTCTAGATTCAAAGATAATTCAGGAAAGTAATAAAAGCTTGTGAAATCATATGGAAGAAAGCTTTATGTCACTTCACTCCTTCATCAGATAGAAAACAAATACCTCATTTCATTGGCCAAAACTCTGTGTCTTGGAAATGAAATGACCCTGTAATTTTTTATTTTGCAAGTCCCTGACTTTCATACATTTCAGTGGTCTCTTCCCTCCTCTCCTGGAGCAGGAATCTTACACCCTCCACGTCTCGGGGCGTTCTGGCACTCGGGGCTGCTCTTCCTGCAGTCAGCATGCACCAACCATCACTCTGTAAATCACACACTGCAGGGCTTCATTAAAAATTTGGAGAACCATCTTATGACTGGGCTGATGATCTCATTTTATCCATACATGGTACTTATTAAATAAATACCTTTGAAGCATAGGAAACCGTCTGGGAACCGACTTGTGTTTCTTCCTCTGCTCTGTTATCTTAATTTGATTGGTAGGACAGAAATCCTGAAAATATTTTCTAAGGGAAATATACATTGGAAATAAAGCAGTGCTATTATTAGCTCTCTTCGCAAACTTCCTACTTTTTTTTCTTTACTCTTTTTTTTTTTCCCTTTGTGCCTTTGCTGTTCTTCAGGTGCCTTAACTTTGTATTTACCCTGATTTTCCCCGAGGGGAGGATTCGGTGAAGTCCTGAGCACGTTTCAGACCTGACTCCAAGGCAACAGGAGGTTTTCCAAGAACTAATTCTGGCTGTTTCTATGAGAATCCTTGTCAGCACATTTTTTGCAGTAATGAAATGGTGAATAAACCCAAGTATTTTTGGTAACAGTGGTGCACCACACCTTTACGGAGCCTGTCCTTTGGGGATGTGCACACTTGGGGACTTGGGAATTGCTCCTCTTGAGTGTCTTTGTGCTTTATGAGGAAGGCTTTGTGCCACCAGGCTGGGACAGAAGCATCGGGAGTGATTTATTGTTTCACCAGGAAAAGTCCTCAGCCTCTCACCTTCTGTGGTTATTAACTGGAGATCAGAGCCGTAAAACCTGACTGAGGGCATCAGCTCCTTAGATTTGGCTTCCTCTGGAGATCCTACATTGGATGGGAGGAATCTCCAGCGTGATGCTTGATGTCCTGCTGGGCAAGGGACTGTCACCCACACTGGCTTTGTCCTGGCAGAGCACTGGGGCTCCCCACAGATGGAGCTCACCCATCATGACCTCTCAGTGCTGTACCACCTTGGCAATGAAAATGGCCCTTCTGAGCATCCCAAAAAACTACTCTGGCTGTTGCTCTTTAATTCAGACCCTCCCACTGTAGACTGTGTCCCTCTTTGCTTGCAGCATGCAATGAGCTCTGAGTTGCCAGGCCTTGCAGAAGGCTCCTGTGTTGGGATGGTCAATAAATGCTTTGCAAGAGGATGGAGCTGCTCCTCTGAGCCTTAATTTTTACATTTTGCTGTTGTCACCTCAGCAAAGCCAACCTCTGTATGTGACAGGGGGAGCAGCAGCTGGAAAGCTCGTGATGAAGAGAAGGAGGAACCAACCACCCAGCATTTATCCCAGCATTTCTGCACATTGTGCTCTGGACTTCCCAAATTGGATTGAACGTTTTGATTGAAAAGATTGTCAGCACTATGCAAATGAGAGGGAGAAGTGAAAGTGCATCTCGTGCAAGTAATTCCTATGTAGATAATTTGCCATAAAAATTTATATTGCAGTCCTTAAAACCTTCAGAGATTTATTCTGTCTAGGGAAAGGTGATTTATACGGTATTAAAACACTTTTTATGTTCCAGTCCTTTAGATTTAATGTTTATTGCCTATAAAAATGAAATCTTCCTGTGGATATTTAAAAGTTTTGGTACTGTGTGAAATATATATTCAGCTTAGAATCTGAAATGCTTTAGAGATGCAGTAAATAAGTGATGGAGTGTTACCTCAGGTTCACCAGCCTCGGCAGTCCAGCCTTACTCCAGGGCTGAATCCATTATGTAGGTGCCATTCTGCTTACCTTAGACATATGGCAAAGGAGAGCATGTAATGACAGAAGTAATGTGTAATTTTGTCATTCTGTTCTGGCTGATTATTTAGGGCGCTTTGTATATTTGGGGTTTTTTGACTGATGTGTGTAGTCAGTATTAAAATGCAGCAGTAGCTTTATTCCTCACCCACAAAGGGCTGGATTAAAGCACAAGATTAGGGCACACTGCAGGAGTGTCAGAAGAAGGAAAGGCGTTTTGCATCGTTTCTCTAAATATCCTCTGCTTGTGGTAACGGGGGAGCAGGGCAGGGCTGCTGCAGTCCCTGTGGAGAGGTGGGCAAGGAGGAGTCTGAGTTCATTTCTCATCTAATTATTGGTGATTTTTGCTATCCCTGTTACTGTTTGGGCAGAGGCACAGAAGGAGCTGTGCTTTGAAAGCACAATTCACTGCATGGGTCCCTCTCCCCTTTTGCCATGGACAATTTTCTAGAGCATACTCTGTCTGTCTGGAAATGTATATAAAACACAAAGCATGGAGGATGGAGGAGCAGATCAAGTGAGGCTCCACACAAAAATAGGAAAGTGTGTGTAGGTGGTTGTTTTGCCTTGTAGCTTCTGTAATGGTGGTGCCCTGGAGAAGTGACTGAGGTAACACACTTTGCCTCTTCCCAAACATTTCCCAGCGTCTCAGGGTCCATCCCACAGCAAACCTGTGCCGGTCCAGCCCTCACGAGTGTCCTGCTGAGCGCTGAGGGACATCGAGGAAAGGCTGGCAGGTCCTGTGGGGATTTTTCCTCTGCAGGTGCATCACTGCACGTGGAGCGCACAGATTAAAGATTGATTTCCAGCCACGTAGCTCATATACCCCGAGATGTGTGGGGTAGCACTGAGGGCTCACCCATGCTTCATGTGCAGGGCTACATCAAACAGCAGCCACCAGCCCTTCCCAAATTGCTGTTTTCTAGCAGAATCCAGCATTCCTGTGGGTGCCTGGCTGGATTCCCCAGGAGCCCCAAGCCCTGGTCCCCGGCGTTCTCACACCTCTGCCTCCTCCCCGTGTGGGAAGGGAAGGGATGGATGCAACGGGGATGTCGCAACGCCAGGCAGCCAAGGGGATGGCAGCAGTTCAAGAGGAGCTCTGGTGAAACTTCCCAGGCCTGGAACTGTCTGTGTCCCGGCACGTGAAAGCCAAGGAAGCGTTGGAGTGGCAGTAAAAGTCAGGATGTAAATGCAGCACTTGATGCTGCATGTTCAGCAAAGGTGTTTTGTTTGGTGTTCACAGGCAAAGCCAAGCAGGTGGCCTCAGGTCTGAGTCTCAGAATGGGACAGGCAACAAAATGTACCAGAGAAGTAGCGGAATAAAACCTTTATTTAAAAAATATGCAAACAAACAACCTCCCAACAAACCCTAACACAGCCCTCCCCTCCATTTTTATTCTGGTCTGCAGAAGCACTTTGGAAAGCCAGGAGCATATTGTAAATGTCTTTTTCCTGGGTGTTGTGAAAGAAGTGCTTATGGGGTTGAGAAATATGATTGAGCTAAACTTAAGTAAAACACAATAGCTGAAAAAATACTCAAGCGTTAGCTGGTGGCTGTTGGTCTTGGTTCCCTCATTGTCCAGGTTTGCATCTCTAACGTGAGGTGCCTGCTGCATCCCAGGCTTTCTCCTCCCCTGCTGCTGCTTCTGTGGATCCAGAGAACTTTTGGGAACTTTCTGCAAGGTGTTCTCAGTGATCTGCCTTGGATGCTTGTCCATAATGCAAAAATTAAACTCTCATATTTTTTCCATACTGAAATCTGAAAAGCATTAAGAGGTTTTAGGCTCTCTGAGATGCTGCTGTTGCAACAGATGTCTACAGATGTCTTTGGGTAGAAAAAAATTATTGTTTTGTTTAGATTATCCTTTGTAGTTATCACCCAGATACACTGCCAAAACCCAGCTCTGCTGGTCTGACAATTCTCTGGTTTTGTGGAGTTTCATATTTGGTCACTTGCTGCTTCTGCAATAACCTTAGTAGCTACATGTACATTCAGAAATTAATTTTCTTTTAAATACATAGATATTCTTTAGCTACATCTTTTTTTCTTCTTTTCCTAATCATGAAGGATCTACAATGAGCAAGAAAGAAAATCAGTTTCAAAGTGAAACCTCTATTGTTTGATAGCATGTGTAGCATGTTGTGTCATCTCAAAAAAGGCATTTTTGGATCGGTTTCATATTGTCAGGCCTGGGGCTTTGTTAGTGTTCCGTCGGTTTTCTCAGCAGAAGTGTTTGCTGGCATTTGGGTGAGGGTGTCCAACCTCTTGTCTGCATGTATGAAAGCTAAAATTTGGCTTCTCTTCAAGAGTGTCTAGATAAAGGATGGAGATACTAGAGGCAGTGAAGCTGAGAGTGGCTCAGAGGTAATCCAGCTATTTATTTGTGGTTTGCTGGAAAAGCACTTGGGGATGGAGAATGGCGACAGCAGCTTCAGACTGTTCACTAAAAACCTGCACTTTGCTGCTCTAGGCCACAAAATTCACTGCTGGTTTGGGGTAAAAAATATGATTCTAATTAAATACATAATACAGATAGGAAATTATTCACAAGGACCTGACTTTTGTTCCTGAAGGACTTAGATAATCCTAGAACCATAGAACAGTTGTGTTGGAAGGGACCTTAGAGATCATCTGCTTGGTTTCAGCCACAGCAAAAGAGAGGGGAGGTTTCCATTTTCTCAGAAAGTGGTGCTCTTTATTTCAGCTTTGATGCAGGAGAGGTATGTGTGTATTTATATACATGGACTGAAAATCACTATATGACAGAGTGCCTGGCAAAGACACAAACATAAATGATTTCTTGGTAACGAGGCCACTTGTGTCCCTGGTACATCATTTACCTCCCCAAATTGTCGGGAAGCAAAAATTACTGTATTGTAGATAACTGTATTTGTAGTTTCTTTCTGAGCACGGGGAGGCAATGAAGTAATCTGTTCCATCAGCTTGTAAAACTGAGCTAATTAACAGACAATCAGCACTGATTGAGACAGCTGCATTCTTTACTGCGGGATTGTAAACACAGAGTCTTCACAGAATTGTTTTTACTGCCCTAAAGTGCAAGAAATTGAAATTGTATTTGATAGCCAAAATTAAGGACTTTTTAGTGCCAGTGTATCATAGCGAGGTTGACAGTGCCACTGCAGCTAAATCTG
Organism: Acanthiza pusilla; assembly: GCA_036630365.1. Taxonomy (NCBI): domain Eukaryota; kingdom Metazoa; phylum Chordata; class Aves; order Passeriformes; family Acanthizidae; genus Acanthiza; species Acanthiza pusilla. The sequence continues at coordinate 5,006,372 of JAXCHO010000048.1, forward strand.
TTGTTTTCATTCTAGGGTGATTTGTTACAGTGAATACTGGAGGGATTCTGTAAATTACCACCAAAGATTTTTTGTTCGTTTGTTTGTTTGTTTAAAAAAGTGTTCTAGCTGTCCTGTCTACCTTAGTTGTGATCATGGAGCAAGTGGATATTGCCTGTCCATGGCTTGGTGCTCATCCTGGGAGACATCTACTGATTGGAAATGCCAGATTTGCAGTGTTTAAAAACTATTTTCTGAATGCCTTTCTTAATACATCACTCCTGGAAGGTCTTTAAATAATTCCTGATGTACAGTTTAGGCTATGCTACTAGAAATGTTGGTTTAAAAACAGTCAGCCCCTGTTAAAAATACAGAAAATAGTCCTTGTGGCTCTGAACCAGCACCATTATTAGCATGAAGCATGTTAGTTTTTGTTAAATGCAGTTCTGGCTGCTGTCAGCTCCAATCCGGCCTCCTTGTGACTGTACATCAGCTAATTTTACTTCATGAGTCAATTCTGCTATTTTCCTTTTCATGTCACAGAAAATGAGCTTAACTAAGTACTGCAATATGTTGTTGGGAAACACCTAGAAAAGGCATTCTGCATTCCACCGCCTCTGCCTCTTGATTTCAGTTCAGCGTGAAGTGTGGTTGGTATTTATTTATGCTGGACTGTAATCATCCAGATTAAACAGAAAAACACGTAAAAAAATCCCTGAAAGCCTTCAAAATCTGCTCTTGTCTTTAACGTGCTTGTCATGCTTGCTGTTGGCATTAAACGCCAGATATACATTTCTCATTGTGTGTTGTCATGCCAGACTGAGTCACTGTTTGGGATTTACATCAGAAAGGATCCTAAGATGCCTAAATGGGACTTCTAGTAGTAGGAAAAGCCTAAATAAAGAAATTGTTGCTTTCTCGTTTCCTATTTATAATTTTTTTAGAAAACATCCACCAATTGCATTCACAGGGAGCTTCTCAAAAAAAAAGCTGTATTTTTCCCATCATGGGAAACTGCCTAAACCTTACAGCAGTGCCCAGAAAGTCAACAAACTCAGACCAAGGGAGGAAACATGTTAGTCAGGAGTCAAGGACTGTTCCCTGGAAACCCTCTGCCAAATACTCTTCCTGCTCAAATTGTTTATCAAACAGCAATTTCATTTGCCAGTAATTTTCTTCTGATCTTGTTTTTGTTGCTGCTGATTTCTTAACACAAGTTCCCCATGCAGCTTCCTCCATGCCCCTGTCCCGTGGAGCAAAGGCCACCAGGGAAGGAGCAAATGAGAATTTAAATGTAAATTTAAATGTAAATCAGGAGGAAAAGGGGAGCTGAAATTGGGCCTGCTAGAAGGGGGCCACTGGGTGGCATTTCCATTATGTATTTTATAGGTTTTCCCTGGTGCCCATGCCTGTGGTTAAGGATTTTAAATTTATAACTACAAAAAATTCCAAGTTATGCCTAGCCCCATCTTTTCAAACCATGTTTGTCATGGTGGGATAGTTTATTCATCCATTATCCATTTCTGCAATGCCCAAAAACATGAGAAGGGAGCAAAACATGAGGTGATTAGTTCAAGTCCATGGTAATTTTTTCCCATCCCTTAAGGAATTACTTTGTTGAAATGTGGTTTTAAGAGTATTTTTAGGTTGCTTTTTCAGCGTGTATTTATACTTTTGTTGGTAAATATTTTATATTCTAGTGTTAGGAAACAGCCGAAGCAGCTTTGAGATTGGAAATTGGATTTGGAGACTGAAGGATTATTGAGTGGTGGCTGGGATGGACTCAGGGTGGACATGGGTCTGTCTGTGATGGTTAAGCTTGTTAAAAAATAAAAATAAAATTAATAGCACATTCCATCAAAGCAAAATTGTGAATTTTTGTTCTAGAAGACAGTACAGTTAAGAGTTGAGTGAAGTTGACCAAAAGTTGAGCAACGAGTTCATTTTCATTTAGAATAAAAAAAGCTTTTTTTTTTTTTTTCCCCAAACAGCAAGTTCCCAGAACTCACTCTGAAACAAGCCTGTGTGTGTATATATATTATTGATTTATCGGTGGCAACCTGTACAGCAAGTTATAAATCCTGCTCTGTGTTCCAGGACGTGTCTCGCTTAAAGCCTGGTCATGCTTCATTTAGCAGCACAGCTTCGGCTGGAAAAGGGAGAAACTCAATACTTTAAATGCTGTAACAGAGCTTAGTTAGAGAGTTGAACTTTCTGATATTTAAACCACTCTTTTAAGACCACGTTTTACTTTGATCTGTGGTCAAAAGAATTATTTAATGTAGCTTGTGAATCTGATCTTCCTTGGAAGTGAGACATTACTGAAGGTGTGTTATTCCAAAATGGCAGTGTCATTCCCTTCCACCTGAGCACGGGGCTGCTGCATTTGGGCTTCAGACAAATGACAAGAGCAGTGCAATTAATAGTTTGTCATTATTCATCAGTTAATTGCTTTTTATTTTACACGTTTTTCCAATTTAAGGGCCACAACTCTTTTTAAAATCGCCTACCAAAAATGTGTTTTGTGGATTTTTTGGTCCTGTGCATCTCCTCCTGGAACCTCCTGGTTTGCTGCGAGCAGGACATGGCTAAGCTGTTGGTTTGTCCTTCTCCGTTCCCTGTCCCTTGTGGGTGAGGAGGGCTGAGGAGGGGACAGGGACAGGGACAGGGACAGGGACAGGGACAGTGACAGGGGACATTCCTCCTGCCCCGAGCAGCTGGGACAGAAGCGGAGGGGATGGGAAGGGCAGGCTGGCCCTGGTGGGATGATCACACCACGATGTCCTCGGTGTGGTTTTTGTGTTCGCTGAGGCCCATGGGTGAGTGGTGCTGTGGTGTGCTCAGAGCTTTGGGCAGTGTGGCCTCTGGCCTTGTGCTTTGGGCAGCTTTTGATCAACCAGCAAGAGAGGAGCTCGAGCAGATGGCCTTTACACTGGGTCTTGCCTAGGCAAGGGCTGTGCAAGCAGCAGTGGTTTCCTTTGGTTTCCCATAATTTATTTGATTTGGCAGAAGATGCAGTTTGAATCCCCACCACCCTGGAGCTGCCCTGAAAGTCACAAATACTAAGCTGAGGCTTTTTTTTGTTCCTTTCACAGTGATTTACCAGCGTGTTCGCCATGAACTGAGTTTTATCTGTAGACAGCCAGCACGGGGCAGCTGAGCAGGAGGTCACAGGGTGGTATTGTGATTTTTCTCCATGGCCAGGGGATGGTGGGTGAGCAGATTGCTCCAGGCTGGAGCAGCACTCGCTGCTTCCCACTGTCCCCTTGCTACCCATCTGAAATCCTTCCTTCTGGGAAGCCTCCCTGCAGCAACACTTCAATTAACTCATTACTTTTTGGCTTTTTCTGTTCGGTTGGAACCTTTGCTTTTAAGTGGAAGAGTGTGAAAATGACGGTGTGGGAAGTGGGGGAAGCTGTAGGCAGCTCCGGGCAGGACAGGGATGTGCTGTGCTTGCAAAACCAAGGGAGCAGAAACGAAGGGAGTCCTCTCCCCAGCAAACACTCACTTTTTAGGGAATTTATGGCCTCTCAGAGTGTGATGAACTGCAGTGCAGAGCCAAGCAGTGTTAGGTAACTGGTGGAGTGGGTTTGCTGACAGTTCCTCTGCCGGGGACGGAGCCCAAAGTGCAGGCTTTGGGTGAGCTGATGGAAGCAGGTGCTTCCACTCTGTGGAGCTGCTGTGGAGCCTTGGGAGAAGGCTGGGAAGGGAGCAGGGGCAGGGGATGCTGTGGATGCACTATTCTAAAAGTTTTCTCCTCTTTCTCATGGGGAATAGAGATTAGTTGAATTCTTTGCTCTTTCTAATCTTTTGTTTTGGTACTGGGTGCTGTAAGGCTTCGACCAATTCCCTTGGGGGGTGGATAACTGTTGACCAAGAATGGTTAGACTATTAATGCACATATAAAAGAACTAAATAAATCTCTCTCTCTTGCCATCTTGTCGGTGCTGTCTGCTTGATTTACTTGGGAGCCTCTGCCACAGGGTGCTGCTGGGGTCTGCTCAGACCAACCCTCCGCTCGATTTTAGCTCACCAGTGCTCCAGGTGAATGGTGCCACAGCAGGGATGGGCTGAGGGTGGAGCTGGTGGGAGCAAAGGGACAAGTTCCCATCAGGAACGTGAAGAGGAGAGAAGCTTTGGGGTGAAGGTTGAGGGTGCTACGAATGAAGCCTGAGCCTCATTTCTGGAGAGAAGTCAGAGCACATCACCCACGCGGTGCCCCTGTCCGGTGTGCTGTGACACTGTGACACAGCCCAGGTGCTGTCCTGGGGCTTCTGCAGCCATTCTGCACCTCGGTTTGAGGAGGATGGAAGGAGGGAGTAAATAATGCCAGAAGAAGAAAAACTACCTTTTGAAACAAATAGGCAATGTTTCATTATTTTCGTGAGTGAGAGAAAAGCCTTGTTCCGTACAGACCTTTGGTGTTAAGGTCTTTATAGCTCTGCACAGTCTCCAGTTTTGTATTTTCTAAAAAGTTTTGAATTCAAGATGTAGAAGAAAAGACAGGAATAATACTCTTGGCTCTGGCACTGCCAGGCTTTTCCCCTTGCAGTGCATTTGTTGCTGGTGTCGATGTTTGTGTGGCTCCTTTTGAAAAGCCAGTGCTACCTTTCCCCTCCTTCAGGATGGTTTGTTAGGTTTTTCCTACATTTGTGGCACTGGCTGGTGGTGTTGTGAGCCGACAAAGCCACAACGCCCTTTTTATTTACATTTTCCTCTTGGTTTTTTTAGTAGCCTACTAATTAGGGTAATTTTATTGATGGCTCCATTGGCACCTCTGTTGTTGCTTTCTTTGTTCTGTGCAGTGGCCACCACACACGTTGACTCCCTGTCCCAAAAGCATTGTGTAGAGCCCCAAATTTGTTCCAGTTAGAGCTTGTTTAAAACTTACTTGGAGTCAAATGACTTCAGTATGCGGAAATAAAATGTGTTTATTGAAATTTTCTAACTAATTCTGCGTGTGAAAGGTACTTGCATCAGTTTGCCAAGTGGCAAAATGCTTCTTAAGAAATTTATTTTAACGCTTGTGGGGTTTGATTATTTTTTTTCCCCCTAGGAGTGTAAATTACAGTATTCTGGTCTTTGTCACTTGTTCAGCAGTCACTGTTGAAGTGTAGGATGGGATGGTGGTTCTTGAGAGGTTGTGCTCGTGTTGAACTCTGGTCTTTAGACCCTCTAGAAAAGGGCTTTACAGCAAGGCTGAGAATTCGAACCATGTTTTACCTTTCTGAGCACTTTCAGCTTAGAACTGGGGCTGGCCTTTTACAGTCAAAACAAACATCAATAAAAATTCCCAGTGTCAGCTCTGCGGTTTCTCCCCAGCCATAATCTAAAGCTTTATCAGGTGAACATGCCTCTGTTTTTCCAGAGGAGCACACCAACCTTGCAAAGCAGTTTATAATTTCTGAAATATTTCTGAAATCCTTATGTAATCACTACACTGGCTTCTGGACAGGTGAGAACGATGGGGATTTGAGATGGAAGGGTGTTTGCCTCGTGGATCAGTTAGGGAAATGTCACATTTCCCCACGACACGTGGGCTGTGTGTGTGCAGAGCTGTGCCAGACGCTTCTGCACTGGTGTCATCCTGGCACCGGGAAATTTGCCTTTATTAGGAAATTAAAAAGTGCAAAAAAGCAACATTGAGAGCTTTGATAGATATGACAAATGCAATCCTGGGAGAGGATGAATACAGAAATGAGACTTCTGAAAACTCTTTTCAGTAGCAGATTATCAGTAGACTGGGGAACTGATTGAACTGGTGATAAAGGGAAATACCTTAAGTACACAGAAACAGGATTTCGGGGGAAGTGGTTAATGCTACATTTACTGGCAGAAAATTCCTAATCTGCATGAAGTTGTGGTTTGTGTCTGTCCTTGTAACAAGTACAATGAGGTTTATGGTGAATCACAGAATCACTAAGGTTGGAAAAGATCTCTGAGATCACAGAGTCCAACCTGTGAACTAAACCAGAGCACTGAGTGCCACGTCCAGCTGTTTCTTGAACCCTTGCAGGGATGGGGACTCCACCACCTCCCTGGACAGCCCACACAAACCCTTTCTGTGAAGAAATTCTTCCTGTTAATCTCTGCAGCCATGCTTAAGGCTTTCGAAGGCACAGCCTGGGCTTTGCATCCATGGCTAGAAGTCTACCAGGAAATGATCAGTTTGTCCTAAAGTTGTGATCTGTGTTTCTTGCTCCAGTGTAGGAGCTCTGTGGTAAATGCAGCAGGGATTAAACATTTTAATGTGGGAGAATTACAGAAGTTTGGGATACAGTTACATCACAGTACTTGCAGATGGTTATTACAGTTTGGGTTTTTTTGGTTGTGAAATGCCCATGCCAGGGCAGTTCTAACCAATAGCTGCCAGAAGTGGGTGAGGGAACAGAGAGTTCATAAATATCCAGGAAAGTTCAATTTCTTTCTGGAATCCTTTTCCAAAGTGAGTAGTTTTTCAGACTCAACTTTGAGAGCCTCCAGCCAGCAGCTCCCAGGTCTCAGGCATGGAGGGGCTGACTTGAATCTTCTTCTTCAGGAAAGGGAAGGGCCTTGTTGTGCAGAGCTGGTCAGCGGTGCAGACCTGCTGCTGGGTGATTATCAAGGAATGCATCTGCTAGACAAAGAGATGTCAGCCCTGAAGGAAAACAACCTTGAAACTCTCCTGCAGTCAGCCTGGAGTTTCATAATTACCTGGGGTCAACCTAATTGCAGGCTGGTGCCAAAATTCCCACTTCCCTGGTGTAATGGTGCAGCTCCTGGGGGCACAGGTGGCCCTGAACAGGGCACTGGTTCCATGCAGCAGCAATCAGGAGGGAAGGATGGGGTGTTTTTAGGCTGGCTGTGCTCTGGTGGATCCCATGCAGCTGTGGGGTGAACAGGGAGTCTAACAGAGTCTGGGAGTACCTGAGTTAAAAGAACACAAATTCACTTCAAGGTGATTGTTGTTACAGCGGACAGGGGATTGACCCTGCTAGCTGCAGATTTTTTATTTCTATACTGCCTGAAAGAAAGCTTTTAATGTTTGTTTTCTGTGGACTGCTTCTAATGACTCCCACGCTTAGGAGCATAAGACTTTCTTGTCTCCTCTCCTCCCACTGCCTCCCTCCCACCCCCAATAAATTTGTTGCAATTGGTCAAAGCAGAAGCCCTGGAGAGAGTTCTTTAGTTATCTCTGAACTGTGCCTGCCCTAAATCGATGGGACTTTGGGGCAGGGGGAGGGATCAAGGTCTTGCTTGTTCTCTCTCAAGATGTTCCTCCCTTTCTGCAGCGGTGATTGAATGGTGGCACTTTTGGGCCAGAAAGTTCATTAGCCACTCTTGAATCAGTGGAACTAAAGCTGCCAGCCTTTGAATCCTTCCCATAGCCAGGTCACCGCCGCAACACCTTTGAGCCCTGGGTTTTGTTTGCTTTTCATCGGAGCCTTTTTGATTTCAAAGGTGTGGAGGATGACACTGAGACGTGGGCTCCTATTTTCGACTCTCCAAGACACTTCTGTCTGTACAGAATTGCATCTCTTTACTTGTTCTGTACTTAGAGTGATTGCAGGGTTCAGGAAGGTGTTTACCTCTGAGTGTTACACAGTACTCAGGTTTGAAGTATTGAAGTTACTATTTGCTCCTTAAAATGTGCTGCCTTGCAGAAATAATGCATTGGCCACATTGAATTTTTCTTTAAAATTGGGCTATCTCGTGAGATTAAATCACAAAAGTATGAAAAATCTGCCATTAGTGCTTGTGGGTTGTAATGCTGTATCTATTATTAGGTTTAAATAAATAAAACTTGCATTGTACACGGTTCAAATCAAGTAAGGAAGAGAAGATTAGCGATTTTCCAAACAGTTTTGATTTGGGTCTTATTAACTATGACATGGCTTGAAGATTTAATATCTTATTTTGTGTCAGATCATGGGGTTGGATACCTGCTGTTCCTCAGCTGGAGTCGCATCTCGCGGTTGCTCATCAGGGCGAGATCGGGAGCTCGTGGGCTCCAGCCCCCAGAGCCAGCAGCTCCGAGCCGCGGTGTGCTGGCAGCTCTCCTTGGCAACGTCTGTGCCTCATCTGTCACACGGGGAAATGTTGTGTGGTGAGCAATTGTCACACCTGTCCCAGAAGGAGTTCAGAAAGTAAAGGGAAGGTGCCTGGCGGAAGGCGCGGTGGCACCGCCATCAGCCGAGCAGGGAGGGCGAGAAGGTTCTTTGTCATTTGCTACCTGACTCTTCTCACCATCATAGCAAAAAATACAAAATATTATTTATTGTTTAATCAGTTCTTTTTCTTTCTTGTCTCTAAACTCGGAAGCACAGGTCTTTAGAAGTCTTGTTTTTCCATTGGTTGCTTGCTAGCGCTCGATGTGGGAAACCGAAGCTCTTGGTTCTTTGCTTGACTAAAATTCCCTCTTACTTCTTGATTTGTGTTTTCTTTGCTTGGCTCTAAATGTGTGCTTCCTTTTTAAATATAGTTTTCCAAGTTTCTGGCCGTACCAGATTGTTTATATTTTTTAAAAGCCTTCTGCTTAGCCGTTATATTGCTCTTTATAGTTCTGCTTAACCACATTGGTTTCTGTTGCTCTTTTTTCTTGCATAAACTTAGCTGGGATGAATTTCAAATGTGGTTTATCCAACTGTTAAGTATTTCCCACTTTTCTGCAATAGATTTCACATATGTTACAGAATTCCAAACCAAGATCTGGTGGACATATTGCCCTGTTTCTTTTCTCAAAGTCAGATATAGGAGGATTTTTAAGCATTTCAGTGACAATATTTAGGTCACTGGCTCCAGCACACTGCTTGGCTTCAAATCCATTTTTCATATTGAGTTGGTTTCCAAGGATTAGGATAACTATGGTCCATTTTTTTTTTTTTAAACCCAACACACTTAATTTTATGCTAATAAACCTAAAGGGGGAAAAATATTGGTCCTCTCGAGCTGGGAACTGCAGAAGGCTTTTTATTGTCCCTCCAGAGATCAAACTGTGGAGTTACATAAGACAGATGTCCATCCATCCAGGATTTATCCATACAAAAATGTATCTAAAATTAAGAATTAGGCTTTTTCAGAGTATTTAGACAGTGGTATCTGTATCTATTATCAAGTCAGCAACTTGCCCAGCTATTTGGGGTCTGGTATTAGACCTAACAGGAGCTCCCAGGCTTGTGCTTGAGTTATGAACAAACTCCAGAGGCGTGGCTGGTGTTCTGGTGCAGAATATTGGGGTTTTTTGCAGGTTGGAGGCACATTGGCAGAGGGATGAGCTGAAGGTAGTCCTGCTCTAGCATGTTGTTCTCACTTTTCATGAACTTTCCTCATAGCCAGGCTTTTCTTTTGTTCTCACTTTCATGAACTTCTTTCTCATAGCCAGGCTTTTCTCTTTTTGAATTAATAAGGGGGAAACAGTGCCAGATCTCATTTATGAGTTCTTGGTTCTCTCTGTGACCTGGGGAACGATGTGTGCCGCCGAGTTGGAGGGGTTTGCCTTCATTTTTTCATGCTACATGGAAATACTGCAGCAGAGGCTCAGACTGACACAGAAGATGGAATATTGTTGGTTTCTGCATTGATAAGTGACCCCTGCAGTCTATTTTGGTGACGTTTGGAGCACAGCACTGAGTGCCTAAAACACTTGGAGGAAAATGGGAATCAGTGGAGCCTGTGCTTCAGCTGAGTAGGAACTGCTGGAAGATACCCTGGCATTCCTCATGGGCTTAAAAAAACATATTTTGGAGAGGAAATGGAGGTACCTGCTAATAATCTTGGAGGAACAGATTCCAATAATAGGAGAAGATAATTTTGTATTCAAATAAGGCAAGACTTAAATGGAAAAGAGCACTGCCATGGCAGTATGGAATTCTATACAGCATGTCATAGGAAATTAAGAGTGACTGAAGCGTAACCGGTCTGTGCTCGAGTAAAAGGTTAACCAATATTTGAATTAATGATTTTTTTTAATGGGATAACTCAAAAAGGGGAAAACCAGTATCTTTCACAAGCAGGCAGGTGAAAATAAACCTGGTTTGAATATGTCCAATATCTGTAATCTTCAGTGGATTGGGGAATTTATTAGGATACTGTGTTGTGTGCCACTGCTGCTGTCCTGTGTAATGCTGGCGTGGAGCCATGAATGCTTTTGAGGAAAATGGTGATGTTTTGGTTGTAAGATGGAATCCAAAATGCTGTAGAGCTTCATTTGCTGTTATTCAGGAAGTCAGATCTGTGGTGCTTTGTTCTGTGCTGCTCCATAGCCCATCCATCTCAATATCCCCAATAACATGATGTATGTACAAGGGTTTTTTAAAAAATTATTTCTGTGACAAACAGATCTCTGACTACATTTCCTTTTTTTTTTTTTTTTTCTTTATGTTTCTTTTTCTTGACAGAGAGAGCTCGATACCACAGCAACAATATTGGCGAACCGGCAAGATGAAAGTGAGCAGTCCAGGAAAAAACTTATTGAGCAAAGTCGTGAGTTCAAGAAAAACACTCCAGAGGTAAGGAGAAAAGCTATCCCAGTCTCTTGCTGTGGTAGATGGTCTTAGGCATGTTGAAGTGATGATTTCTTCCTAATGGTTTATTTCTGTAATTTTCCTGTGTGTATTGCCAGGTCCTTATCTAAACCTGCTTATCTCTGATGTTTTTCTCATCAGGCAGCTTTTGCATTCTGTAAATTCTGAAATATGGATTGATGTTTTTAGAGGAAGCATCAACAGCGGCCTTCAAACAGGCTTGCTCTAAATTATATAATAACGTAAAACCTGGAGAATTGCAAAAAAAATCCTTCACCAATCCAAACTCTGCGAGCACTTGGATGTAGAAAGTGACATTTCGCTGCCTAAATAAATCTATATCAAGGGCATAACTTCAAAGATGCTCATTTTTCCATCAAAAATCAAATTAAGTTCCACTGCTGATTTCACTGGAAACACAACAAGGTCAGGGCTGAGCCAAACTCTCCTGGGAGGATGAGCACGGAGCAGGTGTGGGGTAAAACTTGCAGGGACCAGTGAGAAAAGGGGGAAAAGTGAATATTTGTGAGAAGCTGGGGGTGTTTAACTCGCACATGTGCAGTGTGTCTGTGCTCAGGTACGTGCAGCTCCCTCAAACCCACAAATATTCTCAGTTTTTAGCCTCCTGAAAGCAGAGCAGTGCTCAGGCCTGGCTGGCTCCTCTGTTTGTTTTGTGGATTTGGGTGTTTTTTCCCTGCCGATTGCCAGCAATCTGTTCCTCCAGGAATGTTGTGGTGTTTCCAAGGCAGTTCCAGGGAACTGATCTGCCACTATCCATTCCTTCCAAGCCTCTTCCTGGGAGGGAAGCAGCAGGCAGCTCTCCTAACCTTTACTGCACCTTCTCCAGCAGCAGATGCTGCTCTGCTCCCTGTGGGTGCAGAGGGAGGGATGCTGACCCAGAGAGGGAATGTGGGAGCAGGAGGGACTCGTGGGGAAGAGGCAGGGTTGCCCTGAGGAGGCTTGGTGGGCCAGAAATTAATTCTGTTTGGAGGAAATAGAATTTGGGGACTGCAGGTTTGAAGAACAGGACTTTTTAAAAGGAGTGAGAGAATTTGAAGAGTGAGTTCGGGAGCTGTGAGAGGGTGAGTTGATTCCCTTTGCCAGCTGTTGGGAAGAGAAGGAGGAAGGAGAGAAGTGAAAGAATGTGGAGGGTATAGGAATTGTGCAGAATCCAGAAAATACATGGAATTCTGGGGTCACATTTTAATTGTTTGCTAGAAGCTTCAGTTCATACTACAAAACCTAACCTGTGTCCTGCTGCCTTCCTTTTCTTCCTGTAAGGAAAATGACAAATTCTTTAGAATGTGGCTGTAGCTGCCAGCTCCCATCTGATTGCTTGTTATACACAGATTTCAGGAGGATTTCTTCAAGCCAGTTGTGTTTTTGTGGAGCAGAAGGGGAGCAAAAACAAAAAAGCCCCAATGTCACCACACTCTTAAAGTGCATTGTGAGAACACCTCGGTAACTCAGTGGGAGAGGAATGTACAGAGGCAGATACATCCTCCTGTAGTTACTTTAAAAAGTGGGAAATGGTATGCATTTAGTCCTTTTCCAGTAAGGAGAATTCAGAAGTTAAATAATTTAATGGAAGGGTTTTAAGTATTATTTTACAAAAGACAATTTTGCAGCCTGTGTTCTCTTCCAAAATATATGAAATTCAGGGACAGCATTCGAAACAACATTCTGAACATCCCCAGTGTTAGAGGAAATTGGGATCTTTGCTAGATTCTACATCCTTGTCTTTTGTCCTGGGACCTCTGTGAAACCACATTCCTTTATGAGCCTGCATGGATTTTTTAGGTTTTCTTGCTTTGTCTAACTTCTCTGCTGTGGTGCTCTTCTGCAGCTTTCTCTCTAAAGAGCCAACTTCTGCTTTCTCTGACAGAATTAAAAATGAAAATGGGATCAGAGAATCAGAAGGAAGTATCAGAACTGCAGGACTAGGCAGCTGTAGCCAACTTGAGATGTAGTCTTTGCCCCAGGGCCATGGAGGAGCTCAGATGTGGAAGTTCTGTGTGTCCAGGGGATTTGCTGTGGTAGGTGTGGGTGCCCAGCTATCCCTGCTGGAAAACTGCACTGGATTTCCTCCTCACACAGAGCTTAAAGCCTGTGCAGTGTGTGTTCACCTTCAGTTGGTTTTGCACTCCCAAAAAGCAGGGAGGGCTGTGGGCATTTCTCAGAACTTGGACAGATTTGGGAATCAGAAGGGAGGATGAGCAACTGCAGCTCAGCCTGGAAACCTCCCCAGGATGGGAGACATCCTTGAGGTGGACAGGGAGCCACTGGCATTTCCAGACTGATACATTTGTGTTCCTAGAACATCCAGCATGCTCCTTTTCATAACAAAAGAGTTCTGTGGTAGACAGCCAGCCTGGATGCAGAATGTTCTTCAGATAGATAAATAACCCAGTGTACAGCCTGAGTGAAATTTCCGCCATGAAGTAACAACTTTCTTGGCATTAAAAAAAGAAACAAACCCACAAAGATGGAATTGTTAAATGTAACAATCTGTTTCAGAATTCTGCTTTCCATTTTCTGTTTCACCCTGCCTGCATCCCTGTTGGTGCAGCCCTGGTTTAGGCTGTGCCAGCATCTCCTTTTCCCTGCCATTGCCAGTCCCACCATAAATCAGGAGACAAATGTGGATTGCCTTCACTTTCCTATTCATTGCTGCCTCTAGACTTTCCGTAATGTCTGCTTGAAAGTTATCTCCTGCGCAGCAGAAAAGGATTAAAAAAATTACTAATGAAGTTCAGGATACTTCTGTTTCTTTTTACTTTAAAAATTGTGACAGATCTATCTGGGTCATTTCTGCCTTCCTTGCAAATTATCAAATTGCTGCAAAAGTAATACAATGTTTTCATGTTTAGAGGAATGACCCTAGGGCTTTTGGTATTTAAAAATGTTAAAATACTATTTCTGTCTTGGCATACTGGGAGATGACTCTGGGAAGAAGTATCTCATGTTTGGGAACTTTATGTGAACAGAAAATTCAGTGGTGCTTGTGCAGAAACTTGAAGAAAGGGTTCTTAACCTGTTATTGCAGAAATGCTCTTTAGCTCCTCACACCTTTTAGGAGGTCATGGCAGACCTGCTGCTCATAGATGTTTTGGGGTGTTTTCAGTCTCAATTTGTTTCCCCCTGAGCAGCTACTGTGGAAGGCTGAGACTGGTCAGGAGATTACTTGAAACATCAATTTTACATGACTGTTACTTGGAAGACATCTCAAAATATATCATGTGAATTGCCAGCCTGCATCAGATGATTATTTTCTTACAGTGACAAATCCTGAACTGTTGTGACCAACTGTGATATTTTTGGGGTATTTTAACCTCTGGGAAATTCTGGGTTTTCTTAATCCTGTCCTCATGTGCCAATTCTCATGTGAATTAGGGTTTGAATGACCATCTCTGACGGCTGGTGGTTTTTAGTCTCTAAATAATTTCAGGTGCTCAGGTTAATAATTTTTGGCACGAAGTGTAGATAGTTCCTACTGTCGATAACTTTGCCTTTGTTTTTACCCAGATTCTTGGTTCAGTAACCACTTTTTGCTTACCAATTTCTGTTTTAAACATTGAAAAGCTTATCTAATACTCCCCCTTTTAAGCCTGCTTACCCTCCAGGAACTCTCCATTGCTTTCCTCTGTGATTTGGCCATGTAAGTCAGGTAATACTGAGCTGTGGGGCTATTATAGGCTCACCTGAGCCAGGGGTCATTAAACTGAGCTCAAGACAAAAGACTAGCCTGAGAGGCCTGGCCCAGCTGCTCCTGGGAAATAAAATAAGCTGCCAATTTTGTAATGGGAGAGCTTGAGCTCTGGAAAATCAGGCAGATGTGAAATGCCTGCATAAAGCCCAGGTTTGGAGACAGAGCCTGCCCTGTTCCTGTGGCCCCTGGTTTCCATCCTGATGGATAGAAGTTGGATGGGTGATTCCTCACTGCTGTTGCCCTTGCAGTTTCTGGGTTTTAAATGAACTCAATTGGTGAGGTTAAGAAAGTCAAGATTACCTTTAAATGCCCAAATTCCCACCTGAATCCTGCAAAGCAGATTAGAGCAGAGTTATGGAGGGATGGGGGAGAACCTCTAAGCACAGGCAACATAAATTCTCAAACAGAGCTTTAAAATGCTCTGGAAAATGGAATATGGGAAGGTGCTGGAAAACAAAATAATATCTGGGTGGAGGGGGCAGCCTGCTGAGCAGCAGCCCTTGGTTGATCTCAAACAAATGACATTTCCCTGCCTACATCAAACTGCTTTCCATCCATTTCCCTTTTTACCCAAACTCTCTCTGCCATCCCCATCCTGCTCCAGTCTGTGGTGCCACTGCCCCAAAGAGAAAGAAAGATGCCTGTAAAATCTTTTGGTACATCAAAAAGTAATAATTTTATTAATCATTTTGCGTCTCAAGGTGATGCATATCTTCAAGATCCACAAGCTTTAAAAAAAAAAAATCATTATAATTGCAAGTCATAAGGAACTAAAGGAAGTTAAGACAGTTATTATGGAAGGGCTCCATTTCTAAAAGTGTAAAATTCTGAAAGTCTTTGTCTCTGTTGTTTCTGGAGTATTCTACTGAAATATCCAGCCTCTACAGCAAAAGATAATCAAATTAAGGGTAAAAAGAAAAAAAAAATAAATTAATTCTGCCGCTTGAGTTAGTTCTTGAAATGAGAGCAGGATCTTCAGGATTGTGGGTAGTGAATTGTGTTGATTCCCAGTGACTTCTCACAGTCAACTTTGGTCTAGTCTGTGTGACAAAGTGGAAATAATAACAAAATCTACTGAAAACACACAGTCTGTCTGAGGATAATTGATGTTCTCAGTGTCTGTGTACAGAGGGGTGAATATTGATTTGCTGCCATCTACAGCTGGGTTGTTCCACTCCTTTTATTGTTTCTTTTTTACTTCCCCCGCCCCTTTTCCTTTTCCCACTTTTCCCCTCTTTCTCCCCTTTTTTCTCCTTTTTACTCCTTTTTTTTCCTTTCCCTCCCTCTTTTCTCTTTTTTTTCCCTTTGATGAATACCTCTCCTTTAGGATAATATTTAGGTGCCATGTCCTACCTTCCCATGTTTTTATTCTTAAGAGGTTTGTTTGCCAGGTAAATAATTTTTATGATAATTTGTACCACATGGACTTGGAATTTCAAAAGCTAAATGGAGAAGTTTATTATTACTATTATTATTATTATTATTATTATATTTTTCAGAAAAGTAGTCAAATCTAGCTCCATGTCTTTAAATATGATCTAAACACCAACCCTGTGGTGTCAGAGGGGTTAAATCAGGTCTAACCTTATCCTGGACAGCTCTTATTCATGGTTTCAGTAATTTTATTGTCATTATTTAACACATATTTCACTTTAGCATATTCTCATTGTTAACAGGAAACCCTTCAGTGTTTCTGACACACATTTTTGTATAATGATCTCTTGCTGCCTTGCCATTGGAAGTGAGAGAACATTAAAACAATTGCAATTCACAGTTGTGTTTTCCTAGGATTCTCCTAAAACTGACCTCCATTGACCATTCCTACTGTACTCAGGAGACTTCATTAATTAATTATTTTTAATAATTATCTTTATTGTCTTGCCTTGTGCTGTTCCCAGCAGGGCAGGGTGGCAGTGGAGGGTGGGCAGCAGAATCTGTGCAATTTATTTGGGGATAACAGCGCTTGAGAAAGTCCTTTTAACAGATGAGGCCATATTTGGGGGATTATTGCTGTGTAGGATTTCATAGTTTGTGATTTTCAAACAGCATTTGTAAAGGTCTGGAACCCAGGAAAATAGTTCCCCTGACCTGCAGAAGTCACAATTGTGTTGTGTGTTTTTAGGCAGAGGAATTTAATTTAAAGCATTTTTCTGAAACCACATGGCCTAGGCCACTTGGAGTTACTGTTTCTATCTCCATTTGCTTCCAATATACCCTCAGACCAATTTTCTACAACACATTTACCTCAGAAGTCTTTTTGTAGATCTGAAAATACCCAGGCAATTACTTTATTTAAGAATTCAAAAAATATTCAAAAGGGGGACGTATCTGATTCAACTGAACCACGTTAGAGTAGCTGAACAAATTAATTCCTCTAAGTCACTTGCTCTTAGTAATTAAAATTTATTTCATTTAAGCATTTTCCTGGTTGGGCGTACTTGATAGCTGAAGAATTCACTTTTCTTCTGGCACCATCAGCTGCAGGTATTGGATTTCAGTAATGCCAAGGGTGCTGCATTTTCCATGGCAGAAAAGGAGAAAAGGGATATTTTGGGTATTACTGTGCCTTACAAAGGGACACACTTGTAAGCAAATATTTACAAGTTAATCTCCCTTGTTAAGCCGTCGATGCTGCAGTGAGTTTTGCTGTCAGTGAGACTGAAAGGAGGCAAAGCAAACAGTTTGTTTTTCCCCAGTTGTTCTTGCCTTCGCCTGAACCTTGCAGGGCTGACCCACTTGGAGAGTGGCCAGAGCAGGGGAAGGTTGGGGTGAGGGCTGCGAAATGAGAATGGTTTCAAGGTCAGAACTCAAGGAAAAAAAAACCTTAATCTCACAGAGCATTTGTCATCCTTCCTCCTGCAGAATGGTTCTGCTTTATATAGTGTGCATTAAGATATAACGTGATTTATTGATGTAGCATTGACTGGCTTTTAAGGGAAAATATTGTCATTTTTTTAGCTGAAATAGCTGAGATTTTTCTCACTGTGGTACCAACAATTACCATCCCTGCCATTCTTAGATTCTATTTTATGGTACTTATAAAGGTAAGTATAAAACTTGGAATTTTTATCTAGATCACTCTCAAAATGAGTCAGAAGTTCAGTTCCTAAATTCACACTAAACAATAGTTTGACTTATTTTCAAAAGTCATAAAAATAACAGCCATCAATATCCCTGCTCTTCTTTCCTTTGTGTATTTACCAAGCGAAGAAAGAATTAAACACCTCCAATTAGTATTTTTCCTTTTTACTTTGTGAACAAACGTTCTGTGACCCTCAGTTCATCCTCTGGACCACCTCAAAGTCACTCAGGTGTGATTAAAGGAACATGTTGTTCTCATTAAAATGATGATGTTGTCATGGATAATTTTTTTATTAGGACTTGCCAGTTACGAGAGATTCCTGTCATTGCTCTGACAGGGGATAAGTGAATAGTTGGATCTGCTTGAAAGAAAAGCAGAAACTCTTAATATGTCGAGTAAAAATACTCACAAACCAAATGCCCAGGGTACAAATGATAATTTGGAGCTTTTCTATTTAAAACCCTCCCAAATACCCCAAATTTCTGTAGGGCCGCTCTGTTGTGGTCAGGTTTGGATGAAGTCTTGGTTTTTAGGCAGAGCAATGTCTGTAAAATGCTCTTAAAACCTATTTTCTTCCAGGAATTTTTAGTGTGTTTTGCTTGCTTAAAACAAAAAAAGTGCTTCCTGGTAACAATTTTAAAGTAAATGAAATGACAGATGAGAATTAGAGCAGTTGAGAGTCATTTTTATTTTGGAATTCTTTTTGCATTAACACATCTGCAGTGTTGATGAATATATGGAAAAATGAAATTGTGCTTCTATCCTGCCATGTCTCCAGTGTGACAATAAATCACCTTTTTTTCCTTTTAAAATGTCTGGCCTTGTAATTTATGTTTGCATAACCCATTACTAAATTCATAGTAGGTGTTTTAGTTGGCAGGCACAATTCCAGGGATTCAGTGGACCTATTTTAATACTGAGCTTTTGTTACTGTTCATAATTATGTGTAGAAATATATGTATTTTCTTAATTATAAAAAACCAGCCTGCTTTAACTTTGGATCTCCTCTCACTTCCTCCACTCAAACAGTGCTTTAAAGCTTTGAAAGAATTAGTGCTTTTTTGACTTGAGAAAAGAAATGGCTTTACCAGGCTGAGGGTTTGTTTTTTTTTTCCAGTTTTGAAAAAACAAAACACCAAAAAAGTAATAAAAGTACAAAAAGCAAAGTTGCAATGCATCCCTGGTGCTATTTAGAATTTTTGAGGATTCTTTGTATTTTATAGTCCAGCTGTAAATATTTAGGGCAGCATCAAGACAGTATGCAAATAAAAGAATTTTTATTAATAACCATTATCTGGCCTTTGGTAATAAATATGTATGACTCACATAGGAATAAACCCACCCAATAAATATAAAAGCCATACAAAACCATTAACAATTTTTAATGGACTTGCAGATGGAATAATTTAATGCAACTGTAGTTACTCAGGTTCCAACTCCTGTAACTATTCCTCATCTGCTTGAAAGCTTTCATCTGAAATACATTGCCACCATTCAGGATTCCACCTTGTCTCTGTTTAAAACCATAAAGCTGTGGTTTCACAATTTTTGAAGCACTAACGCTTATTTATGGCCATAGTTCTGCACTTTTTAAGTGCAGAGGTGGTTATTTATCTATGGAACGTAGAGTGATTTTTAAAAAGGAAGGTTTTTTGAGAGCAGCAGCACCGGTGTTCAGCAGGAAGGGTGAGGGGCTGGGAGTGAGCTCTGTGCTGATCCTGGGGATATCCTGGCACAGGACCGCAGTGGGACAGACATCATTTGGGACACTGAGTTGTGGTTTCCCCATCCCTGGAAGTGTCCAAGGCCAGGCTGGGCAGGGCTTGGAGCAGCCTGGGATGGTGGAAGGTGTCCCTGTCCCTGTGGATGATCCCTTCCAACCCAACCCATCCTATAATTATTCCTTACTAAGACTGAAACTGTATAAGGATCCAAACTTGGGGCATTTCTGCCCCAAAATGGTTTTTTTGTCGTTCTGTGAAATAGGGAAAGCAATGAAAAATGTCACCTGCTCAGTTCATAAATCAAAGCAATCAGGTTTGTGGAACTGGATGAGGTAGATACAGCCTCATCACATTTGTAGAAAGCTTCTCCTGTGGTTTTCTATATGTTTTGTTTCCTACTGGGTAAATAACAACAATTTAAAATATTCTGAGGAGTATGTCAGGTTTGTCAGCGTGTCCAAGTGTGTGGGGACCAAGAACCAATTCATGAAATATTACAAAGTATATATATCAAAGTATAAATATCTCAAAAAATATTACAACAGCACCTTGTGTTCCTGGGCTGACTGCTGATGGACGAGCTGCTCTGTGAGGAGAGGCACCTGCAATCTGCACTTTCCAAGCTGATTTTTATCCGAAGCTTTCACTCGGTGCGAGATGGCGCTGGGAGTGCTTTAAAAACGCCCCAATGCGTTAAGACTCCTCAGTCGTGTTTGTCAGAAGCGATTTGAGTGCTGAGGAGCTGAACTCTTCAGCACTTTCCGTGCACTTTGGGGCATGTCCACACCTGCAGTGGAGCTTTGCTAAGGCTGCTGGTGTGGCCACGGGTTTCAGGTGCAGCTCTAATGCGTTCCTTGGCTGGCAGCAGCGGGCGGCTCCTTTCAAGCTGCCTGGACTGTGCTCTACCAAATTCCAGTGCCACATCTCCCGAACCTTCATCAGACAAATTAACCTCTTGCTGATTATCACCCTTCACATCTCAGCCCTGCTGATGAGGCACTGCAGAACTGGGATGGGTCAGTCAGCAGCACTCGATGGGAACAGGATGCCGCAGGTGGGCTTGGGGCTGCACTCACCTGCCCCACCTTGGCAGCAGCCAGGGCTTCTGCTCTCAGAATGCCTGGATCGCTTGATGGGCTGGAAAATCTATCCCTTGCTCCTTGGGAAACTCTTGTCCATTGCTCCCTGTGAAAGTATATCCATTTCTCCATGGTTAACTCTCCATTCCTCCATGGCTAACTATCCATTGCACCGTGGTTAACTCTTCATTTCTCCATGGTTATCTATCTATTGCTCCATGGCTATTTATCCATTTTTCGATGGTTGACTATCCATTTCTCCATGGCTAGCTATCCATTCCTCCATGGTTAACTATCCATTCCTCCATGGTTAACTATCCATTCCTCCATGGTTAACTATCCATTCCTCCATGTCTAACTATCCATTCCTCCATGGTTAACTATCCATTCCTCCATGGTTAACTATCCATTCCTCCATGTCTAACTATCCATTCCTCCATGGTTAACTATCCATTCCCCCATGGTTAACTATCCATTCCTCCATGGTTAACTATCCATTCCTCCGTGGTTAACTATCCATTCCTCCATGGTTAACTATCCATTCCCCCATGGTTAACTATCCATTCCTCCATGGTTAACTATCCATTCCCCCATGGTTAACTATCCATTGCTCCATGGTTAACTATCCATTTCTCCCTGCTTGAGCTTTTCAGAGCCTCCCTGGGTTGGGCAGTGCTCAGCTGGAGGAGCTGGGATCAGGTTTGCAGATTCCTTTGGAACTTTGGAGCAATCCAGCGTTGCTTCCTAGCCAAATTCAGCCAGGCACTTGGTTGCAGTGAGTGGCCAAAGGTCTCGATGACGGGCGGTGTGTGTGTGAGATCAGAAGGGAGAAAATCCCCCAGGTTCACTTCATGCTGCAGGGATGCTGATCAGTCATACTGTCACTCGTGTGAATGCTGAAATTTGGCTTAAAATCAAGAGCTGAGTGTGGACAGCAGCACTGCAGTGTGGGATACACCTTCAAACCCTGGCATCTTGCAAACCACACGTGTTGCTGCCCACGGTGCACTTGGTTCATCCAGGCAGTTGAAATAAGGGCAGCAATAAAGAAATGAAGTGCTGCTTTGTTAGGGATGGGGAGACATTATTAGTCTAAAAAAAGATTTAAACAAAATCAGCTAACTGGTTGAAGTAGTTCTTCAATTAATGCTTGAAAAAGCAATAAGTTTAAAATGTTCTTTCAGTCAGTCACAGGAAAAGGCATATATTAAGCTCACCTGTTGAGAGGATTATCTCTGCTAAACACACTCATTTTACTTGAGACCAAAATAGATCCTTTAAAAATTAATACTGAAATAGGTTTACAGCCGATAGAGAGATTTCCTTCAGACCTGTTTTGTGGTATGCTCATCTGCTTTTTCAGGAATTTTAAGCATTGAAGGAATGAAGTCAAAGCTGCTGCTTGTCTTTGAAATGGATGCCTCTTTGATAAGCCTCTGATCTCTGTACCCAGAGTTGTAGTAGCAGATTCAAACACTGATTGTAAAATTGGGAGACTAAAATGTAGCCACGACAGCTTCAAACACTCTGTCTCTCTGTCAGATTCAATGCACAGGACATTGCCAGGAGTTAAAACGATGCAAAATTAAAGTAGCCTACTAAATTTACCTGCCACGGAGAATCCACAAAAGAGCTGCCACTTCTAATCCTCCAATTCGTTTCAAATTATTATTTTTTCAAATTGGACTCCCTGATCTCTTCAGCTCAAGCTGTTGTAGAGATTTGAAGAGCTGTCTCTTCTTGTCAGATCACTGGTTTAATAATAATAATATCTTACATTTATATAGTCCTTTTCATCCCGCAGCTTCCCAAAGTGCTTTACAAGCTTTCTATACACAAAATCGTGCAACCACCTCTTGGGTGGCTGCTGCTCATCAGCTGCAGAAGTGTCTGGCAGCTCTTGCTCTCCTTCCTCGCTCACTTGAAAGCACCAGGGAGGGAGAAAAGCCATGGAGATGATCCCAGTTCATCCCAAGGGGGTGGGAATCCCTGCTGGGATGTTCTGCCCACCCCAAAACTGGGGATGCGCTAAAGAACAACCATCGCCACAGTCTTAATGGTTGGCTGTGTGATGATTTATTTCATTGTACTTACAGCCTGAAGAATCTTTGGACCACTCCTTTCAAAAATGTGCATGGGAAAGTGCAGGTACCTTGCACATAATGCAATTATTTAAAAAAAAAATGTAGTCCAAACCTCTACCCAGATGTTCTTACTCATCTGTTTTTGTTGGAGACCAATGCAGAGCTGTTCTGACCTGTCAGCAAGTGCCTTCCATGGTTTTTTTAAACCTCCAGGACCTGGGGATGATGGTGCAGAACAGATTTTTGTCAAATTAGTTCTAACTCTTGAGGTAATGATTCCTGGGAGGGAAGAGGCATTGAAGTGGCATGAGGCTGCTCGTTAGTGGGGGAGGCACAAAGTGAGTGCAGCCACTCGGCATTGGTTCTCCGAGGGAGAAGGGCAGGAGCACACTGATGGAGGTTTAGACACAATTAATGTAATGGGGCCAGGTTTCTGTAAGGATTGATCTGGCTTGGTTTTTTATTTCCTTTAGTACTTCTGGGTTTGGCTTCAACTGTGCCCTTTCCAAGATTGCTGGTGCTGAAAGGTATATTAAAAAAAAGCAAAAACCTCAAACAAACAAACAAAAAAACAAACCAAACAAAAAAAACCCCAAAAACCAGGGACAACTAAACTGAAGAGTCACTGACACATCTGCAGAACATCCTGCTGTGCTGTGCTCATCTGGATTTGGATCATGTCCAACCGCATAACTTTTTCAAATGATCCTGAATTTTGTGTTCTAGATACCATTAGAGACCATTTACTGCGTCCAGATTGACTTCAAATAATCCTGCCTTCTTCCTTACCTACCCTTTGGGGGTGGAGAGGATGCTAAAGAGGAAGGCTTCTCTTCTGCCTGCAGGGAAGGGGCTTTACTTCAATGGTTTGGAGCCAGGAAGAGGGAGAGCCAGAGACCCAGACGTGGTCTCAGAGGCCTTAAAAATGTGGAAAAATAGAAAGTGTACATCCATAGACACTAATGCTAATGGACACTTATCCTGTCTCTGGCTGTAAATTATTGAGATCCTGCTTCTATCTGGTAATGCAACTTAATCAGAATCAGTTTTACTGCTCAGACCCCATAGGGAACCTTCTAATTTCATTTTATTTTACATTTTGTCTAGTCACTGTGCTAGGAAGCTTTGTACGCATTCTCCTGGTGCCATTTGGAAGTGACAGGCTGTTGTATTTACCTGAAAACCATGGCCTCAGGCAGGTGCAGCTCAGCGCCATGGCTTTTTCCCTGGTCACTTGGTCAGTCAGGGGGACACAAGGTGCACAGCAGTTTGCAGTCCTGCCCTCTGTTGAGGGCTGGGGTGATAAAACATGCCAGTGCCAGGATTTCCTGAGCACAGTTCCTGCTGCTGGGCTGCCCTGTGCAGAGCATCTCTACAATTTCGTCTTGCAGCCTTTCTGAGGTGCAGCTTTTTCAGTTCTTTCTGTAAATCTGATGTCTGTGGTGCTGCTCGTGGCCTCCTCCCCGCCCTAGCGCTGGGTTTGGGTTTTTCCCGTCTCCCCACGGGCAGCAGCAGCTCTGCAGGCAGGAGCAAAGCTGGGAATGAGCTCCAGACCTGCTTCACGTGGCAGATGAGCATCAGTCACTGGGGCTGTCCAAAGGCTCGATGGTGGCACCGATTTTAGAGCTCCAATTTTCCCAAGGCAGTGTGGCATGGCACCAGAGCTCGCCCTGCCCATCCTGCCTGCAGGAGGTGACACTCCAGCCATCCCCTGCTCCTCCACGAAGGACAGGCACCAATTTTGCTGTGCCAGCTCCAGCAGAGCTTTTACCTTCACACAATACATGACAAGGGGAGGCGTTTGGGATGGGCTGAAGGGCTGACAGTGCTGCAGGTCACATCCCTCGTGCTGCTGAGCTAAAGGACACAGCCCCATGTGGTTTGCAGTTCCCTGTCCAGTGCTGGCACTGCTGATGCCCAGAAGATGCCGTGCCCATCTCCCGTGCTGACCACGAGGTGAGCAGCACTCGTGCACCCCTCAGTTCACTAATGACCATATTTCTGTTCTCTCAGCCCAGCCTGCAGGTTTCTTAAAGGGATTACACTCCCAAGCCTGGGATTTAAAGCTGGGTTTAATGAGTTTGATGAGCCTGTGTAGCAGCCTTGCAGAGAAGCCTGTCTGTCTAAATAGCATTTTTACAGCGATTCCCCCTGCTCCGGAGATTAGCGAGATTAGCGCGGGAGGGCTTCTTCCCCACGGATGGGGCCACGGAAAGACAGGCTCCACTGATCCCTGATAGCCAAAAAATGTGTCTTGAGACTTAAAATAGCATCTCTCCAGTGCTAGAGCCCTTTGTCCTGGCCAGCACGGGTGTGAGGAGCAGGGTGGATGCTCAGCTGCATCTCCACAGGCTCTCACCCTCACCCCATCTGTTGTGGAGGATGCTGCCTGCAGATCTCCCAGAAGTGATAACTCGCTCTAAAAAAACCCAAACCCAGCCTTCGGGATTACTTATTAAAGAAAGGGATCTGTGAATTCACGGTGTTTACCTCGATTTCTGTTGGAATTCTCTAACTGTGAGCTGGCAAAAAGGCACTCGGATGTTCTCTCTGTGTATATTTGCATTTTTATATTTATGTGTATGTACACACATTAAAAGTAGCTCTACTCAAGAGATAAAACTGGTGATAAAGAGCAAGTGGGCTGCAGAATCCCTCCAATGGACAGGCTTTTCCACTGAATTCTGGCTCAACAATAGTGTTAGCACATTTTTAGATGTGTGAATACATAAAAATAAGTCTTAGAAAATAGCAACCGATAAGGGATTTTTTATGTGAGCAGTAACTGGGTAAAATAGGTAAGGGTAGATGGTATTGGCTCTTAAAACCTGTTGCTGGTCCAAAATTAAGTATTACTGTTCTGTTTTCCAAATCAGTGTAATTATGGAGCAAGGAAGAAAGATTTCTGCATACCTTTTAATTTTTTTTTTAAAATAAAAGTGAAAGAGACAGCATGTTTTGTCTGTGGGCTTTTGAAATATTAGAAGTATTTTGGGGAGATAGGCTAGCTGGCAGAGTGCATGTTGTTGGACTGCTGTTCATGAAAAAGGGCAGCTTTTGGTGGGTATGAGGATTTTGATAAATCTGATCACACACCCATTTTTGTGACCTTAAAACAGGGATTCTCCAGTCACAGACCTTGGAGGAAAAACTTGGATAACTCTTCCAAAACTCCCTCTTATTACTGCAGTGATCACACACTAAGTTCTTAGGCACACTCAGTTTCTTTTTTATAAAATACCCTCATGTTTCAAACATTTAGGAGAGAGATAAATGGAATTTTGGGGGATTTGGGGGCACTGTTGTCTGTTTTGTGGTCTTACTTCTTTAAATCACAGCATCTTTTTAAAGATGTGACCTTTTAAAACACACCCCTACTTTATACGTGTATATATGACCCTGGAAAAGGGGGAGAGAGGAACTCGGAAAAATACAAAATTTGAAGTTGTAAGTTGTCTTTTCCCAGTGACAGTTCTTTGGTGGTTTGTGTTATTTTCAGCTCTGTAAAAGAGGGTGAAAAAGTGGGGATTTTCCCCTGTTGATCCAAGCAAATGCAAAATGCTTGGCATCAT
The DNA here is from genome assembly GCA_036630365.1 of Acanthiza pusilla. Taxonomy (NCBI): domain Eukaryota; kingdom Metazoa; phylum Chordata; class Aves; order Passeriformes; family Acanthizidae; genus Acanthiza; species Acanthiza pusilla. Next base: position 5,032,103 of record JAXCHO010000048.1, read on the forward strand.
CTGCAGCATCATCTGCAGCATTTAAGGATAAGCAGAAAATTTGGTGCCAGCAGCATCTCCAGCGTTCTTTCTTCCCTCAGCAGTGATCTGAAGGAGGAGAACAAGGCCCACAAGTCCTGACTTGCTGCTGCCAAAGAGGAAAGGCTATAATTGAAACTTTGGCATTGGCTGCCTGTCCCTTTCATAAGGATTTGCTTTGTACCTTGCAGGATTAAAAAAATTGGAAGTGAAATACAATCAGGTGTAAATGATGTTATATAAAATCTTATTGCCAAATCTCTGCTGTTAAGAAATAAAGTATTTTTTTATTGAAACGAATAATTTAATTTTACCAGTGTACTGATTTTTTCTTGCTCTCAGAGTAGGAAAATTGGCAATTAGTATTCCAATAACCTAGTCTTATGGAAAGATTTGCCTGTTGTTAGATATGTTATAATTTATATATTACATAAAACCCACTGTGTTCCATGCTTTAATATTGTTCAATCATTTAAAATTTGTGCCAGGAATCAGAATGTAATGTTGGAATTAAAGTTCAGAACATTCAACAGCTGCATTTGTTGACTGCAGGAGATAATGAAGGGATAACTGGCAGATACATTGTGCTTGAACCATCCTGGGTTTTAATTCAATTATTTAAGACCCTTGGACACAATATTGAAGTGTCTATTAGTAAAACTTGCACGTTTTCTCCCGTGTTGACAGCTTTTAAAACCTCAAGGATTGGCTGGAAAATGGCAGTGAAACCTGAGTTCCAAATGGCAAGGAGGTGTGTTTGGAGCTGCTCTGCTGCTCCCCTTTCCCCCTCTTGTTGAGGAGCAAATCCTGTGTTTGCAGAGGGATTTTGTACAGGGCTCTGCAATCACTGTGGTGCCAGCACAGAGTGGGATTTGTTTAATAAAAGATTGAGGAAGAAGAACTTTGGTGTTTGGTCTCCAGCACAGTCACTTTGTGAGCTGAACATTCTGGAGCCAAAATGAGAGAAAGGTATTTAAATCTTCGAAACAGAGCTATTTCTGAGAGTTCTAGTGGCTTTTCTTAATATCAGTGGGTGGATTTAAAAAAAAATAAAAGTGCTTAGCAGATAAATATAATGAAATGTATCTTTTTAAAACCAGGGTCTTTCAGGTTGGGATCTTTGGTTGGAGATTTTCCAGGGCTGGATGACTAAGTAAGAAAAGACAACTCCCAAAGCTCCTGGGTGGAGTTCCTCGACTGGTACCAGCAAATTCCCAGAATGGAAAACAATTGCTCCTTAATTGGAATTCTTTCACCCAAAGATTATTCACTTATCAATACTCTAAAAATATCCTAAATAGTTTCCCAGAATTCTGAAGAACAGTAGTTGTTTTAAGTGTGGTTGTTCATCACTGGTACATGTGCCCTGTGATGCTTTTTTGTGTTTCTTTAGTATTTAAGAGCAGAAAGGAAGAAACAGAAAATTAAATTGGGTGTAGTACAACACGAACTGCTTCCTGTGAGGGAAGACTGGGAAAGGTCAAACATTCTAAAAATTTAATGTAATTTTTTGGGGAAAGTGGTGTTGGTTGGTTGGGGTTTTTTGTGGCTTGGTTTGGTTTTTGGTCGGTTGGTTTTGATTTTGGTTTGTTTGTTGGGATTTTTTTTGTTTGGTTGTTTTTTTGTATTTCTGTTCAGTGTAAAATTGCATTTTGTGACACATTGAGATAACAAAACTACATTCTTCAGTACGAGTAGCTTAACTTTCCTCAATAACTCTCGTGGAGTGTTGTGTTCTGCTGAAGTTGGGGGTAAATGCCAAATTTTTATATACAGGATGACACAGTGAGTCTGTGTGAAGGAGTAGAGGGCAGTAGGTATTGCTTTAATATTTGTAAAATGCTTTGTAGATAAACACTAAAATGCTTTGTAGATAAAATAATTTCCAGATAGAACAGATTGCTGGAAATCTGTGTGGTCTTGCCATCAGTAAATTTTCAAGATTTTAAAATTTCAGATGCATCTTTCTATTGTGTTTCTTAGGCATGAACGAATTAGGAGATAGTTCATGGTGAGGACAGTAAAAATCAGTGTTTTCTCCACACAATATCAGTACTTTCTGCAAAATTAAGTTCTTGAGGTCGATAATCTGTAAAATCTGGAATTTGCTAAAAATACTAAATGTAGAAATCCTTTTTAATGTGAAAAACATCTTAATTACTTTGAGGAAACTTCCTACTTTTATAAATATGGTATTTTGTTGTACAGAATTTGTTGTTTACTTTGAATTTACTCCTAGGTTTTTGTATTAAAGGCTGATGTTAGATTCTTGCCCTCTTACCTAGATTTGTTTCAAATCTGTCCCCAATGGTGCCAGTAAATTGCTTTCTGCCCCATATCCTCTGACACCTTCTTCTGCAGGAAGAAATCACTGAATCTGTATCATGAAAGTCTTGTTTGGACTTCCAAAACAAGTTCTCCTGGGATTATTGAACACTCTGTGAATATTTTGTGTTCATTCTGGTCCTTAGGTTGGACCTGGCAATAGAGGAAGCCAAGCCAGAGGCTGGAATTCCCAAAAAAACCTTTCCTCTCAGCTGTGAAGGAGAAATGTTTAGCAGGAGCTGGAGTTTCCTGATTACTGAGCAGAGGGATGAGATGGCAGAGGGAGAACAGGGAACTTTGCTGGGGCAGAATTCACATCCAGGACATTTCTGTGCCAGGGAAACCCTGCCAGGGATGGCAGCGCAAGTTTTGTGTTATATTGGAAATTTATTGTCTGCGTTTACTGTCCTGTTAGAATTACCTTAAGCTGAATTTTCACGTGTTTAGCTGTGGCCTCTGTGAGAAGCAGGAGAGCTCTTAGCCCAACTCGTGCTGAGACTCCTTTTGTTTCGCTCTCTTCCCTTCGCTGAGGAGCAGGAAGGCTCAAAGAGCATTTTGAAGGCTCAAACAGCACTTCCCAAGAACGTGCCTGCACGAACCACTGCAAAAATGGATTGCAAATGCCTGGAGGATGCAACTTTATTTTTATTTGTGCACCATTAGTGGTAATTAACCCTTCCCTTGGCGAAGACTGGAGCTGTGTCCAGCATCGATCAGCCATGGCAGTGAATGCTGGAGTTCCAAGCAGGGATTTCATCTACAGCATCTACAGTGGAATTTTCCATGGATTGCAGGACAAGATAATACCTTCTCTCTTCAGAATGGTGAGGGAGGTTGAGGGGAGTTTTAGGAACCAACTGGACACAGAAAATCTGCTTCTCAGGGAAGTGTAGCGCATCCTCCTGGCCTGGGCTCTGTTTATTTGGCCATCTCTTTCCTCACCTCTTTAGTGATGCTGATTAATCAGATCAGTATCATCATAAGTGTCTTATGGGTCTGTCTTTTCCAGAGATTTAACAGCTCAGTCTTTCCTTTTTTTTTTTTTTTTTCTGTTGGCAGGATTAACGGTGCTGTTTTCTTTCCATGGAGATGGTTAAAGTTTTAGTATTGTTTTTGTCAGGTCGGTAGTTCTGAGTAATTTTTGGTGGCTTATTTATACAAGAAGTTAGTTTATACACTCCAGCTTGTACTTATTCTGGCTGGTTCTCTGAAATCCATGTAAAGTAGCAAAGCAGCGATGCACAGTAGGGGAAAAACTGGAAAAACAAACCTCTGGGCAGAACCTCCGTGCTGGTTTCAGCGCTGCTCCAGGTGATGGTCTCACCCTGCACTGCCCACATCCTCTTGCAGATAGTTTTATATCAGTTTGTGCTTTAAAGTCAGGTGTTTATTTAAAGACTGGCCAGGCGATCAGTAATCCTTGTGTGGGATCATCCACACGTGCTTGTGTAACGTGTTTCTCAAGAGGCAGATCCTGCAGGATAAAACTCCTATAAAAATGGAGCAGAAGTGCTTTCAGTAGAGTTCCTGAGCTGTGAGGGTTTCTCTCCTCGCACAAGGGCACAGGCACTGTCTTTATTCCTTCTTCTCTCCGTCTGAGGAACCCAATTCTCTGTGGTTGCATTGAAGAACTCAGCAAAGCTCGCAGCTTCTCCTTTCCCCTAATTTGACCCCAGCTGCAGAAAGTTGCCTGAAGTTCTTGCTTTTCTCATCGACTGCAGCGAGCAGGTCCTAACAGGACTCCTGAATTTCACCAACTGCCTTATTCTGGGTTGGCTCCATCTTATCGTGTGCAAGCCTGTTGTTGGCCTCCAAGCTGGAAGTGCAGTATTCCCCAAGCAGAGGGATTTGGGAAAGGTTCTCATAAAAGAATTGTCTTGAAGTTCCAGTTGACCAAAATGGCTTTTCATGGGAAAATGTTCTGATGAAGTTTTAACTGGGAATGGTTGCTCCCAGACAGCTCAGCCCACAGTGAAGGAAATTACCTGAGATGAGGTCTGGGTTGAGGGTGTGAATTCCCTGAGGATTTGGGTCAGGATCCTTTGCTGAAGTGTTGCTGTGGAATTAAACAAGAGCCGTCCATGCCCTGCACAGAGGGTTTAACTCTGATCCTCTGAGGTGCTTTCCACCGTAAAAGCTTTTCTACTTGCAGTGCAAAGGGAGATTATGTCTTTAAGGTGAACATCTTCTCCTGAATTATAATTTATATTACGAAGAATTTTTTGGACTCTTTCAGAAAGTCAGTCTGATCCTGAAAACACAAAGATTTGTGATTAACCCCATTTGGTTTGTGGCAGTGACCAAGCAGGCGTTGCTTTCCACCCCTCCTTCCTTGTCCTTCACCCACTTTTGATGGCTGGGAGAGGGTTGGGCATTTCCTTCATTCTGTTTTTCCTTTTTAGGAAGGGTTTTGTGGGAAGGGAGAACTTCCATGTGGATGTAGGAATGCTTTGCAGCAAACGTGGGATATGTAAAAGTCGTATCTGATGCTGTCCCCTTGTCCCCTGTCTGTGGAAAACTCCACGAAGGGTCCTGGCCTCCCACCTCGGGTGAGACTCCTGGAGCACACGGGATCTTCGAATCAAAGAACAGGAACAAAGATGAAGAAATTCCAGAGCAATTAACTTGTTGTGCAATATTTAAATTATTTTTAATCATAGTTTTACCTCAAATTATAATTTAAGATATATCGTGTAATCACTAGTAATACAAAATGAAAGTGGAAAGGGCATGTTCTTTCTTCTGAACATTCTCCATATAATAATCAGCTAATAACTCTGTCTGCTTTAATTCAAAAAGTTCCACTCGCTCAGTTTTTAAGTTGGCAGGCTGCTTTTTAATTCTTCTCATCTAATTTGTTGCAACATGTATGAAATACACGGGTTAATTTGAGTAAATACAGTGAAGTTAATCAAAGGAAATGATTACAGAAGGAACCCAAGAGGGGAGCTGGATATCGCTCAGGAAGGCATTGTGTAGCTCTGCCAAATTAATTAAATACTACTGGTTAAAATCAAGGCTTAGTGATAAGAATCTTGTTGAATTTGGGCTACAAGCGACTTGTTTTAATGGGTGAAACGATGACCCTTTTTCTGTTTCCTGACAGGCTGAGTATTCTCCTCCCTCCCACCACTTTTAACTCCGAATTTCCGCGTGGATTTCCCGCAATGGGCCGAGCAGGAAAGTCCTCACGTAACTCCTGGGGGTCGCTGCTCCGCGGTGTCCCCACGTCACCAGGACGTGTCCCCGCTCCTCCAGAGCTGTAATTAACTCGGAGCTCGGCACAGCGCCAGGAAATCAACCCCAATTACCGCATTCCCCCGTCGCTATGCCCACTTCACGGCTCCCACTAATTTGAGGTGGCAAGTTCCAACTTCCCGTAGTAAAATCGTCAGTTTTTGCACCGTTTTTCTGCTTTGAATTCTGGTATTTTTTGGCTCTGTGAAATTGCCGTTGTAAGGGCGGTGAGGGATCATCCCGGAAAATCCTCATCAGATTATTGCAGTGATACCATATAAATACAGGAGGTCTGGAGTCGTGCTTGGTTTTTGTGTAGTTTAACACAGATCAAAGTGGGGCAAAACTCAAAAATACCGTCTTTATCATCAAAACTGTGTCTGCAGTTAAATGAAGGTTCTTGTTGGGGGATTAAGTCAGTGCTGCAAATTAAAATATCTTCAGAAATCCCAGCTTTTTCTTCTTTTCCATCACTTGGCTTATGGGACCTCTCCGACTGTTGCATTTGCTGTCCTGTCAATGCCCAGTTCCATATTTAAATAGCTCATTTCTTTTTTTGCCTTCTCTTGAATTGGTTTTCTCAAATGTTCTGTAACAACTTCAGGGAGTTACAGGGAGCTGGGACAAGAAATTGAGTTAATCTACACGACGAAATAACGCATTTCAGCTGATTTCTCAGCTCTCAGTGTTGCAGTGAGGGGTGGCAGAGGCACAGCCTCCTGTAACCTCTGGCATTTTCCCATCCAGAGGATGGGATCCTCAAAGAACACCTTGACTGGGGTGAAAGCTCCAACAGGAGGTATTTCCATGCTCTGGGCTTCTGACATCCTGCCCAGCCAATCTGATCCAGCTTTTATCCTTGAGTATTTAACTAATGTGATTATCTCTTCCTAAACTTGTTTCACTGCCATAATGAGTTCCTGCTTTGTCACCTATTAATAATCTGATACAGAGAACTGAATTAATGTGTTCCCCTGTATTTCTCCAAACATTTGCTCCAGGGCCAGATCATTGGGTATTTTAATTCAGTGGTAGATAGTGGTTTTGACAAGAAGATTGGTTAAGTTGGGAGTTCATTGAAACACATTCACTGATGGGTTTTTATAGTTGTAGCTTTGCTTTGAGTTCCCAGGTAACATCCCTAGGATTAATAATTTGGATTAATTCCAGCTGCAAAAAAATAAATTTTGTACTTTGATTATGACTAATAATTGTCATTAATGAAACTGCCATAACTACTGTAACTACCATGGTTTTTCACTGTGTCCTTAGCCAGGGTTGATGAATTCCACAGGCATGAAATGCAACATTCTTACTCTGCAAAACTTTCCAAAATTAAATATTTGCACTTTTCTTGATTGGCACAACAGCAATACCCTCTAAAGAAATAGTTTTTATATATATACACACACATATATATACCTCCACCCCCTTTACACCTCCTCCTTTTTGCATCTGGCCCATGCCCAAAGGCACAGCAATGTGGCACCAGGGTGCTTTTCTGGTAAGTGGCATTCTGCAATTTTTGCCTTCCATGACTCAGAGTAATTTCTTGTTGTAAAGCCCCAGTTCCTTCCTTCCTTCCTTCCTTCCTTCCTTCCTTCCTTCCTTCCTTCCTTCCTTCCTTCCTTCCTTCCTTCCTTCCTTCCTTCCTTCCTTCCTTCCTTCCTTCCTTCCTTCCGCACCATTCCTTCCGCACCATTCCTTCCGCACCATTCCTTCCGCACCATTCCTTCCTTCCTTCCGCACCATTCCTTCCTTCCTTCCGCACCATTCCTTCCTTCCGCACCATTCCTTCCTTCCTTCCTTCCTCCACATTCAGACCATTGCTGTCAAAGGTCTGTATTTAAATAGGATTCCAGTACTGGGGGTGACCAGCCTGAATAAAGCCATCTCAGAGCCCAAACTGGCCCTGGCCACTGCTACATTTATTGGCATTTTCTTTCTTAGCAAAGTACATTGTTAAAAATGAGGTTCATTCTGCAGGAAGTATTCTCAAGTAATATTTCCACATCTCTCTGTCCTTTTAATGCAGTAACTCTAAGCATCTTCCTCTTTGGCTGTTAATAAATTAACTGTCTTCATCATTTTGTCCTCATGGACCAGATTCATCTTCCTCACTGGTAAGGCCAGGAATAGGAAGAATATTGCCAAACTTCCAGAATATCTATATAAATTACAGCCTTTGGAGCTCCGTGGATCTGCAGGATCCTGAGATGACCTATCAGAAGATGATTTTTTTTTCCCCCACTGCCGCCTTGCCCAGCAGCTGCCTTTAAGGAAGGCATTTCTGATTTGGGTTGAAGGCTGGGAGCTGCAGCACTGAGCTCCTGCAGGGGAGAATGGCTGCTCCCTGCAGAGCCGTGGCCTGGGAACACCACCGAGTGTCACACACTTGGCCAAACAGCAGCAGCATTTCACAGCAGCTGCCTGTGCAAGGGGCAGGATTGCAAATGTGGGATAACTTCCAAAGTGCTGCTTCTCTGCGCTGGTTTCTTTGTGACCTCCTTTCAGTGATGTTTGAGGATGGACGGCTTTGGTTTGGAAGGAAATTTTTGCAGAAGCTGCACAGCAAACTGCAGAAACAATAGGAAGTATTCATAAAATACTGAGGTGGTTTTGAGACAGATGAGGATGGTGTTTTGGCTGTTAAAGAGTGCTGTAGATAAATAACATTTGGGTGGAGAGGTTGTGGAGTCTCCTTCACTGGAGGTATTCACGAGCTGTGTGCTAATCCTGTGCCATGTGCTCTGGGGTGACCCTGCTGGACCAGGTGACCCAGTGAGGTCCCTTTCCAGCTGGCCCATTCTGTGGGGACAGGAATAACTTCTCTTTAATCTTAGTGTCTCTTGAATAATGATAATATTCAGTACCTCACACTACCTCCCCTCCAAATCCTCTTAAACTCCAACATAGTTGTACCCCATTGGAAAATAATGACTTACATGCAAGTTCAGAGATCTGTCTGAGGTCCTGGCAGGAGCTTGGTGACAATTCAGAGCAGGACTTGGATTCCCTCCTCTTTTTAACCTGATATTTTAAAAACAGTGCCTCTGGGATTGGCTCAGCAGTCAGAGCATGGTGCTGATAACACCAAGGTCATGGCTTTGGTCTCTGGATGGGCCAAGTGAAGATTGGGCTCGAGGATCGCTGTGGGTCCCTCCCAGCTCAGAATATTCCATAACTGCAGCACAGGTGGGTGTGAGGGCTGTTAGTGGGGTGGGTGACTGTGGGGTGTGAGCAGCTCCTCCTCGAGCTGCTGAAACAGGCTGGGGTTTGTAGGTTCAGCGCCGTGCCTCGTGCCTGTCCCGTGCCCTGACAGCCCAGCTGGGGACCAGGACCGAGGCTGAGCATCTCCAGAAAAGTACTGCCAGGCTGAGAACTGCCCGGGAGCCAGCAGGAGATGGAGCCTGGGGTGTTTGCAGGATAACTCTGAGCAGCAGCATTTTGGGGTTAACACCAACTGTGCACAGCCCCGCTGCATTGCAGGTGTGCTGGGGCTGTGGGCAAGGACAGCTTGATTTCCTCTCATTTTGGGAGAGAAGAGCGTGTCAGGTCTCTGGGAGGGCTCTGAGTGGTGGTTGTTCCTCGTGGGTGTGAAAGGAGAGGAGCTGCAGTTGGCATTTCAGTAACACAGCTTTTGCTGTGAAGAGATTTGATGGTGAGAACTTTTAAATTGTTTTCTCTTCCCCTGATGGTGGTTTATTCAGAAAGTGAGTTTGGATAGCTGTGATTTATTGTGAGTGTTGTTGAAAATCAGTCTTATTTTTCAGGATCCTGAATACCAGTTACAGTAAAAAACAGACTTTTGGTAGTAATGGAGCTTCCCCCACTGTGAGCAGGAGGGGACAGACCAGGCTGGACAGGGCTTGGAGAACCTGGGGCAGGGGAAGGTGTCCCTGCCCATGACAGGGGTGGAACAAGATGGTTTTAAGGTCCTTTTCAACCCAAACCATTCTGTGACTATGATTTTACTCTGTTGCAGAGCAGAAAGGCTTTCCAAAATGAAGGCCTTGCTGCCCTTGTAAAATCCTTGCTCACTTCTGTTCCTTCGGCTAACTGGAAAAGCATTCTGGGAGAGACTCAGCTGAACTAGGGGTGAAAAACAAGTGACATAATTGTAAAATTATAAAAATAAAATTATAAAACAAAACTATAAAAATAAAATTATAAAAATAAAATTATAAAATTGTAGATTATTAGAAGCGATAAGTGCCCACGCCGTGGGGCTCATGGTTGGTCACACCTGATCCTGTTCCTGTTGTGGTCTGTGGGGGTTGGTTAAGCACATTTGCTGTGCCTCACAAGAATGAAAACTCACAACAAATGAACAGTTGAAGAACCCTGGATTTTTGCAATAAAAGGTTTGCAATTTTTGCAATCTCCACTGTACCATCGTGGAGATCATGTGTGCCTTAACACAGCATTACTCTTCACAACAAATCTTGCTTTACTTTTTTAAAAAAGAAAATGTTGTTGGGGTGGTTTGGGGTTTTTTCTTCAGCCCCAAAGTAGATTTTTCAGCGCCACGGCCAAACTGCCAAGAATAACACCACCAAGAGTCATTCAGTACTGGGACCAGCATTCAGGCTGGAAACTGGTCTGTCAGCTTTATCCCAGATCATTTCACTGGGGTCGGAATGGTTGCTGTAATCACTGATTTTAGACTCATTTTTGCAAGTAAGACATGAACAACATTTAACTGGGTTTTCCATGGTCCATAAAATGGACTTGAAATAACCAAAATGGATTTTTACCCACGTGGCTATGGCTTTGAACAGAGCTGGATGAAGGCTTTGCCCTAACATGGTTGTCCTTTGTGGGGGGACTGTCCTTCTCCTGCCCAGGCTGCTGCTCTGATGAGAAGGGTTTTGCATCTGTTTAACAAGAAAATCAGGGGGAAGAGCTGTTTGTATGTGGAGAAATTGTGATAGTGTGCAGCAGGACAAGAATAAAGCCTTACTCTTTCTTCTGAGACTGATTATGAAGAGGGTGGAGTTGCTCGCAGTTAATTTTATTGTGTTTTTTTAAGTCATGCTGGTTTTTTCCCTTCCCTGTTTGTTCTTACTTGATTTTTGGGAGGATTCAATTTTTGCTGTTTAATTAGCAGGGAAAATATCCTCCTTTTTGTCTTGCATCATGGGTTAGACCCATGTTCTGACATGGTGGAGCTTGTGGACCCTTTTAAGTACGGCTTCATTATTTATAAGGCATTAATCAGATTAATTTCGTAATAGTTTCCTGCTAATCCTGCCATTGTTCCTTAACTCAGAACTAACAAAAGCACAATTTTAATACCCTTTTAGTTGCTACAACATCCTTCTATTATTGGTTATATTTTTATTAGAGAGTACTTTCAAACAGTTTCCTAAAATCTTAAAATGATTGAGCAACATCTTAAAATTGCAGCACTTTTACTGCTGATAAAAGGACAATTTCTCAAGCCAATCCCCTTATTAAAATCATGTTTCTTTGTCAGTTGAAATTTGTAGGAGTTTTCCTCTTTCTGTATAATCCCAGTCCTTGTGCCAACCAGATTTTTTTTCCAGCAGTGATATTGAGGCTCACTTAAAAATGTGTTTCATTTGTGGAAAAGATGCTTTTAGTGATCCTGAGAGCATTTACAGTGGAAGTACTTAACACACTGACAAGCAGCAATAAACACCAAAATCCTAATTACTTGTTTGTTATTTTGTTACTACTGAAGAAACCTGAGTTCCAACATCACTTCCTTTTTCAGTTTGCAAGGGGCCTCATTTCTAAGGACTTTTAATGAGATTTATTATTTTCTTGGTACCTTTTTCAGTTCAGTTTTAGAAAGAACTTCTCTGTTATCTGATACTGAACTGTGCCATTCATGAAATTTTGTGACATTAAGTAGCTTAGAACAGAAGCTTTACCTAGTGATAAATACAAAAAAACCTCACAAACCCTGAAAGTTGAAAAGAAAGAAGCCTTAGAAAAGGTTCTCTGATTACCTGCATAGATAACCATATTGATCTCATTCTCTTTTAACTGCTCTTCATCTCACCTGCAATAGCATTTTAAATACTCCAATAAAAATGTATATATAATTACAAAAAGGCTTTTATAATCAAACCTAAAGGTCGTCAAGCAGATTTCTGAATCGATGCCCCTAAAAAGTACATTATCTTCAATGATGATGGAAACTTATTCTTCCAGCACCAAAAAGGATGATGGGAACTGCTTCCATGCAGCTGAAGAAGAGAGTTTCCCTCAATAGCTCCCCATGATAGGGTCGTTGAGGTGTCAATTACATATTTTATATTTATAGAGCACTTTTCTTCAGCAAAGATTCCTCAGTGCCTCCCAGGTCCTACCGCACGCGCGGGAGATTAATGTATTATTTTTCCTTTTGAAATTGGAGTGCTTCAGAAATAGTAGGAATGCTCTGTTCAATGGAAACTCTTTTCACAAAAAGGCTGACTGAGATAGAAGGGGTTGTGGGCGTTCCTGGAGTTGTCATGGGAGGTTTTTTCCTGGATTATGTGTGCTGGGATAATTTTCTTTCTGGGAAGGGGCTTCCCTGGAGCAGTGATTTCTGATTTTTCCCTGCTTATGCTTTCAGTTATTCTTGATGCTGATTAGCGAGAGAATGCAAGGTTAAAAAGCACTCAAAATTCCCTTCATTAATAGCTTACCTCCTTTTAGAAACTGTGTCTATATTGGACTTTGAAGCACCAAGTGGAGCATCATTTTGCAGTCCCATCATGTGTGGGTCCCAAATTAGGCTGGGTTTAATTGCTTTGAAGGAGCTCCACAAAAATGGGCACAATTTAAAGGAAAGGGTTTTTTTCTGATTTTGGGGCTAGAGTTGTTATGTCAGCAGGAGTTTCTGATCTGTTAGAGTTTGGTTTATGAGCGAAACATTTCTGTAGAAGTGCTGATCCCTTAAAGTCAACTTTTCAATGCCTTCAGCGCTCAGCTTGGCTAAGACACGTGGCTTGTTGTGGGGTTATTTGTCTCTGAGCTCTTGCTTTCTCGAGCCTTTGAATACTACAACTGAATGAGTCTTCAGTGTCTCTCCCTGGCAATTAATTCATTGCCTGCAAAAGTTCTTTGCACGTTGCATTTTACACAGTCCAGAGTTACAGATGTTCTGTTTACAGGGTGGCTGTGCCAAGCAAAGCATTCCCCTCCACACACAGAAGATGCACCTATTAATATTCTGTAAACCAGGTTTTTTTTTTTTGTTCTTCAGGATCAAAGCTGGTATGTTAGCAAAAACTTCAAATTCCTGTCTTTTAACCTGCTGGTTAGTTTGTAGGTGTAGCTATTCCTTCCTGCTTTATTGCAGCGAGCTGCATGTATCTCTCATGCTCATTTTAAGATCACAAAGCAGCTGTTGTTATTCTGGCATTTAAAAGCCACTTGAACGTTTTTTTTTAGAAGGAAGGAGCAGGTAAATTAGTTTTCTTCACAGCAGCATTAGCAGTGCCACCAGAGGTGCTGAGCAAGGTCCTGGAAAATGCAGAAAACCCAGTTAGGAGAGAGGTTTTGAGAGAAAGGAGGGACGGCAGGTAGTTCTGGGAGACTGTAATTAGGGCAGATTTTATAAATATTTTTGTGTTCCTAAAAATGCCAGCATGTATTATCTCAGTCCGTGATGACAATAAGCAGCAGCAGGGGAGAGAGGAAGGGGAAGTGGAGAGAATTAAAACACAGCCCAGTACCGTGGCCATTCCTCTTTCCCTACGAGCAGCTGAACTCGAGCAGGAATAAAGAATCACAGCCTCCCTTTGGCCAAGGAGAAACTCGTAGGAAATTACAGCTTCATACAGGAAGCCTCCAAAAACCATGATGTCCTCAGATTTTCATGTTAAATCATGCTCAGAATTTTATAGTTTGGAGCAAGCTGTGTGCCAGAATCCCAAACGCTTCGTTGTGAAAGCTTTGCAGAGCGAGAGGGAAGGACAGTCCCAGGTTCATTAGGAGCCTGTTGCAAGGAGCTGCTTTGTTTTTATGGCTTCATGTGCTTTGGCTGGAAATGCAGAAATCAAACAGGAGCTGCTCCTTGTCATTACACAGGTGCGTGAGTCAGCTCCTTGGTTAGCTGTTCAATTGTGCAATAAAACCCTGTTGAAATGCATTTCAGTACTGAACACCTTGTTTCTCTAAAAGCTTCACTTCAGGTGGCTCCAAAACAATTCGATTTGCCGTGCACACGATGAGAATTATGTCCAGGAGTTGATAACCTGGCACCACACTGAGCACAGCAGGACACAGGTGAATTCTGGCCATGGGAATGAAAACAAAAAGTGACCAAAGGAGCCCTTTCTGCCAAAATTCTTGTTCCTACTGCTGGTCCCGGGGGATGTGAACACTCACCAGAAAGGTCGAGGATAGAAGCAAAGGAAAATGAGATTCTTGCTGTTTAGGATGTCCCCAAACTCCACGAGGAAATGCATTATCCACACCACAGTGCAAAACCATGTTTTATGTAATGTAGATTTGAGGTGTTTTTCTTCTACTTAAAAAAAACAACACCACCAAACATCAACAAAAACACCTTTAAAGTAGACCTTGTGTAGGGTTTTTTGTTGTTTTTTTTTTTAAAGCAACTTTCCTTTTGCCCTGAATAGAATATTCTAGAAAACATGCCTAGAATTCAATGCACCATTATATTAGTCTTGATTTTCTTCCTGTATGACTGACGCAATTGTTTCAACTTTAATTCAGGTTTATTAAATGTAGAAAGTCTCAAAGAAGCATGAAACTTCCCACTCCTTAATGGCCTTGATTCCTGCCAAAAGTGCATATTCTTCCACTGCATCTTCCCCATACGTGACTGCAGGTCCAAGTCCAAATTGTTTGTTGCTTAGCTGAGAGCAAATAGGTTCAGGGAGTTTTCCTTGCCAAGTTCAAAACATTAATGCTTTCAAAACAAATAAATTCATTTTTTCTTCCAATTAAAGAAAGAAGTCATTCCTGTTTGAGCAAGGCATGAGAAATTGCAACTCTTCCATCACGGTGATGAATTTTAGGATATAAAGCCTTCCTCCAAGCAATGTGAAATGCTTTGAAAAAGGAGCGTTTGGGAGAAAATAAATGAGCTTCATCTTGTGCTGGAGGAATTAACTTTCATTTTAATGGTGGGAATTGGAAGCACCAATACAGGGAGTCAGTAGGAATCGAGCAGAGAAAAGAGGACACAGCTCCACACTTCGAGGTGTTCAAGCATTTCCTGGGGAGAGGGGGAAAGTTAGAATCTTACTTCTGGTGGGCTTTCCTGCAAGGCTTTAGCAAAGTCCCAGAAAAAGGTCTCTGTGCAAGTTCAGGCTGCTTGTTTTAGTGTTTGTATGGAATGACCTGCTCAGGGTGCTCAGCGTGTGCAGAGCTCTGCTTTGGGGGGGAGCAGAGGGGAATCAGCGCTTGGCATTTCCATGTGTTCAGTGGAGGCTCAGCCTGAGGTTTTGGAGAGAAGCTGGGCAGAACTCAGGAGTTTGCATGGTCCATCAGCTGCCCCAGCCAGGCTCAGATGTTTGTCTAACCTCCTCTGGATTCCCTTGCTGATGGAGGGTCACTGCCATTGCTTTCTGGTGCTTTTATTCCCCAGGGCAGGACAGCTCTGCTGCTGAGCCTCAGTGCTGCTGAGCCTCAGTGCTGCTGTGCTTTCAGTCCTTTCTCCGTGCTCTGTCCATACCAAGGAGAACATGTAGCCATTTCCTCTCTGGAGCAATGTCTTAGATTTGAAATCCCATTTTCTCCATCATCTCCTCTTTCCCAAGCCAGCATTCTTTTGATGATTTTAACCAGGGCTTGTCCTGAAGCATCCTGTGCTTTGTTATCCAGCTCCTCCTGCATCCCAGCACTGCCCCTGTCCCTCCCTTGCCTTGTGCTCATGCCAGGGCAGCTGATTTCATTTTCTGATTCCTGAGCTGCCCTCCTGCCTTGCCTTGCTGCAGATGAAGCTTCCTGGGCCTCTCTCTGATCCTTTCCACTGCTCTGGAGGTTCTCAAATTGAGCGATATCACTTCTGAAATGCAATACCCAAAGCCAGCAAGGCCTCAGCTGGAAGATTTTGTCCAACACTCACTAGAGCAGAAGAATTATTTCACATCTTATTGGCTTTCTGGGTTTGCTCTTCTCAGAACGATATCTCCCTCCTTTGAAACAGAAGGACACTGTTGAGTCATGTTCAACTTGTGAGCCAGCATTATCTCTACCTTTTTCTTTTTGCAAAACTGCTGAGTGCCCAGTTGTTCCTGCTCAAGTGCAGCCTTGAAATATTTATATTGAATCTTCGGGTTTAGGGGTTCTGTGGTCGTTGGGGTTTTCTGTGTTAATGTTGGAACTGCAATGCCATCATCTGTCACTGCTGCACACACCAGGCTGCTGTTCTGTGCACATGAAATAACTTTGTCTGTCACAAGGTTGTGGTGACAGTGGATGGGGCAAATCCACGCCAGACACAAGAACCTCTCCCTACACATGAAGGGATTTAATAAACTACTGATAACTCTCTCTTTGTGCCTGCTGAGTCCCAGCAGCTTTCCTTACCTACCCTGAGGATGTGGCTCCATTGGAGCTTCTCTCAATTCAAATTGTGCATTGCCTGGTTTTGTCCTCAGTCCTTCAAGCTCCTTAGCATCTCAAAAAAAAAGAAATCTTTGCTTTAACAAGGTTTTTGGTTACCATTTAGAGCTACCTCTGGGGTTTCCTGGTTTCCTCTAGGTGCTTACAAGCAAGTGGTGATTCATGTTGGTTTTTCTTGATTTCTGAGAAGGTGTCCAGCCCTCCCTGTCCTCTGCTTCTTTCCCTGCCACTTCAAAAAACGTGCTGTGTATTTGGCCCTTTTGGTCCTTTTTAAGGTAACAGCGAATGTCTTGAATTATTTGCCAGTTTTTCAGCACACACAGTGACAAAGTTTATGAAGCCAAGCCAGTCTGAAAATACCTAAACCCTTTAATTGACATCTTTGTAATCTGTTCCAGATAAAGTTTGAAACCCTCCCCTCTCCTCTCCTCGTGTTATCCATCTACTGACAGGTCCTGTAGTAAAAGCTGATGTAAAAAGACATTCCTTGTGCTCCTGATGTCCCTTTTCCACTGTCATGATCTGCCAGGAGTCCCTCTGGTTGTCATCTCGCTGTTCTTTATTTATAAAATGTGTTTCTTGCTGCTGATTGGATTTCTTGCTGGTTTTCTCCCACTCCGTGTTGGAACACTTGTGATTTCATTTCCAAATGTTTATGCTGTGTGTTTATACTCATCTTTGGCAGTCTCACCCAAATATTTCATCCCTTTCACTGGATGTCAGGGAAGAGCTTTGCTTTAGCCATTGGGCTCTTCTCACACTCCTTCTCTTCGGGGTTTGCCCCTGTGTCTTTAATTGCTGTTTAGGGTTCTGCCAAGCTCTTGCTTAACTTCTCTTCAAACCCTTAGGTTTGTGTCTTCTCTCACTCAATCTGCCACTTCTGTGAATTTGTTACTCTCTTGTTTTGAGCTCTGTGTGTCTCACAAAACCTTCTCCCTAATCTTCCTCGTTTGGAGTTCAGAATAAATTCCCACCGTAAAAGCTCTTTTATTTGTTTTCTGCTTTTGGTCATGACTGGTTTACTTTCCTACAGGTATCTAAATTTTGGTGTAAATTTATCGAATCCTTGATGTTTGAAACAATCAATATTTTTATCTCACTGTGCATTTTGCACAAGGCAGCCCCACTTTGAGCAGGATCAGGCTCTGCTCTGGGCTCCATCCCTGCCAGCAAACCTGCAAGCAGCAGTAACAAGGTGTGACAGAACTTGATTGCCCTGATTTTTACTCCTTAAAAATGTGCAGAGTCAAGTGTGTGGTGGTGCCACTGACACTGTGATTGGATTTACTGAGCTCCCTGATGGAAATGCGTCCTGACTGTGTGTGCTGCAGCCCTGCCTGGACTGGGGATGTGTTTGCATTTATTCAGGAGCTCGTTGATCATAATTGATGAAGACAAGGGGTGGGAGGGCAGAATTGATAATTTTCTGGGGAATGCTAGCAGTAGGTGCTGTGAGGAGATGAAGGATCCTGTTAAACTGGGATAACTAGACATGCTGACAATTCCTAAAACATCATTTGCTGCCCAGGGCTTACACTAAAGGTGCTTTTAGGAGGTACCTGCATAAGAAATTTGATAATCAGGTATCTCAAGGCTTGGAGGAGGTGCCTGCTAGCTGTCAGTTCTCCCTGGGACAGTACCACAGCAATTCCTTGGAATTATTGAATTCCTATAAAATTAATGTTATGATGCCAGGACACAGAAAAAGAATGAGGTTAAATGGTGATTTAAGGCTGGTAGGAATGACTGAAGACAATAGAAGATGTGCTGGAGTTAGGATGTGAGGTGAATTGGGGCATTTATCAGGAGACATGAAAACTCTGTATTAACTCCATTGTTACGCTTCAGTAACATAATTCTGTGTTTTAAGCCTGTGGCTGGTGCTTAACTCTGACTAATGAGCCTGAGCATTACTTGCCCTCAGTAGCCCAATTTCAGACTATCTGGGGATGTGGAACAGGAATATCTTCTGCCACTGGAGCTGCCCAGTTGTGTTGGGTGGGGTTGGGCTTGGTGAGAAACCAGGTCTGAGCATCAGCCTCAAAGCAGGACATTGCTGAAAATCCTGCTGTGGTCAGCTGGGGGGCCACCAAAAACAGGAGACAGGAATTTGGGAGGCAGCTTTCCATGTGTGAGGAAGTTGCAGTGTGCCCAGGCACAGTGAACCAGCGCCAGGGTCAGGAGTGGGAGAGGGCTGAGCTGAGAGCAGGAGGAGGTGCTGGAGGCCATGTGCCAGGACACAGGAAAAGGATGAGGGTAAATGGTGATTTAAGGCTGGTAGGAATGACTGAAGACAATAGAAGATGTGCTGGAGTTAGGATGTGAGGTGAATTGGGGCATTTATCAGGAGACATGAAAACTCTGTATAAACTTCATTGTTACACTTCAGTTTTGACTTTACACTCCCAGTTCCATCCTCATAAATAAACCTTCCAAGAAGCAGAAAGATGTTTTTGTCTTAACCACAATGACAACTGTATTTTAATCATGCTGGTTTTTTTCTTAATGTTGGCATGATGGGTTTTATTGTGCGCGGGGCTGGGAGGAATTGTACGGAAATGTTGCATTAAGTAGATGAGAGGACCAATAGAGCCCACGGATTCACTGCTAACACTTGCAATAATTGTCCATTACTACTTCTTAAGAACAGCTCTCCTGCTCTTAGAATTGCCAGCATGGGGTCCTTAAGAACCCCATTTTGGGTGGAAGGAAACACAGTTGTAATCAAAACAATGATTACCATCGCCTTCATTTAAATGCAGAAGGAGAAACTAATGTGTGCTCTAAAGGGATGTAAAAAATTTACAAGTAATTCCTGGTTTTGAGGTTAGGTTTCTGATGTCCATGGGGAAAAAGTTAATTTCTTACCTTTCACTTTCAAGTGAATATTTTTGTATTCATTTCTCACTCTGCATTTAAATGAAGGTGATAGTAATCATTGTTTTGATTACAGTTGTGCTTCCTTTCCCCTGTAATGGTGTTCTTGAGTACCCCATGCTGGTCGTGCTAAGAGCAGGGGAGCTATTCTTAAGGAGGAATAATGGACAATTATCTGAACATTAATAGCGAGTCTGTGGACTTCTCAGGACTCCTCAGCTCTCACAGAATTCTGTTTTCACTCAAAGGTGTGGGGAAACTCCCCAATAGTCTTCTCTAATCACAGAAAGTTGAATTTTGCAGCTCTCCATCAAGCTCACAGCACATGCAGCTCTGTCTGCATTTCCCACACAGCAGAATTACAAACAGATTCTGCCTCCCCTGTCCCAGGCTCTTGGACTCGGGGATTTTTGTGTGTAACTCTTAAATACCAAACTGCAGAAATACTCTGTAAATGTCAACATAAATACAGACTTTTGTGCCATTGGTAATGGGTGATGACAGGCTGTGTGAGGAACACATTCCCTGTCTCTGCCATTCTCCCTTTCCCCCACTCTCCGTCCACCCACTCCTTTTAATGTTATTACTATTGTTATTATTTTTCGTAGCAGGCGTTGTATCTGGGAGCAGGGGATTAAAGGAATAATTCCATTTGGCAACAGGCAGGCAGCATCAGTGCTGGAATCCTTTCTGTTCTTCAGTAATATTAATGTTGTGGAATATCATCGGGAGGGAGGTGGTTGACTGGAAACTTGCATATAAATAGAGGGAGGGTTATTTGGTCAGTATTGTTTGTTAAAGCATTTAACTAGACAGGAGCAGCAGCACTGCTCAAATGCTGTATGCATATGTTTTAAAATGCTTTTTAATCCTGATTTTTACTTGAAAACTAGAAATATAATGCATTTTATTTAGAATTATGGTGCTAGTTGGGGTGGCTGTCAGTACAAAGGCTAATGCTATTTATTAAGGTCCTGGTTTTATTTAATAGCCAGATGAATGGAACAGTTAATAAAAGAAATATTGCTTTATTCCCTGACATTTATGTCCTTGGTTTCCAATAAAGAATTGAAATTATGAATAGTTGATGGTTTAAATTGATGTTTTATGTTGAACGCTAGCTATAATTTCCCCTCTGAGGATTGTAATACCGAGAAACAGATGGTTTTTCACAGTAACAAATTGCTGTGTGTGTACTGGATATAGAGCTGCCTTTCAGCTCCCTCCACCTTCCCGAGCAGAGGCAGCAGCGCTGCTCTTCCAGGACAAAGCCAGAGCTGCAGGAAGCTCACCCTATTTTTCCAGGTGCGCTGGAGATGGGAAAGCGCGGCAGAAATGCTGAAATTCCGTGTGAACAACTGAGCAGGATAAACACCAAAGTTCTTGGCTGCTCCCCGCGTTGAAAACACACCAAGCCTCCTGTTCCAGTGAGCTCTTGCAGGCTGGGCTTCCTTTCCCAAGGTGGAAATTGTGGAAAAGTGGGGAAAGGAACCAATTTGAAGTTAAACAGACAGCTCCAGTCCAGCCCCAGCGGTTTCTTTGCTTTGGATTTCCGAACGCAGCCAGCTCGCAGTGTCTTGAGGTTTTATTGACGTTTGGTCTGAAGTAAATGAGCACTAAATGCTCTTGTTTATGCGTTTTTAAACTGTTTTTCGATAATTGTTACTGTGGGGAAGTGGTGTGAGATGATTAGTGGAGAGTTTGGCAATCCACATTAAAAATACACCTTTTTATAAGCTAATTATCGAGGGAAATGGTTAGTAATTACCACTTCTAAATGTTCTCTGCTAAGGTTCACATGTAATATTTGGATCGAGAGTCACTTTAAACTCCATTTAAAAGCAGGAGGAGGAAGAAAATCGGGGGTTAAATGGGTGTGAGGGAAGAAAAGGAGCACAGGCAGGTCTGTCCTCCACAGCTTGCGGGTGTGAGGCCACTGCTGGACTTCAAAATGCTCCTGCTATTGGCAGAATGGATATTTGGCTTTTCACAAATCCTTCTATGACAAATGATGTTACTGACATGCAGTTAAAATCCATGGGCTTCAGGCTGAAAACAGCAGCTATTTCATAAGAGACATTAATTGTTCAGAACTGAATTGCGGAGATCACAGGATTAAATTTTTAGTACTAATTTTCAAAAGAACTCTTACTCTCAAAAGTGATAAAATGCTTTCCAAATCCTTTCTTCCTTGGGTGCATGAGAGATTGCTATCTTACTCAGTCTCCATGTCCTGAGACTTTTCTATATCCTACAAGATTTGGACCTGACCAAGGTTATTGCATACCTTGACTGTAGACCACTAGTGAACTCTGTTTTTTATAAAGCAGTGAGGTTGCTGGAACGAAATACCACATTAAAAAACCTGAGTTGGTTAATTTTATTTTACTTACCCTAGTTTTTCTCATTATTCTGCTAATGGCTTCTATTCAAAATAGTGAAGAAATGCATCAGAAATCCTGTCCTCTATTTTCCCCTTTTGACTTAATGTCAGGAAATGGCACATTAGAGCAATTTGTGTGGCCCTGCACCACTACCAGAGATAAAGCACTGAGAGCCCAGGGCTGGAACTTGCCGTGGACAAGGACAGGAAAGGTTGGAAAAGGTTAAGGTGGTTGGGAAAGCCATTTCACAGAGATCAGCTGTGGTGTTTAATAAGTTACCCAGAACCAGTTCCTAGCAGTTTGTAATCTGGAGCTTAAGCAGGAAAATTCAGCGAGAACCTGTCCCCAGTACGTGTGGTGTGGGTCAGAGTTTAAAAGACCTTGCTGGGACCAGCTCTGCACAGCTTGTGCAATGAGAAAGTTGCCATCAGAGCCATTTAGAAGTGGCCTTTTGTCAGTACTTTTTAAGTATCACTTGATTAAAAAATTCAAGATGTGATTGCCATTAATTCTTTGGTACAAAAATTAGGTGGAGATTTCTGCAGAGGCAACCATGGAAGTTGGATCAGCCCATGGGCAACCGAGAGCCTGTAGTGGTTTGAAATCAGCACTGGGGGCTGTTAATAAACTTTATTTCCTGGCTCTTGCCCTGAGGAATATTGTGCTAATGCAGTCAGGGTGAACTTCCAGCTGAGGAGAGAGTGGGAGAGAAGGCAGAGGGAGGATCAGATCTGCACACGCAGACGAACAGGAGGAACTTGCACTTGGGCATGTGTTGTCTTTAACTACAACTCTGGTTCCTCAAAGTTCACCGAGATGACATGAAGAAAGAAACAGATCTTTTCAGTGCTAAAATAAGCCTGGGTGTTCCAGCCATGTTCCAAAAAACAGTTTTTGTTTTTTTTTTTCTTTTCCTTTCCTTGATTTTTCTTTCCTTCTCCTTTCCTTTCCTTTCCTTTCCTTTCCTTTCCTTTCCTTTCCTTTTCTTTCCTTTCCTTTCCTTTCCTTTCCTTTCCTTTCCTTTCCTTTCCTTTCCTTTCCTTTCCTTTCCTTTCCTTCCCTTCCCTTCCCTTCCCTTCCCTTCCCTTCCCTTCCCTTCCCTTCCCTTCCCTTCCCTTCCCTTCCCTTCCCTTCCCTTCCCTTCCCTTCCCTTCCCTTCCCTTCCCTTCCCTTCCCTTCCCTTCCCTTCCCTTCCCTTCCCTTCCCTTCCCTTCCCTTCCCTTCCCTTCCCTTCCCTTCCCTTCCCTTCCCTTCCCTTCCCTTTCTTCCCTTCCCTTCCTTCCCTTCCCTTCCCCTTTTCTTTCTTTCTTTCTTTCTTTCTTTCTTTTTTCTTTCTTTCTTTCTTTTTTCTTCTTTCTTTCTTTCTTTCTTTCTTCTTTCTTTCTTTCTTTCTTTCTTTCTTTCTTTCTTTTTCTTTCTTTCTTTCTTTCTTTCTTTCTTTCTTCCTTTCTTCTTTCTTCTTTCTTTCTTCTTTCTTCCTTTCTTTCTTCCTTTCTTTCTTCCTTTCTTTCTTTCTTTCTTTCTTCCTTTCTTTCTTTCCTTTCTTTCCTTCTTTCTTTCTTTCCTTTCTTTTCTTTCTTTCTTTCTTTCTTTCTTTCTTTTTCTTTCTCTCTCTCTCTCTCTCTCTCTCTCTCTCTCTCTTCTCCCTTCCTTTCTATCTCTCTTTCTCTCTCACTCTGTTTTCTCCATCTTTCTCTCTCTTTCTCTCTCTCTTTCTCTCATCCTCCTTTTGGCGTGGAACTGTTGTCCAGGCAGAATGTGAGGAGGTTGGCTCCCAGCCAGGATTTCTGTCTGGTGCCCTGGTCTGAGCAGGAAATCCCAGGCAGGACAGAGCAGAGCAGAGCCCGCGGCGCATGTGCAGCTCAGTCCTGAGCATTCCGTGCCTTGTCCCCAACTGCAGTGGCTTTGGGGTGCTCAGAGCTGGGGTGGCTCTCAGAGGGTCTCAGCTGTCCTGGTAATGATCATTTTCTGTAATTCACACAGTCCCTCTGTAGGTCTGTGCATGAACAGAGTATATATTGAAGTTAGTGCTTCCTCGTGGACTTGAGCAGCTCTTAAGATCTGGTTGATTGGAGAACATTGCTAAGAGATTTCCTAATCCTCTGTCTTTGGGTTCAAAAGCACTCCATACCTCTGAAAGATTAAATTTGGTCACTTTGATGAGCGTGTGTTGGACAGCAGTAACCTGTGATTTTTATGTCAGAAATGCAAGGGTCTATGCCAAATCAGTCAGCACTCCCTTTTCCCTTAATAGTTGCATCTGCTGATGATTTATTTACTTAGGAAAAAGAACAGCTGATAACAAGTGAGCACGTCCGTGATTCTGAGGTTATCCCTCCCCAAAAATCAGAGGTGTGGGGGCCTCTGGCTCTTGCTGGAGGAGCTGCTGTCGGCAGAGCTCTCATGCAAAACATGCTAAGCCACATCTGTACATAAGAAATTGGAGGCATTAGGCAGCCATACGCTGCAAGGAAGAAGCACCCTGAATTTCCATCCTCTAATCCACTTGTCTTTTTAGTACATGTATGCACAAAACATTATTATAGCACTTTTTAATAAATGGAATAATAGTAGACTTAGTGTTAACATACAGGAGATTATCATCTTCGGTGATTGTGTGTGCACAGCTTGCGTTATCAGAAGATTAAATGAATCTTAAGGAGACGCTGCTTCACAGTGAGATTTGATTTTCCCCGCACGAACGCTTCTTAAATTCTCGAGCCGCCGCACCGCAGACAACAACTTGGCAGAGCGAAAGGCACCGGGAGGGAGCAGAGTTGTGAGCAGGCTTTACCTGTCTTGTCAAATGGCTCACCTTGGCTGAGAGGAGAGGGTCCTATCGCTGGGAACACATGGGGTGAATTATGGGCAGATTAAGAGCTTCCTCCTTGGCTTAAGGCAGCGTCGGCACAGCCTCGCCCAAGGACTGTGCTCCCACCTCCCTCTGCTTGTTCATCTCCTGCGCCAGCCTTGGCACAGGGACCATGAAAACTATCACCTTAAGTAAATCCTCATAAGCTATTCGTGTTCCTCGACAACTTTGCTCATGCTGTTTGATTCACAATCCTCTGCCTCTTTAGTTCTCTCACATATTAACGAGTTTGATCACTGCTCCATATAAATGAGGCATAATCTGGAGCTGTCAGACCTAAACTGTCTTGAACATACACTAAGTGAATATATTCAAATTTCTCTTTAAAGCTAGGAATATTTATAATAAAACTTGTCAGAGCTTCGGTTAACAGTTTACACTGGAAGTATTTTTGGTTGTGAAATACAAAAACAAGTTCAAAAATGACTTTTTGAGCTGATATTATTATATTTGCCTTGCATATGGAAAACTCGTGTTGTGATTTCAACAACAAATGAGAAAATTGTCAAACTTCTATGAAAATTAATTAAGCTCAAACTTCTATGAAAATTAATTAAGCTGAAACGCCTATGAAAATTAATTAAGCTCAAATGAAAATGCGTTAAAACACTTCACAAATTTATACTGATGTGACTTGTAACAATCACAATAAAAGAGCAACGGGCGCCGTTAGCAGTGCTTTTAATTTGGGTTCTGCTGCCTCTTCTGTCACAGCCTGAAACTGGATATCTATCGAAGTGCAAACACTGGACTCATTTATTTTTTTATCCTGTGATGTTCCCAGTGAAGAATGCTGCATAAAAATGTCTCCTGGCTCTCAGGAGAGGCGGCCTCTCCTCTTTTCCCTTTGAACGCTCTTTGGTTGTACCTCTCGCTCAGACTGCATCTGTCTGGGCTCTTATATCCTGTCTGATACAAGCTGCATCCTCGCCTGGCACAGGCCAGCGCGGGAGGGAACTTGATTCTTGTCTGGATTTTAATTTGTGTTACTGCTGCAAGTTTATACCATTTAGGAATTTTCACTTTTGCGTGAAAGAAGCGCAGAAATAGGCAACGTATGATTGTTATAGGACTTTAAAAACTGAAGTCCTGCCATCAAAGATGCAAGACAGGCTGGCTTTATAAGGAACTGGCAAAAGGAACAGTAGTAGGAGCAAACCATGTCTTTTTTTAGCTGCTAGATAATACTTTGGAACTGAATGAAGGCTGCAGCTTATGAATCTCATTTCCCTCCTTAGCCACAGAGGACGAGTAGATCTCACCAGTGCGTGTTGCCGAGTTAAAATTCAAACCCAAACGAGGTGTCTGGAGCTCCTTGAGGAATTCCTGTGGTGTCTCAGCCCTCAGGTGAAAGGGAGAGAAGGTCTGGCTGCCTTGAGCATCCTTGAATTTTAGCCTCAAGTCTGATGGTAAAAGTGACACTGTTTAGCTCCTGAATTCAAAACGTTATCTTACCCAGTCACAAAACATCCTCTGTGTCTAGTGCCGTGTCCAAGGCAGAGCAGACACTTGAATTTAAGTCGAATCAAATGTGGGGAAGGTTTCCCCAGCAGCCCTGATGTGAACAGGAAATTGATCCTCCAGCACAAGGCTGGAGTGCCAGGAGCTCATTCTTCACTGAGATAATCAGGCACAAAACGCTGCAAGTTAATCAGTTCACTTTCAGTTTAGTATTTACATTCACTTCAGCTTTAAATAAGCATTTAATTAGTTCTGAAAGTGTATTTGAAAGCCTTCGTGTTGGACCTTGTAGATAATGAATGGTGCCTGTGAATTTTGTTTTGTTACTGGAAAGTGAAACCAGATGCAGCTTCGCCATCCAAGTTCAGCCTCTGGCTGGCTGCACGCCGTGGGAGATAGGAGTTTTGATCATTTTGGGAATATTTTGTGTGCTGCGCTAAAGCTGTTCGTTGTGTAAGGGAAGGATGTTGATTCCGCACAATGTTTAAGTTGCTGGAACAACATTCAAACATACAAAGCAGCAGAATTGGATTCCTCTGTTAAAAAATAGTTTAAAAAAGAAGGGATTAGTCTGTGGTTAATTTAATAACTCCCAAAGTTGCCATTACAATACACCTATATTCATCTTCTTACTAATTACGTGGTTGTGGTATTTAAGCCTCCCTTCTGTCCTTTGGGACCAAATTCTTGTCCTGGGTGAGAAACCAAGCTCCCTTTTGTGCTGGCAATCCTCATGTGACTGAGGCAGGGATTATGCCATTCCTGCATCACTGAATGGGATTCGCCTCTGAATTGTCTCCCGACTCCACAAGTTCCCTGCAGGGCCCCTGGACCCGACCTGCTCTTGCCGCTGCTGAAATTTGGGTTTTTTCACTCACTCAAGGTTTGTGTGGTGTTGAAAAACTCCTCAAAGTGTTTCTTCTGTGATGGCTCTCTAAAGAATATTCATTTTAGATTTCCTTAAAGCAGCCCCGTGTCCTCTGTCGCTGCTTTTGCCCCTTGGGACGGTGTGTTCAGGATCCTCCCCGAGGGGATGCAGAGGGAAAATCCTGCTGTGTTTGTGATGCTTTTAATCCCCAGCCTGTCTCTAGACTGAAATAAATAGAGCATTCACCTTGCTGCTCGTGGATTCCTTTCAAACACAATTTCAGCGTCACCTGTGGCATCCCGATTCATCAAGATCTGTTCTAAGCACTTCTGAATCTTATTGACCACTTGTTTTACAGGATGATAAATCCCTGCTCTCCCAGAGCAAATAGATTTAATAGAGCAGATTTTTTTTTTGCCTTGATTTATGTTTGCCATGACCAGAAAGCAAGATTTCAGCATCCAGCAGGCACTGCTCCACAATTATGGAGTCACAAGCAGGCAGGGTCTGTTTGGCTGCTGAACGACAAATATTGGGAGAGGACTTTGTGACAGTTGATATGTTCATATAGAACCAAAGCATGTGGTGCAATTGTTGTTTCAAGATTAAAACTTTCTTGAAACGGGTTTTTGATTTTAGGGGATGCCTCTGAGACAGGAGCTCAGTAACTTACTGGTGAGGGACTGAAGAGGCAAAAAATATATAATATATAATATATAATATATATTATATAATATATAATATATAATATATAATATATATTATATAATATATAATATATGATATATAATATATATTATATAATATATAATATATAATATATAATATATAATATGATGTGTGATGTATTATATATAACATATATAATATATAATATTATCTATTATACAATGTATAATTAATATATAATATATAATATACAATGTACTATATATATTATGTATTATGTATTATATATTATGTATTATTCATTATATATTATATATTCTGCATCATATATTCTACATCGTATATTCTACATCATATATTCTATATATCTAAATTCTATATTATATATTATATATAATACAAGGAAGAAGAGTGTATTAGACTTGAAAACAAATACGAGATGGTTTTAATGTGTGTATTCTTTAAAAAGTGGAAGTAGCGTGTGTTGTACTGGAGGACAACTGTGGACATTTGAAATTTATTTTTATCCCTCCTTCTGTGATGTCACAAGGGCATAAAAAGAGCCCTAACTGCATTTTAACGAGCCACAGTGTTAGTGCCCAACAGCTGAAGAAATGAAAGACTGACACGCTAAATTGTGCCTGCATTGTACAATTAGATGGAGTGGAATAACCAAAACCAGGGTTTGGCTGAGGGGATGGGTCTGTGGTGACAACCCCGTGCTTGTAAATTGTCACAATAAATGAGAGTCTGAGTTGCAGGAATTAGTGATGATGAGGCCCCACAATTCATTGATCAGGAAATTAAATACAAAGTGGTTTCTGCAGCTGCTGCGTGCTCCTGTCACCGTGGGTTTGTGGGACGTGGAAGGGGCGCCTGGCACGGGGGGTTTATGGGGGATTTATGGGGCATGTGGGCCTGTCAGTGCTCAATCCTTCGGTAGTCAGAGCCAGGGGATGTAGCCCAGAACAGTTGTGTGTATTTATTGTCATCCTTACATCAGAACAAGACTTGTCTTAATAACGAAATCCTGCAAGAGCAATCTCTCCCTTGAAAACCATATGTCAATAGAGCTTTAAAATTGCTCAAATATGAAGAGGACGTTACACAAAATAGATGGATTCTGCCAGCCTAAGGAATAGGAATTGACATTTTTCAGAACAGATGTCATTGATAATTTATAGGTGGCTTTAAAAATTAAACTTTATATAGAAGCTGGCTTAAAAATGAAGTGTTGTCAGTGTTCTGAGTGCATTGGGTACATTAGGCAGAAACGTTCGTGTCACTCCGTGGTATTTAAATACTGCAGAAGTCGGGAGCAGCCGTGTCCTCTCAAAGTCTGCTCCTGTTCAATATTAAAGGCTCGTGTGAGTCTGCTGGATTCCAGATGAGAGCTGCACTCCCAGGAAGTGTTTTGAAACGAGTAATTATTGATTTTGTCCCTTACACTTCTGATTGAAACCTGGAAGTGATGCTCAGGACTCCTGGAGAAAAAGACAATTTTACATCTAAAAATATCAACTTGGCTTTGTGGTTTAGTAAGCTGCAAAAACTTCATATTGATGCCCTCCTAGTTTTAAAAACACAGAGTCCTCTCAGAAAGCAGAGGCATCTGCTCTCTCTGCAGAAACTCAGAGCTGGGAAAATTATTGGAAAGCTTTTTGGTGCTTTTGCAGAATCAGGATTTCCTTTTTTTTTTAAATACACTTTTTGTTAAACTGCCCCATCTAAAACAAAGTAGGGGTTAATACACATTTTGCTAAGTAAGAAAAACAACCAAAAAAAAGCCCCAGCCCAACACTGGAGGCTCAGCCCAGGAAGATGGGAATTCTGAGATAATATTCAATGTGCCCAAAGGGACAATGCTGTCTCTTGTTGTCACTGTCTATATTTAGCCACTGTGCTCATATGCAACTTAAAATACCTAGAATAGCAAGAAGAATTTTTTTCCCCTTCATTTGAAGTGGTTCAGTGTAGGGTTGTTAATTTTGGCTTATCACAGCTGACACTTGAGCAGGGGGGGAGAAAATAGCATTTTGAAGCTTTAACTCTCTCCACATGTGCCCCTCGAGGAGCCCTCCTGACTCCTGCGAAACTTTCTCTGCTGCCTTAAATTATGTGCCCCCCATTTAGGAGAAGTTCACAGGTCATTTAGTTGATTTAAAATCCATTGTTGTTTGTGCAGCTGATAAGGGGTGAAAAAGCTATTAGTTAACAGAGCCGGGTTGAGAAAAAAATGTTAATAATTCCAGCTTCCTACTTGCACCAACTGGAATTCTTCTGATCAGTTAATGTAAACAGTGTGATTTATACTTCAATACTCCATTTTACATGAAAATGAGCAATAATTTTCACACTTCCAGGAGTGTTTCATGCTGTTGCAAACCAAGTTTTTGTTTTTTACCCAGTTACTGAAAAGATAATGAGGTATTTCTGTATGACAATCTGGCAAATATTTATGTTTTAGGGACATATTACACACTTTGGCGTGCTGGTTTTTAATGGGAAATGCTCCCGAGCGTCTGTCAAAGCAGAAAAATGGGAGAGAGCAAAGTCCTTAAGGAAAGTCATGTATGGGGGGAATGACCTCGGCTGGTGCTGATCCCATTAATGTTCTGTTCATCCCAAAAGTGACCCTGGTCAGGAGGAGAGCGCTGAGCTCGGGGGGCAGAGGGGAGCTCAGGGTGCCAGGATTGCCCGGGGAACCTGCTGGGGCACAGCTTATCCAGCAGGTGAGCACCAACAGCCCTAAAGATTCACATTTTACATGAGACAGGGCTGGAAAAATCAGCTGGCAGTGCAGGAGCTGCTCTGTGGGGTCACACTCGTGGCTGCTGCAGCTGGAGCCTGACCCACAGGAGATTTTGTCATGCAGTCCTTTCCCCACGCCTGCCCTAAGGAAAAACCCACGTGGAATGCAGCTGAGCACTACCTGCTGCCTCCCCAGAGGTGCTAACAGCTGTTTATGCTTCCCCTATCTGATGGTGGCACCGAAATGTTTCCTCGTGCTTGCACAAACTTCGGGAGCAGCGTCAAAAATAATCCTGTCTGTTTTGATGGATCGCTGGCACGTGGGAATCCATGGCATGGGTGGATGTCTCAGTCCTCAGGTCTGATGGAGCAGCAAACTCTGAAAAACCATTCCAAAATCAGTTTTAAAAATGAGCAGTGACATCTTCCTATAAGCAGATGATCAGGATGCAATAATAGAAGTTATAAAATCAGATAAATTGCTTGATTAATCAATATCTTGATCAATTGCTTGATTAATCAATCAAAACGTGGAAATTCCATGTTGTCACTTGCCCAATATTCCCTTTTTTCCCCCCCTCAATGGTGGTCCTCAGTGTCTGACCTGACCTGGCTAAGAGAGAGCTCAGTACCCAAAATGTCAGCGTTTATAAAGTTGTAGTCAGGTGGGAAAACTCGATCTGCTCTGGGTCTTAGGAGTGCTTATTCAAACATTG
Organism: Acanthiza pusilla; assembly: GCA_036630365.1. NCBI lineage: Eukaryota > Metazoa > Chordata > Aves > Passeriformes > Acanthizidae > Acanthiza > Acanthiza pusilla. The sequence continues at coordinate 5,062,838 of JAXCHO010000048.1, forward strand.
CATTTCCAGACACAGCGTGCCTTTAGGAATTTCAAATAACTTGTTTTAACTGCACGGTGTTAATAAGCAGCCGGCTAAGATACAATCTCCTCTGAACAGAAGCTTTTTTTTTAAACTATTTTATCTGCATTTCCTAAGAGTCTTTCACAGGATGGAGCATGACTGTGTTTGTATTTTGAGCTGGCAGCTCTCGGCCCTCTGTGACTCTGCCCCACTGTTCAGAGCAACCTTCATCACCTGCTGAGGTTGCACCAGGGCCATTATTTGTCGGCTCTTGCCCAGGGAGAGGCTGGCTGGGGATCTTTGCTTTAAATGTCATTTAAAAGTGAGCCCTGTGGTGTTTTCTGCATCCAAAACTCAGAATTCGCTTCCAGTCTTTCAAGTTTGCTCCCTGTTTCACTCCTGCCTTGAGCCCTCAGTGGCTCTGGATGTTCATTTTGAGGTGTGTTAGGAATATTTAGGCTGAAGAAGTTGCTTGAACTTGCTGTACCCTTTGCTTTGGATGCACGGAGAAGGTTTTGGATGCAGCTAAAAGCCTTCAGGATTGTATCACACGCTGCTGGCTTTGATGTCTGCACTTCAGCATCTTGTAAAAATGATCAGATGTATGGAAGATGGTGATAGGAAGAAGTTTATTGAGTATTTCTCTGGATAAAGGGTGTTGCAGGCATTGCTGGAATTCCTTTATAAGTCCCTGTGTACATCAGTCGAGCAGTTTTGACCTCCCTTTTTTCTATTTCTTTTTCTTTTCTTTTTCTTTTCTTTTTCTTTTCTTTTTTTTTTTTAAAGTGTGGATTTGCTTCTATTGCCAATTTGTGCTTGCCTTTCCGTGGCATTTGGTGTTAGTTGGTATTTCAGGTAACAAGTGATGGAAAACATCTGCAGTTTGGTGAGATGCACCTCAGTGACAGCAGAACAGTGAGAATGAGAACGTGAGCTCTGCAGCGTCACAGCCTGGGCCACTCCTCACAGAAATCCATTGCTGAGATGCAGGAGGGACTGACAAAAGTTAATTTTTATTAAAAAAAAATTACTTAAGTGTATCTTAATTCACATATTTTTACTCGCAATGAGTGGGGAAACGCTTTTGAGAAAAGTGTATGTCGAACTTAGCAGCTCTGCAGCTGAAGGGAGTTTGCCACAAAGGCAGGGAAAAGGTAAAAAGTTTGAAGCTTGGGTTCAAATGATGGCAGATAAGTTGATCTGTAGTTGCCATATATAGTCATCCAAGAAAAAGTCTGTAGGAATCCTCCAGACGTTTATGGACTTCTCTGATTCATCTGTCGGAGCCAAACAGCTCCAGCCAAGAGATAGGGAATTTGTTAAACTGCATTAAGTTCCTAAATTGCTGTAGCCCAAAGGAGCAATTCTTCCTTTTATAGGGGGAAGAGTAGGAGGGAGTAGGCAGGGAGGATGGTGCATTATGAAGTCTCGTCTTTTGGTAAGAGTTTCAAGAGATGAGTAACATTCTAGAGCTCTTTTAAAAAAAACAAAAAACACAAACCACAGACAAAAAGCTTGAATTAATTTCCGTTGCTCTCATCAAAAGCTGGCTGTCTAAATTTAGCCATTTCCTATAGACGCTCAGCTTATGCTGGCAACAGTCAAACTGTTTGTCCTCAAGTGCAATTTGTCACCTCCCCCTTCTAAGTTGGTAGAAGATAAGCCTGTATTAATTCTGCTGATTTATTATTATACAAGTGTGTCTCATTTTAATCTGCCATTGAGCTGATTGTGATTCAGCAGTGCCTGGGAATGGGAACTGCTCGCTCCAGCTCGCCGTGTCTCCCTCCCTAATCTTCCATCCTCTGGGTTCCTTTTCCTGCTCTTTTTATCTCCTTTCTCTCCCCACCCCCTCCAAACCCTGAACGGTTCCCAGTTCAACACATGAATTTGGGAATTAATCCCAGCTGAGACTATCTATTCCACTTGTGAGGGGATGCTGCTGCTCCAGAGCGCTTTATGTGGCTTTTTTATTTCTTGAGTCCAACTAACAAACAGTAAATGTATTGAAGAAGTCTGTAGTGAGCTCTTGCTTTCTTTCATGTGCATGATTCATTCCTATCTACTGTGTGCTCCCAAAGCATGTGCATTATGGGCCTGAGCCTGTTTCCACAGGAATTTTGCCAGGAAGCGTAAAAGCAGCAAAAGTTTGTTTTCTCCGAATTGCTTCACTCGCTGAAGCAACATGAAAAGCTCTGTGCTGTATTTTTTTTATTTAGGTCAGCAGGATGACAGTTAGATTAATTTCGAGGTGTTTTTACCAGGTATGCTAAATTAGATGTAGTAAAACCTTTGGGTCTGTATTCCGATGTTTTTGAGGTTGTCAATTTTATTTATTTTTTCCTTTGAATTTCTCATCTTCGTCGGAATCTGAAGTTATCACTTCAGCTGCATCCGAAGGGCGATGCCTGAGCCCACAGCCAGCAGGGAAGGAGTCACAAAGAGCTTGCAAAGATGATGGTCATGAGAGTTTTAGCAAATGTAGGACAAGTATTTGCAGGACAGAAGGCTTTTTACTCAAGTCCTCATGAAACAACTTGTTTTCCGTAGGAGCAACTGGCTTTTGAATAAAACTGGATGGTCAGGATCAAGATTAAGGAGAAAATCTTATAAAAAGATTACTAAAGGATTGCATAGTATTGAATTTTCTTGCATTGAAATCGAAGCAAAAGGCTGAGTGTAATGATAGAAATCAGTAAATCCACCTCTGTTCTTGCATGCAGGTATGGCAGAGTGTGATTAATGCCCGGGCTGCTCACAGCTCTATTTGTAATCTGTGTGTAAAGGATGAGTAAGGAAAATAATTTTGCAATACCTGCAGCCCCAGCAGTGCCTCCTCCCCAGTGCTCTGTGAGGATCCCTGAGGATGGAGCCTGCCTCTCACTATTATATTTAACACAGAATTATTCTTCTTGCAAGCTTAACTTAACTTCAAAGCAAGATATTTGCATTCTGGAAACCGATAACACGAATGTTTTTTAGTAATCTCACTTTTCCTGAGTAAAGAAATGATTGGGATCTATGATTTCTCAATGTTTCTAGCCATGTTCTCCTTGAGCCTGAGGAGAAATCCCAGTCCCACTGGATTGGGATCCAGTCCACCTCCTGATCCCATCATCCCAGAAAGCTAAAGTAGGGTGCACTCTGATTCCAGCACTGCTTGTGTGGAGGGAATATAGAAAATTACAGCTGCAATTATGGTTTGCCATTAAATATTCTTCTTTCTAAATCCAGCGTGTGAAGCATTAGGCGCTGTTTGAACTGGGGTTGTTAATTGGACCACAGCACTTAGGTGCCTCTTCTGCAGAGTCATGGCCCCTGTCATTAGCCTCTCATTAGACACGTTAATTTTTTAGGGTTCATCATAATTAGCTTTTTTCAGAAGTTCCCCATTTTACGCTGAAGAGAAACCTGTGATCTGCAGGCTGTAATTCTGAATAACCAGGGGAGCATGAGGAACACTTTCTCTGTAGACTTTCAGAGTGGAAAAGGCAGCGGCTGGAGGACAAAACCTGCAGGATGTGATTTGGGAGGAGTGTTCAGGATCTTTGTCACAGCAAAACTCAGTCACAGGGGCTGAGAACTTGTGGAACAACATGGAATTTATGAGGGACAGGGCAGTTCTGGTTAAAATTCGACAAATGTAGGTGAGGCTGGGTTTTGGGATGTAAATTTATATTGGGAGGCACAACCAAGCAGTCAGTTTGCTTCCCTTTTTTTGGACAGATGGACTCATCTAATAACATCTGCAGGTGCTTAGCAAAGCTCTACTGATCTGTGCTCTGTGTAGGGATATTGGCCTTAGCTAGGAGTGGCAATTCCTGGTTTCACTGCCCCACGGTTCTCCTGCTGGCAAGAACAGTGCCCTTCAGAGGGTCTGAAATATTTATTTAGTGGATCAAATGGGTTTCCATGACATAAATAAGGACTTCTGCTGACCTGGGGTGATGCAGATGTTGTTTTTCCCATGACAAGTGTCTGTCATGGCATATTTGGTGTCCCCTCCAGCCTTTAGCAGGGACCACAGGGTTTGACAAGAGAGCAGGAGGGAAGATCTCCGTGGAGCCATTACCTAGTGTGAAGCCTTTTAAATGTTTGTTAAAAAATGTTTGCTTCAACGTTTGTTTAAAGTGGTGCTTGATTTTCTGCGTCTGCTGCTGAACTGTTACACAAGTTATCCTTTCCTTTCTTTTCCCTGCTGGAATTTTACTGGCCAGGCTTTCATTTCATTAGAATCACCTCCTTCCAAAGCTCCACCTGAACCATTTTTGTTTGAATTAATTTTTCTGTTTCCTAGCAACTCTACTTTTTAAGTTGCGAATAGCTCCTGTTCAATGTCTTCCCTAGCCAGCGTTAACTCACTGGTTTATAAATGACATCAGGGTTGTCACATGATGCTAAAAAAGCTTAGTTCACCACATTAATTTGTAAAGTTAGTTAAAAAAATCCTTTTTCTCTTCTACATAGAGAAGAGTATATATACACACACTCCCATACATATATATGGGTGCAGCAGTTCCTCTCTGGTTTTTTAAACAGTTCTGAAGGTCCCCAGGCTGTTTGGACGTGGCTGCACGGGCCCAGAGTAAACCTGGGAGCTTTCTGTTTATTTGAACTTGCAGGGAGCCATAAGAGGATTCCATTAACACTCGGGCCAGTTCCATTGGAAGCAAAGTCCCAGTGTGGCAGGGGAGGCTCCTTCCCAAATGTTCCATTTTCCCTAGGCTTGGGATGAGCCCAATTTGCACTTTGTCACTGAAAAGGGCCACAGGACCAGCCCCAAAATCCTCCCTCTTGAGCCATTTCCCCGTGGCCGAGCAGGGCCCACGTGGCCTTTGGAGCTTGGTAGAACCCAGGGAATTTCCACAAAGAAACTCTTGAAACTTCTCCTGCGTCTGCCGCCGCTTGCTTTGTGCTCGTCATGTGGCTGCGGTCTTGGGAAATTGTCTGAAGTGGTCAAACAGCAAAAATTCTGAAAATATCCTCTTTCCAAGGAATCTCTATCAGTGTTCATTCTGCAGGCCCTGCTTTGGAACCTCTCTCCCCCCAAATTACAATGCCAGGGTTTTGCTGAGTGTCTCACTCGAAGCTGAAGCCTGTGCTCGCTAAATCAGCCCTTCACAAATGGAATATTTTTTCACTTCTTGCTGGGTGGGTCCATACACTGAAAAATAGGTCAAGAACAGTAATCTAAATCTACTGCTAATAAATAATTAAAGCTAATGGAATTTGCACAAGATCTGTGAGCTTGAAATATTTCCGAAAGTACTGTGGTGTACGTTTTGCTACTGTAAATCAAGATTTTTTATTTATCATTGTGCTAGGTTGAAACATATCTATAAATGTAACTTTAAAAGGGTGTTTTTCTGTACAGAGAAAACACTGGCATGTTAGTGTATTGAAATAACTAAAAATATCATAGAAGATTGATAAGATCATGATTCACTCTTTAATGATCGGATTTCAAGTAAATACTTCAGCAGCCTTAAGCAATAAGAGGTTTTATATCTCATTAAATCAAAGTGTAAATTGAGCAATAAATTGTTTACTCAAATGATCTACTCTGCCTTATATTTTAGGAATTAAGTAAGTCATCTGAGCTACTGTATAATACCTGTTTGAACAACTACGTGGGATTTGAGTTTCATCTCTTTTAGATTAAAGCAAAATGGAACTTGCTGGAACTAATTAAACATAAAGACTTAAATGTTTCCTTTAGAACACCCCCAATCACATGTGCCCAGGATTTCTAGTGGGAAAAAAAAAAAAAGGAATATGCTGGATTTTTTTCATAATACAAAGAAATAATATTTAAAACTTGTGCACTGGTAGGTGAGTGTTTGAATGATCCCAAGCCCTTCACCCATTTCCCCACAGCAGAGTGAAGCATCTGTGCTTGCTGCCTCTCTCTAATTAACCAGCAGAACTGCTTACTCCTAATTATAGTTAACTTGCTGATTTGTGTGTTTCATAGTGACAAGTTGTGTCCTTGAAGTACACAATAATCAAACACACCTCAGAAGTTGATGCCAGCGTTCTTCCCAAATCCTTCATGCTTGGCTGCCTTCGCCTCTGCCCCTGGCAGCAGTGTTGATGGAAGCTCAGCAGGCTCGCGGAGATGAGCAGGGTGGGTGCAGGGGCTGGAGCCCAGGCTGGGAGGGCACATGGATAAACATCCTGCAGTCCCTGGGGACAGTGATCTGCCCTCTGCAGACAGGGGCACACAGTTTGTGACAGGAGAGTTCCCCTTCAGCTCTGCTGATTCTTATCTTGGAGTCATGGAATGGTTTGGGTTGGAAGGGACCTTCAATCTCACCCCATCCCACCCCCAGCCATGGCCAGGGACACCTTCCACTGTCCCAGGGTGCCCCAAGCCCTGTCCAGCCTGGCCTTGGACATGTCCAGGGATGGGGAGCGTTCGATGTTGATGGAATTACAAACACCCAAAGCACAGCCACTGCCTCCTCAGGGTTGTCTGGGTTGGGTTTTTTCTCTTTCTTCCTTTTCTTTTGAGCTCTTATGAGAAAGAATCTGGGGTCAGGCTGTCCAGCCCTGCCAGCCTGGGTGTCATCAGTGCCTCCCTCCATGTGGCACGCAGGGAAGGGGACAGGGAAGGGGACAGGGAAGGGGACAGGGAAGGGGACAGGGAAGGGGACAGGGAAGGGGACAGGGAACCGGGACAGGGAAGGGGACAGGGAAGGGGACAGGAAATGGGACAGGGAAGGGGACAGGAAAGGGGACAGGGAAGGGGACAGGGAAGGGGACAGGAAAGGGGACAGGGAAGGGGACAGGAAAGGGGACAGGGAAGGGGACAGGAAAGGGGACAGGGAAGGGGACAGGGAACCGGGACAGGGAAGGGGACAGGGAAGGGGACAAGGAAGGGGACAGGGAAAGGGGACAGGAAAGGGGTCAGGAAAGGGGACTGGGAACGGGACAGGGAAGGGGACAGGGAGGGGGAAGGCAGCAGGGAAGCTGCAGCATCTCAGCTGCTCCGATGATGAGGCTGCTCCAGAATGGGCTGTGACAGCTGAACTGATGATGTCACCCACGCTGAGCCGAGGGGCTGCTCCTCAGCTGATTCCTGTGCCACACGCAGGGACATTCCCCAGCCCCTGCGTGGCTCCAGCAGATGGAATTCAGAACAACTGGTAGGAAATGTGGCCCACGGTGGAATGTTCAGGTTTTGGGGTTGTTTTGTTTTCCAAGAGCACCGTGCTGGTGTGGATGATAGAGGTGTGGAGGTCAAGCTCAGCCTTGCTGGACCACTTTATCAAGCTGGGGTCAGAGGGCTCTTGTTGTGACATTTAGAGATAAGCATTTGGGAGGAAATGAGATGGAGCAGCCTGCGAGGAGATCACAAGGTGCTTGTGTAGCTTCAGACCTCAAGTAAATTACAAATCCACTGTTGGTAGCCTGGCCATTGCTATGTCCCTGTACTGTACACAGGGTATTAAGATCTAGATAAATAATGTAGTTTAGTTGTCAGAAAGATGCATTTGTTACGCAGGATTTTAACATAGATTTATTCTTGGTTTATTTTCCGTGGAGTTATTTTTAATGAGAATGGAACAGGAGTTAAAAATTATGTGGATTCAGATTTCATTGTTTAGCCACTTGATCAAAATATAAACTCATTGTTTTTACTCTTGGAAAGAGGAAATGCTATATTAGCTTTCAGCCATCAGATTTGATTCAGATAATGATACAGCATCCTAATTCATGGGCTCTGCATCAGAGACTGAGTTTGTGTGTGATAGAGCCTTTTTCAGAACACTGCTCTACCCCTGATAAATCACCCAGAGAGAGAGAGAGAGAATGCATGTATTTAGATGGCACAGAAAAATAGGCTAATAATGGGATTGTATTCCTATCCTCAAATATTTCAGTGCGTTTGTGTTGATAAATTGTAATTTGTTTTAGTGTTCAGTTGCATGGACCCTTTTCAGCTGCTCTGCCTGGCCTCCGTGGTTTGGTAGCTGTGGGAGGGCTGGAGCCTGGATGCTTTTCCTGTTTTGATCACAGCCCAGGCAGCAGAGGCCACCACACTTTAAACAGATAATAAATCACACGGTGTCCTTGCTAACCAACACTGCAGATTCCCCTGGGTCTGAACTGAACGTCCTTCTTCTTCCTGTTCAATTTAGTGTAAAGAAGGTAAAATTCTGTTTGAAGTTCAATGTAATATTTTGAGACAAAGTCTGATGAGGAATTTTTCCAAACTGCCAAAAATAAATCTCCCCAGCAGAGCTGTAGCTGGTGACTCGAGGCATATGTATTCCTGACTTCTGTCTGTTTATTTTTATTTCCCTTTGCTTGTGAGCTGTCTCAAGTTTTGATGTTGTTTCGCCGAGGAAGGAATTACAAAAGTAGCCTATAAACTCTTTCCTATAAACTCTTTCCAAGGGCATGCCAGGAAAAGAGGGGAGAAAAGAAAAACTGGTGTGAAAAAGGTGTTGATGCCTTTTGCTGTGGTGTGTGCCATTTACCCACTCACCTGTGTGGAGCATTTGGCTGAATTTAAAATCCTGGATCACAGCCCTGCAGTTCCCTGTTTGCTCTGGGAGGGGAATGGCAGTGGGTGCTCTGTCTCAGCTGTGCTGCTGCGACAGATTTCAAGTTATTGTGAAGATTTCAAGTTGTTGTGAAGATTTCAAGTTGTCAGAGCACTTTACCCCATTCAGGTGTGTGCTCTGCTGTGCCCTGGATGGATTGCAGTGGTTTAACCCGTGGCTTGCCAGTGGGGCTGAATCATCCTGAGCTGCCTTCTCCTCCAATTTTTATTTTTAAATTGGAAATTTTAATTGGAAATTTTAATTCCAATTCCAATTTTAATTGGAAATATTTTTAAAACAGTTTTGCCCCCACCACAGGCTGCTGTCTGAATCAAGCATGTGTTTTCCCATTATGGCATAAATTTTGCTTGGTAATGTTCTCACTGCTGGGATGAGCGTTCAGCATCCTGAATTTGCTAAATGAATGCACTTGAAAGCTTTTCTCCCTTTTTGACAGCTTGACCAACTGTTTTCATGGCTTTGGGATGCTCCTTCTCCTCCTTCCTCCCCTGCTTCTCTCCCTCTTTTCTCTTATAAACAACCAACAACATCCCTCATTACTCAAGATGAATATGAAGGTGAAGTCCTGACATAGTTTATATCATGAAATAAAAAGTGCTGCAAATCCTGTCTTTCAGAAGTCAGGATGTGCCAGAGGAGGCAGTTAAAGAGCAGGATCTTGGCTAGAGCTTGCCATGGCCACAGAACAAGGATGACATTGCGGTGCCTCTGGATCTGCTGTATTTCTGCTTTCACTTCTGACATCACTTTTCTGCCTGGTGCCAAACAAGTCAGTAAATTCAGAGGCGATATCAGGGACAAAAGCCCTAAACCCAGTGATTTCCAACCAGCTGAGATTTTTATTTCAAGAGAAGTTGCTTGGTTTGGATGATATAATTTTTCCTGATTTTATAAAGGGTGCCAGAATCCGGGCTGTAAATTTAATTCTGGTTGTAATTCTGGGCACTAAAACCTCTTCTGCCAGATTTTGGCCTTGAATGTGGGCATTTATTTTGCCATGGGCGGTGATTGTTACTTTCTTCAATGTCAGCATGGTCAGGTTACAAAGAAAACACTTTCTAAAATGTGCAGAGCCCTCAGGTCTGCCTGAGGAGTCAGGGAGTGGAGAAAAGCTGCCCAACCTGCCTGTTTGCTTTGGTAAAAGCATAATTTGTAGATGTTTGTGATACACAAGGACAGCGTCCAACCTTTTTCTGTCCCAAAACAGGCAGCAGGATATATCAGGAAATATTTGGGTGGCTCGACTTGGCCTCAGAACAGAAGTACAGTTTGGTTCAGTCCGAAGAGGGAGCTCAGAAAACATTTATCCTTGACTTGATGGGGATTGAGCTGTATTTTAGTGCAATAACCATGTCAGAAGTGAAATTTGGCTGATCATTTGTCTTTGATAGCTTCATTTGCCTTTGGCCCCCTAAGCCATTTCTCAGGGAGTGGGAGAACTCCTGATACTCCAACTCTCTGCATGACTTGTCATTTAAATGACAAAAATCACTTCTCTCCAAAGCCTACTTTTCCTTCAGGAAAATCAGATTAAATCCAGGGCTGAGAGTGTTTTGGTGAGTGGTTTAACATCCAATATGTCGCATGACTGTAGATGTAGAAGTAAATGTGTTGGAAAAGAGAATTTCCCAACTTTTTAAGGTCAGCTTCTTTTCCGAAAAGCTCGAGGCCTCAACGGATCCTTTTCTATATAGAGAAAATACTTCAAATATGTCTTTACAACCCCTTGCTTGAGGTTCAGGTAGCTCAGGGATGGTGGCATTTGTGGAGGGAGGAAGATTTTATGGTTTCTGAAGCAGTTGGTGCCTGTCCCAGTTGTGGGAGGTGTTCCCAGAGCTATTGTAGGACTCAAGGCCGGAGGGGCTGTCCAGAGTCTGACCAGATCTCATCTGGCCTTAAAAACGGGGCTTTAGCACCCTTTTAGCTCTAGGTCTGGTCAGCTGAGCCTTGGAAAGCTCCAGTTGTAGTTGCACTGTTTTAAAATCTTTCTCTTCTTTCTCATGGAGAATAGAGATAAGTTGCATTCTTGTGCTTTCTAATCTCTTTGTTTTGGTACTGGATGCTCTAGAGTTGTAACCAATCGTTATAGGGGGCAGAAAAACTGTCGACCAATAATTATTAGATTATTAACGAATATATAAAGAAGTTCTTGTAAATAAAGTTCCTCTTTTCGCCATCTTGCGTGCTGCCTGCCTGACTTCCCTGCGAGCTTCCGCGAACCTCCACGAATATCAGAAAATCAGAGCAACATCCAAGGATGGGAAATGCACCTTTTCCCTGCAGCAGCATCAGTGCTGCTCTCCCAAGGGATGCAGCATCACAGAATTAAAGAGGTTTACACCTCTTCCAGGTTTATTTCCAGGTTTAAGTGCACCGTGAAGGGGCTGCTTGTGCCTTGTCAGTGGCAAAACCAGGAATGCACCTTGGCTGTGCATGGCTAACAGTGTCCTCTCCAGAGTTACTGAATTTTATTCTTCAGGCACACACATAATACGAATTATGAATTTGTAAGTGAATTAGACCCAAACCAGCACAGAAGTGAAGCCACAGAGAATTTTATGTATGATAAATATACCTTTTTTGTCCTAAATTATCTCAGTTGCTAAGCAAAAATACGCTATAAACCTTTAAAGTGATTCTTTGGGCAGTATTTTAATGAATTTTGTGGCACTAAGTGTGTTGTAATTTGGAAGAAGAAATTCTGAGTTACACAGAAACCAACAAATAATACTTGTCATCTTCAATGTGCTCCAGTTCTCTGACGACTAAAGTCAGAGCACTCTTGGGAAAATAATAAATAAAACAGAGATTTTGCAAAATGGCAACACTCTTAGTTGAAGTGATGGTCCAGAGTCATCTTCCTTTAAGCCTGGCTTCCATTCGTGGGAATTTCCTTGGCATAAGTTCAGAGGTGTAGCTGCTGTGGAGGTAGATAGAGGCATTTACTGCTAATCTCATTAATGTTTCAGCTGAATTAGGAGACTGAAGGCATTCAGTGCTTACCCAGCACCAGAACAGTTTGGATAATTAATACCATTTGCAGCAGATGCAGGTGTATGTCAAACTGGAAATCCAGACCTGCTCAAAGTGAACTCCAGGTATAATTCTATTTTAATCAAAGCTCCCATAAAATGCGATCAGAATTTAAGTAGCACTTCAGAACTGAAAATAACGTCAGGAAGAAGGTGATGATGACTTGTCCTTTTCCAGTTTTTCTGATGGAATATCCTGTTTCTATCTTCCAGGACCTGCGCAAACAGGTAGCTCCATTACTGAAGAGTTTCCAGGGAGAGGTAAGAGTTTCTTTTGCTTCTCACGGTGCTTTTGGGGCTGCCCCAGGAGCAGGGGGTGTGTGGCCAGGTGGGCAGAGACCTCAGCAGGGCTCAGCCCTTTGCACTGTGTGTGTGCAGGGGATGTCAGCTCCTGGAGATGGAGAGGAGCTTTTACAAGAGCACACAGGGCCTGGGCGAGGGGGAATGGCTTCAAACTGAGAGAGAGCAGGTTCAGATTGGATCCTGGGAAGAAATTCTTCCCTGTGAGGATGGTGGGGCCCTGGCACAGGTTGTCCAGAGAAGCTGTGGCTGCCCCACCCCTGGAAGTGTTTAAAACCAGGCTGGAGGGGGCTTGGAGCAACCTGGGATAGTGGAAGGTGCCCATGGCAGGGATGGAATGGGATGAGCTTTAAGGTCCCTTCCAGCCCAGGTGATTCTGTGATACACTGGGTTTGTGCTGGACAATCTAAACTGGTCCCATCCCTTTGCTCTGGGCATCCCTGAGCATCCCTGAATATCCCTGAACATCCCTGAACATCCCTGAATATCCCTGAGCATCCCTGAGCATCCCTGAATATCCCTGAGCATCCCTGGGCATCCCTGAGCATCCCTGAGCATCCCTGAGCATCCCTGAACATCCCTGAACATCCCTGAACATCCCTGAGCATCCCTGAATATCCCTGAACATCCCTGGGCATCCCTGAGCATCCCTGAGCATCCCTGGGCATCCCTGACCATCCCTGACCATCCCTGAGTATCCCTGAGCATCCCTGAACATCCCTGGGCATCCCTGAGCATCCCTGAGCATCCCTGAACATCTCTGAACATCCCTGAGCATCCCTGAATATCTCTGAGCATCTCTGAACATCTCTGAACATCCCTGAGCATCCCTGAGCATCCTGTCACCGTGGCAGGGACCCAGAGCTCGCCGGGCCTCACTGACCCCATGGTTCGAGCTCTTAATGAATGCAATGTAATGCCCTCATAAAACACGAGCATACTGCAAATCGTTCTCCCTGCAAAGCCTTTCGGCTGTAAAACATTGTATTCCAGAGGGCTGATGGAAAACCTTGAGTTGGCAGGTGCTGGTTGGGAAGGCAGCAGAAAGCGTTAACAGCTCCGGTGCTGGCCCCGAGTCGCGTTTCTCTTCACACCATTCCCCGAGAACACACGGGCAGAGCGCTCGCGAGTTTAAAAGCCAACTGTTGTTATTCTGAGGAGTTTCTATAGGCAAAGGCAGCTGGGCCAATTAGAGAGTTTTCCATTTTCGCTGTGGCCAGATGGGAGCCGTGGTTGTGCCGCTCGGGAAGCGTCAGGGAGGGAGGTTGGAAATTCCGTTTGTCCTTGTGAAGCTCCGTGCCTGCGTGGGGCGGTGGATGGAGCTTTGAGCTCACACTCTGCTGCACACTGCAGAGCTCTGCCCCTCAAGAATTGTGTTCCAGCACTTCCTCAGTCCATGAGCTGTTCACTGCCTGTAGATTGTGGCAGTTCCCAGCAGCACGGGGAAATTCAGGAGTTGTTTGCAGGAGGCTGCGAAGGGATTTCAGTGCACAGCTCCCCTCAGTGAGTTTGCATTCCTGATCACTTCCACATCCTGCTAAATCTCTGTCCCAAATAGGCAATCATTCCTCATTTAAAAGCAGCGCGGTAGTTTTTGTTTAGCAACCTGATTTCCCAAGTATTGCTAGAAATAAATAAATAAACAGGACAGCTTTGTCCTTGATATATCCAATAGACATTTGTGAGAACAAAGAATGACTTGTGTGAGTCCGTTTGCCAATGGAAATTTACACTTTAAAATTGCTCTGAGTGCATTGCAGTGCTCTCAGAACCTTTTCACTTCAGTTTCAAGCTTGCAATGCACTGACTGAAAAGTGCATGTGTGCTTTCAGCACTGTTCGTTAATGACGGGAATGGCTGAGGATCAAGTAAGAAGCATAAATTTAAATTTGGCTACAGTGAAGGAGATTCTCCCATTAGATCTTCCCTGGTGGAGACAGCTCCCTGTTACCTTGGTATGGCTCACACACACCTCTTCTGTAGTTTCGCTTCACTGATATAAAAGTGAAGTTTATTTTGGTATAAATTCAACCCCACCAGAGCAAAATTTGTTGTGGAAATTCCCTGTTGCGTAAATGAAGCACAAATCCATGAAAAGATTGTGCTGCTGAGTCTCTGAGCTGGTGATTCCAGTCTCCCTAATCGAGACAGGGTTTCAGAAACCTAAAAAACCTGAACTAATCATGATTGACTACATAAATGCACCACATTAAACTGTGAATTATGGTATTTGATTATAGATGTAATTACTGTATCTTGTTTTGGAGACAAATCAAAATACCGAGGATATGAGCCTGTTCTGTTGAGTTATATTTGATTGTTCAGGATATGGATCTGGTTTCTGGTTGTTGTTAAGGCTGACTTTCTGAGAGATCACGAGATGACTGCTCTGGGTACCTCAAAAACAAATTTTGTGAAGCAAATAGGCTTCTCTCCATTTCACATCACTGGAGATGTCTCAATTCCTGTCCCATGAGAGGCTCAGGGAGCAGCACTGCTGGGAACAGGACACACTCCCCTCCAGCCCCCTGGGATCGCTCTGCTGTAATTTAGTACCTGTCAGGTGGTGTTTAATGTCCTGGGAGGAGCTGGCAGAGGGACCTTTGGGTCACACGGTGCCTGTGGGATGGGGCGGGATGGGATGGGATGGGATGGGATGGGATGGGATGGGATGGGATGGGATGGGATGGGATGGGATGGGATGGGATGGGATGGGATGGGATGGGATGGGATGGGAGCAGGCAGGAGGAACAGGCCAGAGGTTCTCTGCTGTTCTACACAAACATCAGTTTTCAGCCCCAGAGGAAGATCGTGCCCCAGGTTTGTCCCTGGAAGTGTTCAAGGCCAGGCTGGAGGGGCTCTGAGTGACCTGCTCCAGTGGGAGGTGGATGTGACAAGGGAACTGGAATGAGATGGGCTAGTTAAGGTCCCTTCCAACCCAAACCCTTCAATGATTCTATGATTTTGGGTTTTTAAGAAAGATCAACAGCAGTGAGTAAATAAAACGAAGGTAAGCAGAGACGTGGTGAGAGTAGATGTCTTCTAGGGCCCTTGTGCTGGAGAGAGTGTCCTGGAGCAGGAGGCAGGGAATGCTGCAGGAGCAGCCCCTGTGGGCACTGTGGGTGTGAATGTGGAATTCTGGGGCTCCACATCTGGAGCACCACCAGCTGTTCACTCAGAACTGCTGCAGCTTCTCCACTTTCCCTGCAGGAGAGTCTCCACCAGATTTTTGCCTCTGCCTCCTGTCTCCACCCCCACTGCTGCTGCTGCCCCCTCCTTTTCTCAGACTCTGCTGTTAGCCAGAATTCGGTGCTTTTTGCATGGAATACTAAATTACAGTTCCACATCAGAAGGGCAGAGGGCTCTTGCCAGTCCCCTGTGGCCTGAGCTGTCCACAGGGCTCCGGGGAGGGCCAGCAGATCAGAGGGTGGAGGCAGCTCCCTAATGAGCAGAGGTATTTAATCAGCTTTCAGTGGCTATTGCTGTGTTCCTGCTCCCCACCCCCTGCCCTTCCTCAGCCCTTTTTCTGCTGTGACCCACAGGGAGCACAAATTTGGGGTTTTTTCCCCTTTTTTGCTGGCTTACTCTCCCACCAGGTGGGCTCAGAGCAGCAGCTCAGTGCAAGGAGAGGCCAGCAGAGCAAAGCCAGGGGCAGGAGCAGCACAAATGTGTCAGCTCAGGTTGACTTAAACTGTCCTTGAACTGTGCCTCGGTGAGCCTGACGTGACTTGGAGAGAGGGGAGGCTAAGCTCAGGTATTTCTGTCCCCTCCCAAGCATGATTTATGGGAGCCGCCGGTAAACCTGCGGCCACTTGGCTTTTTTAAACAACCCCACAGGTCTCTGTAGCCAAATTTTCTCTTCAGTTTGAGCATGGAATGTTGATACTTCCCCCCAATATTTTCCCTTTATAGAATATGAATTTATACATACTGGACAAAGCAGAACATTCTGTATTCCTTCGTTATTTATCTCATTCATTCAGATAAAAACTGTTCCAGTGATCAAATATTCAGTTTCCATTAGTAGTTGGAAATAACTTTTTTTGTATAGATCTCAGTGCGTTAAGTAACTGGATTTTTTATGATAAGAGTTAAGGTAAAAGCTCTATGAAATGGAATTTAGCATACTACAAATTTTCAAATGCATTCCTAGTTCAGCATGAGCTCCTATTAATTCATCACTGGAGAATAGTTTTATTATAGTCCTTTTTCCTTATTTAGGCTCTTAATGGAAATTTGAAGGCAGTTTTCTAATTTAACAGAATGTTGTGTCTGCTTCAGAGCTGATGGTATTGTTCTTTTGAAATCTGTGGGTAACTTTTCTGCCTTTCCTGGGAGATTTAAGGTCTGGGTGGTGTAAATAGGCTATTGTGAGCAAGACAGTTAAAAGTCATTAATTTCAGAAGTGTGAAATTCCTGTCATTTTGATCTTAAATCTCTGTCTTTTCCTTTTTCTTGCCATTAACTTGAGGATGCAACTTATTAATGGTTTGCTCACCCTGTGCTGGGCTAAATACAGGGCGGAATCAGGAAAGGTTAAAGAGCTTTATCATGCAATCATGAAATGATTATTTTATATAATTTGCAAGGCATTCCTGCAAGCAGCCATCTGAATTAGCTGTGTTTTGGGGAGGTCACTGGGCTTTTCCATGGGCACATCAGGGGCTGGATATTTGTACATGAAATCTGAAAAATATAAAAGCAAGAAGCAGTGATGTTCTTGGGCTTTGTTAATTTACAGAACTGAACTTGTGGTATGGAAATCTAATGCTGGAATCCGTATTTGTGAAGTCATCAGACAGATATTTTAAGGCTGGGAAAGGATTTCCTGAGGTCATTAGCATTCTTTTCATGTGGCATAAGAGCACTGTCCAACAGTAATGCAGTAATCCCTCATTTGGAGAACCCTCTGAGGCACAGACTCCAAAACAACGTGCTGGACTTGATGTCTGTGAAAGCCATTTCTCATCTTCTCACAGAGCAAGTACTTTTAAGGGTATTGCCATTCTGACGAGACCACTCTGGCTCCCCACTTAGCTGAATTGCTCTTTAAACTATTAATTTGGTCAGTCGCGTAATTTAATAATTTTCCATATGCAGACAACAGAAGCTGAAAATCAGTTTGATGTGCTGGAACTACTAATCATGTCTTTGAAGGAGCACTCTAATAATGTGTGTGCCTAAACCACTTCAGACCTGCGTTCCTTCTGCATTTTTGAAGGACTATTCCTGAGCTGATTCTCATATATTTTTTAATTTTACCCCCTTTAATTTCCTTACGTTAAATTTCCAAACCTAATTAATACAATTTCTTTCCTGTACATTCACTCCATGATGGCTCAATTAGAGTAGCAGTAGAACTGTGGTTCAATATTCAGGCCAACTTCATAATTGAAAACACATTTTCTTCTCAAAAGCTGCAGCTGGTTTGGTTCTGCTCATGCAGAAAAGGATATAACCTTGCATAACATAGGAAATGAACGGTTGAGAGAGAAGCCAAATTCAATTTCAGTCAGATATTTTGAGGATAAGTCCATGATCTATGGAAGCAAGGGAATGAAAAGTGTGTGTATGTGGAAAGCAGCGTGTTCAGCACTCTATTAATCACGGCCAGCCTGGGTGCTGTTGTGTGCCTTGCGTTAGCACTGATGCTCGTAGGGAGGCTGGAGAGCAGCCAAGCACTCCAGAAGTTAACCTCTTAAAGACCCTGAGCTGCTTTCTGTTGAATAAATGTAATTTTGTGGTCAGAAATAAATGCTTGTGATGTAGCAGGAGCTTTGAAAACAACAGCGTGGCAAAGCTATTACAAATTGCTCTGTGTTGGGGAAGTCAACAGCATACATCAAAATCCAGCGCTCGTGTTTGGGCCCAGAGCCTCCCTGCTTTTCCGTGGAAGTCCCATCAAAACCCTCCACTTACCAAAAGTGAATATTTTTGGCAGCTAATTTTCTTTTAAAGCCCACTCTGCACCTCAGTTCTGTTCCCCAAAGCGGGGAGAGGTCATGACCTGCTCTTGGGGTAACCACAGCTCCACAGCGCTTTCATTTCTTTGTTTACAGAAGTGTGTAAATGATTATTTATTTATTTTTGGCTGGCTTGATTGCAGTTTAAACAACATCTTTCCTGAGGAAGGTGATTTAAATATACTCCAGCATCTCACAGGCGGATGAGCTCTCCCTGCTGAGCACGTGGGGTGGCTGCTGCTGCAGGGCCAAAAGCATCCCCGAGAGGAGAAACTGAACTGCAGAGACTCAAATACAGTCAGAGCCTCTCCTCATATCCCTTTTTCCTTCCTGGGACAGCTCTCAGCTGTGGGGATAAGAGGCAAATCCCAAACCTGCCACATCCCACCAGAAGCAGCGACAGGCGCCGTGCACTTTTCCCAAAGCTCCTGCAGGTTCCTCTCCAACTTGAGGGAAGTTGTACCGAGACAGCACTGACTACCAGGGTAACTTTGGGGAGGAGCAGCCCAAATCCTCTTATTTTTACATAATTGACAAAGTGCTGAAATTCCTGTTGGCAGCTGGTGGGCTGTCTGTGCCGAGGCGCGCTGTGCTGCTGCCACGCACTTGGGGGGCAACAGGAACAGTGGTGGGAAATTCAGTTTATTCAGGATTCCGACAGGCAGTGCTGGTGCAGCTCGCAGGGTCAGGAGTGTCTTCTCATCCTCAGGGAAAAAAAGAGAGCTTGAAGTGTGCTGGAAGGAATGGGGATGGGAGGGCTGGGTCAGCCGAGGTATTCTGCCGAGCGTCATTAAAATCCAGTCCCTGTTTCTCCAAATACAGAATTATCTCTGTATTTATTACAGAATTACCTCTATTTATTACAGAATTACCTGTGTTTATCGCAGAATTACTGTGAGGCTCTAAACAAGCTGGTCTCTGGCCTTGCTTTGTCAGAAAGAGAAGCAAGAGGGTGAGCTTAGTATAAAACACCAGGAAAAGGTTGCATCTTGGTATTTATGAGCAGGTGGATTTTGCACAAAGGTGGTTAATGAGCTCCTTCTTCCTCACATCCCTCTGACCTAACTTTTTTAAATACCCAAACAAAAGTTTGGATCATCCATGAGGGAGAGGAGCGATTTGGGTTCCAGGTGGCTGCTCAGGGCAGGTGAGAGCTCCCACTCACCTTCCATGTGGCTCCTGCGGCTGGAGCTGGAGGGGATGTGGGACAGCCCAGGCTGCTCTGGCCCGGCTCTCCCCCCTTCCTCCCTGCCCCATTTCCCACATCAAGCACGGCTTGGTAGCCAGAGATGTTCTCCATCCTTGTGCTCTCACAGAACCTCAAGGATCAGAACTGGCAAGCTCTGACATTTCCCTGTTCAGTGGCAGAACGAACAATTCACTGATGTATTCACTAGAAAGATGGTCCTCCAGTTTTGGGGGAAGGATGTGTCAGCTCTGTTTTACCTTTTTAGCGTTAAGAAAATTCACAACTGTCCTGTGCTGACAGAGGAGAGAGGCTGGGATGCAAAGTGTAGAATTACAAGGGTAAATAATTACTCGTTGTGCCGCCAAATTGGGGCACCCCCGTATCTGGTTTCACACAAGGTTTTTTACACCCCTAAACTTCAGGTACAACACAATTTGACTAATCACTAGCACCCACACTAACTAATTGGAGTAAAATTTGCAAATCCACCCTATTTTTGCAGCATTCCTGCTGCCTGTCTATGGATCCAGGCATCTCTGGAGTCAGTCTTGCTGGAGTTACTTGTTTGTGACACCAGAAAACACTGTGAGGGTTTAAATAATGTGTCGGAGGGGCTGGGATGTTGGCATTAGCTTGGTGTTCAGGAGCATCCTTTATTCTTCATGGACAGCTATGAGTTCCCATGAAAAAAGTCCTCATTTCCAGGACCAGGCTGTCCTTTGGTTTGCTTTACTTCAGCATGAAAAACACCAAAGGCTGCAGTAAAATTCTAGCACATCATTATATCAGAGTGTATAATATGAACTAATACAGACATTAACAAATTATTCCACTTCCATGCTATAAAGATTGATCAATAAAAGGGAATTTTGGTACCATTTGGCACTCTGACCCTCCTTTTGCCATCCATTCTTGGTCTCTCTGGTTTTGTGCCATACCGAGGGATGTCCTTGCCCCAGCCCAGGGTCCCCTGCTCCTCCCTCATGCTGAGCCCAGCAAATGCAGGGGATGAGTCAGTTGAGTTTGCCAGCACAATGGGAAATAAATTCTCCCTCTCCTTCCGTAGTTTCTCAGCGAGCCACTGAGCTGAATCACGCCACGGCAGAGGCAGGAGGAGGGAGCAGGGTGCTCCATGGATGGGCTGGGGGCTGAGAAAGCTGCTCTGAGCGGCACAGAGAGCTGGGGAGGGAGGCAGGTGGGTTAACCAGGGCTCCAGGAGGCTCCAGCAGGGACAGCGGAGCCACTGATCCCCAGGCAGGGTGGCAGACAGGATTTATTCAGAGCCTCAATATCTGCAGGCACATGTTGGGCTGGGCTCTTGCACTGGAAGGAAGATCAAAGATTGGAAAAGCAGCAAGAAGCTGTCCTGGGAGAACATTCCTCGGGGGATGGCAGCGTTGTTTGTCTGGGAAAATCAGGATTTATCTGGGCATGAAAGGAAGAGGAGGTTTTAAGGGTTCAAGGCTGCAGCTGTGTCGCAGTGGAGGGAACGGAATTGAAAAGTTGAGGGGTTTGAGGCCTTCCTAAAGATCTCTGCTTAACTTGAGGTTAAACCAACAAGTTGGTGAGGCAGCCGTGCCCTTCCCAGGGTCTTTCTTGGTGCTGCACCTATGTCCAAGCAGCTTTGTTAAACAGATTGGTATTGGATCCACTGTGAAGTCCTTAATTCCCTTAAAGAATTTATAGCCCAGCTAAAATCCACACCATATGTCTTAAGCAACTGCACAGAAATAATTTCTTTTTAATTTTGCTTCAAAACTGTTTTAATTGCAACAGAGCTAAAAATAAGCATTTTTTACTTTTTTTTGATTGGTGGCAAAATAAATTAACAGGGATTTGTAAATTACAATGTTCTTTTTTATGAATTTATTTATTAATGTAGATATCTCTTGGTATTAAGAAAGGGAAATCAAGCCAACTCTGTATTGTAAAGGCTTCAAAGCAGGACTGATGCATTAATAATCCTGCTGTAGCCACCATTTGATTCCAATGCAGTTATTCAGGAATACAGCATGGCTTAAAAGAATGGTGCTTTAATGAGTTGTTCTCGTGCTTTTCCCTTTGTTTCATATGGTTCTCCCAGTTCTTAATGGTGTTTTGGTAACTTGAAGTAATTGAAGACAAATGGAAAAACTTCGTGATGCAAAACAATGCAACAGAAAATGTGTAAGGGAAGAGGGATGGGTGTCTCCTTAAGGCATCCATTTATTAGAAATCAGAACAGAAAAATAAGTTCTCTTTTAAATAATTTATTTTACTCAATAAATTAGTTCCAGATTGTGTGCAGGACAGTAAAAGACATGTTAAGGTGGTTAATGAGAGTGAGAATTAAATTGGAGAGCTGTAAGTGGAAGAGCTGGGTCTGCAAAGTTCAAATTCAGCACAGTTGTGTGAACACTCGTGTTTGTGGTACTGTAAATCACCAATGCTTTGGTGATGCCAGACAGACCCAGCCCAGGGAACCCTCACAGAGCACTGTCTTTGGGGTGCCAGGTCCAGCATCCCAATGCTCCAGCTCTGCTGACGGACCCGAGCAGATCCAAGGGGAGCAGCCCCTGTGCTGCTCTCGTGCTCTGCAGTGCATTACTGTGCTGGTAGCTGTGAGTGCAGAGGATTCAGGTGGCAGTGCAGGATGTGCTGGCATCTGGCAGTGCAGCTTCCTTGCAGAGAGCTCCATCATCCAGTTCCACCTTTGAATTCAGGAGCAGAGCTGTGCATCCTTCAGTCTGACCGCAGTCCATGGGGTGATACCACGTTCATACAGCCCAGAGCATCCCAAAACTGTGTTCAGGACTTAGGGGGGCAGTCAGCATCAGGCTTGGATTAATGCTGAAATTCCCTACTGCACAAAAGGTGACAGATTCCAAACTAAAGCCACAGGCTGTGCTTTTATCATTCTGAACTTGGCTGGACATAGCTGAAAGAGGCAGTGTTTGGATAAAACCGTGTTTAGCACCTCAGAGGTGCCAGATATGTGGTGCTTACGTAAATGTGGAGATAAATCCGTGTATTTCTTTGATGATATTTTGATTTCAGCCAGGTGCAGTGGGTATTAGCCTGGGACTGAGTGCTCCTGCCCTGGGCTGTGCAGGGTTTTGGGGGAGCAGTGCTGGACAACAAGCAGTGGAGAGTGCGATCAGACCACGGAGATCTCCAGGGCCAGGCTGGAGGGAGATGATTCTGGAGGGCCAGGGGGGACCCTCAGCCTCTGGGGTGACCTTGGTACCCTGAGCAGCAGCTCAGGAGAGCACCTGACCTGGAAGAATCAGTGGATAAAGGCAGGCCTGTCCCAGCCCCGTGTCTGGCCGCAGCTCCTCCAGTGTTTTGGGGATGAAGAGTGAGATGAAGGCTGTGCTGAGCAGGGAGGATTCCTGCAGTCTCAGTTCTGTTATCTCACTGCAGCGCCAGTGGTATTATCAAGACAAATAGGATGCCAAAACTTAAAAGTGAACATATGTTTATGGGGGTGGTGGGGAATACAGAGGTCACTGTTGTTTCTTTCTGCTCAGAGAAGACATAATGGGGCCTGGTTTAGATAAATTAAGATTTGGAGCTAAGCTCGTGTCAAGACAACGCGAGTGTAATTATAAGTTGACTTCTTTCAGGGTCCCTGAAGTTTTTAGAGTCAAATAAAAATGTTCAGCAAGAGTTTTATAATGTAGTTCAACTGTTTAATGTGAGCTGATTGCAGCTCAGCCTTGTTGGCTCCTGAACCAATTTTACTTTGATTTGAAAAATTTTCAGTGAACTTCCAAATGTTTCCATGTCATTTCAGTGCTCTGTTTCCTCTCTCTCTGGACTTCATTTATATTTTTCTATTTTTGATGTCTTTTTCCTCCCATATTTCCTTATTTCCTTGCGCGCCTGGGTGCTGGCATGCTTAATTATTTTTTTATTCCAGTTAAAGTTGTCATGGTGCTTTTTCTAAATTTTATTTTAAGATATAAAATAGTTGCAGTGCTCATTTTAGCAGAACTTTAAACCAGACAGGTTGATTTATTTTTTTTTAACAACTAAAACATAAAACCATATTTCTGCCTGGTGGGATTGTTTGGAATTCTGGTTCTGAATTTGAGGGTGAAAAAAGGTATAAAATACCTGTGATTTACAAACTGCTTCCTTTGGAAAGTCTCTGATCTCCTTGGAAGATGTTGTTTCAAATCTGGTTTGTATTTCCATCACTCTATAACTGGTAAGGAGCGAATAAACCATACCTTTTATAATACTTAGGGAGAACCGAAGTACAAATGCTCTTTATTAAAATGTGGAAAAACTGTAATAGGAAAACAAATCCATCCTGTTATTTCTCAGAAATGGAAGCATTTTAAATGCTTTGCTTTTCATAAAAGGGGCAAATGAATTTTTTCAAAATACAGTACAGAATCAGTGCTGTAATGCTAATTGTATTTAATAATAGTAATTTAAATTTGGCTGCTCTCTGCCGAGCAGCAGCAAGAGAAAATTGTATGTGGGAACATTGAAGTCCAGAAGTGTAACATATGGTGTGGCTTGGCCTTCCGAGAGTCTCGGTGCACCCAGGAAACAGCTCCACCGCACAAGTGTCCCTGGCGGTGCCCCTTCCTTCTCACCCCATCGCCGAGCGGTGCCTGACACTCCCCAGCATGGATTTACACATCCCGGGGCCTCCCTGCCTTTGGCACTTCGTTCCACAGGCTCATTTCAAGTACTCCTCGTGTGAAAATGTTCTCTGCGAGTTGCTTCTGTTCCCGTTCCCTAATGAGCATCAGTCCATCTGGGATTGCTCGAATTCAGATTATTAACTGGGTTATTCACAGCCATCAATCCCTCGCTCTGCAGCACGGTGGGAGATTCCAGTGCCTTCCCGGGGTCTTTCTTGGTGAACTCTGGAAGACCAGCATGGCCAGCTCTTCTTGAGAATTTATATCTGCTCTCCGCATCCTCCATCATTTCGACACCTGATGCTCATTTTATCTCTTTTCCAATACTCTTTGATAAGTGGCAAATAGGTCAGGTTTCAGTTACACCACATCTCTACCCGTCTCCATAAATTAATCCAGATTCTGGGGGGATGTAAGTGAAATAGGAACTTGGTTTATTTCTTTAAATACAGCCTTGTATTGTGTTGCCAGACCTCGTCTCTTCCCAGCCTCTCCGTATCTCCCAAGATTTCCTTGCTGCTGCTGCCAAACGCTGTGCGGACGCTGCCGTGTCCTTATTTCCCTCCTTGACCCCTCCTCCCCTCCGAGTCTTTTCTTGGCTTATATGTTGTGCATTGTGCTTCTGTGTGATTTCTACGATTGTCCTTTGGTTTTCTGGCCTTAATCCTGCCCGTCATGATCCCCACAAGTCACTTCCCAGCCCTAAGGCTGATCCCCACCAGCCCCGCGCTGCGCCGGGACCCCGACTCCCTGCATTATTTAATCATCCACGTTGTAGGATCGCCCCCCTCTCCCTCCCCAAATCTTTCCCCTCTCTTCAGAGGGTGTTTCAGTGCAAAGTAAACACAAGTGGCACCAGGGCTGACCCCACAACACCCTCCTGCTTTATCTCCCCTCCTCCCTGCTCCTTCCTCTCCCTGGCACCCTGCGCTTCCCGAGCTTGGTCGCACGCTTTCCAGGGCTGCAAATCCCCCTCCTGCAGAATAAAATATCAGATACTTTCCTGAAATACAGATACAGTAAACTCTGGCCATTGTTTCTGCCTTATCTACCGAATCAATAATGTAGAGAAAGAATTCAAGGACGTTTTTCAGACAGGGCCTTCCTTTTTTTAGGCCGCGGTGACGTCGGCACCTTTAAATGGTTCCATAATATTCACTGCCTTTCAAATACACAGAAGAATTGATATCAGGCCTTTGTATCCGCAGTTCTTCAGATCCTTCCTTGCCTTTTATTAAAATATGGGAACGATAATCTCCATGCCTTTGGTTTCCTGATTTGGGTAAGCTGCCACAGAGCTGTGTCAGGCTTTCCTGTTTCCCTTTCTGTCCCTCTGCTTTGGAGTATTAATTCAGTGGATCTGATCCTGAGTCAGTTTGGTTGTTTAGTGTCAATATTTAGTAATAGTAAATCCTCTGGTTTTTAGTACAATAGGAAAATACATCTTTGCAGAAAAAAGTTGCTGTGGAATAAGTATTTTATTCTCAGAGCCGTTAAGCTGCCTTTCCTTGCAAAATGGAGTTATAGATGAAAATACAGACGTAGGGAAAAATAATAAAACGATAGAAATAAATTCTTAGATGAGTACTGTATGCGTTAGAGAGCACAAGGAGAATTTGGTCAGAGGAGCTCAGGAGTGCAAACTGTGCCTGACTGTATTAGAAAACTTCTTTGCATGTAGAAGACTCACAGTTATTTCATGTTAAGTATCACAGGGTGCTCAACAAGTTCATCTTTTCATCCACTCACAGGCTTATTGGAAATAATAGAAAAATCTGTTTACCACAATAAAGGCAGAGTGGGACATCAGAAGTGGCTGCGGTTCCGTTTGCTGCGTTAGATCTCAATAAGTGGTAAAGGAATACAGTTGTTGAGGAGAGAATCTGCCTGGCAAATACCAGGCTTTTTATAAAGATTTAAAGTAAAGAATCACAACAGGCAGGGTTTTTTATAAAAATATTGATGCTTGTTATTGTGCTGAAAAATGGACTTTAAATTAAATTCAGTACAAATGAGGCAGGAACAATCTTTTAAGGCTGCTTCTATAGGAGCAGTGCACAGGAGACTTGGGTTCCTTTTTTATGTATTAACTAGTTTTACACGAAATCTGTTAATTTATATTTATAGCTCTGAGTGTAAGTCAGAACAAGTCTTAAAGCTTCTTTTCTCATCCCCCCTTTTAGATTGACGCATTGGGTAAACGAAGCAAAGAAGCAGAGGCAGCCTTCTTGAATGTTTATAAGAGATTAATTGATGTTCCAGGTAAGCAAATTATTGTCTTATTCTGAAAAACTAATGGCTTGTGGTTGTGTGAATGTGCTGGGCATTTTTCCTACCTTTAATAATGTAAATATGAGCAATGGTTTTATTCTGGAACTGACACACTCCGGTATTGTTTCTAATGGAGTGAACGGTAACTGTGGCACGTTTCAGGACTTCTCTTTGCATCTACATTTTAATGTTTGTATGAATCAATTTATATTATTATGGTACTGTGTGATCCTCAGTATTTTGTTTGTTAGAGGGTTCTGACAATTTTAACAAAAAAGATGCATCTTGAAGCTTCACCAAGAAACAGTAATTTTTGTACTTTTGAAGGATAGAGAAAATTAGTCATGCCTTCCAAAAAAAACAGAAGAAAAAGCCTTACTGAAAAGTAAATCACCACCAAATTTCAGTTCTGTGCAGTGTGAGTGTGATCATAAATTTTATTCAAAGGCCTTTATTGTATGTGTTTTCAGCTTCCCTTTTGTTTGGCATACGAACTTTCTTTGTTTAGCATTTGGTTTCAGTTCATTTCTTTTTACATTTTGGGAGTTGATTTTTTTGTTTTCCCCAGTGGTAAATAAATACTGCCTGAACAGATTTTTCTTTCTGCCAACTGTACCCACGGCTGAGAGGGAATGAGGAGCCCAAGTGTCCACTGCCACATCTTGGCCTGACTGAGCTGTTGGCACATGACAGTGTGTGTCATTTTATACTTTTATAAAACATTAACGTTATATATAATATTCAAAATGCCTCAAGAGAGATTTTGAGGTGTAATTAATACTTTTAAATACTTTAAAGGCCTCATAGTGCCCTGGTCTTTACTGGTTTTGCCATTTAAGGAGCACATTTCATGCATGCTCCAAATAAAAATTAATTTTTTAATGTTTTAGTTTAATGATTAACTGGTTGAAAGGTCAGTGTTTTCAGATGCTCAGTCTGAGCTAACCACTCTATTTTTTTATGCTTTCCCATTCATAGTTGAGCAGTGCCCAGTGGCCAGTCCCTCTGTAGAGATACAGGGACTCACCAAGCTCTTCCTGGGCCACAGCTGCCCTGGAAGTGTTGGTTTTAGGTTAGTCAGCTGTGGTCTGTGAGTTTTCCTTCACTTATTTCCTGCTCAGAGTCTCAGTAAGGCTGCACTGAGCACAGAACAGCTCCCTTTGCCCACCCACTCATGCCACGGGAGGAGCAGATAACTCAGGGAGGGTCCCGAGCACCACGGGCAGTTGGCCTGGCACGAGCAGTGTGGGCATGGGATGGGCACCCACAGCTCTGGCTGGGAAAGAAAGCCCTCCATGAGAACATTCCCAACATTTCTGCAGCCTGGGACCCTGGGAGAGGCACTGCAGCCCCTCCATCTCCATATTAACACACGGTGCAGTTTCCTGCCATAATTTGGGAGCTGAGTAGGTTTGGTTTGGAACAGTATGGCTTTTTTCACCGCTGAGGAGCGGTGTCAAACAAGAGCTGGGTGGGATCCTCCGTGTGCTCTTGTGCAGAGGCTTCTTCCTGCAGCCTGGCACCATCACAGGTGCTGGGACTCGAGCAGCAGCTCAGAGCAGAGCCTTGCAGGGCAGGTAGGATTTATAACCCACACGTGCTGTTGAAATGGTGAGGGACTTTGTCAGGACTTCTTTGGAGGAGAAAGAATTTTCTCTTTTCCTCCATTTGCAGGAGCAAAATTTACAGCCCTGCTCCCACACCCCACAGGCTCTCTTGCCCCGCCATCCCCTGCACGTGCCTTATGTCACCTGTCACAGAAATATTTCTTTGATATTCTTAATTCACATAAAACTCCAGCCTGGCTGGGTCGGGAGTGCGATGGAGTCTGTGGGATGAGAAATATCTCCAGGTTTTAGGCCCATGCTCTTACCTCCAGGCCTGAGGCACCAATTTTGGGTTCTCCAGGAGGAGGCCAGCCAGTCTCCCGTGTAGCTGCGTGCAGGCGTAACAGATACTCGCGGTTTACAACACACGCTGCAAGGAGAAGGAAAGCAGCCATCAGGAATGTGTGGCACTGGTCTTTGTCACTCTGCTTCATTGTATTTCTCTTTTTCATTTCCCTCTCATCCTGTGTAGTCTGTTACCCTGGGCAGTATCCACGGAGGGCTGGGTGGGTATCCATGGAGAGCTTTCCTTTATAAACAGCCATCAGTACTCATTTATCACGTGTGCTGCCTTGCCTCCGTGTGCCTTTACATATCTTTTGACCTGTTCGTTTGGTATTTCAAATATTTAGGTACACTTTTAGCTCCCCAATCCTGCTGTGTTTTCTTTTCGGTGTGAGAAGGGAGCGATGATGTTTGGGGGAAGCTATGAGTGGAATGCTGCAGAGTGGTTATTTAGCATTAAGCATCGCTGGTACATGACAAGGGTGCAGTTTTATCAGACTTTCAATATCCTTTATAGGACCATATAATAATTGCAGCTGAAGTCTAATTCCCAGCAGCCAATTTTATGGTTCTTGAGGAAAGCGTGTATTTCTCTCCTCAGTAATAATGTGCACACTTTATATAATTAAAAAGGGCTTCTATTTTAATTTTACTATAAAATGATCTGTATTGAAACTCCAGCTACAGTGCTTTATGGATTCAGCAAAGTTTAATGATTTTCTTTCCTGACTTGACCAGAGTTTTCACTCAGGCTCACCAGTAAGGAATTTGTGGGAAGGGTGGTATTTTACTTGTAAATTTTCCTATGTACATCAGGGGGGTTCTCTTTAAAAGATAAAACAGACCTTTTATATATCTCTCTCCAGCTTTATGATGCTGTTAAAACAGCATTATCATTGCTTTCTGCTGCAAAATTTATCCTTCCTAAAGGAAAGTACATGTCAAGGAAAATATTTTGGTTTATGTACATTTATACAGCTGTAATTCTCACTCGGATCGCTCTGTCTTGCTTGAGACTGAACATTTTTAATTTCGTTCTGTCTTGCTTGAGACTGAACATTTTTAATTAATGGAATTAATTTTCTCATTTAATTGCCTTATTTTCAGTATGCCGTACAGAGCTAGGGAAAAGCGAATGCTGCCACATGAATTGCACTAATCAACAAGGCTGTCACAACTTACCTTTAAAAATAATGTGAATATATTTATTTTGAAGTAAAGGGAGGTTGTGTCTGTGTTTTGAGGAAGCCTTCTTCCATCTCTTCAAGAATTCCTTTGTCTTTAGTTCTGTAAAATAAGTGTATTATGTTAGCACCCTTGGCTTTTAGGGTCTTAATCTTGAGAGCACTTAAAGTGAAATTGGAGCCTTGTTGTGTGTCTGGAGGAGCAGTGTTGCCTTGCAGAAACAGTATTTTCAAAATTCGGTTTTTTTTTTCCCTAAAGCTTTAAAGGGAAAATAGTCAGCATTAAAAATACTAAATATTTTTATTTCAAAAAGGAACGTTGTTCACGGCTTTTATTTTCTAAAAATAAAACTTCACTGTAATTTTCAAGTAAAAGTTACAACGTGGAGAGCAAGTAAATGCCAGGTGTCAGTGCCTGGATAAAGTGGTTAAATAGAGTTTTCTTTCTGCTGGGTGGATCAGCAGAATGGCAGTTACACCCCAGTGCCACTGTAGATTTGCTCAGTATTTTTTCTCAGTGTTGCTCCTGTGTGGGCAAAGAAGAAACAATTCTGCCTTTAAACTCCAACTCTGGATGTGGCACAATTAAACCCACTTGGGTTCAGTCCATAGAATAGGAAAAAGCAGATTTTTTTCAGCATACACACATCTGAGAGAGAGGGAAGGTTAATGCAAACTGTTTGCTCTTGGTTTGGAGGGGCTGTGCTGCCTTCTAGGGCTGAGCCACAGATGGGTTTCGTTTCTCCTTAATGGGAATTTTCTCCTCAGGAAACGAAACGACTCTTGGGGTGCAAAAGGGGATGTGTGTGTGGTTTTATTGGAGACTCTTCCCAGGTCTCTGCTGAGATCAGGTTCGGTGCAATATAATGTGTGTGATGTGGTTTTTAGCTCAGAGGACCTGCTATCAAAGGGAAGTATAACAAAACAGAGAAGGTAAAAATAAGATTTTTTTTTTTTAATGTGCCCTGTCAAAACAATCAAAAGCAATAACAGTGAAAGATGGAAATTTTATCTTTGCCTTACTCCTTGCCATCATAAATTGCACACCCAGCCGTGGGGGCTGTGTCACAGAGGGGTTTGAAGGAGGAGCAGGCTCATTCCAAAGGAGTTCTGCACACACCTATCACTATGTGTAGTATTTTAGTTTACATGCAACCCCAGTTCAGCCTTGCAAATTCCAGCTGCCCCGCATAGGGCGTTCTTTTTCCAAGGAATGCCTTAGCTGAAGAAACACAAAGTTATTTTTGAATAAATGATCAGTAAAGCACTAAATAAGTGTGAGGGAAATACTTCTAAGGACAGAAATGACAATTATTTGCAGAGCTTACAGCTATCAGCCATTGCCTTTTGATTATTTACTATTTACAACCCTCTCCAGACTTGCACTGCTGTTTGGGCTACGAGAAAATTCCATTTAAAGTGTATTTGATCAATGTCCTGAGGTTAAAGGTGATACAAGAGAAAAACAGGTTTGATTTTGGGTTTGGTTGTGGTTTTTTTGCCCCAGAAAAATTATCTGCTGCTTTTGTTGGAGGTGATAAATGTGTATGAAGTTGTTGTGTTTATGTATGTCCTGTGACGTGTTTGGAATTTTTGGTACAGTGTAACGTTCAGCAGAAAGGCTAATGGCAGCCCCGGTAGGAAAGTCTGTATAATACAGATTTTTACAGACCCAGATGACTCGTGATGTGCTTAAATTTCAACCTAGGTGCCCTCAGCCTTTTCTGCCTGTAGGGAGAACTGGGTGAATGCAAATTTAGGGGATAAGAAAGAGAGGTGAAGGAAAAGAGGTTCACTCTGAGGGGCTGTGTTTAAGCACATCCCAAAGTAGAACAGTAAAAAGATAGTTTGGAAAAGTTAATACTTAGAGTGCTCTTGTCTGGGATAATGGTTAATTGGTTGGCAAAACTGTCTAAAGAGCATAGTAAACCCTGAGTTATATCAAGGCTGATCAGCACAGACCATTTTGGAGAAATATTTGGTATCACTGCAGCGTGAAAAATTTTAGGCAGTTTCTCATTTGTTGTTAATACGTGTCAAAACTGTCACCCCTTTCCCAATAAAATATATTGGAATAAAAGAGAGGACAGACCCATAAAATGAACGAGTTTATGTTTTTGCTGCCCCAGACTGTACAAGGGAAATGAATATTCATAACATGCCTTTTCTCAACCTTCGAGGGAAAGGAAAACAATATTACAGTGAGTAGTCTCAGGGGGAAAGCAAGCAAAATGAACTTGCTCACGGACACAGAAGTGGCTCAGAAACCCCTCAAACACAGCAGTCGGGTATCTTTCTAAACATACTTGAAAATCTGGTAAAATTAAGCAGAAAATTGAGCATAGTTAATACTTGAAAGAGTGAAAAGCCATAAAGCCCTGTGGCTGCAGGCAGTGATTTAGCTGGTGAGTGGATCCCATCTGAAGCCAAAATCCTTGATGCTTCGCCAGCGTATTTAGAACAGGTAAAAAGGAGTTGCACAAACACAGGAAATTCTGGAAGTGAAGTCGATACCGTAAAAAATTATGGACTGTAGAAATTCAGTGATTTTCCCCAAACTGTTCTGCAAATCTGCAAAAAGTGCCCGAGGTGGGGGCGAGAGGGACAGTTCAAAGTCCCAGCTGCGAACGGGAGATTTTGAGTTCTCAGAGCAGCAGCAGCTGCCACCGTTTCATTTTCCAGAATATCCTGGATCACCCGGGATGCTGCTCCAGCCTTGGGGTAGTCCAGCGCTGAGGAATGTCCAAGCAGCTGATAATCACTCCAGCCTCTTTCCCCGTGGGGCTGCAATTCCCAGCCGCAGCACAGTGCAGTTTGGGATGTGTGCTGGAGGAGAGCTAGGGCAGCACCGTTAGTGTGACACAGCTATTTCCACATGGAGCACCAAGTCCTGGCCACTTAGAACTCCTTCACTTTATCCTTCTGCTCTGAAACCCACGTCAAAATAACTGAAAATAGTTCTGTTACCTGAATAGGTGGCTTGAAGTTGGGCTTGTCTGATCACATACTTTTTTTTCTCTAGTTTTTCTCGTTGAATTAATAATTGGATAAATTCCTTTGTAAAAGCCAGAATAAATATTCAGAGGAAGAAATATCCCTAAAGCATACACTTTAAAAAATTTATTGTGTGCTTGTCAAGCCCTATTTTACTTGGTAGGCTGGAGGCACGGAAGGAAGAGGGGAGGTGCAGATAAGGGGAAGGATGCAGTGAGTAGGAGCAGGAAGAATGTGCGGGGTAAGGAGATATCCCAGCAGATATCCCTGCGGGAAGGAGTTGTGTTCACCTGGAGGGTGTCACCGCAGCCCTTCCGAAGCTGTGGGAGTGGAGTTAGAGCAGCCCCAAGGCTGGGGACTGGAGTGTGGTGGGGAGGGGGAATATTGGACTTTCTCAGTTGCAGGAATGTGAACTGGAATTAGAATAAACCCCAGCTTTGGGAGGGTTTAGTGCTAAGTCTGTTCAGAAGCTTTTAGGAGAAAGAAGGGATGAATGTGGCAGAAATGCTTTCAAACATAGTGGAAGGCTCTTTTTTCTTTTATAATCTCAAAGTAGGAGAAATTAAACTTGGAGTAAAAATGTTTTTTTCTGTAAGTGTTCTTTGCACTGAGCTCGCTGTGTGAGCAGAAATTCCAGTGTCCTGGGCCATTACTAGAACATTAACAAATTGGAGCCTTTTCAGTTGCAGTGGCTTCTCTTGTAACTCATTAGGTTCTTTTTCAGCTGACACAGTGCCACAAACTACCGTGCTGCCTATTATGCACACTCCACGTTTAATATTAAAAACTTTTCTGAGGATTTACTTTGATTACTCCTTTGAAAATAGAGGGAACTGCAGTGCAGTTCATGAAGGAGTCAGTCATCTACCCTGCTTTATGTGATTTTTTTTTTATACAAGGATAGTGATGCATCTCAATCTGGGGCAGGGCAGAGCATCTTTCTGGCAGTAACCGTTCCCGAGCTGGGAGATAAATAAAGGACATTTTTAAATAATAACCCACAAGATGTAAGGACCACACTGTGGGAGGGATCTATATGATTGTGGTCACACTGCCTGTATACCATCCCGTGTTGTTTCATTTAACCCTGCAAGCTTTGGAGAACTTGTGCCGTGATTAATGGGCAGGAAAGGCGCCGGTCTGCTGCCGCTCCCCCAGCCCCACGCAGGGGGGTCCCATCAGTCTGGCTTTGCTGCTTCCAGAGGTCGGCAGAATTTGGGATTCAGCTTTTTTTTTTCTGGTAAGGAAAATGAGAGTCCCTCACCCTCTTGTGGGCACTTTGAATTCCCCAGTACAGCCTGCACAGAATGCTCTGACAGCCAGAGGGTGAGGAGAATGCTGTTAAAAAAGTGGGGAAAAATAAAAGGAAGACACAGATCCCAGTCCTGTGGGATGGGGGAGTAAGAAGATATGTATAATTCTTGATTGAAGGAAGAACCTTTTCATGGTTTTTATGAAGTGAGGAGTTGGAGAGATGATGAGCTTTGTTTCGGATGGAATTACGGCTATAACTCTTCTGTCCCTCGGCTACCAGAGTCATAGGGGAACAGGAGCAAAGCTATCATTTATTCCATGAAATCTTTGTCTCAGTCTCTCTAGGCTATTTCAATTTACCCCTGAAATTTCTGGGGAATAATTAATGAATTAATTAAGTATGCTGTGAGGTGTTTGAATATTCAAAAGCTACAATGTAATTATTATTTTTTCTAAAACACATTTTCAGGTTATTTTCAGCCATGCAGTCTCCCACAAAAGCAGTTACTGCATCAGAAGCTCACGGAGCTTCTGTCTGTAATGCAGGGACTGCTCTCAGGCAGGAATGCTCCCTGCAAAAATCAGCATTGCATTTAGGAAGGGGCAAAACTTCCTTTTACTTCGTGACCGAAGTATTGTGACAGCGGGGCTGAACTCGTGGCTTTTTGAAAAAGTTAAATCGCGTTAATAAAGTTGCGTTTAAGGAGGGTTATTATTTTTTTCCCCTCCCTTATCGTTTCGTGTGGGCGTTTCTGGTGAGCGATCACCGAGAGCTTTGCTTACAGCAGGGTTTGGGCAACAGAAACTCAGTCGCGTTGAAAGAGACGCATTGCCTTCCATGAATTATTTTTAGATCCCAACCTTAGGAAACACATTTCCAGTGATATAAATTATTAATTGCCCCTGTAGTTCTGGCACTGTTTCATAACTTGCTTTCTTATCGTTTCCAGTGTTACAGGCCTGTAAATGAAGAGGGAGGAGGGTGGGTTATTAAAAGGCAAGTCCTTTGTTTTGGAAGAGGCTCTTCAGGAGCTCTATGTTATGATACCAGAGGAATAGGTTCAAGGTAAAAGAGGTTTAATTTAGATACTGGGAAGGAATTGTTCCTTGTGAGGGAGGTGAGGCCCTGGCACAGGTGCCCAGAGAAGCTGTGGCTGTCCCTGGATCCCTGGCAGTGTCCAAGGCCAGGATGGACAGGGCTTGGAGCAGCCTGGGACAGTGGATGGTGTCCCTGCCATGGCAGGGGTGGAACGAAATGAGCCTTAAGGGCCCTTCCAACACAAACCATTCTGTGATTCCGTGATTTCTATGAATGTATTTTGCGACTAAGCAGAGTGCAAACCTCGGGCAGGGCAGAGCGGGGCTCCGGACACTCCTACGACCCCTGTCCCATCTGTGGGGGTCTCACCGCACGGAAAACCCCCGGCTGTGGTGATTTTACAGCGGGCGAGGAGCCCCGGCCCCGCAGCGGCACCCGCGGCCGCCGCGCGATCCGCCGCGCTGCGATCCAGGCCGGGCTTTGCCGCTCGCCCGCCGCGCTGCGGGCCGGGCCCGGCCGGGGTCCCTCCGGGGGTCCCTCCGCGGGTCCGGCGGTCATTCCAGGGTCCGGGCGGTCACTACGGGGGTCCGGACAGCCCCTGTGGGGGTCCCTGCGGTCACTCCGGGGCCCGGGCTGTTCGTCCGGGGGTTCCTGCGAGGGTCCGGGCGGTCTCTCCGCGCAGCAGCTCCAGGGTTCCCGGTGCTCCCTCACGGCGGGGCTGTCGGAGCTCGTTCCTCGGGGCTGCTCCCGCCGAGCAGCGCTCCGCAGCCCTGGGGTTAAATATATATATATATATATGGGGAGAGAGGGTAATTTGGCCCCGCGCGCTGTAAATTGTAGATTTAAACAATGACACAGTTTTTCCACTCCGTTTGGCAAACCCCGCCATCAGCCCCTCAGTGTTGTCGGGGGTCCTCTCCCCTCACTGCAGCATCAGCCGCGGCCGAAGGGTTAAGCATTAACTTTAAACATTCCCTGTCCCGCAGGAGCTCCTTTTCCATGAGCCGAGGTGGGCTTTTCCCCCCTCTCCTTAAATAACGAGGGTGGTCCCAGCATACTCTATATCGAGACAGCTTTTCATCAGTTGCTCATCAGCATGCTAATTGCTGTATGACTAATTATGCCCTGAATTCCAGTTGATTTTCTTAATGAGACAGCTGGGTTAATTATGTAATCGTATGATTACATTAGCCCAGAGTGCCCTGGCGAAAAGGAAGGCGGGCGGGAGTGGGATGTCACCGGGCGAGGGGCGCGGGGGCAGCCGTGGCCATAATGACCGGGGAGGGCAGCCCTGCGACAGTGCCCACGGTGTCAACACGGGATGGGATTATGGATTCTGAGAGCTGTGCCTTCTTCCAGCCCGCACAGTCAGGGAGGAGTGGGGGCTCATCCGCAAAACTCCCTGTGGAAGTTCGGGCGGTCAGTGATGGCCTTGTTGTATCTTGGGGGTTGAGGTTGGGTTTGGGCTGAGTGATGTGGGGTGGGGTGGATTGTAGAGTCATAGAATATCCTGAGCTGAAAGGGACCCACAGGGATCATCAGTGCAACTCCCTGCACAGCACAGCCCCAGATATCCTATCGTGTGCCTGAGAGCATCCTACAAACATTCCTGAAGCTCTGTCAGCCCTGGGGCCGTGATCGTTCCCTGGGGAGCCTATTCAGTGCCCCAGCACCCTCTGGGGAAAGAGCCTTTCCCGTATATCCAACCTAGAGCTCCCCTGGCACAGCTCCAGCCGTTCCCTTGGGTTCTGGTCACAGAGAGCAGAGAGCAAAGCTGCAGACCCCAACGAGTCTCCCCTCAGTCTCCTCCAGCTGAACAAACCAAGTGCCCTCAGCCTCTCCTCATATGGCCCCTCCTGACCCTTCACCATCTGCGTGTCCCTCTTTGGACACTCTCTAACAGCTTTATATCTTTTTTACACTGTGATACTCAAAATTGCACCGGGGATGGTGAGGGGCTGCCTTGTGTAATGCGTAGTTCAGGCAAAATCTATCTTAGTGTTTCTTTTAAAATTGTTTGTTAAGTCAGTACTGCACATGCATAAACAGCAGGGCAAAAAAAGAGGGTTTTCTTGAGCTGCTATTCAAAAATAATACATCGTCAGGGCAAGCGTGTGGTGTGAGAACAGCCTGAGAGGTGTTGCTGCAGCTGTGTCGCACCAGCTCGTTTGATGTGGAGTATTTACTGCTATAAAAACCACTTTGCATTTGTAACATTAATTGTTCTCACGTCTGTGTCCACTGAGAGGTGTCCATCCTCCTCCTTTGTGGGGACAGACGCTCCTCTGCGAGGGGACAGTGTGCTGTGCCCCAGCAGTGAGCAGGGGATGTGCCCAGAGCTCTGCAATCCCTGGGGAAGGAGAGGCTTTGCAGGTCCCGGCTTTGAAATTCGGCAGTTTCTCTTTCTGCTGGGTTTAAAACACAGCACTTTGTGTTTCTCCTGCGGTAGCGTGGAGGAAACCTCGGCAGGGATCGGATCCAGATGTGCTGGGCTGCCTGCAAACGCAGGATGCAGGGGGCTTCGCTGTGGGTATGACATGCAACAAGTGGATTAGGAAAAATGAGCAGAATAGGAAGCAGGAGGGGAAAAAACGCACTAGATTTAGTGTAAAAATAGACATCTCAATTTACTTTTGGGCGGTAATGATCTTGCAAAACACTTCTTCAAGTTCTGGATGGTCAGATCCCTTTTACCAATTTTCTCTTTTTTTTATTTGTTCTGTGCCTAGCAGGGATTCTGGACTTTCACAGGAGAAAATTCAAAGCAAGGGAATAATGTGTGATGAGTTTTCCACATTTCAGTATTCAGCGAGGTGATTTTTCTCTCTTACAGACCACAGAAAGGGCTTTTCCTTCACTGCCTCTCTCCCTAAACCAGGGCCAGTTGATTTTTTTTTGAGCCGTGTATGCCTGTTTGTGTAATGAATCGAAAGTTTTGGTCCATTGCTTGTTTAAAAATTCAGTGAC
Source organism: Acanthiza pusilla (assembly GCA_036630365.1). Classification (NCBI taxonomy): domain Eukaryota; kingdom Metazoa; phylum Chordata; class Aves; order Passeriformes; family Acanthizidae; genus Acanthiza; species Acanthiza pusilla. Next base: position 5,100,139 of record JAXCHO010000048.1, read on the forward strand.
CTCCTGTTAAATGACATGAAACATACTTTACAAACCTGGTTAATATAAAAAGGTATGCTTTTCCATGCGTGTGTGTTGGGAAAAGGAGAGTATTTTTATTTATTTTTAATCTGCTCCACTCAGGTAAGAAAAAAGCCATTGTGACTGTAAGGTTTATACTTGTTTCAGTTTAATTGGTGTTTATAAATACTCCAGAAATAACAGGTTTTAGGTTTTTTGAGCTAAAAGAGCATGTTGGAGCTTGCCATGAGAAATTATTTTTCTCTCTGCCCGAATTGTCTTGGTTGGTCATTTTCTTGTCATACAGTGATTAGTTTTCTTTAATGCAGTTCATAAAAACTAAGTCTAAGAGGTGCTTCACCCGTGGTTTTTTTTACATGTCCTCCAGCAGTATTTGGTGGCTGCAGGCCATTAGTCCTTCAAATAGGCTCTAGTGAAGTTTGAAGTTTAATGCACAGAGACTTTTTTTACATTTTGTTTGTTCTGCCACTGTTTTGCTACTTGAACATTAACCTTTAATAGAGCTAAATTAAATATACATGTCCTGATGAATAATTATGAGATTGCAAGCATTTTCATTTTGTACATAAAGCTTCTCAGGGATTGCAAATTTGACTAAAGGTTTAGTCATTATTCACTTTCTAATGCCCATGTTATTTTTGTCTTTTAATTCTTTACCGATTTCAATATAAAAAGCCCTGTGTATTAGGAGCAAAATACCTCTTGTGGGTGTCCCAGCTTTTTACAATGGGCATGTTAGAATGAGGGTGGGGAAAAGCGCACCCACAATTTTGTCAAGTTCGGTTTCTTTCATCGTGGCACTTTAATGCTGTTTCATAGAAAAACCCATGGCCGAAGCTTAAGATGCCGGGCCTGATAGGATTCGTGGTTCCCGTAACAATTTAAGACGTGGCTGGAGCGAGACAATCCAGCCTTTCTTCCTGCTCAGCAGATGAATGTCCCGGGCTGGCTCTTTGGGGGGAACGCTGAGCTGCAGGAGTGTGACAAAACGGTCCTTGCGGAGGAAGGTCACAGACCTCCAGGGGAGCAGGGGATGTTGTGACAGCCCACACCGTAATTGGACCATACATAAATACTGCAGAGCCTTCAGCTCGTGCTACCGCTGCCACTTCAGCTCTGTGTTTAATTCCTTACCTGTACCCCCCTGTCTCTGCCACAATAACATTTTAAGTTTGATTTATTATAAATATTTTAATACCGATAATAATAACGAAAAGTATTTGGCCTAAAAAGCATAAATGAAAAAGCTATGTAGTCATAAACTATGTATGTACAGAGAACAGATGACAAGCAACCTAGATTTTGTATTATGAACAGGGTAATGCCATAAGCTGTTGAAGAACCGGAGTAACAAAATGCAGCAGGCTGCTACTTAGAATGTCTCTGAGCTCAACATAACCCAGTGCTATTCTTTTATAAACTATGCAACAACGCTGGCATATTGAAAAAACACACAGGCTCATGCTTAATGTGTTAACAGAGGTACAATAGACTTATTATGTGTTTCCAGAGACTGGAACTGAGGGTGGTCTGAAAAATTAATGACTGTGGTGGTTGAAAATTAAGTGAACTCCCTAATATATACTGTTGTTGATCCACTGAGTTTGGTGTTTAGCATTCCTCAACAGGAGACTAAATCTTTGCAGCCATTTCACAAGAGATGCTGGCGCCCACAGCAGAAATATACTCAATAATCTTTTATAAGTCCATCACACTCCAGAGTTTTCCTGTCCTGACTGGGAAGAAGTCCCAGAGTAAATCACACATGCACATGCCAGGTGGGTGCTGAGAGCCCTCTTTACTAGAAGGGGATGAACATCAGAGAATTAATGCTGAGAGTACATTTGATTAATTGTGTAAGAAAAAGGGAGATCCAAACCCAAGGTTCGTGGAATTGATCACATCCACACAACATTTCTGATTATTATTGGTCTGTCAATTAGAAAAAGTACCACTCCCATCTCCATGGTCACATAACCTGTTTGAGCTCCACTGTGCAGGAGGGCAGAGTTTCCTTCAGAAATTCACTCTGGCACAAGCAGAGGCATGGGAGGGACAGTTGCTGTCAGTGAGCTGTGCAGCTTCATTGCTTTTCATCCCAAAATTCTCATTCTGCAGTCAAAAATGTGAAACCTCAAACTCTCACGTGCCTTCCTATCATGAATGTCTGCACCCAGGAGCACTGTCCTGTAGGTTAGTGCCAGGATGGAGGAAGCATGTCCTAATTTCATGAAATCACAGAATGGTTTGGGTAGGAAGGGTCCCTAAAGCTCATCCAGACCCACCCCCTGCCATGGGCAGGGACGCTTTCCACTATCCCAGGCTGCTCCAAGCCCTGTCCAGCCTGGCCTTGGACACTGCCAGGGATGGAGCAGCCACAGCCTCTCTGAGCACCTGTGCCAGAGCCTCCCCACCCTCCCAGCCAAGAACTTTTTCCCAATATCCCATCTCTCCTGCCCTCTGGCAGTGGGAAGCCATTCCCTGTGTCCTGTCACTCCAGGTCCTCATCCAAAATCTGTGTCCAGCTCTCCTGGAGCCCCTTAGGCACTGGAAAGGTCTCTAAGGTCTCCCCAGAGCTTTTTCTTCTCCACACTGAACAACCCCAGCCGTCTCAGCCTGTCTCTGGATTTTAAGGGAACAGAGATAGAATGAAATGTTTCTGTTTTTTTGAAGTTTGCAGGATATATGATGTGAGGAATGTACAGGGCTAATAACTCAAAGTAGGGTCCTGCTGGCACCAAAATGGGTTTTGATAGAGAAAAAAGGACACTTGTGCTCTGAACTGCTTGGGTCACAGAAATTCTCCTGTTACATTTTATTTTACTGTTTCTTTTCCAGATCCGGTTCCAGCCTTGGATTTAGGACAGCAGCTTCAGCTGAAGGTTCAACGGATGCACGATATTGAAACAGAAAACCAGAAACTTAGGGAAACTCTAGAGGAATACAATAAAGAATTTGCCGAGGTGAAAAATCAGGGTAGGTAACAAACATATTATCAGCTTTTGATATACACTGAAATTTGGAGACAGGGATTGAATTCAGTTTTATTTTTTAGAGGTAGAGTTGACAGTAGCATTGAAATTCAGTGTAGGAAGTACAATAGTCTATTGCAGCCACTTCTGTATTTGTTTGTGTAGATATAGCTTTGGGCAGACTCTTTGGATTTCTTTTAAAGTTTCACCTACTGTAGCACCAAGGCAGAGGATGGAGTTGTTATTCTGCATATTTGGTTGTAGCCTTCAGCACTGAAAATTACACCTGACTGACGTTATTTGTGACATTTTATGAGAGGCAGTGCTGGTACTGACATCAAGCTGATCGTGGGTGTTGGTACTTGTAGGATGTGCAGCTTGCACAGACGAACACAAAAATTCAGCATTTCATGCCCACATAGGAATCTATACAAAATGGAACTTTTTCTGTACTGTTTTTCCTTATCTAAATGTACTACTGGAGTACATTCAGCATATGCACTTTATTTTCACTCTAGAGACTATCCGTAGAGCAATGTAAATACAAGCTATTACTGTTAAATTATTTAAGTTTTAATGAGACTAAAGTACATGAAAATACATGAAAATCTCAGTGAGATTTAAAGCCTGTTAGCTCCAAGACTGTTCAAGTTTTCTTGTGATTCAAAATAAAGCTTCCTGCACCAGGAAACAAAATTTTCTCAGCTGTGCATCTATTTGCCAGCCTGTGGGACTTTTAATTTCCATCTTTAATGCCCAGTTCTGGATTGTGGAAAGGTAAATTATCTTGGCATTTGGGAAAAAGGAGGTTTTATTTTATTTTTTTATTATGGAGCTGTTGCACCCAAGTAACGTTTGAAAGCTGCATTAGCAACTAAGTTGACTTTGTTAAATCTCTTTTTTGGCTGAAGGAACATATATGCAGTTACATTTTTTGAAATATATTTTGTTTTAAGGTAGAGGTGTGACCTCTGGAGAGGACAGGTATCAGCATGCCAGGATTTGGGCTGGACTGCAAGAGATGTCATGTTGGAACTGTAGTGCTCTAAGCAAGACAGTCTTTTTTGCTGGAAATGTACAATCATTGCACTTCACTGTGCAGAGTTTTCCTGAGGCTGTGCATCCAGCACATCCAAGCATGACATAGGGCTTCATCCCAAAGAGTGGAAAAGCTCTTAACTCCTAGATTTTTTTGCTACAGCCACTCATAACTGGCATTTTTGATTTTCCCTGGTGTGCTGGAACTTCCTTTTTGTTTTCCCACTGTAGCGTTTGTGTTGTTTTTCACTCCAGTGCAGTAGTTTTACTCTCAGTTTCAAACAGGGATTAATAAGCTATCCAGGGAAAAGGCTGCTGTTAGCTAAGGCCGCTTTGATCAGTTAATCTCTTTGTTTGGAGGGCTGGTGTGAGCTCTACAGTGCCTATAAGAACTTCTTCCAAAACTGATATAAATGGCAGTGCCTGACAGGCTGGAGCTGACCTGAGCACTGAACAAGTCCCTTAGTGCTTCAAGCAGTGTAGAGGATTCAGCTGTGCTTGTCCAACACATCTCTTGTTAGGTGCTTAAAGGTAAAATCAGATTTTATTACCAAAGTTATGTTTTCCCCCATATTTGTGCACTTCTTGCGTTCTTTTTTGTAGTTTTGTTTCCTTTTGAAATAAGACGTTGAAACTTAGTCAAGTTGCAGTTTTGTGCATTTCCATGAGGTTCTTTTGCTCTCTGCTTCTCCATATCCATACCTGAATATTTTGTAGATTTATATCTAAGTACCTGGAGCAGAGGTGTCCCCAGAGCAGAGAGCAGCACCCTTTGTCCACAGGAGCGAGCATCCTGTTGTCTGTGTGAAGGAGCATCCTTTGCTTATTCAGGAAAAGATCAGAATTTGTACGACTTCCCAGATCTCAGGGAAGAATTTCCCTTTGCTTAAGAAAAAAAGAAGTGACGTGTCCTTTTCACGGCCTGTTACTCAGTAATGAGCCTCAGCTGATTTCTGCACAGCCAGCAAAATCCTGCTCCTTCAGGCAGAGGCAGCTGCTTTGCTGGCAAGCATTTTTACCACTCTTCCCCCCTTTTTTGTGGTCACAGTGGCCCAAGCTGCCTTTGGTAGTGTCCAGACAGCAGATCATGTCACCACTACCTCCTGTCTGCTGTACAGCTCCCTGCTCCACTCAGCATCTCCATTTTGAAAGGATCGTGTGTGGGTTTGTGTGATATTGTTGAGGATTTTTCCCCCAAGCCCATATTTTTTACTTTTCATGTTAAGGTTTGTCTTCCTAAGATGTTTCTGCGGAATATGAAACTTTTTATGTCCAGAACTTTTTATTTTTTCCTCAAGCATTGTTAATGGCATCTGTTAATAAGCTGATGTCTTTAACCCCCCCTGCATCCCAGTGTGAGTACTCTGAACTGTGCTGCTGCTGCAACTCTTCTGGCAGTCCAAGGCTTTTTCCAAATTCCATTATTGTTACAAAGCATACTCTGCTGAATGTCCTGCTTTTCCTCTTCTGAGCCCTATAAGGATTCAGTCCTTTCCTGTGGGTGGGATCACAGGGCTTTCACGTAGGAGCAGATCAGGGCACGTAAGGAGATGCTGAGCTGTAGCTCTGCAGGTTTCTGTGTCTGCTCTCATCCACTGCTGGGCATGGGGAAATGCAGGAGTGCTCCTTTATTTGAAGGAAGGGTTCTGCAAATTCCCTGGAAGGCTGCAAGTGCCTCAGAAAGTTAAAATAGTTGACATTTGTGTATAAACCCCAGCGTGGATGACGAGGCAGTGACAGCAACTGGGACATGCAGAGCTGCAGTGCCTGCTGTTAATGCAGCAGTTGGATTTCTCATCAGCTGGGAAGCAGAATGGAGCTGTATCCCAGATATGTGTTCAATTAGTGTGAGATTGCATCTGTGCATGAACCATAGTGGAACTGCCTCTTTATGCATGAGCACAGTTAGGTGAATTAAGTGTCCTGGGTGGAAATGCATACTTAAACCTACACTGGAACTTTATTAATCATCACTCAGCACTGAGCTAATTTTAGGCTAGTCAATAAGGTGATATTATATTTTACAATTGATTCTTTTTCATTCTTTTTTTTCCAAAAAAGTCATGTTAGAGGAGCCTTCTTCACTCTGCTTTCCAGCAAACTCCATTGATCCTTCTCAACCTAAACACTTAAAGTTCAATTTAACATTTAGGGAGTAAAAGGTCTCCAAAGGGACTCATATCCATTGATTTTGTGTCAGAGTTGAAGAGCTAAAGTTTAAAACACACTGAGCCTACAGGGTAAAGCAAGCCTTGTGTGGTGGAACCACGTGGAGCTGTGTAAACTCATTCTCCCCCTATTGTTTCTCTGCAGAGGTTACAATAAAAGCACTTAAGGAGAAAATCCGAGAATATGAACAGACCCTGAAGAACCAAGCGGAGAACATAGCCCTTGAAAAGGAACAAAAGTTACAAAATGATTTTGCAGAGAAGGAGAGGTGAGTGTGTCTGTGTGGCTCTGGGTGTTGGGGAGGAGGAGAGAGGTATTTCTCTGTTTAATCTTCCCAGCCAGGACTGGTGGCTGCAGACAGCTCATCCATTGAGTGATTCTGGCGATTTATGTGTTTGACACGGAATCATTTGATACTCAACTTTGCCCAGAAAAACAATCGGGAGAGTGTGGAAGTGAAACAAGGACAGATTGTCTCTTCTCCGTGGTGTGGTGGGGGGTGTCATGTTCAGGAGGGTGCAAAGCTGCTTTGATTCCTCCCTGGCTGTCCTGTCCTCTGTGACACCAATCTGTCTCCATTAGCCAGGGCAATTCCTTGTGTGTCACAGAGCCTGGGCTGGGGAGATTCACCGCTGCACCCACAGCCTGGGCCACAGAGGCATCACCCCTGCTCCCCTGGGAATGGCTGAAAGAGGGGCTGTCTTCCTGAATTATCCTGGGAAGATTTGCATCTTCCTACATGCCAAAATTTAAACGGGTTTTAATTATTTATTACTGATTTTTTAAAAAAACATTTTGGATGTGTTTCTGATCTTTTGCAAATGAGCAGGGGGTGTTTGAATCTTTAGGTTGGTGGGCAAATAAATCAGGCAGGAGAAGACCAAGGGGCTAAAGAGGGAGTTCTTTCAGGCTGCATTCTCTGCCTTGAGAATTTATTTCTCCGGTGGAGCAATAACACTGAAGCTATAATATGTTCAACATAGCATGGAAAAACCTTCAGTTCACGTGAGCTTTTTAGTTGGAGGGTTGGTTGTTTAAATTCAGGGCTGAGCGGGGGAAATCTACCAGTGAATGCAAAGCTTTTTTTTAATTCATCAATACCTGTGGTTGCTTTTTGATAGGTAGTGGCTTTAACAACTGCAATTTCAATGTACTTAAAAATAAAACAAAATGGCAGGTCGTGAAATGCAAATAAAAGTGTGTGTAAGAGAGGTTTTGAGGTCTCAAAGTATGTGGTTCAGTATGAAGGGAACTGACGCATGATTCGTGCTATAAATAGTTATTAACCTGGTCAGCAGTGTTGGAGAATAAATTTATGCACCCTATGGAGTGCAGGCAGGATGCTGGTAGTTTCATAAGCCATTTCACAATTCTGAGATCTGCAGAATATCCTAAAAGCAGTGTTGTAAAAAGCACGGCTCCTGGGAGATGTTGGAGCAGCTCCTTTCAAAGATGAGTTTTATAACTCCTGCAGCCTGGCCCTTAGCAAGGAGTGCAGTGGCTGCGTGGCCAGATGATGTAAAAACGAGTCTGACTGACACAGAAAACAAAATGTTGCCTGTGGACGTAAGAAATGTGAGCATATTAAAGTTTTGCTCATGTTCTATAGAAAATATCACTGTGAGATTTGTTTTGAAATATGTGTGTTTTCTTAAAGAGTAGCTAATAATATTGCTGCATTTGGCACCCATTACAGCTCTGATGAAACAGCTGCTGCATCTATTCACTCTATCAGTTATGGCAACAAATTCCTTCATTATGACACTAAAATGGAAATGTATCATTCTTCTTGTACTAACTTTGTACAACAGAGGGTGCTTGGTGACAATTTTCTCAATGTGTGTGACATTTCCAAAACAAATTATGCTCAAGGAAACCTTCCACTGAAGTTGTCATTTATATAGCAGTCAACTCTTGTATAATGTTCACAGCTTATGTTATGAGGTGGCTACACTGTTAAAATTTTAATAAGTGGGACCACAAAGTAGGAGCAGCATCTCCCAACATGCCAGGATTTATGGGTCCCACGGAAGCACCTCGTAGCCTGTGTGGTGTTGGCAGTTGTCTGATTCCAGTTGAGACATTTAATCGCTCCATCCTCCAAATCTGCGAGGCACAAGTGAGTTGTTTGACGAGATCACGAGCTCTGCTCTCACCTCACCTCTCCCCTTCACAGAAAATTGCAGGAGACACAGATGTCAACAGCCTCGAAGCTGGAGGAAGCTGAGCACAAAGTTCAAGCTTTGCAAACAGGTTTGGCATTGCTTTTGTGACCTATTCCGGGCGAGCAGGTGGGAGGTGAGAGGACAGGGGTGGTTGGGTGTCAGGGCTGGCTGTGAAGCAGCTCTTGGAGTGCAGGGAGGTCCAGCAGAGCTCCATTGTGCTCTGTGAGTCAGAGCAAATGCTCAAGTTGCAGCCAGACTTTGGCAAATGCACAGCCAAGGCCATGGAGCACACACAGAACCAGAGCAGCCCTGCAATTGCTGCAGGCCATGGGACTTGCCATCCATGTGTGTTCTGCTTCCACACAGTTCCAAACTGTGATAAATACCTGGACTGGTCAGTGTGAGCCCTGTTTGTGGCCTGTTGCTATGACTTGGCATGAATTTGCATCTCTGCATGCTTCAGAATTCCAGGTCTGGACACATTTGGCTCCATTTACTATAAGAACAGAAGAAATTTTATTCCCTGAACTATTGCAATAAGTATTTCAAAGGAATAAGCAGTTTTGCTAGCTTAATAAGAAGGTAATAGTCCAGCTTGGTTAAGCAGAAACTGGTAATTTTTGCAGTGTGACAGAAACACCATAAGAAATTGTGAAAAAAGTCAAAACCCTATGGTTTTTTCTAAGCCATAATGGTTTGCCTAGGTAGAAAGATAAAGGTGAAGAGGTGTACAGCTTTTTTTTTTTTTCCATCGGGAGATGTACAGCCTTATTTATCACTGAATACTTCTATTTCAGTACTGTAATGCTTCATGTTTATGCCTTTTAGCCTTGGAAAAAACCAGGACAGAACTATTTGATCTGAAAACAAAATACGATGAAGAAACTACTGCAAAGTAAGATTTCCCTGTTTTCTTTCTATGTCTTCCTTCAGGGTATCACTGATTTTTTTGTTTTGCATCTGTCTGTTGGAGACAGACGAGATGAGGGAGGCTCAGGCATCCAAGTTTTTTGGAAAACATGGTCATAATTTGGCCTCCTATGGAGAGATTATTAGTTTCCATATTTTCTTCCACCCAACAAGACACTTTTCCTGGCACACATGCTGCTGCATTCCTGGTTTCATTCTCAGGTGCTTCATCTGTGTATCTCTTATATTTTATTTAGAAATACAGCAATTTCAGAAGTAAGGTATTTACTGTGATCTTCCCATCCTGGTGAAAATAAAGCTTCATCTAGTAAAGTATTTCTGTTTCACTCGTAGGCACCCTGGTTCTTTCTGCTTTTGGGGTAGCAGTGCTTGCTCTGCCAGGTTCTTCCCTAATTACAGAGCATAGCATTTGTGGCAGATTTTCCTTCTTAGTCTTTAAAAATATATATTCTTGTCTTCTTAATGGCTACTGTTTCCAATTATCCTCTGCTTTTATTAACAATCAGGGCAGGGAACAACAAAAGAGACAGACTGCTGCTGGTTTCCTTTGAACCCTTCATATTTAAGGAAAGTTAATAATGAGGAGGAATTCTCATGATCAGCGGGATTAAGCACAGAGAGTCATTTCTGTGTCTGGAAATGGGATGGGAAGGAAGAAGCCATTTCAGATGGCTGGGAAGGGTTGGGACTCTGTCACCTCCCTGTGCCCACTGCCCAGTCAAACTGGGGCCAGTTCTAAATTTCTTACCTGTGTGTGTGTGACTGTTGAGAATGTGATCCTCCATGGAGGATTTGGGGGATCCAGAGCTCACAGAATTCAGCCCATGGCAGTTAACAATCAGCACTTGGAGTTTGAACACCTTTTACTCTTCCAGGTGAAATTTGGTTTTGCTCTGAAAGTCCAGTTTTCCTTTGAGCTGTGTGTAGGATGATTCCATGTAAGAGGATCAGAAGTATTTTTGTTCCCTCATTGATTCTTCCCTCTCTTGAGGGATGTAAACTAATGATGGTTTGGATGGAGCCTTCCGTTCCTGCAGAAGGCTTTTGTTTTTTCCTGCACGGAGCTGATACCATCGCTGTTATTTCATCTTGCTTCTGGGGGAACATGAAGAGATTGTAGGCACTGAACCTAATAACCCCTCACCCTTTTTTATGTGTTTATTTGCAGAGTGCTTAATTTTTTGATACTGTTTCCCTAAGTGCAGTAATTTATCTTACACTGAGCAAAATCTGTTCTCTAAAATATTTGTTTGCATTTCTAATCTCGTTCTTTTCGGGGAGGTTCACACAGAAATATTTCTTTTTTATATGATCTTGAGAATGACTCTTACCTAATTTATATAGAATTACATGAAATTAGTAGCATCTGCAGTAACAAGAAGTTTATTGTGTTCTGTGGCAGAATGATTATGGAGGGCTGGGTCTGGAATAAAATGGTCATGGAGCTGAATCCTGAAGCAGACATTAAGCTTGTACTTTATCTCCCAGACTAATGTACTGTGAAAACAAACTTGTACGACCTAATAACAGCAGAAATATTTTATCATTGTTTTGGATATTTATGGCAGGAATAGTTCTTGCATAACAAGAGTCGTCTGTAGCGTTTGGAGCCCAAATTTTGCAATATGGAAATCTAGAAGAACATGAAAAGGGAACTGGATGTAGACAGTGAAATTGAGTCATCTATTTTAATTGTAAAAGCTGGGAGAAAGGCTGAAAAAACACCAATAAAAAGGGTGAAAGACAGTTTGATTCTTTTAAGAAAAGAAGCTCTCTTTTGATCTAAGTCTGAAAAGCTACTTGTATTGCCAATTTTAATTTTATGTTTTAAAAACATGTGATTTTTATCTTAGGCCAGAATTGTTAGTTTTACAGACGCTTATTTGATGCAGATGAATTGGAGTGCCTTCAGGAAAAAAACAGATAATTGTCAATTTTTTAAAGCTAACAGTGCTTTTAAGATTTTCAGTCTCAGAATAAAGCTGTCTTTCAACTACTTGAAACTTTGAAAATCTTTCAAACAAAAAAAAACCCCAAGAAGCAAAAGAAATACAGAGTGAGAAGTCTTCATTATCAGCAATAAGGAGTCTGGATTTTATCCTGGAGACTGCTTGTGGTGATCTTAAAAGTTGGGAATCATTATGTCAACTTGTTTGTTTTCTCTTTTCACAATGTCCCGTTCAAAGTACTCTACGTGCAAAGGGAGGGACAGAGGCACGGCCAGGCACCTCCACATGAGATCAGTGGCTGGAATTAAAATTTCCAGTCCAATTCTGTCATCCCCACTTAGAAAATTCCCAGCAGGTGGGGTGTGTGCTGCCCCTGCCCCTCTCCTGAGCCCCAGCGGAGCCCCAGGCCGGGTGCTGAAGGTGTTAATGACAAAAAGAAGTTTATTATGTGCAGTCATTGCAGTCTGTCAGCTGGAATATCAGAAGCTGCCTTTGACAAGATGGCAGGAGCAAAGTTTTCCATGTGTAGGCTTGAAGTAAAATGTAATTAGCCTTTATGTGCAGAACAAGGATCCATTGATGAATACAGCTGGTCTTTGTTTTCTTCTGTCATTGAGTGTGGGAGGTAAAAGTGTTCTTCTTCATGTTTATTAATACAAGATTCCTTAGACAAATGGCAAGCACAGTTTAATATTTGTTGGAACACAGAGGGGCTTGCCAAAACAGTTGTTGTGTAAGAGGATTTCAAGGTTTTCAGATTATAATCATCTCTGGGTTAAATAAATGAATGATTACTCTGCCTTTTTCAATTAAAGAGGCACATCCTCTCTTGAGGCCTGACACTGATTTTGTTTGCTGTCCCACACATTCCTATCAGCAAACCTGGATTTAACCAGCACTAATGAGTTTGATCTGGAGATTCTATCAGACCTGGAACTGAAAAGCAAACTCAGACTTGAGTTTCAGGAAAATTAAAGAATGTTGGGGTTGTTTTCTTCCTAGTACAACAGACTTTTTTTCCCTTTCTTTCTTTGTAGAAAAAGAAACGTTCTGTATACATTTCCTCAGTTTTCCAGGGACAAACCATTCTCTCTGAGTGCTCTTTCACTTCTGGTTTGCTGCAGAATCCTAGCAAGTGTTTGGGATTCCCAGCTGAGCTCCCAGCCGGAACGGTTGTGTTCCAGTTTTAGATCAATTCCAGAGCCACCTCTTTGCTCTGACCCCTGCTCTCCCCAACCTAAATGAATTCTAATTGGAAAAGGACCTTGGGTTGCAGCACATACAGTAGGCTTGTTACATTACTGTTAACATGTGGGTTGAGGCTCCCTGCCTTTGATGGGAGAAAATATCGAATTTCACTGAAATGCTGCGTTTTCACCAGCCGGCTTTAAGTAGTCTTGTGAGGATTTTGGGTACTGCCCACTCCCCCCACCCCTGCTGCAATAAAAAGCTTTCATAAACAACACAAACCAGAAAAAGTTTAGGTTAAGGGTGTCAGTCAGAGCAGTTCTGCCACCAGTTTTGTTACCGGCGGATTTTCTGTAAGATTCAGACTTTTTGTCCTTCTAAAAGTAGCACAGGAATGCAACAGAGAAGGAGCTTTTCATATTTACTGAAGCAGTCATCCAAACACAGCTACTTTCAATAACTTGTAGAAAAACATTTTGCCTCCAGTATATGGAGCAGAGAATTGTTGTCTTTCCATAGATCAGGCTGATTATTATTTTTTTTGGCAGCACAGCTGAGGATGACACAGGAGGACAATGGCAACAGAAGGAGATGCCTGTGGTTTTTGGCTCTTTGGGGTAAACGATGCTCCTCTTGCACATAACCAAACAGACCTGTCCTTCAGGCATCTGTGTAGAATAAAGTTCTAAAGATGTGCTTTTCTGCATGCGAGGAGTGGAGGATTGGGCTTGGAGACAGGGAACCAGAAGTTTTAGAAAATTCCTGAACAGTTATTTCTGCCTGGAGTTACGTGGTGGAATTGGAGTTCAAGTATTCATGTGAAATCTTCTGTTATATTGGGGCAAATCTCGGTTAACTTGGACTTCAGGGGGGTAATTCCCATATATAGTGAGAATTGAATTATTTAATTTTTTTTAACAAATCTTTCTTGTTTAAGTGCTGGCTGGTACCAGTATATCACTTCTCAAATGTTTTTAGTCTTTTCATTTTGTGGGTGCTCAGGGTCAAACTGAATAAAAAATAAACTTGTGCTCCCTCCAGCATCACGTAATTACTGTGATAGATGTTCTCAAATGCTGCTTCCCCCACTGAGCATGAAATACTGTAGTTAGGGTGGTGGTGTTGTACAGGACTTGAAATAGCTTCTGTTTGCTGTGCCTTTAAGGTCTTAAAGTTTCCTATTTCCTGTTCTTTTGATGAGTCATTAACTTCTAATGCTCAGCTTTGGAATTATTGCTGCATTTAAAGTGATTTCCCTAAAAACAGGAGATGGAGAACTTCACAGACCATGTCTGTTTTTAGAGCTTTTCTCTTCCTCAGTTTCTTAGTCCTGCTGCCATCAGTGAAACCCTAGGAGTGGTAGCAGTGGGGGGATGAAAAACCAGGGAAGATGTTACAGAGAACTGGTTTTTTTAAAAGGAAAAAAAAAAGGTGATGAAAAATTGAATTTTTTTAATCTCACAGAAAGCTCTGCCTGCATTTTACCATTTGAGATGTTTGTTCAAAGTTTCAACTGTGCCTTATGCAAAACTCACCAAGCTGAAAGTCACTATTATAACATTAATATTTTGCTTAAAAACCAAAAGTGAAGATGAATGAAAATACTTTGGAGATATGCTGCTTATTTTTGACCTAAAACCAGCCTTTTTTGTCACATTTTTGCTTCAGCCTGCAGTCACACCAGAAAAGCTGCAAAGTTGTATGGGAAGAGAATTCAGTGTTCCTGTAAAACCCTGGCTCTGTGAAGTCCTGAGTTCTTGCTTGAAGCACTGGCATTAACCTTTACTTTTGGGTAGGGAAACTGAGGCACAGGGAGTGTGGAAAATGCTCAAAGGCAGCAGTCTAGCCTTGGCTGGAGTCTAGAAATATGCAAACATGTGATTGATAGACCACCAACTGACAAAAAGGTTATTTATTTTCAATTTTCACTTCTAAGGGTGCTTTTCAGAGAACTCCATATAAATGGAGCCTTTGGTGTCAGTAGGAGTTGGTGCTGTAGCTGGGCTCTGTTACCTCTTTTGTTGGACTTGTAACGCTTGCAATTAGTTAATGTAACTTTCTGACAGCACCAAAGTGCCCTAGGTCCTCTCAGGGCTTTTATTTTGTTTGTGTTTTAACCTCCAGTGAGACTGTTCAGTTCCTTTTTCTAGTATAGCCTAAAAGCTGGTGTTATTTAACAACCCAAAGTAGAAAAAAATAGCCTTAGGGTATTCCAGCATATTCTAGTCATCACCCTGTTATCTCTAACCTTGGCTTGACATGAGATCCTTAGATGGAAATCTTTAAATAAATGCAAAGTACTTTGGCTACTGTGCCAGCCAGGCTGGGGGTCATCCCGGCCATAGGTGCAGCCAGGGCTTCTCCATGGGAGTGAAGCTGCTGGGAGAGGCTGTGGAGCTGTGTCAGGTGACAAGGGGCAGGAGTGTCCCTGTGTCCCTGTCCTGTCTGTCCCCACTTGCTCCTGTGGAGCCCGAGCTCCTCAGGCTGGTGCAGCTGCCTCAGTCCAGGAGCAGAGGGACCACGAGAGTGTTCTGCAGTCCCAACCTCCAGCAGGGGCTGGCTTTCCCTGGAAGGCCACCTAAAGGTCATTCCAATTTCCTGAGCCATCTCACCACAGCAGGTCCTGCTACCTGGAGCAGCTGAGCTTTGTGAGATGCCTGGGAGGGCTGTGTGAGGAAGAGGAGGAGCGAGAGAGGGAAGGAGAACCTTCTGGCAGAGGCACATCTGCCCCCAGCACAGGCAAGGTCTTTGGGCTTCCATCTGCCCATCAGCTGAGCTTGGATTCCACGCAGCTCTTTCATGTGTGTCTACAAATTACAACAGTCTCTTTTTAAATTTTTTTTTTCAATGCAAAGTAGCAAATCAACAGAGTTATTTTGGTGCAGAAGCGCTTCCTGGCGAGGCCTTGTCTGTGACAGCAGGAGGGCACGTGGCTGTGCCGTGCTCCAGCTCCTGCAGGGCTGGGATGGCGGGGGAGGCAGCGGGAGAAACCCTGGAATCATCAGAAACAAATGGTTCAGCTGTTATCAGTCGGGAGCTGTGGGGTTGCCCTTTCCACCCCAAGCAGAGCTCTCCAGGAGGTGCTGAGTTGAGCTGCCAGGTGCTGCAGTGCTTGTCTCTACCTGGCCACGTGTTTCAGGGTGGCTTCCTGCACTGGTGTGTGCTGGAAGCTGTCCTTGTGCTCCAGGGATGGATTCCAGCTGCTGTTCCCACTCCCACGCAGGCAGAGAAATGAGTCACGGAGAGTGTGTTGTGCTCCTCGTTTAATGGAAAGGGATGGGAATGTCCTGAGCAGGAATGGAAGTTCAGGGAACTTTGTGAGATCCCAAGCACTCAAACTCTGGAATAAAACTCTTTCTTCTGTCCTGATGTTCTTTCCCTTTGCAAACCCAGGTGTTTGCTGGGAGTGCTGGTGGGCCTGCTCCCCCAAGTCCCATGTTTCATTTCCCCCAGTGCTTTCATTTGGGATTTTTGTTCACTTTTCCAGGGACAGGAAGGTGTGAGCCATCACTGTCAGTGGCTGCATCTGGCACAACTTGCTTTATGGAAGTATCCCTATGCTGTTTCCCCAGTATAAAGGTTTCTCAGCACCTCACTGGAAGTGTCTGATCCCATCCCTGCCTTAAAAAGTGGCTATGATGCCACCACTGTCAGCCACCTGACTGCAGAAACAGGGATGTTAGCCTTTCCTCAGTTGCTTTAAAAATAAAAAGTATTTCTGATTTATGCCATCAACTGATACTGTTGATGTTGGGAGCTCAGGGCTGTTCCCGTTGCTCAGGGTAAAGGCTGCAGAATGAAGTCCTGTGCCTGCACTGCTCTGCACAGGTCACCCCTGCTTTAAAACTCCCAATTATTTCTCCTGCCCATTCCCATATAAATCTTTGACTCCTCTTTGAGCCCTTTTGCTCCATGCCTATGGCAGAAGCAGAGGTGGGAGGGAAGTGCCTGGTGCAGGAGGTGCAGGACTCACCCCAGCACTTGCACCCCTGCATTTGCCCTGTGCTCTGCTTGCAGGAGAAAAGGGATTTTGGAGTGCAGGCTTGGAGCAGTTTTGGCAGCAATAAGGTCATAAAACAGTGGCATTTCCAGTAAATCAATGACTTTTCTGAGGAGCAGTTGGAGCCTGGGGCAGGTCAGTGTGAAGGTGTGGTTGTCAGAGGAGCGTGTCCTGCCTGGTTCAGACCCCTCTGATCCTCCTGGAGACATCACTTAATGGGACCTAAGAAATATTGTCTCATTTACATATCCTCTGATCTAATTAAAAGACAATAAGGCCATGTGGGATTGCAGTTTTATGTCACAGAAAATATCTGGTGTGTGGGAAATAGAATTGCTTTATCTTGATGAGATTTTTTTTAAAGATAAGGTTTCTACAAAGAAGTTTTAAAAAATACTGTCTTTGATGAGGAAACGGAGAATCCAGGATAGAATTCAGGGATTTGGAAGAGCTGGGTGTTGGCCAGCTCGTGGAGCAGGAGGGATAAGGCAGGATGGTGCAGACACTAAACCCAAGAAAAACAATAGACAACATGCAGGCCTGTTAATAACTTCATTAGCATTCATGTAAAGCATTAAATAAACAAATGCATAATACACAAATCCTGTAAGCCTGAGATTATTAACCCTTAACACAGATCTGGTGTTTCTGCACGAGCAAAACAGAGCAAAGGCTGTGATTTTGTGCTTTGCCTCACAGATTTTTAATGTGTTGAGAAACTGAGTAAGGAGAGATTGGTCAGGGGCTGGAACACTGGAATGCAATCAGTACTACAGCTTGGATCAAACCAGAAATCAAGGCTGATAGAAGAAAAGACTTCTGCTTGCCCTGTTTTGCTTGGATGCAGCTGCTTGAAGCCCAGAATAAATCCCAGCTGATCGAGTCTTGCTTGCAAGTTCTAGGTGTCTGTGTGTAAGAAATTTTGAGCAAAAATTAAATTTGACTGAAGCACTGCCTTGGGGTTACTAACCTTTCGTAGCAGATTTTCAGTGGCTTTTAATAGCTGATCTTTGGTCACTTGTGATCACCAGCTCTCCAGCCTGTCTTCATTCCTTCTGTGGAACTGATGAACTTTCAGCTGAATAGTGGGGGTTTATTCCCTCCCCCTGTACAGGTTTTTATTAGTGAGGGGCTTTAGGCTAGTCTGGTGTTGATTTGTTTTGTGCTGGCCACCAGGCATAAATCTCCTGGGTTTCCCTGGGGACTGCACCCTCTGGATGAATTCCTGCCCCTCCTCCAGGGGGAACTTTTGGGGCTGAGCCCCTCAGAGCCTGAATTGCTGGGCTGAAGTCACTTGGCTTTTCAGCTGTACTAGCAACCAGATATATTCACATATATATATATATAAATATAGATGAAGTGCCATGGCAACTTTTGTCCAATGGTTTCTATTTTCTTCCTTTCCCTTCCTTTGACTCGAAATTCAGCTCTGGGAAAAGGGGATCTTTCTGTTACAGTTGGTGCTAAGCAGAGTTGCAGGGGAGGATGGTGAGCAGGTAACTTTCTTTGCGTGGTTTCCTCAAGAAATTGTATTTACTGATGTTTCATTTCCTATGTATTTCCTCATTTATGGGCTGGGGATTATTAACCTGCCTGAATACAGTGGTTACATCAGGCAGATAACCTGAGGGGCACATATGGCTTTCATAAAAATATACCACCCATTTCCATCATTGTGAACTGTGTCATCCACCAGTTGGGCTGCCATAAATCGCTGTGAAATGCACACAGCCTTAACCAGTAGTGAGGAGCACATAACTTAACCATGGAGTAACTAACCATCTTAATAAATCTAAATTCACTCTTTGCTGGGGACACTTCAGGGAAAATGGGAACAATTTCTACAGCCTCCCATCCCACGTGGTCATGGTAATGTAAAGGGTAAGCAGAGTTCTTGTTCTGCAGAGAGATCCCTACACCCTGCTCTCTGTTTCACCCTCTGTGTTCGGGAATCTGTGTCTCGTGTAAAACAAATAAAGAGCCCTGCCAAGCAGGCAGCTCTGCAGCCAGAGTGCCCAGCACCCGTGTGCAGGGCCGTCATTAAAAGATTTCATGAAACAGCCTTAAAAATGAAAAGTTTCCTTTCCGAGAGAGAGAGAGATAATTGAACTCATTGATTTGTTTCACGGTTTGTTTGCCCTTTCATTCCCTTCCTGAGGTGCTGTTTGTTGAGGAATGTCTCCAATTGCCAGAAAGACAGTGGGGTGTCTAATATTTCCCCGCCAGCTCTCCTTTCAGCCAGAGCAGAGTACTGTGGCAAGCCTACGATATGAATTTTTAATGCAGAACTTTATAACATAGCCCTTGCAGCACGGCTGCACTACTCTCTTGAGCTTTCAGATTTAATGCTCTGATGAACAGAGCACAGACTTGGGGCATTCGACAGCAGTCGGAATTAACCCCTGCCTTACCCAGGGTGTAGCACTTCATTTCCCTGTAGATTAGCACATGTGGGATGAAGATTCCAGATACCCCCGCACAGCCAGGATTTTGACTCCCAAAATTATCTGGGATATGTTTTCCCTCTTTTAATAATGAGAATTTTTAAGGCTGTTTCCTTTCCTGGGCTCAACAGCACTGCAGTCATTCTGCAGTGGATAAAAGGACACTGTCTTGACCACTGTCTAGGCTCTGATAATGACCCAGGCTCGATGGCCAGAGAGGGAAAAAAATTAAATCAGCTCTGTAATGCATCATGGAGATGAATTTGCCATAGGTTCCTGCTCTTCCAGATTGGATCATTTCGTTGTTCATGCAGTGAATCATGATAGTCCATCTGAGGGGATTTTGCTCTGTTTGGAATATGATCTTAACTGGATGTGCATGTTCCTATTAGCCCATCTCCTTATTTACCTAGTGAGAAGTGCAGGGCCCAGCAGTGGAGAAAAGTAGCCCAAATTATTACTCTGCAGGGCATTAGCACATGTTTGAATTGGAGTGTTGAATTTCATCTGCTGTAAAGCTTCCTCTTCACCTGACTTGGTTTAATGTCTGGACTCTTTACTCTTCTGCAGTTTTGGCAATAAGAATTCTGCTTTTCTGCAGTTAGTGTTGTTCATCAGCTTTTCTGTATCAGCCCTTTACTTCTTAAACAACACCACTCCTAAGGCATTATCTGGAGGAATATTGGTCTCAAAATCCTCCACTGTCTCTCTTTGGGTTTTTCCTGGCTGGTTCTTCTTGGTAGCAGAGAGTGTCACAGCCAGGACTGACCTCGGCAGGGACCTCAGCAGGATTTTGTCAGGAGAAAATGCAGCATTTTTAGGTTTAACTTTGCTAATGGAGAAGGAGCCTGATGAATTCAAATTGTGATAGGACAGGTGAAAGCCAGAGAGAATTAGCTGAGGCACAGGACATGCAGAGGTGCTAATGGCATTTGGAGAAGGCCTTAGTGAGGAGCTCGTGCTGGAATGCTCTTAAACCATTTGCCTTCAGCCTTTGTGAATGAGAAACACAAGTTGTTCTTAACTGATACCAAAATAAGTACATTTACACTGTCTAATCTTAAATCAGCATCTGAGCTTTGGTGAGACATTTACACATTTGTTTCAGAGGAGGTCTTTTAAACAGCTTGTCTTATTATTACGCGCTTAAGATTGGCTTGGCTTCCTCCACTGTTATTACTGACTCACAAGATTAAGGTTTTCAAGGCTTGTTGCTAAATGCAGAGAGATCCTGTCGGTTCATTCAGTAGTTCTAGGTATCTATTAACTTTATTTCTATTAAAAAACAGTGTCTTTTGATAGGAATTCAGTTTGAGACTGGCTGAAAAGGACACTCCTGTTTTTATTGCTGTAGTGGTAATTAGCTCTACATCTTATTTTTGTTGTGTCAAGCTAAACCTAAACCTAGGGGGGTGACTCAGTTGTGCCATATATAAAAAGGGCATGCAGGGTAAGGCCAGACTTCATAAATGGGGATAGTCTTTCAGGCCTTGGACAGGAAAGTGGAAGTGCTGCTCTGGTGCCTGCATTATAGCTGTAAAAATCAAGGTACAGAAATAGAAGCACATAAAATGCATTTGCTGATCATTCATTTGGACATCCATTAGGTCATTCTGTGATGAATGGAAATATTCTTCTTTCCTGGAGACCACACCAAAGGAAAAAAGGTGCATATGGCACCTGCCATAACATTAATGCTGTGTTAGCACTGACTGCCCCATCTCAGGGCACTGGGATGGACACTTTTGATCATTCCACCCTTTTCCATTGTTTTACCTGTGTGCTGCTTTAATGTGAGAGTCTTCTGCTTCTACTGAGCCAAAGTGGAAATATTTATTTAATGAGTTGTAGCAGATTTTTTACATGCAGAGGGGTAGAGTTGAGGATCATGACTCAGAGGAAGCAAAAAGATCAACAAATTCAATTTAACCATTTCTGTTCCTCACCACAGTCCTTCCTATCTAGGGGAAGGGAAGGAAGATTGCAGAGGAGCAAGAGGCACAGTGTCCTAGCACAGATTGCAGAGACACCTCTCCCTGATGCTCCCTGTCTTGACCCAAATCCAAGTGATAAGCAAGCAGGGTCCTCTGCAATGTCTCCACTTGGATTCTTGGATGATCACCTTGGCTTTGAAGTCTGTGAGCATGGCCAGAATGATCTTTTCCTGTTACTGACCCAAGATAAAACATTGATTTTTTAAAATTCAATTTAATTTTTCTAATTACATGTAATCAGAATAAAGTAGCTGCCATAGTAGGTTATGCTTTTTAATTACAGATTTTGATATTAAGATGTGCAGGATCTAAATCAGGAGGCTGTATCTGGACTTGCTTAAACTTGAGGCTCAAAGCCAGAATTGATACATGTTCTGCTTTGTGAAATGCAAGTAAATGCCTGGAAAGGCTCATATTTCTAGGGCAGACGTTGAAATAATTAAATTGCAGCAGAGTGCATGATGTGGGTGTCTTTGAAGAACGTTCTCCTTGGTACTCTGCAGCAGCACTTTTAATAACTTCCCTGTCCTGGGCTGGTTTAGATCCATGGAGCCAGTTGGGAAATGTGCATTAGCATTGGAAGTTGCCATCTGAGTGACAACAAACAACTCCTGCTGCAGGAATGCTAACAATGACAAGTCATTTGGTACAGCCATTTGCCAGTTTAATGGCTTAAGCAGCTTAGTTTTAATTAAACAGCAGCTTCTGTGTATGATATCAGGGAAAATAATGTTCTGCTTACAAGTGGAGTTGTTTAGTGTTGTCCCTAACTTGCTGGAGACACCAACAGCCTCTTTGTTGCAGTGTTCAGTCAGTGCATTGTCTGCCAGTTCATATCAGAATTTGTCTGCAGCACAGCAAGCAAACCCTTTTGGGTATGGATGAGCCCTAATCTGTTCTTTACGTGCAAACTCTGCCTTGCCTTAGTGGCAGGAGTTGTTCCTTGGGTGGGAAGAGCTCCATCCATGGGGGCAATTCTAGGTGTGGTTCCTCACAGAAGGTGTAGGCTGGGGGATCCTTCACCTCTGCCCCAAAGTGCTCTGGGAGTAAAGGACTGGGAGCTTACTGATAAAGGCTTAAAGCTCCAAATTCCTGCCTCCTGTCAGAAGGTGCACCTGGCATGAACAAAAAGTGACTGAAGTGTTCAAGGTCACATTGGGCAGGGCCCTGAGCACGTGAAAGTTGTCCCTGCCCATGGCGGGAGGGTTGAAATGAGGTGATCCTTAGGGTCCCTTCCAACCCAAACCATTCCATGATCCTGTAATATTCTGTTGTAAGAAGAGTTAGGGTTTAGTGGTCCATCCGAAATTAATTTCGTAGAGAATAAATGACAGTCAGGGAAAGCACCCATATCCTTCCTTCCCTAGTGCCTGGAAGCCAGAAACGTGTTTTTATTGGATACTTGTGCTGGCAGTGACAACCTCATCACCTGCAGAAGTCATTTTGCATGTTGCAGAATGCGAGTTTGGTGGGGAATGGCAGAGGAAGGTGGCATTGCCACATGCAGACACAGCTCCTACTCTGAATCATGCTGCTTTTCAACTGATACCTTTCCAAAAAGCCTTTTTTAATCTGCACGGAGTACGTGGGGTGGGCTCACTGTATTCTTTGGCTGGTGCTCCTCTCTCAGAGAGATTGGTGTAACCTGAACTTCTGCGTGGCAGATGAAGGCCTAACATTTGTACTGTTTAAGATTAGACTGTTACACCATGTGTAGACAGCTGATTATCAACAGCCTGGATTTCAGAGCCGTTCCCTTTGATTTCTGCTATCTGCAGATGTCAGCCACAGCACTCACTCCACGTTACCTGATCCCTCTGTGTGAAAAAGCTGGGAGCTCCAAGGATGCTTTGCAGGAATTTTCCCACCTTCTTTATTTCTCCTTTTCATTTCCCATCCCTTCATCTTCAGTCCTCACATATCTTTGAATCAGCATGGGCAATTTATGCAGAATCTGATGTTACACCCATGTTAACAATAATAAGGAGGCAACCAGAGGGTTTTTGAGGTTAAGAAGGTAATAATGCACAAGATTTAGCTCAGTTGTGCTTATTGGGGCAAGTATTTCACATCTTGAATTAGAACCTCTTGAGACTCGATACAGCCTAACATTGTCTGATTTATTTAATCACATTTACATGAAATCAGTTATATTCATCAACAGAGAACATCGTGAGCAAATAGAATGAAAGCATTACTCAACACAATTTGTGGTAGGAGAATATATCCTTTAAGTTTTAGGTAGTAAATAATCAGCAGTTTTGTTACTTATTCCAGTTTGTAGTCACTTAAATTCATCAGCAGTTTTTACTTGGCTTTTCATATGGGTGAATATCTGCAAGTATATTGTGATTTTTTGTGCAAATAGAAAAAAATCACCCATCGTGTATCATTTTCATAAGAACAGTAAAGATACAATGTTGTTATAATCATGCAGATATCTGGCACTCCCAAATTGGGCATTATTGGGTTTTCATCATCTTGGTAAATCAAGGACATGTTCTTGTCGCCAGTCACAAAAGGAAGATAATACAGAGCCCTTCTTAATGTCATGTGCCTCAGAGCTGATGTTATAAAACAGTTTAGCCTTTTTTTCCCAGAGCTATCTACTTTTAAGGGCTTTGTTTTGCACGCTGCTGCAAATACATTTGCTGCCTGCATTAGTCATTTACAGTACTTAGATCCTGTAACTATTAAATTGTTAACATTTGGAGCCAGCTATAATTATCTTTTACTATTATTATTATTATTGTTATTAATGGGCATAGTGCTTTCTTTCCTCTCTAGCTTTCCTGAATATTTGAGGGGTCTTTAATGTATCTTACACTGAAGCAGCATCTTGGATCCCTGTTTAGATTGTTTTCTTCTCTCTCCAAAATACTCAGCAAGAATTTTTTGTCTTCATGAAGTTTTCATTTCCCTTGGATGTGTAGAATGGATATCCTGGGGAAAATACATGGCAAAGGCATGGTCCTGCAGAATCACCACCTTCCATGACTGCTTTCAACCAGAGCTGCTGGGGCTGCACACCCACGTGAAGCAGCTCTCCAAACCTCATGCAAACACCAGTTGCTGTAATTCCTTGTTGGGTTTGATCCCTAAAACAAGAAAATAAATGGTGGTTACCAAGGTTAACCACTGGCTATTCTACTAAATGTTCTTTTTATCCATGTTCCAGTTCGGAACAGGGAGTTTTCTTCCTCTTTTATGTAAAAGGGTGGAAGCCCTTAGTTTAACTCTTAGTTTTTCTGGTGCCTTATTTGAATTTTTCTGTATCTGAAACCGTAAAAACTAGAGGTGCTCTAGTGGCATGCCAAAAAAATGGCACTCTTTTTCCCAGTGCTTATTGTTGGGTGGGGAAGCTGCAGGGAAGATGGTCCTGGTGATGGTGGTGTTGTTCCCATCTGGGGGAATATCCATGGACAGACTTTCCTTGGAGCATCCCTGTGGCTCTCAGGGATGGAGGAAGGCTCTCAGCTGTGCCGTGGCCAGGCAGGCTGCAGTGGTATTAAGTGAGCTCTGTGCTGATGGTCTTGATCAGCAATTTTCTGTGTGTTCTGCAAATTCCTGCAATTCCACTGCTTATTGCTAAGAAATCCCAGCAATAACTGTGAAAGGCGACCAGTCATAAACTGTAAATGTGCTGTACTAATGCTCCAGCCTTTGATGGAAAACTCCAGGTAGTCTGGAAGTTAGAAATGACTGCTGGAGATCCCCTGGTGTATAAGTTCTGGCTGGGACTTGATCCTTTTAACCCTGAGGACTTCTGTCCATAGGACAGCAGTGACTCCCTTCTCTTTCCCCTGTTTGTTGCTTGCATGCTGTCACAGTTGTAGTTTTAAATATACAATATCTTGGTGTTAAACATGTCTGACCAGCTTAACTCATCAGAAAACCATTTCAGCAGAGGGCTTGTAGCTGATAATGGGTGTACTTTTGCCCTCCTCTCTAAAAGACAGTGGCCACTAAATATAGCAGCACAAGCTATTTTTGATTATGTAACATCTCTATCTGTCTGTACTCTGATTAAATAATCTATTTTCTTGGCAAAGGAGTGCGAGTTAATTTTCTGTTATTGATCAACACCATATTTTAGCTGTGACACAGATGACTTATTTGTCTTGCTGCCTGTTGGATTGATTTCTGTCACTGCCTTGCCATCAAGGGAGCTGGCAGTGGTGGGACCTGCCAGGCACATGCCTGTGCTCAGCCAGGGCAGTGTTTAACAATCCTTCTGTGTGGTGCATGGTGGATAAACCACTTTAACACCTTTAGTTACTGCTTTTCAGTCAACATATTGTCTGTATTAACTAAGTTTTTATTATTTATCATTTACACTCATTTTTTTCTAGTTAATTCCTGATCCCTTGTACCTTCTGCCTCCATAGCAGTGGGGCTGAGTAAGGTTACCTGTACTGAATACTGGAAAATAACCTGCAAGGCCAGGGTCTGTGAAAGACTTGATTATTGACCATTTCTTGGAACAAATCTAAGAACAAAACTCCTTGGATTAAATTCGTGAGCCTTACAGTGTATTTATGCATCCTGCCCATACAGACCTCTCCTCCCACACCTTTTATTTCTTTCATTACATCAAATAAAGTCCTGAATGCTTCAGCCCATGGCTTGGGAGGATGATGGAGCTGCAAACACCTGGAAGCACGGGGAGGGTGATGGGAAGGAGACAGAGCCAGTGTACCCCATCTTTGCTGTTTGTAAAACACTGGGGAAGCAAAGGGAGGTTCCCTGGAGCACTGATTTGCTCTGTGATGCCATAAAAGGAGCTGAGCCCAGGGAAAACAGCAGAAGACTAAATCAGCTTTTTTCGGGAAGTTCCAGACTTTTACACACACACTGCAGGGGCTACTGGCACAAACTGTTCACTTTGGGGACAGGAGGGGGAATTGTCCTGCTCCAGGCTGGGCCTGCACAGCTTCATGCCCCAGAGGAGTGCCCAGCTGAACCCATGAGCTCAGCAAATGCTGGGTTCGTGGCTCTGGGACCTGTTGGTTCCAGAATCAGCCCTGCATCATAAACCAGACAAATCAGAAAGGTTGGTTGGCTTTTCCTCACCTGCTTTCTCTCCTACAGCCGTTTGTTAATGTAGGAAGAATATTTTTCATCCACTCGAGGATTCTGCTGTAGTAGAAATATTGAGGAATTGTCATTAGCAACACAAAACTAATATTTCCAGTTCAAACTCCCCTTTTGTAGAAATACTAAACCTGTTCTATTAACTGTCAAAACAGAATAATCAAATAGCTCCTTACCATGGAGTACAGCATTAGTCAAGCCTGAAGCTGTTTTATTTCAGCAGTATTTTAAAGTCTCAACAACTGTTGAAAGGGAAATAAAGAATTTGAAAAGTGTTTTTGCAAATAACATTCTGTAAAAGGTTGAATTAGAAAATCCTGCTCTGCTGTCCTCTGAGGGCTTGCAGTAGTACCTGGTGTTGTTGGGGTTTGCCATGAAGGATTATTTAAAGTAATTTTGCTGTCTAATATTTATCTAGTTTGGATTCTGTGCAGACAGGCAGTGTCAGTCATATTAGTGAGCACCCCTCATAACCAGTGCAAGGGGATGCTGAAGTTGGAAAAAACTGAGCAGAGTTACGTATTCAGCAAAGATGAAGAGATAAAACCTGCCAGATCCTCCTGGTGCAGGAGGGTCAGGGAAGCTCTGGCACAGCAAGTGGTCAGTGCCAAACTGTCATCTGGTGCTCATCCAGGTTTGGACAGCACCTTCCTCTTCTCCTTCCCCTGGAATGTTTTTTTCTATTTTGTGGTCTCACATTCTCTCCTTTGTTTCTTTCTGCCTGGCTTTTTTTTTTTTTTTTTTTTTTTTTTTTGTTTTTGTTTGGTTTGGTTTGGTTTTTTTTGGTTTTTTTTTTGTTTGGTTTGGTTTGGTTTGGTTTGGTTTGGTTTGGTTTGGTTTGGTTTGGTTTGGTTTGGTTTGGTTTGGTTTGGTTTGGTTTGGTTTGGTTTGGTTTGGTTTGGTTTGGTTTGGTTTGGTTTTTTTGCTGCTTTGTCAGTGGGGTCAGCAAGATTGATGCTGTTGGTAGTTCTGAAGTGAAACTGCAAAGTGCTGACATGATTGCCATTTGACAGGAGTGGTGTCTCCACTCAGAGCCAAGCTGGAACAAATTGGGAAGAGAGACAACCATATTGGTAATTGAATGAATTATTATAAAGACAGCAATCATCCTGCTTGTTAATCTTCACCATAGCTCCTGGGAAGGGTAAAACCTACTGAAAATGTGGAATAAACACATCTCTATCATGCTTTATGCTATTTTCATTCCATTTATTGGATAGAAGGACATCAGTTGCCTTTATCAAAGACCATGTAATGCTATTTTCAATAGCCAAAAGGAGATAACTTGCTTGAGAAGCTAGCAGAGAATGGGCACATCCCTTGTATTCCCTTCTAAGCCAAAGCATCTGAAGCATTCCCCAAATCCCATGGATCCCTCTTCAATGCTGTGTTACTGCAGAGCAGTGTTTGGCTTTCCTTCTGCCCAATGTGCATGGCCTTTACACTGGAAAGGTAAAACTAAGGTTGCATTTTTCATCCAGATTCTCCCACTAAATAATGCCTTTTTGATGCCCATAAACCACTGGCCAGATGCTCCAGATGTGTTTGAAGTTGTAGGGAAGGAGGATATTGTCATATTTGGGTGCCTGTCAGTGAATGTGCTTGGAGAGATACATCAACAGCTTGGTAAGAAATAGAAAAGAAATTGGAGATTGTTGGCCTGGTGGACACATTCATCACATTTCATGGCAATAAATCCTTCAAAAGGCCGTGTAGGATGTTGTCTTACACCCCATGGTACCACTTACCAAGTCAGACTAGGTAAAGGAGCTGATAATATAGAGAACTCGAGCATTTGAGCTATGACTGGGACAGGTATGGCTTTCCCTTCTTTAGGGTGGGGTATTTCCCCTGATCCCCTTCAGGTCACTGGGAGGTTGCTGTTCTCCACCAGGCAGAGCTGGGGTCTCTCATTGCTGTGGTGGGAAGCAATAATTTCCCTTTGATCTGTGCCTGTGGAGTGACACCTGTACATGGAATTCTCGCTGTGCTCTTTCATTTTCAAACTGACTCAAAGCTGTTGCACTGAATATAAACTGGGGGGAGTTAAAGAAAAGCTTTTATAGGTTCTTACAGTGATGGACAAAGATACAGAATAAATAAGGGGAATAAGGGCAGAAACCAATCGATAGCTGATTTTTCCAAATTACTGAGCTCCTCAGCTCTCTCTGTGGTTAAGGAGGAGATGCTGAGTGTCTCTGGAAAGAAGCTCCTAAGGATGAATCTGGAATGTGAATGTTGATACAGTAAAAATTCTGAACAGGCTCCAATTTTTGAGGTTGTTTTTGCTCTAAAGAAAACAAACATACAGAAATCTGTGGTTTTGGCATTGGTGTAGTATGAGGGAAGATTGTTCATTTTGGGGTTGTAACTGCTCAAAATCTAAAGGGATTTTTCAAATGTGACATGGTGATTCTAATAAAAACAAAAAAACCCACCAAAAAGTCAGCAACTCCCCATCCTTGACAAGATACTTGTACTCATTTTACACATTGTAACTGCAGTGATATTATTAAGTAAATTAAAATTTTTGTGTGTATTTTTAGAGGATCTTTAATCAAAGCACAGACAATTCTTCCTGCTGATTCTTCAATTTAAAATATTGCCATTCCGATAAAAGAGAATGACACTTAAGATGCCTGCAATTACAGTTTCTAATTTTGTCTGAATTATCTATTTTAACTCCAGAAGTAAAAACAGGTAAATTGAGCAGGTTCTTTATTTTCAAAATATCAAACTACTACTTCTACTACTATTACTAAATATATTATATATAAAAATCATATTTATTTATTTAGAGGAACGGTTGTAAAAAAGCTTATGTGAGTTGTAGAACAGCAGAGCTAATAAGATTCAGTCTTTAGGGAAGTCTTTATTTCATACTGTATTATGCTTTTTTTTTTTTTACCAAGTAAAATTTTTTAAAAGGCAGGTTCTGAAAAACTGGCAAGTTGTGCTGCTGTGCCCTGGGAGCAGAGCAGCCTGTCTGCATCCCCAGCCCTGCAGGACCACACTTTTATCCCAGTTTCCGAAGGAAATGGAGCTGCCACCAGCCTGTGCTCTGTTTTACTGCCAGCCTGCATGGCTGTTTGGAGCTCATCAGTTCCCCTCCTAAATTAACTTGGTGGCTGATGATTGACTTCGGCAGTAATTAACAGCATTATTACAAATGTAATACAAATGTGCCGGGGCACAGGGAGCTCTGGTGGAGCTTGTAGGATCTGGGAATGGCAGGAAAGGCAGGCAGATAACCCATTTGAGTTCTGCAGGCTGATCAGCCATGGCTCCATTGCCAGAGAGTGCCTTCAATCTGCATTTCCCTCAGTTTGTGGGTGGGAGGTGAAGAGGGACAGTGAGGGGATAAGGAGGGAGCTGAGATGCTGCAGAGGAAGCAGCGATGGGGGGCAGCCCCAGGCACAGATGGCATTGCTGATACTGTCACTATCGGTGCTGTCTAAACAACCCCACAGGAACAATCGGTGGGAAGCAGAGCTTTGTTTGGCTTGGGCCTTGGGGAGGATGTGTTTTATCCCTGGCTCACCTCCACCAGCAGCAGGGCAGGAAGCAGCTCCTGGGGCCAGGTGAGACTGCCCCCACCAGAGCTGCTCTGTGCAGGAAGGATTTCCTCGCTGTGGGAATCCCACAGACTCCAAACCATGAAAATGGAGGAGAGCCCACCTGACTGCACCATTTCAGAGGCTGCTCCTTATTTCCTTCCATCACCCTGTTCAAAGCTGCTTTTGGGAGTAAATCGCTATCACCCGAGTCTATTAAATTTCCCTCAGATGATGTTTAATTGGGGAACAAATTAACTGCCAGCTGAAGCTCTGTGAGCAGACTGCACAAATGCTCAGCTCCTGGCAACAGGAGTAAACACCCAGAGAGCAGGGTATGGACCCAGAGCCTCAGAGTCCCCACCTGCCCTGCAGGAGCCTGGTCTGGAAGTCAGGGATGTGCAGGGCTGCTGGGAAAGCGTCAGGGTTTGCAGGTTTGGGAGTAAAGTGAACTAAGTTACTTTTAATAAAATATTCACTTTCCAAAATTACTTCAAAGGATGACTTAGGGTTCGTGCCAGTGTGAACCACAAACCCACCAGTGCAGTAAGTGGATGGAAAAGGATCCAGTGCCTGGTGTGAGATGCACATTGCTTCTGCTTTGTGTTGGGATCGGAAAGAACTGAGGGGATGGAAAAACTGGGAACCAGTGAGGAACTTGCTTTGTGTATGAGCAGAACAGCATGTTTAATAGAAAATCCCCTAAATCTCAATCCAAATGTTTGGATCCTGGGAAAACTATGATTTCCTCAGCAAATCTAACTCCAGAGTGTACCCAAAAGACCCCAAATGAGGACAGTCACAGGGAACATAAGGTTTAATAGTGCTGGTGCCTTGATGTGATTAATAAGGCTGCTGATTTCCCACATCTTATCAGCTGACTCTAACACTGGTTTGTATATTTGTTATCTCCATTCTGCATTGTGGTATGGGTGGATAAATAGAAATACCATGGAGGCGACAGGAAACAAAACAAAAATAATCAAACATGTTTATCACTAGAGCATTAAAATGGCTGCTGTGGCAGACACCAGATGAATTATGCAATACATAACTTAATTCTCTGGGCCACAGATGTTTCATTTTTCCTGCAAGAAGCTGATTGAACCTTGAATGACAGTTTCAGGCAGTCTTTGATTGCTCTGTGGGTCACATGCTTGATATGACCTGCATTTGAGTTGCTTTCTACATGCTGTTGCTTTATAAAACATGTAAAATTGACATCGTGTTGGCTGCTCAAGGCCAAGTCAGGAGTAATTCCATGGGTTTGATATGCTTTGTGTGCAAGGAGGGGAGAGGGAAGGGTGCCTGTGTTTAAATTCTGGTGTGTTATTGGATCAGCTGAAGTCAGGAGAGGGGAATTGCAGAAAGCTCTTTCAATTTGTACCATCAGGCACAAGGAAATTGGGAGTTTGCTGCATCCTTGTCATCTCACGTTGTTAGGAAATCCTGTGGGATCAGCAATGGCTCCTGCTTCCCAGGGCAGGCTGGCAGTGCTGGAATGTTTGTCTAAATCACCTCCTCTGGGCACCAGCGCTTGGCACAACCTGGAGGTTTTGTTCCCCACCCTGAGGGCTCTGTCCTGCAGATCTGCTGGGTCTCTGCTGGTGCAGCACCTCAATCTCAGGGCCCTGAGGAGGGTGGGATTCTGACATAAATACATGAAAAATCAAAGATCAGAATGTTCTTTCTGCTGTTCTCCATGGCCTGTAAGGGCAGGTCAGAAGGATCACAGCAGAATGGAATTGCAGGGTCTCCTCTCCCTGAGTCCCAGCTCAGGACCTGCAGGAGATCCTGCCACCCACAGCTCCAGAGGTTCCAAATTTCCCACCAGCTCCCTCACAAGTTGGTGGAAATAGATTTTTCTGTCCATCTAAACAAGGTTATTTGTTCCTACAAATTTCAGGTGCAAAAATTACCTTGTGCTTCAACACCTTCTTTGAACTCCTCTGTGGCCCAAAGGATTGTGATCCCAAAGGATTGTGACCCCAAAGGATTGTGACCAGTGCTCTGAGGTGGAGGAGACCCAGAATGATCCAAATCTGGACGCTCCTAATTACTGATTTTAACACTTCCCAAAGGGCTTTGGAGGATAAAGCAAAAACACGCTGTGAGAGAAAAATGTTTGAGCAGGAGATCAGGAGAAAAAGGATTTATTGCATTTCTTTTCCTTTCTGTGATGGGCAGGACATGGAGTTCACCAGGGATCTGTTCGTGGGGAGAGAAAAACACAGTGAGAGCTGAGTAAGAGATTTTTAAATGAAGGGTTAAACAGTCTGGGGAGCCAAAAGTCATATTGGCCATGGTGCAACGTGCACAGAAGAAAATAGTATTGCTATCAAATAAAAAAGATGGACCATCTATTTATATATTGGTTTATTTTTTAATCCAACCAATACATCTTTCCTTTCTCCCAGCTGCTTACATTAAGCGTTCTCTGGTTTTCCAAGTGTGCCAAGGTTGTGTATGACACTGTGGGAATTGCAGCTCTGAGAGCTGTGAGTTGATGTTGTCTGTTACACAGAATTCTTATTTTTCCTCTTTGTATTTTATTGAGGATATCAATTAGTGTCAGTCATATCAGTTTCTCTCCAGAAATGATTAAGAAAACACTGATGATCGTTAGGAACTGCTCCCTCGTGTATCACTGGAATAAAGCTGATTTCTGTTGTCTTTAAAACTTCATAATTGCAAACATGATTATTTTATCCTTGAAATCCTGACTTAAGCCATGAAAACAAAGTGCAATGCAGGTTTTCGTGGAAAGCACATTTCTTATGGACTGGAAGTTGTTTTATTGTGTAGGGTCTTCTCTGTCTAATGATTGAGATGATTCATGGTTTGTCCAGGTGCTGCTGAGCATCCTGGGCTTTAGAAGCAGTTCCTTTAACCTTTTCCAATACTTGATGATCACTTGACACCTTTCAAGCACCCAGGCCCTGGTTTATTTGAAGATCACACCTGCAGCTGCCTTGGCTGCCTGATCCTGGTGTTCTTCATGAGGAATCTTTCCCTGAGATTTATTTCCCCAGCCTGGGTCTGTGTGCGGTGCCGTGCGTGGGGGCAGCAGAGGAAACCAGGATGAATTCTAAAAAACAGAAAAAGATGGGAAAAGCGTTGGGTGTCTCTGCCTTTTGCTGAGGGAAGGACTTGATTTAGTGCAGGGTTTGTGCACAGAGGGTCTGGGCAGTGTCCAGTGGACATTTCCCCTCTCCCACATCCGTGCAGATGATGTTGGTGTGATCACTGGAGCACCTGAACCCAGCCTGCCTTTGATCTCTGCATTTAAAGCCTCCAGTGTTTCACTGCTCAGCAGAGAGGGGATTTTTTTCTTCAGTTGAGTTCCTAGGAAAGGAAACACCCAATTCATTACTAAACTTGGTGGATTTATGAATCCCTGAACAGAGAAATTCTTTTACAAGAGGCCTGGATTTATATGACACTGGAAAAAGGATTATCTGATCTGAAGATCCTTAGAGGGTTGCTCTGAAAGAAAATATTAACCTATAGCTCTTGCAATTTAAAAAGTAGATTTGAGAACTTAGTAGTAAAAAATGTGTGAGATCTTCCCCTTTGACATGTTATACCGAAATCACTTTTTATTTTGTTCTTTGTACCTCCTGCCTATTATTCCATCTTGTACTAGCAGTAAAGGTGAATTTATCCTCTGTGGATGTTTGTTGGATTGGAATAATCATGAATTCGGAAAGTGCTTAAATGTATGTACAGTGATACTCATAAAGTGCCATAAAAATAAAACTAGTGGGTTTTTTATACTACCTTCCATTGGAAACTTTCTAAGAAAGCATTTGTTGGTTTTTTCTTCCCTAGAAATTAGGCAGCAAATCCCAGGCACCTTGGCAGGTCACTGAGGTGCAGGGATTAGATGAGGGCATCCACCAGCAGAGCTTAGGAAGTGGTTTGAATTTGGGTAGGGAATTTGTCATCCCTCTGCTTTGCTTAAAGAAAAAATAAAACTGAATATTCAGATGCTGGAATGCTCTTGTGCCCTGAGTGAATGCCGTGATCATTGGGCTGCAGGCAATTCTGCCATTGTTTAGTGATCCGAAATCGCTTCCTAGAGCCAGGAACCTTCCTTGATAAAAATTTCATTGAAACCTGAAAAAATTCAGTGCACTGACTTTTGCTCCTTTTTTTTTTTTTTTTTTTAATACTTTGGCCCCTGTTCTTCTTTTCTTCCCTTCCCAAATATCCCAAATAACCTCACATTTTTTGCCTTGCGCTGGCCAAGTGCTGTGTTACGCTGCCTGTAGTTTTAAGAGGCTGAGCTGTTTACCTAATTTGGCCAAAATCTGCTCTGTGCCCATCACAGATATACATTACAAGGAGGGTTTTTCTTTTTTTTTTCCTTAATTAAACATAAATGCACATTAGTTGATAATGTCTGCTTTTAGTTTGAAATTGCCTGCGTAAATGTTTGGGTAATTAGAACATTTTAACAAGCCCCACTGGCTCCATATACCGTTTGCTCTGACTAGTAAACTTTTACATGTTTTTAAAGAAAACAAATGTGTGGGAAAAAATGTTGTTTGTTTTTTGCCAAACCAAAGTATTAATCTGCCCTGGTAGGGAAGTTTCTTGGCCACGCCACTGACTGCAATTTCCAGAGTGTCATCTGTATTTTTCAGTCCTTCCATGTATAAAGAATCCAGCAGCAGTTTCCTTCAAGGTTGAGTAAGTTTGAATGTTTAGGGGGCTGTAGCCACAAGATTTGGCAAACCATTCACTTGTCATGTTAATAAAAAAGGAATTGTTTCTGCCTCTTTAAGCTAGTAGCTAAATGAAGGACTTGGATCAACTGGATTTTAATCATGAAGTCCAGATTCTTCTTGCTTGCAAGTGAATAACTTCGTGGTGTTCAGGGTTTTCATCCGATTTAATTTTATTTGGAAGAAGAACTGAGCTTCTTGCCTGTTACCAGCCCTTGAATTTGCTGGCTTGTTATGCTGTTCAAACCTAATCGGTTTTCTTGATCTTAAAATGAAAATCGAGCCTTTCTGCACTTTTTATTTCCCATAAGCAATTGAATTGGAAAGTGGGGTGGTTTGGGGTTTTTTTTCAACTCCTTAAGTTGTTTTTTATAGATGGCATGTTAGCTTTGAGGGCTGTTTCATGACTGGTAAAAGCTTATACCTTGTAAAATCTATAGCTTTTAATGCATTTTGTTTCTCACTTCAAACACAATACCAAGAGAAGAAATAATAGAATATTTCATGGTCGTGCTGTTTCTACAGTTCAGACTCTTTGTATGTGGTGGTGCTGATTTTGTAGCTCCAAATGCTTGGGCTTAAAATTTGATTTCCTAAATACCTTAGTCTGAAAATGTTGAAACTTAGAAGAAGCTGTAATACACTCTGAAGAACTGTCTTGCTTACATGATTACTATTCCTCTACCACAGAGATTATAAGAAATTAGATCAATTATTATATTATCTGTAATGCAAAAGCACAGGCTAGATAGCATTTATCCCTGAAAACAGCTTTTGCCCACTCTTTTTCTCACAATCTGTGTTAATATTAGGCAAGTATCACCCTTGACCAAACGCTGATTAATGTTGGGTTGCAGTGTAGAAGTCTGCTGTAACCACCATAAATATCAGTGTATTTTAGCAAAATGTCTTCTTGTTATTAATTACCATCATTCTCTGTCGGAAAAAAGAGCTTTGGGGGTTTTCTCCTTGCCTTCATCTGTGGGTGATGAGGGGATTGAGGCACTCATAAGAAGTCAAGATGTGTATTGCTTCAGGAATGAGGAAAGTCAAAAGTGAAATGATCCAATCTCCGATTCTTGTGAGTTTAGTTCACATGGGGTGACTCTGGTCACAAATAGATTCTGTGTAACCACAAATTCAGGTGAAGAATCATGATTAGGTGAAGAAATTCTTCCCTGTGAGGGTGGGCAGGCCCTGGCACAGGTGCCCTGAGCAGCTGTGGTGCCCCTGGATCCCTGGCAGTGTCCAAGGCCAGGCTGGACAGGGCTTGGAGCAGCCTGGGACAGTGGAAGGTGTCCCTGCCATGGCAGGGGTGGAAGGAGGTGATTTTCAAGGTCCCTTCCACGGTCATTGTTCCCTTCCAGATTCCCATCAGATTTTCAGTGCAAGCCTGCAGGACAAGCCCAGAGCTGGATGATGCTCTGCCTGCCAAGTTGTTCCATTGAAATAAAGAGGAATATTGAAATAGGAAGGGCTGAAAATGAGCAAATGTAGCGGAGGGTGAACACATCAAAAATGACCTGTGTGGGACTCGCTCAGTGAGCCAAGCGGAGCTGCCTCGTGCCTGACAGGTCTGAATTTGACACAGTCCTTTGTAAACAATAAATCAATGCAGGTTGTTTCTGTGAGTGCATAAAAGGTGTGAGAACTGTAATTTATTTTATAATAAATACTTGTGCTGAGCAAACAGTGAATGCAGCTATTAGAGACTTTCTCAAATAAGTGATTTTAGGCTGCTGAGTGCCAGCTACTGATGTGGTAGTTGAGCTTTTAAAATGAAAAGCCTGAATTCCTTTTGAAGATTCTCCTGAATGCTGTTGACACTTGTGCTAGGGAAGAATACAGAGTAATTTAATTCATTACTTTACTTAAAGATAACGTTTATGGTGGCAGCATTACCCTCCATTGGTGTGCAGACTGCTAGGCTGGAGGTGTTTTGCTCGAATTTTTTTTGGAGATGTTGCATCCTTTTATTAGGTGTGCTGAAAAGCTTGGGAGAAAAAAATGTAGGAGGGAAAGGGGAGTTCAGGATCAGTCAGCTGGTGTGTCTGGATCCAAGGACAAAGGGACAATTTTGCCTATGGCTACAGTTTGACACTTTACTGGATTCAGTCAGAATTATCTGCGCACGCTGAAGGGCACAAATGTCATTTTTATGGCATTCTATATCCTCAGTTGCTTTTTTTTGTAATTGGCTGTGTATCCCAGTGCTGTAATAGAGCTCTTAAATCCTGACCCCGGCCAAAATGGGACACAAATACCAGTATTAATATTTCTCTCCATTTTAAATGCAGGGTTGAGTCTTTCTACCTTGTTTTTCTGGCACCATCTTGTGTTTTCCTGGCAGCCCTTCCTCTGGCTTGGGGTGCTCCTGTGCTTTATTGCTCTTGCTCCCCTCTCCCCCTGGTCCATTGGCCTTGGACATCCCTATGTTCCTTCCCTGGCTCCTCTTTCTTCTTCAGTTTCCCTACCTTAACTTCTTTCTCTCACCTTTAAAGGTGGCTGAAGGTCCTTGGATGGGTGCAGACCCCTCACCCCCCTTTTCTGCCCCTTCCCACTCATCTTTTCTCCATCAGAGTCATCTTCCTTTTTTCTCCATCAGAGTCATCTTCCTTTTTTCTCCATCAGAGCCATCTTCCTTTTTTCTCCATCAGTCATCTTCCTTTCTGCCAGAAAAGAGAGAGTTTCCCTGGCTGAGCTGAAACCCCACCTTCTGCTCCCAAAGCAGGGTGCTTTTCTCTCCCAGTCCCAGGGGTTTTTGCTTCCAACTCTTTCACTCTTCTCAGGTGAAGAAGCCTTTGGCTGGTCCCTGGCAGCCCCTGCGTGGGGGGAAAGGCAGGGATTTGATTGTTCTCCCCACCCTAGAGGGAAGGAGAGGACGCTGGATTCCCTTCAGCTGTAGCCGCCGTGCTGGGATGGGATGGATGGGATGGGACATTCCCAGCTCTGATGTGGGAGGTGTGTGACATAATCCAGACATCATTTACTGGCTCCATAGAACCTGAGGCATTCACACGTAAATTCAGCCTGAACGCAGAAGCTTCTATAAAGAGGATCCTTAAACTATCCTGGCTAAAAATATTTGTGAAATGCTGGGAAGCATTGTTTTAGTGTGTCGGGATGCTCTCCTCCCTCTTATCTCTTACAGATAAACAGTGGGGTCACTTGCATGGCCTTTGGGACATCTTTTTCGTGTGAAATGCTGTCATTTCCATAAGTGGGTTAGTAAGTTTTTTGGGCCTGGAGTCTAAAACAAAAGATGTTTCACAACTGCACAGGCTGAAGAAATGGAAAGTGTTGTTGCAGGCTGATGTTAGCGTGGCTGGGTCAGTCTTGTGGTTGCTCCCTTGAATCCTTTTTTGCCCAGGCAGTGGTGGATCAGTTCAGTTAGTAATGCCCATTATTTATTATTAATTCAAAACATCGTATGCAGGACTTCTTCCCAATGTAAGAGCACATTAGCTTCTCCTGCACAAGAAAACATGTTAATCTGTTTTCCACTATTGTCCAAAATATTATTTCAGAAGGCAGTTCATGTTGCCCCAACAACATTAAAGGCTGTAATTAAAAATAATTTTCCATTAATTTACATACACGTCCATTTACTTATTACAATCTTTTGCTGTATTTCCCTAAGTGTACACCCAAAAGCCTAAAATGCTGTTGAGGAATAAGTCAATATTCACTGTAATGATCCAGTGTTGAATGTGCCAGAACCCTGATGTACTTCAATTAACCATCCTTCCTTACAAACACCTGCACAGGGAAATGGATCTTCTGTGGGAATCAGCAGAAAAACTGTCTTTTCTGCATGGGCAGAGGAAGGGAATTCCAGTATTTCACAGCTTTTACTGATAATGATCTGCTACAGATTAAAAACAAAAAGCAGACATTATGGTGTTGGCAGATTGCAAAAGGACTTGCTGCTAAAGCTGCTGTTCGGAGGAGATGAGGACAGTGTTTATTGCTTCCATATGGTCCAGGCGTACAAGACAGGCAAAATGTCTGGGGAGAAGAATATGTCTTATTCTATTGATACAGAACATTCTTTAGCACTGTCAGCCTTGTCCTGGTACCTTTCCCAGGTGAGAGCCTGAGTGGGAAATGTTTGCCCATGATTGAGCATGAAGATAAGAAAAGATTGCTTAAGGATTGGCTCCATTTGTGTGAGTGAAGGATTAGAAATGCTGATTTTAAAGGGGTCAGGTCTGAGAGCTGCTCCCTAACACAGGGATCTGAAGGATCTATTTTTTCTGAACTATTTGTATAGTTTTCAACCCTTTGACTTTCCTATTCAGCTTTGCAAAGTGCATTAAGAGTCTAAATTTAGAGTTTGATAAATTTGTGTCCAAAAAAATCTTTTCCACGTAGTGTAAAATTAAATTTCTTGGTCTCTTTGACCTCTTGATTTTTTTTTAGCCAAATTTAGAACCAAACTTCTGGGGGCATTGAAACAGAAGAGCAGCTGGTGCTTTTGTGTATATGGGGAGTTGACTGAAGAACTGGTGTCTTTGACTTCTCCATAATTATCATTTGGGAAAAACCTTTACTTGTTGGAAAGATGACAGTGTGCCCCGAATTTTGGGGAGTAAAACCTTCAAAGATGTAATGAATATGCTCAGATACCGATTTACCTGTTGTATTGCAAAAAAGGGAATGGGCAAAGGAATTGGAGACTTGCAAACTGGTCCAGAAAAGCCCAGAGGATTTCCCCAGTCAGAAGATGAGCTGCTCAGTCCTCCTGTGTCCTGTGACAAACAAATATTGACAATTGGTGGTGTTTGTGTGCCTGATGCTGTGCAGGAGCTCGTGCAGCAGCCGTTCTCTGTGTGATAACAAAACTTCTGCTCTCTTGTTCTCCCAGGGCTGATGAAATCGAGATGATCATGACAGACCTTGAAAGAGCGAATCAGGTAGGATTTTCAATGAGTCCCCCATAAAATTCTAAGTGTGACTTTGATTATTCTTTTTTAATTCTCTTTTGGATTTCGTGACAGTTCTTTTATATGCACTTCACAGTCATAACTGCGTGGAGTAAGAAAATATGCAAATTTAGAGCAAAATACAGCTCTTTAGGGATGCTCTGGAAGGATTGTGTGTACACTAGAGCAATGCTTGCCATATATTTACCTTCTAATAATTTAAACTTATGTTTCCCACTATAGTTATTCTTGGCTTTATGTTTCTAATTCCATCATGTTGGCCCCTACTCAGATGTGCAGGTGACTGGTTTGCCCAAATTAAAGAGCCTCTGCCCTATAGCTGTGGCAGGGCTGCAGCTTTTATGGACTTTTCCAGACTTTTTTTCCCCCCTTCCTTTTCTGCTGTATTTTATTGGCATATTAATTTTTAGCAAGGGTTGGATCAGACTGTTCTGTGCAGGACAACGAAGAAATTGCAATTTGTTCCTGCAGATGTTAATTTGGGCTGTGAAATGTCTCTCTGGCGATCCCTTACTGTCCACACAATCCTCACACAAATGGCACAGATCCTGAGTTTTAACAAACCCAAACCCAACACCCACGGCAAGAACTCTTCTGAATGAGTGAGGTGATGGAGGAGATGTGTATGGCCAGACAGGGTTCCCAGGTGACAATGGAAACGCCACATGGATGGGCAGTCAGGATTCCCAGGTGACAGTGGAAATTCCAGGTGGATGCCAGGCAGGATTCCCAGGTGACAGTGGAAATTCCACGTGGATGAGCAGTCAGGATTCCCAGGTGACAGTGGAAATTCCAGGTGGATGCCAGGCAGGATTCCCAGGTGACAGTGGAAATTCCAGGTGGATGCCAGGCAGGATTCCCAGGTGACAGTGGAAATTCCAGGTGGATGGGCAGTCAGGATTCCCAGGTGACAATGGAAATTCCACGTGGATGGGCAGTCAGGATTCCCAGGTGACAGTGGAAATTCCACGTGCAGTGGGTGGTGCTTTCACAGAGGGAAATTCATCCAGGCATTTGCTTATCAGAGAGCTTCGTTAATCCCTCTGCCAGGTAAGATCAGAGATTGCAATCTTAGCTCTCCCAGGTTATGGATTTACAATCCAGCTGAAGTTTCCCTCAGAGCAGCTCCCTTCCAGGAGGAATCGTGGCAGCTCCTTCCCCTCCATGGGTCCTGCTGTCAGCAGTGGTGGTGTGAGCCAGACCAGGTCACTGACGCTGTTGAAAACACAGCCCCTGCTCCAGCTGCTGTTTTGTTCTGTCTTTTCCCTTTTGCCAGATCAGCTTTCAGCCCCCACACTCCCCTGGTGCAGCTGTCAAGTCCTGAAAGTGCTGTTGGCCTTTACATTAGTTCTTGGTAAACTGGAAAAATACAAATCACAGAATCATTTCCATTGGAAAAGCCCTCTAAGGTTACCCAGTCCAACCATTCCCCCAGCACTGCCAAGGCCACCACTAACCCATGTCCCCAAGTGCCACATCCACGTGTCTTTTAAATCCCTGCGGGCCTGGGGACTCCTACCACTGCCCTGGGCAGCTGTGCCAGGGCTGGACAACCCTTTTAGTGAAGAGATTTTCCTTTGTATCCAACCTAAACCTCCCCTGGAGCAAGCTGAGGCAGTTTCCTCTTGTCCCGTCACTTGTTCCCTGGGAGCAGAGCCTGACCCCCACCCAAAGCCTCCTTGGAGGAGTTTCAGGGAGAGAGAGCCTCCCGAGCCTCCTTCTCTCCAGGCTGAGCTCCCCCAGCTCTTTCAGCTTCTCCTGGTGCTCCAGACCCTTTCCCAGCTCTGTTCCCATTTTTGGACACACTCCAGCCCCTCGATGTCTTAATGAAGCCAAAATCATTATTTGTAAGTTGTTGGGTTGATTATTGAGTCAGTAAAAGCAAACTGGTGTTTGTACAGTGGGTTTTTAGTTGTCAAAGAACTTTTGTAGACTGCATTAAATATTTATGAAAGTGCTAGTAATTATTTGAAAATATGTAGACTTTTTAGAAATGATGTAGGTGTTAAAGATGTTTTGGTAGAATTATTTTGTGATTTTTGCCAAGGCAGTACATTTCACAATGATTTACCCAGTAGTTGGGTTTTTTCCCCTCAGTCTAAAGGGGGCTGTAGTTAAAGAACAGGTATTTCTGAATTCCTCATTGCCTCCTAAAATGGATTATACCTATTTATCCAGAAATACAATTTTTCTGTCTAACTGCTACAAAGCTGCAATGTGGGTTGTTTGGTTTTTTTACTTTATTGTGGTACTTTTCTTGTAATTAGGTAAAATTTATAACTGCTTATGTGCATAACCCTTCAATTGGTTGTAATTCAGCAGAATCTGACTCTGTACATAAAATCAGTATGCAGTTCCTCTGAGCTGTTGGAAAGGCAGAGGAGGAGAGTCTGTCTCCCCTTTTCCCATCTCCCCTTCCAGTCCCATCCCCTCCCAAAGAGCGG
The DNA here is from genome assembly GCA_036630365.1 of Acanthiza pusilla. Classification (NCBI taxonomy): domain Eukaryota; kingdom Metazoa; phylum Chordata; class Aves; order Passeriformes; family Acanthizidae; genus Acanthiza; species Acanthiza pusilla. Next base: position 5,141,777 of record JAXCHO010000048.1, read on the forward strand.
CTCTGGCACCTGGGGAGCCTCCACTGAGTCCCCTGAGCTCAGGAGCTGCAGAAAAGCCTGGGCTGGGGATGAATGGACCACGTTTGTGCTCTGTGGGTTCAGCACGTTGGGGCAGCTCAGCAAAACATGGGAGAAGCCACAGCACCAAGATCACAGAATTATGAAATGGTTTGGGTTGGAAAGAACCTTAAAGCTCATCCAGTGCCACCCCTGCCATGGGCAGGGACATCTCCCACTGTCCCAGGCTGCTCCAAGCCCTGTCCAGCCTGGCCCTGGACACTGCCAGGGATCCAGGGGCAGCCACAGCTTCTCTGGGTACCTGTGCCAGGGCCTGCCCACCCTCACAGGAAACAATTCCTTCCCAATGTCCCATCCAGCCCTGCCCTCTGGCACTGGGAAGCCATTCCCTGTGTCCTGGCCCTCCAGCCCTTGTCCCCAGTCCCTCTGCAGCTCTCCTGGAGCCCTTCAGGCCCTGCCAGGGGCTCTGAGCTCTCCCTGGAGCCTTCTCTTTTCCAGGTGAGCACCCCCAACTCTCCCAGCCTGGCTGAGGGGCTCCAGAAGCATCTCCATGGCCTCCTCTGGTCTCATTCCAACACCTCCATGTCTTTTTGGGGGCCCCATGAAGGGCACAAAGTGACTGTGTGGCCTCAGAGGAGCTGGAGAAGGGAAGGGAAGGTTCACTTGGAGAGGAGCAGGAGCTGCTGCAGTGGCTCAGCTCATTTGCTGAAACACCCCCATAGAGTCCTTGCCTTGTGTGATGCTTTACCTTTATAAAGCACTTCGATAAATTATAGCTAACTAATCTTTGTAGCAGCAATTCCTGTGTTTTACCTCTTTGTAGCTGAAAAAAAAAATATTGGAAGAAATTAAATCTATTGCACAGGCCAGAAAGTGAGTTTGCATCAGGCTGAAGTGTTACAATTGCAGAAACAAGTACTTAACCTAATTATGTATTTAATAGTTAAATTAACATTTCCTTTTACCATTCAGTAAGTGCTCATTCCCCGTTATTAAGGCTACCTTTAAAGAGTAGTGCTCAGCACGACTCCTGCTTTGCTCATGGACTGCCTTGCTGATTTGGATGTGATGTTTTGCTGCTCTGGAATTAACACTGACCCAAACGACTGGGATTCAGAGCAGAACTCTGTGTTTCCACTGAAAATGTAGGAGAAAAAAAATTGCTGTAAATTTTTAAATATCTGACATTTCATGAAAATTTCCCAGTTCCTGCTCTTTTTAAATCCAGAGCTGGCGCTTTTCCCTTGCTGTTGTGAGGACTCCTCTCTGGCTCCTGAGAATGGGGAGTGCCTCTCCCTCTCCAATTCTGCAGGAACAGGGGGGTGGGTGTGCTCCCTGCCCTTGGTCCAGGTGTCCATAAAAATGATAAAATCCGCAGGGACAGAGCTGATGTTGTCACTCCCACCCTGTGTCCTGTTGGGTGAAGGTGGGACCACTCTCCATATCTTCAACTCCATCACCTCTCTTCTCTCAGTGCTTTTCCTCCCTTGGATCCTCAGGTTTTTCCATGCATTTCTGGGTTGGTTTGCGTGATTCCATCCCCAGAACAAATTAGTGGCTCATCAAAGCAATTGCCTTTAAATACCAGCGAGCTTCACAGTTTTCTGCTCAGGGAGAAGGAGGGGTAGTGACCACAAAGCTCCCTCCCTCTCCACCGTGTCATTAACACGAGGTGTAAACTGAATTTTCCCACAAAACATCATAGTGGGAGGGATGAATCCCTCCTTGGACAGAGGTGGGTGCTGGAGATGAGGGGTGGTGACAGTCCCTTCTTCCTCAGGTGCTCTGTGCTGTTAATCCAGGATTTTGAGTGGGGTTTTATGGCAGGCCTGGTCCATTCTGGCTGGCAGAGCTCGGAATACACCAAGTTACACCCACTGTGAGGGTGACATGGGTGTGACCCCTCTGTCTGAACATCCTGAGAGCTTTCTTTATCCAAAAAAGGGCAAGAATAGTGCATTAAAATGTCTGGTCCAGCTGCACCTGCCTCGAGAGGAGCCATTAGCTCTTGACATGGGGCTTTAGGAGGGGTGGATGGTCTGAAGCCAAAATCCCCATTGGTTTCATGGTAAAGGATGCAAGTGCATCGTGTGCCAGTCAGCAGGAGAGCCCTGGGCCCAGAATCCCTGTCCAGAATCCCTGTCCTGAGTTCCTGTCCAGAGTTCCTGTCCAGAGTCCCTGTCCAGAATCCCTGACCAGAATCCCTGTCCAGAGTCCCTGACCAGAATCCCTGACCAGAGTCCCTGTCCAGAATCCCTGTCCTGAGTTCCTGTCCAGAGTCCCTGTCCAGAATCCCTGTCCAGAGTCCCTGTCTAGACTCCCTGTCCAGACTCCCTGTCCAGAATCCCTGTCCAGAGTCCCTGTCCAGAGTCCCTGTCCTGAGTTCCTGTCCAGAATCCCTGTCCAGAGTCCCTGTCCAGAGTCCCTGTCCAGACTCCCTGTCCAGAATCCCTGTCCAGACTCCCTGTCCAGAATCCCTGTCCAGAGTCCCTGTCCAGAGTCCCTGACCAGAGTCCCTGACCAGAGTCCCTGTCCAAAATCCCTGTCCAGAATCCCTGACCAGAATCCCTGTCCAGAGTCCCTGACCAGAGTCCCTGTCCAGAGTCCCTGTCCAGAGTCCCTGTCCAGAATCCCTGTCCAGAGTCCCTGTCCAGCCCTCTCCTCACCCCTAAGGCTGTGGGACTCACCCCTGTGGCTCAGGCCTGGGTAGGACCGAGGGCACAGTGGAGCCAAACAATGGGAATGGCTCATTCTCACTTTATTAACCCAGCAGCTCGATGACAAAACCTGATAACATAACCCACAAGTTCCCCCTGCATTTCCATGAAGATTTAATAATGCTGTAGTTTGGGGAAGGGACTCATTTTATTAAGATTTCATTTTGCACAATAAATCACTGCATATTTTCTGATATGCTACGAAGTATAAGAATAAATAATTAAAACTAAACTACCCGTACTTGTCAAAATAAATGATTTATCATAGTTTGGGATACAGCATCTTTGAATTTTTTATTGTTTGATTCCCAGAATATTCTAATTCCCAATCAGGGAAGTTAATGAAGCTCCAGTGTACTTTTCTGCATTCACAGCAGTTACAGTTGTGTGCCTGTTTATTTTAGACAAATATTTATGGTTAGCACTTTCCTGTACCTTTTCAAGTTTACACCTTTCCAGTAAGTGTTTATGGCAGTGGAGTCACGAATCTTTTGGGACGACAAATTTATTCAAATGAATTATTGTTCTGTTTCTATGCTTCATCCAGAAACCTGGAATCATCCAGTTGTGCCTGAGAAACATGGAGGTTTCTGTTCCTAGGTTGTAAAAACAGAAATATTTTTGCGTGTTAAATTTTTAAGATAACAGCAAGGCTCATTTGAAGGTTTTAATATTGAGTCTAAATTTGTGGCTTTGTGTCATTGATGTATCCAGATCTCTTTTCTTCCTTTACACATTGATCCCATAGTTTAAAAAAAATAAAATCTAATGGGCTTTGTAATTTGAGCTTCCTGTAAAGAAAAAGGGCTTTTTTTACTTTTAAAACAAAAAGAGGACTTTGGTTTGGGTTGTTTGATCCTGGGTTATTGTATTTTAAACTGAAAGAGGAGGAAACAGATTGGAAAAGCAGACTCAGGTAGAGATATCCTTAGATTTTGAGAGTGGTAACAGAAAGAGGACATGAGACTTTTTTTGTGTGTGGATTATATTGTGTAAGCTATAGAAGAAGAATTAGTTAATTTTTTTCTTCTATTATCCCTTTGGAAAAGCCAAATGTTTCCATTGGTTTTCTTTCCATCTTCACAGTGCTGATGGTACTCCCATATTCCTACTTCTTATTTTTTCTGGGGAAAGTCAAACATAGAAACTTCTGATACCAATAAATCAAGGAGACTGTACTTTCTAAAATATAGAAGCTTTTATTAAAGAATCTAGACTGGATCAATACCATTTGTTCCACAGAAATGTAGTGTTGGATTTTAAAGTCTGTAGAGGAAGAGTTAGTGAATTTAAGCATTTTTTGGAGCCAAACTGCCACTAAAATACATAAAACAGTGTCTGCTATAAAAGTAAAAAGAAAACCTCACCAGGGTGTTTTAGCAGAAATGCTGCTCTCAAGATTATTTTTTATTTCCTTGGGTATGGCACCTTCCTGTCTCCAACAAATCACATTGGAAAATGGTTCGAAAAGATATTCCTGCTAAGTGAGATTGCCATAAAATATGTATGTTTTTGAGCAGCAGATGGAATAAATTCCCTTTTTCACTCAGCAGCACAAGTGCAACACAATACAGGTAGTGCTGCTGCTGGGGGTGCTCTGACCCAAGGCATCCTTGGGTTTGCACTTCCGTGGGGAGGGAATCCATCCTGCCCCGAGTCCTGCATTGCACCCAGGCTGATTTGGGTTTATTCTCACTCCCTTGGCACTGAGCTGGGTGCTTTCACTGTGTGCCATCGCCCTGTGGCATTGCCCCTGGATCCCTGGCAGTGTCCAAGGCCAGGCTGGACAGGGCTTGGAGCAAGCTGGGACAGTGGAATGTTCCCATGCCCCTGAATGAGATGAGATTTAAGGTCCCTTCCAGCCCAAACCATTCCATGGATCCAGTTAAGTTCACTTCATTCATTCGTTCACTTAATCCAGGGATTTCACTGTCTGTAAAATGGGAATAATAACATTTACTTTACAAAGGGCATTGAGATCCTTGCACGGAGAAGTTCTGTGTAAAGGCAAAATATGGTTAATATTATTTTCATACAAACACGGGTTTCCTGCAAATGCCTGGCGATCAGTTGGGAATACATTTATCTGGCAGCCTTTCAGCACTCAGAGGAAAGTGCAATAGCCTGAAGACAAGAATGAAGACAACCCAACCTCTTCTGGTTGGTGGAGTTTTTTCTTTTTTTTCATGTAATTCTCCATTGTTGGAAAAAATAGGTGCCAGAGTCCTGAAAAATCTTTCATGCCCCTGATGTTCTGCTAACCTTGCTGCTGCTCTGTGGAAGTTAGGGCCACCTAAAGGTTTTTTTACAGCAAATTTTTCTATCTGAAAAGTCAGAAAATTAAAGCACATTGAAGCAGTGTGTTTTAATTGATGTTGTACTCTGAAAAACACAGCTTTTGCAGCAGCTTGCAAGTCCGAGTGTCAGCTCCAAGTGTGGTGATTGCTGCCATAACCAGGCTCATTAACTGCAGCAGAATTACTTGTGATAATACCCACTCCTCGCCCATAGGAAGATTTTCCCACATACAGCACTGAATTTAGCATGGAATAAGGAAATATAGTTTGGCTGGTGGAACTTCAAGGGAAAGGTTATACATTTTTTTTCACATAAGTATCTCATTTTGCTGTTCACACCACTGGTCTTTGATCAAATTAACATTTTACTGTAAGTAGAAGAGCACTCGGTTCATGCTATTCATTATCTTGTCAGGAAACAAGGAGAATAATTTAAACTGGATATATTGTGTAAGGCTTTTTTTTTCTATTTTTAATTGGAAAGCACACGGCAGCGTTACAATCGTGACCTCCTGGCTCCACTGTGAGCAGTACAATATTTACCTGCTGGATGAAGGAAAGTGGAAGTATTTTGAAGTATTTTTCTACCAGGGACATAGTTTTGTATTAGGAAACAGTGGTGTAGGAATTAGGAGGAATAGTATGACTGAACTACCCTGAAAAATAGGATTTTAGGCAACACTGGATTTGCATGAGCTTCACCAAGGCCATTAGTGTGACTGTCACTGATCACTGAGGGGTTTTCTTTAGGCTGTGCATGGGATTTGGGAGTAAGAAACCAAGAGTTTTTGCACTATCTGATGAAAAGCAATGGTGCTATGGTATATCCTAAAGGGGCTCCCAGGGAGGTGGAGCAGGATTTTGGACAAGGGCCTGGAGGGCCAGGACACAGGGAATGGCATCCCAGTGCCAGAGGGCAGGGAAAGATAGGATTTTGCGAAGGAATTCCTCCCTGTGAGGGTGGGCAGGCCCTGGCACAGGTGCCCAGAACAGCTGTGGCTGCCCCTGGATCCCTGGGAGTGCCCAAGGCCAGGCTGTGGAGCAATCTGAGATAGTGGGAGGTGTCCCTGCCCATGGCAGGGGTGGGACTGGATCATCTTTAAGGTCAAACCAAACCCAAACCATTCCATGATTCTGTGAATCTCTGGGTATTTCTTAGCTGAAGTGGGACAGTTTCACACAAACAGAAGGTTTTGTGAACTTTCCAGTGGCTCCCAGTTGTGCAGGATTCCTTGGGTTTTCCATACTGGATGCCTGTCTTTGGCTTCGCTCTGTTTTCTTACTTCAGGAAAAATCGTTCAACCATTTTTAAGAGCAAGATTAGGGCGGGAAAAATCCATTTTTCCCCCACATGTCACAAGTTTTTTCTTGCTGTTTTGGTGAGGAGCCTGTCCAGATTTAATAGAAGGGGTTTGGTGAGGGTTTACTTTTTTCTCACGGTTGTATCTTCTGTTGCTTCAAGTAGAAAAATAAAAAAATAACAATTTAAAAGAAGCCCCAAATTTGGCCAGCCTATAAGAGTCTGGAAAAAGAGTTCACAGAAACTCAACAGAATCTGGTTTGAATTTGTTCAGGCTTTGCTGTCGGTGCCTGTCCAAGGCACGCTGCAGTCTGTCTCTGCTCCGGCTGGGTGAACATTAACCAGGCAGGTTTTGCTTTTTCTGGATGTGATGTGAGATTTTGTGGGGGCACAGGAGGGGAGACACTCCCCAGGCTGCCCCTGCCACGACTGGAGACATTGGCATGGGAGGGTGGAGGGGTTCGTGATGAGGAGGGCGTGGGGACAGACACCGGGACAGGGACACTTGGAGGAGCTTTTGTGAGGACATTTGGAGAAGAAGCAACAAGGAGAGGAGAAAGGAGGAGAAGAGGAAGGAGGAAATCGTGGGGTAAGGCTCATTCTGGAAGTTTGTGAATGTTCATTAGGTCGTGCGAGGTACGAGCTGGGTTTCGCCTGCCTCGAGCTAAAGGTGCCGTGGAGCACGGAGAAGACAGAAGTGGTGCTTCCAGCAGCCAACATCAATTAGGAAGGGGCCAGAGTGACGAGCAGAGAGGGGTGGGAGTGGAGGAGGCAAACCCAGAGGGCCTGGCAGGGGAGCAGCACGGCAGCACTGTGCAGGGGCTCGGCGCAGCAATGGGCAGAGGCAGCTCCTGCCGCTCCGAGAGCCTCCAGTCAGGGCTGCCGTGCAAGGAGATGTGCCAGGGGCTCCAGGAACCCAAACAGCTCCAAACAGGCCTTGTGCCAGTGCATTCATTAAGGTCCTGAAGCACTCAGATCGCTTGGTGGTGCAGCACAGCTTCCGTGAGGAAGGGATTAGTCCCATCGGCGGAGGAGAGTGGGATTAGCTCAGAGCACATCGAGTGCAGAGGTCACACACAGAGCAAGAGGACAAAGCTAAGGATCACTCACCGAGCCACGTTCCTCTCAGAGTTGGATGGAGTAGGGGATCTCGTGGGGAAAAAGCCACAGCAGGTCCTGGGTGGTGCCATCTCACTCCCAAACCCTCCCGGGGTGGCCGAGCACCAGCCTCAGGCTTGGCTTTTCCAAACTTTTAAGTGCTCAAATTTGAAACTACTGTTCTTTTAATAGGGTTTTGTGTGCCATTTATAATTTATATTGCAATAGCACCCAAAAGTGCTTTCCGGACACTGAGCACATCTGTAATTCTGGCTCTTAAAAAGCTTCCATTCTGTGAGAGGGGGGAAAAAAAGGAGGAAAATTGACCAGTCTTTCCCAAATAGAATTGCCCAGAGTTTGTGCTGATGTATTTTTAACAATGCCTAGTATGAAATCTTGTCTGGTATTATTGCGAGGATCACAACAGGTGTTGGGAATTGGCTGGGGAGGCTGTGCAGAAAGGGCAGCTGACAGCTCACTGTATATGCAGATGTACCACCTATTAGCAATATCCTCTGTGGTTTGCTCGCATGCGAGCTGAATAGATTCTCCAAACAATGCTGCACTGAAAGGAAGCCATCAGCAGAATTGCTCAAGGCTGCAAAACCCATTACTTATACAGCAGTAGATGGAAGAGCAAGTGCCACAGTGTAGTAACTTGTCCTGCTTTGCAGGAGTTGTTCTGCAGTTATTAGATCAATATATGTAGCTGCACATCTAATAAAGTACCAGAAAATAATTTATCTCAATGTGTGTTGCTAGCTCAGTATTTATCCTGATATTATCCAGCTGCATAAACAACATAAATCCCTGGGTTTGTGCTTTTTTACTGCTGTTTCCATGTTTTTCAAGCACACAATAGGTTGTGTCCCCTGCTCTGATTATTGGAGCCACGTCACTGTAGTTTTTACAATCACGTTTTAATTACAGCTGTAGAACCTATGCAAAATCATTTAATACAATGTTGTGAGCAAATAGCGCAGATGATGCGTTTAGTATTTGATTGCTGTTAGTTTACTCATTGATTAAACATGCAGAGTCTGCTTTGACTGGGGAGGAAGTCAGACCACACACACAGGGCTATAGGGCTTCTGTTCACTGTAGGGTTGATATTTGCTATAGGTTTTATGTTCATTATAGGTTTTATACTACTGTAAGTTGTGTATTTGCCATAGCTTCAATATTCACTATAATTTTATATTCACTACAGGCTTTATTTTTGCCCTATGTTCTGTATTCGCTATTTTAGATGACCTAAGTTTTTCAAAGGATTAGCAAGGAGTTTGGCTCACAAAATGTGGCAGTTTTGGTGGCTTAAAATGGCAGTGGGAATTTGTAAAGGAAAGGATCCATCGGCTGGTCAAGAAGAGTTTTTACCTGCTCTGGCAGCAGCTAGTGGGTTTGGTAGAATTGGTGATAGGTCTTGGAAGTGGAGATAGAAAATTATTTTGGCTGTTTTCTGAAAGCACAGCGTGATTTGCTTGGAGTAGCCCAGGCAAAAAGCAGTGATTACTCAAGGAGGAAAGCAGTGTGGTTTTATAACAATAAAACATTTTTTTTTTTAAAAGAGAGAAGACAGTCTTGCCAGGAGGAGTGTGTATTGTAAAAGAACCAGGTTTTGTTCCATTTCTAACAGAAGCTTACAGACAGTTATGAAAAGGACTTTGCTGCTATTTATTGCCTGAAGTTACTGATCCATCTGTCTCTACCCAAACTCTCGTACAGACAATTTTTCCTCATCATTCTGCCTTTCTCCTTTCTATTATTACTCAATATTGAGATGGGAATTTTGACCAGTGGCCAAGTCAGAGGCTTATCAGCTATTACGTAAATCCTCAGCAGCTGGGAACTGAGCTGTGCAAAATTGTCACTTTAGGGTTAAATATTGTTGAATAAATAGACCTGCTGAAAGAACAGAATCTAACAATTCATGTTTTAGGGAATAATTACTGCAGAAAGACAGCCCACAACATTGTATGTGTGTTTGAGAGAGTGGTCAGAATATCTTTTAATTCAGCATTTACCCGTGAGAATTATTCCCATGAGGAGCCGTGCAATAAAATCTGCTTGGTCTATGAGAATAGAAAGAAATTGAATAAAAAGACTCCATTTCCACTTGTATTTATTCAGTCTGGGAAATTCAGTGGGCCGCAGCATTAGTATCAGCAGGGGATTCCTTGCTCCTAGCGTTAAATTACTGTCATAATCGCTCAATTATTTCTTCCTTGTACTGTTTAAAATAAAAATCCATCACATTCTATGTTTTTTTCTAACATTTATTAGGTTGAGTGTTTAGGAAAATCAATTATATTCAGTCAGGCATGAATTGATGAATGTTCTTGTAATAATTGTCAGTTGTTAAACTGAATGTACTTTCTCTTTTCACCCCTTTTCATTTCCTTCAGAGGGCAGAGGTGGCTCAGAGAGAGGCAGAGACCTTAAGGGAGCAGCTCTCATCAGCTAACAAATCTCTCCAACTTGCTACGCAGATCCAGAAGGCACCTGATGTGGTGAGAGAAAATATTTACTGACTCTTACAGGTTTCAGACATTCCTGCAGTACAGCTCTTGCAATTTATGCCCACAGCTATAAAAATAGCTGTTTGAAGCCATATTTTAGCTGAAAGGGATGGGTGTTCCTTTGGGATCGTGGTGGGGTTTCGTTTTTGAGGGGATTGGTGGCTGGAGGAGAGCATGGGAAGGACAGAGGTCACTTGGCTCCGTGGTGATCCATCACTCCCTGGGCCAGGAGGACAGCACAACTCTCCGAAATGATTTCACACGGCTGAGAGCATCAGCAGAGGAGGAGCAGAGGCAGCAGGAGAGCCTTGGTGGCCATCAGCCTGGGGAGCCCTGAGGTGTGGGGCTCCATCCTGAGGGGACCCAGAGCTCCCTGCCCACTCGGCCTCTCCTTACACCGTGTCTGGGCTGTCAGAGAAACTGGAAATAAATCTGATACTCTCTGGTTTGCACTGGGTATATCTACACTGAGAATTACACCTATAAATCCTTGGGAAATGCAGATACCCTGCACTCCTGCTTGGTGCCTCCTCTGTGTGGTTCTGAATAAAGCCCAGGCTGCTGCTGGGACCTGCAGGCACTGGGGGCTGTTCAGGGCTCCAGCTGGCCCTGGGTGAACAGGTATCACAGATGAGCAGCCAGATTATTTTGATTTTTGTTTGCCAAAGGAGAAATAGGAGTATTTAAATGTAAATATGCAATTAAGTGAAATTTAGTCTACTTCTAAGCAGCAGATTTAACAGACAAAAGAAATCATTTCTTTTTTTTCCTTGCAAGCCTTATACGTGCTTGACACTGATAGCAGAGGAACACATGGTTTTCTTTAAAAATCATTTGCAGAGAACGAGTAACAAACCATAAGTCCTGCAGATCTGTTTGGTTGTCTATTAATACAACCCAGTATTTTCCCAGAGAAGGCAAAAGATAGACAAGTAGGCTGCAAAACAAAAAATAAAAAGCCTGAATATCACTTGTAACTCTGAATTACCTGCCTCTTCCTATCTCGTGTCCTAGTCTTATCATTATTTTAACATTAGGTCTTTCTTGTATTTAATAGTACTTCTGCACTTCATTTATATTTAATATGACAACTACTGCAGGATGAAAATGATCATTATCTATCTTATTTCAGACTCTACGTTCTAGTCTCAATAGGCACAAGCAGCAGATGATTATACAACTTGTGATGTTTCATGCAAGCAAATTAGAGGTTTTTTCAAGTTAAAAGTATAATTCAGTGTAATAGGAGAGCGTTGTTAACTGCTGTTCATACATGCAGCTTTCTGAGAGTGCAGCGGGGTGTAGTCACTGAGAATCAAGCTGAATGTGTAGAAGATACAGAAAAGGGGATTTTGTTGTTCTGTATTCCCAGAAAAGAGGGTGTGGAGTATATTTCGATCTCCTGCAGTGTCATCTTGAGTTGTCAGGGTGTCGGTGGGGTGAATCCTCAGCTCTTTCACCACAGAGCTTTGGTTTGATGCTCACCATCATCATCTCCCTCTTGCTAAATGGATTCTCTCCTCCTTCCCTGGCACTTCTGAGGAGCAGCCATGAACCTTTGGGAGATGCATTTTGGGCTGTTCCCTGGAGTGTGTGCCCTCCTTGGGCTGCCTCGTGCTCCCCACGCAGGCACAAGGCTTCCCTTGCATTCTCCATGCAGGAGGCTCAGAGCTCCCCAGTGCATCACAGCTGTTCATTTCCCAGCACAAAAGGAGACTGAGATGGTACAATTAGTCTCTATTATCTTTTCTCAGTGGATCTGCCTTCTTCTGGACCTCTCTGTCCTCTCCTGTTCCTTGTCCTCACAGGAAGTCAGTCCAGAGAGGAAGTTTCAGACTTGAGGACAGATTTTACAGCTGTGGGAAACTGGAAGAAGGAAGGTTTAGGAAGGGGAATTTCTGAAAGTGGTGACCGAAGGGAGAATGGCCTTGTCTTAGAGCTGTCACATCTCTCTTCTTCCCCACAGAGGGATGCTCGCAATAATGTTAACATGAACAATTTTCATGCAAGGAGCAAGTTCACTGGAAGTAGCAGTTTGGGGCGATTTTTGACAATTTTGCCTGAAACGTGCAGTGTGCATGCAGAGAGCCACAGGCACATGGCTCTGCCGTTCCTGATTAAGAAATTCTGCTCCATTACTTCAGAATATTTTATCTGATTAGTATTTTGTAAGCACAGATTTTCATAGTTGTCAAAGCATTTGGGCTATTAATAATAAATAGATCTAAATAGAATCCTTTGACTTTCACGGCTGCATCTTTCCAGTGCACTTATGAAATAAGGAAATTTATTCCCTCTGTTATCCCTATTTTCCCAGAGAGCTGTCCCGGGGTGTCGGAAGTTTTCATCTTCCAGATTCCCAACGTCAATCAGAGGAGTCCCAGATTTAGGAATTGTCTGTTTCTTGTGCCACCCAGTGTCAAACTGCTCTGAATTGAGGTTTGTTGCCTTTTCTTCACTTTGGTGCTCTGATCCCTTTTTCCCTCCAGGAGCAGGCCATCGAGGTGCTGACCCGCTCCAGCTTGGAGGTGGAGCTGGCTGCGAAGGAGCGGGAGATCGCGCAGCTCGTGGAAGATGTCCAGAGACTCCAGGGCAGCCTCACCAAGCTGAGGGAGAACTCCAGCAGCCAAATCTCCCAGCTGGAGCAGCAGCTGACAGCCAAGAACAGCACACTCAAAGTAAGGCTCAGTTCTGCCCAAAGGATAGCGCAGAGATGATGATATTGGGCTTTGCTGGTGTGAGTTTCCTGTGGTTCTGAGCTTCTTCAGAATGTGGCTGAATTCTGGTTTCTGTGGTATTCACAGAATCACAGAATGGTTTGGGTTGGAGGGGACCTTAAAACCCATCTCATTCCATCTCAGTCTGGGTGTATTGTTTTCTAGTGATCACAGTTTTAAAAAAATTCTAAATGGCCCAATTCTTACTGTTTTTAAATGTGTTTTTGCAGGACGAGACTACTTTTAGAATTAAAATCACCACCAAACCCCAACATACATTGGCCATGGATATGTAATGAAATAGTTGAACTGAAAAGGCATAGAAAATCCCTCTTAAGTTATCAAACTTTTAATTCCCATTCCAGTGATTGGTGTTGAAGATTTGTCAGGAATTGGTTTATCTTCTAATTTACCTGCTACCCCCTCCAGTTCTCTCCACTGGAAATGGGAATCATATCATTTAGGGCATAGAAACAAGTAAAATCAGGGCATGGAGAAGGCTTTTAGCTTCAATAACCATTTAATTCTTTCTTTACTGTGTATTTGCTGCACAATAATTCCCCTTTATAATTAACAGTCTGGCCCTGTACTCATTTACATACCAGCAGCACTGCACTAGAACCAGAAAGAAGAGCTTAGAATTTTCTGAGTGACCCTTTTACCTCTCTCTTGGGCAGCTTCACTTTGCCTGTGCAGAGCCCACACAGTTCTGATCTCTGAGTGAGCATGAGAAATGTTTCCTGACGTGGGGTATGAATCAGTTTCCTGTGACTCCCGTCTCCTTCATTGTTCCACCATCTCTGAGCTCCGAAGTGTAAACAAGATAAATTTATCTATTCCATTAAAGACTTGGTAGTTCTGCAGGTTTGATAGTCTGAGAGTTTTCTGAGAGCAGGAGGCTGATAGTTCCCACTCAGCTCTGACTGTGGCGTGGGCAGCTTTGCTCCATCAGAATGATTTAATGTTCAATTGAAACTCTTACAAATTGCTCTAATTCTGACATTTTTTAGCAGTTACTGCTTTTGCTGTGGTGGAGCGTAATTCACATGGAGAGATATCTGTTAGGAATGAAAGCTGAAGTGCTGCAGTCACTGTGCTTTCTGCATGTTTTAAGCCAGCTTTGCAGAATTTTTCTGAAAATTCAGTGGAGCAAAGGACACCTATTATGTAACTTCATTGACAGTATCAGTCTCTGCCCCCCTGTCACCCTGGGGACCCCACTTTTATTGAGGGAGGAAGGGGCTGCCCTGGTTTTGAGGGACACATTCTGCTGGCTACACCCATGTTAGGGGTTTTTTTTCTATCTTACTTTTTCATAAAGCGTGATAGAAAATATCTTGAGTCCTTGCACTTGACAGATTTTCTTGGAATAAAGCATGTTCCTCGTGAGGTCAGTATTAGTTTAGCCATTAACTTCAAAGGGAGTAGGATCATAGAAATGACAGAGCAAGTCTTTGATTTCCATTTCAGTAATCTCCTTCCATTTTCTCATAGCCTTGCCCGGCTAATGCTCTGTATTTAGCTTTCTGTTGATAGTGTCTGATGTAGTGCCTCTATTGATAAAATTTTAGTCATTTCAACCCTCTTTAACCTTATTTGTTGCAACTATAAAAATATTTCCAAATACTTACTTTCACCCCAAAGTGCTGAGAGAGCCTGTGCCAGGCACATGTTGTACAAAGCACCAAATCTCAGTGATGATGTGTTGATCTCCTGTTTGATTAGGGAGGAATTGCTTCTGAAATAACTGAGATTTTAATGGTAGCCTCCAAAAAAACTGCTCACAGTTTCACAAATTAAAGCAATGTTCTCAGCCTGTATCTTGGGGGAATTGTTTAATACTCTATGACTTAATGAAACAATACAGAAATACTTTCAAAATTATTGCTTCTTTATCTTCATCTGATCTAGTAATCAAAACATATCCTCTAGTAACAAGACTTTCCTCACTCTAATTGTATTAACCCTTTGTGGCTGGGTGTTAGAACATCCCTGCTACCCAGTTAAAATTTAGTGAGGTGAGGTGGTCACTGAACTAAACTACAGTGTTAATCTAATGGCTTATTTAAATATTTTAAATCCCTCAATACAGTCTCTGTTATTTACCTATGCCACTCCGGTTAATAATACAGTAGTGATTGTATTTTCTGAATGACATAAGGAGGGACCCAATCTCTGCATGCTCTGACATAGGTTCATTCCCACCACAAATGCAAGATGATTCTTTAACATGGGATATTTGCAAATTTAATGTGCAGAAAAGCCACCAATCCATCCCTTCTGCCCTCTGGCTCTTGCATTTTTGTGTGCTGGAGGTCTTTGGAATATATTTTGTCTGAATTAACCAGGTTGATATTTAGTGCAAGATATTAGTTCCTCCAGATTGTCTCACAGCTTGAACCTTTGTTATCCCATGTTCTGTGCATTTTACAGGGTTCTCAGAGACAATTACCATACTAATACATTTTAAAGCAGTCATTGACTGGGAAGATGCCAAGTGCCTCAATGTTCTGCTTCTACACAGGCGCTGCATCCTCAGTTGTTAGTTTATATTGTTTAGTAAAGTAGATGTTTAGGTGCAGATTTTCCATGGCAACAATCTCTGTATTAGGTACTTGGGAATGATGGATGTGTGTGTTTTTTATACAATCCAAAGTAAAATATTGCTGGTTGTCATGCTGCTGTAGCAGCATGCAAGTACCTGAGAGTCCAAAACAGCTGCATTTTGTCAATATCTTCTTTTTTTCTTTATTTTTCTACCTGTGTTTTCTGCCTAAATTTTCCAGAAATACTCTTATCAGGGTATAGCACTTCCCTGCACAGAATTGCATTTAATACAGATTGCATTAAAATGGGAATCATTAGCTTTTCTGTAGTTTATATCTGTTTCTACAAAAGGCTCTTTTCTTAGCATATCCTTGCATAAGTAACTAACATATTAATCCAGGCTATTGTTTCTTTTAAATTTATTCTGGTCCTGTTTATACTGAGAACTGGTATAAATAGCCAGTTATTCCTGCTGTAAAATCTCATCTGCTGGAGACCCAAAATGTTACAAGTCACAGAGTTAAGGAAAGGGTGAATTGTAGTGGATCTATAGAGCACCAAACAGAGACAGAAGGACAGTGACAAGGGCAAGGAGAGCAGAAGGATATCGTGGGGTTTGGCAGGTTCTGTGTCCACTTGGAAAAATCTCAGTTGTGATGCTGAGCCTCCTCCCAGTACCAAGGGCTCTCTGGCTTCATTTAAAGATCCCTCTCCAGCCTGACCTGATGCATTAAAAATTCTGCTTGGATTCCTTGTTGAAGTCCCTCTGTTTTGCTCAGCATTGAGCTGAGCTTGAAAAGCTGCTTGAACTCGGTGGCCTGTTGTAGCTGACCCTCCTTAAAATGTGAGACCTCAGGCCCTGGGACTGTGTAGTATATTTTCATAATGAGATTACAGCGTGTTGTAAATCATCAAAACCTTCATCTTTAATATTTGTAGGATTTTCCTGGTCTCGTCAACCTGGATTTTCCTAATTACCTCAAGTACAGGGCCAAAACACCTGAAGCGCTGGGTCTTCTATCTGAAGCAAAGTCAGTGCTTCCTATAATTCCAGTCAATAACTTGAACTTGCTAAGGCAGGACACGTTAGAAAAAACTACTAAAACTTGCCCTATATTTATTCCAGGTGAAAAAAAAAAAACCGTTTTAGCTAAAACAGACACTTTTTTTTTCTTCTTAACACAATCGGAACGACTGCACAAGCCACTGATGACAGAAGACGGTGGGACACGAGACCTTTTTAAGAGGCCACTCATTTCATCAGTGTTCCACAGAGTGCAAATTCCACACTGAGCAGCCGTGGTGTGATCCATTAAGAGCTGCTCGTTGAGCAGGGCCCAGCTCTTCCTGCCGGGAGGTGCCTCTTGTCCGCAGTGGCTGAGGATGCAGGATTGTGGTGTCAAACAGCAGGAGCAGGGCCTTGAGAGGGCTGGCTATTGATAACGTGGGTGTCCACTTTGTCACTGCTCGTTAATAGCTGTGCTAATGGCAAGGCAGAAATGTCAACAGTGTGAGAGCTGCGAAGAGCTGGGCAGGAAATCCTATAAAAAATGGCAGAATAGCTGCCAGTCCCACAAACCCCACCATGCTGCTGTTGTCATCGGCAGACTCATTTAAATTACTGAGATGACTCAAACCGTGACCTGTGAGTGCTCTGCTCCATCATTTTGGGGTTTGTACAACTCTGAGATGAGCGATACCCACACACTGATTTACTGGGGAAGACAGCACAGGAAACAGGTTCCCAGTTCTGTTTGTTGGCCTGCCCCAGCCCTGCCTCCATGCCCCCATAGCTGGGCTGCTGCACAGCTTCGTGGGGCTGCATTTTAAACAGCTTTGCTAAAATTATCCCAGTTCCCAGCAGCCCTCCCCTGCCCTCCTCCTGCATCCAACGAGCAGCCCCAGAGTGGGTGTAGGATCTTGAATTCCCTTCTCCCCTGAAGGCAGCCTCTCCTGGACATAAAGTCCTATTTTTCTTTTTCATGTCATATACTCCTTTCCTTTTCAAAGTAGATTCTCTGTCTTTGAGGTGATACGTCCTTGTGTTATTTCTGTTTCCCGTGACCTTTGGGATTCTGTGCCAATTTTAACACCAAAAACGAAGTGAAGCAGAGCTAGCCTGAATTTATCCATGGAAGTTGCAAGCCAGTAAGTTCTATTCTTTGCTAAGATCAGGTGTGCCTGCGCTAAGCAAAGAAATGATTGCAATGAATGTGGCTTCTGCAAGCAACGTAACGGCACCAATTATGTATCACTATGTTTTAGGCCTCCTGAAGCATTTCCCCCGTAGTGATGAGCACTGTTGTTGGGAGCTGGGTAAGGTCCAAGTGTGTGGCATTGCGTTCTGGATTGCGGCAGGGGGTTTGGTTCAGCCTCTGGGGCATCCTCACACCCAGGAGGAGGCAGTGAGGCCGCCCTGGGTCGGGCAGAGCACGAGGAGCTGCTGGGGTGGCCTCGGTGCTCCGTCTGTGGGGTGTAAGCACAGCAGTCAGTGCAATAGGAATGCTTGTAAAGCCTCCTGGTACAGCTGTTTTGTTTGGGCACGAGGAGCCCTCCGAGCCTAAGGCGTTCCAGTCAACAGCAGCTTCTTCAGTCTATTCTTTTTATCACGTAGATGAGGTTATCAAGAGCTGTCCTATTAAGAATACAGTATGTGCCAAAGCATCCTGCTTGTTTACTCCATTTCCCTGAAAATTTCAGCTGCCCCATTTTTTTAATGCCTTCATCCCCGATCTCTTCATTGAACACATGACAGTGACATTGCAAACAGCCAAATTGGGACCCACTGAATTCTGTCATGCTTGGCACTCTGTAAACAAAGGATGAGCGAGGTATAATTGTGTTTACGTTTAATTGGTTATAGTTTGTTTTCTAATATATGTAAATTAGGTATGAGTCATTAACCCTCACTTGTGTGCTGCTGTATATATGGAATAATTTGAAGATGATTTTCAAAGCCTGCAGAAGAAAAACCAATGTAAATAATTAAATCCATGTTCTCTCTTTTAAAGCAACTGGAAGAAAAACTGAAAGGACAGGCTGATTATGAAGAGGTTAAGAAAGAATTAAAGTAAGTGTTAAATGCTTACATAATTTTTTCACAAACTCTGGTTTAACAGCACTTGTTAAATGAAGCCACAAATCTGTGTTCTTGGAACAATAAAGAATTCAGTCAAAACCACAAAGACGGGGAAATTGGGAATATTGACAGAAATTGCATCCAGAACCAGTGGAGCTGCTATATCCAAGAGTGATCCTGTTTGTTGCAGCAGAGGATCACAACAGCAAACAAAACACATGTCCATGGAGAAAAGCCACTAGAGCTATGGTCCACAAAGGGAAAAAAAGTTTCAAAATCTGTGGTGTTTTAGGTGGACGCCTCTTCAAAAATCTCCAGACAACAATTGAGGGTAATGTGGACCAAAAATTTAATGCAGAGCCTCTGGCCATGATACCTTTTCTCTGCTTCTGCCAGCCAGTGTTCAGCACTTACCATTTTAATGCTGGGCTTGTTTCACTGTATATTTTTGCTAATATATTGTGGTTTTAAACTAAAGCCACAAACAGCCTCTTCCAATTTCAAGGGATTTTCTTAAGAGACTTAAAAGAGCCTCATTTTAAACTATAACAAGATAAGCTGTCAGGTTCAGAAGAGAACTTTTCTGACTGGAAATATGTTTAGTGTCAAGGTTTAAATAACTGCGAGAAACTCCCATCTCTTCTTTCATCATTCTGGCATTTTTGTGTGTGTTTTAAAAAGGCTGAAATGCCCCATTCCCTGGTTTAATGAGGTATTTCAGATGAGGCTGGTAGTCATGTGCTTTTGTTTACACGTCCCTGGAGGATATGGAAAGCAGGTTTGGATTTGCAAGGCCCACAACTGCCCAGCCCCTGGTGCTGATTTATTCAAGCCACGCTGGCTGAGGTTCTGGTTCACCACCAGCTGCAGCACGCCCTGTGTAGGGTGTAATTTTCACTGAAATTAAATGAATTGACCATTTATTTGATCATTATACCTGATTATTACCTGGTCTCAAAATAGCATCGTTCAGTGATAGGGGTAAATATATCCATGTCCTCTCCTGAGTTCAGGGAACAGCTTCAGATTTCAGCCAATTTATGTCCTCATGTGTAAAGCAGTGAATGGGAATAAGGCCACAGCCTTCCAGTTTCTTACATTGGATATTAAATGTAAATGTGCTGAAACAGCCAATGAGTTTTGAGTCCTACCTGGTTTAATGCCAAGGTTTAATACAACAGGACCAGGACTTTAAAGCCAGAATTAAGAGCCCAGTGTACTCAGTGAATCCATTTAAGCTTACTTTGCATTTGTACTTTAAATACAAACCCTGTATTCCTGGTGATAATACCAATTTTTAAAAATATATTTCTTTTTTACAACACTGACTTCCATGAGGGCAGGAATTGGAAGTCAGCTGAGAGAAGCTGTGACACAGGAGACTTCATGTGGTGCTTCTGCGCAGGATGAGGCTGCGGTGAAATAGATGGGAGACTCTCCTGGAAGTGGCCCTGCTTGGGTGCCAGTGAATTAACCCTGTTATTCCAGCTTTTATATCCCTAATTTGTGGATTGCCAGCTTGCCTGTAAGGGACCTGGGGTCCATCACTGTCCTGGGATGGTGTAGGGGTGTAGAGCCTTGGAGAGAGCACTGAGGATGTTGGCAATGCTGCATCCTCCAAGCAGCTCCTTCACACCACTCCCTGCTCCCATCTCATCCAGAAGGTGTGCTGAAGGCTAAATGTGCATCCCCTGCCTGCCACAGTCTGATCTGAAGTGAGACTGGTGCTGCAAATGAGACTGGGCAAAGTTTCTTGCTGTAAACCTGGAGCCCTCACACTGAACCCTTCTGCACCTGACTTGTGCCCTGAAACACTGCCAGAAATGAACTCTCCTAACATCTGCACCAAGAGAAAAGATACCTTGTCAGTAAGGCAGGAAGAGAATGAATTTTTTAGGTGTTTTGGCAGTGATGGATTTTCCTTAATCCTCCCTGGGATGTTGAGGCATTCTAGGCTGGAGGGGTCTCAATATCAGCCAATTCTAACCTTGGAGGAACTTAAGGTGGCCCATGACAAGATCTGGGATGGGAGGATTCTTCACTTTCTGCCTCGGCTTTTGTGCCCAATGGCTTTTAAACCTATTTTTGAGATCTGAGAGCTCTGTGTGTCCTTTCAGTTCCCTCTCGAGTCGCACGACAGCGCTGACCCTGCTGCCTTTGCAGTCGGGATCAGACGAACAGAAAGTCGAGCTGTCCCAATGCACACTTTGCTTTACAGTCACATCTTTCAAGTCTTCTTAGATGTGCAGATTCAAGTCATAAGATCATTCCTTTAAAAAGCAGGTAACTGATCTTGAGCCACAGATTGAGTCAAGATCTCATGGGCAAAGATATTCCTGGAATCCAAAGAAGAAACGTTGTGCTTCCTCATATTCCTGAGGAAAATGTGTCTTTTGTGACACATTTGGAGAGTCATTTTTGACGTGTTTAACTTTTAAATTTTTTTTTTAATGAACCTGCTGGAGTGAATATTCCTCTTAGGGCAATTAGAGGTGCCATCGAGTTGAGTTTTAGTATATTTTGTGTTTTAACTGTATAGGAAATTACCTGTGAAATTGTCAGGAAGTTAATCCAGTTAGCAAAGAATCCCCTTCAGGTAGGCAGAGGTCAGTAGGTTTCCAGTCAAGGTTTGAATCCACATTTGAATACACATTGCCTGCACTGAGCTCACTGGAAATGCAGCTGCTGCAAGGATCAGGATCCTTCCTGAAGCTCCCAGCTGGCAGCAGGTGCTCACACCAAAATGCATCAGCCTGTGCAAGGAGAGGGCTGACAGCATCGGCGTTTAGAGCCAGATTTTTGGTGTGGAGAGCCAGATATAACCATCGATAGGTTTGTGCTTGCGCCCAGTGTCAGCCTGGCAGCTTCTGAGGGCAGCACAGAGGGGTCAGGGCACCACTCACATCTGCTCCATGGGGAGAGGGCAGCTTTTTCTGGTTTAGCCTCATCCAGGAGGAAGGAGATTGGGATGCTGCTGGATTGCTCCGCATGGCAAACCCACGTGTGGTAAGTGGGGTACAAGTGCTGCTGGTCTGAGCTGAAGTGGGATTTCCTGCGGGACGTTTGCCACGTGATAATTTGCTGTTCACGCTGGGGTTTAAATTCAGATGTGTCTCCTCATCTGAGCATCGTGAGGACATGCAATGCATTAGGACTGGCTGTCGTGGCAGAGGCCATTCCCTGCAGAATTCATGGGAACAGCCACCTGCCAGTGCCTGGGCTTTTCCCTGGCTGAGTCTCTGTGCATATATCTCCCCCAGCACCTCGGAGCCCTGGGAGGCAGAGCTGCCTCCGAAGGTTGTCCCAAGCTCTCAGCAGTGATTGCCACCTGAGTCACACAGCTGTGATGTCAGATCTCTGAGACCTCGAGCCATCAGGGCACAGCCTCTCTCCTTGACTGGCACAAGTCCATTTATAGCATAAAAGAGTTGTTTTTGCACATGGCTGAGCTGCTGTGCCCACGTAGAGTCTTCACAGCATCACTTTTTGTGCTGTGTGTGGGGTGATGCCTCTACCCCACAGCCAGGCAGGAGGTGACACTGTAATGAAAGTGATTGCCAAAAGTTTGAGATTTCAATGGTAATTATATTTTAGGAATGCCTGTCAGAATTAACACTGTGTGCAGTGATTATGCACAAATGCAAAATGCATGAGGTCTCTTTCTCAGAGTGACCTTTTTTTCCCTTGGATTTGCTGTGACTTTGAGTGATCTTGAGTGGCCCAGAGACCTGATATCCTGAATGTCATTTCATGCACATCCAACTCTGGATTAATGCAGGGACATGTTCAGACAGTGAATGGGTGCCTGGCTGAGTCCTCGTGGCATCCAGAACTAGTCCCTATATCTCAATACTGGACTTCTGCCCTTTTTTTTTCTCAGTTTCCACGTTTCATGGAATCACAGAATGTTTTGGACTGGAAGGGGCCTTAAAGCTCAACCAGTTCCACCCCCTGCAAGCCCTGCCCAGCCAGGCCTTGAACACTTCCAGGGTTCCAGGGACATCCAAAACTTTTAATACATTGTCCCCAGCCTTTAATGCAGTTTAGTACATGATGAAACAGATTGTCCCTGCTCGCAGAGTTCCTGGTGCTTTACACATGACAAATGCTGTATAAACACCATCTATATGTGTTTATGTGTTTTTCTTCACCAAATGAATGTTGTCTTTGTACAGTAAGAAGCTGAAATCATTTATTGCTTCAGTCTGAGGAAGTTCACGTCCTGCCTGCAGCAGGCTGATTTAAAAAAAATTCATCCAGCAAAGCACAGTAATAAGTCTGGATTCGTGTAAGATTCTGATTTGCCAGACAACACAGCTCTAACTGAGAGCCTTTGAAGGGAGACATGCTCTGACCGCTCACTATTTGTATAAAATATTGACAATGAGACTATCAGAGTCTTCTCCTAATGTACTTATAAATATTTGGATCTTTCATATTTCTTAAGAAATATTGTGCCATTTTGTCTTCCATTTGCCACAGAACAAGGAGGTTATTAAAATGAAAAACTGCCTTTTGGCTTGTAGTGTCTTGCTTGGGAAGTTATTTGTGCATATTTTCCTTGCTGGTGAGCTGGTGTATATTCTATAAATGCTGTACAGTGGTGGTGATTCCCCTGTTTTGTTGCTTTGCTACAACTTCCTCATTCCCTTCCAGCTTCACAGATAAATTTATATCGTTTCTGACAGCTTAAAATGTTATATCCTTATTAACCTTTAAATTTACGCTTTAAACTGGCCTGGTGGGATTGCATATGGAATGATTTAGATGACGCTCGAGAAAATTTTCTTATCCAATAACTGGTTTGAAGAGTTATTCTGTATTCATTAGGAGATTGTGTTACTGCAAGGAAAGTTGTCATCACTCGTGGTGGAGCTGGAGAACAGGAAATGATAATGTTAATGCTCATTAATGGGGTGGTTATGAAAAGGAGAAATAGAAAATAATTTTTTTTCTGCCTTCCACAGTATATTGAAATCCATGGAGTTTGCACCATCGGAAAGCTCTGGTGCGCAGGTACTGAACTTACTTTTGTTTTCTTCCTTACTTCAGCAGCTCAGTCGATTAGCAAAAATTTGTCTTGCAATTCCTTGGTGTTGACATCGACAGTTTCCTGTTGATGTTGAGGCTTCTGGGTCGATCCTTGTTTTTCCTGATGTTTTCTTATGTAAAAAGTTGAACTGGACATTTCTTTTTCTTTTTTTTTTTTTTTTTTTTTTGCCTGTTAATATCTTTTAAGTGGTCAAGGACAGAGTGACGTTTCAGCTGTGCTGGAGTGGATAAAGCAGAATATTGTGAAGTTGAGTCATTTAAAGATACTGGAGTTGGTGTACAGGCAGTACACTGAACAAGGACTTCAGCATTTTGAAGTATTTGATAGCCTTGAAAATTTCTTTTTGCAAAAGAAAACAAACCTTCGAATATTGAGAAAGCTCTGCTGTTCCAGCAAATTAATCTTACTTAAGTTTAAAGGTTAAGAATTAAATTCCTGCTTCTGAAATGCGAACTGAATATCGATATCCTGGGATTAATTCTCAGTGGATTTTTTAATGATCAAGGGTTAGATATTTAGGGGAAGGTAAATAGCTGGTTTCTCTGACTGATGTTGTTTTTGAACAAACTGTTTCTGCTGAAATGCAGCATGTCAAGGAAATGCTTAGCTTGGGTCAGTTGACCTAGAAGGAATAATATAATCTTAACTCCTGTTTTAATCAGATTAAAAGAAGTCTACAGCTTTTAAACTGAAAGCGTGCCAGGACCATTTAAAAATAAGTAGGATTAAGAAAACGTTCCGTTACACATCTCAAAATAATGCAGAATTGATGAATGACTCACGATGAAAATCAAGCAGTGAATCTCTTCCATGGCTCACACCAGAGCCCAGAGTGATTCCTGCAGATCTACGCCCAGCGAATTCCCTCGCTGCCTTCAGAGACCAGACGAGCACTTGTTGGGTTTTTTTTATTTTTTTCCCTCTGAAGTCCTTTTTTAGTGCCTGAATGAGACTCTCAATGCTTAGAGAAACAAACCTCCCCCTTTGCTTTCCTTCAGGATGCATCCAAGCCGCTGGAGGTGCTGCTGCTGGAGAAGAACCGCTCGCTGCAGTCGGAGAACGCCACGCTGCGCATCACCAACAGCGACCTGAGCGGTAGGTGCACCCCGATTTTGGCTGTTCTGGTGCCTCTGCTGTGCTGTGCTGTGCCGGGAGGGAGGGCTGAGTGAGAGCTGAGTGTCTGAGCTAATGCATGGCAGAAGGATTGAGGAGCAACAGGAGCGCTGAGAAACATTGGATGTCTGTAGTTTGGTAGGCTGGATGATGAAGTCAGAGAGTGTATAAAGGTTAAGGAAGAGGCATTGCAGGCTGTGCCAGTGTTGGAGGCTGTCTTCTGTTTTGGGAACAGATTCATCTCTTTCCCCCACACACTGTGTTGTGCAAAATGTTTGCATGTAGAACACAATCTTCCTGTCTGATACACTTGGATATACCACCAGCAGGTCAGCTTGGGAAAGCAAAATCCTTTCTTTCCAGCGAAGTGTGTTTGCCGTTTGGCTTTCCTAACGTGGGCTTTTACATCTTGTGTGCACATTTTTTAAATGGCAAGTCATGGAATTTCCAGATACTTGAATGTGTATGGTTTTTGCAGCTGGAAGAAAGTTAAAAGTTGCCACTGGCCCTGGGATTACTGAATTCTGAAGCGTTTTATGAGTTTTAACTGAGCGATCTTGGTGCATCCACCTAATGGTTATTCCTTTATTCAAATTGGTTTGTTCCAAAATGTAAATGTTTGCTGCATTTGGGTTCAGTCAGGTCCAATGAGTCATATCTTGAATGAGAGACAACAGAGAGACTTGCTGTCTGTAACTGCATTTATTTAACTGTATCACTGCACTTCATGTAACTGTTCTAGTGTTAATGTCTGTAAGGGGGATTCTCCAGGCTGCAACATACAAGAAAGGTGCAAACATGAAATGCATGTTGTTTGTTTTGGGGGCCTTGTTTGGCTTTAAAAATTTCAATCATGGAAAAAAAAAATTTAAAAAATAAAAATTTTAAAAAATAAAAAACAAAAATAAAAAAACCCAACAAATGAAAACAAACCAAAAACAAACAAAACCAAAACTCCCACCGCCACTCCATTGGCCCGTGTCAATCTGCACTTTTTCCCTTTGCGGGGCAAACTTTGCATTTTTTTATCTTGGTTTTTCCCTCTTTGACCCCCCATAATGCATTATGTTTGACCTTCCTTGTAGGGTCAGCCAGGAGAAAAGGGAAAGACCAGCCTGAGAGTCAGCGTCCTGCAACCTTGCCGGCCTCCCCTCCTTCCCAGTTGCTCCGCAACGCGGGGGAGCAGGCTTCCAATACTAATGGTACACACCAGTTCTCACCAACGGGTTTAAGTCAAGACTTTTTCAGCTCATCCCTGGCGAGCCCCAGCTTACCCCTGGCCTCCACAGGAAAATTTGCACTAAACTCTCTCCTCCAGCGACAGCTAATGCAGTCCTTCTACTCCAAGGCAATGCAGGAAGCAGGAAGCACAAGCATGATTTTTCCAACAGGTCCATACAGCACAAACTCCATATCTTCCCAAAGTCCATTACAACAAAGCCCGGATGTAAATGGCATGGCCCCGTCTCCCAGCCAGTCAGAAAGTGCTGGGAGCATCTCTGAAGGCGAGGAGATAGACACGGCCGAAATTGCACGTCAGGTGAAAGAGCAGTTGATCAAGCACAATATTGGACAGCGGATATTTGGACATTATGTGTTGGGACTGTCGCAAGGGTCTGTGAGTGAGATCCTGGCCCGGCCAAAGCCATGGAATAAACTGACTGTGAGAGGCAAGGAGCCATTTCATAAGATGAAGCAGTTCCTGTCGGACGAGCAGAACATCCTGGCTCTTCGCAGCATCCAGGGCAGACAAAGAGGTAAGTGCTCCCCAGCCCCCTTCTCCTCTGGGCTCTGAGTGTTCCAAACCGGGAGCTGCCCCGTCTGGGGCCATTCGTGCTCTGCTGCTGCTGCTCTCACCCAAGTCAGGTGCCAGGTGCAGGAAGTTCAGCTCTCCAGCCCTGCTTTGCAGCACTCAGGCAGGTTCATTTCTCTGCTTATGCTTTTTTTAGCCGCTGGCTGGTGCCTGTCAGCAGGAGCCAGCAGCAGGGGCACTCACAGCCCTCACTTCCCAACAGCTCCATGTCACAGCTAAATACGGAGTGAAAAGGGTCAGCAGCTATTCAGAAATACTTGGAAATTTTTATTTGAGGTTGTTTACTGAGACCAGGCTTTCGTTGCGTCTTGTGTGATTATGTTTTTTCCCCAAAGTGTTCTGACAAAATAGGGTAGGTGATGCATGAGATGAGTAATTAAAACACAATCCCAGTTTAAAGCAGCTTTGCATATTTAAGGCAGCGATTTTAAGAAGTAACATGCATTTCATTGTGATTCATCTAAAGACTGAGATTTACATTTAGAGAAACGGAAAAGTAAGTTGTTTACAGTCAAGAAATATTGGAAAGGACAGGCAGGGTTTTCCTAGATTTTGTTTAATTGGAAGCACACACTGTTAGATTTATAATCTGTTCTTCCTTTTGATGATTGTACTTGAGGGGATTATCTGCCCATCTTTAACCTCTTCATTTTTGGTATCTCTAGACATTTATTTATATCTGTCTAATCTCCTTTCCGAACATAGCTGTAATCTTTATTAACAAATCAGCCAGCCTCGCTTCTTCCCAAGTAGCCAGTTCCTCCTTCTCAGGGGCCCGAGGGGCCAGGAGAGCTCAGGGCCAGGCTGCCAGCTCCTCATGTCACACAGCCCGTGATGTCAGAGCAACCATCCCCTGATTGTTTTGTTCTTACCAAACTTGTTTTTCAACAGAGAATCCAGGCCAGAACCTGAACAGACTATTTCAGGAAGTACCGAAACGAAGAAATGGGTCTGAAGGTACGTCACAGGCAGGTGTTTTTCTTTGCAGTCAATCCCTAGGAAGTGGAGTGTGCTTTAGCTGTGTGTTTCCTTAAAACTGTGCAGTTTGATTCTGGCCTGGAATCTGATAGAAAAACAGACAGTAAGTATAAAACAAACCATGGGTTAGATGAACACTTTGCTTTTTCTAATTCTGCTGCTGCTGTACTAACGTAACCCTGTGTGGATAGTTCTTTCACTCCCATCCTCCCTGCGTACACAGATAAAAAGAGATAAGTGATAGAAGTGGCTTTATAAAGTCATCAGATCTATTGAAATGCTCTCTTTGCTATTTTTATGGTTTTGGAGGGAGAAAGTTGCCCAGTTACAACATCAATTGCATACTGCTTCTGCTCTAGATTTACTTCTTTCTTCTCATGGGGCTCATGCTGACAAATTCCACTTTAATACACTGCTAAATTAGTGTGCCGTTTAGTTCAGTATTATATATGAAAAAGACAACAAGATAAGTGAACATCAGATCCATAAATTAGCACTGAACAGGAAGTCTGCACATTTTCTTTGTTATAGATTAGTTGTGAAATTTTTCTTTAGTAAGACCAGAAACAAGGAGAAACAAAACCCAGTAGTTATTTTGACTCCAGTCAGAAATTATCTGGCTGGCTTACAAACTATAATCTCATAATGGAAAATGCAGTTAAGTGCAGTAGCACTCACAGTTTTCCCTACTTTTCTTCCCCTTAGAGGTTAAAAAAGAAAAAAAACAAAGCAAAACCAAACAACCAAGTAATAGCTCTTAGCTGGAGAGTACTTCAAATGGTATCTGCGTTTAAATTACTCTTTCTCTTAATGTATTAACCTCTGAAAAGTTAAAAATTAGTTTTATCTAGTTACTTTTTAATTCTGTTTTGGGCTGAATGTATACTCATACTACTTCGCCTAGCAGCTGATGCCATTTTAAGTTGATTCCTGGGCTTATGTTTTTAGCTCTCTTCATTTCCCCTCTGGTTCTTTTCCCTTCTGTTTCCTCTCCCCCTCAAAAAAAAAAGAAAAAATAAAAAAATAAAAAAAAGGGAAAAAGAATAGATCTGTATATGTTACCATAGAAAAGGAATATATGACCACCTAGTTCTTCCTCTGATGTTCTCACCGTTCCAGGGCAGCTAGACACAGGCACAATGAGGATATTTTGCTTTTGTTATGTTCAGCACATGTTTTGTGTGGTGTAAGTGTTGGTAAAGGCCCTGTGCGAGTTGTGCTCAGGTTGTGCTGCCCGTGTATCACCCACAGTGTGTCCTTGTGTTACAGAAACAGCCAAATAAAAGCGTTCCTGGTGTCATTAGGTGTGTTTTCCTCCCCAGGTAACATAACCACCCGAATCCGAACCACAGAGTCTGGCTCTGATGAAGCCATCAAATCCATTCTCGAACAAGCCAAAAGGGAGCTGCAAGTACAGAAAACAGGTACGGGCTCATTTTGTCTCTGCCTCCTTTTACTGCAGAATTTAATTAAAACAATTGCCATGAGCTTTCTGGTCAGTTAATTATAGTCTTAAAACCTTCAGCGTAGGTTTCGAAGAGTTTTTTGGAGATTTTATTGTTATTTAATGGAGTCGTTTCTGTCTCTGAGACATCCCAAGTTAAGGTCACACGTGTCACGGCGTGGTGCAGTCTCTGCTCTGCCCTGCTCCCCGTGGGATTTCTGAACACCTTTATCCCTGGGCAGAGCTCTGAGCTCCTGGCTGCCCTCCAGACCTGCAGGAGTCACTGAGGGGAGCCTACAGAATCCTTTCTGCTCCCAGTGTGCTCCTTGGAAAGGGACTGTCTCCTGCTTTCTCTTCTCTTCTGGCTCACTCAGGCCCCAGGGACACAACTGCATGGGAGAGGGACTGGATGGATTTGTTGGGGTGAAGGTCACACTCGAGGCAGCAATTACCAGTCCCAGCACCATGGTACATCCTGTGCTCATATAGGCAATCTCAGTCTGACTCTTGGATGACTTTATTTCTGGTTACAGAATGTGTTCAGTGAATGAACTGGCAAACCCAAAACACATTCCCTTTCCCAAAAAATCCATCTTAGCCTGAGATAAGTCTAATTTCTTATTGTGTGCTGTCATGTAATTAACATTTCTGTGTATTCCATAGCCCTCTCAGCTTTAAAAATTCCCAGTATTGCTATTGGGCTGAAGTAGAAATTACTGTGCAATACTTCTGTTTAATTTTTTGAAGTAAATGCTGATTTACAGTTTTGGATAGTTGTCTTTCAAATGAAAACTGAGTTAATCTCATGGCAGAATATAAAGCACTAGTTAATATGTGGTCTAAATAATATGACTTCATACAAGAAATTATTACATAGAGAAAAATATGGGCTTTGTGCAGGAAGCTGCAGGAATGTTATTCAGTAGCATGTTTCATCTGAGAATCTCAGACTTCCTTTCAAATATTAATTCGGCCTCAAAACTCCCTGTGAAACCAGCAGATAAAACAGCAGAGAGAGTCTCACTGTTTTTTTTCCCCATTTCTTAGCTTTTCATGTATTTTATAGTGCGTGACAGGAAGGAATGTAGGGAGGCAGATTCAGAGATGCATTCAGATGAGCCATAGTATTACTAGAGCGTGTTTCAAATCTTATTTCACTTCGAGGCCACTCCTAGCAGTGTGGGGGTTCCCTGCTCCTGCCTGGCGTTGCCCTGGCCCTGCTCTCTGCAGAGCAGCTTTCAGAGGCACTGGTTCCCGAGCTCTGGGGACCTCAGTGGAGACTGAAATAGAAGCAGATGCCATTGCAAAAACCTCCTGGCTCTGCAGAGATAATTCCCCACCCACGTCCCAGTCTCTGCTCATCCCTGACTGCTGCAGCACAGCCACCCAAATCCTGTTCCCCACTGGAACATTGGGTGGTTGGGGTTATCTCTGCTGAAAGCACTCATGGCTCCATCCTAGAGCTTCGGATAAGGGCGAGGGTGATGGCCAGGTGTCAGCCTGGCTCTGGTAGAGCTGTTTATTTCAGTGGTTGGGACCATGGAACAAGAAAACAGGAAGCAGGAGCATATTTAGCTTGTCAAATGAAATAATGATGATCTCTTCCTTAAGTTCTGGCTTTGTCGTAATCTGTGTGTTGTGTTTTTGAAGTTAAAAGGTCTCACCTTATTTATACTGTCATAGTCTGTCCAGGTGAATGCAGCTGTGTTCAGTTCTGAGTGTGTGTTAAATTCATTTGTGGAGAAAAGAACGAAGTGAAAGGTTAAATAACTTTGTAAATGCAACTATAAAATGTTATTGACCACTTGGGGGTGGGGGAGGAAGAGGCGAAGGCTTGATTTTCAAAGGCATTTATTTGAAAATTTTTACAATGGTGGAAGTGCAAGTGATCCCAGACTTGTGCAGCTGAGTCTGTGCGTGCAAACATCCAGCACTTTGGCAACTCTCAAAATTTTCCAGTGAAGAACTTTGGAAATCTTACCTTATTTTGAAAAGTGCAAATCTTTACTTAGTGAAAACTCCTCCCTCCCATCCAGAAAATGTATTTCAGCCCCTTTTTTTTTTTCCTGTCAGGGAAATGTTTACAGTAGCACGTGTTGAATATAAAGCCTTTTCCTCTGTTGCATTTAGTCTTTTGGTTGTTTTTCATAGCTGAGCCGGCTCAGCCGCCTTCTGCCTCTAGCAGTGGCAATTCTGATGATGCAATTCGATCCATTCTGCAACAAGCCCGACGGGAAATGGAGGCACAGCAGGCTGCCCTTGAACCTGCCTTAAAAACACCACCTCTATCTCAAGCTGACATTTCTATCCTGTCCCCCAAACTAGTGTCTACACCTGCAATGTCTTCGGTTTCCAGCTATTCTCCTTTGGCCATATCCCTGAAGAAACATTCATCTGTCACTGATTCCAGTATCTCTGCATTGCAGAACCTCTCTGGGCTCAAAAAGGAGCCTCAGGAGGCACCTGTTTTAGAGCTTCATGGAATAAGTGATTCTGCCCAGGGTATGTTGAGGCATGTTAAAAATGAGTTGGGACGTGGTGGTGTTTGGAAGGACCATTGGTGGAATACTGTGCAGCATGAGAGAAGAAATGCAGCTCTTCCCGAAGATATAAAAGTTGAGGAAGCCAGTGGTGGAAAAGAAAAGGTCAGCAATCAGACTAGGCCAGATCGTAGCCAGCTCCAAGGACCGTCTTCTTCCGAGTATTGGAAAGAGTGGCCAAACGCGGAATCTCCGTACTCGCAGAGTTCTGAATTGAGCATGACTGGGGCGAGTCGCAGTGAGACACCACAAAATAGCCCCCTCCCTTCATCCCCTATCGTGTCCTTGTCCAAGCCATCCAAACCTTCGGTTCCTCCACTGACACCCGAGCAGTATGAGATTTATATGTACCAGGAGGTGGATACGATAGAGCTAACGCGGCAGGTCAAGGAAAAGCTAGCAAAGAATGGCATCTGCCAAAGGATCTTTGGGGAAAAGGTAAAGAAGTGGTTCTCTCTTGTTACACCAGTGTTGTGATTGTGCCCTCTGCTCCTTCCACGGGTGCAGAGCCGGTTTGACAGAGGGGGATGTGCCACATGTGTCCTGTGGAAAAATGGTTTTGCTTCGTGTGTGAATTGTTTCAAAAACTAAGCTCACCAAGTATTAGT
Source organism: Acanthiza pusilla (assembly GCA_036630365.1). Lineage (NCBI taxonomy): Eukaryota > Metazoa > Chordata > Aves > Passeriformes > Acanthizidae > Acanthiza > Acanthiza pusilla. The sequence goes on from JAXCHO010000048.1 coordinate 5,173,618, forward strand.
TTCCCTGTGTGGTAGGAATTGCAAGGGGTTTTATACAGGGATTGGCTTCAGCCACGTGGAATTAGGAATGGGGCCCCAAGTTTAGAAACCTTGAAAGCTGAAGCAAACGTTGCTGAGACTCAATATTTCATGCTTAATGTAATGAATTCATGGAATATTTGAGTAATGCCATTGTCATGACTGGAGAGTCTTAACTTTGTTACAAGTGAAGATTACGGACACAAGAGCATTTTTCCTTTTTCGTTATTATTTGGAAATGTGCACAAGGGCATTAAAACAAACACATGGAAAAATCCCCTAACCCTCCTTAGCCTGAAGTCAAGAATTCCCAGTCATTTCTTCTACCTAGGGCTCGGTACCTCAGTGTGCTCTGAGATGTTTTAGAGCAATGTTTGATTACAGATAAGGCTCCCTGAAGTTCTCACGTTGTGGGCCCTAAGCACTGAGCACGTGGGATTTCGAGGGTCCCTAACCACCAGAAAGCCCCTCCCAGGCTGTAAGAAGTCTTGGACATTTGCTGTTTCTTCTTCCTGTAAAGAATTGAATCAATGTAAAAGTGTAATAGGAGCTGGCATCGCACTATTACCTTCTCACTAAGATGTAAAATGAAAAGTCTGACCTCTCGGGGTCATTAAAGATCCCATGGCAGCTTTCATTAAGTATGATTTTTAACTCTTGTACCTGTGCTGAATTCCAGGCAAGTAATTGCATTCTGCCTGTCTGAAATTCCCCCTCCCACTGCAGTCGGCTGTATCCTTAAATATTTACTTATGTGGAGCAGCTGCTGCTACAGGTGAAAACACACATCGTTATAATTCATCCCCCAAAAATCAACCAAATATAGGCCTAGTCTCAAAAGTCCCAATTATTTTTGTTTGAGAACAAAATACATGCCAGTCATTGCCTGTTTCATCTGCCTGTGTGTGCCTGGACTCGGTGTTTTTCCTGTTAAAACTGATGAAACTGTTTGACACAAAATATGAAAAGCATGCAAATCCCGCACCAGGCTGCTGCCACCCAGATCCTGCAGGAAAAACCCACTTTCCTTCAGAAGGAAACACGGCAGGAAAAAAAGCATTTCCATCCGAGTATCCACAGAGAACAGTTTTTATAATTGTCCAATTTTTACAGTTTTTGTAATTGTCCTTATACAAACAATTAGAGCAATTCAGTAAAAGAAACCAAAATTACTTGAACCCCCCCATTTCCACTTGCAGTGTGTTAACGTGCCGTTCTTGGTTGCTTCACTTCAGGTATTGGGGCTGTCCCAAGGAAGTGTCAGTGACATGCTCTCCAGGCCAAAGCCATGGAGTAAATTGACCCAAAAAGGCCGAGAACCATTTATTCGTATGCAGCTCTGGTTGAATGGTGAGCTGGGACAGTGTGTCCTGCCTGCACAAGGGCAGCAACAAGGACAAGGTAATTAAAATTCCACTATGTTGTTTGAGTTGAGGAGGAGGAGATTTTTTTTTTCTTTTTTCCTTTTTTTTTCCTATTTTCTTTTTTCTTTTTTTTTTAATTTGCAGTAAGCCAGCCTTGAACCAGTGCTGGTCCAGGTGTTATGGAAGTGGCAACATCCACCCTGGCAGCCAGGCCGGTCCCTAAGGGAAGGCACTGGGAATGTTTATGTGTAATTGATAAGCAGCAGTTATCAAGTTCCTAATTAGGGTGATATTATCTAGGCATGAATATGATACTCACTCCCAAAAATTTTGGCCAAAGAGCTGGAAAATGTTGCGCGCTGTTTCCTAGGGTTGCACAGGGGATTTGGATTGTTCCAGGGAGAATATCGATTGCTGTCTCAGGAGGTGAGCTGGAAAACTAAGCTTTAAAGGGGGAATGCTGGGTTGCAATGACACTTTTATTGTGGCTGTCTCTTCCCCTAATACCTATTGACACAGAAAAGCCAGGCTGGAGCCTGGCCTCGGTCGTACCTTTCTGTGCCACTGAATTAACTGAGCACAGAGCCCTTGCCGAGATCAGCACTTTGCTATTTGTTGAGCCTGCTTACTGTTTAGTTTGTGGTTTGGCATCTCCTTTTATTGTTCCCTGATTTTCCTCTCCTCTCTTATCTAGTCCTTCACTCTGTGACATCATTACAGGATTCCCTACAGCAGGGATGTGCAAGCTCAGGTAATCAGCTGGTTTCAATGATTTGCTCTGAAATAATTCTCTGTGCTTTTGTTGCATTTGCTTTGATGCCGAGAGGTTTCTCACGTTTTGTTGTATCATACAGGAGTCCCTTCAAATTTTTTTTTATTAATGCAGTTAATTCCTCGTTCTCTCCTTGTTGCTATGGCAGATGTAGGGAGCACACATATTTAGCTGCATATATTAGGTAAAGAGAGTCTGTCTGATCTCAGAGATCATTGGCTCTGTAAGGGTTTTTTTTGCCATAGTTCAGCTTATCAATGTGACATGTGACAATGGCTGTAAAACAAGCCCTTGGTTTGTAATGTGATCCACATACCCCAGCTGCCTCACTCACTGGTAGGTTTTTTTCCACTCTCCTTTGCACAAAATCTGCTTTGTTAATCCGAAGGTGGGGAACAGACCGCGTTATATCTTTTTCAAGCTTCATTAAATATTCCCAGCTGACCTTTCCATTTGCAAAAAAAAAAAAAAAAAAAAAGAAAAAGAAAAGAAAAGAAAGGAAAAAAAGAAAAAAAAAAGCAGATGCAGCAAAGCTGAGTGTCAGGGAAGTGAGTGGCTGAAGGCTTTAGAGATGGCCACAGGATAGGAGGGAGGCTGGAAAGGCTGGAACAGGAGAGAACAGCTGTGTTCCTGCTGTTAGATACCAAACTCTACCCACACAGCCTCTTACCAATGAAATGCTTCACTGACGTAAAACACTCCAGAAAAATACCCATGCCCTGCTCTGTGCTATCAGCCAGTGCCCTGTGTTGGAGAATTGCTGCATTTCAGGATACAGACAGGGCTGGGTTGTGCTCTTCCACCTTTCTGCTATTCTGAAACGCTCCCTTTTTTCTGCAGCTCGCTGCCTTTACTCTAAATATCCCAACCAAAGTGCTTTTTCTCTCTGCTGGGGAAACTGTTTTGCATTCTAAAAGATTTTACTAGAAGAAAATCCGTGATGATATGCAGTCCACGTTTTTCTTAAGGAGAACAGTTGAAAATAAATAGATAAAAGCAGAAAAAAACAAAAAAGCCCCCAGTAAAAACAAGCCATGAAAACAAAACCAAAATGGGAGAAAATTATTTGCAATCATAGGGCTATTGTTACTTATGGCCAAGCATTTAGGGAACATGGAAATTTCCTGTGATGGTTCATTAAAAACATGCCATTGAGTACTTTTTTTTGTGGCATCAATGCCATGCAAGAGTGTCACAGTTACAAACGTCTGAGACGGCGTGGAAAATATGAGTAATTAATTGTAGCCATTTTAAGGGGAATTCGAAATCAGAGGAGCTGGGAAATGCTGCATTGTTATTGCTAATCTTCATATTTATGACTAGCTCTAATTATAAAAGATGGAAAGACAAGCCCATAGCATTAAAATCCGACCACCTTGTGGATTCCCGGGGGGATCGCTGGGAGCTGAAAGTGATTTCCTTCAGGAAGTTCAGTTTTGCTGCCGGGATATTTTGTTCCCTCCCACACTCCCAGTGTCGTTTGTCAGTTCCTGCCCTTGAGCTAATATTTTGTGAGGTGACACGTTCCTATCAGCGAATAAAATCGTGTTATTGATGATTGTCCTCCTTCATTCCTTAAAGCTGACTTACAAATGAGAAAATGGGCTCGTGCCCTTTCCTACCTCCTTTCGGAGGATTAAAAATAGAATTGTTGTACAAAATGTTCTTTTCTTGGTGCCTTTCTCTGTGTGAAGGAATAGGGAAGGTTGTGACACCAGGCAGAACAAAAGAGCAAAACCAAGTTATTTGAATAAGGAAGGGCAGTTTGGTAATTTCCTTTTATTAGCAGCTGTTCTGTAATTAAAAATGCAGCAAACAGTTTGGAAAAGGTAATAATAATTATGCATTTGTGAAAGATCTACCACTCCAGGGCAGGGAGGAAAAAAAAAAAGAGAGAGACAGCTCCAATTTTCTGGTCTTCTGAGACATTTCCCAGGAAAATCAAGGCAGAGAAGGTTGCATACTTGTAATTTTAAAACAGAAATTAATCAGAACAATTTTGAAACGAGGAAAGGTCTGGAGCCTTTTCCATGTAATATAATTGGCTTGGAACTTGTTGAATGCATGAAGGGAAAGAAGTGAAATTAAACTAATACACTCAGTGGCTCCTGAGTGCTTTGCCAAGAAGGTCTTCAGTGTACAGAGTGTCAACATGCATAGTAACGACTCAAACTTTTATTAGCTGGGAGTACTTTCATTACTGTTTGGCTCTATTCTATCAAACTAGCAGGATTTTCTGGATTTCTGACCCAGTTAGTTACACTTCTAGATCATAAGGTTTTGATTAACACCTCATTCATAAAAATCTCACCTTTTGTCCAGTAATTTACCATTTTCACTTGTGGACAGATGGGCCCATCGGTGTTTCATATATGGGAAGGAGTGAATAAATATATATTTTATGTATTTTTATGTATGTTGAGATAGCAAAGAGAAGCAAGGCTTGGTTTTCTTCTTTGGAAGCAGTATTTATGAATTTTATATAAAACATTCTATACCAAAATAACAGCCAGGTTTATACCTGTATTTTCTGCTTGTGAGCTTTCCTCAAGGCTTGGTGATTTTGTGCAAGTTTCAGGGAACATGTTTTACACAAAAATGGTGTCTGTACCCTAGGTGGTCAAAAATAGTATTGCTGTGCCTTTTCTAACATTTTTTTCTGTGTATTTCTTTCCACCTAAATGCTCTAATGCCCTTGGGTAAATCTGCCTTTTTAATGATTTATGTGTCAAAAGCACGGACCAAATCACATGGAAAAAAAAGTTGAATTAGTGTCACCCAACTGCATCAGCATTTTTTCATGATGAATTTGGCCCTTATTTAGTTGCATTACTGCTGATGGGAGCTGGGGTGGGTTTGAACAGTTGCCATGTGCCAGGAGAAGGCTCGGATATTTTTCTAAATACTTGTACTGTGCACAGCTTTTATTAGTTGGTTTTATTGTGGGGATTTCTGCTGCATATCTATAGGAGATTGAGACAGAGAGTTTCCTTTTTGGTGCTGTTGATTCCATAGCCACTCGCAGGAAAGCTGAATTTTTACATTCACTTTTGTCTTTATCCTCTGTGAAGGACATATACTCTCTATATACTACATTAAAGACTTGCAAATACTCAGTGGGAGGAAGACGTGCCTTTTTGGTGTGTGTTTCTGTAAGGGTCGTCTTATGACCTAATGTGGAAATCTTCATTTGCCGATACAGCTGCGGGTGATCTCAGGGGATTTTGAATTTCCCTTTTGTTTGTCTTCCTTTCTGGGTATCATCCATCATTCCTAACCTCATGCTGCTTAGCAATAGTAACACTCATGGGAGTTGAAGAAAGGATTATAGCAGCATAAAATGGGGAGCTAATTAGAGCTTGTTTCAAAATCAGAATCTAGCTTGAGATAATTGCATATTATCTGGTGATTTAAAAACCCGAGATCTACTGTATTTAGATCAACTAAAATATGCATAAAAGCTTTTCCTTTCAAAATAAAGCGTTTGTAACAACAGGGAGATTACTTCTCATCGTCCCTTGGGAAAGCAAATCTGAAAAACCTCAGTATGGTTTAATGTAGTTATGATATTAACAGACAGATTGGGGAGTGATGGCAAAGCCAGGTATCCGTTGTGTTTTTATTTCTGTAATCCAGATTCCTGTAACATTTTCCAGTGCAGAAGCTGCTGAGTGGGCAGGTGGTTAACTGTGTGCTGGGTGCATCTTCCCATTTATCTGAGCCCAGGAGAATTCTGTCACCTGGCTACTCTGGGAGAAGCAAAGTAGGGAGAGAGTGTGTTTCAGGCTGGCAGCCCATATTGGGGAATGCCATCCCCATGCACTTAGGGAAGAGCTCTGTGGCCTTGTGGTGGCAGAGGAGAAGCTTTTCCCCCATTTCCTCATGGTTCATGGTCATTTATTGCATTGTTCTGGTTTGGTTTGGGCAGGCAGAGCTGTCCAGTGGTGCTTGAGAGAACTGGGATTAGTACAGGGAGAGCTGAATCCTTGTGCTGTGACATCACCGAAGGGATCTGTGCAGTGATGCTGACAGACCTTCCCAAATTGGAGCTGCTTTTTGTTGTTGAATCAAAAAAACCAAGAGAGATGGTTTTAGAGTCATTTTCTGGCATTCCAGGTTAATAAAAATGTATGGCATGAAATGTTTGTGGTTAATGTAGTCTGTGAAATGGAAGAGAAAGGAGATCACAGGGCTCCCACAGCTGAGTGGTTGGACTGCAGGAATTCCTTTTGTGTTCGATGACCAATCTTTGAGTCTTGGACTTGGGAAAGTTGTGGCCTTTTGTGCTAGGTGCAAATGTGGTTTTAAAGTCCAGAGCTGAACAGCTACGTCAGCCAAAGAGTTACCTTCGTGCTTATCCCTGGAGCACCCTGGCACATCTTGGTGAAGTTTCCACATCCTTTCTGTGTGGTTTGGGATTGGGCTCAGGAGCAGTTGGCCATGGCTGTCTTGATTTCAAACCATAGGCTATCACTTGGCTCCTCACGAGGGCAGCTGTTGTACCCTGTAACGTGTGTGATCATCTGTGCCACGTCCCTGACATTCAGACCGTGCAGACCTCCCTGGCAGCCTTTGTGGTATCAATAAATTCCTGTCCTGCTTGTATTCTTCTCTGTCCATGGAACCACCCAGTGATCAAACATCTCCATCCTCACTGTGGTCACAGCTTTGCTGTTTACAGAGAGAATAAGTAAAATTCAGAATGAGGGAGTGAACACAGTTTTCTAGGCAGATACTCTTTGTGACTCAGTTACAATGTCCATGTTTAATAAGCAAAGAGGAGACCTGTTCTGGATTCTGAAGGCAAATTTAATTCGCTCCAAAGTGCAGTTATGGGTTCCTAGCATTCATTTTGGAGAAGCTGCCCAGGGAAGTTGCAGCTGTGTTTTACTTCTGTGGTTAATTTGGGAATGTGGGTCCTTGACACTCACTCCCCTTTAGTGTGAGATCCTCAAGCAAGGAGCTCAAGTGTGGCTCTGCAGCAGCACTGAGCCAAGCACAGCAATTCCTTATTCTTCAAGTCTTCATTTTCAAAGAGCAGAACTAATAAATGAAAATATTTTATAAGCTGTGTGAAAAAAGAAACTTTCCTGACCATTATTGCCTCAGGCTTCTCAGGTAGTTCACAGAGTAGCAGTTGGCATGAGAGTTGCTAAAATTGGGGTGTAGTTAGGGGAAGAAACCATGGCCATTGAGTAGTCAGGCTCTGTAAATTCCGCTGTTGTTCATTTCATTACTTATTACTTCATTTCGTTAATTACCAGCATTTTCTTCCCCCTCCGCGTGCGCGTTCGGAGCCGCGCGGGCTCCCCTGGGGAGGGGCCCACACCCCCTCCCCACTGCCAACTGCAGGCCGCGGAGGGGCTGGGTTGAAAACGAGGAGCTGAGGGATGGGAGAGCCGAATTCCAAAATAACTGGAGCAGCACAGACACACGAGCAGGGCCGTGGCTGGGGAGCTGCAGCGCGGGGAGGCCGAGCAGCTCCAGGCAGGGTCAGCAGCCGGGGTGACGGCCAGACTGTCCCCCCGGGCTGGCAGCTGCACCAGAGCTTGGGAAGGATTTTTCTGTCGGGGATGGAAGGCTCTGGCAGCTGGCAGAAGCTCGCGTTGGTCTTCTGGCTGCTGGTGGGAAAAGGAGGGGGCTGCAGGTCCAACCCCGTGGCCAGCGGTGGGATGGAGATGGCCACGGTACCCTCGGCCCTCCCCGGGCAACAGCTGCTCAGCAAATTGCCAAATGCTCCTCCATTGGGTGAAAATTACCTTGCTTTCAATTCAAAGAACAGATAATGGGCTATTTTCCTCCCAAAATACTGGGAAAAAGGTGTGTGAGTACCGAATGTGTGGGTTGTTATTTCCATCTTATAATGGGGATGAAAATCCTCTCCAGCCAGCAGCTCTGAAACAGGGAAGTAAACAGCCTATTCTGATTATAAAGTTGCATATTGCTTGATAGCAAATCATTCCCAGGAAGAAAAAACAGAATATTACCAGAAAATTAATGTCTTCTAAGTTACCTTCCAGCCTGTCCTTTACATTAGGGTGTGAGAAAAACTTATGAATTTGTCTCACCTCATTTGATGCATGTTGGAGGGTTTTTAACTTGCCAACAACCAGAGAAACAGCAAATGAAAGAATCCTGTGATTATTTTAAATCTGATGAGAAATGCAACCTGCATTGAAAAAAAAAAAGCAAAGTGGATTTGAGATCAAATTTAAATAAAAGTGAAAAGAGAAAGCCAATTAGAAAGCCAATGAGAGGAGAAAATACAATTACAAAAAGAAATGTAAAATAGGCCTGATAGTACATGTCCAGTATTTATACTTGTCAAAGGTACTGCTGATGGCAACTTCTCGCAGAATCATGGGAGGGTTTGGGTTGGAAGGGACCTTAAAGATCATCCAGTCATGGGCAGGGACACCTTCCACTGTCCCAGGCTGCTCCGAGTTCCATCCAACTTGACACTGCCAGGGATCCAGGGGCAGCCACAGCTTCTCTGGGCCCCTGTGCCAGGGCCTGCCCACCCTCACAGGGAAGGATTCCTTCCCCATATCCCATCTAACCCTGCCCTCTGCCAGTGGGAAGCCATTCCCCCATTGTTCTGTCCCTCCACACCCTTGTGAAAACATCCTGCTCTGTTTTCTGGCGTGAGGTGGTCCCTTCTGGAGCCATCCCCCCTTCCCTTGCTGCTCTCTGGATGATGCTGGGATGGGTTCCTGCACGAAGGAGGTGTGAGATTCACCACGGTGTAACCACAGCTGTGGTTAGTGTTTGTTTCTCTGGTTTACCCCTCTGGAACTTGGGTCCTAAAAATAGTGCAAGTTTGAACTGGCAGATGTTTCATTTGTCCTTTACGAGAGGACCAAAATTAGCCTCTCATTTGGCACCTAAATAAAGCAACTTAACTGCCTTTATGCGAACTTTGCAATTACTGTCTATTGAAGTTGCAACATTTTGTTGTGTTTGATGGGGAAGGGCATTACATAAGCAACACCAGCACCTAAAAATCCACCAGACCTTGAGAGAGGGAGGACGAACATGAACGAGCCCAACTGGGTTTTTTGGGGGGGTCTGATTCCAGTGGTTGGTTATTTTTTTTTTCACTTTTTCTGATCCAAGACAGGTGTTTTCCCTAATGAAGGTTTCATTAAAAAAAAAAAAAAGAGAAAGGCACAAGTACCTTGGAAATGCTCAGAGAGCTGTCTATTGTAAAGGTAAAAACATTAATAAAAGGACAGCAATGGTTTCTCTAATTTTCAGAGAAAAATCTGCACAGAATGCCTGAAGCTGGGTTAGCAGTGGGACTCCCCAGGGGCAACAGAAAGATGTTATAATCAATTACCACATCATAACACTGATGTATGATAATTACTGAGTGTTCCTCCTGAGATAGTGCAGCATTTGGCTGGGATGCGGCTCTTTCATGGTCCACTGCCTGATTAATATGCAAATAATAGGCTGATTGCATGATGAATGCAGAAAATGAGTTCGCTGATAACGTGAGCACCGAAGCGGGAAGATGATAAATTACTTTTACTGACTGTCCTACATTAAGTACCCTTTCTCAACAATTTTATCACAAATTAAGTAAAGCAGTATGGAGAGATTATGAGGATGTGTAAAATAATGTACCTTAATAGCTTTTATAATATTGTTGCGTACAATGTAAATGTCATTTTGTTTCAGCACTTTCCCCACTACTCCTCCAAAAAGGAGTGCCTTGAGTGCAGCACTGCTCAGGGTCACTGTGTTTCTCCAAGATGAAGAACAAGCCCTTGTGCTGAGGGTGGGAGATGGGAATTCTCTGCTGGGAAGAAAGGAAGGAAGGAGGGCAGTCCTTAGCCTGGGATCCATCCCGTATGGATATCGCCCGTGGCCAGGGAATGTCCACATTGTTTAGTGGGGAAAATCTCTTTAAATGCAGTGCACAGAGCACATATGCATCCTGCTGCAGCCTCTGCTCAGAGCAGACACGAGGTTAAAATCTCAAAGGAGGGTGTAGAAATACCTTCACACTCAGGCTGGTGACAGAGGAGGACAACAAACAGTCCTAAAATTGGTGCCACGCTCAAGCAAGTTAAACACATTAAATCACAAGGTCAGCAAGTCAACAAAGACACTATAAACTGCAGCAGAACCTCCTCGTAGAGGCTCTCGCTCTGTTTTCCAAAAGGTATTGTGCACGCGTTTGTCTTGATTATACTAAAAATATAACACTGTGGGGTTGTGGCATCTTGATTGATTGCTTCCATGACATATTTGTTTTAGCATTCAGAAAATCCTTAATAAAGCTTCTGCACACAAGCTGGTTTAATAATAAGGTTATTGAAAATATTTTCCAGCAGTTATTTCTAAATATTGATTTCTGACTAAGTTACAGAAACGCAGAAAAATCTGAATATTAAGTAAAGGTTGACAGAGTAGAGCAATGTCTTTTAAGGCAGCCATGTTTCTGCCATTAATCACCTAATTTAAAATATGGTGTATTTTTAGAAAGGGGGTTTTTTAAAATTGTTTAAGGGTGATCTGTAAAACTGAAAAATTATCATTCACTCTTCAATGCCAAGATCCCACTTTTGACTCAGGAATCATAGAATCCTAGGATGATTTGGGGCTGTTGGCCTGGCCTGGGCATTGCTCTGAAGTTTTCAACTTTGTATCTATATCCAGCTAAAACATTCTGACGTTTCATTTCTTTTTTTTTTTTTTTTCTGAGATTTATTGTAAAACAGTGCTTATGGTTAGAGAGGCCTCATCTTCCCCCCAAGCCACTGCAAAAATGTCCCTTAATTCTTCTCCTCTGAGAGTTTTCTCTGGGGGTATGGTTGTGTCTCTGCTCCAAAGTCAGACAGATCTCAGGACAAATTTCGCTTGAATTGATTGACTCCAGTTGTATCTTCTGCACAAGATTCCAGACATCTTCAGAGCAATCTGTCCTTCTCAGTCCTCCTAACTCAGGAGAAAGTTTGCTGGTTCCAGTTTATGTAACCTTAAAACAGATCTTGGTGTAGCTTTGGGCACAACTGTGGGATTTCTAAGGCTCTGAGGCGTTGGTGGCTGTGGGTTTGTTGAAAGGAGGGTTGGTTGCCCAACTTCTCCAAGTACTTTTGGGCATCCAGCTGTAAATCTCTGCTCATGAGTCTATCACCAGCTCCTGTCTTACGTGCTCTTTTCTCAACTTCATCTGGTTTCTCCAGCTGCTGTTGCTTTCCAGAGTAGCTGAAAACACATTTTTTTAATAGAGGTGCAAAGCTAATACAATTGTTGAAAATACAACTTAAATTGCAGCAATACCATGTAATCCTTAAGCAATACTCAAAGGCTGTTTTTTTCAGGTAATTCTAACATCTACCCTAGTGATTCACTTTTATGTGCTCGTGACACTTAAAATAGACTCATATGCACAGTAGGAACTTTTATTTTTATATTGCACCAGTAATTCCAGAGTTAACCAAAGCTGGTTCCTCCCCTTTCAGTGCAGACACACTTACATCTGCATGCTTTCCTAAAGGGGTTTTTCCTTTGATCCCTCCCATCCACATAAAATTTCCCTCTGAGCCCAGACCCAAAATAACATTTTCCCCAAAGTTATAACATTTATGAAGCAAACAAACAAACAAATTCTCCGCAGTCAGAGTGGTGGCAACTCCAGTGAGTGCTTACAACTCTAACTGCACATAGCTACGTATTTGACATCATTAGAGATGCAAACAGCAGGGAGCTTTGTGCACTCCCTACATAGAACTGGGGGAGTTTATAACTGTAGGGAGGATCATATTTTCACGAGCCACATTAATTTGCAAATTGTGACTAGGCAAGGTTCACTCACTCAGAGTAAATCCACCAAAAGCACTACCTGGGAGAAGGCTCTTTCACGCGTATTTTCTTTAATTAGTCAAAGAGGGATGTGCTGCAGTGCTCTCCCAGAGGTGCTGCTCAGCTTTATTACGTAGTTCAGGCTTGTGCTGCACCCACTGTTAGTGAGGAGAGTTGTTATTGTGGTGCTTTAAAAGATTAACTTCAGAATGCTAATTTCTTCTCATGCCTGGAGTGTTCAAGGCCAGGTTGGAGCAACCTGGGACAGTGGAAGGTGTCCCTGCCCATGGCAGGGGCTTGGAACAAGATGAGATTTAAGGTCCCTCCCAACCTCTGTCATTCTGTGATTCTCTGATAAGATCCTGCAAGGGCAGCCATGGCTAAAGGTAAAATTAAATACAAGGTCCAAGGGAAGAAATCTCTCCCTGGAATTTTCACACCCTGGGAAACAGAATAGCAGGGTTTTCCTGGGGATGTTGATCAGCTGTGTGTGATCAGGCCCTGATTCTTAGGGCAGCATTCACCAGGTTTTGGTCTACAAATTGGATAGAATGGGCAGCCTCATCATTGGGAGAACAGAAACTAATCCAGTCCCAGTGTGAGACACTTTGATCTCAGGCAACCTGCCAGGCCTGTTGTTGTCCATTAACTCATCTGCACGAGGAGGTAAATGCAGCCCTGAAGTAGCAAATGCTCTTTTAAGAGGTTGCTGAGAAATCTCCTGTCCACCTTTGCCTGCTTTCATCTTCCCCCCGATTTGGGAGCGAGCAGAGCCCGGGATGCTCTCATCTCCCACAGGATGTGCCTGTTCCCCCAATTCCTCAGGAAACAACTTTGACTAGTTTGGCACAGACCTGCAGCCCGAGCTTTGGACAGTGGGAAAAGTGGTGCATCAAAGCAAGCGCCAGTGAAATCATGTTTGGGTTCTTGTCGGAATGTCACAGAGTACCCTGTCATTTTGTTTTAGCAACTTGTCCTTCCAAATGCGCAGTTCGCCTTATGGCATGCCAGCAGTAAAAATGTCACTTACAATAATTACTTTTTGGTGAAAATGCTTGCTGACTTCCTACCTTCAAGCTGTTTTTTACACAGTGGGGAGATAATAAGAAATGACTTTATCCTGACTGCTCAAATGAACACTAAATGGAATTTAGGTTATTATTACTGCAGATAGAGGACTGTGTATTGAAATTTAAATAGTGGATCAGATAAACTACAGAGATTTGTCTCTGAAAATTATAGTGGATCCGTTGTTTCAATCCACTTCGCTCTGAAACTTAAGGCAGCTGTTGTCTGCCTGCTGTCTTTAGAATATAATATTTTTCATAATCCTTTTAGAGGCTCCTGAGTACCTTCTGTGTTTTACATGGCCTTCCCCAACTTCGCCATGTTCTGTACCTCGTTCCCCATGAGCCCTTTTGCAGTTTATTAGCCAAGCCTGTGTTGGCAGCAAAGGTTGGACAGGTTATTCTCCCAGCAGATCCAGGAGTACAGGGTGTTTTTATGGATGAGCAAATAAGCTGGGAGGAGAAACCCAGAGCATTGGGCTTGTGGTTTATGCTCACAGATTCGGATGCTCTTGTTCAAATCTTTGAACTTTGGATTTGCAAGTGGATGCAAAGTCAGTTTGCTGCCAGAGGTGAGGCAGGGTCTGAGCAAAAGCAGCAAACCTGCAGCTCTCCAAACGCACACGAGAAGTTGTGCTGGAGGAAGGAGTCCGTGCTGGCAGACGCGATGCCTCTGGGACTGGTGAAACCCAATCCGTGTCTCTACACTGCTCCGTCATCCAAACACCTCCTTGGAGGGGATGCAGCCGGGACTGGTGTCAGCTCCTGTAGATGTCTTGGAGTTTCTGGGGAGCTTGGAGCAGGTGGCACCTGCAGGTCTTTGTATCTGAGATGTCCTGAGCTTCGGAAGGAGCCTCCAGCTGAAGAGCGCTGAGGATCTGAGCTGTGTTTCAGCAGGAGGGGCCTTTTGGGTGCCTTGCTGTGGCCTTGGGAAGAGGTGCTGGACATCACAGAAATGTTCCTTCTGGAGCAGGGCCCTGCAGCTCTAAATGTCCCTGACTGCTGAGTTTGTGCACAGAGCTGCTGCTGCTCAGGGAGCTGTGGGAGAGGAGCCCTGCACTGCCTGTGATTCCCTATACAATGCAGGGATTCTGCCACGTTTCAATGGCAGAACATGAGCAGACCTTGCAGAGGGACGTGTCAGGCTGAGACTGTGTTGGGGAAAGTGTTTTCAGGTGATTTCCAGGCTATCTGTGGGATACTCAAGCAAGTGAGGTCCCAGGGTCCAGTACTGGGGACCTGATCCCAGTGTCGGAGTGAGAAATCTCGAGGTTGAAGAAGAATAAGAAAATCTGATGCAAAGTTCAGTGAAGCCACCATAATCAATGAACTGAGACCAGAACTCTGTTCTCAGACTTTCTCACGTTTTCCTGAACGCTGTCATGGCAGATGCTATGGGGAAGGTGTAGGGGATGGATGGGACCAAAGCAGCATTTGGATTCATCCATTGTGCAAAGGAATTCAAGACCTTAGAAGATTTTCTGTGTTTGTATAATTAAGGCAGGGTTAGTTTGTTACGGTTATCAACCAGATATTGAAATACTCAGACCCCAGACCTATTTGCTGAAATGTTTGCAAAGTTAGTTTAGTTTCTTACCCCTCTAAGGGGTGGGGAGGGGAAAAGGGCAGGCTGTGATGATGATTTGGGGGTTTGTTGCAGTAAGATGGTCATTCAAGCAGCAATTTTATATTGAGAAAATGATATTTTAGAAGAAAACAGGAGATTTGTGTAGTTTTGTCTTTGTTTCCACTCATTTATACATCTTCAATTTAGATTGTCCATCCCTCTCTCATATTGTAGGAAAAACCAGAAGGGAAGCATTTCCTGACTTAAGAATAAGTCCTGTGTGCTCTGCCAGGAGTGAGGTGTTCCCAGGCAGGGATCTCTGTGCTGGCACACTGAGTCAGGTGCATTTGCCTTTCTGGAGACACATTTGCCTCCCAAGCCTGAAAGCTCCTGTTCAGTGCAGGGCATCGCTCTCAGGTCTGTTATCAGCTCTGAAATAGCTGTGTTGGTGTTTGGTTCTCTTCATGTCTTGGCTATGAACGAGGGCCAACTGCACTTGCCAAATATTTCAGCTTGCTGGCCCATTTCTGCAGACATCACTTCTAGTACTTTATTTGCATTTTTGATTATTATTTTCCATGCTGCATATTTGAATGTGCTTTTTAAGATCAGTTGGAAGAGCTTAGCTTCCCCATACCCCAGACTATATTTTGAATTAATCATGTAAAAAGTGCTGGTGGAACCTTTCATGACTCAGTTTTACTTGCATCTTTAAAGGTTTGGATCATTTAAGTTCATTTATGCTGTCTTTGCATCTTTAAAGGCATTTCTCAACACCAACCTGTAATTGTGCAAAAGTTCCATGGGGTTTTTATCATTTACAACTGTGGTGTTAAGCTGTGTTTTCATCACAGGCAAGGTCTAATGATCACCATCATCCCCTAAAGTCATTTTGGGGATGCCCTGTTTCCCCCAGCCTCTGTAAAGCTCAGGGCACCACTGATGTCTTTGGCTACCTGAGACTTAAAAACTTCCCAGGTTCTGCAATGGCCTCGTCACTGGTGATGCTCTTGATCTCTCCTGCTCTTCCAGCATCTTATTTTTGAAGCTTTGGAGCTTTAATTCGCTTTCTGAATTGGATGCAGGCTGTTGGAAAGCAAACTGCAACACCCCTTTGGTATAGCAAAGTTTACCTGGAATTTATTCAAGTAATTTCATCAATAAATGGTGGCCATGGAGTTTGCAGGTTGTTCTGTAATGCAGTTTTATATTTATACTGACAAAATGGTCCCTTCCTCCTTAAACACAAGTGTGAAAACATCCAGTGAATATTACTTCTAAGAAACTGGATTGCTCTTAAACTCATGCTATTCTTCAGTACAGTCTGGGGTTAAAAGAGCAGAGCAGGTTTTAAAGAAAAAAGCTTTCAGTGTATTGTTTTCACTGGGAATGTTCAGTTGCTGCTTTGGAAATCTTAATGTATATTTTTCAGATATCCTGAATTTGTGTCTTTGTCTTGTGAGGAACTTGAGAGAAATGAATACAGACAAATTATTTCATAAAAGATGCGAAATGGCTGTGGATTGACAGTTAAATCTGGAATAGTGAATACAGTCAATTTTCCCCTTTGTTCTGTCAGCAGTCAGTTGTACTCTAAATGTCTATTTAATTTTTTAAGTAGATTAACGGGAAATGTTTGCATTATTTGATTATTGAATTTACTTTCCCAAATAATGGATCTTTTCCTCAAATATTTATGTGATCTTGAAAATGTTTTTCCAGAAGGGAAAAATGCTAAAAATGAATGGGGAACATATTTTGAGTTATTTGTAGTACGTGTACATAATGCCTCGCCTGAAATCACTGTACACTTGCCTTTTGGTGGGGAAAAGAAGCAGTTTGTCATCTGTACTGCCTTCCAAAATTAGATTCTGATAATCCCACCTTTTGGAGTAAATGAGCAGCAGATTGGTCTTAAAAATGAAATTCAAGTAAGCTCTTGGTAAGTGATATAAAAAATAAATAAGCTAATATGTGAGCAACAGAGAGCATCTCGGTGATAGATGATAACACAGATTACCTTTGTTGTGTTCATAATTAGGCTGGGCAGGCAAAGGAGAGAGGGAAGGAGGCATTAGGAAATGCTTTTGTTTAGTCCAGTGTGGTTGGGTTTGGTTTGTTGGGTTTTGTTTTGGTTTTTTTTTAAATTTTGTCTTTTTTTCCCCCTGTGCTCAGTGTGTGTGTGTGGCTCGCCGTGCACGGATGAGGAATTGTATAGGAAATTTGCAGCTGCTCTAGTTATTCAGTAAGATTTGTATAAGCTGGCACAAGGGACAAAATTAGAGGGAAGTTGAACGAGTGCCGTGCAGTTTATTAGCTAGGCAGCCATAATTTTGACCTTGCTGTGGGTTAAAGGACACAGACCTGAGAAGAAATCTGTTTATCATGTAGGGAATTCATGCCATCCCTGACAGTGTACAGTGAACAAGATGGATGATCTGCCAAATTGGTCCCTCGCATGGGTGAATCAGGGCAAATTTACAGTACAATTCCTGTGCTGCTCCTGATACAGAAATAACATTTCCTGGGGTTTCTATTCGGTTGTGTGATGACCCAGGGTGAGCAGAGAAAAGAAATAGGATTTGTAGGATCCCCTTTACCTTAAAGATTTATATGCATCTCACTTTCCTTTATGTTTGCATCTCTCATAAAGCACTAAGGGAAAAGTCAAATTTTTAGGTTTGAGAGAGCAAGTTGATGTGAGTGTGTGAGGGAAGCTCCTGAGTGCAGTCTCTGAAAGCTCCCAGTGCCTTGAACAGCACCATTGTCCTGTGCACTCTGCTTCCTTTGAGCCTTTTACTTTGTAATATTTCCCCTGAACCTTTGGGATATGTTTCCATGCTGCACAGGCATGGAAAGATTTGGAAAGATTCTGCCCTGGAATGATTTGGCGATATTCTGGATAACAAACTCAAAACCCAGGGAAGTTTGCTGGTACCCAGTGCCCGATGGAACCTGAGAACCTTCTCGTGGTGGCACCGCAGTGGTCAGAAAACACAGCTCTGGTGGAGGGAGTGGTTTTGCATGGGGTCTGAGAGCTCTGTCAGCTTCCTCCAGAGAGCTGGGGACAAACCACTGATGTATGAGACTGGAATCCATGGGATTAACCCTGGCAAGGAAAGAGATGGGAGCCAGCAAGGAGGAGGAAGCAGCCCCACAGAAGTGGGAAAATGTGGATGGAGAAATCGCCTGTGCTCTTTATCTCGTGAATTATTCTTGTAAACCACGTTGGGTACGTGTTGTTGCTTTAAAAAAGGTTCAGAGTGTACCCTCAGATGTCTGGAATCTCTGAATAAGCTCAGGCAGTACGTTCTGTGAGAGAGAAATTTATTGGGGGAAAACAACATTTTGTACAGAGTCTATTGTTGCTGGCAAATTAACAGATTGGGAAAGCTTTCTTTGAAACCAAGTGTCACAATAACAGATTTGGGTGTCTCCTGATCCACTCGCTATCTTTATGTTGGGTTCTCAAACACTTTAATTAATACAACATAATTACAAACTGTATTTTAATCTTGTTATTTCTGGACAAAGAATTGCAAAAATGTGATGCGTGTGATAAGAAACAAAATTAAATCAATAAAACTCTTAACTCTCAAGATAGAGAGTTGTATCAGTTGTAGAAAATCCCTCATTGACAGTGCAGAGTAATGGCTGAGTGAGTTTCTTACAAGTCACAGAAGGATGTTTAAATCAGTCTAGAATGGTAGCTTTAAAACCATCCTTATATAAAAATGTTGTGGCAAGCAAAACTCAGATTTCCTGACCAAGGAAATTGCGTGCAAACTTACAGACTATTGCACTTCAGTTTTTCCTGATTTTTATTTGTATTTGTACATCTTGTCTTTATAAGAAATCAGAGATGACTCAAGATAAAATTAGAAAATAATTCTTGTTTTTAAAGAGGCTTTTTAGTACCCAAGTCATAGCAAGTAGCATTTTGCATACTTAGGCATTTCTTTAAGTAGGTAGAATATAAATGAGGAGGAAAGTTAAATATCCTGCAATCAAAACATTACAATTATGCTAAAGTGGGGACTTTTTTCTCTTTTTTTAATTACAGAAAGTACTCCAAAGACTTCTGCCAGTTGCAGTCCTGCTCCTGAATCTCCCATGAGTTCCAGTGAATCAGTGAAAAGCCTGACTGAATTGGTACAGCAGCCCTGCCCCGCCATAGAGACGAGTAAGGATGGCAAATCCCAGGAATCCAGCGAGCCTCCCGCCTCTGAATCCCAATCCACGACCCCTCTGCCGCTCTCGGGCCACTCAGCACTCAGCATCCAAGAGCTGGTGGCCATGTCCCCTGAGCTGGACACCTATGGCATCACCAAGAGGGTCAAGGAAGTGCTCACGGACAACAATCTTGGTAAATCGCTTTATTCTCATTTCTTGACCTGAATCGTGTGTAAGTGTTCATGCTGTTATTGTTAAGATACAGTAGGTGTTTAGGAGAATGCTTGGGTTTGCCTCTGGCCTAAGCTTTCGTTTGCTAAAACCTTTTTTAACTGGTGGGAAGCTCCTTTCAGATTGTCACACTCTACTCCAAATGCCATCACACCCTTGCTCTTCCTAAGCTCAGCAGCCGGGCACTGCTCCCACCTCCCAAAACAGAGTCCAGCAGGCGGTCAGGACCCCCAGAACCCCAGAGCCAGTGAGATCTCCCCTTTCAAAGGCTTCTTCCCCCACACTTAGAGATTCCAGACCCATTTGGGGTGAAGTAGAGGAGCCCAGAATGGTTGGAGAGGGAGGTGTACCACAAGCACAGTGTCCCTGCGGAGCTGGGAGGGGAAATCCAGACTCAGCTGAGGTTTAGATGAGCCTGAGATAAGTGTGCAGGGCCACTCAGTTCTTTTGCTTAGAGATGTGCAAAGCTGAGGCTGCTTTTACCTAGAGATGGAGTTTTTGGGTGAATTCATTGTCATGACTATTATTTGGAATAGTCAAAGGGAATAACCTGAGTGAGTGTGGGAAATCCATATTAATATTGTCACTATGCCTCGAAAACACTGCTCCTTCATATCTTTAACCCTTGCTTCCCTCCCAGGGCTTTGGGAAGTGTTCATGGGATGCTCTGAGGTCTGTGGCAGGAGGGCAGTAAGGCTGTCCCAGTGTCACCTGCTCCTGGGGTTAGCAAGGGATTCATCCCCCCTGCGTTAGGTGTTCAGGGGAATGGCTGGTGCTCTCCAAAAGTACCAGCTTCTCTTCCTTCACTACAAATAGGAGCAAAAGTTTAGATTTAGACTGATGGTATTACTTATGTGAGAAGAATTTTATCCGTATCACCTGAACTGTAAAAGTAAAAACTCCTCTGTTTCAGTATGTGAGGAAGCCATTTTTCTTCAACACAGAATAAAGTGTTATTATCTTAAAAATTTTTAAGGGGGAAAAATACTGGGATGGGGGAGGTCCCAAGTTCTCATTTAACATAATTTGGGGAAATAAAAGGAAATGGCCCTGATCATTGACATACCCTGACTGAGACTGTGTTCCACTGAGCCCAGCAGAATTCCTTGCCCATGCATTTGGCTTTGGCAGATGGTGGTTGCTTGTTCAGTGGAGATAACATAGAGATAAAGCCCCAAATTCTGGTAAGGGTTTGCAGGTCCAAGCCCCTGGTTTTTGGGCAAAATGCTATTGAGTGCTATACCTGCTCTGGTGTTCCAGAGAGGTTTGAAAAAAAGTATTTTTGTTTACATTTGCTTTGATGCCATTTTTACTTAGTCTTTTTTATTTCCCATGATTTTTGTTTTCCTACAGTGTGGCTGACAAGCCTAAAAAGCAGCAGAAGAGCCAGGAAATGTGCCCCAAACTCTGCATTAGGTGTGGAACCAGTTTCAATGTCTCCTTTTGTGCCCTCAGTGTGCTAGTGCCCCAGGTTTTCTGGGGCACAGGTTTCTCTGGTTTAGGCCACGGGGCCTTGTGACCCTGTCCTAGGCAACTGGTGGTGGCTGAGGTGTCCCAGTGTCACGAGCCAGTAAAGACCACAGTTGTACAAACAATTCAGACTGACTTGGGAGGGTCTCTCCTCCCCTCACCAGTTGGGGGAATGGCTTCAAAGTGAAACAGGGTAGCTTCAGCGGGGACATTGGGAAGAAATCCTTCCCTGTGAGGGTGGTGAGGTCCCAGCACAGGCTGCCCAGAGAAGCTGTGGCTGCCCCATCCCTGCAAGGGTCCAGGTTGGACAAGGGCTTGGAGCAACCTGGGATAGTGGAAGGGGTCCCTTTCAGCAGGGCTTGGACCTGGATGAGCTTTAAGGTCCCTTCCAACAGTTCCCTGGTGGTTCTGTGGCCTCAGCAATGCTGCTGGCAGTGCTCACACTGAGGTGCTGCTGATGTTCCGAGCCCCAAATGTCACAGTGTCCTCAGTGATTCCCTGCAGGGCTCCATGGAGCTCACAGAGGGATGTGATGCACTGAGCTGTTGGAGGATAGGAGATAGTGGGGGTTTGGTAGGAAGGGTCAGGACTGTCCATGAGACCAACACCGTTTTGTCCATTAGGATCCACATCAGTGGGAACGGGCATGAAGGATGTGCAGAAGGTTTAGGAAACTTGTGCTTAAAAATATTCCTGTTATTAATAGTGCAGTGATGAATATGGAGCGTGATACACCTGCTACCTCCTGGGGATGATTTCTGACACCTTCCCCCTTAGCTTGGGAGTCTTTCAGGTGTTTTATCCTGCCCTGCCATATCCTGACATAAAATAAACGACACAAACATCTTTAGCTTTGTTCTTAACACCTAGAGAACATGATGTTACCTCCTTCCACGTTTGCATTTTTAATTTTTAGGCTGTAGTTTGAGGTTCATTTCCTTCAGCAGCACTGCCAGCACTGCTCATTCCCAACCCTTTGGCAAATTTGTGCCCATTTTCCTGTTCGTGTGGCCACACAATAGCAGATTTTTAAAGTAGCTGTGTTATCTTGCTAGTAGGTGGAAGGTTTACAGGGAAATGGATGAGGCCTTGCTGATGTTTTTAAATAAAAACAGGGAGCAGGTTACCCCAGCAATACATGTGATAAATAAAATTGATAAAATTGGCCCTGAATTACCTCTTTCGTCTGATTTCCCTGATATTGAGGTATAGAGGGAAAATCACTTGTTACTTAGGAACTTAAATGAATTCTGAGTGTAGGTTTCTGTTCAGTCTGTAAGAACTGTTTTCAGGGTTAGTTTTAGAGCTTATTAGCAGAGTGTCATGTAAAGCCCTGTCCTCCTTTCCCCTCTCTGCCTCTCATTATCTCAGCTGCTTCGTCTGAAAGATTTGCAGACCCACCTGCCCCACACATCTGAATGAGATGTTCTGCTCTCCCATTCCCTCCTCTCCCCATACAGGCAAAAAAAAAAAAAAAACCCAAAGAAAAGAACCACCAGAGCAGAAGTTTTTAAAGACAAGGAGGAGGGGATTCTTGGAGTTAAGCACCAGGGATGTCTGTAGAGCAGATATTTTCCATTTTGTGTCAGGGCAGGCTGTGAAGGCAGGAGCTGGTGGTGCTTTTCCTGTAGAGCTGTAGGGTCAAAAGCTCGCACTCATCCCCTCTGTGCCTTAGGGATCTGCTGGTTCCCACTGGCTACGAGTGCTGGGAAGCAAAGGGAAGATGTTCTGCTGTGCCTTAGTGAGGGCACTCAAAAGCTGTGGATCAGACACAAGACCTTGAGGCCCAAACTTGGGGGGCATGGAAAGCTCTTTGGGTTCCCTTGAAATTCCATGAGAGCAGCACTTGTATTTCAAATCCTGATGGCTCAGATGAGCCCAGGCTCTCTCCTGTACCAGAAGCTGTTGCTGTCAGGGCAGCTCAGCTGAGGGAGAACACTGAAGTAAAGGGGGTTAGAAAACCAGGTGTGTTATTGGGTTTGGGCTGCTCAGGCATTTTCCCCACTCCTTGATCAGTTAGACCTTTCCTATAAAAAATCAGTGTCAGCAATGCACATAGGAACACTGTACACTGTAAAGCATTTGCCAGTTTTACCCTGCCAGGTGACAGCATTTTGTGAGAAAATCAAAATTAAGTATTCATAACTAGAAATACTGTAGAGCTGTAAAAAAAAAAAAAAGTTGTATTGCAAATTCTGATTATCTGTAGTGGGTAAGCCACAGTTAGATCCCCACAGCTAGTACAACATAGAAAATCACGTGTTTTTATGAGGACATTTATATGACCATTGCTGAAGGGGGAGGTTGTATTGCTCTTGCTTCACTGATCGCTGGAAATGTTTGGATTGCCCTGTTGGAACAAAGCTGTGGCACTGCCCTCCTGTGTAAGAGCTAAGTAGCCTCACTGCTCTCACTAGTTGTCTGCTTAGCTAGAAGTTCAGTTTATTTTTCATCTCCTGAATTTTATTTTTTGCACACTGTTTCACTCTAAGGTCCTGCTCCCCAAATGTGTCGAACTCCCCCCTTTGTCCCAGGCAGATCCTGGGGATTAAACTAAAGTTCAATATTTACCCTTCTAGTGGGGGGCAGAGCTTTTATTCTCCTAAATGTGTCTTCTGGGTTTTGAAGCAGTTCTGAAGTAAGAATAATTGCGGAATGATCTCGTGTTCTTTTCCATGAGTGTCTCGGCTGAGCGAATTCATGCGCTTCTCAATTTCGCATTAGGTCAGCGTTTGTTTGGGGAGACAATCCTAGGGCTGACACAAGGCTCTGTCTCAGACCTGCTGGCTCGCCCCAAGCCCTGGCACAAGCTGAGCCTGAAGGGAAGGGAACCCTTTGTCCGCATGCAGCTGTGGCTCAACGATCCCAACAACGTGGAGAAGCTGATGGATATGAAGCGCATGGAGAAAAAAGGTAACCGCGAGCAGAGTGCTGACTCACGCCTTCCGCTCTGCCCAACATCAGCCTGGCTTTTATAACCCTCCATAAATAGTGGAGAGGCAGCATTGATCCAGTGGGATGAAGGTTATGCAAAAGGACTTCATGACAGCTTTTTTTGGAGCTTTTATTTGATGCTTGCTCAAGCAGTTATGTCTCAAAATAAAAAAAACCCCAAACGCACAACAAAAATCCAACCCCAAATCCTAAATATTCACCAACTTCTGGGGAATCGTTGCTATTTTCTCCTATAGATTAATTACTGAGGCCCTGGTGTATCAGTGATAACTTGCCTTACCAAATGAGAAATGTGAGTTGGGGAGCTGGCTTTGGGTTATTAGTTAATAGTGCTGCAGCTGGTCACAGATGTTGGGCTGGAAGAACTGTGCATTGATTCCTGGGAGAGCTTCTTGCCAGTCCTGCACTGATGGTTGCTGGGAGGAGAGAAAAATGCAGCCTTTATAAAAGGGTATTGGAGAATAATGATATTTGTAGCCTTTATAGGGAGGGGGAAGGTGATTGTGTTAATACAATGAAATTTGTGTGTTGTGTTCACATGAAACAGGGTCACAAGGGTGGACCTGTGAGTGCTCTGAGCTCTTATTGGGACTACATCCTGCAAATTTATCCTGCTCTCTCCGTTTTGAATTCATCCCTAAAACCCCGTGGTTATTCAGAGCCCTGTTTTTAGTACGTTCGTGTGATTTTACAAGAGAGACTCGTGGGCTGCCATTATCAGCAGTTAACTAATTAATGATATATACATCTCTCGAGCTACCCCTTAATGATATTAGCTCAGACATCATTAATCGTGTACACTGAAAGCTCTGCTGTTGACTGATGTTCTGAAAGCATTTACACATTTGATCAAGAACTTGGTGATTATATTTAAAATTGCAGTGAGGGAGCTTCTGGGAAAATTATAGTCTTGCAGGCTTTTAAGAAGAAATTCAACCCCTTGTTGCAGTAACCAGTTTAATATAAAACAGAGCAGTATCTTAGCACAAGTTGTGTATGATCTTCCATGGGGAGTAAAATCCACTTGGGTTTCCCACTTACAACTGTAAACCAAAGGGAATCATGAGGGGTTTGGCTGTATTAGAAACATGGCAGAAATAAAATTGTCAACTAGCTGGATTTTTATAGCCTCACAGAGAATATTGCCCATAATGCAGGAGAATAAAATAAAAATAATTTAAAAGTAGTACTGACAATATCCTTTCAAAACTATTTTCTAAACTGGATTCTTATCAAATAGTGAGCGATACATATGGTCTGTAGATGGCACCTGAATAGAGATAAGGCCATAAATCATTGAGACTCTGCACTGAGCTCCTGAACTGTGCAAGAGCTGTCCTCAGAGCAGAGCAGGCTAAAGTGAATTCAACCCTGTATTTTCTGCAAAATGCTTTCATGCAGGTAAGGATCCTGTGATTTAACCTTTTAAATTGCTCCAGAGCCACATTAAGAATTTAACTTTCCCTTCAGCTAATGTCAGTTAAAGAACGATGCGACTGGGTCTGCTTCCAGTGAAACATTATTATCAATTATTTCTCTGCCACATTTTATTAAGGGAGTAAATTAATAATTATGATAAAGGTGAGCTGCATATCTCTTTTTTTTCTGTTCCGCCAGTCTGAAGTTTGTGCTATAAATGTCCATTTTAAGAGGTTCTGAAAATTTGCAATGTACATTAACCAACCTCTTTGGAGGGAGCTGGGGGCTCATGCTCACTAGGCTGAGACATTCTGCACACCTTTCCTGCCTTGCAAGAGTTCATTCCTCTCATAACCTCTGGGATGTTGGGCTGCTGGAGCATCACACTCCTCACAGGGCGGCACTGCTGTCAGGAGAAAATTGAATTCCCTTTATTTCCCCATTATTTCACTTTTTAATAATCTTGTTCAGTACCACATAAGATAAAAATTATATTAAAAGGGTCTCTGTTTTATCTCAGTGGGCAGCTCTGCAGTGGTGTCTGTGGCATCTACAGCTGGGCACATGCTGGGGAGTCTCCCCAGAGGGGCACGTGGATGCTGGGGGGAGCAAGGTATAGCTCAGTCAGTCTCAGACCCAGATCCAGACCTTTGCTCAAATTACATCTGGGTTTCCTTTTTCTTCATATGTCTCCTGAGAAGTGGAGACTGGTCACAGACAAAAATCAAACTTCTCCAAAAATAAACTGTGTTTGCGACTTGGATTGCAGTTTGAGCCTTGCTGTCACTGCAAATGTGCTGAATGATCTCCTTATGTTGTCTACACGCAGCACATATGTTTAAAAATAAAAATTAAAATGGAAAAGCTTTTAAAAATGTCATCTAAGTTTCCAGAGACCAGCATTAAAGCCTGAGGTCTGAATACTAGTTGTGCCTTGGGCCCGGTGGAAATTTGTCCGGGTAATAGATTATCCTCCAGAAAACAATTGCTCTGACAGAGCACTGGGACATCCTCCTCTTTATTTGTATTTTAATGAAAGATGTGCATTTATATAATTTGTTCCATTCACATGAGAGCAACCCAGACCAGCCAGTGCACCTTTTGTGATCCCAGTGCGAGCAGAGGAAGGGATGACATTTTTCCCAAGCTCTCACAGCCACAGGCTCTCATTTGCTGTTAAAAGACAGGAGCTCTGCCCTGCCTAGAACTCCATCCTTTGGAGAGCAGACAGAGGAGATCCAGCCCATCCTGATCCCAGGGTGTCTCAGGCTGACTCAGTCACCTGAGCAGATTCCAGAAACTCCAGTTAGAGGTAATCTGAGCACCTTTTACACTTCCATGCCAGGTTCTCGTGGCCTCCTTGAGGCTGCTGCCCCTTGCTGAGGTGATGGATGTTGTCCTCCAGCCTCTTGGTTCTGCTGTGCGAGGGAACAAGGGAGCCTTGTCTGTAGTTTGCATGTCAATGCAAGTTGGAAATTACACCCAGGAAGGAGTTTTGAGATTAAAGACCTTATAGAAATATGAGATTATCTTGCTGGAATGATTAATTCCATGCTTGAAGGTTGTAACAGTTCCTTGAAGGCTGCAAAAATAAGGCCAATGGGTCACCTTGAAATAATGCAGATTTTTTGCAGTTTTGCATCTGGTTGGAACAACTTAGGTGGGTTTTTAAAGGAAATTCATTTTTAAAAAAACACTTTGTTTTTTGTGGTTATTTCAAACGTGTGCAGGACTGTATCACGTCAGAGTGATGGATCACGAGCAACTCACGTTGTGTTCCATATCAGTGATCTTACACAGTAGGCAATCCACAGGTAATCTGTCATATTCAGGAAAAACAAAATGTGGGCCATGCAGATACCCCAAAGGTTACAGAGTGTGTTCAGAATTCACTTCCATGATAGTAAAGCCACAGTGCAAAAGGTCCCACTGGAGGCACCATGGAAAGGGCAAGGTGCTGGAACCCACCAGAGCCAGAACACCCAACCAGTCCTGGAGGGAGCCCTGCCAGAAGACATTGGCTGGGGTTTGAACACTGCAGTTTATTTGATTGCACCGGATTTTTATTCTTTGTGCAGCCTCAGCCTGAAGGCAGAGCTGTGGGGAGAGAGAAATGGATTTTTTTAAAGGATTTGCCTGCTGACCAGGGTGATTGGCCCCACATTGGTCCCTGGCTCCGACCAGAGCTCCTGGCTCCTGGAGGTTTAGTGCCTCCTGGATTGATGTCAGGCTGGTGTAATCTGGAACTTAATAGCCGAGGTTATCAAATTGCAGCTCTTGAATACGTAAACTCTTAAATATCTAGAAGGTATTTAACAGGCCATTAAATATTTTATTGACAAGATTCATCTACATTTGCTGTTTTCAGCCCCCTCATTAGCAATGCTTGTGCATGATACTGCCAGGTGCAGTAAATCCCACCTCCCCATGCCCGGTGTAAATCAATCAAGTCAGTGACAGCCTTTGCCGGGACTCTTTCCTTGCGGAATTTGCCAGGATAATTCACTCCCAGCCGGGGAGGAAGGTCAGTGGCAGGATCACAGGCTCCTGCCATCAGCCTCACCGAGCCCATCAGCAAGGGCAGAGCTTTCTTAAAAGTGTCTGTGTTTTGGAAGGGGCTTTGTGTAGGGGAGGAGGGTGCTGGGGGTTGGTTTTCTTTCATAACCTGTCACTGCTACAGCGAAGAGCTGTAGGGAAAGGCAGCAAACGCCTGACAGATTGTTCAGCCCATCCCTGGGATCTCCGGGCTCCAGGCGCCATCGTGTGTTGGAGATGGCGTGGGAAGGCTGGGAATGCTGCAGCTCCACTTCCACTGTCATATTTTTCCTTAGTGTCAGAGAGACCTCTGTGTACACCTGAAATGTTTCAACCACCAAACCCCTTTCAGTCAAAATGAAGCACAGCTGTCCCAACCAGGGCCTTGCATGGGAGTTCACTTCTCTTGAAGGAGAGAATTTGCAATGAGTTGTGTGAACTGAACCCTGTCATTCGTGTCCCACGTTCATTGTAAAGGCAGAAAACTCTGGCAGCTTTCCAGCTGATTTACCTTCTTTTCTTCTCTTTCTGCCTCTTGCATCCTCCCCGCATTTGGTCTCTGGTGGTGCCCCATCCTTCCCCGCAGCCCATCCCTTAATCTCCCACCTGCCATCCCCGTGTTTATCCCATTGATTTTGCATTTGTGCTCAGCGGGGGCTGATCCAATGTGCTTCTCTTGCAGCCTACATGAAACGGCGGCACAGCTCCGTCAGCGACAGCCAGTCCTGTGAGTCCTCCTCCGCCGGCATCGACTACAGCCAGGGCGCCAGCCCCCAGCCCCAGCATCAGCTCAAGAAGCCCCGGGTGGTGCTGGCACCAGAGGAGAAAGAAGCTCTCAAACGAGCCTACCAGCAAAAGCCATACCCATCACCAAAAACCATTGAGGAACTCGCCACGCAGCTCAACTTGAAAACCAGCACCGTGATCAACTGGTTCCACAATTACAGGTGCGTGGCCTCCCGGGAGCCCTCTCCCCAGGGATCTATCTGGTGGGTTGCTCTGGCAGGTGCTGCCCTGCCTCAGCAGGCTTGTACAAAACGAGCATCTTCGACAGCAGGGAGGTTCTCACTAACGCAGTGCTAATGCTCCAGACTAATTTTAAGTCATCCCCGAGGAGCAGCAATATTCACATGTTGATGTAAGTAGTGCTTTTAAACAGAAAGTCTGGCTTTTGGGGTGGGCGTGGATGTGGAGATGTCCACTGATGAATATTTATGAACGCACTGCAGTAAGGCAGGCTGCTCTCTGTGACTCATGTGCACACTCCCAGCCACGTGTCGGGGTGTGTGGTGGGTGTTGTCCCTGGGGCACTCAGCTGGGGGTACTTGGAAGTAAGTGTCCTGTACTGGATGGCATCAGAATTGCCCTGCTTTCATTGTGTCATTTTCCTGCATCAGAGCAAGAAGAGGATTTGCTTTTAGGCCTTGAGTCACTGAGCTCTGAGAATAGGCACAGTGTGTGCTGTGTTTCTGGAAAGCTTCGTGGAGTCCTGAAGGACAGGGAACCAATAATCCTGAAGTCAGATGTGGCCACAGAGAGGGACTTCTTACAAGGGCCTGGAGTGCCAAGACAAGGGGAATGGCTTTAAACTGCCAGAGGGCAGGACCAGATGGGATATTAGGAAGAAATTGTTCCATGGGAGGGTGGTCAGACCCTGGCACAGGTGCCCAGAGAAGCTGTGGCTGCCCCTGGTTCCCTGCAAGTGTTCAAGGCCAGGCTGGACAGGGCTTGGAGCAGCCTGGGACAGTGGGAGGGATCCTTGCCCATGGCAGGGGGGTGGAACCAGATGAGCTTTAAGGTCCCTTCCAAACCATTCCATAATTCTGATTTATTTCGTTGTTATGATTAAATCATTGAGCCCCACTAAAATAAGACATTGGCCTGTTAAGTTCCTTTCTTGTTTGAGGAGGAAACTTCTCCACTTTTGAACCCCTGAAGTAGATTTTGGCCTAGGGACAGTGATAAAAAGAGACAAGGCTGGAGTAGCACATAAGAATTATAAGGATTTGAATAAATGTATTATCTGCTGTGCTTGGGATTGGGAATCTTAATTAATGCAGCAGACTTTTCTCCAAGAAATTTGTGCTAATGAATATTGAACAGGTACAGTTAAGCTACCAGATTTAATACTATTCTGCTCCTTCACTTGGAGCCAGTAATGTTCCTAATTAGTCCAGATTGCTAAACTTGTTTGTTTTTAGAAACTGCTAACATTTAAAGGGTAGTTTTTCACTTTGGCCCCCCTCAGCTTTTACCAGGGAGGTTGCTGAAGCAAAAGCAGCAGAGTTTAATGAGCTATCTCAGAAATATTGTGCACAATAGTTGAATAATGTTTATAGTAAACAATACAAAATTTAAAAACCGAGTAATCATATTTACACTGAATTTCCCTGCCTTGAATTCAGTACAGATGCAGCCTCTTTTCACCGCTCTGAGTTCTCCAAATGCAGGCCTCTTCCAATTCCCACTTCCAGGCAATTATACACAAGTTGGAGGGATGCCTATGAAAATATGTTCCCTTTGGCCTGACAGCAAAATGTGCTGTTCTCACTTGGGCAGACGAGCGCGGGAGCACTGGTGGCAGGTGTCACCTCCCTCATCATCACGAGATCTCTGCCTGGGCGTGCGGCGAGAAGGCGCCGCAGCCCGCGGTGCTCAGCGCCGCGTTCCCGGGGAGGAGGTGCTGACAGCTGGACACAAAATCAACCCTCCAAACAGGGCGCTGGGGGCTGGGGGCAGCGCAAGCCTGAGCACTGAGTGATCTGGGCCTGCTCCCAGATGTGCTGCTGGGACTCCAGGGCTTTCAAAAGCTGTTTCAACCCTGTTTGGAGCCCTGTGTGCTCTGAGCAGTTGCCACCACTGAAAAATCAAAACACAAACCTATTTTTTTTCCCCTTGACAATAACTTTTTTAGCTGCCATGCATGAATTTCTCTTAAATCATTTGTAGGGTGTTTCTGAAGAGATAAGAGGTTCCATGTTCTGTGGAGGGGAGCAGGGTCTGACTGTTCTGTGTGTTATAAAAAATGGGTGGTCTCTCTTTCAGCCATCTCCAGGCCACACTTAACTTTATTCATCTCTTCTGTATTCTCCCTCAGCCATTTCTTTTCCCAACTGAGTTGTTTTCATACAGAAGCAGTGTCATATCTCTCTCCACATCTGCTTGTGCTTTAATACTAATTTTCCTTAAAGTAGCTTTGGGTAAGGGAGGGCACAGATTTGGACAAGTTTGTCTTGCTGTCTCTTGGGAATCCCATTCCAGTGATGCTTTTCCTTTCAGATTCAGCCCAAATCTCACTTTCCAAAGGTGGTTGCTACAGCAGGATCTACCTTTATATCCACCAGATGGAAAGCCAGCATTAGCATTTATTTCCTGCAGCAAAAAGAAATGATGAAAAGTATATCCTCAGCAGGCAAAGAAATAATTCACTTCAGAATATAAATAGGTATAAAGGATTTTGACATGTCTGCAAACTTCTCCAATTCTATGGCTTTGCATCCATACCAGTCACAGAGCTCTCAGAATATACAATAAATATCCCTTGCTTTGCACTAGAGAAGCACTTACAGGACACGTCTGAGTTTGAGGCTCTGATGTCTTTAGAATAGTACAAAAAAGCAGGTGGTAGGAATTTCTATCCACTTTCACGTGTGGAAACTGGCACATAAACTCAATAAGGCCACGGAGATGATACTACAGACACATCAGGAACGAAAGCAGACTCTCTGGAATTGTAATCCAGCACTCTTGGATCCTAAATTCTGAGTGTCTTTTTCAATGAACTCTACATTGTGCTTGTTTTGATGTTTTGTGAAGGCTTCTCCAGGGAGCTGCAGCAAACACCCAGGAGATCTCTGATGTTTTGAGTTCCACTGGTGAAAGCCAGCAGGGCGTGTGGATGTCAAGGCCAACACCTTCCCCAAGAGGAATGCTCTCTGCAATTCTCTAGCCGCTGTCACCAATTCTTCTTTACCATAAGGATTTAATTACTATGGTAATCAGGAGCCAGACCAGAAGCAATATATTGGGTGTGAATTCCAGGGATTCCACAGACACGGGTTTGATGTTGGTGGGGCAGTGGTCAGATACTCAGCAAGGATGTCATCGTTCAGTACCTGCTGGAGCTGAGGTGTTTTAAATGCCATGCAGGCACAGAGCTCTTACCAGCCTCCTCTCCTGACCTGGGGAGTGTTACAGAAGCAGCGTGTTCTGGATCAATGTCCATGCAGGGAGATTTTAGGCATAAATAGAGCCTGATAATCGATGTTGCAGGATGCGTGCAGTTAATGGTAATAGAAAATTAATGTTAGCACCTGTGGTCTTCTGTTAGGTGAATAATATTCTCCTAGGGAAAATTACAGACCCCCTAAATCCTTCAAAAGTGTGGAGTCAGCGAGTACTGCTGAAATACTCTGTTGCATTTCAAGTAAGTCAATAAGATCATTAGCTTCAAAAGCAGTATTCAGGTGGTGTTCTGCATTTAGCCGAATGTTTTTCCATTGTGTGCTGTCTGCCGTAGCACAGTTAAAGAAAAATAGAAAATCCTTACAGCCATCAGTGTTGGGATGGCATTTCACTTGTGCTCTGCAGGCCCCTTGGTGGTTCCCTGTGGCTGAAACCAAGAGTTTTATCTTCACTCTGAAAGATAAAGTTTTGGTAAACTCTCCTCATGCCTGACCCTGGGTCATTGAGGCTCCCTCTTGGTTAATTAGGACTTATATGTGTTCATCACCTCTCCCGTGGATGGAGCAGGACAGAGAAAGGGTTAGCCCAGAACCTAAGGTTTTTCCATAAACTTTTCTGTACTTGAGAGGATTTTGGGAGCTCCCAAACAGAGAAGGAAGAGGGAGGAAGGCCTGAGTTAAATGGCAGAGGTGATGTGGTTGGGGTATCCTTGCACACCAAGCAATTCTACCCACACATGGAGTGCAGTCATTCCCATGAAAGGCACTGCTTGGCTTGTCACTGTTCATGCTCTGAAATTGATTTTTTAAATAAAAAATGAGGCAAAAGTCAGACTAGCTCACATACTGGCAGCCTGTCACAGGCTGGGCTTCCTCACAGCACTTTCAGCACAACGGGCTTGGTTTCATCTTCATTCCTCCTTGCTGTCCAGGACAACACCAAAGGGCTTCTCCAGCTTTTTCCTGGTTTACTTCTTGCTTAGGCAGACTGGCTCGTTTCTAGTAGAAATCTGAACTGCTTTGTGCTTACAATCCCATAATTCTGGATCTCCTAGAAACGCATTTAACAAAAAATATGAACTTCCCGCCAGGGAAATGGTGGAGTCACCACCCCTGGAGGCATTCAAAAAATGAGTCAACACAGCATGTGGTGACAGGGTTTGGCGGTACTTGGCTGGAAGTTGGCCTCGATGACCGTGGAGCTCTTTCCCAGCCTTACCGATCCCCAGAAGGGCATTTTTGGCACGGGCGGGTGTCTCCTCACGGCCCTGGCACACTCACATCCCTCTCCCCTGTCTCGTAGGTCCCGCATCCGCCGGGAGCTGTTCATCGAGGAGATCCAAGCCGGGAGCCAGAGCCAGGCCGGGTCGAGCGACTCTCCTTCGGCCCGGAGCGGCAGGGCGGCGCACAGCTCCGAGGGGGACAGCTGCGACGGCGTGGACGCCGAGGGCCCTCCCGATGGGAAGCCCAGCGGCGCGGAGGCGGACGAGTTGAGCAGCGCGGCCGCCAAGTCTCAGGGAGGGCCCGCCGAGCCGGCGTTCGAGGCGGGGGAAGAGGCACTGCGAGGCGCCAGGCCTTCGGAGAGAGCGGAGCCCGAGAGCCTGGAGGACACCGACGACGAGGGCCGGCTCCGAGCGCCGCGCCAGAGCTCCCCGCCGGCACCGCAGCGCCCGGGGGACGCTCTGGAGACACTGCCAAACTCTGCCACGGAAGGGGATGCCTCTACCTCAGCTGCCTCCACCTCAGTCCTTACGGGGGAGAGCTCCTACAAGTCAAAAGAAAGTTCAGAGAAAATCTCCAGTGTGCCAAGTACGAGCTCGACGCCGGCCGCAGGCTCGCAGAAAGCCAACTCTCTGCAGAGCTTGTTCGGCTTCTCGGAGGCGGCGAGCTCCAGGAACACGCGAGACAGCTCCCTGAGGAAAAAGAAAGCGGCCAACTTGAACAACATCATCCACCGCTTGGAGAAGGCCGCGAGTCGGGAAGAGGCCGTCGAGTGGGAGTTTTGAGATTAAACTGGCCCAACTCGGGAGAGCTGGGAAGTCAAACTGGACCTCTACTGGTTTTATTGTGTTCGCACTTAACCGCCCTGCGGGCCACAGGGCAAAAACGCCATAGGCCAAGGTGCATATAGAAATCAAAAAAAAAAAAAAAGGAGCGTTAAGCCCAATTTATGTTTGTGTTTTCGAGGAAGAAAACTGAAATGTGTAGTCAAGCTTTTTTGTACCCTGAAGTGTTTTTATTATTGCCCTAAGTGATTTCCACGATTTCTGGAATAACTCATACAGCTTTGCCTTGTGCCCTCCTCTTTGGTGTGGGGCTTTAAAAAAATGAAAAACAGGAAAAAAAAAAAAAAAAAAAGCTAAAAAAAAAAATCTTTAAAAAAAATTCAAACCCACATATTAAAAGGGGGCTTTTTATCTGCCATCTAATGGCTACAGAGCGATAATACACTATTATCTTCTTAAACCAGGAAAAAAGGGGAGATTTTTCAAGAAAAAGAAAAAAAAAGAAAGTTTTTTGTAGCTGTTCAGTTGCCACTAAGAGATTGCACAGTCAACCGACTCTAAACACACTAGTTTGGATTCCTACATATTTTCAAGAAAAGAAAAGAATCTTGTTGTTTGAAACTTTGAATTAAAAAAAAAACACATTTACTCCACATATTTTTTAACAAAACAAAAAAAAAGTCACATCAGGAAAATATCTTAATTTGTGGTAGCTGACTTAGTGTTTTCTTGTAAGTGAAATAGAATATTGACACGTAGTGCACATTGTTTCATAGCTTTAACTGATTCTGGTCTTTTGCAGCCCAGAATTTGTTTAATACACTCCATTTTAGGCCAAATCAGGACAAAAAAAAAAAATCTGAATCTAGGTATTTTATAATCTGCTTTTTAACCTCTAACCACAGAGCACGCTGATCAGACCTCATATCTGGGAGGTTTAGGAGACAACTTAGAAGCAGCATGTACTTGATCATTTCACTTGGTTCGTAGTGTACAGGATTTCCTTTCAGCAGAGACAGATCGCTCCAAAAACGTTGGCCAGTAACATTTCAGCCTGCTACTTCGGGGGCCTAGCCCGATTCCCGAAAATTCAGCTTTCCTGGAATCCTTGGGAATGCAGTTCACGATTGCTGTCACTCACCACTAAGAGGGACTGGAGCTGCCGCAGACCCAGCCCTTCTCCTGCTGTTGGTGGCCATTTACTGACTCTCTTCCCACCACAAGCACTGATTTTAAATATGTTTTAGTTGTGGGAAGCTCTTTTTTTTTTGCGTGGATAAAGAGTACATGGCAATGACCAGACGGGCTCTTACCGGGGTGGAAGCAGCCCAAGCTCGAAACCAAAACCTTCGTGCTCTCGAGTCCCAGTCCAGCCCATTCTGCCCTGCAGAAATACAGCCTTTTTCCATTATTTTATGCACAGGTTAGGGCTGATCAAAGTACAAATCCAATTCTAACTTGTCTCTAATTCCTCCTGTTGTCTATATGTATATGCGTGAGCATAGAGGTGTGTGGAAGGATGTGTGTGCGTGGGTGTGTGCGTGCAATTTTATACGTCTGTGTATTTTCTTACGTACTTGTGCACACATAGAGTGCATTACTGCCACCTTTTTTCAATAAGCTGTTTTATCAGTTATGGCTTCTACAAGTTTGCTAATTTAGACTCCTTTATTGCCATATCTTTAAAACTAACAATAGATGATTTCGGAATATATATATATATATAAATATATATATATATAATTTTTTTTTGCTTATTTATAGGTGCTGTATTTTATTATCTGATTGTTAGGAAGGGATGAAAGGGGGCAAATATTCTTTAGAGGGATAGACTGCCGGCAGTATTGGGTATAATTTACAAGATGTAGTTGTCATACTGTATATTATTGATTGAAGACTTTTTTGACCGTATTGTGTATCATTGAACTTTTGTCTTAGGTCAGCATCTTTTTGATGACACTTTAATGGTGCATTCATTACTTCTTAAGTTTAATTAATATTACTTTTCTGATTTTGGGGGAGGGAGGGATGGGGGAGAGGAGTTCCGACTTTAAAGGTATGTTCCCAATATTACACCTCAGTGTGCTTGTATTAATTCATTAGTAGGATTTTTGACTGTAAGATGTGAAACCACATTTCTTGCATGATGTTTTAGAACTTATGTATTTCATTTACAGTCTCTTAACATGCGACAGCAGCACTTAGCGCAAGTTTTCACAAATCTAAGAATCAGTACACTAAAATCCATCCTTCTCATGACTGAGGAAAGAAGGCTCTAGGAGGCTGAAAGGCAGGGATTTATTTCCGATTTTCACTGCTAGCTGTTTCAGGATTCCTCCTTGGGTAATTGGGGACTTGTGATGCGAAACTAAAACTGAGGAACGGAGAGAGAGCAGCTGCCCCTTTCTGTGCCGAGCTGAGGGGACAAGTGGCGGTGACAGACACCAGGGTGTGGCAGCGCGTGCTGGGAGCGCTCCTGGCTTCCCGCGGGGAGCGCGGCCAGGCCGTGGGAAGGGGTGAAGCCAAGGGTGACCTCTCTGTACCTGTCCAGTGTCCTGGTTTGGCTTGCAGAGCACAGCTCCGTGGATAAATGCACATCCTGGTAGAAGTACACATACCTTAGTCCAAGTCATGACGAGCTGCGTCTCCAGCCAAGAGCAAAACTTCTGCCCGGGAGACGCAGATGTTTTCTTACGTTCTTTTTTTTTTTTCTTTGTTGTTGTTTGGTTCAGGTTGGGTTTTTTAATGAATTCTAGGCAATACACTTGCCAGTCTGTTCCTACTGTCCTTGTCTGCTGATTTGAGACCCAGGTGCTGGATGCAGTCAAGTGGTTACTCTCGGCTTTCTCCATAGTGAGGGGTTTCTTTCTGTTTGATGATTTATTTTTTTTTCTAAGTTAATATTCCCCAAACTGTTCTTGTGCCTGTGTCTATCTGATTGCATTCCATGATGCTTACTGAGAGCTCTGGCTGCATTGTACGACAGCAGAACTGTATTCACAGGTCGCACGCAAATGCAGCACTTAAGGTCAATCTCTCTTCTTAATAAGCAATACGTAAGTGCCTTGAAACATATCTTCTTTTTTTCTTTTTTTTTTCCTGGTTGTTTTTGTTTTGCTTTTCAGGTTTCCACTAGTTCTTTAGGATTCTTTAGCGTCCGCTCAGTTTTTAATGCTGTAATGATTTTTAAAGAGCATATCTGTAGCTTGCCCTAGAGGAAATCTTTCTTTCATAACACTAACTGTTAATTCTAAGCTCCATTATTCCATTTGAGTCATGTAATTTTGCTGGATAAAGACAGCGTTCAGAAGTCAGAAGTCACTCCATCCTGCCAAGGGTTGTCATTGGGATCTATTATAAAATTAATCAAATAAAATGCTGTCAGTATTTCCTATATTTTTGGCACTTTATTAATGGCTTAGCTCCTTTTGCTGTTTCATATTTAATGATGTGCGTTGAATGTGGATTAGCCTGCTGAGATGTTGGGGTGATCTCCTCCCTGGGGTCACTTGGGGCTCCTCGGTGATGCCCTGGCTTGAGGGCAGGGGCAGAGGAGCACCCTGAGTCCTGGAGCTCAGCGCTGCTCCCAGGGCTTGTCCCTGTTCAGCCAAGGTCACAGCTGCTTCTCTGCTCCAGTGGGAAGGAGGATGGGTTAGTTGAACTACTGCTGAGCTTCTCGGGCTGGACATGAGTTACCTGCTGGTTTTTCTGGCCAAGCCCCCCCAGTTTAGAGGCTGAACTCACACTGCAGGGTGTGAGCAATAGTTGGGATCAATTTGGAACTCGCTCTTGGGAGGAAAGTGTGCTTTGGAATAACTTTTTTTTTTTTTTTTTTTTTTTTTTTTTTTTAAACTTAATTCAAAGGATAAAAAGTTGAAGGAGAAGAAATGCCAAAGAGTAGCACAGTGCAGTGGCTGTCATCCCTTGGGTGCTGATTCCAGGGGAAGGGAATGTGTGACACGGGGCTCATCTCACAGGGCAGCAGAGCCCTCGTTGCCAACATTTCTTTTCCTGATGGATGAAAGCACAAGCAGTTTTCAGGAAATCCATCATGCCAGAGTCTATTTTTCCTGAGGTTCTTTAAAAGCATTTTTTTTCTCTCTCTCTGTTTCCAGTTCCATGCTCTTACCAACACTGTGCATGAAGGGCCCGGGCTATTTTGATAGAAATATGTTTATATTGCAGTTAAATTGTTGCTTTTTCTCTCTGGATGATTAGGGAAGGAAAAAAGTGCAGTGCTTTGTTTGCTAAAAGCCAGGGAAGAGTATCCCTTGGCAGAAGGGTCATGTCAATACACTTCCATTTCTGAGGACACAGATTTCAGACAACAGCATTGCACATGTTTATTGGCAGAAATGCATTTAATTACAGCTGCTTTTGATGCCATAAAATTGGACCATTTTATTTATTCATCTGTAAAATGCCTACAAATAGAGTCACCCTTTAAAGGAGCCCATATCAGTGCACTCTGCCCATATCA
This sequence comes from Acanthiza pusilla, assembly GCA_036630365.1. Taxonomy (NCBI): domain Eukaryota; kingdom Metazoa; phylum Chordata; class Aves; order Passeriformes; family Acanthizidae; genus Acanthiza; species Acanthiza pusilla. Next base: position 5,211,672 of record JAXCHO010000048.1, read on the forward strand.
TGAATTAGTGAGTCCTGTAGTAATAAACTCCTTGCTGTAATAGGAAAGATCTATATTACAGTTAAAAAGAAAAAAGTATGTGCCTTTCTCATTAGCTAAAAGATCTCTGCATTATTTTTATTTTACTTGTTGATGTGACATTGTTGTAGAGCAGGGGGGTCGTGAACACTGCAGAATTCTATGCAATATTTTCCAATCCAATTACTTAAAAGTTGCTATTTTTCAATCCTTTAATGGGAGGAATAGTAAGTTAGAGAAATGAGTCGTTCTGGTAGTAATTCAAACTACAAAGCTGATAAATTGACATAAAATAGGATTGAGGGAAATGTGACAAATTAATGTGATGAAGTAATGGAAAATGCTAACAGTGGTTGCAGTCCCCACTAGCACAGCTGCCATCAGAAGTCTGTCATTTCCCATCCTAAAATTATTAATTTCCTGTATTCTTAAAGCTTTTATGAATAAGAATGCTTCTGGCAAAAACAAGACAGGTTGGAAACAGAAAAAAAAAAAAAAGAAAAAATTCACATTTTGAGCGTATATAAATTACGAGAATACATGAAATAAAAGTATTTGGGTTTGGACACTTTGCACTTGAATCCAAAATGTTTTATTTCAGTTGAAATGCCGCAGTAATTTGTGCCTTTAGCAGGGTTGTGAGAGATCAGTAACTTGGCAATTCTTTGCAGACTGGTGACATTTTTAACCTGCAGATGGAGGGCACTATTTTGCTTCATTTGTGTCTCTTCCTACAAAGGAGTTTCTGAATTCTCTCTGATTTCCTCTCCACGCAGTGGATGTTCTCTGTCTCCAGCCACCAAGGGTGGCCGAGCTCCTCTTGGAGCCTCTCAGAAACAGGAGGAGAAGAGGGAAGGAAGGTCCTTAGGTGGGGACTGGATTTAACATTCCCTAAAAGCAAATCAGGGCTTTCCCGTGAGTGTGTGGCAGTTCTGGCCCTGGTGTGACCAGCTGGTTGTGGCCTCTTACCCCTGAATTCAGCCCACATGGACAGAACATTGGCAAAGCAGGATTGGGTTGACTCCTGTGTTTGCCTTCCCTTTCTGCTCTGTGAACATCAACATTTTCTCCTTTGTGTTGCATATACAATCAACTTTTTTTTCTCCTAAACAGAGAATTTTAAAAATCTATACAAAGGAAAGACTTTTATTTTTTCCTCCCCCAGCAGTTTAAAGTCTGGTTTTACGTTGCAAGGAGAATCACTGGTATGGGAAGTACAAGATCTGAATTTCTTTTCTGATATAACCTTCTTAGTTCAAAAGGGGTGTAGCAGTCTCCTTCACATATATTTGAGCTCTGAAATGTAGAAATATAATTTCACCAATTTCTTCTTTCCTCCCCATCTCTTTTATAGGATATATTGACTATGCCATATATAAAGTATCGTTAATAATGGACTTTATAGCAAGAAAATCCCTTTATGCCATGCCTAGGGACTGATTTGTCCTACATGACCAGGTCATGGACTATACCCTACCCTATTAATATGCAAGGATAAAATGGTTTTATGCTCTGAAACGTGAAATTTATCCTTTTGGAGAAGATTAGCGTTAGGCCTGTGCACTTAAGTTTTCGAAAAGCCTTAAAAACAGGTGTGTAAGTGGTGCCATCTCTGTCCTCAGGGATGATTTCCCCCCAGCCAAGTGGTACTGTGGCATATTTAATAGAAGTTATTAGTTGTAAGGTCATTTTCCAGTTGAAGAAAGTCATCCATTGAACTTTATTAGTGAGCCACTCCCCAGTGTCCTCTGGTACAATCCAGGACCTGCTTTTCCCAAGACCTGGGCATCCATATCCATCCCAAAGTCCTTGGCTCTCTGGGAACTCTGTGTTTCTACAATTCTTGTGAATGGAAAAAACCCTGATGAGATTCCTGGGCTTGATTTTCATTGCTATTCACAAATATCTTCTGGCACTAAAGTGCATTAAAAGGAAATGCCTCCTTTTAAAAAAAATAGTAAGATTATTGTATTTTCTCCTTGTCCAGCTCTTCTGTAAAGGACAATTCTGCCATTTGCAAGCTCGCTCTACTCACAGTGGTGTTAGGAGATTTTAGCCACAGCTCTGTAGATTTCCTATTATTAAAACCGTTGGTTTCATCACATTTCAGTGTTTTGGATTTTGAACCAGCTGAGTGCAGAGAGCAACTGAATCCTTAACAAAACAGTGCAGGAAACAGTGCAGCGAAAATAGATACCCCTGTGATGTCATGGCTTTGGCTTTCTGTTCGAATTTTAGAGATATTTGTCCTCCATAGTACAATCTTCATCCAAAGATCCTTGGAAGTGGAGAGTCGTGCCCGGAATTTCCTGCTGTTCGTGGTGCTGCACCTGATTTTTGCACAGTTCTGTGTAATTCTGGTGGTGTCACAACAGCACAGCTTCTCTCTTGATGGCAAGAACAAGAATTGTGTTCTCTTCTGTCCGTGTGGATAATTAGTGTGCATTTTTAGGAGTTGCTAAATGTGTCTCTGTGCATCATTCCAGCGTGGAAAAGCCCCTCTGTGTATTTAGCATTTGTGTGCTTGGTCTTAATGGTGCGGCAGAATTGCTGCAGCCAAATTGGTGAAATCATTTGGGATGGAGGTGAGCAGGGCTTAAAACCAATATGTATTTTAATGGGCAGAGGATGCCATTCCCCACTTGTCAGCTCCATTCCCTGCTGTAAAGAGGGGATTAGCCACTGGAGAGACCAGGCTGCTGGAGATGCATGGGTTTAGCTAATGAGAACAGGGAAGATCATGCTCAGAATAATAAAAATCATCCCAAGGGTCTGAGATGTACAAGAGCCAAGGAATTGGAAAGGAGGGGTCAAACCTCGTGTGCAGGTTTGGCTTCCTGCAGGAAGTTAATATCCCAGATATTTGCACATGTGCAGGGCACTCTGCTGTGTCAATGTGCAGTGGGCAGGCGGACAGTAAAGACAAATCTAAAACAATCACTAAACCAGCTGATGAAGCAAATTCAAGCCTAGTATGGAATTAAAGCAGCTCAGCCTTGCTCTCCCTTAGCTGAAGATTCAAGTATTCTTGGGAATGAGGTAGAAATTTTCTGTTAGGCAGCTCCTCTTGGAAGGCGAGTGTCTGTGCTTTCAAGAGAATAAATAAAACTTGGCACTTGACTTGCTCTGAAGTACAATCTTGTCTCCAAGTAACTCGGAAAAATATTTTTGCAATCAGTCTTTCAATCAGACTTCTCTGGCTTGTGTTAGCTTGTGTTGGACCCTTTGTGCTGTTTTGATGTGTTATTTATGTGTGGGTAAGTTATTTCTAGCTTTAAAAGTGTTTCCAAAGTATCTGCTTACCTCTGGATGCTGGCGCAGGTGACACAGGGAGTACTTGAGCATCTGCTTTGGAGAGGGGGAATGTGGGGAATCAGCAAGGTCACATCTGTGTTGTACTTTTCCTCCATCAGGGCTTCCATTTCCTTCTCACCTTCTCTTGAGAGATGGAGATTGTGGATTGTTTCTTTTTTTTATTGTGGGGGAAAGATTTTAGTTGAGCCTGAAATTATTTTATTTTCACTCAATAGGCATATCGTCAAAATCCTGTGCGTTGCCACATTTCCTGTTCGGTCTTTAGGTGTTGCTTCCTGAAATTTGCTATTTTCACTTTCTCTACTTGGAAAGCTATGTGCCTTATTTCCTAATCTCTTCGTGGAGAATAATCTAAAGCACAGTGATCTGGCTTGCAGCATTCCCAGCCGCTTTTCATTGTTTGGGGGCCCTGGGGGGAGAGAACACTGCTGGAGCATCCCAGTCCCAGCTCTGGGACGTGCTCGGCTGTGTGAGGAGCCTTTGTGCAATAGAAGCTCTGGTTCCATGTCTGGGGGTTCCTCCCATGGCCAGCACAGGTGAGGGCGAGCTCTGCCTCCGGAGAATTCAGGTTCCTGGGGGAGAAGATAAAATCCCATGTCCCTGTGGGTTTTCCAGCAGCTTTTGGGATGGCACTCAGCCATCACCCAGCAGTTGATGCTGTAGGGCTCAGGCTCGCCCGTGTGCTCATGGGTGTGAGCACCCAAAACCCCTGTGGGCTCCATCCATGGCAGTCCCGTGTCCCTTTGTGCCATCGGTCACCCCTGCTGTCCCCACCCAGGCTCTGGATGGGCAGGCACTGTTGAGTCATTCCAGTCTGGATTTGGTTTGTGCAGAACAGGCTCTGCCCCACACCCTCAGCCCCACAGCTGTCCCTGCCTGAGCTCGCTCTCTCCACAGCATCAAATATGAAATACACAGAGCTGGTTTGTAATTAGGACAACGATCTAATATTTCCTATTTATGAGATTAATTTTAATAGTTTCTTTTTGTCGAGGTTTGGGGTTTTTTGTTGGATATAACCACAACAGGAGTATTTACATATCACTGGTTGGGTTGGAAGGGACCTTGAAGCTCATCCCCATCCCACGGGCAGGGACACCTCCCACTAGACCAGGTTGCTGTCCCCTGAATGGATGTTGGAGAAAGCTTGGGATATCCTAGAGATGGTGTTGGCTCATAGTATCCATATCGTTGTGCCCCTGTTGTGTTTTCTAGAGCAATCATTTGTTTTTTTTTAAGGAAAAAAAAAAAGTATTTTATCTAAATGCCTAATAAATAATATTATTTAAATAGTTTTTAAAATAATTTAGGACTGAGAATAAGAAGCCTCAGTTGTGAGAGAAGAGACTTAAAATATACAGAGAGAGAAAATACCCTGAGCCTCCTAGAGCCTCTACTGAGAATTTGCTGAAGACGCAGAGCCCCTGGTCAGAGCACATTGCAATTAACTCACAAGTGTTCATTTAAAATGAGAGACTGGTTTCCTGTGATGTTCATCTTTGTTGGCGTATGTTTGACTTTCTGAATTCAGAGCTGATTTCCTTCTCATTATAAAGTTGGTCAAGAAAAATTTTTAAAAAGAGAAAAAGAAAAAAAAAGGAGAAAAATACTAATTCACCTCGTGCAGCAGCACCTTTTCCTGGTGTGAGCTCTGGAAATCCATGTTGTGCATTGATCTGTGGCACGGAGGGGAGGTTTGGTTCTGCTGCCGTATTGAGATGTGTTCAGACAGGCTTGGTGATCAAAAGAAAAGCAAAAAGAAAAGCTGCCCTGCACCCCAAAGCCGGGCAGGGGCACGGTCCAAGCGAGGGATGGGCCCAGGGCTCCAGTGCCAGTCCTGGCATGGGCACAGGGACAGTGCTGAGCCACCCGAGGGCACAGCACTGCTCCTGTGCCCCAGGAGCAAATCTGCACTGTGCCCTCCGAGGGTGTCCCACTGAACAAAAACCTTCCGGTGAATTCCCACGTCAGGTTCTGTTTCCTTCTGGTGTAGTCCAAAAGAAACCCAAGATCAGAGTGCAAGAAGCCCTAGTGAAGGTGTTGGATCAGCTCTGCCAAACAAAAGGTTGTTCCTCTCGGGATACTCTATGCATTTCTGTGGTGAAAAGCATTTTCTCCCATTCCTTGCTGGAAATGCTGTGAGAATGTCACACGTACGAATTTGGATGTCGATCCCAAAGCAGATGGAGGCTGGGGAGGGGGGATGTTCTTTTTTTTTTTTTTTTTTTTTTTTTTTAATTGTTTCCCTCATGTCCCTTTTCATTTGTTGGTTTTTTTTTTTTTCTTTTATTAAAAAATTAACTCTTTGCATTTGTGCAATAACTACTTGCCATGAGAATGGGCAGACCTTGGAAATGCCCCGACTACTAACACAGCACAAGATGAACTCGAACAGAAAGTGGTGTACTTTTTCCTGAGAACTTTTTTTTTTTTTAATAATAAGCTCAGTTTTTACCCCAGTGTATTGTGGTGTCTTACATTTTTAGCAGTATTTTATATTTTTTCTGTAACGCACTAAGTCTTAGATGTTTTTAGAGCTTGTTTGTTATATTCACAATCACAGATTTTAAAAGAAAAAAGGAAAAAAAAAAAAGATCCTCACAAAGACCCAATTGACCAAAAAAGAAAAAAACAAAAAAAAAGTGTCATTTTTTTTTTTGTACAAGTAGCTTTGAGAAGCCCACATTGTGTTGCTGTGACTCATCTTTTGTAACATTTTATTTCTTGGTATTTGTTTAAACATAAAAAAGTAAGAGTTTATCTGGCTGGCAGTGCAGGGCAGCGCTCCCTCGTCAGCAGACGGCATTGTTTCTGTCTTTGTTTGGTTTAGCCATAAAATGTTTGTTCTCAGCACTGTACAACGGTCCCTATATGATATGGAGAAGCAATATCACTGTATGAAACTCACACGATGTATTATTATTATTATTCACTAGCACCCTAGGTGTGATAATTGAAGTAAATATCTTTTATACAAACACAATTCCGCGTGGGCTGTCTTTTATTGAGGTGAGACCTGAGTCCAAGCAGCAAACATTTACATTTGGTGATGCCCAGAGGGATCAGAGGGATGGTTCGGTGGGATTTGTGTTTGGCCAGGGGAGGAAAATCTACTTTTTGTCTATCAGTTCCTATGGGGAGTGTGTGTGTGTTTCAATACCTCAAATATTGAAGTGTTAGACATCCAAAATGTGTCCTTTGTTCAGTGAAATCCAAGTGTGGCCATTCCTGCTGCAGGCAGGGCGAGGTGGGCACTCAGCTCCAGACAGAAAATGCATATTTGGGCTCTGAGACTGCAAAGGGAGATTGTTCTGAGCGCCAAAACATGAACTAATTTAACAAAAAAAAATCAGTTCTCTGAGGTCAGAAATGCTTTCAATTCAAAAATGAAAATGCAAAAGAATTTTCCCAGGTATTTGGCTCACTGTTTATTTTTACAGATCCTTTATAGGAAAATTATTCCTCATGTAGTGCCTTACGGGATGTTCCTATAAATATTCTCAGTATTTACAGAGTTTGGAGTTTGATAAGGAACAGCTGTTGTGATTAATCAGTGGAAATACATATTTTTTAAAGCATTGGAAGAAACCATTTTTGGGGTGCTCTGGGTGTCAGGTAGAGGATGTGTGTGTGTGTGTGTGTGGCCTTACCTGGGTGCTCTCTTTTCCCTGGCATGCTCATATCTGATTTTTTGATGAATTAAAGGTTATTTTTGGGGACCTACCTTGATTTCCATCATCTCCTGCAATACATCCCCAACACATTTCTGACACAGCTCCGTGTGGGTGTCCAGTGTGTGTCTTTGCCATCTTTAGTTCTGCAGAAATGGGGGAATTCTCAAAATGTGTCCAAAATGCTACTTAATGCCTTTATTTCATTATAAATGTGCATTTTCCCATTTTGAAGCATCCGTGGTGGGTTTTTCCACAGGATGGAAAGGTTCAAATTTAACACTTTTGGTTTTCCCCTTCTCTTTAGTGACTGATCAAACTGTTGATTGCTATAAATGGCATTGTTGTGTGTAATTTGACCCTGATTTTTTTTTAAACTTGATGCTAAACAGCTACACTTTCAAAATGCTATGCCTCAGGTAGGTTAATTTGTGTATTTGTAACCTGCACTTTTCTTCAGGTGGTCTCAGCACGAAACTCCTAAAATCCCACTGGTGGTCGTGAGCAAAGGATGTGTTAAACTTGGGAAAGCACAGACCTGGAGAGTTCCCTGGAGCTCAAGATTTTGCATTTGGGATAAAGCCTGGCTGTTCTCTCAAGCCTAAATCTCAAAAAAATTTAATTTTGGGAAGTTAGGAAGGCAACCCAAACCTGAGAGGTCAGGAGCAGATACTTATGGCCTTCCATGGAGACAGCTGGATCCTCTGTGATAACTTTATTAGGGCAGCCCTTCAAAAGGGTGTCAGAATTCTCTTTTTTGGAAGAAGCGTAGGCTGGGTGTTCCCACAGACCTTTACTGGTTTGAACTGGGGCACGGCTGTGAATTCCTGCTGGGACAGAGCTGCATGGGTGAGGTTTGCACAGGAAATGTTGCAGGGATTTGCTGCAATAATGGGAAAGGTCCTGGCTGTGGTCCTGCTCCTGCCCCTTCCCCATGTCAGAGAGTTTAACTTCCAGGGGGGAAAAAAGGAGATTTTTTTTCACAAGGCATCATGTTCCCACCAGGTGAGGAACCTTGAGTGGCTGACACAGTGCTTTGGAGCCCCACTCTCTCCATTTGGAAATGCTGTCATTTTCTCCTCAGCATTTCTCTTTTAATGGAAGTGGTGAAGGAATTGTGTACTTGCCAACAGAGGGCTTCAGAAAACATGATTTGATTACAGCAGAGCATTTTATTTTCTTTTTGCTCCAAGCTATGGGAAACTGATAAGAAAATTCAAACTGTTTTCTTGAACTCTTCCAAGTTACCCATGTAATTATCTTAGTACCCTTGGAAATAATCCCTTCTTCTATGAAATCTCTCTCCTTACAGGGTGAATTTATTAAGCAGTGCTGGGTTTCTTTGCTGGGGGCTGTTTATTTTGGAGTGCCTGGGCCAGGAGGAAGGGGAAGGAGAAATCCTTCAAACCTTCCCCTCCCAGCAGGCCCTCAAAATGTGAAAAGGAAGGGAGAAAAGGAGGGGAGGGAGAAGAAATCTCGCCTGCACCTCCTCTGGCAGCAACTGGCAGAGAAACCCAGAGAGGTGAGGAGGGGCACCCAGAGAATCCTGGAATGGTTTGGGTGGGAAGGGACCTTCAAAGGTCATGAAATCCCATGAAAGGTCACCTCCCACTGTCCCAGGCTGCTCCAAGCCCTGTCCAGCCTGGCCTGGGACACTGCCAGGGATCCAGGGGCAGCCACAGCTCCTCTGGGCACCTGTGCCAGGGCCTGCCCACCCTCAGCGTAAAAACTTCTCCCTTAGATCTCATCTGAACCAGACCTCTTTTAGTCAAAAACCATCACCCCTTGTCCTATCCTGCTGCTGTTGGGTGCCTCCTTCTCTCCTCCCCAAGGCTATTTCCCAAGTTGGCACTTCCCAAAATGGGGCTGAGGGAAGGGCAGCAGGGGCTGGGAGAAGGATGAGGATGAGGATGATTGTTGCTCTGATTTTCTGATATTCATGGAGATTCGCAGAAGCTCACAGAGAAGTCAGGCAGCTCACAAGATGGCAAAAAGAGGAACTTTATTTACAAAAACTTCTTTATATATTCATTAATAATCTAATAATTATTGGTCGACAGTTTTTCCACCCCTATAATGATTGGTTACAACTCTAGAGCATCCAGTACCAAAACAAAGAGATCAGAAAGCACAAGAATGCAACTGAGGATGAGGATGAGGATGAGGATGGCAGCTGGGGCGAGAAGGCTTTTCCCTGTGCTCCCAACCCTTTGTCCCTTGGGGTTCTGTACACCCACAACACTAAGTAATGTGTGCAAAAATCATGTCAGTGTTATGTGATTATGTCCCTGATGTTTTGTCCTTAAACATTTATATCTCAAATTTGTTTTAATGATAATCACAAGAAGCTGTCTTACCCTCTGCGAGTTAAGCAAGTTTTAAATGCAATTTGCCAAGACACACAATGTTCTCACTTTTCTGAGTAAGACTACACTTTGAAAAAATCCTGGCAAACTTAGATGAAAAAGCTATTGACTGTAAAATAGGCATTTTCAATAATGCTAATAGTTATCTCAGGTTACTCCTGAAACTGATTTAATGCGTAACCATTATGTATTTGCCACACCTTTTTGATCTCTCCAGTCTCAGACATTCTCAGGGTGCTGGACATGATCTGTTCTCTACTTGTGCCTCTTTTTCCCTCTCTTTTTAGCAGCAGGTGAAAAGCTGAGCAGGGCTGTTCTTGCTGCCTTCACTGGTGCCAGACCCTGCCCTTGGTGCCTGGGGCTGCTCATCCTCTGTACCTTCACTGATGTTCTGATGTCTTCTCTTACAGCTCTGTATCTGCAGAGGAACCTCATCGCTGCACTCCTGGAGCTTTTCCAGGCGTGGGATCTGTGCTTAAACTCTGGGGAGATTGTGCTAGGACTCATAGATGACTTTAGAGATGTTGTCAGTCCTTTCTTCTGTCCTCTCCTTGCTGTTTTTGCCCTTTCAGAAGCTTCGCAGGTCTGATCAGAGAATGGCCTGATGGCAGGTGCAGGTAGAGCAGGACAGCCCAGGAGCAGTGTGAAGGCTGAGATGATTCCCAGGCTGATAATCCAGGAATTTTGGCTACTCAGGAGCTCTTGGAGCTGACCTTTCCTCCCTTCTTGGAGATTTCTACAGAATTTGCTTTAAAGTGTGCCAAAAGCCCAATTCTTGTGTGTTTCTGTAGTATTGGTGGAATCCCTGGAGCACTTGATGTTCACTATCTTTATTCACTCTGAGGAGGTTTTTGGAACACTCCAGACCCTTTGGGTGACGGTGATTTTTCATTGCCTCATGAGATGCCCCTCAGCAGAGGGCTCAGCTGGGCTCTTGCACCACAGCCTGCAAAATCTGAAGAGATTTGCACCTCAGAGCCCCAGACAGAGCTCTGGGGACTTGTAGAAAAATGTCCAATCGTTCCCTGCCTCTTTGTCCTGTTTCTCAGCCTCCTGACAGCTCCCAGCAGTGCTCTGGTCCCAAGGAAAAGGCTTTGCTTGAAGCTGAGGCAGATTGAGGGACTCCCACACACTCTGGGCTCTGCAGAAACATTGTCCCTCACCCTGAAAAGGTCAGGACAGAACTGGAACCATCAAGCTGTCCATTGGTGAAAGGCCTTTGACAACCCTCCTGTTGTGGGAAGGGTTTTGGCTCAGATCTTTCTGCCTTGGCATCTTCACAGAGCAAAAAAAGGGCAGAGAAAACCTTCCTGTGCATCCAGGGTTGAATCTGCAGCGTTTGGATTGTGTGCTCCTCATCCCTTGAGCTACAAAACGCAGGGTCAAGGTCGAGTCATCTCCCCCTGATCCTCCTGGAAGGGGAGCAGGACTTTGGGCAAGAACAGCCTTTCCCAGACTTCCTTAAAAGCTGAATGCCAAGCGTTTCAAGAGCCTGAAACTGGGCCTGAGTTTATGTATAAACCTTGGGATCTCTGGCATCAGGTAGAGCCGGAGGTGAGACTTTGCTGGCTTGAAAAGGCTTGGCAGAGCGATGCCAGGAAGTCTTGGCACTCTTTTCTTTGTGGGGAAGAACAATGATTTCAACTTGGAAGGAGCTGTCCAGTGGCCCAATATGGGGAAAGGTGAACGAGCTGGGAAAATCAAAGGCTCCATGGCAGACCCAGGTTCCTGCTTTTCCTTTGGCTTCTGCTCCTCGCCCTGGCACTCTCTCACCCCTGTTGGTGTTGAGTGAGTCTCCAGCTTTGAGCCTTCGTGCCAAGGCACCCCAAGGTTTGCTTATCTCACCATCATCTTCCTTCCAGTCAATAAAACAGACTTCAAACCTTTGAAGCAGTGGGTTTCAGTGCACTTCAGTTGACTTTTCAAAGAGAGCTCCCAGCGTGCCACATCGCTTCCCGGCTTGTTTTCTTTTTTCTTTTTTTTTAAAGTTATGTAAATTCAGGGAGGCCAGACAGTAACGGAGGGAGATGAAAAAGTTCCACGAGGCAAATCAGGGTGTGAACTTGCAGAGCATCAGCTAATTTGCCATAACTGCCCATTTGTGTGCTCCTGCCCCATCCCTTCAGCAACACCACTCATTTCCTCGGGGCTCTGAGGATCCACACGAGCAGCTCCTCAGGTCCCATGGATGTGTAGCAAGTCCCAGCCCATCTCACACCAAGGTGATTTATTCATCTGTCTGCATCCTCACTAATCAAGCCACCATCTTATGGAAAGATTGCCTCTCATTTATTTATGTCTGGCCTTATAACTTCAAACTAGGTTGCTAGTATGTCTTAATTTTCTCCATCTGTGAAAACAGCTGCTGTTTATTTTGGATGATTTGCCAAGGGAGCCCAGTTGCTGGGGCTTGTTACAGAGTCAGAGTCGCTGTTGCTCTGTGGCAGCGCTGGGCTCGTGGTCTCGGGGGCACTCCTGAGGAGCCCCTGCCCCTGCCAGGCTCTGCAGCACCCCAGGTGGGATTGGGGCTCCAGGACTGCTTTCCTCGATGATCACTTCGAGGATTTAACCTGCAGCTTTGGAGTGGTGAGAGACTGACGGAGCTCTTCACAGCAAAAGAAGTGTGAGACTCGTGTAGATCTTTTATTCTCGATTTGGGTTTTGTTTCTTCTCTGCATGAGGCACCTTCGTGTCCCTCTGATGCCTTAGCTGGACTTACTTCAGAGGCCAGACAGAGTCAGGAGAATAAAAAGCAGATTAATTTATTAAAGACCTTTAGGCACATTCAGGGCAGACAGAGCCCACTCCAGAGGCCACACCCAAAATGGACACTGAGTCACGAGGTCCTCACATTTTATAAGTTCTGTCCATTAACATATTGGGCCTTAATCCTCCAAACACACCTTCAGGTGATGATGTCAACCACCCCAAGCCTGCTCCCCCCAGTTCACTGTTGGTTACATATTTTGGGGCTCTGAGGCAGCAAAGTGTCCTTGGATTTTCCAGTTGAGAGCAATGTTTTGTCTAAAATGCTGGGAGCAGAGGTTTTTAGCATTTTATATGGAGCCTAGAGCTACACACCAAAGCTACAGATACATGAAGAATAGAAGTTAAAATTCTTAAGGCGTCACCCCCACGTGGCCTGTCCTCACAGATCCTTGATGTTATTTCCAGAAATGCGCATCCCATGGCAGTGCCATCCATGGCTGTGCCCCTTGAGCACACAGAATTCCCAGAAGAGACTTCTCTTTAGAGCATTTTCTTTGAGCGGAGGCTCTTTCTGAGCATTCATTCAGTTTCTGGCAAGATACCATAGAATTATTAAATGGTTTGGGGTGGAAGGGAACCTTTAACATCCCCAGGTCCAACCCCCCTGCCATGGGCAGGGACAATTTCCACTGGACCAGGTTGCTCAGAGCCCCATCCAGCCTGGCCTTGAGCACTCCCAGCGATGGGAATAGTCCATCAGCTTTTCATTTTGTGTGTTAGACAAGGGACACCAGCCCTGTCTGTGCCAAGGTGGCACTGGAGTGTGGCACCAGCCAAGGCAGTGCCTTCTGCCATGTGGGTCTGCCCAGTCCCTGCACTTCTCTTTTCTTCCTAAGGCCACGGCAATGTCAGGCCTGACTTTTTAAAACTCAGAGCTGGCAGAGCTTGAGGCTAAAGATCCGTGGTTTAAAACCCACTTTCCCCAGGACTTCACCTTCTCTGCCCCATTACCTCGAGCAGTACCTCTCCTCTCGCCGCCTTTGAGCTATTTGCACATCTGAGGGGTCAGAGCGAGGGCTCAGCAGCTCGGGGAGCACAAAGGCACAAATTCCCTTTGCTGATCACAATGCCTGAGCTGCCCTGGCTGCTGGGAGAGCCGTGCCCTGCTGCTGCAGGTGAGGAGTGGCTGGCACAGAAGTGACGAGCTGGCAGGTGGCCGCGGCCCCTTTGAACAGAGAAAGTCATGATTAAAAAAAAATGCCAGAAGCTGACTGTGAGGAGTGACACTGACAGGGAGATGAGAGGGAAGCTCTGTGCATTTGGTTGCTTTCAGGGTCAGGCATTTCCAGCCTTTGCTGTGTCCGTGGATGGTTTGTGGAGGACTGGCCAGGGCCGAGTGGAACCTGAGGGAGGGAAGGATGCAGATTCCTATAAAACTGAGAGATGTGTGTCTTTGGTGACCCTTTTTTCTCTTAAATCGACAAACTCAGTCTGTGTAACTGAAGCCAAACAGAAGCCAAAAGCATCATTTACGAGATGCAGGAATTGGGATCCAGGCTCTGAGTCTCCTTCTGCCGAAGCTCGGCTCTGCAGAGGATTTTTGGGCAGGGTGGGAGGCCAGGTCCTGCCCCAGGTCACCTCCTGGTGTGGTGAACCTTGGGCAGGACGCTCAGCTTGGGCAGAATTGAGCCCCACAGCCCACGTTTGGCTGGAAATAGCTCCCCAATTGCATTTTAATGCAGTTTTAAAAGACAGCCAATTGAATAATTAATAGTAGGGAAGAGGTTTTCTTCTTTCCAAATCTTGTTGATGCAAATATTTTGCATCAGGCCACCCATGTTTTGGAGCAGGCAGCGATTCCCCATTCCTGGAGAAATACTGACCTCCAGTGGGATGTGCCTTTAGCACAACCACTCCTGCTCGATCCTGAGTCTTTTATTGGGGGCTATAAAATGTAAATATGCGGAGGGGGAAAATATAAATCCATGTGTTGAGTTCAAAGCACGTGTCACCTCTCCTTCCCTGCGGTGAGGCTTGGTCCTTCTGAATAACACGGGAGGGGGGTGGCTTTAATCTGAAAGAAGTTTATCCCATCTAATATTGATTGGAAATTGGGAAGGAATTGTTCCCTGGGAGGGAGGTGAGGCCTGGCACAGCTTCCCAGAGAAGCTGTGGCTGCCCCTGGACCCCTGGGAGTGTCCAAGGCCAGGCTGGACAGGGCTTGGAGCAGCCTGGGACAGTGGGAGGTGTCCCTGCCCATGGTAAGAGGTGGAATGGGATGAGCTTTAAGGTTCCTTCCCAACCCAAACCCCTCTGTGATTCTATTATATGTACATAGAAATCGTGTTTCTCACTGTTTAGGTTGAAAAAGGCCTTTAAGATCACCATGGCCCTATCACTGCCCAGCCCACCACTAACCACGTCCCCAAATGCCACATCTCCAAAAAGGGGGAATTTCACCAGCGAAGACCCTGACTCCTGGAAAAGCAGCGCTGCTTTGGGCACCACTGAGCCTCCATCACTGCTGCTCTCAGTCCAGCCCTGTGCCAGGACATCACCCTGTGCAAGGACCTCCCTGCACAGCTCTTTGCAGCGGCTGTGGAGCATTCCCAGCCTGGCAGGACTGGGATAGCTGGAATTGAGCTGTTCACATGTTGCACCCCTCGTCTGAGGGCTCAGAGAGGGTAAAACCCCAGAGGATGCAACAGCCTGCCCTGGCTGCTCCCCAGGCAGCCTCTGCATTTCTTGCTCCCTGGCTGCTGATCAATGAGGAATTTTTTTTTTGCCTTCCAGCTGTCTGGAATTTAGGGGAATAATTACAACAGGAATGATCAGGGAGGGACTGGAAGAGCTGGGACCTGAGCTTTCACCCACCTGGAAATGCAGGCACAGGGGACGGATCCCCATCCCCACGGTAGAGGTGCTGGCAGTGCAGAGCTCCAGCTCTGATCCTCAGCAGGTTTTCCAGCCAGGGAGAGGCCCAGACACTGCTGGCAGCAAGGGAGGGAGGTGGAAAAAGTCGATTTCTGCTGCAGGACACTTTGGGGATGGATTTGCCGATGGAACGGAGCTTGCCCTGCGGCGCTGCTCCCGCGCCTCTCGCTGGAGCTGCAGCTCTCCACAGCCTCACATCTGGGCTGGGGTTATGTGAGGGGAACGAGAGGTTTTGTTTTGCTCCTGGAGCATTCCAGCAGTGCCTGTTGTGGTTTAGGGCGTGGGTTTTACTCTGGGGGGCAGCTGGAAAGGGATCCTTTGTAGGGAATTGGCTGAGCGGGAACGCCGGGGGCTGCACAGCCTGGCTTGGGGACAGGAGGGGACACACCTGAGCTGGGAGTGCCTGTCCAGCCCCACAGCCAGGACAGCCTCCTCCATGACCTTTCCCGTGCAGACCAGACCTGGGATCAGTTTGGGCTCAGCTCCCCTTACCCTCTGCCAGGATGGGGCACCACAAATGCTTTGCTGCTGCTCTGCAAGGCAAGGGCTCTGCCTCGGGCACTGGAATGTGGCACCGCTGCTGCCTGGGGACTGTCCCCACCCCGGGGCATCCCCACGCAGGGCTGGGCCCTGGTGCTGAGCAGGGACTGCTGCTGTGTGTCCCCAGAAGCACGGAGAGAAGGAGCTGCTGCCTGTGAGTTTGTTCTGGTGCTCCAGGTGGTCCTTTCTCGGCTCTCTGCTGTCCCTGTGGCACCGTGTGGCGTTTGTCCCCGCGGGTGACAGCCCTGGCTGTGTCTTGCAGTGCGCTGTGCCGAGCTGCAGATCCAGCTGACCGAGGCCGTGTCCACCCTGGCTGGCCAGAAGGAGCTCGTGGCCAAGCTGGAGCACGACCTGAGCACCATCCAAGCGCTGTCAGCTGTGCACCGCCCAGACGCAGAGGTACCCATCCCCACGGCTGGCTGGCACAGCATGGCAAAGTGCTCACCTCTTCTTTTTCCTGCCCTCTTTTTTGCTTTTTTCCTTCCTTTTCTTTCTGATGTTTCACCCAGCGGAGGTTTCCGTGGTGCCCATGCCCTGGGGAGGTGCTGGCGCGGGCGGGGGTGGTACCGGTGGCATCCAGGAGCCATCCAGCCCTTCCTCCTGGGCAAAGGCTGCGATTTGGGCTTGGATCAGCCTCTCCATGCCGTGCCAGTGCTGGTCCTTGCAGCAGCGATGAGGCTGGAGCTGCCTGGAGCAGGATCCAGGAGGGTTTGCTTTGCCCAGGCACCTCTGGGTGGGTGGGAAATGCTTAATCCCTTTGCTTGTGCTGCCCAGGGTGCGGCTGCCCCCGGCCTGGAGAGGATCCCTGAGCCCATCAAGGAGGCCACGGCGCTGTTCTACGGTGAGAGAAGGGAGGGGATCAGGGCTGGGACACGCCAGGGCCGCGGGCAGGGTGGGCACCTCCCCAGGGATGGCAGCGGGAGGATGCTCCAGAGCTGGCACAGGCATCGACAGCTCCCTGTGTCCTTCCCGGGATGGTTTGTTTGGTTTGTCCATCCTCCTGCTCCTGCAGCAGTGCCAGGCCTGGCTCTGTGCTCATGAACCCAGGCTGAACCCAACACCCTGAGCTCTGCCTCCTGCTCTTCCCACACCAAACCCCTCCAGAGCCAGCCAGCGAAACATTTCCTGTACATCAGCTCCTGCGCTGAGCTCTGCAGGAGAAAATGAATTTAAAAAAAAAAAAATAACAACTCTTTGCTCCTCTGGGGAAAAAAACCAACAAACCAACAAAACACTTCCTTTCCTCTTTTTCTTTTTTTGCTTTTGCTTTTTTTTTTTGTTTTCGTTTGTTTTGTTTTGAAAGGTTTTGAAAACACAAGATAAACAATATCACAGCAACAGTCCCACCAAGCCAAACAACCTGCAGCCACCCATCCTGCACTATGAATAACTGCTCTGTGCTGCTGCTTGAGTCATGGCCTTGGGGACACATTTCTCCTTGGCCATGGATGCCACTGCCAGGAAGGAAGAGCAGGGAGGGATGGCCACAGAGCCCCATCACAGGGAAACCCATGTGGGACACCCAAAAAATCGAGTCCTGGGCTTAGCAAGGTGGTGGTGGATGAGGGGTCAGGGTAGGGGTTGTGGTTCTGAGGCTTTATTTTAATAATAAAGCCCCAGAATAAAATAATAAAATAATAAAATAATACAATTAAAATAAAATAAATAATGCTGAAGCTGCAGGAGAGTCTGGAGGGATGGGGAGGGTCTGGGTCAGGGAAAGGCAGCCGTGGGTTGCACCAAATAATGCAATTTGTTTTCATGTCCACTTCCAGGATAAGTCCTCAAAAATAAAAAAACACCATAAATACCAGTCCATGTTGTAGTAACTGTGCACAGGAGTGGATTTGGGTCCCCCCAAGGTCCCACAGTGGAAGAACCTCGAGCTGGGGTGGATGGTGGGCATCTCCCGGGGCATCTCTCACGCCAAACCTTGTCCCTAGGTCACCCCCCATCCCCGGGCACCTCCTTCCCTGAGGGGCAGGTGGACTCCCTGCTCTCCATCATCTCCAGCCAGAGGGAACGCTTCCGGGCCAAGAACCAGGAGCTGGAGGGGGTGAGTGTGCTGGGGAGGGGCTGGGGGCTGCAGGACCTGCAGGGTCCAACCACTGCACGCAGGAGGAACTCCATCCTGCTGTGAGCAGCACCAGAGCTCAAGGACAGGTCCCAGTCCTGCCACCTGTGCTTGGCCTCTTGGCAGTGTTTGGGGGTGGAAAAAGCATGGAAAAACCACGGACAGAGCATGTAGGGAATGTGTTTTGGGGTAGTAAATTGAAGTCGAGCTCAAATTAACTTTTTCAAAGCTCTCAGGTTGGCTCTGCACCTCCCGTGGGAGCCCCAGCCCAGCCCAAAGTCCCCACAGCCACCTTGGCTGCCCCAGCCCTCCTCTGGCCACACAGGGATGTGGTTTTTCAAGGTTCTTCAAGGTTCTTAAAGGCTCGGGACTGGGAGCCCCATTGTGCCACAGCTGGGACAGTTTTGATCGGGGAGCAATTTGAATTTTAAGGGTTTTAACCCCGAGGAGGGACTGAGCCTGGGCTGGATCTCTCCCTGCAGGAGAATCGGATGCTGCAGCACACGGTGCACGCCCTGCAGAGCGAGCTGGACAACCTGAGAGCTGACAACATCAAGCTCTACGAGAAGATCAAGTTCCTGCAGAGCTACCCTGGCCGGGTGAGTGTCCATCTGTCCACCTGTCCATCCTGGGCTGGGCTCACACGGACAGGCAGTCCCCAGGAAATTGCACATTTCCCAAATGCAGCTTGCAAGAAAATTGGAGCTGCTCGGGGTGGGAGAGGGTCCTGTCCAGAGGAGCAGGAGCCAGTTTTGAACTGTGCTGAGGAGTCTTTGACATCTTCAAAGCCAGAAGTCCAAACTTCCTCCCTAAAAGAGCTGCTCCACCCCTGTTTGATGCTCAATGTGTGGATACTTGTGCCTGCCAGAGGTTAAACTGGGGTCTCCTGCAATAAATCCCTGCAGCAGAGCCTGGGGAATAATTCATCCTGTCCCACCTGTGCTCATTCCCCACCACCCTGAACTTCGTAGCCAGCAGAGAGAGATGCTCCTGGGCAACCAGGAGACAGAGAAAAGAGAAGAAATCAGCCCAAAACCATCCCAGTAATGCCAGGAGAAGACTGGGAAAAGGAAACAGAATTCACTTCAACCTGCTCTGTCCCTCAGGAGGTTCATCCCTGGGCGGGAGCTTTCCACTGCAAGCACTTCCCTGGTCAGAGCCCTCGGGCTTTCCTTAAAATGCCCAAGTGCCACTTAGAGGGAACACCCAGTCCCTGCCATCCTTCCCCCTCTCTGCTGCCTGGACCGAGTCTGTTTTGTTGACAGATATTTTAATAACATTTGGGGGTGGAAAACTCCTACAGCTGTGAGGGACCTTATTTGGCTCTTTTATTTATGTCCCCGTGATGACGCCAGGTCGTCCCCTCTGACATTTTTTCCCGTTTCTCCCGCGGAATGCCATATCCATGTTTATCCCGCGCCACAAGGCAACCCCTGAATGCCATTGCCATGAGCTAAAGAGCAAACCCTCGGTGGCAGCAGCGCAGGGCATTGCATAATTCACCCCCTAATGGGGCATGTGACACGTTAAAAATACTCATCAGGGATCTCTGCACCAGCCCAGGCTGCAGCCCATGCATTGCCCCTAAATTGGGTGCTTCTCTCACCCCCGGGCTTGGAAGGGCAGGGTTACTAAAGGTTTACTCAGAGGTGTAAGAATCAGCCACGGGGCAGCCCACTGAATGTAGGAATGGGTCCAGAACGCCCTCGGGGAATGTCGGTGGTGGCACAGGGCTGGGACAGGGATGGAGTGGCAGCCAGGAGGAGCCAGGGCCTGCACGGGGCTGTGCCGGAGCTAGGGCAGCACCTGCACTCTCCAGGCTGGATTTGGGTGGGGATGATGTGGAATCTGCAGTTCAGGGATGTGCAGGCTGCACGAGCATCCTCGGGGCTCGCTGTGGCCGTGGCTGAGGCTGCAGAAAGGGAACCTCTGTCCCGGGAGAAATATAAAATCCAGCCTGTCCAAACCCACCCAAATCTGGCACTTCTGGCTTCATTTTCTCTGCCCTTCTCCCAGTTTATAAAAGCTCTGTGTTTGAACAATGGTTTCCTCCCCCTAAACCTCTCTGTCCCTCCTACCTGGCCCAGCAGCGAAGGAACTCAGGGTGGGATTTAGCCCAGGTGAGCTCTGTGAGGATGACACAGGTGACAATTACTTCATGGAAAGGGCCAAAACCAGCGAGACACAGGATAAACAGGGAGTCCTCATGGAAGAATCACCTGAGGTCCTTTCCAACCCAAACCATTCTGCAGTTTTTTGAAGGATGGACTTTGTTCAACAGCTCCCTTGTGCTGTTCCTTTCTGAAGGGGACGGACGCTGTCGGCCCCGTGGGTCAGGCCTGGGCTGTGCTGCTCCATCCTTTGGGGGTCATTCCTTCCAAACTAGGGACCTGGGGGCTCTGTCCTTGTGCTGGGTGTCCCTGCTGGTCTCACCGTGCCGTCGCTCCCACAGGGCAGCAGCAGGGATGACACGGAGCAGCGCTACTCCTCCCAGTACGAGGAGCGCCTGGACCCCTTCTCCTCCTTCAGCAGGAAGGTATGGCAATCCCCCCAGCCCTCTGCATCAGCCCCTCCCTGTGGGATCGTGCCCGGATGAAATCCAGGGATGGCTCTCTGAAAGAATGAAACACATTCAAACGCCCTTCGCTTTCAAAAATAAAAAATAAAAGTCATTGTGCCCAGATGACGGCTGGGGCTGGGGGGCAAATAAGAAAACCTGGGGCACACAGCTCCTCCCCTGCTTTGCAAACCCTAAATTAGCCCTTTGAGCCTCAAAATCCTGTATGCTTTCCTTGCAGGAGCGCCAGAGGAAGTACCTGAGCCTCAGTCCCTGGGATAAAGCCACGCTGGGCATGGTGAGAGGCTGCCCTGCCAGCCCTGCTGGGAGCTGGGGGGTTTAGCCCCATGGGAATGGGGCTCTGGGGCAGTGGGAACGCCCCATCCCTGCTGGCCTGGGCAGGGGTGGGGTGACCATTCCCAGAGGTGTTTCAGGGATGTGTGGATGTGGCAGTGGGGACAGGGTTTGGTGGTGGGCTGGGCAGGGCTGGGGGAACGCTCGCACTCGGTGAGTTTTGAGGTCATTTCCAACCTACACAATTCTGGTTTTGTTCTGTCACTCCGAGCACCTCTCCCCTGGTTTATAACATGGTGGGGGCTCAGGGCTGCACCCCCAGCCAGGGGCAGAGCCTCCTGCACAGGAGACCCCCCCAAGAGCCCCAGCGCCCCACAGCTCTGGGGAGCAGGAGCGTGGGGGGCTGCAGAGGGTCCCACACCCCAGGGAGGATGCTCTGCCCCACACAGCACAGCACCCTCGGGCACACAGTGACTTCTCACTGCATTCTCCATCAAAACATCTTCCCAAGCCCTGATCCCTCCTGCTCTGGCCTTTCCTTCCAAAAAAGCCTCAGGGAAATCCCTGGGGAAGCTGTGGTGTCTGGAGCTGCAGAGGGTCCTGCCCTGAGCCAGGGTGGGCAGGAGGCTCCTGCTGCCTCGGCAAGTTGGGGTTGAACTTTCTGGGCTGAAAACGCAGTTATTGAGGAAATCTGGCATTAGCAGCAGGCTCAGGATGGGGTTTTGGCTGAGTTAACCCCTCCAGCACAAGGGAGGTTAGTGTGGGACTGTGGGGCTGCAGCAGCCCCAGAGCACAGAGATATCCTGCAATAAAGGCAAAGCTGTCATTTGCATAAAAACCAAGCAAATGCCAACATGAATATGGATTGGGTGGTGTGCCAGCACCACGGAGAATTAATGAAAGGCATTCACAAAAAAAAACTGACTTAGGGGAGTTATTCCTTGGGAATATTTAAGAACATAATCTTGTTTGTTACAGCAGCCTCCGCCGTGGCCGTGAATAGCAAAGACGATTTGAGCCCGGAATGGGTTTGGTGGGAGATCTGTGGGTTTTAATGCCAGCTTTGGAAAGCCTGCGTGGTGCTTGGGGAATGTGCTCGTGTCCATAATGAGCCCCTGGGTTAGAGCAGGAATAAAGAGAGGCTGTGAAGGAAGGCAGGACCTGTCCTTTGCAAGCTGCTCCTGATTTCTGTGCTTTTGGAGGAATGGACACAAAGGTTTTTCCATTGGGGTCTTGGTGTGATGTGCCAAAAGGGCATCACCGGGGTCTGGCTGTGGTTCAGCCTCTCCAAAATGAGGGGTGGAGGGCACTCATCCCAGCCCCACAGGTTTCCAGCCCCCGGTGAGCTGGGACAGCCCTGTGGGTGGCACGGGACTGGAGGAGGTGCAGAGGAACTCTATGAGGACAGAGCTGGCAGGGCAAGGGGACAGCAGGGCCTGGCTCTGGGAACACCAGCACAGCCTGGGCTCCAGTGCCCTGCCCAGGAGGCGGCGAGGGGATGCTGCAAATCACAAATTGAGCTCATGAATTAAAAATGTGCAAGACTTAATTACCGCCGGGGTTTCTCTGCGGAGCAGGCGCTGAGGCAGGGCTGGCACAGCAGGAGCAGGGAGAGCCCCTGGAGAGAGCTGGGCTAAAGCAACTCCAAATAAACCCCCAGAGGAGTTTTCAGTGGGGAGACCCCATGGCTGGCAGCCCTGAATCCACCTCAATTTGGGTACTTTGGGCTGAGAGTGTGGGCACTCGTGCAGCCCCCTTGGAGGAGCATCACTGATCAGGGTGGGCACAGGGGGTGGCAAACACCCCTGAGCTGCGTGTTTGTGTAGGGTCTGGCAGGAACAGCCTCCCAGGCCTGGCCAGGACCTCTCCAAGGCTGTCTGAGGATGCACAGACCCACACTGAAATGGGATTTTCCATCCTGCCCTTCTGCAGGGGAGGCTCGTCCTGTCCAACAAGACCGCTCGGACCGTGGCCTTCTTCTACACCCTGTTCCTGCACTGCCTCGTCTTCCTGGTGAGCGTGGGCCACGGGGGGTGGGCACTGCCACAAAACACCGCTGCCATCCCTCCCAGGGGGAATTTGGGCTGGTTTAAGGTGCTGTGCCAAGCGAGAGCATTGCAGCGGCTGTGGCAGTGGCTCTGGGACACAGCACGGGCAGTGTGACTCGGCAGGGACATGGACACGCCAAGGAACATCCCCTTGGTTCACAGGGGGGAATCCCACCCTGGGACTGTGGTGCCCCAGTGCCAGGAGCTCACGTGGAGCTCAGCACATTCCCTCTGCTTAGTGAGAAGCAAAACTTCGGTTCATTGTTGTGAATCTAACACCACAGGTGATTTTAGGAATAAAACACATCCCCCTGAGCCCACCCTGCCTGGCTCTAGACCACAGCAATTCCACCTTCCTGTTCCTGGTGCACCTCCTGCTCATCTGCTGCCTCTCCAGGGATGAGCTCTGGCTCTCCCCGTGTTCCTCACATGCCCTGTGGCTCTGTTTTAATCTCGTTTTCAAGTTTCCCCAACTGTACATTGAAAGTAGAGAAGTTTGGTAGGAATGGAGGCTTCAGCCAGCCCGAATCTCCTGGGATTTTGTCGTGGTGCAAACTCCTCCTGTATCCTTGCACAGTTGCAGGGAGTTTATTTGTCATTTCAGGGAGGAAAAGAAAGCCAAACAAATCATCAATAATTAAACGAGGAAACGAGATGAAAGCCAAATCAGAACAATATTTCTGTCCTGATCTCAAAGTTATTTTGGTGAGGAAAGGAGCAAAGGAAATAAAAAGTTAAACATCATTAAACTTTAAAGCTCTAACCTAAAAAAAAAAAAAAAAAAAAGGAAAATTCATAAATATTACATGGCTGGAATGATCTTACATCATCTAGACACAAAAGGGCCTGAAATGCAGCACCCAGCCCTGCCTGGGCACAAACTGTGTCCCGCAGGGCACTGGGTGAAGCCTCTGCTCCTCCATCCCCATGGTGGGAGTGACATCTCTGCCACTGATCCTGGGAGACTTTAATGAACCCTAACTGGGAGGCCTGCTGGTGGCTGTTTGTGCAGCTGGAGTGATTCCCTGGTGACAGCAGCTTACAAATCCCCACGGCTTGAATGGTTCAATCAGGGATGGAGGGCTTCTCCCTCTCCCCAAATCCCAGCCCTGCCTGCTGCCTCCTCAGAGCACAGCCCCGGCATGAAAACACAGTGGCACGAAGGTAGAAAGGAGTCAGGCCAAGCAGTGACCTTCCCTAAGCCTGTTCCAAAAATACATCTCCATCCCTGGGCAGCCCTGAGCCTTACCCCGAACCACCACAGCCAGAGCAGCGCTGTCCCAGTAAAAATAACCCACTGGGAAAGGTCATCCTGACCATCCTGAGGGCAATGGAACACGCTGGGGTTCCCTGTGCTGGGGATCTCAGAGTTTGGGTGGGAAGGGACCTTTAAGATCCTCCAGTCCCACCCCTGCCATGGCAGGGACACCTCCCACTGTCCCAGGTTGCTCCAAGCCCTGTCCAGCCTGGCCCTGGACACTTGCAGGGATCCAGGGGCAGCCACAGCTTCTCTGGGCAACCTGTGCCAGGGCCTGCCCACCCTCACAGGGACAATTCCTTCCTGATACCAAATCTAAACCTACTCTCTGTCAGTTTGAAGCCTTGTCCTGTCACTCCATGCCCTTGCCCAAGGTCTCTCCCCAGGATGGGACGGCAGGGATGGGATGGAGGTGGGAGCAGAGCTGATCCCATTCCTTCCCTCGCAGGTGCTCTACAAAACCGCCTGGAGCGAGAGCGTGGGACGGGACTGCGCCGCCTTCTGCGCCAAGAAGTGAGTGGGGACAGGCTGGCCCGGGGCTTGTTTGGCCAGGGCTTGGGGGTCTGCAGCAGATTTTTTGGGCAGTCCTGGAAACGAGGCAAATTAATTGGGCTCTAAACCCCCCTGAGGATGGCGGGGAGGAAAAGTTCACAGATTGAACTGCTTGTGTTCGGTCGGGGGTTCTCCAAATCCTGGGGGCAGTCCTGGCCCAGGAGGAATCCTGATCGAGGCAGATGTGATCCTGGAGAGCTGGGTCAGACCCGTGCCAGGATCCCAGCTCCCTGCTGGAAGCAGAGGGGGTCAGTATCCTCCAGGTGCTTATTATCCTCCAGGTGCTTATCCTCCTGGGATGACCCTGGGAGTGGGAGCAGCTCCTGCTCGGCTGCCAGAGCACTCTGACTAACGTGGCTCTGCCCTCTCCCCAGGTACGCTGACCACCTCCACGAGTTCCACAAGAACGGGGACGCTGCTGACATGTGGCAGTGACAGCTGGACAGGACCCTGCTCCCTCCCTCCCGCAGCAGGAGCTGTCCCGCCAGCTGCTGTCCTGTAGCTTTGCTTTCTGCTTCGTAGGATGAAGATTCCCCCCCTGCTCCCACCCTTGGAATTAAAAGCCTCAGCTAAGGGAGAATCATTTTCCAGCCCTGGAAGGGCTGCAGCAGTTCCTGTGCTCAGCTGATGTCCCAGAGAGCTCAGACTTTACCAAAACACGTGGAAAATGCAAGATCAGAGGGACTCCTCCTCCCACATCCTCATCTCTCCCCCAGTTTGGTATCCAGTGCAGCACTGGGTGGGCTAAATCTGGCCAGAGATGGGGAGGAGAAGCAGCCTCCTGAGCCTGCATTTTCGGGTGTTGTGCTGTTTGAGAATTCCTATTTCACTCCAGCTCCGGGGCCCTCCTGCCCGTGCTGCTGGGCACTGGAGATGCTCCTCTTGCCCTGGAGCCCTCGGTTTGGGAACAGTCAGGGATAGTTAGGGCTTAAAGGGCATGAAGGGAGGTGCTGCTGGTCAGGCCTGACCTCACAGAGATGCTCCAGACTCTCCTTGCTGAGACGTTTCTGACTCTTAGGAAACCGCAAGTCAAATCAAGCAGCTGCTGGTGATTGGGTTTGCTGGGTGATGATCAGTGGGCTGCTAATTTGGGTTGATTTGGGGAGGCAGAGGTGATAGGAGATGCTCCAGTTGAAAAGAGCAGGTCCCAGCAACTCCTTTTCCTGCTGTGGCCACATGGAGAGGGAAGGTATTAGCTTGTTAACGTGGTTCTCAATTAAAATTCCCCTCTGTAGACAGGAGAATAGCGTTGCTCCCAATTAATATTTCATTGCAGACTCACATCTATTCCCATTCCCGTTGCTGGGAAGCCAAGGCCTCTAACGGAGCGTGCAGGCAGGGAGAGGCTTCACATCTGCCACGGGCAGCCAGGGTTTATTTATAGGAGCTGTGGCTGGCGGCAAAATGTAAAATACTCATAAATTGAAGGGAAGGATAAACCCCGAGGGACCAACCTGCACCTGCCCTGCTCGGCACAGGGAAAACCGAGCCCAAAGGGAAGGGAAGCACCCCCAGGATGCCAAGGAGGAGTTGCTGCCGTGGCTGGGGCTCTCTTCTTCTTCTCTCTTCTCCCCCACCTCAGATCTGGGGGAGATGAGCTTTGGCTGCCTGAAATCAGTAGCTGGGAAACACGATCCGGGGAAGGGTGGGCTGCTTGTTGGGGCTTTGTTGGGAAGGTTAAAATTGCTTTTTTTAGCAGCTGTATGTGATGTCTTGGAATTGCAAAACTTCTGCAGCTATTCACACTTGTACTCCTCATAAATGACTTAAAATAGATGTCAAGTTCTGTTGGACAAGTGATAAAATAAACTTAGCCATGCATTGACTGGGTGGCTTTTGTGCTCCACTTCCTTTTTTATTTTTTTTGGACTTTTGATATTAAACAACTGCGAAATGTCCTGCTCCAGTCCAAGGGCAGAGTGTGCAGCTAATTTTAGAAAGCCATTACAGCAGCTAAAGGCAGTGATGTCTCGCAGCGCTGGGGAGGGCAGGACCTCTGTCCCCATGAGCTGGAGCTGATGCTCCAGCTGCCACGAGCATCCCAGGGGCCTGAGGAAGGCTCTGGGGAAGGAGGGACCACGGGAACTGAGCCCAGGCAGCTCCAAACCCTGAGATATTCCGGATATCCCCGCGTGGCTGTTGGCTCCAGCTGCACGGTGTAAATTTGCCTGGCTAATTTTGGTGAGCTGGTTATGATCCCTCTGTTCCTCAAGCTCCTTTTTCCTTGCTTTTCCAGCCCTGGCAGCGCTGGGCTGCTCTGGGTTTTAGGCACAGCTTCCTGTGGCCAAGCCCAGCAGTGCGAGGGGGTCTGGGGAGGGCAGGAGCTGTTCCCCCACCACGAGGAGCCTCTCTGCCAGAGCTTTTCCAGCCCCCCGGGATCCCTGGGCCTTGCCAGTCCCCTGGAGCTGCTGAATTTCATCCCTCAGGCAGAGCTGTCGCCTCCTTCCATCCAAAATAAAAATGACAAGCTCACTGATTTGTCCCAAAATCCCTCCCGGGGAGGGCAGGCATTAGATGTGAGCTGTTGTTTTCTCCTCTAATCTCACGCTTTTGCAGCCTCCAGCAGCTCCCATTGCCATGGCACAGCCCTGCCTGTCCAGCTCACCTCGGCTGGCCCATCCCAGCCCCGGTGACCTTAGGGCAGCCAGGGGATGTCCAAGTGTCCGGGGCAGCTCCCGGGAGTCAGCTTTGGCTGCCAAACCCTCTGTGCTGGGACAGCCTGAGCTGGGGAGGGCTCTCGGGTCACTGCCCAGAGCCTCAGCCAAGTTTTCAGAGCTGCTTCCCGGAGATGTGCTGGAGGTGCTGAGCTCCAGGGGATCCTGGTGATTCCCAGCAGAGCCGAGTGTGCCGAGACAGCTGCTGGGTGTTTCTGCACAGAATGGAACGAAATCCTGTGGGTTTGGTGCCTGGGGAGGTGCCCTGCATGGGAGGGGTGTCCTTGAGTGGCCAGGGACAGGGAGATGGCTCCTCCAGTCCCCAACACCTCCTGGCACCCCCAGCCAAGCTCGGAAGTGCTGGCAGTGCTGTGTCCAAGCCTTTCCTCCAAAAAATGAAGCCCCAGTGTGCCCTGAACCCCATTTTCAGCCAGGCTCAGAGGGCAGCCCCAAAGCACCCCACAGTCTGTCCCTTTCTTGGAGGCAGGGGAGAAGATGGGAATGGATTTTTTTACTAATTTGATTTGAAAACTCCTTTTATCCCTGAGTGATTCAAAAGAAAAGGATTTCAGCGACCCCTTGCTCTCCCTTGCTGTTTTAAATTTAATTACGGGAAACAATTTTAATTAGTATCGACAGATATTCAGGAAAATAATTATGGGCAAACCTGTGCTTCTTATATCTGTTTAACCTGCAAATCTCCTGGCCCATCTCAGAGACCCAGGCTGAATTTCGGGGGTTTATCCGCTGATAAAAGGCTCCCGGGGAAGCTGGGCTGGCTAACAAGATAACAGGCTGCTCACATCTGGGTCACAAGTTCAGTTTTTGCCGTGGGCAAAGGAGACAAGAGAGAAATCAGTGCCAGGATGTGGCCAATCTGTGCGATCAGGGGCTGCACCTCACAGGGGCGAGGGGGCTGCTCCCACTCCAGCCCCGCTCAGAGGATGCTGAGCAGCTCCAGGAGCAGCCGGAGCGCAGGAGAACCGCAGCAGCAATTACGGCAGCGCTATAAAAAACCCAATAATGCGATTTCCTGCAGGTTTCCGTCCGGGCGCCTCATCCCTGCGCTCCGGTGGCTGCTGGCAGCGGGGCCCGGAGCCGCTGTCGCACAGGAGGGCACCGCGGTCGTGATGGAAAGGGAGATCGATGGCTCCGAGCGCGGCTGGAGGCAGCGCAGGATGCCAGCGAGACTCCGGAAAGGAGAGGAAGACACAAACACAGGCAGGGACGCGCCGCCAGAGCGGGTTATTGCGAGTTCAGGGGGTAGCCAGTGTGGGGGTAAACAGAGCGGGGCAGGGTCAGCACATGGGCACAGCCCACGCAGGAAAAAGGGGGATGAGGTAGAAGGCGTTTGGGTGTCTCCATAAAAGCGTGGGCACAGCCCCTGTGGGAAAAAAATAGGGAATACATAAGGGGTTTGGATATCTGGGACTTGGATATCTGGAGATACCTGGGGTTTGGATATCTGGGGTTTGGATATCCGGGGTTTGGATATCTGGAGATACCTGGGGTTTGGATACCTGGAGTTTGGATATCTGGGATTTGGATATCCGAGGTTTGGATATCTGGAGATACCTGGGGTTTGGATACCTGGGGTTTGGATATCTGGAGATACCTGGAATTTGGATATCTGGGATTTGGATATCCGGGGTTTGGATACCTGGAGATACCTGGGGTTTGGATATCTGTGGTTTGGATATCTGGAGATACCTGGGGTTTGGCTATCTGCCAGAGCAGGCTGGCCATAAGTATTTATTTTTTGAAATGTGGCTCTGATTATCCGCGGTAAGCAGGCAGGGGAATGGTGGTGCTGCATCTCCACCGCTGGATGCCTTTAAATCACGGCTGAACATCTGTCTTGAAGACATGCTCCAGTTCAGCCAGGACTCAGAGCCAGGCGGCAGGAATTGTCATCCAAGGGTGAACATCGCTGCGATCCACGAGCCCTCATCGCTCTCATCGCTCCCCGCACCGATGGAGCAGACAGAACTGCTGGTTTGGGATGGGCTGTGCTAAAAAGGACGGCAGGGTTTGGGTGCTGGGAAGTCCCTTGGCCGTGGTGCTTTTCCCGATGCTGGGACACCGCGGGAGAGGGGACAGCAGCCAGCGAGGGATGCGGGATCACAGCGGGGTCATCCCAGCCATGGGCTGGCACCAACCCCACCTCTGCCACGAGCTCCGACAACACGGGAGCCCCCGAACCCCGCTAACAGGGACCCCTAAGAGGGATTCCCGGCAAAATCCCCTCTCCAGCAGGCGGAGGAGGCTCCCCAAGCCGCAAGGTGCCGGCTGGTAATCAGTTTTATTGCTTCCTGTTGTGCGAGACATCTGATGGCAGCCCGGGCCCAAAGCTGGTGCGGCATATGGAGTGTCCCCTCCCTCCTCGTCCCCCTCCTCCTCCTCATCACAGCCTCCCTGGGGAGCTCTGCAGGCTCTGGCAGCTCCGGGGGGAGCGGAAGGATGTCCATCTCTCTCCCCCGCCCCCAAAAGCCCGATCCCATCAGGGCAGGGAAGGCTGAACGAGGCACACGAGGTGGGAATGCTGAGGGGCTGCGGGCAAGGACCCTCGCCAGGGGATCCCTGAGGGGACAGCAGCCAGGGGGTCACCCCAACCCCAACCCCAGCCCTTCTCCTTCCAGCGCGGAGACCCTAAACTCGGGGTGTTTGGGCACCCCACTGCCCCCCGGGCAGAGCCACAGCCCTGGGATGTCTCTTGTGGCCCCGAATCTCCATCCCCAGGGGCAGCGGGGGTGGCCAAAAACAGCCCCGGAGGGAGCGGGAGGGAACCCGCGGGGCTTTGGCCACAATCCCCATCTCCCCGGGCCGGGTAGGGCTGGGCTGACACCACCGGAGGTTCTGCAGGAGCTGAGCATCCCCCTGGGACCCCTGCGAGGGCGAGGGGGCGATGCCAGGTGGCATTTATGGGATGGGGAGTGGTCCCGGGATGGCGCGGCAGCAGTCCGGCTCTGGGATGCACCCCCGGCACACCGCGCCCCGAATTGCCCTGAGCACGGAGGATTTGGGGGCTCTCAGGTGCCTGTCGCCATGGAAACCTTCTCACGGCGCTGGTCCAGGCTGCGCCTGCCGGAGCTGTGCCTGCCCGAGGGGATGCTCAGGTGAGGCTCGGGAAGGTGATCCTGCAGGGTCCAGCTGCAGCAGGAGGAGGCAAGGGTCCCTGAGAGCCTCCTGGGTAAAGAGAGGGCTCTGGAGGGAATAGTGGTTTTTATTTTTGATAGCCTCGTGGTGGTTTTAGAGGCTTGGTGGAGATGTTTAGCACAGAGGAGGGCTCTGGGCTGGACCCGCCTGAATGATCCCACTGATGTCCCCTAAAGCCTTGACTTTTGGGGGACAGGGAGTCAGCAGTGCAGCCCCCTCATACCCCCCTGCCCAGCCAGGAAAGGCTCCTTGCCTTGAAAAAACTGCCTTTGTTCTGCAAACCCTCCCCTCTGCAGCCTGATCCCATCGAACATCCCCCAGAACAGGGAGTGGTTTGGGATTGGGGTGGGAGCAGGCAAGGCCTTGCCATTCTCCTGCAGAGAAAAAGCCCCTCGGGGTTGCATTGATGGAGGGGGCTCTAACACCACCCCCAGGAGCAGATGCTGCCAGTCCCGGGTGCCTGGGGGCAGCATGGGACCTGTCCTGTCCCCCTCCTCTGGGGTGACACCTCTGTGGTGTCCCCCTCCGCTGGGGTGACCCAAAATGCCCTCACTGACCACCCTCCAGTGGGAACTGGGATTTTCCAGGGCTTTTTCCCAGTTCCCCTGCACACACCAGCCCCTGCAGGTTCCCAGAGCTATGGAATTTCCCCGGCTGCTGCTGTGGCCCACGTGGCTTCATTTTAGGAACTTCTTTGAGGGCACTGTGTCCACCAGCCCTGCTCCTCACACACACCTTGCCTGGCTCCCCCCAGGCTGCCCAAAAGATGGAAGAAGCATTCAAAGCTGAGGGAAGGTTGGGATTTTGGAGCTGCTAACATTTTTAAGAGCTGCTCTGAGCCCAGGCAACGATGGGTTTTTCTTTAATATTTAATGCTTTTTTTTCCTTTTTTTTTTATTGAGCACATGTGCAAGGAGCATTCAGAGCTGCTGCAGGAGAGCTCAGCACTGCAGGAACACCGTGGCCAGCCTGACCCAGCAGCGTGGGGCTGCTTCAAAGCCAAGGTTGCCAGAAGGGCATTTCCCAGCCTGTAGGAAGAGCAAAACCCTGGAAAACTGCAATAAAAAAGCCACTTGGACTAGCACACAGGAAATGCTGGGGAGAGGATCCCGCACAGCAAAGATCAGCCCTTTGCCAGCAGGAGCAGCACGGTTTTCCCCATGGTTTGCAAGGAGCTGCTGTCGTGCTGCAGTGTTTGCAAGTGAGAAAGGTGAAAGCCCTTTTTGTGTGCCTGAAATCTCCGGGGTTTGGCTCCTGCTGGCTGGAGCAGCAGCACGGAGGAGTTCACAGCTGTGGGATACCCAGGAAGGGCAAGGGGGAAGGGTGTGATCGGGGACAGACCCAGGGATGTTGCCCTGTGGCCCTCAGGGTGCACAGCCCCAGCTGGGAGCCCTGAGCCTGTCCCCAGGCAGAGGCCACCAAAGAGATGCAGCTGCAGGAGGCAGCTGAAGGGTGATGCTCCTGGAAAAACCCTGTCCAGGGCAGCACAGCCGCTCAGGAGGTGTGGGGAGGGTCTAGAAGCCTTTTCGTCCATGGTCTCCGTGCAGGCAAAACAAAGCTCTGACACCATTTCTCAGGCACAGCCCCAGCAGAGCAGAGCAGCACAAAGAAAAGGGATGTTGAAGAGACAATCCGCAAGCAGCTGATAACCTCTGACCTCTGCCTGCAGAACCAGGAGGGGATTTGGAAGAGAAGGTGCAGAAGGTGCCAGTCCTGCTGGGAGAGACACAGACCTGGTCACCCCAGCATGGCCACAGGGGACAGAGCCCTGGGGTGAGAGGAGGAGGAGCAAACACATCGTGGTTTTGGGGTTTTTTTTGAGGACTGGTGTCTGTGTGTTGCCTTTCGGCTGGTAGAATTATGAGGCAGACAGAATTAAAAGGGGTAAAAGGGTTTTACTTCAGTATTTTAATAGGATCCGAGGTGCTCAGCTCCTCAAAGGTGGAACATGCTGATGCACACCCCGAATAATGTGGATACAATTTTATGGACTTTGCAAATTAGTATATCTGTCTAAAATCTTCCAACAGGAAACTTAATAAATGAAGTAATGTCCCCCTATTTTAAGAATTCACCCCTTAAATGAGGCTAAACTCAGTTTACAAAACATGTTCCATAGAGAAGGTTTCAACCAAGTTTGAAACCTCAAGTTTTTGATAGCACAGAGCACTCTGGCCTCTGACTGTGGATGTTTGGTCTTTCTGCCCTGCAGAACCCCAAAACTAAGCCGGAATATCAGACCACAAAAACTACAAGCATGTAGGCTAAGGGTGCAAAGAACATATAAAGGGTACAGAAAATTTAAAGAAGGTATAAAAATGTATAAAAGGGTATGTAAAAAGGAAAAAATCATCAGGCCATCAGTGTGCCAGCCCCGACACGGGGCCCTGCCACTGCTCACAGCACTGCACGCTCGGCCAGCTCCCCACCTGTGCCGAGAGGGGCTGGAGCACAGGGACAGCATCGCTTTTCATTTGCATCAGCAGGAGGAAGAGGAGCAGCAGCAGCGCCAGGCTCTGGTGGCTTCCCCCGGAGGAGAGAGGGAAGTGTCCTCGTGGCACTGCTGCTCGGACAATCCTCTCTCAGGTATGGGGACAGGACTCTTGGGGATGGTCCTGTGCAAGGTCAGGGGTTGGACTCGATGATCCCATCCCACTCAGCTTATTCTGTGATTTTATAGCAGGAAAAAAAGTATTTAAATAATATAGAATTCCAGGACAGCACGGGGTCAGTCAAGGAAGCAGGGATGCAGCCGTGTCCCTCCAAACCTGCTCCCGGGAGACACGGAACGAGCACAAAGAGAAGCAGGGCGACAGCATTCCTAGGAGCTCACTGAGCTCCGTCCCAGCAGGATGCAGCAGGAGAGACTTGTCCTTCTTGGAGGAATCAAGATCAGGCAGAACACACTACTGTAGGATGGGAAATGTTGGATTGTGTCTGCTGACACAGAGCTGCACACCTTTTTGCTCCTAATTCATGTCCCAGGGGATGGGACCTGTCCCAGGGGATGGGACAGGTCCCTAATTCATGTCCATCAGGGATGCAGAAGGACCAAGCCCTGAGCCCTTTTTCCATCTGACAGTGAGACTGCACTCCATCCCCACTCACCAACCCCAAATATTACTCCATCCCATCTGAGTCTCTGAGAGGCCACTGAGCGCAGATGTCTGAAGCACAGAAGAGCCGTGGTGTGGTGAGGGACAGGCTGTGTGTGCCAAAAAAGGATGTGGGATGAGCTGGTGGTGCTGAGATTTGCCTGACCACTCTCCAGCATGGCTCATGCACTCATCTGGAACTCTCCATCCCCATCCAAACTCCATTGGTTATCCCCTGGAAAGGCAAGGATGGGATTTGGTCCTGTTTGTGCTTCCCTTTCTGTTTGTACATCCTCTCCCAGAAAATTCCAGCTGGTCTGGCTTTGTTCTGGTCTGTGGCTGGGCTTGTCCATCTCTGAGGTTATCCTGGGAGAGCACCACTCAGCCAGGCCTGTGCAGACACCTTGGGGAAAGGAAAAGCTGCAGAGGAAGCATTATCCCCAGTTTTTGTGTTGAAAGGAAAGGGCTTTGCTCCCTCTCGAAGGTAAATCCTGAGTCGCAGGGTGAGGAGGAGAAGGGAATTTGCACATCAAGGTCTTCCCATCAGCAAAGGCTCCTCCAGCCCCGTGGCTAGGCTGTCACCGCCTGTTTGCCTTCCCTAACACAGCAAATTGTTTTAGAACAATTTCCCCTGCACAAATAAATACAAACCCAAACCGCTATTTCTCCTGCTTTTCTCTCTTTTCCCCTTTCATCCCCGTGACATCTTCCTCCAATAAATCCTCCCCTTCCATCCCATTAGAGCCTGCTCCTGGACAATCTGCAGCTGTGACAGCCCGGGAGATGCCTGGGGCCTGTCTGCCTGGCTGACAGCTCACACACCCCCGGCTTTGCCATGGCATAGAGCGGGCTCTAACTTCCTCTCCAGATTGTCCCTGGGATGCTGGACAAGCCGGGGCCATGGCGAGGATGGGATTAACATCCCAGCTCTGGCGGAGGCGCGGGTGGCGGAGGGCGCGCTGCCGGAGCTGGCACCGCTCGGCAGCCTCCGGGCACAGGATTTCAAGGGCACGTCACGCTCCAGCCGGGATGCTGCCAGCAGCCCTCCCCAGCGCTGGCTGAGCCACTCGCTTGACTCCTTCCAGAGATTTTTTTTTTTTTTTTTTTTTTTTTTTTTCAAAGGCAGCCAATCGCTCCAAGGGAGTCCCGGAGTAATGAGAATTGGCAGGAGCGAGGAGCAGATATTAGGTTTATTCACCACCAGTTTTAAATCATTTAGCATAGCAGAAAGGCCGTGGTTCTGCAGGCAACGTGTTCTGCTTTGCTCCTGTTGTGCTTGCTGTTGAAAGGGTTTAAGGGTGAGTGGGAACAGGGGTGTCTGGGGGGGCTCTGCTCCGTGTCCGTGGGATGAGCAAATCCAGAAAATGGGGACAAGGATTTGAGCCAAAGCTCATCCCCATCCACGGGAGATCCCACCAGCAGCAGGCTGGGACTCATGAAGGATTTTTGTCCCGTTGGAGGCAGCCTGTGGCTTTGGTTTAAAAATAAAGCCTTAAAAAGGCAATTTGGGGAGCTGGCCCGGGGATGCTCTTTGCACAGCAGAACGCGGTTCCTTGGGGATTGCTGAGAAAAGTCGCGGGAGAAGTTAAACTTTCACCCTGGCAATTATTGTAAATCTCTCTGGTCAAGGCCCAGACCTAAAATTAGCCCACGAGCCCTTTTAGAGGTTGGGATTTTTCACTTGATTTTCCAAGTGACCGACCAGCAGCAGAGCCAACCGTGCCCTTCCACACTCAGAGCCCTGGGGTGTTTTTTAATTGCAGCCCCCGTGTTTGATGGAAGCAAGGCCAGGCATTCCAGCCTGGCTTTACACATCCTGAAACAAGCAGCATCCCACGGAGAGAAGGCAGGAGAGAGCCTGTTATGTCCCAGAGCCTTTGCAATCACAAAGCGTTTGTCCTTGTTCATGAAAGCAATCCCAGCCTTTCCCTGAGCTCCTGGTTTTGCTCTCGAGGGATGGTTAGTAAAATCTAGGAGTCAGTGAAAGCTGGGATGATTCTGTTGTGAGTGTGGGGGCAGCCAGATCCCCTGCATGGCCCTGTCCCTTCCAGGATGGTCAGGATGGTCCCGTGGCACCAGCAGGGCACGGCACCAGCCGGGGCTGCCAGCCCCGCTCCGTGCTGCTGCCAGCCCTGCTGCCAATCGATAGCGAGAGCAATGAAAACCTTAATGAAATTCCAGCCTGAGAGACTATTGATTGTGTGTTTTCTTTAAAAATGGATATGAATGGGAGAGAGGCTTTTTGGAGGAGAGGCAGGGGAAGGGGGGGGAGTGGAAACACATTGTCAGCTGCCGTGGGAGGTGGGCAAAGGTGGGTGGCCCAGGCTCTCTGTGAGCATCAACTCATCCCCAGAACACCCCTGGGGAGGGAATAATGGAATTCCAGAAATATTTAATGCTTTGGGTTGGAAGGAACCTTAAGGCTCATCCCATTCCACCCCTGCCATGGGCAGGGACACCTTCCACTAGCCCAGGCTGCTCCAAGCCCCGTCCAGCCTGGCCTTGAAACCATGACCAGCCAGAAGCAGGAGGGAGAGCATCCACCCAAAATCATCACAAACCCAGCCATGACAGAGAAAATCAAGGGTCCCTGTCCCAGTTGTGCCTCCTTGGCAGTGCTTTTGCAATGTCCACCTTGGCCCATGTTTCGTGCTGCTGCCAAAAACACATCCAAAAAAAAAAGTCGTTTAGGAAGATGTTGCTTTGGGGGAAGAAAAAGCAAACTGTGCATCACTGTGCACCAGCCCTACAACAAACCTCCCTCCTTCTTGCTCCACAAACCAGCCTCTTCCCAAAGCTCCCCAGAAAACACCCAGCAGGGTAAGGGGATGGTGGGGAAGCATAATATGTAAATAATAATAATAACAATGACAAAAACCCACTCTCCTCTCTGCCTCTTACATAACCATCATTGTCTTAATCCTACAGTTGTTTCACAGAAGTAAAAAGGATTTGTTCCTCCTGCAAATCCCTTTTTTTTCCCCTTTTTTTTTCTTTTTGGTGACTCATCCTTATCCACCCGTGGACATGCCATGGGGAGCCTGTGTAGAGCCCCAGATGCAGCGTGACCCCCAACTCCATCCCTTAAAACTCTCTGGGCTTCCATTCCCCTATCCTGGGGTTTGGTCCATCCTGATTCCCCTTGTCCTGGGTTTCAGCATGTCCTGAATCCCCCGGCAGGGAAAATGCTTGGAGATGGACCCCAAAATTCATCAGCAGCATGACAAAGGCAGGCACTGGGTCCAGACCCCAAACCTCTCCCTGGAGCCACTCCAGTCACATCGCCCTGCCTTGTGCCCCCTGGGAATGTGGTCTGGGGGGATCACCCCAATCCCCTCTCCTGTGCAGTGCGAGGACGGGTGTCGGGTGACAGATGGGGCTGCAGCCCCTCTCAGGGCACCGGGCTGCCCTGCCAGGATTTGGGGCTCTGGGGGCACGAAGACTTGGCACCTTGAAAATTTAGGGTGCTGCCCAAGGATTTGCAGCGGTCCGGGAGGTTTGGGGCGCCCGTCTGAGGATTTAGGGCTCTGCTGCGGATTTGGGGCGGCCCCGGGGGTTTGGGTGTCCCCCGCTACTTGGGGCTCCCCCGCAGGCACGCCCCCGCGGTGGCACGGATCGCTGTCCCCTGTGCCGGGGGTCCCCAGGAAGGGCACGGATCGCTGTCCCCTCGGCCGGGGGTCCCCAGGAAGGGCACGGATCGCTGTCCCCTCGGCCGGGGGTCCCCAGGAAGGGCACGGATCGCTGTCCCCTCGGCCGGGGGTCCCCGGGCGGGCACAGATCGCTGTCCCCTGTGCCGGGGGTCCCCAGGAAGGGCACGGATGGCTGTCCCCTGTGCCGGGGGTCCCCGCGGTGGCACGGATGGCTGTCCCCTGTGCCGGGGGTCCCCGGGCGGGCGGAGCGGCGCGGTTCGGGCGGGGGCGGCGGCGGGCGGGGCCCTTTAAGGCGGCGGGGGCGGTGCGGGGGGCGGTGCTGCCGGGGGCGGGGGGCGGCCGGGCCGGGCAGAGCCGAGCGGAGCCGAACCGAGCGGAGCGGAGCAGCGAGCGCGGCCGGGTGAGCGCATCCTCGGTACCGGCACCGGCACCGGCACCGCAGCGGCGGGCGGGGGGGCGGAGGAGGGGGAGGGTTATTTTTCCCGGTTATTCCCCCCCGTTCAGAGCGGATCCCCCCAGCCGGGGGAGGGTCCCGCCCCCCCCCTCCCGCCGCTGCGGCGCGGTGCGTTCGGGAGGGTCCCCCGCCGCCCCCTCCCCTCCCCTCGCACGGCCGGGCCGGGGGCTGCCGCCGCCCCCCGCCCCCCGGCTGGGTCAGCCCCCGTTCCCGGTGAGCATCGCCGCCGCTCTGGGCGGCCCCGGGCCCCGCGGGGCGGGGGGCGGCCGTGGGGCAGAGCCGGCCCGGCCCGGTGCGCCCGGGAGCCGCGGGGCTGGGCGCTGCGCCGATGGCTCGGGCCCCCGGCCGTGGGGCTGCCCTGGGCACGGGGCTGTGCTCCGGGGATGGGGGGCTGCCCGGGGCAGGGCTTTCCCCTGGGGCTGGGGGCGGCAGCGGTGGGTTGGGCTCCCCCGGCCGTGGGGGCTGCCCCGGGGGGCGCGGGCAGCACGCAGCCCCCCACACGGATGCTCCCTGCTTTTCGATCAGTATTGTCTGCCTGTGTTTGCACAGAGGCGCAGGCTGCTCTGGAGGGGTCGCG
Organism: Acanthiza pusilla; assembly: GCA_036630365.1. NCBI lineage: Eukaryota > Metazoa > Chordata > Aves > Passeriformes > Acanthizidae > Acanthiza > Acanthiza pusilla. The sequence continues at coordinate 5,249,594 of JAXCHO010000048.1, forward strand.
GGGGCCCCTGGTCCCCCCGAGGACGCTCTGCCCCCGTCCCCGCGGGGCCCTGGGGACACTCGTGGGGTGGCTGCGGCTCCCGAGCTTCCTCCAGCCTGGGCAGCACCACGGGAAGGCCTTTGGGCGGCTTAGGGGACTTTCTGCCTGGCCCTTGTGCTGATTTCTGGTTTTGGTGAAGTCAGGCTGGAGCCCAGCAGGACTGTGGCTTGGGGGAGGTGAGATGTGCCTGGGGACATTGCTCTGGCTCCAGGGCCTGACAGCCTAAACCTTTGCCTTGCAGGTCCCTCCCTCCAAGTCGGTGTGGTACTTCCTTCCAGCGTGGAAATTGATCGGTTGAAGTTATGCGTTTGACCCGCAAGAGCCACGCTGCTGGTGCTTCGGGGATCTTGTGAACTGGAACGGGAAAAGAGGTAAAAACCTCTGTCCACCCAGCACCCTGCCCAAAATCCCTCAGAGGCCCTGCTCCTGTGTCTTTGAGTGGATGAGGAGCAGCTGAGGGTGCTCAGCCTGAAGGAAAGGAGGCTCAGGGGAGACCTTCTTCCTTTCTTCAACTCCCTGGAAGGAGGTTGTAGCCAGGTACAACTGACTAGACAAGAGGAAATGGCCTCAAGTTATGCCCAGGGAGGTTTAGTTGGATATTAGGAAAAATCTCTTCACTGAAAGGATTGTCAGCCTGCCCAGGGCAGTGGTGGTGTCACCATCCCTGGAAGATTTAACAGACATGCAGATGTGGCACTTGAGGACATGGTTTGGTGGTGGCCTTGGCAGTGCTGGGGGAATGGTTGGACTCAATAATCTTAGATGTGTTGAATGTCTTCCAAATGATTCTAAGGTTGCTCAGAACTCCCCTCCATGGGGCTTTTTGGTTTGGTTTGTTGAGAGAGTGGAGAAGAACCATGGACATCTGGGGACGCCTTTTTAAATAGGGCTCATGCTCCTAAACCACACAGGCTCTCCCAAAATGCTGAGCCCACCTTGCTGGGGAGGGGGAGGTCATGTTTGTACAGACAGGTGGGTGTGTGCTGCCAGGAGATCTGCTCCGATGGGATGGCGATCTCTGGGGCCTTCCCTCTGTCCTTCAGTGGTATTTCCCAGTGTCTCACCATCACTGTGCCACTGCAGAGGAGCCCAGGGCGCCCACTGAACGATTTCTAAAAAAGCTGTGTAATTCTCTCTGCTCCAGCTTGGGAAGGTCACAGGTTTGCCTGCCCTGCATGGTGTCTCACCCAGCACAGTGACCATTCCCCTGTGCCATCGAGGGGGTGAGGCAGCCCTGGTCCCCTGTCCCTGTCTGCTCAAGGCTTTGGGGTTAAAATCACCACCTCCCAAAAGCATGAGCCCCTCAGCTGGCTCAGGGCTGCAGTGGCTGCTTGCCTGCTCTTCTGGCTGCACCCCTGGGCCATTGGGTCTGTCCCCTCTTCTCCTGCACTGCGAGCACATCTCGTGGTCTTGTCCAACCTCCTCTTGTCCTTCCTCCTTGGAGGTAGAACACCCTCTCTTCAAGATGAGGATGTTGCTGGCTAAAGCCTTTCCTCTTCCTCTTCCTCCTCTTCATCTTCCCAGCAGAGGCAGAGGAAGCAGATGATGGTTGCACATCTGCTGGCCCTGCTGACTCAGGCTGGCTGGGATGCCCCAGGGCAGTGCTTCCAGCCCTGGGGCTCCTGGCATCATTCCCCTCCTGCCTGTGGGTGCCCTCACTTGACCTCGGCAGCTTTCCCTGCCCGTGGATGCCAGTGAGGTGGTGGGAAATGGGTTAGAGACTTGTCCCTGGCTTGGTGATCCACTTCCTTGTACAAGCAGAGGCTGGCAGAGGGACCTTGGGGGCCCTGCCACCACAGGGAGCAACTGGTGCGCTCCCAGAAATTGAATCCCAGCTGGCTCCATCGCAGTGGAGAGAAGGAGAGATCATCCCTAAAGGGAAAACTGCATCCCACACCTGATTTTTGCTAAAGGGGAAAACCAGAAGGGCTTGGAGAATCTGCTTGTTGGGCACAGGGTCCATGTTTGGGATGAGACTTGACTGGAGCCCTGCATCCATCCACACACATGGGAGACAGGAGAGGGGCCCAGTGTGCATCCACCCCAGAGTCCCCCTGGGAAGATGTTTGTGCCCTGCTCCACTGGGACCTGGCAGCACTCGGGCCCTGGGGCAGGAGAGGGGCTGCAGTGGCATCCCAGAGCTGTGGGAAAAAGGATGGCAAAGTTGGACACAGCCACGAATCCCTCTGGCGTGGGCATGGCCATGCTGGGTACGAAGCTCTGCCTGCCATCCCTGCACAGTGAAGGGAAAAAGGATACTTGAGGTTGGATCTCCAGCCAGGGTTGGCAGCTGTAACACGGCGTTTTGGCATCATCTGGTTGGGGGGGGGTTTCAAAGCCCACTGGAATTTTTATTTTGCTTAATACACCACTTAAGCAATTAGCAGTGATTGTAGCAGTCCTGGGTGAGGCGCTGGGTAGAATTGAATTTCCCCAGCTCAGATACCATTAGGCAGCAGTTTAAGGCTGTTTGCAGGCGGGTATGAGACAGTGATGCGTGTGGGGAATTAGATCTGCAACGTAAAAAAAGAAAAAAAAAAAACATAATAAGAAAATTTCCTACAGAACAGTGTAATTTTATCTCCTGTTTATTATGTGCTGCAATTGAAAAACAGTCTTAGGGGGTTCTCTGACATCATGATGGGGGATCCCCAGTGATGACTGTGCTGTGTCCATCAGGATTTGCTTTGCTGAGCATCCAGCCAGCTCTCTCCCCAAAAGCACCCAAGGAGCCCCTCCATGGCACAGCAATCCCCAGGGCAAGGCTAATCTCTCTAAAAGAGTTTGCACTTGCTTTGGGAAGTGCAGATGGGTTGATGCTGCAGGGCTTTTTCTGTACATCCACAGCATTTTGGGTGCGTCCAGGAGTGGGGGTGAGCAGGTAAATCTCCTGTTGTTCGGCATTTTGAGTCCAGGAAGGGTCTGCCCACAGGTACCAGGTCAGTGGTTAATGTATAACAGGTGTGAGGACACTGCACCCACAGCACAGCAGCCTGAGGGGGATGGATGTGCAAATAGTTTTCCGAGGATGGGAAGGAGAGAGGAGGAGGAGGAGGAGGAGGAGGGTTTTGTTGTGGGATGAGGAGCGGAAGGAAATCGAGGCTTAGCGAGGGAAATGTGAGATTGCTTGGTTGGGGACAGGGCTTGTGCTGCTCCTCGGGGGAGGCTGTGCTATTGTGGTGGTTAAAAATAGACTTTGGACTGGGTGGTTTTCTGTGGGAAGCTCTCTGGCTGGAGATAGGCACGTGAGGTGGCATCCAGGTGGGGGGGGCATGGACAACACCCCCTGGCCTCCTCACGTAAAGCTGTATTTTTATTTTTTTTTCCAATAGCTTTTCCTTTGGGGAATTGGGGAGTTGTCTCTGCTTTAATCCCAGACACAGCACGCTGCCTCCAAGCCCCAAGCTACACCAAAGCTTTGCTGATCATATCACTGCACCCTGGGGACCCTGTCCCCACAGCTGAGGTGTCCCCCAGGTCCCACCCCTGGGTGATGCTCCAGTCCCGTGCATGGGATGGCAGAGTGGCTCCCTGGATGGAATTACTCAGGGAAAAGATTATCTAAGGTCCAGTGGATCTTATCTATGAACTTGTCTTTATTTTCCAGCAGCTGTCAGCATGGGAGGTACAACGTCCACTGCAGCGGATTTGGGACGGGAGGGAGAGGAGCAGCCCTCTGGTATGGTCAGAGGGGTGGGAAATGGTTTTACTGGAGTTTTTACTCAGGTGTTACTGGGGGGCTCTCATGGGTCCATTTGCTTATTCGCAGGAGTGGTGGGGCTGGCTGGGATATCCATCAGGATATCACACAGACTCCTTATGTGCAAGAGGGGTGGGAAAAGGGTCATTTCTTGCCCATTTTCCTTTTGAAGATGTGTCCCTTCAGTGCTTGCACCCCAAAACCCTGCCCTGGCCATCCAGCACTGCTGGCTGCTTTGCAGCATCTGCTTTGAGAGGTGGTCTGACTGATGCTGTGGCCAGTGGGACCCCTCACTGGGCAGCAGAAAAAGGTATGAGGAACCTTTTCCCTCCAGGAAGTTGTTTTCTAAGCTGCAGGTGACAGGTGGGCCCTGAAGTGCATCTGGGCAGGGAGTCAAAACATGCACCTACTGAGGGATTGGTTCAAGGCAGGTGGTTTGGCCATAAAATTTGAGGCCACAATGCTGTTCAATTAATATTTTAGTGGGATGGACAGTAAATGAGAGGAACAAATATTGTTTCCATTTCTGTCTGGTTCAGCCAGCCAGTCTGATTTAAGATCAAAATAGTATAAATAGTACAAGGAGTACTGAGGAGTATGGAGAGCAATCAGCTTCTCCCACCCCAGGGCTGTGGTCAGGGATCCCCGGGGATGTGAAAGGCACGAGGCAAGTGACTTCTGCTTTTGTTTCCTATGCTTTTCTCTTCCTCAGCTCAGCTCTTTTGGGTCTTGAGGGCTGGGAAGGGTCCTCAAGGTGACAAAGGGAAGTCACTTGGTCTTTGCATCCTTCAGGTCTCAGCTGTGGAATGCCTCAGCTCCGAGGCATCCCCATCCCGCTGAGCATCCCCATCCCACTGTGTGCATCCCCCATCCCGCTGAGCATCCCCATTCCACTGTGCCTCCCCATCCCGCTGAGCATCCCCATCCCACTGTGTGCATCCCCATCCCACTGTGTGCATCCCCCATCCCGCTGAGCATCCCCATCCCACTGTGCCTCCCCATCCCACTGTGCCTCCCCATCCCACTGTGTGCATCCCCCATCCCACTGAGCATCCCCATCCCACTGTGTCCATCCCCATCCCACTGTGCCTCCCCATCCCACTGTGTCCATCCCCATCCCACTGTGCATCCCCATCCCACTGTGCATCCCCATCCCTCTGTGTGCATCCCCCATCCCACTGAGCATCCCCATTCCACTGTGCATCCCACTGAGCATCCCCATCCCACGGTGCATCCCCATCCCACTGAGCATCCCCATCCCACTGTGTGCATCCCCATCCCACTGTCCATCCCCATCCCACTGTGTGCATCCCCATCCCACTGTCCATCCCCATCCCACTGTGTGCATCCCCATCCCACGGTGCATCCCCATCCCACCGTGCATCCCCATCCCGCTGAGCATCCCCATCCCGCTGAGCATCCCCATCCCGCTGAGCATCCCCATCCCGCTGAGCATCCCCATCCCACTGAGCATCCCCATCCCAGTGTGTGCATCCCCATCCCAGTGTGTGCATCCCCATCCCAGTGTGTGCATCCCCATCCCACCGTGCATCCCCATCCCGCTGAGCTCGCACAGCAGGAGCAGGGATGGTGCCCTCGCTTCTCTCCTGCCATCAGCCCCAGCCTGCTCGCTGTGCCCCAGTGTCCCCGAGGCCAGTCCCCTTCCCGATTTTAGCTGTGCGGGTAGGCTCCAGGCTCCCTGGGGAGCTGCCAGAGGGGCTGCCTGCCAGGAGCATCACCTCGGGGGGGCCGGGGGGTATCGCCTTGCGCTGCGACCTGCTCGTGACTCGGGGATCTCCTCTGGCACGGCACGCTTAGGTCAGGCGCTTTTCTGGGGGAGCAGGTGCCTGGGTTTCCTCGTGTCATTCCCGCGGGATCGGGATGACCAGCTGGGCCTTTGAGTGGCATCGATCTTGCTGGAAGCCGAGCAGCCTTGCAGGACTGGGACAGCCGGGGCTGGGATCTCCTTCCCCAGCAGCCAGGGCTTTGCTGCACACCCTCCTGCCCTGGCTTTTCCTTTCCCCTTGCTCTCTGCCTTGGCCCCAGGAGTTTTCCCACCCAGAGGAGGTGCAGGGATGGAGAGATTCAACTTGCCGCTCACAACCTCCAGCACACAGTGCTTTTCCCCACTGAGTTTCAGATCACTTTGTCCCAGCCTGGCTGCGCTGCGCTGGGTGGAAGGGAAACATCTCTTTATTAGGGTTGTTTCCTTAAATAAAGCCATCGGAGCCAGCGCTGGGCAGGCTGTGCTGGGCAGGCTGCGCTGGCCATCCCATGACCGGTGTTGCGCATTCGGGTTATTAACACCTCATTAGGTGCTGGTTCCTCCCCACGCCTCTGGTTCAGCAAATCCCAGCGGCTTTGTTGTTGCTCCCTGACTCCTGCTTCACCGGGGAGTTGTTTTTTTATGGTCTCCTGCGCTTCTGCTGACAGTTTAAATTTCATTGCTTCTTGAGGTCAGTTAGCTTTGCTTTGACTTTCAGATTGTTCTGCGTGCCCCGCACCGGAGCAAGGGATGCCTCAGCACACCTTGAGGTGTCCCAAATCGCTGCCATCACCTGCCATCCCAGCCTGGGTTTCTACCTGGCAAACCCCAGAAATGCTTTATTTTTGTCTTCTCTTTTTAAATCTTGACTCAGTTTCCCAAATGACAGCGGCAGCAAGCACAGCTCTGCCCTGGGAGGAGTCTGGGGACTTGTGCAGGTGTGTCAGAAGCCTGTCACCATCCTGATGCCATGGTTGCCACTCCATGGCTTCTTTGTGACAACAAAACCTATTTTATATATTTATTTCTCTGTCCTCTTGTGCCACCCAGGCCAGGGACTCAAGGCTGTAGCCCCTGAGCCAGTTCAGAAGTGGGCTGAGGGCACTTCCAAAGGGATCTTGCTCCTTAGAAAGGTGCCTGGAGGGTGCTGCAGCCCTCAGTAAGCTGGGCTGGCAGGGGATGGCCCTTTCCAAAAAGCAATTGCAGATTTGCTGCTTATTTTCATCTTGAGCTTATTTTCATCTCTGCTTCCACCGCTCTGCCCGGGGATGCTGTCTGTGCCATGATAAGTTATTTCAAGAAGTGGGGCAGAGCTGTTGGTATGGAGGGGAGCGCAGGCACCCAGATTAAAGGTAAATCTGCACAGATAATTGGGAGCCTGCTTCCTGCAGAAATCAGGTGAAGCAGGGCTGCTGATGGCTCTGCAGTCCTGGGAGCTGCCCTTAAACCACCCCAGTGACTCCCAGCCTGTGCTGTTGGATCCTGGCCGGGGGCTCCTGGCTGTGCTCCGGGCAGGGGGGGTTGGATATGTGGCACAGGGTTAGTAATCCCCGCCGCCGCCTCCTCAGACCTGCCAGATGTCTCTCCTCTAGGCTTCATTTTTATAAATTGGCCTTTTAAAGTCTGTCATCCCCGTGCAGATGAAAGGAAGATGCTGTGATGCCTCTGCGTGCGCGTCTCCGAGCCTGAGCCCGGCTGCCGAGCCTGGATCTCCTTGAGGCTTTTTGTTTGGGGCTTTATCTTTTTTGAAGTGTCTTTTTTTTTCCTTCTTTTTTTTTTCCCCCTTAACCTCTCAGAGTCCGTTGCCATCCCTTGGTTTCGGGCAGGCAGGCCCTGAGCATCTGTCCCTCCTGGAGGGAGGGATGGGGAGCTGTGTTTTCCCCCAAAATCATGGGAGGGAAAGCAGCAAAGCCCTGGGGCTCAGCACCCTGGGCAGATGCAAATAAACGCATCACTGCGGGGCTTTCTCTTCCCTCCACAAGGCCCTCTCTGCTCTTTTCCCTTTGCACCCTTTCCCCCTTCCTTGCTCTTGCCATGACTGCTTGGATTTCATCTCCCTTTTCTCCCTGAGCCCAAATACTCCTGGCCTGTGGCTTGGTGCCAGGGCAGCTCCCGGGGCCGTGGCAGAGCTGGGGTTGTGAATTTTCAATTCAAAGGGCAGAGTCTTTAAATCCTCTGCTTGGTGATGGATGGATAATTAGGAATTTCATTTGCTGGGCGGGTAACAAACAGCTTTGCATTTTCTGCTGCTTTCCTGATGTCTCTTGGGGAAATTCAGACACTGCTCCTCAACTGCAGGGATGGGTTTTTTCCCAGCTGGCATGGATCCCTGCTCAGGTCTCCGGGAAAGCCCTGTGATGCTGGGGAGAGCCTTGCCAGGGATTTCTGCAGGGGCTGGCGCTCTGCTGGTGATGTGGGATGTGAGGGGCCAATGCAGGTCCCTGTCCTCAATGCCTCCCTGGCACAGTGGGGCACCGAGCACCATCCCTGCCTTAAAATTGGGAAAATTCCACGTGCATCATGCTTCTGTTGGGGTTTTTGTTGCCTGTGAGGGTTTCTCCCTGTTTGGGGGGGTTGAGAGCCACTTCCTGGGATGGAGATGCTCCCGGAGAACTCATCTCCATAGGGATGTGCTGGGGATATGGCAACCAGCTCGTGGTGCTGCTCTGAATCACAGCCTTCAGGGCTTGCTCCTGCCTGGGCTCTGGTGACTGACGTGCTTGGGGTCTGGAGGATAAGGTGTGGGTTATCCCAGTCCCCAGTGCCCGCCCCGATCCCGTGGCTTGTGCCGTTCATCCGAGCAGTAATTAATTATTGGCCGTGTAAGCTGCCGGCGGGATCCGGCGCGTGATTTATTAGCAGGAGTAATCCCTCGCCAGCAAAAGAGCTGCTCTGTGAATGGAGAGCAGCAAAATCCAGGGGAAGAGCTGCTCTGTGAATGGAGAGCAGCAAAATCCAGGGGAAGAGCTGCTCGGTGAATGGAGAGCAGCAAAACCCAGGGGAGCTGTCCTGCCCGTCCAGACCTGGATCCCACAGGCACAGTCCCTGCCTGGAGCGTGGCAGCCAGAGGCACCCCTGGGCTCTGTGTTTGAGCCAGCTGAGGTGGATTTCCCCAGCTGCTGCCCTTGGAATGGGGAAAGGAAGTGTGTCCGGACACAGGGACCATGTTTTTGGGGTCATGGGCTCAGCAGTGCCTCAGCCAAGGCCCACCACCATCACCATGAGCAGTTTTGGCCCCAGGAGGTGATTTTTGAGATGCAGGTGCTGTCGGGATCTCCCTGGGGAGGCTGTTTGTGCTGCCCAGGGCCAGGCAGAGATTTGGGAATTGCAGCATGCACTGGACTGTACCCATGCCCTGCCAGCCCATGGCCACTGGGAGAAGGACCAGTGGGGCACATGGGTCTGATCTGCAGCTCCTGGTGTGCTCCTGGGTCTGGCTTCTGTTTCCCTTCCCCCTGTACCCCATTGGCCTCTGGCAAGGACCTGTCCTGGGTTATGTGTTACCTGATGCTCAGCAGGGACAGCAAAATCCCAAAATTGGTGTGGCAAAGGATCAGGATAGAAGCAGAAAATGGAGAAAGAGAAGGATCAGCTGCTGGTTCAGACGGGAGGGTGCTGCCCTGGATGGGCACTGCAGGACTCCTTCCCCTGTGGAGAGCTGTGCTGTGCCCAGGCAGACACACAGCGAGAGGAATCCTGCAGGCAAATCCCCCCAGGCTCCTCCGCTCGGGGACTCCTTAGCGGTTTCATGAGAAATCAATAATGCTTTTGCATGGTCATAATCGTAAAATAAGTACAATTTATGGCTGCTGCCGGGGCCAAGATTTTTTCCTAGTGGATGAGGTGGAGAGAGAGCGACACACAACACTTTTCCACAGCATTTTCTTTGCACAGGAGCTCCGGATCAGCTCCTGCATTGTGGTGAGGGGCAGGGTGGGTTGTCCATGTCCATGCCCCTGTTTGGGGTGCAGGATGGGTTGTCCCATGTCCATGCCCCTGTTTGGGGTGCAGGATGGGTTGTCCCATGTCCGTGCCCCTGTTTGGGGGTGCAGGATGGGTTGTCCATGTCCATGCTCCCATTTTTGGGGCAGGGTGGGTTGTCCATGCCCCTGTTTGGAGAGGGCAGGATGGGTTGTCTGTGTCTGTGCCCCCATTTGGGAAGGGCAGGGTGGGTTGTCCATGTCCACATACCTGTTTGGGGATGGGGGGTAGGTTGTCCATGTCCATGCCCCTGTTTGGGGTGCAGGATGGGTTGTCCATGTCCATGCTCCCATTTTGGGGGTGCAGGATGGGTTGTCCATGTCCATGCCCCTGTTTGGGGGTGCAGGATGGGTTGTCCGTGTCCATGCTCCCATTTTGGGGGCAGGGTGGGTTGTCCGTGTCCACATCCTTGTTGGGTGAGGCAGGGTGGGTTGTCCATGTCCATGCCCCTGTTTGGGGGTGCAGGATGGGTTGTCCGTGTCCATGCTCCCATTTTGGGGGTGCAGGATGGGTTGTCCATGTCCATGCTCCCATTTTGGGGGCAGGGTGGGTTGTCCATGTCCACATCCTTGTTGGGTGAGGCAGGGTGGGTTGTCCATGTCCATGCCCCTGTTTGGGGGTGCAGGATGGGTTGTCCATGTCCATGCTCCCATTTTGGGGGTGCAGGATGGGTTGTCCATGTCCATGCTCCCATTTTGGGGGCAGGGTGGGTTGTCCATGTCCACATCCTTGTTGGGTGAGGCAGGGTGGGTTGTCCATGTCCATGCCCCTGTTTGGGGGTGCAGGGTGTGTTGTCCATGTCCATCCCCCACTCACCCCATGTCCCTGTCCCCTCAGCCCGCCGGCAGGTGGAATGGGGCAGCCATGAACGGCGATGCCCTGTGCCAGGAGCCCTCCTCCCCGCTCCCCGACTGGAGGGAGTTCTGCAAGCTGCACGCCCAGGCAGCCGCCGTGGACTTTGCCCAGAAGTTCTGCCAGTTCCTGAAGGAGAACCCCCACTACGACACCCCCGGGGCAGAGACCTCCTTCTCCCACCATTTCACCGCCAACTTCCTGGACATCTTCAGCCTGGAGGTCAGCCGGGTGTTCGTGTCTGACTCGCCCACCAAGTACAACATCGTGCCCTTCGTGGGGCTGCAGAACTGCCACGTCCCCTACGGGCGGGAGGTCACCCCGAGGAAGGAGGAGACGTCCACGGAGTCCCTGGACAGCATGGACGCCCCTCTGGGCGCCAGCCGCTACCTGACCCCAGCCCAGCAGGTGCAGGCTCGCAAGGTCTCCTCCTACGGCCAGTCCCGCAGCTCGGAGGACGTCTCCATCCACGCCGCCGCCAAGCCCAAGTTCAAGAAAGGCTTCTCCTTGAGGAACATGAGCCTGTGCGTGGTGGATGGGATGAAGGAGATGTGGCACCGTAAATCCTCTCCGGAGCCGGGCACCGAGGCTGCTCCGGGCGGCCGCAGAGCCGAGAGGGAGGCGTGGCCAGCTGGGGGCAAGGAGCCTGGTGACCCTCGGGAGAAATGGACACACAAGCTGCGCCTGTCCAAGGTGCCCTCGTCCAAGGTGGAGCTGGTGGACATCCAGAGGGAGGGGACGCTGCGCTACATGGTGGCCGATGACACGAACTGTGTGGGGAGCTCGCAGTGGCAGAAGTGCCGCCTCCTGCTCCGCAAAGCGGTGAAGGTGGAAGGGGAGAGGTTCCTCCTGGAGTTTTATGTCCCTCCGAAAGTAAGTCCTGGCTTTTCTGCGCTGTTGTTTTTTATGAGAAATTCAAGCAGCAGTTGGGCTTTGCTTTTGTTTCCAGTGCTGAGCTGGGCTGAAATCCAGCTCTGGTCCGGAGGGAGATCTGGTGCTGTGTGCCTGAGGTGCGAATGGATGGGAAAATGTGCTTGAAACCCATCCAGCCTGCAGGCCAAAATGAACCTTGCACTGGTGCTGTTGGTCTGTGCCTCTCACCTTTTGAGAAAATACAAAACATGAGTTTCAACTCGAGTGCATCACTCTGGAGAGCACCTCAGCATGGGTGGGGATGGTGGGCATTGCTGGGGGCTGCACTGGGGCCTTCCCCAGCCCAGGGAACAGGGCCTGGCTGGAAGGAAACCACCCCATGGCCATGGTGCCTGCAGGAGAGCAGGAGAGGGACATTTTACAAGGGCATGGAGTGACAGGACAGGGGGGAATGGCTTTAAATTGAAAGAGTAGGGATAGGTGTGACATTGGGAAGGAATTGTTCCCTGTGAGGGTGGGCAGGCCCTGGCACAGGTGCCCAGAGAAGCTGTGGCTGCCCCTGGATCCCTGGCAGTGTCCGAGGCCAGGTTGGACAGGGCTTAGAGCAGCCTGGGACAGTGGAAAGTGTCCCTGCCATGGCAGGGGGTGGAACAGGATTCCTTCCAGCCCAACATGTTCCATGATTCCGTGGATGCAGGATCTGATGAAGCCTGGCGTGTCGGCTGCACCAAAGAGAAAATAAACTTGGGTTAAAATGGAACAACTGCTGCTCTTAAAACATTTAAGAGAGTGCTCATAGAGGGATTCCTTTTTTAGTGTATCTTGATTTGCCTCTAAAAATCAATTCTGAAATTATTTTACAGCAACTTTTATGAACATTGTCTGCTCTTCTGTTATAATCACACCCCACTTTGGTTTACAGCTTTCTCCTCTCATCCCATCTTGCTTTCCATCTGGCAAATGTAAAAGTGGCACCAGTCTGGCACAGCTGGAAGAAAACTGCTTTTTGCTTCAGCTTTGTTTTTGCATAGACCCCAAAAAACCATGGCCATGTCTTTAGATCTTTAAAGGGAAGAACCCTCCCGGAGAGAAGGGGGTCGGAATGAGATGATGTTTGAGATCCCTTCCAATCCAAACCATTCTGTGATTCTGAGACCCTTCTCTGGCTCAGGGGTGAATTATCACCTTGTTTCCTTTCCTTTCGAAGCAGCTGCTGCTTCCTGTCTGACCTTCTCCTGTGCAAACACCACGATGGAAAAATTCCCCAGGGATGGGCAGAGCCTTGCACGGCTGAGACGTGTCTGGAGGCAGCACTGGGGCTCCAGGGCTGGCAGAAACGAAACATCCTGCAGGGGAAAAAGCACTTTCTGTTCTGTCTTGGATTTATTTATTTTTATTTCCCAATAAAAATGGGAACTGAGCCCGTTATTGGTAACTTGCAGCCTGGAGCTCCTTGCTGGCCTCATCCCATCCACTGCACCCAAGGCACCAGGCACAGGTTTTGGTGACTAAATCTCATCTCTGCTTCCTGCAGCTGCAGTGCTCCAAATCCCAGAGCCCTGGAGGGGACCAGCCCTGGAGAGCAGCTCGGCGAGCTCCTTTGTGGGGATTTGTTATAATTAAAACAAATATCTGGGGAATTTGTTGCTCAGCAAACACTTGGAGTGGGAGGCACCGGGTCTTGCCTCCCCATCGAGACTCTGGCGGGTGCCAGGGGCCCTGGGGGAAATTAATTTTTCTTTATTTTAATGTAATTAAAATTCCCTGCATGGCTGAGGCTGCTGCGTCGGAGCTGCTCGGTTGAAATGCTGCTCCTGTGCTGGAGAAATGGGGCTGCTTTCCGCATGGGAAGCATCCCCCATCAGACAGCACAGCTCTCTCCGTCGGGAGAGGGCTGAAAATGGAGAGAAATTAAGTGGTGTTGGCAGAGCTGGCACATCAGCCTGCGCTGGAGCAAGGAGGGTGGTTTGGCAGTTTAATGCACCTCCCTGCCTTCCACTGGGCCTCCTCTCGGTTTAATTCACAGAGCTCAGAGTTATCAGGCACGGGAGGGAAATCAATGCTGTTTATTCCCCCCCTGTAATAACCACACAGGCTGAGCTGATCTTGCCTCTGAGAGCCCTGCTTGCACTGTCCCCAGGGACAGTTTGATTCAATTGAGTGACTTTTTTTTTTTTTTAATTCATCGATTTCTTTTCATTTGTTTTCTTTGGTATTTTTTTTTGTCTTTTCCCAGGCTTCCAAACCCAAGGTGAGCATCCCGCTGTCGGCCATCATCGAGGTGCGCACCACCATGCCGCTGGAGATGCCTGACAAGGACAACACCTTCGTCCTGAAGGTGAGAGCAGGCTGTGCATCCCTGCAGGACCCCCTCTGCACCTGCGTCCTGCAGTGCAGGAGGCTCAGTCCCCAAGGGGGTCGTTGCCTTGGCTGTCGGAGCTGAGATGCCAACAGCACTAACCCCAGGATCCCTGCCTCCTCCAGCTGACCCCAGATGTTTTGGGATCAAGCTGTTTGGCTTTCACCGTGGGGTTTGGCTGCTCTGGGTCACCAGGAGATGGGTTAATATCTGCAAGGGAAGATGTTCCTTGGTGCAGCTGCTTGTGGTTTTGTGGCTGCTGCTGTCCCCAGTCAGTGGCGTGTGTTTCATTGACACAGTGCGGTGGCTCTCAGTGCTGTGGTCTGGTTGGCAAGGTGGCATCCGGTCAAAGGCTGGACTTGATGATCGTGGAGGTCTTTTCCAGCCTTAGTGATTCTATGGGAATGGCTCTGTGGGAGAGAGACCCTGGGGGTCAACCACACATGAGTCTGGGGCATGAGCAGAGAGTGAAAATATCTCTCTTCAGAATTTTCCGTATCATGTAATTATCATATCATGAGCTTAGTGCTGCCTCCTGCTCTGCTGGAAGACAACAGCCTGCCATGGTAGATCAGGGCTGAGTTTTGCAGGGTCCTGGACACAATGGTGATGGACCCTTGCATTTTGAGCATTTCTGTGTCCTACCTCTGCTAAAAAACACCTCTCTCCCTGATGCTTCTCCCCAAGAGTGTGTGGCAAAGCAGAGCAGAGAGGCCAGCCTTCCCAGCTGAATGAACCTCCTTGAAAGCTTAGAAAACTATGAAAGGAAAAGAGAGAAAAAATTGAGCCTGGCTTTGTGAAAGCCCCCGAGTCTTGAAATCCTCATAGCCCCAGCACACATTCCCATGGGAAATTGCTTTCCATCAAATCCAGCTCCCTGTCAAGGTCACACACCTTCTCCTGACACCCTCCCTTCCCCAAGGGCTTCTTGCTCTCCAGCCTCAGCAGTGGTCAGTGTCCACTGTGGACGTGGAGGCTCATTCAGCTGTTGTCTTCTGTGCCTCAAAGACCAACCTCAGATATCATCTGCTCTCCAGACCGATCAGCCCAAGGTCCTCCTTCCTTTCCTTGCAGGCTCTGGAGAGAGAATACCCCAAAGTGTACATGGGGCCATGGCCCAGAGCGGATGGGAAGGATTGCTTCTCCTTTCTTCTTCCTCTTTGTCCAGCCCAAGCTGATCCAGTGCTTTCGTCACACCCTGACGATGATGATGTTGACTCACATGCAGCCTGTGGGCTGGTGTGAGTCTGGGATGATTTTTGCAGAACTGCACCCAAGTTGTGGTTCCCAAGCCTGCATTTCCACAGAAATCACTGTGAGCTCACAGCTTGCCCTGTCCTTGAGCTGGAGGCTGGATTCAGCTTTTTCTTCCACTGAGCATTTCTCAGCTTTGACAAGTTCATTTGAATTCTTGCCTGATCCTCCAAACACTTGCAGTGTGGTGTTGTCCATGAATTGATCAGGCATCCTCGCATTCCTTTGTCCTAATCATTACTGAGGCACGCTCAGAGGGCCTTTGATGGGAAGGAGCTGCTGAGCACATCCCTCAGCTTTGACCACTGGTCATTGATAATCCCTCAGCTTTGACCACTGGTCATTGATAACCCATCAGCTTTGACCACTGGTCATTGATAACCCATCAGCTTTGACCACTGGTCATTGATAACCCATCAGCTTTGACCACTGGTCATTGCTAACCCATCAGCCATTGATCTCTGCTCCTGGAACATGGCTCAGCAGCCACCTCAGGTGCTTTCTAGATCCTTTACAAGTCCCAGCTCAGCTGTGTCACGTTAGTGGCTAACACCAAGGATGTGCCACTGCTCTTCCCCATCCCTGGGGCTGTCAGGAGCATGAGCAGATAGGTTTGACTGGCTTTGATCATGACAGGTCCCTGCTGGGGTGATTCAGCTCTGGGATGACTCCTGGGTGCCTGTGAGGGTTGGTTTCTCTAGCTGCTGGAGGAGAGCTCTGGGCTTGCCTTCTTGGTGACTGCTCCAGCCATTCCTTTAATTCCCTTGGCTCCAAACCCTGCCAAAATGCCTGTTTTGCCAGGTACCTCCTGCTCCTGCCCTGTCCTGGCTCTCACCCTCTCTGCCACAGGGGGATTGATCAGAATCGATCCTTTGAGTGAGCTGAGGCAGCAAGCACGGCATGGAGCTCCCCCAGCCATGGCATGGGATGCTGTTCCCCTTTTCTCACATCCATTATTCGTGGCTCATTTTCTGCCCAGGCTCTTCTTGCTGGGACATCTTTCAGCTCTCCCATTTCCCCTTTGCTGGCTGCATTTGCAGAGGGGATGAGGCACTTCCTGATGCAGGTTAGGTGGGCAAGCTGGGTGCTGTGATTTCCCTTCCTGTGTGAGGGGTCCAGTCTCAGCCTTCACACACATTATGATGGGCGGAAAAGCCCCTGCCTCATTTGTAGAGGTTATGATGGGTGGAAAAGCCCCTGCCTCATTTGTAGAGGTTATGATGGGTGGAAAAGCCCCTGCCTCATTTGTAGAGGTTATGATGGGTGGAAAAGCCCCTGCCTTGTTTGGGGAAGGCACACTGAAATAGTTTCTGCCAGACTGCCTAAAAGTGGGCAGCCAGCGTGTCCCCAGAGCCCATCAGACACCAAGCACATGCAATTTTTTCCATTGCACAAGCAGGTGCTTGCAAAATACCCAAGCCCTGCACGTGCTTTGCTCGCTGTCATGCTCTGCGTGAGTGAGCAGCCTCATCTCCCACGTCAGCTTCATGCCTTGCCCTCAGAAAGCCAGAGAAGATCCTTTCTTCTGGTTAAACAAATTGGGGGGGGGATCTTTGCTGCTCCACTCCACCTCTGCTCAGGCCAGGGTCCAGCTCAGCCCCAGCCAGGACTCTGCTCCCTGCTCTCCCTGCTTATTTTCAGGGTGGTGATTCAGTTGTTTGTGATTAATTGAATTTGCTTGGAGGTTGTCTCAGCTGGCAGTGTGACACCCTCCCAGAGTCAGGGCTGCTCTGCCACCTCGGGAACACGATGTTTAAGGCTCCATGAGGGATGCAGGGAAACCTGCCCGAGGCACACAGCATCCCATGGCATCTGAGTCCATTGATGTGGGGCTTCTGGGTTTGCCCAGAAAGGCACAGCTCCTTGGGCTGGACAGTTTGGAGTCTCTCTTGCATCCTAATTTTTATCTCTTTTTTTTTTTTTTTTTTCCTGTGAAAGTGGGTTTCTCTCCCACCCTGTTGCAGTCAAAAATCAGCAGCCTTGCAGACCAGAGCCAGAAAAGATAACAGAGGAGAGGTTTAAAACTCCTGGGGTCTGGTAGGGTTTTGGGGCAGAGAGCAACATGGCTTCTTCTCTACCTATGCAGAGCTAGTTTTGGGGGCACACAGAGGTGCCCCAGAAGTGAGGGATGCTATCTGTTCTTGGGCATAGTGCCATGCACCCCTGATGCTGCCAGCCAGGTGTGGTTTTGCCATGGAGGCTGTAAAAACCTTATAAAAAAAACTTGCTTGTCATACATTTGCTGATAACAGTGGGGTGGGTGTTTGGGTCATCCTTGGACACAGCAGAGCATCTCTGTGGGTCACCCCTTGGCCCCTTTGTGCTTGGATGGGACACTGACCCTCAGGGTCACCCTTTGGCCACCCTGGGATGGGATGGGACACTGATCCTCTGGGTCACCCCTTGGCACTCCTGTGCTGGGGTGGGACACTGATCCTCTGGGTCACCCTTTGGCACTCCTGTGCTGGGATGGGGTGGGACACTGATCTTCTGGGTCACCCCTTGGCCCCCTTGTGCTTGGATGGGACACTGACCCTCTGGGTCACCCCTTGGCCCCCCTGGGATGGGGTGGGGTGGGACACTGATCCTCTGGGTCACCCCTTGGCACCCCTGGGATGGGACACTGATCCTCTGGGTCACCCCTTGGCCCCCCTGTGCTGGGATGGGGTGGGACACTGATCCTCTGGGTCACCCCTTGGCCCCCCTGTGCTGGGATGGGGTGGGACACTGATCCTCTGGGTCACCCCTTGGCCCCCTATGTTGGGATGGGGTGAGACACTGATCCTCTGGGTCACCTCTTGGCACCCCTGGGATGGGACACTGACCCTCTGGGTCATCCCTTGGCCCCCCTGTGCTGGGATGGGGTGGGACACTGATCCTCTGGGTCACCCCTTGGCCCCCCTGGGATGGGGTAGGACACTGATCATCTCCTGCTCAGCTGAGGTGCTGTTTGGGGGGTCTGGCTGGGTTATGGGGTGTGTTTTGCCCAGCAGCATCCCAGCACAGCTGACTCCACCCCACATTGCCTGCAGGTGGAGAACGGGGCCGAGTACATCCTGGAGACCATCGACTCCCTGCAGAAGCACTCGTGGGTGGCAGATATCCAGGACTGCATCGACCCTGGGTAAGGATTGCTGGGGAAGGGCTCCGTGGGGCCTCACCACCGAGCACAGGCTGCTACTCCCCTGCAATTTTTGCTGCTTGGGTTGTCACAGGAAGTCCCCAGCTCACACCAGCAGAGGTCT
The DNA here is from genome assembly GCA_036630365.1 of Acanthiza pusilla. NCBI lineage: Eukaryota > Metazoa > Chordata > Aves > Passeriformes > Acanthizidae > Acanthiza > Acanthiza pusilla. The sequence continues at coordinate 5,267,662 of JAXCHO010000048.1, forward strand.
GGAGGCAGAATTAGCAGCCTGTGTCTGTCAGGGGTGCAGAGCACTGGCTGCCTGTTCATCCTTCTCTGCTCCACGTCCCCTCAGCCTGGCAGGTGACCTGGGAACGCAGCCTCAATGCAGGAAGCTCCTAACACCTGCCTTCTGAACCTTTGATACCATCTATGAGCTATTTCCATGTTTTTTTCCAACTTAGCATCCATGATATATTTAAGATTCTGCTGGTTGAATCGATTTATTTGTATTTCTATCACAGTGGCATCAGTGTTGTCACTGGAGTCACAACTCAGCCAAAACTTCTCATCTGCTGTTTGATCAGCACGCGCAGCAAGTTGTGTTAGGGAGGTTTGTGTGCCTGGTGCTGCTGCCCTCCAGCTGGCTCAGACAGGCCCGGCCTCTGGGGAAACCCTGGCACTGCTCTTCTTGGCACAGTTTTGGAAAAACAAGGTGCTCATGCTTGCAGAGGTGCAAACCTCCAGCAAACCTGGAACACAGGCTTGGAGAGGCTCCTGCTCCCTCCAGGCTGCCTTTGCCCCCTCCTGCTGGAGACAGGCATTCGGTTGGTCTGTGAAAGCTGCAGCTCGCAGGGAGAATGCACTGGTGCACTCCAGATCTGTTTTCTGAAATCTGTCATTCACTGGCACGAATTGTCCAGTGAAGCTGTGGCTGCCCCATCCCTGGCAGTGTCCAAGGCCAGGCTGGATGGGGCTTGGAGCAACCTGGGATAGTGGAAGGTGTCCCTGCCCACAGCATGGGGTGGAACTGGATGAGCTTTAACCTCCCTTCCAGTCCAAACCATTCCATGAATCTATAATTCAAGAAGCAATGCTGAGGCTCGGCTGCTGACAGAGGCAAGACTGGGAAAAGGCCCTTTTTTCCTCACTCCATGTTTCAGCGCTGGTTTTCCAGCTGGAGCTGAGCACCACGGCCGTGCTCCCCTCGAGCCACCGCAGGAGCTGCCGGCATCCCTGCGCCAGCCCCTCGCTCTGCCCCTGGCAGCCTCCCAGCCCTTTCTATTTGCTTAGCACCCAGCGCTGTCCCGCTTTGGCCTCCGGACGTGACTGTAAAGCAAATAATAATGAACTCCAGAGCAAATAATAATGAGCTGTTTAATACACCGACACACACGCTCGGTGCCAAGAGCGAATTCTCAATCAGCTCCCGATGCTTTTGCCAAGGGCTGCGTGCTGGAGCCGCTGCGTGAGCGCCCGGCGACGGCTTTTCTGCAGAGCGCTGTTGGTTTTGGTTTCCTTCCTCCCTTCTTGTTTTTAACGGGCTGCAGCTGAATGACTCCCAATGGCTGATTCACTCACTGGCCACTAAATAATTCAGCAGCTCGCAGGGAGCTGTTGCCACCGACGCAGCAGCCGCTTCCTCCTGCCTGTGCCCACGTGGCCCCGTTTGAAGCAAGAGCAGCCCAGTGCTGTGGGCAGCTCTGGACTCTCACTGGGATAAAAATAGGATGTGGAGCAAGTCGGATGCTTGTGCAAGAAGGGTGCTGAAGTGCACGGGGAGGGTGGGCAGCGGGGATGCTCTGAGTGACTGCTTTGCTCTATTCCCACTCGCTCTTTTGCTCCAGGCCTCGTGGCTCGGTTTTTTTCATGTCTTTTGGGGATGTAATTGCCGTGGGTCGGTAATTCCCTTTGCAGAGGGTGAAAGTGAAAGCGCCCTCGGGTGGAAGTTGGTGGTGGGAGGGTGTGTGGGTGCACAGCAGAATGCTGAGAGTCAAGGTAACAGCTTTCCTTCCAAACCCACGAGGCTGCAGCAAAATCCTGCAGCTGGAACCGACTGGTATGTCCTGTGTACTGTGGGCTTTCAAGGGTTTAATCCCTCCCACGCTGGCTTCTCACGCCCAAAAAGTCAAATTTTCTGGTGGCTGCTCTGGCTCTCAGTGCTCTTGGTGCCGTGGCAGCCTCTTGGCAGGAATTAAGGAGCATCAGGATGTGCTCTTGGATCACACTGGCATTTTGTTTGGCTGAGTCCCCATCCCATGCTAAGTGGAGGTGCCACATATGTGTGTTTCTGTCTGTGCTTTCATCCAGGGACAGTGGGGATGACATTGAGCTGGTGTCCTGTGCACAGGGAGCCTGTCTGCCCGGCAGGACAGCCTCCTCCAGCTGCGAATTCCTGGCTGATGGTAAGGAGATATATCTGGGAAAGTCGGTGAGTCCCTCAGAGCCATATCCTAGCCCTCAGGTGTCTCCAGGAGCCAGGGGTATCCAACACAGTTGCCTTCAGAGCAGGACAACCCCCAGCTTTGCCCCGTGGTGGTGGGTGATGCTGAGCCACAAGCTCATCCCTCTGCAATTTCCCCTCCAGATGTGCCCAAGCCGCCAGACAGATGTGCCCTGCCTGGCACGCACAACACCGCCACAGCCACCGCTGTCCCCACGCCCCACGGCCGGGGCAGGGACTCCCTGGGGGAGCTCCTCACCCATGTCCCGCTGGAGAGCTTCCTGCAGACGCTGGAATCCTCCCCCACCACTGGTGAGCATCTCACAGGTACTGGGTGCAGGATGCAGCACAGCATGTCGCTCTGGAGGGTGCACAGAGGGAGAGGAGGAGGGGGGAAGTGGTGTCCGGGTGCTCCCTAAAAACCTGCTGTCCCTGCGGGCAGGGGAGGACAGCGAGGCCGAGGCAGAGATCAACCTCTCCGACTTCCCCTGGTTCCACGGGACTCTGTCACGGATCAAGGCAGCCCAGCTGGTGCTCTTCGGGGGTGCCCGGAGTCACGGATTGTTCGTCATCCGGCAGAGTGAGACGCGGCCAGGGGAGTACGTGCTGACCTTCAACTTCCAGGGGAAAGCCAAGGTGGGTGTCCTCTGCTTCTCCATGAATGTTAGTGCCAGTCCTGCCCAGCATTCCGGCTTCCTTCTTGCTCCTGGGGTGCCGTGCAGTGACTCCAAACTCGGCACCTCTGCAGGGAAATGGACACTGGCAGGGCATCCCTCAGGACCACCTGGCCTTCTTCCCCAAGAGCCCTCTGCACCCTGCCCAGCCCTTTTCCCAGCTGGATCAGTGCCTGTCATGCCAGCATATGGTTAAATATCCCATGGATGCTCAGAGTAGCCTGGCACATCTTCCCCTGCCCTCTTCTTGTCCATTCTGTACCCTGAAATACATGGCTACACTATGGAAAAACAACCACAGATAGTTGTCTGCTGGGTCTATTTTCTAGCAAAGAGATTGCCTATTCTTGTTACGTTTCAAGAAATAGTTCAGGTGTGCTGGGGGCTTCCCCAGGCTGTCTGTGACCCTGGGATTGGAGCTTCAGCCCCTCTGGCTGTACCCAGACATCCTTCTCTGTGTGTTTCTTTATGGTGTTCATCCCCAGGAGAGGCCAAACTTCTCCTGGGGCTGAAGCAAGTGGGGCTTTGCAGGGAACACCCTGCAGCAGGGAAAAAATACCGATCCTATGTTAGGAGCAAATCTAGCAAATCTCCTTGGCTGATGGAGGTGGCTCCTGCTGCCGATTGCAGGGGTGGATCTCTCCCTCATGACTGACCCCCAGCTCACCCTCTGCCCCTCCGCTTGCAGCACCTGCGCCTGTCGCTGAACGAGAGCGGGCAGTGCCACGTGCAGCACCTCTGGTTCCAGACCATCTTCGACATGCTGCGCCACTTCCACACGCACCCCATCCCGCTGGAGTCGGGCGGCGCAGCCGACATCACCCTCCGCAGCTACGTGGTGGCCCAGAGCCCGCAGCCCGGTGGGTGCCAGGGCTGGGCAGGGAGTGAGGGTGGGCTGGGATCCTGCATGGAGCTAAAAGGGGCAGATCCATGGGATTCCCTCCCTAAAGCAGTGCCCTGTTGATGGGCACGGCTCTGGGCATGTGCCAAGGTGGGTGTCACCCACTGAAGGTGGGCATTGAGGACCACGCAGCTGCAGGGCTGTGTCGGTGTCACCCTCTGTCCCTGGCGGGGGGTGTCAGTCCCCTAGCTCAGGCAGGAGAGGAGCAGAAGGGTCTGCGAGGCTTGGAACGCCCTGCCATGCTGGGAGAGAGTGGGGAGGAAGGCTGGGGAAGAACAGGGTCAGGGATGGAGAGGGGGTGTGGGAAGGCACCAGCGAGGAACAGGGAGGGGGCCGAGCCCCAGGCAGCACTGGAGGGGTCAAGCTCCTGTTTCCCTTGCAGACCCCGGCCCCCCGCCGCCCCTCGTGCCGCAGCCGCCAGCCTGCCGGCCCGACCTGCCACCTCCACACTACTTCTGCAGCACAGCACCCACGGGCCCGCCAGTCCCGCCACCCGCTGAGGGGGTGACTGTGGCCCCCGCTGTCCCGGTCCCTGCACCCTACCACCGCCTGGAGGGTGCCCTGGGCCCCCGGAGCCGCAGCGACAGCGCCGAGCGCCGGCCAGAGCCTCCTGCCGCCAGTGCCGAGGACTACCATGAGGCTGATAGTGCCCGGAGCCGGACCCGGGCGGTGGAAAACCAATATTCCTTCTACTGAGCCCCCGTGCTGGGGGCTGGATGGTGGGGGAGTGGGGCAGCCGTGCCCCTCACCGCTGCACCAACCTCGCCACCTCCTCCTGCCACCACCAGCAACACAGCTGGGATGTCCTCCTCGCTGTCCCCACTGCTTTTGGGAGCTGTGCCAGTGGCGGGCAATGTCCCAGCTGGACCTGGCACCGGCCCCAAGGTTGGGGCAGTGCTGGTGGTGTGGGAGGCTGAAAGAGTCAGTGCCATTTTAGAGCTTGCAGCCTCTTCTCCTTCCCTCCGGACCAAGAGCTCTCCCAGGGCCGAGCCAGGCTCCCTGCATCTCCTGGGTGTGACCATCGTGGGATGGCACCCGAAGCTGTGACAGGCTCCATCCTCCAGCCAAAGCACCTTGGCATGTCTGCTCTGGGGTGAGAGCCCAGCCTGGCCAACATCCTTCTGGCACCATCGCTCCACAAACCAGCTGCCGAGGGACTCTGGCATTTTGGGATGACTGTGGAAATGTCAGATCTCCATGCACAGACTCTTCTTGCACTCTTGGATCTGAGAGGGCACTGCTGCAGAGGCCTGAGGGTTTATCCATGCTGGCTTTTGGCTCCCTCTGGGGCATGTGTTTCCTACCCTCTGACAGAAGAAGGTTTTTGTCCAAGGCTTAATGAATTGCATTCAAGGAAGGGTTTTCCTGCTGTCTTGCTTTTTCTGTTCCTTTGTTTCTTTTCACTCCTTGCTCTGCCAGCAGAGAACCCCTGGATAACCCTTTCTTCCTCCCTCCCTTCCTTGATTTTTTGAAACCTAAGCTCTCCACAAGGGCATCAGCTCAGCCTCCTGCCTGCTCTCTGCCACAGCTGGGCAATATTTTCCATTGCTCAAGGCAAACCTTGGAAAATATGACAACACCCCCTCTTTGCATCAGTTGTTGGTCATTCGGGATGTCTTGGAGGAGGGGTCAGGCAGAGTCCTGGGGCCGTGTCCAGAGATGAGGGACAGCTCTGCCCTGCAGGTGCTCAGCTGGGCTCCCAGGAAAGAAAACACTACATTGATGCTTTTCCAACAGGTCATGGAAACCCTGAGGATGGTTTTGCAGGCCAGGGTTTGTGCCTCGTGTGGGGTGGGAGACCCCCCAGAAGGGCAGCTTTGCTTGCAGACAAAGTGCTTGCATGTCCCCCTTGGTTTGGCTCACAGCTTGTCTTACCCAGCCCCAGGACTCGTGGCTCCTCGTGTGGCAGTGACACAGGAGTGACAGAGCTCACAGGTCCTGAGCCAGGTGGCTTTGGAGTGGCTGGAGAGGTCTCCAGGTAGAGCAGACCCCACTGTACCCAGCTAGAAGTTACCACTTAGTGCAAAGAGGTACAAGCCAAGCCACAACCTAGCTCAAAAACCCTTTGAATTTGCCTGGAATTGGGATGGGCCAAATTTTTATTTATTAGGTGCCTTCTTTCCTGAGCTAGCAAAGCATGTCCCCAGCGCTCAACTTCCATGTGCCTCATGCTTCAAGAGGACAGGGAAGATGTCTCCAAGGCTCCTTGCCTCCTCCTGTGATGTGAGAGCTGACTTTCTGCCCCATGGATGTGTGAGATGAGGGCTGGTGGATCCCATTCCTGCAGCAAATGCCACCTTCTCCACAAACACACGGCCCTTCGGAGGGCAGTGGCAGCAGTTTGCTCTGTCGAGGGTATTTCTCCTTCCTCAGCCCAGCTCCAACTCAGCTCAGAGGAGCAGGGAGAGGCTGGGTGCTCTTGGTTGATGTGTTTAACACACACACATGGTGAATGAGGGGAGATCTCTGGATCTGACACAGCCATTGTCACTCTGGATTTTCCCTGATGTCCCAAGGGTGAGATCCAGAGGGCTGGATAGGAGCACTGCCTTACAGACCTTTGGATATTGGCTGATTTCTCACCTTCTGTGTCACAGGGTAGGAAAAGGAGGGGAAGCAATGATCTGCAAGCAAAAAATGTTAATTTGTAAATAGGGAAGAGTCTGGAAGAGTTTACTGTTGTGTAGAATAAATTAATTTTATTTAAAAAAGAAAGGGGGGGGCTTGTTAAACAAATGGACAACTCGAGTTCCGGTTTTAAAATAAAATCACTTGCAAAAACAACAGCACGTGAGCAATAGCTTGGGGCTTTGCTGGATTTGCTACTTAAAAGAAAAAAAAGGAAAAAAGAGAGGGAGGATGCTGTCATGTCTCATGTGTGCAGACCTCGTTGCTATCTCCAGGCAGTTGGGGCCAGGCTCGGTCTGTCTCTGCCTGCTGGAGCGCACTGAAAAGGGAGGAGGAAGGGAGTTCTCCTCACTGCTGAGCAGAGGGAGGAGGAGGATGGGTTCAGGCTGTACAGGACAGGGTTTCCCCTCCTCCTCCCAGTCTCTTACTGACTTTGGTTTGTCAGTGGTGCAAGTCAGAACGCCTCCATCCCCAAAGCAGCAGGGAGAATCGGGAATGAGCAGCCCTGGGCTGGGAAGGCAGACCTCCCTTGCCAAAGGCCTGTGCTAGCATCTCCCAGCAGCCACATTCCCCATGGCCTGCCATCCCCCTCCTCTGCCTTCGTCTCTCCTGGGAGACTGTGCCTCATGCTCTGACGTTGTATGTCTTTCTAGTGTGCTGAGAATCCCCTGGGAAAACTGGAGCATTGTCCCAGACTGTACTGTGACAGCTCAGCAGTGACAGACGCAGCTAACACATGGCTTTTGGGGGGGGTGGAGGGAGCTGCTCAGCTCGGTAATCAGGCCACGGTTGTGTCATGATCCATTCACAAAAACATTCCCTCCCCAAAAGTCACCAGAGCCTTTTCACCGCTCCTGCAGAGCTCATCCATCAGGAGCTGCTGGGCAGCTGGGGAGGTGACACTGAGGGCTGTGCCTGTGGGACAGCTGCTCCTCCTGCCTCACTGAAAGCCGTTCACACCTCAGCTTATTAGCAAATTGACTAATTACAGCATCGGTCTTGCTGGAAAACATCCCTTTCCTTTCACCAGGTGTCCGGAAGGGCAGGGGTAGGACAAAACAGCATCTAACCCAGAGATTTGATAGTGAAATAAGGGGAAAGCAGGCTCAGCATGTGGGCTGGACTCCATGCCAGCAGTGCCCTCTGCCCGGGGCTGGAGCAGGACTGGGCTGCAGGGATGCTGGACTGGGCTGCAGGGGTGCTGGACTGGGCTGCAGGGATGCTGAACTGGGCTGCAGGGGTGCTGGACTGGGCTGCAGGGGTGCTGGACTGGGCTGCAGGGGTGCTGGACTGGGCTGCAGGGATGCTGGACTGAACTGCAGGGATGTTGGACTGGACTGCAGGGATGCTGGCGCTGAGCTGTGCCCTGGCACATCCCAATGAACAGGACAAAAATGCGAAGGGATTTCAGCAGCACAGCCGCCCACGTTTCACGTGGGTGTTGGAGCTCCACGGCTGCTCCTGCCTGACGTGCAGGGTCTGTCTCAGCAGAGGATTGCAGTGCTTCCAGAAGGATCCCTTTGGTAGGAAAACTCCTCAGAAACACAAATGAGGTTCTTCGATAAAGATCAGGGACCTGAGTTGCGTTGTTTGTTTCGCACTGACCTATGAAAACACTACCCTGTTCTAATGCAAATCCGCTGACCCCAGTAAGCCCAGTTCTGCCCAGATCCCAGCCCAGCACTCTGATTTTGTGGGCTTTGTATTTTGGTGAAATAGTGTCTATTTTTGTATGACCCAAGTAGCTGTCTTGCCCCTCTCCCCAGATTTTTTAAGAGTAAAACGTGCAGAATACATCAACACTGCACCAATTCCCTCGATACCGAGTTTGAGAGTGAGATGTTCCCAGCTCTCTTTCCCCACGGATTGTGTGGGCTCTGCTGGATGACAGGCAGCTGCCTGTTTGTGTCCTGGGGCTGTGAGCTGTGGCTGGAACAAGCCACGTTCTGGGCAAGTGAATCCAGCTGCTCCCTGCAGCCCTGAGGCTGCCGTTCTGCCTTTCTCCCATGGGGACTGGCACAGGAGGGCTGAGTCCCAGCAGCTCATCACTCACACCTTTGGGAAACTGTGTGTTTGGAAAGGTGGCTGTGAGGAAGGAACAGGGTGAAACTTTAGGGATTAGTGAGCTAAACCAGCCTGTGCTGTGCTTAGGACTCAGCAGAGGAAACTCAATCAGTTTGCAGCAATTCTGCTTTGTAAAACAGTCTGCAGTGACTGAAAGGGAACAGAGGACCTGCTCTGGCCTCTGCAACGGAGATGGTGTCTCCCTGGCAGGGCTGAGTCCAGCCTGGCACTGGATGGTTTCTGTCCTGGTGGGCTGAAGAGGACCCAAGGCTGGGAGAGCCGCGGGCACAGGAGCTGGGGAGCTGGCAGACAGCATGAAGGAAGCTGTTTGCGTTGCTCCAGCCAGGGCTGAGACTGCAAGGATGCCTTCCAGGACCAGCGGCCAGCTGGGAACTCAGCCAGCACTAAATTCACACCATTCTTTTACAAATCAGGTTGGTAAGACAAACACGAGACACAAACTAGTGTGATTTCCATGGCAACCTCAGTGGAGGTTGAAAAGTCTTTTGTAAACATAGGGCTGAACCTAAGGATCAGCTCCGATTTTCTCCACAGAAAGGGGAAGAGAATGGAGGCTTAATAAATTCAGGTCATACAAATGAACTATAAATCTCAGAAGGAGCCATTCCCAACCTCTCTGTTCCCCTTTCTTTCACCCTCTCCACATGCACGGCACGAAGCTGTCTGAAACCCAGAGCCCAACTTCCCGTCTCCGGCTTATCTCCATAAACTGCACAAAGGCTTATGCCCCTCTTCCATTGCAGCTGACCTTTACTGGCTAATTCTGTGACGCACACACAGCCCCAGCACATGCCATCCCATTTCTGTAGGGCCACAGCGACTTGAAAAGAAATTTGGCTTGCAGTGGAGGCCTGTACTGCAGCCAGCTCCGGCTCCTCTTCCCCACCATGGCTTCCTCCAGCTCCGTTAGGCAAGCACAAGTTTGAGTGTACCAGCCCTCAGCTTGGTTCCCAGCCCTCCAAGCACTGTTCCTGCAAATCCCAGGTGTGAATATGGATGCAGAGAGCACAGCTTTCCCCCCCTGCTACCTGCCCACATCTCTCAGCGCCCAGCAGGGCCGTGCCGTGGGGAATGGTGCTGCCATTCATCACTGTCAGCAGACAAAGCCCGCGGGCCGCGCTGGTTAATGACCAAAGTGACACGAACAGATGGTGCAGGCAGCCTGCCATGGGGGCACCAGGAAGTGCTGTATCGCTTACACCCTCACAGGGAAGGGATTTGGCAGGGCTGAGGGTGCCAGGCAAAAATGCACTGAATTTTCACCCTCCGCAGGCTCAGCCTGGACAGAGCGTGGCAGATGCTGGAGCTGCCTCACTAACAGGGCCTGCTGGGGACAGACTGCACTCACTGCAGCCCTGAGGACGTGTGTGAGGGGACAAGGGACATCAGAGCTCAGCAAACACAGCTTTGGGAGGAGCAGGACACACGGCTGGGACATGGGAGAAGTGACACAGGGAACAAGTTGTATCTGAGTATTTCAGTACCTGAGGGAGGGTGTCAGAGGCTGGAGCCAGCCTTTCTCAGTGGTGCTGAGCAATGGGATGAGAGGCTGGAGCACAGGCAGTTCCACCTGAACATGAGACACGGGCCTGATGGAGCGGTCCCAGAGAATGCAAACCAGGTGATTAGAGGGGTGGAGCACCTCTGCTACAAGAAAAGGCTGAGAGAATGGGGGATTGTTCAGCCCAGACAAGAAAAGGCTTTGGGGTGACCTAATTGTCGCCTTTCAGTATGCCAATGGACAAGAAAGATGCAGAAGGACTTCAAACAAGAATTTGTAGTGACAAATGGGGGAATGGCTTCAAACTGAAAGAGTGGGTTTAGATTTGATATTAGGATTAAATTCTTTGCTGAGAAGGTGGTGACACCCTGCCACAGATTGCCCTGAAAATCTCTGACTGCCCGACTGCCCCATCCCTGGAAATGTTCAAGGCCAGGTAGGATAGAGCTCTGAGCAAGCTGGTCTAGTGGGTGGCATCCCTGCCCATGCCAGGGGGTTGGAACGGGATGATCTTTTAGGACCCTTCCAACCCAAACCATTCTGTGATTCTACAAGGAAGAACTTCTTCACTGTGTGGGTGACAAGCACTGGCACGGGCTGCATGGACAGGGTGTGGGGTGTCCCTCAAAAGCCCTCTGGACACAGCCGTGAGTGCCACACTCAGGGGACCATGGTGGATTGGGGGGGCAGGACTGGGTTACCCTAGTGGGCCCTTCCAACCTGAACCATTGTTCTGTGACTCTGTGCCTTTAAAGAATCCCACTGAGAGTAGCAGAGCACTGGGACAGGCCGCCCATGGAGTATCCCTCTCTGGAGACACCGGACACGTTCCTGTGTCACCTGCTCTGGGTGACCCTGCCTTGGCAGGGAGGCTGAACTGGGTGATCTCCAGGACTTCCTTCCAACCATACAATTCTGTGACTCTGTGAACCATCACACTGTGACTCTGTGCCTTAATCCTCTGCTCAGGCTGCAGACATTTGGGGCAATCTCCTCACAGAAAGGGGGATTCGATATCGGCACAGGCTGCCCAGGTTGGTGCTGGAGCCACCGTCCGCGGAGATGTTCAAGGAACGACTTGCGGCAGTCAGTGCTGTGGTTGACAGGGTGCTGATGGGGCAGAGGTTGAGTCCGACGATCCCGGAGGTGTTTCCCGAGCTGATTCCGCCGCTCTGTGGGTGCTGAGGGCCCCGCACGGGTTCCCTCACAGAGCCCCCCGGCCCAGCCCTCACCGCACCCGCCATGACGGGGCCGCCCGCGTCGCGCGCCCTGACGTCACGGGGGGGCGGGGCGCGGCCAGGGCCGGAACATGGCGGCGCCCTCGGCCCCGCGGCCGCCCCGGCCCCGCAAGGAGCCGCAGCCGCTCGTCATCCCCCGGAGCGCGGCCGAGGAGCAGCGCCTCCGCCTCGAGCGCCTCATGAGGAACCCGGTGAGGGCACCCGCCGGGGCACGGCCCGGGGCGGTGGGATAGGAGAGGAGAGGGACGCTGAGACCACCCCCGGGGTCCGTGAGGGAACAGAGACAGTGACACCCCCCCCACCCCCCCCCCGGCCAGGGGCCGTGAAGGGAGAGAGACACCGAGACGCCCCCGGGGTCCGTGAGGGGAGGGGGACACCGAGCAGAGGGACACAGAGCCCCCCACCCTCGGTGTCTTTGAGGGGGAGGGACACCGAGACCCGCCACCCCAACCACTGGGTCTGTTCGGGCAGAGGGACACAGAGCCCCCCAGCTCCGGCTCTGTGAGAGAAGAGGGACTAACACCCTCCCTCCCCTCCTCCGGGGTCCGTGAGGGGAGAGGGACCACGCTCTCCCTTCTCCTCTCCGTGTCCGTGGGGAACCGACATCCCCTCCCCGGGATCTGTGAGGAGAGAGGGACCAACCCGCCCTTCTTCACGGTTCCGTGACGGGATCGACACACCCCCCTTCCTCCTTGTCAGGTTCTCAAGGGGAGAGGGACCGATCCCCACACACCGGGTTGCTGAGGGGAGAGGGACCCGTCTTTTCTGGGATGCTGCGAGGGGTGAGACCCTTCTCTGGCAAGCCGGGGGTCCCTCAGTGCTCTGCCCGGTGGTCTTTCCTCTACCCACTGCTTTTAATGTGCGGGAGCATGACCCTGGTTCCTCTAACTGGGTGTTTTGATCCTTTGCTGAGCAGGCTTTTTCCAGGAGGAGACTCTCACCCCCAGCTCTGTGTATGCTGGAGCAGGCTGAGACGTCCCCGCACTGCGTTCTTCCTCTGACCTTGCACCATGTGTTCTTCCTCCCCTGCTCTTCCCTGTCCTCTAGCTCTGGTATGGAAGGTGCACAAATACCTTTCATAATTTCCTATACTACTGGTAGTGGAATTATACTCAGTTCCTGCAATTTCTTGGAAGTACTGACATGCTTTCTTCTAGTTCCCGTGCTGAAAAGAGGCACAGACACTCCTAATCCTCCTGGGGTTTGTTGACCTGCAGGCCTGAATGTGAGGGACAGAAAAGATCCCTTTTGGTTCTCCTCATCTGCCTGATCCCTGTGCATGAAGAAATTGCTGCAGCTGTGCTCCTGAGATCTGTCAGTTGGTGGAAGAAGCTGTTGTCAGCCGTGTCCCGCCTTTCAGCAATGTGTTAAAATTGCAGACTTTGCTCCTGGAAGATACTGATGGCTGGTTGGTTTGTTCTTGCAGGAAAAGACTGTACCAATTCCTGAAAAACTGAATGAATGGGCACCACGACCACCCCCGGAGTTCGTTAGAGATGTCATGGGTAAAGATTCTGTTCTTCAGATAACTCTGGGGTCAGCTGCATTTAACTTAGAAAAGTGTTTAGCAGGAAAGGACAGAGGTGGTTTTCTGCTACTCATTTTGCTGGAGAAAAGAGGTGTGAAATGTGCTTTGAGAGTTGATTTTTTCAAGTTTTATTTGGTTCTCTGGTTCTACTTTTCTGCTGGTTGTCAGAATGCAGAGAGAACAAAGCCCGTGGCACTGCAGCACGTGGGCTGCCTGCAGAGCAATAAGCTGCTGCTCTGGTGATGACAAGTAAATGATGATGAGTAAATCTGTCCTCTCCATGGATCTGAGAGTGCTCTGGAAGATTAGCAGTATGAAGTCCCTCTTTTGACTGCTTTGAGTCTGCATCTCAGGCCGTGAGAAGCAGGCACATGCAGCAGGTGTGATTGTGTGTGGACAGGCAGGGAGCTAGCAGCTGTGCCAGGACCCTGACCCAAGTACTGTGTGTACACTTCACTTTCACCTGCAGGGATTAAACACAGTAGCTGTGGTATAAACTGTCTCTGTGTGTAGAAGTTCTTTCTTTGAGACCTCCATCTTTTCTAGAAGGTTGACTCTTATTTCAGAATAATTGATCTCGGACTAAAGTTTTTATGTGCCTCTGAATAAAATCTGCTAATTGGAATACCCCGGCAGCTTTTTCAAACAGCTTTGCTGTGTGTTTGAGTTGAATTGTCTTGTTTTTCTGGGAGCACCTGATTGGGATTCTGTTGATATCAAGAGTGCCCCTGTTCCAGTCCCAGCTGCTGGGTTTTAATTAGGTGTCTTCTCTGGGGCTTGTATTCCTGTGCTTTCCCTTGAGAAATTACTCAGGAGACAGAGGAAGAGAGGGGAGCACAATGCTTAAAGCTGCAAGGCTTCGACACGCAGGCTGATGCCAGGAGGAAAGGGCTTTAGGGATTTAATTTATGAAAAAATAGTTAAAAACTGTCAGTGCGATCTGTCTTGCATGTGAAAGTACAATCATCTTTTATCACCTTTCTGTTGACTTTTAATTTGTGTGTGAGGTGCTGAAAATTAGTCGGAAACAGCCTCAGCAGGGTGTTGTAGCTCACCTCTGCCTGTGAGAGAGTGGGAAGTGCATTTGATCTCTAGTTCTTCGCCTGCCTTGATGTGCAGCTAAGACTGGGCTCTCCTGGAGGGTAATTGTAGGACCTGCTGTGACCCAAAAGTGTGTGGGTTTGCAGCTCACTCTGGCTTTTCGTTGTGAGTTGAGTTTAAAATGTTGACACGCTCTGTGTGTTGTTGATAGATTTCCATCTCACAGTGCCCTTTCCTGTGTCCCACCCCTCAGCATCCAGCTGTAGTCATTTGTGAGTACCTAGATACCTTCTTTCCTCACGGACTTAACTCTCCCTTGTTGCAGGTTCCAGTGCTGGAGCTGGGAGCGGGGAGTTCCACGTGTACCGGCATCTCCGTCGGCGAGAGTACCAGAGGCAAGATTTCATGGATGCCATGGCTGAGAAGGTCAGCACAACTCTTTATAACTCCCCCCACCCCCAACTATTTGGTGTTCATTGCAAATCTGTGTTTTCTTTGAAAGTCATGTACAAATAATTCTGTTGCAAGCCACCCCTTGTCAGAGGAGTCTGTAGGAGTGTGTGATACGTGGTGTCTGTGTCAGTACTGAAACATTTGGTGCTTTGTGTGTCAGACATGCTCCATCTCCTATGTTCCCTGGGGTCCTAGCACACAGTAAGGCCTCATGGAAATGTGTGTGTTCTCAGGCTGACTTGAAAGTGCTTTAAAAACTAGAAATCTCTGATAACACTGCCTTGCACAGACAGAAGCAAAGTGAGTGCCTGTGCACAGAGTCCAGGTGTTTCTTTCAAGTCCTGGTCGAGTGGAATGGCCCCTTTTTCAGAGAGCACTATTGTTATACTCTCTCTCAGCCAAGATGAGTCCGTATGTTAATGTTTGTGTCTCCAATTATTCATTTGTTTTTACTGAAACGTTCATTAGGGCAGAAACCCAACCTCCCTCATCTGCTCTGGTGAGGATTCCTCCCTTGGAAGGTTTCAATATTTGGCTCAGGTTGCAGGTTAAAAATGCTGTCTGTACAGGAGTCATCCCTAGGAACATGGCTTTGTATAAAGAAGCCAGACAAAATCTGGCAGAGCTCCCTTCTGTATTTTGCTAAAAGACTTCTCCCTAAAAGGACATGACTTTTAAAAGAAGTATTTTAATTTAGATTGTGACCAAAGTATGACATGTGATCAATTACAGCAAAGACTAGATGAGGAATTCCAGAAGAAACTGGAGAGGAATAAGATGATTGCAGAAGAGCAAACAGCAAAACGCAGAAGGAAGCGGTAAGGGCAGATTTTTCCCAGGAGGCTTGACATGAAAACCCTCACTCCCTGTGCCTCATCTGTAGCTGCATGCTCTGGATAAACATTGTCATTCTGTGTCTGCATCTATCAGCTGGGAAGTCTGGCTGTGGAAATTAAATTTGTCAATGTCAATGTTTGGTTTCCAAAGGTAGCTGTAAACCTGACAGGCTTTGCTGGGGTGGTTTCTTTTCCGTGCCATTGCTTGCAGGATAACTTTGGACTGGTTGAGCTGCTTTTGCTGATGCTGTGGTCTTGACTGCAACATGCCTTACTGCATATTTGTTATAACAGTGTGAGGAAGGGTTTGTGTGTGTATCTGGCTTGAATTAATGTCTGAATCATTTGATACCAAGCAGTTTCAGTGCAAAGCTGGGTGCTGCTTCATGGGTGGGCTGCTTCTGCCTACCTCATTGAAATGTTTGGCAGGCCAAGCCTAATAAGTTAGGTGGAAATACTAGAAAAAACATTAAATCCGTCTTTCTATTAACTTTTAGACAAAATGAAGACAAAATGAAAATTTTAGACAAAATGAAAAGATTGATGCTCTCGAGAAATAACCTGAGCATTGCAGTGCAGTGACACAAGAATTTAAATCCCACTCTCTGTGTCCAGGATAGGTTTCAGAAATAGCAGGGAATCATAGCTCAGCTCTTTCCCAGGGTCTGACCCTGAGCAGCCTCTCCCTTGCTGCTTTGCATGCTGTGGCTGAGAGTTGCTGTGGAAAGGCCTGTGCAAAGTGACTCACTGCCATGCGAACACAAAAGTGCACAACACAAACACTGTTGCCATCTTAGTTTAATTTAATGTGGTCCAACAGATGGCCAGCAAGTGAGATCTGGCCTGCTGCCTCTTTCCTGGCTGAGATGGAGAACAACTGTTCCAACAGCAGATGCTGCCTAAACACTAACACCTCCTTGTCCCCCTCTATGCTCTAATGGTGTGGCTTTGCCCTGCAGGAGCCCCTCTAATTTCCCTCACCACCCTTCTCTTCTTTCCTGACCCAACAGGTACAGTTCCTGGCTCTCTGTTTCAAGAGTATTCATTTATGGTGTTGAGAGAGGAACATGAATCCGAGGCTGCTCTGCCTGTGTCTGCCATTAGCGTGCCAGGTTGCCTTTGCTGGGCAAACAGAGCGGGGTTGTATGAATTGAAATTACCCTCTTGGTTGTATGAATTGAAATTGCCTCTACCTGTACTTTCTCAGGATGTCAGGCCCTCTTACCTCCTAGGGCCTGACATCCTGAGAAAGTACAGCCAAAGAGGAAGGTCAAAGCACTATTTTTTTTCCTTCAATTAAAGTATATATTACTCGTGATTTCCCCCCCCCCCAGTGTTCAGTTTCTGCAGTCTGAGTTTTAACACAATTTTCTCTTTGTGCTTATTAGGCTAGGTAGCTAAAATGTGGGGGCAGTTTAATTTTTGTTCCATCTGTGCTCTTGGAGATTCTTGTGTATCATATAGTTTTGATTGCAGTGGAGTCATGAAAGACTTAAAAAAAATCCATTAGTCCAAAAACAATATAGAAAAGTTTCTCTTGATCATGTGCTAAGTTTGCTCTGGCTGAATTTTCAGTAGAGGCCAAATTTAAATTGAATTTCTCTTCTGAAATCAGCTTTTCCAAGATGTCTGTAATACGTCCTTTATCAGTGTATGAATGTGCAGAAGCTTTACCACACTGAATTTGCTAGAGAGTCTTTTTTTCTTTGCTTTGTAGCCAGAAGTTAAAAGAGAAGAAACTGCAAGCTAAGAAAAATAAACTTGAACAAAAGAAACAGGAAAAAGGTCAGTGAAATTTAGTTTACTTTTCTCAGGACTTGGTTCTGTTCCCTTATTCAAGCCTAGAAGGTTTTGTTCCACCCCCCAACCCAAGCATTCTCAATACATGGATTAAAGCCTGAGCCTTAAGCTTGTTATTTTAGCTAATGTTTCAAAATCCTCTTTGAAAGCCATCTATGTTGAGATTTAATCTTACAAATAACTTGGCTGTTTGTGAATATTTTCCATTTATTAGGGGAAATTTTGGACAGCAAACACTGGAATCTGAGTTTGTTTGTGGATGTTCTGCCCCAGCTATTCTGACAAACTGCAGATTCAGAACATCAGCTGCTCAAAAGGGCATTATTGTTCAAGGCTGTGCTTTTTAAAGTGCATTTTGAATGTGTATGGGAAAACAGGTGGAAAAAAATGCACAGCTTGGGCAGCAAGAAACTGAGTTATAATTTTGTGTGTAAGAAATTGAGCCACCTTGGTGCCATCTGTTCCACAGGACTATTTTATTTGCATAGAAATAAAGGTGAAAAACCTGACTGCCTCTGTTCTACTGCAGTCTTGAAAATTAATGTTCAGCAATGTCAGTGTAACTGTTTGCTCAAACTTTTGCATACTCGTTCCTTCCTTTCAGTGAGTATATTTTGGCTGACTCGTTCAAATAGTTGTCCTCTGTGAATTAGCACACAAATTGTTAGTCTTAAAGTTACAGCAGTTTCTGGTAATTCTGCTGGAACAGTGACTTGCCTGACAGTTCTACCTTATTTGTGCTTTGCTTTTCAGAACTGGATCTGTTTCAGCTGAGCCATTGCCAGCCTTCCATGTAAACATGGGAGGACAAATTGTTAGGTTAATTTTACTTGTGACAGCAAGTGAATGTAGCAGAGTGGATTTTTTGGGTGTTTTGTTTTGGTTTTATTACTTTTTTTTTAAAGCTACTCATTTATGAATTGTAACTGGGAGGAGAATTTAAGTATGAGTCAACATACTTCTGTTCATTTTGAGTGAGCAAACAGAATACCCATCCCTTAGGGAGTGGCTGGGAGAGAGCAGAGCTGGATCAGGGACTGGTACTGTGGTATGGGATTGCTGTGTGCCAGTTGTGGGGCAGGAGTGGTTTTGTTTGGCACAAGTTCCTGAAAGAATCCAAACTCCCTGGTCTTTGTAACTGTTCTTAACTCTTTACAGTTTGTGGTTCTCTGTGTAAAATAATAATATCAGGGGAGAGAGAAGCCTCTGATAGCCATTTTTAGTCTACCGAGAACAGCCTTTCCTTTTTTTAGTTTTGTGTGCCCTGGGTTGTGATCAGAGAGTTTTTCCAAATTAATTAAAGTGTACTTGTTGGATGTGGCAGGCAAATATTTATCTTCCTTTTTGAATTAATAAATTAAACCTCTGAATTGCCATCTTTCTCCTTTGTTGTAGTAAAAACATTAAGAATAAGGGTTGGAACTGAATGAGGTCAGCTGTTAAGGTTGCGTTAAGATACAAACTCCCAATAAACCCTCAAAGTTCAGCACTTCACCACGCGGTGGCATCAGACCACTGATCCTAAATCCTGCATGAACTGGTCAGGGCATTGAGAGTGTGACTGGGCCAGAGGAGCAGGAAAGGGCAGAAAAATGGCTCTTAGATTCAGCTCCCACTTCATGCTGTACCTCATTTTTATTATTGGTTATTTAATTTCTAGTAGATGTTTCCTGGTTTCTTAGCAGACTTCACAAGTTTTCTGTGACCCTTGTGAATCTTAGGCATATCTTAATGAGTTCCTGTACTTGCAGTATAGCAAACAGTCTGTAAAAGTTTATGGCACCTTGTGGAGTTTCTGTGAACTTGGATAGGTGTAGGAATATACTGAGTCTTGCCTATGACTTCCCCAGTGTTCAGTGTGAACCTTGAAAGTTCATCCCAGCCTGCAGAGGTGAGATTGGGATTGAGAAAATCTGTCACCTCAGTGTTTGACCACCATTGTTTGAAAAAAACAATGTTCCACAGGAGGTGGAGTTATTTAATGATGGACTTGGTAAGGTTGGAGGTAAGGGAATATTTCTCCAAGGGAGAATTTGATATTCTGAGCTCCTCATTGAATTAATATAACCTGATATGTGTTCCCTGAGTATCTGGGACTGCTTAGTTGTGAGATATTTAACCAGGAAGACACAGGGGAGTATGTTACCCATCTGTGCTAATTAGCCTGACCTAATACACATTTGCTGAGCATCTGAGACTGTTGTGTTGTGAAATGCTGGACAAAGCCAGGAGGAAGCACCTTATCCATTCATCCTGTTTGTGTTTCTAGAACCTGGTCAATCCCAAGAGCAAGGCAGCAGCGAGGATGATGAAGAGGATAGCAAGGAGGAGGAAGAGAAGGAAGATGATGCTGAAGAGCCAAGTTTTGTGATGGGAAGAGGATGAGACCTTCCAGGGACAGCTGGAGATACTGTTCATTGCTTTATATTCAGGAGCATGAAAGTCTTTCATCTCAGCCAAGCAGAACTCATTGGCGTACGTTACATCTGCTTAACGGGGCATGGCCTTCACGTCACAGGCCCGAGAGAAAATGATAGAGAAATGCCAAATAAGAGATTTTTTCTTAATTGCTTGTATAACTGCTGTGCAGTCTGCTCTAAGTTTGCTCTAAAGAGTCAGCCATAAGTCTCTATGACCCTAGAGTTCTTTCTAACATGGCCCAGAGTGTTTTTCTGTCTGAAAGCTAAAACATAACTATTACCATTTAAGGGAAATATTACTGTGAAGGCTACGTATTCTACTTATGTCAAAGCTGGTAGCAGTGGGATACATGAATCTAGGGGAAGAGTTTAACCTAAAGTAGAAAAGTGGTCTGTAGCCAGACTCTCCTGCACTGTGAGTGTTCTGCATTTGGGGTTTTGTATGGGGTCATCTATAACCCAAAGAAATCAGTTTATGTTGCTAGACAAGTTCTATAGATTTTTAATCAGGATCCCTTTTTTAATGCTAAAACTTTCCCTATTGCTTTTCTTCCATGTTTTTTAAATTAATAAAAGGGATGTGTTGGATTGTTCTGTCTTCCTTTTTTTTTTTTTTTGAAGAGGATTTCAGTCAAACAAAGAGATGCTGCAGTGCTGCAGGAAGGGATAGAGAGATCAAGTGATGTGGCACACATGAAAATGTGGAAAAAGGTGTTAGCTGCATGTCACTTACTTTTTGCTTTTGAATTGGAACAATACCTTTTCCCAAAGATTGTGTGTAAAGCCTCCGAATCCTGTGGCAGAAAGGCTTGGAATGGAATCATTTTGCTTGTGCTCAGCTTCCTGTAATGACACCTGCCTTTCTCTCTGCTTGAGCTCTCTGCGTTGCACTTTGGATTCCCCGGTAGGAATCATAACATCTCTCTATATATTTACTTATTGGTGCTTGAATGAAAAGCATATGCAGTGGTGGTTTTACTTGTAACTCTGGTTTTTGTCTCTTCAGTGTATCTTTAATTAGAAGTGCCTGCTAGCTTTCAGACATGCTCATCCCAGAGCCTTGCATCCGGAATGCGGTGCTACTTCTTCTCAAGCCTTGGTTAATGCCAAATTATTTTAAGCAAAAACAGTAAAAAGGGAGAATCTCTTTTTAGATTTAGCCTTTGTTGATTAGTGCTGCCAGAAATCCTGCATTTTGTCTGAGCTGGCTTTATGTAATGGCTTCTCAGTGGTATTACCGTGCTGGCCGGGAAGCAGGTGTGATCCAGTGCAAGAGATGTTCGTGTTTAGTTCCCCTGTACATATCCAAGGGCTTTAGAGCTGGATAACTTCTGACCTGCAAGATCTATATCCCCACTGTCCCCTGAGTTAGAGATCTGCATGGAACTGTTTTCTGCTCAATCTCCATAGAGGCAGGTGCTGCAAGTTGTGGCAGTTTCATTCAGATGCAGGATGGATGTTCTGCAGCTGGCATTTTCCCCGTGGAGAGATTAGTTATGAGCATTGCTTCACGTGAATCCCCCTTAGGGCAGGCAAGCCCTGTGGATACTGTGCTGTAGGATGAGCCATAAAAATGTGAGAGTGTTTTATGGGCAGAGAAGAACCGAGAGTCTCACTAATAGAGATGTTCTGCCTCTGAGCTTGTCAGGCCTTGGAGCTGAGTAAGTGCTGTTCTGCATTAAGCAGAGCAGATGCTGCTGAGTGAGGACACGCTTCCCTCAGCCATGAGGAAGGTGAACTCGAGTTTGTCTTGGTGATTGAACAAATTCAGGTTGTGTGGCCTCCTCCTGCCTCCCTAAGACGCCATCGTTACCCACGCTGAATTATTCATGCTCTGTTTCCTGGGAATGCTGAGCTTGTAGGTGAAATCCATAAACAGCAAAGAGAGCATGTTGGTGAAGGTGGGATCTGCCTCACGCTCTGTCTCGCCGGGGTGGCTGAGTGTAGCAGTAGGAGCCGTATTTGGTAGGTGTTGCTGTGAATTCCCATAAACACTCAGCGTGTTGTGCTTGATTGTGGCAGAACGAGCTCGTTGAGAATACAAAGCACTTCAAAGGGAGGTTTCAAGGGAGGTTTCTTCGTTAAGAATAAAATGCAAATACTATGTGACCTCAAAACGGGGAAAATACCATCCATGGAGTAGAAAAAGGGAAGTGCTCCCGTGCGTAGTAAATTAAGGAACAACTCTACAACTGCTTCCTATTCCAAATAGGGCACCAGCAAAGCAGTAGTAACTTAGAGGCTTGAAACTGCTGAGGAGTTTGACCTGCTTACACTAAATTCGTGCTCTGGATTCTTTTCTAGATGAGTCCTTCTCCTTTCTCTGATGGAGATTAACCCTCAAGGGCTAAAGTTTGCTCTGTTCCATTTCTGTGCGTGTTTGTGCAAGTGTGGGACCCCGAGAGACAGCAGTGTTAGTGCTGAAACCGAGCAGGGATATTCCTGCTCTCAGAGGTGAAAAGCACACTCAGGATAACATGTCTCTTTGTTAGGTTTTTAAGAATTGTTTTCCTTTGTTCCCTCCCCCAGGCAGAATGGAATTCAGGAAGATGGGATTACCCTGTGATAAAGCTGACCCATTGTGCTGCCTTTCAGCATTTTCTTTATCTCATTTCCAGGGAAGGAACTCCCTCTCTTTCCCATAAGGCTGTCCCTATCCTTTTGATGGGTTTATACAGGATTTCCTGCTGAGTCAATAGCGGAGGAGTGCAGGGAGATAGCAGTCGGGATTCGCAGGGAGCCTGTGCTCAGCTGGAGGAGGTTCAGCCGGCGGAGGCAGAGCAGCGCTGCCTTTTGACTTATGTAAGTGGCGACTTTTTGCTGTATAATTAATAATTGTAATAAAAGCACATTTGCATCCCATTGCACCAACCTTCTCTGTGGCAAGATTTAGAGATAACGTAAGGTCCAGACCCACTAACATTTTTACCAGTGGGTGGGTTTCAGCCCGACCGCGACTTTAGGGATCCGCAGACCTGATTTTTTTCCCCACAGATGCATGCTCACAGCGGGACCCCCGAGCGCTGCGGGAACGGCTCCGTGCCGGGGGGATGCCCTTTCTCTGTAACCCTAAGTGCATCCCCCGTTCCGTGACACCCTCAGACCCCCAGACGTCCCCCGGGGGCGCAGGGGGTGAGCGTGGCCCCGGTTCCCCGGGAGGGGCGGGGGGGCCGCGGGTCCTGCCGGGCGGGGGCGGGTGGGGTCCCGTCCCCAGGCCCCGCCCCCGCCGCCGAGGGGGCGTGGCCAGCCGCCCCGCGGGCCAATGAGCGGGCGGTCACGTGCGGGGGCGTGGCGGCGCTGCCCCCCCGTTTCCTGCGGGTCACGTGGCCGGTGCCCGGCGTTGCCGTGGCAGCGGCGGAGGCGGCTCCGGCTCCCGATCCCGCTCCCGATCCCGCTCCCGATCCCGCTCCCGCTCCCGCTCCCGCTCCCGGTGCCTCTCCCGGGGCTCCCGGCCCGGCCCCCGGACAGCAGCGCGGTGAGACACGGCCCGCCCCCGCCGCCCCCGGGGACCGCATCCTGCCCGCAGGGGACTCATCCCCAGCGGGGCCCGCGCTCTGGGGCAGAGGGCGGCATCCTCTCAGGCGTGTTTGGGCTGTGGGGGGGCACGTCCTGCAGAGGTGGGGGCATGTCCTGCCCGCGGGGCTCCGGGAGGAGGGGGTCTCGTCCTGCCGGGGTGCTGGGGGGAGTTGGTTTTATCCTGCCTGAGCAGGGATTCCCCTGCCCGGGGCGGTGTGGGGGGACGCGCCTCGTCCTGCTCGGGGAGGGGGAATCCCGTGGCCGGGCTGGTGGTGGTGGGATGCGCGCCTCGCCCTGCCTAGCCGGGGGCAATCCCCTGCCTGGGGTGGAGGGGCTGAATGGGAAGGGTCCGCTGCGGGCAGAGAAAGGGGTCCCGTCCCGTCCGGCGGTGCTTTGGAGGTCCCGTGGGATGCAGAAGGCAGGCCAGCTCCCGGGAGATGTATCCGGAGAGGGATTCCTCTCTCTGGAGTAGGGGAGAAACCTTCGGCATACGGTGCGGGAAGCCCTTGGCCCAGGGTGCTTTTGGAAGGGGTGATCGAGGGCTTGGATCCCGTCCTGCCGGAGGAGTTGTGGAGGATCCTTGGGATGCTGGAGCGGGATGCGGTGGTCGGAGGTCACATCCTGCCTAGGAAAGATCCTCTGTCCAGGTTGCCTTTGGAGGGGAAGGTCCTAGCAGGGACGGGTCTCATTCTGGCTTGGGGGATCCCCTGTCTGAGGGTGCTGTTGGAGGGGAGATCCTCGCGATGTGGGATCTCATCCTGCCTAGGGTGGCTGGGAAGGAGGAAGAAGAGGAGAAATTAAATTCCCTGCTCAGGTGGTGCTATGTGAGGAGGATCCCTGCTCTGGTGGTGGGACTGGGGGTCACATTCTGCCCCGGAGGTGATCCCCTGCTGCCATAAGGGTGGTCACAGCTGTGGGGTCACTCCTGTGACACCCCAGGAGTGCTGCTTGGGGGGGTCCTAAGCCAGAAAAGAACACAGGAAAGGGTTTCCCATGGTGAAGACGGCTTGAGCTCATGGGGGTGGGAGTAGCAGAGCTTGGAATTTGGCTTAGCCATGGCCTGCAGGGGCTTGAACAATGTTAGACAGGGAAGGAAGGGACTGGCACAAACCCATGGATCAGTCTGGGGGTGTGGGGCAGAAACCTGGGACTGAGGAGGGTGCTGGCATCCCAAAACCAGGCAGAGGAGCTGCCAGAGCTGCAGAGACAGCATTCTGTGGGCGACTGAGCACGGCAGTGGTGGGAGGGAGATCCACACAGCTCGGCCCTGGTGGTGTCGGCTTCATTCCTAGCTGTGGAGAAATCCCCACGTGTGCACCAACATGTGGGGAGGCAAAGGCTTTCCCTTTTCCGAGGGACAGCACGGGGCAAGTTTACAAAATCAATGTGAGGGAGCAATCACAGAGAGCTTTCTGTCCTACCAGTGCAAGATGAAGTGGGGTCAGATGCGTCGGTAGTGTGGTGGAAGTGAGTGAAGACACAGCTGGGATGGACTTTGCCAGAGCTGCCTGAGGAAAAGGTCTCTGGGGAATTTCGCATTCCCCGTCCAGAACTCAACGGCCCTGTGGAGTCAAACCCTGTAGGATAGTTATTTCTGTAAGAACAAGCATCCTTAACCTTAAACTTTGCAAGGCAGGGACCTGAAATCTCCAGAGTAAGCCTCCCCTGTTGCAGATGACAGGCTGAAAAGTATTTCCAGAGTAAAACTGCTCCAGCTACAGCCCGTGTAAAATGCTTCTTTGGTCTTGTGTTTCAGCCCTCGGAGCCCTCCACCTACCCCCTCCATGTCCATAGCCAGCAAGGTGAGTTCGAGTTCCTGGCACTGCTTGTTTGGGCTACATTTGTGTTTATGGATTTTATCTAAAGTTGTTTACTTATTTGGGAACATCTCTTGAGCTGCTCCAGAGTGAAAATTCAGCCTTGTGGTATTTTTAGCTTATTTTTCTAAGGAAAGAAACAGATGTGATTGGGTTCTCTTGCCCTCTCTCTGTAACCTCTGAATTCATTTGTCTTTTTAATGGAATTTGTCCCAGAGGTCAAAGTTTCCTGCATAAAAAGTTCCTAAGTATTTTATGAAAATAAATGGCAGAGTAGAGGCCATCACTGTCCCAGCTGGGGACAAAGTGAGTGAATTCAGTCCACACTATGCATTGCAGGGTCCACACAGGATGCTGTCACAGGAAACAGCTTCATAATTTTGCTGCTCACAGACTCTTTCTTCCTCCAATCCTCCCAGGAGGCTTTTTTATTCTGTAAAATAGGTGATTCTTGCCTTTTCTGGAAATACAGATCAAGCAGGAAGGTTTGTGCCTATTATTCTTTCTCTTCTTGTTTTTATTATGGCGTGAATGTTCTATTATGCCTTTCTTTCTGTTTATTTGGTTTGGGGGTTCTTTTGGGGTTTTTGTTTTGGTTTGGTGTGGGTTTTTTTGTTACTTTTAAATATTTTGAAAACTCCCAAGCAGGTCAGGAACCTTCCTGGAGTTTTCCAGGGGCTTTAATGATGTCCTTGTCAAAACCTGCCAGGAATCTTCTTGTGCTGCTGTCCTTTTTATGTTTGAGGGGGTGGAAGTTGAAAGCCCCCCATGTTCAGGAGCAACAATCTTGGATCTGCAGTGCTTTATTTGCTGATCTTTGTTATTGTGCCTGAAACAGCTTCCTTCCCTTTTAGTAACAGCATTCAGAGTTGTGGGTGGTTGATGTCCTTTTGATCTTTGCCACTTCTCCAAGTCTCCCAGCAGCCATGGCTTTATTAGCTATCCCCATGTGGCCCCTGTACATGGAGAGCTGGGGGGACGTGGGCAGGGCTGGAAGGTGCCTGTGACCTTGAGAGGTGGTGCTGGGACTAATTAGTGCCACACCAGGTGAGATTCTGGGCAGCATCTCCTCCTCCTGGGGGCTGGTGAGTGTTTTGTGGCCAGAAGGTGCAGCTCTGGTGTCTCTGTCTGCCACCACCACGGGGCTCAGTGGTGGACTTATGAGTGAGGGGATTAAACAAAGAATTGTGGTTTCTGTTCTTTGGAAGGCTGAGTTAGTTTCAGGTGTCTGTCAGAACTGAGAAATGTTTTCCACAAAGCATTCCCTGGACGTTGTTCTGTGTCTGGGGATCACCAGAGCCACCTGGCAGCAGCCTGGGGACGTGGTGGTGTAAGGAAGGTGGTTTGGACCTTTCTCAGGGCGTCCACCACCTGGAATGGTCTTGGTGCTTTCATACATCTCTCAGTGTAATCTCTTGAAGCTGAAGATGATGGAATTTCCTGGAAGCAGCTCGCTTTTCCACTTGGAATTATCCTTTCCTATCCTGCTGCTCAGAGACACCAGTGGAAGTAAAGGAACAGGATTCTTGGTCAGATGTCGCTGATAAATGCAGTGTGAGCAGCTCAGGAAATTTATCTTCCTGCTGCAAAAGCTTGAGAAGTTCATTTGTTAACCCTACACGGCATTCAGCTCTGTGGTTATTGGGGGAGAACTTGCCCATCTAAACTGAGCTGTGATGAGCAGTGGTTTAACTGAGAAAAACTGTTGTGCTGGTTTGAAAGTAAACCAGCAGGAGAAATTAACCCCCACACAAATAACTTGAGACAGACTTCAGGTCGGAGTTACAATTTAATAGAAAGATTACAATAAATGCAATGACACAGAAAAAGTGGCTAAAACCCACAGAGTACAGCGTGGCCCCTGTTGGTCAGGGTGGTGGTTGCAGTGCTGTTGAAGTGATGGTTTGTCTTGATGGAAGCGATGGTCCTGTGGAAGGTCTGGTCCTCCTGTGGGAGTTCGGGTCCTCCTCTGCATGTCCAGTGGTGGTGGTGGTGGTGGTGAAGTCCCCGAACTGCCCAGATTATAAACGGTCAGATTCAGGCAGGAAACCACCCCCAGGGCAGGGAATTTCACAATGGTATGATGTGATCCTATGAGTTACAGGATATTTTGGGGAGTCCTTCATGGCCTAGGGTCTCTTCAGGCCCACTGGGGCCATTGAGTCATTATGGCCCATTGGCCACCCTTAGGCTGGGTGTAGTTATCAGGCTGAGTCAATTTGTGAAGACAAAGAAACACCACCCTGCCGTGCAGGGTTGGCCTCATTCCCTTATCTAGCACCCAGCTTGCAGCCTGGGGGGTCGGGTGTGCACTGGGCAGGACCCACCATTAGCAGTTCATCAGGAATAACATAGAAGGGAGTAGAATCCACAGATTGGTTACGCCCCACATTGTAACCCAGGACTACTGGTTTCAAAAAGGAGCAAAAAGTGGCTCCCTGAACTGGTGTTACTTTGGTACTCTAAGGAGATGCATTTGGAGCCAGCCCACGATGCACTGGGAAATGAACTGTCAGCTCAAAACAAAGATGGGGTCAAGTGTATTTATGTAAAACAATCTTTTATTGGTGAGAAGGAATTAAAGGGCAAAGTTGAAGTGCCTGCTCTGAAGTGAAAAGCCAGATGCTGTGTAGCCTGCCTGGATTCCTGCTGGAGTAGCTCTCAGGTGTACCTGTGAAATCTTTCCTAGTTCTCATGGTCATTTTTGGAAATTATGGATGGTCCTTTCTCAGTTCTGTCTTCCAAGTGTGGTGGTGTTTGGTCCATCATTTTCCACTGACCAAGGGCAACTTTGTTCAACTGTAGCTTTTCCAGTAGTTGATGCTCATCCTGTCCCCCACCCCCTCTTGAACATGACTGTTTTGTTCCCTCAGCTTGTCTCTCATCATGAGTTCTGAATTAAACGTCCCGGTGGATCCTTCCACTCCTGCTTGCTGCTCTGAGCCTGGCACAAAGGGCATGGATTATCGGGATTGGGTCCGGCGCAGTTACCTGGAATTGGTCACATCCAACCACCACTCAGTTCAAGCACTTTCCTGGAGAAAATTGTACCTGAGCCGAGCCAAACTGAAAGCTTCCAGCAGAACCTCTGCTCTGCTCTCTGGATTTGCAATGGTATGTGTATTTTGTTGCTTTTTGAGCTGTGGAGGTTTTTTGGGTTCCCTAAAATCAACTATTAATCAGTGTTTTCCTCCTGGGAAGAAGCAGGGAGTTGTTTCCTGAAGTGACAGGAGACGTCTGCCTGGGGGCTTCTGTTTGGCTGCTGCTGCAAAGTTTGAGGCTGGCTCTCTCCAGGCAGCAGGGATATATGAGCTGTCTCACAGCCAACCCACACACTCCCGACTCAGCCCTTTAAAAATACTAATTCCCTACCTGCAAGTGATCCCAAGTGCTCCACCAGCATTCTTAAACAATCAAGGCCCTGGGCTCTCCTTTGGCCCTGAGGCTGTCCAGCACTGGCTGCCTTCATGTGAGGCTGCTCTTGGGCGTGGAGCTCCTGCAGGCCCCTGCGGTTGCTGTGGTCCTGAACGTTATTTTAATTTCTCTGTGTGTTTTCTTAGGTCATGATGTCTAAAATAAGGTGGAGGTTGGGTCTCAGTCTGCCAAAGTGAAGTTTGCATAGCGTGATCAGGGAGATCGTGTTATACCACTGAGGTGTGAGAAGAGGCCCTGAGCCTCTGACCTGGTGTCAGAGGGCTCTGCAGCCTGCAGGGAGCCAAACCTGGTATATTTTTGTCAGTGCTGCCTATTGGAAGTGATCCCTGGTGCTTGCTTTATGCTGTGCAGCACTTGGGTGTTATTTGGAAGGGATTTGCATAGGTCAGAGCCATGTCAGGAGTGAGCAAATAAACAAGACTGAGACAGTCAGGGGTCCAGTGCTCAGGCCTGTCTGAGCTGTGTGTTCAAACACCATTGTGCTGTGTCAGTGTGAGCCCCTTCATCTCCTCTCTGCTTTTACTTACTGGGAGTGAGATTTGAAACCAGTTTGGGGGAGGTTTCCTGCTCAAGAAATGGGCAGGTCTGGTTGTTCCCAAGGTCTGTCAGCAGAGGGGCAGAGGTCAATGTCAGCAGAGAGTGGCGTGGGCTGCCATGTGAAGTTGTTTCATCCTGCAGCTCAGAAGCCAAAGGAGAAAGAGATCTCAGGAACTTTCCAGATAGCCTTTCTCATTTTATTTTAGCTTCTTCCGCCGCTTTTTCCTCCCCCAGCCCCCCAGATCATGAATCATCCCTAACATTACAACCGTCTGGGATGATGAAGTTGGTCACCCAAAGTGAGGCTGGAAAGCTGCAGGCGGGGGTTTCAGGGGGGGCAGGCTGGAATGGGGACAGGGTGCTCATTCCTCTCCACTCACTGTCTGGGTGCAAAAGATGCTCTTAAAAGCTTTTCACAAAGTCTCTGTTGGTTTGTAGCAAAATCTCTGTGCTGCAGGGGCAGAAAGTCCCTCTTCCTTTTGAGAAGGCTGGGTGCTCTCCTGTAGACTTCTCTCACTCAGGAGTTTTCTTACTCTAAAAAGCTTCTCATGTGCTTGCTCTGTGTGCCTCTGGTTACTGGAGTCCTGTTGTGGCTGTTCTCTTCAGCATGATTATTAAATTAGCATTTTGCATTGCTGGGGACTGATCCACCAGCGTGGTCACACAAGGTGTCCCTGCTGGGGTGTGCTGTCACTGGCACCACTGGCAGCACTGGGCCTCGGGGGCTTGCAGCCCACCCACACTGCAGGGCTGAACCACATCTCTGAAAACAAAGCACGCTTTCTCAACTCACACAGCAGAAAGCTGCTGAAAGTCCTTGGCAAATGCAAAATTAACCATTGGTTTTACATTCTCTTTGAACTGTTTAAAGTGCAGTTGAATATACACAGGTATAAGTAGTGTTAATTATGGTCACCAGCCTAACATAAGAAACAGACCTGAAAACAGTAACTAAGAAATAAAATCTCTTGCAGTAAGAAATTCTCTTTATTAGCAAGCTTTTTGCCCAGCTGACTGGAAAGCTGAGATATTTGTTCTCACTGGGTTATTTCTCCACTGGTAGTTTGGCACACAGGTATTCAGTACACGGATGTTTACTCTCTAATGAGAGCACCTCTTTGGCTATTGATGAAAGAAGAGAAGTTATTTAGAGATAAATATGTGTAGACGTGGCACTTAGGGACATGGTTTAGTGGTGGACTTGGCAGTGCTGGCGTAATAGTTGGGTTCTGTGATCTTGAAGGTGTTTTCCAGTCTCAACGATTCCGTGATTCTATTCAAGAGTTTCCCCAAAGCCTTGAGTGCATTTAACTATGTAAACAAATGTCATCCAGGGCTTGGCTATTGCTTTATTTACTTCCCCATCGGTGTGTTTGATGCAAGCTAGTTCCATATTGGCTGAAATTATTGCGAGCTGATGGATATTTAATCAACAGGCGATGGCTCTGATCCAGCTCCTTCTGGACAGGCTGCAGAATAATGCGAACCTTCCTCGTTACCATCTCTGGTATTTCTGGCAGAGCACTGGGCAGCTCAGGAGGATGTGGGTCATTCCAGTGCCAGGTCTGCTTGGAGATGGGCTGCAGGGCAGCTGCATCTGCCCTGAGGAGACTACAAATAAAGGAAATTTAGAGGGAGCTTAGGAAACCTCCTTAATAATTTTCCTGATGGAAATAAGAGCTATTACTGCTAATCCGTCTTCTCAATACTTGCCCAATTGCTACAGGATATGTATTTGATTAAAAAAACCGAAACAAAACAAAACCCCTGACAGATCTACTGGAGTGATTGTTTTTACAGTCTGCCAAACCATCTGTGTGAATGTGTCATGGTTTATGTTAAGCCATTTGTCATCCTTTTGCCTGATATTATCTGTCCTAGTCTAAATTTCTCAAGATGAATAATGTCTTTGTTGTGGACAGTCTGAGCTATACTGGTCTAAAACCCACCATCATTGCATGTAATTTAATTGCAGTTTAATTCTAAAATATTCTGAGCACTTGGTCCTATAATTCTGGAGTTCAACTGGATGATTTTCAAGCTTAAAATTAAGCCTGTGCTGAAATATTCCATGGCTTGGCAGTGAGCTCAGCCTTGCAAAGTTCCTTCTGGGAAGAGGTTAAAATAAAGGGGACTGTTACATGGAGGAGTATAATTGTATCAAACATGACATATTAATAGTTTTACAGGCTAGGCAGCATATTTAATGATTTTTAAATGGGTTATGTCAGCTTGTCCTCTTTCTCTTATCCCGGTCAGGGAATGACATGACAGCCTGTGCTGGGTAAAGCAATAAGAGCTCACTCACCTTTTCAGTACTCGTTTGGGTTAAATGAACTGTTTTTCTGCCTTGCTGCCCTATCTGGATTGTTGATGTTTTCCCCTGAAATACCTCTTACTGAGCCATCAGTCAGTGTTAAAAATTCATCACATTGCACAGCTGAAGCTCGCCCTGGGGAATAGGTTAGTCTGGGAGGAAACATCCAATTAGCTGAAAAGTGCTGCTCATGTGAAGGATAACAAGCAGAAATTGATATGTTGACATCAGCGAGGCTTTCAGCTTTAATATAAAGCTGTAAATTGGACATGCAGGTACAATTCCCATTCAGCTGTGTCTCTGGGTATTACAGCACCCCATAATGAACAATGTACCTGCAGGTTTTCCTGGCTGATGGGGCGTGACTGGCAGCCACAGTGCTGTACAAATTCATTGTACAGTGAAGCAGAGAATAAGTCTGATCTCCTCCCTCCCTCGCCAATCAATATAAGGGGAACTGCAAAGGGAACATACACAAGGCAACGTGAAATGTGTTCTAATTGAATTGACCTTGCAATAGGCAGTGAAGCCAATCCTGTGTTAGTATTTTCTCTGCTATACCACGAGAATTTCTGTAAACTGTAACCAGGAGTTTTGTAAAAACAAACAAATAAACAAAGGTAAAACCCTGACATGTTCATAATCGGAACAGAAGGCTGGGAATGCCCAAGACCTGTCACAATAATTTTGCTTTCTCTAATACCCTAAATAGTTGATGTAGCTATAAAATCCAGGCTTGTAGAGACTGACCATTTGCCGCACGTGTTGTATCTAGTTTGCTGCTGAATGTGTTCAGACTTGAGTGTGATCTGATAGGTTTCAGAGTAAAGGCAGGTAAGGCAGCAGTCATGCCAACTGATTTCCATTCCCTCTAATCCTTTTCAGGGCTTCCAACAGGGACAATGTGAGCAGACCTCTAATCTTCCAGTGCCTAAATAATATTTTTAACAAGTAGTGCCAGAGCGAGTGGGGCAGGTGATTATGTAGAGCCTGAAATGGCTGCTCAGGGGAGTCTCATGTGAAGGCTGGATAACATAATCGTGAGTCAGTTCTGTAAAATCCTTCTGTGTCCCAGAATCGAGCTGCAGAATTGAAACTTTGCCTTCTCATGATGTTCTTGAGAGGGGCTTCTTTCCAGCAAGCTGTGCTGGGCTGGAGCAGCAGGTCAGCTGAGATCACCAGAGGTTTTTCCTGCTGCCAAGAGAGTTAACGTCTCTGCAAATCATGAAGTGCAGCTGCAGATCCGAGCCAGCTGCTAGAAGGGGATGTTTGATAGTCTCATCCACTGGTTTTGTGGCTTCTCTTAGCAGAAGGTTTGTGCAGTCCTTGCAGGGATGCCACCACACGAAGTACTGGTTTGCTTCTCAGGTAGCATTGTACAAATTGTACAAATTTTTATGCTAAACCAGTTAACAGGAGTGTACTGGGACTCCAGTTCTGATCTCAAAAGAGCCTCCTGTTCTCTTGCACATATTCTGCTTCTTAAGCTTTATTTGATTAAAGTAAAAATAGCTTTAGAGACCTGCAGTATGATAGCTCTTGTTTGGGGAAGCAGACTCCTGGGTTGCTGAGCACACCCATAAGACGGTAGCTGTCCACTTCTGCTGAGTGTATCACTAAGTTATTACCTCTCAAGGGAGAAATTTGAGGATATAAATAACTTTAAAGTTATTTATCTGGGAATATTTGTAATAAAAACAAATGTAAACTGTTCTGAGAATAGAAGGCAGCTATTTTAACTATGGGCTACTTAAACTGTAAAGTAGCATGTGTGCTTCCCATGGTGGGTAGTGAAACCTGGCTGGCCACTGGCCAGAGGAGCTGCTTGATTTTGCTTTTCTTTACACGCCTGAAGTTGAAACTTCCTGTGCTGCAGCTGCAAGGAAGGAGTGGTAGGAGAGGGTGTGATGGTGGCTTATAGCAGCTGCCTCAGCCTCACATGGCATCTACTGAGCTCCTCCTGTAATGTGCAGGGTTTGGGGCAGTTCCTGTGGCTCGCGGATGTGTTCTTTGAGAAAACCACAGCCTCAGAAAGGCCACAGCACAGGCAGCACATGCGTCCTGTCCTCATGGGTGACAGCAGTGATCTGTCTGGGCCGCCATTCCAAAAAGCTCTGGAGTGTGTACTTGACCTTAGGTGTTCTTCCTGAATCAAGATGCTTTCCTGGATGAAAGCCTTGCAAAGAGGAAAGCCAGCAGGGGTTGACAAGCTCTCTGTTCCTTCCTCCAGGTCGCCATGGTGGAGGTGCAGCTGGAGGTGCAGTACAAGTACCCCCAGATGCTGCTGATCGCCTTCAGCGCCTGCACCACGGTGCTCGTGGCCGTTCACCTCTTCGCCCTCCTCATCAGCACCTGCATCCTGCCCAACGTGGAAGCCGTGAGCAACATCCACAACCTGAACTCCATCAGCGAGTCCCCGCACGAGCGCATGCACCCCTACATCGAGCTGGCCTGGGGCTTCTCCACCGTCCTGGGAATCCTCCTTTTCCTTGCGGAAGTCGTGCTCCTGTGCTGGATAAAATTCCTGCCGGTGGGCTCCATCCTGAAAAACGAGACCACCAACGTGGAGAAGCCCAGCAGCCATGCGGGGTGGCAGTCGGCACTGGTGTCCACCATCATCATGGTCCCCGTGGGTCTGATTTTTGTCGTCTTCACCATTCACTTCTACCGCTCCTTGGTGCGGCACAAAACAGAGCGGCACAACCGGGAGATCGAGGAGCTCCACAAACTGAAAGTGCAGCTAGATGGGCATGACAGAGGCATGCAGGTGGTGTGACAGAGCCTGCACACAGCTCAGCCAGGGCTGAGAGCAAAATACCTGGTCTGCTGCTTGGTGAGACACACCAGGGATGGATTGTCTTGAGGCTTAAATCTGTAAATGCTACTTGCCTGCCATTTCTAGCTGTGGGTTCTCGTGCTGTTCCACGTGCTGGGGGCTCTGCCCTGATTCTGGTCCCACACACTTGGTACTTAAGTTGACACTGCCGCGGTGTTCAAGATCAAAACTTTATCTACCTTAACGTTGGTAGCCAAAAATCTGTATTTTTTACAAATGCAATATTCTGTCGCCAAAAGTGAAACTGCATCAGCTGTCCCAAAAGCCTCTGTGTGTGTGTGTGTGTGTGTGTGTGTCTTACATGTCAGAACTCCCTGGCTGTCAGTGCAGCCACAATTAACCAGCAGCTCAATTCTAGAGCAGAGCTGGTTAATGTGGGTACCTGCAGCTGACTCAAGGACATCCAGGAAAGCACAACAGAAACTGAGAGTGTTGACCACTGTTGTTCCAAAGCAAGTATTCCATAAATACATAACCAGAAAGAAAACAGCCTTAGTTTTTATGTTCTTTTCTTGCTATTCTTTACTATATTTTTACAGCTTGGGAGGTAGAATTTTGAATTGCAGGAGGCTGGGAAGTTCTCTCGTACTTTCTTCAGCAGCATCTGTCACTTTAGATTGAGTAAGTGCCAAGATCATGTGTTTTTTCCCAATAAGAGGCAAGAGTGCCCAGGGAAGGCTTACAGGTGTTTTAGTTTTAACAAGGACATTCTTAAAACAGAACAGTGACAGAGAATTTAATGAGACAAGACTTTGAAGGACTAACGAAGCAAGTTTCAAGGTGGTAAAGGACTGACAGCAAGTATTGTAGAAATCTGCCACTGTGTCTTCTTCATTTGTGCATTGCTGCAATGCCTTTTGCCTGGTTTGCTGGAGAGAACAAGCCCAGTCCTGTGTTATTTCATCATTTGGGGTTTTGGGTTGTTTTTTTTTCTTTTTTAAATTGGCTGTAGCATTTTTCTGTCAGAAATTAATGCTTCCTCCTCCCTCCACCAAAGCAGACAACTCCTCTGGTGGAACCCGGAGCTGTCCTGGTGAGCCTGATGGAGCTGGATCCGGCAGGAATGCTGTGTGCCACTGAAGAGCTATCCCTTTCCTTTGAGCTCATTTCTTTTTTCA
Organism: Acanthiza pusilla; assembly: GCA_036630365.1. Lineage (NCBI taxonomy): Eukaryota > Metazoa > Chordata > Aves > Passeriformes > Acanthizidae > Acanthiza > Acanthiza pusilla. The sequence continues at coordinate 5,302,515 of JAXCHO010000048.1, forward strand.
GCAGCTGAGACAATGACACTTGCATGTCTGTGTTGCTTAGCAAGGGAAGCTTGTAAATTCCATAGCATTCTCGTGGGTGAAAACTTCTGTAAAAAAAATTTAAAAAGCAATTTTATGATTTTTGGTAACTTTGTGGAGAGAAAAGAGTGTTTTGCAATCATCAGCTCTCTTAAGGGAAAGTCAGGCTTTCTGCCACACAGGGCTGCAAGAAGCATAAGCACATTTTCTTGGCCCTGATCCTGTGCTGGTTTCCTCCTCTGCACTCAAAAACTGCAGTTGCAGAGTCTCTGAGGCCTTATAGGTTTCTGAAATCATTAAGGATGTTTATAACGTTCTATTTAACCCTGGTCCCTTATTCCACTGGGATTTGAGAGCTCTAATGGCAGTGTATTACATGTCAGCTTCCCAGAAGGGAGAGCACACGCAAACCCCAGGGCAGCAGGGTGAGACTATCCCAATATTCCTCTCTGGCGAGGGCCTTGGGAAACCAACTCTCATCTCTCTTGTTTACATGCGAATGTGAGCGCTGCTGAACAAGTTGCTTAGCACTGTGTCTGTGGCTTTCATCTGTTGTTCTTGCTGCAGTTGGCATGTACCATATTGGCTGATGTGCAGCAAAGAAAATAGGCTTTGTGTGCTAAATGACTAATCTGTACTCATGTGCATATGCAAAAAAAACAAGGAGTGTCCTCCAGGAAGTGGGGTGGTCGTGAAATTCATATGAACTCCCCAAGAACTCTGCTGTGTCTCCCTCCTCTTTTTACCATAATAAAAATTAAAAGGTTTGTACAACAGAATCAGAGTTGAGTTTTCTGCCAAGTGCTACACGTGTCGGCTCCTCCACCAACAGAATTTCTGTTGTGAGGCCAGAGCCAGACCAGATGGGATGAATCTCTCATCTGTACTTTACACTCTCCTTTAACACCAGTAATAGTAGAACCTTGTGTGCTGAGGGGCTCAGGAGGCTGTCAAGGAAAGTATTGCACCATTTTTGCAATTTTTTTTTTTTAGATTTCCCCCTGTGCATACAGTGCTGCGAAAGCAATGCAGCTTGTTTGGAAAGAGCCAAATCATTCATTTAATTTTTCTGCAAATGAAATAAACTTCAGCAAATGGAGACATGCAGCAGAAACTGTGCTTTTATTTTGTAGAATAACTCATCGAGGCTTTGGTGGGATTGGATTCAAGATCAGTCTCAAGGCAGTGCATCTGTGACTGGAGTGGGATCACCTTACTCCAGGGGGGAGTCTGAGGTACAGTTTGGGATGGTGTCCCAAGGGCAAATGCACTTAAAACAGAATAATAACATGCTTTTCTTTTGCTTGCAGCTCTGTTTCCTGTGTCTCTCTCGGCACTGAGTCCTCCCTTCCGTGAGAAGCCCATGGGGGTATTTTTGCTTTCTGATTCTGGGTTCTCTCAAGGTTACCCATCACCTTCAAGCCATAATTCCTCTCCTCCTTTCCCAGCAACAGCACTTGCTTTTCTTGCGCCTGACTCTCTTCCTTCAACTTGTTTACATTTTCACCACTGTTGGGTCCAGACTTGTGTTGGAGAAAGGTTACCTGTGGTACCAGCCATGGAGTTCATCCATAAAGCAAGGAGTGGGAATGTTGTAGTTGTCCAGCTGCGTGTTTCTGTGCTACAGCACCAGAAAATCCTCCTTGCTCCTGCTGCTGCCCCCATGGCTGTCAGCAGGATTCCCAGCAGCCAAGCCAGCCTTTCCACACTGTCACTGCTGTCCCAGCAGGGCTGGCAGCTTTCTGTGTCACGTCTGGGTTTGTCTGCCTGTGCCTGGCCACGTCTGTCCTGTGCTGTCGCCTCTCTGTCGTTCCTGGGGTGTCTGTCATTGCTGGAGTGTCCCAGGTTTTGTGTGGCTGCAATCCTGCAATGCCTGCATGGAGATGCTTCTCCCAAGGGTTCCACCCTCAGTTGGGGACGTGTGTTGAGGATCTCCTCTGGCATGTCCTGGCTTTCTGTGCCAGCCTTGGGCGCTTGGTCGCCGCAGTCTGGGGTGGCTGCTGCCCTAATTCTCAGCCCCATTGGACTGTGGCTCTCTGGACCAGTTATTGCTTTCTTTGGGCCAATTCTCTGATTTTTGCACTGGAGCTTAGCACAGGGACAGCCGTGGTCTTGCTTCAGAGTCCTGAGCCTTCCTCCAGATTTATGTTTTTTTTACTGTTTTTGCCCAGCAGAAAAATGCCTCTGCCAGCTCCAGCACTGCAGGGACCCTGCCTGCCCACCCTAAAGCAGGGAAGGAGCTCTCAAGGACAGGAGGACAGCACTTCTTTTATCATTCCCGGGCACCAGCCTTGGTTTAGGAGGCAATTCCTCTCTCCTTTTTCCTCTTAGCAGGAGTAAAGAAGGGGCAGGACCGCAAGCTGGAGGGAGCAGATCGGGTTCTCTCTTTGCGGTGTTTAGTGTCAGCTCTCATTCTGTGCTCTCCCTATTTTTAACATCGCCCTGGGGCAGGCCTGGCTCCCTGTTTCAGTGGATAGGAGGCTCTCGGGGAGACTTTATGACCTGGAGAGATGGAATAATGTTGGATTTGGCCATGTGACGGATGAAAGCGATACCGTGTGAGAGCCCCGGGTGGAGCGAGCGCTGCTGCGAGTGCTCAGATATGTGAACATGTTTATGGAGAGCACTGGGGTGAGTGCGGCTGCAGAGTGAACATCCTTCCACATCCTTCCCCATCCTTCCCATCCTTCCTCATCCTTCCTCATCCTTCCCATCTTTCCCATCCTTCCACATCCTTCCACATCCTTCCCATCCTTCCTCATCCTTCCTCATCCTTCCCATCCTTCCTCAGCCTTCCCATCCTTCCTCATCCTTCCTATTCTTCCACATCCTTCCACATCCTTCCCCATCCTTCCACATCCTTCCCATCCTTCCTCATCCTTCCCATCCTTCCTCATCCTTCCCATTCTTCCCATCCTTCCACATCCTTCCATATCCTTCCATATCTTTCCCATCCTTCCACATCCTTCCCATCCTTCCTGTCCTTCCACATCCTTTTCATCCTTCCACATCCTTCCCATCCTTCCACATCCTTCCACATCCTTCCCATCACAGAATCACAGAATCATAGAATCACTAGGTTGGAAGAGACCTTCAAGATCATCGAGTCCAACCCATGTCCCAACCCTCAACTAAACTAAACCATGGCACTGAGTGCCACATCCAATCTTTTAAACACATCCAGGGATGGTGATTCCACCACCTCCCCGGGCAGACCATTCCAATCTTTTATCACTCTTTCTGTAAAAAACTTTTTTCTAATATACAACTTATATTTTCCTTGGCGCAACTTAAGACTGTGTCCTCTTGTTCTGCCAGCTGATGCCTGGATAAAGAGACCAACCCCCACCTCACTACAGCCACCTTTCAAGAAGCTGTAGAGAGTGATAAGGTCGCCTCTGAGTCTCCTTTTCTCCAGGCTAAACAACCCCAGTTCCCTCAGACGTTCCTCATAGGGCTTGTGTTCCAAGCCCCTCACCAGCCTTGTCGCCCTCCTTTGGACACGTTCAAGTGTCTCCACATCCTTCCTAAACTGAGGGGCCCAGAACTGGACACAGTACTCAAGGTGTGGCCTCACCAGTGCCGAGTATAGGGGAAGAATGACTTCCCTGGACCTGCTGGCCATCCTTCCCATCCTTCCCATTCTTCCTCATCCTTCCCATCCTTCCTCATCCTTCCCATCCTTCCACATCCTTCCCATCCTTCCACATCCTTCCCATCCTTCCTCATCCTTCCCATTCTTCCTCATCCTTCCCACCCTTCCTGTCCTTCCACATCCTTCCCATCCTTCCACATCCTTCCCATCCTTCCACATCCTTCCCATCCTTCCTGTCCTTCCACATCCTTTTCATCCTTCCACATCCTTCCCATCCTTCCTCATCCTTCCCATCCTTCCACATCCTTCCCATCCTTCCCATCCTTCCACATCCTTCCCATCCTTCCACATTCTTCCCATCCTTCCACATCTGTCCCATCCTTTCCACCCTTCCGTTCCCTGGCTCTGGATGTGGGGATGGGCAATCCCAGGTTGCCTCGAGGTTACCTGCTGTCTCTTCTTTTCTTGCCTTCGAACAAACAAAAGGCCTTGGAGCTTCCCTGCTGCTGTAGAGTCCTTATCTTTTAAATCTCATTGCATCAACTTCTAAGACAGCTTCCTCTACACCAGCCCCCAAGCTGCAATTTCAAATTCAGCTGGGCCAGTGGGGTTGTTTTCTGATTAAATCACAGGCTCTCTCCTCTGCACCCATCTCAAAGCAGTTTCAGTAATTACAATTGACTGGCTGGATTTGGAGAGTATTTCCCTGAATCCCTGTGTGTCCAGCTGGGAGCTTGCTTTCTGCCCAGAAGTGTGACAGCCATGAGTGCTAATAGAAAAAAAAAAAAAAATCTGTATTTTAGCTTTGCCTTTTCTTGTTTTACCTCTGCATGAACAATATTTAATGTAGAACGACGAATGTATCTCAGTTGTTGTCCAGCTGTGTGAGAGAAACTGGATAAATTTGCTCAGTTTTATGCTTCTTGCTGATTTCAGACTGATTTTTTGAAAGGCAGCTCAAGTCCTTCAGCATCCTCTATGGGTTAACTTGGGTTCTGCCTTTTTGAAAAAACACTTGGTCAGATATTATCGTTCTCCTTTTGCAGTGCACAAAGAGATAACAATTAGATGCACTTCCTTTTAATGAGGGCCTGGGTCTTGGCACGTGTTTCACAAGAAGATTAAGGAGATGGTTAAGGAGACAAACAGCTGTGACAGGAACTCCTATAACAGGAAGACCATTAAAGTTTGTCTTAATAATACCAGCTTAGTGGACAAAATTACTTTTAAGAGCTCATTAATTGAGATTAAAACATCTTTATATTTTTCTCAGATTTCTATGGTACTTGACAGTTAAATTGTTAATGTTTTGTAACACTGCAAAGCAGGATTTTCTTTCACTTTTTTCTGGCTTTTTAGGAGAGAATGTATATCAGGTTTTAAGGAGTAATATTGAAGAGATGGGTGTGCAATTGCATTTTGATCTAAGGATGATGCCCAAAAGGCTGTTTAATAGGTGAAAAATGTCAAAAGACTGGCACAGCAATGCCTGTGTAGTGACTAGATTAAGTTTTGGACTTCAAAAACACCAAGAAAAAGCCCTTAGTTTTTGGCTCAATATTTAATTATTTGCATTTTTTCACATTTAAGATACCACCTAGGAAGAGCTGGAATCTTCTGGCAAGAACAGCAGCTTCCTGCATTGCTAAATCGAGGCAGAAAAATTCAGCCAACAAATGCAGAGCACAAAATGAACTAACACTGTGTAAGTTATCGTGGCAATCTGATTCATCAGAATCCATCATCTGCTTTCACTGTGGAGAGAATGGAGCAGCAGGGACATACACAGAAAGTGTTTTAGCAGCCTGAGAGCACAATATAAATGTAAAAGGGAGTGTTGGAAATTAGGGCCAAACATTAATGGCAATCCTTGACTGCTGCAGTGTGGTGAGCAGAGAGCAGATCAATGGAGAGCTTTGGAACTGAAGGCTGAGGAGGATGCAGCTGCAGTGTTTGCTCTCTCTATGCCAGCCTGGCCTGGGTTTCCTCTCTGGGTGTCTGTGCCAGGCTCACAGCCTCCTCCTGCTCGGACAAAGCCCCTCTGCTCCAACAGCAGCGCCAGGTGCTGTCTTGGGGACACCCCACTCATGACACTGCCAAGCCCTGTGGACACCAGGCTGTGGAAAAAGGTGAGGAACTGCTGCTCTAAGAGCACTCCCTGCTTTGGGGAGTGAGCTGGGCAACCACAGAATGGATTGGGTTGGGTTGGGTTGGGTTGGGTTGGGTTGGGTTGGGTTGGGTTGGGTTGGGTTGGGTTGGGTTGGAAGGGACTTCAGTGATCATCCAGTCCCACCCCCTGCCATGGGCAGGGACACCTTCCACTAGACCAGATTGCTCCAGCCTGGCCTTGAACACTTCCAGGGATCCAGGGGCAGCCACAGCGTCTCTAGGCAGCCTGTGCCAGGGCCTCACCACCCTCACAGGGAAGAATTTCTTCCTGATACCTAATCTAGATCTACTCTTTTCCCATTGCAGCCAATGAGGAATTTCCTGGGACAGAGTTCACTGTGAGCAGGCATGGCCTGTCTGTTGTGTGTCTGTGTTTGCAGTGAAGAGCTTCCATCAGAGAGGATGTGCCATGACTTCCAAAACTGCTGCTGGAGCTCCTTGGTGACACTTGCCAGCCCACCTGGATGGAGGTTTGGAGTTTGGGACTGCCCATGGGAGCCCTGCTCGTGGGACTTCACACTAAACTCAACCAGCCCACAAAGGGGTTGTATTTGTTGGCTTAAACTGATAAAAAATATCCTGATTGACCCATCTGATTTCTGGCTACTGTTCTGGGTGAAGAACTCCCTCCCCTGCAGTGCCCAAAGCAGAGGGCAGTGCCTGTGGCAGAAGTGCTTTACTGTGCAGCAAATCCTTTGCATTAATGCCAAGGAAGTACTTCTAGGGCAGAGCACAGCAGTGCTGAGATCCTGTGTACAAATGTGCCAATCCCCTTCCCTCACCAACTAAAACCAGGCAGCACTGCCTGGTGGTGCTAAGGTGCTGTTTTCCTGCTGCAGGTGTGACTGTGCTGAGTGGTTTTCACGGCACGACAGTGTTTATTAAAGGATCGTGCTTCTTCCACAGCACAACTTCATTTTCAAGAGCACAGAAGTTTGTTCAGAGCAGACAGATGGCCTCAGATCAGCTTCTGCTGCAAATGACTGCTTGAATCTTAGGTACGAGGCATGATTCAAACCTGACCACTGGAGGTGCCAGGAAAATAAATGATAGCTGCCAGGGTTGCAGTCTGTTGCCCAGCTAATTCCCAAAATCAGACTCTCGCTAGTGAGAGCTGACAGCGGGGTTCGGAGATGACAAATGATCAGAAAATAACACAGTCTGTGCAGGCCTTTGGTCTGATCTCTGTCCAAGCCTGAAGAGTCAGCATTGGGCCTCTGCAAATGCTGCTCTTTGGTCCCAGAAGATACAGGTCACACATGGAATTTATGATTTATCCTCATTGTTAGAGCATGAATCTTCAGCAAAGGATAATTACTTTCATTAGTTCTCAGTGTGTCGTACTGTCTGTGGAGAGATACTTGCTTACCTTCCTCCTCTGAGAGCTGGTCCCCAAAGGACCCGTCTGAGGTGGGTGAGGAGATAGTTGTACCCCCAGGGCTCAGTGCCACATTCAAACCACTCCGGCAGTATCAAGTGTGGGCCAGGAAAGATTAAAATCTGTGGCAGGGCTTGAGCTGAAACTGTGTCAAGGGCTGTTTGATACTCTGATATCAATTTCTAACTTTGTTTAAGTGTTGAGGAAGGGCTGTTGGCTTGTTTTGTTACAACACAGGTAATGGATACAACCTCTCATTTCTGATTTTGGCCTAAAAGCTCCCATTGCTCAGGAGGCTTCGAAGCCCACCCCTTTTACTTCTGTTTGTCACGTTTCCATTTTATTGAGCTTATCTCTGCACGCACCTGGTTCCTTACGCCCACCTCAGAAATGAACCGAGTCGTACAAATTCCATCCCTCATTTTACACATCCCCCAACAAAATGCAAGCTCTAGGTCATACAGGTCTTCCTTGAAAGGAAAGAGCAATCTGTAGCAGTTCTTTGCCCAGTTCCTCGTGCCTCCCACCGGCGCTGAACTCCGCAGAGAGCTCCCTGAAGGTGATGCAGATGCGGCGGTGCTCGATGTGCCTGCGGTGGATCCCGTGTTTCCATTTGTACCGAGCGTCCCCGTGCAGCACCACCAGCGACCTCCGGGGCAAGGGGACAGCCACACTGACCTTCTTACCCGGAACCAGCCTTGGGGACAAAAAGCACTCGATTCCCTCTTCTCCTGGACTTCTGCACGCTGATGTCTGTCCGGGGAGGCTTAATCCCTCTTCTCTGGAAATGGAAAATAATTGGATGGGGTCCTCTGAGTCGCAGGACATGGAGAGCACAGTTTTTGAGAGCAAGTTCAAGCTAACCAGGCGCTCCCCCCAGAGCCACCAGTCATCAAAGTGGGGGTCGATGGCAGAGCCTCTCTCTGGTCTGTAGTCCAGGTTACACTGTTCCACAGGTAAGAAACCACTGAGCACAGCACAGGCCTTCATCTGTGCCACAATCTTTTTACTGAAACTCGGCAAACCAGAAAAGCTGCCAGCTTTCAGCCTTTGTTTCTTGAAGTTCACTTTGGGTCCGTAGTCCTGTTGGAAAAGAAGAGGAAGGGAAAGCTGGTGTAAAGGAAAAATCTAGGACAAGTTTTTTTGGAGAGGCTGTTCCTGCAGAGTTCTGTTCTCATCTCTTCCAGTGACCTGGTTGCCAGGTTGCACAAGGACTGAGTGAATCTACATTAATCTCTCTAGATTTATAAAGTAAAAACAAATATAAACACACACTTCTTTCCCTTGGAGATTGTGTGAACTTTAATGCTTGAACACGCACCATCAAATACTGTTTGTTGTAGCTATCGTGTATTTTTGCAAGAAGTTGGTTTTAATTACAGGTAATTCTTACCATTGATTTCAGGAGAACCTTTCAAAGGAAAACACTTAACGAAACATCTAAATATTTTGGGTTTTAACTGAAAACAGCTTTCCTTTTCCAGAGGGGTCTAAGATCAGATGTGCTTCTAAAGTCCAACCTGTTTCTTTCGGCCAGACTGTGACAGTTTCCAGTCATCTCGATCCATCAGTTCCACTATCTCACATTCTTCATCTTCACTAATGAACTCCTCCACCAGGAACACCCCTGGAAAGGGAAATGCCCAGCCAGCAAATTCCGAGTGCTCATTTCCTTTAGCTAGGCCTGTTGCTGGACAGTAAGTGAAATTATCTTCTCCCTGTGGAAATAGCAGTGGAAAAGAAAAAAAGCAATAAAGTATTTCCATCATTTACCCCTGCAACCTTGGTATTGCAGCATGAGAACTGTATAGGATTCTTGCAGACAAGAGAAATTTTAGATCTGCTTTTGGGGAACAACTATTCCCTGCTCTTTTTTTTACAGCTGCAGCATCACTGTGCTGCTTGCTTGAAGCCACTTTTCTGGTGATGTCTTTATCCTGGAAAGGCAGGAAAGAACCGATGATCCCCAGGGCCACAGGTATAAGGAGATTAATGGTGGGTATTGCTGCTATAGAGATATGGTTTGTCATAGCAATAAATGTTGAATGAGGAAAGTTGATAAAAATCGCGCAGGGCACAAGGCTAAGCTGTAACAAATGAATGTGCATGTAACACGCGAGGCTCAGGTGAGCTCGGACTCGGCTCCCGAGCGTTCCTGAGGTGCACAATTCACAATGCCCGGGGGAGCGGCCCCGGGGGGCTCTGCCGTGTCCCCATCGCGGGGCCCTGCGGCCCCGGGGGGCTCTGCCGTGTCCCCATCGTGCGGCCCTGCGGCCCCGGGGCCCGGCCCCGCTCCGGGCACGGGGGTCCCGCAGCCGCCCCGCCCCGAGGGGCCACGGCCCGCGCCCCCCACCGCCCCCCGGCTCCTCCCGCCGCCCCGCCCCGCCGCCCGCCCCCTCCCCGGTACCTGCGGGGGCGGAGCGGCCGGCGCGGGCCCCTCGCAGAGCAGGCAGGAGCGGATCCCCTTGCAGCCGCAGCCCGGCCCTCCGCCGCCGCACGCCGCCTGCATCCTGCCGGCTGCGCCGGGGACACAGCCCCCCCTCCCGCTCCTCCTCCTCTTTTTCCTCCTCCCGCCCTTCCTTCCTCCCCGGCTCCTCTTCCTCCTCCCCGGCCGCTTCCAGGTGAGGGCAGCGGGGCTGGGCGCAGGCCGCGAGGCCGGGCAGCGGGAGTGGGGTGGGGGGGCGAGGGCGGACTCGCGCTCCCAGCAGCCCCCGCGGCGCTCCCGGGCTCCGCGCCGCTGTTCGGCGCCGCGGGGGACGCTGGGAGTTGTAGTCGCAGCGCGCCGTGCACGCCCCGCGGGGGCGCCTCAGGCCGCGGCCGGCGCCGGCCCCCGGCGGCGCTCGGTGTCCGGAGGCGGTGGTGACGGCCGAGGCCTCGGGCCGGGGCCGCACCTGCCCCGCCCGGCCCGGCCCGGCCCTGCCCACGGGCGGAGCCGCGGCCTGCGCCTGCAGCCGGTGCTCCCCGCGGGCGGGAGGCCGGCCCGGCGTGGGCGGACAGCCCGGCATCGCGGCCTCCTCATCCCCGGGGCACCGCGCGTCCTGCCCCGGGGCCTGTTCCAGCCGTGCCCGGCGCGATCTCGGCCGAAGCGCCGGGCCGAGCGGTGCAGGGCAGCCCCGAGCGAGCACGGTCGGGTCAGTGGGAAGCCTGGCTGTGGGGGTTCATCCCCAGAGCTGCTGTGGGGCAGGAAGGGTCAGTTCGCAGGGAGCGAACCGAATGTGACCGAAAGGACCCTCTGCAGCATCGCCCGTGATGCTGTGGGATGGGACATGCCATGTCTGGCCTTCCCTGCAGCTCCCGCGGTGTCACGGCTGTGTCTGGGGTGTCAGTGGGTCACAGAGAGGGCGATGGGAACATCCACAGTCACTGGTGTCACATTTTTATTACAGGCACAAGATCTTAGGGAGCTTTGGTTGGGTCAGCCTGACCCTGTGGTTTGGCTCACAGCAGTACTTCTGTGGCTTGAAGGATCAAATCCCAAACAGCTGCTGTTTAAACTGCTTTTCAGTTCAGCCCTTTGTGCTTATGTACAGTGTTTCACTGTATACAATATTGCAGTGCGCTGTTGCTCATTACACAATGTCGCGGGTGCTGTAGGTGTGTGGTGGTGCTAGAACCAAACCCAAGGAGAGCTCAGTGCCCTGTGTGCTCCTCATGATGTGCTGGAGTGGCATTTAGGCAGCAGTTATCTAACACAGAAAGACAGGAGAGAGCCTGGCCTTGGAGCTCTGCTCTCTTTTATTTCCCTCTCTTGGAATCTGTGTCAGGAAGAGTGGTAAGCCCTGAACCAGTGATTTCATGAAGCTCTTTTGGCCCTGTCAGCATTGTTATTCCAAATATCAGTGTATCCCTGTGTGTGTGTGTGCACTGAAACATCAGTTAATCACCAACTGCACACAGAATGCTGTTGATTTTTTTTTCCTTGGTGAGGAAATGATGCCCTTGATCGGTGGGTGTTTAAATTTCCTGTGATTAATTCAGTTTTCCAAAATTTTAGGGAATTTAGAAGTTGTCAGCCAAGAATCTGTCCAGCTGGTCAGGCTGCTGAGCACAGTGTCCCTTCCTTGGGAGGAAGACATTCACAGCAGGTGTATTGACTCTTACTGCTGCTGTTTGTTTGAAAGGGTGTTGGAATTCCTGGAGCAGAGCCCAGGAGAGACACAAACAGGTACCTGTGAGGCTGTCCTGGTCCTGAGTGCCATCACTCATGGACAGCTTTCACCTGCAGCAAGTCTGTCACTCCAGCAGCCACGGGGTGTATCCCTGTTGTTTTGGAGATGGATTGGATCAGCGTGCTGGGAGCCTGTGCCCAGTCTAATAATAGTCTCTGCCATATTCATTTCAACCAAGTTAAAAAGGAGACTTCCAACGCAGCAGCAAAATCAGTAGATAACCTCATAAAAAAAAATTTCTCCCTTTGGAGTTGTTGAAAGCATTTCCTCTCATTTCCATTTGTTTTACCAGGAAGGTAACCAGAAGACATCCTACAGGTGACTGATTCCAGCAAAGAGGTGGAGATCAAAAATGTCAAAAATTACTACAGAACTTCTTTTGGAAAGAGCAGTTCCAAGATCTACAAGGCTCCGAAAGATCGAGACGCTGAAGTAAGTGCAGACAGGCCCATGGAAAATTCCAGATTAATTTAACCTGGGCAATTCCTTTTTTCTGTCTTTCTTCCCCTTTTCTTCTCTTTTTTACTGAAAAAAAGGGAAACAGTTCCAAAGCACAGAGCTGAGATGTCATTTGCAGTGCAGGATCAGTGAGCACTGGTGGCACTGCATTCACTGGAGAGGTTACTGGTAGATGTCACCTTTTTTTGCCATTTCTATTTTGTGAAACTGCTCAAGGTTGGATCCTGATTTCCTAACCCCAAGATACCGCCCCTGCCGCCAAAGCACTTCCATCTCTGTTAGCAATTGCTTAGTGTGAATAAGAGAATCTTCCATCCTGGATTTTAGAGTTTTTAAAGTATTTTTGGCATTATTTCTCTTCTGTTTTCCTCTCCCTCCATCACTTTCCATCTCCTCTAAATCCAGTTATCCTAGTACCTCAAACATTGCAGGGGGAGAGAATAAACTCTAAAACACTTAGAAACCACTAAAAACAGTTTTACCACTCTGATCCTTAACAGAGATCATTGCAAATATGTGTCATCCCAAATGTTTAACACAGTGGAATTTCACTGTTCCAGAGCTGGTCAATCCGAGTGACTCAGCTGGCCAATTTCTGGCTGGCGCCTTTGTTGTTTTTATTGCTGATGTCAGGGGGTTTGGGTTTCACATGTACTCTTTAAATTATTTCTTTCAGTTTGTCTTGTGCCAAAATAATTATTTTTAGAGAGAAATTAAAACGTTTATCTGAGGAATCTCAGCTGTAGTAATCTGGGTAAGAGTGATGGGGAGATGTTTGAAGCTGTGGATTTTTGGAGTGTGGCTTTTTCCCTGCAGCTTCATACTGTGATGTTGAAGGGTTGTATTTCAGGAATTCCTTTCAGGGAGCACTGAGTTTTTCCCCAAAATGACACCACAGTCACAGCTTTGCAGCCAGCTGAATTCTCCTCAGCCTTTCTTACCAGCTCTGACTGGCTGGTTACACTCCTGAGATGGCAAATGAAGGAGAAAGGATCTTGCTTTCTCGGTTTATTTGCCTCATTTATTCACACTTCATTTATATCTAGAAGCCTATTTTTTTAAACTAATCATTAGAGACAGAGATTCTGTTTGTTAAAGGAACTCAAGCTTGTGCCCTCAAGAGATGTTGGCTGCCAGGACTGGAAGCTCCCCTTGGAGCTCACCTAAATGATCTAACCAAATATAAATGACCCTGCTTATAATATGCAGTTTTCACTTTCTTACAGAGAAGAGGTATTTCTTTTTCCCTCACAAATATTGTAGCCCTTCCTCTTCTAGGATGGAGTGCTTCTGTTTTGGTGGCAGCCTTGGGATGTTGTTAGGTAGATTTCTACATTTATCATGGGAAGTTTTTGCAGCAAAACTCACTATAAAAGAAATGGAAAAATCACTTTTTTGGTCAAGTTAGTTCTTGGAAAACCACCAAATTGTTTGGGAACATGCTTTGTACTTGGCTTGAGCTGTGAAATAATGAATCTAGAACATCCTGTGGACAAGGCAGACTGATGGTGTAGTGAATGATTGTCTTGTATTGCTCCACCTTATTTTGCTGAAATAACATTGCAAAGGAATCAAATACCAAAGCTCTTAGAGGTGTAGTTATTTTTTTCTATAAAATAAGAACTTTTCTGGTGATTCAGTTCTCCCAGCCAGCTCTGTTACCCCTAGGAGATTATCTGAATTCCAGGTTAATTGTACTTCGGCAGACCCGAGTCTCTGATGGTGTCTGTTAGCTCAGACACATCAGCTTTCCCACAGTGTGCTCACAATCCACAATGCTGCCACCAGAAAAAGCAGGTTTGGTCAGACATCCCCTGTGGGTTGTGCTGGACTGAGGTGCCACCAGGTGGGACTTTGTATGCTGTGAAATCAGCATTTGTTCTTCCAGTGAGCTGCACATACTTCATGTTCTCTTTTGTTTTCAGCCTGTCCAAGCTGCAATTGAAGACTGGAGACTTAGACCCGCGTTTGTTTTCCCGCCTGAGGCACCTGCAGAAACTTGATCTCTCTGATAATTTACTGGACAAGTTTCCCAACAGCCTAACCCTGCCCGATCTGCGTGTCCTGAACTGCAACAATAACAAGCTGGAAGATGTAACTGCTCTGAAACAGTTCCCCTTGCTCGAGGAGCTGACCTACGAGAACAATGTGTACTTGACAGTGAGTTACCCCCTCCTTACATTAAATAGAGAGGCAAACAAACAGCACTTGTGCAGAGCTCTTATATATTGTTCTTTGGCAGCAAGTGCTAGGGCATCGGAGAAAGCAGCCAGCCTTTGTGTGACATTTAACCACTTTGTGCCACTGTTTCCCAGTCTGCAGAAGTGACTTGCCCAAAACCACTCAGATATTAAAATCTGTGTCTTGAGCTGATTCTCCAGGCCAGAGTCCTATCTTAGGTAGCTTATCAGGCACAGTATCTTAGGCCCATGCTTGTGTAAAATATGGTAATGACGGTGTAGAAATGTCCTTCTTATGGAATCATAGAATCACAGAATAGTTTGGATAGGAAGGGACCTTAAATCTCATCTTGTTCCAGCCCCTGCCATGGGCAGGGACACCTTCCACTATCCCAGGTTGCTCAGAACCCCATCCAGTCTGGCCTTAAACACTTCCAGGGATGAGGCATCCACAGCTTCTCTGGGCAACTGTGCCAGGGCCTCACCACCTTCACAGTAAAGATTTTTTCCCTAATATCTAATGTAAGTTTTATTTCCTAATATCTGTGTTAGTTTTAGTGCCCTTTGTGCTCTGGAAGAGCAGACTCAATCCTCTGATGTGGAGGTCTGATTTAGGTTTTTGGCTTCTCCCATGAGGCTTTGCTGACTGTACAAATTAAACACTCAAAACCAATTGTGCTGTGAAGTGGCATCAGCCACTCACCATCCCCACATTTATTTGCTGTTTCATGCTGGCAATCTATGTGTAAGCTGTCTGACTTAAAATGCATTTGACCCAAAGAATTCCTGCTGGAATTCATTGAGTGGAGGCAGAACAGGCGTTGCCCTGTGTTAGTTTAAGGATGTGAAAAGAGATCCCCGCCTTGCACTCAGGCCAAACAGATGAGCAGTTACACAGCCCCCTCCTTGTGTTGGGTGTTAGCACTGCCTGGGGGCTGGGCAGCTCTGTCTGCAATTTAAGATCCCAGCTCATAGGAGAGCATTAATTCACAGCTAAAAGGTTGAAATTCAAGTTGAAAGTCCTGAGGAAATTTTATGAAATGGCTTTTTCTTACTAAATATATCATTCTCATATTGGATATATTTTAATCAAGGACTAAAGGTAAAGCAAGTACCACGCATACAACTTCTATAACTCCAGTGTTTTCTCTTTCTAGCTCAATGATGACTATAAAGTAATGTTTCTTTTGCAAAACCTTCGGCTGCTCAATGGCAAGGACATAACCAAGCTGGCCAACCACGTGAGGCGTGTCAACAGTCGTAAGCTCACCAGCAAGGTAAGATGTGGGATATTTCCTTAACCTCTAAACACCTGAGAAATAACTAAATACTGTGCTCTGTGTAGTGACAGAGCTGCAATCAAGCATTGAGTGGTTGATTAATATTAATTTATTAATTAATTCATGCTGAATGGGCCACCCAGGAAATGTCCTCCTGCTGCTTTCTCTGGTCACTGCTGCATCTGCTCTACCTGTTGTGTGCAGCCAAACCTGCCTTTGGTTTAAGTGACAGGAGCAGGGCCAACCAGGTCTGTCTGTGACCCTGTGGTTTTTCAGGTCACTCCAATCATCTTTCAGGAATGGGAGAAGCCTGGTGCTGACAGAACAGCTGCAAACACCTCCCCTTCTAATTTATGTTACTATCCAGGGCCCAGGAACAGAGAGCACAAAACCGAGCTCAGGGTAATCTTGCTTTTTCCAGCACATACCAGTAACAATGATTTGTTCTTCCTTCTTCAGTTGTGAATGTTTAGAATTCTATTTTCACTCATTTTTCTGCACAGTTTAGCTCCTGACACATTGTCCCCACAAGGCATTGTTGTGATCTTGAGCAAAATTATTGTTCAATTATGAAAAAGGTTTGGTTGGCTGGTTGTTTTTGTGTATTATTGCTCTTACCATTCATATTCTTGTTAATCGATTTTCTTAATGCCTTCTGTGCAACAGTGGGGAAAAAATCAAATCCTGAAGCCGGGGATGTCTTGTTGTGCTGAATGTTGTATGTGTAATATCTGTGTACCTCAAAGGGTCTCTGTGAGGGCTACTCAGCCTTTTATCCCAGACAACTGCTCATTCTTGGCTATTTCATGAGATACCAAACTCTCCCCTGTGCTGTTCATTTTGTGCCCTGATACCTTTCCCTGCTGTTATTTGTACCTGCCTGCCCAGTTCTTAGTCCAGTGTCTTAATGTAAAATGTCTCTTGGGTCCAAATGCTGATGGATGTGTTACTGCCCACCAGAAACTCCAATGGAAAACGGTGCTGACAGGTGAGCATCCACATGGTTGTGCCCATAGTTCAGCAGCCTTTTGGAGTCCAGGTATCTCTCTAAATGGGTCCATGCTGGCTGTGTCTGCTTAGCCACACTCACTCAGCTTGGTTCAGGGGAACTGACTTTCTTGTTAGCTGAAGTGGTCATTTGAACATGAATAAATAAATTAAAGTTGTGCCATCATGTAGGGTGCAGCACTCAGGGTTGGCCACTTCTTAAATGCTTTCACAAGTTTTCTTGTGCTTTTCTGCTCTATTTTTTCTGTTGAATAAACTCAGTCTTTCTGCCTAGGTTACTGCTCACTGGGAAAAATTCTTCCGTGACCAACTCCCTGAGAAATACACACCTGAGCAAGTGAAGTCCATCAGGAAAAAGTTCCTGAAGTCAGTACAGACCAATGTGGTGTACGGCCCCAGCTCACTCAGCGAGTTCACCCGCTGGCGGGTAGGTCACACCCCCCTTGCCCTGCTGCTCTGCAGGCAAGGACCCTGCCCCTGCTTCTGCATGGGTTTGGTTAAAGCACTCCAGGGATTTGGGTGCTCTTGCACACAAGTGCTGTCACTCTTTCTTCACTGCTTTGCCAAGCAGTTACAGAAGCACCAGGACTAAACGTGCACCAAGTTGAAATGGTTGTCATTAAACATTGTTTTTTAATTCATAAGCAATAATGATACTTGTACTAATTAACCAGACTGCAGTATTCTTAATACTTAATTATTTGCAAATTAGTTTAATGGCAATCTTTACTCTTGATGAAAGAGAAAAGATAATGACAGAAGTGTAGTTGCTCCCAGTGGGGAAAGATACCGTTTGGTTGTAACATTTGTTTTATTTGTATGTTCATACACACAATTGAGGCTTCCATCTCTCCTTTGTCTTGTTTGATTGCTGTGCTGTTGTTCCCACAGCTGTGTACCCTGGATGCCCATGACAAAGTGAAGTTCTTGGGTCATGTAATGACAGCTGGGGACTCCACCACCACGTGTGAAATTCACACTGAATAGTGGGAGCGGATATTAAAAACTCAGCAAAGCAGTTCTTTGTGCCACGACACGTGAGAGCTTGACATGCTGCAGCTTTTTTGTCTTCTTTTTTCTTTTTTAACATATCCACATATTTGCTTCTCAGGTGAAAATGATTGCAGAAGAGTTTCTGGCAGGCTCACTAGGTCTGGAGTCAAACTCTGATACCGAACCAGAGGAAAAGATGGATGAGAATGAGGAAGAAAACACAGAAAGCACTGAAAGCCCCAAGGAAGCTGCAGAGGATGTGGCTCAGGTAGGTGATTTTTCCAGTTACATTAGCAATGTTCTTTCTGCTTCCTGGGAATTCAGTAGCTCTTGTCAGTTCACATTTATGACCCTTTGGTAACCACAGGGGCGGTCTCAGGCTCCAGTCTGCATCCAAGAGCTCAGGCTCCTTCTTTATAGCCAGATTGAAGCTTTTCCAGAAATGTGAAGGTTGAGTTGCTGTCTGAGGAGAGAGCTTCCATTCTCATAGGAGTCCAAAACCATTTCATGAGTGCAGTCCTGCTCACTCCACCTCTCCTCCAGGAAGGGATATTTTAATTAGAGAAGTGGACAGATGCCTGGCCAGACTCTGCTGGTGTTTGCCTGCCTGGAAATGGCTGCAGACTGAACCCCTGTGGTCCATGGGCCAGATTTGTTTTTGCACATCGTATGTAAATTGCAAATAACTGAGACAGGGGAAGGGAGCTGAAAATGAGGCTGGCTGTGTGGTTTTCATTAGCTTCTGCCTCTAGGAACCCGGCAGCTCTGGGTTGTCTGATTCCTGGAATCCAGTCTGGAACTGTGGGAGGGTACTTGCATTTGAATAATTAATATCTTTGACTCACAAATTATCTGCACTTCTTGGGGAAGCTAAAAACCTTTTGCAGAACCTGACAACATGACAACATGCCTTATAGGTCACAGTAACACCCAGCAAGAGGAAAAGAAATCATTCAAAATCTAGCCCTGGAAGGAAGAGGTCCAAGTCCCAGGCGAACACTGAGGAGGAGGCTGTAGTTAATCCTAGAAAATCCAGCCATGTGCAGGATGACCCAGCTCCTGATAAACCAAGAACATCCAACCAGCCAGACAAGGAGGAAACCCCTGAGCAGGGAGCTGAAGGGACACAGAAGAATGGAGAGCAGTTTCCCAAGGCGCAAAGCAACAGAAGATCAAGCCAGATGACAGGGGAACAGAAAAACCAGGAGCAGGACAACGATGTGGTTACCTTGACCCCAGTGAAGAACTCCAAGCGCAAGGTATGTCCATCAGCCCCCTTGGGACTGGCTTTGGGCCTCTTGGTTTAGTGGGAGGAGCTGAACTCAGGTTTCATCAGAGCTCTGCACAGCTTGGAGCTCATAGTGGGCCAGATACACTGTGAGTTTTGGTTTAGTTTTTTTGTCATTGTTTTAAATCTCTCAGACGCCTCAAGGGAGAGGAGGGACCCCCCCAGGAGACCCCAGTGAATCCCCTCTGGGGAATGGATGGACCAACGCTCCGAGGTGGTGCACTGAAAGACTGTGCTTAGAAATGGGACTGGCAAGCCTTGCTCTCAGCTCAAACCAATGGCTGCATGGGGAAAGGTGTTTCCCCCTCAGCTCAGGCCAGTGGGGATCTAAAGGGTTTTTCGCATTTCTCTGCAGCAGGAAATGGGTTTTTCTGCTGGGGTCTGCTGGGCACATCTTTGCTAAACTGTTCCCTGCTGCTTTAGGAGTCTTGAGCATTGGTGGCACCTCAGTCTCTCCTGTTCTCCATAGCACAGAAGGGCTGAAAAATACTTGAGTTTAACTCAGATTGCTGTGTTCAGTAGAGGGTTCTGTCAAGGCAATCACAGGCAAACCGTGTCAGGGGAATGAATTTTCTAAATGTGGATGGTTTATTGTAGGAGGATGTCAGTGCAGAGCCATTGCATTTTCTTCAGTGTCACAGTAAAGGCAACAGCCGCGAGGATTTTAAAACGCAGCTCTGGTCCTGTGTCTTCGAGCCAGTGCTAGACTCTGGAGCCAGGAAAGGTGAGCTCTTAAAGAGGTTTGCAGGATTCCCAGAACCACCTGGCTCTGGAATCCCAGTGGACTCCATGCCTCAGATCCCTGCTCCTTCGAGCCGTAGTCTCCGTTGTCAGGAAGAGACTTGCTTACGTATTTCTCCTTCGACTTTGAAAACAGGAGACTGGGAGAGCACCAGGCTGTGATAAGCTGCAGTCTTCACGTGTTATCCCTGAGCCTGGGAACTTCTCACCCATTCTTTTCCTCTTTCAGATCCCATTGTGAGCTCCTCCAGAACCGTGGCAACCTGTGGAGGGGAATCTGTCTGTCTGATTGATTGTGAGACAGGGACAGTGCTGAAAAAGTATAAGGTGGCTACAGAGGTGGGTTGAAAGTGGGAAGGGTAAGCACTGAATGGGAATACCATAAACTGTAATAATTACAGGCATTATAGATATTACAAAGGGCTCTGGAAGTGTTAGTGTGGACAGATGCTAAGAAGATGAAGATAGGTAATAAACATTGCTTGCTTATCCTTTTAGCCTGGTTTGGGGTTATTTTTTTCTTAGTTCAAGAGATTAGCCTGCCAGTCCTCACACAGGTGTGTGTGGCTGCTAAGCCTGCTTGACGGCAGAGAAAAAACATCCTTTTTCTGTAGTTTGTGTTCCTCTGAGGGCTGTTTTGAGTTTTGATGCTCTATCTTAAATAGTTGTGTCATTTCACATAAGTTGTCTTATCTCTGAGCCAACAGCCACCACCCTGCTGGCTGTTCTCTGTCACCCCAGTCTTGTTTTCCTTCTGTCCCAGGAATTCTTCAGCGTTGCATGGACAACCCTCACAATGGTAATCAGCGACAGTCGGAAGAAAGCTCACAACATCTTGGCAGCTGCTGGGAGGAGAGGGATTGTCAAACTGATCCACGTGGCAGCCGACTTCTGCTATGGAGAGATAAAGGCTCACAAAAAGCCCATTGCTACTGTCTGCTTCAGCCCAACCCAAGAGACCCATCTCTTCAGTAAGTCTGCTGCAGAGTCCCTGGTTTTAGTTCTGATGTGGAAAAGTCAGGGCTTCCTTAACAAGGGGAATTGTCACCAAGGTACGCAGGGACACATGAACAAAAGGCATTGAGGAGAGAGCATTGTTAGCAGCAATCTCCAGCAGGAACAGCTTGTTTCAGCCAGAGCCTGGCTCTTCAGCTGAGGTGCAGCAGCTCCTGTTTCTCCCTCGGTGGTTCTCAGGGTGGCTGTCACACACATTAGCCACAAACAAGCCCAATAGTGGATCTGTTCCACAGGGATGAGTAAGAAGAATGACAGGCAGAGCAGGCAGCTGGGAGCCAGGCAGTGGCAGGGCTCTCCTCCAGCACAGCAGCCTATTATGGGCTGTTGGGTTTCATTTTTTCCAACAATGTGCTTAATTGATTTTTTTTTTTTTTTTTTTTTTTAGTTCTATGCCTCATCAGAGATTTCTATTCAGGTCCTGATGTCAGGGAGAGCTTTGCCACACACAGTAGGACCCACAGAGGCTGTGGCTCATGGGTTGGTAATGAACCATCATTTCACAAAATGCAACTGCATTGCCAGGCTGTACAGTGAGCTGGTACAGAGCCATTCAGGCCACACCTGCACCCCACAGCACATTGTTTCTCTTGCCTATAATTACCTACATCCTGGAGTGGTTAGAGTGCTACATGAACCATTAAAAGTGGCATTTTTTTTAGAATAGGGAGTACTTTTCAAGAAGAGGCTCAAACACTGCCAAAAGCAGAAGCAGAGGAAAGGTAAGGAAGTTGGTGGAAAGGATGAGAAGGATGGTAGAAGGGATAAGGAGGTTAGTAGCACATCCATATAATGGTGTGGACAGGAAGGCTCATTATACTGCACAGAAAAATTTAGAGTAATACAGAGAGAGTCTTTGCATCCTTTTTTTGGGAGAGAACACCAACAAACTCTGAGTTTGAGGGCTGCCATCTGCTGAAGTTCCAGGTACTCTGAGTAATCTCTTAGAACTGTTTCTACTGTCAGTATATCAGCTTGGTGACATGTTTCTCACCCCTCTGAGTGCCCAACTTTCCCAATGGGAGCTGTTGTGGATGTGAGCATAGTAAGCCATGGATATGTGGAATAAAGTGATATCTGCCTGAGTGCAGAGATTGGAGCTCATATTTTAGATTCCACTAGAAGCCCTGACCAGAAACCAGCTCAGAGGGCCACTAATGACCTTGTGAAACCACAACTCAGTAACAGACACCAGGAAACAAACTTTGTTTTATCTGCCCCTCTTAGAGCACAGGATAAGAACACAAAGTACTGACTGTGCATGTGTGACAATGTCTGGGAAGTGCTGGGCCAGGAGCCTTGGGGACTGCTGCTGTGCTTTAATGAGCTCTCTGGTGCCACAGCCTTAGAGGGTGACTGTGACTGTGACTCAGGCAGAACTGCCAGCTAGCAGGAGAAGAGCCAGATGAGCAGCGGTGTCACTCCCTGCTTCTCTTCTGTGTCCCACAGCTGCATCCTATGACAAGCGAATTGCACTCTGGGATATTGGGATTCCAGACTGTGACTACAATTTCAAAGCAAGGTAAAGGTTCAAAAACCAGATGTGGCCAGTCCAGGAGCCTGTAACTATCACGTCGCAGCACCACTTAACTGCTGTGTTCTCTGCTTCTTTTTAGCCAGCTGCTGGTGCTGGAGGCAGCCTCTATCCCCCTGCGGATTGCCCTGGTCCCCACCTGCCCGGAGCAGTACCTGCTGGCAGGCTGTGAAGATGGCTGCTTTGCCTGGAACATAAAACTGGATAAGGGACAAAAAAGCAGGTGAGAACCACGAGCTGGGGGCATGCATTTGCTTTCCAGAACAAGAACAGATAGTCCTAGCAAAGGCTTGATTTCGAACCGAGGAGGTCTGAGCAAAAGCAGCATGTCCTACCAAACATAAAACATCCTCCCTTTCCCACAGCGGCCAGAAGAAATAGGAGAATGATTCTCAGGGAGTGTTCAGGGCTTGTATTAAAGCTCCAGTCTGCAGGTGTTGCAGGCTGCTTTGCAGGAAGGCTGGCAGGAGTGCAATCCAATACCCCCCAACTTAAGGGTGTGTCATCTCCAGGTAGTGTAACGGAGTGTAAATTTTTGGATCGATTTCCAGTCTCACAGCAAGGCCTTCCCTGCTCCTGGTACGTGAGGTAACCCGGGAAACTGGCACTCTGTGGGAGCTCAGGAAAGAATTATGAGGAAGAAGCAAGTAAAGTCATGCCCTGCTGACAAATACTAAACCTGATGCCTGCAAAAGAGATGGAGTGAAGCAGCAATCTCTTGAGCAAATTGGCTTCTGCTGTATTAATAAACCCAGGTGACCAAAAGTGTAAGTTCAAGTGGGAATTCACCTGAGCCTGGCAAGAGACTCACTAACACACAGATTTCCTTCTGGACTCTGCACCCAGGTGCCCTTTCACTGTTGCCTGTTCAGGGCTTGGCTCATTTCACCCTTTCCCCTGCTCTAGGCCTTTTGAAGCCATATTCCAGTTTCCTGATGATGAAAGCATGACAACATCTCACAGGGTTGACGGTTTGGCTTTTCTCAATGATGATGTCGTTGGTGAGTATAAACACAGCAGCCCAATCCCAAAAACAGTGGGGCACCTCAGCGATGTGCAGGGTGAAGCCAGCACGACAAGGAGAGGGGCTGAATGGGTGTGACAGACTCTTCTTTAGATTTGTGGGGGCTACACCGGATGGATTTGTCTCCCAGAGTCACTTGGCTTTCCCAAAAATGTGCCCTACAGTGCAAACCCATGCCTGGGCAGGGCTGGAAATCAGATGGACCCATCCCCGAGAGCACACTTGGCCAAGCAGTGCCAATGTGGAAGGGAGGAGAGTTCCTTTCTAGTCAAGGGCTGGGTGCAGCAGTATTTTTTTCAGGGGAACTGGGGGTTCCACATCATGGACTGGGGCTTTCTGAATAGCTTGTGCTTGCTCTGATGCTCAGGAACGTAAGCATGGCACTGAAAATCTCTCTGCAATCTCTTAATTATCCTGAAGTAAAGTAAAGCAGGTGGAAACAGTTGCTGCTGGATCAGATCCCATGTCTTAAAAGCCATATTCTGGATGGACCACCTTTGTCTCGATGCATTTTGCTTCTCAGCAGCTGACACAGCCTCTCCTTTCCTTTCTTCCCTAGTTTCCAAGAGTTCCAAACCAGGATGCATATACTTGTGGAGCTGGAGCAGGTCTTTTGATGCCAAGGGAAAAGGATGCCAACAGACAATGTCTGCAGTTATTCTGGCTGAGCTGGAGTGGTCCACAACAGACATGTCCTACCTGACACTCAGCACCTGCCCAGGTAGGCAGCACTCATCCCCAGGGCAATATTTTTCCCATTTCTCTGTGGCTCCACTTCTACCCATCAGAACACCCCAGAGGTGGAGGCAGAGGCCTGGATTGCAGAGATTTGCTGTCCCCTCTGCAGCTCTGCAGTGCAGCTCCAGCTCTGCGCAGCCTCGGCCCAGCACCAGCTGGGTGGAAATAACACAAGTAATAAATAATTACAGCTGCACCATCTGCCC
Source organism: Acanthiza pusilla (assembly GCA_036630365.1). Taxonomy (NCBI): domain Eukaryota; kingdom Metazoa; phylum Chordata; class Aves; order Passeriformes; family Acanthizidae; genus Acanthiza; species Acanthiza pusilla. Next base: position 5,326,309 of record JAXCHO010000048.1, read on the forward strand.
TACAAGGGGGGGCAGTCGAGGCTGGGGGGTCTTTCTTGAACAGGTTTTCAAAGCACCGAGCTCAGGGCTGGGCCCTGTGGAGCCACTGTGATGCTGAGTGCATCTGTGGGCAGGAACATCACACACTGGGCAGCTGGTGTTGGAGACTGATAGGGAATAGACAGACCTGATCTGGTCAGCACTTCCCAAAACCAGTTTAAAATAAGTCAGGAGAAATTCCAAAGCATTTGGCACTAGTTTTTCTACACTAAAAATAGCTGGTTTATCTTCAAATGAGTTGAGTTCTTTCAGGGCAAGGCAGATCCATATTTTTGTGCTGGAAAGGGAATTTTGCTGCAATATGGCACCCTCCATTGGGATCCTGCAGCACTGCCTGGAGCTCTGTTTTATAGCAGAACAGACTCCCAGTTCCACACTCATTTCTCAGCTTTTTCTTCTGCTCTTACAGCAAAAGACTACGTGTTCTGTGGGGATGAGAAGGGCAGTGTGTGGATGTACAACCTCTCCAACTACATCACGGCCTGGAGCTCTGCAAAGGGAAAGCGCTCGGAGCGGAGGATCTCCCCCACACAGGTAGGGCTCAGGTCCCCTTTGGGGCCTCCCTTCCACCCCAGGGCAACTGATCCCAGACCCCTGAGCAGGTTTATCCCAGAACATGCTCTGTGTTTCCACACCCAACACTCCCAAGCAATTAAAAGCAATCTCCAGAGCGTGGCCAAGGCCATTCACCGGGACAGGAATGAGGAGCTGCACAAAGCAAGTCTTCATCTCCTGCAGCTCTTCCTAAAAGGGCCCTAATAAACTGGTGGTTAAACGGGGGAGCCCAGCAGCACAGGTGTGCAGGCACCACATCCTTGAGGGAGGGGAGGGAAGCCAGAGTCAATATGAGTCAATGTTCCCTGGGAGCAAAGGGCTCATGGCTTCCCTATGCTCACTCACCTGTTTACTGCCGAGTATTTCCCTCTGCACAGTTCTCTTTGGGGCAGTCACTGTTCCCTTGCCTGTCCCTCTGGAAGGACAATCACACACATTCTCAAAGGCTCTCATCCACTGGGCTGGAGCTACATTAGACATAGGTGTGAAGTGTCCAGTGTTCCATTAGTTCTTCAGTGAAAGGGCTGTGCAGGCGTTGGAAGGGGCTGCCCAGGGAGGTGATGGAGTCACTGTCCCTGGAGGTGGCACTCAGTGCTCTGCTCTGGTTGACAAGGTGGTGCTCAGTCAGAGGTTGGACTTGATGCCCTGGGAGGTCTTTTGCAGCTGTAATGATTCTGTGATCCACAGGCTCTTTGGAAGAGCACTGCCAAATCACCAGTCAGTTCCTCCAGGCCTTTCACTTGTCCCTCCCTGCTCAAGCCACTCTGCACTAACCCACAGCCCCTTAGGAGTATCACAAAGCTCCACCAGCCCCTCAGAAAAGCGATAAGCCTCTGACTCAGGTTCCTCAGGGCTTCCCATGGATCCATCTCCCCCTCACACTTCTCCCCACAGATCCTCAAGTGGCCGGAGCTCCGGGTGAACGGGGAGCAGCCTCCTGAAATCCTGGTGAACAACGTGGTGGCAGACCCTGCCTTCACCTACCTTGTTGTCCTGACCAGTGTGAACATAACAGCAATTTGGAAGAAGTCATAGTCCCCTGTGCCACAGTTTCACCCCCGTGCTTTGACCTAGTGCAGTATTAGTGACTGTTACCCACGTACCCATGAACGTTTTCTAGACCAGCTTTATGTGCAAGATTGAAGGAAAAAAAAAAAAAGGTAAGAGTTTGTTAAACTCATCAAGTCATTGTAAACATCCAGTTTCTTTTACTGTAAGTTTTCACAATTTGTGCATTTGTTTTATAGAAATGACACTTAATAAAACAAAATACCGGTTCAGTTGGCAGTGCCTGGACTTTTTGGCAGGAAAAGCAGAGTTCATCTACAGCTGTCACTGAGCAGCTTCTCATGCTGGAATTGTACTCACAATAACCTCCCCACCAGCCCAGGACAAATATTTCCCTTAAGGCTCCAATTAGAAAACTAAAAATCACTTTAATGACTTATCCACCAAATCCAACAAGACATTTATCCTCTTGGCAAAGTGCCTGTCTGCTATTAAAAAAAAACAAAATACTGCTGCTGCTGTCAAAAATTAAACATAAGTGGGACAAGGGGAAAATATTTGCCATGAATGGAGGTTTAAATATTTCATTCAACTAACAGACACGTCATTCTGCCTCAGAGGTAACAGTCTGTTCCAAAGGGAGTATTTTACTCGATTCCTTCTTGTTTGTCCTTAATTGCAACCTGTAAAACAAAAGCAAAAATACCCATGCTAAGACAAGAGCTGTTACTGAGCTGGAGCTGGGTGTTTAAACATTCCTGACTCTTCTGTGAAACACAAGCACCACCCTGGACCAGCACTGGAAACCTCTACACCACCACAAAAATACTACTGGAATTAAAATCAAAACTTTTTTACAAATTGGTGCCCTGGTGTCTTGCCCCAGCACATCAGTGGCAGTATCTTAGTCACAGTCTCTCCCTGGTTTTGTCTGAGTAATATTTTGGTCAGATTAAATCTCAAAAATCAGGGGCTATATAAACAAAATTGCACAACTGAGCAGTGAAAATACTGGCTCAGAGTTTTGGCAAACATAAGGAAATAGAAGAAAATACAACTGGAAGAACAGAGAATTGTTTTCTACAGGACAGGAGCTGAACAACACAATGAGGGTGCTTTGAATTAATTTATAAACCTAAACCCCAGCAGCTTTCAGACACATGACCCCATCCCTTTGACTAATAGGCCCAAATGGTTTTAAGGAAAAAAAATAAACTTACCCTGAACCTCTCCTCCAGAAGGGAGAGTTCGCTGATCAGATCCGTGATTGCATTGGTGAAAGCTTCCTGGGGGCTGTAATCCGGGGTGGTTTGGACACGGATGATAATTTTATGTTCCAGAGGGTGTGGCACCTTATACCCTGCAAACAGCACCTGCGGGTCTTTGAGCAACTGCCTAGCACGGGGAAAAAAACCAAAACACCAGTGAAATGAGGGGGAAGGGAAAGCCCCAAACCTACCCCCAAATTTACTCCCCGCTTGAACTCACGACTTGATGATGTTCCCCAGCGTGTGGTCCTCCTTGTTGATGGTGAACAAGCAGGCGTTGGGCACCTTGGTGTCCTTGTTGATGGTGATCCTGGGGGTGTATGGGATACAGGGACGTTAGCGATCCATGCGGGCCAGGGAGTCGCGGGGGAGTGGGGGGAAAGGCGCAGGCTCCCCCCCAGCCCCCCGCGGTCTGATTCGGGTTTAATTAGTCGCCCCCTGGGTGTCCCCTCACTTTTTCTCGCCCTCGAAGAGCAGGAAGGACTCGAAGGCCGGAGGCGCGTTCATCCCGCCGCCGCCGCCGCCCCGCCCGCCGTTGCTATGGCGGCCACAGCCTCCCTTCTGGTGACGTCACTTCCGTCCGCTCCTCTTTGTCCCGGTCCCGACAGCGCCCCCAGGCGGGCGGGAGGACTCGGTGCAGGGGAAGGCGCCAGTGGCACCAGTTCCAGCGCGGAGCTGGGGACGGCAGCAAAGGCACGGGCGCTGCGACATCAGAGCCACCGCTGTGGACATCGGCGGTGGCAGGAGGAGAACACACACCACTGACAGCAGTAGTGATGTCCCCACTGGGGACACCACCGCGGTGACCAGCAGAAATGGCACCAGCAGGGGCATTGGTGATGGCACCAGCAGGGGCATTGGTGATGGCACCAGCGCCACCAGTGCCAGGAGCAGAGACTCCAGGGACGCGACCACTGCCAGCAATAGGCCACCAGCAGAATCACCAGTGATGGCACCAGTGCTGCCACCAGAAGAGCCACCAGCTGTATTTTCACCAGGCCACCAACAGAGCCACCCGTTATGCCACCACCCCTAGGGCCACCAGAAATGGCACCAGTACAGACATCAGCGATGGCAACAGTGCCCCCATCAGTAGCACCACCAGTGTCACCACCAGGGCTCTGGCCGGTCTCCCACCAGTGCCTGTTCCCACGCCAGCAGACAGACAGGACAGGGCTGCAGGGTACAAAGTGCCTTTATTGCCACCGCCGTGGTCCCCGAGGCGGGAGGACTCCGACCCCCGCGGGGGGACACTGGGTCTCTCACGTCTGCAGCTGCAGCAGGGCCGGGGTCGGGGGGTCCGGGGGCTGTGCCTGGCGGTGACAACTCTCCAGGTCCCCCAGCACCCCGAAGAGCCGGCTCAGCCCCTCGGGCAGGGGGGCGTCTGCAGGAGAGAGGAGGGACAGTGAAACCCCCCTGGGGAGCATCCTCAAACCACCCCAGCCTCCCCTGACCCCTGGGGCCATATCCCAACCAGAACATCCCCCATGGGCCCCCAAAACCCCCACTCCCCAGCCTACCTTCACCGCGGGGGCCATTCTGGGCGTCCTCAGGCTCCAGCAGCTCCCAGTACTTTTCCCTGGGAGAGGGGCAGGAGAGGGACAGGCTTTTGGCAGGAGGATAAGGGGGTGCAGGGGAGGTGCAGGGGGGTCTCCCGACAGCAGGGACTCACCTGAGGGTCCCCCGGAGGCCTTGGAGGTGGTGGAAGAGGCGCTGAGCCTCCACCGTGGGGTCCAGGGGGTCACTCCAGTCCTGCAGGGTGACTCCGTGCCGGGTCCGGTCGCATCCCAATCCTGCGGGACAGCAGGGTCACCATCGGGGGGGACCCTCGAGCACCCCCCCGAGGCTTCGGGGCCACCTTCCCGTACCTGTCCTGTCCCGCTGGTGGCAGCAGCTCCACTTGTCCCCGCGGAAGACGCCGGGGTGGTAGGAGCGGAGCACGCGGGGGTTGTTGCCGCACACCTTGCGCAGGGCTGACAGCCACTGGTTCAGCTCATTGACACGCTGCGGGATTGGGGACAGTCAGAGGGACCCCCTGGGGCTGTGACACCGCCGGGGCTGTGACACCGCCCGGGCTGTCCCCGCTGTCCCCGCCCCACCTTGCACTGCAGGTAGGCTGTCTCCTGCTGCCCGCCCGTGTCCATGTAGACCACCTGCATGACGTGCGAGTTGCCGAAGCTCTTCTCCTCCACCTTCTCGGCCGCCAGGATGTCGCCCAGGGCGATGGCACCGATACGCTGATGGAGCGGGGGCACACTCAGGGCGTCAGTGCCGCCCCGCTGCCACCCCCGCCCCTCCGGCACCTCCTACCTCCGCACTGGGGCTCTTGCCGAAGCTGAGGGACTCCCCGGTGAGGCAGAAGTGGAGCTTCTTGCCGGCAGCAGCGGCGAGCAGTGGCCCCTTGCCCCGCGCCTTGTGCACAAGGAGCAGCCCCTCCTTCAGCACGGCCGGGGGGGGCCCCGGCTGCCGCCCCTCACCCTCCTGCTCGCCGCTCTCCTCCTCCGTGCCCACCAGGCGGGTGATGAAGTCCCTCATGCGGGCGGTGCCCTGCTGCAGGGCGGGCAGCAGAGGGGACAGCCACGTCTCCTTGGCGCGCCCGGCCGCGGGCTCCATGTTCCCGACCAGCTGGATGGCCTGGACACCGCGGGGGTGGCAGCGTCACCCCCAGAACACCCAGCTGTCCCCGATAAGAAACAGCCGGGCACCCCAAAGCCCCGGCCCGCTGTCCCCTGTCGCACCTTGGCCAGCAGCAGCAGCGTGCGGCTGGTCCGCGCGTCCGCGTGGGTGTCGCGCAGCTGGAACAGCTTGGGGGTCATGACGGCCGGCGAGAAGAAGCGCAGGCAGAGGAAGCTGGTGACAGCCACAAATTTGGCGTGCTGTGACCACCGGGGGGGTGGGGAACACACGTGAGGGTCTCTCCCAGCATGGGACAGCCCACACACAGCGAGGCACCAGTGCCCGGCGCTGCTGTTTGGCTGCAGCACGGCCCCTCTCGGTGTCCCCCGGCCAAGAGAGGACACCACTGACCACAGCTGGGGACCGCGCCCAGGGAGCCGTGTCTCCTGAGGGTGCCCCTATTTGAGCCCACACCACCCCTCCTGCCACAGCCCGACCTGGTGCTGCGGGAAGCGCTCCCCGACGCGCTGGAAGAGCTGGCGGAACGCGGCGCGGATGACAGGGGGACACGCCGGGGCCGACCTGACGATGGCGTCCAGGAGCTCGCCCAGGTAGGACTGCAGGTGCTGGCGGCCCTGCTCGATCACCTCGCCCTCCGTCTGCACCCGGTGCAGCCCCGAGCACCTGCGGGCACCGCCACTGTCACCCCCAGTGCTGGGGACACCCCTGCCCTGCCACCCCCCGAGCCCCTTACCCGACGTCTTTGATCTCCACCTTGCCTGGGTCCAGCTCCACGTATTTCTTCTCCTCGAACACGCGGGCGATGGTGGGTCCCAGGACGGAGTGCAGGTATGGCATCCCTGTCACCTGCCGAGGGACCACACAGGGGACAGTGATGGGCCACAGGTTTGGCACCCGACACCCCCAGGGTCACCCAGGGGATTTTCTCCAGCCTCCCAGCCCCAGGGGAAGGCAGAGCCACTGCAGCATTCCCAGTCCTCCCCTGGGAGCAGCCCAGGGCCAGGGTGACCTGGGAAGAGCAGGTTTTGGGTGGTGTGGCACCTTGAGGAAGGACTCCATTGACTTCGAGGCCAGGGAGTTGCTCCGGAACAAAGTGTTTGGCTCACCTGCAAAACAGGAGAGGGTCCATGGCCTGGGGGGATGGACACAGGTCACGTACCGGACAGCTGCAATCATGGGGGGCATTCCCAGAGGCGGTGCCTTTCCCCCATGCCATTTCCATGGGGGTTATGGGGATTTCCTAACCTCAAACCACCTGCTCCTCCACCAACCTCAGCCCATGAATTGCTGGGATGAACCCCACAGATTCCACAGTGTGATGGCTGAACCTCATCCATCACTCCCAAAAAATCCCCACACAAGGCCCTAGCGGTTTTGCAGCCCCAGGAGATGATTGGAAGCCTCCAGCTCCACTCCCCACTCCAGCCTTACAGGGCTTGGCCAGCTCCAGCTCGAAGAGCAGATCCAGGAACTCCTTGACCATCCCTTGGCCCAGGAAGAGTTTGACCAAGTTGACAGCAACCTCCTGCCGGCACTCAGCCGTGGTGGTTTCGTCCAGGAGGGTGACCAGGTGCACTTGGCCATCCTGGAGGGAAGAGGCACCATGGTGTGACAGCCCAAGGCACAGAGCTGGGAAATGTGGGTGGTCCAGCAGGGCTGGGCATGGACCCCTCACCTGGCGCCCTGACTTCACCTCCTGGCACAGTAGCTGGACCAGGGGCTGGTAGCAGTGGGAGGGAAGCACTGTCTCGTCCCGCAGCCTCACCTGCAGCTGCAACGAGCCCAGGCTGCCTCGGCGCCTGCAGGAGCACGGCATGGGTGAATGGAGGGAAGGATGGGTGGAAGGATGGGTGGATGGATGGATGATGGATGATGGATGATGGATGGATGGATCATGGACGATGGATGGATGGAGAAGTATTTCACCAAGCAGGAGGTGGCCCAGCACCCTAGGCTGCCCCGCCAAAGTGATGATGTTTCCCAGGAAAACTCCCCTCCCTAATGCCCCTGAGGGCACTGGGACCACCCCCAGCACACCCCAGACCCTGTGCCAAAACTCACTCATCCTCCATTGGCTTGGACTTGTCTGGCCACAGCCTGAACCACCCCTCCTCCTGCCCAGCCACTTCCAGCCCCTGGACACTGAACACCACCTGGGGGGGAAGGCAGGAGAGGGCTGGGTGTGCAGCTGGGTGTGCAGCTGGGCAGGATCCCGGCAGCAGTGACAGGGTTTGGGGGCTCACCTTGCCCAGGAAGTCGTTCCTGCCGACGAGGTCCCAATCCCACACCTCCACACAGAGCTTCTCCCCGGCAGGCTCGGCCAGCTCGAACTCGAAGGTCTCGTTCCAGCGCGGGTAACATGATTTCTTGACCACCTGCAAAGGCAACAGCTCTGTCCCCCCTCTCTGGGTGGATCAATCCCTCAGGGACACCAAGCTGGGGGTGCTGGGGGACAGGGATGGCTCTGAGGTTCCCCATGGATTGGTTCCACCTGCACCATTGGCAGGTTGGGGATCACTGAGGTGGCACTCACGGTGCTCTCCTGTGTCTTCCCGTTGTAGCGCAGGCGGACAAAGGGGTCGGAGGCACCATTCCGGTCCTTCCTGGCCAAATCCCTGTTGAGAAGAGGGGGAATTTTCCAGCAAGCTCCCAAAATACCTACGGGCACCCATGGCACCCACTTCCCTCCTCGGTTGCCCTGCATCCCAGGATGCATGTCCCAAAAACCCTGTCCCAGGACCCCCATCAGCTGCTGGGTGGCAAGGAGAATGCTGTGGGCCCAGATCCACCAGGGAAACTGAGTCACAGAGCGGCCTGGACTCATCGCCCGTGTCCCAGCTGCACACACAGTCCGTCACCCTCATGTCCCCTGTCACCTGGCCTCCAGCACGGAGCAGCGCAGCCGCCGGCTGCCCTGGCTGCCCAGGACCTCCACCCGCAAGTGGATCTCCCCCTGCACCTCCTCATCAGGGTCCACCTCGCTGAGGCTCACCCAGCCACTGTATCCTGTGGGAAAAGGGGAGACCCCCATGGAGGAGCCATCAGGAGCAGCTCATCCAAAGGGTGGGAGATGGATCCCTGCTGGGACCCTCCATCCACCCTGGCCCCTACCCTTGGGGTGCTCTGCCAGCATGTCCCGGGTGATGCAGACCTTCCCGATAACGTCATCACGGCTGGAAAACAAAAGTGGGAAGCGTGGGATTGGTGCCCAGGCAGGACAGCCCCAGCTTTGGGGGGTCCTGGGCTGGGGCCACCATGGTGTGTCTGTCCCCATGAAGCACATCAGCCACCCTCAGCTGGACAACAACCTCGGGAATTCACTCCACCCATCTCTGTCCCAAAGCCCAGGGCAGTGTGGCCAGCTGGGGATTCTCTGGGGTCTGCACTGGGGCTGAGCAGGCAGGGAACCAAAGCCACCAAGGAGTCCCCAAACTGAGCCCCCACCATACCTGAGAGCGTCCTCATCCATGACGTAGATGGAGATGCTGTGGAAACTGGGCTGGAGCTGCACCTCGTATTCCTCGCCCCAGAACGGGGACAGCGTCTTCCACACCGTGGCAGTCCTGTGGGGTAGGTGACACTGGTGACAGGGGGAACAGGGTTCCCTCTGTGGGGTAATCCCCAGCGCTGGGGCCTTCCCAGCTTTTGGGGACACATGGCTGGGACAGCACCCATGAAACGAAAAAAGATGAAACAATAAAGGGCAAAAATGGAAGAAAAAAATAATATAAAAAGAAAAGTAAAAAAGTGAAAAGAGTGAAAAAATAAAATAAAAAAATTAAACATTAAAAATTATTGGCATTGTTTATCATAACATAAAAATAATCCAATAAAAAAATAAATAATAAAATAGTTTTGGCCCCTCAGCTGGGGCAGGGATGAGTCTCTGTCCCTGTCCTTGTCCCGTCTTGTGCCTCTGGGCTGGCAGGACACAGGGGTGGCTTACAGTGGAAGGGGGCCATGAGCTGCTAGACTCCTCTGTGCCTGGAGGAGCATCTCAGCCCAAAGCAGGGAATAATGAATGATAAATAATAATAATTAATGATCATAACAATAATCATAATAATGTGCCTGCAGCAGGGTAGATGGAGAAACCTGCCAGGAGCAAAGGTCTGGGGACAAGCCAGGGACCTGGGCCACTCACCTGATGATGGCCTCATCGTCGATCTTCACGATGCAGTACGGGTCACTGCTCCCCGTGCTGGAAGGACAAGGGACAGCTCTGTTAGTGCCACCAGCCACAGCGCTGGCCACCACCCAACCCACAGGGCTCTCACGGCCGTGGGTGACCAAAGCCTTCAGCCCTGACACCTCCAAGGAGACCTTGTAGGGACAAAGCCCTAAGGGAAAGCTGAGGCACAGAGGCTGCCAAAGGCTTCCACGGGTGGATTTGGCCACAGCTGCCAGCACAGGGTGACCCCAGCTCTGCTTCCAGACCGGGGACACACCCCCGTGACCATGTCCGGCCACTGTGTCCTGCTGGCAGCCACAAGTGGCTTTTCCCTTTCCACGCAGGAAGGCAAGGAGCAAACAAAACCCACCCTTTCCCCGAAACAGCTTCGGGCACCTGCAGCCCAATTTCGCACCCCAGGAGTGAGGCCACAGCAACCCCAGAGTGTTCCCAGACCCCCAACACCGCTGTGGCGATGGGGACACCCCTAGGGACACTCTCAGGGATGCAGAGGGTGTGGAGAGCAGCCATCACCATGCTTCTTCCCTGAGGACAGCCCAAGTCATCCTTGCCAAAAAATAATCACGGTTTTACAGCTTATTGCCCCGGTTCGTCAGATACAGGGTCAGGGGTGGGGGCTCCGGCCAGGGACAGAGCAGCCAGGACCTGCCAAGGTCAGGGAAGGGTGGTGGCTCCTGTCCCACTGGGACAGAGCAGCCTGCTCAGAGCACGGATAACTCATTTACACCAATCCCAGGGGCACTGGCAGCCAACAAAAAATGTCCTGGAGAAGGGGCTGAACAGATGGGGGCTTGGTGACCCCAGGCACGGAGTGATTTCCACATCCCAAATCTAGGGAGGCTGAGAGCCAGCTGCTGGGGGGATTGAAAGGGTTTCGGGGGTGACTGAAAGAATTTGGGGGCATACAAAGGGTTTTTGGAGGGACTGAAGGGGTTGGAGAGGACTTGAAAGGGGCTTTGGGGGACTCAGAAGGGGTTGGAGGGGACTGAGAGGGTTTGAGGGGGCTGAAAGGGTTCTTGGGGGGGATGAAAAGGTGGTTTGGGGGAAATAAAGGGGGTTAGAAGGGGCTGATAGAGTTTGAGAGGGATGAAAAGATGGTTTGGGGGAATTAAAGGGGGTTAGAGGAGACAGAAAGGGTTTGGAAGGGATGAAAAGGTGGTTCGGGGGAATTAAAGGGTTTTGGAGGGCGCTGAATGGGTTTGGGGGGGCTCCCTGCCCTGCCAAACAGGGCTGCAGGGGCTTCTCGGGGCCGTGCATCCCGGGTACCACAACAACATCCCCGTTCCCAGGCACTCCATCCCGCTGGCCCCGCGGTGCCGCAGGTTGCCCAGAGCCGCTCCTGCTCCCGTTCCGCGGCAGGCACCCTCCGGAGAGGCTTTTGAGGAGAGCAGTGCCATTAACGGGAGCCCAGGGGTGACATTTCCTGCCTTGTGCAAACCTTCGGGGACGCCGGGAGCGGGCAGGCGGAAAGGGAACAGCTGCCCGCTCCAGCTGCGCCCGGCAACGCGGGGCTGCTCGCCTGGCAGCTGCACACCCTTGTCCCCAGCGCGGGGACAGCCACGACAGCCGCGTCACCTGAACGCAGGGCGCCGGGAAGCCACCCTGGCATCCTGTTTTCCAGGGATTGAAGCCCGGGATGGCCAAAATCCATCATCGGCGGCGGTGGGAGGTGCCCAAGGCGAGCCGCAGCCTTTGGATGGGGATCAGTCCCAGCTCTGAAGGGACACGCTGGGTGACATCGCCCGCGCAGCATCGCTGTCCCGCGATGTCGCCAAGGGATTTGTGGCGCTGCGGGCTCGGTGGGTGCGGGGCATCCTCTGCCGCCCACGCAGAGCCCGGCTGGGCACCCACATGGGCACGCTGGGTGCGGGGAAGGAGCTGGAAAGGGGAAGGCTGGGCTTCGGAAAGAGGAAATGAGCACAGGCAGGGCTGGGGGAAGGGGGAAGGAACCCGCGGCCACCCCTCCGGCAGCCAAGGAGGGCTGGAATTAAAAATTAACTGGTGTAGGCAGCAGAGCTGCGCTGCCCTAGGGGGTGGGGAAAAAATGAATAAAAATTTAAATGAAGAATAGAATAAAAAATAGGAAAAAAGAGAAAAAATAGACTAAAAATAAAAGAAAAATAGACTAAAATAAAAGAAAAAACAGACTAAAAATGAAAGAAAAAATAGAATAATAAAGAAAAGAAAAACAGAATAAAAAATAAAATAAAGATAGAATAACAAATTGAAGAAAAGTAGAAAAATAAAAGAAAAATAAAAGAAAAATAAAAGAAAAATAAAAGAAAAATAAAAGAAAAATAAAAGAAAAATAAAAGAAAAATAAAAGAAAAATAAAAGAAAAATAAAAGAAAAATAAAAGTATGAAATAAAACACGGAATAATGAAGAAATAAAAAAAAGAAAGAATAAAGGGCAAAATGGAAGAAAAATAATACTAATAAAATAAAAAGTAAAAAGTGAAAATAGTGGGGAAAATAGAATAAATTATAATAAATTAAACATTAAGAATTATTGGCATTATTTATCATAACATAAAAATAATCCAATAAAATAAATAAATAATAAAACAGAAATTCAAATAAAGAAATTAAATTCCACATTTTAAAAAATCAATACTGAATAAAGTAAACTTAAAAAATCAGGCCGGCCCTTTCCCTTGCTTTCCTGGGATGAAGACGGGGGGAAGATTTGGCAGCCTCAGCTGGGGAGGCTCTTGTGACTCCCTGTGCCAACTCCTGTGGGATCTGGGGGTTCCCCATGGGGATCTGGGGGTGCCAGCAGGGTCTGAGCAGCCGGGACACCCCGCGGAGGGAAATCCCAGGAGGAAACCAGCAATCCCAAACCGTGCCAGGGCAGGGAACCGGATCCCCTGAGCGCCGTGCCGAGGGGAGGGGGCCGGGGCCAGACACGGACAAGGTCGCGCTCGGGTTTCCCTCGCCGCTGTCCCAGCCCAGCGCCACGTCCCAAAGGCACCGGTCCGGAAAGCTGCGCTCCAGGCGCTATGGCACGGCGGCTTCCTGGCTCTCCCAAAATCCGGAGCCTCCCGAAACACAGAGTCTGCCCGTGCTGGGTCAAGCTCCGGCGGGGAGTTGTGCCAAGGGATTTAAAAATCAGGCCCTGACACACGGGATTTAAAAAAAGAAAAAAAAAAAAAAAAAAAAAAAGACAGAAAAAAAAAAGTCATGTTTCTTTCCTTGTTTATCCTCTTTTTCCATGACGGCTGCAGGGATTTTTGCTGGTTTCCCGGCTGCCGGGCGCTCCTCAGCAGCTCCCCGCTGCCTTGCTGGTGGCTGGGGGCACCCCTGTTCTGTCCCCACATCCCACCCCGACTCTGTCCCCAAATCCCACCCCATAAAGTTCAGAGCGGTGAGGATAATACCGGGATTTTCTGGGAGGGAAATCCCGACCCAAGGGCTGCGCCCCGGACCTCAGCCAGGTGGGATGGAGCCGAGGCTGGGACCGGAGCGGGGACTGGGGACACGGCACGGGGGCAGCCCCGGCTCCTTTGGGGATGGATGGACCGAGTGGATGGATGGAGGTCCCTGGGGGTCCCTGCGAGGGTCCCTGTGTGGTGGGGACAGCCCTGCCCTGTGGCATCACAGGGGGAGCCCCCAAAGTGGGCGTACGTTTTGGGGTGCCCAAAACACTGCTGGGGACATCCCACAGCACGGGGTGCTCCTGGGGGGAATCCTCAACCCCACCCCAGAGCGTGTCCCCGCATCGGGGGAGGGTTGGGTGGGCTGGGGGGGGGGGAATGGGAATCACAGCCCTCCTGAGGGAGCCCCCAAAGCGCTGGGAACTGCTGGGGGCACACCAAAATACCCTGAAGGGAACCCCCAAGAGCAAGGGGGATCCCAAAGCCACACAGGGGTAACCCCCGAATCAAGGCAACCACAAACCCGTCCTGGAGGGAACCCCAAAGCAAGGGGGATTCCAAAGCCGCCCTACGGGGAGCCCCCACAGTGCATGCAGTGATGGAAGGGGCACCCCAAATCTACCCTGAAGGGAACCCCCAAAGTAAACACGCTGCTGGGGGAGACCCAAAAGCCACCCTGGGGGGAACTCCCAATGCAAGGTGACTCAAAGCCATCCTGAAGGGAACACCCCAAGGGGTGATACCCCAAAAGCGGATCCCAAAGCCACCTTGGGGTGAGCCCCTAAATCACATGCACTGCTGGGGGCGTCCAAACCATTCTGGGCAAGCCCTCAAAGCAGGGGAGACCCTCCAAAGGCACCCTGAGGGTGGTGCCTCCAAAAGAGACCTGTTGGGGGGACACCCCGCAGCACTCCTGGGAAAGAGGGGAGTCCCTCCGGGATGCCCCCGTCCCAAACCCCTCCCGACGCCCGCGGGGGCACTCACATGTCCTTGGCGGGCAGGTTCCTGCCCTCCACGATGCGGATGGAGAGGGCGCTGCGCCGGGCCATGGCGGGCGGGCAGCGGAGCGCAGCCGAGCCGAGGCGAGCCGAGCGGAGCCAAACGGCGCCGAGCGCGGCCTCGAACCCGCGGCCCCGCGCACAGCGCCCATGTGCGGGCCGGCGCCGGCGCCCGCCAATCAGCGCGCGGGGGCGTGGAAAGAGGCGTGGCTTAGGGCACATCCGCGGCGTCTATTGGTTGATTCTGTCGGCTGTCAGCCAGGGGGTGGGGACTGGGCGGGGTAAGGGGCGTGGCTTGTACCGTGTGGGCGGGGCCGGGCTCCCCGCCCTGCCGGGGTCCCGCGGGGTCCCCCAGCTCCGTCCCCTCGGTCCCCTCGGTCCCTCTGTCCCCTCGGTTCCTCTCAGTCCCCGGCACCTCCCGCGGTGCAGCCCCGGCCTGCCCAGCCCGGCGCCCGGCTTGGTTGGACCAAACCCACACCGATTCCCCCCGCGCCCCCCACGACCCCGGGGGCTGCAGCATCGGCCGCTCCACGCTGCCCCGTACCCCAGAGCACCACAGTTCTCTTGATGTGTAACCTCTTTTTTTGTTTTTAAAGTACTGCACCTCCAGGCTGCAGCACCCCCGAGGGACAGGTGGCATTTCGGGGGGCTTGGTGCCCTAAATACGGGGGGGGGGGGGGGGAGAACGCCCCCCACCACTGCGAGACCCACCTGGACTCGAGGACTCGGCCGGCACCCAGAGCTCAGGGTTGTGCCGACCAAGATGGTCCTTGGCATTTTCGCCGCAGGGACACTAAGGGGACACTGCAGGGACACGCCGGGAACATACTGCTCTGTTCCTACAGCGCTGCCCCTCTGCCTCCCCCGCCCAGGGGGACAGCAAGGGGACAAGGTACAGTCCCTGCCACCGTCCCACGAGCCTCCCGTGTGCCAGCTCCAGCCCCGCAGGCGGTGGGGGCCACATGTCCCACCTCCGGCAACGCCCGCGCGGCAGGTGACAACAACCCCCCCAACCCTCGAAGCTGCTTTGCAGGTGAAGCAGTTGTTTTATTTCGGGGGACGGGGTGTAGGGCAGCGGGGACCCGCGTCTGCCGGATGGAACCATCCCTCCGCTGCTCCCACGCTGATCTCGGCAGGAGTTAATCGCTGGATTTGCTTGATTTCCCTTGGCCGGGCTCCACGGAGGCGGCTCCGGCAGCGGGGGGGCAGGTGGCTAACACCCCTCCCAGGCGGCACAAGGACAGCCCGTAAGGGCGCTGTGACCGGCCTGGGGGGTGAACGTGATGCTGCCCTTGGCGTGGCGCCTGCGGGGAAAAAACGGGGCTTTTAATGTTTGTGTATGATGTATATAGGTACACACAACTGCCCTGGTCCCTCCTAAAAGGGGCTCCTGTCCAGCTCCAGAGGGGTCTTGTCCTGCCCGGGCTGCAGGGTCAGGTCACCCACATCCCTCAGATCAGCATCAGAGAACCACACGCCCGTGTAGGATCAGGAATGATGGATCCGGTCCCTTCCAGCCGCTGGTACAGGATCGGCTTCCTTCCCCTCCCCAGCCCACTCCCCAGCCGTGCAGGATCAGCCGCACATCCCCCAGATCGGGGTCAGGGACCAACACCCCAGCGCAGGATCAGCCCCTCATCCCCCAGATCGGGATCAGGGACAGCCCCCGGTGCAGGATCAGCCCCACATCTACCAGATCAGGGTCAGGGACCAACACCCCAGCGCAGGATGAGCCCCTCATCCCCCAGATCGGGATCAGGGACAGCCCCCGGTGCAGGATCACCCACCCCAGGGTGCCGGCCCCCTCTTGGGGTCTCATGGCTCCCACGGGAACCCCAGCAGTACCCGGGAAGGACTGAGGCAGCTCTGGGTGGGGGAGCCTTTCCTCTGGGCTTGGTCAGGGAGCAAGCATTTTAGGATAAACGGGAGTGGAGCAACATCTCCCTACACGCGCCGCCTCCATCATGGGGCATTTCAGTGCCCCTCACCCCAGCGCCAGAGCTGGGGGGGCTCAGCCTCCCCTCGCTGCCCTGCACCCCAGGGGAATTTTCCCCGTTCGAATTGGGCACAGGTGGCACCGATACTCCGACCGGGTGTGACAACACGTCTGCCACCCCAGAGCATCCCTGGCCTTATCCTGCCCCTGTCTCCCACCCAGGGCTGGGACACAGGGATGGGGCCGTGGGGCTTTCCAGGAGGCTGCGGGAGGCATCGAGGAATCACAAACAAGAGGCACAGGCCGGGCACAAAGCATGCGGAAAAGCCTTTAATATCCCGCTCCATTGCCCCGATCCCGGGGGGCAGCTCCGGCCGTGTCCCCACGGCGGCGGGTTCGTGCCACCCACAAGGGATGGAACGGTGGCGGTGACATTTACAGCCGCCCCGGGGGCGTGGGGAGGGGCGGCGGGGGCTCAGAGCCGGGCGGCGGGCTGGTCATAGACGTGGTGGGTGTTGTACCGCCGCACCGTCACCGACTCGGGCTTGCTGAAGGTGCTGCTGCCGCCGCAGGAGTCCGAGCTGGGGAGGGAAGGCGGGGTGAGGGGTGAGGGTGGGGACCAAGGGGTGGCGGCGTCACCTTCTGACGCCGGTCCCGCGTGCCCAGCACCCATCGCGGCTCCTGGGTGGGACGTGTTGGTGACACTCACCCCCAGAAGACGAGCATGGCCACCAGTCCGGCCAGGAGGATGGCGAAGAGGATGGAGAGGATGGTGGTGATGGCGATCATGCCGGCGCTGTGCCCGCTGCCCGTCGTGGAGATGCTGCTGGGTGGCTTGGCTGGGGAGAGAGCAGGAGGAGAGGGAGCAGGATGCAGAAATGCACGCCCTGGAGTGGCTCAGAGGGTCCGGACGGGTGACGGTGTGTTCATGTGTGCCAACGCAGTGTGCCATCACATGCTACCGTGCCCCAGTGAGACCCGCGGCAGCGCCCTGCCTCAGTTTCCCTAGCTGCTCACAGGAGCACTCGCCCCAAACCACTATTGCTCAGCATTCAGCCCCCTGGGACCACCCCACACCTCCAGGACCACCCCATATTCCCTCCTCCGACAGCCGCGGGATGGGTGCGGGGGCAGGACGAGCGCCCAGCAGCGGTACCTGTCCTCAGCATGATGGGCTCCGACCAAAGGGTCTCAGCCACGGGCTCAGAGCCCTGCAGGGCGAGGAACTTCACCCTGGGGTGGGAAAGGAGGTTGGCCACGGTGCCGTGAGCCGGGGGGCTGCCGGCAGCCCTTGAGGGGGCAGGTCCCCACGAGCAGGCTCACCAGTAGGGCCCGGGGCCGGGCAGGGGGCCATTGCAGGTGGGTCTCGCCTCATCCTGGGCGCAGCTGGTCTCGCTGCCGACGCGCAGCACCGTGATGTCCCCGGGGGTTTTGGGGCACGGGTAGTTGGCCAGGGTGGCGTTGA
Organism: Acanthiza pusilla; assembly: GCA_036630365.1. NCBI lineage: Eukaryota > Metazoa > Chordata > Aves > Passeriformes > Acanthizidae > Acanthiza > Acanthiza pusilla. Next base: position 5,343,782 of record JAXCHO010000048.1, read on the forward strand.
GGGTCATGTAGGCGGAGACGGGGTCAGGGAAGCGCTGGAATGCGGTCTCGGGAGTCCCCGGGCCCGCGGTGTTGTTGAAGGCTGCAGGGATGGCGATGGGGGTGAGGAGGGACCGGGGGGGGGGGGGCACAGGGACCCCTGCGCACCCCCTGCCCTGTGCTGCTCCCACCTACCCTTTTGCAGGGCCACCACCAGCCAGATGTCGGCATTGCCGTAGTCGTCGAAGACGCAGCGGGGCTGATCCAGCACGAAGGTGGAGGCTGTCGTCAGCCCCTCCAGCGAGGGGGTCTTGGTCAGGACAGGCGTGTACCCCAACTCGACTGCGGTGAGAAGCCAAAGGGATGCGGCAGAGAGTGCGGACCCCCCGCTGCAGCCCCGGACAGGCGGCCGCGGGGTGGGGACAGGGACAGGAGGGAGCTGAGCCCTGGGGTCTCGGCGGTAGGGGCCCCACTCCCCTCGCACCCCTCGGGTTAGGCTCAGACAAGAGTTTCATGAAAAGAGGAAGCGAAGACACTCCATGCTCCCACCCGGGGGGGAACACCCCTGGAGGACTCCCAGAGGACCCAGGGTGATGACGCCAGGGACACAGGCGGTGGCACCCAGAATAGGGGGGCATCAGCTGCCCTACGCCTCCAGGTTCAGGGGTGTCCTGGTGGACCCCAATGGGGACCTCCAGAGAAACCCACACTGTGCCAGTCAACCAAAATCAATGACACCAGAGACTAGAGGTGGCCCCCAGAATAGGATCCAGAACAGGGTGGGCATCAGCTGCCCTACACCTCCAGGCTCAGGGGCGCCCTGGTGTCTGTCCACAAGGGACCCCGCAGTGCCAAGGGGAATCCCGAGTCCGTCCTGATGGCGTCGATGGACTCACCTATGCCGTGGGCCACGGGCAGGAGCAGGAGGAGCAGCGGGAGCATGGTGCGGGCGCCTGGGTGCCGAGGGCGGGAGTGCGAGTGCTCGGGCTCCGCGTCCCCGTGGGACCCGCCTGTGGCCACCAACCGCCCACATTCCTGCAGCGGCCGCAGCCCCGTGGCAAACAGGTTGGGCTCGTTTCCCCGGCAGCGTTTGTTATGTTTGAGCGCCCGCCGGCGAGGCGTGCTGAGAGGTGCTGTGCCTGTGGCACCGGTGGGTGACAGCTCTCACCCGGGCAATGGGCAGAGAGGGACACCCCGCGGTGATGTGCCCCGCAGACCCCACCAGTGACAGCATGTGCCCCCCACCCCGGCACCAAGTGCCACCAAACCAGCGCCCCACGTGGTTTTTGGGGTCCCCCATCTTCACAGCTCCCACCCTGCGGGGCCAAGGAGCAGGAGGAGGCAGTCGCAGATGTAAAATCTGATTTTACTTGACAGGACATTTGATGTCTAGTGGAAGGTGTTCCTGCCCACGGCAGGGGGGTTGAAACGAAATGGTCTTTATGGTCCCTTCCATCCCAAACTGTTCCAGAATCCTCTGACATGGAGCAGGGGGTTGGGGGGCAGAGCAGCACAGCCCTGGAGGGCTACACCCGCAGCTGGCAGGCAGGGAATGGGGTAGGGCTGGGGGGATGTGGTGGGTCCGGTAGGATCTGCGTGTGAAAGTGTCGGTCCCCAAATCCTGGTGGCACAGGGAGCCCCACACCTTGGCACTGCAGGGAGAGAAGCAGAGGCATCAAGTCATGTCTGCAGGGCTCTGCAGACCCCCCGCACCGACCACCCCCAGGGGGCCCTTTCTCCTGCAAACTACAGCAAACCTCCAATTTAAGAATAAAAAGGCTATTTCAATGTTAGAAACATCTCCATTACTTTGCAGATGGGATTGCCGAGTTGTGGGGTTCTGGGGCCCTGCAGACACTCCCACCACAGCAGCCCCCCGTACCCCAGGGCTGCGAGCGCGCCGGTGGCCAGCACGGCCCCCAGGCTGGCCAGGATGGAGGCGATGACCACCACGTCACTGCCACGGCGAGCGGGTGCAGGGTCGATGGTGCTCGGGCTGAGGGCTGGAAGGAGGCAGGATATGGGGGGACACGGGGGGCTCAGGGATGGTGTGATGGAAAAGGGAGGGCAGGGGCAGATGAGGGGATCAGAGATCACTTCTCCCCACAGGTTTTGGGGTGATGGCACAGGGCTGATGCTGTGCCACATGCCAGCATCTCAACGGCGCAGGTGCAGGGGACCCGCGGGGGGATGGCAGTGCCACAAGTACCTGTGCGCAGGAGGATGGGCTCGGACCAAAGCGTCTCCGCCTTGGGGCCGCGGCAGCCCATCAGTAGGAACTTCACCCTACAGCGAGTTTGGGGTGATACAGGGGGATGAGCATGCCCTGGGTGACGAGTCACACCAGCTGGGATTTGGGGGCTCTGGCCTTACCTGTAGGGTCCCGGCGAGGGCAGGGGCCCATTACAGGGGTCCTGCCTGCCCTGGTCCCTGCACGCCGTGTCACCCCCGACCCGCAGGACGGGCGGGCTCTGTGCCGAGCAGGAATATGCGGCTGCCGCCGTCTCCAGCGTCATGTAGGAGCGGGCAGTGGGCAGCTGCTTGTACGGGGGCACGTCAGCCCGGGAGCGGGGGTTTCTGAAGGTGGCTGATGCTGCACGGCACAGACGGCAGCTGAGCGGCTGCGGTGACGGTCCCCCATGTCCCCTGCCATGGGGGGGACATGCCGAAGCGGCGAGTGCTCACCGTTGGCAAAAGCCACCGCCAGCCAAACGGCGTCGGAGGCATCGGCGTGGCGGTCGAAGATGCAGCAGGGCCTCTCCAGCGCGAAGGTGGTGGCAGTGACCTTGCCCAGAAGTGCCGTGGGGGGCACATGGGGCACGTAGGGCAGCCGGACTGGGGAGCGGGCAGTGAGCGAGGGGACCCTGCCCTGCACCGCTCAGCAAGAGCCTGAGCCCAGCCCACATCCACACCAGCGTTGGCACAGGGGGTCTCACAGGGTGCCAGCATCAGGGGGACAGCCCTGGTGTGGGGACCCCCAGCCGAGCCCAACCCCATGACCCCCTCCCTGGCACAAAGGCCTCGCAGCCCCTCCAGGCCCCCTCCCCGCTCTGCCCCGTCCCCAGGGAGTCACCCAGGTCCGCGGCTGCGCCCGTCCCAGCCAGCACCAGCAGCACCCACGGCAGCTCCATGGCGTCGTCCTGGTGGCGCTGGGTGTGCTGTCCTGCTCCGCTCACCCCGTCCCACTGCCGAGGGGACGAACTGTCCCCAGTGCCCCGGCAGCAGGGACCGCCTGTCCTGAGGAGCCGGACCCTCCCAGCCCCGCATTCCTGCACAGGCTCTGCCGGCCCGGCCAGACCCCGCGGGCAGTGGGGAACAGCTGAGCATCCCGGGTCACCCGCTGGTCCCAAACCCTCCGGGGAACCGTCCTGCAGGACCCCCGAGGCTCCTGCGAGGAATCGGGGCACAAGCCTCTGGTGTGAAAGGGGAAACTGAGGCACAGAGGAGGCACTGCGGCCTTGCTCCAGGATGGGTTGGCAGGAGTCCCAGTCTTTGCTGGCGCTATGGGGACAGCCAGGCAAGACATCCTGGACCCCCACTCAACCCACCAGGCCCCGGAGCCAGGGGTGAGCCCGTGCCCGACTGGTTTGGGTGCAGCCAGCCCTGCCCCGCGGGGAGGGAAGTGCTCCGGAGCATCACACCCGAACTCACCCAAATCCCAGTGCTCAGGTGAACGGTCCCACCCAGCCCCAAGAGCGCGGAAGCATTTTCAGCTCTGGGGGCCACCCCACACTGCCATTTCCCCATCTATCCTACCCCCTCCAAGCCCCTGGGATGGGGCCGGGGCCATGGCCCTGGAGCGGAGCTGCCCCGCGGCTCGGGGGCCCTCTCTGCCGCTCCCCCCGGCCGCTCCCCCCGCAGAGGGGCTGGAGCGCTCCTTCTCCCGTGTTTGCCAAGGGGAGCGGCTGCCCACTCCTGCGTGGGAGGAGATTTCCCCCCCCTTCCCAGGGGGCCGCGACCGCGCCTTCAGATTAAGTGGAAATGGGGCATTCAAAGATTACACCGTCCAGCTGCGGAGGGGAAAAACAGGCGCAGCTGCAGCCTCCGTCCCTCCTCCTCCTTATCCCTGCCTCATTCCCCAATCCCATCCAGCAACACCTGCCCTGGGGACCCCGCCAGCCCCCCACCTGCCCCCCCAGACCCCTCTCTGGTGCTCCCCAGCCGGCAAGGTGGCACCAGCGAGGTGAGGGGCAGGGTGGGTGACGCAGGGGGGTGACGCAGGGGGACGGTGAGTCACAGTTTCAGCTGGCGGTACCCAGCATAGCTGCGGGGTCAAGGCTGGGCTAATAATAACCACCCTGTGGCAGATGAGCCATCACCGCAGGGCACCGGGAGAGACACCCCCCTCTCCGCTCCCTGGGGCTCCAGCTGGGGATGGGGGACACAAGGCTTTTGGTCAAACGTGCCTGGGAGCTTTTATTTGGGGCTGTGTCCCCTGCTGCCTCCAACAGGCACCATGGTGATGCTTTCGCCCCACCTTTCAAAGCCTCTCCCTGCACCACAATGCCTGAGCACCTGGATCTGCTCCTTTCCACCCCTTGGATCCCCCTACCATGGGGGCTAAGCCATCTTGGGCCCAGCACAGACAGGGTAAGGATTTTAGGAGATGCCTTGTGTCCAAAGACAGGGCAGGCAGGGGTGAGGCACAGAGCTTGGCTGGCTCACCACAGCCCCATGCCCCTGCCCTGGACCAGCCCAGAGTGAGGGAGGCTCCAGCTGATTCACACTCAGGAGCAGCTGCTGGAGATGCCTTGGGCCAGGCTCAGCAGGAAATTCTTGCTCTGTACAGGGCTGAGTGAACCCTGCTTCCATTTTCACTTCAATTCACTGTGCTTTGATTACTGGGACAACATGATCCGGGGATTCAAAGCTGAGATTTGAACTCAAAACCTCTCCCTTTCGCAACCAGGGTGGGAGAGGAGCAGAGTACAGTTGTGTAGAGCTCAGCAACACAGACACGTCACTGCAGCTCCCAAGGAGCTGCCATTCCTGTGGCATCCCCACGTTTCACTGGATGGTGAAGAGTTTCCTCCTCGAGGCTGCAGAGGGTACCAGGATCCTGCAAGATGGACACTGGGGAAAACTCCAGCCCTTGATGGCTCAGAAAAACCTTTAATTTTTATATCAGCATGACAGGAAGCAAAGTGCTCCTCAGCTGGTCCAGGATGTGCTGGTCACAGGAGGATAACAATGTAGAGCTGCCACACAGCCCAGCCACATCCCAGATTTCCCATGAAGGAGGTGAAATGGCAGATAGCACCAGCGCCAAGGCAATGGATTGAATGGATTCAATGTGCAGCTGGGTCTGGTGGCCACAGGGAGGGGAAGAGCCGGAAACAGCTCTTCAAAAGGTATCAACCCCCAGGTGACATGCTGTGCACTGTCCCCAGGCTGCAAGGCCACCAGGACTGGGGCAATATCCCATTTCTGTGGTGCTAGCACCCAGACCAGGAACATGCTCCCAGCCACAGCATTGCTGTTGGCACCTGGGCTGGCCACCACGGCTGCTGGGAGGAAAGTGACTGTCACCAGCTGGTGGCACCAGCATCCCTGCAGCAGCGGCACAAAGCACGGCAGCTCCTCCCTGCAAAGGCTTCACCGAATTGCTGCCATTTCACCTGAGAGGAGGGGAGAGAGGGACAGGTTCTGCCTCTCGTCTTTGGGATGAGAGGAGAGGAGCTGGCAGCTCTCAGCAAGAGCAGGGGGCTGCAACTTCCCTCAGGATGGGCAGTGACAGATCACCTCTGCTGGCACCATGGCCACAGACCACCAAACTCCAGTGGCCAAAGTGCTGACAGGCTGGAACCACGACCCCTGGGACCAGCGTTGTGCCTCCATGGAGATGTGTATCCCTCCATCAGGGCTGTTTTCCTTCCTCCCTCCTGGCTGGATTGAGGGTCTGTGGCTCCATGGACCAGGGTGGTGCCCCAGAGAGAGCCTCTGAGGGGGAGGCACCAAGGCAAGCAGGGAGGCAGAGCAGGGAGTTGCTGTGGGAATGAAGAGTTTATTGGGACTGAGCAGATACAAGGCAGGAGGGAGGCAAGAGGTGCCTCAGACAGGGAGCTGATGTGCCCCAAAAGGAGGACCTTGTTTGGATTCCACACGGTCTAGTGGAAACAAGGCACTCTCCTCTCCCATCCTGGCCCCAGGCATTACCAAAGGAAGGTCCTGCCTTCCCCAGGGGATCTGTCACCTCAGGACTCCCACCCCAGCTGCTCCTGGCTGCAGCCATCAATCCCACCCAGAGACACAAGCACAGTTTCTACAAAAATATCCTTCCCTCCCCCCCCCCAAAAAAATGTGAAGAGCGGGCAGGGCTCCCACAGAACTGTTATTGCTCAGTGTGACGGGTGGTCAGACACAGGAACTTAAGGCATCAGGAATAAGTGCACTAGGTGGCCACTGAGGCTCACTGGCCCAGGCAGTCCTCAGTGACACCCTGGGCAGCCAGCTCTGCCAGCACATTGTCCAGGTAGTTGGGGTCAGGGTAGCCATGGCCACTCAGGTTTGAGTCCATCTCAGTCTTGTGGTGGATCTCATTCCACACCACTGTGTTGCTCTCGCCGGTGGTGTTGGAGGTGCCCACTGTGAAAATCAGGCGTCTCTTCCAGGCCACCTTCAGGAGCTCCAGGACCTAGAGGAGGAAAGGAAAACCAAAGCTAGGAGCAGCAGCTAGGAGACTTGTGCACTGAATGCAGCTTGCCAGAAGCGTGACAACCCAAGAGGGGTGATGTCATCAGGGTGTGATAGCTCACCTTCCTGCCCTTCTCGTTGTCGGGTAGGTAACAATAGCGAGGAAAGCCTCTGGCTGTGTATGGCATCCCAGGGTTGGGGTGCTCAGGGCCCTGCAAGAGATGAGACAGATTTGTCATGGACACATCCATGTGGAGTTGGACAATCCCTCAGCAGCAGGATCTGACATAGGCCCATCTCAAACCAGCTCTTCCACATAAAGGCAGCGATGTATTGCTGGTGAATAGGAGGTACTTGACTTGTTCTTATGGGACACGTGAGTATTACAGATCCTCCAGGAGCAGTCTCATGCTGGGATACACTACCAGATCTAAAATCTATTTAAATTCTGGTGGGAGACAGCCCCAAACCACAGCTTTTTCCCTGTGGTCTGATAACACCTTAAAAGGACCACACAGCTCAAACCTTTGAAAGCTCACTGCCACCACTAAAACGAGCATGGGTTATGAAACCAGACCTTGGGATCTTCCCTGCCTTGTGAGCACGGGCAGTCTCCTTCCTGCTTCAGGCAGACATTAGTCTTTACTGCAGATGAACAGCTGGGCTGCCCAGGAAAAGATCTCTGATGGAGAAGACCCTCACATACTGACAAGCAGCCGGGGCAGCTGCTGGCTCCAGGCACCACAGGCTGCTCAGCAAAGAGCTGCCAGCAGGTCCTGCACTGGATCCCACTGTGCTGCTTGCCAGTGTGCTGGGCACTCACCTGGATACCCCTGCTGATGTGATACACAATTCGGATTGTCCCACAGTCCTTGTGTCCTGGCAGGGACTGGGGGAAAGTGGAGATCTCCATCTTCCCTTTGGGCTGGGTACCAGTTTTCTCTCCATAGATGGTTTTACAGGAGGGACACTGCAAACTGCCATCCTGCCAGGGGAGAGAAGCCACATCAGAGCTCCACAGCCCAGCCACCTGCACACAGGAGCCTGGGGAGGATGAGCCAGCTCAGTACCTTGTTCCCGTTGGAGTACATGGCCAGCATGCAGAGCATGTGGAAGGAGTGCTGGCAGTTTCTCAGGTGACCGACTGCCTCTGGCTTGATGGTGCTGGACTGGCACGTGTCGCTGTAGCCTGAGGGGGAGGACAGCTTCTCCATGCAGATCATGCAGTCCTGGAGGAGAAATCACCACCTGGTGTGAGCACAGGCTGGTCCAGAGAACTGACACAACAAGGAGATGCTTCAGGAAGATTTGCCTGAAGCTTTAATCCCTCCCTTTGAGGTTTAAGGACACAGAGACAGGTTTCCTTATCCGGCTGGTATCGCCCCACTCCACTTCCTGCATTGTCCAGGAGGTGGAGAGCTGTCATCAGTCAGAGGGAAGAGTATGGTTACATCCTGCTTCTCTGCAAAGCAGCTCCAGTGCAGGGCTCAATCTCTAGTTTTAAGCTCTCTCTGAGCACTGAGACCAAAACCAAATTCCTTCCTTCCCTTCCTCCAAAGGAACTGGGGAGGCACTGCCAGGATGAGCTATTCAACACACAACATGTCTCCATCACAGTCCTCTGGTGAGGACAAGTCACCTGTTGTCACATGTGGACTTCAGACAGTGCTGAGGACTCTCCACCTCAAGTCAACAGTGCCACTGCAAGCAGCATTATGTACCACAGGGGACACCCAAGGAAGGGCTGCCCTCGGGCATTGCTCTGATTTCCTTGGCACCCCAGGGGACTGGGCAAGCTGGAGTTGCTTCACTGCCCTCTTACCTCATCAGCAGGAGTGCTCTTCAGCTCTTCCAGGTACTTCTTCACCACTGATTCTGGCTCTGTTGGTGTGGCTGCACAAGGAGAGACGAGAGAGAAGTCAGACACTGTGGTACAACAGGCACATGTGAGGCGAGCTAGAGAGAAGGGAGACAAGCAGGTCACTGGCCAGGATGCCAAGGAGAAAGGTCAGGGTTAGAGGGGGAGAAGAGGCTGCTCCAATGGATCCCTACAAGCCCCTCAAAGGCTTTGCTTTCAGCCATGGCTCCCACTAGGACCATGAGTGCCACAGATCTGCCTGCAGCTGGTGTGCTCCAGCTCTCCTCACGTACCCCAAGTGACACCACACAGGTCCCAACTGGATTTTTGTGCACACCAGAAGCCAGCTGGGATCAAACAAAATGGTCTTGATGGGATAGAGGATCACAGTCTGTGTTGTCAAAGGAGAAAAATGGCATTCCCACACCACCCCAGCTGGTGCCCAAAAAGGAGACAGAGTAACACATCGAGCTTCAGGCCCTGTTATGAATACAGCAGAATGAGCTCCACATCCTGCACATCAAACAGTGGCCTTCCTCCTGAGCTTCCATATACTCATACCCAGCAAGACACAGTGCAAGTCACCAGGTATGTAAAACAACAAGCTTTTAACATGTACCCTATTTGCATCACAACACAATATCTTTGCATCTTCTGAAATATAATCCCTGGCCCCATCCACCCAGGCACAAACACCTGAGCAGCCCCACCAGCCCAGTCCTCAGAGGCATTATGGGATGAAGCAACAAACATCACACAACACCCAGAGCAAATTACTGAGCGCATCCACTGCCACCTCAACTCCCAGCCTGTCCTCCTGGAGCTGCCCAGCAAGGCTTGGCTTAAGCCAGGTAGCATCCTGTGGTTCACCTCCACATGGCACCTGGCCCTGGGTGAGAGAGGAGCTCCTCACCATTCATCAGGCCTGCCACTGAGGCTGCCAAGCTTTTCCACCAGCCTGGGAGAGGAAAAACTTGAACAAGTGATGTTATGATTCCACCTAGCCAGAGGCAAAAGAGAGATCAGTCACTTGGCTTGGGGGAACCTCGTCCTTCCTTCCTGAATGCATTTCTGGGGGACATCAGGGGAAAGCTGTGACAAATAGGCGGGCCAAGGTGTAGCTCTTCCTTCTCCAGTCTCCATCCTGGCTGGGTGGATGCTTTAGCACAGAGAATAGTTGGGAGCTGCTCCCAAATCCACGCTCCCAGGAGGACACAGAGCACCATCACGTGCATCAGCCAGGGATCAGAAGTGCCGCTGTGCCTGCACATTTGCTCTCCCCATCCACTCTGGGGCTTCCAGGGAAGACAGAGGGTTCACAAGCATTGGCTCTGTGGTTCAAAAAGCTGTGCATTGAGAGACAGCCACTGGAGCTGTTATTCCAGCCCAAAAAGCCATGTCTGCCATGACCAGGACGGAGGGGGTGCCATTTTCTGGATCACCACTTTTCATGGACAGACAAACATGAAGCAGAAGGGAAGCACTGCTCATGTGCCACAGGTACTGTTGAACAGGAAAAGGCCCAGATGGCACAGATCCTCTACCAGGTAGAAGCCCTTCATTCCCTAGAACACCATGGAAGAGAGCAAGTCTTCCTTTAGCTAAGAAGACTGATGAACAGAGAGCTGGACTCTCCTAAATGAAAACACAGTCATTAAGATGAGTTATTTTCAGAAGGGGATTCCTGGCCATCCTGAAACACATGATGTCTGGCACTGCTAGCAGGAGGAAGGGAGGGCTGAGTACCCAGAGCAAGAAGAGGAGGCCCAGGAGGTGAAGGGATCCAAGTGCCAGTGCTGGGCAGGAGAGATGCCTGACCCCTCAGAGCAGGGCTGTGAGGATCAGTCTCTGGAGATCCCAAGCCAGAAGGTGGCAACAGGATTAAGCATTAAGCCAAAGAACAACACAGAAGCAGGTGTTTTCCACTTCAGGGGCCAAATCCCCTGGAAAAGCATTTCCAAGAACTGCCACAAGAGCAGGAAACAGGTAGGAGCCTGGGCAAGCCTCAGCCTTCCATCTCTGAGGCCAACGGCTCAGCAGTGCCAGGAGCTGCTTCAAGGCTTCATTCGCCAGATCTCACAGGGAACATAGCTCCTTGTCTTGTCTTTTCCAAAGGAGGAAAACAGGTCCGGGAATTCTCTGCTGAGACCTTGCTTGAGACAGCAGATCAGGAGCTAGGAATGAGTCTGGAGGGGATGTGATCAGTCTGAGCTGTCCCAGCTCACTGTGCCTGAACCCTTAGCCAAGCATTCTGGGATGTCCCTTCTCCAGGCTGGCAAACACAGGGTGGCATTTTCCACATGTGGCAGATGGAACCAGGCTCTGGAGAGCTTCATGGCCCTACAGGAGATGGAGGCTTCAGCTTCTTCTGCTGCACAGGTTTTAGGAAGGTCTCTGTGAGCTGCTGCCACTCCTAACTCCATCCACTTCCATGATGATCACCATGTTCTCATTCCTGTGGATCCCATGCTGCCTGACAGACAGAACACCAAGTCCTTCTCCACCTAACCTGCATTTTCCAGGTGGCCCCTTCTGAAGTGACCTTCTTGTCTCCTCTGGCTTTGGGCTGGAGGAAGCAAAGCCAAAAAGATGTACAGCCAGGGTGAAGACAGCGAGGGAAGGGAGCAGAGAGGGTGTGTTTCACTAGCAGCAACACCTGCCCAGCACTTGGCAGAAAGCCCCAGCTCACCTGCTCCCACCTGCACAGCAGATCTGAGCAGCTTTAGAGCAGGTCACCTCGTTCAGAGTGGCTGGGGATGCTCCTTCCACAGTGACTTTCCTTCTCTGGAGCAGCTCCAAGGAACAAAGAGATAACTCACCTAGGAACTGGCCAGGCTCATTCAAATGAAATGAATGAAAGGAGACAAAAATTCCAGTACAGAGCTGGGTAAAAGCAAGACAGGAAAGCTCTTGGGATTTTGGGCATCACACCACCTCACCAGCTAGCATTAGGACAGAGCTGGGGGGAACCAAACAGGCAGAAGGTGATGCAGCCCTCAGCTACCCTGAGGAAACCCATACCTGATGGATTTGCACTGTGGCATCTCCAATCTGTCTCTGTCACTTTGCTGTGACAATGCATTAATGCATTTACAGCCATCAAGACTACCTGGAGAGGGAAAGGGCCAGGCAGGCCTGATGCTTTAGAAAAATCCATCCCCAGCTGCAAGGATTTGAAGATCCAGTCCCAGAGAAGCCTTTTGATGCTGAAGAGCTCTGTTTCAGCACGGATAGCAAAGCCCACATGGCGTTCCTTGGCTCTGAAGAGAGGCTCTTCCTTGAGCAATCCAGCACGTCTGGCTGGCCACATCCCAGCAGCACGGGGGAGCCAGGAGGCAGCTGGGACCACAGCACGAGCCACGTATGCTCCAGCACGTGGACCATTTCCTTACAGGACTGTTTACTCCATAAAAGTGTTTGCCTCCAAGTCTTTGTTCTAGCCATCCCCTGGGATCATCAAGGCCTGTTCAGTCCCCAGAGTTTTCTGGATTCAATAGAGGATTGAAAATGGACTGGAAGAATCGACTGGTGCCGTTTACCACCAGCTGGTCTGGTGCTGTGCTACGGATTTATCCGGGACGCCAAAGAATGTTTACCATTCTTTCATTTACAAAGAGAGGAATATCAAATTGTTTTTAATGCTTCCCCTTCCTCCCTGTAGATAATAAGCTGCTTGCTGCAGCAAGGGCTTTCCATGGGCAACATTTAACAGATGTGTTTGGAATCCTTGCTCGGCAACCAAATGCTTGCAGCAGTAACGTCTCCTTCTGTATCCCAAAACAAGCCATATGGTTTCCAGCAGACTTTTTTTGATACCCTCTGCAGGCCAGACACTGGCTGTTCCCAGTTACTGTCATGGACAGTCACACACTCCCATCGCCTCTGTTCCCTGGACTTGCAAAGGCTGTGTCTATAGATTTCTCTATATTCAGCAATTTAGCAGGATAATTAAGCAGTGACCAGGCTGCTCTGGTCAGAGCATCCCTGTTTTTGCAGCCCTCAGCAGGCAGTTACCCCATGGGAAGAGCGAGATTCCCCAAACTGAAGGAGCTCCCCAGTCCTACCCAACCCATAGGCACTGGCACAGTCTGTATCCAGCTGCACATGGATGGCAAGGAAGGATGAGTGTGCTCCTCTACCTCCTCACTGCAGCACCTGCAGTGACTGCCCACCCCAGAGAGGATGGACGTGCAGGGAAACCTCCTGGCCAGGTGGAAGTGGGTAACAAGTGACACAGCAGACCCAAGCAGCCCCTGGAAAGGCTGGAGAGCCCTGTGGTGGCCAGCTCCCTGCACAAGCAGCACTTGGAGGGAGCAGGACAAGCCTTCCTCCCTCCCAGACAGCAGTCAGGTCCCTGGCACGAGGCAGCAGCTGCAGCGTCCTGAGGCAGCACCAATCCATCAGGGTGGCAGAGGCTGCCAGGCCCTGTGCCAGCTTGGAGAACAGAGCCTGCCTGGAGACTACGACTTCCCCGAGCCCTGCAGCACACAGCTGTGCCAGAGACATCCCTGCCAGAGCAGCAACAACACTAACGAGTCCTGACTAATTAGTGCCCCTGTTTAACACAGCCCAGCCATTCGTTGAGCCAGCTGCAATTCTATCAGTGCTGCCTCACCTCGTGTGCGACCAGGGCCGGCAGGAGCAGGAAGGAAGGAGAGGGGGCTCAGGAGGGGCACACTGCACCCACCACCTGCTGGTTGTAGTCAGTGCAATGCTGCATCTGCTCCTGGATACAGAGCTCTTGTTTGAGCTCTCTGCAATGAAAAATCCTAAAGGGGTGTGGGAAAGAACCCACAATGCAGAAATTCAGGGCACAGAACAAGCCCATCTCTGTCTGTTGGCAGCTTCAGGGTCTGTGAAGGGAAACAGAACAGTCTGGCCAGAAGTCAGGCTCAGTACCTGCACTGCAGAACAATGTTCCTAAGCCCTGAGGGGTGTTGTACAAACACAGCTTGTTCCTAGAAGGGACTGAGCACCCTCTGCCTCCCAGGAGCAAGGCGCCCCACAGGACTGGCATCCCAGCCCCCACAAACAGGATCCTGCTTTCTGAAATGAGAGGGGGGATTTTAACAACCTGAACCACTGAAAGATTCTCCTTCTCATGGGTCAGTGTAGGAAAGGGCTGATCTGGCAGAGTCTCCTGCAGCACATCCTGGGCAGGATGAAGACAGCTGGGGTAAACCCTGTCATGCTGGATGGGAGAAGGAGATGCTTGATACCCCTTTCCCATTCCATCCTTCCTGTTGGTGTCCCCTCTCCACTCCTCCAAGGTGTCTCAGCCCCAGCAGGTGGCATTGGAGAGCTGGCAGGGAGGTGACAGCGTCCCGTGGGGCTGAGCCAGTGCTGAGGAACAGGAAGAAGTGATGCTGATGTGGTGCACAGCTACAGCCAGCGGACACTTGATGGACACTCAATGTGATGTGTGCTGCTCTCACCTCCCAGCCCACACCCTGTCCTCCCCACTCCCCTTCCCATGCATTGCTGCTCTCCCAACCCCACTCTGAATCACAAGACACACCCTCCTGTTAGCATGCCACCCTTGCAGCACCCTGGCTGTTTGTACCTGCATCCCCCTGGTGCCACGGAGGTTTCATGTCACCAACCAACAGCAGGTGACTGACACCAGTGCAGGCCTGGCCCTCGTTGTTTTGGGCTCCTCCAGCAACAGGGGCAAGCCAGCGCCCCTCTGGGAAAGCCTGGCCTCTCCACAGCTCCCTTTTGGCACTGTTTCCAGGGCATCCCTACCACCCAGCCCTCATCCCAGCCCCTGGATGCTGCCCATGCCAGGAGTGAAGCACCAGGAGCCACACAACCCCACCACATTGCCAGCTGGCTCCATGGAGCAGGATCCTCATGCAGCCCCTCTGCCACCCACCTCTGCTCAGCTCTTCTCCTTCACCTCCCATTTTCCTTTGCTCCTCCTGTTCTTCGCTGCTTCTCCTGCCGCCCCTGCTTTCTCCTCCCCCTCGATCACACATCCTACTCCACATTTGCTCTCTCACTCCTTCTCACAGCTCTCTCCATTATGCATTTCCACAAAATACCTCCCTCCTCATTTAATTTCTATTTTCCTTCCTGCCTCCTTTCGACAGCTTTGGACTCCATGGAGAAAGAAAAAGATACCCACAAACTCCCCAGACAGGCAGGTGCTTCTTCCCCTCCACCTTTGGGCTCTTCCTTTTCTTAAATATAAAGACCACTCTGTTGAACATCTCCAATCCCCACTTGGCTTATCCAAAGGGGAACACGCTGTAGGTTTGGTGGTGGTTGACACCCCTGTGCCAGGGTTGGCAAACAACCTCTACAGCTACACCAGGCTGGATTCACACCTACCCCTGCAGAGTCCCAGGGCTGCTACACATGGATGGAATCCAAGCTCTAACTGGGAGCCACAGGCGCTGCAAAGGTGAGGGGTAACAGTGAGACATGGAGAAATGGAGGTGGCTCAGCTCAGCAGGAGAGCCAAGGATAATCCACCCCTTCCTGCCAGTGCACATTCACCTGAGAGAGCTCCACTCCCTTCCACCCCAGACCGAGGTGGAGAGAACAAATCCTCTGCAATTTGGCCTAGAAAGCCCTGCATGACTCAGGAGCCTGCTTGTCTGGGAGATCCTTGTCACCCCATGACTCAATTGTGACAAGGCTTACATGGCTCACAAGCAAATCTTCCCTGTAAAGCACACACGGATTTGATGCTCTTCTTAATGGTCCCTCAGCTCTCAGACTTGTCCCACCAACGACTCAGAAGGT
The DNA here is from genome assembly GCA_036630365.1 of Acanthiza pusilla. Classification (NCBI taxonomy): domain Eukaryota; kingdom Metazoa; phylum Chordata; class Aves; order Passeriformes; family Acanthizidae; genus Acanthiza; species Acanthiza pusilla. Next base: position 5,359,001 of record JAXCHO010000048.1, read on the forward strand.
CCTGGTATGTGGACACTCCCCAAGAGGGTGTAGCAGGATCCCAGGGAAGGCTGATGGAGTCTGACATGCACAGAGAGCAGAGCTGTTCCAGCTTTCATTTTGTGCAGAAACAAGCAGACCTACCACAGGACCACACCTGCTTTACCACCTTATCTTACAGCCTGTCAGAGTCGCTGCAGGTCAGGGAAGACGTGTCCTGCTTCTCCCCTCGCTGGGACGAACATCGTCAATCAAACCACAAGAGCCAAGAGGGTGGGGGGGAGAGACAAGAGGAAGAGAGGGAGGCAGAGAGATAAAGAGAAGGAGATGGAAGCAAATATCAGAGTTTGCGCAGGAACTACCTTTCTTGGACAATTTCCTCCCCTCCTTAACTGAGCTGTGTTTTTTAGTGGCCTTATGGGTGCTGGCAGCTTGCGGCACACGGGTGAGGTGCACGGGCAGTCCGGCGGCTGACATCAGAATAGCTGTCATGCCTACAGTGGGTACGAGGTCAACATGCAGGAAGGAAACAACGGGGAAACACATTCATTAAAAAAAAAACTTTAACCTTTCAAAGAAAATAAAAAGAAAATAAAGTGAAATGAAATAAAATAAAACCCAAGCCCTGAGGGCATAAAACATCTGAGAGGTAATAGGATTGGAGTCAGCACAAGGAGAGGATCTGGAGGTTTTCAGAGGGAGGAGCCTGGGCAGCAAATTAAGGGAGGGAAATGTGGGTCCATGTCTTGTCCATGACCCTCTGTGCCTGGTGTGTGAATAGGACCTTCCCTTTGGGCTTTAGGGCTCCCCAGACACTGAGTCTACTGTGGTGCGGAGTTCTCCCACTGACTGGAACCCTGGAAGCAGCCCTGAAGGATGAAGGGCATCCCCCATAACCCCTAAAGGTCCTGCTCAGCTGCTCCCCCCTAAAGCTACTCATTCCAACAGTGTCACACTGAACCAGTCCCCGGAGTGCAGCTGAGCTGCCTTCAAACACCAAGGCAGGAGCTGCCCCTCACAGTCCCCACTCACCCCACACCCTCTCCTCCCTGGCACTCCAGCTTTCCCTTGCACTCCCAGCAGCAATGCAATCCTCATCCTCCCCCATCCCAGCCAGCTGTATCCATGGAATGCAGTTTGATAAAACTAATGAATCATTAAAAAGGACAGCCATTCCCTGAAGGTAAAATTGGCACACAGAAAGCTACAGGACTGATCATGCTGATCTGAGATGATGTTTGGCTGTGAAATCCAGGCTGGTTACAAATCATAACGTTTCCAAGGTACCATACTGCTCTCACATTTACAGCCAAGGGAACACCTGCTTTTGCTTTCCCAAGAGCAACTTCCCACCTGCAAAAGCCAGCACCAGAACTAAGAAAAAATGCTTATAGTTGCAAACCAACAGCAGAAAATCTCAAAGCCAGCATTTCCCCAGAAATCCCCTCTGAGAGCAGACCACACAAACAACATCCTAATGCTACAGACACTCCTGCTCAGTAATGCATGGCCAAAGCTGGGATTTCCAAGCATTTTATTTTTGCAAGCCTCTATTCGGCCGTGTGGGGAAAGGAAGATTCTAGAGCATGTTTGTTCCAGACAAAAATGAGGCACCTTGCCCACACATGACTGAAAATCATGCTCTGATGGGAAGCATCAGCTTTGTGTGCAAGTGGTAAGCCTATTTTCTGCCTCAAATACGCAACCAGTCAAGAACTTGTGTCCTGTGACTCCAAATCCCCTGTGCAAAGCCTGTGTCAGTGCTCCACAAGCAGAACTACTCCTACACAGTGCTGACCACAATTTGTAACTCCTTTTCCTGAGGTCTGAGCACAACAAATATTCCAGAAGCTGTTCCACTCCTTTCCTGAAACCCAAAGGTGAATGTTTTTACTAAACCTTTCCCATCTAGGGGCCAAACGACAGACAAAAGGGGTTTCACAACTCAGGGAGAGGGGCACAGACAGAGAAAGGAGTTTCCCCAGGGTTACCCAAGAACTTTTGGAAGAGCTGGGCTGCCCAGGGAATGGTGAAATGCACTTCCCAATGGAAATAGGTAACCAGGCAGCCATAGATCACCCTCCAAGTGGATCTAGATCTAAGATCTAGAGTTCTCCCAGTTCCCAGGAGCTGCAGAGCCAGAGAAGGATGTCCAAAGCATACAAAGACTGGGTTAGTACCCCCTGCCCTACCAACAGCACCAAGCATGGCCACGGAGAGCTCACCAGATCCAGAAATTTCACCATCCAAATAACTCCAAGTCCTAACTAGAGGCCACAAGCCGATTGTAAGCTCTCAAACCCTGTCAAAGCCAGCAGTCCACTACTCCCAGGGAGCCTTAAGGAAGAGTTTAAACATGCCCAGAACAAAAGCTACTTGTTTTTTCAATGAGTACAGCTGAGCACCCAAAGCCCAGCAGCAGCACCAAAGCTGCCCCCCTGCACCTCTCAGGTCCTTTCCCCTTCCAGCAGAGAACAGTCAGAGGTATTCCAAGAAGAGCAGCAGCAACTCACTCTGACTAGAGAGGCTGCAGGAACAATATTCTTGAGAGACAGGCAAGATGTTCTCCCGCCACAGCTGCGGAAATCATCTCAGTCTGACCCCACTGAGGCTGCACAATACTATTCCTAGAACTGGTGCAGAAAAGTAACAGGAAAGTTGTCTCTAAAAAAGCTGTTTCTAAGCAGTGCAATAGCAGTGATGGCACAGACTGACATTTGAAAAGCGAGTCCAAAGACTAACAGGGATTATCACCACCCACGCACAGCTGACTGATAGGCAAATGCAAAATTAATGTGTTCTTCTGAAGAGATCAATACTGTCTTGCTAACATTAGCATGCAGAGCCCAGAAAAAAAGAGAAAGCAGAAGCACATGCTGAACAACTGGCTTCAGACTCTCAATGGCAGAGGGCAACAAAACTCAGACCAAGCAAAAGGAGGAGCCACAGAATCTCAGGTGAGTTCAGCTACTTTATTACACAGTTATTCCTTGTACCTGGAATAAGGTGTCCAAAACTGCCTGCCAGCATCATGAATCATCACAAAACAAAAAACAACCAAAAAAACCACCATTTGTTCCACAAACTTTCTTTTGTTTTTTGAGCTGCAAAACCAGCTGCAACTCCACACAGACATACAGCACAGGGCAAATGTGGGACCAGGAGAATTACCCCTGCTCAATATTCTCCAATCTTAAATTGGTCAAGAAAAGGTATAAATGGGAAATTACCTTTTCTTGGCCAATTTTTAACTTTCTGCTGCCTTTGGAGTTACATGGAATGAATCATCTTCTGTAGATTCAAGTCAAGAGAGCATTCAAAAAGGTTCTGGTGTTACTCAATACCCAGCAGCAATGCTGGTAAAGGTAAAATACAATACTGGAAATCTCAGCATTAATAATTCTCCAACAGGTTAGGTGACTGGAGTCCCTAGGAAGAGACCTCCTGTGACCCAGGCCTTACATGGGGGTGTGTGTTTTCCTACAAAGTGCCAAAACAATACAGACACACATCACATCTGCAGACTGAGTCTCCAATTCTGAGCTGTGGACACAATGATTTCAAGTCAGAACCTGTTTCAGGCATCTGCAGAGTTATGTCAGGAGCAAGTGTAGCTCTGGAACTGGATAAATTCTCACTTGAATACAAGCTGCAACATGACAAGCTTGCCCAGACTGAGATTGCTTTCGACATGCTCCTGTGAGAGTTCCTGCTGCTCACTAGCTCATCCAGGAGCTTGAAAAATATCTTATGTTCACACTTTCCATTGGGCTCTGGGTTTCTTCCCTGCAAGGACTGCAGGGGGGAGGAGACAGAAAGCCTTGCAAAGAATCCTTTGGGATCTGATCTGATTCTATGTGTGCAAAAACCACATGCAGAACTGCCTTTTTTCTCCTGCTCAAAGCCTCTTATTTGGCCAGAAATACAACATTAGTGGCTCCTTGGGGTAAAATTATTTTCACTGGAGCTGGATGACAACATCCACCAACTTTTTTCAGCCTGCTGTGTAAATAAGGGACTTTTTGTAACATCCTGTGCAGAAGCTGAGCACAGGAAAAACACCCTGACATTATGTAATGAGTGCTGGCCACACAGTCACTCACACCCAGCCCAACGTGCCCCTCTGGCCACCAGCTCTGGTTACTGACTTGGATTTGCACAGGCCTCACACTGGCACAGGGCAGAGCTCACCTTCAGATAATGTGAGATCTCAGAAAAGCATTGCTAATTTGTACAATTATATCCACCAGCAAAATTACTATAGTTAGTACATTCCCAAGTGCCCCAGCTCCAGGAATCAGGCAAACAAGAAACACTCGGTTTCATTTAACAAAAAGCTCCTTTTCAGACTTCATCTTAAAAATAGAATTTAGAAGAGCCTTTATATGAGCACCTTCCCATCCCTCTGCCCTAAGGCACATCAGCAAAACTCCATTATTCCCAAGAGATGTTAGTCCAGCTGATCCTTGAACACCATCACTGTGGTTAAACAGTTTGCTCAGACCTCTGTGTGGCATTTCAGTGTACTGATCAAATACTTGGGGGAAAAGAAAAAGCTTAAAAGGCAAGTTTCACATGCACTTTGAAGTATTAAAATAGCAGAAGGCAAGGAAAAAAATTATACTTTTTTATACAAAACATGGTTTTAAAGTCAGCTTCATGACTCCTGGGATCCCAAGAGGTGCTTTCAGAAGACATGGGGTTGACAGTGTTACAAATCACTCAAATCCCCAGGCACCCAATCACACAAACAAAACCTAGCTTTTAGTTCAGACTCACAGGATCCCTCATCTCCTGTTTTGCCACCAGAAGTTCCCTCTGCATCCAAGAGATGCACCTGCAGCGTTTCTCAATATCACCCATGAGATTCAGGGGTTGTATCTGTCCAGCTTCAAACCAGAGCCAAAGCTGCTGAGGCACTGGGGGATGGAGACCAAGGGTTATGAGACTGCTGGACACGTTTTCCAAAATTTACCCTCATGACATTGTCCCCAGCCTTCCCCACTGATGCTAAAGGGAGCAGTCATGCCGTGGGGACTAGAGGAACATAAGGAGCCCAGCCTGTGTTAGAGAATAACCTGAGTAATGAGTAACTTGCACACCCCATCAGCAGGATTTTAATTATGAACAAAATACCACTTCCCAGAAGAGGTTCTAAAAACAGAGACCAGAGCATAGAGGGGAAGAAGGTGTCCCTAAAGACCCAGCCAATTAATATTTCAACAAAACTTTTCCTCTTTACTAGAACTCCATTGCTTGCTTTTCACCAGAAATATCCCCAGAGATTTATTTTCCTTCCGCTCCCTAATTAACTTGTATTAATCTTTCCTCAGCTTCTATGCGATTTTGAGGTCCCAGATTCAGATTTCCCTCTTCCCTTGCACCTCTGAGGTGTGTCCCACTTGGTAGAAGGCAACAACACACCCAAAGCTGCGTCCAATGAAGACATGGATGTGAAGGAGACCCTGGCCCCAGGGAGCTGCTTCTGCACTTCCCTGGATCCCAATGCACCTCGGGCTGGCTGCCTCAGGGAGAGGAAAAGAGTATTAAAATGAATAATTATCCCCTCTTATATAACCCCAGACTACAATAAAAAAAGATATCAATTACAAGTTTAACCATTTTAGTGCATTAAATGGTGGCAAATGGTTTATTCTATTGGGATTTCCTGCAGCCTTTTACATCTAAATGTGGCACTACGAGGCATAAACTGACCATACATATTCACCTATTCCACCTCTTGTACATGAAGAATGAGATCCCAGTTAACAACATTAGCACAGCCTGGACTCACCAGGTCTCTTCAGCTCTGTGCTTTATTTACCTTTATGTGATTAAGTACCTAATTACACAGTCAGTGCTAACAGCCAGGGCATGAAATGCAGAGCTGCTATAAGCAAGGGGAGTTCTGCTCAGGTCACCCACCTAGACAAGGTCTGAGCTTCACTTTACACTTTGTTTTCACAGCGATTTGCTAAGGAGGAGACAGATGGACTGCATGCTGTCAGAGGACACCTGTGTTAGTCTTCATGCAGTGCCAGTTTGGCTACAGACACATGCAAGGCAGTTTTCATGATGGTGCCAATATTAGATGAAGCAAACATCAATCCTAGGGATTTGTTTTAAGCCAGGTAAAACCTGGCACTGAAGAAGAGACCAAACACCAAACCTTTCCTGGAATAACGTGGGAACCATTGTCTTGAAAAACAAGAATGTAACTGTCTCTGCTTGCTCAGGAGCAAAGTTTGGTGTCCCAGGAGCTAATAACCTCAAGAGACCATGCATGGACAAGAGCCAGAGGAAGGAGAGGGTTAATAAACATTCTGTGGTGTCTGAAACTGAGAAAGCTCCAGAAAATGTCAGATACCAGATGTTTAGAACAACTCTACCAAGTTATGATACAGCTTTGAGTGCACAATTGGTGCCAGTACAGAGCACCCAAATCCCCCAGCACCACCACACCAGGGTCCCATGGCTTGGCACTGGCTGAGGCAAAGCACAACAAAGGTACCAATGGCCTTTGGCACAGCAATGCTTCCACTGGAAGCTGACAGCACGAATTGTCATTTTGAAGGCAATGCTGTTTCAAGTTTAACAGGCAAATCTACTCTGAAAAGGAGCATTGAAAACTGGCATTTTCATCCCTCCCAGACAAGCATATTTAGTATTGTGTTCACAGGTCTGGATAACAAGCAAACCTGTATTCTGCTGCACCAGGAGACAATGTCTGATTCAACTTCTGTCTCTCCTGAGACAAGGCATCACAATCCTCTTTAAGCTAAAGACCACCTGAGCTTTTTTAATAAAACCACATTGTAAAAAGTCATATAAAAAACCACACAAAATCTCACACCACTCATGTCCTTTGACTTTAAAAAAGTGCAGAAAATAGCAGCTAGCACTGAGCTTCTTTCACGTGCCCTTTCCTTTGCTACTTGCTCATCCACATGTACAGAACAAGATGAATAGCCAAGCCTCAAATAATCCCATTTATTTTGAGAGCCTCAGGATGAGAAAAACAGTTTCTAAGGTTTGTCCATCCCATTCTCCCCCAGACTTGCCCTCTTTGCTTTTCTGGAAAGTCTTTAAGGCTAAAATTTAAATGCCAGCAACATTTCTGACTTTTGAAAAAGTCAGAAAAGGAAAGTAACTGCCACAGAAAGGCAAACCTCTTGTTCACCTAATCCTAAGGACTAAGCAAATAAAGCACAGGTGGATTCTTACCTGCCAGGGCCTGGTTCACCCTGCTGGGTTTGGGCATCTTAACAGGCAGCGCTTGGGCACTGGAGAGAGAAAAAAAAAAAAATTACTTCAACAGCAAGGATCAGTCACTAACAGAACAGAAACAATTCAGCAATACACTGTTCCCTCCTGAGTGCCAGGGCCCTGGATATATTAAGAGATTAATTGCTCAGATGAGCCCCAGCTGGGACCCTCACCCACACACCCTTCTCCCACCGCTCCAGCAGCTGTGTTTAAGGAGCCATGTCCTTGCCAGAGTGACCTCCTAGATTTACTTACCTCCAAGGTGAGCCTTAGAGCTATGCTGTGCAGTGCTGCCTCCAGCCCCATCTCCTCCTCACTCATCCATTTCTCCTCCTGGACCCTGCTCTGATCCTGGGATGCATCCCTGCTCTTGCCACTCCACCACAGAGCTTCCTATGAGCAGCCAACCTGCACTACACACCCAAGGGGAATGTGGGGACAAGGGAGGAAAGGCTGAAGGAGACATAGAAGAGCTTGGCCCCCATTTTCATTTGGAAATCAAGAGAATGTGGACACTAAACATCTATTTCATGTTCCTCACCTACTTGTTTTGGAAGTGCTGGCAGCTATACTTCAAGCTGGGGATTCTTGGGCAGCCAGGGTCATGCCATTAGCTGGCAGCAGGAGTTAGGGAGGAAAGGGGAGCAGCACCATCAACGCTGATGGAGGGTCACTACAGAAGAAAGCAAGCTGGATCCACAGGAGCAGAGCAGAAGCATTTCAAATCCCAAATGCTGGCACAGAGAAGACACCCATGGACTTTGTCTCAGGTGGCCCATGTGCCTAGGATAGATGAGGCTCATGCACCTTAGCTGCAGCTAATACATTCAGACAATAATCCCCTAGGACTCCCCAAAATTACAGCAAACCTGGCCAGCTGCTTAGGAATTCAGAGACTAAGGTGGTCAAGAGCCCAAATCTCACCCACTATTTAGGGGAAACCTTCCTCTTTCCAGCTAGGAGGCAAGAGCTGCCCTGCCCAAAATGGTACCACAGAAGTCCCTCCTTTCAGTCTTGCTAAAATCTTTGTTCATGTTTCCATGACAATGACCAGGGCTGAAAGTATTTTTGAGTGGCCCCTGACAGGGAGGCATCCCCACCTCTCCTACCTGCCACAGTTTCGCATGGGTTCCCACACGTGTGCTGAACTCCCTGAAGAACCCTGGGCAGGACCCGGGGCTTGGTGCAGCTCTGACAGCGAGGCCAAGTGAGACCAGCACCCCCAGACCCTTATAAAGCTCTCCAGACTGCAGAGATTTCCCTTCTGCCTCTTTCAAAGCCTGGGCTTTCCCTTCTGCTGCCCCCAATTTTGCAATGTCTTCAAATGATGCAACAGACTGCTGTGGATACAATTCAAACCCACCAAACACAGGGGAAATCTTCCCCATGATTTCAAAGGGCTCTAAATCAGATGTCTTTATGACTCTCTTTCTTTTCTGATTCACCCTCTTCATCACTGCTCTTTCTCAGGTATTTCCCTCCTTCTTTATGTCACCCCTTTGCTTCATCCCTGCCCCCATGATCATCTTCAGATGATGGCAAGGAGCAGGACTCCTTGTTCTCCAGCTGAAGGCATGGAGGGTATTTGAGAACCAGGAACTTGAGAGAACTGAGCCCAAGAAAACCAGAGATATTGGCTCTTCCCTCATTTCTTCCTCCAAATAAGCAGCAAAGAAGACAATACTGAGCCTGTGACCCTGCACGTGACAGATAAGGAAGAGTTTGTGTTTCATTATCATGCCAGGACATGAAGCAGCACCTTGGGTACTTTCATTTCCCCATGGAAGATAAAAATAAAACAAAATAATGCACAAAGTTGAAACTTCCACTGTGCCAGGAAAGCGGGGATGGGACAGGGGATCCTTCCAAAGGGCTGGAGCATGGGGCCAATCACACCTGAGGCTGGAGAAAGCAAACCCAGAGCCACCCTGTGAAGGGGATCACTGGTAACTATGCTTTGAAAAGGTGGCAGAGAAATCCTTCACTCTTCTTCCCTCACTGCAAGGCTCAAATCCAAGTCATCTGTAAGTTCCAACTTGTATGAAGTTTTCCTGGTTTCAGCTGGGTTAATTTCTTTCCTAGTAGCTGGTACAGTGTTGCGTTTTGGATTTCGGATGAGGATAATGTTGATAAGACAGGGATGGTTTTTAGTCATTGCTCAGCAGTGTTTACACTAAATGAGGCCTTTTCTGCCCCTCACCCCACCCCACCAGTGAGGAAGTTGAGGGGCACAAGAAGCTGGGAGGCAACACAGCTGGGACAGCTGACCCCAGGTGACCCAGGGAATATTCCAAACCATACGATCAGTATTCCAAACCATGATCAGTAGAGAAACCCGGGGGAAAACTGACTGGAAGCTGCTGCTTGGGAACTGGCTGGACATTGGTCAGTGGGTGTAAGCAATTGCATAGTGCATCACTTGTTTTGTACATTTTAATTATCATCAGCACTATTATTTTCCTTCCCTTCTCTGTCCTGTTAAACTGTCTTTATTTTATCCCACAGTTTTTACTTTTATTTTCCAATTCTCTCCCCCATCCCACTGGGGGAGGATGGAGTGAGTGAGGCGCTGTCTGGTGATTAACTGTCTGCTGGGTTAAACCATAACAGAAGTTAGAAGAACCCTTGAGATCTGCAGAGAGAAACAGATAAGCACTTGATGCATTTGCAAGCAATCAGGTTTGGGAAGCTGTGAGTGCACTGCAGATAAATTACCATCCATGGGCCAGGAAACAGTCGCTGATCAGCTGCACTCCTGGTGTAAAAGCAAAGTGTGTCAGCTTTGGCTGCTGGAGGCTTTGAGCCAACTGATGTGATGATGGAGAAACCAAATACTTCGTATTTCACTAAATACACACATTCATTAGCAGTATCTCAGCTGACAGTGCTGTGGGATGTGCTGACCCATCCGCTCTGCACCGTGGGAGCAGGGCTGCCACGCTCCCTGAGCTCTGTTACAACTGCAGAAAGCCCAAAGGCTGATGAAATCAAGGGAAATCCACACTGCTCTGAGGTACCACAACCCTGCCTGGGCAGGTCTGCAGCCACAGTGCGTGGGAGGAAGCGCTGCTGTGCCAAAAGAGGTGAGGAAATGCTGCTCAGAGCCTACCCTGGGCCTGAAATGGGATTTTTGGGTGAGGAAGGGGATGAGGTAACAAGGAAGGATATTGCTATTGCAGTGTAACATGGGCTGTGCCTCCAACAAGGGAGCAGCATAAACTGACGTATTTAGTCCAGACTCAAGATACTCCAGCATTGCCATACCAGCACTGGCTTCTGGGGAGAGAGCTGGAGCCAGGTTGGGGTGAGTCCTGCTGATTTATTGAAAACAGCTCAGTTATGAAAAAAATTGATGTTTTGGTTAAGGGAGATCTGGGCAGCACCAGTGCAAGAGCAAGCACTGCAGTGTGGAGAGATGAGAAGGATCCACTGAGGCACCTGCTCCTGCTGCCCACGGAGATTTCTTGCCAGGCAGTGCCTTTGACTCCCGGCCAAGTGTTCAGGCTGTGCTTGCAACACCTGAAAGTTAACTCCTGAATTCTCTGAGTGTTTCCTGGTATTGATTCCTCCTTCCTGGCCCAATTTTGTCCTGCTGTTTACTGCAGCTCCTGCTCTCCCACTGCTCTGCATGTTTGAGGTAACTGAGTCTAACAGGGATCACCAGGTTGTGAATAAAAGGACACAAAGTAAGACAATGTCCTCGGAGATTCAGCAAGTAGATCCTGGTAAGATTTCCCACCACTGGTTTCCAGGCAGTCTGCTATGGGAGGCAGACAAGGCAGACTGATATTTCAGTATGACAAACCCACTCGCCTCTCCAGAATTTCAAGAATCTGCAACACCAGTGAGACCGCAAAGTACAAGTCCAGCAAGGAGCTGTGTCAACAGCTTGGAATCCAGGGCTGCTGCCACTTCAAACGCTGGCTGGCCAGGTTGGAGCCATCACCTGAGCCACACATACACAATATCTTAACAGAGCAGAATTGGGGAGGCCTGTAGGAACTCACCCTCTCCACCTCATATGGCCCTTTCTTCCTTTCTCTCCCCTGCACACAACCAGCAGGCCACCTATACCTGTATCGTGGCCACATATCTCTGTATCGTGGCCACATATCTCTGTATCGTGGTGTGTTTGTGGCCCTCTGGGCAATAGCCAACACTCCTCCTCACAGATGAGGGCAGCATCCAGCCCTGCTTCACACTAAGTGCTACCACAGCACCTGAAGGTCCAAAGCCCTTCTCAGGGCTCACCAAGTGTCTGGTGACATTAATGATCCCAGTGGCAGCACCATGCTGCTAAAAGGGCTGCAGGACAAGTCACAGTGAGCACAGTGGAACCAGCACCAGGAGAGCTCCTGACCACCCAAGGAGTTCATGGGAATACCTACGGATAAAGCCGAAGAATGCAAAGGTTGAGTGAGAAATGGAAAGGCCCTGCCCACGGTCCCTCCTGATCGTACAAAGCACTGACTGTGGGTTGCTCCTCCTGGAAGATTTGGGGGTGCAGCACCAGGCCTTTCTTAGGAACACCCCAATTCTGTCAGCATCCCTTTCCAGCTCCCAGGACCCCCACTCCCCCTGATTTTACACAAAGTCCTGCCCCCCTGAGCTGCCTGCCTTATTTGGAGGCACAACCCAGAGCAGCAGCTAAAGCCACATAAGCTCAGAGAAGCCTGCAGAGCTACTGTAGGGATTTGCCTGGCTGGGACACTAATTAATATCCCTCAGAAGATTGCTTCCTGCAGCTTTACTCATATTACAAGCAGGGCACTCCTTACTGTGCTTCAGGAGTGCCTTACTCTGTAATTAGACAGAACAGTGCAGGGAACAGGGGAGCTCTTGCCATAGGGAATTGATGCTTTCCCATGTGGGGTGGGAAGGATCCTGCCAGGAGGTGGCTGGGATCCTGGAGAGCTGTGCCCTGCTTCCCAAATCTGGTTAACAGTGCTGAGATAAGGACACAACCCTTGCATTGGCACACTCCATGTGCAGATTCCAGCACTGCCTGTGAGAGAGGCCGGATTCATTAACTGTGTTTAATCCACGAGAGGAAACCAATGCACCAAGAAGCAAAATAACTTGCCCACATGTATGTAATTCATTAGCAGCACAGCCAAGGATATTAGCATCTAGTTAAGCCTTGGCACTCTTTTCTGGGTTTTCCAGTGGCTTTGACCCTCTTGAGAGCAGGAGGAAATTAAAGTGCATTTGGCAGTGCTGGAGCTCCGCCTGCTCTCACACCAGCATCCGCCCTCCAGCAAGCAGGAAATACATTTAATCACCCTCAGTGGCACAGCAGCCGAGGCATGCCCGTTCTGGGGGCTACCCCTGCCTGCCTGCCTGCTAGAAATAACTGTTACAGCCACACAGGGAGTCAGGCAGCTTTCCAGGATGAACTGTACCTCCTTCTCGCCCTGCAGGAGAGAGGCTTGTTTCAGTGCTGCCATTTTCAGGTGTGTTTCCTACAGAAACTGGATGTACACAACTGCACCGTCTTTCAGTCCCTCCCAACCAGTTTTTGAGCCATTCTGCCAGTTGCAGCTCAGCCACCTCTGCAAGTTTTGTGAAGATCAGCAATTTTGTAAAAGTAAGTAATCTGTCAGGGCTGCTCTGGAGCCAAAGCTTGTGGGGTGAATACAACACAACCTTTTGTAGACACCAGAGGATCCACTGTGGCCCAGTGCTCCCTTCCCGTGGGCCTCAGAGCATGGGCCAGCACAGGAATTGCACATCACAGCTAAGAGGACACAGCCAGAAACCCTTGCTGGGATAATTAATACAGGATAATTAGCCAAAAAGGTTGGACTGTTGGGTGATGCAGGACATTGTCTGCAAGGCAAGGGGAACTAACCACCACGCCATGTCCAAGGGGGTAAGACAGGGAACCTGGGGGATAAAATAACCCAGGAATGCCCTGGGTTTAGGAATTAAATGAACCACATTGTTAGAGTGTGCTACTCAAGTTTCCCCTAATTCACAGAAATTAAAGGATTTTCTGCTGGAACATGGGTTTCATGAGCCTGGGACTGTAACTCCAGCCAGGCGCAATTACACCCACCCAGTGGCATTTCCGACTCAACCCCAGCAGAGGGGTGATGGGGGAAAGCCATCCTGAGCTGTCAGCCAGGGATGAAAAAGTTCCTTTCACATATGGCACACTGCCGGAAGACAGAGATTGCCCCCCTGTGTGCACTTCTTGTTCTGGCAGGGACAAAGGAGAGTGACCACGGCCCAACCAATCCTGAAGGCCTGGAGATCACATCCCAAGGGAGCAGACAGCCCATGGCCAGGGGGGTGGGGCTCACTGGGGGTGTGGGCATTACACAAGCCTGACAGCACTCACACATCCCCTTCCAGGTGTCCAAAGAGCTGCCACCTGCCCTGTGTGGCATGTCCTGCTGTCCCCAGCATAGATTTAACTGTACAATCCCTTTGCATCACCCAGAAAGGCTGGCTTGGCCAGGGATGATTGCTAAGACACCAGTCAGCTCACCTCCTCCACAACACAAACAGCTGAGCTGCAGAACAGGTTCAAACAGCCCAACCTCAACCAACCACGGCATTGCTGGGCACCTCCTGATTTCCTCCTGGCCATCCCTCTCTTCCCAGTCAGCGCTGTCTGGGGTGTGGGCTCAGTTCACGATCAGAAGCCTGAGCCAACCCTCTCGGAGCATCTCTCTCCCATCCTCCTTCCTTTCAGGACAGCCTGTCCCCCCACCAGTAGCACACAACGTACCCAGATCCCGACTGGCTCCAGACAGGCTCGTGGGGCAACTGCTGCAGCATTTGACTCTTCCTTTTCAAACTTCCCACCCTGAGTCACTTTGCAAATCCTTTGGGGAAGGATGGGGGCTGCAGGCAGTCCAGCGGCCCCACACACCTACCAGCAATTCCTGTGAGATCAGGAATTTGGCAGCTTCTTCAGGAGACAGCAAGAGACTTACTGGGGGCTCCTGCAGGCAGTGCTGAGGTCTGATTTTCAGCCCTACTCGAAGGTGACAGGAACTGAGAAGCACTGTGGATGCTTAAGGCACCACAAAAAAATCACCAGGTGGAAAAAAAGCACCAAAAAAAGGCCGTGAGAAAGAAGAACAGGACGTGAGAAGTCATTGCACTTGGATGCCCCTGAAGACGGAAAGTCCTGATACGACACTAAGAAAAACATCTCAAGATTCACTGTCTTGTTTAAAACACAAATGAGATTCAAAACAAACCTCAAACCCCTGTGCCTCGTGCAATTAGCAGAATGTGCTTCCAACACGCTGGTAGATTTCTTATCTCTGTACTTCCCTGGACAGGTAAGTCAGCCGTGGCAAGTTCCCCTGTAGTTTCTCAGGGGTTCAACAGCTGGATTATTCCCAGTGAAGTGTCAGGCTCTGCCACTTCCAGCCACTCACAAACAGAGGGAGCAGTCAGCCAGCCCTTGCTGGGTCAGACACTCAGTGCCAGCACTGCCACAGACAGGCTGCACACACCTCTGCTAGCCAGGGCTTGTGCACAGCAAGAGTTAAAATCCTGAAAGTGGGATTAGCACCTGTGGCTTGCCCCAGCAGCCCATGCCAGGGACAGGAGCCAGGCTGTCGGACCACAAGCCTCTGCTTTTCACTGAGTTGGCAGCAACCAAAAGGCCTGAAGAGAAGTGAAGCTCTTCCTCCCCCACCAGTAAGGGGCAAACACAGCCCTCCTTTGGCTCCAGCTGATGTGAGCTGAAATCCTGGGCTGAGAAATGGACACTGCCTTCAGCCCTGTCAGAGAAGAGCCATGGTGAAAATGGATACAGGGACATCTTTGCTCTGCATCACCACTTATCCTGAAAAACAGCCTGGACACCTGATTTTGACAGAGAATTCATGAGGTCTCAGCCACATGCAATGAGTCCCACAGTCCCTCCTTGAAGGAGAAGAGCTTTGAACATAGAGCAGCGTTCTACTCTGTGGCCTAAATTGAATTAAATAAGTGTGTTTACAAGTCCCCTTTTCATTCACTCAGTACCCCTCAAAGCTGTTTTTAAACCTAACCCAAAATACAACTGATCACTATTAGTTTTCCCCAAACCTTCAGAATCTCAACCTGAGTGAATTCTCCAGTAATTCAGGGACACTGGTAGACAGGGACTATATTTTAAGTGGGAAGAAGTAGAAAGCAGAGGGGAAGCCTTTTCATCCACTGTACTAGTTATACAGGCACAAACCTCTCTCTCCTAGGGAGAAGACTCTTGTAAAGTCCTCTGGGACAGAGAGGCTCTCGGATAATGCAGAACTGAGCACAGCAGATCTCTTGGACACACATATGGTATTTCAAGGTGAATTAGGATCTGTACCTGACTCCATTAGATGCTGCCAGTGCTGTGCTGAGGCTCCCAGTATGACCCAAAAGCCAGTTGCCCTGTACATTGAGTTTTGGTGTTGACCTTGCTCCAGTCAAAGTGGGTTTGTTATAGGGCACGAAGCCGACGTTGGAAGAACTTACTGACGCTGTCCTCCCAGGAGCCTGAGTAGTGGAAGAGTTGGGAAAGTTTGTCATGGAGTGACGGTAGCGTGTGGTGATGGGACCAGTCCCACTGTTAGGCCAGCACTGCTGGCAAGAACATCCCACCCCTGTGTGAAGGGGTGTAGTGGAGCTTGTCACCGGGTACGGGGCGTCCAAACGCCTCTGAACACTGCGGCGGAACCTCGTGGTCTTGTTGGTCTGGACTTGAGCCACAAAGTCAACTTCGTAGTTGTAGCCCAAGGGCCCGAGATCGACTCGCTGGTGGTTTGTGGCACGGGCTTGCTCCAGGAACACGCAGACGTTCATCTCGTAGGGGGACCACCCTCCGTCATCGTTCTGCCACTCCCAGACGATGCCCTGCCCGGCAGCAGAGTCCCCTGGGAAGACATGCCTGCGGACAGCCCGCATTGTCCCTGCATGGGGAGAGGAGGGGACAATAAATACAATCATTTAGTGAGCAGAGTACAGAGACTGTTGTCTCAGGGATTTGTTTCTGCACAGATCCCTGCTGTCTGCATCGGGGTGGCTTTTCTCACTCTCCCTCAAGAGGCGCACTAAAAGACCTTCTCTTCCCAACAGGGCTGGGTTTGCTCATAAAGCTTAGAGAAACGCAACATCCCTGAGATCCCTGTCCCTCTGCCAAATCTGATTGTGGGCTGGCAGAAGGTTCAAAAGCTGCTAGGAGGAAGGGTGGGAAAGGAGGGAAGGAGAGAGGATGCAGACGCAGACACACCCAAGCACAAAGGCACAGCGATCACATATGCCTCCCTGACGTTAAAAGGAAAAAAAAAAGGAAAAAGGGAAAAAAAAAAATCAGGCTGAGGCACAGATCTGGTTAAAAAAAAAACAACTCCCACAGCCTTGACAACAGAGTAACTATAGAGACAAGACACCATCGAGAAGTGCTTGGTAGGAGCATTTAAGGGGCTGAACGCCCACTTTGCTACACAAGGGTCAGGGCAATTTTGGTCTTGGGAGAGGAGGTGAAGTCTCACAGGGGGAAGGGCAAGGACTTTGGAGAAGGGCAAACTTCTCCAGACTCATGACTGTTGA
Source organism: Acanthiza pusilla (assembly GCA_036630365.1). NCBI lineage: Eukaryota > Metazoa > Chordata > Aves > Passeriformes > Acanthizidae > Acanthiza > Acanthiza pusilla. The sequence goes on from JAXCHO010000048.1 coordinate 5,375,789, forward strand.
GAGAGAGAGCAAGGCCAGAAAGGGGAAGACAATGAAGTAACTTGAAAACTGGAGAGAGCAGCTGTTCAGACAAAGGAAGAGAAATGGAAGCAGACACGCTACTCTTGCAAGGCCACTTGACAGCGACAGCCGGAGCTCGAACCCCCGGAAGCCTGGCTTTCCAGGATGACTTCACTCCTGGGTACTTTATCCCCTACTTCAACAAAGCAGCAGCCTAATGAGAGGGAAGGAAGCCACCCAACAGGACAGCAGCTCTGCAACCTCTGGCAAATGGGTTCTTGCAGCAGGGTCTAACTGCTGCTGCTAGAAAAACCCTCAGCAGCATTTCACATGGAGAAAGAAGAGCAGGAAACGCTGTGGGGCAAGCAAATCTGAGGATCTAGGAAGGTGGGGGTGAACAGGGGTGCAGTGAGTTGTTAAAACACAGGAGGAGCTCAAAGAAGAGCACCAAGAGGAAAAAATTAAATGAAGTGTCTAAAGAGGTCATGAGAGTAATAGCACCATGCTCCACGACCCCAGGTGAAAACTGGCACGTTTACATGTACCAACACCTAAAGCCTGAGGGGAGCTGACCCAGGATACCACTGGTGACTCTGTGGGGCACAGGCAATCCAAGCTTCACACCCAACAAGCACATCCCAAGGAAGAGGGAGGATAGCCCACATGGGACTCCACACTGCCAAAATCCAACTGCCTCAATACTCAGGCTCTGCCTGCCTAGATGCGGGTATGAGGACCACACTGCTGTTATTCTACCCAATAGTACTGGGATGTTGTGGAAACTGTGTCCTTACCTCAGGCACTGCTAAAGCTCCATGGCTGACACAAAGGCTGAGGCTCTTTTAAAGCCAGAACGTGCCAGACTAAGGAATGCCAGGACTTGTGTTTCTGCTTCCAGAGCAGCACCAAGCATCCACTCATAGCAGAGCAGGACTCTCCAGTGACACCAGCCAGTATTTCATCAGCACATTTAAAGCACTACCAGCAGGGATTGAAAAACGACAACCTCCCCAACAGCTCAACCATGGAGCTCAGGATTCCTGTGGGATCAGACCTTCCTCTGGCAGAAAGTATCAGCAGAATCAAGGTGACCATCCCAGCCTGGAATTGATGTCTTAGTGGGAAAGCAGACGAAACAGCCAAAAGCAAACTCTAGCAATGACTGCTCCTATCCAGCAAGTACTGCCAAGTTTCAGAAACACAAACCCACAGCCTCAAAAGGTATATAATTTTGGGAGTGAAGACCTGACCATGAGGAGGACTAGGGATGAGACTGGACTGGGAATGAGATGGTGAGACATGCACTGCATTTAGAGATGAGTGCAGGGAATCCGGTCCCAGAAAAAGGGGACTACCATAGGGGACTAAGGCAAGGTATCCAGTGGGATACTGCTGGAGATCTGCACTCAGGAGATCTGCAAGGCTGCCCCTGCTCCACTGACAGGTCAGAAGCTAAAAGCAGTACAAAGAGGACTGCAGGACTTGCAAGCAACTTGTGTTTTTAACACCCTCAAACAGCAGCAGAAAGCAGAGCTTTTAGGAGTCAACAACAAAACCAAGGCCATGCACTTGGAAAACATCCCCCTTCCCCCAGGCTGGCAGGGAAACTGGCATTCCTCTCTGGGGTGGGCAAACAGCTGTGGTCAGAGGACAACTCCTGCTGCTCCCCTGCACTCACTCCCAGCTAATCTGCCTTGAGCAGCAGCTGAAGCCCACGGCTAATCCTGCCCACAAGATCCCCCCACACAGCTGTCATTCCCTGCTGCTGGGGACGCTGCTCCCGTTAACACTGGCTTCCTGTTATTCTCCCTGGCTTCCTTTGAAGAGCCTATTTATCTGTCTAATAGCTAATGAGCAGAATACAACAGCCTATTTTTTGCACTGTTTAAAGATTTTTCATGGGGATGTTTCCTGCAGAGATTCTTTCCTCCAGCACATGACAAAGTTCAGCTGGCGGCTTGCTCAGAAAGGTTCACGTTTAAGGCAGAGCCTTGCAGAGAGAAAAGGCTTTGCTTAGAACTGGGCCATGGAAAGAGGATATGACAGCTTTTCCAATAGTCACGTTGCAGTGCACACAGGTATTTTTTGAGGGAGGTTCACAGCATTGGCCACTCTGATCAGCATCCCTTTGGATCAATGGGAAACACTGCAGGAGAGCTGTGAGCAGAATCAGCCTTTTTGTTATGAACAACTCAAACTTAGATCTAGTCCAAGCAAAGATGAGATCATACCAGCCAACATAATTTCCAAAACGGAACTGGACTGTCCCACAGAGACGAACAACTCCAAACCACCCTGCAATGGACAATATGCACTGGGTGTTTTGAGATTTTTCTTTTTTTTTTTTTTTTTCTGTGACCCTTTTTCACAAGGGTCTGAAGAGATACAAAACCTCTATGGACAGACAGCTGCATTTGTGGAAAAGAATGTCCCATTCCCATTGGGACGTTTCACCCTCCCACATGCTCTCTGCTCACCTTCACCAAACAGCTTAGGACTGCTGTCCACATGTTTGAGCACTGGCTGAAAGGGCCAGAGACTGGAAGGCTCCTACACAAGTCTGGCATGAAAAAAACTGCTCTCATGGTCCATGCTGTACTGCTTGAAGCCACAGCCTCAGCTGGGCTTGCAGGTGCTCAAGCAGGCCATGCTGAGCACACCTGCCAAGGCAAACAGCTTAGAAAGCTCCGCACCTCACCCAGGACACCGCTAGATAAAGTCAGCCTAAGGTCACCAAGTCAGAATAAAAACACGGATGCAGCTGTGATGACCACTCACATTTGCTCCAACCACTTCCCTTTCCTGTCAGAATTGGCTGATCATGCAGTTGATTCAAAATATTGCTCATTTAATGTTTCAGCTGGCAAGAAACCAGCACATGCCCCTTTCTAAAGCTTCGAATGATACTCAACTGCATCCTGGGGTGATGGGCAAAGGGGAAACTGATGGATGGAAAATTTCCCAAAACAGCCATTCATCTGGGGTGTGTAATTTGGGATCTCCCTGGATTTTCCAGGGATGAAGTGCACGCATTCCACCCTTGCTGCTTTTCTAAGCTCCAGCTGTTCAGCACATCTGGAGCAAAAGGAGCCAGCAGTCATCTCTGCAAATTCTGAGCTGCTACTGCCAGTGACCCCAGGAGAGAGGAGAATGAAAATCAGGTCTCAATCCTGCTCTTCAGCCCATCCTGCCCTTTCTCCCTGGGAGGAAGCAAGCCAGGCTCACACAGCACAAGTGGAGGGAATATTCTGCTGCAGCATTTTGGTGTCATGCGGGGGCCGCAGGCACTCGCAAGCAGCTTGAGCAGGGCTGCATGCCAAGGTAAAGCAGCTGGCACTCCAGCTCCCAGAGGGAGCAAGGGATTCAAGCAGGAGGGTTGGAATCGTAAAAAGGCCTTTTTTACGCAAGTGATCTTGAATGGATGTGTGTGTGGGGGGAGTTTCCAGCTCTGAGAGGTCTGGCTCACAAGCTGTGAGCTATGGGGGTCCCACGATGATGCTCCTGGAGAGCTCACAGCTGCCTGCCTGCACCCAGCTCCATAGATTTTTCCACACTGGGCAGCAGACAGCATCAGGAGAGCAGCAGATGTGCTCACAGAGCTGCCCAGCATGGTAGCAAAACAGCAGAGCTTTGCAGGGCTCTTTCCCACATAACAAGGCCCTGCTTATCCCCAAGCACACCAGCAAAATGGGTGGGGAAGCTCCCTTACCTGTATCCTGCCGGAATTGTGTCAAGCTTGGAATGTCGATGACATAGGGAGCCAAAGCGGGATCCGCATGTCCCAAAGGAATGCTGCTGACCAGCCCCGACCCCGAGCGTCGGCCCCTCTGCTGAGAGGCCTGGATAATCTGCTCAATGTAGCTGCAGACGTTGCCTCGGTACGGCCTCCACCTGCCAAACTCATCCTGCCATTCCCACACCGCCACTGCCGTGGAGCTGCTGCTGTGCCCCGGGGCAGAACCGGGCGGTCCGGATGGCCCGGCTGAACTGCTTCCTGCTCCCTGAGCTGCTGCCATGTTCCTCCCTGAGGTCTGGCCAAGCCGCAATTGGAAGTGGCAGCTGTGTCGGCCTTACACCATTTTCTCCTGAGGACCTGCAGAAAGAAACAGAGAGCACAGGGAGGTGAGAATGGCATCCCGAATCCCCCCACCCAGCATCCATATCACACAAGCCATCTGAGAGGAGAACTAGCTCTGACATTCATAGAGGATGTTCACTGTGAATTTAAGAGACTCCAGAGAAGCAGGTTGGGTTCAAAACCCTCTGGCTGAGGGTGAGTGAGGTACCACCACCCACTCCCTGCCAACGCTGGCAACTTCTCCTGCTAATTGAGAGCAAACACTCTCCAGGGAGACCCTGCTTGCTATGGTTTGTGGCACCAAATACCACCTGAGTCACCACAGATCTGTACCAAACCATCCCTGAGCCACTGCTCAGGGCCGACCTGCAAGCCTTGGCACGAGTTCAGACAGACACTCACTAGCCAGGAGTGTGCCAAGGCAAGCTGCCATTCTGCCCCTTCCCCATGCTCGGCACTGCTCCTGGCAGCATTACATTGACCACCCCAATGTGAGCTGCCAAATGCTGGCCAAACACTCATTCACAGAAATGACTTAGTTACACAAGTGGTTCCCAAACTATTCACTCTGATCTGAGCTCCAGGGCTACACCATCAGCACCATTCAGGCTTCTGACCACTTAGTTTTGGCCCAGGATCAGTCCTGTGACTCCTTCTGTGCAGCATTATACATGCAAACAAAGCCAGAAGACAACTCTTCATGCGGTTTGCAAATCACAGTACACATACTTCTTTAGCTGAGTGTGATCCCAGCAAAAAAAAAACAGATGGGAAGGAGTACAAGAAAACCAGGAGGAACACAGGGCATAATCAACTGCCTGTGCCGGGGGCAGTGATTTAGTAGGTCCTCGAGATCAAAGCACACCTATCTGCAGCTTCTCAGGCTGGAAAATAAGGAAAATCTTGAGACAGGGGACAACCTGCATCAGAGACGAAAGCCCTTAAGAGATGATTTGGGGAAGAATACAGAAGGGTAGGAGCCCAAAGACACCAGACAAAGACAAAAGGCCAGTGAATAAATTCCAACAAGAAGAGATCACTGCTCTCAGCCCCCAAGGGGTGTAAAAAGAGCAGATCCAAAGGCATCACATGATCACCAAGAGACACCAGAGGTCTGATACTTGACATTCCTTGTTTATTGTGTCATTCCAAGGAATCCTGTCCAAACCATCTGGACACACATCTGCCCAAATGCTGGACAACCACTTGGAGATCCCTGCGTTGGTGCTTGTGTGTAGGTGGGTTTGGCTGTGAATGAGTGAAACTCATTTTGTTTTAAAATAAATTCGCCTTCTCCCTCCTGAGGTTTCACGTCATTGATTGCTCGCTTAACTCCCAGCAGTCAGCAGGGAGCTGTGAGCTTCCTTCCCATCCAATGGAAAAGTTCAGGTCTCCCAAGAGGCAGAGAAGCAGTGGGTGGCTTCCACAGGAGGATGCCATCTGCACGGAGAATGACATCCCTGCCGGATGGGGGAAGATCCCACGCTCCGTGGAGCGTCCCATCCATCATGCCCGTGTGGCTTGATAGCTTAAAAAAAGACAGAGGAGAGCGAGCACAGAACAGACACACCCACACGTCTGCATTTATAAGAGGAAAGCAACACTTTCCCCAGGAATTCAGTGTAAATTAGTTTATGAGCTGCTCTGAGATTTTTGCGCAACACCCCCAGCTCAACTGGTCTTGGTGACAAACCGCTCCAGATCGCCAAGACCCAACCGTGGTCTCTGCTATTAATCTTTTCCTTGTAATACATTCTCCCCTAACACACCAAGGACAGTTATTTTACTGCTCAAAGCAGCAAATTAAGACTTAAGGTATCAAATCCAACACCTGCCTCTGCCAGTTCTTTTTATGGCAGGTTTCACACCAACACTTTTCCACCTCAAGGACCACCAGCATTGTCTGTGATCAGCTCGGAGCAAAAGCCAGGCTGTGGATTTTCTATCCCACCCACCTGCAGCAGGTGCTCTGAACCCCAAACGCAGAATAACCACTTTTCTTCCCCCCCAAAGTTGTTACCAGATATTCATCTGCAGCCACAAGCAGAGCAGAGAAAAGGGAGGCCGTGAGGAGAGACTCAGCAATTCATTTTCCTTCCTTTCTGAAACAGCAGCAGGAAATGCAAGCAAGAAGACACCGCAGCAGAAAAGCCACCTCCTTCCCATGCCACCTCGCACTTGCTGGGGTAACAGCCGGGTGACAACAGCCTATTCCTCACCCCGGGGTGGCAGAGATGCTGTGAATCCTGGACCACACGTGAAGGTACCCAGACTGGCTGCACGTGAGTGTCGCGTGCTCCAACATTCACTTCCCCATCGGAGTGGAAAAATATTTCCTGCGCTGGGACTGCTGCTCCAAAGGAGGAGCGAGGGGCGTATTTCAGCCTCCTGCCAGTTCTTGCTGAATGCTGCTGGAGCCAGCAGCTGTTTGCACGGATTGGGAAGCGAGGAATGCGGGAGAGCATCAGTAAGCCAAAATTATACAACTCCCTCAGTTAAGCCAAACAAGAGAAAGAACAGGCCTAAAGTTGCAGTTCTTGACTTTTCTTAGAGAATTCAGCAGCACACAAATATTAAAAGCTGAGAAATTCATTACTGGAGCTGCTTTGTACAGTGTTCAGCACTAGACCATGGCAGAAAGGATTTGGGGAAGAGTGGGATGTGGTTGGGGATGTGTTACACATCCCAGCTCACATCTTTACTCAAATCGCATGGACTAGAACACTTCTTCTCAAGCTTTAAAAATACCTTGGAAAGCTGAAATTCACAAAACCCTAAAAGCTCTTATTCACCAAAGAGTTCTGGCTCCAGCCAGAAATCCTCCAGGCCACCACCTTTCCCCCAGTGAAAACAAAACCCTGGCTAATTCAAGTGAAGACTTAAATATTCCAGCCAGATGTCCTTCACTTTGAAGGTATTTGGCAACGTGGGCTCAGAGCTTGAGTCTGGATTGGTTTGGTTGGAACTTTATGCCCAGCATAACCCCTGAAACATTTGCCCACATGGCTTTAATTGGGGACTTGGACAGGGAAAGAACTGAGTACATTTCAGACATGTTTTCCAGCAGCTTCACTCCCTGCTCCTCCTGCACATGGTGGTGAGCAAGCTGGAGAAGGGGAATTAAAGCCTTTGAAAGCTGTGTTTAAGTCTCTGTTCTACTTCCAGAAAGCAGAATTTTCTTTCACTTTAAATGCAGGATCTTAAAATTCATGGGTCTGAGATGATTTCTAAAAATGCCAGCTCCTTTTTTAAGTTTCTGAACTTGAATTGCCAGCGCTGATAAAAGTTTACATGAAATGCAAGCTTGTACCTGGAAAAGAAAAAGAGCATTGGGAGCTCTTGAGCTGGGCTGAATTAAAAATAAAAATCACCAGATTGCTAAAATAGAGACTTTTCAGCAGGTTGCTCAGAAAAGAGAGTGCCCAGGAGGGATTTGTTAAGCATCACTACACCACTTCGAGAGACAGACTGGGAGGGCAACAAAGATCCCAGGGGAAGAGATTACACAGGGATTAGGGGAGCGCATAAAGCACAGGGAGGCCATGGGGCTGCACGAAGACATGACCCTGTGCAGGGGGCACGACTGGAGCAGCATTACAGGTGCCCTGTGCCCCCCCCGACCCCAAACCACCCAGCCAGGGCCCCCACACCAGCTGAGCTGCACTTCTGGGCACAGCAAAACCTGATGCAACAGGGTTGGAAGCTCCTGCCAGGTAATTCATACCCAAACACACCTTTTCTTACACAAGCGCCCAGCACCAAACAGCAGAAATCAAAGAGAAAGAACAGAGTCCGACAGTAGAGAGGGGGTCACAGTAATAACTCCAACACAGATCCATCCCAGTCCTGCCCTCTCCTAGCCTCTGCTGATCCTCACGGCACAAGGTGGATGGGTATACAGCCAAAACAACAGAAGAAATAAACCCGGCTGCTCCAAACCTGGACTGCTTCCATTCAAAACAAGCTTTAAGCGAGTTCCCCTCGGAGGGGGAAAAAGAGACGGCAACTGAGACGGAACAAAGCGTTTGACTGTCAGTTAAGCCGAGGGCTGATTTCGAGCACGGGTGAATAGGAAAGCTGAGGCAGCGAGAGGGCAGGTACACCCAGACACAGGATCCCACCGGGACACGGGATCACACCAAACTCTGCGCCCAACCCGACCGCTCCTGGCTCCTTCTGGGCACCGAGGCGGGTTATTTATTTGTGGGAAGGCCACTGACTTGTGAGGTGCGAACCTGGCACGATCTGGAGAGCTCCTTCAGCTCCCCAGGGGCTCCGGCTCGCCGCAGGAGCTCCTGGAGCCCGGAACGGCCAAGCCGGGTCCCGCCCCGGGGAGCTGGGGCTCGGGGCCGGCCTGGCGGGAGCCGCCCGGCCCTCAGGGAACTCTCCCGGCGCTGGGCCCTGGGCAGCACCCGCCACCCACCGCAGCCGCCCGCTGGCTCCGAATGCCCTCCCGCTGCCACGGACCTGCCCCGGGCCCCATGGGGGTGTCCGGGCAGCACCGACCGTCCCGGCAGCGGCGGAGGGGCCGGGGCCTGGTGCGAGGGGAACGACGCCCATGTTCCCGGGACGACGGGACGAAAGGCAGGCCGGGCCCGAAGCGCCACAACGGCCCGGGCGGTCCCTCACGAACGGTCCGGGCTGCGCGGCACACGGAACGGGACGCCGGGGGTGCCCGCCCGGGAATGCCCGCCCCGCGAAGCCAAGCCAAGCCAAGCCCAGCCCAGCCCAGCCCAGCCCAGCCGCCCACCGTCGCGGCACCGCTGTCCCCCCCGTGCCGGCACCCCTCACCCGGCCCGTCCCCGCCAGCCCTCACCCCGAGCAGGGCCCGGCGCCGCCGCTCCCGGCCCGCGGTCACGGAAGCTCCGCGCGTGCGCCCGCGAGGCCTCCGGGGGAGCGAGGTGAGGGGGCGGGGTCGAGGGGGCGGGGCCAAGGGGAGGGAGGGACGTGATTGGTGGAGGCGTGAGGGAGAGTAACGGTGAGTGAGACAGCGTGCGGTTGCGGGTGTGGTAATGAGTGTGATAGAGTTAATTAGTGTGTGATAATGAGTGTGATAGTGGTAATTAGTGTGTGATAGTGTGTGATCGTGAGTGTGTGTGTGTGATAGTGTGTGACAGTGTGAGTGTGTGTGCGATATTGTGCGGTTCCGGGTGTGATAATGAGCGTGATCGTGGTAATTAGTGTGTGATAGTGTGTGGCAGCGTGAGTGTGTGTGCGATAGTGTGTGGTTCCGGGTGTGATAATGAGTGTGATAGTGGTAATTAGTGTGTGATAGTATGTGATAGTGAGTGTGTGTGCGATAGTGTGTGACAGCGTGAGTGATAATGTGATAATGAGTGTGAGTGCGTGTCATAGTGTGTGGTACCAAGTGTTATACTGAGTGTGTGCAATAGTGAGTATGATAATGAGTGTGGGTGTGTGCGATAGTGTGCAGTACTGAGTGCGATAATGAATGTGAGTGTGTGCAATACCAGGTGTGATAATGAGTGTGAAGGTGTGATAGTGATCATTTGTGTGTGATAGTGAGTCTGATAGTATTTGTGTGATAATGTGGTAGTGAGTGTGATAGTGTAATAGTGAATGTGATTGTGCAATAGTGATAGTGTGATAGTGATGAGTGTGTGATAATGTGAGTGTGATAGAGTGTGTGTGATAGTGACTGTGTGTCATAGTGATAGTTTGATAGTGAGTGTGCAGCAGTGAGTGTGCATGTGAGTGTGGTAGTAAGTGGGTGTGATAGTGTGTGGGTGTATGATAATGTGTGTGTGATAGTATCTGTGATAGTGTGTTGTAGTGAGTGTGAATAGATGTGAAATAGTGTAATTGTGAGTAATAGTGACAGTGATACTGAGTGCATGATTGTGTGAGTGATAGTCTGCTATAGTGTGTAAGTTATTGTGTGTGAGAGAACTGATGGTATATGGGATGGTGGGGATGTGTGACAGTGTGTGTGATGGTGTGAGGGTGTGTGAGTGTGTGTGACAGTGTGCATGAGTGTGATACCATCCATGTGAGTGTGATACCGTCCATGTGAGTGTGATACCGTCCATGTGAGTGAGATATTGTCCATATGAGTGATACCGTCCGTGTGAGTATGATATTGTCCATGTGATTGTGATACCATCCATGTGAGTATGATATTGTCCATGTGAGTGTGATACCATCCGTTCGAGTGTGATACAGTCTGTGTGAGTGTGATACTGTCCATGTGAGTGTGAAACCATCCATGTGGATGTGATATTGTCCATGTGAGTATGATGCTATCCATGTGAGTGTGATACCATCCGTGTGAGTGTGATACTATCCATGTGAGTGTGTTATTGTCCATGTGAGTGTGATGCCATCCATGTGAATGTGATGTTGTCCATATGAATGTGATGTTGTCCATGCGAATGTGAGCATGTGTACTGAGTGTGTGAGGTGCTCTGTGTGTGCACGGGATTCTGCGTGTGAGTGTGACCAGGTGTGTGGAGGTGTGTGTGTGTGAGTGTGATGGGGTGTGTGGTGTATCACCAGTGCAGCCCATACTGCAGTTTAACACCTCTGGGTGCCGGCCGTGAGAGCTGCTTTCTCCTGTGGGAATGTGGATGTGACCCCTGGACCCAGATCCAACCTGGACTGATCAGCTTCTCACTGCCTTGAGGGTTTCATTTACATCCATGTAAATCCAAAGCAAAGCCCTGGACACGCCTGTTCCTGGTTTGGGATGAGGATGGTGAAACACAACCCTGTGTGCCACAGATCTCTCCAGCAGCACAGCACTGCTCCCTCCCAGCTGCTGCACCTCCATCACCCCCCCTTGCAATATGTGTGTGTTTATTTAGGGATTCCTTTGATCCTGGAGCATCTTGGAGGGTGCTGGGTCACTTCTTCATGCTCTCTTAGAGGTAGGCCAGATCCCACATGGGTTTTTCCCTTTCCCAGGACCCCAACCGAGACTTTGGCAGCAGTGATTAAAGAACCACAGAACCACAGAATCTTCAGGTTGAAAAAGACACTTAAGATCATCATAATTCCTTCTGAACAGGAAGTGTTCACCAGTCCATATCAAATGACTTTAAACCTCTCTGGACTTTACACCCAGCAGCACTGATTCATCCATGCCATGATACACCTGCCCCAAAAGGTTTATAAAATAAAGAACATTATGTTTGGACTCAATAGCTGATGCAAAAATAACATATAGAAACCACTTTCTGCTGTAGGAATGGAGGGATATTATAAAACTCTTCTTCCAGGGTTAAACACGTGAGACTCATCTGTGCAGGTCCTTTATAAAGTTGGTTTTAATTCCCAAAAGTACAATGCCAACCACATAACCACGACAGCTCCAGTGAAAACCCTCTGGAACTGCATCCCCCCACAGCTCAGCCTCATATGCAAATGCCCATGGATTTCTCTGCTCCGGGATGGATGAGACTGTCACATACTTGAGTTCAAAATACTCACAAAGTACTAATAATTGCCAGAAGTGATTGATAGCCTGCTTGTAACGTGTCTGCTTAAGCAATAAGTTTCACATTTACAACTCAGGTGCTTGGGATTCCTGTCTCCTGCGGCTGTAATTAGAAACTGGAGAGCAATGCAAAGGGGATTTTTTCCCCCTGAAAAATAGATAGGAACGCTTCATGAAGCCGTGCTGGGAGCAGACTATGTGATCCATGTGGTTGCATGGGTGGACAGGTATCAAATATCCTGTGATCCTAAATAGCAAAAGGTTTCAGGGAGAACTGAGGATGGTGAAGGAGGGTTCCTATCGAGTCTTGCAGATATTCATGGCATGGCTGGGAGATAAAGGGATGCTCCCAGTGAGGAGTCCTGGCTGGTGAGAGAGGCAGGGCGAGGGCTCTGGGTGATGCTCCGGGGCTGAAGGGTACTGCAGATAAGAGCTGCAGGGTGGGGAGAGCAGAGGTGAATTGGGTGCAGCTCCTGGGTGGAGAGCAGGGCTGTACTGTGGAGATAAACAACCAGTCAGGTGGTGGCTGAGCTGTGGGAAGAGTCTTAAATTGCATTGGATTTATTTAAATTTTTTTTTTTTTTTTTTTTTTTTTTTTTTTTTTTTTTTTTTTTTTTTGAGCAGGGATTCATGATCTGATCCTGCACCAGGGCCCCTGGAAGCTTTTGCCAGGCACAGTGAGTGGCTGAGGCACCTCTGCTCAGCAGTACAAGTGCATGGCTGGTCCTCCATCTCCCTTTTCTCACACCTCTCTGTCACTTGTCCTGTATTCCATGATGGTCCAACAACCTGAGAGGGGTTAACAGAGCCATGGGCAACATGAATCTGGGGTCTGGTGACCAGCTGAGCCTGTCAGACCTCACTGCACAACTTCCTCCAACTGTTCGGTGTGAGGGTGGCTCAGGGTTAGGGTCAGGGTTAGCATCCTCGATCATCCTCGATCATCCCTGAGCCTTAGAGGTGAACCTCAGTGTCCTGCTTTCCCTAAGAACACTGTTTTCACAGGGATGCAGACTTCATAGTCCTAGCTGACTGCAAAAATATTTTATATTGTATTTTACATTATTTTTACCTTAATGATCCATGGATTTTAACATAATTCCTTATGCTTTTGAAAAAATTTTTTCAGCTGGATCCCTTTTTTCCCATGCTATTCTTTCCCACACCCTTCTCTGCATGCTCCCCAAATCAGTATGCAAAGCACTGAGTCCTCCAACACGGCATCACCTCCTGTCTGATCCATCCACACACTGGGGTAACCAGCCAAATATTTGCCTTCCTCCTTTTCTTGCAGTGGTGCTGGAAGGCTGTTGAATTAATTTCTCCGTGGCTGCTCCCTCTCACACGGTTTTGGCTCGAGGTCCTACACTAATGTCTACAAAACCTGATGCTTGAGGCTCTGTTAAATTGCCAGGCTTAGCCTGGGGCTCCAGGGAATAGCCTGACCACTTAAGAAACTGCCTGTCCAAGCTCTGCTGGGATTGCTGCAGCACTTGGAATTCACAGCCCACTCGATTGCAGATTAATTTCCCCGAGCAGACAAACCCAAAGTGACAGGAATTAGGAAGAAATACCTCTGCAGGCAGAGGATAATAGGTGAAATTTCGTTTCATTTTCCTCTGCAGCAGCTGCTGCTGGTTTCTGCCAGGGACCAATTAGAAAAGCAGGGATCGATCTGGTGTAGTCATCCCACTCCTGCTGGGTGACCTTGCTCTCCAGCTCCTGGGATTTACCTGCTGAAAGGGACATGTTCCTCATCCCTGCTGGTAATGGGAGATGCCCCATGAGCTCAGCTAAGATCTCTGTGTCCCACTGCCTGCCTTCTCCAGAGGAATCATGGAATCATGAACAATTTGGGTTAGAAGGGACTGGCTCGGGTTGTTCCAGCCCCCTGCCATGAGCAGGGACACCTTCCACTATCCCAGGTTGCTCCAAGCCCCATCCAGCCTGGCCTTGGACACTGCTAGCATCCACAGCTTCTCTGGGCAACCTGTGCCAGGGTTTCACCACCCTCGTCATAAAGTATTCATTCCTTATGTCAAACCTAAATTTACCATTCTGAGTTTAAACCCCTGCCCCTTCTCCTGCCATCCAGACCCTGATCAAAAGGCTGTCTGCATCCCTGCCTTTGCTAAACCCAGCCAGGAAATTCTGGAGCCGAGTCCTGTGGGTTGTGTGCCCGTCTCGCCTGTTCTAGCCACCCTCACCTCGCCATTAGTGCTAATTATGGACAGAACTCATCCCGCTCTGCGCTCTGCCTGCTTTTCCCACCTTTCTGGCAGGTCCCTGGGGGATCCCAGTGGAGCTTTGCTCTCTCTTCCCGAATCCGAGCCTCTCCCCGCTGTCGCAAGCGCTTCTCCCTGCAGCTGCGTGCCACCTAGTGCACACTCAGCCGCCCGGCAGCCAGCAGGGCAGGCGATCCACCCCTCCGGAGCTTTCCTGGAGCTGAACGAGCCTTTAAAAGTCGTTTCCAACCCAAGCTGTTCCATGAAGGGTCAGGCTCGGGCACGGCATCTCCATCCCACACAGGTTCTTGCACTGCCAGGCAGCGATGTCCACCCCATCTGTCTCGCCAGCCTGGCTGCCCCACGCAGGTCACCGCTTCCCAGTCACCCGCTTTGCCACAGCTCGGGCTCTCTGGAGTGAATTTCGAAGCACTGAGACTGCAGCAGCCCGATCTCACAGCAGCGATGCTGCAGCGGGAGCGGGATGCATGGATTCCCCGGGGCTGGCAGAGAAGCCAGCGAGTGCTGGTCCCAATGGACAAGTCATAAAAATAAATATACCTATATAAACACATGCATATATATATATGTGTGTGTGTGTGTGTATATATATGCACACATATATACATATATATAGATACATATATATACATACATACTTACAAATATATATACATATATATACACACACATAACACATATATAACATATAACACATATATAATACATATATAACACATATATAACACAACACATATATAACACATATATAATACATATATAGCTGTTGTCCCATAGGATCCTGCTGCCAGGAGACGTTTTCCCCCACAGAGGTAACAGCAGGCAGAAAATGGGGTTACAGACATACCCTAAAGCTCATAGTCCAGCAGGTGACTGAGGGGACCCAGCCCCCTGTTTCCCATCCCCCCTTCCCCACTGTGATCCATACCCAGTCCCCCCCAGCTCTGGATGCTCACGGCATGGGTCGGCTGCCCTCCGGAGAGGCTCCTGTCAGCACCGTGTCCTTGGGCTGCTCTTTCCCACCTGGCTGGGGTGGATTCTGCAGCATGTCGGGCAGGAAGCAGATTAGGGAGGAACAAAGGTGATTTTGTCTGGGGAGGGGATGGGTACCTCTCCCCGAGCTCCAGCTTGCTGCAGCCCAGGGCAATGCTGAGCCTCTCTGGGGGCTTCCACTGCCTTTTACTCAGCCCTGCCCTTCCTTCTGTACTTAAAAACTGCCAGAAAACACCTTAAAATTAGCTCTTGGTTCCCAAATAGCACAGGGGTGTGCTGGGAGCACAGCTCCAGATGCACCGAGGCAGGGCTTGATGTCAGGACAGGGAGCCAAAATGGTCTTGTACTGGATTTACATCTTTCCCTTCTTCTAAGGCTGCTTGACACAGGCTGGTTTGGGGCTGAGAGCTCTTGGGACCCCACATCACAGGATCCCATCCACTGCCCGTGCTCTGGAGCAGCAGGAGGAGTGGAGGAAGGAGGGGATGGCTTCATGTGCAGCATCCTTCACCCAGCTGCTCCCTAAAGTGAAAACAGCAGCAGGAGCCCCCTAAATACCGTGTGATTTAGCTCAGCAATCAGCAGGGGAATCCTGTCATTCCTTATAAGCTGGCTAATGGCTCTAAACAGCAACTGGTGTCCTGAGAAACAGCTCAGTCCCGTCCTTCCCATCGTGACAGCAAGAAGATGCCTTTTGTTTCAGCTCATGGCCTTTTCATGTGGCACCAGGCTCTTCTTTACATCCCCAATGCATTTCCTGGCCATGGCATAGGCTGTACAAACGAGTTTATCTCTCCTCTCTGTATTTTCCCAGCTAATCATAAAGGGAAATCTGGTTTTATGGTTATTATTTTTCCAGATGCTTTGTATTTTCTGCAGATCTGTGGGCCACTTGTTTTCCCCAGTTTCCATCCATGGCCGAACTGCTGCCAGAAAAGAGGTCTGCTGGAGATGCCACCCCGTGCCATAGGAAACTGTGGCAGATGCTGCTCATGGCACGTGGCAGATGCTGAGTGGCCATGGGGAGGGCCCTGACCCCTCCAGAATCCTCTCTCCCGTGAGCATCTCTGATGTCCCTGAGTGTCCCAGAGTGTCCCTGCCTGCCTAGGCAGTGGGACCATCAGGAAGCACAAAAAGAGCTTCTTTTTCCCTGGCACACAAGAGAACAGCCTTGCTGTCCTGTGGAATTTTATAATTAGCCTTTCTTATGTTGTGGCTGCTCCTTGAATAAGGCTGGCTGTGTTTTCTTTTCCTCAGAGCAGTGTAATCCCCTAGGCTGATACTGCCAAGCCACTCAAAGCACATGCAGGAACGATGCAGACATGGGAAAAGGCTGAGATGCTGCTCAAAAGGGCAGAGAAAGCCTGGACAGGGTGGAGAGCATCTCAGCCCTGCAAGTCCACATTAGGGAGGCTCATGCTCCTGGTCTACAAAATGTGGACATGGATTGATGCTGGAGCTGATGATTCCCAGTCCATGGGTCCTGGCAGACAGCCAGGATGGTGGGGAATTCGTCAAAGTTTAGGCAAAACAGACTTAAAAGGCACCTTTGAAACTTGCACTCATGATCTGGTTAATTAGAACTTTGCTGCTGCTGGGGAATAAAAGTGCCTAATTGCTAATTACTGAATCCATGCAAGAAAGGAACAGCAGAAACAGTTGGCGACAGTCGTAGCCAGAGCTGGCTTTGTGCAGAGTTAAAACACGAAACCCAGGCTTTTTAGGGCATTTCAGGGTCTGGGTTTTGCGTAGGAGCAAGTGAAAAATCCAGCAGCAAGAGCCACGAGGCAAATTCTGCCTCCCGTGAGAACGAGGGCAGGAATCCTGTGGCTCATAAAATCAGCTTGTTCAAAGCCAAAAAGCACACTAGGCTCCTAAAATTGTGTGGGAGCTTAAGAATTCATAAGATTGGGAAACCCAGTATGTTTGGAGGTTCCTTTTCCATGGTCTTCAAGGCTGCTGAGGCCCAAGGTTCTCACACACTCTGGCTTTTACTTACAATGATGCCTAAAATGATTAAAAGGCTGCAATAGTTAGAAATTATTAAATACACAAAATTCTTTTAATAAAAAAGGGATGCCCCAGTCAGGAGCAGAAGGAGACAACATGGATGTGTAGAGCAGGAGGTGGTGGATGTGGATGGGGAAGGTTTCCAGCCACAGGACATCCTTCACCACAGGCTGAGAGCACAAAGGCATGTCCCTCTAATGTCCTCAGCAGAGATGCCTTAGACGGTCAGACAGGAAAAATCCTGGAAGAAATGGACCTCTAAAGGTAATTTCTTGCCTAGGAACAGGCAAGGAAGACCATGGCTTGCCCAAGGAACAGTCCAAGTCCCTCAGGCAGGGAAGGAGGTCGGAACCATCCTCTCCTGCTGCATCCCAGAGCTGGCTCAGGCACTGAGAGAAGTGTTTCCAGCCAGATGGTTATTGCTGACTTCCTCTCCAGGTGGGCACTCAGACAGCCGAGGAGGGAGGTGGGAAGGAGCTGAAAAGCCTAAATCCTCTGAAAAAGCTTCTTCCTTCCCCTTGAGGCGTAACCCGGGCTCTGCCAGCACCCAATTTAAGGATGTGTCCCTGCCTGCCTCCCTGAAACCCGAGCCATTCCCGCCCCGCCATGTCTCCTTAGCGGTCTTCTCTCTCTTCTCCTCTTCCTGCTTCTTCTTCCTCTTCTTCTTCCCCCTTCTCCTCCTCTCTCTCTTTCTCCTTTGCTTTGGGAATGATCTGTCCCAGGATGGGTTGCAGGGCTGCCATCCTGCTGTAACCCAGCAGCAGCAGCCCCAAAGGTGCAAAGAGATGACAGGCTGGAGCTGTTCCGTTGATGGATGAGATCCATCTTCTTCCCCATTTTTAATTTTTTTTTTTAATTTACTAGGCGAGATCTCACCTCAAGAAAAAATTCCTGTCTTATCCCTATCACATCTTACCAGGAATATGAGTTTCAAACATTATTTTTAAATTTTTTATAACTAACTAGCCAGCTCCGTCCTTTATTTCAAAAGAGAACAGATATTTCTGGGATTTGATACACCCATCTTTATACTGGAGAGAAAATACCCAACAGGTATGTGGATTTATGATTTTTTTTTTTTTTGGGCCGGGGCAGTAATTACAAATAACAATCTGACGGGGTGGTGGCAACTGAAAAATTATGATTTCTCCAGGAGTTGTTTGAGTAGTTAAAAAGTGGAAGAAGTGACAAATAGAGAGTGGAGTTTCAGTCCAGCTGTGGCCAAGGGGTACAAAGAGGACCAAAAGGGATGAAAGACCTGTGGAGTTTCGTGTCCAGGAGGGAGGAGGGAGTTTTCTCTGAGGGCAAAGAGCGGCTGGGCACAGTGTGTCTGCTGTGGTGTGTAAATCTGGGGTGAAAGCAGGGACTTTCTGTGCCCCACGTAAGAGCCCTGTGGGTTTTGTAGCAGCCCTGGTGGTCAGACCTTGTGCAGGATGGGGTGACGGAGGATTCGCTGCTCCTTCCATTGGGTGCACGGTGGAGGGTGCTTTTGCAGGACACCTGACAGCTTGAAAGACTTTGGTCTGAAGGGACTTCCATAAACACACACTCAGCAGCCTTTAAATCATAGAATCAGCACTGAATCATCGAGTGGTTTGGGTTGGAAGGGTCCTTAAAACTCACCCCATTCCACCCCCCTGCCATGGGCAGGGACACCTTCCACTATCCCAGGTTGCTCCAAGTCCCGTCCAGCCTGGCCTTGGACACTTCCAGGGATCCAGGGGCAGCCACAGCTTCTCTGGGCAAAGCTGAAAGGGATGCTGTGTTTTGCTACAGTGCCACGATGACTAATTATGGCTTAAAAGCAGTGTTTAATCTATAGGCATTCTGAAAGAACCCCAAGACCCTGGGTTTAAGGAAGGGGGCTCAGTTTGCAACTGAATCCCGAGCATTGGGGTGAGCATTGAGAAGCATTGGAAAAGCACAGAGAGAAGGAAAGTTGGGGTTTCCCTCTTTGGGGTCGGCCGTGGCACAGCACCTCAGTGGTTAATACCCACTGCCACCCTGCCAGGGAGCAGGAACGCGCTGGCTCCGGCACAAAAGTGGCCGGCGATGACAACGTCCCTGCGAGCAGGACGCGATGCCGGGGTTTGGCCGGGGCAGGGCGGCGGAGGGGCCGTCTGTCAGCCCTGCCTCGCTGGAGAGAGGGGAGGGCCCGTGGGACAAAAGGCAACATTATTCGGTGCTTCAGGAGGGATGAATGGAGTATTGAAAGCCACCACCTCAGCGAGTAGATTGGTTTTCAGCCCCCATCACTGAGCTGTCTGTCTGCTGGTGAGTCTCCTCCAGAGGCTTGGTCAGCAAGAGCTGAGTAGAGAGATCAGGGAGATGTGACAGAGCCCTGTCCCACCCATGTGGGCTCCTTCCTGCACCTCCATCACCTCCTGCTGGTGCACAGAAAACCCTTTGGTCCACCACCATCTCTCCCTAGTGCAGGTAACGAAGTCAAAACCTTGCTCTGGAGGCTCTGGAGCCCACCCAACCCATGGTCTTGCGGGACCTTGGCTGGGTGGACACCAGCACACTGTCCCACCTGGGAGCTCTTCTCATCCCACGCCTCCACCTGGGAAAAGCAGGAGCAGCAAAAGGCTGGACGAGGTGTTTCCATGGGAGTGAGGGTTTAGTCACCGATGCAGTGGATTCAATGTCCTTTCCCAAGCTGCTGACCACCAGCAGATGCCTGAAGCGGCAGCAGTCGGTGTGCATCCCTTCGGGAGCCGCTGTGGGCTGGAGGGACTTGTTTTAGGGCCCCGCTGAGCTGCGCCTGGCAGCTTTGGAGCCGGGAGCATCCTCACGATGGCACTGCTCCCCCAGCGCACGCTGCCGCCACAGCCACCGCCGGCACCGCCGGGATGTGGGGCTGGGCTCCCCGAGATGTCCTGGCCAGCAGCACCAGCACCCATGCCCCTCCCAAACAGCTTTCTGGAAATCCACCCCTTCGGCAGTGAGCAGTAAATGAAGGGGAAATGGAATCTGAAGATATTTAATTTATTTCTCATTTTCTGCTGGCATTCCCTGTTGCTGAGTTTTATCTCGCAGGTGGGATATGGCCCTTCAGCTTCGTCTTGTCACTCAAATAATACAAAAAAAAATCTCTTGTACTCAATGAATCCAGCCGGAACTACTTCTCATGTGTCTCCTGGTCACTGCTTATGGAAATACTGAGGAGGGACATGTTCACAGGTCCTGCATGGCCCTTGGAGGCCACAGGCTCTGCTGGCCACCACCACTAACACTGCTGTCTGCATGTTTCAGGGAGTCTCCTCCGGAAACTCATCTGCAGGAGGACTGACAAGCAGCAATGACACTCGGTCCCTGTCCGGACACCCGGCACGGCACAGGGAGGTCGGACATCGAGGTGCTGCGTCTCTCCTTGATGCCGGCCACGCTCCTCCTCCTCCTCTTCCTCAGCCCCGCCGGTGAGCCTCTGCCTGCGGCGGTGGGAGGGGACCAGGGTGCCTCTCCAGCTCTCAGATTTGCGGGCGGATTTTCTCCAGGAACAGGATTAGTGCCATGTCCCCCACAGCGCTGAGAGTGCACAGGGACGGAAGGACCAAGTTCAGCTCTTATCTCCCACCGTCACCTGGGTGTGACAACAAGCCCAGCACTCAGGACAGGCAGGGGAATGGGGCACGCAGCTGCCAGCACTGGGGAAAGAGCAGTTCTGGGCTCCGGAGTGGGCAGCACCAGTGGGAAGATGCTGCTGGCCAAGGGATGCTCCCCAGGAGCTGTGGCACCAGTCCTGCCATGGAAACGAGTGGAATGATTACCCATCCCCTGAGGACAGCAGTCACTACTCACTC
The DNA here is from genome assembly GCA_036630365.1 of Acanthiza pusilla. Taxonomy (NCBI): domain Eukaryota; kingdom Metazoa; phylum Chordata; class Aves; order Passeriformes; family Acanthizidae; genus Acanthiza; species Acanthiza pusilla. Next base: position 5,396,375 of record JAXCHO010000048.1, read on the forward strand.
CTGGCAGGCACTGTCCAGCCAGGCTGGGAAGCATTTAAATCGACCTGGGAAAAGCCATTCCCAGCCTGGAATGCGGGTCCGCCCCAGTGCTGCGGCAGTGCATTGTCCCTGTGTGACTCCATCCATGTAAATACAGCCAGCGGTGGGCAACACATTCCTGCCTCAACAAACCCTCACCAAGGCACGGCCAGCCAGAAAACCGGGAATTCAGGTGTAGTCAGACATCCTGACTGAGTGAAATCAGGTTTTTCCTTTCCACCCACTCGCCGGTGCTTCCTTTCCTCTTTGAGATGCTGTGGCAGCATCTGCGCCCACACTCGGGGTGTGGGGACCCTGGTGCCTCTGTTGCTGTCCCCTGCACTGCCAGGCTGTCCTGGTTCTCTTCACGAATGGGTACAGATTAGTTGCTAAGGAAGGGCAATTTTTCCTCCTGTTTGGCAGTTTTGTTTAGCAGCGGTGTTTACTCGAGCAGTTTCCCTTTTTCTTTTGGCTTTGTGAAGCTGGATCAGAGAAATATGGAGGGCTCTATCTCTTCTCAAAAAAGACGGTTTTCCCCTCATTCCTCATTATTGTAGACACACCAGGCAGAATTTTTTCAGATCTCTCCTGACTTTGCTGGAGGATGCTCTTAAATGAATATTTCAGAGCTTTGATTTTGACTTAAAGGAAGATGAATATTTATCAACGTCCTTTTTATCCACTGCTTTTTCGGCACTGGAGTGGACTAGGTGTTAAAAATCAATACAAGCCAGGATCAAACACTCTTCCTAGAAACCCTCGCATCTCTTCCGTGTTTTTGGTACAGAGGTGAGCTGAATTACCTCTCATCTCTCATCCAACCCATGGGGCTGCTGTATCCTTCCCTGTCCTCTCCTTCAGAGCCTCTGTGCTGCCTTGGTCTCACCTGTTCAATCCCCAATTCCTGCTGTAATCACAGCATTGCTTTCCAGCCTGCCTGGTCCAGCTGGGTAGGGCAGGAGCACACTGGAGCTCCCCAGCTGCTGATGTCCACCCCAGCATCCCTGCTAAGTCACGGCTACAGCCAGACAGCTGCCTTATTCTCCTTTCTCTTGGGGCTTCTAGGTCTTTCTTTGACAGCCCTGATTTCTGCCTGACTTAATGGTCTCCCAGGCAACGTCCTAGCGAGGGAAAGGGAGGTGGGTTCATCTGCTCCGCTGTCCCCCCAGGCTCACGCTGCTTCTCGGGGCGGTGACATCCGCCCCCGGAGCGGCTGGGATTGACCTCCACGTCACTGCTCGTAGGCTGAGCGTGAAGCAGGACAGGGCTGGGCCAAGGCAGTGGGAGGGGAAGAGGCCACGGAGCCACCATGGGTGTTGATGAGCCCTTGGGTGCTCTGATTAGCATGGAGGGATCATAGAATCGTGGAATGGTTTGGGTTGGGAGGGACCTCAATGTTTACCTTGTTCCAAATCCCCTGCCGTGGGTAGGGACACCTTCCACTAGATTTGGGATGGTTTTGGGAGGTGTCACCCATGGGAGAGGGCTGTGCAGCCAGAGCCTCAAGCCCAGGGCTCCTCGGATGCCCAAGGAGATCTGTGCTGGGCTCCAGCATTGGCCCAGTGCTTGTGAACTGAGATGTCCACGAGGTCCAGCCAAACATTCCCATCCACCATCCCCCAGGGCATCATGATCGTGGTACTGTGACCTCCTGGACAGGCTGGAGCCCTCAGTGACCCACACTGGCAGCATTCCAGGGGGGATCCCACATCACTCAGCACTGGGGCCAAGAGGGATTTTGTGCCCAAAAAACACCCAGACTGGGGGAGAGGAGCCCAGAGATGAGGAGCATCCTGCATCCTTCAAGTGTTGAGCTCCCTCTGGATGATGTTTGTTCAGCCCCTAAGGTGGCTGCACCCCATCAGTGGTGTTGGTACTTGCACGGAATCGTGGAGCTTGCAAAACAAAGATTTTGCTGGGAGAAAAAAAAGAAATAATCAATTAAAATGCATTAGGGTACAGCATCCTCCATCAGATCTCCAGTGGGCTCCTCAAGCTGGGCAGGATTGATTTTCCTTGTTCCCATCTCACCACCCAGGTTTTCCATGGGGTAATGGGGCAGGGGAATGCAGGTGCTGCCCAGGACCCACAGCAAGGCTGCAATGGAGCCAGGGATGGACACGAAGGTCCTCAAGACCTGGCCCAGGGCAGGCCCCACCTGGCGTGGCTTCTGCTGGCCACTGGGCTCGTTGGGGTCACACATGTGTCCCCCGGTGCTTCGAGCACAGTCCCACCACAGTCACTCATATGCTGCCTCAGTTTCCCCACCTGCAAAGTAGGTGAGGTGGCGCCTGGGGAAAGAATGTTCATTTTTTCCCCTACGAGCATCAGAACTTTGCAGGAAAGGGGTGAGTCCGAGGGCTGCTGGGTCCTGCCAGTCCCCACCATCCCACCCCTGCTGCCATCACTCTCTGCACTGCATCTCCTCCTCTCTGGGGAGAGCTGATCCCTTCTCTTCTCCCTTGCAGGCACCACCTCCGAGCCCGAGCTGTTGCCATTCCCAGGTGAGATTCTTCTCTTAAAGTCACTCTTCTCCAGGAAGTTTTGCAGCTGAAAAATCCATTTTAACTTAAAGAAGGGATTTGGGGGATTTAAAAAAGGAAAGATATTGGTTTGGAACAAAAAGTGGCAAGAAGAGGCTAAACTTCTTTTACAGAAAGGAAACAGAGATCCTTTATTATCCCTATTCCACCAATTGTCCTGCAAGGGGAATTTTGCCACCTCCTGCTGAGTCTCTGCCCCTGTGCCATGCATCACACACAAGTAAATAATTCCCTTGATGTGGCAGACCCCAGGCACTTCCACGCCTGCTCCCCATCACCAGCAGCTTGAGAGATCATCCATCCCACCGACTCCCATGTGGGACCAGCTCTGGATGCCTTCGTTGAGGCTAATAAGAATTTGCTAACTGCATCTTGTCACTTGTCACCTATTATACATCTACATGCGGTGCCACCTGTCTGCTTTCCTCTTCTCCCAGTTTTGCCATTAGCAGGTGAGATGATGGGAGGATCACAGTCACAGGATGGTTTGGATTGGAAAGGACCTTAAAAACCTTCTAATTCCATCCCCTGACACAGCAGGGACACCTTCCCCTAGACCAGGCTGCCCAAAGCCACATAGTGGTGCATGTCAGTATTGAGATGCGCTGAGTCCCCACACCCTCTGCCTCCAGCAGACGAAGGGAAGCTCATATCCCACCACCAGGTGGGCAGCACCAAGCCAGCAAGTGCCTGTGATACAGAAAAGGGGCAGGATTTTATTTGAAAAGCAGGGATTTGGTGTAGATTTGCTCCCCATGACACCCATGGAGTGCTGGTCACCTTCTGGCCTGCTGAGGAACCTCTCTCTTCCATCCTCCCAGAGATCCGTCTCTCCAACGGGCCCAGCCGGTGCCAGGGCCGAGTGGAGATCCTCTACAACGGCTCCTGGGGGACGGTTTGTGACGATGACTGGGACATTGTGGATGCCAACGTGGTGTGTCGCCAGCTGGGCTGCGGCCACGCCATCACCCTCCCGGCCGCCATGACCTTCGGCCAAGGGAGTGGGCCCATCTTCCTGGACAACGTGGACTGCAAGGGCTGGGAGGCAGCGCTGAGCGAGTGCTGGAGCCACGGCTGGGGCATCCACAACTGCTACCACTACGAGGACGTGGCTGTTGTGTGCAACGGTAACGAGGTTGGGTTCCTCGGGGGCAAGGAGAGCACGGGTTCCTGCGGGGATGCAAGACTTGGGGGCTGCAGGGGCCTTGGTGGGGCCTGGGAGTTTTATCACAGAGCCTGTTCCACTGATCCTGGGTCAGCCAAACCTCCTCTGCATCCTCTTTTCACCTCTCTCCCCAATCCAGGTCACCTCCCAGCTCCACAGGCTGGTGCTCCATAAGGTGACCGGGCTGTTCTGTGTTCCTTGTCACTCCCAGCTCAGGGACTTTGCGCCCTCTCCAGCACATCCCTGGGGAAAGAGTACATGCCCACCCACTCTCCTGCCTCTGAGTCAGTCACTGCCCAGCTGCTCTTTCCCCTTTTGACTTGCGTTCCTTTAAATTGCTGAGCTTTTCAGTAGGAGATGTTCCTAAACGTGAGAAAAGCAGTGGAAAGTGTCTGAACTTGGCAAGTGAAAGTGGAACGGCTCCGTGACGACCCTTACGTGCCCCACACACACACGTTCCTCCCTCGCCGTGCAAGGTTTGCTCATCAGCCAGGCATCAGTGAGCTGTGAATGTGAGGCTGTGCAGACCTGGAGCAGCTGCTCAGTGAATCCCCACGCCCTGCAGAAGTGGGGCTTGGAAAAGGAGGGATGGGAAAGGGAGGGATGCTGGGCTGGCTGGTAGGTTGTACCAACAGCAACCAGAAAACAGAGGTTGTGGCTGAAGAGGGAAACTGAACCGTGGCATTGTTGGAGAGGAGAGGTGGAGTGAGTGAAAAAGGATGTGGGGAGCTGGGTCTGAGGGCAGAAGAGCAGCTTGAGGCATTGGCAGAGAACTCTGGGCAGGGTGGTGCAGCTGCAAATCGCCCCTATTCCCCCATTGGGGCTGCTTTGGAGGGTGGGGCAGGAGGGATCCCCCCAGCTTCGGGGTGGAGCAGCAGCAGGTGCCACCTCTCTTTGCAGAGTTCTCGCCCACGCAAGCCAGCGAAGGACCGACCACCAGCACTGTCACAGCCTTGGTACCGGATGGGGAAAGTAAGCTGCTCAGCTGTCACTGCAGGGGGACATCCTGCCTGAGGGCAGTGTCCCCTTCTGTCACCTGCTGCCCCTCTTGAAGCCTCCCAACCCTCCAGCCCTGAGGTGCAGACCCCCAGACCCCATCATTGTGCTGGCCATGGCCAAACCCTATCCCAGATGCTCCTGAGGCTCCCAAACCCTGCTGCTCTAAAGCAGCACCCTTTCCCCGCTCTTTCTCACTTTTTTTTTTCCCATCATGGGCACGGTGGGGTCTGGGCTCAGTGGCATCGCTGTGCCACGTGCAGGGACACCACATCCTTCTCACCTCGTGCTGCCACCCTCCAGGTGACGGCAGCATCCGCCTGGTGAGCGGCCCCGACACCTGCCAGGGCCGGGTGGAGATCTTCTACCGCGGGAACTGGGGCACCGTCTGCGACGACGACTGGGGCCTGAGTGATGCCAGCGTGGTCTGCAAGCAGCTGGGCTGTGGGCAAGCCCTGGATTACAAGAGCAATGCCTATTTTGGCTACGGAACGGGACGTATCCTCCTGGACAATGTCAACTGCGATGGCAGTGAGCCCTTCCTGTCTGCCTGCTACAGCCTCGGCTGGGGCATCCATAACTGCGGCCACCACGAGGACGCTGGGGTCATCTGTGCAGGTACCAGGAAGGGTGTCACGCTCAGGGTGGGGAAAAAACCCAGGAACAGCCTGGTCTTCAAGGAGAAATGGCCTCAGAGAGATGCTGAGGTGCCCAAGGTTGGGCAGGGATGGGGCTCTGTGCTGTGGGAGCATCCTTGCTCCTTATCCACCCTCATCCTGGTGCTCCGGAGGACCAACCCTGTGCCAAGAGCCTGGAGCACAGCCGGGGTGCTGATTTGCAGGGGAAATGCATCTGCCACCCTGCCATTTCCCTCTGCCATTTCCCTGCTCTGCTGGCTGGAAAACAAGCTGCCCGCGTCCGGAAGGAGGGAGAGGCTGCCAGGGGCCGGGCACGGTGCCAGGCCCAGCCTGCCTCCCCTTCCCCTCCTGAAATGATGTATTCCTGCCATTCTCCACTGATTACTGTTTATAATGTTAATAATCCCCCTGAATTCCCTCATTATCATGGTTAATGATGGGAGCAGCAAGTGCCAGTGCTTTCCCTTTCCCACTATTAAGAGACAAAGAGGATGGTGTAGGAGAAAAGGGACAATTTTTCCAGGCTGGTCCTTTCCTCCCTAAACATCCCCGTCCCCTCTGGCACCTCCTGTGGGCACGGAGTCGATGGCAGCACCATGCCCAGCCCTTGCTCGGAGGAGCAGGGGATAACGAAGCATAAAAGGTAATGAATCCTGATGACAAATCTCCCAGGGGTCACCTCTATCCTTGTGTGTCACCACAGGACTGGACACATCCACCATCACATCGTTCACCACCTCGGTGGCCCTGGACTTGGAGGAGACGCTCACAGCCACAGCCACAGGTAGGAGGTTGGCAGTCACTCAGCTCTGGGGGGACTGTGCCCTCTGTGTCCTCTTGTGACCCAGCCTGGCCACCCTGGGGTCCTGCCACACCTGGGTGACGCTCGGGGGGTGACATCGCCCATGGCAGGGTCTTGCCATGGGGCAGCCGTGGTGCTGGTGGCCGCTGGCACTGACCAGAGAAGGGGCAGCAGGGGCTGGATCTGGACCCCCAATGCCCATGTGTCCCCACACTTGTCCCAGCAGTGACAGACAGCAGGGACCAGCCCTCCCAGGCCACCGAGGTGGTCACCACTACACTCCTGACCATCGAGCAGGAAAGTAAGTGTACAGCTGCTGCCAGTCCTGCACGGGACTCCACACCCCTGGGGGAGTCACCCCATATCCCCAGGGCTCACCCCGTACCCCAAAAGGTCACACCGTGTTCAGTCCATGCCCCAGGAATTACCCCACATCCCCAGGGCTCACCCCACATCCCCAGGGCTTACTTCGTGTTCCCAGGGCGTCCACCCCATGCCCCTCAGGGGTTCATCCCACATCCCCGGGGATTACTTCATGCTCACAGTGCTCCTCACCCCGTGCTGCTTGGGAATCACCCCGGGTACCCAGTGTCACCCCACATGGCCAGGACTCACCCTGTGTCCCCAGGGGCTCAGCTGACATCCCCAAGTTCATGCTCTCCAGGGGTTACCCCATAACCCAGGGATTCCATCTTTGCCCCACATCCCCAGGGATTGCGCCAATGTCCCCAGGGGTTACCCCATGGCTCAGGGGCTCACCTTGTGGCCACAGGGGATTGCCCCACATCCCCAGGGGATCACCCCCATGTCCCCAGGGGTTACCCCATGACCCAGGGTCTCACCCCATGGCCACAGGGGTTTGTCCCACATCCCCAGGGGGTCGCACCCATGTTCCCAGGGGTTACCCCATAACCCAAGGGCTGACCCCATGCCCACAGGGGTTTGTCCCACATCCCCAGGGGTCGCACCCATGTTCCCAGGGGTTACCCCATAACCCAAGGGCTGACCCCATGCCCACAGGGGTTTGTCCCACATCCCCAGGGGTCGCACCCATGTTCCCAGGGGTTACCCCATAACCCAAGGGCTGACCCCATGCCCACAGGGGTTTGTCCCACATCCCCAGGGGTTGCGCCAATGTCCCCAGGGGTCACCCCATGACCCAGGGTCTCACCCCATGCCCACAGGGGATTGCCCCACATCCCCAGGGGATTGCCCCCATGTCCCCAGGGGTCACCCCAGAAACCGGGGGCTCACCCCACACCCTTGGAGGGTCAGCAGGGGACACCGGACCCCCTGTGGAGCCCTGGTCCCCCCGGCGTCGTGGCACGCAGGTGGCGGCTTGCGGCTGGCGAACGGGAACGGGAGCTGCCGCGGGCGGGTGGAGGTGCGGCACCGCGGCACCTGGGGCACCGTCTGCGACGACGACTGGGACTTCCCCGACGCCCAGGTGGTTTGCCGGCAGCTGGGCTGCGGCACCGCCCTCGCCGCCACCGTGCTCGGCTCCTTCGGCTACGGCAGCGGGCCCGTCCTGCTCGACAACGTGGGCTGCGGCGGCGGCGAGGAGCGCCTGGCCGACTGCTTCCACCTGGGCTGGGGACAGCACAACTGCGGCCACCACGAGGACGCGGGGGTCATCTGCCGAGGTGAGAGCGGGAGGGGTCTGCAGGTGTCTGGTGAAGCCCAGCTCAGAGGGAAAAACAGTGAGAGGATGGGTGTAGGGAGGGTTTTGTCCACACTCAGGCTGGCTGTGGGAAATGGGGTTCCCCAAATGGGGTGGTGGGTGGATAATGAGCCCCCAGATCCTGGAGTTTCTCCTGCACGTGGGGACAGCAGTGGCAGTCGGTGCCATGGTGTGGGTGATGGCTGGAGGGTGGGCACCCCTCCATCCGTGCGCGGAGGCTGCACATCCCACCCCACATCCCTGCATCCATCCCACCCCACAGCCCTGCACCATCCCCAGCCATCCCACCCCACATCCCTGCACCATCCCCCCCCATATCCCTGCATCCATCCCCAGCCATCCCACCCCACATCCCTGCACCATCCCACCCCACATCCCTCCATCCATCCCCATCCATCCCACCCCACATCCCTCCATCCATCCCCAGCCATCCCACCCCACATCCCTCCATCCTTCCCACCCCACATCCCTCCATCCATCCCACCTCACATCCCTGCATCCATCCCCAGCCATCCCACCCCACATCCCTGCACCATCCCACCCCACATCCCTGCATCCATCCCGCCTCACATCCCTGCATCCATCCCCAGCCATCCCACCCCCCATCCCTCCATCCATTCCCAGCCATCTCACCCCACATCCCTGCATCCGCCCCCAGCCATCCCACCCCATATCCCTGCACCATCCCACCCCATATCCCTGCATCCACCCCCAGCCATCCCACCCCACATCCCTCCGTCCATCCCACCTCACATCCCTGCATCCATCCCCAGCCATCCCACACCACTGCTGGGGGGCTCGGACCCGACGCTGTCCCTTGAGTCACTTTTCCCACCTGTCCCCCACTGCACCAGGTGCTGATGACGCTGAAGACCATTTCCAAGAAGCCACTGCTACAACCACCACGCTGGCCCTGACTCGTCCCAAAGAGGGTATGGAATGGGGTGGCACCTGGGGATGCAATGCCAGCCCTGGGGACGCTCCACACTGGCACAGGGAGGAAAAAAGTGGCTCAGACAGAGGCACAAGATTTGGCAGTGCCTGCAGCAGCCCACAGGAGGGGGAAAAACCCATGGCACCATTTAGTCATGGCCTCTCCTGGTGCCCCCAAGGCTGGTTCAGGCAGAGCTGAGGGACCATTGGGTGATGGACATGATGGACCGAAGGGGCAGAGCTGGGAACAGAGATTATTGTCTGTTCCTCTGACTTAACATCCACCGCGATGCTCTGGGGGTCACCTCAGGTCTGGCCAATGGTCACCCCCTGCTCCTGGCTGTGCAGAGACACTGAGGGAGCTGTGGGTGGAACCTCGGAGAGACCAGAGCTGTCCCAGGGCGGGCAGAGAGAGAGCTGGGGTGGGCACGGACAGGGGCCGCCTCACCCCATCCCCTCCACAGGGTCCCTGCGCCTGGTGAACGGCAGCCACCGGTGCGAGGGGCGCGTGGAGATGTTCTACCTGTCCCAGTGGGGCACGGTGTGTGACGATGCCTGGGACCTGCGGGACGCCAAGGTGGTGTGCAGGCAGGTGGGCTGCGGCCACGCCGTGGCAGCCTGGGGGGAGGCACGCTACGGCCAAGGCACCGGCTACATCTTCCTCGACAACCTCAAGTGCAAGGGCCACGAGCCCTCGCTGCTGCGCTGCTCCCACATCCGCTGGGACGTCCACAACTGCGACCACTCCGAGGATGCCGGTGCTGTGTGTGACATCCTATGACCCTCCTGCAGGTAAGGGGGGACAGGAGGGAGCTGGTGGCAGTGCCACAGAGAGGGCTGAACCCTGGCTGCTGGTCTGGATGCACCTCCTGCACTGGCTGGGCACCCTGTGGGTGTTTGGGCTCTGAGGATGGGAAGAGATGGGTGAGGGATGGGCTCTCCTCAACTCCTGAAATAGTGGCTGAAGCTCCCCCCCTCCCCACCCCCAGACTGCCCCTTGGAAAAACAAAACTGCTTCTGGTGTGAAATCTGGTTGGATTCAGCCATTTCTTTTAAGACGTGAGGAGAGAAAAATGGATTTTCTGCTGTGAAAATGACGTTAAATTACACTCAGAAAATGTAAAAAGGGGGCTGAAATCACACCAGGATGCTCCAGTGGCTCTGCAGTGAGCTGCTGCTGTTCTGAAATTTGCTTTGCAAGCCCTCCAGCAATCCCAATACCAGCTTTTCCTTCCTGTTTTGGCATCAGAAATACCAATTCCTCCCCCATTTCCATGCAGCAGAAATGCAGGCGTTGGATCTCACGCCATCTGCAATCCTCGTGCCCGTTTCACCTGTTTCTTCTGCAAACACCATGGGGTTTAGGAGAGCTCGGATGAGATTTCCCTTCCTGAGGGGCTTCAGCACAGCCAGTCTATGCCCAAAAAATCCCCTGGGGAGTGGGAAGTGATTGTGCTCCCTGCAGTCTCCCCTATCCTTCTCCACCCTGTGCCATACAGGCGTGCTGGCTTTGGCTGCTCTGTCCCAAAAGCTCCATGCTCCGAGGTGCCCAGGGCAGGCAGGGAGCTGGCAGACAGGACACAAGCAGATGGAAAGCCATAGGGAAGACCCCAAATCCCTTCCCAGAGCAAGGAAAGGGACCTGGGAGCCTGGTCCCTCCCCAGTGCTGTGCCTTTGGGGCATAAAGGCTGTTTTCCTCCCAGCTCAGGTGGAAAGACCCAGCCTGCAGTACCAGTCGCCTTCACCACCAAGTGTTTGATTCCTGCTGGGACACTGGGAAAATGATCTCTGTGTTCTCATGGATGGAGTTCAAGGGTGGGGAAGGGCTCGTGCAGTGGCACAGAGCTCACTCCTCTGTTTGTGCAATTCTTTTGTTAATAATAGACTGTGCATATTCCTGGGTTGGGTTCTTTTGGTTTTCCTTTTTTTTTTTTTTTTCTTATATGTGTTTGGATTTGTATTGTGAATAAATAAAAGCCCTTTGAAAGTGCTCTGAGACCTGACTTGCTTTCCTGTCATCCCCTCAAAGGAACAAATGGTTGGGGAAGAGGCAATGCCCCAAACCTGGAGGACAGAGCTCAGCTCTTGCTGACAAAAATTGGCCCAAATCCCTTGTTGACCCTCAAGCAGCCCTTGATTCCCATCCAGCTGAGAGCTCAGCTTGGATCTTTCCCCACCCCAGCTCTGGGGGTACAGCCCTGATGGCCCACCAGGCTCAGGGGATGAAGTTGAGTCCAGCTCCAGGTTTGTTCCCAGTGGGATTTGGCAGTCATGGGCTGGTGGGTGGCCCTAGCCCCATGCTCAGGCTCATGTTGGCTGTTTCTCCTCTGCTTCCCATGGACAGAGCTTTCCCAGCACTTTGCTCCCAGCCCAGATTCCCATCAGAGGGGAAACTGAGGCACAGAAGCATATTCCGGGCAGGCTGCGGCAGCCCAGCTGGACAAGGGCTGGCTGGGGCCCTGGGAGAGGGCAGGGAGGTGGTGTGTGAACAAAATTCTCCTTTTTCTGCGTTCACGGGTCCTGCACACTCCACTGCCCCCGCACCCCTCGCTTCCTGTCTCGCCTTCTGCCTCCAGGACAGCTGGGCAATGCCTGGGTCCTGCTGGGAGCAGGAGGGGGACAGAGCTGTCCCCAGCTCCCCCAGGCCCTCCCTGCAGCCCACACCAGCTGGGGATGGGTCAAAGGGTGCTGTGGGCTCCCCCAGCTTTGCCATCCCCTCCCTGTGGCTATGGGAGATGGGAGGGGAGCTGGTGGCCAGGAGCTGCTCTGGAAGCAGAGAGGAAAATAAAAAAGAGTTGATGGGTTTTCCCTGTTTTTGTTGGGGACTGTGCATTGAGCTGGCAAAGCCGGGCTGGTTTTTGGTGTTATCGCACCAAAATCTTCTTGGCTTTGAGCTGGGAAGAACAGGTCCTGATCTCCCGGAGTTCCTCCCTTTCACAACCTACAATCCGGCAAGCAAAGGGTTTCCAGCCAGGAGAGACAGCAGCCGCCTCCCTTGTCTTCCAGCCTCTTCTCCTGCAGCCAGCTTGGCATGGGCTGGGATCCACAGGGATCCCCCAGACACTCCACAGCCAAGCTGGACAGCATCTCCTATTCCCCTGGGAGCAGGGAGTGACAGGCAGGGTGGGAGCAGGGCACAGCATGGGGACGGCCTCGGGCAAGGAACAGGGAGATGGAGGATGCCCTCCTGCCCTGCAGCAGGGTAGCAGCACAGGGAATATCCTGGAGCAGGGTAGCAGCACAGAGAATGCTCTGGAGCACAGCAGCAGCACAAGGAATGCCCAGGGCAGCACACAGGGGATGCTCCGGAGCAGGGCAGCAGCACAGGGGATGCTCTGGAGCAGGGTAGCACACAGGGGATGCTCTGGAGCAGGGTAGCACACAGGGGATGCTCTGGAGCAGGGCAGCAGCACGGGGGATGCACTGGAGCAGGGTAGCAGCACAAGGAATGCTCTGGAGCAGGGTAGCAGCACAGGGGATGCTCTGGAGCAGGGTAGCACACAGGGGATGCTCTGGAGCACGGGAGCAGCCCAGGGGATGCTCTGGAGCAGGGCAGCAGCACAGGGGATGCTCTGGAGCACGGGAGCAGCCCAGGGGATGCTCTGGAGCAGGGTAGCAGCACGGGGGATGCTCTGGAGCACGGTAGCACACAGGGGATGCTCTGGAGCAGGGCAGCAGCACGGGGGATGCTCTGGAGCAGGGTAGCAGCACGGGGGATGCTCTGGAGCAGGGCAGCAGCACAGGGGATGCTCTGGAGCAGGGTACCAGCGCGGGGTGTGCCGGCGGTGCGAGAGCATCCCACCACGGGAGCACAGCCAGGCTGCAGCGGCTGCGTGGGAGCTGGGACAAGCCGAGTTCCTGCCCAGCTCCCATCCTCCTGCCGACGTCAGCTGTTTCCCGGCGCCCAGAGCAGCTGCAGCTCCACACCGGTCGATGTCATCGATTAGTTCCTCTCCCCATCCCTGGAGAGGGGATGGTGTGGGGGGTAGCAGGGAGGAGAGAATAAATATTTCAGCAGGTCCAGGCAAAAGCTGGGGTTATTTTGAGGCTGGGATTTATGGGCTATTAGGAATAAGGAATGAGTCTGTGCTGGGGAGAAGAGACCCATTAATCCAGGCTGAAGGAGCACAAATGAGCAAGGGGAAATGGAGGAGGCTTTAATTATTTTGCCACGTTCTGGAATAATAAGCTGGCCTCTGCCTGGGCGCTCGTGTGGGGCTCAGGAGCTCTGCTCCCTGGGAACTGGGGCAGGTCAGGGGACACTCACGATTAAATCCTCCCCAGCTGTGCTGGGAGGGATGTACAATCCATTCTGGGGCCAGTATGGGACCAGCACAAGCAGTGCTTCTGGCTGGGACGTGGTGGAGGATGCCCTGCTTGCGGGGGAGGCTGCACACTGCGGGGATGGCTGGACGGGCCCGTGGGTCAGTGCCCGGCCCCAGGGGTGCCCTGCCCAGCCTGGGCCAGCCCTGCCACCGCCGTGCCCCGTTAAGGCCATGCCGCCTGTGCCTGTAACCGGAGGAGCTGGGCACTGTCCGGCGCACGGTGAGTCAGTGCCGGAGGCAGCCCTGGCCCGGGGAGCATCCCTGGCTCTGCTGCTCCCAGCACCACCTGGGTGACCTTGGGCTCTGCCCTGTTCCCCGGCTCACTGCGCCCCTCAGCTCACTGTGCTCGCCCCTGCTCTCCTTGATGCCTCTGCACCTCCCCGCGTGCCTCAGTTTCCCTGGGGGCACCGCGAGGGTGGTCCTGGCTCATCCCTTGACACACTCAGGGAGCTGCAGGCACCCGGCTGCCGTGGCTGGAGGGGCATTCCTTACCCCGTGGGGGCACCGAGGGGCAGATCCGCCCCATCCCCTACAGTCAGAGTTCCTGGGAATGCGGACACACACACGGCAGGGATGCAGGGCAGGGACAGCCTCGGACCACCACCTCCTCCCACGGCGTGACGGAGGACCTGAGCTCCCTGCGGCATCCCTGCGGCACCGCAAGCCTCGTTCCTCGCGAGCGCGGCCCGGGTGGGTGCCAAGGTCACCCGGCGGGACCCCGGCGGGGCGCGGGCGCTGCTCAGCACACGCACCGGCGGCAGCGCCTCCTTCCCCCCGCGCCGCTCCGGGTCCGGGCCTGCCGCCGCGGCTCCCGCTGACGTCACCCGCCGGAGCCAGCAGCTATTTTGGGAACTGCAAAGTCACTGGCGCAATTAGGCGGCTGGCAAAGGCAGCGGGGCGGCGGGGGGGACCGCGGGGACGGCTGCTCCCCACGCCGCGTCGTGCCGTGCCGTGCCGTGCCGGGGCTGCGCGGCCACGGCCCACGGGCACCACCAGCTTCGCTGCGCCTGCAGGGCTCCGTCCGCCACGACAAGCGGCCACGGCTGCAAATCCTCCCATCCATCATTTCCTCCTCTCTGCCTGCCTTTTTTTTTTTTCTTTTTTTTTTAATATTTAATTTAGTGTCGCTCCCCTGGCAGGAGCCTCCCCACGTGGGCTGCTGAGCGCTGGCGAAAGCCAACTCGCTGCCGCCTCGCTGCCACCGCTCGCGTTCGGAGAGAGGCAGGAGAGGGATTGTCTGCCAGCCGCGCTTCCCAGGGCGATGCCGCGGGCCAGGGGCTGCCCTGCGGCTGGGAGCGAGGGTCCGGCTATTCCCGGGTGCTCTGCTGCCGGCTGGGAGCTTGGTTTAACCCGCTCTGCATCCTCCTGTGCAGGATGTGTGCCCCAGCTGCACAGCCCCAAATGCCCCGCTGGCCCCACGGCACGGATGGGGTGTGGATGGGCTGCTGTGACAGTGGGGGGACACCTGTCCCCGGGGCACAGCACAAAAAGACGGTGGGGTTCTGCCCTGCGGTGTCCTTGAGCCTGGGGACAGTCAGAAGGGACAGCTGGGGTGCTCAGTCCCCCTCCCCAGCGCTGTTTGGTTTCGCTGCCCACCCTCCTTGCCCCCTGGCAACCTCCAGATCATGGCCAGAGGGGATGTGGACAGAAATGCTGGGAGAAATTGGGCCTGGCAGGCTCCAAATGCCCCAAAAGTGGGGCTCAAAAATCATTTAAAAAACCCAGACTTTTCCATGTGACCTGACATTGCTTTCAGTCCCATCCCCCCAGGAAAAAAACACCCCAAATCCTTTTCCCCAGTGCCTGGAGAGGTGCCATAGCAGGAGGTGGTGCTCAGCTCCACTGATCCCAAACTGAGGCTTCGGGCAGGGAGACCCACAGGGCCAGATCCAGACGGATCCGTGGGCACGGCAGAGCTGATGGGTGCTTGCAGACTGACCCCACCCTGCTCCCCATCACTTGGAGCCCCGAGTTACCCCTGGGGGGAGGTCCCTGCTGTGCTGGGGCTGGAGGAGCCACCGGTGGTCCTGGGGTGGGGATAGACAGCGATGAGTGAGACCACCGGGTGGCTCTGGGGGGAGAGGGGCTGTGGGAGGGCAGGGGGAAGGTGGGGAGCGTGTGTTCCCCCCGGGCTGGGGGAAGAGGCCGCGGCGGTGGGGCTGGGAGCGGTGAGGCTGTGCTGAGTCACGCTGCAGAGCCTGCGAGCAGGACTGCAGCAAGCGGCTCGGTGTGACAGCCCTGTCCCTCCCGCCTCCGGCTCCTCGTCTGCTCCTGGGGGCCAGGATGCTGATGTGGGGGGGATGCCCAGGCTGGGGGGGCCCGCTGAGCCCCAGGTCATGGCTGTGTCGGTGCTCCCAGCCCTGCTTGCACCCTCCCAGCCCTCTGCCCTTCAGTAGGGATGGGGCTGCTCTAGGATGGGGGTCCTGGAGCTCCTGGGCAGGGAGAGGGGAGGACTGAGCTGCCCTTGAAGGATGGGTGCCCTGACCCCAGTGTAGGAGGGGTGTCCCTGGGTAGCTGTGACATGGGGGACAGTGCAGCCAGGGGGTCACTCACTGCCAGCACAAACACAAAGGAGCACCTGGCAGCCATGGGAACACAGGGCAGCTTTCCCCTGGCATGGGTGGAGTGGGGGTGGGTGGGCAGAGACCCCCCCCCAAATCCCACCCAGTGCCACCAACCCAGGACACGGGGCTGAGCGTCCAGCCCTGCACTGGTTCCCCTGCACAGGAGAAAGGTTGAGGCAGGTCCCTGCTGCAGAGGGAAACTGAGGCACGAGCTGTGCCCTGAGTGTTGGCCACAGATGCTGCCACCTCTCAGGCTCAGAGTCCGGGGCAGCCCTGTCCCCACAGGATGCTGGTGACCACCTTGCCTGGTGCTGCCCACCAGCCCCGCAGAGCTCAGAGCTGCTTCTGGAGGGACCGAGACAGGCAGGGCTTTTTTTAGGTGCTCCGTAAGTGCCGTCTGGGCGGTATTTATATCGGCTCCTTAAATAAGAGCTGCCATCTGAGCCTGACGAGCCTGCTTAATTATTAATGCCCCGCAGGGAAGCAGCACGCCTGCCTGGTCCCGGCCCACCTTACTGCTGGGATCCCACATCCCAGGTCCCCCCAGCTCCCCACCAGCATCCAGGGCGAGTTACGACAACATGGACATCCCAGAGCACCCCGGCTGCCCATGGGAACATGTCTTATGTGGGAGCATCTTCCTGAGGGCAGGGAAAAAGGCTGAGAGGGGATTTTCCAAGTGGAGGGTGCCATGGCATGGGCATTGCTGCAGCTCTTAGTGGGTATTGGGAATAAGGTGAGAGTGGGAGGCACGGGGTGCTGTTCTCCCATCCCATCTCAGTAGCTTGAGTTGGTTCCAGGGAAAATCATTCCTGGAAGCCCCAAGGGGTAGGGGCAGCCCTGCTTCACGGCAGGGCTTATGCTAAACAGCACGGGAGGGCAGCTGCTGCAGCAGAATTAATTTGGGCTTGGAAAGTGCTTTGAAAGGCTGAGATGAAAGGCCAGGGCTGGGTACAAAGCGCTGCAGCTCCACAGGCAGGGGGAAGGAAACTCCCAGCAAAGCACCCTCAGTTTGTCATCAGCCCCACCAGCCATGGCCCCTCCATCGACTCCTGCCCCAGGTGAGGCAGCCTCCTGGCTCTGGGATGTTTGGGGAGCGTCGGTGAACCCCTGAGGTGTTGGTTGTGGGGTCCTTCCTTGGTTTGGTGCGACCCCTGAGGTCTGGTGCGTGTCAGGGTGGAGGGCCCAAGGCTGCACCACGGGAGGCTGAGGAGGTGTGGGGGAAGAGGGGACACCCTTGGCCAGCTCCTGGGATGTGTCCCTCGCTGTGTCACACAGCCGGGCTCAGGGCAGCACAGCGGAAAAGGGGCCAGGGTGCCACAGCATTG
Organism: Acanthiza pusilla; assembly: GCA_036630365.1. NCBI lineage: Eukaryota > Metazoa > Chordata > Aves > Passeriformes > Acanthizidae > Acanthiza > Acanthiza pusilla. The sequence goes on from JAXCHO010000048.1 coordinate 5,413,368, forward strand.
GGGTGCTGGGGACAGGCAGTCCGGCCCAGCTACGTGTCAGGTAGGGAGGACATGAGGGCAGCACTGTCCTGCAACCTCAGGGAAGGTGACACTGAAGCCAGAGGTTTCCTCAGCTTGTTTTTCCACCAACACAACTGCAAGAGTTACAAGACTGCTCCCCGGGGCAGGCTGCTCCTTCCTCGGGGCAATCCAAGCAGCAGCTGCTCGGGCAGCAGGACTTGGGGTGAGCACCCAGCCAGGGAGCCCTGGGGCTGTGCAGGAGCCTGGGCAGCATCCCGGGGATGGGACCCATCCCAGCACACGCACCAGCCCTGGGAAATGCCACCCTGTGTCCCCTGGTCCTCACAGCTTTGCCACCCACCAGCTGAAGACATCAAGCAGTTGGGTCACTGTTGGTGTAAGGTGTGCTGGTGTACCTGTGGTGACAGCCCTTGGTGTGGGACCGGCTGGGACACCTGCACCACACATCTCCCATGCCGGGCATCCCCTCCCCAGGCATCTCCCTCACTCCAAGCGAGCAGACATGGAGGGAAAAGGCACAAGGGAAGGGGCACATGACTGTCGCTCTCCCTCAAGAAGTGAGGGGTGAGGATTTCTGGATCCATTTTCGGAGCAGTCAGGAGCTAACACAAGCAAACATCCAAGTCACAGAGAATTTCCTGCCTTCCCTCGCGGTGTCACAAGGCATTGACAAGACGTAACGGGGAAGGCAAGAAAATGCAAAGAGAAAGACTCTTCTTCCAGGCCACAGGAATTAACAAAGTGGCACATTTGAATGCAGAGAAGTATTTTTAATCCCGCAGGCAGAATCGAGGTTATTAGGTTTTTCTGGGACATCTGCAGAACAGACCCACATCCTTTGGGTCATTGTGATTTCCAAACACAGCAGCTGCCCCAGCCTCTCACTGAGGGGTGTCTGTAGGCACCAGAGGTAGGAGAAGGGGATTTAGTGACGTCCAGCCAGGTGACACCTCCAGCTGACCGCGTTGCCCACCAGAACCTTCTAATCTGGACCATTCACCACCAAACCTTCACCCCACTGCTGCCCAGGCTGTGAAACAGAGGAATTAGGAGTTGTGAGGGGTGTTGATTTATGCATCAGAGCTCAGAAAGGGGGCTGGATTCACTGCAGATAAATATTACAGCCAGATTGCTACTCTGAAGAATTTACAGCATCATGAATATCCTGTTCTGACCTGTGATGGGGAAGGAAATCATCTGCGTTGGGAAATGTATTTATGGCTCTGGTGCTCTGACAGGAATAAATCTGTATTTGCTCGTTTTGGGGCAAAAACAGGGTCACTGTAAATCAGCAGAGCTGGGCTGGCTGAGAACATGCCAGCTTTATGGAAAACACTAGATAAGATTCCAAAGGTTTGTATGGAGAGGCAACAGTTTTTATTAGGACTGTTGATCTATTTGGAGGAATCAGGGGATATTCCAGGTGCACAGATACTTCTTCAGGTCTGGGCTTGTGTTCAATATTGTCCATGAGAAACCAGGAATTGTACCCAAGGGATAATATTATTTATTTTCCAAGTTACAGGATGCATATATCCAGCCCAAATGCAGTAGAATCAGTCAAAAGGGGACGAGCAGGGAGCCTGCTCTGATCCACACAGAGAGATCTGAGCGTGCTTGGCTTGGGTGATGCCCCACAGCATTTCTAGATACCTCCAAATTATTGATAAGAAATGGCAGCAATAGCAGAAAAAAAAAAAAAATTAGGGAACAAAATTCCTTTAATATCCTCTTGCATCCTGCACTTTTTTACTCAAATTCTGCCCCAAAAGCTGGTGTCGGGGCAAAAAACAACTCAGAACCCCACTGCAGAGCACTCCAGAGATGACAGCAAGCCCCCTCAGGAGGATGAATGAGCCTTTATCAGAGAAGAGAAATAAACTGCCCTTGTCCGTGGGATCTCTCCTCGGGATGGCCGGGGCAGTAAACAAAGGCTGGGCACAAAGGCTGTTCTCACTCCGGAGCCACGTGCGCTGCGGGGTGTGAGGCCGGGGGTGCGAGCGAGGAGACAGCGTCTGATTTTTGCAGAGGAAATGGAGAGGATCCGGGCGTGTTTCTGGTTCTATTTACCAGAGGGGGGGATTTCTTCTGCTCTCGGAAGCTGTAAACAAAGGAGGATTTTGTGCTACATCAGTCCAGGCGATGCCATGCTCTGTTATTTGTAGAGCAGTGCTAAACCCACAATAAAGACGGATATCTCGCCCCAAAAGGGTGTTGCTCACCACCACCAGCATTCCCAAACCAGTTCATCCCCACCCACGTGGGTGAGACCATGGCCATGAGCTTTGGAAAGCCACAGCATTGCCCTGAGGACACTGGCACGTCCCAGTGTCACCCAGACTTCCTGTGAGGTTTTAGAAGGAAACCACAGGGCACAGGGATTGGTAAGTGGGGTGGCTGAGTCCTCTGAGATCATCTTCACACCTCCCAAAGCACCTGCACAGGGATAGTGCCATTGGGAAGGGCCAGGGACATGTGGCACCTGAAAGAGGACAGTGTTCACCTGTGCAGCAGCACTGCCTGGCTCTCTCCAGCCAGGATAAAGTGCTTCCATTGGGATCAGCACAGCTCTGATTATTAGACCCCTTTCTCCCAGTGCCACAGCATCCTCTCAGCGTCGCTTTATCCAGAGGCTTTTTAGGAAAACAGGATCCGTTAAACCCCTGTCATTTCTCCCAGTGCTGCAGCCTCCTCTCAACGTCACTTTATCCATGGGTTTTTAGGAAAGTGGCATGTCTTGTGGCTCCCAATGGTGCTCCTCAAGTAGCAAAGCCCCACATGGCTGGAGCAGACATGTTTTCATCCCATAGGTTATCCATGAGTGAGTGCACTGTGTGCCCAAGGTGACTGTCATCCACTGGGGATGCTCTCCTCCGTGGATCAGGACCATGGTGGGAAAAGGGGGCAGGGGAAAGCAGGGGCCAGGGCTTTGTCCCAAGATGTGTCACCACAGCCTGGCCCAGCACCATCACAGTGTCACAGGCCCCGGGCACAGCACCACTGGCAAGGTCTCCATAGGGGGATGGTGAGTGGGACTGGGATGGGAAAGGGTCTGGGTTTTGAGCGGATCAGGGTTTTCAGTGGGATCTGGCTGTGAGTGGGCCTGGGCTGTGACTGGGTTTGGGTTGTGAGTGGACTTGGACTGTGTGTGGGTCAGGCTGTGAGTACGACCAGGATGTGAGTGGGTCAGGGCCATGAGTGAGTCTGGCCATGAGTGGGACCATGCTGCATGGGGGTTTGGGCTGTGTGTGGGTCCAGGCTCTGAAACCAGCCTGTGAGTGGGTCCAAGCTGTGAGTGGCCGTGCGTTATGAGTGAGCTCGGGCTGTGTGTGGTGTGTGTGGGCTGTGAGCGGATTCAGGCTGCAAGCGGATTCAGGCTGCGAGTGGATTCAGGCTGCGAGTGGGCCCGGGTTATGAGTGGGCACAGTGGGGACGGGCTGTGTGTGGTGTGCGTGGGCTCTGAGCAGGTCTGGGCCATGAGTGAGTCCACTCTGTGTGCGAGCCCAACCTGCGAGTGTGCCTGGGCTGTGGGAGCGTCCACACCCTGAGTGTGTCCACGCTGCCAATGGCTCCTGGGCCATGAGTGGGACCAGGCTGGGAGTGTGCGTGGCCTGCGGGTGTGTCCCTGCCCTGCGTGGGCCCGTGCCTGGCGCTGTCCCGGAGCACCATCCCGAGTTCCCCCCGTCCCACGGTGCCCCCCGCGGGCCCCCCCACAGTCCCCGCTCCCCCCGGCGCGGGCCGCGCCCTCCGCGGCCCACCCGGGCTGGGCTCCGGTGAATCAGCACGGGCGGGGCCCAGGGGGGCGAGGGGGCGGGGCCCCGGCGCGGAGCACGACGGGAGATGTAGTCCCGGAGGGAGGCGCTGGGCTGTGTAAACCCGGTACCGCTTTGGCACCTGAGGACTTCATCTCCCGTCGTGCCGCGCTGGGCGCGGTGTGGGCGGGCACTCCGGGGAGGGGCGGGGAGGGGCGGGGCGCGCGCAGGGGGGTTGTGGTGGCCCGCGGCGCGCGCACAGCACCGGGCGCAGCCGCCGCCGCCGCCTCAGCCGCAGCAGCGCCGAGACCGCCGCGCCCTCCTCGTCCTCCTCTTCCTCCTCTTCCTCCTCCTTCCTCCTCCTCCTCCCGGAGCCCGCAGCCTCCTCGCCCCTCTCCCCCCCGGACCCCGCGAAGATGGTGGACCGCGAGCAGCTGGTGCAGAAGGCCCGGCTGGCCGAGCAAGCCGAGCGATACGACGACATGGCGGCCGCCATGAAGAACGTGAGTCCCGTCCCGCGGCCGTCGCGCTCCGCACACATACACACACCGTCCTCCTCCTCCTGCCGCGCCGGGGCCGCGCTCCCCTCGCCTTTCCCGCGTGTTCCCCGCTGTGGGTGGTGGGCTCGGATGGGGGGGGCCGCGGGGGTGTGAGGGCCCCGGCCCCTCGCCCTCCGACACCCCCAGCTGAGCCCCGTTCCCGCTGCTTTTCCCTATCTAGGGATACTCTGCTTTCTCCCGATCCCCATCCTCTGTCCTGGAGGCCCCCGCGCATCCTCTGCCCTGCCATAGGGCCCCCACCCAGCCCCACGCATCCTGCTCCTCTGTCCTGGAGCCCCCTCCCCACATCTTTCGCCTGCTCTGGGTCTCGCATCCAGCTCCACACGTCGCTCTCTCCTGCCCTAGAATTCCCCCGCATCTTCTGTCGTATTCTGGGGCCCCCACCCAGCCCCACACATGCCCCCTCTCTGCCCTATGGCCGCCCCCCTATCCTTCCCCTGCTCTAAACCCCCACGCTTTGCTCCCCCCGCCCTTCTCCCCTGCCCTGCTGCCCCCACCCAGCCCCACGCATCCCCCTCCCCTGCCCTGGAGCACCCCCACATCCTCTCCCCTGCTTTAAAACACGTTGCCTCCGCAACCCTGCAGCCCCCCACATCACCGCCCAGCCCCATTTCTTCTCTCTCCGCACCCCAGGCCCCCCTGTCGGCCCCACTCATCCCCTCCCATGCCCCCCCTCCCCGCCCTGCCCCGGCGTGGCGGGGGCAGGGAGGCGAGCACGGGGGTGCGGCGCTGCCCGGGAGGGTCACACCGGCTCGGGGCCCCGTGGGGCGAGGCGGGGGGGACCCAGCGGGGGTTGTGGGGGGGTTGCGTGCACACCTCTCCCCGCTGCCGAAATACCTCCCTGTGCGTCCCTTCCCACGCGTGGTCGCCGGGGCTGGTGTGTGCCCCTGACCCCAAAGATCGGGAGCCCTTTCACTGTCAAAGCTCTTATTTTTACTGCTCTTGGTTGGAGATTTATGAATTGAGTCATGTTGTATTCATTTCACGCTCTTAAAATAAAGACTCTGCATATAGCAGGCTGATCTGATTTGTGACACTGAACGCTCCCCTTCAATACTGACATTTTGACAATATAAGAAGGGGAAAAAAAACATATCTCTGATCTGATCTTGCAAACAAAGCAATCGTGGGAGGCAGGATCAAGTCATTCCAGAAGATTCTGCATTTGTCATATTGCAGAGAGGCTAGACTGGGTGGAGGGAGGGAGGGGGTGCTTTAAAGGGGAAAACTGTTCTTTATGTTTGTCCTCTTAGTCAGGTCTGAACCTTTGCTGGGAGCTGGGGTGTTCTCCCCGGCTGATGAAAAGTGAATGCCGATCTGGGAATGTCGCAGTCTGCCGTGGGTGCAGCTCTGTTTGCCCATATTGCACCATTTTGTCAATAACCTTGCATTTATCAAACAGACAAAACTGTCACAGCCCGAGCCCGGGGAGGGAGGAGATGTCTTATCAAGGAATGAAATACGGATAATCGGAACGAGATATTATCACATTAAACCAGCCGGGCTGTCCCTCTGCTGCACTGTGGCTTTTATACCATTTTCTGATAGCGGCATCTATTCATTTTAAAGCAAAGCCTGCTGTGTGAGCAGATCCTACAGCTCATTTCCTACGGATAATACAGCCGCCGTGACAAAGCCAGCAGGGATATGCCTGGGACTCACAGCCGTGTTGCACTGTGAATTTCCCTTAGCCTGCTTCCCCGGGCTGGTGCTTGAACCCAAGGCATTGTTACAAGCTCATATATGTGATTTTTCCTTCTAGCCCTAACGGGCTCTGGTGAAACAGTAACCCGGGCTAACGCCGCTTATCAGCTGCCGGGTAGTTTGGCCGTAAGGAAACGATTCCCAGCGGGAGCGCTGACGCCTCCCTTCACCAGCAAACAAAAGGCAGAGCTTTGTTCTTCCTTTCTGCACCGCGCTGCCCCAACTCCGGCATGGCCGGTCCGGCGGCCACGGGCATGTCACAGCCATGTCACAGCCGGTTATCCCCGTGCGCTGCCCAGCCCCCAGCCCCGGTTGTGCGGGAGGCTGATGACCTCGCACTCATTTCCGTAGCAACGCCTAGTGATGTCATATGCCATGGTCCAAGCTGCAATGCACCCAGGCGGTAGCAGAGAGCATGCGGGCTGCGCCTGGCGAAGGTGATGCAGAGCCATCCTGCCCTCCAAACCTAGCCCTCCCTAGCACCCTGCTGAGAAATGCTGGATGGTTCTCCTTTCAAGCCTGGTGTGGCAATGATGGGCATTAAAGTGGCTAGTTTTCCTGCAGCTTCATCTCATTGCATTTTGGTGGTTGCCTGACACAGGGCAGTTGGGTGGGTTGCTCAGCCTCAGCCCTGTCTGCTTGGGAACCTGTGCTGAATGGCTGTGTTAATGGTTTAAAATGGAAATGGTGTGCTGGGATTCTTGCTGTCTGCTGATTCATCCAGTGATGTCTGGGATCGCAATAGTTTGTCCTAAATAATATTTATATATAACAACTTAGAGCTCCTTCCTTCCTGCCAGTGCCAACTACCAGTGCCCCTAATTGCTACCTGCAATTATGTTGCTGCTGCAGGAGCAGGATTGCTCCTTCAGCCGTCAAAAGGGGCAGGTTTACTGGGGGGGTGGTTCTCTGAAAATACAGCAGATGGGAGCAGAAGGTGATGCCACACCCAGGAAAGGTGCAGGGCTGGGCCTATCGATCCAGGGTATGGCGGCATGACCTTGGTCATGTCCCTTGTCACCTCAGTGCTCTCTAGAGATACCATCAGCCCTATCAGGTGTGAGGGGACAGAAAAGCTTCCTGCTGATCCCCGGGGTGGTCAGTGGTCAGACATTGGCCTTGGGTTTGCTTGCTGGGGTTTCATTTCCCGCAGTGCTGGTGGTTGGAGCGAGATGCATTTTTGTCTGGTTCAGCTTCAGGAAGAGCTTTACCATCCGAGCCCATGCCAGGGCTGGGGATCAATATCCATTAGCTGGGGAGAGCGGTGCTGCTGGATGCTTTCCGGAGGTGGGAGCCCTGCCAAGCCCCTGGCCGGTGCTGCCCAGGGAGCAGAGCACGTGCCTCCCCATGGACCTTTATGTTGAGGGGGTGTGCAGGTGAATGAATAAAATGATGGCAGTAACTTTTGCAGGAAATAAGTCGCCTTCTAAAAGTGTGTGGGAAGAATTATTGCACTTCACCTATGTATGGTGTAGGTGTGGGGCTGTATGGTGGAGTCCTTGAGCTCACCTGGAGGGGAACACTCCCTATCTTTGGGGGATCCAACCTCTGCAGTGGGCCTGTGGCTGTGCTGCGTGTGAGGACCACCAGCTGTGGTGGGTGTGGAGAATGGAATATTAGAGATGCTGCTCCAAGCTTCAGACACCACAACTTGGTGCACTAAATGGCCATTGTGGAGGGAGGAGGAGCATGAGGATGAGGAGGAGCATGAGGATGAGCATGCAGGCCTTCCCTGGCACAGGGTGTATGGGCTTCTGCTGTGCTGCTCACCAGCTGGGCAGGTTATCATCCCCCACATCCCGTGACCATGTTAGTGCTGATAGCAAAGCTTCACACAGACAGCAGGCTCACCCTTGGAAAAAGGGATAGCAACACAAATCTATCCTATCTGGAGAGTCCCCAGGGAGCAGAGCAGGGATGATTAGCTGCTTTCTGCTCACAGTGTAGACAGACAAAAGGGTGGTGTGGAAAGGCTTCTCCAGGAGGAGTGCTGGTCAGGCCATCTGTGATGGTGGGAGGGGAGCAAGGAGCACGAGCTGCTGTAGTAGCACTTCCCAGGGGGCTGGGGAAGGCTTTGTGAAAACCATTCCCAGTGCTGAGGTGGATGTTGGCATCTAATGGGCAGCGCTGCTGCTCTTGTGCAGGCATCTTGAATGCTGCTCTGCCTCATGGTGCCTCCAGACCACGGGTGGACTGCAGTTGTGGAAGGGTTTGGAGACAGCCTGACTCATGAGCAGGGAGCAGGGCTTCCTTCCTGGGGGTCCATGGGTTCAGGACAGGCTGGTGGCTGTGAGGAGCTCCTGTCCTTCCAGTCCTGTGGTGCTTCACAGTGTGGGGCTGTCTCTGCGTGACTCGGCCTTGGGGCCTCCTGGCAGTAGCCTGAGCCACATCTGCACCTAAGCCACTGGTGGGTAGCAATATGCCCTGTACACAACTGCAATGGCCACTGCACACATCAACTTCTTTGACTGACCAGTCTTCAGCAGCTCAAGCTCTTAGAAATTCCTCTTTAAGCTCCAGGAAGTCTTTATCTATATGAGCTTTAGGAAGAGTCACTGACTTACAAGACCATGCTGGGTTTCTCAGTAGGCCAAGGTAGCAGCCAGGGTGGGTTTGATTGGAAATAACTCTTCTTGAACTAAAGAAAAAATATATCGAGACTGTGATGGGGAGTATAGCAGTTGAATTATGCCTGGGTACATGGAAACAGTAAAGCTCTTGGACAAGGGCTCTCCAAGAGCCCTTGGATGATTTGGGCCTTGCCAGTAGATCTGTTGGGTGATGTCTAGCCATGAAAGTACAAAAAGATTGGTGGGAGTTGTCTTGATTTATTAATTTTTTTTCAACCACTTTTATTTGCTGCTTCTTCTGGATAAAGATGGCTGGTTTACAGGAGTTTCATTTGTTTTAGTACACCAAATAAACTTCATAATGCCAATGGTGAGCCCTACCTGCCCCATCTGTGTTCACCAGCTGATCCCAAAGTTGCTCTTTGGAATAAACACTTTGGATGCTGATGATGTGCGCTTGGGCTTGCTGGAATATTCAGGAACAGCAATTTAGGGACAACCACAGAACTTCAGCTCCAAAAATGTTTCCTGTAGTGAAAACTACTGCATATACACTGTTCTTGGCTTGTCTGATCTGAACTGGACGATGTCTTTGGCATCCTCTTGGATGTTCTGGATGGTGCTTTCAAGAGCAGTGAGGGTTATGCACATGGCTGTGGTGTATCCCTCTGCCTCCTGCTGCTGGGATTTGGTTTGTGATCAGGGAGATGAGAAATGTGATTCTGCCTCAGCTTGTATGCCTGGTAGAATTAAGATTTTCCTTAATTTTAGGATCCCTACCATACTTTTTCCTCTTCTTCATCTCTTCATGTGTATTACTGAACCACTTTTCTTGTGCCTGGGCCACCAGCATTAGGACTGTTCAGGAGTGTGCTCAGCTTGGCTTTCCAAGTAGGAATAAACAGTCTCAGCCTTGCAGAGCTTGAGATAAGGAGGTGGAGTAAGAGTGGCTTATGGTCCCCAGTAGGCTATGGAAAGGCCTGGGCTGGGCCATGGTTTTGTTCCCAGGCTGTTTTGCGACCCCAAGGTCACACTCCTAAGGATGAGGATTTTTCAAAGCCTGATTTATCTACTATTTCTGCAGAGCCTGTAGTTAGGAATTGGATCTACTAGCCATTGCCCTTGAGGATACAAGGAGAAATATGTCTCAGGATGGAGCAGGGGCAGGGCAGGAGAGTGGTAGCCATGACTTCATATCTGGAGAAACCTCCATGGATGGTGACACATCTGGCAGGGCCTAGTGCATCAACTCTATGACAGAACTCCTCAGCTTCTATTTGGAGCAGCTTCATGCCAAATAAACCATGCACAGAAGTTGTGTGCAAGGGTACATATTTAGGAAAAATAAAGAATCCAAGCTTTTGTGTGTCCCAGCTGCCAGTGCTTGAGTAACCAGCTGCTTCTTGGGAGGTGGCTTTGCCTGAGCTCAGACGTGTCTTTGGATGTGGAGCACTGCTGAACTTGTTGGTGCTGCTTTTCCCTTGGCAGAGGTGAGTAGTGTGTTGGGAGCTCAATTCCAGTCAGGCAGGGAAGAGCCAAGAGGACTGTCAGACTAGTTCAGCCCAGAGCTGGCTGCTTGGTGTCCCAGCCAGGCTGTTCAGACAGGTACGGGGAAAGAGACATTTGAAAATGTCTGAGTCTGACCTGAGGGAGCTTTTCCTCAGATGGGTCAATGCCTGGGGCATTTAAGACTCTGCCATGTGCTTTTCTGCCCCATTCTGCCTCCTGAGCTGTGACTGACAGTGAAACATGAATGCATATTAGAATAACTGCAGTACAAAGCACAGTGGAACAGGATTTGCCTGGCTTCCCAAGCGTTTCTCCATTGACAGTCCTGGTAGGATACAGGCATCATCTTCCACCTCACTGTGGCAAAGCTGTGGTGCAGGGCCGAGGTTGTCTCTGGGTAGCTGCTGCACCCTTGATGCTTCCAGGCGTTCTTCTATGCTTCAGTGCTCCGCAGCTCAAGACAGATTTTTCCAAAGCTGATGCTGTTAGGAGTGTTTTTGTGCTAACTGGTTTGGAGCCAGCTTAGACCTTCTTTCCTTGGCTGGTCAAGCCTTTGTCTTTTTCCTTCTGGAAAGGTGAAAGCCTTCAACAACTTCTGTTCTTTACTGGAAAAGTAACTAACCTAACTGGTCCTTAGCTGAAGTCTTTCTCCCCAGTGTTAGATTCACATGACTGCAGAGAAATGGCAACTGCCATTTCTGGAAAATGGCAAGTGCCATTCATTTCATGGCAACTGCCTTGTCTGGAAAGCAAAAATTGAGTGAAAACGTAAGCGTTGGCTCGATTTAACAGTCACTGCTGGACAGCGATAGCTTGGCAAGCAGCTAAAACAAGGAGAAGAAGCCATGGATTGGTCACTGTACTGGACTTTTGGTGGCTTTGTCTTTCAGCATCTGAAACATTCTGCTTGACTTGAAGAAGCTGTTCAGATAAATGGTGGTGGCTGCTTTTGTGCTGGTGGCATTGAGATGAAACATTCTGCCATGGCTGCTGGCTGCCAGGCTCTGCCAGTGCTTCTGCCAGCGCAGCTTTCGGTCATTGTAGGTGGGGGAACTCTTCTTTCCTCATGGAAACAAAATGGCTTTGTGGGAATGTTTTTCCCCTGCTTGCTTGATGTAAGGAGCAGAGTCCCTCCTCCCATCCTAAAATGAAGGAAAATGGGGTCAAAATTACTTTCATTCTGCTCCTAAAATTTATTAATTTTTTTAAGTAAGAGGCCCGACTCTTTGCTCCAGAGGCCAGATGTCAAAATATTGGATTCCCACCCATGGCTCTGGGTGGGGAGCATGCCTGGGGGAGGAGCTCAGCAGTGGGATGGCTTTGTCCATCTTTTCTGAGTGCACAATGACAGTGAGGCTGAGCTGCTGCATCTCTCTGGTCCCTCCTGTGGGCTGGAGCCCTGAGAGCTACTGGGGCTGGGAAATCGTAAGGCCTGATCTTCATCCAGGAGTCTCATGCTGGTTGCAGTGCTGGTTAGCTTGGTATATTTTCTGGAAAAGCTCAGGAATGGTAAATTCTGGAAGATGGAGCTGAAATGATGAGGCAGCAATCCTTGGGCAGCAGGAAACACTGACAAGACTGTCTCTCAAAAGCAAAGCCTTCGTGTAGCTGGTGAAACAAAAGCCTTTGTCTGCCCATTTAAGGGCAAACTTCCCCCAGTCTCAGGTTTTTCTGTGCTAACCCAGATTTAGTCACATCTCGGGCATGACCCAGTACATGCTCAATTTGGTATTAAACAAACCTGATTTTTGGCCCCAAGCTAGTGATCTAGTGACCAGGTGCAGTGCATTAGTTAATTGCAGTAGGAGAGTAACTAGAGAGCATGTCACTGATGATGGCGTGAGATTCCCTTAAAGTGATCCCCAGATTAGGGATTAGAGTACTTAATGTTTTTCTTCTATAAAGGAGATGTTGGAATTGAGTCCGTCTATGGGTGTTTGAGGCAGCTGCACTTGGACGAGCACAAGTCTGCAGGGATTCCAAGTGCAAACCATTCCTTAATTGTTTGCAAATTCCCTCTGATCTCGCTGGATGGGTTGGCTTGCTTGGGATGTGTCTTTGCTTACGTACCCAGTAAAGCTACTTGGCGTGTCAGAGTGCTTCTGACTCCTCTCTAAGATGGTTTCAGCCAGGCTCTAGAAAAACACCGGTGAGAAGTCTCAGCCTCAGTGCTAACGAGGCTGCTGATGGACGTGTTGTTTGGACAGTTGTGGTGCTCAGCAGCATAAAGTTTATTAATAGTAGGTGGATGGAGAAGCTGTTGCTGTGCCATGTGCTAACAGACACACTCAACAATTGCTGTAGGAGATCTCTACTTGTAAAAGGCTAATGCTCAGTATTCAGCAGTGAATGAGAACTTGGGGAAGATTAACAGCCTTTGATTTACACCCAGCTGGGGCAGGCATTGGAGCTTTGCCTGCTTATACTGTTGGGCTTCGTTACATGGGATGAATATTTAATTACCTAGAAGTTGGGAGCTTGGCTCCTTGCATTTGGTGGTGTCAAGATGATGTCGGCGCCCAAGGGGTTGTGTCGTCTGTGATGAACTGAGATCAAATCTGTGGTGGGAGTCCTTGGGCTTCAGAAGAGGCTGGGAGGAGATGGCTGGAACCAGGCAAGGGTAGTTAAACCCACCTTTGGATCTAGGATAGTAAAGTGACCCTTCTTGTAATTTAAAATTGGTTGCAGTGCTCCAGAAAGTTGCCCAAGTGAAAACTTGACTTTCTTCTGTTCTGCAAGTTCATTTAAGAAATTAAATAAAATTGCTTTTGCTAGAGGTGTGTAAGATCAAGACTGAAATCCCCGAAGCAGTGGGAGGGTAAGGTACATCTGGAGGGATAATCACCTTACTCGCTGATGCAGAAATTAAACCTATCGTGGAGCTGGCATGCAGGAATCCACCTGGGTGTTCTGGGAAGTCTCTTGCTTAATCTGGTAAAACATGTTTGAGACACCAAGGAACTGCTGTATCTGCAGACTGAGATACCTAGAGCAAAAATTGTGAGGTGTTTTTTAATATTTCCAGAACCTTACCTTGATGTGCAACAACCAGGTGTTCCCCAAGTGTTTGGGGGAGTGACATAGAGCAGCTAAAAACATACATGCTCACTGCAGGGAGTTTTGCACAGCTGCAGCTTCTCCCATTTCGCTCTTTGGAGCAGCAGCTTGCAGCAGCATTGGCTCTGCTGTGCCAAAGGAAGCCATGGAATTGCTCAGTTCATCCTGCTCCAACAGACCTGGGAACAGGCTCTCCTAGCAACCAGAACTTGGTCTTAGCCGTTCCAGGGCTGTCCGGCTCATGGCACATCATGTCTTCTCTCTCCACTTGGCTCAACTGGGTAGAGGTCATGGGCACAGTCATTTTTTGAGCCCCTGATTAAGGACAAGCCCTGGCACTTGACGCTCTGGGGAGGATTTCATGATCTGGTGGCAGGATTCTTACTGCCTGGCAGTGGGGTTGGAGGTGAGCTGGAAAGCACTAAGATCTGAGCCAGATTAGTACCCTTGGAAGCTGTGAGGTAAATCTTTAAGCAGCTAATGCTCCCAGCAGCACTAAACACCCTCCCCACATGAAACTTGGTGCATTTATCTAATAAGTCCCTGAAATCTGTCTAGCTTGGGTTTGTTTTACCATGAATTGGAGAGAAAAAAACCCGTCTTCCTCTGTGTTGACGAAGTCTTAAGACTCTAGAAATAACCAGTGGCCATCCTGTGGATGGCTGCTTCAGCTCAAAAGCCTGAAGTAGTAGCCTGAAGTGAGTAGATGGAATCTTCTGAGGACTAATGCTTGAACAGAAATTTTAAAAACCCAAGTCTTTAAATTTGTACAGAAATGCTACTGAGGAAAGAGCTGCAGTTACTCTTGAAGAGCTCTTCAGCTCTCACCTGGAGAAGCTTAATGCGTTCCAGAAGAGCCTGTAGCAACCATGAATTGTCATTCTCCTTCCAAAAGGATCAACGGATCAGCTCTGAGCTTCTGGAACTTGCAGCGTGCTCCAGAGGTACATCTGAGCTCTCATGGCAGTGGCACGCTGTGGCACTGGTCTTCCACGTGCTTAGCAGAGAGCTTGGAGAAGAGGCCTGTCAGCAGGGACCAGAGCAGATAATCTGAGGCAGGAGAGCTCCCCAAGCTGTTGGGTGATGGAGAAGGGTGGTGGTGATCCTGGGCTGCTGCTGAGGCGCTCACAGGAACCCAGCAGTGGGCAGATGATGCTGCCAGCGTGCCATGTCCAGGGGAAGGAATAGCTTGGCATCCCTTCTGTTACTTTGTAGTTAGCAGGCAAAGGTGCTGGTATCCCATCTGCCAGAGATGGTGTGATGAGCCCTGAGTGACAATCCTCTGAAATGCTGGGACTGATGTGGTTGGACTTGCTGCTCTCTCCATCTGGTGGCTGGAAGGCACTAGGCCAACAGAGGTTGATCATTTTTCCCAAGAGTTTTTAATAAGTACGAGGCAGGTAGTGGCAGCAGGATGGTGAAACAAGTTGTCCTACGGCCAGTTTTCATCTTGTTTAATAGCCTGTCAGTAAGGCTAATGGGAATCAAGGTGTTAATAAGGAAGACAAGAAAACTTGGGCATAATTCCTTCTTGGCTCCAAAAGCACATACTGGCTAGAGGAGCAACTCCCTGCGACTCAGAATGCTAACTCAAATGGTTTGTAGCTCCACACTTGAGCATACACAAAACTGGAAGGCTGGGGTTGTTCCTTCCATTTGGTTATTGGGATGTGTCTGGGCTGCTCTCTGTCAACAATAGCCATGGAAGGCAGATGCTCCCTCATGTTTGCGTTATCTCAAGGTGCAGAAGAAGTAGGGGACACAAATCGATGGCACCCAGGTGTTCTGTGGTGGAGAAAAACCCGGAGTCGTTAGACCAAGTTCTGGGACTGCAGTGCTGCAGATAAGGGCTGGTACATGGAATGCTGCTGCCAGACACTGAAGGGTGCAACTCAGGGCTCTGCTGCTCTCACTGGTTTTGTCACCTTGGCTTCCTTCAAGCTTTCATGTGCAAGAATGACCTAAGTAGCTGAAACTTGCTTTTTCTCTCACTGAAATCCATGGTGGCCACACTGAAACTGGAGTAGGTCTGGAGGCTTCAAGGGCTGATCAAACCTGAATGCAGTGCCATCACATGTAGTTATTAAGCTACAAAGGCCAATGGAATAAATGAGCTCTTGGTTTTCACATCTCCCAGTCTGAAGACTTTGTCTTGGGTGGTTCAAAGTCGCCTTAAGTAATAAAAGCTGCAGAGTGGGATGAAAGCTGCTGTTGATTGTAGGAACATGCAGAAATCCTAATTGGTGTCTGGAGTGCCTGAGTAGCCTCTGAGATGCAGTTGGGCTACAAGCAGTGAACAGTCTCTGCAGACACTGGTCCTTGAGGCACTGGGGGCAATTTGAAATGTAATGGCAGAACCATCCTGTGTGCCTTCAGCTGCTGTCCTGTGATGAGACCTGGCCCTGCCAGCTTAGAAAACAGGAACTAGCAGGTGATTATTCATACTGAAACAGTCAAAGGAGAAGGCAAAGGGGAACTTGTGTCTGCCCACAGCCTGCACGTGCTTTTTTTGGCCTTGTCTGGGACGAGAGGAAGGGCTCAACCTACAGCCCAAAGTACCCTTGGCCACACTGAGTTAAAACATGAGCAGAGGACAGCGGAAGGGGTCAGTGAGGAGAGAAGCAGTAACAGTGTGACTTCCACTTTGGAAGTATGACATGGGGGCGAAGGCAAGGCAACAGTGGAAAAGAACCCAAACCAATCTGGTAACATTTTAGATTTAGGTCTGGTTTAACACACGCCTACTTTGCCGAAGTAGGACAGTGCTTAAGAAAAGCATCTTTCCGACTGCTGCAATGGAGTTGAAGGACAGCTTGCTCTGGAGCTTGGGGAAAAGCTGTTCTTGGTGAGGCTGTGTGACATCAAGTCGTGACTGTCACCAGGCTGCTGGGCAATGGTGACAGTTTCATGAGGGCAGCCATTTCTTCAAGTTAGACAGGACAAGCTGGGGACAGGAAAAACAGGCAGTCTGTCAGTCATGACCTTCCAAAATGACAGCACTTGGGCTGCTGAAGGTGGTTCTGTCACAGAATCATTAAAATTGGAAAAGACCTCCAAGATCAGAGTCCAGCCGTTAGCCAATCACCACCTTGTCAACCAGACCAGAGCACAGTGCCACGTCCAGGCATTTCCTGAATGCTTCCAGGGATGGGGACTCCACCACCTCCCTGGGCAGCCCCTTCCAATGCCTGAAAACCCCTTCTGTGAAGAAATTCTTCCTGATGTCCAGCCTGAGCCTCCCCTGGCACAGTCTGAGGCTGTGTCCTCTTGTCCTTGCAGACAGGTGGTAGAGTCCCACCGTGAGACAGCAACTGGGGGGGAAGGTGACATGTCTGCAGGTGTTATGAGCTTTTATCAGCTGCTTGAGCTTGAAGGGGCTATGTGCTGGTTGCTCCCCTTGCCGGTGGCTACAAACCAAGAAGGAATTTCAGTGGTTGGACTTGGTCAGATCATTGTTTCAAAAGCACATTTGCCTTTCAGAAAATAAAACAGAGATGGGGACCTTCAGGCCAGAGCTCAGACTAATGAACTGCATGTGAAGGAAAACAAGGCACTTGCTAGGGTTTGTGTGGAGAGATAACAGACTTAATTACATGGTGCAGGAGCTGCAGATAGAACAGGAAGCACGAATGCTGAGGAGGAGATGGATATTGTGTGTCCTGGTGAGAGAGGAGCTCTGGTGGTCTTTAAAAGCTGTTCTCAGTGAACAGTTTGAGGTTTTCATGGTTGTCTCTCTCTGCCTCTCCCGGAAAGCTTTGCTCCTTCTAGGTGTCTGATGTCTTGAGGGGCTCAGGTTCTCTTCGAGGTATTAAGAAAAGCATGTGTTGAGGTTTATAACATGGGTTAAACTGTCAGATGTTGATGGTATTCCCCAGGGAAACATCTCTGGATCCTCTCAGCTTGCCAGTGCTGTCTGCTTTAAGATAAGACATCAAAGCCAGGCAGGAGCTGTAAATGGGTGGGCACTTAATTGTCAAACTAAGTGGAAAGTGTGCAAGGATAAATAGGTAGAATTAAGCCCTGTGATGGATCTCCACTGCAGTCACTGAAGGGACCTCAAAAATTATCATTTCCTGGTGTAGTCAGACCTACTTGTGCAAGGTGAGAAGTGGAGGATGGGAGTCCTGGAATAAGCCCCTAACCAACTTAACTTGCTCTTCTCTGGGAGCAAACATTCCCTGTGGGTCTCACCAAAGCATGTTAATTGGGATACTTCCAGAAAGAAGATGCAGCAGAGCCACCCCTTGGAGTTTGTGTACCTTGACATTAGGGGCAGGTAAAGTTTTTCTTGCTCCCTGGCTTCTCCTCATGAGGCTGAACCTTCCCTGGCTGCAATGTGATCCTTGGGCATGCCGGGAGCCTGCCAGGTTTTGGGCAGGGTGCTGAGTCAGAGCTCCAGCTGTAGTGGAGAAATCAGGAAAACCTTCTCGGAGATGGTGCCGCCTCTGCAGTGCTTTGTTGCAAATCAGAGGGCTTGGATTTGTGCAAGCCTCTGGTCTCCCAAGCAGTATAAACCCTAAACTTTCCAGTAGTTTTTGCTCAATGGGAGCTCTTGGAGTTTCCCTGTGGCTTTAGGGCACTTGAGTCTTGGTGGTGCAGACACTGTGCCATCAAAGGAGCTGGTGAGACTGGACCTGGCAGTGTCCTCAGGCTTGATGATGGAACCAGCCAAATCCTGGCAGCATGGACTGCTCCATGCCAAGCTCCTTGCACTGCTTGCCCAGGTATCCTTGAGCAGCAGTGTGCTCCTGGCACACGTGTTTTCCTTTTTTTTTTTGTTCCAGAATAGCCAAAAGACTTTCCTCTATCAGGTTTCCAGCATGTGGATCAGCTCTTTGTCCTTGGCTGTTTATGCCACGTCCAGGACTTGACTCCATTTCAGGCTCATGCATCTCAGGCCCCGCTACCCAATCTCTGTGGGCACAAGAGTGAGATGAGGCTGGACAGATACTGAGATTTGCAGAGCAAATTCTGCTGTTCTCTGCTGGCAGCCAGGGAAGTAAAACTCCAAACAGACTGAGCTTCCCAGAGAGCAGGTGGACCTCCGGCCAGAGGCTGATGGCTTTGTGCTCCTGCCAAGCCCTCCTAATGCCAAATTGAGATTTTCCTTTGGCTATTTGAAGTCTCTGACTCCATGTAACAGTGCTGGCAATGGCATCAGGGGACCTGATCAGGGTACTGCCCTTCTTAGAGGAGGTGAGACCCCTTCAGCATGTGAGTTAAGAAGGGGGAAGGTTCTGCCCTCTAAAAGGGCTCTAATGTGACTGCTGCAGTGTGATCTAGGCCTGGTGCAGGATATTGCCTTATTTGATGTTTTATCAGAGGTGTTCAGTGCAATGCTATAAATTCATTATATATTAATTATTATCATGTGCTGTTTGGCCTGTGGCTTGATTGAACTCACTTTGTGTTGGTATCCTGCAGTGTAAGAAAAAAAAAAAAATCAGCCTTTGTTTGGCCAGCACAGGCTACAGTGAAGGCACAGCCCCATGTGCATGTGACAGGCTGGTGCAGAGGTGTCGGGATGGTTTCTGCTGGAGATGGGCACTGGTGCAGTGCAGTGGGAAGAGCAGAGTGACAGTGACTGCACAGTCTGGAGTGTGGAGGGGGCTGTGACAGGAAATGGCAGCGCAGGAGAGCAGGCAGCAGGCTCTTGGCTGTACCTGAGGGGCAGCAGGCAGCTCTGGGCAGACCTAGGGCAGGCATGTCCTCAAAGGCAGCTGAACTTGGGATACATCTTTTCCACCTTCTTCTGACTGTGGTAAGACAGCTCAGTGTACCCTGCTGTCTCATACCTTGTGTCCTGGGCATCTTGCATTTTCTTCCTGCTAGGAATGCAAGAGCCAGATGGTTTTCTGTTCCTCCTCCCTCGGCTCAGTTGCAAACTGGAATGTGTGGGACTGCAGCCTCTTCCCTCTCCTGGTGCTGAGGGATGTGGTCCCTGTCCCCACCCATGCTACACCTTGGCCATGTCTCTGCAGTGCTCCTCCCTGGGAGTCTGGGTCCTGCTAGAAAACAGTGACATGGTTAACAAGGCTCCCTTCCTGCTTTTACAAGTTCTCTGTGAGCTCCCTGGGGGAAGCTGCTGTCTCCACAGGTGTACCTTCCATCTGTCAGCCAGTTTGTTGAAAGGATTTTGACAGGCAACTTTCCTCCGTAATCCTTAATAGCTTCGAATTTAAAATGTTTATGGCAAAGCTAATCCCACGAAACTCCCTGTAGTTTTAATAAATCTGTCCTCCAGCAAGACTGTTCTAGTGAGAGGAGGTAAATCTACTTCTTCCTGCAGTGATAAGTATCTGCAGACGTGGCTGTGGGGCAGCTTTAAATCACCTCACTTGGTCCTCACTTCAAAACTGGTATCTCTGCTCAGGGAGCACCTTGCTTAAAGCAAGATTTCATGTGGTGATCAATCTCCGCAACCCCTGTCAGGACAGAAAACTCTTGGAATCAGTGTGTCTCTTGTATGGCTGTTGAGGTTGGACTCCATTTACAGCTGGAAGAGAATAACTCAGGCTGAGATTTCTGGATGTTTCTAGTCCCAAATCCCTCACTCAAAGCAGGGCAGCTTAGGTGGGACAAGACGCCAGGTAACCTGATTGAGGTTTTGATATCTCCAAGGACAGACAATCCATGAGCTCTGGGGCAGGGGGACACCTTTGTTGTGCACCACTGTCTCCCAAAGATCTCTTTAACTCACAGAATCTTCATTGTGTGTTTGTGCAGGTGTCACTCAGAGGGAAGAACGAAGGGAGGCATTCTGTAAAACTGCAGAGTAGAGCCCTCAGAGCACCAGGCAGGCTGGAGGCAGCGTACAAATGTCTCACCACGGCTATTTGGGCACATTGTGGTCGGGCCCTGCCCGGCCCCACTGCAGAAAGCAGGATATCCCAGGGATCCCAGGGCCCTGTGGTTAAATAGTCACTGTTGTCCTGGCTGGGAGAGGGGGTGTGAGGGTTAACCTGGCACCGGGAGGTGCCGGATGGCCCGGGCATCGCTGCCCTGCTTACCTTGGGCGGGAACACTGGGAGCTGCCCTGGCACCCTGCCCTGTGCTCTTTGTCCTGTGCCGCTGGCGACTGCTGATAGTGCCAGGAGATCCTGCCCTCATTAATGTGACACCCATTTCCCTGGTCCCTCGGCCATCTCTTGCCCTGGAGCAGAAGCAGTTGTGCTGGTTTGCACAGGAAGACCCTCTTCTGTATGGAAAAGGGCTGTTGGCTGTTCCTGTGCCAGGCTCCAAAGCATCCTGTGGAGCAGCACAACAGCGGCCGTGGGAATGGAAGTTCTTCTTGCTGCCTTAAGAGGGAAAGGGCTAGAGGGGGTCTGATTAGAGACTCCGCTTGCTGTGGGGCAAAGTGAGGCTTAGCTGTATCCTGGTTTTGGGAGGAGACATTGGGCAGAGTATGGCTGAAGAGCTGCGGGAGGAGTGGATGTTCTGGAATGTGCAGGTCAAAATGGTGAGCAAGTCTGAGTCATTCCAGGCCACTCAAATGAGGTCCTGGGCTGGGCCGCCCTCCACCTCCCAGCAGGAGCCCTTGGCCTCCTGATCCCTGCCATAAATGTGGTTATCTGGGTCCAGAGCAAACCTTGTCCCCACAGATCCTTGTGAAAGTGACTCAGTATTTGCAGAAGCCTTTCACATCCAAACCATTACCTAATCCTTTACTGCTGTGAGGTGGCTCACAGGTTCCTGCTCTGCTGGCCTGATTCCTGGGTGGCTGTCCCCAGGGTGTGGATGTGGTGGGGTGATGCATCCCAGGGGAAAGGGGACAACGGCCATACCCAGGCTCAAAGTGCCACTTGGCAGCTGTAACCCCAGGGGAGCAGCCGTGTGGAGCTGCCGTTGTGTCCTGTCTGTTCCAAGGGCTTCTCGGGGGGTGGGAAGCTGGTGCAGTGCTTGGCCAAAGGTGCTGCCCCGGTGGCTCCAGCCAGTGATGGTGTTGTGGGAGCTGGAATGGGATTATTGTGTTACCAAGATGCTTCCTAAGTAACTGAGGGAGCTCTGTGCTCGTCATCTCCGTAATCCCTTTGGTTTTTTTGTGGCACATGAGGCAGATGATGGTGTGAGTTAACACTGTTAACCTCAAGTGAGGAAAATCCTATGTGGGGATTTCCCCCTCACCATGTGAGCTTTTAAGTCCTCATCTGTGCAGGTGCCTGAGGCAGTTGAAATTGTACCATCTCATAGATTCTTTGGGTGTTTCAGAAGTGTGCCCTGTGTTCATGGGACATGGGAAAGACGAACACCCCATAGCTCTGGTGGTGTTAATCCATGCAGGTAGCTCATAACCCTGGACCATCTCCTCCCTCTTGCTTTGACTGTCCCTCTCACATGCATCACAAAGCCTGACTCTCATCCTACTGGTGAAAGGCATCTCTTTCCTAGAAGATTTCTCTCATTGTGGAAAATGCTGATCTCTCAAATAAAACCCACCCCCTGCTCCTTCTGTTGTGGGACTGGACCATGGCGTGATTTCCCAGCTGGCTCCTGCTGGGGTGGGAGCAGATGCTGGATGACAGAGCAGGACTTTGCGAGCCAACTGCCACCTCCTGCCTTGCTCTAAAGATGCACAGGAACACCCAAAGGTGTGATGGGAATGTCAAACAACCGGGGGCTTAACCCAAGTGTCTCTTTTCTCTCCCCCTCTCTCCTTGCAGGTGACGGAGCTGAACGAGCCCCTGTCCAACGAAGAGAGGAACCTGTTGTCCGTCGCCTACAAGAACGTGGTGGGGGCGCGGCGCTCGTCCTGGCGAGTCATCAGCAGCATCGAGCAGAAGACTTCTGCCGATGGGAACGAGAAGAAGATTGAGATGGTCCGTGCCTACCGCGAGAAGATCGAGAAGGAGTTGGAA
Organism: Acanthiza pusilla; assembly: GCA_036630365.1. NCBI lineage: Eukaryota > Metazoa > Chordata > Aves > Passeriformes > Acanthizidae > Acanthiza > Acanthiza pusilla. Next base: position 5,435,396 of record JAXCHO010000048.1, read on the forward strand.
GCGGTGTGCCAGGATGTGCTGAGCCTGCTGGACAACTACCTGATCAAGAACTGCAGCGAGACGCAGTACGAGAGCAAAGTCTTCTACCTGAAGATGAAAGGGGACTATTACCGCTACCTGGCCGAGGTGGCCACCGGGGAGAAGAGGGCGACCGTGGTGGAGTCTTCGGAGAAGGCCTATAGCGAAGCCCATGAGATCAGCAAGGAGCACATGCAGCCCACCCACCCCATCCGGCTCGGGCTGGCGCTTAACTACTCGGTTTTCTACTACGAGATCCAGAACGCGCCGGAGCAGGCCTGCCACCTGGCCAAGACGGCCTTCGACGACGCCATTGCCGAGCTGGACACCCTCAACGAGGACTCCTACAAGGACTCAACGCTCATCATGCAGCTCCTCCGCGACAACCTAACGCTCTGGACGAGCGATCAGCAAGACGACGACGGCGGAGAAGGCAACAACTAGACCCCCCCGATGGACTGGCAGCCGCACGCTGATGCTAACTACTGCAGTCTTTATTTTTTTCCCACGAGTGGGGGGGGGTCCGGGGTGGGGGAGGGAAAGGGAGGGGACACCTTCCCAGGGAGGCCCCCCACAACCTGTCTTTGATTGCCTCGTTGACATTTTTGCCAAAACACCACTAGTGGAAGTCAGGCTGGCTGTGCTGGTATGGAATAGCAGCCTCACTGGCATATGGACTGTTCTGTAGATTATTAATACAAGTGGAGCTGTCTTTAATTTAACTTTATTGCTAGAAATAAAAAGGGTTTTAAGACGAATTTGCGTGGATGGAATGGCCCTCGTTTTTAAGGAAAGCAACGCAAAAATATTCAAAAAAACAACAAAAAAAACCAAAAAAAGAAAAAAAAAAGAAAAAAAAAAAGGGAGTTCTGTGGTTCCAGTAAGGCTTCGAGCGTTTGTTTCCGCAGCCCAGGTGCCGTGTGCCCGCACCACGTCGCGGGGCCTCTCTCTGCAGCGCTCTGCCTGCCAGGGCGCAGCTGCAAATCCCCAAATTGAGAAGGAATTAAAAATAAAACCAACAAAACTAAAGAATTTGGGGCTCGCAAAGCCCTGGGATTTAGGCCATCCAATTTTTTTTTCCTTTTTTTTTTTTTTCCCTTTGGTTGAGATATTTATTAGGGTAGCTTACAGTATTAACACTAAATTGCAGTTTACAGTATTTCTACATTACAGCCATATGACATCAAGCCTTTGATTGTCTGTTTTTCTTTCTTTTGCTAGTTCTTTTGGCTTGCCTTCCTGAGCAGTCCTCGCCTGTGGACTGGCTTTAGCTATTCTGTGTCACCCAAGGCAAGAAGACCGCCCGCCCGAGGAACATCAAAGCTGCTCTAGTTTTTTGGTCAACAGCTTAACAGGTGCTTGGCTAGCGGCTGTTTCAACTATTTTAAGTCCACAGCAAAAGGTTTAAGAACTTAATTAGACAAAGGGGGAAGTGTTTAAACTTAAAAATGCCACTTAAAATAAAAAATAATAATAAAAAAAAAATAAAAAAAGAGCATTCAGGTCTGTATGTCATGTACTGTGTTTGGTATTTCAAAAGACCATCCTGATTTAAGGTGCCACAGCTGCTTCCTCAGGGATTGCACTGCCATTTCACTCTGCCTGACTTTCTCCCACTGTACCATGAGGTTTGTCAGCAGATCTCCAGCACCCAGGCTCCCTTGTTTGTCACCAGGGAAGCCGGGTGTGTTTTCCTTTCTCCTGGGGAAGCTTGTGGTGTAATGAGTGAACTTCAGGAGCTTAGAAACTAATTTGGTAGAGAAATTCCTCAAGGGAAGAGCTACAATCATAGACATTTCTATCCACCATCGGGAGCCCAGGAACTTAGTTCTCTTCTTAGCAAAATCTTTTCCGAGTCTGTCTGATCCGGCCGGGGGTGGGAGTCGGGACATATGAGTTGCTTAGCAGGTAATACTTACCCCATTTTGAGTAAGTTTAGCTTTAATTTTGATTTTTTCCCATGGTTGTTGGAGGTTCACTGCTGTTCTCTGGCTCGCGGAGTGCTGCGCCCTGCAGCGCTTCCCCCAGCGCTGCGCAGTGAGGAGAAACCGCGCTCGTGCTTTAATTCCTTATTCTGATTCTGATGATTTTGGAACCAGGCTTTCACTGTCCCTTGCGAGAGTCAGCCCCACACGGCGTGTCCGTCGTGGTGTGGCACACACGGCACCGCCGCTCCGCTGCCGGGGGGCGCGGGGGGACGGACACCGCTCCAGCCCCTCCGGACCGCCCGGGAGCGCCCCGGTCCTGCCCCGGCGCGGCTTTCTTTTGGCCAGGGTTCCCCTGCTCCAAGTCTGGCCCAGGGAATTCAGGGCGCAGCCTCCCGCGGCGAGGGGCGTGCGGTGCCAGTGCGTGCCGGGACCGGGAGATGCTTTAGGCTTCTGACCTCCCTCTCATCGACCCCCGTGTCCCGTGAGCAGTGTTGTCCCAGCTGTATAATTTGGAAGTGATTTACTGGAATTACAAAACCTATCTTCTTTTTTTTTTTTTTTTTTTTCCAAATAATTACTACTCTTTTTGGCTTTTTGCTCTGGCTGCTTTAGGAAACTTATGCAGGAGAGATGGCACAAGAGGGCTAAAAACAGAGTGGGGGTCAGGGACTTGATTTTTAAGCAGCTTGAATGGTTTCTTTCATTTTTTAAGAGATGCACTTGCCTATGATACTGTCTCTCCAGTGAAATGATTACTGCTCCATTACTCTATTGATACAATATTGTGCATGCTAGTGTCGTATTTCTATACAGTAGCTTGAAATTTATTAACTTATACTGTAGATGTTATGTATTCCTATGACAAAATAGTCTTCAAAAATTTTTTAAAGTTTTTTAATTTATTTTTCTTTTTTTTTTTCGGGGGTAAAGTTTGCTCTACCAAATAGTGATCGTAACAAACTGATCTGTTATGGATGTTGCTATAGTGACATGCAATTATATATGATTTTGTTTTTAAAAAGGAAAAAAAAAAAAGCAAAAGAAAACACCAGTGTTAGCTTAATCTTAATGTCTGGTGTTCGTCATGGTGAAATTATAACTATTACAGTGTAGGAGAACAATGACTGTGTTCTTTGAATGAGCCTTTGTTTGTGCTTTTTGTCATGTTATGCAGTGAACTATTTTTAAGGTCTAATCAGTGATTATTTTTCCAACTCCGTGTTTCTGTAAGGAATTATTTCACACACGGACCATTCTTAGCAGTTTTTCCTCAGTGATGGAATATCATGAATGTGAGTCATTATGTAGCCGTCGTACATTGAGCAAATAAACTTACAGATCTGACGTCAGCGCTGCTTAATTGTTATCGCCTGTCTCGACTTTCTGGGGGGCTCCGTGGGCCGGGGGGGCTCGGGCATGGCCTGGCTTCTGCTCCTGGGGCCACCTCCCTTCCTCTGGTGCAGAGGATCCTCATCCCTGCGGATTCAGGGCTCACCAGGCTCCTCGGCGGGGCAGAGGCGAGTGCCCTGTGGGGCAGTGGGAGCCGTGGGGAGGGTCCCGTGGGGTCAGGAGTGGGTGGGTGGGTGCTTCCCCCCCTCTGTCCTTCCCCACCTCCCTCCCTTCCCCTGCTTTTCCGCTCGCAGCCACACGCGCGGTGACTCACGCTGTAAAAATACTCTCCTCCCCGGGAAACTATAAACAGAAAATGCGCCTTGGCTCACGCGCCCTGCGAGGGATCCGGGGGTGCGGGACCGACACCCCCGGGAAGGGGCCGGGGCAGGGAGGGGCTGGGGGCTCGCCGAGCACCCCCACACAGAGAGGGACACCCCGAGCCCCATCCCAGCGCCGTGGTGCTCCGACAGCCTCCACCTGCCTCTCGGGTGGCGTTTTGGGAAGAAGTCACCGTGGTGTGGCCACAGGAGAAGGGAGGGGGCCGGGGATGCTCTTTAGGGAGCTTGTCCCCATTACACTTGGGCTGGAAAAGCCTCACACCCCAGACACACACACATTGGGATCCCCCAGTCACAGGCGTAACCCCCAGCAGCAGGAATTGATCCCCAGGATCAGGAATTGATCCCCAGGATCAGGAATTGATCCCCAGGATCAGGAATTGATCTGAGACCTGCCAAACTCATCACACCCGAGGCTGCTGGGGCAGAGGGGATGGGGGGCAGGGGCTCAGGGGGCACGTGGAGCCCCCCGAGCTCGGAGAGGAGCCTCGCAGCTGCAGGATTCCTCCCAGGTCACCGTCTGCCTGTGGGATGACTCAGGGGGGATTAGTGGGATTTGTCGGAGCGGGGAACATTAGGGAACATCGAAGCCGTGGGCCTGACCTCGGCCATGTAGGGCCAGTCCTGCCCAGAGGCCATGGGGGGCACAGGGGACACGGGGCCAGCCGGGGCCAAATGGCACCAGGACCTCTTCAGTCCCCCAGCTGGGCTGCAGCCCCCGAGCTGAACCCCCAACCCAGCCCCTCAGACTATGGGGTGGAAGGAAGGGGGGGCACTGGGGGCCAGGGCTGGGGCTCAAGGGGCTGCACTGCTGGGGGGGCCTCTTGCCCATGATGCCCTGTTTGCCCTCTGACCCAACGGGGTGGGGGGAGGGTGCTTGTTTTTCTGAGATGCAGCATCCCAGGATGGTGACCCTGGGCTGTGGAGACCCCAAATGTTCTGATGTTCGCAGGCAGAGCGTGGGGGAGCAGGGATGGGGACACTCATGGTGCTGAGACCTGGGATTTGAGGGACCTGGGATGTAGGAGACCTGGGTTGTGGAAAGCTGGGATGCTGATCCTGGGATGTTGGAGTCCTGGCATGTGAACCCAGAGATGATGGAGAGCTGGGGTGTGAAGTCCCCAAGGATGCTGGAGGCTGGGACAGGAAGAGCTGAGATGTAGAAGACCCAGATGTGAGATATCCAGGACAGGGAGACTCAAGGTGTGAACACCTGGGACACTGACCCCACTGATCCCAGGATGCTGAGCCCAGGTTGTAGACTTGGGATGAGAAGACCTGGGATGTGGAGCTCTGGGATGTGGAGCTCTGTGCTGCAGACCCCACGCGCTGAGCAGGGCTTGGGGACCCTCCTGCTGGCCCCTCTGGCCTCAGGCAGCCCCACCCCGGTGCCCTGATCCCGGTGCAACTCCCACCAGGAATGGCACAGCCGAAGTGCCGGGGATGGACACGGCACACGGACAGGTTTCTTTCACCAGCTTTTATTTCAGCTGATTCTGTCAGTTCCTTCACATTTATTCAAGGCACTCAGTGGCAGGGCGAGTACAAAATCAACAGTAAAAAGGGGGTGGGTGTGAGAGGGCAGCTGGGGGCGGGGGGGCAGCAGCGGCTTCTCCTCCTCCTCCTCCTCCTCCTCGGCGCCGCCTACTTCTTGGCCGGCTCCTTGGCTTGGCTCTCCACGGTGACGGGGATGGTGATTTCGGCAGACTGGATGGCAGGTTTGGGCAGGGGGGCCTCCACCGTCAGCATTCCATCGGGAGACAGTGAGGAACGCACAGCCGTGGCTTCCACACCGGGAGGAAGGCTGGGAGGGGAGGGGAGGAGTCAGGGCTGCAGCACCCACCCAGGGGATGCAGTGCTCAGCCCCAAATTTCTGCCTCTTCCACTCCCCGTTTGGGCGAGCAGAATTCCCAGTCTTGCCAAAGGGCTTGGAGGGGGGTGGATGGGTGGGAAAAGAACCCCAAAGACATTAGAGGGCTGCATCAGGTGCCTCCTGTCCTCCCAGGTACTTACGTGTATTTTCGGGTGAAGCACCTGGAGATGAAGCCGTGCTCATCCTGCTTCTCCTCGTGTTTGCCTGGAAGGAGACAGAACCCCGCGGTGGTTGGAAGGGGCCGGCAGGGTGAGAGCCTTCCTGCCCCACCCCAGCACTTGAGAGGGGCTGATTCTGCCCATCCTGGGGTTTTTTTTTGCCATAATATCAGCCTGGAGCAACTTGGGGGGGCAGGGGCTATGAAGCCACTCTGGGTGCATCCCCCAAATTCAAGCAGAGCAAAGTGCAGTGCCAGGAGCTGGCGGTGGCCAAAGGGGCCCAACAGTGGCCAGCTGGCCCCACAGCTTGGCAGGGCTGGAGACTGAGCATCCCTCTCTCCCTGGGGCTGCACCCCGAATTCCTCTGGCTGGGGAATTGCCCCCATTCCGTGTGGGCCCCCCTCACCCAGCAGGAGCACATCCTGGCCTTGTGCCACAGGTCTGGGCTTTGTCACAGCACCCAGGGTGCTGTGAGGGAGCAGGGGCTGCGGGGCTGGTGACACCCCACATCAGCCCTGGGTCCTTCTGGGGCTCCAGCCAGGGGGTCCCTCCCTGTGTGCTCTGGGGCAGCAGCGAGGGGTCAATATATGGGGCTGGGGGGGCCTCTGCACCCAAATACACCCCGAGACTGAGCTGTAGTGCTGGGCCTTCCTCTGTGCCTTGATTTTCCCTTTTTCCTCTCCTCTCCGCCATCTCCTTCTGCTTTTCTTTCCCTCTCTTCCCATCCCTTACTCCACCCTTCTTCCCCCAGCAAGCTCCAGGGGGACAGCTCCCCCATCCCAGAACACCCCCAGAGCCCCACCAGCACCCACCGGTTATCTCCACGATATTATCCTTGGTCTTGACCACCAGCTCCTCAGGTGCAAAGTGGTTGACATCCAGGGTGACCTTCCAGCTGTCGGCGGTCTGGCGGATCTCGGAGATGCCGCTGCTGAGCTGGCGGCTCAGCGCCTGGCCGAAGGGCGAGCCGGCCGCGGGCATCAGGGCACTCTCCCGGGGCAGCAGGCGGAAATATCCCGGCCAGGCGCTGCCGCTCGGCCACTTGTACCAATCCTCGGGGATGTGCGGCATCCCGAAGGACTGGTCGAAGAGGCGGCTGCCATGGTACCAGTCGCGGAACGGGTCCCAGCTGGGGCTGCGCAGGAAGGTGAAGGGGACGCGGCGCTCGGCCATGGCGTGCGGGGCTGCCGGGGGGGCGGGCGGTGGTGCCTTATGAAGAGGGCCGGGGGTTATTTTTAGCCGGGCCGCTCAGCTGGCTATTAATGGAAATTGCGGCAGCCCCGGGGAAGGGACGAGAAACTTTCCCCGGGGTTGGGGCGGCCACACGCAGCCGCAGTGGGTGGGTGGCGAGGGGAGGGGAGGGGGCTGGCAGGCTCCAGGGCCCCCCCTGCCAGGGAAATGTCCATCCGCCTTTCGTCGCGAGAGGCTTGGCCTGCTTGGGAATGATGGATGGCCCTTGGAGCGGCTCCCGGCCTCTCCCGCCTGCCTGCCCGGAAAACAATCCGCAGGATGCGCTCCGTGGCAGCGTGAGAAGGGGGCTGGGGCCGGGCCAGCCTCGGGAACGGCGGGATGAGTCAGGGGAGGAGGCCGGGAGTGGCCCTGCACTGCGTCACCGCCGGCCAGAAGGTTCCAGAGCCCCCCAGCTTCTGGTCACCCTCCGGCCAGAAGGTTCCAGAGTTCCCCAGCTTCTGATCACTCACTGGCCAGAAGGTTCTGGAGTCCCTGAACTCCTGGAGTCCCCCAGTTTCTGGTCACTCACCGGCCAGAAGGTTCTGGTGTCCCTCAGCTCCCAGTCACCCACCGGCCAGAAGGTTCTGGTGTCCCTCAGCTCCCAGTCACCCACCAGCCAGAAGGTTCTGGAGCCCCCCTGCCCCCGGCACACCAGTGGCCCCAGGGTTTGGTGTGGTGGTGGGGAGCCCCCAACACCAAGTTGGGGTGAGGCTGCTCCAGTCCCCATGGAGCCCCACAGGGCTGGTGAGGGTCTTGGGGGCCAATGGGACTTGTCGGGGGTGGTGGGGGCTCACCGGACCTGATGGGGGCCAGTGGGGACCAGGGTGGTGGGGCTGGGTGGGAGCAGGAGGGCTGATAGTGGTAATGGGGTCAGGGGGGCTCTAGGGGGCCAGGGATGTTGGAAATGATGCAGCTTTTAAAATGTTTAATTTTGGTCATGGGTTTTTTCATCTTTGCCCAGGGGGAAGGGAATTGAAGTTTCTTTTCAAAGGATTCAGTTCACTGGGCGAGGCCTGATGAGTTTAACACCTACACAGATCAGAAGATACACAGGAAATAATGACCTTTAATGACCATTACCCCTGAATATCATTCCCTCGTGTGTCGGAGGCACCTACTCTGGGAAAGGATCGATAAGGGAGTGAAGAATGAGGACCTAAATAGCACTGGAGGTGAAGGGATCAATAACCAATAGGAAATCAAATACTAAGAATTGTGCAACTTGGGACCAATGAACATTAAACCAGTGAATTTCTCTGGGTTTTGTCTGTGTAAGTGTGTGAAAAATCTAATAAAGAGCCATGTGATGGAATGATTTTTCACTGCACAGCCCAGGCAATGTGTGGATGAAATTATTTCTGTTGCACATCCTGGCCAGAACAACATCCTGACCAGAATAAAGGAATGCCTTGATTCTCTAAAAGATGTCGTTGGAGAGTTTTTGTTTTTCCCACAGTTTTGGTGGCAGGGGGTCTGGAGGGGACTCAGGGTGCTAGAAGGGCCTGGGGGGGTGGAAGGGGCAGCACCCCCTCCTCCAAATGAGTCTCTCCACACCCCTGGCACCCAGGAAGGGATTCCCATCTGGGGCCAGACCCCAAGCTCCCATCCTGGGAAAAGGCTGTTTTCCAGCCCAGCGAGCCTGGCAGTTCTGGGACCCCCTCACCTCTGCCCTGTTCCCTCTGCCCCCAGATTTGCCTTGCAGAAGACGGGAGGTGGGTGGCAGCTGAGCCCTGACACACTCTGTGCATCGATGACCTCCGGGAGTGTGGGGGGGATGCTGCAGCAGGGAATTTGGGGCTGTCCCTTGCCTGGGGCAGACCCCAGGGCTGACTCTGGAATGGCAGCGAGGGGGAAGGGGCTGCAGGGAGCTGAGGCGTGTGGGGCTGGGGGCTGCATCCTGCGGGGGCTGGGGGGCAAGCAGGGGAAGAGGGGCGCTGCGGAGGGGAGGGATGTGGGAGGGATGCAGGGAAATGGAGGGGATGCAGGGAAGGATGCAGAGGAAGATGCAGGGAGGGATGCTGGGAGGGAGGGGAGGGATCAGAGGAGGGATGCAGGGAGGAATGGAAGGGCTGCAGGTGGGAATGCAGGAAGGGATGCAGGGAAATGAGAGGGATACAGGCAGGAATGCAGGGAGGAGCAGGGAAGGATGGGAGGGATCAGCAGAGGGATGCGGGTGGTAGGAATGGATGGAAGAGCTGCAGGCAAATGGGACGGATGCAGGGAGGGATGCCGGGATATGGGAGGGGAGGGATGCAGGGATGCAGGAAGGGGTGCAGACAGGATGGATGGGAGCTGGCAGGCCAAAGGGGGGGATGCAGGGAAGGATGCAGGGAGCCAGGAGGACGGCAGGGAGACAGGGAGAATGTAGAGGGAGGTGTTCCCAGAGGGTTCCCCCGCCCCACGCAGGATCCTCGAGGGGATCAGACACAAACTCCCGGTGCTGCTCCACACGGAGTCAGAGGGAAGAGCAGGATGGACCCGCAGGGAGCTGGATGGAGGGAGCAGGACAACCCTGCAGTGCTCCCAGCAGGAAGAAACCTCTCAGTGCCCGGCAGAGTAATTTACAATATATACTGTATATTTATTATAATTGCACCAGCTCACGGCATCTACAGCTGTACTCACAACCCAGAGAGAGAGCGCACGCGCGACAGGAAAATACTGAAGTATTTCTACAGAGTATTTGTTCCAGTTGGCTCCCTCCGCGGCAGGAGACAGAGACTGTAAAAGAGGAAGACTGGAATTTTTCCCTGATGTGCTGGCTGGTCCGCGGCGCCGCTGCAGTCGGGTCTCGGGTTTTTGGGAGCCGCGGCCCCACAGGGGCTGCAGGGCTGGGGCTGCGGCCACTGGGGAAATCCCCCGCTGCTGGCTTGGGTTTGGATGATCTCAGGGGATTCCCCCATATCCCAGCAGGGTTGGGGGGTCCAGTGGCCAGTCTGAGCTTCCCATGGGGTGATGTGGGGGACGGGGGCTGTGGGGCAGCAGCTGGAATTGCTGGGATGGTTTTCAGAGCGCGTGGCTCAGGGTTGGTAGGGATGCCGGGGGAACTCATGTCCTTCATCTCCCCAGGCTCCAGGAGAGCAGGACCCTTTGTCTCCTCCCGCCACCGTCACATCCAGAGCTGCCACCCTGCCTGGGGCTGGAATGTGGGGACAAGTTTGTGCCATAAGTGTGTCCCCTCCTTACCTGTTCACCCCATTTCTAACAGCTCTGCTCGTTCAGGCTGGTGGCTTTGCCAGCAGATGGGTGGGACACCCAGGGGCTGGCACCCATCACCGCCCAGCTCTTGGGATTTTCCTCCAAGGCTGGTGACACCTCAGCCTCTGGCCGAGCCTGGTCCCTCCACATGCCAGGTTTGGGAGGTTGACCCCAAAGTGCCCCTTTGCTCCCATCTCTGCCCTCCAGGAACCTCTGGTTCATCAGGCCACAGCTAACGAGGCTGTCTCATTACAGCTGAGCAGGACTCCAAAGGATCCTCCGGATCCCGGCTGGCTGGAAACCAGCGCCGAGCGGGACGGCCAAAGCCTGGCTTTGCATCCAGGGGCAGAGGGTTAATCCGGGCAGCTGCTCTCCCACCCAGGGAGGCTCATCCCCATTGTCCTGCTCCAGCCGGCCGGAAAATGCGGGGCCACGAGGATTAAACACCAACCACCCCGGGGGGCCAGGCCAGGACTATCCTCAGTGCCCGGGGGGCTTTTTTTTTTTTTTTTTTTTTTTTGGGAAATCAGCAAAATCCTGCAATAGCGGGGCCGCGGGCTAGGCCCGGGACCCTCCTGCCTCTCTCTTTCCGTAATTCAGTTAAAAAAGCAGCCACTTTTCCCCAGAGCAGGAGGGGATGGGGGCTGCGAGCCCAGAGGGGGGATAGGCCATGCCGAAGCCAGGGGATGGCTGGATGCAAACCCCCTGCCCAGCCCTAGGCCCTGCGGCTCCCTCCTCCCGGGGGTGACAGCTCGGTCCCCCCCGACCTGGGTGGGGTGTGTGGGTGCCAGGGCTGGCCCCTGAGCTGGGACGAGCAGCGTTTTTCCCCTGGATCTCCTCCCTTGGGAAGAGACTTGTGGGTGCTGCCAGCTTTGTTCTTCCATGGCTCGGCATGTGCTCAGGTCTGGGGGGACCCTAGAAGGTTTTGTGGTGCCTCTGTCCCCCATGACACCCTGGGGACAACTTTGCTGGGGGAACAGGGTCTTGCTCACCTCTGGCTGGCATCACACCCTCCAGCTGAGCCTGCACCACCCCCGCCCACCTCCCCGGGATACTCTTGTGCTAAAAAACAGTCAAACCAACCCAAAAAAGCACAGGGGGTCCCAGGGGTGTCCCCAGCCACCCCCACCCACTGGCCCCAAGGTCTCTGCAGAGCATTTGTTCCCTCGCTCTGTGCTCGCCCACCCCACCCCGCCCCACCCCGGCACTCGCAGAAATAAGAAGATATCCTCCCCTTCCCCATCCCGACCCCCAAAACACCCCGGAGCGGGGGGAACCGCCCCTCCCGGGGCGTTGCAAGGACCCATTTGAGTTCCCGTCCGTGCTTTCCCCGGCTGCCAGGCCCATTCCTTAGCATTCCCCGGCTCCTTTCCACCTCCCCGGTGGTCCCGTCCCTTCTGGGGGCGCAGGTGGCATGGAGGGGGCAGAGCTGGGCTGTCGGGGGGCTGCGGCCGGGTGCCGGGGGGGCTCAGAAGCCGGCGCTCTCCGAGCTGCTGCGGCTGTTGTAGCTGGGGCTGCGGCTGGGGCTGCGGGAGCGGCTGGGGGGGCTGCGAGTCCGGCTGCGGCTGCGGCTGGAGCTGTAGCTGTCGTAGCTGCGGCTGCGGCTCCGGCTGTACGAGTAGGTGCTCAGCGAGCTGGACGACGAGGGGCTGGGCCGGTAGTAGGGGATGGGACGCTTGCGAGCGCTGCAAATGGAAAAGGGAAACTGAGTCAGGCCCCCGGCGGCCGCTCGGGGAAGGGGGTCCGGCGCTGGACCCCCGGCACGGCCAAGCATCCACCCAGGGCAGCCAAGCGTCAGACCGGGGGTGGCAGGATGCGGCCACCCGGCATCGCCTCCCCTTCCATCCATCCCTCTCCTCCTCCCCAGCCCCCTCCCCCGGGGTGTTAGTCCTGGATTAGGCAGCGTCGAGGGCAGAAAGTGAGCAGGTTAATGTGGCTTTTGTGTTTCCCAGACACCAAAGATTGAAAGCTGCTGAAAAAGAGACGTTTGGGATTAGCGGGAGGCGAGCTGCGGCCCGCCGGCGCCTGAGGATGAGGAGGGACACGGGGAGCACGGGGGCGGTGCGGTGGGGGGACACAGGGGGCAGCGACATCAGGAGTCGGCCCCTTGTCCCTTCTCCCAGCCTGTGTTAGTGGGACCGGAGAGTGGCTGAGTGCCGAGGGCATCCTAAGGTGTGAGGAGACACAGAGGGGTCCAGGAGGAAGAGGAAGAGGAGGAGGAGGAGGAAGGGGGAAGGTTACCCTGGGAGCCAGGCTGGCGGCGATGCTCTCCGAGAGGGACCTTGGGATGAAATGGAAAAGGAGAAGTTGGCATCACTGAGGTAGGACCGCATGGTGGAGGGCAATGATGGGAACTGGGGACAGGGCGGGAGGGCGAGGAAAAGCCCTGGGGCTTCTGGCTGAGCTGTGGGGCAGGCAAGGGCTGCTGGGGGTGTTTCCCTGGCCGCCCCCTCCCCACAGCATCCTCTGCTCCTCCTGAACCCCGAGCAGAGCTGGGTCTGCCATCCTCAGCCATCCCAGGGATGGTGACAGCGATGGGGTGGACAATCCTCACAGTATTATATTTTCCCCAGCCCTGCCACCTCCCTGGGGACATCCTGGTAAAACCCGGATGGAGCAGGAGGAATGGAAAACCAGCCAGTGGCACCTGGGCTGGGCTGAGAGCAGTTTTCTCAGCCCATGTTCTTTCCAGGGCATCCATCAGAGAGAGCTGCGGGGAGCTCTAACCCGTGGCCTCTGCAGTGTTCCTCCTGTCCTTTCTCCTGTCCTCCCTCCTGACAACTCCAGTCCAGCCCAGGCAAAACAAAATCCCTCCCACAGCGAGGCAGAGCTGATTTCTGAAAATCCAGCCCCCCCTGATCTCCCAGCTGATAGCGGGAGAGACAAATAGGTCAAGAAGGAGGTAATCTCGGCTCGGCACGGCCCCGCCGCCAGCACTGCATCTTAACGAGGTGCTACATATGCACACAGTGTTTCGTCTGGCACGAAATATTGCCTGTCTTACAGCTCAGGATCCTGAGGCAATAGGATCCCAAGGAGGAGAAACCAGCTTTTGGAGGGCAGGAGAGACGTGATTGCGGACGTGCGTATTGCTGGAATATGCACAGGCGGATTAAAATTAATTCCTGTTTTCATGCCTCGAAATAGGAAGAGATCAGAAGGTCACAGTATTGGAGGCAGTCTGGTTATCCATCTGTCTGGGCCAGCTGATTCACCCTCAGGGTTATCTATCCATCCGCAGGGCTGCTTTCGTCCATCCGTCTGTCCATCCATCCATCTGTACATCTGTCCATCCATTCATCTATCCATCCACTCACTCATTCACCCATCCATTCATCCGTCCATTCATCCATGTGTACATCAGTCCATCCATGTATCCATGCATGCATGCTTTTATCCACTCATCCATCCATCCATCCATCCATCCATCCATCCATCCATCCATCCATCCATCCATTTCTCTACATCAGTTGATCAATCCATCCATCCATCCATCCGTCCATCCGTCCATCCATCTATCCATCCGTCCATCCATCTATCCATCCGTCCATCCATCCATCCATCCATCCATCCATCCATCCATCCATCCACCCATCCATCCATCCATCCATCCATCCATCCATCCATCCATCCATCATCCATCCATCCACCCATCCATCCATCCACCCCCTACCCACCCACGGACCCTTTGGGGTCAGCTGACAGCAGAGCTTAGCCCCAGGACGTGCCAGTGGCCGTGGCAGAGCCTTTGTCGCATGCCGGGACCCACCTGGTGATCCTCCTGGGCTCCATGAAGCTGGGGGAGTCACGTCTCCGCTTCCTGATGGGGGAGTAGCTCCTGGAGCGGCGCCGGGCGCGGGCGGGGTCGGGATCACCATGACGTGTTCGGGGCTCGTTGTCCTTCTCTCTACATCCCGAGGAGGAGGAAGAGGAGGGTCAGGGAGTGGGCTGGGGTCCCGGGTGGGACGTAGGGACACCGCGGGTGCCAGCAGTTCCCTGCACGGGTGACACTCCCAGCTGGGCCTGGCGTTTCCAGTGTGACCAACAATGACTTGTGACCCCTCCCCAAGCCCAGGGCAGCTGGGACCACCCTGAGCCGCGATGCCCTCTGAGCCCACCGCTGGCCCCGTGGTGTCCCCGCTGCCCCTGTCCCCCCAGGCCTGACCTGCTGGCTGGCTTTTTGGGCGAGGGCGAGCGGGAGCGGCTGCGCCCTGCTCTCTTCTCCCGGGAGCGGGAGCGGGACTTGGAGAGGGAGCCGCTGGAGCTCCAGGAGCTGCTGCGCTGGCCGGGGCTGGGGGACGGGCTCTTCCTCCGCTCCGAGGCGTGCCGGGAGTGCTTGGCTGACGACTCCGAGCTGCTGTTGGGCCGGCCCCGGTGGTGCCGCTCCTTCACCCTGTGAAGGCAAATCCCAGCACCGCCTCGCACCTCGTCCTGGCTGGCAGGGTGTCCCCACGGGAGCCAGGGACTCCAGGTTCCCATAGGGAACACCTGCATGACGCCAGTTTTTGGCTGGGCTACATCCCCGATTATAAAGCACAGGGCTTTCACCCGCTTGGGATCCTGCACCCATGCTGCCATCCAGGCACTGCCCTTCGCATTGGGGTAATCCCTTGCAGGGGTGACCCTTCCCAGAGTGTGCCAGCATTGACTCACTGTGGCTCTTCCCTACCCTCATCCCTATCCCCAACTTCCCTATCAGCATCCCCGTGTCTGTCCCCACCTCCATTCCCATCGCCAACTCAACCTCATTGCCATCCCCGTGGCTGTCCCCATCCCCATTCCCATCGCCAACTCAACCTCATTGCCATCCCCGTGGCTGTCCCCAACCCTGTCCCCTTCCCATCCCTATTCCCACTCCCGTCCCTCGAGCATCCCAACCCAGCCCTGCTCCCCAGAGCTTTGCCTGGATGGATTCAAGGCTCCCGCAAGGGACTGCACCCCAAACATCCCAGCCCAGCTCCCATATCCTGGCAGGGATGACAGTCCCCATCCCGGGGACTCCCTTACTTCTTGCCGTGGGCGCCGTGGTTCCTGTCGGGGCCGACCGGCGGGTGGTACGGGTGGGAGCCGGCCGAGCCCTCCGAGTCGCTGCTGTAGCCGGCGGGGCTGAGCGGCGGCGGCGGCGGCTCCCGCGGGGCCGGGGGCCGCCCCTTGCTCTGGCCGCGGTGTCGGGACGGCGGCGAGGCACTGCGGGAGCGATGCCGGTGGCCGTGCTTGGCCCGCTCCGGCGTGGGCGACCGGGGGCTGCGGGCGCCGTGTCGGCCCCCCCGGGTGCGGGGGGACGGCGGCTCCGTCCTGCCGTGAGCCCGCGGAGAGGGGGACGCCGAGGCCGGCCTCTGGCAGGGGGGAGAGAGAGAGAGAAGGAGGGAGAGGTGGAAGGGGGGAAGAAGACAAGAAAGAAGGAGAAAGGGGATTTTAACGGGGGGCGCCGGGCCGGGGGCGCAGATCACAACGTCAATGCACATCGCATAAGGCAGGCTACACAGACGCTACTCTGCACCTTCCTCTCGCCCTCAACAACGTGGGTCATGCAAACCTCCGCATGCAAAACGCCAAAAAAATAGAACTCAACTTAAATCGTAATAAAAACCCAAAGGAAGGGGTGGGATGGGAGGAAAATAAATAAATCCAAGAAAGCCCCAAGTCGTCGGGGAGGGAGAGCTCGAAGGGAAAGAAACAACCCCCCCAAAAAACACCTGGAGAGGGGATAAAGCAAACCCTGGTGCCCACCCGCCCCGACCAAGACAGGGGAAGGGAAAAAGGGGTAAAACCCAAACGAAGGGAGGAAAATGGGTGGGGGGGAAAGGAAAAGATGAGAGGAGGGAAGGTGGGGCAGTGGGGGAGAGTAAATCAGATTGAGCCGAGGGGAAGGGGTCGAACCAAAGAGGGCTGGAGGTGACGGGGTCTGCTCACACAGAGGCATGCACATATATAGAGATATATGTTCCGATACGTGTAGTTTTTATCGATAGTACGGCTTTCGGCTTAAAACAAATCCAGAAACGAGGAAAAAACGGCACAGAGCGACAATGGAGGGCAAGGCAGGGGAGGGGGCCAGGGGGCGAGAAGGCATAAAAGAAACCAACAAAAAAGAAAGAAGAAAAACCATCCAAATCAAATCAAACTAAAAAAATTGAAATTAATAAATAAAAAACAAAGCAAAACTTCACAAATGTCCTCGTTACTGAGATAAACGAATGGCTCTTCCTGGGACACGCATTGAGCTGTTAGCTGTGACTCTGCAGGGAACTGCTAAGTCCTCATCAGCACTCAACACAGACTTTGCTTTCTGCTTCCTTTTTTTTTAAATTTTTTTCCATTATATGCTTTTTTTTTTTTTTAAGTCCCTCTTGGTTAACATCCACTTACCAAAAAAGTGGCATTTCCTCCTTTAGTAGGTAAGGTATGAAGAGAAGGGAAAAGCGGGGCAATATAAGTGCATCATTAGATTCACAAAAATGCAAGAGAGAAAGAAAGAGCGAGAGAAGGAGGAGAGATAGAGACAGAGCCAGAGAGAGGAGAAATAAAACAAACCAACTCACTTCTCCTACAGGGAGGGGAAACCTTGGGCCACCACCGTGGCCAAGCCCTGAGCCAGACTCTCACCAAGACCTCAGGGGATTTTGCCCGGCCCTGAGGCTCCCAAATATCTGAGATCCTCCAAACCACAAACGCTGCCTAGGTGTTTCCCCCACCTTTGCAAACACCACTGGACCAAAAGGATGGGTGGAAATGGCTCTGGCAACATCAGCCCTGACCAAGCCATCAAACCCTGGCTCAGGGGGATTTGGGGTCTCCTTCCCCCTGGCCACAGCTCAGTGGAGGTCCCTGAGTGTCCCTGGAAGGGTGAATCCTGCACAGGGCATCGCTGAGTCCAGCTGAGGAGATCAAAGGGGGTTCAGGGATATTGGGATGGTGCCATGATTGTGCCACCACACTCCGGGCTGGTGACCCCAATTCCTGGCCATCCCCTTGCCCTGAATACACCTGGTCAGTGAATCCTTGAGGTTGAGGTTCTCTCCCCCCATCCCACTGTGTTCTAAATGCCACTTTTCTCCCTCAAAAAAGAAGGGGCAGGGAAAATGGTTGGCATTCTGGAGACCACCACAAAGCTGCTGCAGAAGGGTTGCGAGGCTTCGGGGTCCCCGAGCATCCCAGACTGCTCCACACCCCATCACCTCGTTGTCCCCATGGATAAACCAACCCCTCCAGCTCCACAGTGCTGGAGCCAAAATGGGGAGATTCGGGGTTTTGATTAAAAATCTGTTGCTGTTGCAATGGCTGCAGCGAGGGGGAGGCTGGCAGTGATGATCAGCCCTGCCAGGTCACCCTGCAAGTCCTGGGGACATGGATCTGCTCCAGGGGGATGCAGCAGCCCTGGAATGGGGGATCAGTGGAGCCCATGCCCAGCCCCACATCCCAGGAGAGGAACACAAAAGCAGAGAAGATGATGAAGAAGAAGAGGACGATGAAGAGAGAAAGAGAGGCATTTCCTCTTTCCCAGGGTGGCATTTTGGCGCTGGCTGGCCATGCCATGGGCTCACACTGCGGGATGCAGGGTTCCCACCCAAACCCTGGAGCCTCCTGCCCAGGCCACAAAGGTAAAAGCATCCCAAATAAACCCAAACTGGCAAAGATCCGGCCTGAAAGGGAAAGCACACACTGGGCACTTGTGGAGTTGGGATAGCCAGGGCTGGAACGCTGCCCCTCACAGACTGGGATGCCCTGGACCTGCATCTCTCTGGGAAGGAAAATTTAAACCTTTCCCCACTGCAGCCTCCCTCAGTATTTTCCCTGAGTTGGGTTTTTTGACCCACAAAGAGAGGCTAAACCCACACATCTCCCCAGATTTCTCATTTCTCGCCCCATTCATCCCCCCCAAAAGCCCCTGTGCCCACTTCTACCCTTGGCCACTGCCCCTATTTCTCCCTAATTATATTCGCCTTCATTACCCAGACACTAATGGGGGATTTCAAGGGAACAGCCGTGCTCGGCCCCTGAATGGAAACGAACACAAATTCGGAGGGCTGGAAGACACAGAAATGCATTCTACCAACAGCACGAGGAGACGGGGAAGAGAAAAAGGGGGAAGAAAGAAAAAAATATTACGTGGACAGGGCAAAAAAAAAAAAAAAAAAAAAGAACGTAAGAGAAGAGCATGGCTTTGCAGCTAACTGGGGAAAACCATACAAATTAAAAAAAAATATATATATAGCCACCAAAAAGAGACAAAATGAAAGAGAGACAGAGAAGGAAAGTGAGAAAGAAAGAGAAAGTCAGAAAGAAAGAGAAAATAACATTAAATCAAGCTACGGTGCTTTTCAACAGGCTCATCTGCAGAAGTGAACGTGCAGAGGTGGACAAAATACCTACCTTTGGAATTGGCAGTGACAGGAATGCAATAATAAAAAAAGAAAACAATAATCTCCACATTTGGAGGGCAGAATGGGAAAAAGACAAGGACTCTTTAGTACGGCGATCCAGACCCCTCGGCTAATCCCGTTTGCTTTGCTTAGAATTTTTAAAATTATTTTAAAAATTGGTCTCTTTAGCTTCTAATTTTTATTATATTTTTTAAATTTTTTTTTTGTTTGTTTTTCAGTGGAAAGGCTGCGGCCGGCCGCCGAGCGGGGTGGCCGCGGGGGGGTGGCTGGCTGGTGTCTGTAACCCGATCAGGCTGCGGTTCAGTCTTAAAAAGTCACTCTATAACATGGCAAAGTCCCGGAAAACATGCAGGGAAGGCGATGGATGGAGGTGGGACACGGCGAGGGACGTTGGGTTGTGTTGGCCCAAAGAAAACAGGAGAGAGAGAGGGGCTGGAGGGTGCGTGTGGGCAAGGAGGAGGAGGAGGAGAGACCCAGGAGGAAGGCTGGGAAGGCAGCAGGGATGGATGGAGACAGGACTGGGTATTTAAAAGGGAAGGCAACGCCACGCAGCGCCCCGGGGCACCCCTGGCTCCCGGCGGCTCTGGGGGTGCTGGGGTGGGCACGGTTCACCCAGGGACGGGCTGAGCCCCGAGTTTTGGGGGGTCTGCAGGAGGTGGGGAGGGGGCTGGGTGCCGGGGATGCTCAGCACCCATCCTGTCGGGATGCAGGGTGCGGGGTGACCGCAGGGTGCTTGGATTACCCAGCGCCCCGCAGCCTCATCCTGCAGCCGGGGAGGAAAAGCATCCCCGCGGCAGCAGGATCCAGCCGAGGACAGCCAATTTGAGGAGGAAAAGGGCAATTCACTCTCTTTGCAATGCAGAGCTGCTGGGTTCTCTTCCCTTTTAAATTCCTTGTTCAAAATATAGAAAATGGAAGTACAATGTTCAGCGGTCGTAAATATTTAGAAAACACATCAGGTTTTTGTTTTTGTTTTTTTTTTTCTCCTCCACATTAACACACACAAAAGCAAAAAAATCTAGAACAACACGACGACGACGGGGTGGGGGAAAATAAAAATAAGAGAAATATATATCGTTTGCATTTCTGTACATCACAAGGGAAAAGAAAAGAAATCATGAGAAAGGAAACTAAAACAAGGGGGCGGGAAAAAAAGCACGTTTCATTGCCCTTCCCTCCCCCTCGTCCCTGCTTCTGCTGAGCAAGAAATGGAAGTGTATATTACCGTTTGGGTTTTTTTCAAATGGGAGGCTAAAGAAAAACACAGATGGGATTAAAAAGAAAAAAAAATAAAAAATAGAAACCAGAGAAAGAAGAGAGAGAGAGAGAGAGAGAGAAAGAGAGAAAGTTGTTGGAGAAAAGTCCCGCTGGTGCCGGGGAGCCAAGGGAGCTCGACGGCCTGGGCGATGCTGGGGTGGGCAGGGGGAGAGCGGGGCGAGCCGGGCACCTGGGGGGCGGCGCCTCGGCACCCGAACCCCCCCACGCCCCAGCCGAAACCACAGGAAAGAAGAAAGCAGAGAGGTGCCCCGAGAGGTGGGCAGGGTGCTGGGTGCTGCTGGGGGGTGCTGGGCTGGGGACGGTGAAGGGGATGTGGATGTGGGGTCGGGGGCTCCTGGCCCCATTTGCCGGGGTGCCCCTGGCCCTGCAGGTGTTGGGGTGTCAGCGTTGGGTGCTGCCAGCGCGGGAGCAGCCCCACAGCGCCTCATCCTAGGGCGAGTGGGGACCTATGTGGCCCCATTAGCGGGGTCCTGCAGTGCCCTGCTTTCAATCAGCCCTGTCTCCAGCCCCACATTAGCAAACGCAGGCTCCTCACCATCCCAGCACTGGTTAAACTGGGACTGGCCCCCCGGACTTGCTGGCTTAGGGCTCTGTCCCACTCAGCAAGGGAGCAGCCCCCCAGGTTTCATCAGGACCCCCAGGATGCTGAGGCAGAGCTGGGGATGCTTAGCTCCAAAGTCACCTGCCGTGGGGACCTCAAGGTCCTAAAATCTGAGCATCCAGAATCAAATCCTCTCCAAATCCTCTCTTGGCCAGACTGGGTGTTGGGGTCCTGAGCATTGTGCTGGCCCCTTGGCACTAGGGAGGGTTGGGGTTGGCAGAGAAACAAGAATTTTCCTGCTTTGCCCATTTCTTGGCTGTCTGGGATCAATCTCAGGGAGGTGCTGAGCCCGGTGGTGACCTTGGCAGGTGATGCTGCCTGCGAAGCCACCATCCCGGGGGGGGGTGACATCCGCAGGACGACGTGTGGCTTTGGGAGAGGGATGAGCTATTGGCTGCCCTGATCCTTGCCTCGAGGTGATGGGCTGGCTCCCGCAGGGAGACCGTGCAGCCAGCGCGAGGCTGGTGAGTGCTGGGAGGGTGCAACCTGCACCCCACACCTCCCCCGTGTGCTCCGGCCGGGCAGGGCGGGGAGCCGAGCGACTGAGGAAGGAGGGGAGAGGAGAGCAGGGGGGCAGTCCTGTGGAGGGAGGAGGGGAGGGAAGCGAAGAGTGATCCAAGAAAAGCCTACGTACATCCGAGGGCTCCGGGAGCGGGGCGCCGTGGCTGTGGCGGCCGTTCTGGGCGCTGCCCTTGTGCCCGTTCTGGTGCGGCGAGGCCGAGCGCTGCGGCGAGGGGGAGGACGGGCTGCGGCTGGAGCGGGCGCTGCTGCCCTTGGGGCCATCCTGCCGGCGCTTGGGGCTCAGCCTGGGGGGCACAGCACCGTCAGCCACCGGCACCCCGGCCCGAGCCCAGCCCGCCCCGAGCCCGGCTCCGGCAGAGCCGCCGGCTGCAGCCCAGGCTTTGCCGAAGCCAGAAATGGGGTGACAATTGATGGTTTGTGCTTTCTCTAGCTAAAAATTGAAACCCCGCCTGGGGATCGTGTTCCCAAACCCTCCAGAGGTGCGGCAGCACTATCACGCTGCCCTCTATACCCATCTCAAGGATGTCTCTGCCACCTGCCTCTGCCCTCCATCCCCAAGGATCCCCAAAACCCTGAGACACCTCTGCCACCTTCCTTTGCCCTCCATCCCCAAGGGTCCCCACCCCTGGGACACCTCTGCCATCCGCCTCTGCCCTCAATCCCCAAGGGTCCCCATCCCTAGGATGCCTCAGACTCCCACCTCCCTGCCCGCCACCACCTAAGTGTGTCCATCACAAGGACATCTCTGTCCCTGCCCTCTGACCCACAGTGTTCCATCGCGGAGGCTGGGACAGGGGTGGTGGTGGTGGTGGTGGGGACAGGTGTCCCGGACTGTCCCTACCTGCCGGGGGATTTAGAGCCGCTGTCGTCGGAGGAGAGCGAGGCGCTGTGGGAGCTGCAGGAGCTGCGGCGGTGCGAGCGCCAGGCCGGGGACTCGCTGCGGGACCTGCGGAGAGGGCGGCCGGGGGCCAAGGGACAGGCTGAGCCGCCGCGGGGGACACTCAGGGGGACAGAGAGCCCCGCTCCCCCCGCCATCCCGGCTCCTCACCTCTTGCGCTCTTTATTTTTCTCTTTCCGTTTGTTCTTGGGGCTTCGGGACCTGCGGGAAAGAGCCGAGAGCTGCAGACGTGGGAGCAGGGACAGCGCCTGGGGTGGCTTTCCCGGCCCCGCCAAAGGCACCAAGGCTGCGGGAGGAGTGAGGGGAAGGACCTGCCTGGTCTGGAGCTGGGCTCCATTGAGGTTCAAAGCACGGTGGGGATCCCAGATGGCTTTGGGGGGATTGCGGGGTCAGGTGCAGTTGGTGAGGCCAGGCAGGAGGGAGCGGCAGTGGGAAGGGAGGGACTGGCTCTGCTCAGCATCCTCAAGGCTCGAGCCCGTTGTCACCTCCCCACTTGTTTTGCCCTGTACCTTCTCAATGCACCCTGTCTGTTTTTCACTTGTTTCACCCTAGAATAGTGGTGTTGGCAGAGGGCATCTGCGGAGTGGGGCAACAGTCAAGGTTTGCCCTGGTCACGGCTGCCTGGGAACCCCCATTCTCCCCTGGGGGACATTTGGGGCCTTGTGGGACCCCACAGTCAGCCAGTGTGGCCCTGTGCCACATCCAGGGGTGGAAGACACTTAGCAGTGTCTGGCTGTGGGGTGAGGGGGCATCACAATGGGCAGAGGGGAGGGGGACAGTGGGAGGGCAGGACACAGGGGGTCCCTGGCAGGGGAAACTGGCAGCTGGTGGCAGTAGGGTGGCTCCTGGCAGCTGTCACTCTTACCTGTGTCTTCTCTTTTTTCGCGAACCCGACTCAGACCTGAGGGATGAAGAGGAGGCAGAGATGAAGGAGACACATCATTTGGCCAGGAGGGAGCAAAGGCTGGGCAGCTCCCAGGGATGAGAAGGACAGGGGGATGGCCCTAAGGTGGGCTGCTGGATGGGGCAGGTGACAGTGACTGTGTGGAGGTGATTGCCCCATGAGAAGTCATCAGCATCCATCCCTATCCATGCCTAAATCCCACCCCAGCCCAAGGGATTGTGCAGTCACCAACCAGTCCCATTGTCCCCAGCCACCCCTGCTGTCCCCAGCCTGCTGTGGTGTCCGTCCTACCTGTCACGTCTGTGTTTCTTTCCAGTCTTCTTTTTCTTTTCCTTGCGGATGGGTGAAGAGCTGTCACAGCTAGAGGGGAAGTGGGTGCCCTTGAGCAGGGAGCAAGGGACTCCCCAGCCCCATCCCCGTGGCCCAGGGGAGTCTGGTCCCACCACCCCCAATCCCATTGCTTCCCCTGGACCACCCCATGGGATGCATGAACATCACATGGCAGTTATTTCCTGGGGAATTTAGGCTGGGGGGCAGAAACGGCTCTGGTTGCCTTTGATTCTGGAATGCCCAAATCCTGCTGTGTCTCATTGCCACCTCGTGGGCTCCACAGCCTCCAGCAGGAGAAAAGGTGGCCAGTTCCCAGCGGGATTTCAGAGGGGAACAGTGGATGGTAGAGGCCAGTCTGTGCCCGGTGGCCTTGCAAGCCCAGAGGGGACCCCACAGCCCACCCAGCCCAGAGGTCACTCACCTGCGCTCTGAGCCGGGTTTCCTCTTTTTGCTGCCATGGGAAAGGCAGAGAAGAAAGGGACATTAGGGACCACATCCTGCCCAGGCAGCCAGTGCTAACCAGTGAGGTTGTGGGTAGATGGACCCTTCACAGAGGCATATCCTGCCTGGTGCTGTGCCCTGTGGCAGCCAGCTCCTTCCGCACACGGACCAGGCAAGATCCCACCAGTGCATGCAGTGGGTGTGTGCACAGGTGTGTGTTGCAGTATCAGTACATGCAGATGCATTGAACCTCTTAAGGGTGCACATTCGGGGGTGTACTGCCCCCCAAAGTGGGGAGACTTGCCCCACCAGAGCCTGGGGAAAGGCTGAGCTGGGAGGTGAGCTGCCCTCCAGAGAGAGGGGACAGCGCAGGGACAGTCAGGGACTCACCGGCTCCGGCGGTGACCCGATTTCTTCTTCTTTTTCTTCTTAGGTGGAGGAGAGGTGGAGCTGCTCGAGCGTCTTTTCAGCCTGTGGGAGACAGCAGACAGAGTTGGGGAAAGAAGGGACATGCCTCTGGACTCTGCGTCCCTGGATGGGGACCCCGTGGCCACCAGGTCCCCAAAATCCGTGCAAACCTGTACTCGCGGTGGCCGCTGTCCTCGCGGTAGCACTCGGCCGAGCAGTCGCACTGCAGCAGGCAGCCCTCTCCGTAGTCAGGATACTCCACCGTGTACTCCTCCCCATCTGCCCCGTGGTGGTTTTCTATCACACTGCCAAAGGAGGAAGCACAGGATTAATTTGGGGATCCCCTGTATCCCACTGGAGCAGCTGGGGCAGCCCCAGTGCAGTTACAGGGGCTGGGGGACATTCCTTCTGCCACAGCATCCCCAGGGGACTTTGGTCATGTCCCTTTAGGTCCACACACAGCAAAGCCCCAGGGTGGATGTCTGCTCAGGGTCTTCCTGCGGCTCCTCCACTCCCTGCAGAGATCCCCACCAGGCTGGGACAGGGACACTGTGAGACTCAGGCCACCACCTCCCCACCGGGTCCAGCCTCAACACCATTAGAGCCCTTTTTGGCATTGCCCAAGTGCTGGGGCTGAGTGGGAGGCTGGATCAGCCCAGGTGGTGGCAGGGCTGGATAAGGGTGAGAGGAGCTGGCAGAAGACCAGAAGGAAATTTAGGCAGGAACTGCCCAAGGTGATCTGGGCTTTGAGGACAGCACCCCACAGTGCCACCAGCTCAGCACCAGAACTTCAGGCAGGTAATGGTCCATGTTCCTCCTAGGGCCAGGTGAAGAAGGGGTGGGGGACATCATGCCTAGAGCCATCAGGGTCTCCTCTCTCTCCTGAGTGACTTCGTCAGCATTAATTTTTCTCACTGCCATGGAAACCGGCATGAGGTTGCCATTGACTACCGGGGCTGTGGGCAGGGCTTGGCAGAGGCCTGGCAGCTGGACTAGGACAGTCTCAGGAGTCCCTGCCCAACCTCTCCCTGCTGCCCCCACCTCCCTGGCCCCACTCTGTGATCAGGCCTAGGAGCAAACCCCACGGGGAGCATTTCATTTGCTCTTGGGGGATGTAGGACATCTCAGCCAGGAAGGGACAAATACATCAAGGTGCTCTGGAGGGAGACTTAACAGATAGGGACAGGCTCAGAGGGTGCCCAGCACCACACCAGCTCAAGTGCTTGCTTCCCAAGCGAGATTTGCCCTCAGAAACATGATGGGGGCTCCTCTGCCCTTTCCAGCCCAGAGGCAGTCAGTGATGCTGGTGAAGTGCAGCCCCACAGCATCAGTCCCTTGGCAGCCTGGCCAGTGCCTAAGCAAAGGGATGCTCCCAATCCCAGACTGCAGGTCTGACAGTGGCACGTGTTGGCATCCTTGGCCACAGGCAGGCCATGGGCTGTTTAACCTAATTAAAAATGTCTTGGACCAAAACTACACATGAGTCAC
Source organism: Acanthiza pusilla (assembly GCA_036630365.1). Classification (NCBI taxonomy): domain Eukaryota; kingdom Metazoa; phylum Chordata; class Aves; order Passeriformes; family Acanthizidae; genus Acanthiza; species Acanthiza pusilla. Next base: position 5,460,785 of record JAXCHO010000048.1, read on the forward strand.
CCTCCCCCTAACCATAGGTGATTGCTCAAGCGGGTCTCGGGCTCCCTTCTGCGCCACAGCCATGGCTTTCTGGGTCCTCTCCAAGTGACTTCTGCTTTGGCCCTGTCCCAAGGGTAGGAAGAGCCTTTCAACCACCCACCCAAGCACGGGGAGGGGGAGAAAGGAGGCAAAGAAAGAAGAGAGCAGGGATAATTCCCTGTGTGTGTCTCTGCTCTGTGAGCAGGGAGTGCTCCTCCAGGCCAGAGCCTGCTGCCAGTATCTCACCCATTAGCTGTGCTCAGCAGCTCAAGACCAGCCTTGTGCTGTTCCAATTATCCCTCCCTGCCCAGCACACGCTCGTCTTTGTCTGCAATCCCACCAGCCTGTCCATCAAGCCCTTCTCCTTGGGGACTGGGCCGTACCGAGCTGTGCACACGGTACGGGAGCTGGGAGAGCACAAAGAGCAAAGCCAGGGACTCAGGTGGTCACAGCTCTGCTCGATGCCTCACTTTTCCCTGGGGAGTTATGCAGATGATGCTGAGCTCTCGCATTGGCTTTGAAACAGGACCAGCTGGTTCAGAGTCACAGTCCCAGCAGCCAAGGACCGAGCTGTAAAAGCCCAGAGCGGTGCTGGAGAAGGACCAGCCCATGAGATGTTCTGCTGAGCACACTCCCAGCCATCACAAGGGCTGAGGCTCTTTATTTAAAGCTTATTTAAGCCCCTTGCCCAGCCTCTTCATCCAGCACAGACCTTTGGCACACGGGACATCCTCCAGCAGCTCAGATCCCTGCTGCTTGAAGAGCCACCTCCTTTGGACCCAGCTCCCACCAGCCTCCTCAAGCGCCTCTGGCTTTGCTCTCCTCCGAGCAGCCCTTTGCTGTGAGACTGCTCCTTCCAGCTCAGCACTATTATTTATAGCCCTGGGGCTAATCTTTAATGATTACCCTCCGTTTTGCAAAACCAAGACTGTAAAGGTGACAGTCAGGGCTGCCTGGGTAACCTTAAGGCACCTTTGGCTTCCCCATGTGTTCATTACAGTGCTGGCCCTAACGAGCCTGCTGGGAAGATGCCCTGGAGATGACTCCTGCCCCCGCTGGCAAAGGCCACTTGTTAACACCTCAGGCTTGATAGCAACCTGGGCAGGTTGGTTTTCCCCATGCCTTGTATTTTCCCTTCCTGGAGGAGGATCCTGAATGTTTCACGCCATCCCAAGCCCATGTACCCCATCCAGGTGGGGAACAGCCATGTCCCTGTGTCCCTCCCTGCCTGGCATGCCACAGCAGAGTGGTGTGAGGAAGGCTCTCCCTGCTGCCACGGCTTCCCTGCCTCCCCCCTCGCCCTGATTTCCTGACCCTAATGAAGCATTAATATTCAGTGAACCTGCAGCATCTATTCCTGTCCCAAGTGACCTGGTTTCCAGGCTGATGGATGGTGCACGCCGGCCCAGCCACGCTGCCTGGGCCATTAAGCATTGCACTGATAAATCATCATCGAGCCAGGGTGGACCCTGGTAAGGCTGGGGACAGTCTTGTGCAGGGCAGGAGGAGCAACTGGCAGGTCCCCAGCAGGATCTGGGCCGCTTTGAACACCAAATTTGAGCCCTAAGCCCCCTCCCAGGGCAGATGCAGCCAGGACCAGGCACTGTGAGGAGTGATTAGAAGCAGAGGAACAGTGCAGGAGGTCCTTGGAGAAGCTTCTTCCATGGGGTCCCTGCCCTGGCTGGTGGGGTGAGCCAAGCATGGAGACATTCTGCCCTGGGGTTTCATCACCTGGGACAGGAGCATTGCAACGCTGGCCTCTGCACAGCACCCAGAGGGCTCCAAATTACCAGTGCAGGATAACCTCTAACCTCTCCAGAGGCAGGATACTGCCTCAGAGGGGCAAATCCTGCCTCCAGCTGACTGAACAGCCAACCAACCAATCAGCCAACCAACCATCAAATCAACCAACCAACCACCAGCCATCAAAACATCAAATCAACCAACCATCAAATCAAACAAACATTGAATCAAATCAACCATCCATCCATCCATCCATCCATCCATCCATCCATCCATCCATCCATCCATCCATCCATCTCTATATACCCTCTCCATGCCCATCCATCTATGCATTCCACCCACCCACGTGCCCATTGATGCTCAGAGGCACTCCAGGACGTGCCTCTCTGGGATGAGATGCATGGATGGACTAGCTGGAAGCTGCCTGACTTACATTTGGCGCCCATGCTGGTCCTCCCTGGTGAGCACACCCTCCTTCTCCATCAGCATTTGCCGAAAGGTCCCCACTTTCTGCCGGATCTCCTCTTCGGAGTACCTGGAAGGGCAAAGATGCGGTCAGGGCTGCTGTGGTCAGAGCATGGGCTCCCCATGGACATGCTGAGGACCTCTATACCTTTGGGAGTGACATGTGGCCCAAGAAGCCAGTCAAAAGGAGAGGTGGCATGGTGACAGTCATCAGGGCCTGGAGGACAGCAGGACCTCTGCTCAGTCCCCTGCCATCCGTATTTATGTCCTCCTCTCTCCTGCCTGGCCCTCCCAGCAGTGCTTGGCAGAGGAAGGGACATCAGAAAAGGGGGAAAGGATGACCATGAAGCTGTCATTCCCTGTGACTGTCCCAGGCTTTGGGGCACATCCCCACCAAACCCCCTTGGCAGTGCCACCACTGCAGCCGGTGATTCTGGGCTTCACTTCCAGCATTTCTGTCCCATCACGGGCTCCCCCTGCTCGTCCCCATGATGCAGCGGGGCCCTGGAAGCCATGCCAGCTCTGCACTAATGCTGAGCGCTGACTCAGGCTGCTGCAGGGTTATTAACGAGAGACACTAATCACCATGTCCTGGAATCTGAGAACAGCCACCTCAAACCACGGCACTCCCGCTGTCCCCGAGGTGTCCCTGGGAAGGGACAGGTGACAGCCCTGGGCGGGTGGTCCTGTGCCACATCCTGTGGCTACACAAGGGCACCTGAGCATCCTCCTTAACTACAAACATCCCAACCTCCTTGACTAAAAACATCCCAATCTCCTTGACTAAAAACATCCCAACAGAGGGATGTGGTAGAGAGACCCACAATGATTTTGGCCTCACGTTGGAGACAGAGCAAAGGGAGAGGGACTCCATGTGACCACCATCTTCCACCCTAGGAGGGAAGGGCTCTGTGCGTGTCCCTGTCCTCACCCACAGCCTCCAGGGGCTGCTCATGGCCCACCTTTTGCATCTCATCCCATCAGCATCGCTGCCACGAGCCCAGAAAACTGGATGTCACAGCCAGGCCTAGCCCTGCAGCCCCCAAGGCTGGCACTTCCCACAGCCAGTGCTGGGGACAGTGATGCCCCTTGCAGTGCTCTGGGTGCCCTGGGTGCAACAGGGCATGTGGCATCACCCACACTCCTCTGCAGTGTCCATGAAGGGGAACAGCAAGGAGAGGGGAATTAATATTAACGAGCTCATTTGCACTGAAAGGCTCTCATTAATTCCCCAGCCGGACTCCACACAGAAGGAAGGCTGCTACCAGGGCACAGAGGCAGCCTGGCTGCTTCTCCTGGGCATGGAGAGCCCCAAAACCAGGGCAGCACCCCCAAATGCTGCTCCACTCCACCAATCCCTCCATGGTGGTGCTCCCAGCTGGGAAGAGCTGCCACCCCACAAGGATGGAGCTGCCGGCCCCGGCCATCCCATGGACATCAGCCAGCCCACGGCAGCAGGAAGATGTCTGCCCGAGATGAGCATTTGCTGCAGCATATTAAGAACACGGCCGGTGCTCTTGGAGAGGGGACATGAGGCCAAACAGGAGGTGACAGATGGGCCACTGCGGCTGGGCCATTAGCAAATCTGTGGGGGGAGGCCGAGGCGAGGAACTCCCCACCACCTCCAGGCATGGAGGCAGGAGCACCACCAGCCCCTTCCCTCCAGCATTCCCAGGGTGCTGCTTACAACCCCACTGGAGGATGTTTGCTTTTGCATTTAACTTATAGAATGGGTTTGGGAAGGAAAGAATATTTGCTGACACTTCTTTTCCGGACAAGGAATCCAGCCTGCAGGCAGGGAGTAATGGTGCAGGCAGCCTGGAGCGAGCTACAGCGCAGGCAGGAGGAGCCATCCGCCTTTAAGGAAACAAGGGAGTGTTTAAATCCCTGCAAAATCCCCTCTGCTGACACTCACATCCATCCTGGGGGTCTGTCCTCATCAACAACTCCCCCGAGGCCACAGCCAGGAGGCTGCCCCTGGTCCAGGCAAAAGCGTCAGGGGTACAAATCCCTTCTCATGGAACCCCCCCTGGAAAGCCCCTGTGTGGAGGGGAAGAGCAGGCGGAGGATTAACCAGGTTGACCAAGATCATTACTGTAATTATATTATCATTTCGGCGTATCACCATCATCAGTGTTATTAATAGCCTTAATAACAGCAAAGCAATTATAGCAATAACAACAATCCTGGTTGCAGTGTTGCTATTACCCATTGCAGTAATGATACTACCAGTAGTAAGATCCCTACTAGGGCTCGGGAACCCGACAGGAGGCTCAGGGCTCCCCAAAGAGCCAGGTCAGCCTTATTTATTTCCATAATGACAAATTAGGCACAATCATTATTCCAGTCTGTGTGAGACAATTTAATTCTAGGTCACGCTTGCACTCTTAATGAAAGCCTTGGCGAAGCCTTCCCTCAATCCATTTTCCTTCTCCCCAGCTGATACCAGTCCCCGTCTACCCAAGTGTGCTGAAGAATTTGCTCCATCCATCAGGTTTTAGAGAGCTGTCAGAGGGATCAGGATGTTTGGCTGGTGCCACAGACAGCACAGCCATGTCTGGCAGGGATGGGGGTCTCCTTGCTGCCCCCTCAGTCCCTCCTGCCCACCCAGCCCATCAGGGGCTGATGTTCCTCAGTCCCTTGGGTTTTTTGTTTCCCAAGGGGAGAGCAAAGGCTTGCAGTGCCTGGCCATGGCATTGGCAGGATGAGGAGGGGGGTGGTCCTATCACCCTAGAACTGGGGAGGAGAAGGAAGACAGGACAAACTGAAGCCCCAAACCAGCCTCTCCTGTGCTAAACCCCAGCTCTCTTCTGGGATCTCCCGTCCCAGGCATGTGGGGCACAGGATAGGTGGCACCGATGACTTGCACAACCATGAGTAACTTCACTCCTTGTTCCTGCTTCGGCTGTCCCTGCAGGATGAGCTGGGAGGCCAGATTTTCAAGGGGGGAAAGAGGATGCACTCCTAGGTCTAGGTTAATTGGAGGCATTCCCCTCCACAGACCAACCCACCAAAGCTGTTTAGTTCACCCAAAAGTGAATTTACTTCCAAATGGAGACATCTCCCACAACGAGGTATTTTTAAAGGGGGAGAACAAGATGCAAACATGTCAAAAGGATCCCGCACCACTCACCCCTGCTCCTCCATCATCTCCTGCAGCTCCATGCACTTCAGCTCCACCCGCCGCTTGCGCTCATGGTCCAGGATTTCCCGGTGAGCCTTCTTCACCATGCTGGGCTCCACCAGCCGCACCTCCTCCTCGCCCTTGTGCCACGTTCCCGAGGCGCCAGGCTGGGGGAAGCCATTGGAGGCTTCCTGGGGTGAAGGCACATCAGCCCCATTGTTGTAGAGAGCCATGATCGCCTGGGAGGGAGAGAAAAAGTCAAGATCAGTCTCTGCTCTGCTTCCCTTCTCACACCACAACAGTGAGGGGACCCTGCCAAGAGCTGAGGGTAAAATCTGTCATCAAAGCAGGTTGATGGGGACAGTGACTGCGAGATCTTCCTGCACCTTGTCTCAGGTTCTTCTTACTCAAAGCAAGGCTGGGGCTACTGCCATCACCTTGCCAAGGGGGCTGGCTCCTGGGAAAGAGAGGAGGGTGCTCTGCCCCAGACTTGTACCAGGAAAACCTGGCCAAGTGTGGGTCTGTGGGACCCAGGACTATACAGCAGCAGCAGGAGAGGGGGGCAGGGGTCAGCCCAAGCCTTATGGACCCCACTGTCAGCCAGTGTGGGTTTGGAGCAGGGACAGGCATCCATCCTCACAGCCCACTAGGGACACTGTGTAAAGGAATGGATCCAAAGGCCTCTGACATGCCTTTGCATTCCCCAGCTGCACTGGCTGGTTTGGTTGCAGTGGTGGGACATCCTGATGTCTGGCTCAGGCAGAAAACACTTGCTGATGCCCTCGGGCCATGGCCTGGCACTCTTTGGCCATGGCCTGGCACCCTCTGCCGTGGCCTGGCACCCTCTGCCATGGCCCAGTGTGGGCTGCACAGGGAGATGAAGATCCTCACTGGCTTCTGCCCCCTGCCTTCTCCCTGCTCCTTCACCTTCACGTGTCTCTGCCTCCTCTTTCCACCACCACAGTCAATGTGTCCTCACTTTGCTCCAAAAATAACCCCTCGGAAGAGGACAAGTGTTCCCGAGCAGCGCTGCCGTGCTGAGGCTCCGGCTGATGCTCCCCGAGCCTGAGGGAGGAGATGCTCCCAAATCTCCTGGATCACCCAGACAGACACGGCCCTGTCTCAGCGCCCTCAGGCCATCGGCGCATGGCTGAGCACCCATTCCTCACTGTCCCTGTTGTCCTGCCATGCCCCAGCTCCCCAGCCCCAGCACAGGATGCTCCCACTGCAGATCTGCTGCCTTAACCACCAGCTCCACCAGGCTGCAGAGGCACCACCTGGGCCTGAACTGCAGCCCTGCATAGAGAAATGATCAGGAGCAAAGGCAGAGCATCCTGCCTCACTCTCCAAGCTGGATTTGGGCTTGGAGATGCAGCTTTTGCCAGAAGTCACTCCTCTGAGGTGTTTCTATCCCAGGGATCCTGCTGGAGAGGTTTTTCCAAGGATGGGTGCTGCTTGCATGTCATCTCCTATGTGGGAAGCAGCCAATCCTTGGGAGGCTGACACACACTGCCCATGGAGGATGGGGCGACCACTGGCCCAGGGAGGGAGGGATCCCTAAGCCCAGTACAGGCATGAAGAGCAGATGGACCATGGGATGATCCCCACTGCCACTCCCGATGTGCCATTCCACCAGGATAGCAGGCAGTTCAGAGCTTCCCATGGCCATGCCAGTTGGGACAGAGCCAGGGTGGGAATGTAGATCATCCATGAGAGGCTTTCATGATGTTTCTTTGCTGTTTGAGGAGAGAAAATACCTCGGAGCCCACCCTGGGGTGGTGGGGATCCCAACCTGGCCAGAAGCGTCTCCCATCCCATGGCATCCCCAAAGGACATCCCTGACTTTCCCACTGCCACTGGCTGCCCCACGCAGTTATTTATCTCCTGACAAGCCTGCCCAGGGAGGACAGCAGCTGAGTGCTTAATTACAAGGCTTTTTTTTCCTTCCCCCCCCCCCCATTACTACCATGCAGAGAGGAGCCAGCAGCCTTTATTTCCGCAGAGGCACGGGGGAGATCCTGCTGTTGCAGCAGGAGCCAGCCAGGACTCTGCACTCCTGGATGCTCATCCCTGCAAGTGGAGGGTCCCTCGGTCCCCCCTTGCCTGCAGCACCCATATTTCAAACCCCATGACACCCCCCAGCCCTGCTCAGCCCTCCCTGCCCACCCTGAACCCAGCCCCCTCCATATCCCAGGGTGGCTCCGGGCTGGAGAAGAGAGAGATGCTGCACAAAAACCTGCCTTGGGGGCTCCTCTCCCTCTTTCTCCCATCAGGACATGAAGCCAAAAACCTGGAAAGAAATTAGGGAAAGGGGGAAGCTTCCCACTGAGAAACCTTCCCCCACAGAGGGGCTCAGGGAAGGAGAGGCGAAAGGAGAGGATGCTTTCTGCAGCAGCCTCTGCTTGCCTGTCCCCAGTGGGAATTCGTTTTATCCTGAGCCCAGCAGTGGATAAATTCATTGCTGAGAAACCTTGAGAGTGTGTGGGATATAGAGCTGGGCAGGTAGATGGAGATAAAAGATAAACTGGCAGCTGGATGGGTACCTGTGGGAGAAGGTTGCATGGTGGGGGAGGCATGCAGATCCGCCAGGAAATGCTCCCTGTCTCCATGAAAAGATGTGGCTGGAGAAATCCCCCTTGCATCTGGGGCTGGGAAGGTGGAGCTGGAGTAGGGATGGACATGGGAGTGTATTCCAGTGTCCCCTCAGCCCTGAGCAAGATCCACCTCGGGATCTGACACCAGCCCCCTGCCTCAGCCACAGCACAGGCAGGGAAACAAAGGAATGGGAAAAACCCACCCACAGCCCTCCCCCCAGCTCTCCAAAGGGGCCCCAGGCAAAAGCCCTGGGTGCGAAACAGAGCCAGCCCTGCACTGCTGGTGACAATGGGGACAAGACGCCAGGGCAGAGGGAGCCCATGTCCCCCAGCTGGATCTGTGCTCTCACTGCCCCCAAAGGAGAACCCCAATGAGGCCATGCACTCACAAGGGACAGCTCAGGGACACAGAGTGGCTGCCACCACCACTGCCTCAATCCATCGGCCACCACGCAGGGACCACCCAGCTCTGCCAGCACCAAAAATGGCACCAAACCCATCAGCACAGCCCTATCCAAACAGCAGTGGTTTCCTGCCTGGCTCGGCACTACCCCGATAATAAAGATGATGGTTAAATATTTCATTATCTGCAGTAATTACCCACAAAACATCAATCACTGGCAGCCGCTGCCTGACTGCCTCACCCAGAGGGAGAGGAGGCGTCCTGGGGTGAGCTCTGTGTCTCCACAGACTCCTAAAGGCTGCAGGATATAGCTGGGGACAGTTGCTGCCATCCATTCCCACCTCCCAAATTCCCTTACTGCCACCCAGGAGGGGCCAAACCCCCCGGCACCATGGGCTGGAGCTGCTAGGGAGACTCCTGAGCAAATCCCTCTTTTCCCATATTAACCAGGCATTCGCCCACGTGTTTTGGGATCCTGATCCTCCTCCTCCCACGTGCCACCTTGGCCCTTGGGGAGGTCAATCCAGCTTTTCAGCCTGCAGGTGCTTTCTGATGCCTGGATTTGAGCTTTTGGAAGTGTTCAGAGATGCTCCATCTTCCATCCTCATCTTCCATCTCTGTCTTCACTCTCACCCTGAAATTCCACCCTCCTCATCCCTTTCCTCATCATCATCCTCATCCCCATTCACTATCCCCAACCTCCATCTCCACTGTCCATCCTCATCCTTATTCTCCATTCTCCACCCCATCCCCATCTTCTATCTCCATCCCTATTTTCCATTCTCCTCCTCATCCCCACCTTCCATCTTCATTCCTATTTTCCATTCTCTTCCTCCTCATCCTCACCACCACCCTCCATCCCCATCCCATGCCTGGATCTCTCCCTTCCTCCCCAGCCAGGGTGTGGAGGACCTGGGCACCCACAGTGCCAGCTCAGTGACTTCCAGGACAGACAGAAGGACGGACGCACCATGCTGTGCCCCTGTCACACAGCCAGGGCAGGCCCTGCCAGCTCGGGGTGCAAGGCCCAGCCTCGCCATCCAGCCAGGTTTTGGGGCTGCTGGTTTCCAGTCAAGCTGTGAAAGAGGCTCACTCCCTGTGGGCTGGGGTGGGCCCAGGATGTGACCATCCCCATGTCCCAGCCCTGGGGCTGTCCTACCCGGGCTTTGTCCAGCTCACAGGTTCAGAAGACCAAAAGGAAAGAAGAAAACAAGGCAAATAAGCAGAAAAAGAGTGTCATTTCACAAAATTGCCTTGGCCCTTTTATTTCCCAGCCCAGAACAAGCCCCTTCCCAGCCGGCTCTGCTGAAATGTCCCCGTGGGCCCCGCTCAGCCCCCCGGCCATGCCCACAGCCCCCGGCGCTGAGCAGCAGCCGCAGGGCCCTGCCGCCGTACTGCGGCTGGAGCCGCTTCCCGGGGGGAGCCGGGATGGCAGCGGGGGGGCCGGCAGTGCCTGGATGCTCTCCCGGGTGCCTGGATGCTCTCCCGGCATCTCTCCCTCACTGGGGAAAGGCGGCAGCGGTCCCCGGGCATCCTGCTCCCTCCCCGTGCCTCGGTGCTAATTAAAGCCGCCTCCGGCCGGTGCTCCATTAATTCTCGCCACATCCAGCTGCACCAGCCGGGGCGGCCGTGAGCACCCGCGTGCCGGGATGCGGGCACGGGATGTGGGCAGCGAGCCCAGCGCGGCGGCTCCCTGGACCACTCGTGCGCTGAGCGTGCCAGAGCTCGGCCCCAACACGCCAGGGACAGCCCAGATGAGGTGCGGATGCTCCAGTCACTCCAGAGAGGCTGAGAGGGGTGGTCCCCATGGGTCTCCTGCCTGTCAGGATCTCATCAGGACACACCACTGCTGACTGAAATCGTAACTCTGTCCCCGAGCATGTACAGCCCCATCCCAGGCTGCTCTCTGTCTGTGCTGTGGTGACAGCTGGGAGAAGATCTTCTTTTTCCGGACACAAAATATGCCAGAACACCATGGCCAGGCAGCCGGCTGCCTCTAAAAACCCAGCTGGAATTACAAGGAGGAAAAGTCCGGGGTTGCTGCCATTAATTGGGCTGACCTTCTCCGGAGCTGCCTTCCAGTGCCAAAAACCATGAGTCAGACCTTCAAGAACGAGGAAAAAAGGCAAATCTGGCTTTAAAAGTGCAGCCATTCTGGGGCTTGTTAGTGCTGCCCTGCAGCCCCAAGCCACAGGGATCATGCCTGTGGGAAGGGGCAGCGGGAAGGGGTTGGTAACAGCCGTCCCAGTGCTTCCATCCCTATTTCCCCAAGCCCAGGGCATCCTTTCCTATAGCTGCCTGATGAAAATTTGACACCTCACAGACTTTAAAGCAATTAGTAAAGAATATATGGATACTGGCTGGGGGGTCAGGAGTTGCAGCTGCTTGTACATACCTACGTCTGTGCAGATATATAGATAGAGATATAGATATATATATATATGTATTTTTAAATAGATGAGGAGGCTGTGGAGAAGCTAAACAGTTGCTAAGCAACTGGGCTCCTTCCTGGCTTGGGGATGTAGCGATGGGGGGAGCCAGGGGTGGGGACTGGTCCCCCACTGGACAAGCATCACACAGGGGTGTGGGCATAGAGATCGCCTGGAGATGACCCAGAGAAAAGGACACAAGTGAGGGTGAGGAGCTGCGATTTACTCCTGTCCCCAAAACGCCATGGCTGAAACCCCCCAGCCTGAAACCCTTGGGCTGTTGGGGGAGGCCAAGTAAGCTCTGTTCTCAGCTCTGGCTGGAGGAGAGCTGGTGGGAAAGGGGTCACACTGTTATAGGGACCAGCCCCAGGACCCTCACAGTGACCCCATTCCTGGATCAGGGATGAGGGAAAGGAGGAGCACATCCATGTGGCTACAGCAAATTCCCCATGCTGAGAGGAAAGGCTGCAGACACAGGTGATGGGTTTCCCTATGGGACCCCCAGCCCTGTACCCCTCTGGCCACACTCCTCATGCCCTTGGGAATGCCCTGCCAGACCTTCCCCAACCAGGAGGTGCACAAATAAGGAATGGGGATGGAGAGGGGAGAGTTTTGCACCCTTGGAGCCATTTGCTTTGCTGGGCAAGGAGTCAGGAGGAGGCACAAGCAGCCTGAGGCCCATCATCACTCTGAGGAGGGGGAGTAATAATACTACTACAAATAAAAGCAATTATTGAGCACATGGAGGAGCAGGGGGATGACTGTCACAATGAGGTCACCTTCCCCAACGGGGACACAATCCCGGGGAACAACCCCTGGGGCTGAGCGCTGCAGGTATAGGGGGGTCACGGCCAGTGCAGGGGGAGCATCCAGCTGGGAATCCCCCCCACCATCCCCCCCCGTGGCTGGCTGGGTGGTTGTGTAACGGGAGGAGCTATTCCGGGGTTTGAGCACATTATATAAGCCACGGGCCACCTGGCCGAGGAAAACGGGAGCTGGGAGACAGGAAGGAGGAGGAGGAGAAAGGGCTTTGGGGACTGGGGACCCCCACATCCGACAGACCCTCAGTGTAAGGACTAAACCCATGGGGTGACCTGCACCCCACAGGCACCCTCTCCCCAGAGGTGTGGGGTGAGCACACTCTGCTCCCTCTTCCAGCATTCCCCAGGACCCGCTGCCACACATCCACCCACAGCTAGATCTGGCCCCTGGGGCAGGAGTCCCTTTGTCCAGGGGAAAAGCCTCATCTTCTTGGCACCATGGACAAAGACAACCAAGACCCCTGCACACCTCTGCCTGGCAAAACCCCTACTTGCCATTCCCAACAGGGATCAAGGACCAAAGGTTCATTAAAATCTGCCCAACTTCTGGCTCTGAAAGCCCCTGACATTCCCTACATGTGATGCCAGGATGGGTCCTGGGGCAGGAGGAGGTAGGTGGGATGCCAGCAGGATTTAGGGGGGAAGCCAGTGAGACAGAGGGGGTGGCATTGTGTGAGGCCACGCTGGCAGAGCGGGACAGAGCAATGACGATGTGTATTTGGACACAAACACTGTCCCCAAAATCCCCCCCCTACTGTGGGTGTCCCTGTGCTCCTACCAGAGAAGAATCCACATGCCAGGGCAAGGGGACCAGCCAGGGCATGAGCACCTGCACCCTTGGAGAAGGTCCCTGCCATTTGTCACCAACCTGAGACACCCCCAAATGCTGCCAGCCCCCCGGTGAATCTCCTACAGCAGTGAGAGCGCGGGCAAACCAAGACACATTCAGTCTGAAATCTCACTCTGGAGCGAATGAATGAACCCGTGTCCTCTGAAAGCCACCGGCTCCCCTTGAACCGTGGCCTGACCCCTTGCCACCAGCCCCCTGCATGCCACAGCCCGGACATCCCTGGAGACAAACCTCCCTGATCTGGGAAGGATAAGCACAAAACACTCCCAAAAGACAAGCGGTTGAGTAGCTGCTGTGGATCCCTACTGCCAAGCCTTGCCCCTCTCCTTCTCTCGTGCAACACCCGCAGGGTTTGAAATCTTGTCAGCCAAACCCTCCCCAGCACAGCCTGGGGTCCATGCAGCAGAGAGAGGGGCTTTGTGGACCTTGTCTCAGCCTTGTCTCCCACCGGCACCCCACAAGGCACCAGCATTCGCGGAGGGCTCATCACTGTCCCGTCCTTCCCAGCTGAAAACCTACTGCTGGGGGTCACCCACTGTCCCTGTCCCAGCTTGTCTCCCCACAGCATGGAAAAGAGGGATGTGGGTGCCCCCACCAGCCACTCCCCCAGCACCAGGGAGCCCCCGGCACATGCACGTCCCAGGAGGGACCTCCTGTGCCCCAAAAAACACCTCATCTCCAGGCTGCTTGTCCCACCCCACACCCCCAGGAGCATCAAACCTCACGGGGGGACACCCCGGCACACCCCTCCCGGTGGGGTGCCCAGCTGTCCCAGCACCCACGAAACGCTGCACTCCTTACCCATCCCTTCCATGCACGTCCCTTTGGAGACCCCAATTCCCAGCCCCCTGAGGAGCAGCGCACCCCCAGCCCCCATCCCTGGGGGTCCTCACCCCCCTGCCCCCGGCGAGCATCACCCGATTGGCGGGGGGGCCCTGCTCTCCCCCACTGCCTGCACCTCCCAGCGTCCCCCCAGTGCCCAGCGGGGCCCCCCCGCCCCCCGCACCCCCTGCTCTCCCTTCCCGGCCCCCCCCGCCCGGCGCCGGCCCGCCAGCCCCGGGCCCTGCCGCGCCTCACCTCGCCCCGCCGTCCCGCTGGGCCCGGCCCCGCTGGGTCCCCGTAGGCCGCGAGGGGTGCCGGGGGTGCCGGTGTGTGCCGCGGGTGCCGCTGTGCGCCGGGGGTCCCGCCGGCCGCGGCCCCTCCCGCGCGGCCCCGGCGCGGCCCCTGCTGAAGTGCTGGACAGCTCCGGCACACGGAGCCGCCCGACACAGAGCGCCGCCGCCGCGGGCGCAGCGCGCCGCCACAGCCCGCAGCGCCGCCTGCCGGCCGGAGGGCGCACCCGCACCGCTCCGCACCGCGCTGCTCGGGGACCCCCGGCCGGGCACAGACCCCCGGCCGTACACAGACCCCCGGCCGGGCACAGACCCCCGGCCGTACACAGACCCCCGGCCGGGCACAGACCCCCGGCCGGGCACAGACCCCCGGCCGGGCACAGACCCCCCTTCATCCTTACACAGACCCCCGGCCGGGCACAGACTCCCGGCCGGGCACAGACCCTCCTTCATCCTTACACAGACCCCCGGCCGTGCACAGACCCCTTCATCCTTACACAGACCCCCGGCCGTGCACAGACCCCTTCCTCCTTACACAGACCCCCGGCCGGGCACAGACCCTCCTTCATCCTTACACAGACCCCCGGCCGGCGACAGACCCCTGTCCTTACACAGACCCCCGGCCGGGCACAGACCCCCGGCCGTGCACAGACCCCCTCATCCTTACACAGACCCCTGGCAGTGCACAGACCCCCGGCCGGGCACAGACCCTCCTTCGTCCTTACACAGACCCCCGGCTGGGCACAGACCCCCGGCAGCGCACAGACCCCCCTTCATCCTTACACAGACCCCCGGCCGTACACAGAGCCCCGGCCGGGCACAGACTCCCGGCCGGGCACAGACCCCCGGCCGTACACAGACCCCTCTCATTCTTCCACAGCCAGCCGTCCTTCCACAGACCCCCGTCCTTCCATAGACCCCTCTCATCCTTCCTCAGCCACCCGTCTTTACACAGAGACCCCCATCCTTACACAGAGCCCCTTACGCACAGAGCCCCCCGTCCTTATACAGACCCCCTTTCATGGTTACACAGACACCCGTCCTTACACAGAGCTCCTCACTGCACAGGGCTCCCCGTCCTTCCACAGCCCCCCGTCCTTCCACAGCTCCCCCTCATCCTCACACAGAGCCCCCTTCGTCCTTACACAGCCCCCTGTCCTTACACAGAGCTCCTTACTACACAGAGACTCCCGTCCTTACACAGTCCCGCCACTGCACACACCCCCCCTCCTTCTACAGAGCCCCCATTCTTCCACAGCCCCCTTCTCCTTCCACAGCCCCCACTCATCCTTCCACAGAGCCCCCCTTCATCCTACAGACCCCTGCACTCACCAGAGCCCCCACTCATCCTTCTACAGCCCCCGCTTTGTTCTCCCATGGAGCCCCCCGTCCTTCACCCCACAGTCCCCACACACTTCCATAGTCGCACAGCCTTCTGCCCCAATCCCCCAGCACCTCATGGCTCTCCCCAGTGCCCCCCGACCTCACCCCTCCAGGCTGCCCTGGGCTATTCATACCTGGGGGATGCAATTGCCAGAAATGCCCCCACCCTGTAGCTGACCCTGTGTCCCAGCCCATTCTGTATTCCATCTCATCCCATCACTTACCCTGAATCCCAATCCATCCCATATCCCAACCCATTCTATATCCTATTCTAAATCACATCACATCCCCTACCCTGTATCCCATCCCATATCCTATCCTAAATCCCATCCTATACCCTACCGTGCACCTCATCCCATATTCCACCCTGTATCCCATCTCATATCCTACTCAGAATCACATCCCATCCCATATTCCACCCTGAATTTCATCTCCAGTGCCAGCCCAGTGCTTCCCAGCCCTGCCAGGTTCCCAGCTGATCCTCCAGCACTGCGTGGGAGCACCTGGAACACCCCCATCCGGGCAAGTGTGGGGTCTGTGGGATGGCTTGGGGGGGTTGTGATGATGCAGGAGGTGTCAGGTCCCCAGCGGGGACATTCCCAAGTGCTGCAGCTCAGGTAATGAGTCGGTGTTAACGAGCCCATAATTAATTTTCATTTCCTTCAGTGATGTCGAGCACTCGCCCTCCTTGGTGACCAGGAAATGGTGAAACCAGAGCAGGGGGAAAGCTCCCAATCCTCCCCTAAGCCACCCCCAAACTGCCCAGTGTGGTCACGGCCAGGGCTTAGCTGCCCAGAACACCCTGAATTAACCCCGGCTGCTCTGCCAGGGACACCAAACACAGCTGGCCGGGGACACCTGGTCCCACCCCGGCTCAGTTTCAGCTGCAGTGTCTGGGCTCCGCATCCCTTGTGACCACAGCTCCCTCCTGAATTTGGCTCCAGGCTCCCAAGCAGAGCCCAACAAAGGCACCTGGCCATTGTTCCATGCGGGATTTGGCCTCAGGGCAGGATTCAAGGAGGGAGTTGCTGCAGAGGCAGGGATGGAGAGCCAGAGCTGGGGTCTAAGGGGAGATTTTTGGGAGCAGCTAGGGCTGAGGATACCTGTCCAGGTGGGGATGTCTCCACAACAGGCAATGCTCTGCTCCCTGAGGAAGGACAGACCCAGGAACATAACTGCTACCAGCAACACCAGCCCAAAATCACTCCATCCTTCACCTTCCTCTCCATCCCTGTGCACAGGGTTGAGGTGGCAGCAGGCCATGGGGACAGATCCAAGTGGGTTGGGACACGGTGCCCCAGCTGCAAACAGGGGGGAGGGTGTGAGCATCCTCTATCCACAAGGATTAAACAATAGTTTGGGGTTGTTTGCCACTGTCTGCTGTGCAAAACCTGCATCCTGCACCCATTATCCATCTAGGGACTACAGAAACAAGTGGCCATATGCTGGACCTGTGTCTCTATTAAATTCCAGCCAAGCAGTGGGGCTGGATTTGGGAGGTGCAGCCCCGGAGCACCGCCAGGGCCACTGCTGCCTGCCCTGCTCCTACCTTTGTCCCTGCCATGTCCCCCCGGGCTGACAGCAGATGTCACCTCCTAGAAGGAACCTCCTGCATGGTCAGGGCTATTCCTGGTTTAATGCTGGAGGGAGAAAACAGACCGTGACAGGAAAATCCAGCATCACCAGGATGAGCCCATGCCCTTTGCAGCACCATTATCTTCCCAACACCCCGCAGCATCCGCAGCGCTGAATAATGCATCAGGTCCTGGGAAACAAAGAAGATGAGGGATGAAAAAGCAACACAGGAAGACCCTGGCATGGGGGGGACAGCAGCCCTATGGGGCTTCCTGGGCTTGGCCAGGAGCCCGGGCTTTGTAGTGGGACCACACCAGGGTTTGACCAGTGGCCTGGGAGAACAGCAGTAGGAGATGGGGCATGGCATGGGCAGCAAACACAGCCAGAATCACACCTGGAATGGGATGGAGAAAGGCAATAACCATCCAGGTGGGAAAAATCGAGAAAAGCAGGGAGAAAAAGCTGCCAGGCAGGCAGGCAGGGAGCCGAGGGGTGAAGCCATGAGAGCAGCAAGAAGGGGTGATCTGGTGGAGAACAAAAGCAGAGAGATGGAAGGAGCAGAAGGGTCGGTAATTGCAAGCAAACAGGCAGAGGCAGCCACGGCTGGGGGGAGAGGGGGAAAATCATCACTTGAAAGAAACCGAGGATTTGGGAAGGCGAAGGAGAAAGAAAAGGCGATAAATAATTAAAGGAGATCAAACGAGGCAGGCAGCAGAACAGGCCTAATTGCAAGGATTTGCGCTGAGGTTCGACATCTCCAGCAGCCTCCTCCTGACGCAGAAGAAAGGGCGGCCGGGAGCGGCGGTGCCGTGCGGGAACGTGCTGCTGGCACGGCACAGGCAGGAGCCCCTGATCAAAGCCTGGCGCTGGCTTTCATGGTGCTCAGCAACCCCGACGAGGCAGGGGGGGAAGAAAATGCCAGAAAATGGGGGGCAAAGCAAAGGCATGAAAGGGAAGGGGCTGGGGGGCACTGCAACCCTGTGAGAACGAAGGGCGTGATGGGATGGGGCATTGGAACAGCCCCACACGTGCCCAGGGTGACCTTGGCCCATTCGATCGTGGCCCGGCAGCTGGAGGCTCCCATCGATTTGGGCTTGA
The DNA here is from genome assembly GCA_036630365.1 of Acanthiza pusilla. Taxonomy (NCBI): domain Eukaryota; kingdom Metazoa; phylum Chordata; class Aves; order Passeriformes; family Acanthizidae; genus Acanthiza; species Acanthiza pusilla. The sequence continues at coordinate 5,478,400 of JAXCHO010000048.1, forward strand.
CCATGTGGCAATGTGGCCTAGCTCAGTGCTGGGGTGGGTTTGCTGGCTTTCCTGCTCCCCCAGGGTTCCCTAACCCTCCTAGCCCTTGGCAGGCGCTTTTCTTCCCTGGGGATTTGTCAGGTCACTCTTCGAAGCCTTGGGAAATGTTCTGTACCCGCGCTGTGCTGCAGTGAGGAGATCCCCACATCCTGGTACCCACCTCCATCGGCTCATCCAGGAGCTTGCTGCTTTCCTTGGCACCTCCTGACCCAGAGATAACAAGTCCAGGAGGAAAGAACAATCCAGTGCTGCCCTCCCCGTTTAGAAGTACCTCTGAGCAGTCATTCATCACCGGAGCCATCCTTTGCTTTTACAAACCCAAAGGGCAAACCTTCCCAGAGCATCACCCAGCGTGGGAGAAGCAGAGACCTGCCACTGTCCCAGAGTCCCCAGCTGCATCCTTGTCCATGTACAGTGCCCACAGTCTCATCCATGACCCCATCCAATCTGTCCCAGTGTCCCCACGGAGTCCCCGCAGGCAGCAGGTGCCAGGGACAAGGCGGTGTGGTGGCAGAGCTCAGCTTGAGCGTGCTAACCTCTCCTAACAGGCAATCAAATCCCTGCCCCGGCAGGACTCCCTGCATATTAATTGCACTGCGTTATCCAGCCATCTGTTCCCACAGCCAGGAAAAGAGCAGTCCCTTTGGTCTCCTTTATTAACAGGTTTCCCTGTAAATGCAAACAAACCCTCCCGCCTCGGCGCCGCTCTCCAGCTCTGCTTTGAGGCACCCAGGAGGGAAGTGGGAGCTCTCGGGCATTTCTGTAAATCAAGAACAGGGAATGCAGAAGTGATTTCACACTGCCTGTGGCCAGGCGGGAGAGCCAGTGGAGGGGGAGAGGCCTCTGCAAAGCCAAATCCGCAGATCAGATGGTTTGTGGTGCTCCTGCTCGTATTAAAGCCCCTTGCCCTCGTCCTGCAAGGGAAGGGGGAAGCTGAGCTGGCTGTGGGGGAGACCTGCCTGCACCCCCAGCCACATCCAACCAACCTCAGGGTGTATTTGCACCTGTCTGTTCCCCATTCCTGGGCAGAGGATGTGCTGCCTGCTGTGAACTGCCAGCCCCAGCAACATGAGGCTGAGCACAGGGCATCCCAGTGTTGGTGGTGCAGTTGCTGGGCTGCCCAGACAAAGGAAATGGCAGCAACAACTCTGTCCTGGCACCTTTTGTGAGAGATCAATCACTGGACTGTGTGAATTGTGCAGGTGGGCTCCTGAGAGAGGGCAACAGCCATGCAACATCTTTCTGAAGTACCTCCAGCCCCTCCAGTCCCTCCAGTTTTGCTCTTTTGCTGGAGCTGGGAAAGCAGCCAGCTTTGGCAAGGCAGAGGCTGCTCTAAACTGTTTCTTCTGTTTCTCCTAAATACCACCGAAATGCCATGGATTGTCCTCAGGCTCAGCCACGCCTGCTGCAGCTGTACCAGCCTTACCCAAAGGCAAGTGGCTGCTGCCAGCTCCCGCTCTGGGGTGAGATGGGGCCCAGGGTGGGCAGGCTGTACCCCCACACCAAAGCACCGGTCCTTACACAGAGCCAGGACAGGAAAACAGATTTCCCAGGAGTAAGGGAGACAATTCTGCCAGCTGAACACCCCCAGGACAGCGATGATGATGAGGAGGCCCGAGTGATACCATTCAGCATTTGCTTTTCTCCTTGTTCTATCCTTTCCTGCATTTAACAAGCAGCTCCAGCAGCACGGGAGCAGCAGGTGGGCTTGAGTGACCTGACATATGGCCATCTGGAGAATCTTTATTTATTACTCTCCACACACATCTCCTCTGTATCTTGACATCTGTGCTCCAGCAAGGAGCTGGGCTGCCCGGGGAGGTGGCAGCTCCATGTGCAGAAATGATGCTGCAGGGGAAGAGGTGCTTAGAGACCATCAAGACAAAAGAGTGCTCAGTAAAAAAAGATGAAACCCAAAAGATCTGCACAGGGTAGGTTTTTCACCTCCTCCAGACGCGGTCACTCCCTTCCCCAGGAGGTAAAAACAAAGGCTGCCAGCACTGGAGTGAGTGCTGTGACTCAGCAGGGCGGCCCCGCTGCAGAACTTACAGGAGAGAGGATGAAGGTCGTGTGTCTTGGAGACACAGCACCAGGAAACAACTTCAGGGCAGAGTGCTGGCTCGTCTGGGTACACCCAGCTGATTCCTGCTCCTCCCGAGGGTATGCCCCAGATCCCTTCCTCCTCCAAGGAATCTGCTCAGAGAGAAGGGGTGGGATGTCCCACACTTTTACAAACCATCTGTAATCTTCAGAAGGATTGCTACCCAGAGGATGTGTTACCCACATTGCACTGCTCACCACAGGGACAGCACGTGTGACCCAGAAGGGAACACGGACACAAGTCCATTTCTCATCTTTAGCCAACATCCTTCTGACCTCTGACTTCACTGCAGAAAGCCACAAGGAAGGGAGGAGTCTCATCTCCTTTCCCAAAAGGGAGCAGAATTCCAGGCACAGGGAATAGGTGCCACTCCAAGCATGAGGCATAGGATTGGGGAGAAGAAGAAACAACCCCAAAATCCAAACAGTACAGGGACTTTGTTAACATTCAGAATTAAAGATCCTCAAGAACCTACAAGTCAGCAGGTGGTGAGAAATAATCCTCTTCCACCTCAGCTCCACTTGCCCAAGCTGTCCCTGAGTCCCTACTGGTACAAGGCAAAGCTTTCTGCTTGTCCATGCAATTCCCCCAGACTTTGCTGGACTTGGACTGCTGACACAAAAAAAGATTGAATAACCAAAGCCACACAATGAACTTCAAGTTCTAAAAGTCTCCAATGCTCAAAAATCTGCTCTATTGGCTCTATTAAAAATAGCAGGACTGGAAGAAGTGTGTGTTCCTGTCCTGCTGGTTGCAAGGCAAGGTTTTCCCTGCAGCGGAGGGAGCAGTGGAGCAGTGCCCCTAGACCACCTGGGCACACAGACTGGGACACACCTCTGGCAGGTGCATACACACCATTTTTAATACCCTGTGCTGCCTGCTTCAGCTTTGGAATTGCTGACAGACCTGCAAGACCCCTACACCCTGTTAGAACAGTCTGCCACATGCTTTCCATTTACTGTTTGGAACAGTCTCTGCCATATTTACCAGGTCTGGCCAGTCACTCCTCCTCAGTGTCCTCCAATTCCAACATCCTCCCCTGCCCCCCTCCAACACGATCTGTAATTCTTTAATTCTATTAATACCACCTAATAATTACTTTGTTCCAAGCCTGCTGAGTAATGACTACCAACGCTTCTATTTCATTACTATTCCTGTAAAGAAACCAAGCTTTTAACACGCTGAATTTCTGCAGAGGAGTGACAAGGACTGTGCTTGCTGTCCTCTTTGCCCACATCCTCCACAGGGCAGGAAAAGAGCCAGGCACTTAATTCTCCATGCATCTACAACAGTCACAACTGTGTGATCTGGTTCAGAATGATGAAATAATTAAAATTTAAAAAATAAAACCCAGTTCAGAGAGCTCAGAAAAAAAAATACAAGTGGGAGGAAGATAAAAGGCAGTGACCAAAGAGCATCTACTACTTTTAGGTATCTTTCTTATAAGTGACTACCCCATGTTCTCTGGCTCAAACCAACATTCACCTCAGTTCCTCCAGAGGTGCTGGGCTTTGGCTTTTCCTTCACTCATCAAAATAAAGTCTGTTCAACTTAGAATTCAACCTACACGGATGAGAGCAATTCAAAGCAACAGCGTAAGCAGCGCAGAGCACGGAGGAAGAGTGAATTAATAGCTTCCTTCATTAAAGCTTACCTTCAAAGAAGTCAGCAACAGAACTCGTCATCACCATCTTCTCACAGACATTTATTTTTATATTCACAAGAGGATGAATGTAAGAGAAATTTATGGAGATGCTAAATCAAGGCTTTTGTTCCTAAGTAGAAAGAAGTCGCTCTCAGCAGTTTAATTACTGTCTTAGTGCAGGACTGACGTTTCAAACACTGCGCTCTTGCACTAACTCTTTTAAAACCAAATTACATAAGAGATTAAGGTAACGCAAGGTAACAGAGGTAATGCCACCTCCTGAAAAAACACCTCCTGGATCACTTCACTCAGTTATCCCTTGCGCAGCCTCTACACCCATCTTGATCTGATCACTCCCAGTTCCCAGTGGCTGGGCTGAACAAGGAGCCCAAACCCAGGCAGCAGCAGAGCTGGGAATAAATCAGTTCACCTACCTTCCAAGGCTATTTCATCCCTGCTGAAACCAATCACCTCTCAAAGACCTCCACCTTCCAAAGGACAAGCACATCAGGACAACTCCACATGGTACACTGAAAAAATGAGGCCGTTTTATTGATGATTAGACTCTGCACTGGCAACAAGCATCAATCTAATACAGACAGACTTCAATCAAAGCATGAGCTTTGAATCAGAAGTCATAAAGTGACATGATGCCTTAATAAATTAAGGAAGTTAATTCCTCCCCGTCGTCAAGACTTCACTTGAAGTTCTTTGCAAATTCCTCTCCTTTCTTAATAGAAGCCTTCAGCTCAGACAAGGCCGCAGCCACCATCTTCTCTTCAAAGGGGGAGAGCTTGCCAAGGCCTAGGTTCTTCTCAATTCCTTTTTTCTGAGGGAAAGAGGATTTAAGGATTAACCATTCATTGAATGACCTAAAGAGTAGCTTAACAGCTCTGACTAAGTATTATCCAGCTGAGACAGAGAGACCCAGCCTGGGACCTCTGTCATCTCTAGTCTGCCAACCCTGTGCTTCCTGGAAAGCCTCAGAAGCCTCTTACTATCTGTGGCAACTTCTACAGCCCTCACAAACTTCTTCTTCACTGTTCACAAGTGTGAAACCTGAAGGCAACCCCGAAGCTCCTTCAAGAGGAGACTGACACCAACTGCTCCCTTCTCCCTCCAGACCCACCATCTGGTAAGAGGATCTCCTCTGATATATGTCCTTTGCTTGCCATCTCAAACTGCTTCAGAGTGGCACTCCCAGGTATTCAAGATGCCTACATTCCCTCTTAATATCCTTCTGCTTCCATCCCCTCACCAGCCTGCCCAGGCAGCACACACCACCTTTTGCATCCCAGCAGCCATAACAGAGCTGCAGCATCCTTGGTTTCCAACACTCCCCCAGGGTATGGCTGACAAAAGGAACACTTCTATCAGAGTTCAGCAGAGGTCCTGAAAGCAAGCTATTAATGCTAATCCATGCTGTAGCTCCCCATGTGCCTCAGTTTCTGAGGGATTTGCTCATAGCAGATCAAGCTGAGGAGACAGGATTGCTGACTCTGGTTAATCATATGAAAGCCCAGAGTAAACAGGCCTGACTTGAGGCAAGTGTGACCTCTTAAGCCAAGTCTGAATCTCTGGTTACTCAGTGATCCACAGTCTAAGAGCAGATAAAAGCAGCAGCATCCTTGTCAAGCTAAGCTATGTGCCTAAGTACCATACCCAAATAGTGCAGACTCTTAAGGCACACGCAGCTGTGAACTCCAGCAACACCAGGCATTCAACTAAACTGAAACCACTGGGTAAACCCCACAAGACTCAATCAGTACATGCTGTTTATAAGGCTCATGATGTTAAGTACATACCCCCAGCTGCAGAGGTGTAGAGAAGTATGGGCTCTCTGTCACATCTGATCGAACAAAGGCACATTCAATAACCCCCTGCTTTCCATTAATGGCTTCCAGCAGGGAGAACACAAATCGAGCACCAGCATAGGCCATAGACAAGGTGGCAGATCCTGGAAGAGTTAAACCACTTTTAGAACAGATCACATTGAAATCTGATACATCCTTGAGTATCAAAGGTTTCCATACTGGTGTGTTTACAGAGCTGCAGTGTCATTGACTTCAAGCTCACAGCCAGCTGGGTAAAGCAGCAGCTTTTGGCCAGCTACATGTATCTAATTGACCAGATTCATAAAAGAAACAGCTTAATTTGACAGAGAAGATTCTTTTTAAAGCCACAGGTGGTGTGGGATCAGTTAATATTTAGTCTTACATATTGAGCTGTTTCTAGTAGCACAGCTCAGGCAGAAGCTGACAGAGCAGAGCAGTTAGGTTTGGAACCAGCAGTTCATAACCTGTAAATAAGATTAAACTGCAGAGGACTGCAACCTTCAACCAGTGAACAAGAATTATTTGGAAACTTTATTCAAGAACCCACCTGCTCCTGCTTTAGCCTGGACAACTTCAGTGCCAGCTTCTTGAATTCTTGCTGTAAGCTTCTCCAGCTGATCCTGAGGAAACTCCACTTTTGGTGTGCACTGGATGGGGGAAAAAAAAAAGATTACTCTCAAATACCAGAACCCCTCCAGATTCAGCATAAAGCACACAATACTTCTTGTACCACTGCAGTTGCTACCAACAGCTGTCAACTGGGAAAATGGGTTTCCCCAGCTCACAGCTTGTGTGACACTGACCAGCTGCAAAAGCCACCAGGGCTGCTGGTCACTGCATGGCCTGGAACCCAGCCATGCCCAGCTTTCTCAGGGACAAACCACAGCTTCACAGCCAAACCAGGACTTGCCATGGCTCCTCACTACTGTGTAGTCCTGAGCACTACAGATACCCTCCAAGCCTTAGGAACTTCAAAAAGTTACCTTGTAAATATTTGGGTCACCATGGCATTACGGAAGTCAAGCCTTATGAAGGATCCATGCTCCCAGCGGTATTTAGGAATTCACTGAACCTTCAGATACAGCTATGCCAGTAGCTTAAGCACAGTTGTGTCTGTCCCAATGGACTGTTTAACCAAAGTACCCTCTCAGCATTCAGCTGCTCCAAAGCCCTTGCTCTTATTCCCTAAGAAAATCCTTCTGTGAAGGATACTTTATTCCCCACTTAGAGCACAGCTTTCCCCCCTTTGTTACAGACTGCTCCTTGGCCATATCCCAGCATCTCCCCACGAGACTGCACCAGCTTTAGAACTGCATTTCAGTGTGGCTGAGATGCACAGAGAGACTGCATACCAGTCATGGCTGGAACAGGCCTCCCTACACAGCCTGAGCTGTGCCTTTCAATGCTGTTGGGTTCAAGTGGTGTTTCCAGCCCACCACAGCAAAATCAGTTTTATTTACCTGCTGAAGCCAGGTATTCCTGTTATATCTGTCACAAACAATGCCAAGACACCTGAACACTCACACTATCCCCCAGCTCTTATCCCAAACTCCTTAAGAGGAAAGCCGGAACTGTTTTTACTACCCAGAGGGGTTTTAGATTGTTGCCTTCCACCTCATCCTGCACCTCACCCCAGAAGGAAAGAAGCATGAGAGACTATCTCTGCTCTATCTTAGGACATTATCTGCCATCACAAAGGCACTTTACATCAATCCTAACGTGCTGACAAGTGTGCTGCTGTCACCTTGACTCACCTGAGAGATCAGAGGGATGATGGTCTTCCCAGCATGGCCACCAATAACTGGAACAGTTACTTTAGCTGGATCCAAGCCCTAAGGGAAACATGAAATTTTCCACCTTCTGAAGCACATGGGCAAGAAAAACAAGTGAGAACACCACACTTCACTCTCTGCCTTGGATATCAGGACACACAGGGCAGGAGTTTCAGAGGCAGTTGTACTCCAGGGACAAAGCCACATCTAGGGAGTGGAACTCTAGGTTACTCTGATCACTTTATACAGTTACAGGATATTATTACTGCAGGTTTGGATGAAGAGCAGCACAACATAAACACCACCAGGGCTATTAAGAGCAGTAACCTGTTACAGCTCCTGATACTTTGCAGAGTATCCCGTGACACACAGCACAGAGTTTGACTTGCAAACACACACTACAGCTCAATCCTCTCCTCTGGCTGGATGGCAGGGCTGGAAATGCCAAAGGAATTAAGGCCAACACGTAGCTCACTTGCAGGGCACAGCTATGAAAAGGAAAGGTCAAAGTCTCTTGAACCACATTTTGCAAGAAACCTTATCTTGAGGCTCCTCTAAATAAGGGAGACAGGGAATGATTGCCTTTGCCTCCAGCTCCACAGAAATTCGAGCCCCTTTGGCTCTCTGCAGTGATTTTAAAAGCATTTCTTTATAGATCTGATGATCAAAGCAGGCAGTAGCCCTCCCCCTGCATGTTAACCATGACCTGCCTTTAGCTCAGCCACAAAAGTATTCGCTCTGACGATGTCCAGTGTTGTGACACCAAAGATTTTGTTGGGATTATACACACCGTGCTTCTTGAAGACTTCTGAAGTTATTGGGATGGTTGAATTTACCTAAAAGCAAGAAAAGGCAAGCACTGATTAAAAGCAGTTTAATAACAAAGCCAATGGAAGAACTTACAGACCAATTAACAACTTGAACTAAACTTCCAGTTTGGAATCAACTGGAGCCAATTACTTAAATGCCTAAATTGAAGAGCAATTTACAGTCAGGCTGGCATAAAAATCATAAATTTTAAATAACCATTAAGACAATAAATTGGTTCATTCCCATTACAAAGGCTCCTCCCTTAGTGAGCTAAGGCTTTTATCCCAGCTAATACACCAGCTTGCATTACAACCAGTCATGCAGACTTGGAGATATAAGCACTTTTATATCCACGTTTCTTCTGAATTAAATATAGCCAAGAAAATTGGGTTAGTAGAACCAAGCTTTTAGTGCTTTCCTGAAAAATACACTGCAGATCTTAAAGACACTAACCAAAATTAGTAGGAATCTGGATTACTCTAGTATTCTCAGTCTGGAATTTGGTGAGGTTTTTCCTCTACATTCCAAGGTCTCCAGAAAACACTTACTGGGTTAGAAATAATACAGATCATGGCTTCTGGACAGTGCTTTGCACAGGCAGATGTCAAAGAGGCTACAATGCTGGCATTGGTGTTGAACAGGTCATCACGGGTCATACCTAAAACACAGTCAGGGCAGGATGTTAAGTTACCCACCGTTACCTTTAAGGGCAGGAAACCCCATCAAAACCCAAAATTCTGCTCCGGACAGACACACATCAGCTTCTGGTTTCATAGATCAAGAGCAAACTCTCCAGCTCCAGCAATGAACTGGCTCCAAAGGTAGCTCCTCTCACTAATAAAGAGATCAGCCTTTTTCAGAACAACCAGCCCAACTGTCCACTGTCAGAACTCACTTCACTGAGGCTGCCTGAAGTACAGTGTGACCACACAACCCACACCAGTGGTGCTCAGCGCAGCACAACTGCTCCCAAGATGAGTTCTCCTCCCTGTTTTAAGGCACTTCCACAACCACAGTTTAAATACCAACTGCTGCGTGCAAAGTACTGCTGGCTGTGTAAGTGCCACCCTCCATTTCTGTTGCAGCAACTACTTTAACCATGAAAAGTGAAGACTCAGGAAGAGCTAGGCATTAAAATCTAGAATTCTGTAATGTGCCTAATAGGATACTGAGAAACAGTGGAAATTGAGTGGGTCAGATTCTAGGAAGATTTAACAGCATTTATTTGGAGATGCCCCAAGAAGTTACTGTACAATTAATGCAAAACAAACGGATTATTTCTGTTCTGATGAGAAATGAAACAAAGAACCACTTTTTATTCCTTGAGCATTGCTCTGGGACAAGAAACACTAAGGGAGATTTACAATCACTTGCATGTAAATCTTTGCAGCTCAGCCCCAAGAAAGAACTCCAGAAATCAATTCAGCCCATTTCACAAGGGACAGCCTAAGAGAGGCTGAATGAGCTGCGTGATACCACAAGGAGCTCTGGGTCAGGGGCATTAACAGATCACTTACACCCCAACAGAGTAGCAGAACTGCAGAAACCCACTTCAAAGCAGCCCTGGGGGCTTTCAAACAACAAGAACGTACCTGGTTTTCTAGGGACTCCCGCTGGAATAACAACAACATCACAGCCCTTCAGACATTCTGGCAACTGCTCAGGTCCCATGAAGCCTGAAATGGAAGACAGTCAGGCATTATGTTTTTGACAGTTATTAAACAGCTTAAACTTTGAAGTACAAAATCATGCCCAGAGGCATCTAAGCCCTTTTTTTAATTTAACCTTCAATTCAGACTTAATGTTGAAAAGCAAAGAAACACAATTATGGATGGATCCCATTTGATGTTTTATCCTTGTTTCAAAACTTACAGAATGGGAGTGGTGCAAATCGCACATTCACCTGTTTTTAAAACTCACAGTTCCTCCTGCTATGTGTATTTACTCTCCAAAAACCTTGGCACTAGAGTTTGTGCCCCTAAAGAATTGCAGACAGGCACATTCAATTAAAATGTCACCTTGTGGTGATCTTCAGATAAAAGGAAGATCAGCAGGTTAAGTTTTGATTTCAGTAGAATCTAAGAGAAAAGCACATGGAATTCATGTGGACACACAGGGAGTATTAAATCTATTTCTAGTCAAGCTTTTAAATTCAACACTCTGAGAAAATTTCCCTGAATGTTTCCTGCCAGATATCACAAATTCCCCTTCAATGGTGCAACTACAGCCCATTTTCATCTCCACAGCTGTCAATCTAATCAACTAAACCTTAACCAATAATTTGCTGCTTGAGGAAAAAGCTGCTTAAATTGATACTGGGCTTCAGGATCAGTGGGTGAAGATTTCCCCTCACAAGCAATGCACATTCAGGGTCAGAGCCACCCATTTGGGAGGATCCCCCTGGAACAGAGGCCATTCCCGTGGTACCTTTGACATTGGCTCTGGTCTCGATGTGGCTGAGGTCAGCTGCCACGCCTGGAGTGTGAGCGATGTCGTAGAGGCTGAGCTTGCTCACCAGAGGGCTGTTCTTCAGCAGCAGGGACAGAGGCTGCCCAATGCCCCCCGAGGCCCCCAGCACTGCCACCTTGGCATTGTTCTGTGCGAAAGAGACGACAAACATGTTGTAGAGGTGTTCTGGCAGCTACCCCAGCAGTGACCTTGGGGATTTCACCATTCTTTCTTTACTTTTAGTTCTATTTCTCAATTTTTTACCAAGCACTATGCAAACTTGATAGTTTAAGCCTACAAAAAATGATCCTCACAGCAGTCTCCCAGAGATCCTTCAGGTTTATTGGTAGGACAAATTGAAGAAAATGGTTACTCATGATCTGAAGCTCAAAAGCCTTTAGGTCAAAGGAACCTTTAGGTTCCTTTACATCAAAGAAACCTAAAGGATCATCCTTCTCCCAATGGAAATGCCTGCCTGAGACTAATATCTACCTCCCTATGGCCCCAGGCCTGATTTAGGGCAAATCTGGTCTGTAGTTTTTCTAGTTATCAATGCCTGTAATGGACTACAAAAAATGTAATAACCATTGCATATATGTGAAGAAAATGTTTATACCTGAAATAAATTCAAAACAGTACCTACAGCTGCCTCAAGATTAAGGACTGAGAACATGAAATGACTACAATTTCCAGCTTTGATCATGTGGTTGATAATCAAGTAAAATCAATTCTGCTTGCCTGCCCTGTGAACCAGTTTTATCCTCACTCAGGTACTGGCAGGATGCAATTTCTGTCACAAATGCCTGGTTGTAAAGTGCTGCTACACAAGAGGAAAACTACTTCCAGGGGCCAGAACAACCTTAAAGTGCAACAGTCTGCCAAAGTGACGGAAAAACAGACTCCTGTGGAGATGTAACAAACAATTACTGCTGAGAAAGCCATTCTTTATCACAGTCGTACCATAATAAAGCCATAATAGCTCCATGTCCCTCCATGAACAGCTTAATTACTGTGCTATGATGGGAAATAATCTACCCCAGAACTGGACCAGCCTGACCTCAGCCCAGTTTTCTTGCTACTGTAACAAATATAGTTTTGCATAAAACTCTTTAAGGGGAAGCAAAGTTTGGTATGAGTCACTGCTGAGCCCCATTTGTGACTGAGCTGATATCATGAGGTCAAAACCTCACTGCTAATAAACACAGATCCCATGAAAAGACTTAAAAAAGGTTCCCCTGTAGAGCATATCTTTATAGCTGCAATAATCACTGTTTTACATCCCACCGGGACTATTAGCATTGGATAGAGGTCGGTCTCTATCCGTGCAGCCACAACAGCAGTGGTTTGGAGCCAGCACAGTGGATTTCGGCACACGAAGGATTACTGCTAAACCCCAACCAGCAGCTTTAGTTCTTAACACCTTCGGAGCACAGGAACATATTTGCACCAGAGGGAGGAAGCAGCAAACCCATCACTCCCTGCACATCATCAGGAGTTCATACAGGATTATCACACTTGCACCTGGCTGGAGCAGGGACGGAGCTGCTGGGCCGAGACCCGCCCGGCACACGCAGCACTGAGCCCCCCCAGCTCCGCGACCTCCCCGCGTCCCTCCCCTGCCCGAGGCACCAGCACCGACACCAAAGCACACCCCCAGCCCCTCTCCGAGCAGGGTCTGGGCTGCACCAGAGCCCTGCAGCCCCTCACCGGCGAGATCCCGGCCTCCTTCCCGGCCCTGCAGCCCCTCAATGACGGTATGGACCCACCCAAGGTTCCACCCGAGCCCCGAAGCCCCTCTCCCAGGAAGGGTCTGGGCTCCACAGGAGCCCCGCAGTCCCACACCAAGGAGGCTCTGGGCTCCACAGACCCACACCGAGGAGGCTCTGGGCTCCACAGACCCACACCGAGGAGGCTCTGGGTTCCACGGCCCCTCACTGAGGAGAGCCGGGGCTCCTTCCCGGCCTCGCAGTCGCTCATCGAGGGCCTGGGCTCCACCCGAGCCCTGCAGCCCCAGAGGAGGAAATGTGTCCAACCCCAGCCCTGCAGGCCCAGAACGGAGAACGACCGGGCCTGCATCCCCGCCCTGCACCCCTTCACCGAGGACAGCCTGGGCTCCACAGCCCCCTCACAGAGCAGCACCGGGGCTCCTCCCCGGGCTCCCCCAGAGCGCCGCAGCAGCCCCAGAACCGAGCAGGAAGCGCGGGGCTTCACCCGACCCCCGGGGGGCGGTGTCGGCGTGGCGGCGGTGCCGGCGGGTACCTGTGCGGAGGTGGCGATGCCGCGGCGCAGGGCGGTGGCGGTGGCGGTGCTGAGGCGGGACAGCATGGCGGGCACGGCACGGCACGGCACGAGCAGCGGCTCCGGCAGGATCGGTGACTCCAACGACCTCCACGGCCTGCGCTGCGCCTGCGCAGCCTCTCCCGCGCCTCTCGCGAGACTGCGCCCCGAGGCGGGAAAGGGCTGGGGGGGAAATCTCGCGAGATCTGGCCTGGGGTAACCTTGGAGACCGGCGGGCGTCGCTGTGGGGGGAGGGAGCGGCGTGTCGCGATAGTCGGCGACAGCAGAGCGGATGGGGGATGGCGGGGGTGATGCTCTGCGAGCCCCGACATCTCTACAACATCATCAACCAGTATCGGTGGAGCACCCGGCTAGCGGAGCCCAACTACCTGTGCCTGCTGGGTGAGGCCGCGGCACAGGCCTGTCCCCGCCTGCCCCTGCCCCTGCCCCTGTCCCTGCTGGCCCCTGTCCCTGCCCCTGCCCCTGTCCCTGCCCCTGTCCCTGCCTGCCCCTGCCTGCCCCTGCCCCTGTCCCTGTCCCTGCCCCTGCCCCGTCCCTGTCCCTGCCCCTGCCCCTGTCCCTGTCCCTGCCCCTGCCCCTGTCCCTGTCCCTGCCCCTGCCCCTGTCCCTGTCCCTGCCCCTGCCCCTGCCCCTGCCCCTGTCCCTGCCCCTGCCCCTGTCCGTGTCCCTGCCCCTGTCCCTGTCCCTGCCCCTGTCCCTGCCTAGGCCTGTCCCTTCCCCTGCCCTGCCTGCTGCTTCCCTTGCCTGCTTCTTCTGCCCCTGCCTGTCCCTGCCTGCCCCAGTTCGTGCTCTTGTCCCTGCCTCATCCTGCCTGCTGTCTCCCCCTGCCTGTACCTGCCCTGCCTACTGTCCCTGCCTGCTGCCCCTGCCCCTGCCTGCCTTTGCCTTGCCTTTGCCTTGCCTTTGCCTGCCCCTGCTTGCAGCCAGGCCCTATGCTCAGCTCAGGCAGATATCCTGAGCCAACAGAGCTTGTGAGGAAAAGCACACACATCACTTCTTGTCATTTCTGGGGCCTTGCACTTGGGACCTTCCTCCCATCCCATTTCAGGTGCCATGAGCTGGTGCTGCTTCAGCTTTCCTCACACCCAGCTCTTCCTCCTCTGATCAGTCCCATGGATACACATTCCCTCCTGCTCCCAGAGGTTTTAGAGCTGGACAAGATTTCTCAACCATTACACGAAGACTCCTGATAGCCACTTGCATCTTGCATAGTGCCAATATCCCCAAAAGGGTGCCTGATATTGCAATGTCATTAAATGTTTTGGTGAGGGAGTCAGCCAGTTTGGGAGTGGGGTTGGGGTCTCTCCAGTGCACCTCTCCCCAGCTCTGGAGCAGTAGAGGCAGAGCTGCTGGGTAGAGGTCAGAGAAGGCACAGGGGAGAGCACAGGACTGGTGCTGGGAATGCTGCAGGAGCACACTTGGCTCAGGACAAACACTGCTGGTGTTACACACAGACTCACATCAGCCCTGGAGTGTGTTATACCCACACCAGAAAGCCTCAGTTTCTAAAAAAAGCAAATCACAAAATCATCAAGATTGGAAGAAACCTTTGAGATCATCCAGTCCAACAGCTGACCCAGCAACACCATAACCACCCCTAAACCACATCCCCAAATGCCACATCCCCAAATCTCTTTCTCTGAGCGATGCCAGTGCCCGAATTCCCACTGACCAAAGTACAAACAGGATTCCGCCTTTAAAAGCCAATTGCTCTGTCTTGGTTGTTTTTTTTTCAGATGCCCGTTCTCAGCGTGAATTCAATGACAGCCACATCATTACAGCCCAAAGGATTGAACGGGTGAGGGCATTGCTATTGGTGTGAACCATCCCTGGATTTAGCAATTAGCAGGAAGCCAAAACTGGTTTAAAACCCACGGGAAATGTCCCAGCCCCTGCCCTGCCTCAGCTGTGTCCCGCAGCTGCCACTGGGGGGACGTATTCTGTCACAAAGCAAAGGTGGCTCCAGCAGCTCGAAGGATTGGCACATAGGAGCTGAATATCAGGAAAAACATTGCACAAGAACTCGCATAGTGTAGCCTTGCCTCACAAGGACAGTGCTGGCATCTGCAGCGCTGCTGCTGATGGAGCAATCAGCGCAGTTTGCATCATTTCTGACTTCTAACCGGGGCTGTCTGTGTTGTGTCCACCCACACGTACAAACCAACACGTAGCTAGAGTTGTAACTTGCAAGATGTCAGGAGCATTGATGCCACCAGAGAGGAGTGGAGCCGTGCTCCTGATGGAATTCCTCTGTGATTTTGGTAGAGTCCTACGGGGGAGTATCTGATTCCCAATCCAGAGGAGCTGGGCTATGTCAGATTCTGTGTGGTGTATGACCACAACACCAGCTCTTTGGGCTACAGTGACTCTCTGGAGGAGGAGGATGAAACAGGTACGTGTGACCCATCTCAGTCAAGACCTCACTGCTGGATAGACATTCTTCCCATTCCTCATTTAATTTTATGGGCTTATTGGAAGAGATGTAAATGTTCCCAGTTTTATGTGAAAAACTCTGCTCTGCCTGTTTTTTCACTGTGTTGTGTGTGTTCTCAGGCTTCAAAAATTCAGGTTTTATTCAAAGCATCCTGGCAGTCCTGGTTTTCCATCTGTGGATGATCTTCTGAAGCTCCTTGTTGCATGTGAGGAATGGGTTCTTTTTTTTCCCTGCATTTCCCTGAAATTTGTCTTGTCCAACAATTGCCTTTCAGGGATCATTTCTGCTTCAGAGGCTGAAACCAGCAGCTCAAGTTCTAGGTGTTCCCAGGGTGAGTACTTCCTTCTTTGAGGGTCACAAAAGGCTTTCACATCATGATATTTTAAAAGATTTACCTTTAATGGGGGTGGTGATTTGATGGAGTTCACCAAGAAATGTGAAGCGCTGGAAACTTCTCCACGTCATTGTTCAGTCTTCCTTGAACCACGGAAATGTTTGGCTTTCACACATCCTTTGGCAAGGACTTCTCCTGTGGGCAGAACCACTTCTGTATGTTTGGTTGAGCTTTACAAAGGCTACAAGAGTTTTAGCAAAGATTTACAACACTTTTCAAAGAAAAAACGTGGGGGTGTAAGGGGAATGAATAAAGCAAGCAGGTTCCTAAATGCTCAGTGGTGAGGCAGTAAAGGGAAGGTGTGAAGAATCAGAACTGGGTTTCTATTGTGCTGATCTATTTCTAAAGCAGACATAGGTAGAGGGAAGCAGGATGGATTCCTTGGGAGGAGGAGGAGGAGCAGTCATCTCACATAATTTACTTCACTGAGGGGAGCATTTAAAACATTTGTGAAAAATTTATTTAAGACACTTCCTTTATTTCCCCCCTTTGCCTAAAGCAGACAAAAGAAAAGGGCCTCCATAAAACTAAGATTATTAAATTTAAATTAATAAAATTTCCCCATTATGGGAACTTATTACAAGTATTTCCCAAAGAAAAACGGGAAGAGGGAAAAAAACTAGACCTACAAAAGTAACCAGGAGAGGAATAAAAGATGAGAGTAACTGTAACTGCCGTGCAGCAACAGGTAAAGAATAAGTCAAGCTTTAACTAAGTTTTCTCCAGATCATTAGATGGAATGAAAAGAGATTTGCTGTGGGTGTCAGGGAGGCAGATGGAGGCACTGATCCTGCCCTGGCAAACAGCTTTTTGGTCTCTTTAGATACTGAGGGAGGAGATGCCTACCTCCATGCCAGAAACTTAGAGCACTTCACCCGCCACCCCGTGCTCCTCCTGAAGGGAGGGTACAAGCTATTTTCAGCTCGTTACCATTTCCTGAAGAGCCAGAAGACAATGTGGATGCCTCAGGTGAGATGAGACTAATTTGCAAGTAGAAGACATTGGCATTCATATTCAGCTGATGATGGCTGATGAATTCAAGTTAGATGGTGTTGCAAATGTGGTATCACAGTAATTTCAGACAAAGGAATTAAATGTAATTTGAGTTACTGTGCTTGCCCTGAGCCTCACCGCTGATTCTTTTACAGCCACACTTTTTCCTCTTCTATTGCATGAAAGGAAGCTCATGGAAACAACCTGGGAATGTTTCCCTGATAACCGTGAAACTGGCCTGTGAAGAGTACAGATAACTGAGCAAACAGTAGCAAATGATGAAAAGAAGCAGACTCCTCTCTCACACGTGGTTATCTGGCATAGTACACAGCAAATGTTCAAACAGAAGTACAATTCCTACCAAGCACTGTGATCCATGTCTTTTCATGTCTTTTCATCAGGAAGGATTACAAAGCAAGTGCTGGTACTTTGTTGCAATAGGCCCAGGAAGAAAACAGCCATCCACTCAAACACTGGTATCCTTAATTGCTTGGTTTCACCTATAAACATCAATCTACTTAGCTTATGAGAAACAATTACCCTTCATTTCACATCTAGGACAGGCAGAGCAGGTTGAGAAGGTACTGGACAACAGAGCATCTCATTCCAAGGTTTATTTTGTTCCCATTGTTCCCTTCTGGTTCCCAGGAAATAGTCCATGCCACGGTGCTAACCTGTGGATGCTACAGCACAGAAGAGAAAATCGATTCCCTTTGTGCTGCTCTGTGAAGGGCAACTCACTGCTGAGCTTCCCCCTCAGGCTCAGCTGGACACAGGACACCTCCTTCCTCTCAGTTTAAGCTGTTTGCTGTTTGTTTAAATTGTTAGGCTGCTCCTTTGTGCTCCTGGAGCAGTACCCAAGTATCCAGGTACCCCTTAGGGATATCAAGGCACTGTTGGCTACTTGTGTGTTCTCCTTCTCACCCTCCACACTACGACACCGGATGCAGCTGCAGATTTGTGCTGTGCCACTCCAGGGCACCTGCAGCTCTGCAGATGGCAGATGAGTTCATTTAGCCCTGCAAACAGTAACCAGGGAGAACATCAAATGAATCTGTCATGCTGCAGCCCCTCCAGACAATGGAAAGGATATATTCCACCTCCTGTTTAGTTAGGGTTTGTTTAAGTAATGCCACAATAACAGTGAGGCTGTTAATTATTCTCAATAAAACTAGCAAAGGCTTCAATATACAGCAAGTCGAGGTAATTGAATGAATCATTACACCAAAATGTGCCATGGACTGCTGACTAAGTGCCTGTTTGATTCTTCACATGACTTCTGTTTAAGAACTTACCGAGCTAATGGGAGCAAAGACACTCTCTAACGTGGGCCTGTGGTTTCTTTCTGGCAGGAACTAGAAACCTTCCAGCCATACCCTGTAGAAATACTGCCTGAAAAGTTATATATGGCCAATTTCAAGCAGGCCAGTGACGAACAAATTCAGAAAGAACTGAAGATCAAAGCACTGGTCAACGTCTCTGAAGAGCCTGTAACACTGTAAGTTAAACAGTTCAAGGCTTACCCTCGCCAGTGTCTCTGATGTGAAAAAATGAGGTGGCACAGAGTCTTCGCAGAGGAGCCAGTGCCTGTAGCCTTTCAAGGAAACCTCTGTTGTTCACTGCAGGTTCCAGGGCCATTTCATGCTCATTTTTCTAATCCCTACTCCAGAATTAGCATAGCAGCAACACAGTCCTGCAGCTCTTGACCATGCCATGGGTGGATGGGGTGAGAGAAGGACTGGAAGCCCTTGGCATTTTGAGTCTATCACATACCACCATTCCTCAGGAAGAACCTATATCTCTGCATAGCTTTCAAAGCAAAATCTTGCAGACACATCAGTGTGAAAGCTAAATCACCAATATGTCACATTTTTTGTATTCCTTCCTTATCTACTCTGTCCATAACCAGCTCAGCTCAGTCTGTAGGCTGTGCTGGAAATGCAGTTTCATACAGTGAAAAACCCACTGACATTTCTCAAGGTTGTGACCCAAAGAAAGTAATAAATCCAGTTACCCCACCCCAGGACATATACACCAGCAGACATTTCTCATGCCTTTGGCTCCAGAGGAACGTCTCTGCACTGTGGGTAATATTCCCATGCCCTCTGCGTGATGTGCTTTCCCATTTGGGAAATTCCTCACCAATTTTTTGCCCAATGAGTTCTCTCAGTCTGTGGAAGGAGGGAATGCTGCCTTAGAAAACTACATTAAGTGAACTGGGGGGGCTCCACAAAACAACCAACACACACTCTGTGAAAACACACCTTCGCTCAGCTCATCTGTTTTCATTTATATCTCAGCTGTAGGTTAAGACATCAGTGCTGATACCATTGAAATGGAAAATGAGTGATTAAACTGGTACTGTGTTACAAACACCTCTGAGCCTCACCATAACAAATCCCTTATCATGTTAATGATGATGATGATGATGAAAAACTCACACATGTAACAGGAGACAAAATGATCACCTTGCCTCCAACAAACACATCGTGTCAAAGCTGCTTCTCTGCTCCATGTGGTCTGTGTGCTCTTTTTCCAGGTTTGCAGAAGAAGGTCAATCCCTCCATATACCTGTTCCAGATTCATACGAGGCAGATTTTTTTTCTTCCTTCCACGCCATTTCTCATTTCATAGGTGAGTGGATCCTGATCTGGAATTCCTGAGACCTTGCTCACTGTAGGGTATTAGATGGGAGTGACAGCAATTCCCTCCAAGAAGAAGCTCAGACAGGAGGGTAAGCAAACCCACACCCTGGTGGATACCAGAGCTGCCTCACTAGCCAGCCTGATGGACAGAGAGGAGATTTTACAGGGCATCTGACTCTGATGTTCTTGCTCACTTTAAAGGATACTTCATTCTGGTAACAGGGAGCTTTCCACCCAATCTGAAAAGGCTTTGCTGCAGGGTGTTTACCAGGGCTTCACAGGATTCTCTCTTATTCCTTTGCAGCAACCCTTTGACTCTCACCAGCCCCAATCTTCAGCCACCAGGGCTTTATTTGAACCAGAGTGTGACACAAATTAGAGAACTCAGCACAAGGCATTGACAATCTTTGTGATTTGCAGTGCAGCCCCACCACAAGGCCCAGGAAGACTTTCAGGTTGGACAGCATCAACCTGCCTTCAGCTGATTACATCAGATAGGACAAGAAAAAACACACTGTGCAGCTCAGTGCCTGCAGCTGCACAGCAGACATGGCCCCTGCAGCTCCATCCTGATGCTGTCCAACCACTTTGTTGTCTTTTATGATGCTTATCAGATAACACCTGCCACAGACCAAGGCCCTGCTGAGCTGTGTTGCACAGAGCCAGAAGAAAAAGCCCACCCTGTCCCCACAGACCTTATAATCCAAATACAATATCAGACATGACAACTGCACACAAAGAAACAACATTTGAGGATATAATTTTGTAGTCCTGAACTGAATTTCATTATTTGGTGCACCTAAATGTTGAAATTCACTTACCTGCCTTTCACTGCATCTCATGTTTGTTTCCCAGTAGTATTTCAGAATTTCCCTTCTCACATCACACATAGTTTGTGGCTGTTTCCAAACCAGACTACAAGAGTCAATTAGCTGCCCTTGTTGAAGTGTTACACTATTTACCTGATAGTGGAACTGTTTACTTGGCAGTGGAGAGTAGATTACTCAAACTAGAACACGAGACTAAAGCTCTCCACATACTCCAAGAGGAGTGTGAATGTCCTCATGCCAGGTGTATGTTGGAGTGAGGCCAGTTCTACTCAGGTCTTAGGACAGAACTACTATCTCACAATAAAAATAAGTTTAAAAATGCTGGTTTAGTGCTTGAAATAAAAGAACCAAAAAAACATCTTGACAATAGTAAAGAGGGTTTGCCCTATGAATTCTAGAGTTCAGTTGCTAATGTTCTAAAAGCATCATGCTGTCTAGAGAGGGAGAGAAAGACTTTAAAGGTTATTAATTAAATATCCAACCTTCTAGGCAAAATAAAATTCCAATACCTTTAAACCTGTCTGGGGAGAGTTTGTGGTGCTGACCACAGCTGCTGGGTCATGAAGGACCACTCTCCCTGAGATCTGTGATATAAAGGTGACACTGATGTGTAATGAAGCATTGACTGGTGATTGTCATTGGTGCTGCTCTCCAAGGCCATGTTTTAGCTGTAGATTTTTAAGAAAGGCAAATGCTTACAGAAATGGGAGCTGGCAGTGCCCATCTGCTGCTGTCAGGGTTCCTGAGGGCTCCTGTCGCTCAGGCTGCAGCCCCCCTGTCAGCTGTCACCAAATTAGCGCTCAGCTCTGCCACTGGAAGCTCCATTTCCCAGATCACTAATTTGTGATTGGCATTTCTTGACTCAGATGCTCAGCTGGATGTGGGAGCAGTGCTGGTGGTCTCCAGCCTGGGGATAAGCCGCTGCAGCACCGCCACCATCGCCTATCTGATTCACTCCTGCCGCTTTTCCCTGCAGGTATGTCACTGTCACAGTCCCCACAGAAACTGTCGCTGCACTTCATTTCTCTTTCTGAAGCCCCATTACTGTAGTAATAAGGCATTCTCTGTGATTTCATGCAGAATATCCACCTAGTAATGGAACTGATTCTATGATTTGGGATTGCATCTTGGTTAGACCATGAAGGAGGTGGCTTAGGTGTGATTTTGGATCTCTGAGTCCTTACTCTAGAACCTGTGAGGTTTTTGTTTTCCCTACTTAACTAAAGGTCTATAAAAGTAAAGCTGTGGATACAGAACATGGTATTTCTCTCCTGGATTTGAGAAAAAGAGTGGAAGCTACTGCAGTTAATCCTATCTCTTAATTCCATGGCGTTACAGGAAAGTTCAGAACCCAGTGTTTGCAGGGCTCTCATTTACATTGACTTCAGCACTGACTTCTTCCAAAATCCTTTTTTATTCCTCCAGAAGCAATCCCTTCCCACAGACCCTCCCATTTAGAAATCTGGAATGGGATGGTCCTAGCCCAGGAAGGATGTATGGGTTAGATGGTCAGAACAGGCTGTTCCACAGCCCTGAATAATGAAAGAAATGAAGGAAGGATGGCTGGGAATGGCCTGGCTGTGCAAGAGCCGAGTGGCCTCTCCCCTGGTGCCTTTCTCCCTTTGCATACAACACACAGGCATCATCTCCTGGTGCCTCCTAACAGGGAGCAGGAGAGTTCCCGTGGGACCTGACCAGCCTCTCCTTAAAAATCAAACCCTTGTTTGGAAAGTTTGGGAGCTTGAAAGGATTGATCCGAACTTCACTAAAGCTGGGTCTGTATCTAACAAGGTGATTGATTTTGTGCAAACAAGTCCAACATAACAGGAAAGCTCTTTCCATGGCCGGGTGCCAGTGGGTAATTAGAGGCTGAGGTGCCAGCAGGGCGCAGACACAGTTCAGTCCCTGCACTAACAGGGCTGTGATTGCTCCTGCAGCTGATAACCAGCCACTCACACACTGAATGTGCTTGCAATGGCAGTGCAAAAGTCAAAGGCTGAGCATTGCCATTCCTCCCAGCTGGCATCAACAGGTTGGTCTCAGCATTTTACTAAATGCCAAAAAAAAAAAGAAAGGAAAGGTTGGCAGGGCAGTGTTTGCCCACTGTTGGCTGGGCAAAGCTTTCCTGGGGGATTACCCTGGCAGATGATTGATTCTTGCAGACAAAAGGAGTGCAACAGATTCCAGTGTGATCCTCCAGGCAATCCAGGCAAAGATCTTTGAAAGCTTCCAAAAAGGCTAAAGCAAGGCAGATTTGGGATGTGCAGCCCCTGATTCTATTAGTGATCAATATGTGAGTGGATCTATCGAGTCCAGGGGAACTAGAGACACCCACACTGTGAACCCAGAGGAGTAAATATTGGAAGATCAGCCTCAGAGCCTGCAGAATCAGCAAGATTAGAAAAACAAACCAATAGAGCACTATCTGCTGACCTTTGGTCTCATTACACTTGAGCAACCCTCCAAGTGCAGGGGCCAAGCTCCTTTACAAGCAGGAAGATGAGCACGGGCAGTAAAACCCGGGGATGCAGCTGGAGTAATGCTGGTGGATCTGCCCTGTGTGTGTCAGAGTTTCTAGGTGATTACTGGGAGCTAACGAATAATTAAGATGCTGTAATTAATACAGTGGGATAACTGCGGGTTCATAACTGCTCTGCCACATCAAGTCACACCAATCCAAAAACGTGATAACCTTTGTTGCTTTATAACCTTCATAGCTGATACTTCACTGCTTCACTTATCATCCGTGGAAGGAATAGCATTTTAGGGTAGAAAATCCAGGATTGCATTGCTCCAGCAGAGTAAAATAACACAAAGCAGTGAAAGCAGCCTGAGCTTTCCTTGTATCCAGCAGAGAGGATGGAGGGTATCTCTCAAGTTCCAGCGTGTCCCCCCTTTGGTAGCCAAAGTCCTCTCAGCAGGTTCTTGCTGTCCAGGACAGGGAGCAAATACAAACCTTCGCTGACTACAAGTGTAGTGGCTTTGTGAAAATACCCAGGAGTCACTTCCAGGTCAATTCCTAACACTTCATTGTTTTCCTTCACTTTACAGAGCGCTTGGAAACACGTTCAGAAATGCAAAATGAACATGAGACCAAACGGGGGCTTTGTGGAACAGCTCTCAGCCTGGGAGACCCAAATCTATGGGTCCCCAGTCACAGACATCACTAAACCCAAGTACTGAGAGAGAACATCCCACAGGGAAAGCCATTTCCCTTCCCCTTTCTGGGGAGAAAGTTACTTCAACACTGTTTGAAAAAAAACCCTAACGTAATGGAAAAGCTTTCCTCTTTAGCTCCACATCGTTTTGGCACAAGATTTGGAGCCTTCTGGGGAACTCACCTGTCTGTAGGAGGTGGCAGTTTGGGGAATTCAAGTCCTGCAGGATGTGGATCATTAGACACTGCTCATCTCTTTTGTAAGGGAAGGGGATTATAACCAGCGCCATGGGGCAGTCGGTATCACAGGACCAAGGCCTCTCACACTCACTGACTGCACTGTTGACAAGACCACCCTTCCCACTTGCTGCCTTCTAATCCTACAGCCGAACCTCTGGCCACAGCTGGTAATTTTAAAGCCTCAGTGCTGTCACGTGAAACCTAAACCCAGTGCCGCCCTCTCTCTTAGAGCACTCCGAATTCTGCTCTTTGACATCACGAAATAAAACACGACAGAAAACACTCCCGGGCTTTGCAGCACTGTGTGGCTGGGATTTGGGGGTGGGTTTGGGTTTGTCATTCTGATAGGCCTTTACCGTGAGTGCACCCCGGGAGCTGCCCGCGCTGAGGGCGAGCCCGGTGCGCCTCTCAGAGCGCGGTGCGCTCCACGAAGAGCAGTGATTTACTGAAATTTCGCGTTTTCCAGGCTCCGATTCGGAGGGAAACACAGAATAAAGGAGGCCCCGCCCCGCCCCGCCGCGGCCCCGCCCCGGGGCGTGTCCGGAAGGGGGCGTGGCCCAGCGCCGCCCGTCGCCGCGGGCCGGGCCGGGCCGCTCGCCGCCGCCGCCATCGCCGCCATGGCCTGCGGCGCCTCGGTCGCCGAGTGTCTGCGCGAGTGGGAGGAGCTGCAGGACGGCTACCAACGCATCCAGGTACCACCGGGCCCGGGACACCCCCGGGCAGGGGCCGAGGGAGCGCTCCGGCCGAGCGGGGCACGCCGGGGTTAGCGGCACCGGGGGTGGGGGATGCCCCGCGGGTGCCCCGCAGCATCCCCAGCGGGTACCGCGGGCAGCCAGGCTTTCCCTTCTGGAGTCCAGGCGCTTTCCCCCGGGTGTCTCAGCCCTCGGTCCGAGCCTTGTGCCTTGGGGCAAAGCGTTCCGGAGCAGGGCAGGGGTGCCGGGCTGTGCCCCGGCACGGGGCTCGGTAGGAGCGCGGTCCCCCAGTCTGATGCCCCAGCCCGCCGGGGACGTGGCGTGGAGACCCCAGACCTCCCGGTTTTCCAAGGCTGGGAGCGGGGAGCGGCAGTGCTTGGCGTGGCACGGCCGGACGAGGTGCGCAGATGTCGTTTCGCTCCTTATCGCTGCTCTCAGCCCGGCTCGGGGCAGCCCGGAGCCAGCCAGCCCCGCGGGGAGCCCGGCCAGCGGAGCCGGGAATCCAGGCACGCTTCAGCCCGGCACCCTGTCCCCACTGCCTGCCGCTCCAGAGCCTGTCACCGCCGGGGCTGGCCGGGGGCTCCGTGCCAGGAAGGTGACTGGTATCAGAGGTGCTTCCACCTGCTTTGTGTAATCCCCAGGGCGCTGCCTGCCGGGGAAGGAGTGGGCAGGGTTCAGCTCACACAGGGTCACCCAAGGGAAAGGTTGGCCAACCATCTCCTGCTGCCGCTCAGGTCACTCGGCTGCAGCTGCACCCGTTCCCTTTCCCCCTCCTTCCCCCCCGGGAGCGGGGTGAAGCGGATGTTGTTGCGGACACGTCGCTGCTGTGCCCAGATCTGGGGCAAGGGAGGCTTTGAGAAACCTCCTCTTGCTCCATAGGGGTTGCGTGGATGTCCCGGTTGTCCACTTCGAACGCTATGTGCAGCCACACAGCGCCGTCCCTTCCCTTTGGAAACCTCCTCCCGGGGTGGCTCCTGATCCAGGCTGTCTCCGAGCGTGGTGCTCGGATGCTGGCACGACTGAAGGACTTGTCACAAAAGCCACTTGCTCACAGTTAACTCCAGAGCCAGAAGGAGGTGACTCTAGATGGCAGCAGGAAAGCTTGATGGTCAAGCAGGGAATGTCCTGGGATAAATCAGGGACATAAATCACTGCTGTGGAGCCGGGACTGTCTGAGATTCATTCCTTCCTTACCACTGCTTGTCACCAGAGGAAGGTTTCCCTCCTCTGCTCTCGGTTTCACCTTTCTCCTTTGGGAACAACTTTAAGATCTGGTGATCAAGTGGTCGATAAGAGCTACAGAGGTTAAACCTTGTGCGTGCCAAGGTCTAGTCCAAGGGTTGTTGTGGGCAGCGTGTAATTCCCTGCTGGAGGTGGTGTTCAGGCTGCTGTGGCCGAGGTGAGGCTGTTTTCCAGCTGACCTGGACAAGCAGCAGCATTGATCCAGCAGCGCTCCCCTTTCCTTACTAAATATAGTGGAGAAATGCATCCAGCCTTACCCAGGTGCGGTTGGGTTACTGGACACTTGGCTGCAGCCCTGCTGCGAGGCTGTCCTCTTTGTCCAGCTCACTGGCAGGCTCCTTCCAGCGTCCAGGGGTGCTCAGCTGCAGCCCCAAAGCCACGAGTTGGGGTTGGGGCACCTGGAGGCACAGAGAGCTGCTCGTCCTGTCCCAGCACTCAGAGCCACTGCAGGTGGCCCACAGTTGTGCCCTGGCCCTGACAGCGTTTATTCCCAAGTCTTTCCTGTCTGCTGTGTGCAGTCATTGGTGTCCCAAACATGGGAACATCCTATAGATATCCTGCTTGGGAGTGGGGATGGGCACTCCAATGGAAGCAGGGCTGGCTGCAGGCTGTCCCCAAACACACCTGGTGGCCTTCTGCAGCCACCCTCCTCTCACCCAGTGAAGGTGAGAGTGCACAGGTGGAGTTAAGGATGTTTTTTAACAGAAGCATCATAGAGGGCCCAAGGACAGGGGTGTTGGGGCAGGCAGCTCTAATGCATGCTGGTTTCTCCTTCCCAGGATAACCACAAGCTGTACAAGCAGAAACTCGAGGAGCTGACCAAGCTCCAGGATGGGATCTCCAGCTCCATCACCCGGCAGAAGAAGCGGCTGAGGGAGCTGTCACTCTCCCTCAAAAAGTGAGTCAGTGCCCTGGGACAACACAGGAGGGGACAGCAGCAAGGACGGGGCTGCTGAGTTCACCTCATGTCTGAAATGCAAACCTCTTTGGATCAAAGTGCTGTGGGGAGCTTGATCTTCCCCAGCCTCTCTTTCCTCTGCCCCAGTTTGTGCCGTGCTTGCAGTTCAGAGCTTGCAAGGGTTTTGCAGGTACCATGAACTGCCCCCCTCCTGCACAAAGCTCTCCCCATCCTTCCTGAGGGTGAGAGACCCATCTGGCCTCACCCTGCTCCCGTTCCTACTTCCTTCTCTTGAGCAACATCTCAGCCTGACAGAGGAGCTCACCCTCAGATGGAGTTGTGGACTTGGTTCTCATCCACCTTCCCTGGCCTTGGGGTGTCCTTGCCCGAGTCAGTCACCTGTGGAGTTTCACGTGCTGATCACATTACAGAGGCTCTCCTGATGCCAGTGCCTGTGCTTCCTCCCCAGATGCAAAGCCCAAGCCACTCCCGAGCAGGAAGCATCCATCCAAGAGAC
Organism: Acanthiza pusilla; assembly: GCA_036630365.1. Classification (NCBI taxonomy): domain Eukaryota; kingdom Metazoa; phylum Chordata; class Aves; order Passeriformes; family Acanthizidae; genus Acanthiza; species Acanthiza pusilla. The sequence goes on from JAXCHO010000048.1 coordinate 5,505,390, forward strand.
CCAGAACCTGATTAAAGAGAGGCAGAACGTTTTCTTTGAGATGGAGGCCTATCTGCCAAAGAAGAACGGGTGAGAGGCAGCTCAGCTCCGGGTGGGACACAGGACATCCCTGTGGCTGTAAGGCACAGAGCCACTGTCACCCTGCTCCCAGTGGTGTCACAGCTGTGCTGCTCTGCTTGGGTTCCCCAAGGACACCTGGGCAGGAGCCAGCAGTGCTGCCCTTGTGCCCCTCACACCTCTGCCTGCTCATGGCCTTCACCCACCCTTGGGCAGTGTTTGTGCATGGGGAGAAGCCCCAGTGAACACCCCAGTGCCTGTGGGAGGTGGGGTGTGTGCTCCCCGTCTGCCCATGGGGGAGGGGATTCCAGAGGGTTTGTGCCTGGCAGCTCTGAGTGGAGACAGCTGGGGGCTCATCCCTGGCCCCACTGGTGGCACAAGAGGGGATGGTCCCCATCCTAACGCTCTGCTCTCTCCCCAGGTTGTACCTGAGTCTGGTGCTTGGCAACGTGAACGTGACCCTGCTCAGCAAACAGGCCAAGTACGGCCCCTCCTTGCTGCTCCTCTGATTTTCCTGGCTTGGGATCCCCTTGGCACCAGGAACAGCTCCTCCCAGGCAGACACAGGGCTGGCTTGGCTCACCTGGTGTAGATTCCCTTCCCAAGCTGTTTTCCGCATCATTTCCCAGGGTTCAGCCAAATCCTTGGCTCCCCCTCACATTCCTGCTGCTGGGCTGGGATGGATCATTAGCTCTGACAAGTTAATGGGATCCTCCACTGAAGCCATGTCCATGTCCCCACTGTGTTAGGGACTTCTAGGAAAGACAGACAGTGGATAATCCCCTCCTCTTCCCTTGGGGAAACACCAAAAGTTGGTTTTGGCCCATGAGAGCCTTCACCATGGCAGAGGGGACACAGCTCCTGGCTCACAGCTCCACAGCTCTCTGTTCTTCAGTCCTCCCCTTGGAGACCTGTGCAGATCCCAGTCTGCCACCAGCACCACCCACCAGGTCGGGGTGTTTTGGGGTGCTCGAAGGTGTCCCAGCTGTGTGGAAGCAGCATGAGATGTGCTCTGCTCTCAGAGATGCCCCCAAGGCAAGGTTTTTCCCAAGTGTGTCCCAGAGGTTCCCAAGAGAGCATCACTTTTACCCAGCCAGGTGGGATGGAAGGACACAAACTTCCAGCAGCCGCTTTGCTCCAAGCCTGTCCTTGTGTTTCCATGCAGGTTTGCGTACAAAGATGAGTACGAGAAGTTCAAGCTCTACCTCACCATCATCCTACTCATTGTCTCCTCCTCCTGTCGGTTCCTCTTCAACTCCAGGTGAGTCTGGCTTGGATGGTGGGCAGAAATCTCCTCCTAGAGCCCCCTTGTCCTTCTCTGCCATCCTGGAGAGTCCAGAGCTGAACAGGAGATGCTGATAAAGCATCTGGACACTGCCCTGGAGGTGGTGTGGCCTTTGTGGCTGCTGTGGCCGTGGTGGGTGGTGGGGAAGCAGGTCCCTGCCCTTGGGGTGGGTGTCCCCAGGGCTGTCACAGTGCCTGTGTCCCCAGCACCCACCTTGACACCCTGCTCTGTGTGACCCAGGGTGACAGACGCCGTCTTTAACTTCCTCCTGGTGTGGTACTACTGCACCCTCACCATCCGCGAGAGCATCCTGATCAACAACGGCTCCAAGTGAGTCCCTGGGCTCGGGGAGGGGTGCAGGGGGCTGGGCCTCCTCTGCAGGGCTGGGGGAGGTGGGACCAGCCCAGGGGAGCAGCTCCCTCCCACTCAGGGTGTGTGGCTGAGCCTGTTGGGAGCTGCAGGAGCAGGGCAGCAGGAACATCCGTGTGGAGGCGGCGCAGGGAGGTGGAGCTGGAAGGGCCCTGGTGCTGCCCAGCCCCGAGGCCCTGGGTCCTGCTCCGAGGACCATTTCCTAACCAGTGCTGGGAGCTGTGGGGTGGCTGGGGCTGGGCTGCTGCACTCTCCTGGGGCACCTTCGGCTCTGGATTCACTCCAGACCTGACACCTCTTCTCTGTGTCTGCCCTCTAGAATCAAAGGCTGGTGGGTTTTGCATCACTACATCTCTACCTTCCTCTCAGGTGTCATGCTGACATGGTAAGTCTGTGTCCCCTGTCCCCTGGGGGGCCACCTGGGCTGTGGGCAGCTCTGGCTGAGGAGCCACAGGGGGACAGGTAAGGTTGGCTGTCCCAGCCCCATGTCCCCCAGCCAGCACCATCTCTCCACAGGCCAGATGGGCTCATGTACCAGATGTTCAGGAACCAGTTTCTCTCCTTCTCCATGTACCAGAGTAAGTGCTGGGACCGGGACTGAGCCCTGGGTGCTGAGAGTGCCTGCAGAGCTCTGCAGCACTTGGAGACCTGGCTGCTCCCATGGCCTTGGGTGGCCTTTGTGGGGTGATGCTGAGGCTGGAAGGTGATCCCTGGGCAGCTGCTGACAGCAGCCACGCTCTCCTTGCAGGCTTTGTGCAGTTCCTGCAGTACTACTACCAGAGCGGGTGCTTGTACCGGCTGCGAGCCCTGGGAGAGAGGCACAACATGGATCTGACCGTGGGTAAGTGGGATGGTGGGACCTCCCCTTGCTGGTTGTCCCAGGCTGCCAGCAGCCTCCTCCCGGCTCCAGGACAGTGCTCAGCTCACTGCGAGCTGTGGGTTCTGCTAAAGCTAACCGTGACACTTTGGTTTGAGGTCACTTTTATCAGTGGCAGGAACAGTAAAAGCTGCAAGTCAAACCAAAGCTCTGAGTGTCTCCTGGGGGGCAGCAGCTGGTTGTTCCCCTCCTCCTCCTCTCCTGGGACCACAGCTCCCTCAGGATGCAAGGTGGCAGTGGATGTGGCTCCGGGCATCCAAGCTTTCCCCAGGAAGCTCCTTCAGACATGAAACATCCCTCCAACACCCCAGGCCCTGTGGGCTGTCACCTCCCTGGCCCCTGCGACACCGAGGGCAGGAGCTGAGAGCCAGCTCCACTGGAGCCCAGAGCCCCATATTGGATTAGGAGTCCCTGCCACTGTCCCCACTGCGAGTTCAGGTGCCCACCGTGAGGCCAGAATGGCAGGGCCTTCTCAGCCAGGCACAGTGTGGGCACTGAGCCTCCGTGCCCCTCTGGAGGAGCTGGGCTCCATCCTCTCCTCACCAGCCCACGGTGTGTCCTCACGCCAACCTTCATCCTTTACAGAGGGCTTCCAGTCCTGGATGTGGAGGGGCCTCACGTTCCTGCTTCCTTTCCTCTTCTTTGGGCAGGTGAGTCTGCACCAGTCCTTGCAAGAGGCCAGAGCCTCGTGTGGGAGTGGGATGTGCCACTTTCCCCATTGTGCTCGGCAGCCTGGACATCACACAGTCCCCACAGGCTGCCCCAGCAGTGTGATCTGGGATGCCAGGGGCAGGGAAATGCTCCCAACAAATGCTGAGCCTTTTCCTCCAAAGCAGCCACCAGCTCCACAGCTGGGGAGGTGAGATGGGGAGGAGCTGGTGTAGTTCTGCCGAGTGCTGGAGTGCAGAGGGGCTGTGATGAGAACCCTTCCAAAGCCCTTCTGAGCTCCACATTTGGGCTGCTGCTGCAAGGATCGAGTCCTTCCTTGGTCAGATCCTTGAGGCAAATGGCCAGACGCTGCTCTGAGGCTTCCTCACTTCCCTTGGGTTCCATGTGGCACAAAACAGGGGGATGTCCCAGCTGGGGTCCTCTGGGGATGAGCCCTCTGGCCCTAAACCTGGATGGGGTTTCACTGCCCTCACTCGAGGTCAGTGTGGGGTTTATCCCCAGAGGAAGCAGCTGGAGGAGTCTGGGATTGAGCCTCTGAAAGCAGCAGCTCCCCTAATCTCCTCTCTCCTGCAGTTCTGGCAGCTCTACAACGCCATGACCCTGTTCCGCATGCTCCAGCACCCCGAATGCAAGGAGTGGCAGGTAAGGAGGCTCCCGGGAGTGCCCGGGGAGGAGATGCCCCAGGCAGGCCCCTCCTGCTGACCCCTGCCTCTCCTCCCACAGGTCCTCATGTGCGGCCTCCCCTTCTTCGTCCTCTTCCTGGGGAACTTCTTCACCACCCTCCGTGTCGTCCACCAGAAGATTCAGCACAAGAACAAGGACACGAAGGAGAATTGAAGTGGGGCGATGTGGGGGCCTGGACTGTTTCTCCCCACCAGCTCCATCCCCTATCCCCATCTCCTCGATTCCGTCCGGACTCTGGTGTCTCATCCCATTCCTTGGAGGCCTGGGTGTGGGACAGAGCTTGGGGCCCGCTCCTGGGCAGTCCATGTGCTCAGCACGGGGCTGGATCTGTGCTGCAGTCACTCACCTGGAGTCAGGAGCTCCCTGCACCTCCTGTCCTGGCTGCCTTCCTCCTCCAAAGAGCAGCACGCCTGGGACAGCCACTCCCCTGCCCTGCACTGGGATGTTCTCTGGGTGCTGCTGCTCCCCACCCCACGGGGACAAGTGTCCAGGGACTGCCCCCCACGGCTCCTGGGGTGCTCGAGGCTCCCCTTTTCCCCGCAGCCCTGCACCCAGGGCAGCCCCTGTGTTGAAGGCAGAGGCCCTGGGGCAGCCTCGTCACTCCGAGGGGCTGGGGCTGTGCACAGCCAGGGGTGCTCCAGGTGCTCCCCCCACGCCTTCAATCCGCAGGGAAGGGGTGGGAGCAGCAGGAGCCTGGGCCAGGCTTCATGCTGGAACTGTGCAAGCAGCACCCCGGGCTGGCATTTCCAGAGGGTGCACATGTGAAAATAAAGGGAAGGAGCTGCCCCGGGTCACCGGGACAGTCTGGGAACGGCTCCCACACTCTGCTCTGCGGCTTTGGTTCATCAGGAAGTGGTGCCTGACACGACCTCCCTGAAAGGAAGGTGGGGGTGGGGGTCAGTAGGACAATTGTCACAATAGGACAACAGGAAACGGCCTCAAGGTGCACCAGAGGAGGTTTAGATTGGATATTTAGGAAAATGTCTTCCCAGAAAAGGTTGTCCAGCCCTTACAGAGGCTGCCCAGGGCAGGCGTGGAGTCACCGTCCCTGCAGGCATTTAAAAGCCATACAGATTTGGCTCTTGGGAATGTGGTCACGGGGTGTGTTTGGCAGTGCTGGGTTAAGGGTTGGACTCAGTGATTTGGAGAGGTTTTCCAGCGTAAATGATTCCATGAAAAATCATCTCCCTGTGCCCTTCCACCAGCCTGGGGAGCAGGGTGGGGCTGTGTGGGTTCCCTCCCATGGCACCCCAGCCTGCCCCGGTTGTGGCCAGAGCCTTGGCCACCCGAGGAGCCCAGCAGCACCTCCGTGTCCCTGCAGGTGGGGAAGAGAGCCCCTGTCCCAGCTGTACCAGCACTGGGAGCTCTGGAAGAACCAAAGAGCAGGTTGGGCACGGCTGCACCCCAGTCCAGAGCCCCCCAGTGCCATCCTCCCTCCCCTCCCAGAGCCCAGCACTCGGGGCAGGAGCTGCCCCCAGCTCAGCCACTACATCCCCGAATTTCCTCCCAGTTACCATCCACTGCTCCTCCTGCCTCCCTCGTCCCTCTGGCTGAGCAGAGAGAATGCAGGAAGCAAACTCCAGACACAGTATTTTTATTCCAAGGGCAAATGTATTTAAATAATTTACAATCATTGGACAGCCTGAAAGTCTTGGTTTTTTCCATTTTTTTTCCATGCTTAAATCACAAAGCTGTTCAAATAAAAACAGTATTTAAAAAATGACCGTACGCGGTGTGAGGGAGGGGCTGGGCTCAGGGGAGCTGCAGGGCCCTGTGGGCTGAGACCCCACCTCCCAAACCGGGTGTATTCCCGAGGGGAGAGGAGCCACCCCTTCCTGCTGGAGCTGGAGCCCAGACAGGGGAAGGGAGCAGGATGCTGGTGGGACCATGGGACAGCTCTGCCCAGAGCCAGCTGCCAGCCCCACAGCCCAGAGGTGGGCAAACGGGGGTGGCAGGAGGGAGGCAGAGCCTCAATCCCAGCCCCTCCACCCCTCTGCTGTCCCTGCAGGCCAGGGTGGGCTCCAGCCCCCGGGATAAGGCAACACCTCGTGTTCAGGGAAGGAGCCCAGAGCTCCCTGGCAGTGTCAGTCCCTCCTGCCCCACAGCAGCTGTCCCTGGTGGCCCTGGCCTCAAGGCAACGCTGGTGCCATGGGGTGCACCCTGGGGCGCTGGTGGCACTGCGGCTCCTGGACAGCAGCCTGAGCTACCCCCCTGCCCCTCTCAACCCCTTCCACCCCTGGGGCCCAAAGCCTGCCCCAAGGGGCTGCTGAGGCCCAGGAGGGGTTGGGAGCGACACCGGGGTAGCTGTGGGCTGGGGACAACACCGTCACCCACAGCAGCAGTGGGCGAGCAGGCACTTCCCAGCTCCCCTGGCCCACGCCTGGGGACCTGTTCTCTCCCCGGCCCCGCCAGCCCTGCTCTTAGCTCCACACATCCAGGGAGTAGCGGCCCTTTGTCATCAGTTTCTTTACATAGTCCACGGCCTGGGGCTGGCTCATGTTCCCGAACTCGGACACGATCTCGTAGAAGGTGTTCTGCACGTCCCGGGCCATGTTCCGGGCGTCGCTGCAAACGGGGAGGGTGAGTGAGAGAACGCCACAACAGAGTCCCAGAGCCCTGTCACCTCCCCCTGGACACAGAGGGTTTGCTCACCGCAGCCCCCCTGCCCTCCTGTGAACCAGGACAGCACAACTAACCCTCCCAGGCTTGCAGTGGGGAAACTGAGTCACACTCATTTCCTGAGAATAGCAACATTTCCCTCAAATCCCTGTCCTGCCCCCAGACCTACCCACACACATAGATGTGAGCCATCCCCTCGTTAACCAGCTTCCAGACGTTCTCCTTGTTCTTCTTCAGCAAGTGCTGGACGTACACCTGGCAGGAAACGAGGTGGGGGTGAGGAGAGAGGAGCAGAGCCCCCACACCACAGGCTGTGGAGAGGGAGGGGAAGCCAAGGCTGTGCTGTGGCTCTGGGAGACAGGGGAAGCGCTGGGTGCTCCTGCTGGCCCTGGCAGTGATGGTGGGTGGCAGGAACAAGTGGCAGGGGGAAGGAACAGTGCGGTACCTTCTCAGCCTGGTCCCTGGAGAACGCCACGTTGAGCTGGGTGAGGACTCCCTCTTTCTGGAAGCGGGCCAGCTCCTCCCGGTACAGGTAGTCCTCGTGCTCGCGGCGGCAGCCGTAGTAAAGCACCGTCTCGCCCACCTCTTTGCCTGCAGGGTCACACAGCCCCCATCAGCTGGGCCCTGCCAGCCCCCAGCCCTGTCCCCTCCCCTCCTCCCCTTGTCCTGCCACCCCCAGCAGCCTCCAGTCCTGTGCTGTCCCCTCCCTCGGCATGCAGAGCTGCACAATGGCTTCTGGTTACAAGGAGAAGCTCAAGACCAAGTCCCACAAGTGGCCACAAGCTTTAGAAATGAGTCTGAGTGACCTGACTGTGGTTATTTGGAGATGTGCTGGTGGCAGAGGTCAGAGCAGCCTCAGGTCTGTCCGCCCCCAAACATCCTCTGTGGCCAAGAGAAGGACAAAGCATCCTCGTGTGGGCAAAACCACTCAGCCACTGCTCTCCCTGCCCCACACTCTGCTTTTGGCTGGGCCCACCCGCAGCAGGAGCAGCAAAGCCACACCTTGAGGACACCCACTGTCCCCGCAGAGCCCTCCAGCCCCCAGGGGAGCCCCTGGGCACTCACCCTGCTCCTTCAGCCAGGCCCGCTCCTGGATGAAGCCGATGAAGGGGGCGATGCCAGTGCCCGGCCCGATCATGATCACGGGCGTGCTGGGCTTGAAGGGCAGCCGGAACTGAGACTTCCGCACGTACATGGGCACCAGGGAGCTGCTCCCGTTCTGCTCAGGCACCTTGTTCTTGAGCCAGTTGGTGGCCACCCCTTTGTTCAGGCGGCCCGTCTTGGTCTCGTACTCCACCGTCACGGCACAGATGTGGATGGAGTTGGGGTGAACCTGCAGGGAAGGGCTGTTGGAGCAGGCAGAGCAGGAACCCTGACAGCCCCACAGCTCAGTGCCTTGTGCTCAGGGATGGGGAGAAGTTTAACCTAATGCTAGCATTGGGATATTCCTCCCTGCGTGTTCCTCATGGGGCCTCTGTCTTGTCCTCAACTCATTGCAGGACCACTGAGCTTCTCTGGAGGAAGGGAAGTCCCTCAGGACCTCAGGCACAAAGTAAGAGTGACTTTTGTCCAGCCCCTAAAATGCCACCACCCAAATGGGCAAAGAGGAGCAGGGCTCCATGGAGTGCGGTGGTACCAGAGCACAGCTGGCTGTGCCGTGATTTAATAATCATTAAAATCCACATATTACTCACAATCTTTACTTAGGACAACAGAAAAAACAAACTACTAAACTAAACAGAAAGGAATAAAAAAGTTCCCTACACTAAATCCACAAATAACATTATCACAACACAAAAAAAACAAATCACACAAAATCTACCCCTAGAACTTTCACTACAACACAAATACTTCACTATCATTCTACTATAAAAACATAACTTAATACTTGTTTTGGCCATTATTTTGTCCCAGTTAGCATCCTTATCTCAAAGCCCTCACGATTGCCCACATTCTCCACAAAAAATGTCACGGTTTGGACTCTCCACAGACCCTGTGGACTCTGGGATAACTCCACGCATGGAGATAACTAAACCTGCCCCTCTGACAGCAAACATCACCAGCAGAAGCTCCCTGTGTCCAGCCCCCAGCTGAGGGGACAGCTCCAGCAGTCCCCCCGCAGGCACAGTCCCTGCTGGCAGCACACCCACCTTGGAGGAGGAGGCGATGGAGTAGTAGCGAGCCTGCAGGCGGGGCAGCAGCTCGCACAGGTGGTCGATGGGGGGGCGCAGGGAGGGCATGTCCTGCAGGATGGCCAGGATGTTCCTGCGCGCCTCCACCACCCAGCTCAGGTACAGCGCCTGCGGGCACAGAGGGCACAGCCATGACAACCTCCCCACGCGGCTGGGAAACACCCCCTGGGCTCTCTGGGTGTCTTTTGGGGATCCCCCAGCCCCTAGCTCGGCCCAGCTGGGAGGGCAGAGCTCCCACCTTGCCCTCGGCAGCGGACGAGGCCATTTTCCGGAGGCGCTCCTGCTCGCTGGTGTCCGTGGCGTACTGGGCCAGCTCGTAGAGGACGTTGGTGCGGGGAGGGTTGGTGATGTCCAGGTAGTAGGTCAGAGCTGTACGGTACGACGTGGGGCAGGGGAAGGGATGCTTCTTGTTGGACTCCTCTGGAGAAGTGGGACAGAAAGAAAAATTGAAAATCATCCACCTCGTGATGTGATGCTAAGAGGTTTCGTGCCAGCTGTGACACACAGAGCAGCGTGGGCTTCAGGGAGCAGAGAGCAGCCCCAGCTCCACACTGAATCACCTCCCTCCCCAGGCAGCTCCATCTCCCAGTAGCCCATTCTGTGCTTCACAGACGCTGCCTGATAGCTTAGCAGCAGAAAACACACCCTGTGTGCCCCAATCCCCTGCCCTGAGATGTCCACGCACAAAGTCCAGCAAACCCCAGGCCAGCCAGGAGGGCTGCAAATGGCTAATTTGGCCTCAGGCACTTACACCTCCATCGGATGTGGCCTCAAAAGTGTCCTTAGGCTCTCTCAGCCACGTACAGCTGCGCCAGCAGCAAAGGCTGGAGCCATTCTGTTCAGCCTTGAGAGGTCCATAAGGGACAGGAGTGACAGCGTCAGGCTGGACAACACCGGACACTGCACAGGGGCCACAGGCTCCAGCAGTGCATTAAATCCACCGCCTCTCCAGAAACCAGGAGCTCTCTCAGGCTTCTGGGCCAGCACATCTGATGCCTCAGGTCTGGCTGTGCTCCTCCAGGAGTGCAATGGGCAGCAGCTGCTACGTCCCTCCTGCCAGAGCCTCTGCTGGGAATGCTGCCCAGGAGGTGCTCCTAGGATCAGCACAAGTGCTCCCTCCTGGCAGTTCAGTCCCCAGGCCTGTGCCTCCTCCCAGGACTGAATAAGATCTCCCACATTCAGGGCCCTGCAGAGCTCCAGGGCTGCTGAGGGATGCTCTGGTGGGCTGATGCTCCGTAATTAGGAGTGTGCTGTTACATAATTTGTTGTTGAATGGGCTCACTAAGCACATTTCACAACTGACCCACTTCAGCTGCTCTCAGCAAGCAGACTCTGTGCCTCTGCTCAAACAGCACAGCCTTGAGAGTGGCCGTGGGACATCTGTCAGACACCCACAGGACCCGAGGGTGAAGGACAGAGGCCACAGCTGAAGGAGAGCTGCTGACCCCTCAAGGGTCATTCATACTCACCATCCAAGTTGTTTAGGGACATGACAGTGTCCAGATCCGTGCCCAGGATCTCACCAATCTGGTTCACCAGGGAGGAGTCGTTGGCTGGGTACACGGCCACGTGGTCCCCGGATTCATACCTGGCATGAGAGCAGGGGCAGAGCACATGAACACCTGCACCACATCTTGAGCACCCCCAGCAGCTCAGCCAGGAGACAAAGGGGCTGGTGCAAGAGGCAGAAGGACAACACTGAGATCTGAGCTGCTGCACAAGCACCTGCACCAGCAGGGATCCACAGAGCCAGCAGTGACAGTGGCAGTGACACTGTGGGGTAAGTGTTTCAAGAACCAGGGTTTTTGCAAGAGATCTCCCAGGTTATAACAGCAGTTTTGCCAGAATTTCAGCAAGGACAGGCCAATTTCCCAACAGAAGAGAGCAAAGCTCCTCAAAACCTCTGTAGTTGTTATGTTAAGCCACCTGGATTCAGGACTTCCTAACAATTTAAGGAATTTAAGCCAGTGAGAGGGTTTTTACAAGCAGGGCTTTACTCCCCCTGTGCTTGTACACCTCATCCAGGCAAACACAGGCAAGAGCAATCCCCAGCTCTCCCTCCTCTCACAGCTCATCTGCCCTCCCATTTATTGAATGACTCCAAGACAATTTTTGCAACTGGGACTGCTCAGGTAGGACAGGGATGTGGGATGGGATGGGATGGGCCCAAAGCAGTCAGTGCAAGAGCTGGGAGTGAGTCCTGACAGGGGTACCTGCTACAGAAGCCCAGAGGGGCAGTGTTAAGGAGCAAGGTCCCCTCTGAAGTGCTGGCTGAGGCCAGTGCCACATCCTTGTTCTTTGCTCCCGACAAAATAGAGGAGCAGTCTCCCCCAGGAAGCTACCTGATTTTGGAATTGGAGATGTCCAGCTCCAGGTGCATCAAGTGTCGCTCTCCACTCTCGTTCAGCTTGCGGTTCACTGTAACCTGAGCCAGGAAGGGGTTCTTGGCATCAAATGGGCTGGAAGGAAAGACAAAGGCCCTCTGGTTACTCTCCTGCAGGCTCACGGAGCTCCTTGTATCCAGGCACGTTCCCTCTGCCTCCAGAGGAGGCTCCCATGATTTGGTTCCTGTTCCAAAGCACACTGGGCCACAGCACAACCCAAATCATGATCCTACTGCTCCTCACACTGGCACAGCAAACAGATCTGTTTCCTTCTAAGCACAGCCCAGCAGTCAACACCTTCTGTCCCATTAAGGACACGTGACACAGAAGTGGTTTGGAGGGGCTGTCACATCTCAAAGCAATATTTCAGGCTGGAATTAATTTCCAAAGCTCATCTCCCCACAGCAATACTGCCCGCTGCCATCATGCACTGGCCACCCCAGGCAAGAAAAGGCTCAGGATGCTGTGGATGTACCATCACATGTGACCACAGCCATCTCCTCACCACCAGTGATTCATTAATTGGGGAATCTCAGAGTCCCAGAGGAGATCTGAGCCCATTTCTCTTGGGCAGAGACCTGCTGTGCTGTGGAAATGACACTGCCTGCACAGCAGGTGCTGTTAGAAACATCAAGGACCCAACACCTGCCCCATGTACAGCCCTGCCCAGGGAGTTTGGCACTCACGGCTTCTGGTTCTCGTAGCTCTTGAGTCGGCCCATCTCCCCTGTGTAGACTTTGTTCATGTTCACGTCTGTGTGCACCACCAGCTCATACTGCCGGATGCTGCAGGGGGAAATTGGAGAGAGAGGAGGGGAAAAAAAAAAAAAAAATCAAACTGGAACCCACAAAGTACAGCTGGAACCACCATATCTTTTGCTGAATTTGCTGCAGCTCAAAAACAAATACAAATTCCACCCCTTCACCCATCTCGAGACATGAGGGACCAGGCAGACTCTGCAGAAAGCCCAAAGCATTAGGAAACCTCAGGGGAAGCCTCACAGGCAGCACAGCCATCCCCAAAGGAACCAAACCCATCACCTCCCCACCCAGAACTGCAATCCAGAGCTGGGCTCACACTCACACCAGCTCAGGCTCAGGCCGAACAGCCCTGATCCCTGTTCTACTTCACTCGTGCCCTCCTCCAGGGAGGGCAGGAGTGCAGAGGAAAGGGAACAGCAGTGCAGAGGAAAGGGAACAGCAGCCCAGGGTTGATGGCACAGCCACCAGTCAGAGTGGCCAGTCCCTGCCACCCAAAAGGAGCTGCTCCCAAACCCACCTGGACTCTTCTCCTGTAGCCTCCACCCCGAAGTGCTCACACACTGCCGGCCAGAACTGCTCTCTCCAGGTGATGAAGTCTTCTTCCAGGCTAGCCAGGGCAGAAGAGACAGTCAATAACCCAGCCCCACTCCCAGAGGAGCCATCTAAACCTCTACTGACTTCCTCCCTTCACCATAGGAAAAATCATTTTCCACAGACCCAGACTTCCACATGCCCACAGATCACTGGAAAGGCACCTGCAGAGCACTGAGTGGCAACTGTTGCTACACCAGACACCCCTGCCTTCACCAGGTCTGCCAAGCAACGCTTTGTTATTCAGGCTCAATCTTAAAAAAACCTCAGCTCCCCATTGTTCACCCCTAGCTTGAGGGGACCTTCCTAAAAGGCAGATTCCACCATGGCAATGCTTATTTTTCTGGGCCTCTCACACATGGCATATCCCTCTCATCAGATCTTGTAAGCCTTAGAGGTAGAGCCACAGGTTGATGTAATGTCCCAAGGTGCTCAGGTGAGCACAGAGAGGTGAAAAAAAAATAAATCATTGTCTGAGTTGGAAAATTGCTGCCTCCCACCATAAAACACCTCCCAAGGAGATTAATCTGCCTCCTTCACTGGGATACGTGAGTTTATCCACACAGGCTGGGTTAGTAACAGAGCTGCAGCAGGGCAAAGGCAGAGGAGGCTGCAAAGTCTGCTCCAGTGTGTACCCATGGGCATTTAAAGCTGATGTGGGACTTCTCAGATGCAGGATCCCTTAGGATACTCCCTGTGCATCAGGATTTGATTGTGGGAGAGACAGCAGACACACTCAAAAATCTGTCATCCCCAACAATGAGCCCTGTGGAGTTTATTTCTGTCTTGGCAGTTGAGACAATTCCCTGCCAAGGTCCCTTCCAAGCTGCTTCGGGCAGCTCTGAGCAGCCCCTCACCCCAAGGCACTCACTTGCCATCGTCATCTCCCAGCCCAAGCTCGAAGATGCGCTGGGCTCCGAGTTCCTCCAGTCTCTTGTCCACGTACTTCCCCATGGCATTGAAGTGCTCGTAAGTCTTGTTCCCCAGCCCAAAGACCTGGAAAGGAACACTCATGAGCACGGAGAAGCAGCAGGTGGGCTTTCCCCATCCATTTGATATCCTCACCCAGCAAAGGATGTAGAAGAAAGACAGCGAGGCCTCTCCCAGCTCCCCTTCAGCTCTTGAGCAAGAATCTACCACTGGAGAGTGTGTGGTCAGGAGGCACCAGCACCTCCCCTGAGCCTGCATGCACTTCCAGGAGCTCCTCAGGGGACCAGAAAGAACCTGGACTGCCTGGAGACCAACTGATGGCCTTTGCCTCCTGCAAACCACGCAGTAAATGTTTGCTCACTGCTTCACACAGAGTAGCTCCGCATCTCCACCAGTGGATTTTGCTCTCATTTGCAATTATTATGCTGCCTAAGGAATTTGGCCAGGGTTTAGGTGAGGTGGTTGTTTCCCAGCCAGTTATTCAGCTCAGCACAGGGAGAGAGCTACACACTCCTCCAAGTCATTTAATTTGTGGGAGAAGATCTGGCCCCGGGCTGCTCAATTAGCTTCTGAAGAGCAGCAGCAGCCTGTAGCTCATTTACAGACTTGTATTCAGTGCCTGCAGGGCTGTTTGAGGCTGTTCATACCAGCAAACCCTCATGATTTAGGGAGTGGAGAGAGCACTCTGACATTCCCGTTTAAAGCCTCCAGATGTACATTTGCAAGCATGCACAAAGCCTGGGCAGGAAGACAGCAGGGACCTCACCTCAGACAAGGTGTACAAAGCACAGACATTATGTTGGGCCTTTCCCCAAGCCACACTGGAGGGCTCTTGGCCTTCCTGCCCAAACACAACACAAAAACTGGAATGGGGCCACTTACTGCAAAGCGGAGCCCCGAGAGGTCAGCGTCAGCCTCCTGCAGCCAGTCGTAGAAATCCTGGGCATTGTCCGTGGGATCTCCCTCTCCGTAGGTGGCCATGCAGAACACAGCCAAGGACTTGTCGATCTCAGAGAGGCGACTCAGGTCCGACTGCAACCGAAGGAAAGGAGGAATCTTCAAAGATCCCACAGCGTGGCTGTTGGGCAATTCCTACTCCTACAGTGTAGGTGTGTGAACAGCACCATGTGTTTACAGAAGGTGCTGGGAAGGGCCAAACCCACCCAAAACGGCAGGGAAAATAAAGCCACCCACCCTCACTGGACTGCAAGTTAACATTTCTACCCCGCCAGAAAAGCAGTGGGATTTTCCATGCAAGGGACCAGGATCATGTAGAATAGCAAGGACTGAGCCCATATCTGCATCTCTCAGGTTGATCTTTTCTCCCCTAAAAGACACTACTAAAAGGCCAATTGTCCCTTGGCCAAGGTCATTATTTTTTTAGGGGGCACTGAAAGGTTGCTGCTATCCCAAGGCTGCTCAGGGCTAAATTACCAGGTCATACTCCTCAGGGTCTGCTGCCATGCCCCGGAGGCCATAGCGATGGGCATCCTTGGAGAGGCGATTGGCAAACTCCTCTGCTGTGCCCGTCTGGGAGCCATAGAAAACCACTATATTTCGCCCCTGGAGAGAAAGAGAAATGCCTTTTAAATGGTTATTAGTCATTTGGCAAATGCATGGATGAAGCACAGACAAAGGAAATGCCTGGGATCAGGAATCCTGGACTGCAACCTAAAGGCAACCAGGAGTGTGTGCTTGTGCAGGGCTCCAAGGGTTTGGCAGAAAACTCCAGGCTGAGCTGTTAATGAGAACATGGCTCTTGACACTCTCAGAGGGGAGACTCAGGTCAGACTAAAACCCAAAGCAAAGAATAAACCTTCCAGATTTATTCTCAACTTCTAGGCTGCAGCGTGACTCGTGGAAACAGGAAACACCCTGGATGAGAATGCAGAACTTGCCAAAGGCTCTGGGCAAGTGCCTAAGTACCAGAGCTCCTGCTCTGCTGCAGGCCAGCCACTTTGAAGTGAAACGGAAAATGCATCCAGCCTTTGCTTCTTCCTGTGCTTCCTCTTGTGTCCAGACCAGCAGAGTCAAAAGCTGACAATTCTGTGTACAATTCCCATTCCACAGCCAGCCAGTTTGGGAACCAACCACACAGATAAACAACTGCCAGCCAATGACTTTAAAGTCTCTGCCATTTCCCTCCTGACTTTGATCTCATATTACATTATTTTTTTCCACTGAATTTTCACTTTAATTTCTTCTCTATGAACAACTCTCAGGCACAGACTAAGAGAGCTATTCCTGGCTGCTCACACAGCCTTCCTCTGGATGCTCTCTGCAGCAGGCATGTGTCTGTATCCAACCCAGCTCCTCCTGCTGACAGTCTCCAGAGAAAAATGGGAAGGACACGAGCCCCCCCACCTTCCCTGCACCCCTTGGAGGCAGAAGAGGCAGCTTACCGTCTTCTTCATCTTCTCAATGAAGCTGCTGTCTCTCACTGGAGCTGCTCTGAAAAACAGAAGGAATCTCTTTTCAGACGAACATGTTCATTTTTGAGGTCAGGAATAAGCCAGTGGGAGAAAAGTGGCCCCCAGACCTCAGGAAAGCTGCCCTAAAGGGTGTGAGTCCTCACTGACCACTGTTATTCACCCTGTCCCAGGGATGGCTATTGCTCAACCACAGGGCACACGACCATGGAGAAGGGACTCAGAGCAGAGGGGAAAGGCTGAGCCCCTGCCTGATCCTCATCAGTGAATCCTCCCAGAGGGAAAACCAGGAGCTCAGCCCTGCCCACCAGGAAACCTTTATCAGCTGCTCCAAGAGATTTCAGAGCCGAGCAGGTTACAAGGATCTCACAGGAGCAGGGCTCCAGATAAATCTCATGGTGTGAGAGAAGGGAATGGAGACTCCCTGCTTCCCACACCACCATGGGCAGGCAGGATCAGTCCTGAGCCATGCTCCCAGGGTGCATCTCCCAAGTCTGAAATCAAACAGGGCTAAAACCAGCTGTTTCAACCTCAAAACAGCATGCCAGACATGAGCCCCAGAGCTGGAGAGCCCTGTGGAGCAGACACACGCAGCTCATCACACCCACAGAGCTCTTGGCAAGGCAATCCGAGGTCCTGTGGAGCTCGTTCCCATGCCAGGCTCCCATCCCCAGGGTGGATCTCCTGCACAGAACATTTGCATTATTGCATGAGGGTGGCTTTCCCTGGCTTGGAAGGGATAGAAACCACAGCAGACCCAGAATCATGGAGGCAGGGATTCACACTGCTCTGGCTGCCCTCTTAGGGAGAGAGTCAGAAGAGCTTTGCTATCCTTAGCACATCCTCAGATTCTCAGTGTCACAGGGTGAAAACAACCCAGCCCTGGGGACCCCAGGAGCCTCACAAGCAGAGGTGACCATAGCTACAGTCAGATTAGGTACTGGGAGTTTTTCACAGGAGGCTTTTCACAGCAGGCAAGGACAGGAGCTCCCTTGCTGTCCTCCCCACCAAAACTTTGGTAGCAGGGAAGAAGAACGTGGGACCCGTTCCTGTTTCACAATGGAAGAATGCAAGGCCGGGTCTCCTGTGGGAAGAGCAAAGCCTCTAGGCAAAAAACAAATGGTTTTGGCTCCAGCCCACGTGAGAATGTGAAGAGCTCACTAACAGTTTCCTCAACCCTGTAGCCCAGAGGGAGGGATCCTGCGGATGTGCCGAGGCATTTGTGGAGAGCTCACACACGCAGAGCAGCAGGGTGGGGGACGTTCATAAAACATCCCTCCAAGCACCCCTTGCTACCCAAAGGGATCAAGGAGCTCCACAACTGGGCCTGACAGCTCTGAGCACCAACAGCTTCATACAAAAGGCAAGCACACACAAACGACAAGCAAAGCTGACCCCAAAAGCTCCCCAAGGCTGCTGTGCTCCCAGGAGAGATCCTTCACACCCCTGTTTGGCTCCTTCAGCAGTTAACAGTCTCCCCACGCTGTCATTTGTCCCCTGTTGGGAACTGGGATATCACAAATATCTTACAGGAGCAGCCCCAGCCCTGCCCATGCTGCAGCCAGGATGGGGGCTCGGGGGAGCTCTCAAGACACAGCTCTCACTTAGTTTTTGGCTCCTTGGTGAACTTCTTTAGTTCCTGCCCTCTGCAAACGAGATCCAATTAAAACAACTGTTGGGTTAACTACTAAACAAAACCACTTTTAAAGGAGGAGAAAAAGAAAAGTTTTTAAATCCTTTCAGCAAGCTCCCTTTGGAAGAGAAAAGGGCGCAGCACATGGAGCTCGTCCGTTTTCAAAGGAGGCAACCCCGCACTGAAGTGAGTGGTGAAGAACAGGCTGTGGCTAAGATACAGAAGAAATAATGAGCCTGGCTTTGGAAAAAAGTCTACACAACTCCCTGAAACTGCTTCATCAGGGTGGCCCGAAAATCTGAGCAGCAAAAACACACAGGCACCAAAGGCAGAAACAAAACTCATTTTCACTGCTCTGCCAGGGAAACTTGGAAGAGAAAGTTGGTCCTCAGCAAGGACTGCTCTTACAGCTTAGACAGCTCAGGGTAGCAGCTACAAGCACCAGAAGAAGCATTGGGTGGAGGGAAGGGGATTAACCCCATTATCAGAGCGAGTCTGTAGCTCACACAGCTCTCCCACCCTTGGTGAGAACCCACAGTGCAAATGACTCCCAGGGCTCTCTGTCACTTTGGTTTCAGGAGAAAGAAAGGACAGGGGAGGAAGCTCCCAACAGCTCAGCAACAATATCAAAGTCTGTCTCAGCTGAATACCTCTCCTTCAGAAAGCTCCTGTTCCCGTGGCTTTCCTACTGAAAGCACAGATACATCCAGAAGTCAGGACGCAGCACGGATGCTGCAGAGAAACCAAACACCGACAGCAGGGTCTCCTCTGGAGCAGCCTGCGTCCAAGCAGAGCCTCTCCCCTTCCTTCTCCTCGTGTCGCGGAGGGAAGAGGCACCCACTCCACCCAGCTTTGGAGCTGGAGGGATCCCGTCAGGCAGAGTAACTCACCTGGCCACAGCCGGCTCTTCCCGCGGGGCTGAGTACGCGCAGCCCATGGCAGGGCAGGGAGGAGGCAGACAAAGAGTCCAGGGCAGCTTTGTGTCTGCAAGGGGAGCTGTGGGGGGATGGATCTAACTTAGCTCTGGAGCCACACGCACACAGGCCTTTCCATTCTGCTCCTCCTGGGCGTTAAAGCCAAGCGTCAGCCTTTTGTTGAGGAGAAGAGAGCCAGCACAAAAGGTCCCGGCACGGGTCATAGCAGGAGTGGTCCTGTCCACTCCGATCCTCGTGGTGGGGCTTTGGAAGTTACTGAGTGGATCTGCGCAGTCCTGAGAAACTGCAACATCTGGCAGCAGTGGCAGAAAGGAATTAGGAGTGGAGAATGAAACCTCCCAGGATCCTCCGCAGCACACGTCCCTCTCCCATCGGCGTGGAGCAGGGGGACGGGACACAAAACCCTCCCCCAGCCTTGTTCCCTTGGAAACTGTTTATATCACAGCTGCTTTTATATATATTCTTTAAAAAAAAAAAAAAAAGGAAAAAGAAAAAAAGCTTGATACTGTAGTTGAATGAAACGATTCCAGACACTGCGTGAGCAACGCTTCGGGTAACTATGGCAGTGCCATTACGGAGGCAGCTCAAAGGAGTTTGTTTTCCTCAGGATCCTATTAAATTAAATTAGAGATGGTCTCTCTCACACACACAGGCAGCAGAGAGCTAATCAGGCTAAGGACTTGGAGCAATTCCTGCCACAGGAAGCCCTACAAGTACCAGGGAATGGATTTCTGCAGAGCTGCAGAATAGAGATAAGCCAGTTTCTGTCCCAAACAATGTTAAAGAGGGGGGAGAAGGGAGAGGGTGACACCCAGCATACCAATGGCTGTCCTGCCTGCGTCTCCCCAGGATGACTGACTGCAGAGTGGGGACATGAGAAGGGAAAGAAATCTGTGATTGAGAAACTTGCAGAGGAGGAGCAGCCAAAGAATAAAAATAAATTCCTGCATTCCCCAGCAATGGCCCTGCGAGGAAGCACGGTGGCCGTGGCTGCGTGGCGGTCCAGAGCTGCTCTCCCTAATGACATCTGCAGAGCAGGCTGCAGGGAGGGCTGCTCTGGTGGTTTCAATTAAGTCTGAAAATGGTCAAAACACAAGCAATGCTCAGTCAGTGGGATCCCAGCCCAGCCCACACATGCATGTGTTACACGCCACAGGTACAGGACACCTCGTATGTGGGAAGCCTCCGCATGTGCTGGGTTCTGTCCCTTCTGTGGGGGCTCTGGGCAGGAAAACAGCTCCACTTGGCTTAAGGGTGAAGATCAGCAGCCTGACCCTCGCTGAGCTGTGGCTGAACCTGGAGATGCATCACTGGAGCAAGATCATGACCATTCCCAGGCCATGTTTAGAGAACCCAGCCCAGCTGCCATGCCTAACAGGGCATTTCAAACACTCATCTGCTTTTCCACAATTTCCACAACAGTGGCATTTCCTCTGCAGACCCTGCTGAGCTGACATGGTTTTATGAAGGTGTGCTGATCCCAAAAACCCCAGAAGGGCACTGAGGCACTGGATGTTGTGTCCAGGTCAGAGACTCTGCTTGCACTCTTCAGCATTGCAAACAAATCACTAAAGCAGCAGCCACTGCGATGAGCCTGAATTGCTGTTCAGCACCTTCATTCTCCACTATTCTGAGGCTGAAGTTGGGGGCCAAAGTGACACAACAGAAACCATAACCCAATGCCATCAGATAAAGCAGTTCAGGACACTTTGGCAAGAGCACAGCTGCAGAGAATGAGCTGAAGAAACAGCTCCTCTAAAGGTCATGGCTCTCCACTCCAGCCAGAGACAGCCCCACTGAGGCCTCTCTGCCTTCACGGGTCTGGGACAGCTTCCCTGCCAGCCCCACCTGCCATATCCAGCCAGCCACAGGCAGAGGCTGACAGTGTGATCCTCTGTCTTGTCAATCTGCTTGTTCATCAGAAAGGAAACTCCACCCCAGATTCAAGGAATACAGGAGGGAAGGAAATCCAAAGCTGACAAGGCTTATTTTCCCACTCATTTTCCTCCCAGTTCCAGGCGTCCCATAAAATCCCACTGCAAAAGCTGCAGAAGTGACTGTCTCTGTCCTGAAGGATGGATGTGCCACCAGCTACAAGCCTTGGCTTTTAGGGTCACACTGCCCTCAGACCAGCTTCCTACAATGACCACAGCAGGGTAAAACTACTTCACAGCCTCCTCTCTCTCTGCACCTGCACTTTTGCACAATGCAATTGTGTCAGACAACTTTCAAAACAGCCTCACCTCTGTGGTTATCAGTGATGGGAGGTGCTGCTGTTCCACATCTCCCACAGGGAGCAGCTGCTCCCTCCCAGCCACTGCTCACAGGGACAGAGAAGGCAGCACAGACCCCATGGAGGAAACAAAATGCCTGTGAGGCAGCTCAGAGGCAGGACCTGCAGCCAGGCTGGGATGGAAGCCCACGTGCTGAGGTCCTGCAGCAGCACAGGGTGGTAACACACACCAGGGGCAGCCAAAGCTTCTCTGCAAGGTCACCACAGCCTCTGGAAGAGCTGCACATGATGGGCTGTAGGTGGAACCAGTCACAAGGATGCGAGCACAGGAGCCCAGGCTGTGCCATGGCAGGATCTAATTTCAGATGTTAAGTGCCCTTTCCGCAGCCAGCTCAGCTCTCAGCGCAGCACAGCTGCTCTCCTTACAATCTCCAGAACCATGTGCACTGACACATGCAGCAGCCCTGTCTGGCAGGCACGAGAGGGAAAGTATCCCAGCAATCCAACAGAACACATTCCCAAGGTACGGCTGAGCAGGCAGAGACAGCTGGGCTGCTGCCAGCCATGTGTGCACCCATCTGCACAAGGTACCACAGCCAGGGACACCGCTGCCCTTTAAAACCCTCCCAGCCAGAAAATGTACTTTACAACCTCCTGCAAGGCCAGAAACAAGGAATGAGATAACAAGTCCAGCAGAAAACTGATGTTAAGTTTGGAATGTGACTGAGAAAAGGAATGAAATGCTTCCAGTTCTCCACCAGCACGGCTCGTTCCTGGTCCCAAGCCCTTTGCAGAAGACAAGGTGGAATAAAGCTCTCCCTCTCCAAATCCAGTCTTTCGCTGCTGTGGTAACCTGGCATCAAAAGCCAGTCAAGTTTAACAGCTTGTCCCAGGAACTATCTCCCAGCTCTCCAAGACTACTCTTTTCCATCATAGCTAAGGGAAGATAAGATTTCCAAAAGGAAATCTGCTTAAGAGCAAGTCCACTTTTTTTCCAGATTTATCTAATTGTGACTTTTATCAGAAAACACCAAGAATACAAAATGAAATCCTTAAGGTTGTTGAAGTACAGCCAGATGCTTTCCTGCCTTGCTTGGGAAAGGCCAATTCCCGATTTGGGCCACACGGTGGGGTAAGGCAGAACTGCAGCCTGGCTCTTCCACCGGGATTTCTGCATTGTGAGGCGAACACAGAGCAGTTGAGGGCGAAAAACACCTTTGAGACCAAGATCCCTCACCTGGGGCCCTCCCACAATCCAGCTGGGCTTCTCAGAACCCAGTATAAGCAAGAGAGAAAAGCTCTACTCATGCCCCACAGGCTAAGAGCTGTTACTTACACTGTCTGCATTTTGGGGAGGTCAGGCACTTCCTCCTTTTTCTTGCGGAAGAAGAACCAGTAGGTAAAAAGTCCAGTGATGAGGGAGATGAGGAACACATCCATCATGCTGAAGAGAGAGTCCTGCTGTGCAGTGCTGTCGGAAGCTGAGATGGTCGGGTCCATGCTGGATTCCCCCATGGCACTCACAGGCACTGTAAGCAAGGAAAAACAATGAGCACCAGCAGCCACATGGGACAGCACTAAAAAACATCCAGAAAGTGCTTTTTGAATTACATTTAGTCTTAGGAGCACAAGGCTGCACAACAACTCTTGGGATAGAGGCCTTGCATCACAATGCTGAAAGGTTCTTCTGTGTCCCAAGGTGTCCCACCAAGCTCTTCCCTTCTTGCTGTATCCGTGCTGATCCATCTGAAGTGATTTCTGCTCTCCCTCTGCCAGCAGCATCAGAGCAGCGCCATATTCCACAGCCAGGGAGCCCAACCTGACTCCTGACACCCCAGCAATGCTCAACAGGGACTCATGGCCAGTCTTTACTATGCCTTTACTCACTACAGAGCCCCTGGGGTGTTGCTGGGTCACTCATCCAGTCACCCCACAGATCTGGGCTTCCTCCTTTTTTCCCCACAAGGTAACAGGATGCCCTGGCCCCACTGCTGTGCTGACAAACCCCAGAGCAGGACCGTGGCACAGAACTCCCACGAGTTGGGGATCCACGACAGGTTGCTGCAACACAAATGATGACTACTTCTGATTTACTCCACTGCACATTGGATTTACTATCCATCTCTTTCTGTGGCTCTGGTTTCCCAGTCCCCTCCATGATCTCCTCCAGTTTAACTTCCATCTCCTTGAATTACTCCTTTCCACTTACCAAGGCAGAGTTTAATCAACTTGGGACTCGCCCACGGCCAAACCCAGAGTCCTTGGCAGTACGAGGATGAACACCCAGCCCTCAAATACCCAACCAGCCCTATGGCCCCTGTCCTTCCCCTGGGGAGCCACCCATCACTCCCTCCCTCCCTCCCTCCCTCCCTCCCTCCCTCCCTCCCACTGCTGTGCCAAAGCTCTGAACTCCTCCGACCCTAATCCACATCACAAGATTATCTTCCCTACACACAAGGACACACTCTGTCCAAGTAAACAGATAATTAACTCAAAACTTGATTTGGAAGGGCAAAGTGACTCTCCTCTTGTACTTGGGCATCCTGCCAACCCAGGAGACTATGGACATTTGAACTTGCACCCAGAAAAACGACTCAGAGCTGTGGTAGCACTGCAGGAGGGAAAGGACATGTGCCATGGCTGAGAAATAAAAGTGACTGAAGTTTAGAGTTAAGCTAAAACATTCAGGAGCTGGCAAGAAAAGGGAAAATGAAGCTTAGGGAGCACTTATGAGGTAAAATCTTCAGCAAAGAACAACCCCTTGTTGTCACCCCCACAAGGGAAGTCCAGCTCCAGACAACACACAGCCCTGTGCCACAGGACACCGGCAATAAAACCACCCTGTGGAGCACAGGGAGAAGTCCACAGCCACCTGGCAAGTGACCCTGGGCAGGTACTCAGGCAACCCAGCCAGTGCTCCAGCCCACAAGTTTCATTTGGTGGAGAACTTGGCAAGAAACTGCATTACAAAGGGCACTAAAACACCACTGCAAAGATTCCTGTTAGGTTCCCAGAGAAGACACCAAGGCAGGGTGTTGGAAGAAACACAAGAGTGATGGGACTGAAGACAAGCAAATTGCACATTCCTCTCCATCAGGCAGGTCACTCTGCCCTCCCTCCTCGCAAACAGGCTTTCCATTGCTGGATCTTGGAGCCAAGTTGGGTGTTAGTTCTGTACAACTGTAGACTAAACTGTTACTTAAAGCCTCCACAGCTGGGGCTTACTTGCCAAAAAGGCACAGCTCTCAGTAGGATCCCTTTCCTCCTCCTTATCTGGTTCCAGCAAATCAACGAGGAGCTGGTATGGCAACCAACACCAGGGGAATGTGCTGGTGGGGGAAAAAAAGTTGCTGGTTTATTGCTTTTATTCCTGATGAAACCCCAGAAATTTTAATTACAAGCTCTTCTTCTCTTCCTCTCTGCCACACCACCTCATCTCTAAGAAGATCTCAGCCAAAACCTGCCAGATAACCCATCCTCTCAAAGAGTTTTGGTTCTTGCCATCTCGTTACTTCAATTGCTCATTACATCTCAGGGCAAAGAAGCCCTGAGGGCCACTGGTCCCTGGTTCCCAGGGAGCCTCAGCTGCTGCCTGTGCACAGCACAGCCCAACTCTGCAAAGAGAGAGGAATCACTGCCTGGACACAGGCAGGAGTACGTATTTCCAATTCAGCAAGGTGGGCTGGTTTTCTCAGCATCAGTTTCACTGCCCAAATTACACAAGGGTGGACAACTCCCCTCACACAGGGCAGCAATGGCCATGTCAGTAAGATTATCCTCAGAACAGCCTGTCTTTCACCCACTTCCCTTGAAAATCCCAAAGCATATAAGGAATGACAAACCTTTGCTCACAGGAAGGCATGAATATAAACAAGGCTGATGGAGACCACGCTGAGCTGGTTTGGGGCAGGAGCTGCAGCTCCTTCCCTTCTGAGCACCAAAGCCAGCAGCAGCTGAGCCCTAGGAAAGGCTCCTTGCAGAGGGCACAGCAGCCTCCCTCCTCAGCAGCTGCACATGGAGGAGAGTTTCAAGGCAGACACGCCTGTGGAGAGCAGCACGCAGCCCACAGCAATTCCCTGCCAGCTCCAGATAGCTCACACATGGATATTCACGAGCTGCCCTGCGTGGGCAAGGAATGAGGGCAAGAGTGAGTGTGCTCTCCTCAGCCAGGTGAGGGTTTTGTCTCCAGCCAAAATTCATCGCTGTGCCCAAAGCAGCAGAGCTTCAGGCCTCCCAGAGCAGAGGGGCTTGGCTTTCTCAAGCCTTCAGAGGTGGTCTGCTCTGCCAAGCAGTGGTGCTGCCCTGGAAAAAGGCATCCCCAGGGAGGCAGCTCCCAGGAATGCTGCCTGGATAGATGCGGGGGTGGAAGCTGTGCTATCTCCTTGCCTTGACCATGCTGCAGCTCTCCAGTGCTTCAAAGGGGAGCCCTGCAGCTGCAGCCAGACCACACAGTCACTGCCCACAGCCAGGGAAGGGAATATTCCAGAAGGTTTATGGTTTTGGTGCATGGAGCAAAGCCTGGTTTGCTCTCCTCTCCTCATTCACAACCACCACAGCACAAAGTTTCCATGCTGACCTCTAACTCTGGAAGGAAACATGGCCATGGCCTAGTGATGGAACAAGGCACAAGAGCTGCTTGAATTTTGATCATGGGCTCCATCTGGTCCTGGACATTTGGTTATTCAAGCCTTATATCCCAGCTACAGATTCTTCTTTTTGCTTTCCTCTCACCACCCCTACCCTCAAGGAAAGGTTTAATTAGACATAGCAAGAGAAAGGCAAAGGATGTGAAATTAGACCTCATTTCTCATTTTGAAAGGGTTGTCATAACTCAGGAACTATTGAACTCACTTCACCCAGCACAGGAAGATTATTCCTCAATTTATCTCAGTCTCACCTAGCTGGCTGTAACAACTATTTTCCAGAAGTTCACAGCAATTCATTTTCAAATACATGTCCTTTCCTAACTTCCAGTGAAAAGAAACCGAACTCTTGAAATTTAGCTATCTGGGGAATCCTGCAGCCTCTGGAAGGGCCTTGGTAGAATCAAACAAGGTTTTTAAAAGGAAATTTATGATGCAGAAGTAAAACTTTCCCTGACAATGGTTTCAAGGGTGGTCATTTTAACCACAGTGTTAGTTGTATCTTCAACCAAGGTAAGACAAGGTGTTCCATATCCTTTTTTTTTAAATGGTGGCTCCAGTTCCTGGATCTCTGTTTATGCACACAGCAGAGCAATCAGTCTCAGCAAGATGTGAGCATTTACATCACACAGAAAAGTCACAACATTTTGAAAGATTGCAGTCAAGCAATGCTGTGTTTTAGCACAGCTTTTCAGCCCCTGAATGTGTGAATTTGCTTGATACATGGCAGCTCACAATCATTCAAATCATCAGGGACCTTCTCTGCGTATCTCCGCGCTAGCAAACAGATGTACTTCATCCTCATATTAAATGAAATTTATTCCTCATTCTCATGCACACCTTGGAGAAAAAACACTGGAAGCACTCTCAGTGCCAGACATCCTCAAATCCACCATGATTTTCATACAGACTAAAGGTGCTATTCACAGGGTTAAAAAGTATTTAAATATATATAAAAACAGTATTACAACAAACCAGACAGGATGGGGAGTAATGAAAGCCAAGTGGTCATCAACCTGAAGAGATTTATTCTCTTTGCTTGCATCAGGGAATGATGAAGCAGATGCCCCCAAAAACACCCCAGGACACAGCACCACAACCACAAAACGTGCCTGGGAGGTTTCCCCTTCCGGAAGTCACACTGCAGTACCTCCTAGTGACCAAAAAGCCTTGGCTCCGAAGCTAAGTTGGCAATCTGGGCAGGAAGTGGTCTCTCTTGAGATTGAAGTAGCCTGGTTTTTAATGTAATATCTCTGATGAGTTTTAAGTACCTCAGGACAGTTGGACTTCCCAGTCCCAGACCAAAACTGCAGCTTGTGACTCTTGCCCCAAACACAAGTGACCCAGCTCTGTGCTTGACTCTGCCCTGTGCCACCATCAGCACACCCTGACCTGCAGTGTCAGCCTCGCTGAGAGGGGAAGGAGAAGGAAAACTGCTGACTGAGCACAGCCTGGGGCTGCTCAGTGCTCCCACCTCTGATAACTGATCCCTGGCACCAGCCACAGCAGCAAAGACCCCCTGAGTCCAGACCACCATAGCAGAGAGGGACCCCCACAATCCCCACACAACCTACAGACTCTGCCTGCCCTGGCACGGCTGGCACAGAGCTGCACCCCCAGAGCTGCCCCTGAGCTACCAAAACACCCAGAGTTTTCCCAAGCATCAGCACCCTTCGGACACCTGCAGATAAGCACAGGGGCTGCAGGTGGAACCTCTATCTTGCCATACATGCAGAAAAAGAATCCATGGTGATGGAGCCGAAGAGGAATTGCGTGACAAACGTGCGTGCAATGCCGTCAGTCACCCTCTGCCCGACACTGGCACCGGCGCCAGGCTCCAATCAAAGGCAGCTCAGCAGGGTGCAGGCAGAGAAGCCTTCCCAGCCCACAGCAAGGTCCAGGCTGTCTCAGCTGAACTCCAGCAAGGACAGCAGGTAGTGGTTTGGAGCCAAACCACCCCTGCAGCAACAAGATTGCCCTGTGCCTCACAGCAACACCACCACGGTGCCAACTCCAGCCCCGGAGCACCCATTCCCTCTCCAGCAGCCCACCCATTCCATGCAGCAACACTCACCAAAGGACTGCCTTCCAGCTCCTCATAAACAGGAATCCATGCAAGTCTCACAGCAAATATAACAGCAACACACTCAAAAAGCTCCTTCAGGGTGGCTTTCTCCCGTTCAGACTCCCAGTGAAAGTCCCACGCAGCCAGACAGGGAAGGGGACGAGGGGGCACTGCTGGGAGAGAGAGCTCTCCTCGTGCTCCCTGCAGCCACGTGACAATGACCCTCATGTCCCTGACTCAGCACAGGCATGCATTAGTGAGCAGAGAGGAAGTGCAGCTGTCACGATTTCCAGTGTTGGGAGCTCTGTGTGGCTGGGGATGTCACCACTACCAGCAGATCTGCCAGAGCCCTCTTTCTGATCAGGAAGGACCATCCTGAATTCCCAATGCAGTGGCAGATGTGCATAACCAGACCTCCCTTCCCACCACATGCCTTGTCTGCCCCAAGGATTGCCCTTTCTCTCATGCTGACCATGGCAAAACACAGATTAGGGGCATTACCAGCCTTGAGAAAAAGCCTTAAAATGCCCAGTTTTAAATCAGACAGAGATTTCCACCAGCACCATGGCACAGCCCCAAAAGACAACCTCAGGACAGACACATAAGAGATAAGCAGAGATAAGCAACCAAACCAAGTGAAAACTCCAACTCTTTGTACAGCACAGACCTGCAGGCTGAGCTTTAGATACAAAGGCAAAACAGGAAGACTGTAAATAGAAATTAAACAACTGAAACATCTGGGAGGAAAAAAAGAAAACCACTGGACAGCCCTCTCACAGGTTTGCAAAGTTTGTGGAGAGCTCACAGAGACAGCAGCACCAAAAGGAGGTTGCACTGAGCCCCCATCACTCCTCACAGCAGCAGCAGAGGAGAAGGAAGAGACTTGCCCACAAATAGGAATGCAGTCTTGTGACCAGCCAAGGGCTTTCTTCTTTCACCCACTAATGCCACAAGACAGGCAGGTTACTGATGGCTGTCAGGAAGAGGAGCCCCACAGGCACAAGCCCAGGAGGAAGGAGGAGAGGCAGAAGCAGCAGAAGGAGCAGGGCTGTGGTAGAGGTGGCATTTCTGCCCAAACTCCTGTGCCCGATCTCTGAACCCCACTGCAGCCAAGACTTTCTTGGGCCAGGAGACCCCTGGGGCAAAAACAGATCTTCTCTTATTCCTCTTAGGAATGCAACCAATTAGACTAAGAAATTCTGTTTACATCAGCCTGTGCCAGTCTCAAATTAGCTCTTTTTACTTTCCTTTTCAGTCAAAGGAGACCTGGCAAGAAAAGTTGTCCTTTCCAAAACAAAAGCAGTCCATGGAAGCAGGCGCTCAGACCCAGGTTATTTATTTATTTGGATCAGCCTTTTCTCCACAGCTCTGCCACACGGAGATTACATTTCCCATCAACAAGAGGATGCTGATCTGGCCAGAAAAATGGCCCTGTTTGGCCTGGTCTGCACAGGCTCCCTGCTTTGGGTGGGGATCACCACACAGGTGAGCCCCTGGGCTCCCAGGGAAGGAAGGCAGAGTGGGAAACCTCACAGCCTCTGTTGGACCACACAGCCTGTGTGAAGGCTTGCTACACCTAAAGCTTCCCTAACACCTTCTTCCCACAAGTTTCCCACAACTTCCCATTAATCACCAGCAGCTCCTTGAGGGTGGAAAGCAGCAGAACCTCATGCAAAACCAGGGAAGTGCTTCTGCATGCTTCCACCAGCTCAGAAATCCCAATCCAAACTGAGGAGTTGGCTGCAGCAGCACCTCAGGCAGGGAAAGGAACACAAAAGCTGTTGGGGCTTTTCTGTGAAACAAAAATTACTCTCACTGTGAAAGGTCTCTTCTACCCAGACCCTGACACGCTGACTCAAGCATCAGCAAAACTTCTATTTTAGGCTCAGGACAGACAGAGAGTGTGTATCAGTCAGTCTGAATCTTGAAATACTGCATATTTGAGCTCCCACTGTGTCACACTTGCATGGTTTCTGGCCCCTGGGTCTTATTCAAGGACAGCAGAGCAGCAGCAAAAGCAAGGAAGTGAACAGCAAGAACTGCTTTACTGAGGCAGAAAGGAACTCTATGCTGTGGGTATGCTGAGGTGGGGCTGTGCAGTGAGCCTAGTGCACTGAACCAAAGGATTTAAGGCATCATCCAACACAAAAATTCAAACTTGGCAAGGTGCCTTAAAGCAACCTAGAATTACAGAACTTTCACACTTCCTTTCACCAGATAAAAGCCTGACTGGACCTTTAAACATGGGGCATCTCACTGGCTTAGGCACCTGGGCACCTTCCTGCACACAGATCACAGAAAAACAAGAGTTCAGGGTTACAGGATAAACAAAACCTGAGAATGGCAGGTAAACTGACCCCCTGTGAACCAACAATGTTCCTCAGCCTGCCCGCCCAGGGAGGGACAAATCCAGAGCATTATGCTTCAGGCATCACTCACAGGGGTCTCACCAGCACCAACACTCAGGAGCAGGGACAAGTCTGCAGGAGTTTCAAGCAACCTTTTGCCAACTCCATGGGCACCTCTCAGGCAAACCAACTGCTCGCTGGGTTGCAAAACCTCAAGAGAAACCCATCCAGGCATGGATTTTGCATGGTTCACATCCTGCTGAAGATGTTTATTTAAGTTCAAGAGGGAAAATGACATTTTTTCAGCAGCCTCTTCTGCAAGTGCTGTACCATGTGCTGCCACAGCCACAGCTGGAAGTTCCTCTCCTCCCCACAGGCTGTTTGCTCACCCTGTGCCTGAGTTTGTTGAGGGTTGGTGTGACAGGCTGTGGCTTTGCCTGCAGCTACTACTGGGAAAGGAGCCCTGTGGATGGGGTCAGTAGCCACAGACTTTGACCTCTCCCACCAGGAAAAGTTTGGACAGCAAAACCCTCCAATGTTGTTTTCTTTTGAAAGATTTCCTTTGAAACGAACAGCTGGAAGAGCACCAGGGGGACAGGGTTAAACAGATCCTGCAAAGTTTTAGGAACTGTCAAGACTTTTGGTCGGAACAGAGTGTTTTGGGGATTTATTTATTTGTTTCAAGAAAACCAAGCACTCTTTGTAAGGACCCAGGACATTTTGCATTTATAAGCCAACTTTCCTCTGAGGATGCACGAGCTTTTCAGACACTACAAGCCCATGTCCTACGTTGCTGTAGGGGATGGAGGTGTTAATGATCCTTACATCTCTTGGTAACTCAGCAGTTGAGCTGTCCTGCTCTGGCTGCCCTATCAGAAGGGTGTGCAATCACCCTAAAAAACCTTCCTGCCTGCCACGGGTCAGCAATCTGGCCTTTTGAAGGGATTCAAGTGATTGAAGCAATCAGCTCTGAAGTGATTTGGGAAATACAGGCAACTTCCTAGCTCAGCCCCTTGCACTCACACACAACCACGGCCACAGCAGACCTCAGGACATCAATCCCATACCCAAAACACAACACAGGCCACAGGACACCACAACTCAGGGGTCACAGGCTGAAAGGCTGGCCTCAAGCTGCAAAAAAACCACAGCTCTCCAAGTGCCCAGCACAATGAACACAAAGAGAAGATACTTGACACAGGGGTTTTTTGTTCCTTCGTAACACAAGCTGCTCCTCTTACCTCCAGCAGTTATGCATTGAGCTCTGTTACACAACCAGGGCTTGCACAATCCTTTCAGGCATTTTATCAACTTGCTCCTCCAAAGCTTGGAGTTAGAGAGGAGATGCAGCAATGACCCGTGAAAGAGAGTCAATTGATGTGTTTCACAAACAACCACGCAGCAAGACCATGGGCACTTGCCAGCACCACAAAGCCAGACCTACCAACTCCCCAAGCTTGTTGCTAAACCTCCCCAGCACCTCCCATGCACTGCCAGAGCCAGGAGAAAAACCCAACTCCATCTTTAACTCCAAACCTCGCCATCTCCTAATCCACACAGCAAGAAAGGAAGGTTAATTAGTCAATAACTCCATTCATTGCAAGGAGTGACTGGAGGCACAGACATGGCTGATTACTAAGCAAAAATACTAAAATAATCATCCACCACGGGTCAAACTCAGACACTCTTTGGACTTGTGGCCAGAGATGGTTTCTAGTCTTTCTGGATTCCGTGAGTGATAGTAGCACACAATTAACTCTGAATGTTTACTCAGAGATAAACACCAAGAGATTAAAAGCAGCCTGTAATTATTTGCTCTGATATATGAAGTTTTAAAGCCCATAAAAAAGCAATCTTGGCAGAGGTGCACCTGTCACTGCAGGGCTGGTGACTCACTCTCCACAACAGCATGCACAAAGTAATCTCATCACTGGGATCAAATGATCACATTGGGAAAGCAAATTATGCAAGTTCTATGAATTGTGTTTTTAGGGGCGGGAGAGTCCACGTCAGGAAACAGAACAAAGTTCAGTGGCCACAGAGGTAACTGCAGATGGTTTTCTTTTATACTAGAGGAAAGGGATGGGGAGGAGATGCCAGGAGCACAGACCTGAGCAGGGAAGCTTTTCCCCAGTCCTTCAGAACTGAGCAAACACACAAACTTTGCTGCATCACAGCAAGCAAAGGAGAGAGCAAAGACCAAATGGGATTTCAGTCAGTTCCACATGTTGCTTTTGCTGCAGGTAAATAAACCATCACTCCCAGCCACCCTCCCCAAAGCCAACTGCAGCAGAGGTGCTCCACAACCTATGACACTCAGAAGAAAGGTGTTACCTTGCACCTATGGGTCTGCAAACAAGTGCTGGTGGGGCCTGTGAGCTCCAGCACGGAGGGTGGTGAGCAGCAGGGAAAGTGTCCCGCGAGACAGTTCAAGGAGTTTTGGTTATATGGCCCGTCGAGCTCCTCCAGCTGCTCTGCAAGAAACAAAATAAAAGTTGCAGAAGGCACTTGGCTGTCCAGGAGGCACCAACCCAGAAATCACTGACTGAACAGGAGGCAACTGTGAAGTGATGACAAGCAAGAGGTTCTTCTCTGTCACAATTAGAGCAGGACTAATTAACAGGGGGTTAAGCCAGATTTATGACACTACCCCCTCCTTCCTGCCCACTCTTCACCTCACTCTCCAAGATTAAAAGAAAGCACTCAATTGGCGTTTCTTCCTGTAGCTCCGTATCTTCCCTGCTCCATGTTTTGTAAATACAATTCTTGTGCACCATTACATCCACGTGCAAAACTAAGACACACTCAATGTCATGCACACCCTGTCAACTAGCCCAAGATGCCACAGAAGAAAAACCTGTACTGAGACAATGCTGGGTTTACCAGGAACGGTCTGGCTCACCAGCCCTCCCGGATAAAACACCGATTTCCTCATTTGCAGCAGATTAATCAGCGAGCTGTTTTGTCTGTGTGCAACGGCTCCTTGGAATTTCTCATAGAATTCCAGAAATATTGGAAGAAAGCCCATTCCCTTCTATCTAGGCAAAAGGGATGTGTGCATCAGTGCACCCCACTACATAAAGAAAATTATGAAACCCCACCGGTCCTCACAACAGCCCACACAAAGCTGGGCAGAGTAGAGCTCAGTTGTAGAAGAGATGTCCCCACCGTTATCCTGATTCACTTCTACAACTCGGAAACAGAGACCTGACTCTTTCTTCCTCGCATTTTTCCAGCTTCTTAGCTGGATATATGTTTTTACTTTTTAAAAAGAGCTGTAAAAGTACAAACCCATTTCACTTGTCCAGACTCACATCAGAGAGCCACAGTGATTCCTCTTCCCTGTACACATTCCACTAGCCATTCCTATTTCCTTTCACACTGCACAAGCTAACCCAAGGTCTAAGCACTGGGAGCACAAAGCACACTCCAAGCTGTACCAGCAGTGCTTACTTACTCCTGCAACTAAGACAACTTCCCAAGAAGCAATTGCAAAGCAATCCCAAACACTGATGACTAATTCCCAACACCATCACCCAGGTGTCTTCACACCCTCCAGCCTTAATATTCCCAAAACCAGGGGGTTCCCCTTATTTCCTTTGACAAGCACATTCCCTAGGTGAGTAATTTCACTCTTGCAAGAAACTCCATTAGGAAAAGTTGGGAGCAAACAGCTTTCCCACACCCCTGCAGTTTATAAAGTGAAATAGATGGAACAAGAGCGAAACAGCCCAGCCTACAGCAAGGTGTCAATTAAATGCTGGGAATACCGTTCAGCAGGGAAGTGCCAAAAAATTAAGCTCATTAAAGGCTTTTAACCAGCAACAGCCTGGGATGGGGTAAGTCTGGGCAACCCTTCAGCACTGTGGAAGCAAGGCAGGGCAGGCATCACCCCCACCCTGCCTTGCACCCCTTCCTCAGCCCTGCCAGGGGTGCTGGTCAGTCCCCTGCCCTACAGCCCCCGGGGTGACAGGTGTGATGGGGTACCCCCCAAATAACAGGGGCACTCATGCCAGCCCCCCATCCAGGGGACGGCGGTCACACCAGTGTCCCCAGTAACAGGGGGCTCAGCAACACACTATGCTCCCAAATAAGAGGGGCTCTGGTCATCCCAGTGCCTAGCAAATAACTGGGGGCCAGTCACACCAGGTCCCCCAGATAAAATCCCAGCCCTCCTGGACCTCTCCAATAAGAGTGATCTCTAAACACCTCAATAACCCCCCAATAACACGATGCCCAGTCACACCAGACACTCCAGATAACTGGGAGATCTGGTCATCCCAATCCCTACCATGTAACAAGGCGCCCAGTCACATCAGACTCCCCAAATAACAGGGAGGTCTGATCATCCCAGTCCCTCCCAATTAAGAGGTATCTCTAGAAATCTCAGCAATCCCCAACAACAGGATGCCCACTCACACCACACTTCCCAGTTACCAGGGAGCTCTGGTCATCTCAGTCCCCCGCAAAAAGACGCTCCATACACATCGACCTCCCAGCCAACACCAGCGGGGCCACTCACGGCAGTGCCCCCACACAGGGGACCCCAATCACCCCAGTAACAGGGAGCCAATCCCACCAGTCCCCCCAGCACAACAAGAGCCCCCCATCCCATGCCAACCCCACCACGGGATGCCGGACCGCCTCTCCCCAGCACAGAGGACCCCGGCGGTGGAGCTCAGCTCCCCCTTAGCCACAGAGTACCCCAGACCCGCCCCTCCTCAGCCACATGTCCCCGGTGCCCCGGGTCGCCGCACCCACCGCCGGCCCGGCCCATCTGGCGCTGGCTGCTCCCGCGGCCCCGGCGCGGCCGGCACGTACAGCGGACCGCACCACCCGGGCACACGCGCGGGGGAACACGCTCTGCCCTCACCGCCCGCTAACAGGCGGCGAGTGCGCCTGCCCGTGAAGAACCCCCTCTGCGGCGGCGCATGGTACAGCCCCAGGACGGGGGTCTTAAAGGGACAGGAGCGCCGGGAAGGGCTGAGGGTAAAGCGGGGTGGTCAGGGGTGGGGTCGGAATTGGGGTCGGAATTGGGGTCGGAATTGGGGTGTGTGGTGGTCAAGGGTGGGGTCGGGTCAGGGTGCAGAGGGACAGGGTGAGGGGGCACAGTGGGGGTAAGGAGGGGGTCAGTGTGGGGGGCAGGCTTGGGTCAAGGTGGAGGAGGCAAAGTTGGGGTCAACATCGTAGTTGTAGTTCGGGGATGAGTATGGGGGCCAGCATTGGGGTCATGGTGGGTCAGAGTTGGGGTTACAGTGGGAGAAGGGCTTGGGTCACTGTGGAGTCATGTTTGGGGTCATGGGCTGGGGTCAGGGTGCTGAGGTCAGTTCTGGACACTAATCCTGGGCTGAGCCAGGACCCGCAGACCCAGGACCCCTGTCTGTGGCCATGCCAGGGTGCATGTGGTGCTGCTGTGGGACCCCCAGGCTCCCCCCCAAGGTCACTGCCCAGACCAGGGCCCCGTGCTGGGTCAGGGTGGTGGAGGCTGGCACTCAGACACTCCACCCAGCACAAGCACATGCTCCTGATTTAACCACAATTCAGATGATTCGGATGTTTTGGGGTGGCCTTTTGCTGCCACACCGGAAAGTTGCACAAGCAGCTCTGGAAACATCCCCAGCAGTCCCAGTGGGAGATTTCACAACCCAGACCTCCAGACCCCGGGTCCCAGAGGGACCACTGCTCTCCTCTCTGTTGTTTTGGGAGGCTGAGTCCCAACTCTGCTGCTTCCAGCTTGGCCTAAGCCAGAGGCACAGCCTGCCCTGACCCCACTGAGCAGCCCTCAGGCTGTGTGGGGTCACCCCGGGGCTGGGCCCCCTCCCTTGGCCGGCTGGGCACTGGCACATCCAAAATCACCATTCTGACGCTATCGCTGTGTTGACACTTGCTCCAGAGTCAATAAAATACTCAGGGAAGGTCCAAAGTTCGAGCTGGGCCTGGCAGGCACCTGAGGCACCAGAAGAGGTGTGAGGAGGGGGCATAGACCCAAAAAACACCAGTCCAGGGCTGCAGGGACACCCTGTTTCATGACAGAATTTGAGCAGAAGGTTGAGGGGTGTGAGGTTACCTGAGAACTAATGCCACTTGCAGCAGTTTTGGGATCGACCCCATGGAAGCTCCCTGGGGTGACTCTGGTCTGTGATCACACCCTGTGGGGTGAATGGACGTGGGTTAAAGATCCCAGCAGCCCTGAGGGGACGGCAGGACAGAGCAAGTCCATAGCTGGGGTCATCCCATCACGTGCCTGGACTGGGGACAGGCATTATGGCACAGCCTGTCCTGTTCTGTCCCCACCAGGAAGGGGCTGGGGTCTCATCCCACCCAGCCCAAGATCCCCAAGGGGAAGAAGCAGAGCCCTGCCAGCCTGCAGGGACCTGTTTGGTCAGTGCTTTGCCTCCACATCTATTTCTCCCACCTGTCCTCTGTTCCCACTGCAGTTTGGAGCTGAACTTTTGGCCACAGAACCCTCACAGTGCCAGCAAACAACACAGGACCCCATGGGACAGCCATGGAGGTGGCATTTGGCAGCATCCTGGCCCTGGCACAGGGGACCTGGCCCCCAGTCAGGATGTCTGCATGAGTGTGCTTGGCCACAAATTAATGACAGGAAAGCAAAGGAACACAGACCTGTTTTAGTTCCAGCATCAATGTATCCTGCCAGGAGAAAGGACCACTCTGTGGGTCCCCTCTCACTCCTGGATGGGGCAGTGATGTAGGTCCAAGTCAGTTCTGCCTGCCTCATGTACCCCTGACTCCTTTTCCCTTGCACCACAGTGGGAGCTGCAGAGCAGAGGGGATGGACCTGGGCTCTTCCAGAGCATCCTTCCCAGGGCAGGAGCACGACTCCAAGGACAGGAGCAGCTGGCTCTGCTCCCAGCACTTGTCCCCAGACCGTCACTCTGCAGTGACCCTCTGAGGACATGGGGGCAACCCAAGGGGCTTTCTGGACTCTCTGCACACCCTGTGGATAGATGCAATCCTGGCATGGAATGAAGTGGCAGTTTTACTGGGAATAAGCCAGAGGCACACAATAACAAACCTCCAGGGACAGCACGTTCCCAGGGGCAGCCACCCCAGGGGCAGCCATCCCAGGCTGAACTGGGAGGTTATTGATGTTTTCTCTTTTTTTTTTCCTGCTTTAGGAACTTCAGTTCTCTGTCTCCCCGCCAAGGAAATGAGCCGGTACTGCAATGTGTGATGAGTAACTTTATTGTAGTTAGGCAGATGCCAAAGCCCAGTGAGCTGACGACTTTTACCTCCCTCTCTTCCAAATATAAATCCTCTTCTCAGCCTTAGACACGTTTGCAAATGTCTCATCCCAACACCTTTCTGCCCTCTCAGCAACTCCACTTCCCTGGATGAGGAGTTCTGAATTTACCACCAGCCCTGAGGAACTGGGACTTGTTGGACTCCACGATCCAAGAGCATTTCACTGTGGAATGGATGCCCTCAGAAAAGCAGGAAACAGAAAATAAGTCTCCACAAACATCCATCTGAAGGGCACTAAAGACGGGTCCAACACATTGCAAGGGACCAGAAGGTGCAGCTGGACTCGGAACACTCCTGGGGAGATGGAAGCTGTGGAGATCAGAGAGACCAAGGTTCCACCACAGTTACCAAGCTCCCAGAAAAAAAACCCCAAACTGTAGTTTTGTGCCCATCTGGCACATCCTGTCCACAGGGCTGATCTGGAAGGCTGTGGCAGTTGTCTTGCCCCAGCATGGAAAGGTTCATGGTTGGTACCTGCTCCTTCCGCCTGGAAGGAGGTTTGCTGTCTGTTCCCCTTGCCATGGGGATTGGGGCTGCCACTGCCGGCAGCGACACTGCGGTGACTCTCACAGGGCTTCCTCTACCGCTAGAAAGGCAGGAAACTACTCCCTGGAAACACGCCATCCCTTTGACAGCTCTGCGGGGAGAGTGAATCTCTCACCAGATCGACTGATAAGAGCTGGAGAAGAAAAATAACCTGTTTCCAGCGTTTTCCAGCGTGCAGTACCGCCTGTCCCCAGCGCTCGTCCTCAGTGCGCGTCCAAGGCCACCAGCGACACGCCAATCCTGCCCACAGCCCATCCCACTGATCCCACCCTATAGATCCCGCCCTACAGATCCCGCCCTATAGATCCCGCCCTACAGATCCCACCCTATAGATCCCGCCCTATAGATCCTGCCCTATGGATCCCTCCCTATAGATCCCGCCCTATGGATCCCACCCTATAGATCCTGCCCTATGGATCCCTCCCTATAGATCCCACCCTATGGATCCCGCCCTATAGATCCTGCCCTATGGATCCCGCCCTATGGATCCCGCCCTATAGATTCTGCCCTATAGATCCCACCCTATAGATCCCGCCCTATAGATCCCGCCCTATGGATCCTGCCCTATAGATCCCACCCTATAGATCCCGCCCTATGGATCCCACCCTATAGATCCCGCCCTATAGATCCCACACTATGGATCCCGCCCTATAGATCCCGCCCCACAGATTCCATCCCACTGCCCGGAGGGGCACGCTCCAGCTCCCCACTTATAAACAGAGGCACAGCAGTCTGTCTTTCAGATTGTATTTCAAGTGCACAGTTAGGAGATACACGACATTTGTGATTGCTATCAATCCTCATCACCCTTCTGGAAAAATCAGTGATAAAATTCCTAGATTTGCAGGCAAGGATTTCACAAGGAGGAAAATCAAGGCACTAATGAGAGTGGAGTATCAGCATTTCAGTGTTATCTCTAGCATTTCTTTCCTGGTATTAAAAACATGCTTTTAAATTCCAAACAAGCTCCTTATCCTGCTCTTGCTTCACACTAAAACTGTAACAATGCAATTGCTGTCAGCAGGAAAAACAGGACCATGAAATCAATTCCATTTGTGATCCCACTGAGGAGCTGGCCCACAACTCCAGGCTGGTTCCCAAATTGCTGCATCCTCCTGCTGAAAGCCAGGCCTGGGGTGCTCACCTTTGCAAGAAGAGCTTTTTACTCATGTCTTACTTATCTGAGATGTTAAATTCTCAGCATTCACTTTGGTGTCCTCCAAAAGGAAGCCCCTCCATTCCACATGGGACTATGGCAGTCATTCCAAAGGGGCTGCTGGAGAAATAAAGCAGCTGGATGGCAACATGGGGCTTCTTCAGACCCTGATGATGGCAACATGAAAGAGGCAGGGACCTGCTTTGGAACGTGCAGCTGCCAGAGCTGCCTCTGGCCAGGCTCACTGAGAGCAGGGAGGAGCCCCGAGGCTGTCGCGTTTCTGGGGACGGGTGAGGCACTGCAAGAACATCTCCAAGAGCAAGAATGGCACTCTGTGCTTCATGGAGCAGGTTTTTTTTTTAAGCACAACAAAACTCTAAATAGAGTCAAGGGCAGTAGCTGAAATCCTGGCTGTTCAACAGACACAGAAAATGCAGATTCCTCCTGGGCACTGTACAATGGGCCACGCAGCTGGGAATGAAGCTCAAGTCCCAGCAACTGGACCAAACTCCTTCATTACAGCATGAGCACCAAACAGTGCATCCTCTTGCAAATCCCTTGCTGAAAACTCCCCTCTCCCACACACCTGCCCACCAGCTCTGAAGAAAACATAGAGACATTGTGCTAATATTGGTGGATGAGACTTCTAAAGCTGAGCAGTGTGAACACCCCCAACAGCACTGCTACATTCCAGTCAATTCTTCTAACCCACTGTTAAGGTCCCTCCCAGCTCCTTGGATTTATAAATATTTGCTGCACAAAGGGCCAAAATCCCCTGTTGAAAAGTCTCCCACTGCTCCACGTGCATTTGAAGTTCCCTTATCAACAAGTGCTGGTGACACAGGCTGAGCTGGTGCCTTCAGAAGATGAAGGCAACATGTTGATGCATTCACAGACTGCAGCTAAGAAGGACCTTCAGTATTTTAGAGCTGTGTTTTGGGGCAGAAAAAGGTATTCTGTATTCTATCCTCTTGCCCTAGCTTGGTGTAACAAGCCCCCTTCCAGGCACTCTCTTAGTGGATAAATCACAAGCAGAACAGACATCTGTCCCACTCCATTTAATTTAAGTTATAAACTAAGGCTCCTATGATTCCCTCTCCTTTTTGGGTCCTAGCTACATCACACCTGTATAAAAGGAGTATAAATGGAAGTGCTTATTGCTGCAGCCTAGTTAAACCCCAGATTCATCCAGTGTTTTACCAATGAGGGTCCTACCTTGGCGTGGGGAGCTGGTGCACTGGAACTCCAGTGGCACTGTGGAAAAAGGCAGCTGCTACATGCAGCAAAGAAGAAAGACTTCAAAAGGACGAGAAGTTCACAGAGGTGATACAGTTCCCACCCTCCAGCAAAACCGAAAGTAAAAAAAGATTATAAAGGAAATATAATTCAAGTAGACTGTGCCAGGGAGCAGGGGAATGACCTTCATTGCAGATACCACCCCATTCCAGCACTTGCCCCAGCCACAGAAAAGATGCCAGCAATTCACTGCTGGGTGAGTCTCACACAGTTGTCCTGCCCCTGTGTGAGTCCTGCTGCTCTCTGGAGCATCAGTACACCTGGACTCTGACAAATTCAGCTGAAACAGGGGCCACTGGGGCTGCTGGATCCCCTGGTGCTTGCTGAACACCAGCTGTAGGTGGCTGTGGATGAGCCAGGCACACATGCTGTGGGACAGAGAATTTGCCCGGCTGGCAGCACTGTCCTGGCAGGGCTCCAGCACAGACCTGCCCAGGACATTCTCCAAAGGCACCTCTGGCTTGGCAGTGGGAAGAACTGAGGCTGTGTCCTGCAGCACGGCCCTGCTGAGATCCCTGGTGTCCTAGAGCGTGGCCATATCCCGGAGTGTGGCTGTGATGAAAGCCCTGGCTCTGGGCACTGGCGTGCTGGGAAGCAGGAAGAGCCAGAGGCGAAGAGCAGTGGTAGCTCTGGGTGGGGTAAGTGCCTGGTACAGGGTTAATCCTAGGCAGGAAGAAAACAGAAAGTTACACTGTGCTCAGAACTGACATTGCCTAATTAGTGCTGGAAGTGCCCTGGGGGCAGATTTCCTCCTGACCAGTGCTCAGAGAGGTCACTGCAATCCATCAGAGGGATTCACTACAACAGAAGCTGTTATTATAAGCAGCACTTGAGTAAAAAATGGGTTTAGTGGCCTCCCAGGACAGCTGTTCCCACTCCCAGCCCACAGTGATGCCACACCCACTGAATGAGCGTGGTTCTTGGCCCCAGACTCTTTGTGCAAGGAATACGCAAGCCAAACTGCACCGTGCTTTGAGATTCCTGTGCACATCCTCCCTGCCCTGTCAGTGACACATCTGCCAAGTCATTAATCAGGAGAAGTTACAGCTGCCAAGTGTCATTTATCAAGAAAACACAAAGGCCTTTGGTGCGAGTAAGAGTTCGGAGTATACAGCAAAAAAAAGGGAAGGAGGAGAGAGAGCTAGAAATAAAACAGGGAGTTAGAAATAAAATTAATCATTCAGAAGCAAGGGCTAGGAAGTCTTTGCCAGCAGAAGGCTCATGACTCATCCCAACAAAACCTATCAAGAGAGAGGCAATCTGCCTGGAAGCCAAAGCCTCTGGGACTTCAGGAGTGCTGCTCAGCCCACACACAACATGAGGATGAGAGCTGAGAATCCAGGCAATATTCATGAAGCCATGAGTGCCAAGTTCCCAGCAAGAAGAAGAGACTGGCTCATGCTGGGGCTTTCAGGCTTGGAAATTTATTTTTAATTATTTGGGGTGTTGGTTTGATTTTAGGATTTTTTTTATTTTATTTGCGGACACAAACATGATGCCAATGCCTGGACTTCAAAGAAATATCTCCTGTCTCGTGGCAATTTAATGCCTGAATCTTATGAAAATCTAAAATTAAAACAAATCCCAAACTATTAAGAGCTCTTGCTTGGGAATAAGAATCAAAATATTAAAAATTAAAATCCGGAAGCACTTAGAGAAGTTGTATCTAAGACACAGACATGCAAATTTAGCTGCAGCAGTGGAAGCATCCTAGAAACACCTTCCCACGCCCTGCTTGATAGTCAAATGTTCATGTAAATACCTTTGTGTCACAAGAGTCTGTGTCACCTCACCAAAAGAAGCAGGTTTAGACACTGAGGTGCTGTGCACAGCAGGATGGGACTGTGCTGACACAAGCTCAGCATGGAGCCAGGCAGCCTCTCCTCCCAAAAGCTGCACTTGCACAGAAGGGAGAGAGGGAAAACACAAAGTCTGGATCTGTCTGGCCTCCCCTGCAAGCACTCACACGTTTGAGTGTCCTGATTGATCTGGGGGACAATCCTGTTGCAGGCAAGGGTTGGTTTTATGGTTTCCCATGGGTGAGGGCAGTGCAAACACCTGGGAATTCTTCCACTTCAAATAAAGTTTTACAGTGAGCTGAAGGCTTAAAGAATACATAGAATTTAACCCTGAATAGAAAACTATTCTCCCTCTGTGAAACTAAAACGACACCTTAGAATAAGTAAATATTTAACCTACTTTTTCAAGCTTTTTAGAATACAAGTGAGTTTTCATGGTTTGTGTTAAGCTTAAAACCTTTCCTGCATGTCAGCTGTGGCCCCCAAGCTTTTTCTTTTCTTTTCTTTTACATTTTGCAATGTAAAGCAACATTGCCTTGACACTGAAAATCTGCTGAAAGGTTAAAAGAGACCGAAAGGTCTGCACTGAACTTTGTAAGTGTCATCCTTAATTTATAATGCTCTGCTCCTACATAGGTTTGGACACAACTCACTTCACAGCATTCCTGGCAGGAGAGGTGGGGCAAATAAAGATAAGGATCACGCCCCAGGGAGCCATATAGCCAGGAACAAATGCCTAATGCTGGGGCAGAATTACACAACTTAGATTTCATGTCAGCCAGAGCTGCAATATTTTCCCATGTGTACACACTAACCTTGCAGCAAAGGAGAGGTCTTTCACCTCCATTTAGCTTTCACTAAAGAGCTGGTTGAGTTAATGTGTGGTAATTTATTAGTCACACTAAAGTCACCAGTGTAACATCAATGGGTGACTCTGCTCCCCACAACACCCACGATGTGAACAGGAGAGGCACAATACAGCTTTAAAGGTGATTTAATGCCTCTACTTACACCTCAAAATTCCCCTACAAGATGTTTCACAGGAATTCCTGTACTTACTTGCTGTTTTCAGAGGCTCTTCTCTCTGCTAAGGACCCTGGGATGTATTTCAGCCCTGGTATCCTCCTTAGCAGAGTGAAAGGGAACACATGGTCCAGTTTAGAGCTCACGGACTCTGGAAAATCCAAGCAGAAACAGTAGCCAAGACCATCTGAAGTCAGGAGCACGTTAAGGAGAACTGAGGACAAAACACACTCACTTCTGACACAGCCACACACAGTCCCCCTCTGCCTACAAATCGCTTTCCCTGGAGAATTCTCCCACTCCTACCCAGCACCACCCTCAGAGACCATCGCCCTCCTCAGCTCCATGTTCTCTGCGTGCACTGAGAAGGGGCAGCATGAGGTGAATCACAAATGCAGAATGGGATGGGATGAGGATGAGCAAAGCCAGTGAGGGTTTCACACAGAGCAAGAAACACCACAAAGCCAATGCACCTTGGCACTGAGAACCATAACCCTTCATTCCCACCACGATCCTGCTCTGGCTCAGGGCTTCCCACTCGGAAAGGATACAAGCTTCCCCAACCAGGAGCCCACACAGGTTCCCCAAGAGAGAAGAGTGGGGGATAAACCACGCTATGCAGAGCCCAAACCATGG
Source organism: Acanthiza pusilla (assembly GCA_036630365.1). Taxonomy (NCBI): domain Eukaryota; kingdom Metazoa; phylum Chordata; class Aves; order Passeriformes; family Acanthizidae; genus Acanthiza; species Acanthiza pusilla. Next base: position 5,548,818 of record JAXCHO010000048.1, read on the forward strand.
CACCAGCACCACAGGAACTCTGTACCCCAAAACCAAAGTCCTCTTCATGCGTGAGCGGGTGGTGGAAACCCCCAGAGTGGCAAAAGCCACTGGCATGAACCCTTTGGCATCTCCCACTTCCAACAGCCTGGAGACAAGGGGCTCGAGTAAGAGGTAAAGGAGGGCGGAGAGCACGGAGAAAGAGGCAGTGAGGATGCAGTGCTTCACTGTGCCCACGTTCTTCTCAAAGCTGCCAGCAAAGTACCAGATGATAACAGCACCACAGGTCAGGGAGATCAGGTCCTCATAGATGAAGATGTAGGTGATCAACCTGTGAACTGAGCACAGCAGCACCTCAGACGGGCACAGACAGCACTGAAGTTGCTGCGAAACAATTACATGCCTGAGCAGAGGGAGAATGAGCCCACAGGATTAATTAATAGCTTTCATTTCTATCCTGGCGTGGAACAGAAAGAAATTGAGGCCTTTAAAACCAGGCGTAAATAACCAAATCGAGTGAAAACAAGTGCTATCTTGGGTGTCACAAACATATGGGCTGGCTCTTGCTGCTTCCTGGGAAGCTGCCTGGAAAAAAGCAAAAGCATCTGTAGTAAATTTCAGTCTCATTAAAAGAGAAGGCAAGAGACATAAAAATAACTGGTATAGTACCAATGATTTTGGCAAAAAGATAAACACTTCTTAAATTGCTGGAGAGCTGATTTTTATCACGAAAAATCCCTGGAGGTTCTCACACACCTCAGAAGTGCTCCCAGGCCCTCTGTTTAGCTGTTCTCCTGGGCACACAGCAAGGACTGAGACAGAATTTTCCACCTGCCTCCCATCAACCTCAGCCTTACAGCCAGAAAAATACCAGTGAAAAACAAAACGCAGGGCAACCCCTGGAGACATGTGAGGAGATGCTGGAATCCACCCATCAGCTCAGAGCACTGGACGGATAAAGGAAATCACTGCACAGGGGTAAGCTGGAACACGGAGATTAGAAATGTGATAAAAATCATTCTGGGAATACCACAGGGACTGAGAAACGCAAATCCCTCAAGCTCCTGGTAAAGTTAGCCACTGAGCTTACTGTCAAAGGGCAGAGCTGAGGGTGAGGGGGAGCAGCCTGATGTCGAGGGGCTGAGATGGGCGCCCAGCAGGCTCGATGCAGGTCAGGGGAAGAGCATGGAAATCGGGAGGAAAAGGGGCAGAGAGTAGGACACGGGAGGAGCACGGGGCTCGGCGATGGGTTTGAGGAAGTGCACAGAAATGGGGGCTGATGAGGGTACCAAGGGGTCCAGGGCAGGACAAGGGGAAGGCCCGGACGGGGGGGGGACGAGACACAAAGGCTCCCTCGGGATTTGAGGAAGGCGCGGAATGGGGTGGGCAGAGGGACCAAGGCGGCAGCGGCTGCGCCCGCCGGCGGCCCCGCTCACCTTCCCCGTCGCGCAGGGCTGCGGGGCGCAGCGCGGCGGCGGAGCGGGCGGCGGGGGCACCCCGCAGCATTCCGGGCACGGAGACACCGACCGAGAGCAGCACCGTGAGGGCGGCGGCGGCCGGCGGGGCCGAGGGCGCCGCCATTGCTGCCCCGCGCTCCCGCCGCTTCCGGCCGCCGCCGGAAGGCCTGGCCGTTACCATGACAACAGGAGGTGCTGTGGGCCCCGTTACCATGGAGACGGGAGGGTCTCCCCCCCTCGCTATTTATTTAATTATTGTTATTTTTTCCCTGTCCAGAAGGGGAAAATATCCCCGGCGGGAGGTGTGAGGTCTCGCTAGGATCCCGTCCAGGGCTAGGTTACAGCCGGGTGTCCCCATGTGCGGGAGGCCCATCAGACCCATGCACCACCACTCCCCCGAGCCGCGGGGTCTGGCTGCTGGGAATCACAGAATCAATCAGCCTGGAAAAGATCTTTGGGATCAGCCAGTACAGCCCGTGACCGATGAACACCACCACGGCAACTAGACCAGAGCACTGGGTGCCTTATTCTGTGTTTCTATAAACTCCTCCAGGGATGGTGACTCCACCACTACCCTGGGCAGCCTGTTCCAATGTCTAATCACCCTTTCTATGAAGGAATTCCTCCTGATGTTCAGCCTGAACCTCCCCTGGCACAGCTTAAGGCTCTGTCCTGTCATCCTGTCCTTTGTTCCCCAGGAGCAGAGTCCAACCCCCATGTGGCTAAAACCTCCTTTCAGGTAACTCTAGAGAGTGAGAAGGCTCCATCTGAGTCTCCTCCAGGCTAAGCTCCCCAACTCCCTCAGCCACTCCTGGTGCTCCAGACCTTTCCCCAGCTCTATGCCATTCTCTGGACATGCCCCAGCACCTCAATATCCTTCCTGAATTGCAGGCCCCAGAACTGGACATCAGATTTGAAAGCTGAGTGTTTCCCTTCAGGTGTGACGGATGGAGAGGAACATCCACGCCACAGCTGCTCCTGCTGTGTTCATACCAGGCAGAAGCTGTGTGAGGTTTGTATTGTGTGCACTGTCTGCCTTCAATTCCCCAGCAATACTTGCTTAGTCATTTGTCCAGTTCTAGTCAGATCTAGCAGAGGAATTGGCAGCTCAGAAATGAAGGTATCAAACTTCTTGCAGGTCTCATGGACATAGGGAGATGATGAAGTAGGGAGAACTTAATCTGATCCCTTCAGGGGAAAACCTCCCCTGTGATTATGACCATTGGCTAGCTTTATACACATAGTTAGCACTAACCACAATTGAATCAGTTCTTGAGCTTGTAGTTAGGAATGTAGCTGTGGATACTTTAATAGGAAAATAGTATATTTTCACAAAAGGAGAAAATCTGTTAACACCGTACATCCCACCTGGACATGCTCCTGTCTCACCTGCTCTAGGTGATCCTGTGGACTCTGCTGTGTGCCCACACAGTCTGGCTGCTGGCTCACAGAATCCTGGAATGGTTTGGATTGGAAGGAACCTTAAAGGCCACCACATTCCAAGCCCTAGCAATGAGCAGGGATGCCACCCTGTGAGGTCTCATTTACACAGGAAGCATCAGAAGAAACCCACCTTCCAACACCACCTCTGATTTTGCAGCGTGGAGAAGGATCTGAACCAGCTGGGATCATTTCCAGCAGAGGGGAAAGAGCAGAGGGTTGAAAGCCTGATGTCTTTTCCACATCTCAACTTCAAAGTTTTTGGTTGGGAGCATGGCACAGATCTATCAGCAGGCAGACAGACACATGAGCCTGAAACTCTCTCTCAATTCCATTTTCAATGTTTGAGAAGCCTTCAGTCCCTGAGGAATGCACAAACACTGAGAGGCTCTACACAAAGAAGATCCCCCCACCTGCCCTGGCTAGGGAGCATTGTTTGGGATCTGCCCTAATCCCAACATTGCACAGACAGCCTTTGTGAGGTCCCAGGTTGTCACAAGAAGGCTCATGGGGCAGGAGAAGACATCGTGGCTGGAGGAGATGAAGTTTCTCAAGGAGAAACTGAAAGACAGGCAGGGAGCTCAACCCCGGTTTTTTTCTTCTTTTTTTTTCTTTCTTTTTTTCCTTTAATTAATCATTCCAGTCACTGCTTGTTTTGCAAAAACTTATTTTCGGCTGTGGCAGTGGGATTTGCCTCCTGCTGCTACGCCTAGGGGGGAAAGAAACAGCCCAACTTCTCTAAATCTGATCAAACCATTCAGTTGAAATGAGAGAAGGGTTCTCACTGCCTTTAAAAGAAAAAACAGGGTAAAACCTCACTGTTCCCTGGATGCACGTGCAGACTGTACCTAGACAGGTGCAACTGTTAACTTCCCAACTCTCACAAAAAGGTAGTTTGATGTGAAACACGAAATACAACCTCTAAAAACAATCAGATTAAATAATCAACGTTGTTTTTTTCTGTCTTCTCAGTTCATCACTCTTCCTCTCTGAAGGAAACCACCACATTTCACAGAAGTGGCTCCCAAGATCATGACCTCTTTCTTTAGAAAACCATTCTCCAACTTGGTATTTGGCTTTTTAGGATACCCAGAAACCCTGGCACACCTCTGTTGTTTTTTCTTTACGAGCCAGATTTTGCACGCTTTCTCTAACTCCATTCAGCATCTGCCACAAATGGTGATGCACAACTGGGGTACTGAGGGAAACAAGGGGGCTGCTGGTGCAGAAACCCGGGTGTGCAACCCCCCATTTCCCTCTGCGCACCCTGACCGTGCCCTGCGCGTTTATTAATTAAACTAATTAAATCTTTGACGCGATCCCCGCCGTGCCCGCACAGCCTCGCACCCCCTCCCCTTGGTACAGCCCCCCCCGCCCGCTGTACCTTGGCACGGCCCTTCTCACCTCTTCCCCCCCCCGCTTCCCCAGCCAGTGGTAGGCGCCGCACGCGCTGATTGGCCGCCCGGCCCCGCAGTCCGCGCGAGCTGCGGGTGCTTCAGTGTGCGCGCGGCCGGCGCGGCGGGCGGGTCGGTCTCTGCGCTCCCTTCGCTCCCTCCGCCCCTCAGCGCCGCCGCCATGGCTTCGGGTAGGTGCCGCCAGCCCCACCGGGCTCAGCGGGCAGCGGCGGCTCCGCTTCCCGCCGCCGAGCGCGGGCGCGGTGGGGCGCGGGAGGGCGGGCGAAGCGAGCGCCATGTGGCGCATGTGGGAAAGGCCGCAGCCATGTTGCGGGGGACGCGCCCGCTTTTCCCCTCACGTCCCCCACCCCCTCCGCTCGGTGAGGGGGAGGGGAGCCACGCCCCCGCCGGTGGCCCCCGTGGGCACGCCCCCTTCGGCCCAGGCCACGCCCTCTCCCTGGGGTGCCCCGCTGCGCGAGCCGCTTGGGTCACGCCCCTTTACGCGCGGGGGCGTGGCCGGGCGGGCGCACCCCCCACCCCTATCGAAGTGTGGGGGGGCGTGGGGGCAGGGTCCCCTTGGGGTCATGTGTTCGGATGCTGCGTGGGGTGTAGCCCCCCTTTTGGGGTCTAGTACCCCCCGCCGCATGTGTGAACCCCCCCCAGTGTGAGGTGTGTACCCCATTTTGGTTCATGTCCCCCAGTGTAGGCGCCCCGCTTTGGGTTGTGTACCCCCAGAGGTGTGGGATGTGGACCTCATTTTGGTTCATGCGCCCCAGTGTAGGCCCCCTGCTTTTGGGTTGTGTACCCTTCCCCCGGTGTGAGATGTAAACCCACCCTTTTGGGTCATGGCCCTTCCCTGTGTGGACCGCAACTGTGGGTTGTGTTTTCCTTTCCCCCACACCCCATCCCGGTGTGAGATGTGGACCCTCTTTGGGTCGTGCCCCTCCCCATAACATGGTTTGCATGCTCCCCCATTGGATCAGCACCCCCTGTGGAATGCAGCACCCCCTCTCTTGGGTCATGTCCCCCTTTAGCATAGGACATGCCCTCCCCACCGCGCCACAGGGGAGCCACCTTTGTGTCCCAGTATCTGCTGCCTTTGCTCTGCACTCTGTGTGCTCTTCACCCAGAGTGAAGTGAGAGGGCTTCACACCCCCCTGCCGTGGGCTTAACAATGCCGTGGCTGTGCTTGTTTTCCAGCGGGGGCTTTAGTTGAGCATGGAAGCAGGATCCACTGTCCGGCTGACCTGACACAGCCCAGCTTCTCCTGGGGCCTCTGTGAGCACACAGTGTGCTGTTTCTTCATCCCCTTTGAGGTGTGGATGATTGGGTCCCCCCGGCAGTGAAGCCTTGGATAGGTGTGGATACTCGTGCATCCCAGAGTGGGAGCAGGAATTCCAAGGCTTTGTGGAGCGAGCCATGTTTTGTTATGGTTGAGCCATTTTGGCGTTGTCTCGTGCTGCATGTGTGAGTGATAGGCAATACAAACAAAGCAAGGGGAGGTAAAGGAATCCTTTCATGCAAGGAGCAGTTATGTACCAGGAAAAGCAAATATGTTCAAGGATACTAAAATGGGTCCAAATCATGAATTTTTCTACTAAATGAGTCTTCACTCAGTAAACTACACCCACTTTTCCCCTCTCAGCTACTGACCAGTCAAGCACCTGAGTGTCTCCTGTGTTTTTAGTGAGGTTCTTTTTCTTTTGAGGGTACTGAGAAGCAATATTGCTTGTTTATATTAAATACTTCATATGAGAATGTCAGTTTTCAAATGTATGTAGCAGTTCCTTCTATCTTAAAAGGAATAAACCTCCTGAACAGTGCAGGGTGATTAGGCTGCTGTGTCCCACTTCATCCACAGGAAATTTTTCCATTAACTTTTTAAACATTAGAAAAAAAAAATACTCAGTGTAGGAATGTCCAGAATAAACTGTTATTTCCAAAAATCCTTACAGACTCTTGTCCCCGTTGAGCCCACGAAAATAAATTGATCAGAAGTCTGTAAGAGGTCCAACAGAGGATGTAGAAAAACGTATAAATAAAGGAAGTTCCTCTGATTGAGTGTTTTCATATTTTACAGGCTCCTTATCTGGTTGCTTTCATTTTTTCCCCCAAGATGTGATTTCGTGGAAGTTTGTTAGGGAGAAGCTAAGGAGATTAGTTCTTAAATTTACAGCTAGTTACATTCTTACTCAAGAATTCTTCCTCATACAACCATTAATATTTTTTAATTAGAAGCATTAATGGTCCTTAAGAAACATAACCATGTTTCAAAATGCGCTTATCTATTTAATAGTAATCTTTGTGTTCATTTAAATTGAAACTGTGTAAAAATTTTACCTTATCCAGTAAAAACAATAAACCTGAGTTGCACGTCTGCATTGGGATTTTAATTGCTATTCAACATGAAAAAGCAATTAAATATTTGTGTAGCAGTGCAAAAGGATGAGAAATTAACATCTCAGTGAAACTGCTTTATAGGACATGTGAAATTAAGCATCATTTCCTCTCAGCTTTTGGTAAATGTTTCTGTTATGAACATGAAAATTTTATACTTCGTGTTGCTTTGAGGAGATACCATTAAAAATGCTGCTTCATGTCTGAATATCTGAGGTGATACCTCCCTCTTCTCACATCCATCACATCAGGTGATGCCCTCATCAAACCTCTGGTTCAGTGTCGGTGTAAACACTGGCACGATTGGATTTATAACCCGCTCAGGGAGGGATAATGAGCAGATTCAGCAATTTGATGAGTGTTTTGATTGGAAAATGGTTGCAGTCATTTATGACATTTACCCTGCGTTGTAATTAATTCTCAGCATCAGCATTTAGCGGCAGTTCTGGCTGTAGAGGTTGGAGAGAGAATCTGGGAGAAAGAGTGAAATTGGGGATGAGAAGCTCCTGATAATTTTTATTAGACCATGGCATTGGAGTATTTATACAAATTTGAAAGGAAGAGAAAAATTGCAGGACTGTTATCCAGAGTGTTTGGGTTTTGACAAGAAGGGGGGAATTTCAAGCAAATCGAGGCTCCTGCCTAGGGAGTGAGCTAGATGGAGGCTGTGTTGTGCTGAGGCTGGAAGGGCACAGAGCAGAGCGGGCTGTGAGGAGCCTCTGCAGAGCTGGAGCCTGCTGCAGACAGCAGGAATTCAGATGGATGTGAGGCTGATGGAGCAGTGCGTGTGTGTTCTGTGTGCCTGCATCTGTCACGTGCTGCTGAGCTCTCAGTTGGGTTTTTCCTCTTGCAATATGAGCAGAGGGAAGTGTCATGGCTCCTCCATCCCTGATTTTTCATCTCACATCCTGCCTGTTTCTGTGCCCCTTAGCTGGGCAGAGCTTTCTTAGAGCATCCTAAAAGGGGGTTCAGCTGCACTGACCTACTTAGCTTTGCCTGATTAATTAAGCTGCTGCATTCTGCTCATTGATGATGGCACTGTACTCGATAGCCATTAGAGGGGTTGTACAGTTCCGGGTATTTGAAAAGACTCCTTAAAAACAGAATTCAGATCCTTCAAAAGGGACATTCCCACGTGGCTGTGGCTGTTTTGTGTCCCCCGTACCCTGTGCTGCTGTCATTCCAGTCCTAAAATTTTTTCTATTGTTACTAAAGAAGAAGCTGTTTCATTCTGCAGGGAAAGTAGTTGCACTGCCCAGTGTACTTGAACCTTTTCTCCCTCTCCCCAAATTTTCTCCTCTTATGGTAAGTAAAGCCTAAAATGTTCATTGGAAATTCTCAGTGTGACTTGTTTCTTTTTCTAGATTCTGGAAGTTACAGTCAGTCTGGGGGCCAGCAGAGGTATGTGAGGATTTTTTTTTGCTATTACCAATTACATCTGAAAAATAAAAGACCGTGATGACTGATTGTTCAGGATAGAATATTGATATGTTTTTGGAGTTAAGGATGCAGAAAGCTTGCGCCTGAACTTTTATCAAGATGTCTTATAAAACAAGAAGAAGGTCCGTATTCCTGAAGAGAAGACAATAATCAGGTGTAAACTGGAATGACATCTTGTAAGAACTTCTGAACTGTCATGAATATAGAGGAATATTTTTCATGTGACTGCCTTAAGGTGTTCACTGAGATTTTAGTCAAGGGTTATTATATTTGTTATGTGGCCCAAGGCTGCAGGGTATATTTTAATCAGTGAGGCAAGTGTTTTTATTGAAGTATAAAAATCACGGCTAATGCTGCCTGTACTAATGAAAATCATAAGGTTCTGTGCATGTAGTGCTGCCTGAGTTTGGGTTTGTATCTAAGCATGATGAGTTTCAGCACGTGGTTCTTCTGTCAGTTCATGAAGGCTTAAAGTGGCAGAATAATAAGTAAGTATAATATAAAATTGCAGCAAACCCGGTTTTCATGTACTATAAATTTATGCTTGAAACACAGCAGAAATTAAAATAAGCTCTTCTGCCTTCTGACAGTCAACCATTAATTCATTGATGCAGTTTTAATATGCCTGGAACTGCAGTACTTGGATTAAACACCTGTTTTGGAATGAAGAGAAACTTAGAGACACCAAAAGTACCTTTACTTTCTGTGTATGGAGAGAACTCTAAGCATTTTTTAAATGCATTTTTCTCTTCCAGCTACTCGTCCTATGGCAATCAGAGCAGTCAGAATTATGGACAAGGACAGGTATGTTGAAAAAACCATTGTGGCTTTCAAAGCAGATGTTCCATGAGTGAAAAGAATTGTTCCTGGGCCAGGAAGAATTCCAGTCTCAGCTGCGCTTGATGTTTGCAGTTGTGTCTAGCCAAGGAAAACTGTAATTACCTGCTGTGGAAGTTACACTTATTTGAGTACATTCTTGAAATTACAGGGATATTCTGGTTATGGGCAGAGTGGAGACAATTCCTCCTATGGACAGAACTATGGAAGCTATCATGGGAACTATGGACAAAATCAATCAGGTTTGGCTAGCTTGTTACATTCATTGGCAGTATTTAAAAGGTGAATATTGACTAAAAATTTTCTTCCTCAATTTCCAGGTTATGGACAAGATTCCCAGGGATATGATGATGAATCCAATTATGAAAATCAGAATCAGAGCTCATACAACCAGCAGTCCTATGGCAGCCAGGGCCAGCAGAAAGGGTCATCTAGAGGGTAAGGAAGCAGAGTTTCCCAGTATCTATTTAAAATATTTCTAGTTGTTGTGCATTAACTAGAGCTGTAACAAATTTCCTGCTAACATTGCTGAGAAAAAGACAAATATTCGAAAATCCACATCCTTGAAACATTTTTAATGTCTGAAAGACAGGAGGTACAGGAAGAATATTTCTTTATATAAGAAGGAGGGGTGTAGTTATTTTGAAGTCAAGCTGTGTGGGGACATACACTTTAGAAGGTCTTTGGAGAGTGGCCACAGTGAAGAATGAACTTGGCAGAGTGTTTTGATTAGGAGAAAGACCTATCAAATACCTCTCCAATCACATTATTTTGTATAAACTCACAGAGTTCTTTCATTAGCTTCAAATAAGCTCTTAGCAAGAAACTCCTAGCTGCTCTCAGATTGCAGGCTGCTAATCTGGCTGAGAGTGCCTTTTCTTGGAGAAGGGATTCAAAAATGCCATTTAAGAAATACATTTTGTTTTTTCAACTAAGTAGAGTTCTCAGAACATTGTGCATTTATATCCTCATCAGTAAATTAAATGTGCACACGCATGCTGCACTCTGTGCTATTGCAAATGTGTGTTACTTGTGATGTTGTATTGGATTCAGTTTCAGGAGGATTAATGGTACAACTTCGAAAATATGTTGGAAAATGCAACCTAACTTCCCATAATGACTTGAAAGGCCACTTAGTACTAGAATACCTTCAGTGTCTATTTTACAAGCTTTGTGCCTCCACCCCGAGGCTACTGCTTGTGTTAGAGCTTTATTGAGGATCATGTGATCTCTTCTAAATACACTGTCGAGTACTAAACCTCATTCTTGTGTCCAAGGTCCAAGTGGTTTTGTATTTTTTTTGCAAGGTGGTAAAGCAATCTGGACTTGAGCAAAGCTGTACTTGGTTTCTGGTTTTGTGGTTCTTGTGTAAAACACATTTTAATATAAAAAAATCAATCTCTCAGTCTGCCAGCGGTAGATTCTGTCACTCAGATGTCATTTTTGCATCCCTAACAAAGGCAGGTACATAGTTAAGTTTTGTTTTGCTTTGTTTTCTGAGCATTTATTAGAGCTGTACAAAGATGATAATGCAGTTTTTTAATTCTGTAGATGTCCAGTAGAATAAAAATTTAGCACATAGGTTCTTCAACAAGTTGTTTGTGATCTAGAAAATGAAGAGCTTGAAGGGAAACTTCTCAATGTATGGTTGTAACAAATAAAGAGAAACTGAGAAATTAAATGATAGCAGCTTTGAAGAGAGTAGCCACAGAATTGTAACTATCATATCCTAGGGGAGAGAACGGAAAACAGCAAATAGTGGATGTTCTCATCAGTGCTTTCTTTGTCGGTAAAGGTGCAAAGGCTAAAGCAGAGCTGACTTTTTTGAAATGAAGATAATAACAAAAGTCTTCACAAGCTGTTTACCACGGGGATTAGCAAGGTTAAAGCTGAGATCTAGGCTAGGAGTGGGAGAGAGCAGATTAGATGGTATTTACTCAGATGGGATATTTTGGGGTTGGTTAGACCCAATGCACTGGATCTGAAAGTGCTTTGGGAAGCTGGTGGAAACTTTCTGTAGGTCCTTGTATTTTTCTTTTCCTTTTTCTGAGATACTTTCACTAGCAAATAAGATTGCCAAAGATTGGAGTGTGACAAATGTAGTGCCTCATCTTTTGCAAAAGGGTGGAAGCAGGGAGAGGGAAGAGAAGAAAGGATGGCAGAGGTCAGAGATGCTTTTCAGTTATTGAAAAAGTAAGACAGCTAAAGCACAACTAAGTACCTGGGGGAAAACAAAGGAATGAGTAACAGCCAGTGTTCTCCCTGGATGCAATTTATTTCTCATAAATCTATATTATGCCTTGCTATGAAAGGCTAAGCCAGCTGGAACTGTTTTCTCATCTATCTAGATTTTCAGAATACTTTAGTTTCTACTTCAGATGCTGAGGCAAGTGTGCTGTAGGTGAGATTCCCCTGTGGTTGCTATAAAATTATTAGTCAGAGAAGATTTATGACTCCCTCTTGGAATGTAGAGCTGCATTGTGTATCCTGGATGTGATAGTGCTCAGTGTTTTTGATGAAAGTTGCTGGGATAGTGTAGATGGCCCTGAAGTGAGAAGAACCACAGATGTATTACAGGCCACCATAACAGTTAGAAAAATTCTTGACAAATGGTAGAATGCCCAGAAGAAGCGAGGCTGCAATTCAGTGAAAGCAAATTTCTGGTATTTTGATTTATTTTAGGCTTCAGGTCTCAGCTGTACTATATAACATGAGCATTGAGGCTCAGCCCTGCAGTTCTGGAGGGAAGGATTTGGTATTCAGCAGGTCACACACTCTCCATCAACCATTGGTGTTACTGGGGAGAGGGGGGAAAGCAAATGTTGTACTGGGATATGTGAAAGTAATGATGCTCTTAAGTTCTGTAATGAGGTGACTGTGACTGGGAAATTTTAGCAATGTCATGAATTTCTAGCCATTATTTTGCTCGCTATTCTGTGAACATTTAGCTATTAATTCAACTTCTGTTTGTTTTAAGTGGAAGAGGCTCTTATGAACAAAAATCAAACTATGGTCAGCACCAAAGCTCTTATGACCAGCAGTCAAGCTATGGACAAAACCAAGACTCTTATGACCAGCAGTCAAGCTCGTATGACCAGCAGTCGGGCTATGGCCACCAGGGCTCATATGACCAGCAGTCGGGCTATGGCCACCAGAGCTCATATGACCAAAAGTCAGGCTATAACCAGCACCAAAGCTCATATGGCCACTCTCAGCAATCCTACCAGTCTCAGAAGGGAAGCTATAGCCACAACAGCCAAGGTAAAATTCACAGGTTGAATTCAGTATTGGCTAATAAAATTGAGCAGAAACACTGTGAAATGGTTGAATTGCCTTCTGCAAGCAGTTGATTTGATGAATAGTGGAGCTCTTTTTCTGTGTTGATATTCTTGGGGGATGTTTTATTTGTTAAGACTTTTAAAACATTATAGAGAGATTAAAAAACTCTCGGGGCCCCAAAATAGTTGCATTTACGTACGTCAGAGGCAGCTTTGCAGAGTCTTTGTTCCTAAGTTCTGCAAATTCAAGGTGGAATTTTCTTCCTAAGTTATTTTGAACCTTCTTCCTGCATGAGGGTGACATGTCTTGATCAGTCATGAAGAGCTTTTGCACTTCGCATTCCAGCTTTACGCTGTGTAGGTGAATTGTGAGGTAGAAGAAGATTCAGATGAAGCCTTTTTTCTTTGCATTAACTTCACACCAGCAGCACAGCCCACTCTATTTATCCTTGTTCTGTCCTCACTGCTATCTTTTGCAAGCTGGGAGGGCTGTATGGAAGTCAAATGGAAAGTATATTTTAGACAATATGTGTTTGATGTTTGGAAAATGGAGTGTGATTACAGAGTGTTTGCTACATTCTGACATACTTAGTGACCCTGGAAGAAGAGGGAGATAAAGGAGCAAAGTTTCATTTGTATTTTTTTTTCCTTTGTGGCACTGAGAATGTCAGAGAGATTCAGGAGTTGATACTTTTCAGATGTAAATGGCAGAGCTAATGAAGGGGAGGTGGGAATTACAGGGTGTGAATTTTCACTGTGCTGCACTTTGTGCTACAATTGACTCGTGTTTGCTTTAACTCATTCTCCCAGATGATCGCCGTGAAAAGAGCAGGTATGGAGAAGATAATAGAGGATATGGCGGGTCACAGGGAGGAGGTAGAGGGGGATATGACATGGATGGAAGAGGTCATATGTCTGGATATAGGTAAGCGATCTCATTCCAGTGCCTGCACTTCCTTACCCTTGTTTCCTATTGTTTAGCTGGTTTTAATTTTTGTTTATTATATATCTATTTCTAAGGTGATTCAGATTTAGATTGACAAAAATGGAAAGTTTCTAAAATTAAACCTTTCTGCACAGAAATGGGTTTTGCCTAGGGGAACAGCTTTTAGGTTCACATAGATTGAGACCAAGCATTTGATTGTTGTGACACAGAGCTGCGTTTTATTTGCATGAGTTGCTCTACAAAAACTGCCCCAGCCCATCCCTTGTTTTCAGTGACAAGAAAGCCAACAGCCAGTGATTGAGAAAAATTTATAAAATTCATAGCTAAGGTAGCTCACATTTTACCAGGGAAGGATTTTGACCTTGCAGTAATAGGAATAATTTAGTAGTAACATTGCGTGTTCTTTGCTGCTTTTTTTCAGTTTTAAACTTCTTTTAAAATACACAGATTTTATTATTGATTTAGTTGTTGGTCTAAACACATTTATTTTGGGTAGATCTGAAATACTAACGATGCTGTCACTCCTTTCCCCGTTGCCTTAGGCCTTGGACTGTCAAGAAAATTTATGCACATATTTAATTCTGTGCTTGCAGATAATTTCATGCAGAGGTCTGCGATTGGGACCTTGGCTTTAAAGCCTATTGAATTAAACATATGACATATTATTTATTAATAACTCAACCAACTGCCTCCCCTTTGTGTCCCTCTGAGTGGTTGGGGGTGCAGAGGGCTCACTGATGCAGGGCAAGAATGTTGAAGCTGCCAGAGAGCTTTGAGGTGTTGCTTGTCAGCACCACTTACCCTTCAAAAGGCTGCACAGCTCTGGGTTATTCCTAAACTCCAGATGAAAAAACTCTGTAATTATAGAGTGTTTTCTGTTGGAACTGATTTAATTTAAATAAAATAATCCAATACTTCGTTACTTTTAAAGGTACTTGTTTTAAACTGTATTTAAAATCTGTCTGATTCTGAGATGTTCCCAAATTGTACTTAATGGCTTGTTAATAATGATGGAGGATCTTACCTCTTCTAATTAGGTGTGGTAGCACAATTAGAAAAGCATATTAGTGTTATTTTATGTTTTCTGAGGTCTTATATAATATAAACTTAATGCATATTTTTCTATAATAATTTCTATAATAAACGTAAATTTATATAAATAAGCATAAATGTATGTAACATAATAATACATAACACCTCACATAATGTAAACTTAACAAGCAAAATAATTTCTAAGTTTATTTCAATTTTCAGTTAAAACTGAACTTTTTTTTTAAATTAGATTTTCTTTGTGGATGAGGATTTACCATATTCCTGTGATAAAAACTGTTTTAAAAAAAACTGATATCATTTTAGCTCAATTATAGCAGAGCCCTTTCCAATAAGAGCAATGAACCTGAGCTTCAAAAAAACATACTGCTGAAAGATTTTGTTGCTTTGGAACAAACTCAGGTCTTTGCAAGATAAAGTGAAATGTATTAATGTCTGTGAAAATAAAGCCTCTTGCTGTGTTTTTCCAAAATGGAGGAAAACTTTTGCTCACACGTCCATGTAGATCATAGTGCTTCAGTGGACTGGGAAGCCAAAAGAAGGGAAAGAGAGGAAGTGAATGAAGAAGTGGAAGAAAATAGTGAAGTGGGAAGGCATTTATTAGGAATTCTGTCTGCTTCTGTTAAGTGATGTTGGCTTTAATGGTATTTTTTGTGGAAATTTTCTGCAGCTACAATGTCGTGTATCTTTATTTGGTCTTTTTTGCATAATTATAACAGAGGATTCTGCTTCTGACATACTTATTTTACCAGACATGCTTTTTAGAAAAGTCTAAAAGGTTAAATTAAATAACAAACTCTATAATGAAGGGGAAAATAACTTGTAATAAGGTAAGAAATCATGTTTAGTCCTGTGAAAATGTGGGGTTTAAGGGTACGGTTTTGGGGGGGGGGGGGTTGTATTCTTGAGTTTATTTATTTTATTTATTTATTGGGGGGGAAATATGTGTAGGAATATCAGGTCAATCTTCAGTAATCATTTTCAGTTGTTCTGATCACATTTTAATGCTTAACATTAAATTGTGAAAATTCCGTAGCCATCAGGAAATCATCTAAAAGTCTTGTCTACACAGATACTTTAATGATTTTGTAATCTCAGAATCCCAGAATGGTTTGGGTTGGAAGGGACTTTAAAAATCATCTTGTTCCAGCCCCTGCCATGGGCAGGGACACCTTCCACTATCCCAGGGTGCTCAGAGCTCCATCCAGCCTGGCCTTGGACACTTCCAGGGATGGAATAATAACAATAATACAAGCTTTGACTTTTATGGTGGTTAGAAAATAACATGTAAATAAGTTATATCAGGGCAAAAAAAAATGCTCCTTGACTTTACTAATATCTGATGTGAGACCACAGTGGATGAATCTTTTGTTCTCAGCTAATAATAAAAATTCTTCCTTGACTGACATTTAGACACAGTGAGAACTTGATGCATCTTTAGAGGTGAATTTTTATTCTGATAACTAGATGCTTTCAACACTCATTTTTCTTTTGTGCCTGTGCAAAGTCACCCAGCACTGAGAAGAAAATATCTTCTGAGAAATTCTGTTCAGATTTCTTAGCTGATATTAGTGCAATAGAGAACACACATTTTGTCATGTGTCAGAAGTTCAGTTTAGTTTTAAGAACTTAGGGTTTCAGAATTATCCTTGAGGGTTTTTTTAATGGTCTCAAATTGCATTTTAGGGGATTTTAGTAGAATTTTCACCCTTTGGTTTGAAGCTTGAAAAATTGATCTCACTAATTTTTATTCTGGCTAAGAAGTAAAATATTTCCTTTTTATCCATAGTGGAAGTGTGTCATCTTTTGGTCAGAAGGCAGGTACACCAGGTCTTGAGAATGCAGAGTTTTACCCTAAGTTATTCTCACCCAAGCTTCTTTCTAGAGTTAGTCACCTTTTTGTTAGAGTCCTCATCTGAAATACAAGGAATTAATTGTTATTGTGGTTGTGTCTGAATTATTTTGGTTAAACCTCTAAGTGGGAAACACAGGAGCCAACAAAGCAGGTGAGAGAAGCTCTGCTTTTGGCTCTGCTCGTACAGACTGTGTTGGTGGAACTAGAGAGATGCAGTTCAGGAAGGATTTACCATTGTGTTAGGATTTGTCATAGAAATCCTGACTTTGCTCAGCACAGATTATTTTTTAACTCTTGTGCAGATTTATGTTGATCTGTTATAAACAAAAGCTACCTATGCAGCTTGATTGTTGTATCAGCTATTAGCAGTGGGAATTAGTGTGATATAAAGAAGCTACAGCTTAGTGCAACTGTTTCTACAGCAGTGTGGTTTGTATTCAGAATTAATATTTTGACTTGTAACAGATATGCTTGAGCTTAGCCTTTTAGGGACTTTGGAAAAATGTGAACAGAGGCAATAAATATAAGCAAGGGAAAAAACCCATCTGTCAGTGACTGGTGGTGCACTAAATACTCCTTTCTTGTTTGTAAAATACACTCTTAGGTGTTATGGACACACTTGGTGAGACAGATACATGTTGGAGGCTGAAATTTGGTCCCTGAATTCTTAGTGTTGCTTCTGCCAGTATCTGGTCACTTTATAAAATTGCATTTTGTGGATGCTCCCCATATACCTTTAATTTAAAGAGTTATTTGCAGCTGGATTAAGCAATATCCAGATGAAGTCTAGTTACAGTCAAGCAAGTGATGATAAATCTGTGACTGAATATAGGAGAAAAGAACATCTGAGAACTTCTCTTTCACAGCAGCAAATTCACACCCTGTGAGTGGTGCCTTGTCACATTCAGGCTGCCTGCAGTCAGTCTCTTATTTATTATCTTACTTGGTGGCACTGCTGAATTTGAGCTGTTTGTTCATGGTTGTAACATAGGCTATTAGGAGTCCAAAAATCCATCTGGTCACCCATCTCTGAGGTCTGTGTGCAGGCCTGGTAGAGCAATGGGCTGTGAAATGCTGCAGTTGTATTTTCCCCATGTTTTAGGACAATAATGTGGGAGCTAATTCAGTTGCTGAGTTGAATTTTGGGTCTCAGTGAGGTATAAATCCGAGACTGTGGCATCAGCTGCTTGCAGTTTCTGTGTTTGGCTTGCTGCAGGATATCTGCCTGATTCCAGGGAATCTTGAGTAGCTTTGCCCAGCATTCACAGGAAGGTAACAAACGGCAGCTTTATAAATCACATACAAAATGCCACTTAAAAATGTAGGAAAGCATATTAATCCATCACCAAAGGTATCTGGCAGTGACTTAATGCAGATTTTTGTTGGGTTGGGCATGTGAAACTGAGCAGAGGGATAGCATAATGAAGCATACTTGGGCAAAAATGTATTTCTATAGACATTAATTTAAAAACTAACTTAAAATTACTGATGGCACTCATTAGTGTGGGGTGCAGAATTTCTGTATCACAGAATTAGAAATTAGACATTGGACTGTGACTTCCTTTATATCTTACATGTGCAGCTCTCACTTCTCAGGATCATGGTGCACACATTTTTGCCCCAGCATCCTACAAAACCTTCACTTCCAGTGAAATCCTGGATGTGTGGACACAAACTTTGTTTTCAGATTGTTGGGTTTTTCTATCTGCCATATAGTTCCCCCTCAGAAAACATACTTGTTCTGGGTATTGCTATCCTGATGAATGGGGACATAATCCAGTGTTGGAAACTGTGATAATGTTTCCATGGTTGATATTACTCACTTTTGTTATTTCTGAGTTGAAATCCCAGAAGAGGCGTCCTACTAAAAATTGTTGTGTCATAATGAAGGGGTTTTTCTTTAGCTGAAGTGAATTGGAGGTGACAGAAAGGTATTTACAGTAAATTTTATCATCACCATTGTGTCTTTAATCATCAATCTTTGAAAACAGACAGCTTTGAGTAGAGACCAGCACTGATGTTTCATATAAAATCCTTAATGAGCAGAGTGAATTAATGAATAAATGACACTGCAGTTTAGCATTCATATATTTTCTGTGGAACAGCAATGAAATCTGCAGCAAAACTCTATTTTAAGAAAAGTCCCAGTAAAAGTGATATCTGTCATTCCAAACATCTAACACTCACATGTACTGTCCCAGAATGCAAGTCACCTTCCAAAGAGTGTCTCTTAATCCAGGTTTGATAATACTGTGTTTGAACCTTATTTGTTCCTCACTTTGGGCAGATTTTCTCTCATAAATGTCAAGTATCAGCAGCTTCCATTCATGGCTTTGCATTTGCTGTAACAGATGGACAGAGAGCCAGAGAAATTACTCCCTAATTTTACTTCCTTGCGTTTTACTGTGTGCTTGTGTGCCTTGTTTGGACTCTGATGTGTGAGCAGACAGATGGAATTAACACCTGGAGTGGTTTCTAGTCTTAAAGTGCTTTGATGAAGAGGCACAATAGCTCCAGAGGCTGGAGGTACTTCTCTACATCAGGGTTTGAGCTCACACTGCCTTTATCTTGGTGAGAAATCTCTTGGGATTAGGTGATCCTGCCTGATTTTCAGGTGGCAGCTGTGTCCCCCACACAAAGGGGAACAAGCAGGCAGTATGAGCTAGTCCTTCTGACATTTGGTTATTGACTTTCTAAAAAATTCCAGTGCTTGTATTTTTCCTGAAGGCTTTGAATATTGATTATCTTGTGTTCATAATATGGATGCAATTACAAATGCTGTTGTGAAAAATCCTTCCAGTACAAACCTTTCCAGTGAAAAGAGTGAGGGTTTATTTTCATGCACATAACTGGAGGCATAACAACCTGTTTTAAATCCCCTTCTAACCTTTGAAAATTGATGTGTGTATTCTCTTAACTTGGTCTACATTTTGTGCCACAGGTTTCAGAGTGAATGAAATAAAACTTCACGGCCTCTGCTTTTGAAGCTCACATACACACACACCTTCTCTGTAATGCCAAGTGCTGTAGTACAGTAGGTCCCCACAGACCCTTGCTCAGAGAATGGCTCATTCTGCTAATTTATCCCCTGTATTATCAAGCATAACAATGGAGATTAATTTTAGCTCTTTTGACTACTAGGAAAGTACTAAAGCACTAATTATTCCAAAGTAGCAATTACATCTACAATTAAATCCCACATTAACCTTCATGAAAATAACGTTTTTGTTTAAACCCCAGTTTTGAATAGCTGTTATTTTGGCTGATGGGATGGGAGAAAGTATTGAACCAACCACATGTGTATGGGTTAGCTTAAAATACTCCTTAGGGCTTCTCTTCTAGAGTGCAGCACCCTGAGAGATTTTTTTTTCTTTGTAATTTAATCTTTGAACATGAATGGGTAGTGAGGAGAACGTAGAGATGGTGCTTTAGCTGCCAGACAGTAATTCTCAACTTGTCAACAGTTAACTGTAGATTGAGCCTTGGGCTCAGCACGTAGAGACTTAAGGAAGAAATCATTTCTTCAATTTTTCCTCTGCAGTGGTGGTGACCGTGGTGGCTTCAAAAATTACGGTGGTAAGTGCCGAGTATCCAAAAATGTTTCAGTGGAAATTCTTTATAAATCTAAAAGCCACCAATATCTTGTTACTATCTAGTAGAAGCATTATAGAGTTTTGGTGAGGCTGGTGTGTTCACGAGTTTTAATAGCCAAACTTGTAGCAATAAACTGGATTTCTGCTTTGTCAAATTGCATGAAAGAATTTGTGGAGACAGTGACGTTCACCGGATTGTTTTTTTTCTTTTCTTTTTTAAAATTTTTGTTACAAATGCTTCTTAGAAAGGTACTAGGGGTAGAAAAAAAAAAAGTGGAAAACTGCTTGGTGATGTGACAACCAGCATTTGCAAGCAAACACCAGCACAGCATCAGTGTGGCAACTGCCACATGCTGCAAGTTAAAGAACACGTTAATGTCCTACAGACACCTTCTGTTGAACGTTTAAATCTAAATATTCTCTAAATCTCTGGTTAATGTCTTAGATCTTAGATGCATTACATACATTCTTTATATATTGTTGCTAAAAAAGTCACTTGAATGTGTTGCGCTAAAAATAGTCTTTTTTCTTTCTTTTTTTTTTTTTTTTTTTGTCAAACCCATTTCATAGGTCAGAGGGATTATGGACCGAGATCAGATGCTGGTAAGGAAACAACAGTGAGTGGGAGTGGATTGTAGCTCTTAGGTCACTGCTTTTAAAATGTTTGTCTGGAAAGATGGATGTGACTGCAATTCCCATGGCTCAAAAGAAACCTAGCTAAAGCATGTTTTCCTTGAAATAAATGCAGTTAATTAAAGTGCACGTGAATTTTTGGTTGTTAATGCAGCAAGTAAGAATTTCCTGAAGAGTTTTGAATGTGCTTGAGCCGAGCAGCTGCTTTCACTGCCATCATACTTCTGCTATGCTTGTGTTATTTAAAACACACTCGGCTCTGGTGGGTTGGGATGCCCAGCTGCATGGAGAAGTTGGGTGTGAGGCAGGCAGCTGGTCAGTGTACTCAGTTGATGGTGTTAGTCTCAAAATTAAGCTCCCTGCTCCTCTTCTATTTCATACAAAATACCTGTAGGATTGAGGAGTCTGCTACTGGGCAGCACAGATCTGAGCTTAAAATATTGCTGCTGTTGCTCCACAAAAACACATGGTAAATGTAACTTCATTTTCCTCAGATTCAGAGTCTGACAACTCTGATAACAACACCATTTTCGTGCAAGGACTCGGAGAGGACGTTTCAACAGATCAAGTGGCAGACTATTTCAAACAGATTGGTATCATAAAGGTATGTGAAATGAGAAATCATGGGTCAGAAGGAAGAGAACTGGTGGAGCTGGTGCACTGGAAATGTACTGGTATCATTCAAGGCAGAGTTCTCTCTGCCTCCCCAGCAGTTGTAGATAATATTTTATCTGAGTTCCCAGCTGACAGCTCATTTGTAAGCTGGCAGCCCTAGCACCTTTCTCCTAGTGACATTTAGATTGCTTTGTGTCTCTTCTTTAGTCTTTCCAACCCTGACACTCTAATCCATTGTGCCACCCTCATACTGCAGCACATGGGCCTCTGTTCTGGGGCTGCTGCTTCTGTTTCTGCAATTCTAAATTTGGATTTTGTGCACTTGACCTCATTTTTTGTCTTTAAACTGGGCCCATCATTACATTGTGGAGAACAGCCAGTCAGTATCCTTCAGTCAAATCCCTCTGTTTCTGCAGGCCTGCTCCAAGAGAGTATTCTCACTAAAGATACTTAGTGTTACAGTTTATGCTCTGAACTGGCTTCATCACTATTTCTGCTGTGCCAAGTGTACAACTTTTCTTTTCAGACCAACAAAAAGACTGGCAAACCCATGATCAATCTCTACACAGACAAGGACACTGGCAAGCCAAAGGGAGAAGCCACAGTATCTTTTGATGACCCTCCTTCTGCTAAAGCAGCAATTGACTGGTTTGATGGTGGGTGAGAGTTACCTGTTCTTTTGGCTGTTTATGAATCTAACAGGCATGGAAAAAGCAAATCAATAACCTCATTGAGGACCCCATGCTGCTACCTATGTGGCTTTTGGCTTGGGATTTGCTTTGTTGGGGTTTTGGGGTATTTTTTCTTAAGCAAATACCTATATTTTATGGTTTTGTGTGTGTGGATTTCTCTATCATTTCATTAAACTGCAGCTAGTGATTTAGACCAAAAATGTGCAACAAAACCAAGGGTTTGCTGTTGTACCTCAGTCATCCCTGCACAAAGTACAAGAGGTGGTGTTTGTGTCACTTCTTGTTTAGGCTGACAGAGCTGTAATCTGTGTTAGCAGCTGGAGGGATTCCCTGCAGTGTTGCTTTGATATTTTTAGTGTTGTGGGTGCATTTGTAGAGTTTGGAATGGTTATGGCAATCTTGTGCTGAGTGCTCTGTGTATATACAATGAAGAACAAGGTTTTAAAATTATGGGTTTATCCCAGAATTACGCTGATGTAAAACTCTTCAGACTGCAGGAAATCCAGTGGCACTCTTGTAGTAAATGAACTTGAGGGGGTGAGGGAAAAGTGCCTGCTCCTGTCTCCTTGTATGTTCACAGAATTTTAGTGATATTGGTTAGAAACAAAAGGACATATTCTGCATCTGGTGAGAAATTATACTGTTTTTTAAAAATTGGCATTGCATGCTTGTCTGATGTTTGTATTTGCTAATAAAATGCAAATTTACTTTTGTTTAAGAGGGTAAGGCAAATATGACTATATTAGGCACATGTGCAGTTCTGTTTATCTGTGATAAACATTGCATCTATGAAGAACCCAGTCTTTGAAAACCATGAACTTTATTTAAGTACACTTACTTTGGAGTTAAATTTTGGGCTGGCTATTTATTGAGTGGCACAAAAGCCTTGTTGCCTTGGTGGAATTACAGACAGTTCAAACATCCAAACTACTTCCCCATGATCATGGCCAAAAGTCTTTTAAACATTCCTATGTCTTTAAATTGCAATTTACAGATCTCATTTAAGCTAAAATATCTGTGGGCTCATGGAGGGTTTAGCAAGTACCTCAGTGTTTCTATCTCACCAGTGCTTTCAAAACCAAGAGATTTACTGCAGCCTGCCTGTGTCTCAAGAGTTTTGTGTTCAGTCTGTGTGTGCAAATCACTTCTGCTCTGCTGGGCTTGCTGCTGTGCTGTTGGGAGCTCTACTGATCCCTTTTCTCCTCCCACAGGAAAAGAATTCAATGGCAATGTTATCAAAGTTTCTTTTGCAACCAGAAGACCTGAATTCATGAGAGGAGGTGGAGGTGGCGGGCGTCGAGGTGGGACTAAAATCCTTGGTTTTGCATGGTTAAATTTTTTTTCTCTATGATTGATTTATTAAAGAGAAGTTGACTTTGAAGCTGTGATTCATCAAATATATGAGCCTTTGGGATTCTGCCAGGAAAGGGAGTAATAAGGATTGAATCCAGTTAAGTAAACTGATATCTGTAATCTCTTCTGCACAGCACAGAATTTATGCTTTCCTTTAGAAATGGAAAATCTCCAGATCTTGTCTCAGCCTTGCTTTTAAAGAGATAGTGCAACAGTGATGTTGAGCTGTACCAGCCCCACATATATAGGTGGGAATTCCCAGTGAGCATTTGCTTGGTGCAGCAAAGCCTTGACATACTCTGTTTCCAGCTGGTATTAAGCAGGGTTCCTTATTCAGCTGCTGCTGACTCCCAGCAGCAGTTAGATGTGTGATTCCTTTCATTCAGGACATGTCAATCTCCCTGATTCTCTGCATGCACAGTTTTGTCACTAATCCACTGGGTATTCATTACCATTTTCCAGGAATCATGCTTTGCGCAGTGACTGTCAACAAATTCTAGTTCTGAAATCAGGCAGTTCTGTAGGCTGATGAAAAACGATTCTTGATCAACTTCAGTTGGTATAAAAGTTCTTGATCTTGTGATGGAGAAAGCAAGAATGTTGTCCCTGTGTCAGAGGCGTCCTGGGATAAATCTAGACAGGCTTTTTTTACTAAGTTTTTGTTCTATGACTAAGTCTGGCCATATGTGACTGATCTTATGCCTTGTTAAATCTTTCTGAAATTTTACTAATGCATGTAGTGGGTTTGTATTTACCCACTGGCAATCCAAGCAGATCAAATTTCCCTTTACTGCTGAAAAAGAATTTATAATAAATAGTGGGAATATATTTGCATTAAACACTCCTTCCACCTGAAAGATCTGTCTGTGACTTGGGTTCTGAAGGCAGTGACAATCCTTGATACAAATATCTCATGTGCAGGTCCCAGACCTTTATTCTGATTATAATTTTGTCTGCAGGTTCACGAGGTGGCTATGGAAGAGGTGGGGGCTTCCAGGGTAGAAGTGGGGAACCCAAAAATGGTGATTGGGTTTGTCCTAACCCGTAAGTGTCATTTTAATCGGGCAGGGGTGTTTCATGTGAGCTCTCCGAGTTTCTTCACAGCTCAGTCTGGGGAATCCTTGTCTGTTCCAGGTCCTGTGGCAACATGAACTTCGCTCGCAGGAATTCCTGCAACCAGTGTGGGGAGCCCAGACCAGAAGATTCACGTCCATCAGGAGGTGTGTAAAAACAGCCACACCTCGTAAGTGTTAAAAGTGTTCATGTTATTACATCTTTCGGAAAATTCTGATGTATTTCTGTATTTCTCTCCAGATTTCCGTGGGCGAGGCGGCTACGGAGGAGAGCGGGGCTACCGAGGGCGCGGTGGCCGAGGAGGGGACCGGGGAGGTGGCTATGGGGGCAAAATGGGAGGAAGGTAAGAGGAGCCTTTGGCCTTGCTTGGCTGTGGGATTGATAGGGACTGTGGGAAAAGGGTTGTTTATGTGTGTGCAAGCCGTGAAAATATTAACTACAAGATAGGACCTTCCGGAGAAAATCACTGTTGAGTTTTGTGAACGTTTTTGGATGAGGCTCTGTATAAACACAGAGCAGCACACAGACGTCAGCCTAGAGATGTTTGACTGAAGGGACTATTTGTTATTTGCTTCATTTTTTATTTGCTTATAACCTTTCCTTTCCCTTCCAGAAATGATTTCAGAAATGATCAACGCAACAGACCATACTGAAGACCACTGTGAATGTTTTGTTTGTCTTCTTGATGCGTTTGATAGTGAAATTGCCTGCAGCTTCACCCATGGCCTCTTTCGATAGTGGAATTGAGTGAAACTAGATTTTTATTTTGGTGGGAGGGACTGGGGTGGTTTGGGAGGATTTTTTTTTAAGCAAGACATTGAAATTTAATCTTAATTTCCACATTCTCCTCTTTTCTTCCCCTCCCCATACCTTTTCAACAGGCCCTAAGAAGGAAAAGGATGAACTGTAAAATATTGCCAAAATATGAAGTGTTTTGTAATACAACAATAAATGCTGATTGTTTTATTTGTGAAATTCTACTGTTTCACAATAACTTGAGTTGCACGCATTTCCTTACATATTCCCAGAGTTCCTGTGGTATGGCTTAAGCAGTAAATAGGCACTTGTTTGGAATAGCACTGCAGCTTTGACCTGAGCTCTTTGTCACAAAATCTGCAGCCAGGTCAGTGATGAGCCTCCTTGCTATACATATCCTCTATCCCAGACTTGCAGACTTGTCCCCTGCTCCTTTCCTGTTTCCCTCCTGTGGTGCCTGCAATCCTGCTACACCTGCTTTGGTGTGCCCTGCACCCTGAGGGGAGCAGGCAGAGAGCAGTGTGAGTGTGTTCTGCAGCTGCCAAGGGGCAGAACAGCTCAAAACCCAGGGTGGGATGGCTTTAAAAAAAAGAGATTTGCTACATATTGCTGTACTTGCTGCTTTTGGAATGAGGGTGATGGCAACAAGTGTGTGCAGCTGTTCTTGGAGGTCAGATGTAGGTGATGTTCAGTAGGTGCACTGTGAGCATTTGGGATTCATCTCCAAGGAAACGAAGGAGGTTAATTTTCCCTCCTCACATAGGTCTCTGCATGCTGCAGAGGTGAGGAATCTGAGAAGGTGGCACTGCCCCAAGTCCGCTCACGCCTCTGCATCACAGGCCTTTGAGAGAGAATGTCTGGTTGTCCAATATTCCAGTGGGCAGCACTATAAATAAAAGTTCTTGGGGTCTGCAGTTACAACTGGGCATAGAGCTGAGCAATATCTCACTGAGAAATGAACAGAAATGGCTTTTGGTAAGGTTTATACACACCTGCCCAGCTTGGTGTGTATTCATGGTCACGGTAAGAAAGTTCAAATCAGCATTTCCCAGGGTTGTAAATGTGGTAACTGCTGGGCCTTTTGCAGGTTTCTCCTGGAAAGCACCTGCTCTGGTAGGAAAGGCGTTTGTCATGGATTGTGGATAGCTTGTTCCTCTTAAAACTGTGGAATTTGAGGTATACATGTTCTTGTGACAGTATAAAATTCAGTGTATGGCATGTGAGGTTTCAGAAAGGCAAATAGGTGATGCATTCAGTTGTCTTGCTGGCCCAGAAATGTTTGAGGCTGATGATTTTGAAGCTGGAGTTACTATTTGGAGGGAGGAGGCTAGAGGGTGCTCTTGCCCACTGCTCTGCTGGCAGATGCAGGAGTGGTGCCAGCTGGATGGGATGGAAGGAAAGCAGGAATCAGCAGCTGAGAACAGCCTCGGTGTCCCTGCTGAGGTTTGTTCTCCAGCAGAGCTGACACCTTGCACTGCACAAACAACTCCTGGGGATGCACCTGGAGCCCACAGCGCTGGGCAGGGAGCTGGGAATGGCTGAGCTGAGCAAAGCCCAGGGCAGGTGCAGCATCACCCCTCTGGTCCCTCCACTTCCCTGGTGAAGCTCTGGCTTTTTCCCTCCTGGAGAAAGGCTTGGTGGTTGAAACAGCTGTTGCTTCCAATAGTGGGACCAACAGTTGTAGCTGCCTTTAGTGCTGCCTCAGCTTCCAATCCTGCTCTCTCCTCCAAGCTAAGAACACTCTCCTCTTCAATCACTGCCCAGGATTACCAAGCAGACAAGTCTTCAAGTGAGCCACGAAACTGTAGCTGTCACCACCTCAGCTTCTCCAACCTGACAATGATGCCGAGTACTTGTTTTGTTCTGTTCTGCACTGGGGCAAAACATAGCCTGAGTTCTTGCATGGTTTTTAAGACACCTTCAGCAGCTGTTTGGTTTTTCAGAAAACCAGCAGGAGGGAGAAATTGTGCTGACTTGATGGGTTGTTTTACTTGCCTTTGGTGCAGCAAGAGTTAAATGAGCTCAGAGAGGCCTGGGAAGATATTCTTTAAAAAATACAAACCCAGATGATGGTTTAACTATGTCATTGCCCTCCAACCGTTTCTGCCAAGTCCTTTAGTCCTGCAGTTTTTCTCCACAGCTGCCTAAAGTTTGCCAGGACAAACCTTAATTGAGCCTAAAAAGGAAGTAAAAAGCTTTAAAAATTAAGTGTGTTAAGGATTGAATTAGCTTTAGTTCTTCACACAGTGCTGTGTGAGAATTTGGTAGGACTTCATGTGATGAAACTCCAAGGAGGGACAGGACAGTGAATCTATCAGGAGCTGAAAAACCAGGGGAGTATCCCAGCAGAAAGGAGCAGTTTGGGTTATTCTCAGCTGGGAACAGCTCTGCTCTGCTGTCGTCATCCCTGTTTATGCTCCATCCTCCAATAATACATTTTCTTAGTGGTGAGGGTTTCGTTTTGGAAATAGTCCTGCATGGAATGCTGGTGGTTTGTTTATAAAAACAGGTCTAGCACTTGGCAAGCTCAACAAGGACTTGGTGGAGAAAAGAGGGATGCCAGTGCAGGAGTGGCATGTGATCCTTACAGAGCTGAAATGCCGCAATAACAGCTAAACATTTTCAGAGACAAATAGTTTCCATGCCGGCCCTCTGCAGCCAAACCCACCTCACCCTGAGAAGAAATGCAACTTTAAGTTGCTCAAATACCACAGTCCTAAAGAGAGATATGGGGGCAGTAACTGAAGCCAATCTCTTGAGTCTCCAGGGGTTTGAGGCCAGGATTCAGCCAGTGCTGCTTTGCCTAATCTAGAACTGATAATTCTCATTTCCAGGGTAACAGAGCCTGTGTGACCATATCCCAGTAGATGATGTTGCTATTGCTGCTGCAGCAGTTGCTTGTAAAGCTGTTGTAATAAAACACTGTCAGAATGCACCCAAAACTGCTTTAAACTCCACTTTTCATGCCAAGGTGATGGTGTTTGCTGGAACTCAGGTGTGACCCTGATCCTAGAAAGAGATGCATGGTTTTGGCTGTTAGCTGAGCAATACCAGTGAGATTCAAACTGCTCCAGCAAATTGGTGTGTTTGTAGGAGGGCTCATCAGCTGCATGCAGCTTCTTGACCTCATCGACTTCCAGGAACTCCACACACAAAAGGTGAAGCCAAGGGAAGTTTGTGCAGACTTCGCATTTTCTCTTTAACACCCCTCGGGTAAGTGCCTGTTCCTGCCTCTCTTTGAGACAGGATACTGTGCAAGACAGACTTTCTAACACATTTTAAGGACACAGGAAAAGTCCTTTGACCTGTGAGAACTTATTGTGCACGAATGAAGTACCCAGAAAACAGTGTCTGAGCAGAAAAGCTTCACCCTTGTGACAGCCCAAGGAACGTTAAGCTGCTCGTGCCTTGGTAAAGAATTTGACTCTTGCAGGCTGGGCTTGGGAGGGAAAGCCGTGACTGTGCCCCTTGTCTGCTCTGAAGTGGTCCCAGCTCTGGCCACCTCCCAGCAGCAGGATGAGGGTTTTGGACATTGCCTGGCACGGCACCCACTGAGCCATCCTGCTCCCAGCTGCTGTGCAGCAGTAAACAGCTGAAGAATGGCTGTCTTGAGAGGGTGAAAGGAAACAACTTGAACCTGTTCTCGGTGCAGAGCACT
Organism: Acanthiza pusilla; assembly: GCA_036630365.1. Taxonomy (NCBI): domain Eukaryota; kingdom Metazoa; phylum Chordata; class Aves; order Passeriformes; family Acanthizidae; genus Acanthiza; species Acanthiza pusilla. The sequence goes on from JAXCHO010000048.1 coordinate 5,577,265, forward strand.
GAAAGTTTTTAATGATAGTTCTTGTGCATCACATCCATCCTGGGTAGGAGCTGCCACAGAGGAGTTGCTATTTGCTTATCAGTTATGATAAACACTGAGTTGCTCTGAGAAAGCTCACATCACTAAAGTGCTGTTTCACAATGTTGGTTTAGGAATTCTTGGATCTCAGACAGGGATCCACTGGTGCTTCAGCTCTTTGCTCTGCAATGCTCAGCTGCTTGTGCTGTGGACAAACCAACCTCCCCCATGCCCAGCTCCACACCTGTGGTAATAACATTTAATGCTCCGTGATGTTTTCAGGTCAATATGCAAATGGTATTAAATTAGGAACCCTCTGGATCTCCGAGCTGGGAGGTGTCTTAGGAAAAGGTTTGGAAATCAAGCTCACTGAGTGCCTTGAGATCTTTTGAGTTAAATTCAAGGGAGGAGGGATTTTCTCTAGAAACCCAAGAAATCAGGAATGGTCAGGCCATAGGAGCTGGTATGGGTCTATTTATCGTGCTCTTGAGAAAGTTTTTAGTAAAACTTTGTTGGTTCTCTGCCGCAGGCTTGACTTGTCAGGTTTCAGTTTGGGGGTAGAAGTTAAAAGGATTGTAACTCTTTTTTTTCTGCCCCATTTCTGAGCTTTCGCTTAACACTGAAAAAGCCAGAAACCTGTTCACCTTTCCATGAGACCATTTTTCTGTTCCTGATACTGCTCTGATTACAGCAGCTGGATAAACATCTCTATACTCCAGGCCAAAACTCTGCTAAGAACTATGATTTGGCATCTCCAAGGCTGGGCTGAATTCTTCTCCATCTGAATGCCAAAACCCCTAAGGACTAAGGCAGCAGCCCCGGGAAATGCCCGGTCGGAAAGCTGACTGCTCCAGGGGCTGCAGGTGCCCTCCCAGACGCTTCCCCACATTACAATGAGCAGAGGAGGGAGTTTCCTGCTCCTGCTGGAGCCCAGCCAGTCACTTTCTCATCATCCATATTCTTAAGTGGAAGAGCAGATGGATCAGTTGCTTCCTAGATACGACGCAAACACGGATGCATTTGCAGACAGAGCTGCTCTTGTTTTGAAAGGAAGCGTGAGGCTGACCTGCGTGAGGAGCGGCCGTCCCTTGGCTCTCCTTCCTCGCAGAGCCGAGTATTCCCCTCACACCATCCCTCAGGCTGTGCCAATGCCCACCATGCTCTCCAGCAGCCCTCAGACAAGGCTTAGTAGCCCAGCCACAACCTTCTTCGTTTCTCCCATATTTATCTTGTAACTCAATGATTTCCCTATTTTGCTGTGCTGCGCAGATCCCTTTCTCTCTCCTTATCCTGCTTCCCTTCCCTACATCCCTGTCCAGCTGAAAGGCAAAGTGTCACAGGCTCCCTGCAGCTCTCTTCAATCTGCACTCAGCAGATGCTGCTGTAACTTCAGGTTTTGGCATGATTAAAAAGTGGAGGAAGGAGCCTGGGCTTTAAAATAGGTGTGGGGTTGAAGCTGGCATGAAAACAAAAGCAGATACAAGTCACATCCTATTTTTTTTCCCCTTGAACCAAAGCAGAATCAAAACATCCTTTTGCTTTAGTCAAATGAAAACAAAACAGTCAAACAAAATACTGCTGTGAGTAAACAGAGCTGTTGACTTGTCACTGCAACCTGCGAGATCATCAGCTGTGTGTGAGCTGTATACTGTGACACTGACCCGGGGGCAGCAAACAACCCCTCCTCCCCCATGGGTGCCCATGAACTACAACCAGGAGGAAAATTCAGGCATGAAGTGTGTAAACCACAGTGCTGAGTGTTTACTGTGTTTATGTTTATGATGTAAAGCTTGAGAAAACACTGTTCTAATGTGTAGATTTTGCCAGACCCCTAAAGAGGGGCTGCATTGCTGGCTCGCTCAGCTTTTTGTGTTGCTTTGCCTGTGGCAAGTGCTGGCCCAGAGGAACCGCCGGCCTGCAAGCCCTGCATCCGTGTGTGCTGGAGCATGGATGAATTGAGGTTTAGGAAAAGCTAGAGTTGTTTTGTCCTCTTTCCCCAGCTTCAAACCGGGCAGAGCCGCTGTCCCAGCGAGCGGGAGGAGCAGCCCGGAGAGACGCACCGGCAGCGGGATGCTCCCTGGGGACAGGCGACAGGGCACGCTCGGGGTCACTGCCCCGGTGGCGGCCGCGGGCTGAGTGACACGGGGGGGCTCCCCGAGCAGGGACAGCCCCGCGCTCGGTGCTGCTGGCGGAGCCCGGCCCTCGGCCGGGGCTGGGGCTGGGGCCGCCCCCGGGGCCGGGGCCGGGGCGGGGAGAGGAGAGGAGAGGAGAGGAGAGGAGAGGAGAGGCGGCTGGGGCGGTGGCGCCCGGCGCCGAGCGAGCGGCGGGAGCGGAGCCGCGATGGCAGGACCGCTGCGGGCCGCCCTGGCGCTGGGGCTGCTGGCGGCCGCTCAGCCCGCCCCGGCCGCGGGGCAGCGCCGGGAGGCAGAGGTAGGACCAGCCCCGGCACCGGCACGGGCGGGGCGGGAGCGGGAGCGTGTCCTGGGTGTGCGTGTCCCCGCGTGTGCGCGTGTCCCCGTGTGCCCGTGTCCCCGTGTGCCCATGTCCCCGTGTGCCCATGTCCCCGTGTGCGCGTGTCCCCGTGTGCCCGTGTCCCCGTGTCCCGGTGTGCCCGTGTCCCGGTGTGCCCGTGTCCCGGTGTGCCCATGTCCCGGTGTGCCCGTGTCCCGGTGTGCCCGTGTCCCGGTGTGCCCATGTCCCCGTGTGCCCGTGTCCCGGTGTGCCCGTGTCCCGGTGTGCCCGTGTCCCGGTGTGCCCATGTCCCGGTGTGCCCATGCCGTTGGTGTGCCGCTGACCCGGCTGTGCGTGTCTCCACTGAGTCCATGCCCTAGGTGTGCCCGTGCTCTAGATGTGGCTGTCCTAGCTGTGCTCATGCCAGAGGTGTGCCCATGTCCCTCCAGGTGCGTGCATGTCCCCGTGTGTCCAGGTGTGCCCATGCCCTGGGTGTGCATGTCCCCGGTGTGCCCGTGTCCCTGGTGTGCCCTCACTATAGGTGTGTCCATGCCCAGGTGTGACTGTGTCCCCAGTGTGCCCATGTCCCCGTGCCACAGGTGTGCCCATGTCCCTGGTGTGCCTTTGCCATAGGTGTGAACGTGTCCCCAGTGCACATCCCCACCACAGGTAAGTGCCCATGAGCTCCTGATGCCTGTACACCCGTGTATGCCCTGGGTACCTGCGGTGTCTGTGGCACAGGTGAGTGGCTGTGCCAGCTGGAGATGGGGCTGTGCTGTAGGGTTGTGCTGGAGTGCCAGGGTGTGTGCTATGAGTGTTCCATGGAGCTGTGGCAGAGAATCACAGAGTGGTTTGGGTTGGAATGGACCTTAAAGCTCATCCAATGCCACCCCCTGCCATGGGCAGGGACCCCTTGCACTAGCCCAGGTTGCTCCAAGCTCTGTCCAGCCTGGCCTTGGACACTTGCAGGGATCCAGGGGCAGCCACAGCTTCTCTGGGCACGTGTGCCAGGGTCTCCCCACCCTCACAGGGAAAAAATTCTTCCTAATATCTAATCTAAATCTGCCCTACTTCAGTTTAAAGCCATTCCCCCCTCTTCTATCTCTCTTTGCCCTTGTTCCAAGTCCCTCTCCAGCTCTCCTACAGTCCCTTTAGACACTGGAAGAGGCTCTACATGTCCCTGGAGCCTTCTGGCTCCAGGTGTCCCCACAGGTGACGTGCAGCTGCAAACCCACCCTGCCATACAGCTCCAACAATAGAACTCATGCCTGAGGAAACCTTCCCATGTCCCAGCATAATCAGGAGGGGACAAAAGCCAGTCGTTCCCCTCCCTGCCTCTCCCCAGGGCTGTCCCCATCACCTCTATTTGGATTTCTTCTGTTTGTCCCGCTATCATTGTCACCCCATGCCACCGTGTGTTCCTGTTTGTTTTGGGAGGACAAGGTATGAGATTTGGCTGATGAACAAAGGTTCGTGGTGGGGATTTTTTCTTGTTTAGGCCTCGATCCAGTGTACATTTGCACAGATGCTTAGTTTTCAATCCCAGCCAGAAATTTCTGGCCAATTAATTGGGATTTTGCACACATTTTCTAAGAGAAAGAGGGCACAGGAATGCTCAGAGTTTGGTTTTGGTGTGCAGGCTTCTTCTGCTGGGAGATGTTGCTTCAGAGGTCATTTATAGAGGTTATTTATAGAGGTTAAAATTATATTTTATCCCACTGTGCACAAGCCTCAGCCCAGCCCCTCATGCCACCTGGAGAAAATAAATCTGCAAAGTTTTTAATGCTCAGAAAATCAATAATTCAAATTCACTTTAAAAGAAAAGCAAGTGACTGGGGGCAAGAGGTTTAAAAGGTCCAAACTGCCTTTCCATCCCTCACTGGTGATTTCTGAGTTCTTTTTCCTTGAAGCCTCAGAGCAGACCCCAGGATTGTGGCAAATCCCAGGTGAAGGGTGCTGGGCAAATGCCTCTCCTGTCTCCCTGCCTCAGTTTCCCCAGGGGAATGTGCTTTGCTGGCCAGGGACCTTGGGACAACACACACAATGGAAATGTAGAGACTGGGGCGTGGACCTTGTCTAAATAAACTGAGCAGTTCATTTTCTTTTAGGAGGAAGCTGAAATTCTCGCATAACATCAAATAGTTCTGGTGGCTCGTGGCTTTCCCAGCACTTTCAAGCTTTGTTTCTAAAGCTTTTTTTTTTTTTTTTTAAGTTCTTTTTTAAAAGCCACAGTTAGCAACAATATGTTGTGTAAACTGAGATGCACAAGACTGTGAAAATGTCCAGTTGTGTGCTTTTTCTGGCTGCTGCCCATGTTTTCACTGCATCCATATCAACTGCAGATAAAAAAAAAAAAAAAGGAAAATTTGGAAATTTAATTTGAAACATTTGTATGTTAAATCATCTTATCTACAGATAGGAGAGGGCCTGATGTGAGAGAGCACATTGTTTGGCAAAGCTGATGTCTGTCTGGGCTGTGCTCAGACAGCAGCTGGGGGTGTGGTAATGCCCGAGATTCCCTGATCCCGGGGGAATTGTGTAAAATACACGGGGCATGTGAGATCTCAGCCCGTGCTGGGAGTGAGGAGCACCATGAGGTGCTGGTGGTGCCAAGGACAAAGGACAATGAAGTCTCTGCAGAGGTTTATGTGAGAAGCTCCAGGTCTGTTGTGGTGGGAAGAAAAACTGGGGAGAAATCTGAGAAAAGCTCAGAGCGGGAAGAGAGAGATGGACTAAGGCACAAAATCATTCTCATTTCGGATTTTTTTTTCCAATTTTTTCCACCTCCTTCCCATCTTGCAGCGTCTCGTGCGCTCTGACTTCTGCCCCTTATCAAACCAAGGTCTTGCATTTCGGGCTCTGGGCTGTGTTTGTGCTGGGAAACGTTCCCGTGTCCACTGAGCTCCTTCGGGGAGCAGCAGCCGGTTGGGATGCAGGATGCTGAGCACAGCTGGATGGAGGGAAGCTCCCAGGTGCCCCACAGACCCTGTGGGGCTCGGGGGTCAGCGGGAGCAGAGAGCCCCCCACATTTCCCTTCTGAAATAAGGGGAAGAAATTTCCCTTCAAGTGGAAAATTCCTGCTGTTCAGCCTCAGCGCGGCAAGGAGAGGGAGAAAAGGAGGAAAGGAGGAGGAATTACCCCTGTGCGGCTCTGCAAGCCCCATGAGATCGCGTCCGGGAGGCGCTGCCGGCGGCGCGGATGTGGCGAGCGGCTCGGAGTCAGCCCCGGTGCGATTCCCAGCGCCGTGAGTCACGGCAGCACCAACAGCCTGCCTTTCTTCCTGCCTCTCCCCCAAAACAATCCCCGCTTGTTCGGGCAAATATCGCCCGCCGGGCAAGGGGCCGCGGCCGCCGGCAGCGGGGACGTCGCCTTCCCCCGGTTCCCACCCCGGTGGAGGGCAAGGCTTGCTTCCTTTCTCTCCTTAGACACGAAAACACAACCAGTCTGCGTGACCAAACTGGTTTGTCAGCCGCTCTGGTATTCGCAGGGGAAGGTTTGGCCAAGCCCGGTGTTTTTCCCTGTTTTCCCCAAGTGCTTTGGGTGGCATTCAGCATCTTTGGTGCTGCGGGGTTTGGGGTGCTGGGGGTGTGGGGCAAAGCTGCGAGCTGGTTCCCGATGAGATATCACAGAATCATGGCATGCTTTGCGTTGGAAAGGACCTTAAACCTCATCTTGTCCCACCAGCAGGGACACCTTCCACTATCCCAGGCTGCTCCAAGCCATGTCCAACTGATTATTGAAACCAGGAGGGGTTTTAGTTAGACCGGACACAGTCCTGCCTTGCTGCCTCTCAGCTCCAGAAGATCGAGTGTAAAATTAAAAGGAGTTTAGAAGACCCCGACTCCACATCTTCAGCGGCAAGTGGATTATTTGCTGCTGAAGTAGATTTTTAGGAGTGGTAGGTGAGAGAGGAGATTCCTTCAGGACTGGATTAGGCCCAGCAGGGGAACATCCCAGCAGCCGGATGGGGCTTGGGGCTTTAACCACGCTCCATCACCGGTGCAGAGAATCGGCTGAGGTTCCACCGCCTTTTCATCGGGAGGACAACCAGGCTTTGTGCTCCCTAATGTCCCTTCTCGTGTGTCTCTCTGTCTCTATAGATATAATATTTACAGAGGTACTTATACACACACTTAAACAAAGGAGGCGCGAGGGCTCTGCCTGAGGCTTCGCAGGGATGAGCGGAAGCAAATGAGCGTTTTTAATTGCTGTGACATCTTCTGGAGGCAGCAGCGACCCGGCGGGCAGGAGGAACCGCTGCCAAAACATGCCCCGGGGTCAGCTCTGCTTGTGTGTGCACAGGGGGAAGCTGAGGGTGAAAAGCAGGAGCCGCTGTGTCCATTTTGGTGGTGAGATGGTGCAGGACGGAGCCTGGGGATGCTGGAGCCACGGCTGATGACCCACCTGGGCTGTCTTAGAATTTAAAACAAAAGGCTTTGGAGGTGCAGCTTGTGGGGGCATCCTCTGTAGCCACAGCACAAAACGCCTGCCCACCTTCAGCGGGAGGGGATCGCTCCATCTGCGGGGGGACGGAGGGGACAGCTGGGGTTTGTTCCAGTCGCAGCAGAGGGACCGCGGTCAGCAGGAGCCCCGTGAGGCTTCTCCGGTGCTTAGCCGGTGGAAAGGAGCCAGAGCCGGAGTGTCTGGAGGGGAGGGCAGGCAGGAGCGGAGCCTGCTGTCTCGGCACTCTCGCTATCCCGGTTTCCAGGCGGGGAGGGCTAATTGTATTCGCCGTTGGCTGTCTTCCACCCGGGATGCCTGTGGTCGAGGGCAAGGTGTTTCCTTGGCTTTAGCCAAGGCAGACGTGATTTCCAGGGTCTAACAGGCTCCGCATGAGAGCCCCGAGATGGGAAGGGCCCCTCTGTCCCCCCCAGATGTCCTCCCGCTGTCCCTGCCGCAGCCCCGGAGGTTTCTCTGCCCCGGCACTGGCTCTTCGGCAGCCAGACCCGTCCTGCTCTCCCTCCCTCGTGCAGAGGGGGAGCAGGGCATATTTCATATTAATGTTTCTCTTGGTTTCCTGCTGTTTTTCTTTTCCCATTGTACGGAAAAGAGCATTTCCCCGTCTGGGGCAGGAGGGAGGGGGCTTTCCCAGCACGGCCAGGCTTTGCACTGCAGCCTCTGCAGAGGTTTAATGGGCTGGTGCCAGCTGCCACCCAGCCCTGCCAGGGCCTGGCTGAGCTCTGGGGAGTTGTGCAGTGCTCAGGGAGCCTCAAGCACTGGTTTGGACACTGTGGACCTGGACCCCGAAAACTCCCTGGGTTTGTATGCTCTGCACTCTGATAAATACCTGATGGAGGGGGGGATCAGCACATCCCTCTCCTGTAGCTCTGTGTTTCCAGGACTACCATCACCCTTAACTGGCAGTAGATGTGTCTAGAAAATTTAATACAATTTCTCCTGGTGGTTTTGCAGCCAGAGAGTTGGAGTCTGTGTGTGAGAACCTCCATGTGGCTCAGGCCAGAAACCACAGGGAAAATGCTGCTTTGCTTGGACTTGCAAAGCTCAAATGGACCTGGGCAGGGATGATAAAGCCAGTGGCCTCTGTGCCTTCTGGTGTGTTCAAGAGCAGCTGCTGAGACTGGGGTTGCTTTTTTCACTGCGCACCCTGACGTGTCCAGATGGGGTTTTGAGCCTTCATGGGATCATGGTGAGGAAAAACAATTTTCATGCTTTAAGGAAGGGATTGTGTTGGGTCACAGGCATGAAAACAGCTTCATGTCGCGCTGAGCAAATGCAAAACTGTGTTAGAAAAGGTTCAGACCGTGATGTGGGAGCTGGGGCTTTCCATCCTGGCGTTCTCAGCTCACATTTATCTGCAGTGATGTCACCTCTGGGATCTTCACCCCACATCCTTATATGTAACTGGTGATTCTGTGATTCTGGAGGAGAACTTTACAAAAGCACAAGCACAGAGGGAAAGGGCCAGGTCCCTTCTCCTCTCCAGACTGCTCTTGTAGGGCTGCACCCCATTCCCAGGGTGCTCCTCCATCCCTGCCTGCATATCCCGAGCTGCTGCTGGATTTTTGCCTCCTGGTACCCACATATAGGTGGGGTTATCCAGTGTGGTGGGGGATGGCAAGTCCAGGCTGTCTGGTCCATCCCTGGGCAGAGGTGTTGTGGCTTCTCCTGACAAACAAGCCAATGCTCTCACCTGCCAGGTGGCACTTGAATGATTTATCGTGACTCACTGGAGCAGTGTGAGGTGTCTGGGTGACTCTGGCCATGCTCAGGCTCTCACTGCTGCAGCCTGGTGCTGCTGGAATGAGCTGCTGGTGCCTCCAGCTGAGACAGGCAGCTTTGGTGAGAAAAACAGCCAAATTCTTTGTCTGGGGCTGGGTGAAGAGCATGTCCAGGCAGGAATCTGTGCCGGTGCTCAGCCGGAGGGGGATGCTCCAGGTGGAAGGGGTGGAAAGGAGGGGATGAAACAGGAGGAGATGAAACAGAAGATGAAACAGGAGGAGATGAGGTCTGCAGAGCACGCGTGGATGTGCCTGCCCTGCCCACGGGGAGGTGGCAGCACGGGAGTGACTTGTTTGGGGATGACAGGGAGGTGACTGTTCATGGCAAGGGGAAGGTTTGGGCAGGAAGAGGAGAGGGAGAGGCCCTGGCACACCTCAGCACTGCCACATCCATGAGCCATTCCTGCTCTTTGCCAGGCAACAAGGCCCGGGAAGGGCTGCTGCCTCCCCTGCAGGGACATCATGGAGAATTGGGTCACCCACAGTCAGGAGCAGCGCCGAGTGGAGGCCAACACTCCAACGCCCTCCTTTTCTCGTCCCTGAGATGAGCAGGGAGGGAAACAGCTTTAAAAACACCCGTTTTCCCAGAGGGCACCAGCCGTGCAATCTGGGTCAGCCCATGGCATTCCTGGTGCTCAGCACACCTTTCCTTCGGGATGCGGGAAAAGGAAGCCGCCACTTTCACTTTTTATTCTTCTCATTATTCACTGCTGTAACTGCGATTCTGCCGCACTAACAGGATGCTGGGCAGCTTGTTTGTCTCCCGCAGACATCCCTGGCGGCGGGGCAGGCGGGCGTGGAGCATTCCTGTGACCCCGGCTATTAACTCCTCCAAAAGCCGGGGAGCAGCCTGAGCCGTTTATTTTCTTTAACATTCAATTTAAGTGCTGGAGCAAGTTCAGAGAGGCAATCTCCGTCCGTGTCAATGGCCGATAAGAAGAAGAATGGTTTGGCAGAGCCAATTGCCCGCGGAGCGTCCCCACTTTGCAGCAGCACATCCTGCGTGGGAATGCGGGGAGGCTGCAGCCTGACCCCATCTCACCCCGACCGGCTCCTGGCCACAGCACTCTGGCCTTTGTTCGAATCGCTGTGTTGAGCCGGGGCGATCAGAGCTGTGGGTTTGGTCGCCTCTGGCTGCGGATGACTTGGCAGCAGAGGGTTTTGATCTCCCGGCAGCGGCGTTTCCTCCTACGCCTCCATCGTGTCGAGGCCAAAAACCCCAAGAGCCACCAAAAGTGATGGGGAGGAGACACATATAATCCTGCAGGGGCACAGGAGGTGCGGCTGCTTGAGGTGCAGCGCTCTCAGGAGTAAAACAAATGGGCATTTTTGGTTTGCGGTGCTATTTGCCATCTCGCCTCCTTTTTCCCCCTTCCCAAGCCAACACGTGCTCTGAGCTGCACCTTTCCCATTTTTTCTTGCAGCTCTTCCTGGAGAAGTACGGCTACTTCAGCGAGCCGGGGCCCGGCACGCACAGCCCCGCCGAGTTCACCGAGGCGCTGAGGTAGGAGCCTTTTATTCACCACTGCAGCTGAATTTATTCAACATTCAGCAGCCCCAGCCGCAGGGATGCTGCCAGCACTCCGAGGGTCTTTCTGCAGCCAGAGGGGTCTTTTTGCAGCTGGAGGCTCTCTCTCTCACGGTCTGATGCTAAAGCACAGCCAGACCTTTTTGGAAAGGCGGGTCCGTGCCCGGCTCCCCCAGCTGGATGCCGGCTGCTGGCACCCGGCGCTCGCTGCTTTATTTGCCTTTTATGGCCCGGTGTTCGCCTTGCAATAAAATCTGCGGGGAGGCCGAGCTTGGGGACGGCTGGGAGATGTCAGGGGGGGCGAGCTGCCAGCTCCTGCCTGGACTTCTCCTAAGGACATCACCCTGGCTCTGGGAGCATCCCCGGCCTGACCTTTGCAAAGCCAAATGCAAAATCGAATGCAATGTCAAATAACCGGGGTTAAAAACTGGAAAAGGCATTTTTTAGGCTCCCCTATCTGCTTTTGCCCTGCTAAGAGGTGACTTACAGGTCAGCTGTGGTTGTAGAGCCAAATCCTTCTCGTTTTAGCGAAGGGATGAAGTTCTGCTGCTGGGGTGTGAATCTTGCTGGGTGAAAACTCAGCTCAGGTCAAACCCCCAGCACAAACACAACCAAACCCTGCCGCGGGGGGTCTGCATGCGGGTGCTGATATCTCCCTTCCTTTCCCAGGGATTTCCAGCGGGTCACCCACCTCCCGCTCAGCGGCGTGCTGGATGCGCCCACCCTCCATCAGATGGCTCTGCCCAGGTGTGGCACCGACGATGGCGAGAGCCGCGCCGCAGGGACACGCCGGGCATCGCCCGCCCGGCGCCGCAGGCGCACGGCACAGCACGGTGAGCACCGTCCCGGGGAGGTTTGGGGTCCGGGGTGCTCGGCTCTCGTCCTGGACTCGTGGGTGTGCTGCTGTGGGTGGGAGGTGCAGCCCCACTGGCGCAGCAGCCATCCCAGGACTCGCTCAGGGGTTATTTTTAATCTGCTTTATTTTTAGTTGTTCTGTGTGGCTCGATGTCAGCAGTGATTAGAGGCGCGACTCCCACTCGTGGGGGAATTCGGGTCCCTGGGGGGGTTTCACTGCTGTCGTGGGAGCCAGGACAGCTCCCAGGGAGCACTCAGGTCACCATGGCCCTGCGCACAGCTGTGCTAGCATGACCTGGAGGGCAGGGGCTGGCACACAGAGAGGTTATCTCCAGGTTTTGCTAGACTTTGGGACTTCTAACACGTGTTAGGGACCCAGCCGTGCCCACAAAACCTGCCAGCACTTGGCTGCCTGACCCGAGAGTAGTTTCACACATGTTAAGGGGTTTAACTCTGCTCCAAGGATCCTTCTGTGCTCCTGTGTGTCCAGGGCTGGGCCTCTTGTCCCTTGTGAGCTCCGTTCTGGGCTTGTGCATGAGTAACTGAATTCCTAGAGAGCAAGAGGGCCAGGGCCAGCTGTGCTTAGGACATGGGAAAAACGAAGGCGAGATTAAGAAAAAGCTCTGTGCCGTGTCAGGCTGTCTCTGCATCTGGCAGGGCTGGCGATGGATGGCCCCAGGAAAACCCTGTCATCCTCCTGCAGCCTCTGGGTTTCCTTCCAAGACTCCAACATGCAGTGTGTCCCTCGGGGGAGCCATCCTGTGCCCAGCACAGGTGTGCAGTGAGGCAGAGTGGGAAGGACATACAGCACGAGATGGGCGAACAGAAGCAGCCACTTCCCTGTGGCCCGTGGGGCTCCTTTTTGGGGATCACAATCTATGGGTGGCTGGCAAGAGACGCCTGATGTCTCAAGGCCAGGCAGGGAAGGGCTCAGTGTGGCACTGGTTGTTTCCCTGGTGGTCTGATGCCACGGGCAGCAGGGATGGGAGCGGCACCACATCGGTACCCGCAGGCTGGACAGGGGACAGGGGGTGCCTGCAGGGCTGGTGGCACCGAGGAAGGCTTTGTGCTCCAGGGAGGCTCTTCATGCTGCTCAAAGCAGAAAACCCTGGCAGCTGAGCCAGCGAAGTGTTTTGTTACCCACCCTTCTCCAGTGGGATCTTCCCTGGGCAGCCACGGCATCCATCATCCTGTGGGCTCAGGGCACACTCAGAGCCCAGCACGGGGTGAAAGCCAAGCCCTCCTCTTCCCGAGAGCCAGCCATGCTTGGTGCCATCCATCCTGCTCTGGTGGTGGATGCTCTGCTCCCACGGAGGGAGGAATTGGATGCCAGGGCTTTATTTTGGGGCTGCAGCCATCCAGGCAGGTTTCAGCCTTTGCCATGCAGGGTGTGTCCCTGCTGGTGGAAGGGCACCCATATCCCTTTGGAGCTGGAGGCATCATTGCTCTGACAACAGTGGGAGCTGATTCTGTCCCCAGGACTGTGACCAGTCAACCCAGAGTGTCTCCTGCCCTGGGCTGCTCAGGAATGGAGCCGAAGGAGGCAGAGCTGGGGTGGGATGCCTGCCAGGTTTGCCGGGAGGCTGGGCTCAGAGCCAGAGCAGCGAGCCCCGGCGTGCTGCCGGCCCTGTTCCCCCTCTTTTCCTGCACATCTGGAGCTGCTGCAGACGCTGGAGGTTTGTCACCACTCCCACGCCTCAGCACCTGCTCTGGCACCCACATCCCCCTAGGGCCCCATGGCTTTTTTCCTGCTCCCAGACACCCCCAGATCAATGTAGTCCCACAGCTCTGGGGTCCTGCAGCTGCTGAGGGGTGCTGGAGGCAGAGGAGGGGGCTGTGATGTGTGTGAACTCACATCTTTGCACTCCTGTGTGGTGGGAGGGTTGGGAGCTCAGGGAGTGTCACATGGCTTGTCCCCTTCCTTCATCCTTGTCACCATCTGTCCTGGTGGGGCTCTGTCTCCCCTGAAAGCTTTTAAGCAATCTTTGGGCACTAAGCTTTTGTGTCCCCGAGGTGCTGCCATGAGCCCTTCCCACTCCTCTGTCTTTTTCCCATCTTTTTGGGGGTGGCTTTGACTTCTCTGCCTGAAATCCAGCCCTTGGGCTGCATGAGGCTGGCCTCAGGCAGGACACCTTCCCATGCTGGATTTAGCTCTGGAGAGCATGGCGAGCCAAGGGCTGAGTTCAAATTGGGTGCCGCATCTCCTCTCCTCTCCTCTCCTCTCCTCTCCTCTCCTCTCCTCTCCTCTCCTCTCCTCTCCTCTCCTCTCCTCTCCTCTCCTCTCCTCTCCTCTCCTCTCCTCTCCTCTCCTCTCCTCTCCTCTCCTCTCCTCTCCTCTCCTCTCCTCTCCTCTCCTCTCCTCTCCTCTCCTCTCCTCTCCTCTCCTCTCCTCTCCTCTCCTCTCCTCTCCTCTCCTCTCCTCTCCTCTCCTCTCCTCTCCTCTCCTCTCCTCTCCTCTCCTCTCCTCTCCTCTCCTCTCCTCTCCTCTCCTCTCCTCTCCTCTCCTCTCCTCTCCTCTCCTCTCCTCTCCTCTCCTCAATTTTAGGGTTTGATTGCAGCTCCAGCCTTGGGTGGGCTCTAGTGGTGGCACCTTCAGAAGGATTTCACGGTGGTGCAGGTGCTGAGGCACACCTGCCTTGACTTCCAGCTTTGCCTTGGGAAAACCACGGCATTTCCGTGATGTTTTCCTCCACTGGGGCAGCCCACGGGTGGAAGAACAAATCCCAGTGGGCCCTGCCAGGCTGAGCTGGCCCCGTTGCAGGTGGGCGGTGGTACAAGCGGCACCTGACGTACCGAGTGGTGAACTGGCCGTCCTACCTGCCCCAGCACGAGGTGCGCCTGGCCGTGAGAGCTGCCTTCGAGCTCTGGAGCAACGTGTCCTCCCTGGTGTTCTGGGAGACGCAGGATGGCCCTGCTGACATCCGCCTCACCTTCTTCCACGGGGACCACAACGATGGACTCAACAATGCCTTCGATGGGCCAGGTGCTGGTTGCTTCCACCTCGTAAGCTTCTCTTTTACACCGTGGGCTCTTCCCCGGCAGGGAGGAGGGCTGGGGTTGTGGTGGGCTGGGGGCTGGAGGCTCTGCAGTCCCTCTGACCCCGTTGGTAGCAGTTTGCTCTCGGATCTGGGGTCTCCCCTTCGTGCCTTAGCTGAGCTTACCCAAAACAGACGCCAGAGAAGGTTAGGAGCATAAAAAGTGGACAAATATATTAAAGAACTTTAGGTACATTCAGTGCACACAGAGCCCACTCCAGAGGCCAAACCCAAAATGGACACTGAGTCATGAGGTCCTCACATTTTATAAGTTCTGTCCATTAACATATTGAGCCTTAATTCTCCAATTACACCTTCAGGTGATGATGTCAACCACCCCAAGCCTGCTCCCCCCAGTTCACTGTTGGTTACATATTTTGGGGCTCTGAGGCAGTGAAATGTCCTTGGATTTCCACTCAGAGGAATTGTTTTAGCTAAAGGTGCAGGGAACAGAGGTTTTTAGCATTTTATATGAAGCCTAGAACTACACCAAAGCTACAGACACATGAAGAATAGAAGCTAAAAATCCTTAAGGCATCACCCTCCCAACTCTGCATCAGAGGTGTGCCAGCGAGGTGGCTGAGATGTTCCTTTCAGGCCTCCAAGGAGCCCTCCCCATTTTGACAGCACCCTCCAACCACGGGCTCCTCCAAAAAGACCTTTAGGCAAACCAAAGCTGCCTGTGCCTGCTGCCCCACGGTCCCTGATGGCTCTCGTGTCCCCAGGAGGTGCCCTGGCTCACGCCTTCTTCCCGCGGCGAGGAGAAGCCCACTTTGACAGCGCCGAGCGCTGGTCCCTGCACAGCGGCAAGGGGCGCAACCTCTTCATTGTGGTGGCCCACGAGGTGGGGCACACGCTGGGGCTGGAGCACTCGCCTGTCAAGAGCGCGCTGATGTCTCCCTACTACAAGAAGCTCAGCAAGGATTTTGTCCTCAGCTGGGATGACATCTTGGCCGTCCAGAACTTGTACGGTGAGCCTGAGTTTCTCTGAGCATTCCTCATCTTCTTCCTGGGATGGAGAGAGAGTAGCAGGGCTGGGAGCAGGTCCCTGAAAGGGGAGAAGGCTACGTTCACGTGGGCCCCATCCCTGTGTGGGTGGGGAGGAAAATGCAGGACGTGGGACAGGTACAAGACCTCCAGGGCAGGGGAGGTTGGATTTGCTGCTCACTTCTCTGCTGGTGCACGTTTTTTGGGGAACCAAGAGGGTTTTGCCACCACCATATAGAGGGGGATGGGAATCAGACAGCGGGGCAAGCCATGTTTGGAGCTTTGGGAAGGCTTCCCAGACCTGTGCTTTGGGAAAAATTGTTTCTCTGTGGCTCATCACCCCTTGCTCCATCCCAGGGAAGCCCTCCAAGGGCTCGGCCATCCAGCTCCCAGGAAAGGTCTTCACTCACTTCCAGGACTGGAACACTGACCTTTACAGCAGGGACCAGCAGCAGAGGAGCCTCAGCACCTACTACTGCCACTCCTTCTTCGACGCCATAACCACCGGTGGGTGTTGGCCGGTGGGACCCTCTCCCAAAATGTGCACCCCTACCCCTTGTCCCAGTGCTACTGCAGCTCCCAGTGGCAGGAAAGGTGGGTTTGACTGGTCCACAGCTTCTGGACTGGTGGCAAAGTGGAGCAGTGCACCTTGAGGGCACAGTGATGTGTTAGGCGTGGGGAAAACAGTAAAACTTGAGCCATGGCAAGGATTAATCACTGCAGGAGCTCAGCTGTGCAAGATAAGCCTTGAGCCATGCTCAGCTTTTATCTTCTCAGGGCTGGAGTGGATGCAATGAATTATTAGAAGGTGAGGGGGTGGTTGGAAAAGCAGGAGGAAGCATCCAAACCCTGGGGATCCCCAAAGCACCCCGGGGCTGCACAGGGAGGAGAGGGGACCTGGGTGGGGTGGTGGATTAAGAATTCTCACCCAGGATACCTTTGCTCTGCCTCACAGATGGAGATCACAACCTCTACATCTTCAAGGGCAGCCACTACTGGGTGGTGTCGGCGAGTGGCAACGCCAGTGACCCGCGGCCACTGCAGCCGCGCTGGCCTGGCCTCCCCGCTGGCATCGACGCCTGCGCCTGGTCCCAGCTCAGCGGGAAGTTCTACTTCTTCAAAGGTGGGTGATGCCTGGGGACTCCCCTCCGGGTGGCCTGTGGGGCTGTTTGTTGGGGTCAGGCTGGAGCAGCTTCTCCTCTGGGTGTCCCCTCCTGTTGGTCCCCTCCCTGTGCAGAGCTGGGGCGTTGCTGGGTCCTGGATGTGCAAATCCCTCCCTGGGCTTGGTGCTTGTCATGGATGAGCCATGTGGCCCTGGCAGCCACGTCACCCCCTCGTGCCTCAGTTTCCCAATCAGCAGAGCAGCACTCGCAGCTGTGTCACAGCAAACCCAGGAGCACAGTGGGGTCTGGGGGAGAAAACGCTCCCCAAATACACGAGGGGAGCTCAGTGGGGGTTACATGGTACACATAGATCCCTGTGCTGTGCCTGGAGGCTGAGCTCCTGGCAACTGGGATACCATCCATGAGCTGCTGATTCCATCCATGAGCTGCCCCAGGAGCTGCAATTCCATCCATGAGCTGCCCCAGGAACTGGGATACCATCCATGGGCTGCCCCAGGAGCTGGAATACCATCCATAAACTGCCCCAGGAGCTGGAATTCCACCCATAAACTGCCCCAGAAACTGGAATTCCACCCATAAACTGCCCCAGAAACTGGGATACCACCATAAACTGCCCCAGGAGCTGGGATACCATCCATTGGCTGCCCCAGGAGCTGGGATAACATCCATAAACAGCCCCAGGAGCTGGGATAACATCCATAAACAGCCCCAGGAGCTGGAACACCATCCATGAGCTGCTGATTCTATCCATGAGCTGTCCCAGGAGCTGGGATACCATCCATAGACTGCCCCAGGAGCTGGGATACCATCCATAGGCTGCCCCAGGAGCTGGGATACCATCCATGGGCTGCCCCAGGAGCTGGAATTCCATCCATAAACTGCCCCAGGAACTGCAATTCTATCCATAAGCTGCCCCAGGAGCTGGGACTCCATCCATGAGCTGCCCCAGGAGCTGGGACACCATCCATAAACTGCCGACTCCATCTGTGAGCTGCCTGGCAGCCGGATGGGGAGAGGAAGGTCAAACCAGGCAGCCTGGCTGCCAGGGTCAACCCCAGCTTTTAATGGAAACCAGTTGCTGGTTGCTCAGAAAAGGAGCTTTGTTGCTGCAGCTGGGTGAGAGCCAGAGCCCCTCTGCCTCCCCAGCTCTCCCCAGGGCTGGGTCAGGCTGTGGCTCATGAGCAGAAAGGGGCTTTTGTCTGCCCTGCTGTGGGGACAGGGCGCTGTGGGGACGGCTGAGCCATCGGTGCCCATTGCAATTCCTGCTGCTGCAGTGCTTGTCTTGGTTGTCCCAGCCCGAGCCGCGTCTGGTTCCCTCTGTCCCATTTGCTGTGCAGGAACAGAGGGAGGTTTGCCAGGAAGCTGCATGGTGGTGGCTTTGCTCTGTCCCGGTGGTCTCTTTCCATGCTTTCAAGCCCTGGAGGTCCCGTGCCTCAGTTTTCCCCCAGCCTGGTCCTTGGGGCAGCCCCACAGTGGTTCTGCTGTGTCACCAGCAGGATGGATGTCACATGTCACACAGCTGAGTGTTTCCACATCTCCTGGATGGGGTCCTGCCTTGGCCCCCAGTGGGGTGTGCCCTAACCCCTCCCCGTTCCTCCCCAGGTGGCCGATGCTGGCGCTACGCAGGCTCCAAGCTGGAGGCAGGATTCCCCCGAAAATGCAGCGCCCTGGGGCTCCCGCGGCACCCCGACACCGCGCTCTACTTCCAGCAGCTCCGGCGCCTCGTCCTCTTCAAGGGCCCCAAGTACTTCGTGGTGAGCGAGGAGCCCCTGGGCGTGGAGCCCTACTACCCACGCAGCCTGCGGGACTGGGCAGGGCTGCCCCCGGGCACGGCCGGGGCCCTCACCCACCGCGACGGCTCCGTCTACTTCTTTCGGGATGACCAGTTCTGGAGATTTGACCAGGCCAAGCTGCAGGTGGTGGCCACTGGCAAATGGGCCACCCAGCTGGCGTGGATGGGCTGCTGGGACGCCAACAGTGAGCAGGACCTCTTCTGAGCGCAGCCCGATGGGGTGAAACGGGGTCGTGGCAGGTCATGGGTTGGACTTGATGAACTTTTCCAGCCTAGTTTGTTCTGTGATTCTGTGATTCTGTGGGGTCTGGACCCCACCTCGCTCGCCGCTGCCTGGATCCCTCTTTGTTTGACTCCGGAGCCCTGCCTGAGGATGGTTTGGCTGCCCGAGGATGGCTGGAGCCGTGGCATGGTGGAGCAGTGACCCAGCACAGCTCGGGTGCAGCTGGGACAGGTCTGCCACAGCCAGGTGGGCTGGAGGCTTTGGGAGGTATTTTTTAAAAAAGACCACACAAAAAATGTATAAGCCATGGAGACTGCAAGCACACTCATTGCTGTTAACGTTCAGGATATTGTCACACATCTTTTTCAAACCAGGACTGGGGTTTGGTGATACATTTTGATATCTTTGTTGATACTTCTTGATACCTGTCATTTTCCCACGATCAGGTGAAGTGTCTCGCTGCTGCTTGCTTTGGGGTTTGGATGGTTTTAAATAAGAAACCAAGAGCATTTCCTGCTTAAAACTAAAAGACAAGAGACATTCAGACAAAAATTTGGGTCCACGTTGAGCTTTGCCCCTGCTGTGTGTGCTGAGCCCTGGGGATGGAAGGCTGGGGATGCTTTGCTGGCCTGTGCCTCATCCCAGTGAGGCACCAGCTGCAGACACCACCAGAGTGGGATTTTGGGGCTGAAAGCAGAGGGGTTTGGTGCAGGAGCCTCTCTGGGGTGAAGAGAAAGGGGAGGCACAGCTGAGCTGCTGGCCATGGCTCCGTGCAGCTCGCAGGAGCTCTCTGGTGGGTTTGGGGTGCCTGGGTGGGTTCTGTGGTGTCTCAATGGTTGTGCTCACCTGGCAGCCTTTTTGTGCAGAGAGAGCGTCTGTGCTCTGCTGCCTCTGCGAGAGAAGGGATCAGTGTATTTCCGAGTTCCTGTGCCCCACCTGGGTGAAAGGGGGTGACAAATGACAGGGGGAGGAGGGGAGGGTGATCAGGACAGACAGACATGTCCGTGCATGCAGGAGCACAGGGACAGGGTGCCTGCATATTCCTCATTCCTTTCCCACGGCAGCCTCCCCACCTGGAAACGCCGCTGGCTCCTGGGACAGTCACTGTGTCTGCCAGGGGCCACCGTGTCCAGGGCTGAGCATGGACCTCAGCTTCCCAGGGCTGGAATTCTGCAGCACTGGTGCTGAGAAAGGCAGGGCTCAGCTTTATTCAATGGTTTATTAAAGCCATTTATTAAATGGTTCTCCCATGGCCCAGAGCCCAGTCCTGCCGTGCCATGTCAGGGTGCTGAGCTGAGGTGCCACCTCCGGGTGCCCTCCTGATGCCAGCAGCTTCCCAGATCCCTCTTCCACTCACCTTTGCCCATTCCAGACCTTCCCTGTGGGCAGGCAGTGTGCCAGGGCTGGCACTTCCCCAGATGCCAGCTGGGCTGTGGCTTTGCCAGGATGGAGACCCACCACTCTTCCCATTCTCCACAACCCTCGTGAGTGAGCCCTTCACGTGCAGACACAGGGTCTTCATCTGCCTAAAATCTCAGGGGACTTTCCACGTTGCCAAAGAAACGGGGCCGCAGCGTTTTCCTTGGGATTGAATGATAATAAGGTGACGTCGGCTTGGAGACCTGACAGCAAATAAAATCAACCTCTGGATATGTGGTGTTGGGATTTGTACTTGTTTTCATGTCACACTGTGGGTTTTGTTTTTTTTTTCTTTAAAGCAAATCTCCGGTTTCCTGACAGGGCTGTGTTTAAGATGCCTGTGGGTGTTTGGGGTTGGAGTGGGGATTGCTGGATTTGGCCTCAGCTTTCATGCTTGCTGGATCAAAGAGGGAGATGGATCCCACTGAAACTCTCTGATGGTGATGAAAACATGAGAATTCTCTTCCCTACTTCATCCCCAAATTACTGAGGATTTTTCCACACTTTGGGATGTGTTAATAGGTTTTTTCCCTGGGCTGAATTCATTCATTATCCCTTTTCCTGTCCCCTTAGGAGCAAGCCAGGCATCCCGTGTGCTGTGGGACTGAAGGCTGAGGATGGCACTACCTCAAATCCTCTCCCCTTTTCGGGTTTTCCTTTTCCTCCCTGGCTTGCTGCCGTGTGTTTCCTGTGGCTGCGTCCTGTGGGGTGCCCTGGGGCCCTGTGATGCTGCCAGGGCTGGGGCTGAGCTCAGCATTTCTGGCAGAGATGGGGTCACTCTGCTGTGCCACCTGTACCCCACCAATGTGAGGGGGACCAGGGGGAGGTGAACTCACACCCTGAGCCGCTCAGTCCACCCCACTGGATGGAAATCCAGCTTCTCAAGGGTCCTTTTCTCCTGCTCAGCTCCCTGGCTGGACATGCAGACTCCTCCGGCCTGCCACACATTCCCCAGACAGAATAGCTGGGATTCTTGCATTCCCTCCCCCAAAATGACCCCAGCTGGACAGTGACCTGCAGTGACAGCAGCAGCTGGCTCCAGGGAGAGGACAGCTCCCCCAACACAGCAAGAAGCCCCCCAAAACCCACCAGAGGCTCTGTTTGGCCCCAGGTGCGAACACTTCCCTGGTGGCTTTGTGTTTTGGAGAAGTACCTGGGTGCTGGGGCAGATCTGCAGGCCCTGGGTTAGAGAGGGAGTATCCCACATTCCCAGAGGTGCCCACTCATGGGCAGTGATTTCCTTAAAGCCCCAACTCCTGGAGTCACTCCATCCCTGGAGGAGCTTGGCTTTTGCCAAAGACCTCTCTGCTGTGGGCAATTTGGGAAGGAGAGGGAGCACAGAGCAGAGAAAGCCCAAAGGTGGGTGTGCCAATAAACCCTCCTCACCTCGAGGTTGCCCTGAAGATGCACCTTGAGGCGCTCAGGTGTGGAGGAGGTGGGTGTAGGGGTGTCGGGAAGGGGAAAATCCCCCTCATGGGGTTGGGAGCAACTCGGGTCCTGCTGAGCTGCTCTCTAACTCCTTCCTGCCAGGGACCTCGGGGAAAAATCCACCCCTGGCTTGGCTGGGGAGGAGCAGGGGCTGAAGGGTTAACAGGGAGTGTTTGCAGCCAGTCCCTTGTCACCAAGGAGAAGGGATCAGCGCTCGGGAAGAAAACAAACACCCACTGCCCAGGACGGTGATTTCCTTTCCCCAGCAGCATTACAGCCCCGGGACCCCAGAGGGGCTCTGGAATTGGGGGACAGTGTCACCACCCCGCGTGGCAGGGAGCGAGGTGGCACCAGGTGAGTGTGGCTGCTCGGGAGGTGGCTGGGGACACGGCTGGGACAGCTCCCTGTGTCCCCATCCTCCCTTCCCCTCAGTCATATGGCAGAATGTGGGGGACGCCGGGCACGGGGGCGCGGAGCATCCGTCCCTACCAGTCCAGCCAGCAGTACCTGTACGCCATGAAGGAGGACCTGGCCGAGTGGCTGAAGGAGCTCTACGGCCTTGACATCGAGGTGGGCACCTTCGTGGAGGCGCTGGAGACGGGGGCTGTGCTTTGCTCGCATGCCAACAACGTCACCCAGGTGGCCGCGGAGTTCGCCCGCGCCTGCCCCGACGTGGCCTGTCACCTCCGCCTGCCCACCGCCGGCGTCACCTGCAACCTCACGGCGCAGCCTGGCACCTTCCAGGCCAGGGACAACGTCTCCAACTTCATCCAGTGGTGCAGGAAGGAGATGGAGATCAAAGGTAGGAGGCCAGGCTCCGGTTGCCCCGTGTGTCCCTACCAGCTGCTCCCTGTTTTCCCATGTGTCCCCCAAACCCAGTGCCACCCTGGCATGGGACGGCACCACGTGCATGCATCCCTGAGCTGGCATTCCTTGCAGAAGTTCCTCCAGGCTTGGCAGCAGCTGGAGCGTTTGCCCGAGGAATGGGAAAGGAAAGGGTGTATGGCACTGTGTGTCCCTGCCGGGCACAGCGTGATCCCAGCCCCAAGGACAGCAGGACAAGTCCTGGCTCTGAGCAAAGTGTCTCTCACCCTGCCCTACCCCCAGTGGATGCCCAGGAAGGGGAGTGGCACAGAGTGACATGTCCTCAGGGCACAGACACTGAGTTTTGTGGCTTTGGGATGCCATGAAACAGCTGTGGATGCCCTAAAGGAAAGGTTCTTCCTCCTTTAATTGATCCCAACTCTTGTTGAACCCAACCACATTCCCAGTGGAATGGCTCCAGTGAATAACACCCATTAGGGCAGGTTTTGACTCCGTCTGTGCCCCCAACCCCTTTGTCCCCACCCCAACGTGCCAGCCCTGGCTCAGCCCAGCCCTGCCCCGCCCCAGATGTCCTGATGTTCGAGACAGAGGACCTGGTGCTGAGGAAGAACGAGAAGAACTTCGTGCTGTGCCTGCTGGAGCTGGCCCGCCACGCCTCCCGCTTCGGAATGCGCGCCCCGACCCTGGTGCAGATGGAGGAGGAGATCGAGGAGGAGCTTCGGCAGGAGCTGGACCTGCCTCCCGCGGCCACCGCCCTGCCCCGGGCCCCCCGGAAACCAGGGGGCCTCAACAACCTCGACCAGATGGTACAGAGGGCATGAGGTGGCATGGAGATGGGCATGGAGTTGGATGGGCATGGGCATGGAGACGGATGGGCATGGAGACGGATGGGCATGGAGATGGATGGGCATGGAGATGGATGGGGATGGACATGGAGATGGATGGGGATGGAGATGGATGGGCATGGAGATGGATGGGGATGGACATGGAGATGGATGGGGATGGAGATGGATGGGGATGGACATGGAGATGGATGGGGGTGGGCATGGAGATGGGCACGGAGATGGATGGGGGTGGAGATGGATGGAGATGTGCATGGAGATGGGCATGGAGATGGATGGGGATGGGCATGGCCACCCCAGGACCTTTCCCAGCAGCCCCGGTGAGGACCCATCCCTGCTGCCCGCAGGTCCAGCACCTGGTGAGCCGCTGTACCTGCCCAGTCCAGTTCCCCATGATCAAGATCTCCGAAGGGAAATACCGTGTGGGGGACTCTGACACCCTCATCTTTGTCCGGGTGAGTCTGCTTCACCCTGTGCTTTTGGGTAGAAGCATCAGGAGTCCTGCTCTGCTGCCATGACCTCTCTTCCATAATGCCCCAAATGAGGCCAGTGTGGGAGTTTTGACCATTATCCCCAAAAAAGGGCAGCAGGGGGGCATAAATTGGTGTTTGTATGGATTTAACCACGTGTATATGGGACAAAACTGACATCCCACCGAGCCAAAGCCTGAACTTCCCCAGCAATGGGAGCACTGGGATGGTCTGAATTCATCCCTGAGCCTGGCCAAAGATCTTGGCACATGACGAAGGACAGGGATTTTCCAAAAGGGTCCCCACTCTCCTTGTGGTGATGAAATACCCCTGTCGGGATGGCCGCGGGGGCTGAGCCAGGGATTCAGCTCTCCTTTGGGACACCTGGTGGCACTTAGGGCAATCCACCAGCTCTCGAGGTGCGGCCGAGCGTGTCACCCCCACGTTTCCAAAGCGGTGTGTGTCCCATGGCGTGGCCCTGTCCCCCCAGATCCTGCGGGAGCACGTCATGGTGCGGGTCGGGGGCGGCTGGGACACGCTGGAACACTACCTGGACAAGCACGACCCGTGTCGCTGCACCTCGCTCTGTGAGTCCCCGCGTCCCTAAACCCCGCGGCTGGGTAGGGGGTGGGGAGGGGCTATCGCTGGTTTCGATGCTTCTCGGGGCCGTTTCCCGGAGCGGGAGGCTTTGGTACAGCCGTGCGTCGTCGTTTTGCCGGGGAATGTCTGGTTTTGGGGACTTTCTTTGGCTTTGGTGGCCACTAGAGGTCATGGAAGACTTTTGGATGGAGCCGGACCCCAAAAGCCCCTTCGCAAGTTCTGCCGGCACCCTCGGGGTGCTGGATGCGGAGCGATGGTTGGGTGGGCTTCACCCGGGGGTGGGTGCGGGGGACAGGGGCGCTGAGCCGCCTCGTTCTCCCCACAGCTCACAAACAAGCCTGGAAAGCGCGGATCCCGCAGCAGCAAGTGCAGCACGAGGTGCGGCTCTGCCCGGCCCCGACGGCCACCGCCCGCAGCCCCCAGCCCTCGCTGCTGGTCAGCCGCTCCCAGAGCCCCCTGCCCCCCGTCACCTGGGGGGCCCGTGTGCCCCCTAGCCCCCGGTGCCCTGCCACCCCCTCGCCAGAGGGCTCGGGTGGCCCGCGGGGTGCCAGCCCTCACCGGGGGCCGGCGCAGCCCCGGAGGGTCCCTTCGGGCAGGTAAGTGGTGCGGCGATGTTTCGCGCCCCAGGTTGCTTGCTTTCAGAGCAGCTTTTCTCACATCTTTGGGGCTTTTTCTCCCCTCCCTTCTGGGGTTGCCCTGCACCGGGCGGGATTTGGGGGATGCCGCAGCTCCCTGGCTCCTCTCCGCTGTCTCTCCTTGCAGGATGCCGGAGCCGCCCGCGGTCCCTTTGGGGAGGCAGCCGCCACCATCCAGGTCACCTGCCCGATCCAGCTCCCCTGGGCTTGGAGCGAGGGGCCGGGCCCCCACCCCTTCCCGGCTGAGCTTCCCGAACGGCGCGGGGGTCCCCAGGGCACCGCAAGGGACCCCCCCAGGGAAAGCCACTCCTGTGGCACCGGCACGGGGCAGCTCCGCCGCACCGAGCCCGCGGACGGTAGCGGCACCTCCGAGAAGCACCCAGCAAGGAGAAAAATCATCTGTGGTGGCTGCCAGGCCGCAGGAAACGGGGACACCCAGCACAGTGACACCTCGTGCCCCCAGCCCCTTAAAGGTCCGTGCCCCCAGCCCCTCAAAGCTCTGCACCCCCTCCCCGCACCGGAGTGCCCCCAGAGACTCACAGAGCCGGAGAAGCCCACGGGAAGGGAGACAGGGAGCCCTCGGCCGGGGCCGACAGCCTTCACCCCGAAATTGCTCCAGCCAGCCCCCGAAACTGGACAGCAGCGTTAAATCCACCACCAGAGCCAGCCTGGCCGCCTCCCGGCCCCCCACCCCTCCGGCCCGTTCTGCAGAGGGGTGCGGGGTCTGTGCTGCCGGGAGGGGTCCCCAGGGCACACGGCAGTGCCTCCCAGCCCCGACCCCGAGGGCTGGCGGTGCTGAGGGACCTCGGGCGCCAGCGGATGAAGCCGGGGGACTCTGCGGCCCTGGGAACGGGACTGAGGGGCTCCGGGGGTGCTGGGGGAACACGCAGCCCCCCGGCTATGACAGGGTGGTGGAGGAGCTCTCCCGCGGGCCGCAGCCCCTGCGCCCCGTGGGGATGGGGAGCCGTGTCCCCAAAACACCCGCAGGAGCTGCCCCAGAGCCCGGCACCCTCCCGGCCCCGGGGGGGGCACAGGGGCCGGCAGTGGGGGGCCAGACCCCGCGGGGAGCCAGGACCAGCACCGCCCCCAAGCCCCGGCGGTGCCTGAAGAAGCCCGAGCGGGTGCCCTCCATCTACAAACTGAAGCTGCGGCCCAAGGTGCGCCCCCGGCGGGACCACAGGCCGGGCAAGCGCCCCTCGCGCATCCCCACCCCGCTGGGGCATCGCCCCCAGGCCCCCCGGGGCCAGCACCGCCCGCCGGGACCCCTCCGAGCCCCCCAGACCGGCAGCACACGCCCCACGGCCAAGCCCTCCCTGGGTGACAGCGGCGCCTGGCTGACCGAGGATGATGAGGAGTCGTGGGTCTGACCCCACGCCGAGAGAGCTGGGGACGGACGGACGGACAGATGGACGGACCCCTCCTTCCAAAGGGGGGAGCGATGCCCAAGGCTTCCGAGGGCAGCACGATGGGATTGCCCCCAAGCCACCCGTGGGGTCCCACCTCCCACTTTGGAGCTGCATCCCCCTCCTTCCCCATGGATTTTTTTTCTGCTGGTAGTTCTCCTGCTAAACAGGCACTTTGTTTACTGTCTGGGTGGAAAAATCCAGCCTCAAATGGAGAGAGTGGGACGCTTCCTGCAGGAGGAAAGGGTGTAACCCCCCTAAAGTGAGGACACCCCAGTCTTGCCATCCATACAAACCATCTCATACCTCAACATTTCCCATCTGCTCCAAGGGACTGGTGAGCCCCTGTCTGACAGCTCCGAGAGTGCTTGGGTCACTCAGGTTAGTGGGTCAGAGCACGGGACCCTTGCTGACCCCCGTGGGAGAAGCAGGGTGGCCGTGGTCCCCTCTGCGTGATGGATGTCACTGAGGGTCACAGTGCTCCCCGAGCCTGCAGCCACAGACACAGCAACACTGTTTGTGCAATAGAGATGTACCAAAGCTCTTCTATTCCCACATCTTTTCTGTGTGGGAGGGAGGATAATCCTGATGTGGGTACCACAAACATCCCTCTGAGAGCCCCACAGGGCCCAGGAGAGCCCCATTTTCCAAGAGAGAATGAAGCCAGCCCCAGCTTCCTGCAGAGAAACTGCAAATGTGAGCGCTGGGACTCAGGGGATGCAAAACCTGGTAGAAAAAACAGTCCTGAGGCGGGTACAGAACAAGGGGGACAGACCTGATTTTTAATTCAATTTCAAAGAAGGAGGTGCAGGGCGCCACAGGCAGTGTAGACACCTTGGGAATCTCCGACAAGAAGTCCAGGGGGGAAAGGAAAGCCAAGTCCAGGCAACCGGGATGCTCAGTGGGGCAGGAGGAGGAGCAGAGGGAGAGGGAAGCATCCTTGGTGGGGCTGAACCGAACCCGGGCATCACCTCCATGAGCATGGGGGCACAAACCCAGCCCCGCCCTGGGCATGGCGGTGGGGACATCCCAGCCTGTGCCAGGCCCAGGTTGCTGCCAGCAGGCCCAGGGTGGCGTTGGGCGGGTGGTAACTCTGTAGTAAGGTGTGAGTAGGGCCGCGGGGCGCTCGTGGCTGCTCCGTGCTCCCGTGGGCTCCGATCCCCGCGCCTGGACACATCGGATCTTCCTGCCTGGGATTCCCTGCCTGCACCCAGGGTGCCACCACCACCACCTACCCCTTCCTGGGCTCTTGGGAAAGTAGCTCTTTGTAGCCCTCGTTTTCCCGGGAGCTGGGAAATGCTGTCGAAGCAGTGAGAGTTGTTATTATTACTAATATAACTTCCTCTGTCTATAAAGTACAATAGAATATAACAATTATATTTATAACCTTTTTTTTTTTTTCTTCAAAATACTAAATAGATGCTATAAAAACCTGTAACTAATTGTGCTATAAACTGCAGGCTACAGGGTTATAACAAACAATGTATTGGCTTAGTCGTTGATATGTGTTCGTCAGAGCACTTCATAAATGCTTTATTATTAGCATTTACCCAGGAATTTCCTTCTCAGACAATTTGGAGGGATAAAGCTCTAGCCAGAGATCGATAAGTGGACTTCCAGGTGTTAATAAATCCTGACAGGATGAGCTTGGATGGGGAAGCCAGGTTTGCCATGAAGGCAAGGGACGGTGACAAGTGCCACTGCCCTTCCCGGCTCAGATGGACCCGTGTTCCCCCATTGCCTTTCCTATTTTTTTCCCTTCTATTTTTTTAATTTTTTTTTTTTTAAATTTTAGAGCAAGGGGGAGGGAGGAGCAGGATGACCCCCCAGCCCCGGGGCAGGGATGGGGCGGTGAGAGGCATCGTGCTGGAGCTCAGCTGGACCTGCCTTCAATGGGAAGTGCTTCCAAGAGCCACGGACACCTGACTGTGGTGGCAGAGAGGAGGGGGTGTCCTGCTTTGCTGCCCAGAGCAGCGCTGAATGCCTCCTTGTTCCAGCAGGAATCATGGAGATGGTGTTTCTGGAGCATGGATCAGACACAGATCCTACCTCAGGAGGTGAGGATGGCATTTCCCTGTGTCTCGCAGAGAAACCACGACCCCCTCGGCCTCTTGCTCGCCCTTCGCCACCCCATCATCAATTCCTAACAGGGGCTGCCCTGTCTCACCCACCCTGCAGGGCAGGATGCAGGCGAGCTGCGAGTCTGGCACAAAAACAAACCAAAAGATTAAAAAATAATAAGAAAAAACTAAATGGGGGGCTCACTTTCCTATTAGGGATATGCAGAGAGGAAAAACCCCAAGAACACAACTGGAAATGCTGCTCCAGCTCCCTATTGCTGCCACGGCCGTGTCTCACCGCGATGGAGGTGACATCCCTGTGTGGGTGGGCCTGGTGGCACTGCCGGTGGCTGTGATGGCACAGGGGCTGCCCACCTGCCCGGGACACCCCGGGGGTTTGGGGTGAAGCCGTGCAAAGCTGGTCGCCCGCTGAGCCCAGGACGAGAGGTAGCAGAGGGGTGACCTGCCCGGCAAGGAGCGTTCCCAGATTATTTGGTGTTCGCAGGCTGGGGGAGGAGAAGCCTTCCCGGGCTGGCCTGGGGTGGGTGGGAGCTCAGAGCCCTGGGAAGGCAGCGCCCAGCACCCTGGGCATGTCAGCAGCAGGACTGGGACTTATTTCTTTTTCCCCCTTCCTTGCTTTCATCCAGAAATTCCACCTGGACATCTGACCCAACCGAGCCAAAAGACAGCCCGTGTAACCTGGCCTCTTGCTGGGGGCTGCTCTGCCCCCCAAAGGGAGAAATCCCAGCTCCACGGGGGGAAAAACAGCAGTCCCTGTGCCCCAGGGATGGAGCCACCATGCCAGGAATTACCCTGCACGCCAGGATGCAGAGCTGGGCGATTCCCTCCCTGGGGCAGGCGATGGCAGGCAGGCAGCAGCAAGCGTTGCCCATGTGCTGCCAGGGCAGGGACAGGCAAGGACGGACCTGACAGCCAAAATCTGGGCACCTTCTGAGGCATCTCCACCCACCAGAGCTGCGTGAGACCCCCGGGACGGCTTTGGCCTCGAGTGGAGGCTTGGAGAGAGCTCGGGGGTTCAGCCAAGGACCTCCCTCACCCCTCACCACCTCCAGGCAGCCTGGCCACCATCCCGCTCCAGCCTGGCCACTGCGTCACCCTGCCCAAGGTGCCCCAATGTCCCCGCAGGGGCAGCAAACCCCGAGGTGCCTCCAGCACAGCTCCCGCCGCCCAGAGAGCCAAACACCGGCGGTCCCCGAGGATGGGCGAGCCCAGAGGCACGGCTGGGGTGTCCCTCGGGGCGGGGGGCTCACATGATGGTGCAGCGGTTCCTGCGCAGGGCGCCCTGGAAGCGGATGGTGGTGTGGACGTGCTTGCAGCGGGCGCAGCCCACGCTCTTGAGGAGCTCGCTGAAGAGCAGCAGGATGTGCCAGTTGTACTTGGCCGAGCACTCGATGTAGCCGCACTTCCACGTCTTCTTCACCAGGTTGGAGACGTTCCAGCGCGGGATCACCCGGCCCCGCTGCAGGTCCCGCTTGTTGCCCACGATGATGATGGGCGTCTCCGAGGTGCCGATGACCCTGGGGAGGGCGGGGGGCGAGAGGGGACGGGAGGGGACAGGCCGCGGTGTGACAATCCAGCAGCCCACAGAGCTCAGCCCATCCCAAGAGGGGTCTTGGCTGTGGCTCGCCGAGCAGAGCTTGTCCCCTTGTCCCTCTCCACAGCCATCTCCGGCTGCTCTGCCCTTGCCCACAGGGAATACCTGCCTGGAGTCCTGCTCTTCTCTTGGATTTTGGGCTCCCAGCCCTGCAAAGCAGCTTTGTCCCGGTCTAATATCTCATCTCTGATAGCAAGATGTGGCCCCTTGCCAGGAGCCACGGGGCTGTACTGATGCATGATGATTTTTGCCTTTTCTTTTTTATGTACCCTTTTATATATTTTATATACCCTTTTATATATTTTCTCTACCCTATATATATATATATATATATATATATATATATATACCTTAACCTACATCCTTGTAATTTTTGTAGTCTGATGTTCTAGCTTAGTTTTGGGGTCCTGTAAGGTAGAAACACCAAACATTCACAGCAGGAGGCCAGAGAGCTCTGTGCTATTAAAAACTCGAGGTTTCTACCTTGGTTGAAACCTTATCTCTGGAGGATATTTTGTGACCTGGGCTCTAGCCTCATTTAGAGGGGCATTCTTTAGAATAAGGGGGACATTACTTAATTTATTAAGTTTGTTTTTGGGGGATTCTGGATAGATATGCTAATTTGTGAGGTCTGTGAAAGCTGTATCCACGTTATTTGGGATGTGCATCTCGGTGTGTTCCACCTTTGAGGAGCTAAGCACCTCGGATCCTATTAAATACCGAAATAAAACTCTTTCACCCCTTTAACCTCACAATTCCAAGGCCAGCAAAAGGCAACAGTACCCCCACGGGGATGCCCCACTCGGCACAGCCATCCCTACCTTGTTTCCAGGATCTGCTGGCGGATGGTTTTGATGTACTCGAAGCTGTCAAAGCAACAGATGTCATAGACCAGGATGTAGGCATGGACGCTCCGGAGCCCCCTGCAACACACGTCCGCCCACTCCTGCAAGGTGCAGAGAGGGATCAATCCTGGCTCAGCCCCGCTGCCCAGCCTGGGGGATGCCCTGCCCTGCCCTGCTCCGGGGGTGGGCACCCCGAGGAGGCTCCGATGCCAGCAGGAAGCGGTGGGGCTGAACATTCTCCAGCACCCACCTCTGCCCTGCCCTGCCCTGACCCACCTGAGCTGCCCCACAGCCCTTCAGCCATCCCCCCATCTCCAGAAATCCCTTATCATTAATCCCGGGGAGAGGTAACAGGATTTGTCAGACCCAGTCCCACTCCCGGGTGAGGATTACAGCCTAACGCAAAGCGGCGAGCTGATCGCAGCCCCCTGCCTCGGGTGGAGAAGCTTCATCCTCCGGAGCTGCTAATTAGCTGTGTTAATTAGCGGTACACCCTGGTTTTTGGGGCAGGGCAGGTGAGGAGGATGCTGTGCCCCATCTGAGGTCTGAGGGTGATAGAGCTCCGTGGGTCACAGGGGGAAGGTGACAGCAGGTCTGTTTGGAGGGGACATGGGGACAGGAGAGGAGCAGAGGCTGCTCGGGAACGGAGTCTGTGAGAGCAGCATGGGGATCCAGGGCAGAGGCAGGCGGGGGTGGCCTCTCCACAGCCAAAATTTGGAGCTGTAAGAAACACATGCTGTTAGGAAATATTTGGGTTTCTGGGAACAACAGGAATTTTTTTCCCCTGTGCTATAAAAGTGAAAATCTGCCTCGCTTCCAGGCACTTTCCCAGCCCAGCAGTGGGACTGGGAATGACAGCCCCTGCAGGCAGCGCTGCAAAACCCTCCGGAGTGCCTCTGGAAAGGAGAAAGATTCTCCAAGGGGGAAAGGCATCACTTGTCCCTGAGCAAACCCCTCCAGAATCGTGGATCAGCCCTTCCTGAGTTTATCATCGAAATGAGCCAAAATAAGAAGACCTGGGACCGAAGGGAACCGGGAAAAGAGGAGTTTTGGGGCGGGGGCTGCTCTCCATCACAGAGGGCAGCACGGGAAGGAGCTGCGAGTGCCACAGCCTCTCTGTCCACCGAGGGGAGATGCTCAGGCTCAGGGACACAGGAGGATGGAGCAGCAGCCTCGGGGTTCCTCCGAGTGCTGATACCTCCGGGAGATGGACAAACTGCGCTATTTCACCATGCTGGGGGCAGCTCGCTCCGGCGCTGCGGTGTCAGGGCGGCTTTCCTCACGCAGTGCAGGTTTCCCGGGACGCTGGAGCTGGAGAAGGCTCGCACTGCGGGAGCAGGATGTCAGAGAGCCGCTGGCTCCTGCTCCTCTCCCAGGATAGCACTGCAGGGATGCTTCTCCTGGCACGGAGCTGAGTCCCGCGATGTTTCCCAGCAGACAGAGCCGTATCCCTCACCACGGTCCTGTCCTTTCCCCTCGGAGCCATCCCTCTGATCACCCTCTCTTCCCTGGAAACCTCCATCTGTTCCCACCCGCCTCCTGCTCCGGAGTGCAGCAAGGCAGAGACTTAATGGAGTGTGTGAGCATCGGCTGCCGTGTCAATAAATTACCCTTTGCTATTTCGGGCTCTTTCTCACGCTGACCTTTCGTTCCCTGAGCTCACACATTAATTTTTAAACCTGCTCCTGGCCCCCGGAGCGCTCACTTCACCTCCTGCCCGGTGGCACGGGGACTCTTGGAGCACTGCATGGCCCCTGTGACCCTGTCCCCGCTGGGCACAGGGACACTGTAATTAACTGAGGTGGCCCCACTGGTGGCACTGCCCTCCAGCATGGCTGCAGCCACAACCAGGAACCTCCAGCTCCTTTCCCCACAGTGGTGACACAACTTGTGCCCCTGGGACTGGGGTTATGGCATGAGCTTAAAACGCCTTTTTCCCCATTAACTCTATCCAGGAGTGGTCGGCACTGGTGGCAGTAATTTCCAAGCCCGCACGGCCTTTTGGGGCTGCTTTGGAAGCACCTGAGGGGGTACAGGAGGAGCTGGTGGGTTCAGGGCTCCAGGAACAAGCCCAGGCAGTGCTGGAGGGTGTGATGGCCACTCCCAGGAGGGGACAATTTCTCCCTGGCTTGGCAGTGGATGCGTCAGGGGTCTGGCTCTCCAGGAGCACCTGATTTTCACTCAAATGTTGGCTCTGACAGCCATGGAACTGCATCCCGGTGCTCCAGGATCCCAGCTGGATGTGGCTGTGGGCAATGCCAGAGCCACACTGCTCCTCAGGGTGGGATGCCACCTCTTGCATTTGTCGTCACCAAATTTTAAAACACACTTTATCCTGGACCTACTCAGCCAGGGTCCATGAGGACACAATCCCTCATTTAGCAACCCAACCCCGATGCAGCTGGAGAATCATCCCCGGAAAAGGCTGAACCAGGACCCCACAGAGCTCAACAGCAAAACCCCTCGGAGGTCACCAGAGACCCCCAGAGGCGGAGGCCCCCTCGGGTGCCCCCCTACCTGCAGGGTGTTGACAGGGAAGGCGGTGATGGGGGGAAAGTCCATGATCTGCAGGTCGTGGACGTGGCCGTTCATGACGACGGCGGGCAGGTAGACGCGGCGGGCCGTGGTGGGCACGCAGACCTCGCTGAACTCGTTGTACAGGAACTGCCGGACTATGGCACTCTTGCCCACGCCCTGGGCTCCCAGCACGGCGATCTTGAAGGTTGCCACCATCCCGCCGCGCGCCGGCCGCTGCCCTGGTGCTGCCTCCGCGGTGCCGAGGCTGCATATTCCCGAGCAGGGGGCCTCAGCCCCATTCAGGATGCATTTCCCCTCCGGGACAGCCCGTCACTGCAAGGCCAAGGAGAAGCTGGTCAGGGCTCAGACACACCCTGGAATTGCACTGGTGTCGGCTCAGGGGGTGTTTTTTCAAGTAGGAGCTGTTCTTGAGGAGCGGGAGATGACAGTGTCCCCAGGGGCCTTGGCATTGCAGGACCGCAGGGTCCCCCTTGGAGCTTCCCACCCCAGCAGCCAAGGAGAGCCAGGATTTGAGCGAACTTTATCCCAGGAAAATGCTCACAGCCACGTTCAGCCGTTTTAGTACCAGAGCAAGGAAATCTCCAGGAAAGGGTCTGTCTGCGGCTTGGGGTTTGCTCAGCCCGACAGCATCCCAGGCTGTGCTGGGGACACATTCCATGGCACCCACGGGCGCTGCCACCAGCTGCTCCTCCCTGGTGCTGCCCCAAGCCGGGGAATCCATCTTCCCTCGGCTTGGACAGCCGGAATTGCCTTTTGCCGGGGCGGGGGGAGATTGCTCTGCGCCTGCGAGCGACAGCTTGAACGTTTCGTTTCAGGCTTGGAGCGGCTGGGCAATTAACTTGATGGGGACTCATTTGCAAGGCAGCTGACAGGGTGAGCCCAGAGCCACCGCCACGTGTGCTGAGGCCGGAGGGGCCCCGGGGCAGGGCCACACGTGTGACACGGGGTGACAGCCCACACCCAGGGATGTGGGAGCTGAGCCTGAGGAGTCCAAACACCCATCGGCACCAGGCTCCCTAGCAGGAGCTGTGATGGGAGCAGCAAGGGTGAGGGGATGGGTCCCACTTCTGCTTGGTCTCATCACCAAATCTTGTGCTTTATCCCAAAGTGTGGAGCTTTGACCAATTTGTGATGCTCTGGTCCATTTCCCCTGAAAAGCATCCCCGAAGCGCAGGGCAGCAGCACAAAGTGTCAGGTTCAAACGCCCTGCTCTGCCTGTTTGATGGAGATTATTTACCCCAGGGGGAGCCTGGCCACAGAGGTTGCCACTGCTGGTGCTGGAGTGGCCGAGCTTGCCAGGGCCCCTCAAGCTGGGCCGTGGCTCACACCATCCTCACCCCCCGCACGCCAGGACTGGGGACTCTGTCCCCCTGTGCTGCTAGGACTGTTCCCCGCGGCGCTGGCTGTCCCCAGCCCCGGCAGTGGCAATGTTTCTGTGCCAGCTGCAGGGAAACGAGAGGAACAGGAGCCCCCAGGCCCGACCCTGCCGGGCCATTTCTGCACCAGCACGCAGCAGTGTCATTGCAGGTCCCGGGGGTCACTCTGCTGCAGGGACATCCCCGTCCCCACAAACCCTTCCTGCCCACAGCAGCGTCCCCAGCTCCTCTGCGGGGCCGGAGGGTGACGGAGCGACACAACTGGAAAGCCAGTGCCTGGAACTGGGGCGCAGGCTGAGCCCTGCTGTGCCTCCCCAGAACCTCATCCCCCTCTGTGCTGGCACACGGGGACCATGCCCCCCAAAAACATCAGAGGCCGGCCTGACGGTCCCCTGCCCTACAAGCAGCCACCGTGGGAAACTGAGGCGCAGCGGGGGAACCCTTCGGGGCACCCCACGGTGGGGCGGTGGAGCAGGAACCAGCCGCGGGTTCCCTCAGCACCAGGCCGGGCTCCGCGGGCTGCAGGGCCGGGCGGGGGCTCGCAGGGGGCTCCCGGGAAAGGATGCTCCGGCCCCCGCTGCGACCTTGGCCACCCCGCCAGGCCGGGGGCACTGGAAGGAGCAACCCCTGAGCCCGGCGGGGCGGCGGCAGCATCCCGCACCCCACACCCTGCACCCCACATCCTGCACCCCACATTCCTCACACACCGCACCCCGCACACCCTGCACCCCGCATCCCGACCCTCCCGGGGATGCTCCGGCGGCGGTGGGCAGCGCAGCACCGCCGGCCCGCGGGGCTGCTGGGGCTGGAGATGGTCGGGGGATGCCGACGGGGAGACGACACCCGCACCCCCCGTGCCGCCGGGCGAAGGGGAGCGGGAGCACCGGCGCTCAACTTTCGCTGGGGACCCCCTCGTCCCCCCACCCCGGCCACCCCCCCGGCCCTGCCCAGCGGGAACTTTGCCCCCCACGTCCTGCCCTTCCCGGCGCACCCCCCGTACCTGGTAGCGGCGGCCCGGGCCGGCGGCGCCCCGGCGGGCGGCGGAGCCATGCGGCGAGCTCGGCGTGGGGCGGGCGGCCCCGCTGCAGAGCCCCGGCCCGGCCCGGCCCCCGCCCGGCGCGGCGACACCGGGGGGCGGCGGCGGGGAGCGGGGAGCCCGGCCGGGGCACGGCGCGGGGCCCGGCGGGGTCCGGGCAGGGATGGAGGCAGCTCCCGGCGGGGTGGCGCGGATGCCCGGGGGAGAGGCGGGCAGCGCCGGGGGACGGATGGAGGGAGGGAGGGAGCGGAGGGCGGCAGGCAGAGCTCAGGCAGGGATGCAGGCAGCCCTCGGGGAGGGAAGGAGGCTCTGCCCAGGCAGGATGCAGAGGATGCCCGGGGAGCGATGCGGGCAGTGCCCTGGAGGGAAGCAGGCAGCGCCCGGGAGCGGAGGTAGGGAATGCCCAGAGCGAGCCGCAGGAATCCAGCAGAGGCACCGGCTTCTCCCGGGGCTCTGGGGAGGCGCCGATGGGAAAAGACCCTCCCATGTCCCCCCTGCAGTGTGCTGGGTGCAGCGCCGTCACCCCTTCCCTCCCCGGCGCCCTGTGCTCTCACGCCCACCCCGTACGAGCCCCCCGGGCCAGAGCCCTTCGGGGGAGGAGGGCAGGAGCCCTCCCGGGAGCCTTTCCCTGCTCCGGCGCTGCTGCTCGCTGTGCTCTCGGGCACATCGCCTCCTCCCGTGCCAGCCCCTGGCCCGCGGGCAGGGCTGGGGGTCTCTCTGTGCCCGGGGGGGACCCTCAGCCCTGGGTGGCGCAGGCCCCACCAACGGAGGGACATTTCTATTGCAGCGTCCGCATTTTTGGGTCACCCCGCACGGAGCATTTACCTGCGTGCCGGACAGAGGGAAGACGCTGGCTGCACCTCCGGGAACATGGTCCAGGTCCCCGGGACTCGCTGCTGATGGACTGCCTGCACCCCTCTGCTCCTCCGAGCAGACCCCAAAGCCCGCTCCGGCTCACGGTGACACCAGCGAGCACCGAGGTGTCCCCACAGGTCTGGCTGCTATCACACGGCTCGGCTGAGCCCGAGCACCGGAGCAGCTCGGCCGGGCTCCCCCCCAGCCTCGTCAGCACCTTTGGCTGGGAGGAAACATCACCTCCGGGGGCTCCTCTCCAGGGTGAGGAGGGGGTGCAAGTGGAAATACAACGCCACATCCTTCCCGGGGGACAAGGGGACGGCGGACAGCCCCACGGCTGGGGAGGGGACAGGGACAGCTGGTGAAATGTGGGACAGCCTTTGTGCCACCCTGGCATCAGCATCAGGCAAACGGGGTCACAGCCCCTTCGCCGAGCCCCAGGTTACACGCAGGCTGTCAGATCTGGGGGCTGTTTCCATGCAGAGCCGCCCGATGCTCGCAGCACGGGAATATTTGTGTCCCTGGGGTTATTATCAGCCCTGGATGCTGCTCCCCTTCCCTGCACCGCCATAGAGCAGTGCCGAGCCCTGGAATGTTTCTGGGAGAGGGCAGGGATCGGGCTGCACATGAACTCTCCCGCACAATTCAGGCTCCAGCCTCAGGGCTATTTTTAGCAGTTCCCTCCGAGATGCTCTTCAGTTGCAGTTTTATGTGTGAAATTTAATATACGAGGAGCGGGGGGAGGGGAGTGGGGCTGGATCCCGGCACGTCCCTGCTGCCTGGGGGGTTTATCCCACTCTCAGCGACAGGAATGCAAGGCAAACCTCAATTCTTCCGTCCAAGAGCTCCTGTGTCCTGGTGTGCAGGTGGCAGCAGGGACAGGCAGAGCTGGTGGCTTGGGGGGCTGTGGTCAGCCCCTGCCTCCCCCAGATCCAAAATCCTCCCCTGAGTCCCTGCCTCCCCCAGATCCAAAATCCTCCCGAGTCCCTGCCGCCCCCCACACCCCATCACAGGCTCAGGGACTGTCACCCAGTGCTGGCCCAGAACACACACACAGCTCTGGGCAAGATGGGTGTGAGGCCAGCGGGAACAGCAGCGATTTTGGGGAGCCCACCCAGCTCAGTGGGGCTGGCCAAAATCAGGAACAAGTCAGGAGGTCCCTGTCCCACAGCGTGGGCCTCAGGAACAGGGAAGGATGTGGGGACATCCCCCTGGCAGTTCCCAGCCCAGGGACCATCACCCGTGTCCCCTGTGCCCCAAGGGCTGACAGTGTTAATGAAGCAAACTCCGTTCTCCAGGCACAGCATGCCCTGGGTTTGGTGTCCTGCTCACAGGGAAAAAACAAAAACTGTGTCTGCAAATCCACAGCAGCAGCAAAGACCAATTTTTTCTCGAGGAGCCTCTGGCAGAGCAGGGAGGGAGGAAGAAACCCTTCCCTCTGGCACAGGACCTGAAGGGACAGCAGCTGACAGGGCAGAGCCCTGAGCATCCCACACTTGTTCCTGTTGGACCGAACGCTGCTCCAGGCAGGGAACGATGATCCCACCCCAGGCACACCAGGAATGCACAAAGGGACACCACAGCCAGGTCAGAGACCCCAAACCAGCCTGTCACTGTTGTCACTTGACACAAAACCATCCCAGTACAGGGCAACACGTGTTGTTATGGTGCCTGTCCTCCACAGAGGGTGGAAGTTCCCAAATATCCAAGTGCTGCTAAGCCAAGGCTGGGCAGGGTGAGGGAAAAGGTTACCCTGCTCCAGAGCAACACCCCCCAAACCTGCTGCGTGTTCTGTTGCATTTCTGGCCACTTAAAGTATTGGGTTTGGGGCTGCCTGAGCTTGGCTCTGGCCTGGTACAGAGCTTTGGCAGCCCAACCCATCTTGCTTGAGACAGGAGCAGCGATGGCAGAATCCTCTGAAAAACAACAGCACCGGCGCAAAGCAATCCAAACACATCACTGACTCCCAGGATTTTATCATTTCACCACAGGGAAAACCGGTCACGCTGCACACAGCCCACCTGCGGCCCCAGAAGGGCTAAAGGGGTGCATCCATCTTCTGCTCTTCATCTGAGTCTGTCCCTGCTGCTCTTTGAGATGAGAAACATCAGTGAAAGGAGCAGGGAAACTTGCTGCCTCCTGCCCCTGCAAGCCCCTGATTTGGGGGGTCTGGGCTGGGGGAAAAGGCAGCCTGGTGAGCAGAGTCTCCTTCCCAGCAAATCCAGCCTTCAGCCCTGCTGCTCCCCTGGGCAGAGCCAGCACCGAGGGAATGGCTCCTGTCCCCATTCCCACAGAGCCACACGCAGCCAGAGCCTCGTGGAAATGACTTTATTGACACGGAGGGCAGAAAAAGCCTGAAGAGCAACATGAACGGCGAACACTCGAACGAGCAGGGGCAGAGGGAACGCCACCGACGAGCCCAGGCTCTGCCCCAGGGCGAGACACCCATCCGAAAGCTGGGGAGAAATGTGGCAAGAGAAAGGGGTGCTCAGCAGCCCCTCCCCACGTCGGAGCTGTGCTCTCCTCCCTGCCCCGACACAGCACCGCACTCGTGCCACTGGTGCTTCCTTAATTGCTCTGTTAATGATTTTTATGATACACCCGCAGGGCTTGGAGCAAATCACCTCCCAGCACACCTGGGTTGCTCCAGCTCTGCCCCACTTTTTCCCCCCAGCCAGAGCACAGGGATTCCTACACATGGACACCACCTTCCTCAGGGTCCTGCAGCTCCTGGGCCCTGCTGGAGTCTCTCCCAGGACACTGTGACCTTTTCCCAGCACTGCTTTCTTGGCTGCAGTCAGTGCCAGAGCCCTGATGAACGATCTCCCACCGTGAAACATTTATTGACTTTCAAAGTGGCATCTAAAAGGACAAGGTGGGGGTTGCTACAGGCAGGAGCTTTGTTAGCTGGGGGGAGATGTCCAAGCATGCTGGGGAGGGCAAAGCTGTTCTGGATCGGGGCTTGGGTTAAGCAGGACAAGCTATGGATGGAGCAGGGACATGCAGGAGGCTTTGCTGCCACTGCTGCTGCTGCAGCACAGAGCGCTTGCGATGGGACGAGTCCACAGCTATGGACTGAAGGGAAACAATCCTGGCCCGATGGGACAGCTCGGAAAAGAGGGGCCAGGGCATGGGGCTGCTCGGGGCAGGGGCTGAGAGCAGGGGCCTGGCTGGCTCTGGGCACACAGAGTGGAGCTGCCAACGGGAGAAACGCTTCCATGAGCTGCTCCACTCAGCCCAGCTGGGAGCTGATGCCCCAGGCGGGCAGGGAGCAAACACTGCCAAGCCCAAACCATCTCCCACCATGCCCCAGCCTGGGTTTTGGGGGACAGCACGGGGACAGGGAGAGCTGCTCTGCTCTCCTGGCACCCTGGGGCACTGGCTGATGCCTGCAGCCCTGGCAGGGAAGTTGCACTGCCACATTTGGATGTGCCACCGTGAGCCTTGGGAATAGCCAGGGCCAGGAGAAGGGGGCACAGCTCAGGGATGGCTGAGAAGGCAGTTTGGCCACAGCAGGCACAGAAAGAATGGGAAGAAGAGGGGCTGCAGATGGGTGAGGATGCAGAGACCACACCTGCAGCTCTGGCACGAGCCTCTTGCTCCAAGAACAGACTCGTCTCCTTCATTTCATCCCCCCCTGTCCTGTTATCCCTCCAGGCCTGCAGCTCCTCCCTACAAAGGCAGCCTCACCCCTCGTGAGCCAGGGAGTGAAAACACCATCGAAGCAGTGCCAGTCTGCCTGCACAAGAGGAATCAAACCCCCTCTTTAGGGCTCCATCCCCCTCCTGCACCCAAGTGATGGCTCTGTCCCTAACTCCCCAAGGCCCTGCTGATATCCCTGCAGGGCTCCCAAGACTTCCTTGGAATCACCTTCCCTTAAGCCAATTACAATAGAAAAACTCAGAAAAAAAAAGTATAAAAATATAAAATAAAGTGCAGTGTTACATTTTCGACACTTTTGCCTTGTTTTAATCAGCGGACGTGTGGTTTTTGCTCGGTGTTTTTTTGTTTTTCCAATGAGCGGTTATTTTACAAAATCGAAACTACACCTAAAGCCATTTAGAAAACACTGAACATTGGCACAAAATGGAGAGAAGCCCACCAGAACGGATGAGTGAGGGGCGAGGGGGACACGGGAGTAGTTCGAAGCAGTGGTTACAAACTCCATGGACGCTAAAAATACCAAAGGGGTTTGCTCCCTATCATCGTTAGCACGTGGATACTAATTGCTACCTTGTTTAATCAGTGCCTTTGACTGAAATCCTACACATGAATACAGCTGCTTCCAGTTAGGAGTGCTTTTCCCCCGCGCTGGCGGTGAAGGAGGCTCTGGGGACCCCTTTTTCCCCCCTCCTTCCGCAGGGTGAGGCACAGGCTTGATCTCCTGTTAGTTTTTCAAGATGGCATCGTAGGCCTGGTAGATGTACTGGGACACTTCTGGAGCTCGGCATTTCAGGGAGAGCTGTGGAGAGGAGAGGAGAGGTCAGTGCTGGGGCCAAGGGAAGCAGGAGCTTCCTGCCATGGCCACAAAGACATGGCTGATGACAGTCACGCAGTATTTCCCCTGATTTCTTCATCACCAACCCCAAACTGCCTTTCCAGAGCTTGCTGCAAGCAGGAGGAGGAAAACAAAAGCAAACTCCCACTGTGGGGGTCCCAAATTCCTCAGCAAATGTAGGTGGCCCCACAGGCAGGAGGGAAGGGGACACAGCCCCAAACTGAGCCAGGGGACCTGTGCTTGTCCTCAGGCTGTAAATCACAGCACTAAACCCTGAGGGCTTCTAAGGATCTGCTGCTCAGTCCTGACGGACACAAACTTGGCTGTCACTCCTCTCTAAAGCAAAGATCAGGCTGAGACCAGGCTTGCAGCATCAAACCTTGTGCAAACACTTTAAATCACCTTCCAACGCTCACATTCACCCCGCGGCTCCCCAGACCACGGCTTTCTCTTGAAACTCCTGGCACAGCTTCCAACAAGAGATAAATCCTCTAATACCAGAGACACACAGGTCCCTCAGAAGGGCAGGGAAGTCAAAGAGAAGAGTCACAGGGGTGTGCATGAGGCAGGACACAGAGCACCCTCCCACCAGGCACGGGCTGGTGCCAGCACAGGGCCACAGACAGCCCGGAACACGGCAGGGCATAAATTCCCCCTTGTCTGTGAGAGGGGGAAGGGCACCCTGGCAATGCTTCCTTGCTAATATCTCTTGGCTTTATCTCTGGGTAACCTTGGCAAGTCACTGCTCACTGCTGAGCGGGCATTGTCCCAGCTCCCTGGTGACAGAGCAGGGGAATTCTGCTGCTCCTCACTTTCCCCGTGTTGGACATTCCTAACCCCCCAGCCAAATTAACAGGATTTCCCTCCAAAGCAGAGCAGGGGAATTCTGCTGCTCCTCACTTTCCCCATGT
Organism: Acanthiza pusilla; assembly: GCA_036630365.1. NCBI lineage: Eukaryota > Metazoa > Chordata > Aves > Passeriformes > Acanthizidae > Acanthiza > Acanthiza pusilla. The sequence continues at coordinate 5,618,873 of JAXCHO010000048.1, forward strand.
TGGGCATACCTAACCCTCCCCAGCCAAATTAACAGGATTTCCCTCCAAAGCAGAGCAGGGAGGAGCAGCTGAGGGTGTGGGGTGAGGGAGCAGGAGGCCAGGCTGTGGCTCTGCTGACTCCTCACCGTGTAGTTGGGGTTCCCGGGCTGGATGCGCAGCTCAGCCAGGATCCAGATGCCGTTGGTGAGCTTCAGGGACTGGTAGAGCATGTCCTGCCCCTCCACGTTCCTCTTGGCAATGGTGTAGACGTTGTTGTTCTGCAGTTTGCTGGAGACAGTGTCTTCAGAGGGGAAAAAAACACATCTGTTAATTCAGATCCATCATCTGCAGAGACAGGAGAGCCCAGAGCAGAATTCCCAGGATGCCAGAGCACGAGGAAACGCTGGCTCCTTCCCTGGGGACAGGAGCACACATGACACAAGGAGAAGAAATTCCAGTTCTCTTCACGGACCCTCCCCATCCCTTTCAGGCTGTGATCTCTTGGTAACTCTTTGCCCATTTTAGAGGGCTGGCACTTGCTGCTCCGGGTCACTCAGGGCTTGATCGAGGTGACACCATCAAGGCAGCTCAGAGAGGAAGAGAACTCTGCTTTATCTACAACCCCCAACCAGCTGCAGGCAGCCAAAAAGTCAGAAGGGGAAGATGGAAAAGAACAAAGATCACTGCCCGAGGCTTGCTCAGGTCCTGACATCCTGTCCCAACCACCAGAGCTCCCTCCTAATTCCCTCACACACAGACACTTCTGGCCAAATCAATGTCCTGCAAGGCAGTAAAAAGCCTTTTTTAAAAAAAAAACCCAACCAATTACTTGTCTCTCGACATCCCAGGGCAGTGGTACAGTTTTAACACAAAGCCTGACCTCAGCCCTGGCGGATGAGGTGTGATTTCACCTGCACAAAGCAGAGAGAACACCAGGCTGTGGATGCCTGCAAAGGGGCACGGTCCCACTCTGGGTGGAAGATTTCACACCTGATGACATCGTTAGCAAATTCCCATTCCTGGTGCCCAACAGGAGAAATGTGATTCCCTGCTGGGGCAGGTGGAACACTTTATCCTTGCTCGGTCACTCAGAGCAGGTTGGGCATTATTGACAAAAAGTGAGGGAGAGAGCTTTAAACCAACTTGCACTGAAAGCCCAGAGACTGGAAACGTGGGATCCATCCCAAGGAAATATGGGATCCATCCCAAAGAAATACGGGATCCATCTCAAGGAAATGTGGGATCCAGCCCAAGGAAATACAGGATCCATCTCAAGGAAATGTGGGATCCAGCCCAAGGAAATGTGGGATCCATCTCAAGGAAATACAGGATCCATCTCAAGGAAATGTGGGATCCATCTCAAGGAAATACAGGATCCATCTCAAGAAAATACAGGATCCATCTCAAGGAAATACAGGATCCATCCCAAGGAAATGTGGGATCCATCCCAAGGAAATACAAGATCCACCTCAAGGAAATGTGGGATCCATCCCAAGGAAACGTGGGATCCATCTCAAGGAAATATGGGATCCATCCCAAGGAAATGTGGGATCCAGCCCAAGGAAATACGGGATCCATCTCAAGGAAATACGGGATCCAGCCCAAGGAAATGTGGGATCCATCCCAAGGAAATGTGGGATCCAGCCCAAGGAAATACAGGATCCATCCCAAGGAAATGTGGGATCCAGCCCAAGGAAATACAGGATCCATCCCAAGGAAATGTGGGATCCAGCCCAAGGGACAGAGAGCAGGACAGCAGCAGGAGTGACCGTGCAGCTCTAATCCATCCCTACACCTACAGACAGAGCTCCACTGGCGCTGGATTTGGGAATGGGCACAAGTCTGGTGCACAGAGGGATTAGAGAAAGGTCTGCTCATGCTCCAGGGAACGGTGGGAGGAGGAAGCAAAGGCCCTGCAAATCCATGTCCTGGTGCAGACACTCGGATCTGCTGCCTCTCCCCAGGGCAGCCTGGGCCCTTCTCTGAACCCCTTTGCTCCCCAGGCTTCAGAGCAGCTCCTGCAGGACGAGGATGGCTCAGGCATCAGCTACCCAGACACACTCAGATTTAGGTTTCCTCTCTTCCCCAGTTTCTATGGCAACTGGCAGATATATGTAACTAATGAGATCTTTTGCTTAAAACCCCTCATTCCTGTCTCCTCCTCCCACCCGTACTCCTCCTCTACACAACAAACTCATCCAGACTCGGGAAATGGGCAGTGCAGAGCGCTCCCCTGCTCGCAGGGAGCATGGCTGGGAGTAATCCACGCTGCAAGGACATCACCCACCAGGAATGAAGCCCAAATTCCCAAATCCTCGTGCCCCCAGCCAGCCAGAGCAGCCTCCAGGACTTTGGGAAGTCACAGTGTCCAACACAAGCGCTGGCTCAGAGAGCACATCCCTGTCTGAGAGGGATGTTGGCATTAAATGGGATTTTCTCTGCCCAATTTTGACAGGCTGTGGTTAAACCTCAGTCCTCTGGACATGGATCCTGAAGGTGGAACTCGTGGCAGTGACTTTCTGCAGCAATCCTGACACCTTCCACGGCAGTCTCCCCTCCGCTGAGGGATGCTGTTGGAGCAAAGGCATTCCCTGGGGAGCAGGGGGTCTTGTTCCCTAGGGATTGGAGTGAGAAGCTGCAATTTTGGCAGCTGTGAGGCTGCTGCCCCATCCCAGGGTGTGATGGCAGAAGAGGGGAGCTGTGTTTGGGAGCTCAGCAGGTGAGACATGGCCACAGAGGAGCTGCTCTTACACCAAAATCTTCATGGGATGGCTCCTCTTGCCATTGGAACAACCCCAGCCTCTGCTGAAGGGCAGATTTCTGAGCAGGAATGTGCTTGGAGGGGGACACAGGGAGGGAAAGTGAGGCAGGGCAACCCCTAGGGAAGCCTATTTTCATCCTCCCTGACCTCAGTTCCCCCTGAAGAGCACCAAAAGCCCCACCAAAAGATGCCCTGCCTCAGCCAGACACCCAGAGCAATGGTGAGCAGGCTGGAGTTGATGCTTGGCTTGCCTGACCCTCCTGTCCCCTCTCCCAGCACAGATTTGGGGACTGCTGAGAGCTGACCCCCTCTCCCCGCAGGTAGCAGCTCCCATCCCTCCTGTGCTCTGGAGTATCAGCAATTTGGATTTTGGAGATCATCACAGTTGCTAAGCAACAGTGGCAGGCTGTGGCTGGCTGAAGGCAGGACCGCTAATGCCATGTGACAGCACAGCCCTTAAAAAAAAAAAGAAATAAAATAAAATCAACCCAGGCAGATCTTGCTGGGAGCGGGGAGCTGAGCCCGGAGCCCAGGGAGGCAGGAGCAGGGCTCAGGGACTCTGGGGACTCTGCAAAGCAGAGAACACATGTCTGGAGGACACAAAACAGCACAGGCCACACCTGGCCTTGCACAGCAACTTCCTTTGGGCTCAAGGTTTGTTCTCACAACCCTCCTGAAGCACAAGGGAAGGACACAGGGAGGTTTGGCCATCACCAAGGCCAGGGAAGCCTCTGACAATCAGCCCAACTTGCAGGGCTTGTTTGGTTTGTTTTCCTTGTGTTCTCCTTTGCAAACAGAATTCTTTCCCTCAGCCCCACAACCAAACAGCACACATGGAAACACAGGCACGTAGGGACAGCTGGACAAGGTCTCCTGCTGGGCACTGAGGTGACCCAATACTTTTTAAACAGCACTTTCCTCCTGGGTAAAGCAAAGGACGAGCTGGAATCTTCTACCCAGCAGCTTGAGAACTTCACTTCTGAACTCCGAGACTGACAATGTGCCTTTTCTGAACTCGGTGGCAATCTGCAACAAGCTCTCCGTATCAGAAAGTAAAATTTGATGATTACATTTTACGCTGTGGTAGCTGAGAACATCGCTGCGCCATTCCTAGCAGCACCTGAATGGTTCTGAGCATCCAGCCAAGAACTGCATTCCAACACCAAGCACAGATTCCCCTCCAGTGGGGAGGCACTTGGGGCAATGGCATGGCAGAACATTCATTTCCAAGACATGCAATATGCACCAGTTCTGTAATTTATTAAACTATCAGGTACAAGGTTTGCACACACAGAAAAAACCAACATACCAGGGAAACTTGTGTATGACTGTCCCCCAGGTTGTTTCATCAAAAAAATCCAATTTCTCTTTGCTCTGGCATTAGCAAATTACTTGGGGGAGAAAAACAAAAGTGACCACTGCATACCAATAAAGCCATGTTCAAATCCAAACATGAAATTTGTTTCACACCAAACTGTGGACCAGTAATAAGCAAGTAAAACCAAAATTCCTCGAACTGCTGAACAGCACAGCAACTGATTGCCTCTCATTTAATGGCATTCCATCTCCCCGTGCAAGTCAGTGGGTTTGGGTAAGCAGTATTTAGGAAAAAGAAAAACATTTAGCTCATCTGATTTGCATATCCTAATGTAGTGATCCTTTAGAATTTAGTCAAACTTAGCATGTTGAAAATAAAACAGTGTAAACAAGGCAAACTGAGCTTCAGTGCACGCTCAGTTACGGGGGAAACCTCAGTTGCACCAACAGCACCCAGAATATTTCAGCTGTAACAGCTGAGGGATCTATTTTCATGCACTAGATTTTTGCATTTTCATTAAAAAAACCCCAAATCAATTAATTTAGCGCTGGATTCATAAGAGATGAGAATGCTGGGCTATAAGCATGACCTTGTGTTTTCATTATTTCTGAATGAGGTTTTCTCCAGGGAACTATCCCAACCTCCTCCTACGAAGCTGAAGCATGAAACAGCTCTAATGAAATCAAGATGTGCAGGGCATCCTAAGCACACCTTGGCCCTGTGATAAAGCTCCAGAGAGACTTTTTCCTCCATGGCCAGAGAGCTCCAGCCCTCAGGAACAGCCTCAGCCCAGGTCCATCTCTCACCACTGGGAACCTGAGCCCCAAATCCAGAATTAAGCGCTCACCTCTCCCTGCGTCACTGGGAACGGTGGGAATACCTTCAAAGGCCCGGGATTTGCTTTTTTTTGGAAGCAAAGATGCTGGAGACACAGATCAGCTCACAGATCAGACCACTTAAAGGTACCTGGTCCTCATCCCACAGCCTGGCACCTTATCCTTGGCTTCACTTGCCATGCTGTGGGCTACCTGCAGCAGCCAAGACTTTCTGCTTGTTCTGTGTTTTGGGGTGAGCTGCCAGGGGCAGGAGCTTTTTCTTGCCATCCCTGCTGCAAGCCATCAAAGCTCATATCAATCCTGTTTGGCTTGCCTTGTGGGCACAGGATGGATCTTTTACCTACAAAGCACAGACTCCCACAGAAGCTTCTGTGCTGCCTGGCTGTGTTTATCTCCTTTTTGTTTGAAGGAAGAAAAGCAATAACCCGGGGAAAAGGCTGCAGCTTGCACAGGAGGTGCTGTAAGGTGACTGTCGCACTGTGACAGACAGCTGTGGATGGACAAGAAATGCACAAGCTGCTTTTGTGACAGATAAAATCCCAACCCTCCCAAATCCTGCTCCAAGCCTATCTCACTTCAGAGCCAATTCCACAGCAGCATCCTGGCTCTTTCCTGCTCTTGTCCAGCCTCTCCTCTTCTCATTTCTTACACCTTCCAGGCACATCCTAACCCCTTGGTTGCACTCAACCATTGTATTAAAGACATATTAAACACCAGCTTCTTCATCACTGCTCTGTGCCACCTCACTGTTGTAATTCCCCAGCTCCAAATCCCTGTGTATTCTTCATTTTCACCTTCATTTCCTTGTTTTTCACCTCCTTGATTAGTCCTGTCTCAGTCCAGACACTTTCTAGAAAGCCTCAAGTGGGTCCATTGCCTGCATCTTCCAAGCCTCCTGCCTCTTCCTTAGTAAAAGCTAAATAGGGAATATGTGCTGGGTGTTTAAAGAAATTCGAATTTCAGTTTCTCCACTGAGGGAGAGCAGCACCCCCTGCTTGGCTGCTCTGTAGGGCCTCCAGGACATCTGCACAGAGCTCCAGCCCCGCTCCTCATATGGTGCAGGAACACAGCACAGATGGGACAACTCAGAAAAGCAAAGGCTGTTTGCAGCTGGGAGAAGGAAAAGCTGGGAGATGGGAAAGCTGGGAGAAGGAAAAGCTGGGAGAAGGAAAGCTGGGAGATGGAAAAGCTGGGAGAAGGAAAAGCTGGGAGGTGAAAAGCTGGGAGATGGAAAAGCTGGGAGAAGGAAAGCTGGGAGAAGGAAAGCTGGGAGAAGGAAAAGCTGGGAGAAGGAAAGCTGGGAGAAGGAAAAGCTGGGAGAAGGAAAGCTGGGAGAAGAAAAGGTGGGAGAAGGAAAGCTGGGAGAAGGAAAGCTGGGAGAAGGAAAAGCTGGGAGAAGGAAAGCTGGGAGAAGGAAAAGCTGGGAGAAGGAAAGCTGGGAGAAGGAAAAGCTGGGAGAAGGAAAGCCAGGCACGGAGGGCGCAGGGATCACATCCCTGAGCAGCCTCTCCCCAGCACAGCCTCTCCACAGGCTCCCAGTGGCTGCTGGAGCTGCGTTAGGGCACATCCCTGGGAGCAGAGGTATTTTTAGCTGCAGCTCCACTGGCGTCACCAGGCTGGGATCAGTGAGACTGAGGCATGAATGGTGTCCCTGAGCACTCAGCACCGGGTGGGTGGGCTCAGGCTGGCAATGAATGACTGATCCCAGCGGATCCCAGCAGGGGTAAGGACTCAGGGATAACGATTCACTCTGCGGAGCCAGCGGTGCTCCAGAGCTGTTCCCTGGGCTGGAGGGTTGCACAAACCCAGAGTCTCCTCAGGTTTGGTGAGGAGCTGCTGGAATCTGCAGTTTTGTGCATCTTTGCCATTGAGTACCATAACCAGTGACAGCCCAGATTGAGAGTTTCATTTTGGTTACACATCTCCTACCAGGAGAGTCTTTGCAACAGGAACCAGCCCTTCCTCCACAAGTTCCTAAAGATTTTATGTCCAGCCTTGCTTTTCCTAGAAGAAAGGAGGTGTCTTAAGCCTATTTTCACTGGATTCAAAAGACCAAGATTGTGAATCTTGAAAAATTATCACCCTACAGAGGCACATGGCCAGGCACACACCCTTGCTCTGGTGTAAACCAGTAGTAAGATGGATTCAACTCTTGCCGGTTTTATCCAGCTCAGCCTCTGCCCTGGTGTGTCTCACTCGCCATGCCCTGAGAAGCCTCCACCCCTGGAAGCGCAGAACTCCATGAGTTTTGGGATTTGGCTGATCCTTGCACAGGCAAGGCTTGATGTTCTTTTGGTGGTCTGAACTAGAGGAGGTTACTGCCTGTAGGGAATCAAGGTGAGCAAGCTGAGTCAGGGCAGCACTGCTAGATAAAATCCAAGGCACTAAGGCAAGCACACAAGATTTCCCTGGTTCTCCCTCCTGGCAAGCTCTTGGCCTGCTCCGTGCCCAAGCCCAGGTGGTCAAGGAAGAGCTGCAAGAGGGAGGAGGTGTCGACAGCGGAAGACAGCAACAGAAGCCTCAGCGGATGGAAGCGTTTGGAAGCTGTTTATGAGGCGTGACCCACTTTCTGCCGTGCACAAGCCAAAGAGGCTGGCAGATCCTGGCAGATCCTGCACTCCCCCGAGCATCCCGAGGGATGGATCGTGCTCTGGAGAGGCTCTGCGGCCACGCTCCTCCCTGGAAAAGGCTGCAGATCCCACTGCAGAGAACTGCCTGGTGTTCCCTGCTCTCCTTGAGAGCTGCTAACTTGTTCTCCTCTGAGCATCCAGGCCTGCCTCAGCAGCCTGGCCCTGAGCTGACAAACCCTCTTGGGATGGGAAGCATTCTGTGACTCCAAACCCTCTTGGAATAGGGAGCATTCTGTGACTCCAAACCCTCTTGGGATGGAGAGCATTCTGTGACTCCAAACCTCTTTAAATGGGGAGCATTCTGTGACTCCCAATCCTCTTTAAATGAGGAGCATTCTGTGACTCCAAACCCCCTTTATATGGGGAGCATTCTGTCACTCCAAACCTTCTTGGGATGGGGAGCATTCTGTGACTCCAAACCCTCTTTATATGGGGAGCATTCTGCCACTCCAAACCCTCTGGGAATAGGGAGCATTCTGTGACTCCAAACCCTCTTAATATGGGGAGCACTCTGTGACTCCAAAGCCTCTTTAAATGGGGAGCATTCTGTGACTCCAAACCCTCTTGGGACGGGGAGCATTCTGTCACTCCACGTTTCATAACATTTTCTTCCAGAGGCAGGAGGGGGACAGGCCAGGCTGCAGGACCACCAACCTTCCCAGCCACCCCCCTCTCTCCCTCCCTGCTAGCCAGCACCCCGACACCAAAACGAGCAGCTTCCAGTGTTTCTGACTGGAGAAAAAGAGCCCTGGATGCAGATAGGGCATGGCCAGGGCAGAAGGCACCACCAGCAGCAGCTCTGCAGTGCAGGGGGAGAGGTGATGCCAGGCTCGGTCAGGAGCAGAGGGAGGACTGGGGGAGGCACAGAGGTTGTTCTCATTTGAAACCCCACAGTGAAATCAAGTCATAAGGTCCAACAGCTGCTATTTTTTCCCCTCCTCTTGCGTGCTCCATCTTTTATATTCTGAAATAGTAATAATTACGAGTACAAAGAGACCCATGGTTTCTGTCTGCTATTGAAGCACGAGGGTGTTCATTGTGTAATAGCAGGCATGAGAGAATAAAAAGGTTACAGGGCTGGTAATCAATAGGGACACTTCTTTCATCTGTGAAACAGAGCAGCTTTTGGTAGAATCACTTGGCTCCTGTCCAGAACCTCCTGAACAGGAGCAAAGCTGCTACGCTGGCCCCATTCCACTCTTCTGCACTCCCTTATCCTTCCGCAGTAGTAAGGTCACACGTACAAGATGCTCACAGAGGCAACTCCACAGCCAAGCAAACTGGACAGGACCAAATATGATCCAAATGCATCAATATCTCAGCCTCTTCCCATATGGCCTGTCCTCCACAGACACCCAACACCCCATAGCGTCTGAAGGGTTAATATTACACGATGGAAAGAAGAAGCTGCCAAAAGGTGAAGTGAGTGGCCCAGGATGATGCAGTAGGGCTGGAACACTTTGTTCAAAACTCACAGCAGCAGGACAGGGTTGCTGAACAGCCCCAACACCGTATTCAGTTCTATTTAAAGAGCAGCATTGCAGGGAAGCAAAGTATAAAAGGGAAAACAAGAATACAAGGTCCAGAATGAAAGGAAGAAACAGATCGGTAAAATCAAAGACTTGGGATCTTAGATGTGCTTTTATGGGGACCCAGCTAAAGTTTTTGACTGAAACAAGCCCTAGGATCCCAGGCTATTCTATTCAAAAGTGCAACATTTATCTCTTCATTAGCCATATGGTTATTTTACTAAGGGGATATTAATAAGGTGATGTTTCATGGCCGTACATCAAAAGTGCTCTCAGTATGGTAGAATGAAGCTACTCACCAGCATTCAGATGACAGTCTTTAATCTGGAACTGAAGCTCATTTTCATTTGGAATATCCTTCCATGTTGCAAGGAAGACCTGGCGCTCTAGAAACAAAAAAACCCCATCAGCACTGTGGGATCCTCCCAGGAGCCCAGCATTAATTAACACACCACAGAATGTTTCAAGGTAGACACACCAAAGTGTTTTTGGTAACTTTTTGCCCTGCTGTGGACAGATCCAGGATTTACTCCTCTCAGTCTCTGTAAAAGCAGCAAAGCTTTGATGGGTTTTGGCCTCCCCTAAAAGAGAAATAGTCTTTGCCGTATGAGCTGTTTACAAGCCAAGAACATGCAGGATTTGACAAGAAGGAAGGAGATCCACACATTTAGTATTATGTCAGTGAAAGCTGCTTTTCAAGCAACTTCCCAGCCAATTCAAACAACGATTTAATAAAGGTGGCAAGGAATACACAGACTCCAGTGGAAGTGGTAAGGGGGCAAATCCTAGATCTATTCAACCCTCAAAAATCCCCCAAAACTACAACAACCCCAATGCAAACAAATATAAAAAAAATCAGCTTCCAAGAAAACAGATCCACCCCTTGTGTGGCAGACAGAAACAGAAGAGGGGATCCGGGTTCTGGCAGCTATTGGAGCTGGAGGACAACAGGGAGAGGCCACCAGAACAGACCTGTGGACATGCACTGGCTTGAAGGTCAAGGCCCAGGTGAATCTCAGCCAGGAGACAACTAAACCCAGCTGGGCACTGGGAGCATGGCCTGGCCAAACTGGGCTGACCACAGCCCTAAAAGCACTCACCCATTTTGCCATCCTCTACGAAGAGCACGTTGAGAGGGATTAGGCAGCTGAAGTAAAAGACATCAATGTTGTTTTTCACAGCCACCTGTTAGAGAAGAAACAGGGAGGTTAAAGAGTTTCTCTCAGCTGGAAATCCAAAGGGATCACAAGATTTCCCACAGTCTCATGGCCCTGGAGTGCTCTCTCTGAGCAGAGGCCAGCTCTGAATGGGAGACTCCCTGGAGGGATGGCACTGAGCTTCTGGGTAGTTTCACACAAGGACCAGTCCCCTGCTCCATTTGCACTAAAAGCTGCCCAATCTTCTCCTGTGAGCCTTTCACTGTGCTGCTTCAGAGCCATTCCACCCAGGGGCTCACAGCAGCATCCTGCTCTCTCCTGCTCCTGTCCAGCCTCTCCCCGTCCTCATTTCTTACATGTCCCAGGTCCTCTCCTCACTTCTTTCACCTCTTGGTTGCACACAGCTATTGTTATGTCTGTTATATTGCACATCAGCTTCTTCATCACTCCTCTTTGCCATTCACTCTTGTATTTCTTCAGCTCCAAACCCCTGTGTATTCTTCATTTTCACCTTCACTTCCTTGTTTTTCACCTCCTTGATTAGTCCTGTCTCAGTCCAGACACTTTCTAGAAAGCCTCGAGTGGGTCCATTGCCTCTATCTTCCTTGCAGCACCCCCCAAGCCTCCTGCCTTTCTCTTAGTGAAATCTAAATAGGGAATATGTGCTCGGTATTGATTCCTGAAAGAAGAAAGCCCTGCTACAGAGCAATCAGGTAACAAAAGATCACTTGACAAAAGACTTAATTCTCAGTGTCATTAAACTCCACCAGCCAGGGAGTTTGCCTTTATCTGCTCTGCCTTTATCACACACACTTGCCATGCTCCCCACTAATCTCTGCTAACAGTTTTCCCCAGGCTGAGAGCTGCTGGGATGAGCAGCAGCGAACTGGAGGTCTGAGAGGTGCTCTGTCACAACACAGCACAGGGAAAGGCAGCTCTGGGCTTTATTTCCATGCCTCTCATGCTCTCCCCACGTCAGCCCACACAGCGAGAGCCTGTCATGGGAGCACAGCTCAGCAGACACCTGCCATTGCCTGCAACGAAGGAATCTTAAGCCTTGTAAGAAAGACCCAGAACTGAGGCGGTGTGGGGAATTTCAGGAGCCATTTGAGCTCCTACTTTCTTTGAAAAAGCCCAGAAGGATTTTTCCAGTTTGTCACCCAGCTGAGACACAAACCAGACCATGCTAAATGCTCAGCCAAAGGAATAAATTTGCTGCTACAAAGATTTGTGCCAGGACAAACTTCACTGACATTAATAATTACATATATTGGTGTCCTATTGGGAAAATCTATTGCCCCATAGGGGCAAGGTTAGAAAGACACCCACAAATGTTAAAAAACAGCTGTGGTCAGACAATCAGCCAGCTGATTAGACATGCATGCAAGACAGAGACAAGTGGAAGGAGATCAAGCTCCCCAACAAACTCTCCTGGCAATTGGGAAGGTCCCAGAAGTGCAAAGAACTGCAGAAAGGTAAAGGTGATAATCAGTGGTGTTTCTACTTTTCAACCACTGCTAAAGGTAGCAGCTTATATTTAATTCCCACAGCGCAAACCAGCTTAAGAAGGAATTAGTCTAAAGCCTTCTAAAACCACGTAAATGATGGTGCAACTGAGGAAAAAAACTTGGGAATGGTTCTCTGCATCAGGGAGCAGCTACGTGCTCCCAGTGCTGGCGTCATGCTCACGAGCTGGGAGTGTTCAGGGTTTGAACCAGAGGGGTAAAAGCAGATTGGTGGGTGGACTTGAGTGATTCACCTCTGCAAAATATGATGGAACACACTGGGTGAGGAGCCAGAAATGCACCTCCGAGTCTGGGAGGGGAGAGCTGGGGGAGGGACAGCAGTGTAGCCATTCCAGATGCTCTGCTTGGATATAAGTCATGGAGATGAGCCAAAAGAGGGAAAATTTAGGCTAAATGTCTGGGAAAACCGATAGTGAGAATTATTAAGCAGCACTAAATTCCTCTGAGGAAGAGAGAAGCTCCAGTGCTTGGACTATTTAAAATCAGCCTTGACAATACTCTCGATAAGAGGAACTGTAGGAAAACAACAAAGCATAGCAAGGACTACACTGCATGACCTGAGATCTTTTCCAAGTCTGATTTAATGATTAATTGCCTTGCCTTAGAACAACAGAGATTACTTAGCTTTTGTAGCTAATTGTTGTTGCCATACAACAGCAGTTCCTTACAAGAGGGGCTGGGCAGCAGCTCCTTCTCTCCAGTCACGGTTCTAGAGGCACACTCCGAATTAATATGCGAGCCCTGTCCCTGCAGTTATAAGGATGCTATAAAAAGGTATCTGCTGACCTGCTTCTCAACTCTGCAGAAACACACTGAGTAAGCTGCTTTGGCTATCTCTGGAGAGCTACCCAATTAAGATGCTCTGAAGTGCAATTTCTTCCCAGTAAAGAAAAATCAAACCACATGCCAGCCTTCCTCCCAAACTGCATCACTGGGTTTGGGAATGACATCACGTGCCACCTCGCAAGCAGCTGTAATCAGGCAGAAATCAGCTGGCACAAATAACTTTGCACACAGGGTGGAAAAAGCTACATTCTCCTTAACCTAGAGCACTGGGACATGGCTGGTGAGCTCCTCAAAATGAGCTTCCATCACTCACCATCACACACTTCCCCTGAACAGCCACTGTGCTCCGCGAGATCTGGTCCATGAAAAGGCACCTGGAGACACCTGGATGGGGAAACTCTCACTGAGAAGCCCCGTGAGCTGGGAACAGCTTCCCAAGGTCATGCTCCACGTCAGGAGCATCCAGTGCCATCTGACAGGCTACAAAAGCAGCCACAGGCTGTAGTTGCACTGTTTTAGAAATCTTTCTCTTCTTTCTCAGGGAGAATAGAGATAAGTTGCATTCTTTTACTTTCTTAATCTCTGTGTTTGGTACTAGGTGTTGTATAGCTGTGACCAATGGTTTTAGGAGGTGAATTCCCTGCTGACCAATAGTTGCTAGGTTATTAATGGATAAATAAAGAGGTTTTTGTAAATAAAGCTCTCCTTTCGCCATCTTGGTTTCATCTGCCTGCTTTCTCTGCCAGCTTCTCCGAATCTGGGGGAAATCTAAACCCACAACAGGCAGAGAGCAGATCCACAGCAGCATCCGTGAGAAGCTGAGCAGGTAATAACAGCGACTTGCCAAAAAAATTCAGTGCTCCTCAGGTGGGAACGCTGTCCTGAGACAGGCAATGACATTTGACATGAGAGGAACTGAGAAATCTCTCCAGGTCTGACACGCTTGAAAGGAACCTCTGTCTGCATTCAACAAATCCTCCAGTCCAGACTAACTTTGCTCGTGGCTCTGCAGCTTTGACCTGCTGACCTGGACACAAAATGTTAACTCTTTAGCTAGACCTTTAGCTTCAGACATTTCAAGAGTTGAAACAGAAGTGTTTTTAATAAAAATGGCTTTCCATCTGTGATCTTTTAGAGAGGGGAAAAAAATGTTAGTGCCTTGTGAATTTAGTGAAGCAGCCTACAAAGCTCTGAGGGATAGAAGTCAAAAGGTGTCAGATTTTCGTGTGATGCTTCACTGTCGAAAAGGTGTGAGCCCACTAAAAATTGGCTCAGGGTTTCAAATCACTTCTATCTTGTTTGTGATCTGACTAGAGGAAGAACTACCTCTAGAAATAACCCCTGGAATATATTTGCTCACCTTGCAGCGCCCTTCTGCTGAGCTTTCTTGCAGTTCAGCCCTCTAATAGCCCAAACATGATTATTTTGGGGAAGAGGTCCCTCATAAGAACAAAGTTATTTTCTTCAACAGTGTAGGTTTCTGATGCTTTAAATCCCAGACTTGAGCAACAGAACTGACTTTCAAAGTCAAGACTGAAAGCAACACAGATGCTTTCCATCAGCAGCAAGTACACAACATACCCACTTGGAATCCCATTAGCACCTACACTAAATTAAGGATTTACTTAAGCTGGGTTTTGCCTCAGAGCCTGGTAACAGCCAAACTATTAAGGCAAGAACAACGCCCCTCTGCAGAGCCTTTTTTACCTCACAAGGTCACGGCTTGTTCTGTGCCAGTCTGCTGCTCTGCCCCCAGGGAATGCTGCTCCTTGCCTTCATTTTGTGTGACAGGGAAGGGTTCTGAGGATCCCAAGGGTGCTGCAGCCTCTGCCAGCCGTGTGCTCTCCCCCAGGGATGAGCCCAGGGCCGGAGCTGAGCACACACAGCGAGCCTGGGCTACGTCAGTGGTCAGGAACAGAGAGTTACTGCGAGGGCTGTGCTCTCGTGTGCCTTGCTGCACTTCAGGTTCCAAATGGATAATTTATAAATGTGCTGCACCATGTGGCAGACGGGCTCTTAACCCCCAAACCAACAGCTTTCCACAGCTGAGCAAGGGACTGGCTGCAGATGCCAAGCTGTGATCCAAGTCCTTAATTCAGGGAGCTCCCAGGAGGGTTCTTTGCGGAAATAAGACTCTCGCAAGTAGGGACTGTTAAAGAATAATCCAGGCAACAAACCCAAGAAGCACCTTCCCCATCTAGATCCCCACAGGTGTTCTGTGGTGGCTGGCCAGTGATTCTGACACCGCTCCCACACGGGCAGATATTGTGTCATTTGTCAAGCAGGCTCGGGAGGGTGAACATCTGCTGGCTGGAACTGCTGCTCACAACAATTCTCAGCCTTGTTTTCACGGAGAGCTGGATGTGTGAAATCTGTTCCCGAGTTCTGAGTGCTGTGTTTGTGACCTGAGATCCATTAACAGCTCTGATGAATGAGAGCTCCAGCGGCTCTGCGCTGCGAGACGCTGGAGCGTGGAGGGCACAGGTGATGAGTTACAGCAGAACTGAGACTGGAAGGATGAGCATCATCTGCTGCATTAGCAACAATGATATTTCCTCCGTGAAGAAGCTGCACCTTCTTCCTCTGTCTCTACAAAAACATTTTGCCAAACCTGTTTCAAGAAAGAAAAGCGTTCTGCACCTCACGCTGCCCAGCGGCAGGTCTGTGTTTCCAAGTGCCACTTGTCAGGGAGAAATGCAGCTGGCACATCCTTCCCTTTCCATACTCAGATCATTTTGCAGAATTATAAAAAACCCACTTTGAAAAATTCAAGCTTTTTTCAGCTGCATGCTCTGTAGCTGCAGCAAACAGGGCTGGCAGCTGACAGCAGGTACCGCTGGGGAGTGTGACACACTGATGGTGCATTCTGAATGTGGATCCCAAGAGAGTGGCTCCAGCCTCAGGCAGACTTGCTGCTGCTCCAGGAGTGCCTTTTCGATTGGATTGTCTCCTGCAAGGGGCTAGAATCTCACAGATGAGATTATCATGTTTGTGCCACCCCAGGCCAGGCCTGCGCTCCGAAACTCTGGCAGCAGGTTGGCTCCACTTCACCCATTCCCAGGATTAGGAGAGCAATTCTCGTGTGATCCAATGGATGTTTTAATTTCACAGCATTTCATAGCTGTTAAAATATCAATTATTAGGAACAGTGGTTCTCTTTAGCATAGAAAGGCTCTCAGCCCCGGCATTTTCTAATTCCAAATTTGACTTGAAGAACTATCTGGAAAGACTTGCTATTCCTCAGCAGTGCAAATCCCTGTTTCAGAAGCCACCTTCCTCTCTGAGAGCTGAAGGTCTCACACACGTGGTGGCAAAGACACCTCTCCCAGCCCACAGTATCACAAGATGCAAGGTGACTAGCAAACACAAGACTCTTCAGCTATATTTTACCTAAGTAAGCCTCTGAAAATATTTCAGTCTTCTTCACCTTCTTGCAAAAACGCCTTTTTTGTTACCTTGTCAAATATTTTAGTTTCTCTCCGTGATTACAAATGTCAAGATTAAATGAGCTGTATTGGGTGAAAGATTAGAAATGGTAATAAAAATAACCTGAACAAGACATGAATTCATTACTGCTGAAATAGTTGCCTAAGGAATGTACAACTAGTCTTTGAAGTGTCTAATTAACATGACAAAAAGTTGAAAGCTATCAGTTTGGTTACTTCAGGACTTATTTTTCTTGTAACTAAAAACAAAAAACTCCCACCAGAATAGGAGATGAACAGAAGGTCCTCAGGTTCAAATCAGCCCTGCATCTGCCTCAATGTTCCCTAGCTGAGAAAAAAAACCACATTAAGTAAATTCAACCTGATGAGTGTTTTGGTTCTTCAATGAACACAGGAACATTTGTGTTCTCTACTCCTATATTATGCTATAAATTGTTCCCTAAGTAGGTCACCAAAGCGATTTCTGAATGTTTCAAGACAAATCCTTTCTACATGGCCCCACAAAACAAAACCAGAGCCTTGGCTGTCAGGGCATTGATAGATCTCCATCAAGCCCACTGCTGTCAAAAAAGTAAGGGGAGTGCTCTTTTTAACTTGGCATCTGCTATCGTGATTCAACTCTTTGCAGAGAAATATACTATTACTCCATATGGCAGCTTCCCCAATTGTAAAAGGGCAGCCAACTTCTATGGCAATGAGAGCGTTAGCAAATTAACAACTGAGTCTGGCACTAATGAATGCTTCACTGTCTCAATAGAAGGTAGCTGGAGGTTTCCTCACATGTTTTCTCTTAGCTTTGTTCTAGCAGAAGATGCTACAAGAAACAAACTGTGTTCCAAACCCTTTAGAGATTTAATAACCCAAATACTTCACTTCCTTCCTGATCAAAGGAAGCAGCGACTTGAGGCTGCCTGGTTGAGAGTCCCCAGTGCTGTGGAGGCTGATCGGGACTGTCACCTCCTGCAGACTTCCACTAATTCCTTTCAGAGCAGGAGGCAGATTTTACCACAGCTGACCTAAATGCAACCTCACCTTCCCGACCTGGTTGCAGAGGCAACCCAGCTTTTCCAGAGGCTGGAAGAGCCAACTGTGGAAGACAGGCCACGGAATTCATTCACTGTCTGTGTGCTCCCCTGTCGCATGACTGCGCTCGGAGCCCGAGTGTGGGACTGCTCCTTTGAGTGCCAGGGAAGCTATTTCAAGCTGTTTGCCCAAAGACTCATCAATAAGTCATAAGCCCCAGAATGGAAGTCAAAAGAAGGGGAAAAAACAGTTGCTCAGGCAGAATAAATAGTAACTTCCATTGCATTCTCTTAAACTAAAAAGAGAATGAGCTGCTTCAAAATATTCCCCCTATGGGCTGCTACACTGCAGGAACCCAAGGAGACCTGGGGTGAGAGAGACATGCTGCACTGCAAGTGAACTGCTTCTCTGGGATACTGGCAAAATCATCCTGGAGGACCCAGAGCAGCGGCCGGAGTTGCTGACCTTCACTCCAGAGTGGCTGCACATGGCAGCAATGGGGAAGAGTCTCCTACCAGGGAGAACTGGCTGCCTGATGACTTCTAGGCCACTGGAGACAGCCTCTGGTCCAAAGCAGAGGGGAACATCTCTCTGGATCTGTCCTGTCTTTATCAGATTGACAGCCCAATCTGATAAGGAGGCTCCTCCAGGGAGTGCTGTCCCTGCCACGCACCAACACCCTCATTAATGAAACATTAGCTGCTCACGTCACCTTCTCCTCTGCCTTTCCTGGAACACACAGTTTGCCTCGGATTAAGCTATCTGGGGCAGGGATGTGCCTTTGTAAAGCACCCTGGAATTTAAGAGCACTAGAGAAATATTAATCACCCAGCAGTTGCCATGTTTCCCGCAATTTCTTTAATTGCCTCAATTCTTACTGACAGCTCTCTCTGCCTGCTCCACCAGAGGTATTTTCTCTGTTCAGGCCCACTCCAGCTCATATATCCAACCAAACCTCATGCTCAGTTTACAGAACAGTGTCACTGGAACAAACCCCTTCATCTACACAGATGCAAGCAGTTGGTTTGAGGTGTTTGAAAAGTCACAAAATTCAAGAAGTTTCTGTTTCAGTCCTTCTGGGAGAGATCAGAAAGAGGACTAAGCTTTGGCCAGGCTCGAGGCTCAAATCCATGAGGTCTGCCTGGTTACACATGGTATTTTGTGATTAGAGTCTTACCACGTTGTGCTGGGCCAAACAAACTGGGCTGAGCTCCTGCCGAGCTCCCCCTGCCCAGAACAAGACAATCCTTACCTGGAGATTGTTCAGAGGCTCCATTTTCATGACAGGTCCCAGAGTGTTGAGGGGCAGGGAGACATCAATACTTTGGTTTGGCATCAGAGGTGTGTGAATGGCCAGGGGAGTGCTTGGAATGACCCCAAAGCTGGGCAAGAGAGAAAGAGAGGTGATGAGAGCAGCCCTGCATTGTCCAAAACACACCCAAAATATAATGTCCCTTTTGTCAAGCACAACCTGCCTCATCTTCCCACTTCTCCCTGTTACTGCAGGGAGGCAACACAGCTCAAATGAGCAGACAAAGTAGGAGAAGGCATGGGGAATTCCTTCAGGGTGATCTTGCTGACAAATTCACCATCCTGCTCCAGGGCCCGGCTCCTGGGAACTCTCCTGTTACCCACATGGCAGTGCTCCCTGTGCTGAGCACCAGCAAGGAGCAGCACCTGCACTCAGAGCCAGGGTTTCTCTCCTCCTGAGCTCCAGGGCACTGCAGGTGGGGCACATCACACCCTGCATGGCTGCTGCACCACTGGGAGCCATGGCAGAGGAACTGGAGCCAGCACACAACAGAGCCAAGGAGGAACATGTGAACAAATGAATCAACACATCCAGCTGCTGGTCCTGAATGGCTCAGCTGTCTGCTTGGAGGCTCCTACACTGGGGATGGATCCCAGCAATGTTTACTTGCCTGTGCAGCCCAAGGAATATTTAATTCCACAGGCACCTCTGCTTGGTGTGGAGAAGAGGGAAAGCAGCTCACATGTAACACAGCACTCCTGTACTAGGGACCAGCTGCTTTCCAAGAGCAGATGGAAACCCAGATGTTTTGGTGTCCACTCATAAAGGCATTTCTCTATAACAGAATTCACATTAGCTCAGAGGTCTCAGAGCATTTGCAGGATGGATAGCTGTGTATTTTTATTTTCTTCACTAAAAGCTTGATAGTGTCTCTGCACAGTCAGCCACATTTTTCAGGCTGTCACTCTTTCAGAAACCAATAAATGCCCCATTCTTGGCTCTCCTTAGTTTTCAGCTCTAGGGAGCTGAAATAGGAATATTCTTAGCAAGAATATAGGAATATTCTTAGCAAGGGCTTAGCCACATGATTTGCCTTCTGCAGCCATTTCACCTTGGAGGACACAAACCCTCGTGTTTTCCCTAAGACTCAGGGGGAAACCAAACTTGCAGTTTGTTACTAAAGGGCTGTGATTTTTCAGCACACCAGAGCTTTAGCTTTCTTTTATTTTTTTTCAATGCTTTATCCCAAGACTGCAGTGAATGTGATTAGCAGCAGCAGGAAAGGAGGGAAAAGCAATAGAAACTTCCCAATCACAAACCTTAATATTTACACTTAAAGAACCAGCCCTCTGCAGCTCTTTCTAATGCACCAGCCACAGTGGAAAGCATTGACAGGAGAACAGCATTTGTAAAAGAGTAAATAGTTGTAAGTTGTATAAGGAGCTTGTGCTGCAAGATGAGAAACTGCTGGTTTACTGTACAGTATTTAAACTTCTTACATCCTTGAAGTACCATGTAGGTGTGGCCAAAACACAGCTTGATGTATGGGGGGGGAAAAAATCACATACAAAATGCCTCTTTTTTCCAGGCCAATTTGCATGAAACATTTGCACATAGCAGCTTAGCAAAACTCTCCAGAAAATATGGCAGTCCAGGGAGAACATTTACTAAGTCTTACTTAGCATAATGACTTTTCTAAGTAAATCTTATTCGTCCCAAGAAATCCCGAATTTGCAAGGCTAACAGTGAGATTAAAGAGATGGTTTCAGTGGATCTTCAGTGGAGAGAACCCTTTTCCAGTGAAGTGATATTAAGAAATACAGAGAACATGTCAGTCACAAGATACTCTTTGCAGTCTTGATAAGAAGTAGCCTGGTCCTTGCTGAAGATAACACACAGCAAACCTCGGGATAAGCTCTCTGAAAGAGTATTTGAGGGAAGACACCGTGGCTGTGCTGCCATGTCATGTCCTTTGGCTGAGATAGGTTTCCAAGAACAATCTGAATGCTCTGAACTTTCAAGTGGCTGCTGCTTCTGACAAAATTGTTCTGCTGCCTATTACAGGGAGAACATGTGCCACAGGCTCCCAACCTGCAGCTCCTTCAGTGACAGGCAGCTTTATTAAAAAGGAGCCCTGCACTTCCAGACAGTCCAAGGGGCAGCACAGCAATTAAGTCAGGAGGCAGAGGCATCACAGGTTGCTATTTGTGCAGCTCAGATCCTGCCTGGTTGTGCTCTTGCTTTTCCCAGGGCACTTCTGGCTATAAACCCACCACCCTGCCTAACAACTCTGCTGCTTTAAAACCCCACAGAGGTTAAATGGGGCAGGTGCTGTTTCAGAGCTGGGACTGTCTGCTGCCTGTTTCCTCTCAGATTTATCAGTCTGTCTGTTCAGCCCCTTCACACAATTTTGGTCAGGCTGTATCATCCAAGCTACTTCCACGACTGCATTATACACCTAAGCACAACCTCTCCCTAAACTTAGCAGTGTAGGCACAAACTGCTTTTCCAGGAGCACACAATCTGTTGAACACAGTGCATTGCTATTCACTTCTTACCTGTTCTTATTGAACTGAATGGCAAAGTCAGTCATGTGCTGCAAAGCTTTATTGGTAAAGTTCATCTCCATGTAGATGTGTCCCTGCCTGTGGCTGAATGTGCCTGAGATCTCCAGTCCTTTAGCCTTCACTGCAGGCAGCCAAACCTTGAACACAAGAGATGTCATTCAGCACGAGCAGCCTGGCCTGGAGATAACAAACAAGCAGAGCTTGCCAATAAACAGAAGTCCTGAGCTCAGAAATCCAGCTACATCTGCACATGAAGCCCACAAAGGCTAAAGAAACGCTACAGGGAAGGTGGGACACGGAGCGTTGAAAGGATGGAGCTCACCACTGAGGAATAAGCTTGCTGCTCCTAATCCATATTTGTTCACAGCACTCACGTAAGAAATCAAATTACTACAGCATTAGTGTGCACAAGAGCAGTGCCAGCTTGTGTCCATCACACTAATGTGAGACTTACCCAGTCTGCTGCTGGACAGCCTTCTCCAAGGGCTGGTTGGGCTATTAGAGGCAGGATAATACTAAAGTTTGAACCAAATAAAATCACAGGGCTGGTACTATTATCTATTGGGTTCTGGATTCCCAAATCACCTCTGTGGGAAAAACCCAGACCCAAATCTGAGTGGTGCAAAATGCGTACTTAGCTCAAAGTTACTCTGGATTTTTTGTACTTGGTCTTATAAAATATAGTGCAATGATTACAAGGACCAAAAGCTTTGAGTATGGTCTGCGGCACCTTGAGATCCTCGATTTCAGAGGATGGCTTAAGTTTATCCATCCATGGACTACGTGAGTGCTAATTTTTGTTTATTCCTTTCCAGGAGCCTGAGCTCCCTGTCCCTGCTCTACAGCCAGTTTCCAGAAGCATGTTCTGTGTCTTATGACCCCTCCCAAATTCATGCTTCAGCCAAAGCCCCTGCGATCTCTGTCGCTGACAGAACATTTCTCTGCATTCCACTGTGGCACCATCATCCCAATCACATGGTTTTATCTTCACTGTCACGTTGGATTCCTCCAAATAAACAAATCTGCTAGGAAACTTGTTGCAAACTGTGTCTTGCCCTCAGTTTCCTGGGGAAGCTTGTTGAGAAGCAGGTCTGCAGGAAAGCTGCTCTGACACAAATGGAAGTCTCGGATCTTACCTAAGCTATTCTTTAGAGAAATATTGTCACAGGTAAAATGAGAAAACTGCTAAAATACCAGAATTTGTGACTAATAAATGACATGGTCTCCAATACAGTTACTTTATTTGGGAAAAACCCAGGGCACCCCTAATGGGACTGAGTTGAACTAAGGTGTTTTTTTAGCACCAGAATCCCACAATAAAGGGGACAAGTGAGCAATGTCAGACTTGTAGCCCAAGGGAAGGCAATATACTGGGGATGATTGTTTTTCCTTACGTACAGACTTGGGAGCCACATATCCTCCTGGAGCCATCCCTATGCCGGACGAGAGCTCGAAGAGATCATTGAGTCCACTGCTGACCACTGCTGGGGTGGGAGAAGGGGCAAAGGTGGCTGGCACAGAGGAGGGAATGTAGGTCTGTCCCACCTGGAGGAGTTAGAAAGAACAGGCACTCATTAACATCATGTGTGAGCACTACTTATTAAATAAAGCATGAACTCGGGCAATAGCCTAAATATTTTAAAGCCATTTGCAGCTTCCCCACTGATTTATCAATAGTGTTAAATTATGCATTTGAATTCCAAAGCTCTTGGCAGCTAATCCCTACACTCGGCTGTCACCTCAACGAAGCTTTCACATCATTTTTCATGGTTCCAGTTATCTATTCCCACTGTAGAGGAATCTTTCTTCTCCATATCTCCTTCTCATAAGACAATATGCTTTGTGGATCTGCCCTATGTAAACCCAGGGAGAAGAGCAAATGCTTCGAATCTTCCCCCAGCTACGTCAGCATTCAGGAATCTGCAAGATTTTGCATATCCAGAGATAGCAAGGGAGTCATGACCGTGTTGTGTACTCCCACCCAAAGCCAGAGCTCTGCATTCTCAGCACTGGGGCCCAAAAGGTTCATTACATGAAGCAGAGTCTGCCAGAGGACAACCTCCCTGCAAGAAGGGCAATCCTTCCCTCTCAGGACTTAAATGAGGGCACCAAAGCTGGAATATTAACCTTTAGGTGCCCAGCTTCAGATGGGACAGACACACTCAAGTCAGACTCCCAAATTCTCTTCCTAGCAGGATGAATTCTGTGCTTGAGAACAGGATCCCCCAGCCAGCAGCCCAGAAACAGGCAGAACGACCAGGACAGGACTGCCTGGAGGGTTTTTGCTGGCCCAGGAGGGCTTTGTAGGTGTGATGACTACAGGGAACTATCTCTCATGTCCTGCTGTGGGCTGCCTGGGTGTACAGGTGTACTGTGCCACCAGCTCTCCTCTGCCCTCGTGCTGAAGGAAGAAAGGAATGCCAGATGTGCAGGGAAAGGAGGAGAGAGAATGACTGCAGCCCTAACAAGGGTCTCTGAAAAGCCCTCCCTCCAGAAGTGAGCAAGCTTTCCTCACTGAATTACTGCACAGAGTCCTGGAGCTTTCTAGGGGACACCACTCGTGGCTGTGGGTTGGAAGCATGTTCCCTCCTGCCCACTGCACCTCCAAGTCGTGTTTCATTCCTTTCCACGCTTTTCTGGAAGAAGCTGGTAGGAGCTTGAAGCCAAGGGTGCTTTGAAAGGAGGTTGAAACTCTCCCATATCCTGGCAAGCGCTGTAGGCACGAGGACACCCACAAAGCACAGGCACAGAGGAGGGGGCCGGTGGCAGCACTGACCACATGGAGTAGGAAAGCTCAGAGCACCTGATCCTGATGTCCAGGCAGAAATTTTCCATGGAGTTTGGGAGGAGAAAAGCACTGAGCTCAGGCAAATCTGTGGTGACACTGGGTTAGGGTTACAGACCAAGCTTTGTGAGCAGGGATGAGCATCCTTGGCCTTCGAGCTGCTAAAGCAGCTGCACAAGGATGAGGCACTGCCAGGGTTAACACTGCTGCTCCAAATAAAGGCTCTGAGGAGGGAGAGCTGAGCAGAGAGTGAACAGCTCTGGCCCTGGCTGCTCTTAGGAAAGCCCAGGTGGCAGCTGGCCTCAAACCAACACAGGTGGAGACCTGTTCTCAGTTGCATTTATCCATTTTCAAACATCTCCAGGGCTTTAAAGCACCTTCCAGCACACCACAGGTGAGGTTACGCTTAAAAACCCTGAGCTTTGAGCAGCTGTTTAAATTGGGGAAAAAAACGGAATGGCACTTACTGCCGGGCTTCCTCCAATGCCCCCGCCAAGGTCACTGCCAAGCTGAAAGAGAGAAGGAGAGAGAGGAGAGGAAGACCAAGATCATTTAAGCCAAGTGTCAGATGGCCGGAGCGGAGCCCGGGCACCGCGAGCACGGATTGCTCCCGCGTACAGGACAGACGGAAATGCAGTGCTGGGAAAGCACAGGGAACAGAGGGGCTTCTTGCTGCTGTGTGAGCAGAGCTACTTGGACAGCTACCCCACATATTCACTGTGGACAGGAGTAGTTTGCAGGTTAACAAGGACAAAATTCCAGCCCTTCTTGCGCCTGTTGTCTGCACCGAAACCTCATTTCTTCAAGTTTCATGCATCGGTACTTCCCCTCCAACCCTGCTGCTGCCAGCAGGCCCCAGGCAGCTCCAAAAAACCCAGTGGGGTAACTGTGAAATGGCATAAAAATAAAACTGACAGGAAGCTGACTTCCTGAAAGCTTTGGTTTTCTAGGGAACGGCTACAAACCGCGAGCAAACACAATGCGTCTTGGCTGTGCTCCCCCGACACGCGGCTCTTTTCAACAACAAGGAGGAAAGAGAATGGGATCTGTGCTGGCTCTTACAACAGCTCAGACAAGGGGGCTTTGAAGATGCTCCCCTCCCTCAGACAGGGAAAAAACAGCTTCATCATCTAATGGGCACTCCAACAGCAGAGAGACCTCACGGTGCACCAGGCTATTTCAGTACCGATTTCTGCCAAGCTACACATTCACAGACTGAAGTGACTCAAACAGCCCTTCATAATCACTAAATCCTCTCTGGGGCCCTTCTGCCAAACCCTTCTGCAGCCCACCTAGGGCTCTCCCCCGACAAATTCCCTTTACAAAGCACCCAGACCACATTCCCCGTGACAGAGCCCATTTTTCAAACCCCCCCATCATTCTACCCGCTCAGGAGAATTCAGAGATCAGGACAGACTCCAAGGCTTGGCTACAAGCGCTGCTTGCAAGTACAACATCACTCCTGTGAATATTTAAAATGCACTTAACAGATGACTGATAGCCAGGAGGAAACAAGCACAGATCTGCAGTGGTTATTCACTGCAGAGACATCTCCAGGCTTATCTGTGTCCCAGGCTTTTCTTCTCGAGACTAGGGTAATTTTTTTGTCTAGAACAGGGTTTTTTTGGGTCACATTCAGATAAGGATTATGACCTGACAACGTGCACAGAGGATGATGCAAGTGCAGGGGTGAGGTAGGAGCCAGCCCATTAGGAAAAGGCTGGACTGCCAGAGCAGGACATCACAGCTCACCTTGCAGATGGGTTTGCTCTTCCATTTCATTAGGGTTTGGGGAGTTAGTTTGCTTTTAGAGAAGCATGTGACAAACTGGGTCAACAGAGGATCCAGATATGTTGTTCAAATAAGTGCTGGTGTGTCAGAATACTGAATAAATGCACCGTATAGCTGAAGCAGAAGCTTTCAGGAGTGCCTATGCTTAAAGCCAAAAAAGCTCTGACCTTTTCCCTCTGCACAAAAAACTTGGAAATTAACTCTGCTCTGATCCCTCTCAGCCTCTTCCCTGCAAGATCTCACAGCAAATGTGTTTTATGCTGGTCAAGAGATACCATAAAGCTTCATACCTCTCTCCATCAGAGCACAGATAAAAAGGATAAATTGCCCTGAGAAGAGCAGCAAAGGTGTAAGACAGTGACTTATCAGATGAAAACTAGTCCCATAAAACCTGTAAAATGTGACAAATCCCTGTGCTTCCCTGGATCTCTCTTCCATCCCCCTGGCACCTCTCCTTCCCCCAGTCCCCACAGGAGCCACCTGATGCAGCATCAGCCACCCTAAGCAGGTGCTAGAGAAGAACAAATCACACACAATTTGCTTTTTGTTAAGAAGCCTTAAGAGCTTTTTTCCTGTGCAGGACTCAGTTTATCCCTACTTGAGGTCATGGCAGAAGCTGAGGAGATTTCTCATCTTTTGCAACAGCCTCCTCTTCATACAGCAGCCCAGGCTCTGGCTGCCCAGTTTCCTTAGCTTACTTAAGAAATAACAGATAAAAGTGAGTGATTCCAAAGTCAGAAGAAGGATCAGTCAGAGACCAAAGGAAGCCAGTCAGAGGATGCAAATCCAATTAATATTGAGCTTATAAAATAAGGCTTATTACACTGTCAAGTCTCTCCCACAGAAAACAGCCTGACAGAGCAGAGTTTTGTTCTATTGACTGCTCTTTAAGCCAAGCCATGGTTTAGATTAATATATCAGATCATTTACATCTTGTTACCGGCTCACTGAGGAGTAATAAATGCAACTATTACACCTCATCCCTATTCATAGCCTTGCATGCAGATGAACTTCATGCCTTATACTGACAGGCAGCGAAGTCCGGGGGAAAGGAAAGAATCCAGCTCATTTCCAGATATTATTGTATGCACGGAGAATTTCTGGTACTGTTGTCTGCAGCAGGAGAAAGGCTGGTTTATCAAGCAGCAAGCATTTTACAAAGGGTATTATGGAAATGACTGAATAATTCTGCATAATCAAGCCAGATGTTAACTATTCTAGCATTTCCTACTACACTCATCATAAGGAGCTGCAGGGTAGGAACCCAACCTCGAAGCAGCTCGTACACTGATATTGGCTGTGAGGGACTGGGAATGACATACTGGGTTCCTCAAGCTATCCACAAGTCTTCCATTTTCCCTAAATGTCAGGCCTTGGGGGGGAAGTAGAATTTGAATTTATTGCTTGAGTTAAGGCTCCAGCTCTGACAAAAAGGAGAAAAAAAACCTGACTGGCTCAGAGAATTTACCATAAGCGCCTGTGTGCTTCCAGATTGGACCTAACATCTCTTTCCAATGCCAGAAAGCTCTGAGCTGCTGAAGCCCCTCTTCAGAGGCTGAAGGGCTCTGCAGAGCACAGCCTGCGCCTCTCCTGGCTCCTGTGCTCGGGCCCAAGCACTGCAGATGTGCTCCAGAGCCGCAGAGCCAGCACCAAGGAGCTGCAGCTCCTCCAGGTCCCTACAGGCAGAGCTGAAGAGAGAAGTGACAGCATTTCTACTGTACCAGAAGTTAAAGGGGGGAAGTTAATAAAGAACTCATCAGTTCCACACCACATCCAGGCTGCAATTCCCAATGCAGCAGCACAGAAATCCCTTTCTCCGTTTTTCTTGCCTGTCAGCCTCCTGTGGCACTGATGCTTTCCCCATTCAGGAACTCCAAGTCTGTTTCTCCTCCTGCGAGATGCCCGAATCATAACTTTATTCCAAACTCAGAATGATGGAAGTGATGGTAACAGTGATGTGTGTGAGTAAGAGGGAAGGAGGAAGACAGAGGGAACAGAAACCAATTACCCACGGAGTGTCCTCTCCCATCTGGAGTGACAGGCAGAGTGCAGAAGGAAAGAAACAGATATTAGTCAGGCGTGAAGTGCTGCTGAAGCAATTCCCCAGGACTAGCAGCTCTGGTTAACCATTACCATTTGTCTCATGGGCAGACAGACACTCCTGCCAGAAGGACAACCTGGATCTGTCCTACAGGAGAGCAGGCAACAGCCCCACAGAGGAGAGGACTGTGTTAATAGAGCTGTCAGCCCCACTCGGGCTGAAATGATTGCTGTGAAGGTGGGGTGGACAAGGGCTGGCTCTTGATAGTCCAAGGGAACTCAGAGCACTGCAGAGCCCTGATCCTGATCCCAAAGCTGGCAGGTTTGCCTCTTGCTGAAGAGCACAAAGCCCTGGGGTGAAGAGCTGTCAGCTTCACAGGGTGAACAGGGAACCTCAGACCCCAAATGCATAGAAGTTCTTCAAGCAGGAATTCTCTTCATTCCCTCCAAACTCATCCTGCCACAACAGCACCCAAGCAGCCACATGGGTTTAAAGGAGAGGCTGGGCTCAACCCTGTATCAATAAAAGCAGTGCCAGCACCTCTTCCCCAACTGCATCAGCACCTTTACTTGGCATGAGTTGGCTCGGACGGTGCCGCAGCTGCTCTGCAGTTGGAGAGCCTTTGCCCTGCAATCCCAGCTCTGTGGAAGCAGTTATGCTGACTTATGAAGTGTAGCAGTGCTGGAGTTACTGCATTAGGAGGGTTTATTTGCATCTTAACAGCAGCTTGTAATGAAGTGACTGCTGAAGTGTTCATGTGATCCTGAGGGGCTACAATCACTTCTGCAAAATGACGTGAGGCTTTTGGAGCACCAAAAAATAACAGGGAGGGTGGAGCCAGGGACAGAAACTGCAACAACCACTGCTCAGCAACTGCCTTGCCTTGTGCCCATAGCATAATCAGGGCTTCCAGGGTGGCTGTGCATTTTGTGGACCACAATTCCTGGGTTAACAGGGGACAATTGCTGCGTCCTCGCTCCCTCACACCACAAATCAGGAGTCAAGCACCGCAGCTCAAGGCGCTGCCTGAGCTCAGTAACAGCAGCAAGGAACACAACAAGGCTTTCACCTGACAGGAATGGGGTGAGATGCTGAGAGCAGAGCTGCTGGCAGCCCCCTTGATCCAGGCTAATCCTGTTGAGCTGCAGGACAGACCACGCATGGGCTGCATCGCCTGATGTGCTGCAGGGATCTCATTGCTGTGGCTCACACAGAGGCATTTGAGTGTCTATTTTGTGTGTTTCCACACCAAGCTAGGCTTGCAGAGCTCTCCAAACCAGGGGCAGCTGTGTCAAAGCTGCTGCAGGACAGGTCATGCTGCCAGTACCACGGCCACCAGTTTCACTGCACTTGCTGCTAACGCTTTACCTTGCTGAACGATTTCCATCAGCAAACAAAACATAGTCCTAATAATTTTCATTCTCCAGAGTGTAAAAAAACAAGCAGCTCCCAAAGCTCTAGCAGTCCTATGGCTGCTACAACAGCTTGGAATCAGATATGAATGAGTGACCCACCAAAACAGCTCCTTTTGCACACCAGCCCTGCCCCAGCAATGGACATGTGTCCCTTGTCAGGATCTTAACAGATGTCCTTTGTAGCTCACCAAACCCGAACAGTCCAGATGAAAGGAGTCACTCAGCTCATGTCAAAGGCTGGAGGAGCACTCTGAGCAAGCATCACATCCACTGCATAAATTGGGGCTGACCTGGCACAGGCACTCTCACGCTGTAGTTCCAGGAAAAGCTAAATGAAGTGATTTCCTAAGATGATACACAGCAAGTCACTTGCAGAGCCAGGAGAGGAATGTGGCACCTAGGGCAGACTGAGGGGCATTTTGGGGCTTTTTTACAAAACATTGGTGAGTCCCTAATCAACCCCAACAGTCAGGGTGCTGTCCATTGAGGGCAGACTTCAAAAGCAGTCAGGGAGTGACACCAGCAGCCTCCGCTCACAGCCTTTTGAATGTGACAGGCACTCTGAACTGCTGGACAAGGCATTTCTTCCCAGGCTGCCAAGCTCAGGACACTGTGGGGGAGAGAGTGAGCTCAGCTCCCACCCTCCATCCCACTGCAGTGGTGGGACACAGCCCTGAATTGTGTGGGGCAGACCCTGGGGGACAGAGCCCCCTAAATCCACCCTGATTACAGAGAGGGGCACAGCTGCCCCTGGAACAGCCCAAACCAGAAAAACTGTGGGTAGCCAGTGTTTATCAAACAGCTTTTCAGTTTAGGACATAAATCAACCTGACCAGCTGCCAGTCTCGAATCAATAATATTCTTGTAGATGAGTGGCTAGAGTATTAAATAAAATCCTTACATAACAGACAATCCAAGCCTGTCCATTCCTGCAGATTTACTGCTCTGCCCCCGGGTTTCAAGCCAGCCTTCCTGGCTCCTGGCCACAGTGCCCTGCTCCCATTCAATGCAGGGGCTCCCAGGAAGCACAGTGTGCCCAAAGAGCTCTCGTGCTCCATGGATTTGCAGAACAAATGAATATATGAAAAGGTTTAAAGGCAGAAGTGTCATGTCAGCACAGACAGACATCCTGTAGAGCACTGCAGCACTGAACAGGAGTTGGGAGAGTGACTGTAACCTGCATGAAATTCAGCCACTTAAGGGAACAAATCATCAAACTCCAGCTCTCAGGATGCACCCAGAAATCTGCTCTCGCAGGAAGTTTTGTTTCTCCCCCATTAGTGACTGGTATGGCTACTTTACACTTTGGAGCTGGAGCTCTCCAATAGTTTTATAAAGTGGGTTTAGTTACCATTATACAGAAAAAGAAATCTGAGCAGAGAAGAACAAGATCTGCCCATGGTGGTGAACGAGGGCACAATCTGATTGCTAAAAAACCTAAAAAACAGCTCTCCAGAGCAAGTCTGCTCTGGTTATAAGCAATGCTCTGGTACCAAAGGTCCTTCTTTTTTTTTTTTTTTTTTTTCAATTGTTAACACATGCTCAGCATCTGTGCATGCATGTTACATTTAATACCAATTACAGCACTCACTATGGAGATAAAATAAGATTTACTCACTAAAGAAATTAACCTCTCAAGCAGCTGGAGTCTCACTGGTCATGGGGATAAGTATCTAGTAACGCTGAGGACAATTCAAATGAACAATATTAATTTGGTGTTTGTGCAGTTTGACATCACACAGTCTCTATTTAAATGCCTGGAATTAAAATAAAACCCCACAGTTTAAGAAATGGAAATGCAGAATGACATTTTCCATGGAAGCTAACGCTGCTGTTGGTCTTTCTGGGTTAGTCCCACTGGGACTGTCACTGCCAGAACACCCCTCTGATGAGACACCCCCTCCAAAGAGAAGGGGGTAGAGGAGGGGATCAACAGATGACGCTGAGTGGGTGTGACAAAGTGGCTGAGCTCCTGCCAGCAGCCTCTTCCAGACCTCCAGCTGCTCTTGAGACACTCCCAGGACCGAGGCAATGTCACTGTCACAGAGCGTGCAGCCTCAGCCTGCCCAGCAAAGCAGGGGAAGAAACGCATGAAAAAAGGCTTAAGGAGTAACAGAAAGGAACATTTTAAAGCAGAACAATTCAGCCATTGCTGGCCCCCAGGTGTTTTTGAGCCTTGGCGAAGAGCTCAGCCCTTCTTCAAGGGGAACACTGGGATGTGTCTCACCTCCTCCCCACATACAGAAATCAGGCATGTGGGAACTGCAGTTTGAGAGTGATTTTGGCACAGAAAATGTGGTTTAATACTATCCTGAGATCCAAATGCCAACCCTCTTGGCAAGCCCTGCAGCCCAGGACACTGCCCAGCAATTTGGGTAATACCAGGTTAGGGTTAACCCAGCTTGAGGCCTGTTAAACACATGCCCACAGCAACAAACAAACACACAGATCCCATTCACTCACTAATTAATCTTATTATCCTAGACTTATTTAGGTTGGAAAAGACCACACCATTCCCCCAGCACTGCCAAGGCCACCACTAAACCATGTCCCCAAGTGCCACATCTACACAATTTTTAAGTGACCCCACCACTGCCCTGGACAGCCCATTTCAGTGCTCAAAAACCCCTTTGGTGAAGAAAGATTTCCTAATATTCAATTTAAACCTCCCCTGGCACAAGTAGAAGCCATTTCCTCTTATCCTGTCACTTGTTACCTGAGAAAAGAGACTGACCTAGGGAAGGAAAAGCCAGAGCTTTGATGCATTTGATGCAACAGCACTTCAACAGAAAGCATCCACCTTCAAAAACTACACCAGGGTTCAGATTTTTTTTTAGTGCTTCCCCATCTACTCATCTGATACAGTGCTGGCCACGCAGCCCCAGGCACAGCTACTCCCCATCCAGACAGGATCATTTTGTCAGATCACACTCCATAACCCCACGGATGTACTTAAGGCTTGAGAAAAAGATTAAGTAAAAGCCTGGTACCATTTCAACTAACAGCTCCACTGCCAAAGCAGGTCACTAAATTAAGCCCATTAACGCCAGCTGCGAGACAGCTCCTCTCCAAAACCGAGTTTTAGCTCCACTGTGTCCATTTATTTGCGTGACACTAATGAGAAACAAAGGGTTACTGTGAGAGGCCTGCAAGGTAGCACAGAGGGATTTAAGTGCAAACCATTCTGTGCCACCACAGGCATCACCATCCAAAATCCAAAGATTTTTGCAGTGCCTTATCACAGTTCCCAATCCCAGGTTTTTAGAGGCACGCCTTGCCGTGCAGGGAAGGGCTGCACAGGTCACTGCTCTGGGCTCACTGCCTGCTTCCCCAGCAAGTCCAGCTTGACCATTTTTTAATCCCCACCAAGAGCAGTGTCCCTGCTAACCTAACAAATTGCTGGTTTAGTACACAGCCTACAGCACCGCTGACCTCTGTGAGTGCCAGTGCCATTAAGGGTTAGATTGTTAGCAGCTCATTAGCCCATGAAGCACTGGAGCTGGAAATGGGTTTAATGTCTGATTTAATAAGATTATGGCAGCTTAAAAAAATATATATTTGACAAATAAGGATTTGTTGAATTTGGGTTCATCCAGCTGCCTCCTACCTCTGTTATTCACAGCTTGACTCAGAACTGAGAGTGCACCTGAACGAGGCAGAGGAAACGCAGCCCAACTCACCACAAGCCAAACCTCAAGCAAGACAAACCCACTGCAGGTCTGAAAAACACCCAGCTATGTCCACTGGGGCAGCCTTGCTGGATTTACATGGTGCAAATACACCTAGGAGTGCTTCTCGCCCCGGTGGGGAAGGCAGCAGGGAGCTGGGGATCTGTGTGCTGCACTCCCTGCCACGGGAACAGCTCCCACGCTGATCCTTGGATTCACCGCTCCCCAACGCCAGCCTAAAACCACAGCACTGACCTCTCCCCTGCTGCTGGCTCCTTGCTAAGTGATTTTCTCATTGCAGCTCATGCCCAGCTCACTCCCCAGAGCAGCAGGGAGGTGTGATGGCTCCCACTGGAGCCTGACCCTGTTAATGCCAGGGCAGGTGCCTCAAGAGCAGCTCTGGCACAGGGAGCTCCCTCTTGACCTCACTGCAATTAAAATGTCACTGATATTAAACCATGACATGCTCTGGAGAATACACAAATGGGAAGACACAAGGTTACAGCCGGAGAGATTTAGCACAGAAATTCGGGAGGGCTGGGAATTGAGTGGAATAAATGCCTTCTTGAAAGGGAGCCTGAATCAAAAAGAAAGCTGTGAAACACTTTTACATCCTTAAAACAACTTCTTGGTTTTCTTCTACAGACAGGAAAAGCACAGAACAAATATATCCACTGACCATGGGGATTCTCCAGCATGCAGCAACATTCATTTTAGAGCAGGAAAAGCCTGCTGGAAGTTGGTACAATAACTCTGGTTAAATCCTCCTGGAGTTTCAGGAGTCAGCACTGGGAGCTCGGCTCACTGAGCATTAAAAGCACAAATGATCAAGGCTTTGCAGAGATAAGCACCAATTATCTGCCATCAGCTAAAGAGGGTGTGCTGCTTACCAAGCTGTCCAGCCCTCCTCCCAGGAGGTCCACAGCACCCATCTGCATGGAGGACACCTGGGGCACGTTCACGGGGGGCCCCAGGTCCAGGTTGAGGAGGTCACCCAGGAGGTCGCCCTGGGATGGGATGACCTGTGGCTGCTCCAGGTTTGTGGTGGTCGTGGTGCCCACGGGGCTGTCACCAGCATCAGTGCTGTGGGGGGAGAACAAGAAGCAGAAAAGATAAAAATCAGTCACCTTTGGTCTCCAGTTCCAGGTTCCCAGCATGGGGAAACACAGCAAGAGGAGGCTCACCAGCAGAAACCAGTCAAAGTGGTCCCAGCAGCTGATGTGGCCACTGTCCTGCAGGGGCTTATGGCATGTGGCTCTTCACCACAGGCTTTGAGCACAAAGGTTATCCTTGCACTGTACGTGGTTTTCAGCCCAGCAAAGGGAATCTTCTGAGGGGTGAGTCCTACCCACCCTGAGAACCACAGACCCCCTCCAAAACGGAGAGCCATGAGTACCACATGGGCTACAGAAAGGAAAATAAGTATTTCCTACCTCTGCAGAAACCTACAGAGATGATTTTCAGCCCATTGGGTCTGAGAACTACATGAAAACACAGGAAAAATAAATAATCCAGATTTCCTCAGAGATCTAACATTGATAAAACCCTTGAGCCCTCACTCTAACCAGTGCAAACTCCACCAGTACCCTCAGATCTAGATTAATCACCTTCTCCTGACCAGCTACGAGGTCCATCAGTCTTTTCTAATTGAAAAACTCAATCTAAAATTGATTCCTCCCTTCTACCAATAATTTCCTTTCC
The DNA here is from genome assembly GCA_036630365.1 of Acanthiza pusilla. Lineage (NCBI taxonomy): Eukaryota > Metazoa > Chordata > Aves > Passeriformes > Acanthizidae > Acanthiza > Acanthiza pusilla. Next base: position 5,653,084 of record JAXCHO010000048.1, read on the forward strand.
TCTGAGTTAGCAGGCATGCTAATTACTAGTCTAGAAACACTCATTATACAGCTTCCAAAATTTATCATCATATGCAGTCTGGCTACCTTTTATATCTTTTACATTCACTTGTCACTGAATTTGATAACAAGGAGAGGGTAAAAAAAAACCCAACTGTAGCTCCTGGAGAACTCACTACGATGTATTTATCCTTTAAATCCAGAGATGCTCATATTTTAGATAATTAAAATCTATTTTATATCCTGTTTCCAGCAGTAGCTGATAAATTGATTTCTAGCTCCTGTTACTGCAGCTGCAGGCAGCAGGTAAGTGCTGTGGGAATTAGTGTCCTGACAAGGTGTTTAACACCAGAGCTGCTCTGCAAGCACTGCAGCTCCTGATTTGGAGTAGCCGAAATTCTCTTATCCTTATTCAGCTATTGAGGGGAAAGATTCGGCGACAGAGTATAAGCTGCTCCCAATTCCAGTGCCAAGAGGAAAAGATGGAGCATAAGGAGTGCAGAATGAATTAGTTACCAGGCAGCAGCAGGGAGGGCTGAAAGCTTCTTTGCATTAAAAGCTTTGGAGCCCCAATAGCACTAATATTAGCTGTCCTTTCTGCTGCTGCCTTCAGCAGGGAGAGTGCTGAGTGTGCTGAACTGCTCGCTGAAGCATTTCTGTCTGGGGAGAGGTGGTTACTGTGATCCACTCCCACCGGCAGCCTGGGAACGGGCAGGAACAGCCTCTGAGAGAGGCAAAGCGCTCGGCTCCTTCCCAGGATATAATCCCTTTAGCACTCCACCCCTTCAACACTTACTCATCCTTCTCCTGATGGAGACACAGAAATCCCTCCGTGCCTTGTGTAACTGCTGCTGCCCCAAAGCCCAACCAGAAATTGGGAAAGGACAAAGCTAAGGCAGCTTGTTTTAAAAAAAGCAAAAGCCCAAGTCTTCTGTTTGTGAGGAATGGGTTTCTTTATAATGGGTTTCTTTTTTCACTATAAACAACTTTGCATTTTCTTTGAAAGGAAATAAATCAATAAAGAATATTTGGGTTAAAAAGGGAAAAAATACTTAATATAAGCTTTCCCCCTTACAATCTTGGGTTTGCCCATGTGAATTGGGGATTTGGCCCTATACTTCCAGTAATTCCCAGATGTTGGTGTCACGAGGGATGCACAGCCTGAGCAAAATTGAAAAATTCCCTGCAGCCACCTGTGGAACAGGCAAATAGAGACTCCTGCCCAAGTCTAACCAGAGCCTTCTCCCAGGAGCCCTGTTAACATCTTCCCAAATTTCCCAGCTGAATTATGGCTGAGCAGGGGTGGTGGGAGCCACCACAGGAGGAAACGCTGCCAAGCACTCATCCTTCTCCCCCACCCTCAGGATACATCTGCAGCTCTGTGACACTTGGGCTCACTGAAGAGGCAGGAACATTTCACCATCTGTGAGATATTCAATGGGTCTTCCCATCAGCTGAGAGCTGCAAGAAACCTGTCCTACAGTGCTTTGAATGAAAAATAAATGAATCGAAATGCCACACAGTGTGTTCTGCCCACCAGAACTCCTCTTAGGTTCATAGCCAGGGGAGCAGCACTCAAGGCAATGCTCTCTGGACCCTCTTAAGCCACATGCACTGTGGACATCTCCACATCTCTATCTCTCACAGTGCAATCAGTCTCTAGCAGATGGGTCAGACACCAGAATAGTCACTGGAGCGCAGGTGTTGTACAGAAAATCACCTCACCTCACTGTTTGGACTGATCTTTGACTGGACTCCCTTAACCTGCCTTAAACTGATGCAGAAAACCCCAATAATGGGGATTCTTGAGGTGAGCTCCCATCAGAAAAGCCTTGTGTACCATGAAATGAACTCCAGTCATTTTTTAATGAGCTGCAACATTATGATCAGTGTGCACCATGCTCTGCTGAGCACCCCTCAGACCTTCCCCCAGCTTGCCACTGCTGACTGAGGCCAGAAGGTTTGTTTTTGGGTTTTTTTGAAGCAATGGTTCTGCCAAAGTCAGAAAAGATTTAAGGTCAGCACACTGAGCATGAGAGTCAAGCACATCCACAGTATATGCAAGAAGCTAATAAAAACCGGCTCCTTCAAAGAGGTGAATTCCATAAGCTAAATCCCCTAAAATGCTATTTTCTGTAGTGGCCTGGAACAACAGGAAAGCTGTTAACACCAAAACCTAAAGCTACTCCAACTCATTTTGAGACAAATTTTTGATTAGGAGAGGTAGGAAAGTGGCCACTGCTTTTCCTGTCCGACTGGTAGATTTGTGCTTGCTGATTCTGGGTCAGTGCAGCCAGACTTGATTTCATAGGCAGGGAGAAAACAACTCAGCTTCCCAAAGCCAGCCACCACAGAAATAGCTTTAGTTGCTAAGAATAGCAGAGAAGTGGTGTCAGAAAATAGAAAAGAAGCAGCATCGCACACTGATTTATCAGTGCAACAGCAAAAAATAGCACTCCAAATGTCACTTTGGGAATATTATTAAGAGGTAAGCCTGGCTACTCTGCCTCTTGCTGCAAAACACACTCCTTTTTGTAATTAATACCATCAGTGCAAAGAGCAAACTGCTCACCTGAATGAGGGAGCATGGGAACAGGCCCAGCTGGGACTGTGGCACTGCCTGCTCTGGCAGAACTAACTGCTGCCAGGACTGTGATCCCAGGGAAGCACTAAAGCACCAGGCAAGGAGCCAAAGCATGTCCCCCACCTCCCCAGGGTTAGACAGACCACATCAGTCTATCCATCTTCTCTCAAGCCCTAACTGTGATGGGGCTTAGATGGCTTTTGCACTTCCCTTGCTTTACAGGCATCAAGTGAGAAAGGGAGTTTCACCAATCCTTCTCCACTTCATGTTCCAGCAGGGAAGGATCCCTGCACTTGCCTGTTCCAGGAAAGGGATGCTGTATTCCAGGAGACAGGCTCTGGAAAAGCAGTGCTGCTGCTGAAGAAAAGCTCCTACAATATCATCTTCTGAAAGATGTCTGTTCTCACTCTACTCCTTCTTGCACCAAAAAGTCATCCAAAACTTCTTGTTTTCTACTCAAACTCATGTCAAGAGCACTTATAGCCAATATATTCTCAAAAAAATCCCAGCTCCTCCTCACACGGGAACTTTGATACTTCCTGTGTCTTCTGACCCAAAAACTCAGAAACTCCACACCCAGGATTACATTCTGCACAAAACCACCTCCTGAATGACCTGCAAACTATCCACGAAATCCCACCAGGGTGTTCTGGAAGATCCTGGAAGATCTTTTGGACTGTTTGCTAGGAAGGAACAACCAACCCTGCCCACGATGCCCACGGCTGCCCGGGCTCACCTGCCATGGTGGATTGGCAGGTGCTTGCGGTGGATGCCGTGGCTGCCCTCCACGAAAGCGTTGGGAGGTTTGTGGTACACAGAGGCCAGAGACCCAATGTGGCAGATCAGCTCATCCAGCAGGGTTGGCTCAATCAGATCAGTTTCCTCGGAAATCAGGGGCTTTTCTGAGAGCACCACTTCCTTGGCAGTCACTGGATCCGTGGAAAGAAGGCGCCAGTAGATGTAGCCACGATCCCGCAGGTCTGGGTTGTCAGAATCCTGAGACAAAGCAATGCATCACTCACAGGTCTGAAGTGAACTAATGCCTGTAATCACTTTATTCTTCCAGCAGCGATTCTGCTGGATTAAAAAACCCCAACCACCCAGCAGCCACAGGCACCAATTTCTAAATGATGTTGCAAACTGCTTTTTGTGATGAAGATCTGAAAATTAAACATGAGAACCAAAAGTATCAATCCCTGGCTTCCTGCTCAGCTGGTCAGGGAGCAAAACGCCCATCCCACAATTGCCCCAAACCACAGAGCCATCAACTGCTTTCCAAACTCTCCTGCCACTAAGTGTTAGGAGAAATCCAGGAGAAAAGAACATGAGTGGCAATGACTCTGTTACATACAAAACTGCATAATGCTCCAAGATTCCTGGAAATATATGACTTACCCAAGGGCACTGCTGGACAAAAAGATGCTGCAGAGCTACATTTAACAAGCCATATTCTTTATAGCAAAAGAGATCTTATTTATCCTGCCTTTTAGTTATCTAATGAAGTATGGAGAGATGCTAATGATACACACTTAGGATACTTCATCAGTTCTCCAGCTGTCAATAATACCCTTGTTTTACTGCAGATATTTTGCCTCTGCATGAAGTGCTAATTATTTCTCTCCTCTTTAAAAAGCTGTGCCCAGAGCAGTAAAGTGAGTGGGGATGGTTTGCTGATAATGTTCTAGAGAGAGGGAGGTGCTGTGGTTTTATGTTGTAGTGAACTGCTCATGGAAACAAGAGCTGGGATTTTTAATCCTCGCATCAGCAGAATAACAGGATAAATGTTTCCAAGGCCTTTTTTCCCCCTATAGAAGTCCAGCAAAATATTGTACACCTCACCAGCCTTCCTCTTGGCATTTCTTTTTCTCATCTGTGCTCTCGTTGCTGCTGCTGCTGACCTGTTAGAACCTTCATCTGCTATTTGCCTCAAGACATTCTCAGACCTCCTCTTGGAACAAGCCCGAGCTGAGCTCATTTTGCTTGTAAGGACCTAAATAAATCTCTCTGTTGTCTCCCACATGGTCTCTGCAGAGCTGGCTTTGTCTGATGGGAGAATTGTGGACTCTTTACACCCTTTGCCCTTAACAATCCCTACCAGACTCTGCACTCAGGATCAGGCAGGGTTTCTGCAAGGGCAAACATGAAAGGCCACATTCTCTACTTGCACCTACAGATTGGAGGCTGCCTGTTTCTTCCCACAGCCAAATGAACACTCTGGAAACTTTGGTAAACCTACTGAAACAGCAGGCTCAGATCTCTCCCAATTCTCCCCTCTTCAGGGTCTGCAGGCACAGCTGTGGTGCAGTAACAATGAACCCTGGCCAGCTCAGCTCCCCACTCATGGCTACCCCACAGCAGCCACGGGGATGCAGAGGTCTGTTATAGGTTATGGGCTTGCCAGGGACCTCAATGCCTGCATCTCTTCCACCCCCAGCTGCTCCACTGCTATTTTTACCAGAGCTGGCTGGATGAAGCTGGCTCCTGCTACAATCACACCTGCAGTTTGCTGTGCAGACAAACCCTCAGACACTCAGAGTGCAACAATACCTAAGCTGGGGAAAGAAAACACACGTGTAATTACTCTCCCACTCAAGTGAAAAACACCACCTCTACCTAGAAATCAGACCTCGAAGCATAAGGTTTTCAGTGTTTTACAGCCAGTTATCCTACGTTGACTTGTTATTCATACAAAATACAAAAAGCCAGACTGAATCAACATTTGTGACAAACAGAGGAAAAAAACCAGACGCCTGTTATATTCCTAGGGTGCCATTAAATGTTTTGTGACTCAGCACAGTGGGTTTTAGCACTTAGTACCTTTCTTCTGTTGGCTCAGACAAATGATACAGCATGCCCTTGGCCCACTCCTCTCTGAAGAGCAGCTCAGATCCTGCCTAAGAGCAGGTTTTGAAGCAAGAACAGCAGGTCATGGGTTTGCTGCTGCTGACCAATGCAACTCCCCAAAGGAATGAATAAAAGTTTTAAGTAGGGTAAGTCCACAGGCATGATTTCTTGCAGCAAAGAGGATTAAAAAGGCCAGCTGATGACTGACTCCAGGTTTTCTGCTCAGAAACAATCACAGCCCATTCAGCTGGGAGGCTATTTTTATCACTTGACACAGCAGGTCTGGGGAGGAGCTGCTCTTTTTGGGCACTTTACCCCAGTCATTGCAGCCAGGAAGTGCAGGAAGATCAGCTGAGCTCTTATCCACCTCTGCCACCAGGACATCTCCACTTCTGTCCTCTAAAACTACAGCAGTTGTGTCTGCCAGCTCAAACCCAGCCTTGCCCGCAGTGATCTGAGCTCATAACTCAGCACCTCATGCATAATGAATCCGTGATCTTAACCCACTGCTACAGCCTCCAGCAAAGCTGCCACACTGGTTGACAACAGCCAAATACAAAGGAAAAACCCCAAACTTCAGTTCTTTCTGCTGCTTAAACTTTGCTGTTCAAAGAACCAAGTCTTTGCCAGGCTCTTTCCCTGTGTTACATCCAGATGTTTAACTGCAAGCCACCTTCAAGGAGAAAGAATTCTGGTTTCTTGATAATTCTACACTGTCCCTAACTTTCCATTTAGTGAGAAATGGGGAAGGAATTCAGACAGAGCAAGAGCTCAGAAGGAGAAAGCAGATTGCAGATGGTACCAGGCACAGAGCAGCTTTTAAACAGAGTCTCTCTGGGAGAGAAGGGAACGCCCTTGAACCTGATCTACCGCAAAGCTGACCGGCCTGCTGGATGGGAGGCATCACACAGCAGGGCAGCACAGAGTCTGCAGGGCTCTGGGAACCTTGGCTTACCTGTGTGGCCAGGCTGAGCACCTGCTGCACCAGCTCCTGTGTCTCAGAAGGCTTTTTCAAGAACAGCTTCACTATGGCAGTCAGGAGGGTGAGCTGCACCTAAGAGAGAGGGGCACAGGAGAGATTAAAAATTCACTCGTGCTTTAGCAATGCCTCACAAGTCTCCACATCCTTTACTGATATAAAACACAAGGCTTGAGTTTCCTCACAGCATTACACTGTTCTTTACCAGTGAAACCCAGTATAATGACATTCAGCCTCATGCCTGTTGCAAAAGAGTCCTACAGACAAGTCCCTGAGCAGCACAGTGAGGTTTGTGTTGTTCTGTGATGTATCCCATCACTATTCCTCTAAGTTCTGGATCCCAGCACAGCCATTCCCCCAAGAAATATGCTACATCTGGAACCCACTCCAGTTCTGTCTGATCTCCCTCAGAGAACTACAACTAAAAAAAGTCAATTAAACAGTACAAAAACAATCCAAAAAACCCCCAAACTATACATGTTAAAACAACCATCAAAACACAAAACCCAAACTGAAATAATCTAAACATAATACTAAATAAATTATTAAATAACACAAAAAATTACTAAAACTACTATATCTACTATAAAAACTCAAATTACAACTGAAACTTTTCAAAGACCAGTTAATATTTTCCTTTTAACAAATCCAAAATGAAACCCCAACGCGCCTAACCAGATAACCAAATAAAACCAATACAAAAAATAAATAATCCTTAAACTGAAATACACCATTCATAAAACAATAAATTAATCCAAACTATATAAAACTAAACAAAATGTAAATAAAACCCCTACAAACTTCCTAAATAAACTCAAAAAAACCCCCACAAAAATATACAAATCTAAACCTAAAATCCCCTGTGCAACACTTCCAAGAAGGGAAGTTGTGGAGACAGACAACAAAGAAAACTGCAGATTCCCAAGAGTTTTATTTCAGCCCAATATCAAAGCTTTCATTGACAGATACTGTCTGACCACTGCAGTAACATTTACTGCCCATCCCATAAACACACTGCATGAAACACCAGAAAATACACACAGTGCAATTTTACCTGAGTACTTTCATCGTGGAAGCCTTCCAAGAAACTCTCCAGCAGCTCATCTGCATTGTCAATTCTTTCAGCATATTCGCCCACTATCCAGATCATGGCAGCTCTGGCGTCTGGCTCGTCCAGGGAGTCCAGGTTCTCACACAGAGTGGCAATGATGCTTTCATACCTGGGAAGTACAGGAAGATTACTGGGGTCAGCTGGACTTGTCTTACTCCATTTCTGCCCACATCATTGTGCAGAGAATCCTGAACTGAATTCACATCTGTAGTTGCACTGTTTTAAAAATCTTTCTCTTCTTTCTCATGGAGAATAGAGATAAGTTGCATTCTTGTGCTTTCTGATCTCTTTGTTTTGGTACTGGATGCTCTAGAGTTGTAACCAATCATTATAGGGGGTGGAAAAACTGTCAACCAATAATTATTAGATTATTAACGAATATATAAAGACGTTTTTGTAAATAAAGTTTCTCTTTTCGCCATCTTGTGTGCTGCCTGCCTGACTTCCCTGAGAGCTTCCGCGAATCTCCACGAATATCAGAAAATCAGAGCAACACATGTCTTGTATTTCTATACAACAAGCAGCACTTTCATTCGACTACAGAAGATATTCCCTGGGTTTTTTCCCCCAAGCTGAGCACTGAGACCTCACAGGGTCTTTGCAGTTTAATCCATCAGCAAGACCACCCAGAAGTGGAGTTCAAGGTAAAGCTGCCTCCCTTTGTTTGCTGGTGGGAATGTTTGATCCAACAGCTCAAACCATGAGTCTGAATCAGATCCTGCAGCCTCGCTGGAGTCTTCAGCCTGGGAACCCTGAACTGGATATTACCCTTCCCCAAAGGGTTTACTTTCAATCACACAACACCCCACACTAATTTAGCTTCCCCTATTCCCACACGTGGGTATTGCTGTCACAAGCAGGGAATTTCTGTGACAGCAGAAATTGCCAGGGAGGCCTGCAGATGTCCTATATAATTTTTTAGTTGATCATGAAGTCTCTGCTGAAAAACATTGCTGCTGTTCTGTGTCTCAGGAGACAAAACCTTATTGCAGAAGCAGCACAGGAGAAGCTGAGTTCTGTCCAAGCCAGAGGGAACATGATGGCAAAAGCCAGCAGGGCTTTGTTCAGCACAACCTGACTGGGATCTCAGACCATGGGAGCCATGAACTTTCACAGCCTTGTGTGAGGAGACTTCCAAACTTCATCCATTTCTAGAGATTAGCAAAACCAGAGCAGCTTGATGCTGCCAACTTGGCCAGATTTTCCTCCTGGCACTCTCTGCAAGAGCTTTACTAGCTCTTGATCCAGGCTTCAATATGGAGTGGTGCGGAAGGAAAACCTTTCAATTCAAACTAATAACGAGCCAGGCTGACACCTCATCTAGAGCCAACACCTCAATCCTCCCAAACCAAGAGTGGGATCACTGCTTCCACCTTTGCTTCAGAGCCCTGGTAAGCTGAGTCCTGCTCTACTTGATGAGGGCAGACAAAGGCTTCCAGAAAAATCTTACGCTTCTTGCACGCACTTGTTGGGGTACTTGCGGAAGATGTCTCTGATGACCACGATGGCCTCCTGCACCACGTAGTTGACCTTGGTCTGGATGAGGTCCAGCAGTGTGCTCACACAGCGCTCTGCAGATTGCTGGAGAGGGCAGAAAAACAATTCAAAAAGCTGCACCAACACTCCTGCTCCCACAGCACACACTGAGGAACAAGGCATGAGTAGGAGAAAAGGCCCAGAGGCAGAAAACAAGAGGACAAGGGTTACCACCTCTGGCCAGAAATGAACTACAGACTAACAAAAGGTTGTTTGTTACAGCAGAGACTGCTCCAGCTCCTGCAAGAAGCAAGAGAAGCAACTGTGCCAGTAGATGGTTGGGTCACCACATGAGGGACCTTGAGAACATCACCTACACTGCTATTTGTACCACTCTGTGGCTGATACAGGCAACTGAATGAGCTCTCTGCGGCCTCCCATGCCAGGCAATCAGAGCTGGGAAAGTTTTGATAAGGACTGCTGGAAGGCTTCTGGCAAAGGCAGAAGGCAAGAGAAAACAGTGTTGTCAAAACCGGCAGCAAAAAGCAGCTCCCAGCAGCAAGAGGTTCAGTATTTTTGGGGTGAGGTCAGTAGCAACATGTGAATATAGAGCTAAAAATAGAAATTCGGCTGCTCCTAATGCAGCTCTGGCATTAATTAGCTCACAATTCACTGCAAGGTAACAAGGACTGGACAGTGTCATGCTCCAGGAACCAGAAGGGGCAGATAATTCAGGGAGGTCTGTTCCCAAACAGCAGCGCAAGGCAGGACATCATAGGAGCAACCAACTTCAGCACCAGCGAGTCTCAAATAAGGGCAGTGATTTGGTGATTAGCAGAGCACACATGAAGCCTCATTACACAGCTGGTGATTAATGTGAGAAGCAGACTGCTCCTGACAGTGCTGAGGCAGTCGTCTTTGGAACACTCATAAAGGATTCGGGCTGGAGACAAACACTGTAGGGCACAAACAACAGCAATGTAGGTGGATTTTTCAATTCCACTGATTTAACAGCCCCCTTGACTTACACAGCACTTAAAGGCTGGGCAGGAGGGGGAGGAATGAAATGGCATTTTAGTCACAGGAATCATCTTTTTGAGAACGGGCAAAAATTTCAAGGACAAACCTCAACACTCACAGAGCTGAATTTTGGTCAGAGACTAAAACCTCTTGGCAATTTCCTGCCCTCGTGGGCATCTTACACAGGGCCTGGCAAACAGGCAGACATGGGGAGGAGACAGCACAAACCAGCATTTGCTCTAGCTATGCAAACTGGCAGTAAGTGATAAGACTCCCCTCAAATTCACACCAAACAGAAAAAAAATCCAATGCAATTGGTGTCAGAGTGAAGAGAGGCATCACATAAAAGTGTGTGATTGGTGTAATATTTTTTTATGATACCCCTTCCTCCTTAGCACAGCTTTATGGGTACTGTGCCACTCCAGGGGCAGTGAATGGCAACCTGACAATGTCCTGCTCTGATCCCTTCTGCTCCAGAAAGGATTTGGGGCCTGGGACCTGAAAGACTTTTCCACTTCATGGAGACTGACTGTGGACCTGGCTCCACACACTTTGACTTTGCTCACAAAGTCCTTGCAAGAGAGATGCTTCAGAGCTTGAAATTTCACCTCTTCATCTCAATAACTTTCATCTGCTATTTTAACAAGCAACCTGATGCGGTAAATCTGTCCTGACCCAACTCAACAGAGCCTACAGCACCTGTCACTGCTGGCAATAAGCAGCCCTGTCAGAGCCTACAACTAACAGAGCTTTAAGAGCTGCAAAATTCAAGGAAAAGCAAATTAAAGTTTTCTTTTGTTTTCTTTAGACACTTTGGAGCATGATTTTTTTCCAGGAAAAGCACAACATCCACTCTGAAATATGCAGCAACGATTTTTAGCCCAAGAGTCCCTTGGAAAGGGAGCAGTGGTGGGCGCATGCCCAGAACAGCAGTCCCTCTAACAAAATAGATCTCAGCTCCTCCCATCCCTTGTAAACACACAGCTTTTTGAAGGTGGACATCCTCAGGGACAACAGAACTCTGCAAACTGATGAAAGAGTGCCCCAACTCGAACAGATTTCAAATTGGAGTGAGGAAGGACAACCAACCAAAGTCAAAATTGCTTTGTTTTTCTGCAGAAACCAAATGAAAGCCCCCAAGATTACTGAAGTAGCACATATCACACTCAGCCATAAGCCTCAATGATTTCTAAGAACCAGGCTGCTGGCAGAGTCTCTTGGAAACGAGACAAATATCCCTGTAAGATGGCTCCTTCTGCTCCTCCTTTGCTCCAGAGGAATCTCAATTCTTACTGCATCCACTTCATTTCCTTTTCCCACAGGAGTGGGGCTTGTTTTCCTTACAATCAAAGCACGGTATGATGATTTTTTGCAGTGTTGTCACTGGAGCAAACCAATTCACGAACCAGACAAGCGCAGCTACACCAGAGTTTGCTGCAGATAAAGCCAAGCTAACTCTGAGCTCAGCTATCAACAACCCAGGCAGAATGATGATGTTCTGACAGCCCCAAAAACAATATGACTACTCAAGCCTGGGTAAAATCTTGCTACTCAACACAGGTATTGGTTCTATACCCAAAATGAGCACTATGAGCAAAGGTAACACTGCCTTTGCTTTGTGGTGAACCTCGCAGCAGATAAATTTATTTCCTGCCTTCCTCTCCTCAGAATGGTAATTAGACAAAAGGGAGGATCCCTGAAGGCAGAGCTGAGGTGCCCTGTGAATCCTCATTCATCAACAGCTCCCACTGGCTGTGTCCTGTGTCAAAAAGCAGATTTCTGAGCCTTGGGAACATGGACACTGATGGCTGTGAGGATGCTCTTCCATTAGTCATAACTCAGTGTAAACAGCCTCTAGTAAACACAGATGCACTGGGGACAGGGATTAACCTAGGGATGAGGACACTCTAATGAGTTGTTCTATATTTGCCCTCTTTAAATCTGGCTCTTGTCAGAGCAGGAAACAGACCTCACCCTCAGCAGCAGCACCTTCAAGGGAACAGTGCTAAAAATCAAGGTTAAAACTATCTATGGAGAGGCATAATTACAGTTAGAGGGTCACTGGGGCATTATTATTGGTCCTTTACTTATCAAATATGATTGCTGTGGTATCAGGGATGGGGAAGAACGCAGGGGATGAGGGCAGGAAAGGGTAAAAACTTCTAAAAACACCTTGATGCTGCAGGAATACACCACCCTCCATGTGGAACTAGGACAGACACATGGCCAAATCCTAGCGAGAAAGTCCCTGCTGGGAACTAAAACAAACTGCCACCCCCCCCAGCACAGCACTGCTACCAAAAGGGCTCCTTTTCAACTTCTCTGCAGCCCTTTTCCATGCTCGGGGAGCCACTGCTGTGGCTCCATCCACACAGGCTCTGCCTGACTGCAGCATGGAAGGAGTGCTCCAGTGTTTTGAACTGCAGACATGAAACAGAAGCAGCAGCCCCTGCTCCATGCTTCAAAGCAAGCCCCTGGCAGTGACAAACCTTTGAGAGATGAAGGAAGGAAGAGAAAGCTGCACAAAAGGGCAGCTGATTCTCTCCAGAGGACAGGAGTTGGTGTCCTCTGTGCACAGACTTGCAGGAGTTTAGCTGAAACTAGAGAATCCTGCGCACTGACACCACACTAAGCCAGGCATGATTAGGTTATTATTTAAATCTGCTGTCAGGCAATGCTCATGGGAACACACTTTAGCAAAAGCTAAATGAGCTCAGCTGAAATTAGACCACTTTACGTGACATTTTGCACTCAGTCATCAGTTTACTGAAAAGTACCAACACCACAGCATAAATCTTCCCTCTCTTCACAGGATTTCTGAGCTCCTGACAGGCATTTTCAGATTCGCTTAAAGGGAAATTAACAGAGACATCACTAAAAACACAATATTCTATTATGAGCACTTAGGTGGATGTTCAACTGGCAGAGGACATTTCAGACTTGTTTTGGATAACTGCAGAGGTTCCTGGGAACTTGTCTGCATAAGCACTGAGGCAAAAGAGAGCACACTCCAAATGAAGCCACAAGTTACACGGATCTACGTAAGTAGAGTGACTCTCTTCGTATAAATTGCATTTAAGTGCCCCCAATCTCTGCAATTCTCTGCCTGTGTGCTCTGTTCTGCTGAAATGGAGGGGAGGGATGACACTGAATGCTTCATAATACTGTGTTTCTCTGTACAATCTCTTCTTCTTCCCCCTTCAAAAGGTCAGGCCACAGCTATTAAATGAGTTGGATGGATAAGTGGTCATTGTTCCAGCAAAGCCAGTGCAGTAAAATATTCCATCAAGGATGAATTATCTGCCTTGCTCTGCCTGCGAGATGAGAGCAGCACTCCACCCTCCTGTGATGTCCTCACAGCTCACACCCTGCGCAGTGGTGCTCTGCCCACAACCTCCATGTCTCCAGGACACCTGATGGCCAACACTGGAGTTCCAGCAACACGGAAATGAGGTGGCAGAGCCCAGGAGTGGTTCTGCAGGCAGAGAACCCCAGAGAAGCTGCAGGATCAGATACTTGCCTCCACCTTGATGGCACAGCGGCCAATGGCTCGCACAGCCTTGCGCACGAAGTCGACGTCCACCTCGGTGGCATATTCCTTGAGCTCTGCCAGGACCTGTGGGGACACAGCACCAGTGTCAGCCCCTGGGGACACTCAGAGAACAGCCCAACCTCCCAGCTGATGCTGCCTGGACACCACAACATGAGCAGAATGTTCTACCATACACATCCAGCCAAACTCTGCCATCACCCTCATCCTCCAAAACCCACTGGTGTGGGTTACCCTTGGTGTGGAATCCAAACTGGTGTGGGTTACTCTTGCTATGGAATCCAAACTGGTGTGGGTTACCCTTGGTGTGTAATCCAAACTGGTGTGGGTTACCCTTGGTATGGAATCCAAACTGGTGTGGGTTACTCTTGGTGTGTAATCCAAACTGGTGTGGGTTACTCTAGGTGTGTAATCCAAACTGGTGTGGGTTACTCTAGGTGTGTAATCCAAACTGGTGTGGGTTACTCTAGGTGTGTAATCCAAACTGGTGTGGGTTACTCTTGGTGTGTAATCCAAACTGGTGTGGGTTACTCTTGGTGTGTAGTCCAAACTGGTGTGGGTTACTCTTGGTATGGAATCCAAACTGGTGTGGGTTACCCTTGGTGTGTAATCCAAACTGGTGTGGGTTACTCTTGGTGTGTAGTCCAAACTGGTGTGGGTTACTCTTGGTATGGAATCCAAACTGGTGTGGGTTACTCTTGGTATGGAATCCAAACTGGTGTGGGTTACTCTTGGTATGGAATCCAAACTGGTGTGGTTACTCTCAGTGTGTAACCCAAACTGCTGTGGGTTACTCTTGGTGTGGTTACCCTTGGTGTAGGCTGGGCAAAGTCAAAAGGTAGCTTGGTCTTGATTATTTTCAAATTGCCCTGAACAGGAGCCGGGAGAAAAAAAAACCCACACTCGCCAAACTTAAAGGTTTCTGCTCCTTCCTACACTGAAAATACATTCGCTGCATGCAAAGCTCTCGGCAACAACCATTTTTGATCTCGCTTTTTCTGTGCTGAGATGAACCTTTGGATCCCTAGTGAATCCAAATGGAAGATGCAGAGATCTGAGGACACCCTGGAACATCTATATACAGATTAATAACAGAGTGAAGATACTTCCCCTCATAAAACTAAGATTTATCATTTTGCCTCAATGTTTTTCCTAATGGAAACCGATGAAGGGCTAAACCCAGGACCCGCTGGGATCTTCCAGACCTTTAACTAAAAAGCTTTGTCTTAAATCACTTAGCTTACAAAAAAATTATTTTAAGAAAAGACTATATGTAATTTATATTCCCTCAAAAGCCCAATTTATTTCAGTTTCTTATGCCAAACATGACATCAGGGATTTAATTGTGATGTCACAAATAGATGGTGAGGGAGAGAGGAGCAGCACAAAGCCAGACAGCTCTTTGAAAAATCTCTCATCAAAGCACATTGCTCAGAAGAATGACAAGATAAAGAGGCCATGAAGGGCCAGACTGCAGACAGATAAATCTGCAAGGAGGAGACAGGACATCTGTGTTTTGAAGCTTTATTATTTCCTTGGATGATCAACGCTGCACAGCGCTTGGAGGACCAGGCTTCAGCCCCTGATGCTTCCCAAATGCTGGGCTGGAACCATCCTGGTCCAGAATGGAGATGGAGAATCTCCACAGGAGGATGTGGGTGTGGGAGCTGCCCTCAGGTCTCATTCCAGGACATATTCCTGCTAAAGCTTGTGTTGTTTTATGAATGTCTGCTCAGAACCAGGAGCAGATTCATTCATTAGTCTGCAGATCTCAGACTGCCCTCCAGACACCACTGCCTTTCATGCAAACAGCCCATATTATTGGAACATTATAAATTCAAATTGCTGTGGAGCCTACCAAGAGTAAAGAGTAAATTCTGAATATATTCTCATAGAAACTGATTTTTAAAATATTTTCCATGCCCCCAGCACAAAAAGGGCATGAATTACCTTGCTCAGCTCCAAAAAACATCAGGAGAGAGCTGAAGAGAGCTGCTCCAAGATGTCACATTAAATGAAATTGCTCTGTGACAATTAGGATAGGACAATAATAGCACTAACCAGAGGCATTAATCATTCTGCATTAGTGTGAGGCCTCATGGCCAGGGATGCACCTGAGAACACCTCCTCCAAGGAAGGAATCTGCATTAAACCAACATCAAATACAAGGAGAATCTACACTGTAAAGCAAATCTCAATTCAGTTGAGCTTCAGCTTTGTGCTATTTCCACTCTGCAAGCAAGTAAAGCAAAAGCAAGATTTTTTTAGCTCTCAAGAGTGCCTGTGCAAGCGTTTAACAATTTTACTAACTTGAAATTCACACTTCAATAATGTTTGGCCTTTCTGAATGCCTCCCTTCCAGGCACACCCCTCTCACTTGAAACAAGCCTCTCATTCCAACCTCAGCACTGGCAGTGACTCATTTGACAGGAGCCTTGAGTTCTCCTCCTGGAATTGTCATCTGTGAAACAAGATCCACCTCACGGTCACGATGCAAGCCATGCCTGGCTATTAACATTTAAATTACGGGGGAAACTCCAACACCTCCCATTAAATAACTGCACAGAGCACTGCACAGGGATGCCTAAAAGGCAGGATAACTCCAGGAGTAGCTGCAAACAACTCACACGAGGACCAGGAGAGGGTTTTCCCCTCCCAGAGCACGGCAGGAGTGCCTCAGCTGACCTGGGCAATGTTGGCTTGGGAAGCCAGGCGGATCATGATGTCCAGTTTCTCCAGTTTGACGTAGATGGGGTCGTTGTACTTCACGAAGAACACTTTGATCTCCTGCTTCAGGATTTCAGGCCTGCAGGGAACATAACGTTGTGTCACTCAAGAGTGGTAATAAACTCAAACTGTTGTTAAAAAGGTGTGTTTTCTTTAGTAATCCACCGAAATATTCACTGAGAAACAGAATGGTGGCATTTTGCTCTGGTTGAGCAGGAAGGTCGTGGACTCCCCATCCCTGGAAGTGTTCAAGACCAGGCTGGACAGGGCTCTGAGGCACCTGGAAGGTGAAACCTGCAGGGAAGGTTGGAACTGGATGATCTCTAAGGTCCCTTTCAACCCAAACTGTTCCATGACTCTGATTTCATGCCCAGGACATGCAAACGTCAATGTGGACAAAGGAGTCAGGATAAAAAGATTGTTTAGATACAAAAATGCAGAATTCAAGTCTCTCTATGGCCACATCTCTGCTTCTCCTACTTGAACTGCTGAACCAACCACTACAGAACAACACTTTCAGTGAAAGAATAACATCCTTATCTCAATGCAAAACCTACAAATTCATTTCCACTTTCACTTGCAAGATGCAAGTGCACAGAAACTCTGCCCTGAATATAATCACAAAATGTTATCCAAGCTATCTCACCTTTCCAGCAAGGAACAGCAGCAATAAAACACAAACGTGGGAGCAAACTGGTGGGAAAAAACCCAACCCACTGTACACCAGAATGTCACCAGCTTGGTTCTGTGCTGGACAGAATAACACAGCACACTGAGATCCTGCAGGTCACTATGAACTGCTCCTGTTTGCCATTTTGATTTATAGAGGGTAATTCTGAGTGCTCATAAAAAGATAGTGAAGAGAGGCAGGTAAAGAAATACTGCATGAAACTGGGATCACAAGTAGGCTGTAAAGGAAAGCAATTCAGGCTACCAGAGTCATGAAGCTGTTTAATCTGTCTCTCAAGGGATCTGAGCCTGGATTAAAAGAAGTTCTGTGGATGTGGCCATATCTGGAGGTGTGAGATAACCAGATGGCCTTTGACAACGCAGGAATAACACCCCCTGAGCCTTTACCTTTTCTGCACAATCAGGTTGATGTTCCTCAGGGCAACATACTGAACTTCAGGCTCTCCAGACAGCAGGGTCACCAGTGGAGGGGCAAGTTTCTTCAGCAGCATGTTGTAATAGTCAGAGTCCTTGGGCAGGAGCTCCAGGAACTTCATCAGGACCTTCACTGCTGACAGCACCACGGCCGAGTTGGCGTGAGACAGCCGAGGGGTCACCCGCTCACAGATGCTGGGGACAGAGGCACAAGAAAGGGTTCAAATGGATTTCAGAAAGCCAAACAGCTCAGATTTAAATTTAGGAGATTGCACATGGCTGAAGACAGCTTCTCAGATGCTACTTTGATTTGGTTTTGCTCACAATGAATGGGCAAAGTCCTGTTTTTCTCAATGCAGCAGGAAGCAAACACAGACTCCTCTCACAGCTACAAGTTTCTCTCCTGCCACAGTCAGCTCAGGAACGATTCCACGCTTCCTGCCTTTTCCTGGTGGTATTCTCTATTTGTGTGATCTTGTCTGTCACTTACAAACATAACTTTAACAAAAACAGCTACCGGAAAAACACTTTAGTCTCCATATAATCATTCAGAGGTGATACACGCTTCTGGCTAGCTTGGGGGGTTGCTGTCATTTCAACAAAAAAAGATTCCTGTTTCTCTGAATACACAAGAGTGACCTAAATATCCTCCCAAATCTCAGCCTCGCCGCTTTCCATAATGGATCCTGTAATCAAACAGCATCCTAAACAGCCCATCCCAAAAAGAAAGGAAGTTTGGGTTCATATGGTCTTTCTTACTGCATCTGTCAAGTTTCTTCCCACTCCCTCCTGCATATTGCTAACCCAGAACAATCTTATTCCCATCTGCGCCTCCTGAAGTTTCTTTCCCTGAAAGATCTGCTTTCAGCCATGCTGGGAGGGAAGCAGCACAGCTCAGTGAAGAGCACAGAAATCCAAGTCAGAGTGGGGGCAGTTCCAGCTGCCTGTGCCCAAGGTCACCTGCACGTCCAAGCTGCTTCACCTCCCTGTGCCTCAGTTTCCCCATGCCCGGGGGTGTGACACTAGCCTTTCCCAGGCAGGCTCCAGGAGATAAACTCCACACAAAGCAGCCAGAGCAGCTCCTGCCCATGCAATTTGCTGCACACTCTTCAGAGGAACTGCAGCTGAGGAACTGGGACACGTTCACAGCTGTTCAGAGCAGTGGTCCCTCTGCCAGAGCTGGGATAACAGCAGCCTCACACCCCAGAGATCTCTGCAGGTTTCTAGCACTCATTAAGAGCTGTTTCTGGCACAGAGACAGAACACAAGGGGGAAGGTGGTGGGAAAAAAAATCAGCAAGACTACTGGCAGGCTTCTTTGAAACAGTGCACTCTCAAAAAAAGAGTCAATGAAGAAATCCATTAAATTCAATATGGCCTGTCCTGGATTTTGGAGGTGGGCTCGTGACCCTCCCTCCCCACATCAGCTACATTAAATACTTTTCTCCTTTTCTTGCTGATTCCTTGTTTTCTTAGGAACACAATCCGACTCTGTGATTCTGGAGACAGATGAGGAAGAGGCTTGAAGTGTGCAAACTAACACCCCATTACCCAAACCCTAAACTCTTTCTGTTTAGGTTTAGTGATTGCAGCTAAAGGTAAAAGCACAAGGACGAATTTAGAGCAACAAGAAAAATAATTTCTTACCTTTCTTTTCACTTCTATCATATCACAGACTAGTTTTCAGTTGGAAAAAAGTATTCCAGTCTCAGACCTCTAGTACTGTGGAAACCCACAAACTTATAAAGGCTTCCTGCCTCTCAAAGCAGCAAAATCAGATATGGAAGTTCTGCTTTTTTTTCTGCAGAAAATCCTCCAAACAGTGCTTCCACTGTTACAGGTTTGGTCTTGGGCTGATCCCTTCTTAGTAGTGCCAGTTCCCACAAGAACCAGCCTTTTAAACAGAAAAGAAAGTTTAGAAAAGATAAAGAGAGAAAATAGTTTCGCAGGGGGAAGGGGCAAGTTTCCAGCATCAACCCAAAGCACCAAAAGTAGCTTTGCTTTTAAATTTAGTTTATCAAGTCTTATTTGTGCTGCCACAGTGCCCTGTTATCCCAAGCCCTTTCAGAGCTTTAACATCCCCAGCAGCCCCAAAATGCCACCAAAAAGCCACCACACCTCTGAGCTTCCCGGTCATCCTTGGGGTTGTAGTTGGACAGACAGTCCAGGATGAAGATCTGCCCCCACTCTGTGCACTCATTCAGAGCTGTCAGCAGCTTGTTGATGTTCTGGGGGTTCAGGTCCAGCAGGTTGCTGTTGGGATGGGACTCACTGATCTCCGACAGGGCAGCCACGGCGTTTGCCACCACCTGGGACAGGAGACAGGAGGAGTTCAGAGCATGAGGGGCTGGGCAGGGATCGACTGGGGTTGGGTACACGTGGGAAGCAGAGATCTATCAGCTGCCACAGCAGTTATCTGAGCCTTTTGGGATGCAGTGCAACCCCATACCAACCTGGAGAGCCCAAAGCTTCACTGTGAGAAATGGGGACCCAGGACATTGCAAGAGACTTTGCTTGGCAAGGAGCTGGAGATGGCACCCACAGGGAATAACACCACCTCTAGACCCTCCCCCAGCTCCAGGAGATGCTCAGCTCTACACTCCAAACCTCCAACTGCCCTATTTATTCAGGAATGTGCTGCTCTTGCCCCGTTTCCCCTTGGCAGCCCCATAAGAGTGATCCCAAAATGAGCTGGCAGGTGCGTGGCAGCCTCCAGCCCTGCAGCAGCACTGGCAGGTCACACTGTTTGAGAGCAAACAAACAATTTCCCCTAAAATGGACAACTCCTCTTAAATTTTTAATAACACATATTTCAATTTCCAACAGTCTCCATAACATCCTTTTGCTTTATGGAGCAAGCACTCCAGCAGGACTCATCCCTGAAAATATTCTTGCTGCATTTAGGACTATATAAGGTCTTCTCTTTTCTAAGCACAGATGAAAGGAAGTGCAGAGAGGAGGTCCAGGGTCCAGCTTGGCAAGAACAAGAAGTGGGAGTGCAGCACAAATTTCTAATTTTTAGTTCCACACTCAAATTCAACAGTTATTCCAACAGACTCCATGGGAAGATTTTTTAAAATAGAAGAGTTGCAGGATATAGAGACAAAAATAGAAAATTTGCCGATAAGACTAAAATCGTATTTGTTTAATTAACAGGAAAAGGGATTTAAAGCTCAGTTTGACACACAAAACCGAAATCCCCAATGAAAAGGCATTTTCAGGACATTTTACAATGTACATTATGTCCAGCCCAACTCCCAGTAAATACCTGCTCAAATGAAGATTTATAGTGTTATTTTCTATGAGATTAAGGCAAAGAAACATCTTATCTAAAATCATCTGATTGTTTGGATGACTAAAGATGCTTTTGATGCAGCACAATGAAAACAAGAACAGCACGACCAGAACTTTCCTGCGTTGTTCCCATCCCTGCTTGTCATTAAACCAATATATTCCAAAGTCATTGCACAGGCACAGTAATGTTGATTGTTTTGCATTTCACACCTAGAGGTCAGAGATAGGATTTTGATCCAAGATTTTATGAATTTCATTAGTTGAATGAGCCTTCTGTCACCAAAATCATTAGCAATCAGTGCTGCTGTCTTCTTGTACTGTTTTAATGAGGAACTTATTAAGATAGGCTGCTTATTCTCCTCATTATTTAATTTGCCTAATTCCTGAATGGTTAATGTGACACAGCATAAAAATGACATAAAAGACTTCTAATATCATTATATTTTGGAAGTTTACAAGTGAAGACAAATCATAAAAGCAATTGAAAAGATCAAAATCCTTATGAAAAAGCACTTAGAAAATGAAACTACTTTGGAAAAAGATTTTGAATTAACAAAAAAGTTTACAGAGCCAAAGCACCAGAGAAAGGGACCTGTCAGTTGTAGTAAGGGACAGGGCTGAGCTCTGGCAAATGAACTCATTGCAAGGCACTACATTTGTTGCAGTAATTGATAAATCAGTAATTAATACAGAATTATAGAATAGAATTGAGACTGGAGAAGACTGTCAGGATCACTGAGTCCAACCATTAACCCAGCACCGTCAAGCCCACCACTAAACCATGTCCCCAAGTGCCACATTTAGATGTTTTTGGACACTTCCACAACACCTAAACCCTGGGGCAAGTACGAGTCAAAGGAGCTGTGGTTATGTTTCTTTCCTTGCAGGATCCATGGAGCCTATCCCTGCATTTTCCACAAAGACAAAGGATGCACAGAAACGCTGTTCCCAAGGGTGGAGAACAGCAGCTCCAACCCAGAGACCCAACAGTGAATGAGGTTTTGCTCTTAGGATGTTCTGGGTCCTTTTGTAGGGTATGAACATGTCAGCAAAAATGCAAGTGTCCAAATCAGAGCTGAGGATGGGACACCACATGGCAATCCACCCATAATTCCATTAAAGGCACCCATGAGGAGTAGCAGAAGGCAAGATGGACTTAGGAACATGGGCTGTGGTCTCCTTGGGTGTTAGCAAAAGGACTGCGAGGGGCTGTGAAACATTTGGTGGCAGCTCAGCCCTGCCAGAGGAGCTGGGATCACCAATCTTCAGTCCACAATTAAATCTGGTCCTCACCTCCCACCTCAGCACCACAGTGCTGCTGTCAGCTCGGTGACAAGGAGATAAATGAAGCAAAAAAGGGGATAAGGGAAGGGATGGGGGATAGATTCAAACTTCAAGCAAGGTTTATTAATAAAAGGACTTGCTGGCTATTTGCACTGAACATATTGATGTGTTACGGCATTACGGTATGCCAACAAAAACAATTAGCATCTTCAGGGCTTTTCACACAGCCACAGCACAGCTGAAAGGCAAACAGCTCGCAGGCAGCAGTCCAACACAAACACTGGTTGGAGCACACACGCTCACCTCTTCCCTGGCACTGCCACTGGCTCGGTTAGGAATGGGAACACAGAGCAGCACAAGCCAGCACTGCACAATTCCATCCCACAAATCCTGCTCTGCCAACAGCTCCCACCAAGTGAGAGGTTGGGTCTCATTGCCCGCTAAGAGTTATCACTCAGGTATGGAAAAAAGTCCAAAAAGAACCATTCAACACCAATTTCAGTACTACATCACCTGCTAATCCAGTGTGTACTTTGGCAGTCATGGAAGTGGCTCTGGAAATATTTAGAAAGATGGTTTTTGGCCACAGAAAATCTACAACATCAAAGCTGAAGCTTAAGTCATCAGCTCAGTTGACACTTCTTCCTTAACACAGCAACACAACATCATGAAGTCCAACTGCATCAAACAGCAAGAACAAAGGGATAAGTTACACAACAGATTGATTATGTTCTGTTGAAAATGAATAGCAATGATGATGGAATTGCTGGGGGACATATAAAAGTAAGCTAAAGCTTTACAAGTGATGTAGGACAAAGTTTTCCATGGAACTGGACAAGTTTCATAGCTGATGGACAAAAAAGCCCAAAGTTTCTTTAGCAAACAAAGTATTCTCTGCTTTTCAAAACATGCACCAAGTTTATTTGGATGAGAAACAAAGCAGGAGTTGTATAATTTATCCCACAGGTTGGAAGAAGCAGACTCAAAGGACACTAACCAACAGCTGGTGTAGTCTTGAGTAATGAAGTCAGAAGTAATGAAGAAACTGAGGTCAACCCAGTAGCCACAGATATGTGAGCTCAAACAACTAATGAACAGGAAAAGCTTTTAAAGCTTAAAATTCTAAGGTAACTTCACTGCAAAATGCCTCATTTGACTCACAATTAAGAATACCAACTTTAAGTTAAGAGCTACCAAATGAGGATCTGCCTAAAAATCGCCTGGAAAATAAAAATGCAGAGCAGATTGAAGAATTAATAATAATTAATAACAATAACAGGTCCCTGGCTTGCTGATGTAAATCAGTTCACCCTGGGTACATTATGACATTATTCAAAGGCAGCCACAGCAACATCCCTCTGGAGCACAGATGAGCCGAATGACAATAAACCTGCTTTTGGCTGGAATTTCCCAATAAATTTAGGCTCTTGGAGAAGCATCATTGGGATGAAGATAACTAAAATCTCCCAGGCTCTTATTAAAAAAATAAAAAAACCCACCCCAAAACTCTACATTTCGAGCTACATTACAGCTTTAACAAGAACCCAACATTTTTAAATCCACCTCCAGACAAACTCCCTCTACAGCCAGAGAGACCAGACCCGACCTCGCGGGAAGCTGCAGAGGTAGGAGAGCTGATTTCCAAGTGATTCCTTCTGGCAGCTCAAGCCTTTAGCTCAGAGCAAATGGTAGAAAACACAGCACTAAGGAGGGAAGGGGGTGGGTGAAAACCTGCGTGTCTGCCTGGCAGCCCACACGGAAAAGCTTTGCAGGGGCTGGGGGGGACAGGAGGGAAGCTCGGCACATCCAGAACGCCAAGCAGTCGAAGCAATCTGATTATTTTCCTAGCATCCCAGGCTAATTGGAAATTAAACCAAGTGTGTAATGGAGTTAATGAAATACAATGTTTTCTGCTTAAAACAGGAACCTCTGGCTCGCCACGCTGTTAAAATGAAGCGAAAATGAAGAAAAGGAGGAAAAATGAAGAGGCTGGGAGAAGATTCCGAGGGAAGGCAGTGCTCCCTCCACAGGTGGAGGCTTCTTCCTTCAAGGGAGCCAGGCACCACACGATGTTTCTGAGAATGGAGAGGTGCTGAATTCCTAAGAGCACTCTGGGCTTGCAGGGTACATCTGTGTCGCTAAGCACAGCCTCCCAGATGGGATATTCAGAGCATCCACGGGTGGCTATTTCACAGGGACACCCATTTTAATGACCACACTCTGTGCCCAGAAGGTTCCTAACAGATGCTCTTCAGAGAACATGACTCCTCCTTACAGTGTAACTTTGAACTCCAAGCCCTCCTTACTTTGCTACCCTAGAAACAGCCCAGGAGCAATTAAAATTTCTTACTTTATGGAAGAAATTCTTCCCTGTGAGGGTGATGAGGCACAGGCTGCCCAGAGAAGTTGTGGCTGCCCCATCCCTGGAAGTGTTGAATGGGGCTTGGTGCAGCCTGGGACAGTGGAAGGTGTCCCTGCCCATGGCATGGTGTGGAACTGGACGAGTTTTAAGGTCCCTTCCAACCCAAACCATTCTCTGATTCAATGATTCTATAAAATGGCTCAACCATGCAAGACAGAGAGCTCTTATGAGCCTCTCACGCTGTCAATGCTTGTTTGTATGTATAGATATAAATTAAAGCTCTGGGAGACTCACACATTGCCAGCTCCTGATCACATCCCAAAAACTGCCTGGGTGGGGAAGACCTCCTGGCTCACTTTTTGCAAGTGGGCTGAATTTTTATGGAGGTGGCAATGGAAGGGAAGTGTTATACTTCCCACGGTGTGCTCGCCCTAACTGCTTTCTGCACTTCCCTGCAGAGAAATGGCACTTTGTGGCAGACTAGAACATCACTCCTGCTCTCATATCCTTGCAAAAATCAGGATGTGTGAGCTGTAAGGCAGGAAAACATGCTTCCCCCAACTGTTGAAACTCTTGTGGTAGGTGGGCAAGAAGCTGCTCAGGGATGGCTCCATCTCAAGGTGCTTCTCCTTGGCACAGCTGAGCCCCCTAGGCAGGAAATTAAACTCCACAGGAAGACACAGAGGGTCTGCAATTCCTTATTCTCCTTCCAGAAATCACTGTGGTCTGATCCCAGCACCTACCACACAAATCAGAAAGGTTTCGCTTCATTTTTCACAATTTTCCTCACAGAGGTTCTCGCTGGCACCATCCAGTGGCAAATGGGTCTCTGCTTGGAGAAAGAAGCACCAGCTAAACACCAAATTCCTTACAGAGCCCTAAAAATGGGGGTACAGAGTTACAAAACCACAAGCACGGCATTATCTGACAAATGGTGCTTATCCATAGCTAGAAGTGTCTGTTTCAATGGAAAATAACATGTAGACACATGTCAACAAAATTCCCAGCACGCTGACTGATGTTAGATATCCTGGAATGATCTGTTCAGCAAGACTAATGCTTTGGAAATTAGGCACATACTGGTGGCTGTAATTGGAAGGAGACAGGTCTCTGATGGATGAATTTGTCAATTAAGCTTTATAAATGAGGGATGTGGGAAGACAAACTCTGGAGCCATGGAAATTCACAAATTATCAAACTCATGGCTTCTCTGCCAGTACTGAAAACACAGGGAAAAAGCACAGCTTTGATGGAAGATGCTCAGGACCTGCATCCCTCACACCCAAACCAACCAAACAAAAACCTAAATCCCACACACAGGCTTGAAATTCCCTCAGATCTGTTTAGGATGACAACCTGGAGAAGAAATTACCCACTCAGTAAGTCAGATTCCAGCCTTCCTCTGGAGAAAATGTCGCAAGAGCTCATTCTGAAGCCAAAACTGAGTTTCACCAGCAGAATAAGGGGGGTCAGAGTGGGAAACCAGCAGCTGTGCCACCAATCACAGGTGGCAGCTCTCTCTTTTTCCCAATTTTAAGGCTTTGCTGCTGCCTGCTGCAGCACACACAGCTGGTTCTGCACTCCCTGGCAATCTCCCACATTTCCTCTCTCAAGCATCCCACCACACATTAGTGCAGTTTAGACAGCTCCACAGCTTCTCCCTACCTCTTTTCCAGCTTGTTGCTGCTTTTGGCTGCAGAGTTCTACCAAAAGTGTTGCTTTTCCTCCTGGGCAGCCTCATGTAAACAGCAGAAACATTCATTAGAGAGCTCCAAAGTGACACCACCACTCTTCAACAGCCCCAAGCAACATTCCCATTCACTGCAACATATCCATCACGGCGTAAAAGAAATTCCGCCCACAAATGCCATCAAGTGTCTCCCAGAAGGAAATATTATCTCCACTTGCAGCACAAACATTATAAAAAAACCCCAAACCACACACAGGACCAAATCAAACATGGCTGGAGGACTTCAAGATCCAGCCTGTATCTGCAACACCTCAAAAAGAAGAGGAATATTTTATGTCCAGAGGGACAGAGGTCATCCTGGAGCAGCCCCAGGCTGACGAGCTGCTGCAGAGCCCACAGCTCCCAGCAATATTCAGCTCCATCCTGGGAAGTGAATTTTCAAGTCCTTACAATCAACCTTCATGAGCAGGAATCATGAATTCATGCAGCAGTGACAGCTCACTCCTCCCACTAGAAAAAACACCAGCTGCAGAGGGAGAACACACAGCTGGGAGAGGCCCCACGAGGAGCAAGTGATCTGCTGAGCCCAGGGAGAAGGTGGTGCACCACTCCCTGATGCACCAGACAATTCCCACATCCCTGACTGCCTCCCACAAAGCCCTTTTGGGACTCAGGGGATCACCATTTTCTCAGCAAGGGGCTCTTTTCTCAGCTTTATTACATAGAGAGGGATAAAATTCCTGCAGAGGACAGGCCCAGGAGACAAAAGCTCCTTCTGTTTCTAAACAGGCTCATTCCTCAGGACTTCATCTCGAGGACATTCTGCTTGCCAGCTAGTCGGAAAACTAAAAGGAAGATCATCTTCCTCCACAGGGTCATCCAGGAAGACAGAACACACACTGAAATTCTGGCAGAGGAGGAACCCACATCCCCTGCAGGCACAGCAGGAGAGACAGGAGAAGACTGGGATTTCTCTCTACAGGTTTTTAGTCTCATCTGTGAGCTGTGGAAGCTCAATAGTGCTGCAGGGAATTCGGATTAGATCAAGGTGGGCCTCACCACCTCTGGTTGTCAGATCTCAGATTCCCTTCTTAGTGTGGTTAATGCTAAAGGCAAAAAAACTCCCAAGTACAAGAGTTTAATTATACTCCACATACTTGGTGTATTTACTGATGAGCTGATGTGATCTTAGGTTACTCTGTGCTGAGTCACAACAGTGTTTCTCTCAATAGATTGGGATGTAGAGGGTGTAAAACATGGCATGTTATTGGACATAAGTCTGGACAGCACACAAAAACGGAGGCAGAGCAGCCACACCTGAAAAAGCTTAAATTCAGCATGAGGAAGAAGAAATGCTACAGGAAGGAATTAAAAACTGAACAGAACCTAGAAAATAACAGGGAGAAGGTGACATCAGTAAACTTAAGCCATGTGGTAACAAATGGATTGGCAAGCAATCTATTCCATGGGTTAAAAGTTACCTTAGAAGGTCAAGGATTGAAAATATTTGGAGAGAAAGGTTGTTGCATTCAAATATTAAAAGACCAGTAAGGCTTTAGATGGATTTCCTCTCATGTTTTTCTGCTAATATTTACATTCCTGAAGAAAACCA
The DNA here is from genome assembly GCA_036630365.1 of Acanthiza pusilla. Classification (NCBI taxonomy): domain Eukaryota; kingdom Metazoa; phylum Chordata; class Aves; order Passeriformes; family Acanthizidae; genus Acanthiza; species Acanthiza pusilla. The sequence goes on from JAXCHO010000048.1 coordinate 5,680,719, forward strand.
AGTGCAGGGATAAAAACCAGGAGGGAAGTAGTTACAAAATAGAGTCTGAAGATAGTCAGCTTTCGTTCTGCTTTAAGCTGCTGCCATCTCGTGGTCTGTTCTCCTTCTCCTGAGCTCAGCACTTCCAATGCTCCAAGGAGGAGCAGTCATTGGATGTGATTCACAAAGGCCAGAACAAGACAGCATCAGGAAAAAAGTTTTAAAAAATTAAAATCCAAGACTTCAGAGAGCCTCTGGCCACCAGTAGGTGTGAAACACTCCTACCTCTCTCCCCTCACTGTTACCTACAGCTGGTGCTGGGTGTGAACAGTGCTCTGCGGTAACCTGGAGTGCACAAAAGTCTTGTTTTGGAATAACATTTTTGTTAGAACATGAGGATTATGGGAGGATACGCTTCTGAGTTGCATTGTACCCAGGTTAGCAGCAAGAAAAGTGCTGGGGACTGCGCAAATCCAGCAGCCCAAGGCAGGCAGGCCCCAGATTAAAATTCCTCCAGATCTGCTTCTACTGAGCTTCATGTGAAGAAATGCAGGGCAAAAAGGAAGGATTTGCCTTAAGACAGCTCTGGGAAGAAGTGAGGGCTCCCTCTATGGAAGGATAGGATCCTTCAGCAGGGTCCCACTGACAAAGGGATCAAGCACAGTCCAAAGGCAGCACCCATCTGTAAAATGAGATTAAAGACTCCTTCACAATCAAACTCCTGCAGTACAACTGAACCATGCCCTGGTAGGGGTTTTTGGCCCATGGCCTGCACAAGACATCTCAGATAACTCTGCTGTCATGTCAAAAGCCACCAGCCTAGCTGGTACCTCACCAGATACATCCATATCAATATATATGCAATTAGACACCTGAATTAATTCACCCAGGGGCTGCACCTGCACAAAATACCACTTTCTGTGAACTAAGGCCTCATCCTGACAACAAAAAACCCAGATAAAGGGGAAAGAAACTTGCATTTCACTGCCCTGAACAACCCCAATCAGTGCTGGTTTATTAACACAGAATCATGCCATTAGTCCAAAAATACAGGGGGAAAAAAATAAATCCAAAATGTTTCTGACAAGGTCACCTCCAACTTAGTCAGACATCCTTATGATGAAGGTGATCTGAGCCCAGAGAAGATCACCCTGATCTCTGCGCAATTAGGAGGCAATTAGTGAGCCACAGATGGAGATGTTACTCTACCAAGCACCCAGCCAAAGTGCTTAGAGCTTGCTCATGTGCTAGAGGCAACCAATTACAGAACCATCATAAAACCCTTCTTGAAGACTATTTTTCAGCTGCAGCCTTTTTTAGCTCCTGCTCCAAATCCTCATTTCTCAGAAGAGAGAACAAGAGTGGATTTCCCATCTAAAAAATTCTGCTTCATTAAGTATCTAATGTTGCCCATTTCCACAAGCCATCAAAAGAGGAGAAACATTTATAATATAAATATGAATGAGCTTGGATAACAGGTTGCAATGATTGAGATGCACCATTTACAGAGGAACAGGCCATTAGAATAAATCCATCTCTACTATTCCTTCCAGCAATCTTTCTTTTGATAGCCAATACTGATACACACATTTTATTTAAAAAGACCTTCCAGGCAGGAGTGCATTCCAAAGAAAAATGTCTTAATAAATATCAACTTGCACATAAATATAACTTATCTGGCAAGCACAATTCAAGGTCATCAGGAACCCCATTGGAGTTTCACATGGAGAAAGCAGCAGTGAGGTAGATGGTCTGACCGGGAAGATAAACCTTAATTAGGGGTGGAGAGTTCCTGCATTTTTGAGGGAACCCCTGCACCACAAAGGCATGCATTTCAATGAGGACCAATGGAATCAACCAAACTAGAAGGAATGGCTTTTTCTACTGAAATTGTAACCAGATTAAATACTGTATTAAATCAGCAGCTGTAAGAGCCTCAAGCCTTTGATAAAATCTCTCCCCATGCACTGTTAGAAAGCAAAAATACAGTGCCCCATCTACAGTAAAACCTGGGCAACCTGTACACAGAACACAGCTACATGATCACCTCAAAGCCTGTGCATCTGAAAACACACCCCAGGCTTCTCCTTCATCACTAGCACTCCTCCAAATCGCATTTTCCTGCTATGAATCCTCAGTTTTGGGGAGAGCAGGTGAGTACAACATGAGGCAGGTGCTGTGACCCTGCACAGCTTCAGGAGAGCTGTCCAGCCCACCCTCATTACCACCAAGGAACTCATTAGTTTTCCTGGTGTTTTATTAGAAAGCCCTGTGCTACTTTCGGAGGTTTATTTAGCAAGTGGAGCATACACTGCCCTTTGATATTTTTCCTCTTCTCTCCATTCATTTAAGTCAATATTAAGTTAATGCACTTTTTAAATACATATCTGTGCTCTCGTATAAGCAACGGTTCATTTACCAAGCCACTGAGTTCCACAGGGATCAACAAGCAGAAAGGGCAAGAAAAACCTTATTATTTCTCCTGAAGTACGACATCTTTTCAGCCAGAGCTCTTCAGCTCATACCCATGTATGTGGCTGCAATCAGAGCTGGAACCAATTAATTCTGATTTTTGAATCGTATTTTTTTTAGAACATGAGGACTATGGAAATTAGAGCTGGAACTGAGGCTGGGAGAAGAGGAGGTTCTACCCCTGACCTCCACTGCTGCCTGGGAGCTGCTGAATACCAGGGCCAGCACTGAAGTGGAACTAAAGAAGTCCAAAAAGTACTTTCAGAGGCAGCAAGGCACACCCTCCACATTGAATTGAAACAGCAGGTGTTTCTCTGCATGCCTCAGAGTTGCCCAGACAAAGAAAGCATCTTCAAGTAGTCATCAATATTCATAGAGAAACCTGGCATGAGGAAAAAAAAAAAAGTCAGGGAGGCAGATAAAAAGAACAAGTTGTAAAAGAGCTGGGTATCAGAGAAAAGAGGTTGGCTGTGTCTCCTGAGACACCACCACTCCGACTGCTGCCTGTGACAGTCAGACACCTCTACTGTCTCTAGAAAGTCTCACAAAGAGCAATCAGCAGCCTTCACTCTCCTGCTAGAGGGGACTGCACCTTATCACCTGCACTGGGTTTATCTGAGGTGCCCAAAGACAGCTACAGCAGAACAGAAATTCTGTGGCTGGACCCATGCACCACAGAATGAGCTGTTAGATCTGCCCTAATGATGTGCGATTACATCTTTAACCAGAGTGCATCCTCCGAAAGAGCTAAAAAAGTAGCAGTCACATCCTTAAACGCTGAGTTAAACTGAGCTGAAGAAGTTTTCTTCCCTGCTAAGAGTCAGGGTGATATTGGTATGCTCCCTGGATTCCAGCAGAAAACAGGAAACAGTGCTGAAAGAAAGGATGATGCAGCAGGGCACTTCAATTCCTTGGCCACCACCTTTTAGACACAAAATAATAGCAGGAGACACCTGGCTTGGAAGTGGACCCTTCATCAAGCATAATTAAATGCTGATTTAGTAGGTAATTTACTCCTGTGAAATTCTTGGTCATGATCTCCACCTCTGCTCTGACGACTCATTTAACTTTATTAAAAACATTAGCATTGATTTTCTCCACTCATTACAAGGCAATGGATTTATCTGCATTAGCAAATGAATTCATCCAAACTCTTATTCCAAGAAGAGCCAAAGCCTGCAGGAAAGCAAGAGCTCCAAGCTGTCACCAAGGGAGCAGCATCACATATTTCTTGCCCTCCTGACTCACCTGGCCAGGAAGTTACACTTCTGCAACACTCAAGACAGGAAAAACAGGCAAAAGCCCAAACAGATCAAACAGCAGAAGGTATTTCCTGTTTTCTCAGGCAACAAGTGTTCTCTCTAACCACCACATTCATCCCAGTGCAGCAGCTGCAGCGAAAAACCTTTCACATTCTTGATTATGGGACCATTAAAAAAATCAAGCAAAGCATTGGGAATGTGTTACCATGGGATTGGAGTCTGCAATCAGGTCACGCAGGGAATCCAGGAACCCTTGGTCCTCCACCATCTGGGCATTGATGTCGTGCAGCTTGGCCACGCAGACGGCTGCAGTTTTCCTCACGTAGGGATCCTCATCCTTCAGACACTTGCGGAGAGGCTCGCACAGGTACTCGGTGATTTTATCCACCCGGATGCACCCCATGGTGCGCACGGCCAGGGCACGGATCAGAGGGTTTGGGTCCTCACAGTCCTGCAAGAGAAAAATTAACAAATCGGATTTGCCTGCAGCCAGAAGCAGGCTGGGCTTGCTTAAGAAGCATTCTCTGATTACATGCTAAGAGCCAGAAAATTATTGCAGATCAGGGATAAAAGGGCACTTGCTGCTTCACGGAAACATTTTACACTGTCTCAAGATGTTGCCATCTTGTAAAATTGTGATCTTGGTGTCCTTTTGTTCTCCAAGGCAAAGCTGCTTTCAACATGATCCAGCAGATGGAGAGGCAGCTCTCAGCACCCAAAATCTAACCACAGACAGCCCTCAGACAAAGGAATTTACTGATTTCCAGCCTTCCTGGTTTAAAGGAGCAAGAGACGTAATGAGAAAAAACACAATGCAATAGTCATCAAGGCCTATTTCTTAAAGGTCAAATACAAACATCCCTCAAGTTCCAACATATGAAGCACTAAGCAAAGGCTACTCTAGAGGTGCTTTTCTGAAGAGAAAAAAGCAGAGATGAATGTAACATTTCCTACTTCAAGCCTACATGATTTTCCATACATCCAATCCATCTACATCTCTGAGCGCCTCCAAAATCAGCCTATAAAAGGATGGCTACAGAATGACCCACAAAAGCATTTACCTTTCCCTGCTAAAATTTCCTACAGCTGAAAAACCACTTTGAAAGCAAGAGAAGTGACACATCCTACCAGTGCATTCCACACCTTGAACTGGAAGTCCTGATTTAGTGCAGACCAATGTCAGCACTTGCTCTCTACCAACACCTGTCCCTCATCTTGCCAAAAGGGACAGCAGACTTGTCTTGGCAGGGAAAAGCATGAGATGAAAAATATAATTTTGTTAGTCCATTCTAACAGAATTAGACTTTAAAGACAAGACAATCTTCTCTCCAGAGAGGAAGACAGGGACTTCCTGGCCAGAAGAGCAGACCTGCTCTCAGCCTAGGTCTTCTCACCTCTTTCTGCCTCAAGAACCCCAACAGAAACTTGAAACTCAATCCCATTCCCCAGTGTCTCAGATTTTATAATACTCTACAAGGAGTCTGAAACTTCTTCTAAGCACTGGGTTTTATCTTGCATAACATGGGCCTGAAATAACATTTCCTAGATAAGGAGAGGCAACCTGACAACAGAATTAAAGGCAACAGAGCAACCAGGCTGTTGTTTTTCCAGTGAACTGTCTTTCAGTTTCACCAGAGATAAAGCTCTTCCACACAGAGCACAGCTGAAACATTCAAACAGGAAGTTTGATATCCATGTCTCAGATACTACAAAGGCTGGAAGATGAAACAGATAAAAGCTGTTTTCCAATACAGAAGTTGGTAAAACAATAGAAGCAGCTTTCCTAGGAGCAGGCTCTCTCATAGCCACTTACAGCGGTGCTTAAGCCATCTCCTCTGCAATAACCAGAGGGAAGCAGAGAGAGAAAGGACCCAGATCTAGTGGATTCAGCACCCTCCACTATGAGCTCAGCCCAAAAGCAGAGATAAAGCTCCCAAAGGCTGATGGACAAAGAGCTTAAGCCATCTCCTCTGCAATAACCAGAAGGAAAGCAGTGACAGAAAGGACCCAGATCTAGCGGATTCAGCACCCTCCTCTCTGAGCTCAGCCCAAAAGCAGAGATAAAGCTCAAAAAGGACAAAGGAGATGTGCTGGCAGCCACTGTGCTGGACCCTTTCCTGCTGTGCCAGGGGAGCAGGTTACCTTCACGAAGCTGTTGACAGCCATGATGGCCATGTCTGGCTGGCTTTTGGCATAGTTCATCAGGTACAGGTAGACCAGCTTCTTCAGCTCCAGGTTGTCTGTCTGCATGCAGTTGACAACATCAGGGAACAGAGAGCTGGACAGACAACACAAGGATGAGCAAGGATAGAATCAGAGAATTGTTTAGGTTAGGAAACATCAGCAGTTCCCCCAGCACTGCCACAACCGTGTCCCCAAGTGCCACATCTACACACCTTTTAGAACTATTCCAGGGCTGGTGACTCTACAATTGCTGGTCATACTGTTACAATCCCATCTGAACCTCCTGGCACAACTTGAGGTTGTTTCCTCTCATCCTGTAACTTGTTACCTGGGAGAAGAGACTGATGCCCACCTACACCCTCCTGTCATGGAGTTTAGAGAGTGAGAAAGACCCTCCTGAGCCTCCTACTCTCCAGGCTGAGCCCCCCCAACTCCCCCACTTCTCATCAGACTTGTGCTCTGGCCCCTTCCCCAGCTCCATTCCCTTTTCCAGATGTGCTCCAGCCCCTCAATGTCTTCCTTACAGTGAGGGGCCCCAAACTGACCCCAGGATTTGAGGTGTGGCCTCAGCAGTGCCCAGCACAGGGGGACAATCACTGCCCTGATCCTGCTGGCCACACTATCCCTGACATAGGCCAGGTGCCATTGGCTTTCTTGGCCATGCCCACGCTCAGCCACAGCTGACCTGCACCTCTAAGTCCTGTCCCAGCTTTCCAGCTGCTCTTCCCCATGCCTGGAGTGCTCCATGGATTGCTGTAGCCTGAGTGCAGGACCTCATATCCCTGAGCCTCAGCCCATGGATCCAGCCTGTCCAGATCCCTCTGCAGAGCCATCCACACTCCCACCCACAAGATAAAAACGTGAGATTGCATGGCATGCAAAAGGGATAGTAACAATATCAAGGGAGCCAGAAAAACTGCAGTTCCACTTTAAGCACCCTGCTGTTTAACGAAAGGTCACCTCCCTTTCAAAGCAGTTTGCAATGGCTTTTATAATAATCATTTAATCTCTTCTAAGGCCTTAGCATAGGAAGAGGTGAAAACTAATGCAATTTCCTCAGCATGTTTTAACTGGAGACTTCATGAAACAAGAAAATTTTACTGTTCCAGGCCTGGAAATGAACCCACAAAAGAAAAAAAAAAGTTGCTTTAAAATGTTTTGGTCATGCAGGACATTTATGAAGAACCTGCCAAATTTCAGACTAGTAAAGTCCAGAGTGATTAGAAGCTTAAACACTGACAAGCTGAGTTTCACTCAAATGTCAAGCAGCCATCTGTAAACAGCACTGCAGAATAACACAGGAAGTTACTCAAAGATTCTGCAGCTCCCAGGTTTGCTGTGGGGATCTAAAGGTGAAAGGTAAGTGCTGCTGGCAAAAAAGATTTTTTTATTTTTTCTTCCCTGCCAGTTTATATGTTCCTTCATTCTATGATGAAGTCATGATGCTAAATTTGCAACCTTCTATTGATTTCCGTGGCAACAGACCACGCTGCCATGAATCCAGAATTACTGTGACTCTCTGCTAGGCTCCAGGAACAGGAGAAGCTGGAGGGGAGAAAGCATTCACTCAAACAGGTTTTTCTGGCTGTGTCAAAGACAGAAAACAGTACTGGGGACAGTGCTGCAGAAGGTAAATGCTGGTGCCCTTTAGCTGCAGTAAGGCACAGGTTCAATTTAAAAATCACCCATTTTAAAATGCAGCTTAAATTTATGCTATGCCAGGTAAGGCTAAGAAAAACTTGGAATTACCTTTGTAACAATAAAACCCTGGACAGGAGGCAGGGGAAAATATTATCTAAAGTGACAAACAAAATGGTTGAACTCTGGTTACATTTCAAATAAAAAGGGCTCTTGGCACTGAGCTAAACCCACACTGAAAACAGGTATTTCTCTTGCTTTCAGTGACAGGAAGGTGCTGGAGAAACCTGTGACTCAGGCAAGGACACAGCCAGCCCCACAAGGTGCCAAACTCAGAGCTGTTCCACGGACATGTGTCACTACACCTGAGTCCAGAACAACCTGAGCTGCTGGAGGTACAAGTTGCTTTTACCTGACATCCTTCCCCACAGTCATGGCTGCAATAACCTTCTTTACAGCTTCTTTCCTCTTCTCTTTCTTTTCATTGTTGAGTTCAGCCTTCAGTTCAAAAATCTCTCCTGGCAGAAGACAAAAAAACAGATTGAGCCTCTAAGGAGAAGAAAAGGGGTCTTGCTTCAGGGATAGCTCAGGAGTGACTTTTTACATCCTTGGCCTGTTATTTCCATAAAACTGATCCAGCACCACATGGAAGTTGTCAGACCCTGTGGAAAACATGGCTGAAGGAGAAGCAAAGCTGCAGCAGTAAGGGACTGATAGGAGCTACACCTCGCAGAGGAAAATGCCATGAACAAGAACCACGCTGCGTGTGGCAGCTCTCCCACTTCCAGGACACCAAATCACATCCCTGGAGCGTCTGTTTCTCTGAGGCAACCATTACATAACCAGGATGAAAAGATACTTGGAGATGCCAGATTCGTGCGTGTAAGAAACAAACTCAGCCAGGAATTTTGCCCAGACTTTTAAAGTTTTGCTCATCGCTGCCTGCTTCCTGAGAAAGCTGGAGTGGAGCCCAAGTGCTGTGGTACACAGTGGCTGAGAAGGAAAGCATGTGTTTAGTCCAGTGGAAAAAAGCTAGAAAGAGCCACTACTAACAAAAGCTGCATGTAACACAGCTTGCATGGATTCCAAGGTTCTCAAAGCAGCTTTTTCCATGATTTATTCTTCCAGGTATTACTGTGTAGAAAGTCAGTTCAGGCTGGGCCATCGAAGTGGCAAAGTAAATTTATAAAATAAAGCAACATGTGCGAAAGGCTGTTTATCAGGCCTGTTCCAGACAGAGCCAGTGGGATGAGAAGGATAATGCTCCCAGCAGACAGACAGAAAGGACAGCCAGCAGCATTCCCACTGGGAGCCACAGGCTGAGCATGCATTACAAACATTAGAACACTCCAGACAAAATTCTAGCACCAACTTTGAAATCCTACACTTGGTCAGAGCAGCAGCACTAATTAAAATCACACAGAGAGACTACCAGGGACTCAAAAAAGGAAGAGAGGCTGCTGCAGTGCAGAGACCACTCGTCATCCCTCCTGCCTGAGGAAGAGCCTGGCATTACTCACCCAGAGCTCGTGCCCTGGAGCAGAGCTGAGCCAGCTCCAGCTCTCACACAGCCCAGACAGTGCAGCCTGGCTCCCTGCAGCCAGCCCACAAAAACCTGCCTTTAGGACTGAACTTCCAGAGCTGCTCCTTAGAAAGATGTCAACTGCATTAGCTTCCTTTATGAGCTCATTGTGAAGCTTAATGACACATAAATAGATCAACAGTGGGTTTTTTTCACTGACAAGCATTCAGAGGAAGCACTCAGCCATTTTGCAAAGGAGAGGTTAATGCAAACCATTTTCCACATCTGCTGGAGAATGATCAGGCTTAAATTGCACTCAGCAACAGTGTTTTGTTCAAGAACAGGTTAGAAAATCTGCCTGGGACAATCTCAGCAGAACAAGTCCTGCTCTGAAACAGCTGAATGGGTAAAACAATCCCAAAGATCCTTTCCAGGCTTCCCATTTTTAAGGGCAGTAGTTTGTCCTGAGGTGAGGTGAACACCACACCTGCAGTAAAGGCACAGGAAAGTCAAACAGAACACCTGCAGCTTTGAAGGAAATGGCAACAGGAAAACTCATTCTGTCTGCTTGATGTATATTATCCAAAATATTAAATTCCTCACGATCAACTTAATCCCGTGATGCCCAACTTAACAACCATCCTTAGTCTGGCACTTGTTAGCCCATAACCAAAACTTTGACCAGATCTGCACTCAAATTCCAATGTTTTGCTTCCTTGAAAAAGCAGCAATTTGGGTCATTTTGTGCATCATAAAACCGTATAATACACCAGTTTTGTCTTTTGTCACCATGTGACCTACTTTGGAAGTTTCTCCCTGGATGATTAAGAAGAGAAACAGGGACAGAGCTACCAGAAAAGCACAAGTTCTCCTGCATGCAGTTAAAAAAGCTGTGTAAAAATAGCCACCCACCACCTCCAAACCACTGCACCAGCTTAACACCAACCTTTTTTATTGGTCGTGAAGTATTTGGAGTCCGTCATGGTTCCAGCTCCTTAAAACACCTGAGAATAAAGAAGAATAAAAAAAGAACAAGTCAGCTCCAAGTGCTGTTTGGTGGCAACACCCAGTTTGTGAGGCAGGAGCTCGGAGCAAGGACAGTTGGTGAGAGAGGGAGGAAGCAAAAGCTTCCCATCCACAGGCACGAGTTCCCCAATCTTCATCCTGCACCTGCTGCTGGTATCACTTGGCAAAGCCAGGGATTTCAAGGGCTTGGTAAAAACACAATAGTGGTGCTCAGCCCAGCCTCCCAAATTCTCAGTCTCAGCAGGCAAAAGGCATTTTTTTAACTCCTCATAATCAGCAGATGCTGGTATGCTCTGCAGCTGTCTTTCCTGGATACACAGATCCATTTTCCAAGGAAAAGCACATTCAGTGTCTCGCCTGGCAGCGAGAAGTCCATGTTTCAGACAAAGGAAACTGTCATCTCCCCCTAACGATATCTGCCTGTGCTGCATCTTGATGGAAGGCACAATTAACCCCACTTGCAACACCCACCCCCAGGCCTTTCATTCCTTTCCCTCCTTTTGTTCCCAGGGGATGCAAAACAGTGGTTTTTTGAAAAGAAAAGCCATTACTTTTCAGTTCTCTCAAGCTTGAAATTGAAATCTTTCTCTGCCAAGATCAGACATCCCACCTCTGAGATGCATACACAAAGCTCATTATTTCAGTGCTGCTCTGCTTTTTTTTGTGGACTGGATGGAAAAATGCTGTTGGAGCAGCAAGTGCCCAGCAGAACCACGAGAGCAGTCTCACCAGCACTTCTCTTGCTCCACAGAACTAAATTAATGTCTTGGAATAAAGGGTTGCCCAAACATATGTGGATGTCCATCATTTTATTCTTATAATCACTAGCTCTGTGACAAACATGAAATAATTTTCACGTGGAGTGGGCAGTTTTACTGCTTTTGAAGAAAGTCTGTATCACTGCTGGTAGGAACTATGACCCTAAAACCATCTCACAAAGGGCTTTACCATTTCTTTCCTCCTTTTTCTATTTTTTCCCCAATTCCCCTTTTCTTACACATCCTTCCATGACCTTAAATGCTGCCAGCAAAGCAGTAAATCATCTGCTCCCTAAATGCTGCCTGCCTTGCCTCTAAACCCTGCAGGTCTTGCTGGCTCAGCAACAAAAGGAGCAGCACAGCTTTGAACTCCAGGACTGCCCAGCAGTGCAATCAGATTGCTGTTCCTTAACCCTTTCCTCCCTCAGCCCTTCACCAACGCCATCACCATTCCTTTTCCCCATCCACCTGGATTAGTTTAACACCTCAGCAGTTGAATTCCCAGCAGCAGCTCAGGGGTAATGCCCCAATTTCCACCCCTTTCTCGTGGCAGTGCTGGGAGATTTCCAAATCTTGTCCAATTGCCAAACATCTGGATGAGGAACAACCTGTTGCTTTTCCCAGTTTCCTGGAGTTATTGCCTGCCCTGGTAACCACCTCATCCAATTAGGCTGAATTACTGGGTTTGGTCTAATTTTTCTCCCTTTCTGCTCCTGCCAAGCCTGGAGACAGCTCTGGAAACACATTCCTCCTGCAGAGGAGGTTTAACCTCCTTCCAAAACAGAGGCTGGGTTGGGAAAGCCACATGAGCCACAACAGTGCAATTTTTCCAGCAAAAATCTCACAGCCCCCCTCAAAGCAGAGGCTGCTGTGGGGCTTGTTTTTGTTATTAAAATCAGAGTCTGTGCTCAGCTGCAATGTTACTGCTGACACAGTCCTTCGGGTTTGAGCCCAGCTTAAAAGGAAGACTTAAAATGTTTTTCTCTGCGAGAGTATCTGGCACAGTGCCATTCTTTGTTTGCATTATGTGGGGATTTGTCATCCAGGGTCATGTCTCAGCTGAGCTACTCTAATACAGCTTTAACTGGGGCCAGAGCAGCAGATTAGAGAGAAAATCAAGGGGAAAAAAATCCCCAAACACCATAAATATCAGCCCAGTTGCATAAAGCAATACACAGAGAGGAAGGAACCTCACTGAATTTCAGAGAACGTCGTTAAACCCCAAGAACAGGACATTTTGCTGGTTTTCTCCCTTCAGATCATATACTTGGAAGCACAAAGAATCCTCGAAACACTCAGATGGGCCAAGCACAGCCCATGTCTTACAACCTACTTTGACAGATGTAAATGAGAGCTGACTTAGGTCAATAACCAAAGTGCCCTACTGCAAGTGCAGCACAGGAAAAAGCTCTTTTTCTCATGAGCACACAGATTGCTGCTTCATGTGTGTCAGAGCTGGCTTTGCACAGCGTTCAGAGCCAGCCTGCCAGCAGCACTGGGTATTATCTCATCACTAACAACCTCAGCATGGTTTACAGCAAATGGAACCAAACCAGCCCAGATATATAAAACACTGCTTTTTGTGTGACTGCAGAAAATGTCAGCTCCTTGTACACAAATCTAAACCAAAGGAGAGCAAAGATAAATTCAAACACCATTAATAGCTTTGTGTTTTTAGAAGAAAATCTACCTCACATTGCCCCCTCCTCACTATTGTTCTGTGCTCAGCACTTGCTAGGATGGAAACAGGTAAGAGGTGTTCAAAGCTGACAGCAAAAGGCTCCTCCTGATCCAACCCCAGCAAACAAGAGGAGATGAAACAAAGGAATGGCTGCAGAAAGCTCCAGCAATGCTTAATGCCATCAACAGTGCTTGACATTTCAATGTGGACTGAACCAAAGCAAGATAAACCTCCTCAGCCCAAAACCACACAGAAAACCTGAGCCTATGTCTGACCAACACCTGCTTGACCTCATGCATGACCACTCAGCCTGACCCACTCCCCAGCACTGATCCCGCACAGCAAGGGGGCAGCTTTAAGGGCCTCGGGATTGAGCCCAGCTCCTGGACATTGAAACCATCAATCCCTAAATCTCTTAAGTGATCCCTGGTTTAACTCCAGTGCAAGTGGTGCCACCCGTTTTTCCTGGAAAGCCTCTCAAGGAGCCGCATGACAGCCCAAGTGTGGCCCAGGGCCAGTGGGGAACCAAGAAGACAAACAGAACAATGGAACAGGAATGGCAGAGGGAGAGCCATGCCTGCAGCCCTGAACTTGTGCTGGGACAGGGATTTTGTTTCCATCTTGGGGATCAAACACCCCCTTGGTGCTCCCCACTCCACCTGTCACCTCCCCATTCCTTGGAAGCCCCATCCCAGCTTTGCTGCCAGCCCCTCCCACACCTCCAGCAGGACTCCAGCACCCACCCACACTCCTGACTGGCATCCCAGTATCCCCTCCAGCCCCCTGTCCACCAGCCCTTCCGCCTCAGCACCATGCCCCAGATCTCTCCCAGTATCCTCCGGTTGCAGGAGAATTTCCCACCAATCCCAGTTCCCCTCCCCACTATTCCCAGGCACAGCAGTGCCCGCCCAGTCCCTCTCAGAACCCAGCCCTTATTCCTGCCTGGTCCCACCAGCATCCCAATAACTTGCAGTGCTCATTCCCAGCCAACCTCCCTTTCCCAGTCCCACCAAGTCCCATCCCAATCCATCCCCCAGCACTCCCACCTCACTCCAGACCACTGTCTCCTCCCAGGGCCCGGTGACCTCACTCCTCACCCCGACCCCCCAAGTTCCCCACCCAGTTCCGCTGCACCCACCTCCCAGTCCTTCCAGTGACCCTCCCCATCCTCTTCCACAACATCACCACAGCCACTCCCAGTGCCCCACCAGCGACTCTCCCGACCCTATTACAGTTCCCCCTCCCAGTACCACTCACCTCCTCCCAGAATCTCCTCCCAATGCCCCACAGTGCCCCTTCCAACTATCCCAGGTGTCCCTCCCAGTACCCCACCAGTGCCCCTCACCTTCTCCAGTATCCCCTCCCCACCCTATGCATGTCCCCCCATCCCTCATCTCCCCCCGGTATTCTCTCCCAGCGCCCTCCCATCATCCGCCAGCCCCTCCCTACCCAGTACCTCTCCCCGCCCTATCCCAGTACCCCGTACCTCCTCCCAGTATCGCCTCCCAGCACCTCTCCCCACCCAATGCCAGCACCCCACCAGTGCCCCTCAGCTCTCCCAATATCCCCTCCGAGCGCCCCTCAGCCCCTCCCAGTACTCCACCAGTGCCCCTCCCCGCCCTATCGCCTTCCCCCCTCCCAGTCCCCCACCAGTGCCTCTCACCCCCTCCCCGTACCCCCTCCCAACGCCCCCCAGTGCCCCTCCCACCTGTCCCAGTCCCCTCACGCCCCGGCCCCACTCACGGACCGGACTCACCGCTGCGGGGGCGGCGGCGGAACCGGAAGCGGAGGGGCCGGGCGGGCTCGCGAGCAGCGAGATCAAACCCTCCCCCGCCCAGAGCGGCCGCGCCCCGCCACCATAGAGCGGCGGCAGCGGGCGGAGCGCCGGCGGCCCGCGCTTCCGGGGGGTGGGGCGGAGCGGCCCCCGGCGAGGCGGGGCCGAGGCGCCCCCTGGCGGCGGGGCGGCGCGGCGGTGTCATGGCGGAGGTGGGCGCGCACCTCACGGCGGCCCCGGCCGGCGGGGACCGGCCGTCCGTGTTCGAGGCGGTGGCCCAGGACAGCCTGATGGCCGCCGTGAAACCCGCCCTGCAGCACCTGGTCAAGGTGAGGGCGAGGCGGGCCGCGGGTGAGGGGAGAGGAGGAGGGCCAGAGTGTACCTCCGGCCGTATTCACAGGGGGACAATTGTAACCCGCCCGGTTTGTGTTGTGAACTAGCGGCGTCGTTTATCGCTGCTGTCATTTATAATTTAGCACATTACTCCGCTTTCAGGTCCATCCTTGTGAGGGGAAGGACCCTGGCGTAAGTTGCCCAGAGAAGCTGTGGCTGCCCCATCCCTGGGAGGGTTCAAGTCCAGGTTGGACAGGGCTTGGAGCACCCTGGGCTAGTGGAAGGTGTCCCTGCCCATGGCAGGGGGTGGGACCGGATGGGTTTTAATGCCCATTCAACCCAAACCACTCTGTGATTCCTCCTGTTTTATGGCCCTTTCACAACAGGTGCTTGCTGAGTCTAATCCTGGCCGGTACGGCTTCCTCTGGCACTGGTTTGATGAGATCTACGTCCTTCTGGATTTGCTGCTCCAGCAGCACTACCTGGCCAGCTGCAGCGCGTCCTTCTCTGAGAACTTCTACAGCTTGAAGAGGATCCCTATGGGAGAGGGCAGACAGCAGCCTCTGGCCACGGCTGGCCTGCCAAAGAGGCAGCACTGGAAGTCTCTGCTCCTGCTGGTTCTTGTTCCTTACCTGAAAGGAAAGTTGGAGAAACTCGTGTCCAGCCTGAGGGAAGAGGATGAGTACTCCATCCACCCTCCATCGTCATCCTGGAAGCGCTTCTACAGAGCCTTTCTAGCTGCCTATCCCTATGTAAACATGACCTGGGAGGGCTGGTTTCTTATCCAGCAACTGTGCTACATCTTGGGGAAAGCTGAGCATCATTCCCCCATGCTGAAGCTGGCTGGAGTCCGCCTGGTCAGGCTGACTGCAGAGGATCTCCAGGCCCTGGAGACGAAATGGGCTGAAACCAGCTCAAGTCAAACACAAAGGTATGGCAGAACCTGGCTCAGCTGCTGCTTTCCAGGGGGTTCCATGGGTGTGTTGATTTGGAGGTGATGCTGCAGTTAAAAGTGTTTTGTTCTCCAAAAATTCAAGATGAAAGTCGCCTGTGGCAAAATATGCTCCAAAAGGGTGTATTGTTAAGGAAAATATGTAAACCAGTAGCAGGGATTAGCTTGAAATGATTTTGTGGTAACAAAATTGCAGAGTTTGGGGGTCTTTTTGGGCAAGCCAGCCTTTATCCTGTTCAGCCTTCACCTGCACTTTTCCAACAAGGGAAGTAGACTGAGCAATGTCGCTAAAAGGGTCAGAACCCAGATTTTTGATTTTCCCGAGCAGCAGCTAGTCGTGACCACACTTACTATCCTGTGAAATGGAGACCCAGGAGTGAAATGGTCTGTGGTCCAAGACACTTTAATCCAAATTCTCCTGATTTAGACTTCTGAACAAAACAGCATTTGGATCCTTCTTAAAGTACAAAGAATCTGAAACATCTTAGTAAGTGCCTTGTTAGAAACATAGGACACACTGACCAACTTAATTAGCGTTAAGGAGTTGTATGAAGCAGTGACTCCCCAAATGCTTTTTCCCATGGTTTCTAGATGGATAAATGTGCAGTAGTAACCCTCTCTCCCTACTTTTCTCTGCTACAGCTTTACATCCCGAGTGCAGTTGGCCCTGAGGAAAGCTCTGAGTGGCATAGCCTTTTCCCTGTCCACCGGCCTGTCCGTCAGCGTGTTCTTCCTGCAGTTCCTGGACTGGTGGTACTCCTCAGAAAACCAGGAGACCATCAAGTCCCTGACAGCGCTCCCCACTCCCCCACCCCCTGTGCACCTGGAGCATGAGCCCAGCTCAGCTCTCCTGCCCAGCCTGAAGACCGTGTGCCCTCTGTGCCGCAAAGTGCGGGTGAACGCCACGGCCCTGGCCACATCTGGCTTTGTGTTCTGCTACCGCTGCGTGTACAGCTATGTGAAGGCTCACCAGCGCTGCCCAGTCACAGGCTATGCCACAGAGCTGCAGCACCTGGTCAAACTCTACTCCCCTGAGAGCTGAAAGGCTTCCAGAAGCTTCCATCACCCCTTCTTACATCTTACATGGAAGATTTCAGACTGCCACAGCCCATCGGTGAGCTCTACAGCACCTTCAAAATCAGTGGCTCATCAGCTTTGCTGCCTTTGCACATTCTGGCAAGGCTCTCCCCTTTGTTGATAAGCTGTTCAAACATCTGTGGCAGTTGCAGAGGGATCAGACAGCCCCAGCCTGGCAGCCAGCACAGAAATGCCTTAAAAGACCAGCTGAAAGGGGAGAAACATTGATATGGATAAGAGGAATGCAGATATGAGGATCAAAGACCAGCACTGGTCCTGCTCGAGGGCATGAGCCAGCAAATTAAAGAGGTAGGGAAATTCTCTAGGCAAGTTTTTCCTCCCTGGGCAGCTTCCCAGGCCCTCATGCTGCCCAGGCTGAGCTCTGGCTTTGTCGGAGGTGGAGACAGGCTTAAACCTCTGCTCTTCAGTCTCCTGCATTTTCAGGCTCTTCACTTTGGAATTGAGAACACCTCTCCCCTAATTCCCATCAACAGTTCCAAATTAAGACTTTTGACTCTTTAAAGGAGCAAGAGGAATGTGACATTTTCTGCAGAAGAGAGAAAAATGACCAACCAGATTAAAAGAGAAACTGCCAACTGATGAGAGTGGTTTATTGTTCAATAAGTCTTTGCATTTTTTATTATCTGCTTTTATAAAGCAAAATTCTTTCTTGATTGAGAACCTCATTTCATTATTTTCTGGTTATGGAAAAAGAGTTTGCTCCTCTGGGGGCTCTATTTACATGAGAAACAAGACTAAAGCTGCTTTCATCTCTTCATGTGATGACAGTGGATGTAAGATTAACATTTTGTAGGCTGAGACTCTTTAATGTCTGAGCAATACATTGCAATTATTCCAGTCCCAGCCATGTAGCACATTCACATCAGAACAAAACATCCTTCCACTGAACACAGGAGGAAAGAAAACCTGTGTGACATGGCTCTTGCTTGACACCTGATTTTTCAGGATGGAAAGTCGTTTTCCTGACTCTAGGGAGCAGCAGTGCTCCAGATATCACAGTGGCAGTGCTGAGAGAATACTTTGCTGCACAAAGTACAGGACCCCACTCTGGTCCTTCCAGATTAAGAGGTGTCTTCTAACATTTAACCCACTGAACGAGTCATCTCATTTTCCCTCCATTTTAGCTCTGTTTCAGAAGATAAAAATCTCCAATATCCTCCCTCACCTGTAAGCAAGAGAGCAAGGTTATTGAATAATGTGGGAAAATGCAGTAATTTGCATCTTCCCAAAACATGTACTGTAATAAATGAGATTTGTTCCTGATGCTTTATTATCTCTGTACACCTTCCTGACCCTTCTACCTGTGCCACAGTGGAATAATAAAAACTGTCTAATTGCTCCAGTAGCTACAGGATCCTCTTTTCCTTTAGAGAGCCACTAAGAGCACACACATCTTACTGGAAATCACAAAAGGGTGTGAGATTTCCTGAGGTTTCAAATCACTTTTTACTTCTTATTAATGTCCTGGTGACTCCAGTGCAACACCTCATTTAAATGAGCATTTGACTGATGATTCCCTTTCAGGATAGCCTGATTTTCCTTTTATCCCTCCTACAGTTTCCAAGCTATGTGTCTACTGCTCAGGGAGAAGCTGAGCAGACGTGGGACAGACTGACCAGTGCTGACTCACCCAGCAGCACTGCAGAGCTCCTGGGGAGGTTCTGCACCATCCTCCCTCTCATCCAGAAGGCTTCACTAACACACAACAGTTCCCTGGTCCCACACGGCTCCAGGGCCTCTACAGCTCCTCCTCCCAGGATCAATCTCCCTTTCCCTCCCCAAAATGCCCACCAGATGCCTGCCTGCCAGGCCCTGGCTGCTTTCCACTCCACAACACCCTGTCCCTGCCAAACTTGGATTTGGCCAACTCCAAGACCTGCACAGAACCACCCACATGGAAGCCTCCCTGTTCTGAGCAGCTGTAATTAATCTTTTACACAATAAATTGCCCTTTAAAGCCTAGCTGAGTAACAAGCATTAAACCCACTACGGTGACAGGCTCAGCAGTTACCTGGCAGATTTTGTGTCTTACTGTAGATGGCTGCAGAATGCCAACTTGGGTTTGACTCCTTTGAAACCTGTCCTTAGCAGCCAAATAAATACTCATTTGTCATGTTTCTTGCTCTAAAACAAAGTTACAAAACCAATTTGGGTTATAGAAAAATTCCCATGTATCTGCTTTTAAATTGTGTTCTTAAGGGCACGATGGGCTAAAGATTGACAAGAGAAGTTTTTTCAGGGAGCACGAACTTTATTAAACCAACCTTTGGACTTACATTTGTGATTTCTATATAATCATGCATCATTTAGGTCCTCAGGATGCTTTGTCATTGCTTAGTACAATTTCATCAACATTACCAGCAGCACTGGAGTTGTTCAATATCTCACTCCCACAACCTGACTTTGCAAGTCTTCTAAAAAATCTTTACTGAACCCGAGACACATTCACACCTCATCTGGGCAGTGCTCAAAAACATGCATGAAGCAACTGATCGGCCTTTACTACTTCCTTAACAGAAACAAAGTAGCTTCTCCTGTTGAGGGAAAACCACCATAACATACTCTGAGGTGTATGCTTCCCATAGATGCTTCCTTTCCCACAGGAAGAGAGAAATCAATATAAAGATGTCAGCAGGACCTGGAAAAGAACAAAAAAATGAATTAGAGAATAGCCCCATCTCTTTTCCCATACTTAATCGATTAGCTCAGCTTTTCCTTTCAAATCAATGCTTTGTTTTTCTGCCATTGAAGGAAATGGCTAAAAATTCTTACGGTTTTTTTTAGGGTGCATCAAAGTTTCAATAAGCAGCAAAGCTTTTTCCTGCAGATGAGCTTAGCCTAAAGTAGCTCAGAGAGAAGATTTAAATGATCATGCCCTGGTCAGAGCAGAGACACGGAGTCTCGGCAATACCAGTTCAGACTATACTTCGCTCATCATTGCTTCGGGCAAATCCATTTGCCTTCAACAAGGAGCATGCTCCCAAGCCAGGGGCTGGAAGGTTTCCTGCTCCCTGGGAGGATGAAGCACGTGTAGCATGGGAGCACGGGGAGGTGACATCCCTGCTACAACCGAGCGAGAACTGGGGAAGACGGGTCATGGGTTCCAAGGTCAGGAGAGCCAAAACCAGGCAAGTCCAAGAGGCAAAAAACGTGTCATACCTATAAATGTTACTGCAGTCAGTGTCTCTCCAAGGGTCCAGAGGCCTGTTTGGATCCCACCCTTCCCGCATGCTACCTGTTTGCACTCTGTTCTGCATCTCCTTCCCTGTATTCTCCCCACCAGGTCCCTGCAGCTCTTCAGTCCCCAGTTCCCCTGCCCATGTCCGCCTTACCCCAGCCCCGCATCCGCCAGGCTCCCAGATATCCTCCCCCGATGCCCCACCTCGGTCGGGCTCCCCCCTTCAGCCAGCTCCCACTTCCGCATCCCCTCACCCTCCGTGGCCCCGTCTCCCCACACCCCGAGCCCTCAGCTGCCCCACCGCGGACCCGCACCCCCGGTACCCCCGGTACCCCCGGTACCCCCGGTACCGCACTCCCCACCCCGGGCTCCCGGGTCCCCTCACACCGCTCCGCTCCCGCAGGCCCGGCCGCGCCGGGGCGGAGCCGCCCGCATTGCCCCACCCCTCCGGTGGGAACAACCAATCACAGCGCGCGGCTCTGCCGGGCGGGCCGGGAGAGAGCCAATAGGAAGGCGCGTTAGAGGAGCTGGGGGCGGGGCCGAGCGTTTCCCGCCCTGAGGAAGCCTGAGGGGGCCTGAGGGAGCGGGCGGCCTCTGTCCGTGTAAAATAGGTGTTCTATCTATGTTTTAGTTTAAAAATTACAATAAATGGCTTTTACAGAAGTTATTTCCCCACTCAACTTCAGCAACAGTCAGTTAGTAGAACCTAGCTGGACCAAAGAGAAGCTTTAGTGGGAGAAGGAAAATTTTGCCCTTCAATACCAATGGATTTTGTCTTGGTGTCAGAGATGCTGGCTAGGTAAACCTGTATAGAGAGAATGTGAAGTACTTTCGAAAGACAGAGTCAAAATCCCTAAAACTGGATATCCAAAATGTCCAGGTAGATAACAAACCATATTTTCCACCACAGAATGTGGTTCCCTTGGTTTGAAAGAGCAGTCTGATGTCATCCCCCTGCTGTGATTATAAAGTACCAGTGATTTAACTGAAGGGCATTACATTCATTGAACACAGCTGGAATCACCCTCCAAATAAATTTGCCTTAAAGACATCAAATCTATTAGGTTAAAACTTCTAATCTTTTCCAAATTCAGGACATTAGCAGCACTTCACATTAATTTTTTTTCTTAATCAGCATGCAAAAAAAGACTATCCCCATGGTTCCTTTCATAACCCCCAGACCTCAACATTTCATCATGCTATGCCTATTGTGACCATCGCTGATATTTAGTATGATCAGAAATATTTTAATGCGCTTGAATTCACATTTAAATCATTGCTGAGTGTGTTTATATTTGCTGTATGCTTAGGGACTTCCCTTCAGAGACTAAAGCAAGGGTCTGTGATTTTTTGTATTGTCCACAGTACGCATTAAGAATCTCTGCTTGAATGAAAACATTTATAAAACGAAGTTTAATATGATGACAAACTGGTGGTTGCTTCTCATTCTGTTTTTTTCCATAAATGGGATGTTTTCAACATTCCCTGTGAGCCAAACACTGTTCCCTGATGTGACACCTGCATGGTGACTCTGCTGATTTTGGGCTGCACTGGAATGTTTGCAAGGAGTGAAAATTCAATCTGTGCTACCAATTAATCCAGTTTTCCAGGAATGATGCAAGACTGCAAGTCAGACTTGCCTTAGAGTCCTCTTTCGCTTAATAAAATCAGAACAGGAATTCCACATGGAACAAAGTTGTGAATTTATTAAGAGCTCCCCCACCATCCTCACACTTTGGCACACAGCTTGCAATAAATGAACAAAAAAGCACACAGCTAAAATCCTATTTTCTGACTACAGAATAGAAGGCACTTAACCCTCCCTGTTCCACCATTGCTGCAAATTCCAGAAGTACCAGGAGCTGGAGGTGGATGCAGAACAGATTTCAGCTTTGTTGAGTTTCCTTCCAACAGCCTCCTGACACATCTCCAACACAACCAACTCTTTTACAGCTGGGCCTTGAAGCTTTCATCGTTATCAGCTGAATGGGGGCAGAGAAAGGATTTACACCATCTGGGAATTACTCAGATGGACACTTCCCAAATTTCCCAGGCAAATGCCCTTCTTTTCCTCATACAGCTTATGATCCTCCAAAGTTGTCCCCAAACTATTCCGTGCCTTGACAATGGCACCAGATTCTCCTCATGGCTCTCACTTTTCCATATCTCTCCATTTTTTTCCCCCCACACTCAGCCTTTTTGGGTGCTTTTCATTCCCTCACGCCTGAGAGAGAGGTTTGATCAGCTCATAATCCATGCACTTGGTGAGGCAATCACGTGCCACACCGATGATGTGCTGCTTCTTGGGGTGATCCTCCTGCTTCCCAACGTATGTCAGGATCTCCAGCAGCTCCGACTCCACCAGCTTCTTTGCCAGCTCTTTGTCAGCGCTGATTAAGTTGAAAGCAATGACCAATCCTCGGTGCTGGATCTCCATGTTGTCATGCAGACAGAGCCTCTGCAGGATTTCGAGCCACTGGGTGGTCTGGAAGGAAGAGAGAGATCATTAGCACTGATCTGAAGAATATCTCAACCAAGAACATCGCTTTTGCTTCCTTCAGCAGAAGGAAGAGCAATACTCATGTTGCTTATGGTTATTTCATTTTTTGACTAAGGAAACCTGATGCCAAACATTTGAACCCAATTTTTGTCACAAAAAAATCAGAATCTTTCATGGCACTGGCACCACATGAAACACATTTCATGTTTAGGCTGCTGCATCATCTCTGTGAAAAGAATCTGACCAGAGCATTGACACAACTGAGATGAACAGGACACTCCCCCACCCCAATTTTCCTGAGCTTCTCTTTTGGCTTGATTAATCATTTTTATCTTAACGAGCTCCAGTGTCCAACATAATTGTGTGTACAACACAAGAGGCTTCAGGAGTTCTCAACCACAGCCCTTCAGACACTCAGTCATGCAGGGTCTGGGTTCTCAGGGTCTACAGATTTGTGCAGGGAAGGGAGATCCTTCGATCTCTAAAGCTCAGTAGGTTATCGATCAAGCTCTTCTCATTTCAGGGTGAAACAAGATTGGATTTCAGGTTATTTATCAAAATGGACTAAGAGCATGCACACCCAGGTCCCAGCTTCACCAGTTTCCTCACTATCAAACTCGTAGATCGCATCTTCCTTTTGAGAGGCATTTTCCTGTCCTGAGCCAGGACCCTTCCAGGGCACATCCACACTGCCCACAGTCAGAGTTATGGCCTTACCACTTGAGTCATCTTCGAGCAGAGTTTCTTTTGTGCTGCTGTAAGCATGGCCAGGGCTCCTGCCGCTGCAACCTGCACTTTCTCATCATCCTCACCACACAGCAACACCACTAACTTCAGCCGGTCATTGCCATCAGCCACAAACCGCTCCTGAACCTAAAAAAACCCCAAGAGACACCCAGAGATCACACAATTAGGGGTGGCTCATCACAGGGGCTGCTGCATGCAGTAAGGTTGGAGGTGCCCAGTGATTTACCTCCTTGTTGACCACCAGGTTGCACATGCACTCCGTGGCTGCCTGTCGAAGCTGGTCGTGGTTCTCAAACATGTAGTTTTCAATATCTGGCAGGGCCTTCTCTTTGACTATCTTCAACCTGTGTCAAAGAGCAGTAAAAACCTCCACATTATGGGTCAAGCAATAATCAACTTAGCAAATATTAATTGCAGGGAAGGCCTTGAAACAAATCAGTGCCCGCACCAGACCTCATTATGTGGTTCATTTCCTGGCTAATGCAGATGAGGTTCATGTCTTTGCTGTTTCTAGAGGGAAAAGCACCTCTTTTTTCCACTCTCTTTTTCCTATTTCATTAATCTTTTAGCTCTGAGACTTCTGTAGCTCTGCCAAAGGTAGCTCAAACTGACCAGTCTTCATAGTCCAACAAATGTCCCACTGTAATTCACATTCACTCCTGGGGAAGAAAGAAGGTTAAAAAGCAGTGAAACTCACCTAAGTTTATCACTTCTTCCTGAGAAGTTTGTGAGACCTAACAGAGCCTCGTAATTCTGGAGGCCATCTCTCTCTGTGTTCAGCAGGCTGACGAGGGGCCTCACCACCTCATACACCTGGAGGAAAAGGCATGTATTAGCAATTTTCATTTGCTAAAGGAAGTATCAGTACTTTTGGTTTTATTTTTTAAGCTTACTCTCTCCCCTGGGAATGCAATGTCTGGATTGGAGATAGCAGCAATTTTTGCCAGAGCGTGAGAAGCCTTTATCTTGCCAACGTCTGTGCCTTCCACAGCCAGAGGTATCAGGGCCTGGAGACACACAGGAAAAAGCATTCAGTGTTCTGAGAAGATTTACAGGATTGCCTTAACAGACTGAAATAAGTTAAAAATATCCTGTAGCCCTCTGTGATGTTGCTTTTGTTCTCAGACAGGCACCGTGCCAGAGCTTGTAGCTCACACAGTCTCTCCAAGAACATCACTTCTTTGGAGCCTTGCAGAGGTGGGACTGGAGTGTCAGTGTAGCCCCAGGAGGGGACAGCTCGTGCTTTTCTGTCACCATTCCTCATGGAGACACACCCCAGGCTCCCAGCAGACATTAACAGCACATTAGGAACTTCGAACATTAATCACCTTCCCACCGCCTTGAGCGACAATGGTCCCGCGGTCCTTGGGGTCTTCACACAAGGCAAGGAACACCCTGCAAAGGCACAGAACACTCAGTGAAACAGCCACGAGGGACAGCAACAGCCAACAGCCCTCATGGAAGGGGGCTGAGGTTTTGCAGGGGTGCCAGAGCCACCAGGTTAGTTCCAGGTGCTTAACCCAGCGCACACAGCACTCTCTGAGGAAGCAACAAATGGCAGAGTAAGAAGTTTCCAGATCTGTAAGACGAATTCTATTCCAGTCAGAACTAACACAGAGAACTAAAAATTAGAAATGCATCCTAGCGAGGCAGCTTGAAGGTCAGAACACGGATTTTTATGAGACTGCTGAACAAAATCTTTGATTTTACATCTTTTCTCCACACACTCCCCCACAGGCAGAATGCCCCACCCCACTAACACGGAGGCAGCCCAGGCATCCCTCCCCATGGCACAGGCACTGGCCAGTGCTCCCAGCTCCCACGGCAGCAGTGAAGGCACCTGGCAATGAGCTCCTTGCTCTGGTCGGTCAGAATGGCACTGTCAGCCTTCACCATGCAGGCCAAGGCAGAGACAACCCCAGCCTTCAGCAAGCGCTTCACCCGCTTCACCACAAAATCCTTCTTGTCCTGAGGAGAAGACATTGGAAAAGGATTAGCCCTTAGCAGCTGCCATTCTACCATCCAGCTACTGAACAGCCAAGCCTGGCTGCAGAGCAAAGCAATCTCAGTCTGGAGCCAGGAGCCCTGAAGTCTGTGATGATGGATAACCAAAGAAAGTCTCCAGATGTGAGCAGCACATCCCAGCTCCCCAGCTGGACACAACCCACCTTTGGATGCTCCTCAGGCACGTGCTGCTTGGAGAATTTTGCCAGCTGCACCAGCTCTGGGACCAGCTCCTTGGTATCGTAGCTGTTGGTACAGTTCACCAGCGCAGAAGCCACGGAATATAGGATAGTCTTGTCGCTTGCCTGCACAGGAAAGTAAAAGCTCATGTGAGGGAGAGGAGGACACAGCAGGGAAAAGGGTCCCTTTGGACTGCCATCGTGGTGTTTTGCACTGGTGGAAATGTTCTTAGCTTTATCCCCAGCTTATAGCCCACGGCAGGGTGATGCTGGATGATTTTTGCCTTTTTTCTATATTTGTGACCTTCCCAGTGCTTTTCCCTACCCTTTTCCCCAGCTAGAAAGACCAAACACATTCCAGAGCTCCAAGGCCTGGGGGGCACAAGGCTCCTCTCCTATCTTAGTTCTTCCTGGGAGCCAAAGTCTTCGAGACACATTTTCATCAACAAGGACAGCTAGTACCAAGGGTGAGAGGCTGCAGAGAAGGAGCTTGACCTGAGGGGAATTACATCACCACTTGTCCTCCTAACTGGCGCTTTTTATCAATTCTGCTAATTTCCTAAAACCGATCAAACTGTATTCACCCCTGTGGGGCCGGGCTTTTGCGGATATTCTTCCAGAACTGCCCCTGGAGCTCCAAGAAAGATCCACTTTTGTGTTACCTCCTATACTAAAATTATCTCGAGTTTAATTTCTAGGCTGAAAAAGGCAACAAGGGAAAACCAAAAGTTTTTATTGTCAAACAAGGTGTTGACATCATCAGGTGCTGTCAACACCTTGATGCCTTTGTTTTTCATGCAGTTGCTGACAGTAAAGGTTCAGCAGAACTTCAGTTTTGCCTGTGCCTTGAGGTGTCTCAAAACTGAAGTTCTGCCAGACTAGAGATGAGGGGTTGTGGTCACAGCTCCTCCTGACTGGGGACACAGTGTAGGGCTGGAGAGCTGGGGGAATGTGATGCCACTGAGGAATCAAGGAAAGGAGACATACCTTGGCTAAATCGAACATAGCTTTCAGGGCTGGCTCATCTTCAACAAAGTCATCTTTCACGTCTGCATCGAGGGTGAGATACGACAGCCCTTCCACAGCCCATTTCCTGGTGCGGGCATCAATGCTGTTGTTGCACAACCATCTGGAAGAGAGAAAAACACCCACATTTCTATCTCAGGATCTGGGACTAATTTATCTGGAAAAAGAGGGAGGAAAAACAGATACTGAGACTGAT
The DNA here is from genome assembly GCA_036630365.1 of Acanthiza pusilla. NCBI lineage: Eukaryota > Metazoa > Chordata > Aves > Passeriformes > Acanthizidae > Acanthiza > Acanthiza pusilla. The sequence goes on from JAXCHO010000048.1 coordinate 5,707,228, forward strand.
TCAGGCTGAAACACGTCCTCAGGTTCTGCTGCAGCTCCTAAGAGTGTGGGATGCCTTCCCTGAGATATGACCTTCCTCCCACAGCCTAACTTGAGAGGTCTAAATGCTGCAGGGAATGACAGACCAGGACAGCCACTCAGCTCTGATTTGCCTTTTCCATCCCACGAAACATGAGATGCCTGCAGGAACGACCATCCATTCAGTCACTTCCTAGCCATCCCACCTCCTCGGTAACTCCACCTGGCAAATTCACCTTCAGAAGGGACTTGTGCATATTCAAGGTATGGCTTAGGCTGTGCCACTCCAGCAAAGAGGGAGGCACTGGGTCTGGTGTCTCCCATGGGCAGTGAGGGAGGGAGAAGGCTCATCTGGGTATTGAGGCAGGAGGAACATATGGCTGCTTCAGGCACGGAGGAGCTCTAGGTCCCAGTGCAGTGGCTCTGGGGACACTGTCAGCTGGCAGGCAGTGTAGGAAATGAAGGCAATGTGTGGGCAGGATCTCATGGGAGAGGAACATTTTGTATTTTGCAAAGTTTAGAACAACTGAAGAAAGAAGTGAAGTCACTTACTTGCGGCACTGCTTGGCCAACTTCTCAGTGGAGCCCTCAGCAAACTGCCGCAGGCCATAGTCTGTGCCTCCTGCTGAGCCCAGCTTGCAGAGACCCTGAGGAGGGGTGAGAAAGGCTTATTAATCCTCTGGTGTTGCTGCCCCAAAACAGCCTAACCCCACCTCTCAAGTGAAGTCAGTTCTAGCAAAGAGGAAGCATTCTCACAGCTGGTAGATTGTTCAGCTTGTAGCACAGCAAAGGGATGTTTTGTGCTCCTGTTGGATGTCTTTAACAGAAGAGTAACAAGTTTTGCTTCCAATAATCCATGTGCTCTCCCTTGTTTGTAGGGGGAAACACCATCAATGACTACTAAGCTGAGATGAGTGAGCCCAACATTCCCAGAACCTCCCTCCTCTCCCAAGTCCGGGATTAAGCTGCTGAGAGTGACCGCCAATAGAGGCAGGGGCTGCATCCTTACCACCAGAGCCCGGATTTTGATCTTCTCATTCTTGGTCTTCTTGTAGATCTCCTTCAGGAGCGTCACCCCGTTGGTGATGATGAAGGTGGCTCTGCTCAGTTTGGTGGAAGCATGGATGAGGGCTTCCACAGCCACCAGCTGGTCAATCTCCCTCTCGGACCCACACAGGGCTACCATCATCTCCATCACTCCCTTCATGCCAAGCAGCTTGTTGCCTAAGTCAAAGGGCCCTTGCAGAACTCCAGACACAATCTGGACAGCATGGAGTGTCTTATCCATGTTTTGTGGGTCAATTTTGCTCCTGTGTGGGATAGAGGGAGTAGGGTATGGAACAGTAGTGGGGAGGGAACATCCACCCTCAACTGCCATGCTGAATTATATTGGTATTTGGGACACAGCTGAGCACAGATTTCCACAAAGGCTGTGATCCAGCAAGGTCTCAAGCAAATCATCATCTCCCCGAGCCTCAGTTTTGAACATGAGTGGACTTCAAGTACCTGATCTGATCCTCAAGACTCCCTGCTCCAGCCCCTCTGGTCCAGCTCACCCCCAACTCACTTGATGTACTCCTCGCAGATCACCCGGTAGTTGTCCCGCTCTGGGTCGCAGCGCAGGTCATCGTAGAGTTTATTTAGGAGGACAGAGGCAGTGAGCTGGGTGTTCTCTGTCAGAGGCAGGCAGTCAGGCATCTCAGGAATCTGGCCCACCACTTTCAGTATCTTTTTTAAGCCTGGAAACCATGGAGTGATATGGCTGTCAGAGGAGAGAGGGTCTGAGCAAACCTCAAGATATAATTTCTTACTTTCTTGCTGTGAAATAGCCAGCTTGGACAATTTTAAATTATTTTGCAGCCTAATCACCTAAGTCTTAAGCAAAAAAGGCACTCAGATATTTACTGGGGAGGAGCTTCTGCTGGTGAGATTACAGGTTTGCAGCATCAGGCTTTTTTCCAGCTCTCAGAGTGAGATAAGCAAAACTGCATTATGCCCCTGGCTGGATCTGTTATTTTTGTCTGGAGACATTAAACCTACTGACCTCAAAGGCTGGAGGCTCTGACTGAGGAAATCCAAGCCACTTTCAAGTGATTCTGGATGACTAAACCCTCCTTTTGCTGACTTATTATTAAATAACTTCCACCAAAATGGTAACACTCATATGCATTGGAATTACCATAAAAACACACAGTACACAAATTACTCACTCCTGTCCAGTTTTAGAATTGATCCATTTATGGGTACACTCAGCATGTGCTTATCTCATCCTTTCTAAACCAGACAATTTATCCAAGACAAACCCTTCTAAGATTAGCAAACACATTGGAAGAAACTAACCAGAGACGTTAGACAGTGCTTTAGAAACTCAAAAATTCTTGTTCTCATACACAGTTGATTTTCTCTTAGTACTGTTTCCTGCTGCTAAGTCTAACTTTGCTCCAGCCTCGCATACACCAAAAAAAGCCAGAGATGAATTATTTTATAGGGAGGACCAGTTCTAAAGGTATTCAGGCAAGAACACACAGCTCCACACCTCCCAAATCAGAACAGGATGATGGGGAAGGACTCACCATTATCGATGACAAAAATGCTCCTGCTGTTGTCATGGTCTTTCAGGTCCTTCCTGGGTATGTTCTTGTTGAGGAGGTTGAGGGCTCGGTCTCGCCCTTGCCCAGACACTTTCTTACTGACCAGCATATCCAGCAAACGCATTGTGATCATCCTCAAATCCTTCTTAGTGTCTACACAGAAGCAAAACAGTAGCAGCCAGTTACAAATCATCCCTGAAAGCTGGTGAATCCAGTGAAAACCATTCAAAGCCATTCAGTGCCAGGAAGACAGAAGTATTTAAGCTATCCTTGAGGGTGGGAGCTGTGTGCAGGTTGTCACCCTGGACAGCTGAAGGGTAAAGTCCCCACCTCACCAAAGAACAAGGAATAAGGTGGGATCCCAGGGGCAGAGTCCTCCCTGCTTGGCCCACTCCTGCAGCCAGAGGGAAGGAAGGGCTGGTGAAGTGCTGTTACCTAGCACTAGAGCCTCCTCCTTGCCATGGTGCTCCTCCTTCCCCTGGCCCAGCAAGCAGTCGGTGATGGACTGCAGGAGGTTGCAGACAGCCAGGGAGATTTCTTCATTGTCCACCGACATCCACATGCAAATGCTGTCGATGCCCAGGTAATGGAGAATGGCAGTGGCCTGTTCCCAGGAAGGAGAGAGCAGGACAGTATTAGCAAAGGCCTTTCCTTCCTGTGTCCTCTAGGCTCAGCTGAGACAAAGAAAATATTTTGCTCAGTGAATCCCAAGTCAGTACAAGGCAGAATTTTAATTTTTTCCCGCTGCTCACCAACAACACAAACTATTGCAATTTCCCTCTCCCCAGGTGCAAAAGGCAATAGCAGAGAAGGTCCAAGTGCCCTGGCCTTACCCGAGCCTTATGTCCTGTACACATTCCCGAAAGTGTCCTCACAGCTGCCAGGATCAGCTCAGGATTCTTGGTTTCTATCAGCTGCAGCAGCAAGTTGACCCCATTATTCTGGAAGATCCTCTCGGCACCTGCTTCCTCCCGCCCCAGGACTATGAGGTTGTTTGCAGCCTGGGTGGGAGGCAGAAGAACGAGGAGTCAGAGGCACAGCCCAGCCTCCAGAACATCTCTGTGCAGTTCTGGGAGATCCTGGTGGGAGCTGTGGTTGGCCATCTCCTGACAGATGCAGCAACCCAGCTCAGATCCCACCAGACAGTTTATCCAGGGGCATTTAGGGATCAGCTCTGCTCTGCCCAAGGAGAGTGGGTCACTGCTTGGAGGGAAACATCTGGAGGGTGGCAGAGATGGACCTGAGCAGAAGTCCAGGCTGATCCCACCTTTGGTGTTTTGGGAGGTTGGGCCATGTTCCCTTGGCACAGGGGTGCCTCATTGGGACATTTCCCCTCTCTCTCAGTGCAGTTCACCTCCCAGCTCCTTCCACATCCTCCATCGAGTAGAGGTGGGGAAGGGAACACAGTGTTCTGCTCCCTGGTGCAGCCTCTGACATTAGCCATTTTGCCAAGCCCAGGGCAGTTCTCACCTTTTCTCGCTTTTCTTTGTCGCTGTTCTCATCCAGCAGAATCTCAAACATCTTCTGCACCCTCGAGTCCGTGGAGAACTGAATGCGCAGCTGTGCCAAGAGAGAGACCACAGAGCATCAGAGGGAGAAAATCAAGAAGTTTCCCTTTTTCACTTCAAGAATACTCCCCACCCTCAAACCACAGATGATTTAAGATGAGTAACAGGAGGTATAATTTCTTAGATATCAGCATCCTTTACCCATCTCATAGGCACAGGCAGAGGCAGCCCTAAACCACCACTTCTGAGATTTCACAGTACGTAGTGGTGCAAGGATTTCTTCAGAGCACCCCTGTAAAGGTAACTGTGGCAATGTGGCAACTGCCAGACCCAGCCCAAAGCTGGTCCAGTTCCTTGCCAAAACCTTTCCAGGACATTCAGGACCAGGCCAGCCTCAGGAGGGAGCTGGCAAGCTTTTTACTTTAACCATTCAATCCAATCCTCAGATTTACACACATCAATTATGAACTTCCAGTTAATTGAGCCAATTTATCTTCATATATTGTCACGAGTTTCCAGTATGACCAACAATCCATTGGTGTAACCCAGAGTAAGGATTTCCCACCCTGGTCTGTGAATCCAGGACCGCTCCCCCAGCATTTACCTTCTCCTGGATGTTGGCCCCCAGTCGCCTCAGGGTCTCCTGGAAGTTTTTGTTGCGGGGCTCAAGGGTGGCACATTTCTGAGCATCTTTGAATGCTTGATCCAACTTCCCCAATTTTTCCAGGGCTTGGCTGCGCCGGTACAAGGCTTTAATATCCGAAGCATTGATGTCGATAGCTGGGAAAGGGACCCCAAACACCAGGCATCAGAGCTTGCTGCTTGGAAATGGCTTGTGCAAACTCTGATTTGCTTTGTTATTAGCATCAATCAGTGCCTGATTAGCACTGATTGCACCTGCACACCAAATTGGAGCAACGTCATTTTAACCTCCAGGAATTCTCTTGTGGCCTCAGCACTCGGGTGTTAGAGAACGTCAAGGGATAAATAAGGCCACAATGTCCCAAAAGCAGATGTGAGAGCACGCTGAGCAAGCGTACCCAGCTCTCCTCAGAAAAGCCCCTTCCTTACCTCTAGATGCATCGGAGGCTGCCTTGGCATATTCCTCCTGTTAAACCAGAAAGGAGAGGTTTGTTAGCCACGGAATAGCAGGGCATGTCCCCATTGCTGATGGACACTGGGACCTCTCTGTCCCCATTTCCCAACGGGACACCCCAGTGAAGCTCCAGCACAAGCCCAGAACATGTAATTTCAGATCAGCTGGAAACACCCTATTCAATAAATGGACAAACCATCCAGTGAGTGCCCTTGGCTGCCTTCCTCTCTTCTCCCCTTGAGCACTGCCCAGGTGAGGGGAGCTTTTCTCACCTTTTTGAGGAAACAGGCTGCCCTATTCCTGTACAGCACCGCCTGCAGCTCCTTGTCCTTGTTGAGCTTTATGGCTTGAGTGTAGCTTTGCAGGGCTTTCTCGTAGTTACTGGCCTGAAAATATTTATTGCCCTCTTCTTTCAGCTGGATGGGATCCTCCATCTGGAGAGCCTGAAGGAAAAACATCAATTTGTTTCTCATTTTCAACTGCCTGGGTCGCCTGCCTACTCCCCCAAGCTGAGTTCCACCATGAGACTGACATAATTAACACACATTAATAAAAGCAGCTTACCAGGCTGAAGAGTTTTGAAAATGAAGATCTAAATTGCTCTTCAAGGCTGTGGCTTCTCAGAAGCTTTTCCCACCACTGTAGATCTGTAGGAGTCAATTAATACAGGAGAAAAAATAACAACAAAAAAAGGAATTCAAGAAATCTGCCAGCACTACGGAGAGTCCGTGCGGCTCAGGAAAGAGCTCACTTCCCACTCCAAGTTTGGGCAGGACCTGGCAGCTCCTGCTGCCTGTCAGCGTCACCTGTCACCACAGCCTGTCCCCTCCTTGTCCCCTCGTGCTTTCTACGCCTGGGGGGTGCTGGGAGCCAGGGCCAGCCCGGGGGAGCACCTGGCTGCAAGCAGGCAGCACTCCTGTACAGAAAGGGGGAATCCTCTCCCACCTGCCAGGGCAAATCCCAGCTTCCCTCTGCCTGCAGAGCTGCACAGGGTGTGGGGAGCAGGACGTGGGGGTTCATGCCAAAAAAGCCCACGGCTGGGATGGCTGACCCCTGTCACAGTGCTCAGACCCTTTTCCCTTCTATTTAGGGAAGCATGAGACAGCTGATCCTCGGGGACAAGTGGCCCCAGGCCAGCAGCTGCAGCAGTGCCCAGTACCTTCCAGAATTGCCTGGATGGAAAACTGACTGACACCCAGCGCTGCCTCCTCCTCCTTGCAGGGCCTTTGGGAGCCCAGCCCACTGGAAATCCCACCCATGTCTGGCCCTGCCACCCACCCCACACGTGGTCATTCAGCAGCACACTGACCCAGGGGCCTGTACTGGAACATACTGGAACTGCTGTGACGAGTGGCTCAGTTTGAGTGACACCAGTGGACAGGGCAGCACTGAGCTCCAACAGAACTGAGCCTTTCAACCCACTCTGCACCCCAGGAGTCACAGTCAGGAGTTCTGCTTTGTGATTTATCTCCCCTCAAACACAGGCCTTGCCTTCCCCAGTGTACCTACCAGCACCCCAGCTAGAAAGCAAAGGGGTGAACTGGCAGAAGGATTGGGAAATGACTGAGGAGAGCATGGGCTGACCAAGACACTGCCAGGAGGAAAATTATCGTCTTTAATTCTATGATCTGTGTTGTGACTCTCACACAGCAAGGCTTGGCATGAGACTACCCTGTCCAGGGCTCGTTTTATTCACCCATCACCAGCAGTGCTGCCGGGTCCCCGGGATCGGGCAGGAGAGGATTCCAAAGTGCTTTGTAAATCCCTTCACAGCACATCACCTGCACCACAGCTGCAGGCAGCTCCATCCACAGCAGCTCCGTTTGGGATTAGGTTCAAGGCCCAAGGACAACAGCTGTGGAAGGTGCAAGAGGCCATCCCTGCCTTGGATAGACTCAGTGCCGTGGCTTTTCTAGGATTCACTTGGATTAACACACCAGGAACCCCTTCCCACATGGCTTTAGGTACTGAGGAAGGCTCAGCTGGCTTCATTTCAGTACTCGTGGGGTATAGCAGAGCCAGAATAAAGCCACATTGTCACAAGCGGCAGCACTGCAGGTAAACTGAGTTACAAAATCAAAGGGTGTTCGGTGCTGCTGATGCTCAAGCAGAGCTGAGAGTGGAGTGCAGCTCAGCAGCGAGTGCCGGGAGCCCTCTTCAGGCCTCGGCTGGGAAAGAAAAACATAGCAATAATAATAAATACTCAAAAAAATAGCTTTTCCAGAAGAAATTCAAGTCCTCAAGGCAGCCAGGCAGGGGCACATGGGCAGCAAAGCCCCTCAGCCCTCTGAGCACCTTCATTTTCCACCCTGCAGCACTGGCTGATGCCCCTGCACAGACCCAGTCCGGGGATAACCACAGCTGCCGGGATGGTTTGGGTCGGGAGGGACCTTAGCGCTCTGTCGACCCCGCGAGAGGCCGAGACAGGCAAACCCGAGCGGGTGGGGACAGACGGGACAGACGGGACGGGGAAGAGGAGCGGGGCGGCCCTTCCGCCGGCGGCAGGAAGCAGGAAGGGAGCGGGCAGGGGCCGTGGGGTGCGGGGTGAGCAGCGGCTCGGCGCGGTGCGGAGCTCATCGTGGGGCTCTGCTGGAGGTGGCTTGGGATGAGGGGTCCCCTGCCCGGGGATGGGGTCACTCCCAACCCGTGCTCCTCCCACCCCAAGCGATGCCCCCTTGGCCCCGTGCAGGATTTTAGGCTGTTTGGGTTAAACGCCACCGTAATCACCCATCCCGAACACTGCCTGTGTGGCTTCTCCCCAGCCCCTCCAGGGGCAGGCGCTGTCCATGGCTCAGTGTTGAACCTGGCAGTGCCGAGTGATGGGTTAATGGTTGGACTGATGATCTTAGATGTCTTTTTCAACCTTAATGATTCTATGAAATCCATTCTCCCATCTCCTGTGCAGGTCTTTGCTTTTCTCCCGCCCCTGTGGCTGTGGACATGGTGGTCCTGCGGGCTGGGCTCTGCCCTGGTCTCACTGAAGAGATGATCCAGCTTCTCAGGGCCAATGGCATCAGGACAGGTAACGGGGTGGCATCGGGGTCTCGGCTTGGGGAACATCATCCCCTGTGCATTTGGTGTACCTGTATCATCCCACCTCCTGGGAGGGTGGTGGTGGTGGAATATCCTTCCATGTCCTCCTTGCTGGATGTCTTCTGGGTCCCCCTGGGTGGATGCAGTGAGTCAGGACTTCTCCATAGGAGCGGGAGTGTAAGGACATGCTAGAGATCCTTACAGAGGCTTACTGAGGATTGATCAATTATGGCTTTTTTATGGTATTTCAGAAGGGTTTCTGCAGTTTTCCCTCTGAAAAATACCCAAGTCCTGGAATGCTGCACCCTGGTACCTCCTGCCCTTAGAGGGGAAGGCAAAGGTGCTGGGCAGCTCTTGAGCAAAACAGGGAAAATTTTTACCTGCTTCTCTCCCTGCTCTGTTTTGCAATAAACAATTTCTTTTGTGATAGGCCATAGGACCATCTCAGAGGAAAAACTCCTCCACTCACAGTGCTGACAGAGGGCACAGATACTTTGCTTGTTGGTGCAGATTTTGTCTAAGCTGATTGTCTTCTGGTGTTTGTGGTCGGACCAGGTTTGGCTTCCAACCTCTTGCCCCTTGTGTTATTTGCAGTGGTGGACTTTGTGTCTTCAGACCTGGAGGATGTTGCCCAGAAGTGTTCCCTGTCTTACAAGGTAAAAGGGACTACTCCTAAGTCGTGGTACATTAACCAGGGAGCTCAGAGCTGTTTGGCTCATGGACAAGGATGGCCTTGGCTGGGGTGATCTTCTGCAGCAGATGTTGGCCCTGGACTTGCTCATCCCATTTCCGGACACCTCTCTGCCCCCCAGGCGCTGGTTGCAGTCAGACGTGTGCTCCTGGCTCAGTTCTCTGCCTTCCCTGCCAACGGAGCTGACCTCTACGAGGAGCTGAAGAGCTCCACAGCCATCCTGCCCACTGGCAGCCCAAGGTGGGTACCTCACCCCCAGCTCTGCCAGGGGCTGGGCTTGCTGCACAAGGCTGTGGTTACCAGCACAGGCTTTGAATTTCAGTCACCATACCATCCCCATGCACTTGTCTGTGTTTGGGAAGGGAACACTAGGAACGAATATCTGGGGATTGCTGCCTCCTGGTGCCATTCCTGCTGAAGGGGTGTTGATAATCCCACCTTGTGTCCATCCTGTAGCCTGGACCAGCTGCTGGACTCGGGGCTGTACACAGGGGAAGTGACAGAGCTCATGGGGTCACCGGGCAGTGGGAAGACACAGGTGAGTGGGATGGAGGACAGGGGAGAGGACAGGTGGGGTGAAGATGGTGCCACAAGGCACATCTGTCCCTGTTCCCCCAGGTGTGCCTGGGCATTGCAGCCAGTGTGTCTCTGGGCCTCAAGCAGCACGTCCTGTTTCTCGACTCCACGGGGGGTTTCACCGCCTCCCGTCTCTACCAGATGCTCCGAGCCCAGACAGAGGATGAGGAAGAGCAGGCAAGTTCCTCTGGAGCTGGTCCCTCCACTCTCTAAAACTGCGTTTGCTCTTGGCTGCAGAAAACCCCAGAGATGGTTTGTCTTTCCAGCTTTGCCTTTGTCCCCATGGGCTTTTTTGGGTCCAAACCCTTAGTTCCACAGCCTGGTGGGTGCCATGCTCAGGGCAGGCACTGCTCTTTGTTAGTTTTCCTTGGGAGAAGGGAGGGACTTGCAGGGCTTTGCTCCCTGAGTTCAATCCACGATGCTTTTTCCATCAGTGCAATAGGGACAATGGTGTTGATGGGGTGGAGGCAAATGTGGCCGAGTAAGGGTCCCTGGCTCTGTGGCATGGTGTGAGTGCAAAGAGCTGGTGGCAGCTGGGGCAGGAGGAATGGGACAAATGCTGGGCAGAGTGAGGCTGTTGGTGACGCCGCTTTGTGCCACAGCTGGAGGCTCTGCAGCGGGTCCAGGTGGTGCGTGTGTTCAACATCTATGAGCTGCTGCGTGCCTTGCAGGAGCTGCGGGATCGCCTGTCCCAGCAGGTAGGAGCGAGCCTCAGGGCCCCTCTCCCTTCCCCAGAGCTGCAGGGAGGGCAGCAGGGCTTGTGTGCCTGACAAGTGACTCCAGACTACCCCGTCCTGGGGATGCTAAGGCCTCTGTGCAGCTCACAACCTCCAAAACTGCTGGATTTGTTACTCCACATTGCACACAGTGCCTCCTTGCAGGTCGTGAGCTCCATGGGCCCTCTGAAGATGGTGGTGCTGGACTCGGTGTCGGCTGTGATTTACCCTCTGCTGGGTGGCAGGCAGTCAGAGGGTGAGCTGCACTGTGTGTGCTGGGAGGCTACAGAGCTCTCTGCTCATCCTGAAGGGCCTCTCCCACTCGTGTGCTGTGCTTGGAGTGGGGCTGGGGCAGGACAGATGTGGATGTGACTGCTCCCAGCTTTTCCTTTGGGACTGGATAAAAGGGGAGGGAGTCTGCAGTGTTAGCAGCAAACACTCTGGCTGGCTGCGGCCGTGCACACTCATGGCAGTGCTCTGAAACCCATCCAGGGGAGGCACTGAGCTCTTTGCCCATAAATTAAAACTTCTCTTACAGTGTCACAGAGATGTCATGGTTGCTGGCACAGTTTGCAGAGCTCCTCTGAGGCTCTTTCTGCCAGAAAGGACCATAAATCAGGAGTGAGGATACCAAGGCGGCCCCTCAAACACCTCCCAGAGGGTCCTGCACAGCCAGTGCTATCACAGGAGGTCCCCTCACAGCCGTGGGCTGTAGGAAGTGGAGCTGTGATCTGGAGAGATGGGTCCTGTACCTCCTAAATCAACCTGGCCAGCTTTGGTTGGGGCTCCTGATGCTTTTGTAGGGTTTTTTGACCTTGGGGCTTTTAAGATAGGAAAGGATGGGGAATGATCTGGTGAAGGTGTCCATGAACATGAGAACTGGCACTAAATCCAGTGCTCATACAAATCCAAACGTCAGCTGCTTCCAAAATTCCCTTTGGTGGATCCCCAGACAGCCAAATGCTTTGTCCTGCCCCAGGTTTGGCCCTCATGATGCAGCTCTCCAGGGAGCTGAAGACCCTGGCCAGGGAGTTCAGCCTTGCTGTTGTGGTGAGTGTTGCTGCACCTTGTCCCTCTTGTGCTGCTGTGTGCTGTGGCAAGGAGCCATGGGGAGGCTCTGGAGCCCCTGGGAGAGGGGACCCCACTCCCGAGGCCTGAACCCCACAGTGCCCTGCTCCCTGGCATCTCTGCAGCCTGTAGATGTCTTGTTCCAAGCATGGAGCAAGATCTGGGCTGCTTCCTGCTCTTGCTGTCCTCAGCCAACATTGCATTCACTAGATTGTGCAAGGCAGAGCCAAGTACAGGGAGACTGAAAAGCTGATTATATTTATTTTTGATATAACACCATTCGTTTAAGGGGCTGGCCATCTTCCTGGGTTACCTTTTAGTCACCTTGCAGGAACTGCAGGGCATTGCATCATCCCAAGGGAGCTGGAAGGGGTCCTCTCTAGCCTTCCCCAGCTCTTGGCCAAGCAATTGCATTTGCCAGTGCACCCAGACAGGTTGGTGGGACCACAATTAATGTGTCTGGAGAGGGAAGGCCACAACAGAAGATGGTGGTCTGCTGAGCATGGCACTGGAAGGTGTTGAACAGTCCTGCCCTTCATTCTGATAGAGTGACAAGGACAAGATGTCTGGAAGGACAATTGGAGGCCCCAAGTTAAACTTTGTGGTGACTTCAGCAGCAGGAGCAATGCAGCTTGCAGATACAAGTGTGCTCCCTGAGTACATCTCTGGGGCAATTACCTGGGCTGTGTTTAGAGGTGAGGCAGAGGAGCTGAAGGAAGCTCAGGATGGAGAAGGAAAAACCTTCCTAGAAACAGCAGACTCACCAGGATTCCCTGTGAACTCTGGGGTTTCATCACACCGAGTGGCACTGCTTTTCCCAGGCACTGCTTTGTCTGTTTGTGCTGCAGGTGACCAACCAGGTGACCAGGGACAGCAGCACTGGCCCACTGAAGCCAGCCCTCGGCCGCTCCTGGAGTTTCGTGCCCAGCACCCGGGTGCTGCTGGAGCGCAAAGAAACCAACTGGGAGAAAGCCAGCACACAGCGTGTTGCTTCCCTGGCAAAGTCACCCCGGCAGGTGAGGCTCCCTGGATCCATCCCTTGGGAATGCAGGAGCAGGAATGACTTGGCCCTGGCTCCCGTGGGAGTGGGGCAGGACCCAGGCTCAGTGGGTGAGCCATGGCAGTGGGACAGGAGCTTGTGCAGCCTGGCTGGATGATGCAAAAGGGAAGAGCATCTGCTCCCAACAGCCTGAGCTTGTATTTATAGGAAGGAGAAATGAGTGGCAGCACTTTAATTCAGGTCGCCGTGTTCCTGATGCTGGTCTCACTCTCCTGATGGTGTGTGGGCAGTGAGGATTCCCATGGAAATGGCTCTGACACCTTCAAAGGTGACTTCAGCTTGAATCCTGCCTGGGCACAGACAGCACTGCCTGAGCCTCCTGGCTCTGAGCCTGCTCTGTTGCTTGATCCAAACAAATTTGGGTATGGTGGTGCGCTGGGCAGCGAATTGCATCCTGGATGTGCTAAATAATGGTGTGTCTGGGGACGTGTCAGAGCAAGATGTTCTTTCTTTGCTAAATTGCATTGTCTATTTGTATCTCTGCACACAGCAGACCCACTTAAAACAGGGGCACCGGCAGAAGGAAATCCTCAGGGGGTGTAACTGGGATTTTTGGCTCTGATGCAGGTGAGGGAGTGATGTAGAGTCCAGGCAGTGTGAGGTGAAGCTTTGCTCTGTTCCTCCTTGCAGCCAACAGGGACACAGGTGGAGCTGGACATTGGAAATGGGGATGTGTTGGATCCGAGCCCAGTGACACCCTCACAGGGACTCTGATGGGATGGAAAAGCAAATGGCACAAGGTCCAAGAGAGCTGCACAAAAGCAGGCAAGAACTGAAGGTCTTACAGGCTGACTGAGAGTCCTGCAGCCCTGGGAAGCACCAACGTGAAAGATCTCTTGTTCTTCTACCCTGTGGAAAAACTGAGCATGGGATTCCCTAGAGATCTCGGTGCCCAGCAGATGCTGCCTGCAGTGGCTGGGCTGTGTGGGCAGCAGGACAGCCAGGTCCTGTCCTCTGCTGCAGGTTTGTCTTCACCTCCCAGAACCAGCGCTGTCCTCAGGTCCAGGACCAGCTGCCTTGTCCCTGCACAAGCCCACGACTCCCTGGGGTGGTTTTGTTCCCCCCATGGCTTGCTGCCCTCTGGTCCTGCAGTTCTGATCATCCTTTGGGCCCACAGTGGGCTTGGTTCAGAAATAAAAGAAAAAAGCAGTTTCACATTGCTGTGGTTGTTGAGAGCTGGAATTCAATTAATGACAGCTGCTCTGAGCTTAATTAAAATGTTGAGCTTCAGTCCCCAGCAGGACTGGGGTAGGACAGGCTGCTGAAGAGCAGGGCCATAATCAGATGCTTGATCTTCCTTTCTCCCCAGAGTAACACCAGGCCCTGTGGGGACCTGCTGGTGGTTTTGGGGCACAGCTGGGCTGTGTAAAGCCTTGCTGATAACTGATGGAGGTTCTGATCTGGATCAGCTGGGGCAGATGGGTCCTGGCTGGCACCAGCTGGCCCTGCTTGATGCTCAAGGACCCATTCAATTGCATGTGGTGATGTTTAAAATAATCTTTCCGTGCTCCACTGCCTTCCAGCTGCTCCTGCCTGCTCTGGGCAACCTCCTGAGGAGAGGGGAGGCTGGGTGTGGTGATTCCTCTTGGTCCTAGATGCCTCAGACACCCTCATCCTCAACATAAGAGACCTCCTTGGCAGGTGAGCTGAGCCAGGGCTTGCACTTCAAGGCTGCTGGTGTAGAATTTGGGGGCTGGGACTAATCAGGGCATGCTCATTAAGCTAATAACACAGTAGCACAGCTGCTGGAGGGGCTCTAAGGCTGTGCTTGGCACATTAAATATGTAATTTTTTACTGAAAACTTCTAAAAGTTGTGTATCTGTTTGTGTTTCTGGGCTCTCCAAGCTCAGGAGGGGAGGTTTGGCTCCAGGGGTTGCAGCCTGGGTAGGTGGGGGGGGAGGAGGGTGGTTTTCCTGTCTGCTGGAGACCTGTGCTGATGTGGCTAGAACTTACAAGCAGAAATTTACCTTATTAGCAAATTTCTTGTTAGTTAATTACTTGCTAGCTCCTCTCTTGGAGCTGTGGATGAAGAGCTGGTCCACACAAATTGCAATTGCTAATTTATCTCTCTGCCTGAGGTTCTGTAGGGGACGCAGAGCTCTTATGGGGGAGCATGGAGCAGGGAGGAACCAAATAGAAACCTCTGGGCTTGTATTTGAACCAAGAGAGCTTTCCAGATGTTTCCTTCCCCTAGCCAGCAGGATGAGAAGAGGAACAACCTGCTTTGAGCCCACATTAGGCTCAGCATGAGAGAAGCCATGTGTGCATCTTCCCTGTGGTCCCTGAGAAATGACAGAAGAAATTCCATGGTTTCCCTCAGTCACCAGGGAGTCACGGGGTGGTGATTCAACAGGGGCACTGCCAGTCTGGCAGGAAAAGTGATGGTGTGAAGTCTGTGCTCCTCCAAAGCTTCCCAGTTTTCATAATCGTGGCTGGGGGGGATTTTCTCTCCACAGCAATCAGTTAATTGCAGCTGTGGGAGTCCTTTTGGGAAACATTTGGAGGGGGGTGGTGTCCTATGGGGCCTGGCTGGGTTTGGTGTGGCAGCTCCTCTGCTCCCAGGTGTGCTCTGAGGTCACAGGGATGGCCTGAATTTCTGGCTGTGTTGCTGCAGGGAAGGTGTCACTGTGGGTGCTGGTTATTGCATGGTGTGGGGACAGTAGGAGGGTTTGGGTCATGGGAATCTATTATCCCATCTGGAAAAGCTTGACTTCCTACTCAAGCTCATTTGCCCTAAATTTGCATAATAAACTCAGGTCTAGAAGAGTTTCTGACCTAAATATCCTCATTCAGCCTTTCCCCTCCATGCTCACACAGGCGCTCCTCGAGCCCTGTAAAGCAGAGCTTGGGATGTCCCTTCTCCCTGCCTCTTCCCCATGCCCAAAACAGCTGGAAAACCCCTGGAAAGGCTTGGCGCAGGGCAATGAAACCCATCCCAGGGCAGGCAGGGATGCTCTCATTCTGAGCAGCAGGGATGCCTATTGGCACTAAGGGCTTGTTTGCCTTTGATGTGTATAAAATACATGTCTAAGTGTGTGTTTACATGCATTGTGTGCATATATGTGCATATATATATATGTGTAGGGGTGTGTGTCCGTGTGGCTGTATCTCGGCATGAGAGGACAAGAATCTCAAGCTGTACCAGGGGAAGCTCAGGATAGACATTAGGAGGAAGAAAGGGTGATTAAACTTTGAAATGGGCTGCCCAGGTGGTGGAGTCACAAGACGTGGAAGTGTTCAAGGAAAGACTGGACATGGCGCTCAGTGCTCTGGGCTGGTTGATGAGGTGTTTTCCATCCTCATTGCTTCTGTGACCTGTCGGTATATGTTCACTTCCTGTGTAATGCTAATAACCCCCCTGCGCACCCAAGGAACTCCCCCAGCGCTCAGGGGACCCCGCAGTGTCCCCTCCTAGTCCCACCTGCCCCGGGCGGGTTTCGAACCCTCAACCCTCGGAGCTGCCGCGGGCGGCGCTGCCCTCCCGTCCCGCTGGGGGCGCCGCTGAGTCCTCCGCGCCGCCAGGGGGCGGTGCTGCCCCGCCCGGCGCCCCTGGGGCCGCTCCGGCCGCGCGGCCCGGCGGGCAGTTGCCATAGCGCCGCCGCCGCCGAGCGCAGACACCGGGACGAGATCGCTCCAGGCCCGCCGGCCCTGCCGCCACCCGGGACGCGGCTCCTCAGGGGCAGGGTGAGGTGCTTGGGGCGCTGCTGGTGTTGGGGGGTGGCCGGGGCTTGAGGCCGGGAGGGGTCTTACCAGGCTGGGGGTGTGTAGGGCACTGACGGGGCTGCCAGGTGTGAGGGGCGTGTGTGGGGGTGTGAGGCCTCGGGGGAGCTGACAGGGTTTGGGGGTGTGGAGTGGGGGGCTGCCAGCTTTGGGGAGTGTTGGGAGTGTGTGAGGCTTCGGGGAGGCTGACAGGGTTTTGCGAGGTGGAGCACTGAGGGAGCTGCTAGGTTTAGGGGTGTGGAGCATTGGGGTGCTGGGGGGCTGGCAGGTTTAGGGGTGTGGAGCATTGGGGTGCTGGGGGGCTGGCAGGTTTGGGGGTGTGGAGCATTGGGGTGCTGGGGGGGCTGGCAGGTTTGGGGGTGTGGAGCACGGGGGGGCTGGCAGGTTTGGGGGTGTGGAGCATTGGGGTGCTGGGGGGCTGACAGGTTTGGGGGTGTGGAGCATTGGGGTGCTGGGGGGCTGGCAGGTTTGGGGGTGTGGAGCACGGGGGGGCTGGCAGGTTTGGGGGTGTGGAGCATTGGGGTGCTGGGGGGGCTGGCAGGTTTGGGGGTGTGGAGCATTGGGGTGCTGGGGGGGCTGGCAGGTTTGGGGGTGTGGAGCATTGGGGTGCTGGGGGGCTGGCAGGTTTGGGGGTGTGGAGCATTGGGGTGCTGGGGGGCTGGCAGGTTTGGGGGTGTGGAGCATTGGGGTGCTGGGGGGCTGGCAGGTTTGGGGG
The DNA here is from genome assembly GCA_036630365.1 of Acanthiza pusilla. Taxonomy (NCBI): domain Eukaryota; kingdom Metazoa; phylum Chordata; class Aves; order Passeriformes; family Acanthizidae; genus Acanthiza; species Acanthiza pusilla. Next base: position 5,724,020 of record JAXCHO010000048.1, read on the forward strand.
TGTGGAGCATTGGGGTGCTGGGGGGCTGACAGGTTTGGGGGTGTGGAGCACGGGGGGGCTGGCAGGTTTGGGGGTGTGGAGCATTGGGCTGCTGGGGGGGCTGGCAGGTTTGGGGACGGATGGGAGGCTTCGGGGGCGCTGCCAGGTTTTGGGGGGGGTGTCTGAAGCTTTTGGAGAGGCTGCCAGCGTGTGGGGCAGTGAGGGGGCTGCCAGGTTTGTGTGTGAGGCTTTGAGAGTGCTGCCAGGGTTTGGGGCTGAGGGCCAATGAGGGCTGCCAAGGTAGAGAAGAGTGGATCGGGTGAGGTGGGACAGGTAAATATGGGGCCCATGAGGCCGTGGAGTTGTCAGTGAGGGTTATCCAGAGGCTGTGGGGTGAGGGAATGGCTCTGGATTGGGGTGTTGGCAAGTGTGGGGGGGCACAGGGCAGGAGGGCCTGCCAGGGCTTGGTGGACACAAGGCTGGGGGAATGGGGCTGCTCAGGCTGGGGCAGTTTGGGGGGCCAGGGACAGGTGCCACACCTGGGTTTAGTTTTGGGTCAAGGGGCTCCCTCACAGGATACCCTGATGAGGGGGTGGTAGTGGGACTCTGGTGCAACCTCTTTTTTCCTGTTTAAAATGTGGCCGTGAGCAACTGTTCCCTCTGTGAGTTCTGCTCCCAAAGGCATTCTCAGATTCAGTAGGTTATTCTGCTCAAATTGCTATGAGACTTGAGGAATTCTGGATAAGCACCAATCTTCTGTAGGGCTCTCTGCTTAAATTATTGTCTCTTTGCATTTTAGCATGTCCAAAGTGTAATTTGGTGTTAAGGATCCAAGTTATTTCCTTCTCTGCTCAAAACTGGGGGCGTAGGGCAAAGCAAAAGCTGAGTGGGTCCTTCCTTTGCTGCAGAAAGCAAAAGTTGTACAGAAAATAAAAGTACTCAAGTGCCCTTCTGAGCAGCTTGTTCCTGTAAGCAGGTCAAGGTGTTTCCTGTGGGGAAAGTATTGACTCATCCTCCGGTTTCTTAGCAGTGTTTCAGTGTCTGCAGGTTAATAAGTGTCAGCTCTGCCATGAGAACAGGGTCCTGTCTGAGTCTCCTCAGATCAAAAGGCTGGGGATGGACAGGCTCAGCGTTTGACCCTGTGAAAAAGAACCAGTTGCACTCCAGAAAAAACTCACTCCAAAAACTCAGGTGTTTCCCAGCACTGCAAGGACAGCCAGGCATGCTTAGTCAAGGGTAACATTAAAGGTAGACAGGAATGGTTTAATTTTAGGCTTCTTGGATTTAGCTGTGCTCAGGGTAATATTTAATTGGCTGAAATGGAAGGATTTTATTTCTGTGTTTCATTTGAGCTCATTTCCTCTTCTCTGACACACAGCATGTCTTCCATGTCTTCCAGGACATAATCTTGGATGTTGGTTTGGGAGAATTGTTTCGCAGCAGTGCAGGGAGTTGTGGCAGTTTTCTGTTCTTTCTGACCTGATTGTGGAATTGGTGAAGAACTTAGTGGCTCTACAAAAAGCTTTTTTAGCTCTCCATATCTTTAGGATGGGAAAGGACAGGTGCATTATAAGTTGGTATTTTGTTGTGTTTACACTGTGGTAGGTTGCATTTCAACACTTTGAAGCTCAGATTTTAAGATAGATGATTTATAGGCATATATCTGATTGCATAAATAAAAAGAGTTTTAACCCTTTGTCTTCCCACTGTTACCTCATTTTTCCAGAGCTAAGTGGAGCAGAAAGCTCTGAGCTTTAGATGTTTCTTACAAATTCCATATTGTTGGGTTTACCTCCATCCATGAAATACTGAAACTCCTTAACACATCTGTGCCCACAGTACTGGGGAGGAGGATCTTGTAGTCCTCTGTAATCATTGTTATTTTCGGTGGCACAATTGGGTCTAATGAACCAAAACAATCACCTTCGGCTGCTGTGTTTCCCATTCTGGGCTGGGAATCCTGGAGCAGGATTACCCAGCTGCAGCACATCCACTCAGTTGTAGCAACTGAACTTTTAATTAAATGCTGATTGCCATTACAGTGGTGCTCATGGGTTAATTGCTCAAGTTTTTGCTGAATTGGAATAGTTTTAAAGCCATCATTTAAGTATTGTGTTTAATTGCAGGGTAGAAAAGGTAGGATGGCTTTCACTGAGGATCGGTCTTTTTCATTGCCAAGGTACCATGTGATTTGGCTTCTAAAATGAGAGATGAATGCAATACTCTGCACTGAGAGTACAAAGGAATAATATAGATGGATTTTTGGGAGGTTGGTGGTCACTAGCTGAGTTTATGACTGAGACCTGTCTTCTTCACATCTTCAGTTTTCTCTGTTGTTGTTGACTTCAGTGTGGGTTTCTGTTGTTTTGTTTGTTTGTTAAATGGTGTTATTTTCACTTCTTGTGCAATTTTGCACCACAGTTTGTTTTTAATAACAACTGAGATTGTAAACTCTTCAGTCAGGCTGGAGCATGATCTGAGCTGCTGTTATTAACCCTGTAGTTTGGACTTTGAACCAGTTTTTGCCTGGAGGGATGGAAGCAGATTTCCACGGTCTGCTCTGTGTGCCTGCTTCTCCTCTGGCTCTCCTAGGCCAGCACAGAGTGGGCAGAGGAGCTGGCAGGCTGTGTCTGACCCAGCACTGCCGTTTGTGTCCTCAAGTCTGGCCAGGTAAAATGCTCTCCTCACCTAGGGTGTGTTGGTTTCACTGCAATACATGTAGGAAAAATTGTGTTTAATTAGGGTTAGGCTATTTCCTTGTCCCTTAGAGCATGTTTTCATAGGATATAGGATCACAGAATGGATTGGGTTGGAAGGACCTAGTTCTAATTAAAGATCCCCTGGCTCCATCTCTACTCTAAACCTTCTGACCAGTCCTAAGGGATACAGAGCCTGATGTGAAGATAAGAAATCAGAAAGTGCATTGAACCAAGTACTTGTGCTTAGTGAAACACATTGTGGGCAGAAGGATGACGTGAGCTGCAGAAAAATGTGTGCACGTGTCCCTTTTTTGGACACAGCTGTGTGTGACCTGCTGCTGAGCAGGGAGAGAAGACCTCTGTGTACCTGCTAGTTACAAATAAGGGAAATTGATTCTTCTCTGTAGTCTGAGCTCTGACTGCTGGCATAACCTGGCTTTAAATTACCTGGATATTGCTGGCAGGCTGGGCTGTGCTGGATACTTGATTGAGCTCTCAGGGCAGAGGTACAGCCTGAGCCATGGTGAGCTCTGTGATGCTGCCATTCACTGCCTGCGCTTTGTGCTCTGCACTTCTATGTATTTACCTGGTGCAAATATTCCTCCAGCCCTCCCCTGATTGCCCATTGCAGAACCCCAGCCTGGCTCCTGCTCCCCAAAGTAATTCCAGTCATTAGCCTTGACATTACCTCTCTCTGGTTTCCCATCAAGCCTGTTTTCCTCCCCTTCCCAGGGACTGTCCTTGCAAGAAGCCAGGAGTTGGTAGTGTGAACTTCCCTCAGGGAGCAGGGAATGCTTTGCAGGGGTGAATAAGTGCAATCTCTGTTTCACAGGTGGGGAGAATCCCGTCACTGCTGGGCTGATGTCAGGACCAGGACTCACCTGCATGCAAAGGTTTCTAACCCCCTGCTGGTATGTGCCTCTAAAGTGGATTATTTAGTCTTCAAACAACATTGCAAAGTTCAAAAATTACTCTCTTCTCTAAGAAACCAAGAGTATGACTGTCAGATCAAGAATTCAAATTTTGTACTAGTTTTTCCCTTCCTTCTCAGCTGGTTTCCTCAGGACTGAGATGGCTCATTCTAACCTCTGAAAGGCCTTTTGGACTTGTTAAATTTATACTTTCATAAGGGACTTTCTTTAGAAAGAATTGTTGTTTTCTGAGATGCTGTTAATTCTTCTCAGTGTCTGTAAAATCTACAACTTCTTCACATTAATTGCTCTTGATGTTTTCAGTTTACTCAAAACTATTAATCAGGCTTCTTTCTCTAATGCCCCTGGCTCCTCTGCCAAATAGTCTCGGAATAGGAATTTCCACATTTTAATTCAGTGAAGACTAAAATATTCATTAAACATCAGGCTTTTTTTAATGTTGCCACCTTTTTATTTATATTCAGAAGGTTGTGGGATGTGCTTGTAAGAATATACTTCAGGAGCATATGCTTTGAATCTTTTAGTTTAGGCTGATGTTAAGTGAGATTCTAAACTCATTAAATGTAATTTAAATATAAAATACTCTCTTTTGGGAGCAGCTTGTTGCGTGGTAACCTCTGCTGCAGAAGGATGGTTCCTTTGGGCATTATGTATTCTATATATACACATGGATAATTTCAAATTGCAGTGTCACAAGTGGCATCATTGAATCCACACCACTTGAGCTTTTATTGGTTTGGCTTTTCCCCAAACGAGTCAGGAATCATAACACCGCATCCCACAGAATTCCAGAGTGAAACTCATGTGATGCTACTTTTTGTTGATGCCAAAATACCTTGCTCAGAGAAAAATGACTGCTGGCACCAGTGGATGGCTCCCAGGTGTCCTTCACCCGGAGACTTGGCTTGCTGGAGTCACTCAGATCAGTAATTCCTGTGTTTGAGGTCATCCTCCACGAGGTTGCATCGTACATTGATAAGTTTGCTTCCATGAAAGTGTTGGTGTTTCCTAGGACTTTGCCTGAGCCATGATTACTTGGAAAACTGCTGAGCAGTGCTGTCCCTGAGCAGGGAGGGTGATAAGCAGCAGGTTTATGCTCTGCTGTAGTTCAGTGTTAAAATAATCATGGCCAGGCTGGAGTCACAACTGCTATTGCAGCTCTGAGGCAGTGAGGAGTTCCTTCTCTGTGGGATTGCCTTTGAATTTGTTTTATAGGTGTCTTAAAAATGAGCTTTTTTTCATCTCCTGGAATAGTTATCTTTATAGACACTTGAATTTGATAATCTGGAGGACAAGCAGGCCTCTGGGTTCCTGAACAGTTTTAAAAGTGGCAAATTAATGGTTAAACGAAGGGAAATCTCTGTTTAGATTAACAAAATAACTTTTCTTATTGAATCCATGAACCTCTTCTTATATATGTGCCCAGCAGTCTGGGCTAGCAGCAGAGACGGATAGAATGTCAAGCTTGATAGATTGTTGGAGCTGGTTTTTGGTAGTTAAACAATAATGGAGCTGTTGTGTGCTTGCAGGGAAACACTGAGCTCTGTGTGTGCACTTCGGCCTGGAGAAAGTTCCAATTGTTCCGCAGAAGGGTGAGTTCTAAAATGCAGCTTCTGTGGCTGGTGGCACAGCTGGCCAGATCCCTGGCTGTCTTGAGGCCGTTGCACAAGCATTGCAGGAGAGTTTGGAAACAGTTTATTTTTCAGATTCCAAGTAAAGTGTGGATTTCCAAGTCCCCTTTGACTGTATAATCGAAAAAGTAGAAATTGAAGCTGGTTTTTATGTAGGGGCTGTTTCATGCTCTCAGGGCCCAGGTTCCTGCCAGTCAGACGGAGGCTGATATTGCATAATCCATCCCTTATGTTTCTCAGATGGAAAGGCTTATCAGTTGTTGCAGGGGATCGTGGAGCTCCTTGTCAGCTCAGCCAAACCTAGTCTGTCACTGTGCATCTTCTTGTGCAGAGGGCTCTGAGTAGGAGGAGTGAAACCTTTTCTCTCATGCAGAAGAGAAACAGGAGAGAGTTGAAGCATGAATTTAATAAAACAAAGCCCAAACCGTCAGCCTCCTTTCTGACAAACTGCTTCTTTCTATTCCTGCTTTTATTTTTATTACTTATTACTTGCTCCTCTGACTTGAATACAAATCACAGACAGATTTTTGCAATGAAAATACCTAAGTCAGGAATGTCATTCTGAGTGAAGGAATTCCTAGAAAGAATTTAAATATGTTGTTCAGCTCGCTTCTGGGCTTCAGGATCGACTTGGAATGCCTACAAGGTGTGCACAGAGAGTGCAGCTGGAATTCCAAGCACCTGTAAATGACTGCTTGTGTATGGCAAAATAACACACTCAGAAACAAAGCACTTGCAGCATTTCTTTTTATCTGCTGGGCGCCTGCCTTCAGAGACACCTTAAATCTGCAAATAACCTTATCTGATCACCCTGAACTGGTGCTGATACCATCTCTGAACCCTGCCGTGGGTGAAAACCTATTTCAAGGTTTAAACTCTGTGTGTTTTAGAGATAAGACACAACACATTTAATACAATTTTGCCGTTTTGGTCCCTTGGAAGGTTAGCATTGCATGATTTCAGTTTGTTCAGCTCTTGCTGCGTTAGAGGCCGTTTATATCAGGTTTTCAAACAATGTGTTCAACTGCATATAATGAAGCCTTTTCATACAACAGAATGTAGGCCAGAGCCCAGCCTGGTTCATGAAAGGCTTTACTTTGTCTGAGGGAAGTAAGATGATCGTTCTTGGAATGAGGCCTGTCTCCCTCAGTGCTGTTCTGCCCAAAGCCAAAGTCACTTGCTAAGACATTGTTCTGGAGGCCTGAGCTTGATTTTTGCTTCTGGATGTGGCTCTTAATAACATGAGCTAAAGCTTTCATTGCTCTGGCAGGAATAAGAGATGCAGGCTTGACATTAAATCTAATACATGGTGATATTTCCTAAAAATTCCCCTAATAAATATGAAGAAAAGGATATGAACTATTACTGTCTCCTGTGTGCTTGACTGATTAGCCTTAATCTTTGATTATGGAGAAAACTGTCTAAATTTATTGACCAAACCTTCTCAATTTCTAAGTAAAAGGATTTTTTTAATAACACACACAAAAGATTTGAAATCTAAAATCCTTGATGTTCTCCTAAGCAGCAGTTTGATAGCGTGCTGCCTCCTTCACACATTATCTTGTCTCAAGTCCCAAGAACATTTGTCTTTTTTGTTTATTTCTTTTGTTTTGTCACGGTTTTTTTTTAACAAGGCCACATTTGTCAGGAACATGTTTATTTCCAAGTTGAAATGCCCCTTTAAGTAAAAACAAGCTTTTTGAGTGATATTTTTATTCTGGATAAACATAATTTTCATTGTGAACTGGGAAAGAGTTCAAACCCAAAAAACCCCAACTGGACTTGCATTGTCTTTTGCACTTGAGTCAAACATGAATTTGGCCTCAAAATAATCTTGTTTTGTCCATTTTAAAAAATATTGTGTGTTTTGTTTTAATGTAAAGTTGTTAGGATGCTCTGCAGAAGTGCAAGGAGGTCATTCACTCTCAGCATTTCTTCCTGTAAGTGCCTCACTTCTGTGAGCTGTGTAGTTCTCTGAAAGTATTTAATTCCGTTATGAGCACAGTACTGCTTTAAAGTAATAAAATATTAACTTGATTCCATTCCCTGATGGGGCATTACCTGTATTTTCCTTATGGAAAACTGAAGCACAGAGAACTGAAGTGACCCTGACTCTCAGAGCATCTGTAATAGAGCTGGAAACTGAAACCAAAAATCCTCACTCTGAATTGTCCCACATTATTTATCCCATCGCTAATCTGAAAATAACTACTGAATGATATTTATTGAAATTCAGATTTATTTTTTTTCAACAGGAGTATCTGGGATCTGATTGTGTTTGTGTAGCCAGAAATGGGTCAGTTTCTGCTGAACTATTGAACTGGGAAAAGTAGAGCTCAAAAGAGAGGAAAGGTCATGTTGGTGTTATCAGGCCAGGGGTGGAAAAGATCCACACAGGGAGCTTCTTACAGGCAGCAGTTGTGTCTGCTTGTGCTGAAATGCCAGATAAGTTGTTGATTGTTTGGAATCTGAGACCAGAAGCAAAGATGTTTTGAGGTTTTATTTAAAAAAAAAAGTATTCTTTGTTGTTAAAGGGCTGTGTGAAAGTACAAGATAGCATAGTATCTGTTCCTAAATTCCATGATAGCTTGTCTGGTTTTATTCTTCGTGCCCCAACACCAGAGTTTAGTCTAAAATGAAAATCTTGTCTGTCATTTTACAAGGCAAAAAAATGGAAAGAAATGCTCCTCCTAGTTAGAAGTGAAATGAAAATGTGATGGTGCCTGTGTACTGCAAAGGTTGGAGAAAAGAAAACCCAACAAAAGGCGAATTAAAGAAACCCAACTAAAATGAAGTAGATTTATTGGTTCATAAACCCCAGTGTTTTCTGGAGCACTGACTCATGATGTCTGAATGTCTGGGCTTGCCAAAAGCCTGCACTGAAATGTGACCCTGTCGGCTTGGGCCATATATGGGGAATTTGCCCTCTGTGACAAAGGTAGGGAATCCAGGAGATGCAGGTCCCTCTCTGAAGCTTTCCTTACCTCCAGTCCTCTCAGTCTTTTGTAAAAACACATTCTCTGCAGGCTGGATCCCACTGTGATTTCACGTTCAGCACTTTCTGTTTGTTCCCATGAATTGGGCAGGTTTAGGTGAGCTCTGCCATCAAAGGATGCCCATCCTGCTTCTGTTGGTGCTTCAGAGAGGTGATTAAAAGGCTTGTCAAAGAACTTGAATGTTCTGCCGTTCTATATGTATAGAGATGTGGCAATAAGGGAGAATCCCTTTTTTTGGGATCATGGCTTTAGTGCCCAGAGACAACTGTTTACATGAATGGTTTGTACTGAACATGGAGGTGAGCTCCTTGCAGAATCTACTCGGGATGTGCCCCCTCAACTCAGTACCCAAAGCCATGGGACCAGAAGGCTGTTGGGTTTGTTCATGTTTCTGTTTGAATTAAGCCCAGATTTCAGGCTGATTTGTTTTGGATTTCTTAGTCCTTAATGTTCTGTAGAGACAGAGGCTGGAGGAGAGAGGCACAGCAATCAAACAAGGATGGTGGTAAAGGAGCCAATGTAGACCTTTTCAGCCCTAGAAGTAAACACTGCAGGTGGCTGGAAATGGACTTTTCCACAACATCTGTCCCATGAATGCTGTTGAGGGTTCATGCTAGTCCTGCTGGCAGGCTCTGGGTGGTAAGGCTTGAACTTTACCTCAGTTTTCGAGCTCTTCTCCAGGGCTGCGTGTAAGCAATTTTGAATTTCAAATGCTTCCGTGCTAAATGGAGATTGGCACAAAAATAATATTTATGGAAACGCTTTAAGAGTACAACTTCAAAGTCCCTCTCCAAGTTCTACCTGTATTAACTTCCTTCAGATGAGAGCAAGGTATTTTCCCTTGTCCACAGATAAGGTGACTAAACCATAAATAAACTCACTTTTATATTGCGCTATCTTTTGTTATCTCAGTAACAAAACCAGTCCTCAGGTTTGTATTCAACATCCTGGACCTTTTTTTAACTACTGACTAATTCTTAAGTATTTCTACAGTCTGGGAGGGCAGAGCTTCCCACACCGTGTCGGATGTGACGTCTTTTCTGCTCTTTGTACGTGTCTGATGAAGGAGAAGATCTGCAGCTGCATTTTATTCTATTTCAGCACCTAGTTTGGATTTGAATTCAGATTAATTTGGAATAGGCATAGTTATGAAATGAGTCGGCAGTGTTTGTACTTGTTATGATGTGCCTCACTTATATACATCCAGATCTGTTTCAGTCCAGCCAAATAAAAATTATCTTTTTTCAGGCTCCAGTTAAATAGGTTAGAGGTTGCCTGCCAGTCTGCACAGAGCTGTGGTGCATCCAGTCCTACTGCACGTACACTTCTCCATGTGTATAAATTCCATGGGGTTTGGGTTGATTTTCTACCAACAGCTCTTGGAATAAGGTGGGGAGAAGAGTAGGTTTGGCATGTGAGGAATTTTGAGACTATATTTTGATTTTGGGGGGTTGAAATTTAGAAGTTTAGTGTTTAAAAATAAACCCAAGGCTTGGCATGACAAGTAATTGCCAGGATTTCCAACTGGTGTTGTAATTTATCAGCAAACACTCAGTTCTGGGTGCCTGAGACACAGTCATAGCCCAGAGTCTGTAGAGCTTTAGTGCCAACTGCAATCCCAAGTTCAGGGAAACTTAAGGGAATTCTGGCTGGTCCTGTCCCACCTCCAATTTGAGGAGCTCTGTCTGGGATAATGAATCTCTTTCATCTCCCTTCAGCTGCCCCCATAAGATTGTGCTTCATTCCAAAGATGAACTGTTGGTGAATGTGTCATTTATCCTGTTGCCATAATGAAACAAAGTGTGTACTTGTCATCATAGCCCTTTGGGCCAAGGATTTCAATGGAAATAGCTTGATCTCTTTTTACCTGAAGTAGGGAACTTGAGATGTGATGAAAATACAATTTCATATCCTTTCTCCTCCCCTTTTTTTTACTCCAGCTCCCTCAATTTCCCCAGTTAGGAGAAGGGTATCATTAAACCTGACAGTGGTTTAACCTTCTTCCATGGTGAAATCAGCTTCCAGCAGAGGCGATTCAAAGCTGTTCCCAGGACGTCCCTGGTTAAAGTGTGGATTTGCTCCTGTTTGTTTACAATACCCAAACACTGAAGTCACTTAGTCCACAGCAGTGTTTTGCAGCACAGCAGAAACTTATTTTCAGCAAGGTTCTATTCTGGGCATTGTAAAATTTGCTGAGAGAGGGAGGTATTTGTAGTGTGGAGAGGAGGAGGACTCCCTGCAAAGCTCCTGCTGTGCCTTAGGAGCCACTTTCTGGCTTCCAGGTGGGCACAGGTCCAGGAAACCTCCCCCAGCTATTGCCACATGGCTGTCATGGAAGAGTGGTCTGGGTGGGTTTTGAGATGAAATCTGGGGAGTATGGACCCTTCCTGGAGTAGGGCTGGTTAGGGAAGCTGCACAGATACTTAAATGGTCAGGTTTTTACTGAGCAATTTATTGCGACATACTGCAATTACAGTGACCACTGCAGCTGAATCCAAGAAGACCTGTGAACATAGGAATGAACAGAGAAAAAAAGCCATTTTTCTCTGTAATGAAAAGGACTGGTGGAGTTGGTAGGGGATAGTCTAGGATTCCCGGACTGCTCTTTGCTAAAGTTTTGTTGGAGAGCTTCCACTTTCAGTGACACTTTTGGGTGTGAGACTAAGGATAGAGACACATACACCCACTCAGGATGCTGGTAACAAAACAGTACTCAGAAATGTTTCTTCTCTAGAGTCTCCTTTCTTCTCTTCCTGACTTGGTTCATGCTATATATTACAACTGACTTAATTCAGTCTTGCTGATGAGTATCAAACTAGTGTGAAAGAGCACAGCAGCTCTTTGAATTGTTTTTCAGCATAGGAGGAGAGTGGAAGGGAGATAAGTCTGAGGTCACAGCACGTCCCTTGGGAAGAGGTATGGGACTGAGGAATTGAGATAGACTGGGTAAGATAAATAATTTTCTAAAAATCACATGATTTCTTTAATCACTTTGTTTTGTTCTGTGTTAACTTGCTGGAAGAATGTCACTGACTTGCAAAGGAAAAAGGCAGTTGACTTTTCATCTTGGCAGATGTCTTGAGACCTAATTACAGTTAATAGCAAGAAGAGCTTTTTATCTAAATATTATTCAATGTATAAAATGCAACTTCGGGTCAAAATAAACAGTTTATATTGAAATAATACTCACCCCAGGTACCCGGTTCCTTACGAAACAGGATTTCCAAGCTTCTCATGTTCAAATGGGGAAATCCTGGTGCTACAGAGAGGGAAAGAGGGTGAGTGTTGAGTTTGCAATTCCAGGTGCAAAGCTGGCAGTCAAGTGAGAAGGTGTCTGTTTCTGGGCAATGCTCTATAAATCCCGCAGCTTTCCAGAACTGTTCTCTCTGTGTTCAAATGGGAATTGCAGGTCACTAGTTTCAAAGAGGTGCTTGAAGCTGAGATCCTTTACACTTGTAACAGTGCTGGTGGGATTTCAGTTGGAGATCTGTCTGTAAACCTCCCCAACAGCATCAAGTGTTGCTGGGACAAAGCTTGCAAATCACTCAGAGCATGCTGATAAGCACTGGTACAGCTGCAAAATGCTCTTGGAATACCTGCTGGATTTTTCTCATGTATATAAGAACTCTTAATTTTCCTCTCAGCTGAGCCAATTTTCCAAGGGCTTCCCGGGCAAATGGTTTACTCAATGTAAACCAGGTTATAGCAGCATAAAAGGGGCTTTGTCTGCATGATGGTTTCCTCCGTACCACGTACGTGGGAAGTGACTTTTGGTGCTTCTCTGGGCTCAGCAGTAATTTAAGGCACTGGTGTTTCAGCAGAGCTGTGTGTGGCTGTGCTGAACGCCTGTGGCCCCATTCCAGCTTTTTCCTGCTCTGCCTTGCACCCTGCCCCAGCGGGCTGCCCTGTTTACTCTCTGCTCTGTGGTAAATGGATGTCACTTCCTTCATTAAAATGCTGGTGCGTGGCCAGATTCCCTTCCTTTGGGCTCGCACGCTCGGAGCAGCAGCGCTGCCGAATCCAGCTGTGTGCCACGCTCCGGGATCTGCTCCTGCCTGGATTCTTGGGATCTGCTGAGGTTCCTGAGCCCACACACAGAGGCTTTTGGAGGTATTCCCGAGGTGGGGAAGCACAGGTGCAGCTGTGTTGGAGCAGGGCTGAAGATGGATTATTGCTGGAGGGCACAAGCTGCACTTCCAGCCCCGCACTGTGTGCATCCCACGAGGAAGGTGTAGCCAGCACTCGGAATGGGGTGCCAGTGCCAGCCTGCTCTGGCCAGCGGAAGCAGCCTCTGGACGTGAGGATGTGGATGCTGTTCAAGGGCATCCCCTGATGTGCCTGGCAGCACAGGCACTCCTGGATACACAGGATCCCAGCCAAGAGGCCACAGAAATCCTGGACACCCTGTTCTGACTGTGCTCTGTGGGACTGACCTGAGCACTCTGCCTTCACAGCTGACCAGGGCCTCACCTGAAGAGTTTTAAACTGACATCAAAGTTGCTGATCAGACTGGTGAGCAATTAAATATTTGTCTTTGTAAGGATTGTTGCTGTTGCATACTTAGATGATTAGAGATGGGAAATGTCTCCTGAGTCTTGGAAGGCACAGAACAGAAAGGAAAAATGGAAACACAATTTCTTGTGTCTCTCCTACCTGAACACTCCTGTTTCTAGCTGTGATCCAGTGCTGGTATTTATTTACTAATTTTTTCAGGGTGTGTATGCACAGGGCACAGGTGAATTAGTACCTTTACTCATAAACATATTTTCCCCTATTCCTACATAAAAATCTGGCATTCTCAATCCAGTTCTTTTATACAGCAAATTAGATGTACATTCCTTGTGACAGATTTGTGTCCCCTCTCTTCCTTTTCTGATGCTCTGTACTGGTTGAGACACCACGTCTGCAAATGTCACGCTCAGACTGGCAACCTGCTTCCTTCCCTTGTCCCTCCTGCAAGTGGCTCATTTGCTGACTTTTCCAGCTGTCCCAGCATATGGCTGCTCCCATTTATCATAATTCAGGTCTGTGCCTGGGACAAAGGCTGATAAAAATAATACTTCATCTATAAGTGGCATTTGAGCAGATTATTCTATAGCTCTTGATATCAAGTAAACACTATTTTTTGACCTAACCGTGAATTCAGTTTGTAAGCTGTAGGTCATTAGTGAAACTAATTTTAGCAAGGCATTTCTTATCAGTGCAGGTTTGTTGAAATAAAAAAAGTAGTAAATTGTAACAATGAACAATTGTATAACACTATTAATGGAGTACCAAGGTGGTTAACTCTTTAAATACATCAGCCATTTGAAAACAACATTCATCAAAGTGAGATCTGATTGGTTTTGCGGGGGCTACAGCATGCTTTAATAACAAAAATAATAATTTTAAAAGTGAGCTATCAATACATGAGTTTTTAAAGCCTTTCTCTGACTTTCTGAACAGATTTCCTTGATCTTCAAGCTACTAGAAGTGGCAGGAACTAATGATTTTGTGCACAGCATTATCCCAGTATTGGTGTGTTGTGTTGAAAGTTGTGTCTGACCAATGAATGGCTTTGGTGTCGTGGAGGACACACAGGGGGTGCCAGGTTGGATGTGTGGTGGTGCAGAGCACCTGCAGTTGATGACAGCAGGTTCTGAATTAGCAAGGAGGGTGGTCTCTCCATGGATAAGGGTGAAAGAGGAGCTGGGTGGTTCAGAGGCCTCATGGAAAAGCTCACTGTGGTGAACAGGGTCCTCTCTAAATGAGGAGGTGTGAGGGCAGCTCTTGGGGCTGATGAGCAAACAGCAGTGCAGGGAAGCAGGCCCTGGCAGAGCTGCTCTCTTGCATCTCCCTCCCTTTTTGGCACCCAGCTCCATTGGCAGTAGCCTGAAGGGTCACCAACCCTGGTGTTCCAGCGGTTAAAGGCCTCTCAGGAGCAGAAATACTTGTTGCTGTGGTTTCTCCTGGTGTGGGAGTCAAATCAGCTGCTTCTGGGAGCTCAGTTCCTTTTGATCCCTCGATTCAAGTGTCTCGTTGGTGCTACTGCATTCCAGCTGCTGAATTCCTGCGCAGTCACGAAAAGGAGCCAGAGCCAGTCCTCGAGAGCTTTATTATACAGAGCTGAAAGCTCATTGATTCCGAGATGTTCCTCTGCTTGTTCGAGTCCCTTGTTGTTTGTACTCTTAGGAAAATAAAGGCAAGTTTTATATTCAAACATATATATATTTATATTCATCAAAGGGGTAGGCTGTGGTTAGTCTCCCTCTACAGCCACAGCCTGCCCCTTTGATGAAATCCAAATCACATGTGTAATAACTCCTGTGTGGAGGCAGTGATCTCTGATACTCCAGCTAGCAAGGTGATGGCAGTGATATTGCATATAGAGTGAGAACCTGAGTTCAAACACTTCTTTTAATGAAGATGGAAAGTGTAAGAATCCAGGCCTGCGTTATGAATCCTGTCTTCAGCTGTGTATGGGAGGAAAACTGACATCACTGGTATTTCCTTCAGAATGAAATTATGCTTCCAAATTAATACAGAACTTGTGGTGTTGTGTAGAATGTGTTAATGAACAGGTGATGAAATGAATTTCACTCTCCTGTTTAAATTCAGTGAAGAGAGTCATGGCATGCCCAGCTTTGTACTGGAAAAATAAATAAATAAATAAATAGCAGCAGTCCAGCAGAGCATGCTGGAGTGCTGGCACCACTTTGTTCATGGCAGGCAACTCCCTGCCAGTATTTATGGGATTTCTTTTGGCTTTCCTTAAAGCAACTGAAGGAAGAAGATGAAACACCCCCTTCCTAAGGTGCTGATTGCCATGTGGGCGGATGTGTTTGCAAGTCCGGGATGGACTGTTTGATCTTGCGTCTCCACCCTTGATGAAGCTCCCTCTCCCTTTGCCCTGGCAGATGCTCCAAGCACAACATGCACTTAGGATTTAGGGCAGGTGGTTTTTGGCTGCCAGCAGTTGCTGTTGGGTGCCTGCCATGGGGCTTCCAGTTTGCCAAACCCAGGCTCAGCTGCGTGGCTCAGACAGTTGTTTCTGTGGCTCCATTAGCCAATACAGGCACCTTGTCCAAAGATAATGCTGCTATCAGTAGTGCCTGTAATGTCAGTTATGCCAGTAAGTCCACATCTTTTATTCAATATGTTCCTTGAGAATTCCTGAAATCCATGCTGTCATTAAGTTTTCCAAGCTGTCACACTGTCATTAGTCAACTTACTGTAAGTATTTACCCAGCCCTGGAGCACAGCACAGCTCTTTCCACTGGGCATTTTTTTGTCAGGGCTTTAATTTATCACTTTGGTGTAGCTATTGAGCTCCTTGGGTGCAGAACAGCAGCTCCTTTGCAGGGGATTGACAGGGTTTGCACAGGGCAGGGCTGTCTGGTTCTGACCCTCAGATACTGCCACATCTGTAACATCCATCCATCCATCCATCCATCCATCCATCCATCCATCCATCCATCCATCCATCCATCCATCCCTTGGGGAAATGAGCAGTTCCTGCATGGTGCTGACCACATACCTCTGGATGGGTAATAGAATAAATAAGGGAATCATTTGGCTGCAGCAAACATTGTAGAGTTATCAAGGAAATTGTCATCCTGAAATTTCACTGTGCCATTCTGCTTGCGACTTTGAGTCCTCTCCCCGCTGCAGTGCTTTTTTTCTTGGATCTAAATCTGGTCTTGTGCCAAACAATGGAAAATCCCTCTTGAAGCAGCCGCTGACTCTTCCCTGTACTTCTCGTTGTCTTAGTGCAGCTGTAGGCAGGTACAGAGGTGTTCTAGATGTGTCCTTTCTCGTCAAGGGCAGAGATACCTTCGGAAAAATGTTACGGATCAGAGGACAGTCCTGGTTATTAAGTTGTTTGTTTATAGGCATTTCCATGCTTTTGTAGTTGAGCAGGATTAAGGTTCTTCTAAAGCAACATCTGAGCCTTTTGTTGGCCTTTTAATTCCTGGCAATCACAGAGCTACAGCCCCAGCTGAATGCTGAGCTCTGTCTTATTTTATCCCAGTCTGTGCACTGCCTTGTGTTTTTCTTCCCCGTGTTTGACATGTTGCAATGTTCCAGAGTGAATTAGTGGGCTGTCTTTTTTTTAGGAAAACAAAGTTTTTGGGGACAGGCGGTAGCATTTGTGTATTCTGTTATCGTGGGTGGCCTTCAGCTTGCAGGGGTCCTTGGAACAGGAAGGGAGCTTAACTATGGATGCAGTTTTCCACTGCTGTGGAAGCAGTGAATGCTTGTTGGACTGTGCAGCTTTCATGTTGTTTAGATTTGTGATTCCTAGGAACAAATTAAACCTCCAAAGAGCATAATTTCAAGTAGAATTTCCGTATTTTTGCAATAGAAAGGCTCTGTTAGCTTCTGAGTGGGACGGGGAGCTTGGAAACGAATGTGCAGAGAGAAAAAGGGTAATTGTTTCTTTTATCTTTGCCATCTAAAGTGCGTGTCTGATTGCAGGGCAAAGCTAATACAGATGGATGATAGGTTATTTCTGTTCATGCAGTGCCTCCATGTAGTTATTGGGCTCTCACTGCCAGCCTAAGTGCAATCCACACTATTTATTGAGATCTGCTTGCCAGCCCGAGTGTAATTTCCACTGCAGCAATGTGCACATCAGTTACAGCACGAATCCAAGTCACCAATGTGTAGATTTTCACATAAACACTGCAATGTGCTGAGCCTGCAGGGAGGGCTCCTGGCTGAGCTCACACTGTGGGATTTGAAAGGCATCTGTCCAGGGCAGCGGGAACTCTGACGAGCCAAATTCAGCCAGGTTTTGAAAAGATTAAAGATGCCACTAAAGCAACAGAGACTGGAACAGCACCAGAGTGCAAAAGCTTCCCAATTCAAGCACATCAGCCCCAAAGATTTAGCACAGCTTAAAAAAAAGAACAGAATAGTGTGTTGGTGTATTATACCCACTAACCTTTAGGATTCCTACCAGCCCGGTTCCCTTGGGAATCTGGAGTTTCACAGTGGCAGTACTTACTGAGTAAAGGGGAATGAATTGGCTATGCAGCTGAGAGATGTTTTATTTCCAGAAGTTTATAAAATCAAGCAGTTGCTGAACGCTATGAGTGAGGGAGCTGATTTTTAAGACATAAAAGAAACAGTTCAGGAACTCCCATGTGAGAGCAGAAATGCAGAGGAGGCAATTTGTATTCAGTTTACCAGTAAGTGATGACACATGGTGTGTGCTCCAGAAACTGAATGCCCAGATGAATTCAGATTTCTTTGTAAACTCCCAAAAGCAAGTTTATAGCAGTGTATTTCTGGAATATTGCTGCAGAGGTGGTCTAAGAAGACTTCAAAACTGAGCATTTTTACAGGACTGTTAGGATTTTTGGTAAGTGTGTGTGTGTATGTGTGTGTGTATATATATATATATCAAATTTGACTTGAAAAAATAAACAAGTGATTTTGCGTCTCAGCTGCAATTGTTTTCCCAAGCTAGTTACCAAAGCCAGTATTTGATTTTTCTTTTACTGACATTGACCCTCTGTGTGATGATTCAACCTTGTAATGCTGTAAATTCAGCTGAGAACTGCAATATGTGAAATCAGTGGCTGCACTGTCCTTGCTTTTATTTTGTCTTTTTAGATTTGTGGCTGTAAATCTGTAGAGGGATTTAGGATAAAGCTGAAGAAGATCCATCTATGATCCTGCTGCTGATATAATTTAACTGTTCTGTGCCATATAATTCAAGATCTTGTGTTCTTTTCCTGATGCATTATTACATCCTGATAAGTATTACAGCTTATGTGAAATACAGACAGCCCATTACAGCAAACTCAGAGTCTGATATAGCCAAGTGGAACATAAAATTTATCTTATCTTCACTGTACTCTCTTAACTCCATGAAGTTTTAGTAATAAAATTCTCTTGATCTTTATTTGTCCCTTCTCACCAAAGCTGCATCGTGCTGGGCTGGGCGTGTGGGGTTTGTGTGCACTTGTCAGAGGAAGGATCAAAACTTACAGACGTGCTGTTAAAAACAAATGATGGGTGGGCAGTTACACTGCATTTCCTGCTTTGCTGTCACCTCAGCTGACAGCCTGTGTCCCGTGCCACCTGTGAGCTGTGCTTTTCCCCGGCAGGTACTATGTGGGCGAGCTGCTGTAACTGGTTCTGTGTGGATGGCTCCCCTGAGGAGATTCAGGCGCCGGCGGCAGCCCGGGCCCAGGCCTACTCCAACCCCGGCTACAGCTCCTTCCCCTCTCCCACTGCTTCTGAGCAGAGCTGCAAAGCCTGTGGCATGCACTTCGACAGCTCCTCCAGCAAGGTGAGTCCAGTCCTGCCCTGCCAGGGCCAGCCTCCTTCATTTCATCACAGAGACACACGTTATATACACATATCCTCGGTCTGAGGTGTTCCACTTGGGAAAAGGCAGCTCACCTTGGTTTTGGGTCTTCAGCCATTCTGTCACAATTAACAGGCATCGTTAACATGACTGGAAATACTTCAGTCGTTCTGTCACAATTAGCAAGCATCGTTAACATGACTAGAAATACTTCAGTACACTTGGCTTCCCCAGATCTCAACGAAGAAAGCCAGACTGCTGCTAATCAGTTAAAAGAACATTAACTTGAATATGAGTTATTAATTTTCTTATTTAAAAACACTCATGCCCTTTAAAAATAAATATGTAACTTGTGGTAAGAAGTTTAATCATGTTTGTGCTTTCAGTAAAGGAAGAATTGCCTGCCTGTTTTCCAAACTATAGTTGCTCAAACTAAAAGCAAGCAGAGTTTTTTTGAGGGTGTGTGTAGAGCTGCTGAGCAAAAATAGCCCCAAACCAAACCCAAATCTATTTTATCTTGATTGTAAACTTCATTTGTGGGTATATAAATGCCAAAATAATTGCTGCCACAAGACTTTTAATTCGACAGCAAACCCTGCCTGGGGCATTATTTGGACATGGTGGGTCCTTTAATGTTGCCTGAAAATGTTCCAGTGAAGAAAGTTGTTCTGTGTCCACACTCTGTGGCTTAAGAAGTGTCTGATCTATAGCTACTGAACTTAAGAATGTGAAAATTTAAAAATAATGGTGGATTCTGGCCACAGCCCTTTTAGGTTATATGGGAAAGTTCATAAATTGGTTTTTCTTGCACGTTTTTATTCAGTGAGGACAAACATCTGAGGAATGGTGAGTCTTGGCAGAGCTGCTGCTTTCTACTGACAGGACAACAGGGATGTTGATGCGTTTTTGCACTGAGAAGTGCAGTTGCTTCAGGAATCACTGGAAATTCAAACTCTGGTGATCTCTGGGAATGACTGGAGCCTGATGTCTGCAGGTGGGAATGCTGGAACAGCTGCAGGAGGGGCTGCCAGCGCTCCTCCATCAGGCTTTGGTCTCCAGAGGGAACTGAAAACATCACTGAGAACACACTGATGTGTTTGTGAGCCATGGTAATTCTTCAGTGCTGTTGCTATGGAGGGAGAAGTGTATGAAATCTCACTGTGCTGCAGGGAGGGCATGGAAAACTGCATTCTCTCCTGGGAGAGGCAGCACCATTGAACTCCAGTGTCCAGTTAATGTTTATTCTGAAATACAGTGGATAAAAATTCATTCCATCTGCACTGGTGACGATAAGGATAGCCTAGATTGCTTTAAAAAACCCCAAACTCGACAAACAAAAAGCCCCATGTAAAGCATTTCAGGGCTGTCTGAGCATCCTGACTGTGCTGTCAGTGAGCATCAGGCAGACGTGGCCTGACCTTTTAGGAACAAGTTTCAATGTACAACAACATTAGAAACTCATCCTTCTGAAGAACCCAGTGCCTTGAATCTCTGCCCTTTCAGTCAAGAGTTCAATGAAGTTGTAAAAGCTGCTTGATGCTGAGATGTAGCCAAAATGTCCATGTTTAAACATGCTCAGATACAGGCTGGGAATATTTTTTTTCCTCTGAAGATAAATCCTAGTGCTGGACTGATAAGTCAGAGACATGCCTGGGTTTATTTTCACTTCCCAAATGTATCATTTGATAACTGAGGCAGGCTGTTATTACTGTTAATTGCAAGAACATGTTAGATAGAACAGCCCTTGTGTGCTGCATTTGCTCTGTGATACCAAAAGAAGGGAGTGCTCAAGTAGGGGTTTTCTGGCTGGAAGGTCCTTGGCAATACAGGGGTTCCCTTTGGAGCCAGTTTGGCAAGCTGCAGGGCATGGGGAGGCTTCCCCTACCACAGAAAAGTGGGGCTGCTTGGGGTTTTTGGGTTGTTTTGTGTGTTTTTTGTGCTGTTGGCTTTTTTAAAAATGTAGGCTGGATTTTTTTCATCTCAGTTCTGATTGCTGCCATGTCAGAGATTGGTGATAGAGAGGGCAAGTGTTATCAACAGGATTATTTTCCACTTCTCTGCCTTTGTGGATTTGTTTTGTTTCCCTGCTCTAGACAAGTTCCTGTCTCTGCCCTGAAAATTTCCCAAGGAACAGGATTGTTCCTGCAATCACAGGGTCACAAAGAGTCAGTTACATATTAATGGTTTTTATAGTGATGAAGTTAAGGAAATCTTCTCCAAACTGGATGTTGTGTGGAAATTGCCCTTCCTGCCTTGCCTTGTGATTGGTGAAAGTCACTTTTCCTTGGCAGGCCCCCAAACAGCAATTTTGAGATGAGGTTTCAAGAGTTTCTCCCTGTGGTAGAAATTTTCATGTCTTAAAATGCTTGAGCAGGAAATTGGGATTCATTCTATCCCTGTAAGTGTAATACAGGCTCTAAATGAGAGGCCTGGTGGTGTTAATTGAAAAGGGGATGGGGAGCAGGGGGGTTCCAGGCTGAAAAGGGGATCAGAAAGAGCTTTCTTAAGCTAGTAGTGTATTTACACCCTGTAAAACATGAGCAACATCTGCTTTCTTTCAGCTGGGAAGTTGAGATGTTCTTTAGTCAAGAGAAGCAGCTCATAATTTTTTTTTTTCGTGTTTGAGTTTGTATATATTACTTCTCCAACTCCACCTGTGTCTATTCCCTTGCACAGCTCTGAAGGATCAGGATGTCAGGATTTCATAGAGGTGCTTGGCTTCTCTGAGACTGTGAATTAACATTTTTAACCAGCACTGAAACCACTTCTTTCTTCCCTCAGGACTTTTTAACAGGCACCTAATGTGGCTGTTCTGCTCCTATTCCTATTGGAAAATGTAGAATTTGCCTTTCCAAAGGGTTGAACAGTCAAGTTTCTGCAGAAGTCAACACACACTGTGAGTGCTTGGAACTTCTGAAAACCAAGCCCTGAATGACAAGATCAGTATCAAATATAAACTTTTAACAACAGAATTTAATCTGTAAAGTTTTTAACTGTCTGGGGCATAATATTTCCAAAACTTCCAACACTTTCTGTCTAGCACTAGCTGGTACAAAGTGTGTGCATTATTTTCAAAATAAGTTATTTTTGTATAAATAAATGTTGAATTCTTTGATGTCTGTCAGACCTTGTTGCTCCCTTTCCCTCTTACGGTGAAACAAAGATTCATTCTGTGATTGTAGCAAATTGGAGGGGAAAGAAAGGAGGAAGGAAGGCCATTCATAGCAGGTATTAAATTTATGAAAGAGAATTTTTTTAAGTAGTTCCCTCCAATCCTGGAGCTTCTTAATGCACAGAACAATGTGCACAGCTAGTTGGAATTCACTTAAAAATCTGCTGTCTCAATCTCCTGATTTCCTCTGGCTTTAATTGCATGAGCAGGTGCAGAAAATTCCTGTCATTTGAGGGAATCCTGTAAGGATATCATGTTTCATTTAGGGTAAATGGAGTGGGAATGGGGCTTCTCTGAGAGCTGTGAGAAATCTGGTGATTGCTCAGGGATCAATCCTTTCCCTCCCCTAGGAACATGGGTAACGCACTGGGCACTTTCTCATGAATTGGAAGGTTTTGCCTGTGCTTTAACAGCAGCTGCTCCTTCCTTTGGCCCTGGACGGGAGGGAAGCGCTGCCTGTGGCTGCTGTGTGCTGCTGGCACAGGGCACGGGATCAGTTTGGTTCCTTTCCCCTCTCTTTCCCAGCACATCTGCTTGGACTGTAAGAAGAACTTCTGCACGTCCTGCTCCAACCAGCCCGAGGGTGGGCCTCTGCTCTGCCACCTCTGCCAGCGCTTCCGAGCCACGGCCTTTCAGCGGGAGGAGCTGATCAAGATGAAGGTGAAGGATCTGCGAGATTACTTGGCACTCCATGAGATTTCCACAGAGTTCTGTCGTGAAAAGGAGGACCTGGTATTCCTGATCCTTGGCCAGCAGCCTGCAATTACCCAGGAAGATCAGATAAGAACAAACACATTTAGTACCAGTGCCCGTGGACAGCAAGACTTTGTGAGTCACCCCCCAACCAGCCTGGCCTCTTCTACCTCACAGGATGAGCCCTCAGTGTCTGCAGATCCCATCTCAAGTTCAGAATCTCAGGAACACCAACAGGTACAGTCTCTGGCCAGAACCATCTTTTCCAAACTCATTCATCTCCGTTTTTGGATTAACTACTAAGATGTTGCTTGTGGTTTTGCTGTGTAAAGCTGTGACTTGCTGTCACTAACTTTGATGTGCCGTTCATTAGTGGAATTGGATTTGGTGGGCAGTGCTGAATATATCAAGCATTCACTCTCAGAACAACATCACTGCTCTGGGGTGTGTTTCCTCTGCTGCTCTGATTCACGCTTGCATTGCCACAAGATGCTCCTGTGACTGCTTCCTTTGGTACTTGCTGATGACTTCTGACAATTGTTTGTAGGTGTAATTACATAGTTGATGTAGTTCTTTAATTCCCGTGCCACACAACAAGCACAGTCTAAAGCAATCTTGGAGCTCGAACTGATGAGAGAGATGATGGGGGTGGTGAGGTTTTTGGTGTCTCCTGCACTCAGATCAATAGAAGACAAACCCTGAGTCTGTTGCCAAGTCTTGGTTTATGATGAACCTGCAGTTCTTCTGAACCTTGGCAGGGGCATGTGCGCTTAATTATTTTTTGTTGACCTTGCTTTGTTTGTCTTTCTGCTCTCTGCTAAGGGAAGTTTATTCAGTGTTTGACATCTGCTCCTTGTCCTATTACAAAGTTAATGGGTGTATGCAGTTCCCTGTGGACCAGAGCGGTGAAAATGTACCTTCTGCTTCCTCAGCAGACACATCTAGTTCAAAGGAAGAGCTTTCCTGGGAGAATGGTTTTTACAAATCATTAAAAGGCATTTTCATTCCCTGGTTTTCTGGATATTGCCATTCCAGTTTTTACCAGCTCTGCTGTCTTCCCTTACTGCACCATGATCCATTTCAGCTTCTTGTCTCGACTTGCATGACATCCTGCTACAGTTCAGCTCTTTGATCCTGATTGTTATTCTTGTGCTCTGTAAATATTAACAAGTCCCCACTTGGATAAGTAGGATGGTAAAGTTACAGTCTCTTTGTCAGTAGGAAACCAGAGGGAGCAGTGGCTGCTGAGGGTGAGTCAGCTGCAATGACACTGCTCATTTTATCAAGTGCTCAAAGCAACTGCCCAGCTTTTCTTCTCCAGCTCTGCTGCTGCTGGTCCCTCACTCAGTGTCTCCTGAACACCTCCAGAACCACCTGAGGAGGTGTTTGCCTGCTTACTGCACAGAGCTGAGCTGTGTTAGAGGAGGGTTGTACAGAGCCTGGCACTGAGAGCTCTGACATCACACCCCAGCACACTGTAGCGCTCAGGGAAGGACTGCATATATACACATAATTTGGTGTATAGGTTTGGTCTCCTCCAAATAATAAATTTGGTATATAGGTTTGATGTCCTCCTGATCCAGCCTGGAGTTCTGTACTGGAGCTTTAAAGGTTCATCTTCAGCAAGTGTCACTTTGTGTGAGTGCTGTCCAGGGAATACTCTCTGTGAGTGTGCCTGGCTTGTGCCTTGTCCTGCCCTTGTCCTTCCAGAGGTCAGGGGCTGCAGTGACGCTGCTCTGGAGCCGATTTCCCTCCAGAAACCCACAGCTGCTGAAAGCTTTATTTCCTCTTCCAGGCCAATGGTCATGTGCCTCCGAGCCCAGCCTGTGGAACAGCAGCTGAGAATGCAGCAGAAGAAGCAGCAGCAGAGGATGAGACACAGGTTTGTGTGTCCTGGAATGGGGTGACAGGGAATACCAGGTGTCCTAGGCTGGATTTGCTACCACAGATGAACAGTAGTAACTGAGACTGACCAAACCCTTCTGTGGCATCATCTTGCCCTCCACATACAGAAAGAACTGGTGTCACTTGGACACTATAATAGTAGAAATCATTTAGGTCTATCTCAAGACTTCTGTTTCTGATAGATTAATTCAGAGTAGCCACTTGTATGTACATCCAAACCCAAATTCCTGCTAATGCGCATACTGAAAATTGATTGAAATTGTAGTTCAAGGTGTTGAGGGCAAGAATAATTCCCTCTTTGCTCCCTTCCCAGTCTACTGACTCAGAAGATAACCTGGTGCTGGGCAGGAAGGCCTCCCTCTCTGACCTGACGAGCATCGGGGACATCAACGCACTCTCCGTGCGACAGCTGAAGGAAATCCTCGCCCGCAACTTCGTCAACTACAAAGGCTGCTGTGAGAAGTGGGAGCTGCTGGAGAGGGTCACTCGTCTCTACAGAGAGAAGGACCTTCAACATCTAGGTAAGAAACTTAGCAAACATGGGCCTGTTTTCCAGCTTTTCTCTTTCTACAGGCAGTTTTACAAGGAAATAGAACTTACATTTCAGGTTCAGATGAGTGAGGAGGAAGGAGGGAGTGTTTTGTACAGAAAGGAGCTGAACTCTGTTCACCACTCGTGGGAGTTGAGGAGAGAGTTCTGGGAGCTCTGGACAAGGCTGTGCATCCTTCACCTTGGGATTGTGCATGGCCCTGACAGGCCCCACTGGGCACTGCCTCACGCACAGAACAGCTGGTGGGTGGCTGTACATGACTGGCTGTGCTGGGGTGAACTCTCATCTCTTGGCTCATGGTAACTGGCAAAGCCAGCAGGGAAATACCCTGCCCTGGCAGGAAGCTGCCACCAAAGAGCAGCTGGGATGCTCAGGGCATGTGCCCAGGGCAGTGGCTCCCAGGGCTGCCCAGCTGTGGGTAGCTGCGGTTTGACTGTGTCACATGCTGGGCCTGCACAGGTGGCTGGTGAGGGGACACAGGTGCACAGGGAATGGATCTGACTTGATTTTTCAGGTGCCAGTTTGCACTTCTAAGGGATTTCTCAAAAAAGACCCATATTTGTAAATTACTCACAGGAGAAACTTATTTTAACACTTTGATGTCCAAAGTAGTGGTTTTTTCCCTAAACACATGTCTCTAGGCTTGGTCCTTTATGGATGATACAAGATTTAAGATACAAGCTTTGGGTTTATATTCTTCGCTCATTTTATCTTTTGCTTTTGATGTGATTTATCTTTTTCTTCACTGTGTGTGGCTGTGCTCAACCATCTTGGTGATTGTGTAACTGGCACAAGGGGCTGCTGCAGGTGCAGCACTGGGAGGCCAAATTCTGTACACATTCCAAGGCTGTCTTAAAGATTGAGACATCCCTTTGGATCCCTTATCTCTGGGAAGCTTTAGCTGTTGTGTAAGCTCAGTATAGGAGAAAGTTTCTTGTTGAGCCTGTCCCAATCCGAACCCCAGCCTGAGCCTCTCGTGGGGTTCAGCAAAAAGCAGTTTTGGTTTAGCAACTCCCTCAGGGTTTTCAGCCCCTGCTTGGTAGGGCTTCTGTCCCAGCCCCTCAGATTCTCACCAAATCATTCTCTCTTCTTCTCTTGCAGTTTTGGACACTGACGATCAAACTGGTGAGTGAAAACCTTAATCATGGAGTTGTTTATTGGGAAAAACCCTCCAAGATCAAGTCCAACCAGCACCGTCAAAGCCACCCCTAAACCATGTCCTCAAATGCCACATTTGCATGGCCTTTAAATCACCCCTAGAGTTATTTTTTTCCAGCACTGCCCTGAGCAGGCTGTTCCAGAGCTTGGCAACCTGTTTTGAAAATGGGTATTAGGAAAAATTTCTATCTAAACCTCCCTGGCACAACTTGAGGCCATTTCCTCTTGTGCTGTCACTTGTCACTTGGGAAGAGAGACCCATGTTGCTCATCACTGGGAATGTCAGTGATATTTGTTTTCATCTCACAGAAATTACTGTGTAAAAGCTAAAACTTGCTGCTCCTTGCCAGCAGCTGGAGCAGCCACATGGGGAATTCCTCTGCAGACCCTGTCCGTCAGGGAATCCCATCAGTCCAGTAAAGCCAGCCTGGATTGTGACCAACCACTCCACCCCCCTTTGTCTGACCAAGCCGTGCTCTCCTGTCCCCTCAGGTGGTGCCGGGCCCCCCAGCAGCGAGGACAACCTGTGCAGGATCTGCATGGACGCTCCCATTGACTGTGTGCTGCTGGAGTGTGGGCACATGGTGACGTGCACCAAGTGCGGGAAGCGCATGAGCGAGTGCCCCATCTGCCGCCAGTACGTGATCAGGGCCGTGCACGTCTTCAGGACCTAAGGGGGGCTGTGGGGTGAGGGCTGCTGCTGCCTTAAAGCCTCAGTGCTCTTGGGAAAGGGCCAACATCCCTGCAAATAGTTACCTTGGAGATAAGCATATGGACCCTGCTGCGAGGGAGGGAAGGAGGAAGCCTGGGGGAAACTTTTCTGCTCAAGCCATGCCCGACTCTGCTCGTCCCACCATCGTGCTTTACACCACAGTGCCTGGACTCCTTGGAGCTCATTGCCAGCAATCATTAACCACCTCCATCCTAGGATAATTTGAGGACAGATGGATGCCCAGCTTTCCACCAGGAAGATCAGCTGCAGAGGCTTTGTATTTTCCTCTGAATAATAAAAGTGACCTGGGGTCTCAAAAAGTGTCCTTTGTTTTGCTGCTCAGGCTACACCCAGCAACAAGTTGATTTTCAAGGATTAAAATGTTACTGTGCTTCTTAATTTTATTTTTAATTTAATGGAAAATTGTTATGCTTGCAGGACAGGCAGACTGCCTCTGCTTTCCCTAATTCCAGCCTAGTGCAATTGTGGAAGAATGTGTAATTTTGTATCAAGGTTGTCTTTGTATTTTTGAAAACTGTCAGGGGAGGGAGGCTGGGAAGGCTCAGCCTTGCCCTGTGTGCTGGGGTTTTATTTCTGTGCCGGTGGGAGGGAGGTTTCTGGTTTGATTTGTCGACTTTGACTTCACAGCACATGCCAGAGGTGGGGCTCAAAGTGAACTGCCCTCACTTGCTGAGGGAGCTACAAATCCAAGGCCTGAGTCTTTTCCCGGGTTTAGTGAGGAAACCACACAGCTTCAGAGGAGTGAGGACTCCACTGCTACACAATCATATTTAAGTACAGGTGACTTTTTCTTTTTTTTAGAAGGGAATCATGGAAGAAAGCCTTTGTCTGCCTCAAATCCATGAGCAATCTCCACTGCAAATCAGTTTCCCCCATCCTCCCCCGTGCTCAGTTTTGCAGTTTTGTTCCCTTCCCCTGCTCAGCAAAAGCAATTTATTTTGTCCTTTCTGCTGGCGAGGGTGGGTGGGAGAGAGTCTGTAGCGTGATCCCTGCCAGCTCTCCTGGACAGTGTGTTTAGTTGGAAAAGACTTGCCAGAGAAGGGGTTGTAACTGAGGGGAAAATACACCAGTGGCCTGCAAGCACACCCAGGGCCCTTGGCTGTGACACAGCCACACTTCAGAATGCTGATGCTGTAAGTGTCCATCAGTGTGGGATTGTACCCTCCTTCCAGGGCAGAGGTGAAGCTGAGACCCCCGTCTGGCTCTGGGGAGAGGCGATGGCTTAGTGTTCACACCCAGCCCTGCCTGGGACAGCACAGAGCTCCTTGGGCAGGAAGGAGGAACGTGAACAGCCAATTCACCTTGTGTGTTCTTCAACAGGAACAGTTCCATGAGGAGCAGCGCAGCTGCAGGGAGTGCAGGGTCTTTGCTGTGGGAGCTGCAGCCAGAACAGCACCTGAGGTGAGAAATGCATGGCGCAGGAGGCAGCAGAACAGATGCACTGCTGAGGAGGGCTCAGAACCCCACACAAACACAGCTGCTGCAGCTTACTGAACTCAGCGCTCTGGCTTCCACCTCTGTCCCAGGTCAGGTTGTTCTTTAAGCTTTGACTTAAGGTTTAACAGGTTCCAGCACGAGAACAAACAGGAACCAGTCAGTGCATGGTGTTAGAAAGGAAGGCAGGTAAGAAGTGACAGTGTTGACTCTGGAGAGGAGGGCACAGGGACACACAAAATGCTGAACAGCCTCATTTAGGAATTTCACTGTGAAAATTCATGTCATATTTTTCAGTAAACTCAGGGCTGGGGGAATTTAGCAGAAGATTATTCCCCTATGGATAGATGTACTTTTCCTTGTAGAGGGTAGGTGTCTTTTCTCCAGCAGATAAATCAAGCTGCAGATCAATGCCTGAAGTTTTAGGGATGAGAAGATCCACCCACCCTGTGATTCCAAAATGTGCTTTCTCAAGGGAGGACTCTTCTTGGTACCCCTTGTAAAAATGGATTCTCTACTTAAGGATACGAGTGAGTGGTTTTTAAAGGAAAATCAAAATCTGGAGGAAACTGATTAATGATCCAAAGGAATACAATGTTCTGAACTAATAAAGTAAATGGAAATATTTATGTGCTTTATGTACACTGTACATTGTTTAAAGATTTTAAAAGTTAATATTCTACTTGAAAAGGGCATGTTATTCACTATTAAATCTTCTGGTACTATGATGGTTAAACTTACTAGTTTTGGTACAGAAGTTTGGTTTATAATTTTGTAATAAAGTTGAAATGTGATTTAGTTAACTTTGTTTCTGACTGTTACAAGCAGAGACCCTACAGCTATTGCTGAACCTCAATCAGAAATTAGGATCCCAGGTGCATAAATATTGTTATTGGGAGAGTACAGAAGAGGTTGAGGGGAAAAAATTACCTGACAACACAAATGACCTTGGCACTACAGCCAAGAGTTCCATGGAGCTGGTGGTCTGTTTTCCTCAACAGGAAGAGAATAACCTTTGGAAAGTAAGTCCTGACAGCAAAGGAGAAGCTGCTTCAGTTTTATTTCTTTTATCTATAAAAATACCCAAACTTAAAAAACCCAAGGAGACTAAAGCAGCACCTGGATAAGTGCACTGGTCTACAGTATGGGCAGGAAAATGGGATTCAGCAGTGACCTTTCTTCACAGAGTTTAACTCATTCCATAGGGGTGCTATGGCTCTTTGTAGGGCATTTCCTGTCTATCCACATCTCCACGGAGGAACCTCCCTGTTTGTTCTACCCACCTATTCCCAGCTGTTCCTGGGGCAGCACTGCCCCTCTGCTAGCACGGGGCCACCAGCCTGCGCTTCCGGATGCACTCCCAGATCCACCTGGGAGACACCCGCGTGGCACCAGGATTGTCCTCAATGTCCCCAATCACGTGGGTGGCCGAGGCCGTGTCAAACTCCGGCACCAGGTCCCCGTCGTAGGCGATGAAGTAGCGGCGGATTCTGTCGAAGTCCTTCACGGAGGGCGCCAGGTAGAGCTTCACTCCCGTGAAAATGTCCAGCAGCGGTTGCTGAGGGGGGAAGGACAAGCAGAGCTTGGGCCAAACATTCCTTTCCAGATGGAAGTGAACAGACAACAACTGCCTCAGCTTCCTCCCACCACCCTGCCGTGGTGCTGACTGTACCTTTTCTCCGTTGTCCTCCATCTCGGATGCTTTCCTCTTCTCCCCTCGTTTCTCCTCGGATTTTTGAGGGGATCCAAAGACTCCTTTGCTCTCTAAAAACAAAAACTTGGCTCATGTGCTTGTTCTGTCCAAATACTGATTGTGTTTTAATGTGGTGGCAGAGAATAAAGAGCAGAAGGGAACGTTTCCTGCCCTCTTTCTGGAAATTCTATGAATTACACAGTCACTAGCGAAACACAATTTTCTACTGTAAATGGCGTGGGGCATCCTCCTGCTCCCATTCCCAGGACACTGCTGCCACCTGCCCTCTGTGAAACTGCTCAGCAATCTGCTTCATGTTCCAACTCAATTTACCTGGAAATCACCTCCAGCCATGTGTCCCATTATCTGCATGAATTCCATCCAAATAGAATTAAATACTGGCTCATGGCCAGCAATGTCTAAGCAAAGGGCCTGTGACCTGCAGGGATGGGAGCAGTGAACACCAACCCCAACAGCATTGTCAGAGCTGTTCCCATCCATCTTTTCCCAATCCCAGGATGGCTCGGAGCTGTGCCTACTCAGTTCATACTGGGCCAAACCAAGGGTCTGAACAGCTTTGCTGTTATCCCTGATGTGCACATAGAAGGTGCTGTGGGATTTTCAAGCCTCTGACAGAAGGCAAAGACCCAGAGCCGGCAGACCCGAAGCACAAGAGGACACAGCCCAGGCTCCTCTCCTGAAAGCATCCCTTACCTCCTGCCTTCTGGGCTTTTGCAGGTGACTTGCTTGGGGGACTCTTAATACTGCTGTGAGGTGTGGAAGACCTGGAATTGCTATCATTCTCTCCACTGCTGCCAGCCGTGGACTCATCTTCCTCCCCAGCCGCAACACTGAAATCAGCCTTCTCCTTGGAGAGCTGGTACAGCTCCTGCCCAGCAGAAACAGAGCACTGATCATGAGTGACACTGCACATGAGTTGTGATGCAGGCTTCTCTTGTTTTCTCCCCCCTGAAGTGTTTGCTCAGATGCTTTTCCTTCCTGCATCTCTTTGAAGTCATTCTCCTGTCAACCCTGTCTGAGCTCCCTGCATTCCAGCCCTGTGCCTGGCATTAAGGGAGGAACAAAAGCCCCATCCACATCATCTGCTGCAGAGCAAGACAGGCTGATTCACCAGAGCCTGAAGAATGAGCAGTGCTCAGTGTGGGAACAGCCCATCTGCAGAGGGGTTTGTTCCTCTCCTCCCCACAGGGATCCTGACAGGCTGCAGGACAGCAGGGGAGCTGCACCACTCCTGCTTCCCATGGCACAACCAGCCTGGCAGTGCTGCCAGCGCCAAACTGCAGCAACTCCCCTGAGCACAGAGCTCCCCACGGCTGGGGCTGGCCCTGGGCCCCTGTCCCTCAGCACGGGAGGGTGAAGGGTGGGTACAGCCCTGGGCCTGGCTGGCTGCCATTGGCCCCTTGGCCTCAGGAACCCCACAGGCATTTCCCAAATGCCTCTCCCAGTCTCAGCAACTGATGGGAAACTGAGTGACCATGGAGAGAATAAAGGTCACCTCTGAGGAAGGCAATTCCTCACCCTGTCACAAGAGCTGACAGAACCAACTGCCAGCAGACTTTCCTGACAGGGCAACAAAACAACAGCTCCAGAGACCTGAGAGGCCCCTGCAGCAGAACAACCCAGCCCGAGCCGGAATAAGGGACAACAGGATGTGCCACCCCAGGCAGCAGCCAGCAGGGCCCTCCCCTGCCTGCTCTGCTGGCTGCTGTGTCTCGGAAGCACAGCCTGGCGCCAGCACCTGCTCTCCCCGCGCTGCAGTGCCCGGTGTGAGCCCACCTTCAGCTGCTGCAGGTTGGTGGCCGTCTGCCAGTCCTTGTCGTCGCGGATGCGGGTGCAGCGCGGGAAGCGGATGGAGATGCCGTCTGCAGTGTGGGCCTCAGCCTTGGAGAACTCGGCCCCTGTGATCTCCCACACTGGGGCTTTCTAAACACAGCGGGGAGGAAGGCACGTCACATTGCCATGTTCTCTCAGGAACCAGCTCCAAAGTGTCTCACTCCCTGCCCCAGCACACAATTCCATACACACAAATTGTCCTTCTTGGTCACCTCAATTAGAAAAACCTACTTTTTCACTAAGTCAAAGATCCTTCACTAATATATAATGCCAATTTCTAAATAACACCTTCTCTTTCAGGCATACATGGCACAAAGCATACTGACACATTTCCTACAACAGCAGCAACTTTTGGGCTGCAGTTTTGCTTCACCCATTTTAAGTCAGATTTCTTATATCTCAAATTTAAAATAAGCTCACTTCTGGAAGGGATTTAATGCACAAGAATATTTCCCAAAACTGCTGCAGGTGTGATTTCTTCATGAAGCTCTTAGCCTCAAATGCACCTGCAAGATTGAGAGATAAAAACTTGTGCTTAATTTCCCATTCCAAGTATGAAGATTAATTTTGTAACAGAGACAACTTCTAAGTTGTCCTTCTAAAGGATTTATAGCAGATTGCAGAATAAGGGCTGGGAAATGTTTAATGATTATTAGAGCACTCACCTTTGGGTCTGGGACAATGAAGTCTGGGTAGTAGATTTTGTTAATTTTTAGCCACCTTGGAATTTTAGTAGGATCCTATTAATTAAAAGCACAAAATCAAAATGAATAGCACTTACCAGCATACATAAATCTAATTCTACAAAAGAAGCTGCTGAAACACAACCTAGAAGTAGATCAGCATAGAGCTATTACATTGCCTGTACATGGATGAAACTTGCACTGATCTGCAGCAGTGTCTCTCAGAAAATCACAAATATTACCTGAAACAGCCCTCAATTCCTGTAATACTGTATGTGAAACAAAAACAGCTACTCCAACTGTGATTCATGTAAAACTACCCTTTTATTTAAAAAAGATTCTACAACCCTGATGCAAATAGCCTTCAGGATGTCAAGGTAATACTAAAATTCAGCTCTCTGTTTATTTGCCCAGTCTTGAAAAGCAAGAGAAGACATAACTCCAACCCCAGGTTCTGGAGCCACCAGAGCAGAGTCTGACCAAGCACTTCCTCCCACAGCCCCATCTAGTGACTGCCTTTGCCAATCACAACGTGCCCAAAAATCCGGATAAAAAATTGGTGCCTTCCCAACAGAACTTTGTCCTAGCAGGAAACAGATGGTGCCTGGCTTCCCACTCAGAGCCTGGGTACAGATCCCAGGCAGAGCCTCATCCAGGCTGCACTGACACCTCACTCGTGTCAAGTGCTTTATGTGCCTTAACTGATTCATTCCTGGCAGGGCTCTTCAACCCTGCAGGCAAGCAGCATCTCAGAGTAGCCCAGTCCTGTGCTGAGCATCCCTTGGCTCCCCTCTCACCTTGCTGATCTTCACCATGTCCAGCTCTGTCTGCAGCCGGGCCAGGGTGGCATCATCGTGGCCCCCGGCGCACTTGGTCACAGTACACCACTTCTCACTCTTGGGGTCGTAGCAGCCCATGAGGAAGATGGACATCATCCCACCTGCACAGGGAACAGCAGAGTGGCTCAAGTCTTCTGCAGGACAAGCCATAGCTTTTCAGAAATCAGAGCCAAAACCCTTGGCCATCTTTGGGAGTCAAAGGGGCCTGGGCTTGTGATGGTTTCAGGGTTGCTCACAAAGCTGAACAGAGCCCCTGCTCTGTCCAACAGCCCAGCCCAACAGCTCCAGCTCTGCTATGCCAACCAACCCGCAGCAAACCCATGGCAAACCCGCGGCAAACCCAGAGCAAACCCACGGCGAACCCACGGCAAACCCAGAGCCCAGCATGTGATGGACTGCAGCAGGTAATCACTGCTCCAGCCACTCTCATTCCGGAGGCCCGAACAGGGATAACCTTGAGAGTGTCCTGAACTGAGAGATCTCTGACTTAAGCCAAGCCCAGACCTACCTTTACTGCCTTGTCCATAGAAAGCCCCGAGCACCACCAGGTCAGCTGTGTCAGCCATTGCCCCCTCGTTGAGATAGTCCTTCTTCACCTTCAGCCAGTGGCGTTTCCCTGGTTCGTAATTCCCCTGTGCAGAGCAAGGCACAACCCCCTCAGACAGATCCCCTGGTGGGCAGCAGCTCCTCAGACAGCCCTGGCCTTTACCCAGCTCAGCAGGAGGAGCAACTTGGACTGGAGGAAGCTTCAACAATGCTCAGCCTTGAGTGCTGATTCCGTGTGATATCATTCCCTAATTCTCAGCCTACACCAGTATGGAGAAAATGTGAACTTGCCTTTATATCTTTCAGCACCAGCCCTTCCAGTCCCTCCCGGATGACTCGGGTGATCATGTCTGCCAGGTCTGAGGCTTTCTGGAAAGGAGAGAGATCATGGTTAGCTCAGGACTGTCAAAGGGCTGTGGTCTTCAGCTCCCTTTGGAGCAGTAGTGCACTAAACCCAAAACTGCAGAGAGAGGAACAGGTAATTTTATAATACTTTTCCAAGCAGAATCCCATATATGTTCTCTTTGTTGCACATCCAGTGACCAAGCTGGGAATATGTCCCAGGAAGAGAAGGTTAGTCTGGTTAAAAAATACCCCTCAGAGATGTGGCTGCCCCACTGTGTCCCATTGTGTCCCATATCAGATTTTCTCAGCCAGCAGTGCCTGCTTCTTTCTTTATCCAACTGCCTTGGGACCTATGAACCTTCTTCTGCCCAAAATGTCCAAACATTCTCCACCAAAACCAAGGGGCTACAGAAATCAGTAGGAATGAGGAAAAATAAATGGCGCATCAGGCTAGTGCATAATCCAAGGAAACCCCCAGCATGCTGCTGCCTAAATGCAGGTTTTAGCAGCCAGGATGTGCCAGGGCTGTGTGGCACCTGAAGCTGCCAGTTTGGGAAGTGGCAGCAGTCTGGCTCCCTTCAGTCACAGCTCAGACTGAGTGACAACAGGCTTTAACAGTGTCACAGTGACAATGGCTAGAAAATCACTAACCAGCCAAAAAACCTGAGATGTCCAAGTTGAGATGACACTGAAGGGGCTGGAGCCAGGACAAGATGGGAATACAATGTTGGCTCAAGAAGTCTGGCACACAGAGCAGAAGCAGAACCATTCTGACAGGGTGAATTTGCAGACTTAATCCCCAAAAAAGCCCCATGGTGAAGGAGCAGGGAGCAACTCTGTAAGGGAACTCTGGACTCACTGTGACGTGTTTCATCTCCGAGAACAGGATCCGGTTGGGGATTTCCACCATGTTGTCGTGGAGGAACTTGCGCCGCTCACACAGGGGCCTGGAGCAGGGCATGGAAAATTAGGGACAAGCAGCAATTCCAACTTGCAGGAACTCTGAAAAAAGCTGATTAAGCCATTGAATGATTTATCCTAGAGAGTTCCAGAGAGGACAACTAGTTCTTACTTTTCTCCAGGAAGAGACAGAATACAAATTCCATGTTAATAGTGTGTTTAGAGGATAGGAGCAGCTGAGATGCAGCAAATTCCAGTATTTTGGGGAGCAAGAGGAGCTCCACAGTGAAACTCCTTGGCACAGCAAAGTCCCTCCCATGCAGCCTCGTGCTAGTCTGGCAGCCCAGGTGAACAGCTCTCTCTGCACTAGTGGTGTTTTCCAGTTCAAACTGGGCAGAACCAGCCCAGCCACTCTCACCTGTCCATCAGGCTGAGGTCATTGAAGTAGATGCAGTCAAACACAAACAGACAGACGTTGGCATCTTGGAAAGCAGCTTTCTGAAAGATAATTAACACCAATTAAGAGAAATCTGCAAGCACAGCAAACAGTTTTAGAAAAGTAACAGGAACAAAGGGATGGATTTTTATCTTTATAATATTTGAGGTATTGGAAGATCAGGCCTCTTCTAAAAGATAAAAATATTCTGAGAATTAAGATTTAGACTGAATGTGTCAAAGCACAAGCTAAGAAGATAAAATATGTTCATTTCCTAGGAATGGGGAAATAATGCTAAAAATATTACTGACTTTGGGCAATGCAACATCTGTCACTAGTGCTGCATGAAAACCCAACAAACTTCTAGACACAGCAGATTAATGGCTACTTTTAACTTAAGCAGTTATAGTTTAATTTTCATTTTCCTGTCCTCTTCCTCACCCCCATTCAGTCTAGACACAAGTACTACATAACTCTTATATGGGATAAAGAAAATATTTTCCCACATTGCTCAAACCATGATAAGGAGTGACAAAACGGCAAGATTTTCCAAGTATTTTTAATATAAATTTAATATTCATTTAATATGAAAAGTCTAATATTAATATGTTGAGCTGAAATTTTCTTACTGTTCTGCCAATGACTAGTTTATTATCAATGTATTGTATTAGAGCAATAGCTTTTCAATATCAGCCTTCTCAATAATCTTACTTTTCCCCAGATGCTCGAAAAAGCACCAGAGCTCTGAAATTACCCTTGTGTTTAAGTCAGCAGAATAACAGCCTCCAAAGCATTTTTATTTAATTTTTTTTTTACCTTGTGCACACCAAGAGTTCCAAAAGGAAGTGGCTTGCCAGTTTTATTGTCAATCAGAAGAACTTCTGAATCCAGGATCATACTTTGCCCACCAGGGAAAGCCTGGGGGATGAAGTCCTTAAAATGGGCTACCTAGGGAAATGAAAAAAAAAAAGAAAAATAACTGGCTGAAGAGAGGGATTCACTGCAATGCAGGTGTTTTCTCCACAGCTACCTGAGGCACGTGTGGCACATCTGAACTACTATGGGACACACAGCAGTCTACAAATAGGAAAATGAGGCTTTAATAAACGGAACCAAGTCACCCAACTGGCACCAAGGTTCCCAAAATGCAGTGCATAAAGAGGAGTCTATAGCAGACAGATGAAATTTAGTTCCAAGCCCTTAATGTCCACCAAAATTAAATTATTACAACACTATTAAGTGTTGCTTTTTCAGAGTCAACACATCTATATAAATTAGAAATAAGTCTAGAAGAGAAGGAATCCTCCTTGCCTATGGAAAGAAACTATTGGGAATGCAGTGGAGGAGCAGGCACGAGGGATGAGGCAGTGGCCAGGTGCTTACTTTGTGGGGGAGCACAGGTTTGAGGCTCCTGCTGAAGTAGCTGAAGTGATCTCCGTTTTTGTGGACCTGCACCCTCTCGCCATCGTACTTGATCTCGGCGTACATCCCGTTGGGACACTTCTTCATGGCATACTCGATGGACTTGCAGGCCTCAGCCTTGGGGGGAGAGAAGATCCAAACACTCAGGTGATACATTGAAAATAAAGCCACTCTTAGCTCATGAAAGAACTACAATGTATTCCCTTGTATAGCTAACCTCTGTTAGCAAGTCCAAATTTACCTTAATTATTCACTCACTTAAAACCATCTGTATATGCCCAGATAATTAGAGCTTTTCAGTGCTTATCTCCTCCAAATGCTTTAAAAAGTACACTGTGCCTTTTGTAGAAGTGTGCTTAGCCCAGAGTAAATATTTAACTCTGCTTTGCTCACAAAATAAGCCAAACTTATTTAAATCTCTAATCCAGTGGAAAGCTTACAGTGTTTCCAGGGAAAGGATCAACTTCTGCAATGACAGCACACAAATATAAAGATTGAGAGCAAGACTGAAAGCAAGGCAAGATTTTAGCTTGGCAGTGGCACTGAAGGTGCAAGTACTGAGCATATTGAATACTTGGCCTTGTGGCGGGAGATGCTTTCTAAAATGGCATTAAACAACACTCAGCCCTGCACAGTCAGCTCACACTGCACTTCCCTGGCTCCTGACCCTTCCAGGAGGGGTCCCAACCTACCAGCATGGGCTGCACGGGGGTCATGAGCGAGGCCTGCACGCTCAGGGTCCTCTTCACCCCCGGCGCCTTCTCGGCCTCCTGCTGGTTCTGCAGCACTCGCTCCACCACGTCCTGCAGGTTCCGCGAGGCCTTGAACGCCTCGTAGGCGTTGGGATCCAGAGCATCCAGCCTTCAACCAATGGAGGAGAGGGAAAACATCCATCAGCCTCAGCTCTGCTGCTGCTGCCTTAGGAAATGAGCGTTTCTGGGTTTATGTCACTATCAACAGGAACACTTACACGTGCTTTGCTCCAGCATTCATTTTCAAGTCATGTTTAATTAGCCTGATGATGCATTTCAGGTCATTGCCCGTACATCTGAAGAAGAGAAGATTCAGGTGTACAATGTCAGGTGGACATTGAACTGAACAACTTTCCAGCTGAAAAGAAGGAACTGATCCAGGATCTTTAAAG
The DNA here is from genome assembly GCA_036630365.1 of Acanthiza pusilla. Classification (NCBI taxonomy): domain Eukaryota; kingdom Metazoa; phylum Chordata; class Aves; order Passeriformes; family Acanthizidae; genus Acanthiza; species Acanthiza pusilla. Next base: position 5,762,064 of record JAXCHO010000048.1, read on the forward strand.
AAAGGTCCTCCTCTTGTGGGGTGTTTAAACACACGTTAATACTGACACCTCAGAGGCACAAGGGAATAGCCAAAAGGCTTTCTAGCATCTTTATGCCAACATTAATTCTGCCTCAGTGTTGATGTGACTTCCAAAATTTACTTAGTTAATGCATCGAGAGTAACTGACAGTAAAATCCTCAGATCAACACAAACTGAGCCAAAAAGAATTTTTGTCTAAATGTCTTGAAGGCCTTTCCCAACATACTTAAGAACTACAACTTAATCAACAGTTAAACACCATTAGGGTATTTCTGCAAATCACTTGTTTGAAGGGTGTCCTGACAGGCAGGGATGAGGTTCTCTGGCAGGAACAGGAGCCCTACATGTTCTCCATTGCTGTCAAGGTGTCTCAATCACACCACTAACAGCAGCTTAGAGATGTTAATTAAGTTCAGCCTCTGTGGCTCATGATTAATTTTTCACCTGTTCCAGCTTGAGATCCACAGGGAGCCACTCCCAGTGTCAGGGCAAACCTTCCCTCACCTGCGACTGATCTGCTGCAGGACACTCTGCTGGTCATCCTCCTTGGTGAGCTTGGAGAGCTGGAGTAGGAACTCATCCACCTCCTGGATGGTCAGGAGGCTCTTGGCTGCTGGGGGACAAGTCTTGCTCTGCTCAAAGAAGATCCGTATGGTCTCAGAAACATCTCCCTGTCTCCAAAAATAAAACCAGGGTGTGGATGAGAGGCATGGCCAGAGATTTGGGGTGTCACTGGGGATTCAGCGTGGCTCCAGGAAGGAGCATAAAGGACAGGAATGATGCTGGGATTGTGTGAAGAAATTGGAATCAAACGTTCAAGGAAGCTGCCATGACACATAAAGCTGCTCAGCTGTTTCATTTGCCAAAAAAGGTAATTAAGAGTACCAGCATCATCTCATGGCTCTATTTTTCACTGCTGCAGCAGCACAGAGCCTTTATTTCCTCAGGATGAATCCACTAGTAAATCCAAGGATGCGGGACAGGCTACTGATGTCACTAGAAGGCAGTATACAGCAAGGCAATAAACAGAGATGAAAGAATTACCTTTATTATCTAATTCACCCATTTTCTGCACCTTGCAGTGAATCAGAGGCTGCACAGTCAATCACCAACTCCTGTGCACAGGGATTCAATGCACAACTGAGCACTTGCAATTGTAGCAGCTTAATTGTATCAGCCAACTGCAGCTGCCAGTGACAGGTCTGTTAATTGAATCCCAGCTTTTGATATGTGATGTTACAAAAAAGAATAATATACATCAGTTCCGTAGGAATGTGCCAGACAAAGGAGTTTAGACAAACAGATGCAGCCCACCTTGCCTAGACAATTTTAGTCTTGCTTTGTAAAGCTTTGCAGGTGAATTCTGATCTTGCTTTCTGTTCAAACAGGATTTTCTGCAGGTTCCAGATGGCAGAAAATGCTATGAAAACTGCTAAAGCCAAGAAAAACCAAAATAAATCACCAGCTCCCATTCTAACAGTCAAGCTAAGGAGTAAAAAACCCAAACCATTACAGAATTTCCATAAACAAAGGGCTGAACAGCAGAAATTAAGAGAGCTGCTGTCTGTACTCACCTGTTCCAGGTCCCGGACCATTTCTTCCTGGTTGCAGTTGAAAATCCTACTGAACAGCTTTACAATCTGCTTATCATTCAAGTTGTAAACTATTTTAATGACACCTGGTAACAGCAGCTTAATGGTCAGGTATACATCACCATGAAAACCATCTGGAAAAAAAAAAAGCACATAATAACCGTGAGGATTTATTTTCGTGTCCAGGCTCTGGTTGGTTGTGCCCATTTGCATAACCCTGGGGATAAAACCCACAGCTGGGGCTTCTGTTTGCTCCACATGAAAGGAGTTCTTAGGGGAAATACCCACAATTGGGCTCTAAATCTGATCTCAGCACTAAATTTGGCACCTACAACACCTGAGTGAGACATTTTTGTCTGAATTTGCTATTTAAAGAGCTCACTTTTCAAAGATTATCTCCACAGTTCAGAAATCACCACAGCACAAGGCTGGGACCGCGCAACAATCAGATTTTATTCCACCTTTCCTTTTGAAACCATACTTGGGAGGTTGATTCTGAGAGGGCTGAGAATACCAAGCGGGAGCCATACCTCCTGCAGATCCCTTCCTGAGGAAGTCCTGGATGATCTGTGTTTTCACATTGTAGCTTGGCTTTTCAGCCACCATGGCACAGAGCTTGCGGAATTCCCGCAGCAGGCAGTCCTTGTGCTTGGGATCACACCTGCTGGCAGACAGGCTGGACTTGTGGGCAGAGTTTGCAGGGGCATCTTCTGAATTTTTTGGCTTGGCTGCATCAAACACATCACAAAAGTTTTAACAATATGGAGCAAATGTTGAAGTTGAAACCAGCTGAGCAATGGATTTAGCTGAGCTAAAATTTATGACTTTAAAAAAAACGCTTTAATCTATTTCTGCTCTCCACATTACACCAGAATTTTCCAGATTTTAATTCTACCAGACAAATATAATTAAACCATGCTGACAAGGAATTCTTTCTGCCAGATACCACTGTTTTATTTATTTTTTCTACCTTATAGGCTTTTGCCCTTCACAGCAAGATGTTTCCCTAAGATAATTTCTAAAATGGGGGGAAATGCCCCAATCCCCTTTTCTCTCCTAACACCAATCCCCCACAGGAGGTGATGTCTTTGGCTGTGTTGTGGCTCTGGGCAGTTTGGAGCTCCAGGGCAGTGTCAGGTCACTCAGCTCACACATGGACTGCCCCTCTGGCAGCTGCTCCTCAGGACAAGTTTTCCCTTCCATGAACACAACTGGGAATCCCTCACAAACAGTTTCTTTCCCAGATTTTAATCTCCACAAGGGATAACTTGAGGCTATACCTTCAGTTTGACTGGAATTAGCCAATGGACGCAGGCAGATGGAGTCAGCCTGACAATGTGGGTCATAGCAGAACCTTTGTTTCCTTGGGAATACAGGATATTCAAACATCTTTCAAGATGTTCTTTCAAGACTGACAGCATAAGAAAGCACTTAAAGCTTCTGACAAACCAGAACTGAAAAATCTATGTCATCCATAGATAAAAAACTTCTGATCTGAGCCAAGCTAAACCAACTCTGATGTTGAGATTAAAAGAAATTAATTTCCCACAATCAGTTTCTTAATCCTTACCAGAGAATCCAGAGAATTTCTTTGGTGGATCTTTTGTGGTCAGCTGTCCTGTGGCAGTGAGCTTGGCCTGCACTATCACCTTTTTCTTTGGGGTACTTCCAGCCTTGGAATTGGCTTCTGGAAAGCAGCAAGGTTCAAAGAGGCAGTCAGGAATAATCTCATATATACCTCAGCATATCATGTATAATACAAAGCAAAAAGCCTTAAAAGAAATGGAAACTAGAGGAGAAAAAAAAAAAAAAGATGTTTTCCTGATAACAAAAGTTACAAAAATATGTTATTTATTAAAGATTGCAGAAAAAAGGTGGATATGGAAAATAACTGATGCTTTGTCATGGGTTTTATTTGCTCATAAATTAAATCACCTAGGCCTTGTCCACAATCAGCTGTGACAAACGAACCAAGGAATGCCACTGTGGAAATGACCATTTCTTCCCTTTTTCACAAGGCTGACACAGGGATTGCAGCAGCACCACACACTTTTGTCCCTAAGCCACACAAATACGTCCATGAGGATTTCATGGCAAAGGCACGGCTGGGTGACAACCTGTGGCATAACTTGAAATTAAGGTGAAAGGTGAGCCAGGCACTGCCTCACCTGAGATGTACTTGTTGATTACTTCTTTCTCCTCATCCTGCAGCTCTTCCCAGCCCTCCAAGTCTGTGATGTCTTCGATTTTCTTGGTGGTGGCCCGGGCCTTGTCCAGCTTCTCAAATATGCACTTGACATGGTACCACTCCTTCATGTCCCCGCCAGACTCCGTGAAAGGATTGGGGACAATCTTCCCAATGCGCACCATCCCCTTCACGATCTTCTCCTTGCACTTCTTGCAGCCCGCGGTGCCTCGCTTGGCATAGTCCACGCAGTACCTCTGCTCCGCCATGTCCTCTGCAGCTGTGCAGGCTGAGCGGAGCCAGGTGCTCCAAAGCAGCGAGAGAGGAAAAGCGCCGGCAGCACCGCGCTGGTTTGTGGCTGGGAGGGAGGCAGGCTGGAACAGCAGCTGGCACCAGTAACCGGGGCTGGCTCCGACACAGCAAGAGAAGGGTCTGGGCAAGGAGAGCTGCAGGCGGGGGCAGAACAGCGCTGTGGCCCTGCCGAGGGCGCGGACAGCGTGTGACAGTGTCCAGGCGCTCGTGGGCATACAGTCTGTGCAGTGGGTGCTGCGAGCGACAGAGGAGACACTGAGCGCCCTGTGCCCGCCGGGAGCCCCTCAGCGGCCGCAGCCCGCATCCCCCGGCCCGGCACTCGATGCCCAGCGGCCTCCATCGCTCCCACTCCCCTGCCCCACACACAGGCCCCTCACTCCCGGGCCTCCTCCCGCCCATTCTCCCCTCACGCCTCAGCCCCGCCCCGAGGCCGCTTTCCCGCCCTGCACGCTCCGGCCCAACCGCCGGCTCCCACCGCCCCCGCAGGCCCCAGGCCGCCTCCCCACCGCTCACCGAGCTCTTCACGGTGCCGCCATCCCGTCCCCAGCTCCGTCCAGACCCCTGGGACCCCCCCAGCCCCTCAGACCGGGGCCACCGTCTCCGGGACACGAGAGCGCCCGCCCGGCTTCCGTAGGGCCACGCGCGCGCGCCGCGCCGGGCCCCGCCCCTTCCGCCCCGTGCTGCCGCCGGGGGGCGGGCACGCGCCAGCAGACCACGCCCCCTCTGCCCGTCTGGCCCCGCCCCCAGCACGCGCCGGGAGCGTTTTCCCGCCTCGGGCACGGCTGAGGGAGAGCCGGGCCAGCGGCTGAGGCGGCGTTGGGGTTCCGCGCCTTGGGGGAGCACTGGCACCGCTCTGTGAGGCGGTGGAGGGTCCGTGCCCTGGGCTGATGGAGAGTCTGCGCCCTGAGGCGGCACCAGGACAGTGCCCTGGGGCGATGGAGGGTCCGCCTTCTAAGGCGGCACCGGGTCTGTGCACTGAGGCAATGGAGGGTGTCCCCTCTGAGGCGACTCCGGATCTGCACTGAGGCAATGGAGGATCCGTGCCCTGTGGCGGCGCTGGGACTGCGCCCGAGGCGGTGGAGGGACAGCAGCCTCAGGGGTTGGAGGGTCCGTGCCCCAGAGGCGGCACCGGGACCGAGCTCTGAGGCGATGGAGGGTCAGTGCCCTGAGGCCGCGCCTGGTCTGCACCGTGAGGCCATGGCTGGTCCCCACCACATGGGTAACTCCATCGGAGCACTGCACCCTGTGTGTCCCTCCCTGAGGCGATGCCCTATTCCTGACCTCCCAAAGTTGGCTTTCCAAGAGCACTGCACCAAGCTGAGGCAGGTCTGAGGGGATGCCCTATCCCTGGCTGCACCATGCTGGCTCAGAAAGAATGCTGTGCTGTGTTGGCACAGCTTTGAGGCACTGTTGGATCATCTGGCCACAGAAACGGTCCCTCCAAAAGTTCTACACTCTGTTTGTGCAGGTCTGAGCCACTGCCTGATCCCCAGCCTCAGGAAGTCGTCCCTTCAAGAGTGCTATGCCATGTTGGTGCAGGTTTGAGGTGCTGCCATATCACCTGGCCCTCATCCTGGCTTGTCCCTGTGGGCATGCTGTACCTGCACTGTCCTCAAGTGCTACTCCATCACCTGACCTCCCGAAATTGTCCCTCCCAGAGCCTCACGCTGGGTTTGTGTGGGCCTGAGGTGCTGCTGTATCACCCCAGACCCCTGAGAACAGTCCTTCATCCCAGGACAGGTGAGCACGCTGTTGGCTCTCTGCTGGTGGCAGCCACCCCTGTTTCTCTGATGGGAGCTGTGCCAGGAGGCTGCTGAGGAAGCTGGAACAGATGCAACACACACCACCACAGGACTCCTGCCTTCATGCGTGGAAAGGATGCTGTGTGGGTTGACATGGCCAAGTCTCTGACCTGCTTTGCTGTATGTCAAAGGCAGAGTATGAGACATAAGGTGCAGAATTTGTTTCACCAGCCATATGTCTGTCTTTTTGCTGTTCTCCAGCTGGTTGCAAAGCAAGCTACAGGCAGACTTCCTCTTCTTCCCAGCGCATCAAACTCCAGCTACACAAACCACACTATTTGAAGCTGTGAGTGTAACAACTGTGCCTGCTCACAAAACTGAGATGAATTCTGACATGGGCATTTCTGATCACTGGGAGTTGACTGAACAGACAGTCTTCATACATTTGCAATATTTTATACTTGCTCTTGAACAATGCATTCAACCCATGATCTCAGGAGGGAAAGGCACCTCCCTGTCCCTCATGGCCCAGAAGTGGTGAGGAACCCCCAAAACGAAAGAAACAAGCTCCCCCAACCAAATCGAACTTTGAGTCACAGAAGAGGACTTGCAGAAGGATTCAGAGAGATCTTCCTGCTATGGACTTGGTGCGGAAGGCACCCAGACCATCATGATGCTCCAGATTTTTGGCTGAGTGCATTCAGCTCCAAGACCACGACATTTGGCAGATGGGATGAAAGGCTTAATGGGTGAGTTTAATGTGATTCAATTTTTGATAGTTCAAATTGCTTTGAGAAATGATTTACAGAACCAGTGGTGACTCGGGGCAACAATTTATATGAACACTGGAACTGAGAGGGGAACAAAACAGTAAAACCCAGATAAAAATGAGGTGTTCTGATACTGTGATGTAACTGTGCAGTGTTCAGAGAGGGCCTGCTGGGAGCACAGAGTTCATGGCACCATGGTGAGATCTCTCATTCACTGTGTGTTTGAGCCTGGTAAAAGAGATGGAAAAATCAAGGGCTGACACTGCAGCACATCATTATCAGGTTTAAATAAGGCAGCTGAGCAACCTGGCAGTGCTGGGATCTGCTCCCCTACCTCTGACTGTCTAAAAGTCAGCAAAATGAGCTAAACTAGGCAGTGTCTTCAATCAGTAGAGGAATATTTCAGAGGCCTCAGTGAGGGGGAGATGAATTGCTCCTGGCTCTTTTCAGCCTGGAGGGGGTTTGGATGGCAGCAGGGACAGGTGAGTGGAGTAGGAGGCTGCCCCTCTGGAGAGTGGTGCAGAGGCTGGAGATTGATGGCCTGGCCATGAGAGATGCAGCAAGCGCAGGCAGGTGGCAGAAGGCTGCCATGAGAAACTGAGAGTTTTAGATAAATTTCCTCTCTGAGAAACACACACAACTGCTGTTTTTTGGTTGCACTGGAAAGGCCTGGGAAGAACAGCAGCAAAGCTGGTGCACTCTTAATGCCAACTCTCCTTCTCTTGAGCAGTAGATGAATACTCTGCAGCCTGGAACATTCATTTTGCTGATTTTCCACTGTGGCTCCAAAGGAGTTGGTGGAAAGTTGAAACTTGCTTCTTCACAGAATCACAGCATGGTTTGGGTAGGAAAGGACCTTAAAGCTCATTCAGTTCCACCCTCTGTCGTGGGCAGGGACCCCTTGCACTAGCCCAGGTTGCTCCAAGCTCTGTCCAACCTGGCTCTGGACACTCCCAGGGATGGGGCAGCTGCAGGTTCTCTGGGCAACCTGTGCCAGGCCTCACCTCCCTCCCAGGGAACAATTTCTTCCCGATATCTAATATAAATCTACTCTCCTTCAGTTTGATTTGTCCTTTTTTTTGTGGCTAACAGCTCTGGTGCGACATTAGGAAGTGATAGGAGAGTTTCAAGTGGTATGGAGCTCATCAGGACCTGATTTTGGTCACTGCTCCTAATTTTTCCCTGTAAGCACTTTCTGCCCCTGAAGTTGCAATGTGTATCCACTGTTCTTATTGTGAGTGGGCGTGCAAAGGGGAATAATTAAAAATACTTTGGGTTTTAGAGTCTTATCGGAATAAACTCCAACTCCCGCTTTGACCGGGTGTACCTTCAAGCAGCTGTGAGCAGAACAATACATCCAGTGCATATATCCACAACACCACTGGACAGTGAGTTCACAGAGGGAAAACCAGGAGACAAACCACTGCTGCTTTGCAAAGGATCAGGGAGAAATCACTGCTGGAGTCTCCCCTGGTAGCAAATACTGAAATTGCTGGGCTGAGCCTCTTAACATAATGTGCTCTCTATGTAAAAGTCAGCAATGACAGACAAGTAGAGAGGCCCCCAGGAAAGTGGAACTCTGTTTTAAGTAGTTTATTCCACTAATACTGAGAAGATAATGCCCCAAAAGTCAGATTTAAAGGTTTAAGTCTGTCCTTGCTTAAGCCAAGTGGCCATCAGGAGTTCTGTCAGGAGTTAAGATATATATGAAAGCGAAATAATGGTCTCAAGTTTTGCTTATGGGGTTTTTTCCTCAGTGTTAAGAAGCAAAAAACTATTTTAGTTTCTTCTTGAACTAGGGTTTAAAATAGTTTATAAAAAAAGGTTCACCTTGTCCACATCTTCTAGGGATACCTTAAATTAAAGGAGTTTGAACTAAAATTAAAGTTTCCGTGCAAGACTTCTGTCAGAGTTCTATTCCAATGAATCCAATCTTCTTGGTATTGAGAAAGTGTCTGGAATCTCACTAAAATCAAATAAAAAGAGAGAGATATTTAGAATTTTAATAACCCCAATGAACAAATATATCTCCCTCTCTGGCTGCTAAAGAAGATACTGGATCTGTACATGTGGTTTATTAAAATACAAGCGATAAGAGAAATGGAAAAGATTATAGGAAACAGACATATATACGTGAAATACATTTGGCAAAAAGGGAAGGATGTCAGTTAAATAACAGATCAAGAAACCACATAAAATGGATTTATAGAGCTCAATATTGCTCACTTATTAGCATTTTTGTTCGTTGGTAAGTCTGACTTTGTTAGGGAGGGCTTGGAAAGGTTCGTTCTGAAGGGATTTGCAGTGTTTTGGTTGGAGAAGTGGCTTGCAAGGCTTTCTTCTGGCTTCTGCGGGGGTGAAAAGTGGAAGTTAGATATAACAGGAATGAAATCTCTTCCAAGCCTCTCTCTGCTCCCTCAGTTTGGTGAGGAAAGGGGAGAATATAATCTACTGTCAGTTTAAAAAACAATTTGCTGTCCTTCAGTTCCCATTCTCCTTTTAGAGACAGGAAGGACGTTTCCTGGAAAGGTAGGTGGTACTGGATGTGATCTACGGTGTAACACTGAAAGTGTGGATCTCAGAGGAAGAGCTGTTCCCTTCTGCAGGGCATGGACCAGGTGTTCCCACAGAGATTCACCTTTCCCTCCCTCGTGTTGTTCTCCAGGGCACAGTCTGTGATTCAGTGCCTGTGACACAGAGCCGTGGAGCTCCTCTGCATCCCTGCTGTCATTGCAGTGACATCCCTGCCTAGGGCAGTGACAAAAAGATGACAATGAATGTGGTACTATCCTAAAATTGGTATATGCAGCCCTCTGTGGAGGAGACAGTTTTGGAATGTGACCTTTGTCCTTTAATCCAAACACAGCAAAAGTCTGTCTCTGCCTCCCTCTCACCCCATCTCAGCTGTCTGTTTGAGGAAAAATCTTGACATTTGGTACATGGACATTAGGAATATCTGAGTGCAGGGACACAAATGTGAAATTTGTCATTTCTAGTGCAGATTGCCCAAAGAGTCATTTAACAGCCACCAAAAAAAAAAGAAAAAGTGTCAGATATTTCCAAAGGCATTTAGGAGATGCTCATACTCATTTGCTGTTAATACTAATGAGAAGTGAGTGTCCAAATCACTTGGACAGGTTTTGGAAAATCTCAGTTAGATATATGTCTTCCTGGAGGAAATCACATTTGACAGGAGGCTTCTGATGCAGGGAGAATAAGGGCATTGGAGGCCATGCTCTGAATTCATTCTATTTCAGTGCAGAAATCTGCCCAACGTGTGTTAGACACAGAGCAGGTACCTCCACCTCTATTCTGCTGTCACCTCATATAATACCCTTTATTTTTCTGCCTGCTGCATATGCTGTTAAATTAGATAGAGGTATTTGCAAGGTGAATGACAAGTGTAATTGGCTATAAATGCACCATTTAGAGAGATTGCAAACTATGTTTAAGTTACACCCAAGTGCACCTGTACTTGAGATGCAAAGTCATTCAGCTCCCACAGCACCTTCATTATAACCATACTTCATCCTCCCACACAAATAGATTCTGAGGAAAATAATTTCTCCCCAAATGTACATCTGCTGCGAATTATCCTGGCATCATTACACATGCCAGGGTAGTGAACACAAATCTCATCCTCTGGGGTGGTGCTGATTGAAAGATGACACCTAATTTTGGAAAACAAAGGGAATCTAAAATAAAAGCTTGGCAGATATTTTTTTGGGGAGTTTGTTTCAGAGCATTTCCCAAATTAATTTGTCATTTCTGCTTGCTGGGAGAAGATTTTTTTCAAAATTTTAATTGAAAATTTTAGCTTTGAATATTTTAGAATGAAATTGAAACCACAGCTGATTTTTTTAATTGACCTTGTCAGGCAATGACTATTGCTAAAACCAGAGACCATTGTAATACCATTCTTTGAGACATCCAAAATAATTTCAGAAAATCAGGAATATTTTCAAGACAGACTATAAAAGGTTTTTTTTATCTTGGAAGTCTTGAAGGCTACTGATTAAAAGGCTATTTCTGAGTGCAAACAGCATTTTATTAAAACACTTTTAGTCCTGCAAAGGAGCACTTGTGACCAGGCAGAAGATGGTGCAATTAACTGGTGCCTACCTTTCATTGTCCCCTTGGATCTGTGCTTGGTTGTGGGGCACAAATCACAGTTCATTCTCCAAGCAGCCAGGAATCTTGCAGGCTTCAAATTCCCAATTTCTCTTCTCTGTTTCTTCCTTGTTCTGAGTGGCAGCTGTGTACGACTGGAGAACAGACAGGGCCGAGGCAGCTTTAACTTCTTTTTGTGTCCCAGAGAATCTCTGTTCTTCAATACAAACTAGTCCCAGGCTGCTGTGCTCTTTCCCAGGTTCTTTCAAGCCACATCTGTCCTATCTGCAGTGCACAGCTGCTCTGGGCTGGTGTCACACATCCAAAGTGAAATGAAAGGAACTCCTAAACAAATCCAATATCGGCTGTGCCCTGCTGCCTGCGGTGTGGGGCTGAGCTCTGCCTGATTGCAGATCTAATCTCACGCTGATACCTGAGGAGCAATAATGACACTCCTCCATTTTGTCCTGCCCAGGAGGCTGTGGGATCCCTTTAGCTGAATGAAATATTAGCACTTCTTGGGCTTTCCACAGCCCAAGACCACGTTTGGAAGGCAAATGGAAATTCACTTACAAGGTGACTTCTGCAGACCCCAGCTCTTGGCCTGGGCTCTTCAGCACGTGCAGGAGCTGTCACCTCGGTTTTAACAGAACTCAGGAGGCTCAGACAGACCTCTGCTTGGAGGGAAATTCTGCCTTTTAATGTTACAGGAACTTTCTTACTTTAGTGCTAAACTGTGTTATTTCTCTTTGAATCTCCCCTGAAGTAGTTCTGTGATGTTACCATTGCTGTGCTGAGGGCTGTATGTGTAATTAGTGACTTGTATGACTCCCAAAAGCTGCAGTCTAAACCTTAATCCAACCTTCACATTGATCACTCTGCCACATCACTTGAAAGCACTTACGATCAAGGAACTGCAATTCTCCGAGCCAATTCCACACTGGAGATGACTTTTATTGGGGAGACAGGGATGTTAAAAAAAAATTAAACTGGTCCTCATTAGAAACTGGAGACATAAAAATCTCCAGAGCCAGACTGTGAGTGCCACTGCAGAGCTGTTTATGCAGCTATTTATGCAGGGAATAGCTCCCCTGGGAGGGGCTATTTGCTGCTGCTTCTGCTCAAAGACCCTGCACTGAGATGCCAGTCCTGGAACCAGGGATTTGGGTTCCTGCAGGAGCAGCGTGAGTGAGTCCTAATGATGGCAAAAGTCTCTGGAGGGTGCCTGGGTTGTCACAAAGCCTCTGTGTCACTCGTGTCGCCCCGGGGCATGGGAAATGGGATATAAACAAAGCCAAAGTGAATGCAGAACCTCTGACCTATCTGCAAATGTTGCTTCTTGGGCTATTTGTTTCTGTAATTCCTCAGAGTGCACTGGGGGAGGATGGGTTATTGCTGCCTGGGATATCTTACCCCTGTCCCCCCAGTGAAATGGAGCTCCTTTTTCTTTCTGAAGGCTTTTGTAGATGAACTGAGGAGCTGCCACTTGGCTTCCGTGTGTCTCCAGCCAAATAACTCCACATTCACTCTGATCATGTCAGAACCACCAGATCCTTCCCTCCAAATCAGAGGGGGGAAAAAAAATCAGAGCCCAGCCTGTCCCTGTCCATGGGGTGCAGCTGTTCCAGGTAGAGGGGCTTTGATGAACTCAGGAGGTTCCTGCTGGCCTCTTTCTCCAGACAGCTGAGGCCCCTCAGCAAAGCCCAGGCTCCTCTTCCCTTCCTATTCCTTCCTGCCTCCCAGATGGCTCCATTCATTAATCCAAATCTGAAATCTCATTGAAATGCACACACACCAACACATTGAAGCAAATACATTTAAAACGCCTTTTAAAAGAGCTTTTCTGTCTTGGTTAGCATCTGCTATTGATGTTTTGGGGAAAGCCACTCCATGTGCACCGTTGCCTCCACACACAAGGTTATGTTTCCTGTCTGAGCAGGTGCTCAGAAACACCCACCTGCTGCAGGTGAAACCCAATTAACCCAATTAAGGGCCTCACGCTGTTCTAAGCACGCCAAGCAGGAGTTCTGTTGGTTCCTTGCCTGGAGAGAGTGAGGGTGTGGCTGTGGTTGTGCCTGTGCCTGTGCTCATCCTCATCTTCAGAGCTGGGAGCTCTATTTCCTGAAGACTTCTCCCCCTTACGATGGGAATGCTGAGCAGCACTATTGCAGAACAGTGCCTGTCTGATCAGCGAGTTTTCTTTAAACCATCTCTAATTGCCTTCTCTACATGAGGACCTTTCCCCCCTTACTTTCAGGAGTATTTTTAGACTAGTTGGGAAGTTTGTGCTATGCCAGGACCCCTGAAAAGCTCTGGGTAGCTTGGCTTGTGGAGTCTAAAGGGAAGGGATATATATATCTGCCTTGTAAAGAGGCTGACAGTTGTTCTAAGGTGCTTAAATTTATTCCATACTAATGAGAGAGTTTCTTATCTGACTGAACTGCAACTTTGCTTAACTGCTGTCCTCTTTTGAAAACCTATGTGTTAAATTATTGTGAGACAATAGTTACTAAAAGGCATTCCCCTAACCTTAGTTTCTTCGCTAAATTGGATGAATCTAGTGAAATGTCTCTTAGAAACAAATCTTTTTTAAGCCTGCACTCTATTCTTTTTAACCTCTTTGCCCTAAACAATTTCTGAGACAAGATGAATATCAGCCTGTGATGATCATTGCTACATATATTCCACTTAAGCATTCACTTGGCTGATAGCCTGGAATAAGTCACTGTTGGGGGTTAAACAACTTCTGGGGCTGTAGATGGGATCTCATTATGCAAAGTGTGAGCAGAGTTATCACTGGAAGCAGCTCAGGTGGAGCTGCCGTGCTCACTCGACAGAAAATTCAGGAACTGAGGTTACCTGGTGTTGGAACTCCTCAGCTGAAATCAGAAGTGAGTGGGGTAACCTCTCTCCCACGGGGACCTCCCACACTTTGTCTTGGCTTTGCTAATTTAGGATACCATTTTCTACTAGGAAATGTAGGAAAGGAAGCTTTCCACTCCCTGTAAGGATTATGTCGTTGCCTTGAGATGCTTTGAATTGCAAATGCTACCTTAAATCTGGTTGGGGCTGGCGGCACTGCTGAGAACCAGACCAAGGCTTTGACAAACCTTTCAAATGAAAGGCTTCCAATTTGAATTTCTGATGTGCCCAAGGCTCTGGAGCACCAGAAGGCAGTGCCTAGACACATGAGGTGAATGATCCTGCCTTTGTACTTCACTGGGATAGCCAGGATGGCTGTTTCCCTAGGAGTGTGTTCCTTAAAGTGTACTCTCCATTACACAGTGTGAATGAACCAGGTTGGGATGTTCCCACCTCCTTCAGCAATGTTCTGAGCTGAACCTTTGTTTGGATTCATAACAAAATCCAGGGTCTAAGTAGACCCTGCTATGATCTGTCAACAAAGACTTGGTTGAAAAGGGTTGGGAAATAATAGGACCAAGGAAATCAACCAAAAGCAGTTGTTTTCTTCATTTAATAAATAATCTTACTAGTTTGTTGTTTTGGTTTTTTTTCCTGATAGAAAGTTACCTTCTAAAGGCAGACAAAAAGGTGTGTCTACCTACGTTGGCCCTCAAGTGGGACTGGAAGAGAAATCTGCATTGTTGGTTTGGACTTGCACAGTGAGGGGGAGTTGCTTTGTCGTGTTCAAAGAACCACAAATTTATCAAAGGTTCTCAGCTTTTATGCTGCAACCTTAAATGTCTGTGCCCTGGAAAAATCACTAAACCAAGTAAAATCTTTTTGGACCCATCTGGAATGCTGAGGTCTACAGGCTGGATTTTGAAATCCCAGTGAAATGTATGAAGTCACCTTAGATTAAGAATTTAACTCACCTGTACTGGGAGCTTAGCGTTGGATGGGATGAATAATGACATGATTGGGATCACTCTTCCCACACAACAAATGACACTCTCATGTCTCTGCTTGAAATTCAAAGTGGAATAAGAAACTTTGTCCAACTCTATGTGCAGCTTTTTTTGCCGAGCTTTGGTCTGCTCTGACTCTTTGCATTTAAGTGTGAGCTGTGTTCCTTCTGAATTAATTTGAATTCTGAGTAGATCCCTGAGCTGGTGGGGTTGCAGCATCCTGGGCTTGCTTTCAACTACCTGAATCCTTCTGGGGATCCTGTGTTGTAGTTACTGTGTTGGGATGCTCCTGCCTCCTCTGCATGCAGAACGAGCACCAAAAAGCCATTGACCAAATGCTTCCAAACAATGCCAGATTCTCTTAGGACTGGTATCAAGCAGAATGGCTCTGTGTGCTCAGGAATTAGCTCAGATAAACATGCTGAACTGTGTGGTGGAAATGGAGGATTAATTCACTGATGGGCTCCTCACTCCCTGCATGTGAATAGAGATGTGGAGGGTGCTGCCAGGACCCTCCAGAGGATTGTGTAATGGCAGGGATGTGTTCCCTATAAATGCTCTCCTGCAGATGGAGTGGCTGCCAGGGCTGTTTTGTTTTCCAGCCCAGAATGGGATCCTACTGCAAGCCCTCCTCAGCCTGCCCTTGCTTCAGGGCAAAACCCTGTTTGATCAAGGTGTCCTTAACCCTTTCAGAACCCTACAGAGGTTGTTGCCTGGCTCCTCACCTGCCCCTGGAGCTGCTGTATAACTTAAATTATCAAGTTGTTCTTGCAAACAGTTCCTCCATTTCGCTTTAATACTTCAAAGAATTACTGGACCTTGTAATATTGATCTATTCACTTCCTATCCTTTTACAGCTGCCTATATAATTTCTGATCCTTAAATCTGACAACTGTGTCCCCAAGATGACTGTTCTTAATGTTTAAATGATTGCTACCTTCCATCAGAAAAATCTAGCATTAAAACAGGAAACACAGTGCAAAAGCAGTAAAATAGTGTGTCTATGGATTAATTTCTTACTACCCTCTCAGTATAAAACCAATGAGTGGGATATAACTTCATTTTAAGCTAAAAGTAGATCAAAGCTCTCTAAGCACTAACAAGAAATCACCTGGAAATAGCGCAGCTACAAGTAAAAGTGTCCAAATTTTGTGCATTTCATGTATCTGAAACTGCGTTGAAAGAATGATTTCAGAAAGAATGAGAGGTTTATGCTTTTATGTAGATATCAAAGACACAGAGGATTCCAGGAGTGCTAGAAACAGCAATTCATGCACTAGGTCTTTCAGTAATGCCATTTCTGCTCTGTTGAGCAATACAGTGCTTAAATGTTATTTTTAATTTTTGTAGTGGATTGCTGTTTCCATACTAAAGCACTGCATATAGTTGGGGGATACAACTCCTTATAAATGCAAAAAAAATTTCCCAGCTCCTCTCCTGCCTGCTCTGCAGACCACCAAAGAAACTACTAATGCAATTTTAATTTATAGCTCTACCTTTTCCTCAAGCTCTGGGACAAAAATTCCCTAAAGTGCTTTAGAATAGAGGTCAGGCTGCATTTTTAACAGAGCCATGAGGAGTCTGTGCTCTGTAATATAAACCCCACGCTCTCCAGCTCCACAGCCTAATCCAGCTGGGGAGCTGCTGGTTTGGGAGGAGGGTAAGTGTGCATGCGGTAGCTGTGCAGATCACGTCACATCTTCATGAGTGGGAAATGCTTTGGGCAGCCAAATTTCCAGTTTTCCCTCTGTCCTTTTCCTGCAGAGCCATCCCTCAGGCCGAGGAGTGGCCTTAAACAACAACCCAAGCTGCCTGCCACGATAATGAGCCAGGGCTGTGCTCCACCTGAAAGTGTTCCAGCCACTCTCCCTGGATCTATTAAGAGCTGCAGCCTTGCCCAACGCTCTTCCCAGAGCTTCTGGCTTTTGCCTTGACATGTTTGTCCATTTCTTTGTTAGCTCACACCGCAGAGACGCCCTGAGCCAGCCTTGGCTGTTTGCTCAGGCTTCTCAGAGCAAATGTCAAGTGACTTGGAACTGGCTGGCTTTTAAGTAATGGTAAAACAGGCATGGAAATCAAATGCAGCAGGTTTTCAATCTGGGTAGCTTCTCGAGTGTGAGCTTCTGAATTTCTGTGCTGTGAGGCAGGTGCTTTTTAGCGGTGCTCTTGTTTAGCTGATAGTCACATCTCCAGACAGTTAAGTGATAAATACCTGCCAGTCCTGCATCTATCATCCCAAATATGCTTGGATTGTTTGGTTGTGCAGATGGAGCGTGTTAGGTGTTTGCATTTGGTTCAGACCACATATGTTACCTGTCTGATGCTTATATTCTATGCAGAGAAATGAGATATGAACAATTTGTATTTTGACGATATCTTTTCTCAATTCCTTCTTTTCCTCCCTCTTTTCTTTCCAAGACGCATGACCTCTATACACTTCCATTTTCCCTCTGTTTTCACCCTATTCCACCAAAGGTGCACCACCTGTGCAGACAAATGTTTCAAGGACAGGAAAGAGAGGTACTTTAATTCACAGTTTTAAATAGAATTCAGTTCAATGTCTGTAGAATCACCTGCTGAGATGTCTTTCTTCAGAGTAAGAGTAACTTTTAGTGAACAATCTGGAAGGTATCTGGCTCACCCAGTGAGGCCAGGTATTACAGTAACACAGAGATTTTTGAAATTTAAGTGCTGAGACATGGTGGGAGTTGTTCACTGGGAGTCAGCCACAGAAAGTGTAACTTTGTTATCAGTCCTGTTACTTAAAACTTCACAAAAAACCCTTTTCTAAGTGCTTTATGATTTTGGGAGCTTGGACTCACACCATCCTTCCCCTGCTGAATTTGCAATCTTTTGATTAATCTCTTTCAGGCAAAGCTGAGAAACATGCAGCAGGCAGATGTCAAATTTAGGACTGATGGTCTAAAATCTGTCAGGGCAGGAAGCTGCCCTGTTTGTGCTGCCCTCTTGCAGAATAAACACAGTGTTGAACTTTTCCAGAGGGTGGCTCAGTGGGAATTTCTGTGATACAAAAAAGAATGAATTTTCCAGGTCCTCCCTTACAACAAAAGGGAGTTCACTGAGATTTATCAAATGTCAGGTGAGTAATTCAGCTTGGAAGAGTTGGTTCAGAAGGCTGCAGCTTTGAAGCAGTGAGTCAGTGTGCCAAACACAGCTCTGCTGGGAGATTTTGGTGACCCTGCCTGAAACTTCAGCTAATGGTGGCCACTGAAGTTCAAACTCTGCCTGCATGAGAGCTTTGCAGTGCGGCAAGGAAAGCAAACTTCATAAAAGCTCCACCACCTGCCACCTGCTTTCCTTTTGCACTGCTACAACTTTCCTGGCAGGGTTTTCACTGGAGCAGCGGAACAGGATTGTGCATACAGCAGCACTAACAGGGGTCTTTTCCCACTGCAGGCCTCTTTTCTGCACCCCATTTTGGCATCCTGACTCGCCCTGCTGGGGCAGACACCGAACCTCAGTCACCCACCTGTCTGAACTACTGGAAAGTTCTCATTAGGACAGAATGGGCAGAAAGTCCTCTTCATCTCTCAGCTGACTTAGAGACATTGTGATGTTGGAGCTGCCGTGGTTTTGTCACTCTTCTTTGAAGCAAAGCATGAAAAAATATGCTTTGCCTTGCTGCTGAGGGGGTTGCAGGATAGAAAAGGCCAATTTAGCAGCTCTGTCTCCCACCTTCCATGTGTAACCTGCCTCTTGGAAAGCTCCTGGAAGTGCCAGGGTGGTGCTAAACCATTATTCTCAGACATTATTTCTTCCTTTTGCTCGTGGTAGGAGAATTTTTTGCAATAAACTGCCACTTGAGCCCTCAATTTGCAAGAACAGAAATACCTTTATACAAGATAAAAAAAAACAACCTTTATATAGGAAGGGAAGGGAACCTGCACTTAAGTACTGATGGGAGGAATTTGCACCTCCAGCAGGCTTGCCTGGGCTTTAATAACAAGATAATTATTTAATGCTGTACTTCAGTTGTGGCCACTTGGTGCCTCTTCAGATTTTATCTCCTTCCTTTTGTATTTTTTCCCTATCGCTCTTTAACACATTCGAGAAGATTTTAATTTCTTTCTTAGTCTGAGAATGAGGGATGGCAAACGAGGAGTTGGTAGCAGAGAGAAAAGCAGGGCTGTGGTCACGTCTTCCATCAGATGAGTTTCAGGTGCTCAGCAGTAATGTGGTGTCAAAATACCGAGCAGTGAAGCATTAGGATGATGCATCTCAATTTGTTTCAATCCTCTGGAAGCTGAAAGGAAATCCCCTACTACTTCAGATCCCATCACGAAATAATGGCATTCTCCTCTTTTGCCTCCCTCCCTGCTCCCCGGGGGAGAGATCATGCAGGATTTAGATAACCTTCATTCACGTGGCATAATGATATTGTAAGGGAGAAGATTTTTAAAACAAGCAGCAAACAGGACTGGCATCAGTCTGAGCTCACTCTCCCTGTGGTTGATGGGAGGGGGAAGATGGTTCTGTTTTTGGAGAACTGTTCCCGGTTTCTGCTGCATTCCCTACTCTGTTCAGCTCCTTCATGGCCCCTGATGCCCAATTTCTCACATCCCACCTGGTTCCTGCCTTCTGAGGGAGGGAAGAGAGGGGGAAGGGCAGCATGACGGGGTAACCGAACAGGCTCCCAGCCCCTGGAGCTGTGTGAGAGCCCTGAGCTCTGTTCCTCAGTGTGACCATTCCTTCCTGGTCTCCCCCACTTACTCCCTGACCTCACTGTTCAGCACATGAGATGCCGTTCTCTCCCAGCCTGTTCTCTCTCCTGCTTCCCTGGGATGTGGCCAGGAAGGAAAAACAGGCTCTCCCGGGTTTTTGAGGCTGGCAGATGAGTCTGGAGCCTGCAGTGCTCTGGGCAAGAACAAGTTCCTTTTGATTAAAGCTGGGCTGTGTTGGTAAACCAGCAGTGGATGAGGGACAGCTTGAAACACTCAGATCCTCCAGGACTAGATAAGCATAATTGCGTATTTGGAATTAGCAAAACTGCAAGGATCAAAGCAATCTCCTGGATGGATAACTAGATCAAAGGAGAGACTTTAAAAGGAGAAAACATGGATGTTAAGTTCTCCATCTACACTCTATAAATACAAGATGCCAGCGGTAAAGAGGATATAGGAATAAAGGGAGCTTTTGCACATTTCTCAGCAGGAAATAATTTGGTGTCTGACTAGTTTGATTTTAAATTATGATAAAATAACCAGCACAAAACTCCAGCACAAACAAGGTTCTCCTTTTAAAAACTAAGTCTGAATCCTTATTAGGATATAGGATAAAATCATAACTTCTTCCATAAATTTACGTGAAAGAGCTGTATTGTGTTTCTCTGCTTGAAGAACAGATGTTACCTGACTAAACAGCAAACTGCAACGTAACCAAAAATCTATCAAGGACTGTTACTTGGTCTCCCTTTAAATCACTCCCTGCCATCCAGATAGAATCAGAGAATACAGCTTTCTCTCCAAGCACGAGGGGCCCAGCAAAGTGCATTTCAGATTGGAAACGTGACTGCTGCTTGTTGTGCGTGTGGTATTCTGAAAGAAAAATAGAGATGAGAATCTGCCAGGTTTGCCTTATCTTTCAAAGGGGAAGATGCTGGCTTTTAATACTGGCCAATCTTATCTCGAGCAGCCTGTGAACGTGGCTGCCCTGCTTGTGGATTGCCCGTGATGCTTTGACCAGGGTGGAGGTGGCAGCTGGTGGGACTGGGATGAGAGCTGAGCTGCAGCCTCAGAACAGACACATCTCCAGAGTCCCTGTGCTGTGGAATGGATTCTCTTGTCATATCCTGAGGGATTGAACTCCCACGCTGACATGTGCTTCCTGCTGCAAGGAGCGCTAATGAACAAATTCTTCTCCAGTTAAATGAGGTGTTTCAGAGGGTTGTAAAAGCAGCTTTCTGGGAGTAGAAAATAAGCTGAGCGGCAGTTTATGCAAGAAGGAAGTGCAAATGGTACATGTCTGCATGCTCAGCCTGTCACCCTTACCTCACTGGATCTGGAGGTATTTAAAGGATTAGGCAGCTCTGAGGATCCCAGTGTTGGACTGGACAGGAGGTTCTTCACTGAAATACTTTTGTCAATCTGACCCCTCAGGCCTATCCCATATGGATGTGAAAATCCCCTGACAGTGAAAATATGGAAGAGCTGGGTTTTAGGAATAAGATTCACTTAACTTTTATGAAGAGGCATTTAGAACAGCACTAATGTTACCTCTTCCTACAATCGAGTTCTCTGCCTGAGGCTTTCCTTCATTACCCTTTGGACAGGAGACAGGAAAGAAGCATCCAAAAGAACAGCCAGCACTGCCGTGCCTGGCTCCTCTTCTTTTCTGAGCAGATAAAGCTGTGAGGAAAGAAAACATTTTTTATTGTGCTCTGCTGTTTCTCCAAACTCTCCGATCAGTTAACTGCCAAGCACTTTCCAATCCAACCAAATCAATTTGCAAACTTTCACTAATACTATCAGGTAATCTGCAAGCTGTTTGCCCCCTGCCTTATTGGAAGGGCCATTAATACACAGGATAATGGATACCTTAGGGAAGCCAGACATTAAGTTAATAATTAATGTTTACAGAGGCCTTGAGGCAACTGAGCGCATTTACCTCTGTGAGGATATTGAAATTGCATTACTGTAATTTCAGCTGTCTCCTCATAGTTGGCAATCAGAGTTGGGCTGGAGCCTGGCTCCAGATGAGATATTCTTACCCAGAATTGCAATAAATAAAGTGTTCCTGGGAATCACTGGGCTTTCCATGCTGTCCTGTTAGTTTGTGCTAATGCTGAAGGAGGCATGTGGGACTAATCCCTCCTGACAGGCTCCTGTGGTGCTCTGCTGGTGCTGCTGCATGTGGGCTGTGGGTGCTGAGTGCAGGGGGGGTGAAGCTGATGTCATGTGAAGTGCTGATGCCTTTGCTGTCTTCTGAGGACACCACGGAGTGTTTGTACAACCTCCAAAGAGGCTCTGGGAGTGGGATGGGTGGGTCCTATGGGGGACATGCAATCCAAACCCCAGCCTTGGTCTTCAGCTAGCCAGGGAGGGAGTATTCACTGGGGATGGTTCTCACAGACACAGAAACAGAGAATTCAGAACAGCCTTAATCCAATAAGGGTCCAGGATCTGGATGGATCAGGCTCCATCTCTAAACCTGAGAAGCTGGGATTTTGCTTGGCAGGTTTTGAGGAGCAGTATCCATGCTTTACCTCTGCAGGTCACTGCGCAAATTATTTGTGTGTTCATTTAAGAATCTCAGCTTTTTGTAGGTTTGCCTCTAACTTTTCTTCCCTTTTTTCTGCACTATGCACAGTTTGATACATTTCCTCCAAAAGCCCTGGCTCCACATTGTCCCATTCCCACCGTACATTCCCTGTTCTCTCAGCCCACATGTCTGCTGCCTCTGAGGTTTCCTTTCCGTGCTGATTTTGTCCCATTTCCCTCAGAGTCTCTTTTCCTGTCGAGGTGTTGCCTGTTCCAGGGCCAAAATACATCTCTTTGGGGTCAGAGTGCTGGGCTGGGGCTGACCCTACTGCTGCCTTCAGGAGAGCACTGCGCACTGCTTGTGCTGGGACAGTCCCGGGACATTTGAGCACAAAGACTTTAGCACAGGCACCCTCACGTGTCAGGGAAAATTGGGCTTGGTGTAAGTCACATTTGTTGGCCCTAACATCGCCTCTCCCATATTTGGACAAATTTTTACCAAGTACTGGAATGCAAAAAATAGCATCAGACAAACCTCCCCTTCAATTTGTGAGCATTCACCTCTGAAGAGTCTGGCTGGGAAATGTGTTTAATTCCTAAAGCCATTGTTTTCCACTCAGAACCTCTTCACTTTGGACAGGTGAACAACCATGCTGAGTTACTTGTCTTTCATCCAGTCTCCTGAAGATAGGTGTTATCTGGCTGTGAGGTGTAATTTGTTTGGAACTGTCCTCACTCATCAATCCCAATGATGTTAGCACAGTGCTTAAGCCAGTCCTTTTATTAAGTTCCAGGGGTTTTGTATTCCACAATCCAATTGTGCATTATTGATAAAGTCTTGAGCAGGGGATTACTTGAGACATGAGCTTTCTGGCACATTAGTCATACCTGAGTTGTGTTTTTCAGAGGAAGCTGCTCTCCTATTTAGGCCACTTACAGCCTGTCTGGCTGCTCCTGTCCCTGTGTAGCTCCGGGGCTACTGCCTCCAGGCAGAACTGCAGGATCATGGCAGGGAGGGTGAGCAGGGAGGTGACAGTGACAGCAGGGCCAGCAGAGACTGTGGCCTTGCTGATGAGTGCTACAGTCCCATGGTAATCCCCAGCAAGAAGAGCAGAGCAGCTCCAGTGACAACCACCAGGGCCCTGAATTCATCATCCAAGGGCACAGTGCCGAGGCAGGTCTGGGATCAAGCTGGGAAGTGAAGCCTGCAGGTCAGGATCAGGATGAGGAAGGGACATGGCCAGCCACAGGCACTGCTGCTGGCTGTGCATCCATCGTGGCACCACAGCAGTCCCTCTGGGTGGCAGCCAGCTTGTCCCAGCATAGGCAGCCTTCCCAGTCCTGCAGAGTGAGGAGGGGGTGCCAGTTCAGTGCTGTGCCAGGAGTGGGGTGTTTGCCATGGCCTGCAGAACTTTGCAGAGAGCTCATTCCTTTTCCGTGGCCGAATTGAGGTGGCTTGCAGAAGCCTGCAGGGCCACAGGCTGCCTCTGGAGGCTGGCACAGTCTCTGCCAAGGTGTGGAAGTCTACCTGGAGCTGTGGAAGAGTCCTAAAGGCTCCTGTGAGGGGAAGATTGCAAGGTCTTTGGTACACTCAAGGCCCTGATGTGTGACTCCTAAATTACACATATTTCCCTATGCTTTATAGACTTGGAATCACTATGGTTTTCATATATCAGTTATTTATAAGTCTAAGAAAATGGTAAAACAGATCTTTTTCCTCCAGACTTCAGCAAGATGATCTTAAAGGCATTGAAACTAGTGACAGCTTTACTTAATCTGTCAGCTGACTGACAGCTGATGTCTGTGTGTTGGTTAAAACCAGGCTATGTGCAGCCTTGCATCTTCACAGCAGGGCAGGGCACATCCTTCTGGAATCATCCCCACGAGCACAGCTCTGCCACTGCAGACTTGCTCACAAAATAGTATCAGCCAGAAAATGGAAACCAAATTAAAGCACTTGTTGTCTTTGTTGCAGAAGAAAAGACTTTTCTTTCTGCCACAAATTCATGTCTTGGGTTTTCCATGACTACTTGATATATTTTTTAACCACTGTAGAACTGCCAGAAACAAGGTATTTACAACCCCACTGTGCAACTCAAAATAGACTTGAAACTACTTGGTTCTTTCCTCTAAGGGTTTCTTAACGTGGTTTGCAAAACTGTGCAGTGAAGTGTGACCTGTGCTGGCTGGTTTTGCTTTCCCTGACTTGTGTATCATCACTTGGGCAGGACAGTGATGATGGAGGGATGGTACCCAAAGGATGTGCTCCTGCCGGGGATGTTAAGGCACGTTTTACAGGCACACTCCCCGTCCTGTTCATGTTTCTTGTCACACACTCATTGCTGCACTCTCTCATTGCCTTCCAGACACACCATAAAGGCTGGAATAAAAATGTCCCCTCTGTTTTTCCTTCAGGCTCTCTCCTCTCCTCTCCTCTCCTCTCCTCTCCTCTCCTCTCCTCTCCTCTCCTCTCCTCTCCTCTCCTCTCCTCTCCTCTCCTCTCCTCTCCTCTCCTCTCCTCTCCTCTCCTCTCCTCTCCTCTCCTCTCCTCTCCTCTCCTCTCCTCTCCTCTCCTCTCCTCTCCTCTCCTCTCCTCTCCTCTCCTCTCCTCTCCTCTCCTCTCCTCTCCTCTCCTCTCCTCTCCTCTCCTCTCCTCTCCTCTCCTCTCCTCTCCTCTCCTCTCCTCTCCTCTCCTCTCCTCTCCTCTCCTCTCCTCTCCTCTCCTCTCCTCTCCTCTCCTCTCCTCTCCTCTCCTCTCCTCTCCTCTCCTCTCCTCTCCTCTCCTCTCCTCTCCTGTGTGTGGAGGGGGAAAGACAAAATAAAATCTCTTTAAAATTGCATTCTTCTGTGCAATGTCTCAATGGGCAGGATCAAGGCACAGCTTCTTTTTAGAAACCATGGGGAAGGGTGGGGTTGGTGTGAGAGGAGACCTTCCCACTTCTCTTGGGAGGTGTCTGCTGAGCTGATCCACCAGAGCTGTGCCCTATGGACTGAGAGTGTGTCCTGCACATGTGGCTCAGCCCCAGACAGGCCCCATACCCAACCCTGCACTGGCTGCCCAGTCTGGGGGCTGGATCCCAGCTGCCCCACCTGTTCCCCATGAACCTCTGCACTTGAAACTCCTGCAGATCCCCTCAGAGCTTCTGGAGCCTTTCTGAGCTGGGGCTTTCACAGGCTTACGTTGCTGTCACAATTCACATGCTAAAAGGCCTTCTGCTCCCCCTCCCTGCCCCAGCCCCTATTATAGAGGGCCTGTTTTATAAGCCTTATTAGAGGCTCATCTTGCAAAGCTCTTGGGGGCTATTTGGCTTGATAAAACACCATATAAATTGGAGTGGCTGTTGATTTTGGAGCCCTTCTTACAAGACAATTGTGTTTCCAATTAGGGATTTCCTTCTCTTACATGCACAACATGGTTTTTTTCCTTTGCAAGATGGTTTAAAATGCCTGCCATGTGCTGATAAGCTCTGTGCTAGACCTTTTGTCTTCTGCTGCATGTGTGCAGGCCAACGTGCACAATGGTGTGGTGGATACATCTCCCCAAATCCACTGCCAGTCATAAAAAAGCTGATCCAGGACAGTGCTCATTCTCCCCAGGAGCTGTGGGGATGTACAGAAAATTCAGTAATTCAGATGGTTGTTGAACACTGCCAAACGTGGAATTATTTGGTTTCTAAGACAGCCTCAGAAGGCTGAGAAGGTAGATTAGGAAGGCAGGAGTGCTGGCAGGGGGCAATGCCAGCTGGCTGTTGTGGGCATGGGGTCTCCTTGGGAAGAGGCCTGGCCATGGGGAGTATCCCACAGAACCAGGGGCTCCCTCCTGGGAGAAGCAGGAGGCAGTGACAGGGCTCCAGGTCAGTCAAAAATAACTGCAGGATCACAGTGAGATTTCTGGGAAGCCTTTCTTGACTTCTGTTTACCTCTTCAAGAGAACTTCCACCATGAATTAGACGGGGTGAACCATAACAGGGTTGCAGAGTTCCCCCCATCCCCTCACCACAAGAGGGTACAGGAGAAATAAAAAAGCCAGGCTTATAAGAGGACATGATCTCTTGGGATAACATGGGTTTTGATTTGGGGGCCTAAAGTGATCTCTTATCTGTCAAAAGGCTACAATTGCCTGGAAGCAGGCCTTGCTGATGCTTGCAGATTTTTAAGAGTGGAAGAGAGGTGGGTAATATTCTGATCCTTTTTAAAAAAGAGCAGGAGATAAAGTTTACTCTGGAGTCTGTAACATGCTCCAGCACACTTGTCCTCTGGTAGTGGCCTGTGCTAAAAGCACATCAATAAAATTGCTGATGCTGCTGTTAAGTAACAAGGTAATTACGAAGGATGAGGAGGGGAACATAACTAGAAATCTGAAATGGTAGTTAATGCCTTTCCCATTAAGTTACCAGCCTTAAATACATGGCTTACTGCATCTCTAACTTTTACTGCTATAAAATGCTCCAAATTGCAGACTTAAGACATCATTAGAAAAATACACAACGGATTTATCTTCATGAATAAAAATGATGCAGCACAGAGCTTTTTCTTTTGTGGGTAGGCAGATGCAAGTCAAGACAAGAAGGACTCTGTTCCCAGGTAGTGTTTAAGAACAGCAAATCCAAAGATTGTGCTGCCTGTGTGGTTAAAGCTGTGTCTTAACCTCCTTGATGTAAATAGTTCTTAAGATAAAAGATGAAGCTCTTCCGAGAATATTTTGCCGTTCCCTGGTGACAAATCAAGAAAATGTTTTGTGCTGATTAAGTCACTGTCAGCAGGTCAGCCATCTCGGGGAACTGATTTAGAAGCCTCTTAAATAAATCACCTCTTTTCCTCACCCCTGCCCATTACTCACTCAGCTCTGTACCTGCCCTGGAGATGCAGATGGGGCACCGTGTGCCGTAACCTCTGCTGTGACCCTCCCCTCCCCTCCCCTCTGGGGAAGCTTGAACAGCAGAATCTCCAGGAGCTGCTGTCTCCCAGCTCCATTGCAGACCAGCTCCTGCTGTACCCTGTGCCCTGCAGAATGAAAAGGGAAGACAATGTGTTCCCATAGTGGAGGTTTGGTTTTGTCTGACCCTGGGCTGGTTCTGTTACTTGTGGCTATTCAGGTTTTAGACTGCATCCACCTTTAAGATGCAGAGAAACTGTGCAGGAAAAGTATCCTGACTATCCTCAGATTGTCTTGTTATCCCTAGCAAGTGTGGGAACAATGTGCCTCACTTGTGTGCCTTATTCCCCCTGTGGTAATGGGACAATGTGCGTGAGACCCTTGTGCTCAGCTGGGCTGTCCCAGGAGGGGCTTTCAGGCTGTAATGTCACAGCTCCCCTGGGCCTGGTGCCCTGCTTGTGTTTGTGCTGTGAACTGCAGCTGGTGGTGACTCCTGGCCTGTGCTTGTGTTCTGCCCTCCCAGGTCAGGCCCAGCAAGCTTTGCTCAGGGCTGCTGGCACTAACACCCCCTGGCTCCTGCCACAGGAGACTCAGGGCTTCAGTCTTAAGGCTGAGGGGGCAGTGCAGTCACCTGCAGTGACCGCAGACAGCATCAGGAGAGGGAAGAGTGCAAAAAGGGCTGTTGCAGAGACCTGGGGGGGTTTTATTACAAGACATTAACCAAGCATAAATTCTTTTATCATCATTAACATTTTCAGTCCAAAGCTGAACAGATCCAGGAGCTTTAGACCAGATCAGGGCTCTGTATCATCTGGCCATTACAGCTTTTGATACCGAGCCAACTTCATCCTATCTCTTTGGCTAACAAGACTCTGAAAGGCTTTTGCTCTGTTTTCAAAGCGGATGAGATGTATCACCAGTGCTCCAGCTTTCCTTTTCTCCCATTTCCTAAACCAATAAATATTTCTCATAGATGGACCTAATGGTCTAAGCATAACCTGGCAGCTCATGAAATATTTCCTTGCTTTAATCAGAATCCTGAAGCAAACAAGGAAGGAAATAAAAAGCCAATAATATGCTTGGTTGTGTGCACAAAAGTAGAATGAAATATATGAAGCTGGTAATGGCTCTGCTGTCACATCTTAAAAACATTTGCTTTGACTTGCATAAGTGTCAATTCAGCTTGCACTTGACACATTATACCGTGGATAAAGCTGCTGGCTTTTAAAATCAGGTCTTTAAATGAACGCAGAGATACTCTAAGTAGCTACTCTGTATTGTTGGGTAATGATGTATGGAGCAGAGAAAGCTTTTTCTCTAAAAGCACAACTTTTAGGCTGCAATTTTCTGCTGTGTCTCTGCATTAGGGAAGAAGCCCAGAAGCTCATCCACAGTCATGATTAAAGGCAGGTCTCTTTAGCCAAGGTCACAACGAGCAGGACCTCTTGGCTATTTGCTGGGGAGGCACATGTGTTCAGCCAGGCTTCGTGCTGTGCCGGTGCTGGGGAGAGAGCAGAGGAGCTGAGGGCTCTGTCTGCAGCTACCTGGAACAATTGTAAATCTCCAGCTCCGTTTGTTAAACTTGTTCACAGAACATCCTTGTGCTGGTCCCAAACATCCTCAGGCTTAGTTCTCCTGAAAAGAAAATTTCACTCCTTGCCTCCACCCCAAAATCGTAGAAATCTAGTACTCTTACCCAGGAATAGCTTCCAGTTCTCCACTGGGATTCAAAATTCACCAGCAGACTCGTACCACTCAGAGAACTTTCTTAACTCTCTCCCCAAGATGACTGAGTCAAACTCTAATCTCCTGTCTTCATCCTCCACCCTGTCTGGCCTCTTTACCTGCAATCTTCTCATACTCCACCTTTGCCTCCTTTTAGTCCTGACCACGCTGCATTTACTTTCTGTCAGCAAATCTGATGGATCAACAGAACTTTTTTCACATTGAGGTCTCATCTGTTGTAGGCTTGTTCATGTTTTCGTCCCAGCCCTTTCTCTGTTTATCACCAGTGTGTGGTAGGCTGTCTAAATGTACCACTGGCCCTTCTCTGTGCTGCTCATTTCCTTCATTGTTTCACTATATTTGCCCTCTGATTGTAAGTTTACCTTTCCTAGAACTTTTTAGGTTCTCTAGTCTTCTTCCCATTTCACTTCTGCTGTACAAGAAGATGTTGTCTCTAATGCTCTACTTCCATTTCTGCTCTTGCATTGCTCCTGCACTCACCTGAGTCCCTCCTGTATGAACAGTCCTCCTTCCAGAGGCACATTCTGCAGTGAAGTGACTCTCCAGACCTTCATTCCAGCATTCACTTCTGCTTTCCTTCTCTCCAGGCTGGAGAAATCCTATTAAAGGGCACTCGAATGCTGTGTCCTTTGTGTCCCCACCTGTCAGGGTGTCCATGGTGCAGCTGGGTGACTCCTGGACTATCCTAAGCAGAAACCCAAGGCAGGGAGCTCTATGTTAATGCTTCTTACACTGGGCAAGGCAGTTTACCTTAGAGCTGCTTCTCATGACTTCACAGCCTCTAATTTTCTTGTCATACTGCTTTGAACTTTATTTACTCTGGAGACATTTGGGGGAGATGGCTTTGAGTGTTTCTCAAACACTGAACAGCAAGAGCTGGGCTGGGATGTGTGAATTGCTGAGAGCCTTAAGTGACAGCTGCTGTACTTGTGACCCTTGGGTGAGGAAATTAGAGGCTATGAAACCTCTAGAAAGGCTTTCTGCCACATTATTTACTTTGCCCAAGTTCCCTAAGGCTCACTCAGAAATGTGCTTCTGAGGACTGTTCAGTGCTCACATGTTTACGGTGCAATGGAGTTAAAAGCACTTGGGATTTGCCTTGCTGCTGGAAAAGCTGGGTGGGAAGCCAGGCTGCCTTGAAGGCTTTTTAAACAGGATTAAAGCTTTTCATGCTCGGAGAATAGGAATGGGAGGGCTTTTGCCACACTGTTGTTTGATCAGTGGGAAGGGGTTTCCATCCCCAGGATTAGCTGTTATCCTGCTCCAGGGGGCAGCCTCATGACATGTGGGAGGATAAACAGAGCTGGACTTTTCCAACAACGTTTTGCTCTGTAGGCAGCTTTAGGATTTCCAAACTGAGCCCTCTCCCCTCAGAGAAGGGCAGCAGTCCCTAGATAAAAAAGAGGGATGGAGTTCAGAGTGGGCAGTGTGCTTTAAACAGGAATTCTAATACCAGTCCTCCTCCCTCTGCAGATTTGAGTCTTCTTGGAGTGCTCCAGCCCTTCAGGTAACTTCTATCACTTGCCCTGTGGATGGAGATGATAATTCTCTTCCCAATCAGAAATCCTGGGAAGGGTCTTCATTTCCTCCATGATAAGAAATATCTTTGCTCCACTTAGCTCCACATGTTCCAGAGCCTCCTTGGGAAGAAGCCTTCCCTGGGGAATGTGCTGGTAACTAAATTCCAGGATCAAAACCCTTTCTAAACATCAAGGTGGAATTTCAGTCTTTTTCCTCAGCTCTGAGATAGCGAGTTTGGGACATTCCTGATGCCAGGTTTATAAGAATAAAATCTGGGAGATGGAGTCTGATTCCCTGCCCTGCCAGTGGCTCTGTGTCCTTGGATAAGTCCTGCTCGTGATGGAGGTGGCTGAGATGTAAGCTTGAAGTGGTTTTGTCAACAAAAAGTGATTACATATGCATAGGAAAAAATAAATAAATAAGTGATCCAGGAAATTCTGTAATTTTTTTTAATCTATCAGTACCTGGAAGGAAAAAAAAATCAAGAAAACTTGGCTAGAGTCCCTATTCACTTAATCCTTTTCTCCTTGACAAATGCTGCAAATTCTGTATGCTGGAGGATATTCTTCAAGAGAAGCCTGGCTGGTAGTACATTAAGAGGCAATTTAATATTGAATGCACACTGAGGAAGCAGAGTTCTTGACTAGAAAGCAAACAGAACCAGAAAAGGGATACAAATAAATAGAGCAAGCACCAACCTTTTCCCAAGTCTCACCTTAAAATCCCTTTTAAATAAAAGTAAAGCTGATTCCAGCATTTCCCACTGAAGGAACTCCTGCTACTTTATCACTGTAAAAATGCATAACAAGCTGAGCTCTGACACAATCCTCAGGTGCTCTCTTGTGTTGCTGACAGCCCTGTGGCCACGGCTCCTTCTCCTCTCCATACAAGCACATCTGGATGGGATTTTTGCAGTCCTGCAAAGCCAAATGCCTCAGGTTTTCCCCACAATTCCCTGCTGCCTAATTCACACATTGATAGCTGAGATTTGCTGTTTTACTTTAGAGCACCTATTTCCTGCGAGATGGTTTTCAAACAGATTGGGGAGAGTTTGCAACACAAATATTAAAGCTCCCTCCTCACTGTGTCATCTGTCGAGATAAGGGAGCATCTTTGCATGTTGACATTGCTGAGCTCTGCCTGTCCCGTCGCAGGGTAAATACAGCTCACGCACATCAGGCAGGATTAGCAGCTGATTGTCTTCTCTCGGCAACAGGAGCTGCAATCGGAGCTGTTTGCAGTGCTGAAGATGCGCTCAGTTCAACAAGTAATGCAAAGCTGGAAACTTGGAGTATAAGTACGTGTGAGTTGGCTAGGAAAAATTCTAAATTGCGGTGCTTTCCTTGCCTTAGTCCTGTCACTTGTACTAAAGCTACACACAAAGTCTCCTCTGCAGCAGACAGACACAGGACTGGGATGGAGATATTGCTGATTTTAGTGGACCATGGGCTGGCCCCTGGCTGAGGGGTCTGAGTGACCCAGGGATGCATTGATTCACATCTCCCAGCCCAGCATCTCCCACCCAACACTTACCCTTCTGTTCTTTTGCAAAACCTCTCTGTGTCCAGAGGCATCCAGTGCTGTCCTGACATCCTTTCTCCCTGTGGGAAGCAGCTTGCCTGAAGCAGCTCCTTCCCAGGGCAGGCAATGGCTGCAGCCATGGCTTTGCCACAGAGTGTCTGTGCTTCCTAGGGACACGGAGAGAGCTCCACTCTGGCCTGTGTTGGGCACTTTGGAGCCTCTCTGAAGGAGAGCTGTCTCCTATCCAAAGAGGTGTTTCACCACGGCAGAGCCTGAGGGCACGGTGAGACTTGAGTGCAGCAGGGAATGTCACGGTGTGAGGGCTGGGGACAGCTTTTGGCCTCTCTGCACACAGTGTGACTGTGGCACTGCAGCTGCCTCGAGCTTTTCCATCTGTTATTATTAGCCTGTAACTGAGAAAGGATGGACAAGCTTATGGAGACTGGATCAACCTCTGCTTGTGATGGGAATAGGGAGAGAAATGGGGCCCCCCTCCAGGCACCAGGGCAGAATTCCTTCAGTGCCAGAAAACTCCTCTGAGGACAATGCCTTTCCCTCTCTCCTCCTGCCTGGGAGCAGATACAAATTGTCCCACCGTGCTCTGTGGGTTTAACTTCATTACAAAAAGTGTGCCTGCTGAAAGCCAATGCCCTTCTCAGGTGCTTGGGGAGAAAAATGCCTCTGGAATAGCCCATCTGGTGTGTGGATTTTGATTACTTCCCTCTTCCCTCTCCCTGCCCTCATTACTAAGAAATGCCCAAATGCTGTTAACAGTCCATTCCCATAATAACAGAGCTGCTTCATCAGGTGCAGCCTCCATGGGAGGAGAAAGCAAAGCAGCTTTTTTTTCCTGTGATGGGGAAGGAAGAAATCATATTGGTAAATTGTGTTTGGATGCACAATTTGGGAGGGGTTGGGAAGGGAAGGAGAGCCCCAGGGCAATAGAGAGTGGGCTGCTGTTCTGTCAGGGTGATACGCCAGCAGGTTTAGAGCAAAAACTCTGAGATAACACCACTGCCTTTGGTCATCCACATGCCCCAGGCAGCAGCGAGGCCAATCAGCCCTCACTGTCCTCTGCCTGTACCAAACTGTAAAACTCCCCAGCTGTGCTGGAGACATGACACAATCTCTATCTTGGAGAAATGTAGTGCTGGCCTTGAAAAAACCCAGTTAGGTTTCAATCTGGAATAGCAGATATTTGAAAGCCACTTAGATGGGCCAATGGTGATTTTGAAACTAGCAGAAATGAAGATATGACTAAGATATGACTAAGATATGACTAAATGAGGACATCAGTTGCCCTGCAAAACATTTATGCTGCAAAATCAGATGTCAGTTAAGTTGCTGCTTTCTTTGCTTGTGCTCCAAAATTTCAGTTTCTTCCTGCTCATTCCTCATGCTCCCAGCCTGACCAGACCATGCCCTTTTGCTTGGCACTGTGACCTTTTGTCCCTGGCCTCTGTCTTGACGCAGTAAATTGCACTGTCTGGACATCTGTGCTGCACAATAAATCTGTCTCTTGGTCACGCAGAACTTCAGTGTAGGGGGAAGGAATTACTAAGTTGTGGGGAGATATTTCTATTTGTTTTCTCCTGATTCGCTGCTCTTTAAATCTCCCTGCCTGGCTTTGGGGTAATCATTGAGACAATTTGGCCTCTTCTTCCCTGCATGAATTACCCAAAAATGAAAAGGGACTCTTTCTTGTGTCCTGATTGTCTTTTGTTCTTATTCCACAGCAGAAGTGAGTGTCTTTCAGGAGTCTTGTTCCCTTTGCAGATAACTTATCAGGGCTTTCAATACCACTTGCATCTAAGGCAGTCAGCAGCATGGAGAATGGCATCATGTTGGCAGTTCAAAAGGCAGCTTCTACAATCGATTTAATGTCTTTATGGAGGAGGCAACAGAGACAGAACTGGTGTGGAGCCACTGGAGTCAAATTGTACTTGTCAGGAAAACAAGCTAAATTTCTCTCCCACTGTGTCATAATTTTTTGGTTTATGAGAAGCTCTCTGAGTTGGCTCTCTCTTGCCTGGCTGGCAGGAATCTTTATTTCACTTTCTCCCTGGCTCTCCCCTTGCTAATGCTTCACAGCCTGCATGTCCCCTCACACTTGCACTTCAGCACAGACTGGGTTTTTAAGCTCTGGCTGCCAGACGGGCCACAAAGCTGGACTTTTGCTGCTGCTACATCCAAGAGTTACCTCAGTTACCCTGTCATTCCTTATTCCCTCGCAGCAGAGTGATTTCCAGGCCAGCCTGGTGAGGGTGCCACCTCCCCACCTCAGAGCTCTCACAAATTGCGATGGACAAGCCTGAGGGGTGTGGCTGTTTGTGTCACAAACCAACAGGAGCCACCTTCCAAGTCCAGGAGCTGTTTGGATGCCTCTGTGCAATCCACCTCACCACCTCTGCCATGGCAGGTTCCTCATGAATTCCAAGGCCCGTTCTGCACCTCAGGCACTTTCTCCAGCAGGATCAGTACCTGGTAAGCAGTGCTGGAAGAGGAGCAGCCTCAGCCACCCATCCCAGTGAATGTCTGGCTGGTCTCTTGATGCATTCACAGGCCCCATCAAGGGATTTCCTGCATTTCTTGCAGATGAGACACGTTTCTGGCATTCCCTTCACAGGCATGGCTGGACAGAGCCAGCTGCACAGACAGCAAGAGGAAATCTCATGTTTTGGAGTGGTGTGATGTCATTACACAGTGGGCAGGTCAGAGGGACAATAATGTGTGTGGACAGCAGCCGAGAGATGTGCTGGAAAGGAGAGCAGAGCAAATATTTGAGAGACTTGTTCTCTAACACAGCCTCGCAGGGCCAGGGCTGGCACTTACCTTGAGTACTGCAGGGTTCAACTTTATTCATTGCAAAGCTAATCCAACCAAGAGAAGAGCTGGGGTATGTGAAAATGGAAAAATCAGCCATTATTTTCTCAAGGAGCCTGGAAATTGTTCCATGCTTAGGTGCACACAAGTGCTCAGATCCTTTCCAGCTAAAAACCAGCAGAACCACCACTTATCAAGGGATAAAAAATTTACCTTATTCCAGCCCTGCTTCCCACAGCTGCTGTCCTATGGCCAGTTAGTGACAAATTCCAGGTCCTGGTCTGCCAGCTCCCGCAGTGAGCATCTGAATCCACATAATGTGTCTTGATGGTCCCCACAAAGCAGTGCTTCTGAGAGGGCAGTGGGGACAGGGAAAGGAAGACAGCAAGAGTGGAAGAAAGGAGCTCATCTGCTCCTTGACAGCTGGAGAACAGCCAGGAACCACCAGGAAATCCCCATTCCTCTAAGATAGCTCCACCTGGGAGCACTACTCACTGCCCAAACACTCCCTGTTCCCTCCTGCCCTCCCCAAACACATCCCAGGGATTTCCCAGGAGGATGCAGCTCCAAGGGGACCTGGCACACGCTGTCCCTGTTTGATGGCTGTCACTGCAGTGAAACAAATCTCCTTGTTTCGGTTCCCTGACCTTCAGCAGCCAAATCATGGACTGTCATTTCCTCCTCTCCCCTCTTCCCTACCCTGGCAATAACTGTGTGCACATAAAAGCTTAGGGAATGCTAATCAGGATAAATGTAATGGTGTTTCTAGCTCTGTGAACACATGCTTTATGACTATTGTGGGGTTTGGGGTTTTTTTTGGTCGTTTTTGTTTTCTAGGAAAAAAAAAAGTCCCACAGGGTTTTTGTTCACATAATTGTGTTGAGCAAATTTGAAATATTTGAAAGCTTTTAAGTGCCTGTTATATATACATCCAAGGTTTGTCTTGGAACATGCTAGGTTGCAATAGACATTTTCCAATTAAGTGAAACAGCAGTGAGGATAATGGGTTTATGGAAATGGAAGAGCCATGCTAGAGGGAGATGGAAAGCCAGAAAGCATTAATCTTAATAGGATCCTTTTTCTTTTTTAGCTTTGCTTTTTTCTAAAAACTTTTAAAAAATTTCCCTAGGCATGTCCCTGGTTCTGCAGTGGCACGTTATGTATCTAGAGAATCTCTTCCCCTTTTTCCTCATTTACTCCAAATTACTCTTTTTTTTTTTATCCATTCTCTCCAAGAAATCATCTGCACTACCCTTTCTCCAGTGATGGAGGCTCATCCAGTGCACGCATCCAGTCATCTGTCACTTTAACTGAGCGTGCAGTGTGGGAATGGGGAATTCACAGCCTTCTGCTCTGCAAGGCAGAGAACCCTCCGAAGAGCCAAACCCTCCCTCCCTCCCTCTGCCTCTCAGCAAACCTCTGGGAGAGCTCTGGGCTCTGGGCCAGTTCTGCAGCCCAGTCACCTTGGGCCAGGCTCCTCCCTTCTCTGTGGTAAGTAAATATCTTTTCCAGGAAGCTTCCCAGTGAAATAAGCAGGGTCCAGGGTCTGGGACCAGCATCTTTCTGTGCTGCTCTGATTTTCGTGCTGTGCCTTGCTGGGGAGTCCCTGTGGACTGGAGCAGCTCCGTGGGTACCAAACCTGGCCCAGGAAGGTGGTGCTGAGCTCTACTGAGGGGGCATCCCCTCTTTGGGAGGATGAACTGTGCGAGGAAGTTGGGATCAAAAGGGAGTTTGATAACTTGTGACCAGAAATCAGGACTCTGAGTCCCCAGCCAAATTTGCTGGCAGTAACTGGAGCTTGAAGAAAGTAGGCAACTTGTGGGTTGTACCTGACACATCATACAGAGGGATGGCTGTGCCGTCTCCCAGGAGGGGTGCTGGGCTTAACCCACCCCTTCCCCGTGCCTGTCACCTCTCCCACCATTTCTAACCTGATCTGTGACACGTTCCCATGCCCAGCTCTCCCTCCTGTTCAGCCTCATTGTGTGACCACCAGCACAGATTCCTGTGAGATGCTTAATTGGGATCATCTCTGTAGGAACAACTGCCTTGAGTCTGGCATGGATGTTTTTACTTTCCTTCCTACCCTGGCCGTAAAAGGGGACCATGTTTCTTTAAATTCACTCACTCCTTTACAACTGCTGCTTTGCAGGAAACAATGCTTAGATCTTTAATCTGAAAACAAAAGAGCTCAGACTCCCCTATTGTATTTATCTCTGCCCAAATCAGAAGGGTTGGAGCCTTAGACACCCCAAAGTTCTCCCTAGGGGTAGGTGCATTTCAATAGTGGATGAAGGGCTGTATATATATATAAAACATTCAGGTTAGATAGGCTTTTGCATGGGAAGGGCCCCGAAGGAGCCACATAATTCCACTCTGTTGAGGTTCTAATGCTGCACCTGTCAAGGCAGTGTCAGTGTGATCTTAGAGCAGGGCACTGGGGAGAGCATATTGATCCCATCTGGATACAGAGCACAGCATCCTCTGCATCCTTTATGGCCAGCACAGCAGCCCTTGCCCAGCTTCCCCCCCTCCTCTAACAGCAAAATCTTTCATCCATGAGCCAAAGCAAAACGACTTCACCAGCTCTGATGTCCTCGGGAAATGTGTTGGGCCTCTGCCATGAGTACAGAGACTCCTTCCACACCCAGAAGCTTTCAGGCAGTAAGCAGGATTAAGACACGCAGCCCTAGGCTTTGCTGTGACCTTTGGGTATTTAAACAGTCTTGGCCTGGCTTCAGGAAGAGGAGCAGACTCCTGTCTGCTTTCCAGCCCAGTGCTCTCCCTGCACGGATAGACTTGAAAAAGCAGGTTTTAAATGGCTTTCTTGGAAAAGTAAAAAATAGTACTGCAAGTGATAATCAGACTTTATGACTTTATTTCCTCAAGATATTCCGTTCTCCTCTGTTTTCAAGCCCATTTTTATGGTTACTCTCAATGCAGCTTTTCTTTAGATCTAAACCCCTGCATTTGTGTGTGTGTGTGATGATTTGAAAGGCTTTCTCCGGGCTGTTCTCCCACTAGAGGGTACTCCTGCTACATCAACCATAGACATTCCGGGCTGGATGGGTTCGCAATGCGTCCTTCTCCTCTCGGAACAGGCTGTTCATTGACAGCACAGCCTGGATATGCACAGTCCTGCTGCTTCCCTGCTCCAGCAGGCATGGAGATGCCTTGGTTTTGGCTGTGCAGGGGCCCAGAAACGCTGGACTGCTGGTTTGGCCTTTCCTGTTTTCACCTCGGTGGCTACACAACCCTCTGTAAGTGTAATTTGGGTAATTTGACCCACTGTGGGGCTGAGGTTGGTGCCAGCTCCAGGGATGTTGTGGAGTCCCCCACACACCACACGACAACATTTTGGTTTGAAAATGCTCCCATGGCTCCCATGGTGCTGAGCTGAGGGGTGACTTTGGGTTCTCTTGTTTTCAGGGCATGCTATTGGGCTCAGGAAACAGAGAAATTTTCCTGGCCACCCTCTTTTAGGCAGGAGTTCAGCCCATGTGGTCTATTCTGGCCTTGAACTCAGTGTGTGTGTAGCTGTTGATGGATGGGAGGCTCCCTTAAGAGCAGATTTATTTGGCTTTCATGTTGTGAGACTGCAAAAGCAGCTTTGGGTATGGCTGGACCCCCCTTCCCCCTCCATGCCTGAGTGCCCCTCTCTATTTCCAGCAGGCAGCTGCCCGTGGCAGGCAGGATGCAGCACATGCTGTGCTTTATGTGGCTCTGGGGGCTGCTCTTTCCTTGCAGCACAGCTTCAGCCTCTGGAATGGCACAGCTAGCAGGCAGCATTTTACTTTCTCATCCAAGGAAAAGCCCCAGGTTCCTTCCCTGGTATCAGAACTCTCACTCCCCTGTCCCCTTCACACCTCCCTGCTCTGCAGAGCCGCTGGGATTTCCACCCCTGCCTCTCTCTTTTGAGCATGCTCGTGCTGCTGCCTGTTCTCGCTGATTAAATGAGCAGGCAGGAATTACAGTCAACCATCCATCACCACAGCCACTGTTCCCTTGACCCAGTCAGGATGAAAGAGGTCAAGATCTTTCTTTCCCAGTCCATTTCTAGCAGCGAGATATCCAGCTACAGTTTTCTGGCAAGGTGATTCTCCTTCCTAAAGGAAGCCACACGAAGTGGTACTTTCAGAGCAATGAGAGGCATAACTCAGTCCTGGTGGTTGGTTGAAAGGTCTTCTATTCTCAGGAGAATAAAACATCATCTTCTGCCTTGGAGCATATGTTGGCATTTGCAGCCATAAATCCCAAATGTGGACCATGAAAGGGAAGGCCACTGTCCCATCAAGTCTATCTTAGGCCTCTCCAGAGCAGCTCTTCTTTGTATGTGCTGCCCACAGGTGAGTCTCCTGTGTGTGCTGTCAAACACAGGGAAGGAGATACTCCAAGACACTGAAAGCTCTCTTGAGCATTTGATCCTCTTTGGCTGAATCCATGGGCTGTGGGATCTCGTAAAAAGCCTGGTGGTGGTTGGGATATGGTTGATCCTGGAAGCACCAGAAGAGCTGGCTCCTCTTCAGAAATGGGTTAAGGAAGGGCATCCATGAAACCGGAGAGGAAGTTTTGCCTTAAAACCCAGCAAAACCTTCTCTCTTCTCACAGACTGACAGCACTGAGGTAGCAGGGGCTGGGATGGGAGGCTGGAATAGCACTCTCTGCTCTCCAGGAGTGGAAAGGAAGTTGGGCTGACAATCAGGAGAGGGGAAAAACAAAAAACAGAACCTACAAAGGGGAGTATCTCACCACTGTGACTAACTGTCTCTTTTGGAAAAGCTGAAGAAAGTAATCTAGCAGCTCAGAATTACAGTAAATGACAGACCTGGCTTAGTCTGGCTGCTGAGTGCTCCCAGCCTGTATTGATTTCAGACCCAGGCTATGAATTGCTGCCAGGCAATGAGCTGGCTGGTGGCTGAACCCTTCCGTCCTCCCCTGGACCCAATTCCTCTCTTTGTCCCAGTTCCCTTCAGAGGCTGTGGATGCCATCAGTCAGCCCAGCTGAGTGGGGAATCGACTCCGTTTTACCTCAGTGTAAATCCAGAGGAATTTCACTGCAACAGCCCTTCCAAGCTTGCCTCAGGAGCTCCTTTTTCTCCATGATTCCAGGTCATTATTCAGAATGTTCCTGAGAGCAGCAGGGCATCTTCGAGCTCTGCTGGAAGGAGGAATCTCTATGTCCTTCAGCCAGGCCCAGACACGCACACCGAGGGCAGCCTGCTGAGATCTCCACCGTGTTCCTCTTGTTCCTTCCAGCTGGGAGCCGATCAGCCTGGGAGGTGGGAGGAACATCCTGGCCCACCTTGTCTGCGAGGCCTCTCCTGAGAGCTGTTGTGCAAACAGAGGGCTGTTTGTTTGTTTGTTTGTTCGTGCAGCCCAGAGCAATTAGGACGTGCTGAACTCTTGTGTTTGCCAGGCAGCTCCCGAGGACAGAGCACTGCTTGAATCCTCCCCAGCCAGAGCTGGGGTCAGCTGGCTCTGGCAGCCCCGGCTCTTGGGGCTGAGAAGCCACAGTTCTCAAACAAAAGGGCCCAGAGCTCCCTGATGGAGAGGTTTGGAGAGGAAGGATTAGACTTGCTAATCAGGAGGTGTCTGCTCCCCGTGTTGGGGTGGCTTTATTGCTCGTGGTGAGTCACTGCTGCTCAGGTTAGCAGCCTTGGGGGCAGGCAGAGCGGAAACAGAGAGGACTTGCTCCTAATAACGCTTCATCCCTATAATGGAGGCAGCTCCAGTCCAGGAGATGTTCCCAGCCTCCAGCTGCACTTTGTTCAGCTACAAGGCTGCAGCATTTGCTCTGTCCTCCAGCTTTTCGTCTCTGTTCTTTCCAAATCATACTGTGCCATGCAGCCATTTCACTTCTCTGCTTTATGTGCCTTTGCTTAACCTGTGGTGCCTATTTTTTGACTTTTGGTGTGACAATCTCTGAGCTGGGAGGCTCTTTGCTCAGGGTAGGAAAGTTACTGATAAAATACAGTGATGGATTCAGGATGTGATCTCCAGGGCTCACAGGAGCCCAGCAGTGGTGGCTGGGCTTTGCTGGAGGTCTGTAGGAGCTGTTTCGGAGGTCTGGAGTGGGAGCAAGGCTGGTGTTGTTGGCTGGGGAGTGGGCTGGAGATGGAGCAGTGAGAGAGGCAGAAGGGAAGCCAAGTTGCTGCTCGATTGAGGTTGGCCAGTGGGACTTTGGAGGGGGACATCAAAGAATAAGTTTAGGGCTAGGGGATAATTATGGAAGGACAGCATTTTGGGGTCTAAATCTAAATCCCAGAGTGGACAGATCCCATAACGAAATCCTCCTTAGGAAAAAGCATGTGAGGGAAGGGGAGATGAAACACATGAGACTGGTGTTATACCTGTGGGAATGTTTGCTCCTGCTTCCATCAGGTACTGAGACATGAGAGAACAGGGAGCAGCCTCACAGAGCCAGAGGAACCTTGGGAGCTCTGTCAGGACCTGTGCCTGTGGCTCCCTCCACATGGGCTGACACGAATGAAGTGACTTGAGAGAGTTCCCCCAATTACCACAGAACAGCTTCAAAATGGAGCTGTGTCAAATCCAGCGTGTGCTGTCGCTGTGTCTGCAGAGCTGTTTGTTTGCCTGATGAAGGGGAAAAATAATGTGAAGCTGGAGATGAAACTAAGCTGAGAAAAGGTTTATTTTTTTCTTCTCAGTCTCAGCCTTTCCAGGCGCATTCCAGTAGGTGCCAGTCTCACCTTGTGGAGCAGGGGAGGATGGAAACTGCCAGTAATTCTTCACAGAAATATGAAAAAACACAGCACAAGAGGGGGTGGATGGAAAAATGAAAGCCTATAGGAAAGACCTCTGTTCTCTGGGATGCTCACTTCATTTCTTCCTCCCTGCTCAGCAAAGTTTATCTTGGGCTTGGCAGCACGGACCAGTCTCCCCCTCCCCTTGTTCTTTAATTAGTGTGTAGTAAAGGGAAAGGTGTTGGGGGAAGGAAAGGGAAATGGGATATTGTGTTTGGATGCCCCAATGGGTAGAAAACTGCATGGTTTCCAAATATGATAGTTATGCTTAATCTGACAGACTGTCTCTTATCAACAGGCTGGTTGTGACTCCCCATTACATGATAATGGAATTCTATAGGAGACCACAGGAGACCCAGTTCCATTCAATTAACTCACAGAACAGCAAACCTCTGAAAGCATCTTTGTCTTCTCTTCTCCCCACCTCTTTCTCTCATTTTTCTTTACCCTGAGAAAATGAGAGAGTGAATATTTCCATTTTGTTTTGCAGAGGATTAGTACCAACTAATAGGATTAATATCCCAAGTTGTGTGGCAAATGGAACATTGTTAATAGGGTGATTATTAGAGAATTATATGGAGGGGCAAAAAATTAAAAGCAGTTGAAAGAAAAGCATCTCTGTGTTGGAGAGACTGCCATTTCTGTGCAATATCCAGCTGCTGACCTGCCTGTTCTGGGTCAGACTTCTTTATTTCTCAGGCTTGCTCTGCCTCTGGGATTGACTTCCACATCAGCACAGGGCAGGAAGCAATTTCAGAGGCTGGAAATGCTGGATGCAAAGAGCTGGCCTCTCCTCCAGTGATAGCTACAGGGACCCTGGGAGAAGAAGGAAGGTAAAGGATAGTCAGCATTGCACCTGACATCGCAGGGATGAGAACAAACTTCTGCTCATGGTGAATAACTCCATCTCTCCCTCATCCTACTCTGGTTTCTCTGGCTTTGCCCATGGGCTCTGCCCACAGCCACAGCTGTGAGTCTGAGTGGCCATGTCCTCTGGGGGTGTTTGCTTTGGACACTGGTGGCTCTGTAGGATGTGCTGGAGAAGTTTATATGAGATTGCAGAGCCAAATAGAACTGGCAAAAATCCTGCAGTGGCTGTGTGCCAGAGGTGAAATGGTTGTGTGCCACTGCCAGCAGGTGTAGGACAGGCACCTTCTGCAAAGCAAGGGTGGAATGGCCCAGAGCTCTGCTAAGAAAGCGCCGAGTCCTTAGGAAATTAAAGCACATTTATTTGTTTGCCAGGCCCTCAAAGAGGGACTCTTGGCAGACAGGTTTCAGCAGCAGCACAGTTGATGCATGGAGATTTTTTCTGACATCTGTCTGAGAGAGTATCCGTATGCTCTGCATAAATCCTTTTCTCCTGGGCCAGGAACCAAAGCCATCCACAGCACTGGATGCTTCCTGGACAGGGGACTGGCACGAAGGGCTTTCTGCCTGAGAGGAATTATCCCAAGCTCTGTGTTTCCAAATCCCTGGAGGTATTTAGGCCTGTGCCTTCGGAGGTGTTTGCTGTAGGAGGCTTTGTCTGAGCCACTGATAGGGATTTGTTCCCCTGAACTGGATCCCCATTACACCATGAGTCACTACTATTTATATCAGCTGTCGATCTCTCCCTGTGGCAGCTATTTCTGGCTACCTGCATTGTATTCAGGGGAGATTTAGCACCCTTTTTAATTTTTATTTCTTTTACTGAACCTGCTTTTAATTCTTTTTCAAACATTTTTATCTCAGTTTGCTTTTCAGCAGCTGTTGAGATGTCTGGAGCTGAGCTGCTCTCACCTGCTGTTGTTCTGCCGAAAAAAAGGATATCCAGTGCTACTTTCAGCAGATTCAGCTTTGTCTGATAGAGTACGTTGCCTCAGAGTGAGAGTGTTGTGCCATCTAGAAATGAAAGGCTACAATAGGAACCAAAGCACTTTGCATCAAACAGGATCCTAAACACTGTTGAATTGCAATCCAGGGTAGCAGGTTCGCTTTGTTTATAGTCTTTGTTATCTTAGGAACTCTTCAAGCAAACAGTAGTAACCCATTCGTGCGAGTAGATCAAAAAGGACCAACCCCTTTTATTGCAAAGAGAAGGGAAATGGGCCATGAGAAGGGCTCAGCCTCAGCTGCATTGAGCAAAGTGGTAGCAGAGCTGAGAGTCCAACCAGAATCTCCCAAGGCCCATTTGGACGCTCTGCCCACATGGCTGTGCTTTCTGCTCTGCTCTGGTTTCCCTTCCAGATGTGCACACTCAGAATTTCCAATCCATCACAATCACTTGAAAAAACCCACTGTCATTCTCAGGACCAGGATTTTCCTTTTTTCCCCCCACATCCCAGTCAACCAAGGGATCTCCTGCCTGCCTTGGGCCGTCCCTGGAACAGATCAAAGACTCGGGCTGGAAGCAGTTGTGGAGGAGCTGTGTGCACTTCCAAGAAGGAGAAGGTGCTCTGGGACCTCCGGGAGACTTTAGAGCATGGCTGGGTTTGTGCTGCATGAGGCAGGGGCACAGCTCCCAGTGAGTTCCCTGTTTCTGGCTGGCTCAGTTGAGGCAGGCACTGGGAGGACAGGAATGTCCCGAGGGGCTCAGACTCAGGACTGTGTGCCCTGATCGTGGCACACAGAGGCCTGCACTGAGGAGCCACCTCTGCTCCTGCACAGAGCCAGCTGCTCTGAGGCAGGACATGCAGGAGCAGCAGGAAGGTGTTTTACCCTCACCTCTGTGGAAGGTAAAAGTCTACGTAATTTAAAGATGAGTTCCCTTATGCCAGGCTATGAAAAAAGTCTTCAGAACACCCCCAAGGTTTCCATTTAATTACCAATTGCAGCTGATTTCACAGAGCAATTTCTAAGCCTCCAGCAAGGCCTTGTGGCAGTTCTTTCATCTCTCAGGCTTATTGGGAAAAGCTGTATTAAACGTCTTTTAATCCTGCCTTGGATGCAGTACCTTTGATCACCTACAATTTTATACATCTGTGCTCAGGCTCACGTTCCTACGTACGTGCCTCCCCATCCAAAATGCTTTAAACTGTGTCAGTTGATTAGAAAGTCTCTCCTGACTGATATAAAGCATCTTGCAAACTTGACTGAAACACCCTGATAGCTAATGATGATCATCCAGAGGGTCTGGGTGATCCGAGGATGGTTTAGCATTGCTGCATAAGCTGATGAATGTCAATTCCTCATTTATGTTTTACTCCATCTTTTCCTTCCTAGAGAACAAGTTTCTGCTGGGGAAAAGGAAACAGTCAATGTCCTTGCATGAAAAAAAGGAGAGCTTTAGCCAGACTGGAGTGAAATAATTTTATTTATTAATATAATACATGTGTTATTTGAGCATGGGATGCCAGAAGGTGGGACATTTGCAGAGAAGATGCAGAAATCCACACCCTAAACCCCAAGATTTCTGCAGTTCATTGAGGGCAGGGTCAGCTGGAGCTGATCTCTTAGTCTGATGTCCCAGGTACAGGGCACTGTGCCCCTTGTGATGCTTTTCCTGTCTGAGGAGAACTTGATCTCTTTTTTGGGAGGATCACAGTGCTTACAATAAGAGATTGCACTTGGGATTCAGCTGGGCTCCGAGCGCTCCTGGGCACAGAAATGTGCCACAGGAGCTGTGCCACCTCCCAGCAAGAAATCCTCTCAAAGATCTGGTGGGATTGTCTGCCTGGAAGAGGGAAAGGAGCTGTGCCCTAGAACTGCCAGTGTCTAAGTGGGGACATCTGCCTGCACCAACAGCTCTGTGGGGCCACCTGGACAGGGACTCGAGCCGGGGCTGTTTGAACATATGTTTGTTTCAACTGCAACAAGAGATCCGAGTGTGGGGTCATGTTGGGGAGGCCTTGGGTTTGCTTACTGGAGCAGGAACAATCTCTTTCCCAGAAAGTCATTATCTTGATGCTCGGAGAGAGAGCAGGTTTGTGA
The DNA here is from genome assembly GCA_036630365.1 of Acanthiza pusilla. Lineage (NCBI taxonomy): Eukaryota > Metazoa > Chordata > Aves > Passeriformes > Acanthizidae > Acanthiza > Acanthiza pusilla. The sequence goes on from JAXCHO010000048.1 coordinate 5,807,041, forward strand.
TCTGAACAGCCAGAACAGCTCAGCTCGGTAGGAAAAGCGAGGTCAACTGCCAGATGGGCCAACTCCAGCCTTTGCTCTGCCAAGACCAGCATGTTTTGCACTCTGCAGCTTTTCCGTGGGATCTTCAGGCTGTGACATTCCCAGGCACAGCCCCTTTAGTGTGTGCCCACCACATCTGCAAGGGTCTTTCTCTTCAGGAGCCTCATGTTTGCAGTGACAACATGACATCTGCAGTTTTCTACTACTCTTTTTTGGAAATCTGGGGTGCTGCTGCTCTTCCCTCCCCTCGAAGGATTGAATGTCTGCCTGTGGCTGTGCTTCTTGGACAGTGGGGATGTCAGGAGATCATCCATGAGCTCCTCTTTCTGCACAGCAGCTGAACCTGGGGGTTTGGCTAAGAGGGCTCATTCCCAAGGGATGAACAAGGCTAATTTCCTTTCTCTTGCTCAATCAGAAGAGCGTGAATCCTAAAGGAGCCTGATCCAGGAGTTAGATGTGAATATCCAACACTGGCACGCTTGCCAGGTCTGATAGAACTGTGATCTGATGTGTCAAATGCATTTTAGGGTCTCAGTTCTGTGACAGCTTGCTAATGACTCTGAGCTTCAGGAAGCTTTGACTGATCCCTCCGGGAGCTGGCAGAAAAAACTGCAGGAAAACTTTTTTTCTTTTTTTTTTGGAAACATTTTTGTCAAAATCAAAACATTGAATGGAAACACGTCTCTTCCAGCATCATTTTAAACTGGAATGTGTCAAAACAAATGCTTTCATTTTGATTTGAGTGAGACACTTATAATTTTTACTTTAGGTTGCAATAAGGGAACAACACATTTACCATGTGTACCATTAAAAAAAAAATTATTTATATCTTTGCTTCTTTGGATAATTATCAGAAATGAGGAACCACATGCTTCCAAAGTGAATTCTTGGCATTCCTACTCAGAGATGTTCAGTTTCTTGTTGATGATGAAAGCAGATGTGGATGTTCAGCCAGAGCTACCAACAGGGACAGGGCAGAAGAAGCCTTCAGGTGGAAGAGTCGGGAATTGGAGCCATCCAAGGAGGCTGGCAGAGGAAGGATGCCCTGCTGCTTGCTTACTCGTTTCTTGCAACCTGTTCTCTGCATTCAGTCATTTTGGGCCCCAGAATTTCAAAACTGTGTGAATAAATCATGGTCCTGTCACACACTGAACTGAGCTGCCCTCACAGAGCAGAGCGTGGCTGAGCTTGGTCGGAAAGAGCCAAACCTTGTTCATGTTCCTGTGCTTTGGAGGGCTCAGCCTGGGCTTCAGAGGGAGTGCTCTGGGTTGGAGGAAGCATTTTCCCCCTGTTTTTCTTGCCTTGGGCTAAAAAGTCCTTGTGGGCTTTCTTTCCCCAAGGGTAATGGTGATTCTTGTCTTGTCTTAATTGCTTTTTAAAGCACGCAGAGCTCCAGGTCTATCCCAGACAGTGCTGAGCTCCATGGTGCATTTGTCATTTTCTCAAATACCTTTTTAATTAAATTGGAGCAGAACGCTCCACTTTGTCGAGCTATCCATCTCAGCAAGTTTCTAACTTCTGCTGGGCAGGCATTATCCTGATAATCACTGGCAAAATTTGGGGACTTTTCCACCAGCTTTGGGATTTGCAAGGACATTTTCCTCTGGTAGGCAGAGAGCTGCTCACACCAAGGTCGCTCAGGCTGGCTGCTGTGGGCTAAGGATGTGCTGCATCCATCCAGGGAGGGGTTTTTGCAGGGTTTAGGGAAAAAATGTGCTGTCTGTGATAGAAAGAAATGAGGTTTGACACTACATTAGGTCCTCTCTGCCCCTGAATTCTGCAAATCTGTGCAGGACTTTTTTTTCCTGGCAAAGAAAAGGGCTTGGAATTTGGTTAAAAGAGTAATCCCAACCCTGTGATTTCGGGAAAGAGGCAGCTCCATCACAGGCACCTGCAGTACCAGTGACCTCTTCTGCTCAACATGGAAAATTTGTTGTCCTTTGAAAACCCTCTGCACCTTTTGGCTTGACAGCCCTGAGCTGTGGTGTGCCATCTGACATCTCCATCCCTGCACGGGGACTCCGTGGTCAGGCCCCTCCTGCCCCCACACAGCAGAGCTTTCAAACCCAACCCTGCTCATGCCACTGGAGAGACGAAGGTCAGCAGGGTGACTGTGTGGAATGACCCTTTCTTCCCTGAAAGCAAGCAGTGACCATCTGAGTTATGTTTTCTTTGTTGGAGGAGAGAAAATAGAGGTGATTTGCAGTGTTTTCACCGCCGCTCTGCAGGATCAGCTCTGCTTTGGAGGGCAATTCCCTCTTCTCTGCCTGGAAAAGTCATGGAATGATGAACTTCCCTCTGCATATCCCTCTCGACCTTCTGCCTGTGCCTCGAGCTCCAGCTGTGCAATCCTTCCACAGCAAAGGGGCTGTGGATATGTGTGACACGAGCAGCGTGAGGTCCTGGGAATCTTATTACAGCTGGTGATGATGACTGAGCCGAAGCCAAAATGATTTGTTCTCCCCAAGCACATTCCTGGGCATTTTCTCTTGGCAGAGGGGTTTGAGGAGTCATTTTGACAGGTGAATTGAGCAGATTTGTTGCTGCCACTGAGAAAATGGAGGTGGTGCCCCAGAACAGGCTGTGTAAACAGCTTTTGGAGACTCCAGCAGTGTGTGACACCCGGAATTTCTCTCTGCTGAATTGACTTCCTTTGATAGAGACAGGGCAGCTGTTGGCTGGGCACATCTCCTCATGTCCAGCTGAAGAGATCAGGTGGGAATTGAGAGTTGGTGCCTGCTGGGGGCAGGCAGGAAAACAGAGACTGAAGTGCAAATTGCACCAAAACCCATGGAAGGAGCTCCAGCAGCAAATCCTGCATTGGTGCAGAACCCTCGGGCCAACGTTCACCTCCAGCGTCGGATGCTGACAAAGCATCTGTGTTCTCATCCCACATTTTAAGGCTGGAACATGGAATTTCCTCATTGAAATGGGGAAGATTCTGAAAGAGTTGCAGCCTAGGAAGCCTCCACTTGGCTCGGAACATATTTGAAGGAATCCCTGGCCCCTGAGGTTCAGGCTGATTCATTTTTCTTTTGTTGTTACCTAAGAGGAACTTGGATGTTCAACCTGGATGTGTCAGCTTGATGTTCTGAGACTCAGCCAAGGAGAGGTTTTGCATCTTTGAGACATCTCTTTTTGTCAAAGACAATTGGATCAGAGACATTCAGTTTTGTTGAGTTTTGGTTTTGACTTTTTTTTTTTTGTCACAACAGTTTTGTCTGGAAAAATGTCATTTTGATGAAACAGAAATTGCTGAAGAAATCTTACCAATTTTGACAATTCTGCTTGGAAGGGAGCTGGGGAGGAATATCTTGAAAGTGTTGGAGCTCCCAGTTATGACATTTTCTGAATGGAAAGGAGTTTTGATTTATTTCTTTTTCTCTTTTCAAAGTGATGTTTCAAAATGTACTGTTTTGTGGGGGAAAAAAGGTTTGAATTAAATGCTTGGGAAAAAAAAAGGAAATCAAATATTTTGACTGATCCAAGGCAGTTTTTCAGCATTTTATTTTGCAACTCTCTTGGCTTTTCGGACAACATGGGATGATTTAAAATTGTTGGTTGTTCTGTTCTGATATCCAGACTCACAGATGTGTTTCTCAGTTGAGCCAATGATGTATGAACCACGCTTGGGTTTGTGGTGATAAATTACCTGGTTTCATAGCTGAAAAAAACCCTGTTTTAATCCATTAACTATAGAGAACAAAATACCCCAAGTCTCTCAATTCACAGAACCATGCAAGGATCTTCCACTGTATGAATTATTCAGGAGCAGTGGTGGAAATGAAGTACCCATTACATTTACAAATATTCCACAAAGAGTTCAAGGCTGAGCAGGAATAGATCAGACAGCATTTATTGTAAAGCCTTGCTGAGTATTACTGGAGATGTAATTTCCCGTAGTAATTAACACAGGATCTGCAATCCAGCTTTGAAAAGGCGATTGAACCTTTCCCTGTGAATTTAGGAATCATCTGTGTTATTCCATGCTATGGGTGACTGGGAGCGTTGAGCCTTTGTCTAAAATTAGTCCTCAGCGTGGTGGATGATTAAAGAGGGATCGTTCCTTCGGGCTACTCGGGATTGATGTTTTCTATTAAAGAATGCAGTGCTAAGGATTTGTGAAATAGAGAGAGAGCTTCTCTGGGCGTGTGCAACTTATTATGCAGATGTGCTTCAGCTATCAGATAAAGGAGAAATGATTTCTCCAAGTTGGATGGGGTAGCATGACCCGAAGGGGACTGAGGGGGGTGTTGTTTTTCTTCCCTTCTAAGAATCAGAGGGCCATTTGTCAGCTGAGCCCAGCGAGGTGCCCAAAGATCAGCTGTCAAAGGCTGTTCTGCTGGAGAGGGGACAACAGGAGTTAATAACGGTGCCCCTCCTCAGCCCTCTTCATTTCCACTCCATTTCCCTGTCCTTTGCCTTGGTTTGAGCTCCACTTCTGGATTCTGAGGGTGTGACTGGCTCTGAGTGCAGCCTGCTGGAAAATCTGCTGGGAATGAGTGGAATTTTGCAATTTTGGAGGAATATTATGCAGAGTTTGTTCTTGGTGGAGTTTAGGCATCTCTAGTACCATCAATTCTTAAATCAGAGTTTTAAAAAACCAAGGCTTTTTCTAATTACGCTCAGAACATTAATTCACTGTTGGAAATTGGGATTCTGTTGAGTTGAAGTCCATACATAGACTATAAGAGTCACTGGCCTGAAGATTTATCTACTTAAAAATAGAGTAGGGGAAAAGTTATTAGAGCTGTTCCCATCTTTGATATGTGTGAAATCTTCTAAAATCAAAAATTTCAGTGGAAGAAAAGGGAACTCTTTTGGAAACACAGTTCTTACCTTTCAGTTAACTGAGAGTTCTTATCTGTGTCATCAAGAGTTGACTGCAGATAGTGATTCTCAAGAAATGTTACATTTCACAATGGAGAAAAATGACAGTTCAGCAAGAATGACCCTTTACTGTAGGAATCCATTTCACTGGAGGTTCAGCTGGACTCCTTTGTGCTGGAAAAATAACAATTAAATCACTTCGCAAGAGTTTCACCCTTTGAAAATTGGTTTTCTTTTGTAAACTTGAAATATCTTAAACCAGTTCAACAAAGCAATTTAGCAGCATTCCCTCAGAAATAAAATACTTTGTAGGACTTCCAGGTGAGCTGTGTGGTGTCTCATCAAAGAGGGACTGGAAGACCTAAGAGACATCTGTGTCATTGAGGCTAGGGGTCTCTCACTCCACATTTTCATAGCACCAGCAGGGCTGTGATCAAGGCCAGAGCACTCTGATACCATTATAAACCACTTTATTGTGTTTTTAACCTAGTCTTGGAATTACAGTAGAGTTTGGATTTTATTTGGCTTTGCCAAGAACGTTTTCTATTCGTAAATATAATGTAAATAGCCCAGGATTTGCTAAGAAGAGAAGGTGTAGGGATTTGAGCAAATTGTGCTGGCTTTGGGTAGCAGCAGATAACCCCCAGCCTGTAAACAGCTTTCATCTCATTGTATTCCTTCTGTAGACAGCAATCACTTCACTGCAGGCAGAACTGGGTGTGACAGCATTGCTGGGCCTTGCTGCCCACTCCAGCAAGGAGTGTGGCAGGGCTTTCATCATCACTGCAGTCCCCAGTGTGTGCTGGATCCACTGCCTCCAAAGGGGAGGATGTCCGGAGAGGAGCGAGCAACAGGCACAGCAAAGCTCTGCACAAGTCCTGACACTGCCACCCACAGCACCACGGGCTCCAGGAGCTGCTGGACCTCCCTTCTCAGGGGCTGCTTCCCTTCCCGTGCTCCAGGGACATCATCTGCTTCCCTGGGCATCAGCTGCTTCAGAGCTTCACTTGCTAATGCTGAGGGACAAGGGAGACTCTGCTGCCAGGGTTGATACAAATATGTAATAATTTGGTTTTAATCAGTATTAACAGTGCTGAGATTACAAAGTCAGATCCATTCATATCACAGGGTTGGGGTAACGAGGAGCGATCAGTGCCATGTTGGTTGAATTCCTTCTTTCTAACAAAGCATTGAGATAATCTGAGTACAGCTCATGCATGCAAAATCAAACCCAGCATGTGCAGCTTCTTGGGGAAACCACTTCTCCAACATCTTTGTCAACATGTGAGTCTCACTGTACACACGAGCCTCTGAAGGCTCACAGAGCCCAGCAGTTCATCTGTTTGCAGAGGGAACTGCCTGGTGTGTGCTGAAAATCTGCTTTCATTCGAAGAGTAAAAGCAGCCAATAAAATGAATGTTTTCTTAATGTTTTCTTAACTCTGGCAGTGCCTGTGTGATTGCACAGGTAGACTCAGGGTTGCTGTTTGTCCCTTAATGGCTCTGACCAGTTTCCAGATCAAACCAGGACAGGCAGGAATCCACAAAGATGCCTTTTGCCTTTGCTCATGGTGCAAATTCCATGTTGGGATCTACACCTTGCCCTGAGTTTGGTGGTATGGGGCCCATCTCCAGGCCAAAACACCCATTGGGTTGCAGTGGTTGTGGATTTGTTGTGGATTTCTTTGGGATGGGGTGAGATGGATGGGGGTGGGAGTGGATGACCTCCCTGCACATCCATCCCCAGACCCCTGGAACCTGAGTGTTTTTAAATGCTGCCAGCCAAGCCCTGGTGCAGCTGCTGGCTCAGGGGAGCTGCCTGAGCATTTACTGCTCCATCATTTGACTTCAGAGCCCCCACACACACCCAGGCACTGCTGCAGTGACAGGGGACAGGGAACCTGCAGCCCTTCTGCTCTCCATTCTTTGATCATCTTTACAATCAGAGCCCCCAGGGACATGGAATTCATTGGCCATCAAAGAGAAGGATCTTGCCCAAAATCATCTGGGGGCAAGGCCAAGAAAGCCCCTTGGAGGTGCCTCCAGGCCCTCTCTTCTCCCCCTGAGGCTGCTGTGAAGTGTGGGATGGACACAGCTCTGCAGGACTGCACATCTTCCCCGGTCATGGTCCCCAGGTGGGACTCTGGCTGCTCTGTTCAAGAAATGGAAATAAATTCATGGTTTTGTGGGCAGGGAAGGAGCTTGGGCTCCAAGCATTTAGCCTTTAAAAACCTTTCCTCAACACCTGTTCCTTTCTCAGCAAAACAAAAGTGAAGCAGCTGAGAGCCTGGGTAAGTGTCCAGCAGGGTCAATGCTGTGCCCAGCCAGGCTCCTCTGCAGCTTTAAGGCTGATTACTGCAAAGAGAGGATGTGGAAGGATTCTTCATGGAATGAGCCCCACTTTTACTCCTAGATCTGCCCAGCAGCTGGAAGCAGCCAAAGCAGGGCTGCAATTTCTCTCCTCTGAGAGCTCACACCTTCCTTCTTTTGGTTCAGTGGCCATCTCAGGAGCTTTTCAAACTATCAGGGCTGTGGCCTGCTGAGCACAAAGCAGGTCCTTCCTTTTCTTTCCCTGCATTCATCACTGCAGTGAGAAATTGGCCCTTCTGCTCCTCTTTGGCCCCAGCAGCAGGGCAGCCCTTCAGTGGTTTTTGCTCATGTCGTGTGACTGACAAGGAACAGGCTCTCGTGTTTAGGAGCCTCACAGATTTCTGTAAAAATATCCTTGTTGAAGAGTTTCTGTCCTTTCACATCTGTCTCTGCATTTTTAGAATTTCACAGGCTGTGTTTTTTTTTTTTTTTGTTGTTTTTTTCTTCACTGCTACACTTCTCTTGGGTTTAACTAAATTGTTTATTTCGATTTTATGGCAGTTTTCTTCTTGAGATTTTTCTTTTTTTCCTTGGGAAACATTTGTCATTTTCAGAAACAATTAAGCAGGATTTTTTTTAAGAGCTGGGCCCACACTGTCTCCAAAGTTGGCTCCAGCTCCATGGAGCTGCTCCATGTGTGATCCCAGCTCTCCCATGTCCTGTCCTGCATCTCCTCACAGCCAGGGCTGGGTCTGGCTGCTCCTCTCTCTTTACACAGTGAGTAACAAGATGTCTCAGCAAGGCATCAAAGTCTGTGCTGCGTGTTCAGACTCCAAATCCCTGCCAATAACGCAGAGATAGAAGGGGATTAGAATGGTGCATAACAAATAACAAGGGTTTAAACTGTCTTAAGAACACTGTGCTCAGAAAAAGAGGGATTGTTGGGATGGGGGAGCCTGCAGGTATGAAGAAAGCTTTTATTTCATGTATTTGTACTTGCAGTAAGAAACTCCGGTGTGTGATAAGGGTTATTATAAAGAACTTATCCCAGATTTAGGTGTTCCTCTCGCTCTAATGCCTCTGGGCTGTGGTCACTTTCTTCCTCCTTCAAAGGCGTCCAGTCTTAGGGACAAATGCAAGGAGAATGAGCAGATACCAGGGGCTGAAGGCAATGTGGAAATCTGCCTTTCCCCCCTTTCTTCCCATCCTTTTCTCCTCGGACCACCTCTCCTGGTTTGCACCCCCCTCACATCTCATGTGGGCTGCATTGCCAGCCCTTCCTGCCTCGGCTGAGGAGGGCGATCCCAAATGACCTGGTTGTGCTGAGCTGCCTCTCCCCAGGACCTCAGGTCTCCTCGAAAAGCCCTGGAGCCATGGATACTTCTGTTCCTTCATGCAGGGAAGGCCTGAGTGCTTTAAATCTCAATGTAAAACAAGGCTGTCATATGGGAAACAGAATCGAGGGTGTCAGAACACGTTAGTACTGCTTTGAGCTCCTGCTACCTGACAAATCCCCCTTCCCTCTGAAATCCCACACAGGCCTTGCTTTGTACAAAGGGAACTGCCAAATGCAAATGCTTGTTTGTTTTGTGTTAAACAAAGCTGCCTTTCTTCCCCTCATGTTTTTGAGTAGTTGCCACACGTGGCAAGAGAAAATAGGGAGGAGGAACCTTGTTTTTTGAATAAGGAAAACAAAGACCCAAAAAATGAGTAAATCTGAAACATCTAAGAGAGGTATTTATTGAAGCTGCTGTGTGGTTTGCTTTACGTGTTCCCTTTTTTACAAGCTGAGACATCTGGATTTGTCTCATTTACCAAATGAGAATGGCAGGCAGCAGACGTGGAGGTGATTATACACAGGTTTAAAGCAAACAAGGAGAACAAACCAGTTGCTATTTAAGTGCCATTTCCAAGCCAAAGGTGGCCCTGCTGTAAACACAGATTACTGTGGTGCAGACACTGTCACCAGCTGTCTCCTGGTGTAAGCCTGGCTTTGCTCTCCTGCGCTGTCTGCGCATCAGCTTTGACACAGTCTGACTTCTACTTGCTGCCTTCAAAAAAAAGTGATTTTTTTTTTACTCTCCTCCTCCTAAATTCAACCCGAGGTTGATCTTTTCCTATTTTTAGGTGTAAGAACACCGAGGTCCAGGTCAGCTCCTCTGTCTTAGGCTCCCAGTTGTGCTGGCTTGCTGCAGTACAGTGGTACCCAGCACTGTGACAGTGACACTCCCCCAGAGGTGCCCAATTAGAGATGGAAGTGGCCCAGCTGCCTGCACAGATTAGACAGAAGCAAACACGATTTGCCAGCCCTGTAGATCTTCTGACACACAACGTTCACAAAGGGCAGGGTGTCGAAATGCTTTGACTTGAAATAAGAGAAAGGGAAAAAAGCCAGAAAATGGGTCATAATGGAAAGCGCTGGGTGGAGAGGGGAAAATGCTTTAGAGATGCTGCAAAGTTTTGTGCTGCTCTGCTGGTTTTTGTTTTTGTGTTGTGGAAAGTGGCAAGTTTCAATAGACTTGTAAATACTCAAAAGGGCAACTTTTTTGTGTAATTCCACTTCTAGAAGTGTATGTATTTCCATTGAGTGTGGAAAGAATTTTTGAGTCCTGCACAGGAGGACTCAGAGGAAAGTTCTCCAGGTGTACAAGAGCCATTATTGGTAGCAGGACTCAATCTTGCCTTCCTAAGTCCATAACAACTTTCTATCCCAAGTCCATAACAAGTTTCCATCCCAAAGAAGTGCAAAACACATCCCATCCTACATACACAGTCTGTGCTCACCAGAGAGTTAAATAAAGGTGGAAAGTTGCTAAATCTGTGTAGAAGGTGGTGCAATCCATCGTGTGGTGAAGGTCTGCCCTGGAGAAAGAGGCTGAGCACATCATAGCTCTCCAGGCTGACCCTGCTGGGACTCCATGTGGCATGGAAAAGCTCAGGACTTGGGAAATGCTGGGAATGCTTTGTGTGGGCTTCATAAACTCAGACATGCTCAGCATAAGGCATTTCCAAGAGCTCTCCAGACTGTGTGACCCCTTGGTCCCAAAGATGGGGACTGTAATCAATGAGTTTTGAGGCACACTGAGTCCCCATCTCCCTGCTCCATGCTTTCCTCACCGTGTTAGTGCAGAGGCTCCTTGGGAGCTTCCAAGTATTAATCTGCCAACAACCTTGCCCAGCCAAGCAGCTGCAGTGTTGGGTTTGTGTGTGGCTGTTGAATGGCTCTGTGCTTGTCTCTAGCAGGCTACACAGGGGAGGAAAGAGTCCCTCAGCTATTTCTCCAGCTTTTTACATCTATCCTTCCTGTTCAAATTTCCCTTTTTCCCTTCAAGCTGTCCTTTGTCTTGCAGAAAAGCCATTCAGCTGGCAGGACATCTCTGCAGGCATTCTGAGGATTGCCATCACTCTGTGTTCCAGCCAGGCAGCTTTTGGCCATTGTTAGCTGGATTCACAGTTCAGCTCGTTTTCATCTTCATCCAAACCAGGGATCTAAATCCAGAAGTGCAGCTCCTCTGTTAATATCTCTGTGCCGTGGTAGGACCAGGCTGCCAGGTGCTCTGCTTTGTGCACAGGGAGGGACACTGTTGTTCCACTGAGCTTGAAGCGAAGGCACAGAGAGAAGCCAGATTACTTGGGAGAGCTGAAAAATCAGCTTTGGTTTCCTAAGCCTCAATCCAATCTTTGATCCATCAGGCTCTGCTGTCTGGTAGTTTGAAATTGCTCACTTCCATGAGGGCTGAATCTGCCCCCTGCTCTAAAATGTGAGGCTATTGATGTCTGACTCCAAACTTTCAGTGCCTCAGGCCTCTCCTGAGGGTGCTTCATTTCCAGCAGCCCAGAGCCACTGGTTTTTAATTTTTTTGCACACATTTTATACCACTCAGAGGAATCCACTCTGCTATCAGATTCATGCTTCAAGGGCAAACATCCTAATTACTTTTGGGCTCTGTGGAAGGATAGGACTTCATGGAAGGGCCTCAGTCACAGATTTATTTGCCAATTAAATGACCAATCCTCTTCCTTATATGAAGTGCCTGTATTTTACTGGGTTGGGGTTGGTTTAAATCTGTTGGCATCATTCTGTACCGTGAAAGGGCAGTAAGTTCTCCCTTGGCATCAGTCACACTGGACATGGGCCCAGTGGTGAATGGCCACAAATTTCCTTACTAATTCCTGAACAAAGAACCTCTTAGAGATGCACAGCAAACCCCTGGTGCCCTGAGCAATGTCCCTCCTCATGGATCTCCAGTCTGTGGGGTTGGAGGCTGGATAATCTCACCAGTTCCGCTTTCCTGCATGGAAGAGCTCATGTTCCCAGGCAGCACTTCGTGTCCTGAAATGCTCAATGGATGCTTCAGATGGAAGGGGCTCCCTCCAGCAGCAGGATTTGGATCTGTTGGGCAGCTCCCAAAGGTGTCTGAGAGGGATTAAGGAAGGTTTCCCTGAGGAAACAGAGGCGGAGTCCTTTAAAGCAGGGTGAGGGAGATGGAGCTCAGCAGCTCCTAATGGCCTCCTATCAGCTGTGCAGTTCTGCTGGCTGAAAATTACCTTTTGCCTGGATAAGATTAGAAACAAGCCAACAGAAGAACACCCCCAGCATTAACAATCATAATCCTGAATTTACTCTGAGAGCACTCTCTGATTTGAACATGCTGGAATGATACTAGAACTTTTTTAGGTTAATAATTAATTGCGTGTTTTTAATTAGAAATTACTGTTGCATCCGCATGGACTTCTAGCACATTGCATTTTATTAAAGCTGTAATTGGAATACGTTATTTATTTGTTTCCTTTGTTAATGTTCATATTTCTGGCTCCTCAGGTCACTAGAGCTGCAAAAGCAACTTGTTTAAAATGAAATGCAGCAAACTCCCAACAGTAAATGTTGCTGTAGGATGGTAATTGTTCTTGTTCCTCCGTGTTCCGGCGTGGTGCTTGGAGATGCAGGGGATATTTATGTGGTGTCTGCTCAGGGCTCACACTCAGCTGCTCACCAGGTGCTTCAGGAGTCCGTGGCTTCTCCCCCATGGACACCTGGGAGGGCAGTGCTGTCCTGGCTCTCAGGCTGCAGTGTAGACACAAGCCAGGGGATGGATTATGTTTCCAGCATGGAAGGATTTAAAGCACTCCCAGAAGCCACTGAGAGCAGACCTGGTCCAGCTGGGAGTGCTGCTGGATGGGTCTGACTTTAGTCATGTCCCCACTTCCCCATGAGGGATGTCCAGAGCTCACTCATTCCTGTCAACCCAGTGGGAAGATTTCCATCTCACCATCCTCACCATTCCTTCTACACCCCCTGCCCTCAGTGCAGTTTCTGGAGACAAGCACAGCTGAAGAGCAGAGACTCTGCAGGGAAAGCTCTGCTTTGTGTCCTGTCCAGGCAGCCTGGGCAGCTCCTGTGCTGCCTGTGGGGAATGGAACAGCCTGGGAGCCATTTGTGGGGCTCAAAGCAGCTGCTGAGCTCAGCCCTGAGGATCAAGGAGAACAGCATGAAAAGTAAGGCAAGGAATGAAGCTGGAGACCTCCATGGCTTTGGAAAACTTTAAAGAAGTAAATCAGGATAAGAATGGCTGGGAAGGCCTCAGTGAGGGGGAGTATGGTCTTCCAGGGAGCGATGGGCTGGAAACTCCTTTGGGTCAGTCCAGGAAAGGTCTGGGGAAAAAATAACAGAGCTTATCAGAAAAAAACAGGTTCTCGTTCAGTTCCAAACAAAATTGCATTTCCTTCCACTTGTTCCATTTGTTTCATTATCCACTGAGAGAATTGACTCAGAAATCCTGTGTTGTGTAAGAGATAATTCTAAGGACCCTTTGTAGCCTTCTAATCAAAAGTCTGCATGGAAGCTGACACCTCGAATCTGCCCTCATTAAGGCAGCTGAGAGATTACCAGTTGCAGGCCACCCGGTTTGCCTGTAAATATTCAAGGAGATGAGGTAAACTCCACAGATGTGAAAAGCCAGCGTGTCAAAGCAACAGCAAAACCTTTGGCACCCGTTCAGATAATCTTGGAACACCAGGATTTGGGCTGATTAGAAGAGAAAAACCAAAGCAATTTGAGGAAGAGTTGGGGGGAGGAGAAAGGAGTAAATTTAGACAAGAGAAAGCAATTACAGGCTTAAAAGGAATAATAAGCATCAATTAGCAGCAAGTATCTCTGCCCACAATGAAAGCATTTTCTAATACATCCACGGTGGAATAGAGAAAGAGAAAAGACAGCTCCGTCAATGAATTGCAGCAGGGATCCCGAGATAAAGGGGAGCAAATGCTGTGGAGATATTAAACAATTACTTAGCATCAGCCTTTCAGAAATTAAAAAGGTGGAGGCTGTCCTGAGCTGAGGAGCTTTCCAAAGACACCCGATAAGGCTGCAGATGCCAACTGATAATGGCACGTGGCTGATCCTCTTCAGAGAGCCTCTTGTGCTTGGCCAAGCAGCAGCTTCCAGGGAGAGACACGGTGGGAGCTGGGAATGATGGCAAAGGGCTGGGCAGGAGAGGGGCAATGAAGTGCCAGCTCCGTGCTGGCACTGCCTGGCACGATGTGGGCAGCTGCCTCCCGTGGAAAGGGGGATGGGGAAAAGGCTTGGCTTCTCCATCTGCTTCTTCCTGCTTGTGGTCCGTGGTGGGTGATTGTGCTTCCCGTTCCACCGGCCAGGATTTCACGCTTGGCTGTGCCTGGTGGGGAGCTGAGTGATGGGCAGCTGTGCTGAGGAGTCCAGGCTTGGCATCTATTGTGACAGGAGGGCAGGGACAGGATTCAGTTGGCTTCACCTCTCCTTCACTGTGTCCACGTTCCTCCAACAGGCCACTAATTGGATCATGCCAGTTATTCAGCAGAGCGTAGCTAATCCTTTTCTGTCTCTCTCCTCCTCTGCTGCCCCAAAATAATGGAGGCTGGGGCTGGGCCCAGGATTGTGGGGACTTGTTTTGTGTCTGGGACACTGATTTTTTAGCCTTTGTTTAGGAAGATCTTGTCCAGCCCCTTTTCCTGAATGGCAGCAACTGGCAGAGCTTAGATACATCTCCCACTTTGATCCCTTCCCTTCCTAGCAAAGATGTGTCAGGAGTGATCACAGTGTGGAGCAGGGATGTGAGAACTGCTGCCAAGTCAGTTCATTCTGGCAGCCCACCTGCACTGTGCCGTTCTGGGTTTCCCAGTTTGAAAAGGATTCAGGATAACTGGGACAAATTCACACTTCTGGAACATCCTCTGTGCAAGGGGTGAGCAGGTAGCTCTGACTGCTCCATGTGAGAGAGTTCTGATGGCAGGGGTGTGTGAGGAATGGCTGTGGAGTCACACACGTGACAGGTGAAGCCTGTGAAGGGTGGGCAGGCATTGGACGTGCACTTCCAGCAGCAGAACTAGAAAACACCAGGGGAAGCTTCCCCTTGTAGCTGACAGCATCAAAGAAATGAAAGGAGGCTGGTGCTGGCACTGATACTTCAGCTGAGGAACTCCTCGCTGCAGGATGGTTTATACAATATCAGGGAATGTCACACTGATTAATGGCAGAGAAATCTGCTTAGAGATACTAAATACATGAAAGCACTGTCTAACTCTGAATGAGATACAAAAGTTGGAATCTGAGAGGCTGTTTGGGGAAAAATGGTGCGCTTGCTATTAATTCTTGTGCTTTTCCCAGATAGCTCTTTTTGGCTGCTGTCAGAGGGAGCTACCCAGATGTTTGGGCTGCTTCTTATTCTTGTGTATTTTCCTGTTGCAGCCTTCTGGTGCAAACAGTCTCCCTGGGCAGCAGTGGGATTACAGAGTTCTTTTGAAACAGCCAGATCAGTTTTAGCCTGTGTGGCTTTCGCTGCTGCAGCAGCTGGGATGATCCAGGTACACCTGACAGACAGTGAAAGCCAACATGGATCTCCCTCTCCAAAACACTGCAGTCGTTTGGGTGACCTCAATGCAGGCATGATCCTGCTAGCATTAAATGGAGCTGAAAAATGTTGGTATTACTGCTCAACAGCAGCTATTTCCAGAGTGGGAACAAGGGAAGGAACAGCACTGATGCTTCAGCTGGCACATGAGCCATGTAACCCTTTGTTCCCTCCTTCCCCAAGGCCCAGCGAGTCTGCACCATTCCACAATTAGCAAAGAAAGCAATCAGCTTTCCGTATTTTTCTGTGACTACCTGGCAAATTTAAAGTCATATTGTGAGCTGAGTCACTCTAATGTGAGCAGGGAGCCTCTCACTTGAAATCAGCAGCACCACACAGATTGGTGCCACTTTGATTTGTGGCTCCCGGAGTCTTGGCTTGCCCGTGTTTTCCTGAGGCATTTGCAGTGTCCCTTCTGCAAACAGCGTCTGCAGCATCGCTGGAGGCTGCGTCAAGGAGGTGTGAAACTCGGGCTCATTAGGATGTGTAGCAAATGCCAAGTGAGCCATCCTGACAGGGATTTCTTCCCTTCCCTAAAAGGCTGCGCCAGGGCAGGGTGGGGAGTGGAAACAGAGAGACTTATTCCTTCTGTTGGAGTTGTTCCTCTGCAGAGCAGAGAGGGCGTGATCCTGACTGATCCTGCTGAGGCCGAAATGCATTAAAAGCATGGAAGATGACACCAAAACCGCCCTAAAAAGAAAAAAAAATAGGGTTAGAGCTAGGCTTAGGTTAGGTTAGGGTTGGGTTAGGGTTGATTGAGGGTTAGGATTTAGGGTTTATTGCATGGTGAAGGAATTTACTGAGCTGCACAATTGCCCTGGGCCAGCCTGGGGCAGGTCCAGAGCCAAAGCAGGGCTTTCCCAGGATACCAGTGCTGGGATCTGCTCGGGAATCAGTCAGCACTTACATCCAGGGTGCATCTGCACCAACTTTTCCATGCTGAAGCTTTGCTCCTGTGATGGGAATGTGCTGAGGTCGCAGAAGGATCCGGCAGGAGTAGAGTGGGAGGAGCTCTCTGGGGGGAGAAGTAGATGGGGAAGGGAATGCTTCACTGAACTAATTCAAAGCTGGTTTTTAATTAAAAAAAAGAAAAAAAAAGAAAAAAAAAGTGAGGAGAAAATGAGATAAAAGTAAAAGACAAGAAAAATCTCCTGAAGGCTGGACAGACCTATCATGCAAATAAGGATTTTAAGTGGAAAATTAAAAAAATTAGCAATAAAGAGAAGAGAAGCAAGAAAGTAGCCAGCATAAAAATTAAGTTGCTGAGTCAGTCCTGGAAGGAGTTCAGAAGAGAGGGCTTCTTTTTTTTACCCAAATAGATTTTTGCCCGTAAATAATAGATGAAATAAGAACGAATAACACAAAAATGCCAGAGTTTGTGAATGCTGAGTGCACTTTCCCTCATTAAACCAATTTTTTAAAAGACATTTATGGGGAACTCCCTGCCCCAGCAGCTGGCAATTTCCAGAGCACTTTGCAGCCACCTGTGGCTCAAGGGTGTGCCGAGTTCTCTTTGCTTGTGCAAGGCAGGGATTACGAGGGACATGGGAGAGGGACAGAAGTGGTGGGATGTCCTCGTGCCCTGTGGCTGCAGGGGCTTTGTGCTGGGTGCACTGAAGCAGCAGCTCAGTGTGAGGTGCAGTGGGATCTGTGATCTGATCAATCCCCAAAAAGCCTGGGAAAGGCTGGCAAAAGTCAAATTTCCCACTGGAAGCTCTAAGTCTGCGTTTGGCAGCCAACAGCTGTCTGTTTGCTGTGCTTGCAGAGCTCCAGGAGGGGTGCAGCCCCCATGCATGGCTGGGCCCTATTCCAGACCCTCAGCCCACCCCCTGTGAGAGCCCAGACCCCAGTGCATGCCGAGGGGCAGGCAGGACACAAGGCTACATTTCCTCAAGGCTGACTTCTCCTCCAAGGACAGGTTGGCTCCAGCCTGAGGGGCTGAGCCTTTGCTCCTGGGTGTGCTGTGCCCCTGTGAGGCACCGCACGGTCTGGGGGACTTGTCCATCCATCCACAGCCTCTTGCTTCAGATGGCTGAGGGCTGGAGCTGCTCTATGAACAGCTTAGCCTGGTTCCACCTTTCAGTTGCCTCCTGGAAGTCTCCAGCAGCAATCCCAAAAGCTGTCAGGCGTTCACAAAGCATCCACTGCAGGAGATAAGCAAATCCTCGGAGAAGCTGATCTGGCAGCAGCGTTAATAACCAGCCATGCAGAGCCACTCAGGAGGTGAGAGAAGCCTCACAGAGTGTGCTGTGCCAGGAGAGATGTCACAGAAAGCCACCCCCATCTGGCCAGCGCTGCCTTTTTCACAGGGTTGTCCTGCCACCAGCTCTGTCCTGTCTCCAGGTGTGACAACAGAGGTGCTGAGGAATGAACTCATGATGTTCAGCACTGAGGAAGGTGTAATAGCATGAAATCCTGCTCTGAAGCCTCAGGCAGAGGGTCTGTACCAAATTCATGGCTGTGGTTGGGTTTGGTGCCTGCTGAAGACTTGCTCCAGGCCTGGGACATTATCTGCTCCTGCCTGCCAGGACCTTGCCAAGACATTAACTTGACCTTGGCTAACGGTGGCTTCATCCCCTTGGGGCTGAGCTGATGTTCCTGGGCATGGAGCCCTTCATCACCGAGGAAATTCCAGCTGCAGGATGCTGTGATGTGTCTCCTTAGCAACACAGTCTGCTCCAAGTTCATCAGCTCTGCAGCTTTCTCTCCCTCTGCTTTCCAGACTGACTTCCCATGAGATTTGAATCAAGTTCACATCGGTCCTGATCTCCTTGCCGTGCTCAGATGAGCTCACATCTGGTGTATCTAGGACACATCTGACACTGTCAGGAGGGCCCTGAGAAGTGGCTGTGGGCTTTGGCACCAGAGCTGTTTGTGCTGTGGGCATTCTGTCTATAGCTTGTACTCATGCAAAGCAGATTTTAGATTTTAAGAACCTTCTGATGAGACAGGATGTCCCCTCAGTGTCCAAATGATGCATGGGTGTTAACATCCAGCGTTCCCATTCCACACTGCAGTGCAAATGTCTGTCTGTCTGTCTGTCTGTCTGTGCATGACCAATCCAGTGTTAGATTTGCTGTTCTGTTGTGTGTCACTTCTCCCTATTTCCTGCCACTTGATCCAGCCTCTCCCCAAACTGATGTTTCTCCCTTCATGGAAAACACCTGCTGGCTCTTGAGCATCCCAAGCTGGCCTTGGGTCGAGGCTGCCCAGCAGGTTTGTTTGGAATTTGCATTTCCTTGTGCTTGCTGTGGTCACTGGGAAAAGGACAAGTGAAGCAAATGGTCCTGTTCCTCTCTGCCACACTGCAGCAAGAAGGAAGGCAGAAGACTCAGAAAAGCATCTGGCAATAAATCTCTTTGCTAGAAGCTCCCATGAAGCTCTGATATTCTTTCTCTTTTCCTAGGAGGTGTCTAGGCTGAGAATTCAGCTCAGAGGGTTATTCCCTGGGAGCAGAGAGCCATTGGAGAGGGTCCCATCCCTGGAAGTCCATCCTGTGCTGGTTCATTGTTAGCAAACACACGCAGCTATTCCTGAGTACCCCACATTCCTCTGCTGCCTTTAGGAGCCCTGTTGTGGTCTCACCTTATGGGATCATCACAGAGAATTCTTTCAAACAATTTTACCTCTTCTCTCTGGCAGGGTGAGTGGATTGCAGCTCTAATTGTGTGATTATTAGAATGCATTGCAAGTCACACAGCAGCAAATGTCTGTGCCTTGCTGTACAGCAGTTGCAAATGTCCTTTGCTGCTCTGCAGCCTTTTCCAAAGGCATGTGGGATGTGTTAATATGCACATTAAAGCCAAGGGTCACCATATCACACACAGTGCTGGCCTTGGGGTGAAACTTCTTGTAGCTCATGCCAGACGTTGGGATTTAGGGTGAACTCCCCCATGACCAAAAGGTTGATGCAAACCTCTCCACCTTCTGGGCTGATGGTGGGAGTGTCCCTTGGATCTTGGCAGATAAACCTACCAAAAAACCCCTTTGTCTTGAAATAAGTGCACAGATCACCTATTTTTTCCCTCTAGGAAAAGATGTAGAGGAATAACAATCTTTGTAGTGGTGGATGACATGTCACAGTGCCTTAACCAACACCAGTGCTCGATCAGGTCCTTCGATGTACAGCTGCAAAAAGAAACTGGTGCCCTTCCGGGCTTTTCCCCTCATATAAATCACCTGGTTTTTTTTTTTTCTTTTTTTAATGAAAAAAATGCCCCAGAATATTACCTTTTAGCCATTTTGCTTTGGGGAGATAAATCTGAGCAGAAGACAGTCCGTTGAGGTGTGACATGAGCTATATTGCAGACACAAACCATCTGGGACTGTTTGTTATCCCAGGGTGTCCTGTTTGTGTCCAAGCACCGTGAGTTAGTGGTACAGCACTGGGATATGGAGGGGGAGAATCCACTGCTGAAGACACAGCAAAAGCAATTTTCTTCCTCCTCCATCTGTGCACTAAAGACAACTCGCTTTAATCTTTCCTTTCCAAGCACAAATTAATCTTCTAATGAAAACAAGGACAATATTTGGCCTGGCAGGGTGGGTGGTTACTCATGCAAATGAGTGCCTTTGTTCCATCCACAGAGGACAGGACTGAGCCCCAATTTCAGACCTCGGGCCAATGTCAAGGCAATGACACAAAGGCACTGACTCCGAGCAGAGACACTTGGGCAGGTGTGAGACCAAAAGCTGAATTCCAGCTGGGCAATTAGCGAGCGTTTTGCTGCAGCACTGAGTCAGCTGTGGACGATCTGCTTTGATAAACCCTTAGCTTAGACAACCTCGGAGCCAAAGGAGCGATAAACTGAGAGGGAGGCACTGCTGGTTAATGAAGTGAGCTCCAGGAAGAAGGAATGTGTGTCAGGCCAGAGGCCCCGAGGAGGCAGTGACACGGTTACCTTTGGAGAAGCAGGAGCTGGAGTCCAAGACCTGAGGATTCAGTAATTCAGTGTGTTTGAGACTGCCTGGGGAGCTCTCCACAAATACAGTTGTCCACCTGGGTAGCTGAGGAGGATTAAAAATAGCCCAGCAAGATGTTGGCTTATCCCTGAGAGAACAGAATTAGTTGTCTGGAAAGACAGAGCATATTAGAGCAGGATGAAAGGTGGGTGAACACTGCTCTTTCTCTTCAGTTAAATTCCTGCCCTATCCCTGCGGGGTTTGGATGTAAGATCAGACCCTTTTTCTATTCAGCACTTACCCACTCTAATGCAAAGTTAAGCACTGCCATCCATCCTCTCCCAGGCCTGCGCTCATGGCCACAATTAGAGAGCAGGACCCGGGGCTGGCCAGCCCTGCCCCAGCCATTGCTGAGCTCCTCTGCTGGGGCTTTTTGCTAATAAACTGAAGCTGATCAACTGCAACACTGAGCAGGAGCTTGGGTCTGTAGCTGTGAGGACAAAGGCCATCTCAGGGGCTGTAAAAGTGTGCTCAGAGTGTTTTGAGTGCTGCTGTTCAATGGGGGCTTGCAGCTCTTCCAGCTGGAGCTGGGTGGGCAGGGGAGGCTTCCCTGGTGTTGTCCCCCCTGGGGGCTGCTGAGGTGGTCTCTCTCTCTCACCAGGGTGTCCAGCCTTGATTTCATGGCTGCAGCGAACAGCAGCAGCGCTTGACAGGTGACATTTCCCATTTCTCACAGTGAATATGCCCAAATTCCACCCCCAGGTTCCTGCCCCACTCTGCCTTCTCAGCCTGAGCAACTCAAACCTCTTGCCAGCAACCCACCAGACCTTGGCTCCCTTGGTGTTCTCTCAGAGACAGCTACTCCTCTTCCTCCAGGGAGTGCTGCTGTAAATATTTATCTGTTCTCCCCCAGTCGTGGGGTGGATGATTTTTTTCACTTTTGTGCTCTTATATTGTCCCCATTTTTAACTATGACTCCTTGGTTTGCTGCCCCATTTTCCAATCTGTGCCAGAGGCCTCTGCCCAGATCCTTTAGTTGGCACAGGATATTCCAGCAGGACCAGCCATGGTCAGTGCATGAATCTCATTTTCACTGCCCATGAACCTGCTGAATGCTGAGCCTCAGATCCAATATGGCAAAAGCTGTGATACAGTTTAGTCTGTAACAAGTGGCTAATTCTAATTTGGGATAATCATTTAGTTAATAAACACCCATTAAAGTCTAGATTAAACTATGATTTCTTCCTTTGCTGATCTGTCATTGCTTCTTATTTAGTAGCTGCATTCAGGAATGTTCACACATGATTGCTTATGATGTTTTAATTGTCTTTGAAATGTTGTTTCACAGCTTAGGTTGGAACCTGGGTAAAGTGTGCATGGGATCCTGGAAAACAATGCATCTAATGGGTGGTTATTAATGATAAAATGAAATTAACATAACACTTTTAAAAATTTTATTTTAAGGGTTAGGGTTAACAGTGGCTGCTTAACAGTGATGCAGAGTTATCTTTGCTTCTTTCTGACTCTTTAATTGCTGGTAATAGTTAAATTTGGTTTCCTGCTGGCAGAGACTGGAGTCTTTCATCTTGTTAGGAGCAATGAGAAATCACCAGGATGAAGCTGTGCTGTTAATATCCAAGGAATATGGCTAACCAACTGCTATCAATCTTAATGCAAACCAGACATCCAGCCTTAAATTGTATCATCCTTAATGGAGTGATGCAGTTAAAGCAAGCATCAAGTGGCCCCGGGGCAAAGATCTTTCAGTTTCATTGAGCTTTTTTTTTTTGATCTGGCAAGGGCCGAGTCTTGGGTCTGATAATTGGAGTCCTCCAGAAAGTGATGCTGCAGGGGATGGGTTACACATCTGTGTGAGCTGCCAGTGTGACCCTGGGGAAAGGGGACAGCTGGCCTTGGCACAAAGCACCCCAGAGGAGCTGGGTCAGGATTTCTGCTCATCCCAGCCCTTCCCCTGGCTCTGCACAGAGGCTCAGCAGCACCAGGGATGGTTTCATGTGGTTCTGGCACACACAGGGGCGCTCTGGCTTTGATGCTTTGATGATGGCACTTGGCACTCACCGCTTTGCTCAGAGCAGCTTGTCTGGTGCTCCCAGTGCAAACAGGGCCCTTCCTCCCTGCAGGAGGGTAATAACCAACCAGGGAAACAAGGGATCCCCCTGAGCAGCCCTGGCTGCGCTGGGGAGAGAAAATCAATCTGTGAAAATCCCAGCTGAAGCACAGAAGAGAGGATCTAAATTTAGCTGCAGCCTGCCTGGGGCTCCTGATGTTTGTGACTGCTGGGGCAGTTGCTCACAAGTTGAGTCTGCATCCAAAGGCTGCAGGCAACGCAGAAGAACAAGACACTCTGTTGGACAGTTCTCTGCAGGAGAACACTGTTGTACTTCCAGGTACCTCTCTGAAGTCTTTGGCATCATGGATTCATTTGGTGGTTGTTAAAAAAAAAAAAAAAGCAATTGTACATACAAGGGAAGTGCAAGAGTTTGTGCCTCACAGGGGATGCAGTCTGCACAGCAACGTCAAACAAGGGCCTGGAGGAACAAAGCTCTTCTTATCCTCCCTTCACAGCTGGGTAACTGAATTTCGGTGAGATGAAGTGATTTGCCTGTGGTTGTGTGGGAAGTGGGGAGGCCAGGAACGGAGCTGGGATCTCAGGGGATCCGAGTTCACAGCCAGTTTCTTTCTGTAGCTCCCGACAAACCCAGTAATTTCTCAGTGACCTGTTGTTTTGCCCTTGGCATTCCCCAGCAGAAGAATCAGCAGGTTGGCATCTCCACTGGAAACAGATCAGCACAGCCCCTGCTTGGGACTGAGGATGGTGAGTCTTTTTAAGAAAAAATCAAATTCACACTTCCTTTAGACACTGCTTGTTACCTTTTCTCAAGAGACAATTTGTAGATGCTACACTTAGGCCTGGAAGCAAACTAGAAACTCTGCTAAGTCTCCAAACTGCAAATTACAGCAGAATGTGTTATTGGGGCTGATAAAAGCTTCCAGGGACTCTCAGTTTGGAAAGCCAGCAGCACTGCAAATTGAATTCCTGGAGAAGAGAAACTGCAGAACTGTGACCAGAGGAAATTGCTGCTGCTCACTGAGGGTGGAATGGCTGTTCCTGGAGAAGTGCAACCCTGGATTTGGTGGGATAAGTGCCAGCACCAGCACTAGGACCAAACTCCTGCGTGTTTTGTTCAGTGAGTTTAAAGCAATGCTTCCCTCAGTGCTCATGGAGCGGTGGAAAGGGCTCCAGATGAATGAGAGGCACAAATGAAAAGTACTTGGAGTGATCTACTTGCCTCTTAAATGTTCTTTGGAAGGGGTCATTGTTAATGTTGCTGCTTCCCATCTAAACAGAAACACAGAGCCCTCCTTGACAGGGAATTTAGCAGGAGCTGAAGGGATTATGGGGTGTTACAATATCTCACTTCTAAAAAGTTAATGTATTAGTAACGTGTGAGTCTAGACACGTATTGCAAGACTGATTTAGGATCTTAAAGAGGATTCTGCCTTTCATTCTGGCTTTTATTAAAAGCTTTGTAGTACATCTTTAAAGAGCCACTAAAGCCACAGTGAAAACATAAAGGAGAAAATAATAGAAGCAGAAAGATTTTTAAATGGATTTCTTCCCCCGTTTCCTCTCTTGCCCTTACTCAGAGTTGAAAGCCATTTGCATAAAAATGTGATGTTAATGTTTTTTTCCTTTAAAAATACAACTCACTTCCTTTTTACTCTCTTCCCCTGAAAGCTGTGAGCCACTCTGTAAGATTAATGCCAGACTGTGGAGGAGCAGAATACCTCAAATTTCGAAGTTCATTCAAACTTCATCCAGCTGCAGATTGGTTGAGATAGAAGCAAGCTGGTGGAATTTGTGACAAGATAACTGATCCTCAGGAGGAGTTGAAGTAGCTTCAAAAAAATTGGGAAAGATGATGGACAAGGGAGCTATGTAGATTTATGGAGGATGTGGATTTTACTGTGGTTGGTGAGAAAATGCCTATAAATAATACAAATGTGCAAACCCTTGGAGAATGGAGTTATTTGTATGGGCAGATCCTGCTGAGCTCCTGCTGTATTTCAGCTCTAATTTTGGAAAGAAAAATTGCCAGGCACCCTACTTTTGGGATACTGGAGGTCTGCTTCTGCAGGGAACCATCCTGAGATGGAAGAACATCTGCTGTTCACTTTATTTTTTTCTCCCAGTCTCTAGCTTCTTCAGAGTCCTTTCAACTCACAGGCACCCAAAACACTGAAAGTGGGACTGCCTGACTTGAGGTGAGGAGGGAACAGCAGGAACAGATGGATTCCTCAGCACCAGAGCCTGGTTTCCATGCCAATAGAGCCTGATGGCAGAGAACAAGGAGTCAAACTCTGCTGACAAAGGGTGTGGGAGCCGGTGGCTGCAAATTTCCCGAGGCTCTGGTGATTCCGTAACAGGTGGCAGCCAAATGGAGCTGCTTTCTATTCAGAAGGGATTTTGTGTTTTAAATACAGCCGAAGTCACTGAACAAAGCCGAGAGAAGTTCCTAGGCTCTGACGGAATGCAAATGCGCCGCGGTTAGGGCACATTATAGTCAGCTCACCTGCCCCGGCAGAGGAGGAGGAAGGCACCACAATTTGCATATAGATGAGGTCAGATTGTGTTCCTCTGCAGTCATTAAGGTGGGCTTATTATCCTGCTTGTTCTTAGCAAAGCTGTTCACCCCATCCCTGCACTCCTGACAGCCCAGTTTGACCCTGGGTGAAGCTGCAAGGTGCAGCTCCTGCCCTGCCTCTGTCCATGGGTAAAGCTGCAAGGTGCAGCTCCTGCCGTGCCTCTGTCCCTGGGTGAAGCTGCAAGGTGCAGCTCTTGCCGTGCCTCTGTCTGTCCCTGGGTGAAGCTGCAAGGTGCAGCTCCTGCCATGCCTCTGTCCATGGATGAAGCTGCAAGGTGCAGCTCCTGCCGTGCCTCTGTCCCTGGGTGAAGCTGCAAGGTGCAGCTCCTGCCCTGCCTCTGTCCATGGCTGAAGCTGCAAGGTGCAGCTCCTGCTGTGCCTTTCCTCTTCGGCTCTCAGGAGGAATGGGGAAAGAGGCCCTGGAGCTTTGGCTTCCACTCTGGAGCTCAGCCACACCTGGGAGCTGAAGTGATGCTTCACCAGGAGGGCTGCAGAGAGGGAAACAGAGGCACAGCGTGGAAGAAAAGGTGTTGGGTTGGAAGAGCAGAGCAGGACTGACAGCCACTATTGGATGCACAGGAGCTGCTCCTCGCTTTCACCGTGCAGAACTCCCTTTCCTGAACTCCAGCTGGAGGCCATGCAACCGCAGAGGCTCAATCAAACACCTCCTTTCTTCACTCAGGCCTCAGTAGATCTGTACCAGCTCTGAGGACTTTGAAATTACTCCGACTTCCCATCAGCAGAACACGGCCTAGTGTGAGGTGCAGGATAAAATGCTGCTGAGTGGAGGATTTATGTCATTTTACCCTCTGGAGGGGGTCCAGGAGTCAGCTGGATCAGCTGGGAACAGCTCTGCTAAAAGGGAGTTAAAAGACTTTGAGTGGTTTTCTGTCTTGCTTGCACTTTGGAACAATCCCTGGAAATATCCAAATGCTCTGTAACAGCATTTCAGAGTGTTTAGTGCTCAGAAATTACAGGTGACTCTGCTTTGCTCTGACAAATGCAGAGGGAGTGTGGGTCCTCCCCTCCTGAATTATTTACAGCAAAAGGTAGTTTGAAGCCCAACCTCAAAGTTCCCAGATTTGTTTTGATTTTTACAAAATGCTCCCAATCAGCAGGCTTCTCTTAGAACATGGAATTTTCATGAAAATCAAGTTGGCTTGTTTAGAAGGAATAGCATTTTAGAAGGAACAGCAAAGGTGTTGCAGGAAATATAACAGGAGAACTCACGGACACAGCAGGATTAGAACAAAAATGCATAGAAAGAGAGGAAACACACTCAAATATTTCTGCCCATGGCAATTAAGACTTTTGAACAGAATTTGTGTCCTTCTAATTGACAACCTTCAAAACCTGTACCTGCAGCAAACCCCAGACCAGGACAGTATCCCTGCATTGTGCCTGTGGCGGAGAGCCTTGTTTGACTGGAATAAAACTGTGCCTGCAACGTGTCTGCTCTTCTCAATAAAATATGGGCTTTCATTTTAGCAAGGGATCACAGCACAAAGTGCTAAGTGCTGTAAACACTTTCCAGCGAGACATTTCAGGAGCTGAAAACTGACTGCTTAGGTAGCTGCAGTTGATAAAAGGCAAATGTAAAAGCAGCTGAGCTCAGCCAAGGCAATATTGTGCTTTCCGTGGAGTTTTTGGCTCGGATCCCTCTGGCTGCCCACGGTCACTGTGGGAGTGGTGGCTGCAGCTCAGGAGCTGCTGGGAGTTGTGTCTCTGAGTTTAGAGCCCTCTTTGAGCTCAGCCCTAGGCTTGGGGTTTCTCGTCACTCTGAACTCTGCTGGATTTCTTCTGTTCATCATGGAATAATGTGACTTCATTCCGTGTTTGCTGTAGACCACACATAGATGATGTGGCTGGGATCAAGCAGAGTAACAGATTGTTCAGTCTCCACATCTTGCATGTCTGAACCCACAGCCTAACACTTCAATGGCTCTCAGAATTCCACACCTTTCAGTGGAGATGATCTGCTCCCCCATGGACAGCTGGAGCACTGAGCACTGCTCCTGTTTTCTCTTTGCTCTTATTGCGACAATATTTTTTCTGCCCCTTGCCTCTGGGTTTTTCCCAACATCACCTTCCTCCAACAGGCAACAGGAGCTGATTGAACTTCCTTGTCCAGTTCCTTGGAGGGGACAGGAGTGAGAATCTGCCCTGAAACACCTCCCTGGGTGACTGCTGTGGGGGCACAGCCAGAGAGAGGGACTGAAGTGGTTAAACAGCAGAAGGTTCTGCCAGGCAGTGGGGAAAATGTGGCTGATTCTCACCCGAAGTTGAAGTGCTAAAACTACCAGCAAATACTTCAATAAATAGCAACCTCATAAATAACTTGCAACATTGCACTTCATAATAAAGCAGTGACAAATGTTACATCTCTCTCCAACGTGGATTAATGGTAATGGGGGTGGGAAGAAGGAGTGATGTCTGTGAGGTGGTATTAAAAATCACTTACATTTCACAGGTTCCCATAAAAGGGAGGTTTGTGCAAAACAATTAATCATGCATTATAAATGCAGCTTTTATTAAAGAAAAGCAAGAGCATAAATACAGCCAAGCCCTGAGGCACTTGTTCCTTGCAATAGTTAGTAAGTGTTTGGAAATATGAGCCAACACTTGGGACCCAGTTTAGCTCTGTTGTTATTGCTCTAAGAAAAGCTGGGATGCAGAGGTGGCTTTGCTGCCTTATTTTTGTCTTTTTTACAGTCTGGCATTGACTGCTCTGGATACTTACAGCTTTTCCAATGCTTTGCAGTACTTGAGGTCTAGGAATAGCCCAGCCAGATCCTCCCAAGGATTTGTCCTGGAGATGACCTCTGCAGAACAGGGGTGTGCAGCCATCTCTGCTGCCCTGTGCCCCCCACTCCTACAAGACTAAAACTTTTGCCAAAGCCAATTCAAAACAACTGACAGCATCCCACCAGAGAGCACAAGGAGGAGGAGAAAGAGCTGTTTTCCCTAAATGTTCTCCATGGAGAGCTGTCACAGTTGTCCCCCCATTTCATTAGGAAATGAAAGTTTGTTGATGGGAGTTCTATTCTGTTCTGCTCTCCCAAAACTCAGACCTGAAGAATGGAAACTTTGGGGGTCTTTTTTTATTCCCCTTGAGTTGATCTGCTCTTTAAATTTAAGTCAAAGCATTGGAAGAGGGAAGTGGAAGAACTAGAAGGTGATGCAAGAAGAATATTAAGGGGCAGGGGGATTTTATGACAGCACAGTAAGAGATGATTTATTTTGTCCTTCAAGCACTTTCTCTTGAAGGCTGCTAAAGCCCATTAAAACTTCTGTCTGAAGCTGTGGTGAGATTCAGTCCCTGGAAAGGACAGAGGTTTTACCGTGGGGAGCCAGGAGTGGTGATGGCTCTGATTTCATTTGCAGAGCAGTTATCTGAGCTGAAAGGGTTTCTGCTAAATTAGCAGGGCCTTTGTTGCAATTAAAGTGCTCCTGTTTGTAACCACATCACTGGGGCTTGTTCAATTTTTGGGGGTGAGCCAGGGGACCGTATCCAGGATCCCAGCTGGCAGACAGCAGGAGCCAAAGGGATTGCAGGAATCAGCAGAGCCACAAATCCTCCCCAGCTCCACCTGGGCCAGTCCTTTCCTTGGGCTTGTCTAATGTTCAGCACTCCAAGGTTCAGTGTGTAAAGTTCACCACCAGCCTATGGAGCTGGGATTCAGCAGGACCATTCCAGAGTGTGTTTCCTTGCTTGTGCACTGCTGCATTTCTCCATGTGTGCATTGGGAATTACCGTCCCAGCTCATCTGCAGCCTCTGAGTTGTTTCTCCTGCTCTAGGATTATTTGGAGACATACACAGTGGAATAAACACTGGTAAGTCTTGCATAAAACTCCTTTGTCAGTTTAGTGTCAGCCCAGGAAATAATGTCGATTCTGGAAAAGCATAAATCCTGGTTAAAATCCTCCCATCCTGCTCAGATCCATCCTTTTGGCTGGCAGGGCATGGGTCCTCCAGCCACAGAGCCTGAAGAGCAGCCAGGGATGCTGCCAAGCCTCCCTCTGCTCACTCCTGGGCCTGCTGTCTGCTCCAAGGTACATGGGGCCTTCCAGGAGCTGCTTCCAGGAGCAGCTGAGCTGTCCTGAGCTGTCACCCAGGCTATTAAAGATTTAATTCATCCATTGCTTGAGGACCAGCCGTGATCAAACAGACAGAGTAGCTGCTGTTCAGTAGTGCTTGTTAATCACAGTGCTTCTGGGGAGCAGCTCTGACAAGACCTTGAAAGGATTTAAATTTCCATGGAGGTGTCACCCTGGGAAAAGGACACCTGATAGCTGAGCAGAGCATCCTCCCCTTTCTGCCAGTCCCCAGAGAGCAGATCTCACCTGGCCTTACAGTGGGAATGACACCAAAATTGGGCCTTTTACCTGGCTACTGGAACTGGAGCAAAGCCTTGGAAACTGGGTCACCTCTGAATGATTCTGGTGAAGAGGAATGGATGAGGAATTCCTGCATCACAGCTGATGGTTCCCCCTTTCATTCGGAGACAAACCATGGTCTAGAATGAGAGCACAACTCATGCTCTTTGCTCACTTAAAGCTTAAAGAAAATGAACTTCCAGCAGTGAAACTGCTATTGGTTCTCCTGTTCTCACTGAGTACAGGGGACAACAGAACCGCTCTGTGCTCTGTATCTGCTCTGTTTCCTTGGATCTGCAGGCAAATCTCAACTGTCCCAGGTCTTTCATCCCCTTCAAGCTGAAAAATGACTTCTGCTCATACTGGACTATGTCCAAACATTGCTACTGCCTGAAGGGTCCCCAGGCTCCAGCATCAAGTCCAGCTCTAATTGCTTTCACAGAATCACAGAGTGAATCTTTCCCCTGGATTCATCACCCTGGAATGACAGAGGTCGGAAATGCCTTCCTGCCCATCTGTCTTCTCCAGCTCCTGGATGAAGTTCTCTTCTTTGTCCTTTCACTGTTTGACATTTGTGGGGCCACAAGTGTCTGAATGAAACACAAATCACTGAAGTTACAGCAGCTGGGACACACAGGGAAGAGCAGGAACGGTGCAGAAATCCCTTGTTTGGGTTTCTCTTGGAGGTGAGAGATCTTCCAGCTGTCGTTTCTTTTATTTCTGGCCCTAAATGATGCCTAGGCATCTCCTGCCTGTCAGCTTGCTTTGGCAACACTGTAAATACTTCCCATTACCCATCCAAACACCACTGCACCAGCTGCTTCTTGTAGCTCTCCTGCTTATAAATCTCCCCAACTTCTTGTATTTGTTTAGGGCAATCAGTTCTGCAGCTCTGCACAGAGGTCAGTGTGAGTTAGCAGTGCTTTTTATCCTCTTTCCCCCTTCTTTTCTTTTGGCATTCCCTCTCCATGCTATTTTGCCCAATTTTCTCTGCCCTATTTTACTGCTGCTAAATTCCCAATCCTCTTTTTCCTGCACATTTCTCACAGAACTGCTGCCTCGCTGCCCAGCACACCTTGAATGTTTGCTGGTGGGTAACCCCAAACCCAGAACCTGATGGATCCCAATCATCCCTCTTTCCTTGCTGGCAGTGCTGTGTGTGCCCACACCTCCACTCTGCCTCCTTTGTGAGCTCCTCCTGCATTTCAGCTCTGAAAAGCCTCGTGCGCTGCGCAAGCAGAGGGTCCCAGCTGGACCCTTGTCCTTTATCCCTCTGGAGCTGTTCCAGGAACGTTGTTCCGTGGGTTTCTAATTAAAATCTTCAAAGCAGCGTTGAGCAGAGCCGGGTGAACTCTGGGCACCTATTCCCTGATGCCTCCTTTGTCCTCAGCTTCCGAGGGTTGGGCTGGTTGCTGGAGAGTCAGTTCTGATCGCAGGGAGAACATTTTATACAACCACTGCTATTAGCCATAATGAGAATAAATGATGCAATAATGGAATCTTATTATACACTTTTCAATGAGGGCCTTTCATCTGAAAGATTCCGAGGTGCTTTGCAGGCTACTGAGCACAGAAATCGTTTTACTCACTGGGGAAATTCAGCCAGCTCAGGAACACCGTGTGGGGAACTGTTGGAAAACATACATTGAGCATGTGGGATGGTTCAGTAGGGGGAGCAAACATACTGAATTCAAACAAAATTGCTGCCTAAATTTAGGGGAAGAAGTAGGCTAGAACGCCTTTTATGTGGAGCATTAAACAGCTGCCCCTTGGCTAATACCTGTTGGAGTGAGACACATATCAGATTTTATGATCAAGGCTGGTGTTTTCTTAAAGGAGCTCAAATGCTTGACTGCCATGTAATTCTTGTTCCTAACTCCCTTTGATTCCCATGAATCAACTCACCCTGGTTTCACATTCCATAGGGAGCAGGGAAGTTCTGCAGCTGTGATTGCCTTATTAACCCTGCCTGCAATGGGGACTCTGGGCTGCTCAGAGGGAGGAGTGTTATCTCTGAACAGCCAAGTCACAAATATTTCCCTTCCTCCTCCACTGTGGATTTTGTTTCCCTTGAGATCTCCCATCCAAGCGCTGACCAATGCCTGACCCTGCTTAGTTTTTGAGAGGTCGACAAGATGAAAATCCATAGAACATGGAAGACATTTATCTTTTGTAAAGGAGAAAAACACCCTCACAAACCCCTGACCTCTAAAGACACCCAGCTGCCTCCTGCTTATTCAGGGCTCCTTGTTCCTGTCTCTAGAAGCAGATTGAACAGCGGAGCTGTGTGCATTCCCAGTGATCTATGAGGTGGATAATATTCCCAGTCCAAGCATTATGCAAAGCAGGACATGGGTTCTGCTGGGTGGCACCCAGGAGTGGGAGGCAGAGGTGACAGCACAATCCATCTCTGGCTGCTCTGGAGCTGCCTGGGCTGCCTCTGGCCCTGCTGAAGGTTGGGCTGAGCACACGAGCTGATTCCTCAGGCTCTGGGCTTGTCTTGGAAGCTGAATCTGCCACTGGGATCCCATCCTCTGGAGCTCTTTGGGTTGCAAACAACTGGTGTAAAAATGAGCCTGCAATAAAGCTCGAACCTCTTGTAAATCCTGTTGCATTGAGGGGCTGGGGGAGACCTTGGGAATGAGGAGGGAAGGGAATTCCCTGCCTTTGCTGCTTTGGTGGTCTGAAGAGGAGCGTAATGGTCTTACCAGGCCTCTCCAAAGGCCTTGAAATTCTGGAATAAACCAAAAAATGGGTATTTGGGGCCCAGTCTGTGATGCCTCCTGGTGCACATGGTTGGGCTGTGAGAGCTCATAGCCCAGAGGAGATCACAGAGGGAGCAGCATTCGCAGATGAATTGAGCATGACCTTTTCTGACACAGCAGAGGATTGAAAAGCCCATCATGGATTGACTCATTCCCCAGGAAAAACACCATTAGTTCTGGAGGACTCGGGCAGCAGATGACAACGGGAACGATGGGAAGAGGGCACGTAAGGGCAATGTGGCAGCTCTGTCACCGAGGTGTTCCAGAACAGATCAGACAGCTCTGACAAACGGGTGAGGGGTCAGATTCCTGCCTTGGAGCAAGCAGAATGCACAGGATGTCTCCCAGGTCCTTCCCTGTAATGGACACTGCTGGAGAGGGCACTTACACAGCGAGGCTCTTCCTCATCCTGCCGCAGAGCAGGATCCATCCGGGCCATGAATTATTCAGGGCAATTCGTCTGCACAGAGAATGGAGCCCAGCTCTGTGTCCTGGTGTCAGGCTGAGGGCGATCCCACATCCTCTGAGGGGATATGAGCTGCTCCACAGGTTTTTCCCAAGGCAGAGGTGGGTGAGGAGCTGTTCCAGGAGCTGTTTGGAAGTGCTTGATTCAGAGCAGGGACTGCTCACACACAGAGCTCCCTCCCTTTTCTCCACAGGGCTGTGATGGGCAGAGCTGGCAGCAGGGATAATTAACAGCAGAGGATTTGGGGGAGAAGTATTTTGGTATTTAGGGAGGATCACTCTGAAAAATTCCTGCCTTCAAATAGCCACGGGCAAGAGTGAAAAGGAGCCATGAGACACCATCACAAAAATGATGTCTTGACCAAAATCCGTCTGGGATCAGTGCTGGGCTATCTGAGGGAGCAGTTATTTCTCTTAAGAGTCAGGACAGTTATAAACAAGCCAAGATGACTTCAAGAAACCCAAAGACATTCAATCTGGGTTTTCTGGAAGCTGTTCCTGGAGTGGAGATCACCAGCAATTCAGATGGCCATAGCACTTCCAAGCCCTTTATCCCTATGGTGAATCTCAGGGAAATTGGGCTGGAAATTTGAGAGTTTTTAGGAGGAAAGGACTACTGCAGAGCAATAACAATATTTTTTTTTTTCCCTAGGAAATTTAGGCTAAAAAGAAACCAGAATAAATGCATGTAGTAGATTATTTACTGTAAACTATTCACCTAGCTCAGCTTTAAACTAACTAGCTGAATGACTTACTCATGCTTAAAATAAATGTTTATTTTAACGTAAGCTCATTGTAGAAAGCCTCAAACCCCCAGTGCTGCTATCAGCTAAATATATTTTCTCAGAGTATATACAAGGCTGTAATTAAGGCTGTGTCAGACATTCCATTATATGTCTCTCATCTCTCTCTCTTAATATTTATCACCCATTTTCACATCACTCCATCCTTACCCTGGGCAAATCACTCAGGCCTGGCACGGTATTTCCTCCTGAAAAGGATTTAATCCACCAATGATGGTTTCAAACCTTTAGAATATCTGTAAAGATTGTTTCCTGTTGGCTTTAAAATGGCTTTTTAGGCCTTTGCCTGTCCCTGTCCCACGTGGTTTGCTGTGGGCTGGGCTCATTCGCAGCATCCAGGGAGCAGAGGAAGCGCTTCCCACCACAGCCTCACCCCTGTGCCTGCACAAGGGTGCTCTCAGCATCTGATGGAGGTGGCCTGTCCTGTCCTGGCCCAAGTGTCCCCATGTCCCACTGCAGCCACAGCTGGGTCCGTGCTGACTGGGGTTGGTTTCCATCACAGCAAAGCTGTGCTGCCATGAGAACACCCATGGCAGGTGCTGCCTTGGGATAAACCTGGCTTCCCACAGCTCCTGCTGTGTCCCAAGGGCTTGAATGTCCTCATCAGGACTGCAGTTTGTCTGTGGCTGGTGAGAAGTCATGTAAGGGTGGCTTCACCCTCTCCAGGCTCCCTTGTGGTACCAAACAGGCGACCCATCCTCGGAGCTTGGATCCAAAGTGAGCCATCACTGCCTGGGCTCTGCAATGCTGCAGTGGGACTCAGAAATGCCATCTCCAGTTGTGCTGCTCACCTGCCAGCAGCCCTCCTCAGGGAGAGCAGGGATTAGCAGCTCTCATGGCCTTTATTTTCACAGCAGACTCTGTAGTTCACGCTCACTGTGGTGACAGCAGAGAGAGCCCTGTGTCCTGGGTGGCAGCAAGGAGCCCAGGGGGCAGGAAGGGAGGCTCTGGAGAGCAAGGAGCAGGATAATCCGTGGGCACGGGGATGTCAGAGTGCTGGGCGTGCTGTGCTGACTATGCTAATGCGTGTTGGCTGCAGGAGAAGCATTTATTATGTGTCAGGGGGAGGGTGATGAATGGCAACTCAGGTTTTCCCCTGTATTATTTCAGCTCTCTGGTCTGCTGATGATTTATTCAGTAGCATTTATGGTGTTACAAGTCTAAAACCAAAAGTGGAATTTATTCAACCTTTCCCTGCCTTTCTTTTCCCTTTCTGTTTTATTATATTTCGGGTGGTTTTTCCTCTGGTTTAAAGCCTTTCTTGCTTTTACCTTCCTGCACCAGGCAGGTGTTTTTCTGCTGTTCTCCTCTCCCAAACAAGGGTGACTTTTCCAGGGAATTCACATGCCCAGCTTGGGTTCTGGGCTCTTCCAGAACCTCCCACGTGGATCCAGAGAAGCTGCTGTGCTCCAGGCTTTTCTGGAAGGCTGATCCTGGTGGTGAGAGGCTGAGCTTTTAAAAAGCAAACCATATGCTGTTTGAAAATAAAACAACTTCTCTGGCCTTTGTCACAGAAACTCTGATCCATGCAACAGATGGGACAATATGGGGCAATTGGCTTGGGCCTGTGTTTTGAGTTTTAATCTTGTTTGACAGGGGGAAAAGAAACTCCAATTCTCAGTACCTTAAAATAAAAATCACCGTGTTTAATCACAGGGGAGGCTGGAAAGGTTTTGGAGATTTTGGCTACCTTTTCCCCTTGTTGTTCAAAGATTTTGGGTGCCTTTTCCCCTTGCTGTTCAGAGACTTTGGCTACCTTTTCCCCTTGTTCAGAGATTTTAGGTACCTTTCCCCCCTTGTTGTTCAGAGATTTTGGGTACCTTTTCCCCTTGTTGTTCAGAGATTTTAGGTACTTTTCCCCTTGCTGTTCAGGACCTGCCTGTGCTTGGAGGCTGGCATGGAGCTGCCTGTAACTCCATGCAGCTCATCCAGTTTCATCCCAAATGCAGGTCAAACCCTTTATCTTTAGGGCTGCCACCACGCCAGCATCCCTGATGTCCCTCAGGCACAGCAGCCTGAGCTGAACCAAGCCCTGGAGTGAGGCAAGAGCCATTCCCTGCTCTGCTCTCCATGTCTCTGTCTATCCATGCTGCCCATGGGGAGCATCCTTCACGGCTGGGGTTTATAAATTGTCCACGCTGGCTTGGACCCTCTCCCAGCCGTCCTGGGCTTCATGTGGTGCCCCAGGAGCAGCAGTGGGGGATCAGACTCTGTTCTGGGAGCCCTCTGGGGGCACTGGGTGCTCCTCTGGCTTTGGAGCCTGCCTGAGGGCGCTTTGCTGCCGTAATGGGCTGGCTTTAAGTGGCCCATAAAGCTGCCGGCTCTTTATGGAGGCTGTCGGGCACTAAGGACATGGGGAATTACGGCAGCCGAGGCACCGCACGCCGGTGCTTTGCAGATGATGTCTCACAGGGGATGCGCTATTTATTTATCTAAAGTAGCAGCTTTGCAGTGCTTTTCCAGAAGAATGGCTTCCAGGCCGGGATGTCTCCGTGCCTGCATCCACTGCTTCAGATTCGCTTTGACAGGCTCTAAATCTGGGGCAAAGAGGGGTTGGAGGGGCGAGGGAGTGCCGCAGGAGAGCTCGGGATGATGTGCAGAGGAGCCATTTCCTGCTGGGGACCTGGGCTGTTTTGTGAGGAGCGCTGGGCTGCTTTTGCTGAGAGCTGCAGGTTTTTTGTGTGGCTGTTGTTGTTGACAAACCCAGCCGCTCGGAGAGGAGCGAAACGTTTAATTGCAATTGGCTTTTCTCAGCCTGCTACCAGCCAGAGAAGGAGGGGAGAGGATGAGAGGCTGTAAAAAAAAGAAAAACATTCGTTTCCCTGCGGCTTAACAATTGTGAAGGATTTGTACTGCTGCTGCAGCAGGAGATGGTTCCTTTCCTCACGTCTGGCCTGGGATGTGTTGGGACTCTACCTTGTGGATGCTGGAAATAAACTGCTTCCTGTACCACCAGAGGAAGGGAATGCCAAGGAAATGTGGGAATATCAATCTAGGGAAGATGCACAATCCATGAGGCCATTGCCTCACACGTGGGATGTGCCCTTGGAGTCAGCAGGCCAGGAGAAGGGAGGTTTGGCACACAGAGTTGGGCTGTGGGACACTCCGCATGGCTGGAGGAGGGAAATTCTCTTTTCCATCCCACAAAACAGCTGAGATTTTTATAGACTTTTTAAAATTTGATCCCCATATGGCTGTAAGTATGATATTGTTGCAGTTTTTGTAAAAATGAGAGACAGCCAGCCTGAGGGAGTCTGGAGGAGAGAAGCTGTGGCGGGAGGAGAGGGAAAGGACTGCAATCCCTCCTTAGCTCCTTTTCTGCCTGTTTGGGAGCTGCCAATGTCCTCATGTCCTCATTCCAGGCTTGCTGACTATGCTGGAGCCTCCTCTTTCCTGCAGAACAAATGGAAGAAGCAAATTAAGCTGTGAGGGACTGTAAATAACAATTTAGACACCAATCCTTTGTGCTGGGCCCTGCTAATTGTCTGCTGTGTGCTCCCAGCTGGGTTATCTCCCCGCTGAGCTGGGCTGCGGATGGGAGGGGGTCCTGCCATCCTTTTCCCGAGGGAACACTTCCATGGGAGGCAGGGATGTCGTGCTCTGAGTGGGGAAGGCAGGTGCAGAGCAGACAAAGCCATCTCCTCCCAAGTCCTTGTCAGCCGGAGACCTTTAGGCAGTGTTGGCGCTCATTGCGAGGGGTGAAAGACAATTACACTCAGCACCTCCCTCCTCGGTCCCATCCTGTGTATAATTTACGATACATCATGTTACATTTTTATTACTACACCATCTCCCAGGCTCGGGGCTGGCAGGATTCCCAGCAGGCAGCGCAGGGAGGCTTTTGTATGGAGAACTTAAACGGGAGGAGCGATTCCTCGGGAGCCTTTGTATCTATATGTGGGTTTAACAGGCGGCTCCTAAAAGCAGGTTTAATGAAATGGGGGTTTGGGCGTTAATAATTTCTTCCTTTTCAATGGAACTGATACCAGAAAAAAAAGGCTCAGAATAAGTAAGAGAGGAAATGAGAGTCACCCCAGTCATCTGCATATAATCACTTCCAGTATAGATTGCAATTGTGGTTGAATTATAGGGCAATTAGTTTGTCAGGCTGGGAAGTATTATACAAGACCCCAGGAATTTCCTTGGAAGCTCTCTTAGCCTTGAAATCTAGAGAGGTTTTAATTCAGAAAGCCGCGGTGCTGGGCTGTGCTAATGCCATGGATTGATTTCCTACCTGTAGCAGACGTTCCCAGGCAGCTGACAAATTGGTGACACATAAATATTGAGGCTCCTGAAGCACAGCTCTGGAGTGAGAGCCATGCAGGTGACAAAAACTGGTCCTGCTCAGGTGCAGGAGTTTCCTGGGCAATGGCACATGGGGTGGCCATGAACCTGCAGAAACTTCCCCTTGGCTGGGAGTCAGGAGCCTGCTCTCAGTGCAGGACTCAGACATTCCTTCTGGAGCATCCAATAAGTGTGGTAGGCTTCACACTGGAGTGTCTAAATTAACAAAATCTGGGAAGTTTTGGTGGGAAGATATATTTATTACCTGGCCTCATTCTGACACGAACGATAACATAAGTGCCAAGGCAGGTTAAAAATAGGCAGCATCACCAGCAAAGTTCAGGAGACCTGGAGCTGCAGGGAGAAAAATCCAGCACGGAAACACACACTGAGGACAGGCACTGAGTTTATTTCTTCCCAAAAAATGGTACTTTCCATCTTCTAACATCTGTGTCTCTAAGAGGGTCATTTAATTAGTTAATAGTAATTGGTAAGTTTCTCCTTAAAGGTGTCTTTTCATGGTAATGCACTGCTTGAATCCTGCTTGGGCTCAAGCGTGCAGGTTGGAGTGGATCATTCAGGGCTCTCCATACCCTTTGCACTGCTGGGTTTCTGGGGTTTCCTTTTGCCTGTCCCCCTGCCCTGCCTCAGCTGGTTTGATTGCAGCTCCTTGGAGCAGAGCATTGTCCAGCTCCTCACACACTGCAAGTTCACTTCAGCCTGGTTATTTCTAAGGCACTGCTCTAAGACACTTCGTATTTGCTTTTGGGGCTCCTGTTCTTTGCCCATTGCTTTATTCACCTCAGTCCTGCCCTAAGCACCAAGACTTCAAACAAAAATGACCATGGAAGGCTCATTCCCCACGGCCTGAACAAAGGTTTTGTGAGGCTTCCCAAGAACCCATATAAATACCTATTTCTCCTCCTCTCTCTCTCCCCTGCTGCCCATGGGAGGAGACCTCCCAAAAGCAATGCAGAAATAGTGTGTTCTCTGCTCCTAGGCAGTGATCACACTGGCAAAGGGAGGGAAAGTTCAACACCCAGCCAGGAATCTCAAGGAAAGCCTTCCCCGTGTGCTGGCAGGCTCCCAGATTTGTCTGCCTGCTCCAAGATGGAGACATGAGGGATTTCTAATAAGAATCCTGTTACTGGCGCTGCCGCCTGTTTATTTTCTGCTCCAGGATTCACAAGGTGCTGGGCTCTGCACAACATGAAGAGCTTTAGAGATAAGAGGAGAAGAGAGAGGAGAGAGAAATTCTGCTGCAGCCTTGAAACCCCCCCCAGCAATGCTGAAATATCTCTTTGCCTTCGTTGGTGTTTCTCAGAAGGATGTTTCCAACCTTGACTCCTGGGGAGGGAGATGCAGGCTCTGAGAAAATCCAATTTCATGTGAGACACGGAAATATTTGGTAGATGAAGTGCTGTGGTTGTTCCTCGCTTTCCTCTCTGTGCCTGGAATTGAAGCAGCTCCCTCTCTGCTGTGAGCCAGGCTGAGCTCTCCCATCGCTCCTGTGTGGATGGATCCTCTGTTCCTCCAGACGGAAGTTCATCTGAGGTACTGCCTTCCCAAATTTTCCTGGCCTGCAGGCAGTGGATCTAGGGAATGTGGGCTATAAATACAGGCTGTGAGGGGAGCCAGGATCTTGAAACAGCTGCAGTGGATTTGTAGCATCCCTGATTCGCTGGATGGCTTTCCACAGTGTTCCAGTGTGCATCTCATCCTGCAGCAGATGATCACACACATGAAACTGTGTTTAGTTCGACTAAACTTTAGTGTTATCCTAAATCTATCCCTCCCTGCTGCCCTGGCACTAAGCAGACTTTGCTCTTCCTACCTGGCTCCCAAACTCTCACCCAATTTGGAGGCAGGTAAGAAGATAACTCTCTTCTCCACAACCTGTTGCTCTCCTTGTTATTCCATGCCAGATTGTGAATGAAAAAATCCTTCTGCATTTGAGGCTGTGCTTGTAGCTGGTAATTAACACCCAGCACACTCTGCCAATGCATCTCAGATCTGCTTTACAGAAACCTAGAGCTGGAACAGAAGCCACCCGGAAAAACAACGTCTGCCAGTCGAGTTAAACCTTAAGTAAAATCCCCAGCCAAATGTCTGCAGAATAAATCAGGAAGGATGCTGGCTCCTGCACCGAGCTGGGGAGGTGTTTTCCAACCACAGGGCCCCAGAGATAAGAACGTTAAGCGCTAATGGGACTTATGCAGATCTATCTCCCCCTCCTGTGTGCTGTGTTCCAGCTGGGAGCGGGTGCTTTATGGGGAGTTAACTCCTCCAGACGTGGAGGGGAAGTGCTGACAGAGCCGAGTTTTGAGCACTGCTAATGGAAATGTCTGCTTTCCAGCTGAACTTGGGGGCTGGGGCTGCACACAGCGTGCACAGAGGCAGAGCACGCCCTGTACTAACAAATTCCGTTTGCAGCTTTCCAGTTTCGGAGCGATGTGTACATGAAATACACCTGCCAGCCTCGTGGCCTGGCTCCGGCACCAGGGATTGTTCTCACCCACGTGCCTTTCCCCCCTCTTTGTTATCCTCTCTGAACAAGAGCTTAACAGGAAGGCTGACACTCCTGTCCAAATGCCTGCCTAGCAAACAGAGCCAAGCCCAAGCAGCTGTCAGAGCTGGGCAGGTGAGTTTGCACTGCCCTGAACCCCCCACAGTCCCTGGCACGTCTGAAGCTTGGAAAGAGTTGTTTAATGGAATCGATATGATGGAGAGCAGCCTTGTCCCCAGTGGCCAGATCGCTTCTCTGATGTGACACCACATCCACCAAGGACGTGATCTCCAAATGTGTGGGCTTTTCTGGCTGCTCTAAGTTCACTGCCTGTCTGCAGGGGTAGTGAGGAGCTGGTGCATTAACCCCCTGTGCCATTCACAGCGAGTACATGAGGGTTTGGGGCTTTTCTGTTTCTCCAGATTCATGGCTGAAGAGGTGACCAATTTATCTTCTTTCCCTCATGCTTCTGTATGACTCTGGTTCCTGAGAACCTTGGAGAGAGTCAACAGCCACCAGGGCCATCTGTCAGCGTGGCTCTGCCCAGCTCCTGAGGCCGGAGCAGGCACAGTCTCACTGGCTGCAAAGCGGGAAGAGAATCAGATCCCCGGGTTTGTAGCTGAGCTGATATTGCACCTGCAACAAGAACCTGCAAAGTGAGACCTCCTGGGACACACCTTTCAGCTCCGGACCTCTGTAGCTCCTCAGCTCCTCGTGCCATAGCATAAGCCAGCGATATGTGTGTGTACGTGCATCCACAGACACTCATAATTATACAGACACTTATAGCAAGAGACAATTTGCTGCTTCAAAGAGTCCAAGGGCCAGAATTGCAGAGGCATTTGGATGCCTGAGGCTGCACCGAAATGGGACAAGACCCAAGTGAGTTAGGCACATAATTGCTTAGAACAATTTTGAATACTTCTGGGCACACACATGCATCCTCAGGGGTGCAAATTGCCTTAGAAAACCTGGTCCTTGAGCAGTAACAGCAGGAGAGGCATAGGAAAGACCACAGTGCTCATTTGCTGTGTGGGAGCTGTGGCAAAGTATGTACCTGTGCCTTGCCTGAGGTTATGTGAGAAGGCAGTGGCAGAATCTCCCCTTTCTTTCATTTTGCTACTCTCCAGCACCAGGGCTGAACAACAAGGAAACTCCCTCCTGCAGCTCCTCAGCTCTCCCCTTCCTGTGCTTTTCATCTGGGTCTGCCTGCAGCCACCAAACACAAACCTCAGACCAACTCCTAGGAGTTTCTCAGGGACTCACCAGCTCTCAGAAGGAGCAGCTACAATTGCAGGCTGCGATTTTGTCCATGTTCTCCAGTTTGGCCCCCTCCACCCCTCCTCCTATCTCCCCTCTGTGCTTGTCTGCTATTTTCTTTTGATTTGCAGCTTTCCCGAGCACCGAGTTTGCAGCAGGCTGTGATTACCCTGTGTGGAGCCTTTCCCACTGACAGCATGATGAGCAGAGACAGAGCTCGGTGCATCTACAATTGAAGCCAAGCAGGAGGCCAGTCCAACACCTCACTTGCCAATTAACGGAGTCGATATTGTGCACAGGATAATGTTTGTTGTTTGCCTGTGTTGCTAAAACACTTCCAGAATGTTTAGAGCAATACAGTAACAGCCTCCCCTCCCTGCTCCAGGGGTGAGCTCCTCATCCAAACCAGGACAGAGCTCTCTGAGAGGAACAGCCACAGAGGGAAAAGGGAACAGGGGGTCTCCATGGCTCTGTGTCCATCAGGGGTTTGTGTGAAGGCCTCTTCAGTGTGGGGGAGATCAAGAGCTTCTTCCATTGATCATGAGTGTGGGGATGCAAAGGACTGAGAAGGAAATTGCATCTGTGTGGATAAAAAGAGCTTTAAGAAGATGGGAGGCAGTGGAAAGACATTGCAAAGGAGCCACGGGCAAATCTGGTTCCCACCAATCTCCCTGGTTTTGTATGTCCTAGGGAGCTGTGTTTCTTCACTAAGGCTGGTGACAGCTTCCAGTGACAGCTCAAGGCAGAGGGAATCCAGCAGAGGGAACTCCAAGGGGATGCAGGTTTCTGCCATGCAGCAGGCACCTGCCCGGGAGCAAACCTGGGCCCTCACCTGGGAGGCCTCTGGGATTTCTGAGGGAGAAAAATCACAGCAAACAGCAGCTCCTGCAGCAGTACCCACTGATTTCACACCTTCTGAGGGTGAGCTCCCCTTCTTCCTGGGATTT
Source organism: Acanthiza pusilla (assembly GCA_036630365.1). Lineage (NCBI taxonomy): Eukaryota > Metazoa > Chordata > Aves > Passeriformes > Acanthizidae > Acanthiza > Acanthiza pusilla. The sequence continues at coordinate 5,849,082 of JAXCHO010000048.1, forward strand.
GGAGGCCCCGTCCCAGCTCTCAGGTGGCACCTCAGTGGGAATCCCTCAAGCTTGCAGGGGAAGCAAAGACGTGTTCTTGGCAAGGCTCACCCTTGTGCTGCACAGCTCCGAGACTGCCCCAGGCAAACTGATGTTGGTTCTCTCCAGACAAGTTTCTGCCTCGGGTTTATTTCTTTTCCCGAAGTACACAGACCATGTTTTCCTGCCTCTCTGCAGCGACAGGAGGATGTATGTCCGTGAGGCACTTCCATTCCCAAGCAAAGGCAGCTGCAGAAGCATCTTGGCACACGGGGCCAGCAGAATGGAGATTTTGGGATGCTCCAGCCCTTGTCCTGTGGGGTGATGGCAGCACAAGAGAGGGGAAAGGGCCACACACCATTTTGCTTCAGCATTTGCACCCTTCATCCATTGTTATCAGTACTAGAAAACACCAGTGTCCATGGAGGCCCAGGTGATGGTCATGAACAAAAATATCTCCATTAACTGAAGCTTCATCATGCTATTCCTCCACCAGCTGCCAGGCCTGTGTTTGCTGGTTGGTCTCTCACCATCCTTCCCTGTATGCCATGTTCACTGAAAGCACCTGGTGACCACAAGTGTGGGCTGTCCCCCCTCTCCCTTCTCTCCCTCTTCCTTGGGCTTCACCAGGAAGTATTTATTAAGTGTCAAAGTGATAAATGAAAAGTCATATTTTATTGTGAATTATTCCAGCCCTGCAGTGGAGCCCAGATCTATTGCCTCAGAGAGTTATTAACTGCTTACCGCAGAGAGCTATAAAATCCTCATCATTTTCTCCAGTCTCTGCTCTGTCAGGGTGAGGGAAAGAGAGCCAGATTACCACACAAAATGCTTGGGAAGCTGCTTCCAAAATTCCCCTTTGATTGGAGGCTAGTGTTGGCTGGAATGATTTCATCAGAGCAAGACAGGTCTCTAGTGAAACACCTTTGCTGGATTTGGTTCCTCCCAGCGTGTGCTTCTCATTTTTAGGTTGCACCACTCAAATGCCTTGTGGGAGAGCCCTTGGGAATCTCCCTCTGGCAGTCGTGGCTGTATTTATTCCCTCGGTGGTTTCTTTTCAGAGGCACAAACAGCAAAAGCAACTCCAAGGTACAGTGAGTGCTCTTTTGAATTTCTCTCACTGTGTTTCTCCAAAGACATCCCAAAGATTTCCAGGTAGGAAGTGGTATTCTCATCTCCATGTTGCTGTACTTGGGACTTGAATGTGTCACCTTTATCAGCTTCTTGCCCAGGCTGTGGAGCAAATTCCTGGTGCAGTTTCACCCTTCAAGTGCCTGAATAGGAGCTGAATTCCTGTTGACACCAATTGAATGAGGAATGTGCCCTTCACTTCTTTGACTTGATGAGAAATGAACTTGGCTCCTTGTGTCCTGCAGCCATCTCACAATGAAGCCCTGCTGGCTTTTTCCATAATCTGCAGAAAGGCCAAGGATTTTCTGCACCCCAAGGCTGCCAAGGCCTGTCATTACACCCTGGTGACACAGGGCTGGCCACTTGGGCAGTGCAGAGTGGCAGGAACATGTCCTGACTAGGTTTGTGTGTTGCCTTCTTTCTCGCAGGTACTCTTTGTGCTTTTCTGCTTTGGATTTTAATCCTGCTCCATGGTAACACCTTCTTTTTGCAGTTCTGATAGTCCAGAAAAGGTCAGCTATGGAATCTAGCAGGACACAAAAGGTTTAGGTTGATCAAGAGATGAAGATGCCCTTGTCTCTCCAAAGACATTTCCCTGAATCTTCTCCAGAGTGAGTTTGTTACTGGAGGGTTATTGAGAGGTAGAGCAAACCTCTCTCAGGACTGTGAATATAACAAAGACTGGACCATCTTCCATGACTTCATATGGATGGGAATTTTCTCTTTTACATGTTCATTTCTGCTTCAATTTGTGATCTGGAAGGGAGTAAAAGTGCATACACTAGGTGTTCTTTGGAGCTGGGCAGCTGCTTGGAAAAGGGAGGGATCCTCCTGTGGGAATCATTGAAACCCAGTGGATCCAATCCATTGCCCTGTAAGATCTGTTGTTGTCTTCCAAGACCTGGTAGGTGCAATGATGGGCTAAACTCACATTTGGGGCTTGACTTCTTAGCTGGAGATACAGCCTCTGAAGCAAGATCATCATCGAGGTCACCCTCAAGTTCAGCAGGCATTTCATGTGCTCCCAGCCGGCTGAGGGGAGCTAGGGGGAATCGTAGCTCGCAGCTTGGTGGACGCTGGGGGCACCTGACACATCGCTGCCTCCATTAAATGAAACTCCACTTCTAATTATAACCCATAATTATAGCCTTCAACCAGTGTGATTTGTGAAGAGAGGGGTCACAGAGCCGAGCTGGCTCCGAGATTGACTGTGCTGGGATATCAGTAAACATCCCTGGCTGCCTCCCCGAGCCTGACAGAGACGGAAAGGGCTAATGCAAGGCGGCAGGGCACGCAGCTGGATTGATGGGAGCAGTGGTGTGGCCTCTGGCCCCCGGAGATATTCTGTGACAAGGCAGTGAAAGCTGCAAACACGAGGGCAACCCATCTATTCAGCCTGACAGCGCTGGACAGGGGTTAAAGAGCTCGTGGACTCCCATCAGCATCGATGAATGGGCTCCAGTGGATCTGCATTAACACGTGGAGTGCCAGGCTCCTGGGTGGGAATGGCACCTGTGCCTGGCTGGACGTCCCTGGCACAGGCAGAGCCATCACCCCGAGACCATGGGGGAGCAAGGTTCTGTGTCCCTGGAAAGCTGGGCAATGGCAGCTGTGCTCAGCCAAATGTCCCCGTGTCACAGAGCCATCACCCTGACACCATGGGGGAACAAGGTTCTGTGTCCCTGGGAAGCTGGGCAGCCAGAAGGGATTCAGTTGTAAGGAACTTTTAAGGTCATGGGATGATAAAGACTTTTGGTTTGCTATCTAGAAACCCCTGTGCTCGAGCTGGAGGTGTTGCTGTAAATGGTGCAGGTTTGGCTTGAAATTCTCATCCTCTGTCTTGTGCTTTTACTAATTTAATAACCACCGAGAGTGGTGCAAGTTCCTCTCCCAATGCTTTGTGTGAGGAACAGTCAGTCCTGGGGGTTCTCTGGTCAGAAAGAACCCGAGGGTTGCTCTGCTCTGGCCTCTTGCACTTACCAAGCTCAGAAAAGCACAGTGACTGACCTCTGCACTGAGTCTAACAAGTTGTGGTTTCTCCCATGTTCCTCTGGTTTGGATCTAAGTGATGGAGAATTAGCCCTGCGCTTTGGTCAGCTCTTCCAGGGAATAGTTCTTTCCCTGTTAATATTTGTGTTTCAGATGCCATTTAAATATTTCAGTCTCAGCTTGCAGCCACTGGGCCCTTGGTGTATTAAGACAGCAAAGGTGGCAGAGACAGAATGAAAAATCAAAATCAGATTGTCTCTCATTTGATATAATTTCCCTTGGACTTAAACTGTGTGGGAAAGGAGATAGGATTGTTCAGACATAAAGTGATCTGCTGATTGAGATGAGACACTTGGTTTGGCTTTGCTCCAGCCAGCTTGATTTTGGGTTTGTTTTCCCTGCAAATGGGTTGTGCAGCTGCAGGGCCTTTGACTCCCCAGTTTGTGCACATCTCAGCCAATTCCAGCCCAGTCTGGTGGAGGAGTAATGGTCTTAAAAGGGCTGATGTCCAGACAAATGTTACAGAAGCAGGGGCGAGGAAGAGGAAAGGGACTTGGTAAGGCTCCAAAGCCTCCATCAGTCGGAGAGAAAGGTGCAGAAGCTCCCACAGTTGAAAAAGCTTCAGCAAGAACTCCCAGGCAGGCAGTGAAGAGTGAAATACAAAATAATTTAGAAATTTGATTTAACTGTGCCTGTGTTCAAGAATTTCATCTTTATTTACCTCCATGGCAATACAGGATCCACTTGGCTGGAAAGAGTGCAGACATCTCCTGAGAGGCCGTCTGACCCCAGCCTCCCACGGACTAACTGGGCAAGGTGGCCAACAACCATTTTACAGCTGGACAACTGAAGCAGAGAGAGATTAAATTGTGTTCTGTGAGTCCCACGGGGTGGCTGCTTGACTGTCAGCCAGCTCTCTCTTGCTTTCTTGTCTCTAATTCGATTCTTTGATCGGAGGCTTTGGCTTTTGTTTCTATAGCTCGTCCAACCTTCTTCTTCTTGTTTCCAGCAGCCTCGTTCAGCTTTTCGCAGGCTCTGCTGCGCTGGCACGATCATTGTTCCTCTCTGCAGGATGGGATGTGTGTCTGAGTAATTCTGTGCATGAGTTGTCTTTCTCTCACAGACATTTCTGTGATACAGAATAAATTGCAGTACACAGCTTATTAGAAAAACAACAAGAAAAAACATCAACAAACCTTCCCAATCAAGGCAGTTCAAAGAAGCAAGCAGCAGGGTCCAACATAAAGCAGCGGTAGGAACACAGTCAGAAACTTTCCTGATATTTTCTGGGATAGATTTGCCAATAGCCTCTGCTCCGTGGGTCATCACGTGCTCAAGTCTGGGTCAATCACATTTACAATCACATTTTCACCCTCTGACCTGCACAGCCAAGGCCATCCTGCCCTGTGAGGTGGGATAATCCCAGAGCTGCTCACAGAGGAATTCAGGCCAGCTCACAGCTGTGTTCTGGAAGGGCTCCCCTGCTTTGGGTGCTTTCCCTGCTGCCTCTGAACACCAGGGGTGTTTCACAGCCTGTGGGGAGATACTCCAGGCCAGCAGAATTTCCTTCTCTGGGCACCTGGAGCAGAAAGCACTTCATGCCATGCTTTTTTCATTTTTGGAAAAAACGCCTTCCACTCCCCTGCACCTCTTAGCAATGCAGCTAAAATCTTTCCTGTCTAAAAATCAGATTCACCAAGAATGTCTTTATTGATTTACAGGGTTCAGCTTTATGAACATCTCCAGTATTTCTCTTTGGTCAAAATAAAGCAATATTAAACACAGTAGCAATAAATCCAGGGTACCCTCTTCTCTCCAGGGTGCAAGGTTATCCAAATGTATTTATCATTTACCAACAGCACTATTTAAACTACAATATTTGACAGGAGTGGTTGTGTCAGGTGTGATGGAGTGTGGGTTATAAAAGGACATTAAGAGAGACTTTGCATTTGTCCTTCAAACATAAAGTCGATTTTTGCATGATTGGTACTTCAGAGCTCATCTCCAGCGCAAGATGAACTGGAAGCAGCACTCGGGGAAGGCGAAGGACTGGGACCCAGTGCTCCCCGTGCTGAGGTCTGCAGCAGGGCTCTGCACTCCTGCAGCAAAGGTGCTTCAGAGCAGCAAGTGTGCTGCTCAGGCAGGATTTTTCCAGAGGAGATCACGCCTTTCCTGCAGGGTTTGGAGCTGGAGGCAAAAGGTTTTAACTTCACCAGGCAGTCATGCCCTCAGTGCATCCCGCAGGAGTGAGCAGTGACTGTAAACAAGCCCAAATCTGGCTATTTTGATTTCTCCTTTTAATCCAAGAGTTACCCTAGTGTGCACAGAAGTTTTCTTTGATCTCAGGAGCCCTTCGGGGCACCAGCCCTGAACAGAAGCATTAATGCCTCATCACACAGCAAGTGACTGTGGGCAGATGGGTCAGGAAATGACCCTTGCACAAAATAAGATTGATAAGAATTCCCTGTGGAGCTGGGGAAAAGATGGAGAGAGCTGTAGGGAAAGCACGAGCTCAGTGTGAGGTACAAGGTACCAGCCATGCACAGCCTGTGGGGTGTGGAGTGAAGGACACGTGGAAAATATCCCCTGGACACGGCACAGGGAAAAAAGAAAATAAAGCCTGATACTGGGAGGGCAATGAGAAATGTGTCTGCAGAAAGGCTTTTGCTAAAAATGGACTGTTTCATTTGAAGCAACGAGGAAAACTGTAGCCCCTGGATAAAGTGGTGTGTGTTTATGTGTTTACACATCTCCATCTGGTTGTCACTACTTGCCTCCTGCTCCACAGCCCTGGTTCTTGTCCTGGCAGAGTCTGTCTGGCCAGAGCAGAGCATCCTGGCCGTGGGGCTGACAGCTGATGTGAGGAGCCTGGAGCTGGGGGCCCGTGCCTGGTGCTAATTACTGGCCAGCTTTGGGCTGCAGGCCCTTCTGACAGCGCTGCACCCCTGCTCTGTGTGTGGCACAAACATCGCTCTCATCCCCGGCTGCTGCATGGCCAGGCAGGGACAGCAAAGAGTTTTTCTCAAAGGCAACTGGTGGCAGAGGCAACGACACACAAAGTCTTCTCCCTTCCCTCCTGTGGTTCCCCTGCTGCTAAATTGAAGAAGCAGTTCCAGGCTATAGGTGGGGTGGAGAGACAGAAATACTTAAAAAATAGAAATGGGAAAAAGCAGCATCAGGGCACTCAGGTGTTTCATTATTCCTCAGGTGACTCTGAGCTGGAGTGTCTGGGTTTAGCAGGAAGGAGGCATTAGTTTTGTAATCCCTTGTTTGCAAAATGTGAGGCTCTCGGCGTGTTCCAGGATCCTCAATGACTCTCATAATCTATTTACCAGCTCTGTGAAGTTCCCCATTTATACCAGATTATGGTAATAATGGGATTGTGCAGAAGATGAAATTAGTTTTTCTACACAGTTTTGTTTCATCTCAGTGGCTAAATGTGTGAAATAAAAGGTGAAATGGGCAATCTTTTCATGAGTAAGGCAGTTTCCTCCCACATCCACCCCACAAACACAGATGCTTCCTCATATCCTGGGGACAAGCTGACTGCCAAGCAATGCATGACAGGACTGTGAGAAGCAAGGGATTTTTAAAATTTGGATTTGCCATTAGGGTAATTTTGGAGATTTATGAAGTTTCAGCCAACTGGGGGCTGTTAAGTGCATCTCCCATGGGCTGGCACCTGCCATGGGCCCCAAGGGATGACTGGGGCTTCTCCTTTTCCATTTTCCTTTCCCACTGGCACACACCAGCTAAAGGCTCTCCACATAGATGGGAGGGCTTGGATGTGGCTCAGAAACCTCTTTAACCCAACTCTCCTTTGGAAAGTATTTACAGGAATAAACTGATCTCTTCTCTCATCCCTTTATGAACCTGGGCTTTGCTGTGAGAAGACACAAAACCCCAACACTGTGGATATCCTCCCAGCAAAAGCTGACTTTTTTTTTCCCAAAAATTAACTGAAAAACCCCCTAAGTTTTCATATTCTTGTTTGGGACCAGTCAGTGTCCACTGGTTGGTCTTACTGAGGGAATTAAGTCCCTGCCATGCAAACTTCACCTCCTGTGGTGCATTTTGGTAACTTCATGCAGGCAAAACTCAGACGTTGGATTCTTATCACCCATTCCAGATTTGCCTGGATGAACATCCAGACTAGGAGTCAGCTCAGAAATTTCCCGAGAGGATTTTGTTGTTTTCCTGTTCTCAACAGATATCCAACTTTATCTCCCATTTGGCATGGAGTGGGCCAATCCCAGCTTCCCACCTTAATCGGGGATTTCTGCAATCATCAGCATCCTCAAAATGAGGCCAGGGTAGAGCAAAGTCTTTTCTTAGCCTCACTAGCACGTTCTTTAAGTTTAATCTGAAAGATTTGTATCGGGGAGAGGAGAGAGATGGGGAAGGAGCTTGTTTGGGAGGGGAGGAGAAAGTAGGTCAGACAGAAAAGTGTTTTATTGTTCCCAATTCATCGCGTGCGCTCCAGGAAAGAAACGAAGCTTTGTTGAAGCACTTTGCTGAGCACTCCTTGCACTTGTGAACACATCATGGTAAAAAGCCTTCAGAGCTGCCCAGGAGTGAGTTCAGCCCGAGCCACCTCGAGGGCAGAGCACAAAGGGGCTTTGTGACCCTCCCAGAGCTCCGTGCAGCCTGGGAAATAGCGGGAATGAGGGAGGGGAAGGATCTTATACACAAAATCGCCTCAGCAGCCCCTCCAGCGCCCTGGATTCCCCCAGAGGAGATTCCCAGAGCTGTGAGGAGCAGCAGGCTGGGCTCCCCCAGCCGCTTACCCCATTAACTTTCTCACTGGGTTAACAGACTCCTTCTCTCCCAGTCCCTGCCTTGTGGTACCCTTAGACCCCTGTGGTGGGTTAAGCCCAGATGGAAATTAAGCAGCACCCCCTCCTTCCCCCTCCAACCTGGTGGAATGGGGAGGAGAATCAAAGTGAAGCTTGTAGGTTGAGACAAGAACAGCTTAATCATCAAAAATAAAGACAAAATACAGGAATAATGGTAAATAATAATAATAATAATAATAATGAAAATAAGAGAAAAAACAATGCAATTGCTCACCACCCACTGACCGATGGCAGAGCTCCCCTCCCAAACCTGGATCAGCCCTTTCAGGCAACTGTTCCCAGTTTTTATTCTGGGCAGGATGTTCTGTGGTGTGGAATGTCCCTTTGGCCACTTCAGGTCACCTGTCCCACCTGTGTCTCCTCCCAGTCCCTTCTGCAAACCTCCTCACTTGGAGAGCATGAGACAAGAACAAAGTCCTTGATTTGGGATAAACACAACTTAGGGAAACCCCAAACCCTCAGCATGTTACCAACACCACTCTCATCCCAAATCCAAAGCGCAGCACTGCAACAGCTGCTGAGGAGAATTTAACCCTGCCCTGGATGAAGCCAGGACATCCCCCAGCACTGAGCCGATGCAGTCAGGGCATTATTTTCTCCCTTTCCACGGAAAAGTGGCACCTGGACAAGGCTCTGTCCCACCTGCACAGTGACAGGGCTCTGTCCCACTTGCACAGTGACAGGGCTCTGTCCCACCTGCACAGTGACAGGGCTCTGTCCCACCTGCAGTGACAAGGCTCTGTCCCACCTGCAGTGACAAGGCTCTGTCCCACCTGCAGTGACAGCCCGGCAGGTGTGAAGGGGAGCAGGAGCACAGATCCAAGCCAGGGTGGGAGCACACATCCAAACCAATCCAATTGGCTGCAGAACAGACCTGATTCCTCTGCTTTCCAGTGCTGTTGGGGGGTTCCAGGTCAGCCTTGGGGTTCACACAGGATGTGGGGGGTGTGCACACAGGGTTTTTATCCCTCGGTGATTTTTTGGCAATAATCATGGGTAATTTTCATGCACTGCCTCGTGTCTCAGCTTCATTCATCACCAGTGTGATGGCCAATTAGTCATCTCTAACGATTAAGCAATGCTAACAGCTACTTTAAATGCAAGCAGAGCCTTAATCTAGTTCTAACTCAGATGGACGGTGATACTTGTAATTAGACCATCAAACAGAGGAGAAATGTGATATGTTTATAGCTGAGGGAACCTTTGCATTGAACTATTTCAGGGATAATTATGAATTATCTTTATTAACGTGGCCCGAGTTAGTAAATAATGGGTCATGCTTTTGCATTTGGGGTGTTAAATATCGTGGATTCAGGCTAAACTCCAGGTTTTGATTTGCTGGGAGACGCTGCCTTGACAGAACATCCATCACAAGTCAGGTTTCCTGGGAGAGGGGTGTCAGGTCTTCCCCATACCCCACCCATTGTGGCCAATTCCTCTGACACATCCATCCTGCTCTGACTGGAACCTGGCGTTGATCCAGGACTTGATCCATGGGTAAAGCTGAACAAAGTTCTTCCAGAGAAAAATAAATCAAATTCTAAAAAAAGATGAGGAAGCCATTGCAATCAAAATGCATTGATACACATAAGGAATACACCTCCCCAGATACGCCTTGGCCAGGTAGGATGTGTGACAGAAATCAGATGAACACCTCCCAGCTCTTGATTAGGAAATGTGAACTGAACATGGCCCTCACTGGAGGAGCTGAGAACCTGCTCACTCCCTTGTTTGGAGTAATAAGAAGGAAAGGGGGGAACTGGGGAGAAGCTGTTTTGAAAGCAGAAGCTTTCTATTCCAAAATGATAAACAGGAAAAGGGGAAAAGATCAGTGTCAAAATTCACTGGGGGGGAAAGAAAACTATGGAAATGAGTTAAAAGTGAATTTGTGTCTTTCTCTGGAGATGTTTCTCTGTTTTCCTGCAGCCTTATTTATTAATCAGCCTACTGCTGTCTCTCCTGTTCCAAGAGGCAAGGGAGAGCAGCAACCCGGGGCACCAGACTGTGAGAGCGAGGCTGCAGGACACTCTGCACATGTATTTACAGCATTAATGTTGCTGTTCTTTGATTCCAGCTTTAATCAGCCTCCTTTCCCCCTAATGAGCCACTCAGCGAGGTGTTTGCCTCTTGCAGCGAGGTGTTTGTGTTCTCTTTGTCTTTCTTTGTGCAGCCCCACATGCAGGACCTTGCTGAGAGAATTCCCCACCCCTTCAGTTCTCCATCTCAGCTGAGACACCCAGGAAGGTTTTTGCTGACCAGAGGATGGGCCAGTGATGCCTTAAGAATTTTTAGCTTCTATTCTTCATATAGCTGTAGCTTTGCTGTAGTTCTGGGCTCCATATAAAATGCTAAAAACCTCTGTTCCCAGAATCTTCAGCTGAAACAATTCCTCTGAGTGGAAATCCAAGGACACTTTGCTGCCTCAGAGCCCCAAAATATGTAACCAACAGTGAACTGGGGGGAGCAGGCTTGGGGTGGTTGACATCATCACCTGAAGGTGTGATTGGAGAATTAAGGCTCAATATGTTAATGGACAGAACTTATAAAATATGAGGACCTCATGACTCGGTGTCCATTTTGGGTGTGGCCTCTCGAGTGGGCTCTGTGGGCCCTAAATGTACCTAAAGGCCTTTAATAAATTAATCTGCTTTTTATTCTCCTGACTCTGTCTGCCTCGGATAAGGCATCACCAGGGGTAGGAACTCTTTGAGAACCACAATTAATTCAAGGGCTCTGAAATCCCAGGGCAGCATGGGCCACCTCTCCATCCCTGCAGCCCCAGCAGAGCCACCAGGCTCTGAGGTACCAAATTCCCTGCTGCTCTTTCATACATCTCTGCTCCCAGTTTGATGTCAGACTCCACGTTTTCAGGGTCAGCTCCTCTGCCTGCCTCTCCAGATGGAAACCCTTCAGTGAGGCGTGGAACAAATCCAGAACGACTCTGGTGTGGGGCTGGCTCTGTGGGAAGCACTAATGAAGCGGCAGGCGGAAGGCCCCTGATGTTCATTAAACCCAGGGAATGCCCTGCAGCTCAGCAGCAATTCCGACTGGAAAATTAAAGTGGAAACACAAGGAGGGGGATCCTGTCCCTGGCAAAGGTACCTCCAGACAGCCTGGACTGTGTCCAGAAGCGCTGCCAAATCAACAGAGGATCTGAGATGAAGGAAGCTTTACATGGTGGAAAAAACCATGGGCGAACTGTTTGCCTCTTCAAATCCAGCTCTAGACTCCTCCAAAGAAAATGATGGAGAGCTTTTTCAGGGCCAGACAGTTTTTTTGAGAGATAAAATAGGTGGAAGAAATTGAAGTTGATCCAAGGATTTACTTCTTTTGCCATCTTTGGTTCACCTCAGGTTGATTCCAGGTTGGAGCCAGCTCCATGGTTTCACTCTGGTGTGATGCACAGACTGAGGGCTGGCACAGGGCTGTGTCACCCAAGAGCTGCTCTGTGACATCAGAAGCCTTGTCCTGCACTGGTCAGTCATCCCCTCAGGTTCTGTGATCAGATCCAGGCTGGATCCGTGCTCATTCTGGGCAGAGATCCATCCGAGCTGCCCTCAGCTCTGGCTGTCCCCTGTCCCCACCAGGTGTCCCCTCTCCTGCTGCTGCCCCTGCTCTGGGCTCTGTGACAGGCACAGGTCTGCTCTCCTGGGCTCTTAACACAATTATCTTGTCTAGGAAGAGGAAACCTTCCCCCTTCTCATGTTCGACACAGCAGAGCTGTGCATTTTGGACTATTTGGGTTCTGCCTTTCATCCCAATCTCATCTCACTCACTTTTACCTTTTCAGGAATGAATATCCCATTTATCTCCATCTCCTCTTTTACTCATTATGTCTTTTTCTGTACCTTCTTTTATCCTGTTCCTCACTTCTCTTCCTGTTTACCAGCCCCTCCCCACCTCCTTTTCTATATTTCTTACAGGGTTGCTTTACCTCAGCTCTGCAGTTTAGTGGATTAATTTTATTAGTTTCTTTTGTGTGTGTGTCTAATTGACATGCAGTTTCAAACTCTATTTCATTTCAGCAGAGCTGACCTTTATCCCCTTGCAGGCAGAGCGGTTTTTTTTCTCCAGCTAATACCTTCACTACCTTGCTGAAAACAGAAATGCAGCACAATTTTGCTCAAGGGTGTGGGAGTTTAGGACAGCAGCAGGAATCACCCAGCAATTGGACTGGAGAATAGAGCTGGCTTTTCTTTCCCTACCCCCATCAATGAGGCAGCTTAAGGGAGTTCATTTTCCTTCCCACTTTATTTTGGACAAAATCTCTTTCCTGCTCTGGGAATGTCATTGTCACAGAAGGAACAAAGCTCTGTATGGGAGCACCTGAGCCTGGCCCTGGTGGTACGAGCTGTCCCTTGACAACAGCAAGAGAAATTTGTTCCAAGGAAAGGGCAAAATCTTCCTAAATGAGGCTTTGAGGACATTCCTTGCTTCCCTTGCCTGGCAGGGCCTGGTTTGTTCTCCAGCACAAACTTTCTCCCTTCCAGAAAGCCCAGGATGCTGCTGTTCCTTGCCCATCACTTCAGGCCTTGCTGGTGCTTCACAGGAGGGAAATCCAAGTGGAAATTCCCAGCTTGGCTCTGCTGTCTTTGTGGTCAGAGGGAAATGGGACCAACCATGAACGTAGGACAAAGGTCCTCTTTTCTCACAGCCCTTCTGAAAGACCTGAAATGGAGTTTGGATGGAAAACCCCTTGGAGCCCTTTGGCTCTCCCTGCCACTGACTGTTCCAGAGAAGATCCCTCTTTCCCAGGTGCTGTCCCTGCTCAGAGACAACACATTTCTCTCTCCTCCTTATTTCCTCACCCAGCAGAGCAGAAATGGCAGTTGACAGCCTTTTTTTATAAGATGTTTTCATTATAATTTTAATGGGCTAATTTCTTTCCCTGAATTGCCATAATTCAGATTTAATGAAACATGTCTTATAAAATTAAAAAAAAAATACAATAATAAAGTGGAACGCCCCATTAAGCTGAAGAACAAGGAAATAACATATGTAGAGATCTGATCACTCTGACCCTGCCATCCCAGCGATGCCAGCAGCAGGCAGGCACATGCTCTGCATCACCACGGATGGCTGTGCTTCCCATCAGGAGAAAATGGATAACAAAATAGTAATAAATAAATGGAGTGGTGAGGGGAGCTGGTGCCTCCTCCCGTCACGCCTCTGCCTGAGTTCACAGTCGGCGCTTTGGGTCATCAGTCACTGCTAGGTAGGAGCATCATCGAAATGGTCTTTTCTTTCTGTGGCTCCTGCTCTGAGATGCCATTGCTGTGCTGCAGGAAATCTGGGGTCTCCATCACAGCTGGTCCTTCTGCCTGCAGAGCTCAATCCCGGGGATCCCGAGGCGAGCTGCACATCCCTGAGGAGTGGCATGACCCCAAAAGGGGGTCCTCTTGTTCCTTCTTGACATCCACTAAAAATCATCAAATCATAGCGTTGTCTTTTTGGCTAGTAGAAATATGAAGCAGACACAGCAGTAAAGGGAAAAAGGGTTTTACCTTGGTTTAATAGGATCCGAGGGGCACAACTCATCAAAGGTGGAAACAGGATGAGATGCACAGCCGGTACTACACATACACCAATTTATGGGGATCGCAAATTAGCATATCTACCTAAAAGTCCCCAATAAGAAACTTAATAGATGAAGTAATTGTCCCCCTATTTTAATTACCCCCCAAATGAGACTACAGCCTAGTTTGCAAAACATGTTCCAGAGAGAAGGCTCTGTCCAAGGTTGGAGCCTCTAGTTCTGAGTCAGTGGGAATGTTTGGTCTTCATCAGGCATCAGTAGAATTCTTAAGGCTGGAAAAGACCTCCGAGATCACTGAGTCCATCCTTTGTCCAAACACCACCACATGAACTCAACCACATCCCAGTCATTTCCCAAACACAGAACCACAGATCTTGTGTCTTTGGCCTCCTTCAGACCTATGTCCATGCAGAGAGGCGATCTTTAAGGCCTTTGGTGATCTCCTGGATGCCATTCCCCAGGACAGTGTGACACAGATGAGGAAGGCTGGGATATTTATGGAATAACTCCCAGGTGCCTCAGCATCAGCATGGAAAAATCCTTGCCCCAACTGCGTTAGTGCTCCCTCCCTCTACAATGTCTTTTTCTGGAGAATTCCTCCCCAAAAATGCTGACCTCCAGCCACCAGCAAAAGCAATCAAGGGATGGAATTTATTGTGATGCTGAGTCAACGCGAGAGATTAATGCTTCCCTTTCATCTCACGACCCTTCAGCTCTGTGTTTCAAATCAGACACCGTGGAAAATATCGCTCCGAGCACGCTACCTGTGGAAAAACTATCAAGGAAAAGGAGCTGTTTGCAAGCATCAGCTCAGGGAGAGTCACTCATTCCCCTCTGTCCTCTGCAGGGTCTGAGTGGTCGGGACAGGGAGGTGTGGAGGTACATCCCAGGGCAGGGATGGCCCAGCTGACAGAGATCCAGCCCTGCTCCTGTGTTTCAGCAAGGGCAGAGGGGGTCCTTTGCTGCTGAAATGGCTAGAAGATGCAGTTGTGAAAATTGTAATGAAGGAAAGGAGGGATATTGTCAGATTTCAATCAAATCAGGCCCTCAGCAGGCAGGAGGTGAATGGCAAGAAACCTCCTGCTTTCTGTGCAGTTCCTGCCTCTGGAAGCTGAAATTAGCTGCTTCGGGAAGGGAGGCAGCTGTGGGACTGTCCAGAGGGTGTCACAGCCACAGACGTGGGCTGGAATTCCTTTTCTTCAGCCACTGGAAAGCTTCCACTGCCCCATAAATGCCTTTTATCCATGGAGAGAGAGGGACGGTTATGTACAACCACATCCAACCTGTAGATCATGGATTTATGAGACCCTGGAACAAGCAAAATCCAAAGAGATTAATTGGAAATTTCTTTAAAAATAAATCCAAGAAAGGGAGAAGGAATATTTATCCAAGCTTTAATGAGGTAGTTATTGCTGAGTAATTACATATTAGCAACTTATTTACAGGAGAGGAAGGTTGTGGAAGTTCACTTTACTTGTCTTGGTTAATTAGGTCCCGTTCCTGGGGGATGAGCTAATTGGGCAGTGACATTCAGTGAGAGAATGAAATAAATGCCATGTCATATAAAGAGTTAATTAACAATAAAGAAATGCTCACCCTTCTGGAGGCCCAGAGCTGGAGTTGATGCAATATTTGGGATGCAGTGCTTTTCCGTGGAGCAACGCGGCTTGGTGCAAGTGTGACTTGGCATAAATGTTTGTGGGAGCACGGCTATTTGGATGGAAATTTCGCCTGGAAGATTTATGAGGTCAGGCAAAGGGAAAGAAGAATTCGAGGCTGTTACCTGGGCTGTAGGATGCTGCTTTTCAAACCCTGCTTTAGGACATGGCAGCACTCCCACTGCAAATTAAGACCTTGAATTGCAAAAGTGTTTTCACCCGAGGAGCTGCTGGTTCCTCTGTCCCTCGCAGCCAGGAGGGAGGGTGTGATTTAAACATCACTGCTCTGTGTCCAGGAACAGATGGGTTGGCCATGCAAGGTTGCAAGGTCGGCAATATGGTGACTGCTGACTCTCCTGGTTTACATTATGAATGCCATGGAAAACCTGCAGGAAGCTGCTCAGCTGTCCTGTGCAGAAGAATGGAATTTTTGGGCAAATGAAGTAGGACAAAAACTTGCAAATCCACTGAGAAATGAGTGTATGGCTTGTGTCTGATTGGAAGAGAGAGAAATTGCTGATATACAGAGCTTACCGTGGGAATTGTAAGAGAGAAATCCATCATTGGAAAGGCTCTTGTCCTGCTTATTCCTCTTGAGGAATGGACTCTGGAAGGTGCGGCAGCAGTGCTGGAGCTGTCACTGCTCCCCTGGGACACCCCCAGTCCTGGTGACAGTGAGGGGCAGAGCAGGCCTTGCACCTTGTGCAGATGTGCCCGGAGGGCACATCTGGCTGGGCACATCTGCTGCCCAAGGAGTTCCTGGGCAACAGCTCTGGCCTCACTGTGCAGATGGAGCTGGGTCATTCCTGGGAGCTGGGCAATTCCTGGGAGCTGATCATTCCTGGGCTCTGGGTCATTCCTTGGGCCTGGGTCATTCCTTGGGGCTGGGCCAGTCCTTGGAGCAGGGTCATTCCTTGGAGCAGGATCATTCCTGGGAGCTGATCATTCCTGGGAGCTGATCATTCCTTGGGGCTGGTCCTTCCTTGGGGCTGGGTCATTCCTTGAGGCTCGGTTATTCCTGGGCTCTGGGTCATTCCTTGGGGCTGGTCATTCCTTGGGGCTGGGTCATTCCTGGGAGCTGGGTCATTCCTTGGATCAGGATCATTCCTTGGTGCTGGGCAGTTCCTGGGCTCTGGGTCATTCCTTGGGCCTGGGTCATTCCTTGGGGCTCAGTCATTCCTTGAGGCTCAGTTGTTCCTGGGCTCTCGGTCATTCCTTGGGGCTGGGTCATTCCAAGGCAGTTCCCATTTCCCCATGGCAGCAGCCCCTATTCCCTGCCGGAGCGTGGCTCTGCTGAAGGTGTTTGTTTCTGGTGCTAAGTCATCAGCTCTGAGGTTTTTTTAATGGGCATATTCCTGCATTTCTGGCACCATCTGCTCCTCTCTCTGATTACTGATGCAAGGAGGGATTAAGAGAAAGCCTTTTCCCTCCTTCAGCAGGAAGGGAGTTATTAGTGCTTTAAACACGCACCGAGGCTGTTCCGCGTGCCCAGCAGCAGCTGGCATTTCCTCTCTGCCTTTCCCTCTGCGAACTGGGGGAGGAAATCTAATTGGTGAGTGCAGATCCAGGGCTGGGAGCTGTGCTGGGAGGTGCTGTTTGCTTCAGTTTTCCCAGGAGCTTGCTGGGTGTCCCAGATCGAAGGCTTCCTGCCTTCTGTGGTTCTGTGGTCAGCAATGCTGGCCCTGCCTCTGCACGTGCATTCCTGGCTGGGAATGTCCTGGGAGCCACTCATGGGTGGATGGAGCAGAGAGGGGAGGCAGGGAACTCTCCAAGTTCACATCCACCCTTTGTAGAAAGCAGCTCCCGTCCCCTGTGTGATTGTTATTCCATGCCACACGGAGAAGGTCAGGCACAGCCATGAGAGGGAGGCTGGGAGTGGGATCTCACCCGGGCCGGGGAGTGCCTGGAATCCCAATGAGGGTCAGCGGGGAGGAGACGCCATCAATAAAACATCCTCTGGGACAAATTAAAGGGAGCAGCAACAAGAGCCACAAAGAGGTCGAATGGGGGAACCATCTCCCCAAGGCTGATCCTCAGCTTTGGTCCTGTTTTTTTTTTCCAGCCAACCTGATCACCCAAGGTGTAGAAAGATGGGAAACAAGACTGACTAGAGGTTAAAGAAGCTGCATCAAAATTCACTTCCAGCTCTACTCTGAGTGGCTTTGTTTCTTTTGTGGATGTCAAGCCATTCCTTGGCTACATGAAGCCTGCATGGATAGAATTCCTGACACTGGAATATAGCACGGAATGGCTATAATGTGACACCTGGTGTAACAGGCAGGTCTGGGAGAGACCTGGGCATGTCCTGGGATGGACTGGGACTCTGCAGTGAGGTACATCCTAAATAACTCACATATGAGAGGAACATCTGAAGCTCTCCAGGTGTTGGGAAAATGTCTCTTGTGCAGTTCCCCTCTGTGGGATGCTCTGCAGCCCATGTGGGTCCACGTTAACCTAATTCTCTGAGGCAGCAATGGGAAAATCCAACGAAGACTTTGGGCAAGTTTTCCAGCAAAGAGAGGAGTCTTTGGCTATGGCAGGTCTTGGACAACTACCCCAATTGAGTGACTCTGGACAATACGGATGCACTTTCCTGGGGGTTTTGTACTGTTCTGTGGGGGAGCTGGTGGCAGCTGTGACAGCTCAGAAAGTCCCTGTGTCCAGGCTGGAAGTGCAGCATGGAAGAGAAGTACCAGGAACAGCAGATCATTGCAGATGCAGGGCTGGACTCAGGATTCAGTCAGAAGGACTTTGGGGTAATAGGAAATGCAGGGCTGGCTGTGACTTGTTTAACATTGGCAGGCTGGCTGGTATTTCCTGGCACACGTGTTTGCTGAAAGGTCAGTACACAATTTACAGCTTCTCTGCACGTTTTCCGTGGGCCTGGAGTGAGCAGTGCTGCTCACTCACCCGTGGCAAGCAGAGAAACCATTCATCAGCAGAAGTAGTTAAAACAAATACTCTGAGCTGCTTGGACTAAACACAGACAGCAGAGGTGGGTGCAGAGCTGCTGCTTCTGCTTTTGGACCTGGCGTAGAGTTGCCTTTTCCCTCGAGGCATCAGCAGGCAATGGAATAAAGATAACCAACATCTCAGCACTGGGAATGTGTGTCCAGTGGGGCTTAGTCAGGGAAAGGAGGGGCAAAGAGGGGAAGGAAGGACTGGCAGAGACCTGGGAGAGGGAGAGGAGAGGAGAGGAGAGGAGAGGAGAGGAGAGGAGAGGAGAGGAGAGGAGAGGAGAGGAGAGGAGAGGAGAGGAGAGGAGAGGAGAGGAGAGGAGAAAAAGATCCATCTGCTCACACTCCCTGGATACTCTGGAGAGCAAAGTAGGCACTTTGATTCATGTGTCCAGCTGCTGGTGCCCACTTTAGAGGAGAGACATCACTCTCCTGTCTCTGCCAGCAGTGACAAGGGCTTTTGTGACTCCCAAGGTGACTTGAGCAGGGTAAACATGAAGTCTGTGTTTAGCCTGATAACTCCCATCCACCTGGGAGAAGAGATGGATTGGAGCTAGGGACAAGGAGGTGTCACAGATGGAAATTCCTTCTACTCCTTTATAATCTGGGTCCTGCAGCGTGACTAGATGGTGTGATAAGAGCACTGTGAGACAAAAAGGGAGAGAGCTGGAGTGGTGAGCAGTGGGAGGGCAGCTGGACACCGTGTCCGTGTGCTGGATGGCTTGTCCTGCAGAGCCAGCGCTGTGTGAGCGATGCACACCCAGCCCCACAGCCCGGCCTGGCTGCTGGCTGCTCTCCCTGGCTGTGCTGCAGGCCTTCCCAGCATCCCTGGGAGGCCAGATTTCCCTGCTCTGTGGGTTTTTCAGCAGGTGTGGGGATGATGGGTCAGTCTGGGCTGAGCTCCTGTGAGTGAGGTGAGCAGCAGGCTCAGCCTGAGCAGAGATCAGCAGAAATCTCAGAGCTGGCTTTGCCACAGGGGGATAACTCAGCTGCCTCATGGAGAGGGAGAGAAGATGGAGTGAACTCTGCTCAACCCCAGCAGCTGCAATGTCCTGCACAGCCATGGAGTGTCTGGAGCTCAGTTTTGACCTTTCAAGTCCCATTGAAATTCATTTGGACCTTGCTGGAGACTGCATCCCAGCAGCCCTCAGCAGCAGGGTCACCCCTGAGCTCCCCAGCAGTGACCTGGGCAGTCCATCCTCACCAGTGCTGACCGGGCTGGTGACCAGTGTGACCAGTCCTGACCAGGCTGGTGGCTGCAGCACCCTCAGCCTGATGTCTTAGGATTTTAGCTTCTGTATTTCCCATGGATCTGTAATCCTGTAATTCTTTAGTGTAGAACTCTGGACTCCATTCAGGGCGCTGAGCTGCTGTTCTCTCATTTTTAGACAAAACAATTCCTCTCTAAGCCCAAAACTCAAGGACACCCTAGTGTCTTAGAGACATGGAAACAACAGTGAATTGGGGGAGCAAACTTGGAGTCATTGACTTCATTACCTGAAGCTGTAATTGGACGATTAAGGCTCAATATGCAGATGGACAGAACTTAGAAAGTATGTCCTGTTGTGACCTGTTGTCCATTTTGGGTGTAGCCCCTGGGTGGGCTGTGACTGCCCTAAATGCACCTGAAGGCCTTCAACAAATTTAACTGCTTTTTATTCTCCCAACTTTTTCCAACCTCTGTTTTAGGTAAGCCTGTCCAGGCATCAAGCCCACCCTTGCCAGAGTGACCAGTGCTAACCAGGCTGGTGGCCACAGCACTCTCAGCCCACCCTCGCCAGAGTGACCAGTGCTGACCAGGCTGGTGGCCACAGCACTCTCAGCCCACCCTTGCTAGAGTGACCAGTGCTGGCCAGGCTGGTGGCCACAGCACTCTCAGCCCACCCTCGCCAGAGTGACCAGTGCTGACCAGGCTGGTGGCCACAGCACTCTCAGCCCACCCTCGCCAGAGTGACCAGTGCTGACAGGGCTGGTGGCCACAGCACCCTCAGCCCCCTGGCCCTGGGACACTGCTGTGGCACCGAGCTGTGGCTCAACCCAAGCGAGCTCAGCTCGTTAAAGCATCTGCGAGGCAGCAGGGCCGGGAGGGGATTAATTAGGAGCAGCAGAGCTCTGTAACCTCTGGGTGTCTGATGTGAGTCGGGCAGAGCTGAGCCGAGGCTGGGAGCGACACTGCGAGAGCAGGACCCGAGTGTGCGACTTATTCCTCCCAAATAATCGTCAGCGTGATTTCCTCTGCCTGACAAGGTGCTTGGGAGCTCTGGGGAAGGCTGTTCCCGAGATGCCTCCCTGGTTCCTAGGGCTGCAGACAGCACGGAGCCGCCAAAATCGGTGTCACAAAGCACTCCTCAGCTCTGGCACTGCTCCGAGGAGCTGAGCCGTTCCTAATTCCTCGGTGTCTAAAAGGGGCATTGCTGCTCGCTCGTCTCAGGCAGCTCAGAGTGATGTTTTCATTCAAAACTTCATCCAAGTGGAGATTACGAATGGCCACATAATGAAGAACACAAGGAAAAAAGCATCACACAGATTTTTTCACCCTTGATTTTGACCTACCAGCCTCCCGTTTTGAAATGTTATCAAAACACTGGAATTTGAGAAAAATTACGTCAGATGAAGACTTTAGTCAAATGTTTGAATCCAAGCTGATTTCCCCAAATTATTCTTTTCAAAGCGGGGTAGAAAAGAAACATCAGGAAAAAAAAAATCAAAGCATCTGATATTTGAGAAGAACATTTCTGTGAGAAACATTTCCACTCATCAGTTTGAAACAACGTATTTAAAAGCCTGCTACATTTCCCATTGAAAAACCACACTCAGATCTTAAAATACGTCACTGCAAAATAATAATTCGTTTAATTCTGGGTCAAAAAAATGTCTCAGAAAGCTCAGAGGCAGAGCGGTTTAATTTTATTAGAGGTAAAATCTGAGTCCAGCTCCACGGGTTTGCCTCTGTAATCACCTTTTTTCCTCAGCTTGGAGCATCCTTGGCTCCTGCTGCGCCAGGGAGGTGACACATCCCCGGGTGAGGCCGGCAGCCAGCTGCAATGGGTGGTTTGATTTACGGAAATAGCCTCAAATCAATTGTTCTGCTCTTCAGCTAACTCCTGATTGCGGCGTTGCGCGGCTCAGGAAAGCCCGGAATCCGTGATGAATTCCAGTAATCACACTGCAGCTGGCAGCAGCACCCCCAGGGACGCTGGACACCGAATATCAGCTCCCATTTCATGTTCCCAGAGCCTGGAACGCCTCCTCGGGGGACAAACACACATCCCCTGCCCCCGGGCACGCGGAGCCGGAGCTGTTTCCGCAGCACTTTGGAAGAAAAGATCGATTTCCGAGGGATGTTGTATCCTGGGAAGCAGCCAAGAGGCTTCTTCTAACTGTGATTGTGCTTGACACTCAAAATGAAACAAAATTCAGATCACTGCAATAAATTTCCAAACTGTGAGTCTTCCCCCCCAAAAAAAAGCTTAGCATTTCCCACAAGGCCCTACAAATTCAATCTGCATAAGCTCCAAAATAAGTGTGTTTTCTACCTTAAACTAATACTTGGCAGCAACTTCCAATTGGCTCATTTAATTAAGTTGGTGTGCAGATCCCATTTTAATGTATTTAGTGCCACTAAAATGACAGGCATACTGATCAAGGGGATTGTATTTTATTATTTTTATGTTTTCTTTTTAATTTAGGCTCAGATTTCTTCTCCTCCTCGCAGTATTTGCTCCTCCAAGCACACATCTCCAGGATGTGACACAACAGAGCACCCAAAAGCAGCCCAGGGGAGAGAAGGGAGCTGGGCATGAAATGAAAGAGTAAAATTAGTGCAAATTAATCAGGGCATCAACCACAAGGATCGAGGAGGAGTGAGATGTGATGACACCTCCTGAATCATGGAATCACAGGATGGGTTGGGAAGGAACTGAAAGCTCATCTCATTCCATGCCCTTTCCATGGGCAGGGACTCCTTCCACTATCCCAGGCTGCTCCGAGCCTCATCCAGCCTGGCCTGGGGCACTTCCAGGGATGGGGCAGCAGGACATATGAGGATTTGGTGGCTTCTTGCACAGTCTTGAGAGCATTGGCCTAAAAGTGAGACAGCTCCCCACGGCTGGGGGCAGGCAGGAGGCTCTTCCCAAAGGAAAGGAGGGAATTCAATCCATTCTGTCTGCCTGGCACACCCCATGTGTGCAAATTTTTAGAACCTGTTTGTTTCCAAGCACATTTGAAAAAAAGGGCTGAAGAGCTCAGAGATGTGGAATTCCTACATGTTTGGTGAAAATGGGCAGAATGCCTGTCCTGTTGAGGAAAAGGAATCTTTAGGGGTGAGCCTCATTATTAGACCTTGGGAAATCTCCACAGGGGAGCCTCATGAACCCGGGCTCATTGCTTCTCTTACCCTTCAATTGATTTTTCTGTGTCCCTGCCTTTCCTGAGGCTCCTCCAGCCTTACAGTGGCCCTGAGTGGTCCCACCTCGGTGAGCTGGGCGATGTTGTGTCGAGATGGTCACAACAAGTAAAAAGTTCACTACAACTGCTTCTTGGTCACAGAAAAGGAAGAAGTAACTCTATTTTCCAAAGCCTTTTTATACTATTTTCTAACATTCATGTCACACATCCATTGACTCTCAATTCACCACCCCACAATGTCATTGGTTACCTACAGTTAGAACAACATCTTGCAATAACACCACCTGTGAGTCTCTTATTATCATTGTTTATGGATTTTTGCTTGTTTGGAGCTGGAGAGGAACAGTGCGAGCTGTTCCTGGACAGACAGGCCTCTCTCACGGGAAAGTAGTTCTCACCACATGCCTGCAGTTCCCACAGGGCAGTGCTGGGTGCTGACAGAACACAGAACAGCCCAAAGGCAAAGCTGGCTCTGGGCACACAGGGAGCAGGAGGCTGGGCTGGGCACATTTACAGCTCAGGCACTGTTTGAATCCTCGGCAGAAGGAGCAGTTCCATTCCCTGCCTGGAGCTGCTGTGTGCCCCGAAGGCAGGGGATGGGAGAGGGAGTGCACAGAGTGCTCCTGGGTGCCCGAGATGGCTGTGGCAGTCCTGTTGTGGCACATCTGCAGAGCTCCTCCCTGGAATTCGTTAAAGAGGGGCTGTTGTGAGGAATTGCACTTGGCAGTGATTGGGGGAGAATTCCACGGCAGCCTCTGGGAGCTGCTGGTGGAGCTTCTCCTGGCTCCAACGACCCCGGTGTGATCTCACAAACACAGATATTTTTATAAAAATGGGTCCTACCTGAGAGGGGAAATAGATGTGTTGTGTTACCAGTTCTTTCTCTCATACTTTGTGTTGGAGCATCTTTTGATTTTCCTGTGATTACCTGAACCAATTTTCAGTTATTTTCCCCTACCTGTGGTCCATTTGCTTCAATCCTCTGTCCTTACACAGAGGAGATTTTTTTCCCTTTCTTTGCTTTAAGCCTTGAAGTTAATTCCTCCCTCTCTCTCTGCGAGGATTTTCTCCATGAAGCTTTTGTGGACGTGACAATTTCATCTTTTCTGAGCACCACTTTGACATCACCTGAACCACAAAACTCTCAGCTGCCCTTGCCAGTCCTGCTCTCCCTCAAATCCTGCCCAAGGTAGCGAATTACCCGTGGCCCAGCAGTGCCACAAAGACTTAGGATTGGGTTCAAATCGTGTCTCTGCTTGACGGATCCTTCCCTAAACCCCCGAAAACGTGGTGTTCACGGCTAGCAGAACGGAAGGGATCTCACGGTTTATATTCTGCTTTCATTTGCAAGTGGCTTATAAAAGATTAATAAATGATTAATAGGCATTAAAGACACGAGGAGCATAATTTAGCAGGTGATTATAAGCATGTCAGGAGAAGGTATTACAGAATATTATAAGCAACCTATTGACTGTTTGGGCTTTACAGTAATCTGTAAGCATTGATTAGTCATTCATTAAAACACCTATTAATCATTTCCAAACATTCTATCACCCATTTTGCGAACACTTGACAGAAAACGCAACCAGAAACGGTACATGTGGAAAGAGTGCTTTTTTCCACTGTCAGCCCTAGGAGATTTCAGAGCCAGAGGTGCCAAAATTCAGCGCTGATGCTGCCAGGAGAGCCCTCCCTGTTCTCCAGGACAGCAGGAACTTACAGCAGGGCAGAGTCAGGATGCCCACGGAGCTGCTGCTGGATCCACCTGGGCAGCAAGTGGTGACTCCCAGGCTGGTTTGCACTTTCCAGAGCATTTTTATATTGAGAATAAACAAGTGAGAAAGAAGGGTTTTTTTTCCCTTATGATTCTAATCTTGTCCAGCTCTTCAGCTGTGAACTGAGTCAGTGTTACCTGTGAACCACAGAGACAGAGGATCCATTTTCCAGGAGTAGCTTCCTCATCTGTCCCATCTTAGTGTCAAGTGTGTCCACTGGGGTTGGTTGGGAGCAGTCAGGAGCTGCTTTTAATGAATTCCCTCCTGATTCACTTTTTTTAAAAAGTGCATTTTAAAACCTGGATTTGGCCATTTCAGATGCTTTTTTTCTCCCTCTTGGCCTGAGTTTGCATTTCTCTTCTAAAAAGAGGAAAACACAAACCCAGAAATGAATGGTTTCTTTGCTTTTCCGGAGAGAGCACATCAGAAACACCTCAGTGTGTGAGCAACATGCAGGATTTGAGTGCCAATCTGTGTGATGCTGCCACAGCCCTTGTGTGGGGCCTGTTTCCCTCTGGCCTGGCCTCTATTTTGCATTCTGCATTCTGTTGGGGCAGTGGCCCCTCCTGCACTGCTGAAACCTCGTGTGCTGCCTTCCCTCAGCTCCCCTCGGGGCTGACCCCCCAACCGGGAGCACATAAAGATTGTTCTCACTCTGGGGGCACAGCTTTCCCCAAGATCTGCTTCGGGGACAAGTCCTGCTCCCACCTTGGCTCCGGCGGTGATTTCCAGGCGCTGCAGCAGCAGCGATTTTTCAGGAGGGATGTGGAGGAAGAGAAGCGGGGCTTTCACAGATTTGTGCAGAGGATTAGCACAAGAGAAACTTTTCTCTCCGTGGTCCCTCCTGGCCCCTGACTGAAGGAAACCTGGCAGCCACGTGCTTCCCTTGCAGCCTGCATTTTGAGTGCTTTTCTCTGTTTGGGCCAATTACCAGCTCTGTCCCCATGGAACGCTGCCCCTTTACAGTTCTCACTTAATCGATTTAGATGAAATCTCCCTGAAAATCCTGTCTATTTCTTGCTCTTTTTTCCCCCCTAATGCAGCCTGCTCTAATACCTCCCCAATCCTCCTTCAGATCCCTGCGTAGCCCATTAGTGTGTTTGTACTGTCAGATTCCCTTCCTCGCCCAGAATGCAGGAGAAATAATTTCATGGTGTTTTTCCACCTCTGAATATTGACAGAGATGCTGCTGAAAGGGGCTCTCTGTTCCTGCTTGTACCTCTTCACACTCGAGCTCACACTCTTGTTATTCAGCACTTAACAGTTCCCCCCCTTCCCCGATGGGTGCTAATTGGCTAAAATGAAGCGCAGAGAGATGAAACCTCCTTCACACCCAATCCTCATGCCCCCCCTCCCGACTTTTCAACCTGCTGGTGTTTCAATTAATCCAGTTCAACTCTCTAAATGGCTCCACATCTCTCCTGACCCCCTTTGCAGGTTTTCAGGCTCTCAGAGAGAAGCTTTAGCAGCTCCCTGTCATTCCTCTTTATTTAATATTTGCTAAATGCTGCCACTTCTTGCAGGTCTTGGGGTGAAGTGGTTTGATCCTTGCTCCTCTGTTCTGGTTGCTCCTGTTCAGGGCAGGGTTAGTCACTCTTTTTGGAGGTCAATCCCCACCCTCCTGCTTTTTTCCAGGATATTCCTTGTCAGGAAACCTGGTCTGAAGCACAACACAAATTTGAAGCCTCTCCTGTGATTTCCTGGTGCTTCAGGGGCATCCAGGGATGTGGCTGGAGCTGAGCTGCAGGTCTGGTTTGAAAGCTCGGGGGGAACATCACAAGAAGAAAAATCTGCCTGGCTCTCGATTCCCCAAATCTGGTGGGGGTTGTGGGGTTTGTTACCACCCCTTTGGGCCATACCTGATCTCTCTTTGCAGCCCTTACCCCCCAGCTTTCACCGTGAGCCTCTCCAGGGTGTTTCTGTGGGTGAACTCTTGCTGGGTGAGCTCTGCATCTCAGCTTCTCCCTCTCCCACCGAAGGGCTGTAAGGAAATAATCTGTGTGCCAAATGTGATCATGGGGGAAGGCAGCGTTAGCTGCACTGAGGGATCTGGGCAGTAAAGAACCAGAACCAAAGATGATTTCTTGCCCTGACCCAGATTCCTCTGGGAACCATGTGCACATCCCATAGATTCTCAGTTCCCAACACTAAACAGGCAAAAGAGCAGCGAGGATGTGAGCACTGCAGAGGATCAGCCATGGATCAGCCATGCCCTGTGTTTAGGGCCAGACTGGGGACAAACACGACTGTCAGGAAAAATTAATCCACAAACACCAGAGGTTTATGTCCAAAAAGGAGGCAGAGGAGTCTTGTAACTTTATTCGTGAATAAAGGGAGAGGCCATGGGCATTTCCCATGGGGTCTCTCTGATTGCTAGAGGACACAACCTCTTTTTATCTTAATTTCCCAGCCACAGATTCCCTCTCCCTTTCCCCATAGGCTGAGGTACTTGAGAGGTACAGACTTCCCAGAACGCCTAATGCAGACATAAGTAAAATACATTTCTCCTAATGCAGACACTCTCAATACACACCCCCCTTTTCTTCTTTTTCTTATGTCTCTGTTCCTGTAGTTTATTACCACAGTCTTGGGCAAGTCAGTCACTGGAATTCCTATGGAAATCCTTCCCATTGTTTCTTCTGTCTCTCAGTATAGGCCTCATCTTACCAGCAGTTTGTTTGTAAAGACACTCCCTTATTCCTTTCAACTACCCTGCATCCTACCCAGTTCTGTGTTGTCCCCATGCCAGCAGAACCCTTCTGAGAGATGGGAATGTTCCTCTGATCCCCAAATATCACAGGGGAGCTAGGTGGGAGTGTGCCCCACTTCTCTGCACAGCCCAGCTCGCGCCAGGCTCAGCCGACAGCAGATCTCGCCGTTTTCCATCCGTATTCCGAGTGGTTCATCCAGCAGGGAGGCCCATTGCTCACGCAGATGATGGCACTGTCAGACACGCCGAGGAGCGCTCCCTCTCTCATATTTCACTCCTTTTGTTCACCTGGCTCGCATTGGGAAGAGCTGCTCTCTAAGCCATGCTGCTGGGAAGCCTTTTTTTGCCTCTGTTGTGCAGTCAATAATCTCCTAAAATCAGAACTATCCATTTGCCTTGTTCCTATCAGTCTAACTGGGCTGTTATTGAATCTCTCTGTCGAGTTCGCTGCCGCCTTTGATCTTTGTCGCCGTAGCATCTGACTGTCACACAAATATATGGAGGACGTGGTCTCCTTGGCTTGGGAGATTTATCTCTCTCTGTTGGGGCTGGTCAGTAGAGGAGGGGAAAAAAGACAGCAGCAAGGAGAGAGACAGATGGTGTGAGATACACAGAAAGTGAAAAGGCAGGTGGAGGATTGATAGGGGAGGAAAGGAGGAGGAGAAGGAGTGAGGCTGGAGAAAAGCCTCTCTGAGGATTGATGGGGCTGGAGAGGCACAAGGGCTGATGGAATGCCCTGCTCAGGATTAGGGCCCGCAGAGCTGGACACAGCACGGCGGAGATGAGGGCCCTGCCCTACCCTGAAGACCTCGTTTAGAGGAAGGAGGGAAAGAGGAATTTCAGATGCCATCAGATGTGTCTGAGGCCCCGCTAATGAGATCACATGGGGTCAGAGAAAGTGCGAGCGGTTTAAGGCACCAGCTCCTTCCTGGGAAGCTGTTTAATCAAAAATATTGTATCTTGTCAGAAGCCAATGGAGCAAAGTTAAAACAGTCCCGTTATTATGTAAATCCCTCCCAGCCCGCTGGGAGCAGACAGGCTGAGCTGGGCCGGGCCGGGGCTGCTGCTGTGCTCACTGCCAAACATGGCACTGCCATCACCCCATCTGCAGAGCAGCCCCTCACTGCTCCAAACCTCCCCCAGCGCTCATCCCTCACCTGGCCACTTCCAGCCCTCTGCAGGCAGCCTCTGAAGGGCTCCCTCAAAGCCAGCCCTGCTGGGATCCCTGTGGGGACGATGCCCTCCCAGCCCTGCTGGGATCCCTGTGGGGATGAAGCCCTCCCAGCCCTGCTGGGATCCCTGTGGGGTGATGCCCTCCCAGCCCTGCTGGGATCCCTGTGGGGTGATGCCCTCCCAGCCCTGCTGGGATCCGTGTGGGGACGATGCCCTCCCAGCCCTGCTGGGATCCGTGTGGGGTGATGCCCTCCCAGCCCTGCTGGGATCCCTGTGGGGATGAAGCCCTCCCAGCCCTGCTGGGATCCCTGTGGGGATGAAGCCCTCCCAGCCCTGCTGCTGGTGAGTGTTGGTTCTGCTAAACCACCTCCTGCCATCTGAGGGGATTTGTCCTGCCGTGGGATCAGCAGTGCTGTTCTGCAGGCACAACTTGAACTCCGAGGTTTATATCCCGCAGGAGAAGCTCAGCCTCTGAATTATTGCTACTCCCTCACCTCTCAGCATCATTTGCTTCTGACATGCTCTTACACTTCTTTTCTTCCTTCATTTTGGGAAAATACTCAGCAATAGGTTTCCTTTCCAAATCACTGAAGGCTTGTTAGGTAATCTGCGGGTCAGGCTTTTTTAGGTTTAAGCTTTTATTAGTCTGTCACTTCTCAGGCCCTGCCATCCTATGGAAAAGCAGCACGAACGCAATTAGCAGCCACATCTCTGCCTTTGTCACCTGTGCCGAGTCCCCGTGCTCGGCTGAGCTGCTGAGATAAGGTGTTGGCAGCTCCGCTGGTGAGATTCAGCCTCTAAGAAATCTCAGCACAGAGCATCCACAGCAGGGATGAGAGACAGCACATGAGAAGGATGGGAATGACAGGGAAACCCAGGCAGCCCCAGCTGCTTTTTATCCAATTCCAGGCTCCAAAACTAACAGCAGAATTTCCAGAGCACTCCTGATCCTTTTACAGCTTCTGTAAAAGACAGAGTTCCAGTCCTGGTGGCTTTGTTCAGACCAGTTTGGGGAGAGGGTACCAAAATTTTCTCAGTAGACACCAAGAGCCTCCTAACAGAAATTCACATCCAGATCTTATCCAGCTGAAATCCCACTAATCCAAGCAGAAGTTTCACGTCAGGTGTGATGGCTCCTGGCCCGAGTCTGCTCCCATGCAGAGCAGAGGGTGGATTTTGCCTCTGCCAGTATGAGAGAGGTTAACCCAGGCAGCAGGGTCTGAGCAGCTGGGAAGGATCAAGGAAAATCTCTTTGGTAGAGGGCAGTTAGGGAAGGAAGCTGAGGAGCCTTTTTTTTTTTTTTTTTTTTTTTTCAAAGGATATAGCTTTGGGAAGTCTAGGAAATTAGGCAGGACAGGTTTCCAGAAACAAATTCTCAGCAGGGAGCAAAGTGAACTAGTTTCTGAGGCAATGCCAATGCCAGAGTGAGCAGAGGAGCTAAACTTGCATACAAATTCTCTGCGTGCCTTTCATTCCCTCTCCACGGCTCTCCCCCTGCCTGCCAATCGCGCTCCCAGTTAATAACTTGATCTGTGTGATGAGTGGTGGGAGGGAGGGAGCAGGGCACCGAGCTGGCAGAAAAGATCTCCATCATCTCCAGCACAGCCTTGGAGGACTTGCGAGGCAGAAGATGATCAGAAGGGGATTAGAGAGGGGAAAAGTTGAGCTGTGCTGTGGCTGCAGAGAAAGGCTGAGGGCACTGCAGGCACAGGCTGTGCTCCCTTCCTGTGTGACACAGCTGGGACACTGTGCCCAGCCCTGCACACCTCCTCAGGAGATAGGCGCTGACAAACTCAGGAAGTTCAGCAGCGTTATTGGAGCTACAGGGAGTTCAGAGGGGCTGATTAACAAGGGAAGAGTCGAAACATCTAATTATGTACAGCTTGGCAAAGTAACAGCTACAAGGGACAGGATAAGTGTCTGCATATTGAGAGAGGATAAATACCACAGATGGGTAATATTAATGTGCAGTGACTCAAGGGGAAGTCTGAATAAGAGGAGAAGTCTCCGTGGTTATCGGGAGATATTCTTACATCTGGTGCATTAGGCAGCAGGGTAGCTTACCATGGAGAGGGGTGAAACCAGCTGGGAATTGTAGATCTGGGGAAGCTGCAGCAGTGTGAAATATAACGAGGGAAAGCATCCTGTGGTGGGCTGCAGGAGAGCAAGGGCTGTGGGTGTTCTCCTCCATTAATGTGCCACTGAGGCTCTTTCCCCATTTAGGTTCAATTTCAGTAACATGTCTGTGTGACAGGGGACTTGGCTTCGTGTCACATTTCCACTGGATGTCAAACAATTCCATGGATTTTTGCCAGTCAAGTATTTGTTCTGTTCCTTCAACTTCTCCCTCTCCAATCCTGAGTGGATCCATCATTAAAATCCCTCTGTTCTCCCAAGCTGGGAAGTTCAATGGAAGCCCAGACTTTGACGTAGTGACACAGTTTAATGAATCCCAGTGCTGGAAATAGCTCAGGCTGTTCTCCAAAGGGATGGAAAAGCCTTCAAAGGGGACTCACGTTCTCCTCATCCCGCGGGCACCTGGCCCAGCCACACGGAACTGCAGCAGCTTTGAGGGCTCTGTGATGTGGGGCCATCAGAAGGGCCAGGCCCTGTCTCTCTGAGCCCTGTGATCTCCAACAGCCTCTGCTATTCCCCAAAATATCCCTGGGAAATTCCAGCTCCTGCTGCAGCGCTGCGTTCTCTTAAAGGCAGGAGCCTCTGTGCTGGCTGAGATGGCATCCGGCACACTTAGAACGGGAAATAATAATAAAATAATAATAAAATAATGCAATAATAAAGGGGCAAGCCTGTGCTGGCTTTCCAGCTCCCTTAAAGACGGCTTGGCAGCTGGAAGGGTGGAAAAGAGCCATGTGAGAGGCACGCGCTCCACGGAGCAGAGCAGGGCTGCACACCAGAATTAGCACCAGCTGCTACCACAGGCTCTGAACTCCAGGCTTTTATCTGCTTTGCATGGGAATTGGCAGCAGTGAATTCGGGTTTCCAGCCCTCAGCAGCAGTGTGAGGAGGCTGTGGCACGTAGGAAATTAATGGAGGGTTGGGGTGGGGTGGGGGGGGATCAAATTAGGGGTTTGTCAGCATAAAAGAACTTGAAATACAAAGTTAAACTCAAAGACTAAGGGGCTGATTCTAATTCATCAAATATCCCCACTGCTCACAGTCCCTAATGAAAACATGTGTAACAAGCCTGCAGGGTTAATTTTACAGGGGAAAAAAAAATTCCAATAAAGCTCCATGAGATTTTCACGTTAAATTAATGTAACGGATGCTTAAAAGCCTTTCTAATTAGGCATTGTTATTAATAGGAATGTCAGGTGAATGAAATCAACCCCTGAGCTGACATTTCACTCCCTTGAACTTCCAAGTTGGTGTTTAATCCCTAGCACGTGGCAGCTGCATTACAATGGGATCGTGGCTTTTCCAACGCCTTCCTGAGCCACTCCAGTGTTTCCTGAGTGAGGATTTTGCCAACCCAACCCTCCCTGCCACGAAGCATTCACTGCTCTGTCAACCTGTTGGGAGGAAAGCGATGTAAATAAAGCAACCGAGAGGAAAAAATAGGGAAAAAAAAGAACCCAAACTAACTAGGGAGAGAAGTGGTGACTTTGGGAGCTGAGATGAGCAGCTGTGTGATTCTTTTTCGGGAGACGTGTCCTCGAGGGACTGCCACAAGACGTCAGCTGTGCTGCCTTGTGGTGGGTGGAATCTGTCTGGCTTCAGCTGGATGTGTCTTCCAGAGGAAACAGGAGCGCGGCTAAACACGGATCAACACATTTCCACGGGAGCTGGGGCTTCTCTTGGAACAGCGCTCACCCACACGGGTGGCACAGGGATGCAGAGGCAAAACTGCCACCCTCCCGTGCCTCTGCAGCAGCTGGAATGAGAAATCTGGCAGCCACAGAGCTTTCAGGTGTGGGAAGTGCTGTTTGCTCCAACAAAGAGTCCAGAGCCTGCCTGGCACTGCAGGCCAAGAGCCAAATTAGATTGGAGAGGGAAAGGATTAGGATGGAGGCAAGAAGGGCACTTTTATTTCATTAGGAAGGGAAGCCATGGCAAACAATTCACCTCAAATCCTCCCTCCTACCTGGCATTGGTGATGGAGCCAGCAGTGTGCTCAGGCTCTGCCAGTCCCTGACCTTGCTGTTCCTCCTCTCAGGTCTCTGTCCCTCAGTCAGGGACAAGCAGTGCCTGGAGGTGTCTGCAGCTCCAGGAACACCTGCTCCACACATCCCTGCTGGGTCAGCCCTCACAAAGCACACACACACCCCTCACAGCCAATCTGAGCAGCACATGAGGGTTCCTGAACAGCTTTTTCTCCTTTTTCCTTTCCCCAGCAGGCTCCCATTCCTCTGTCTGAGCTGCAGCCATGCTGTGCTTGTGCCCTTCCTCCAGCTCTTCCCTCAGAGGAACTGGATACAGGTGATGCTTCACTGAACTCCCTTTGGTCTTGGGAATCCCAAACCATGGTCACTGTAATCTTCGGGATTTCACTGCTTTTTCCACATTCCCATTTTTGCAGGCTGCCCACAGTGGTCAGCTTCTTGTCTCTCTTCATTAGTGTTTCACCAGAGCCATCCCAATATTTTTGTTCCAGCTCACTTGTGGCCCTTACCCTTTGGAGATGTGTTCCCACATCTCCCATCTGCATCTCACACAAGCCTTTTTTTCCACCCCACAGCAGTTGCTTGGAGCTAAGCATTCTCTGAGGGAAAAATAACAGTTGTTTCTGCTCGGTGCTTGGGCCTTAATTTCTCTCCTCATCAGAATTCTTTTAATTAATGCCTATAGGAGTTTAATCTGTCTACCTTGTTGATACCTCTGGCTGTCAGCTGCTGAAATGTTCAGAATCTTATCGGTGCACAAACATGCATTTCAGCTGGTCTTTGCTTCTGTGCTTGCCTAATGGCTTCTTTTAAGATTTCAGCCCTTATTTCTTATCTCTTTCCATGGCCAGTTCATTGGCAAATTAAGGAATGCTGGAACAGGCCACTTCAATTTCCTTTGGCTCGAGTTATGGGTAAATGAAGCTGAGGAGAGAACACACCCTGCTCCTGGAGCCTCGTATTCCCAGGGGAGCTGCTCATCCATGGGGCAGCTCTCACACCAAGCTCTGGTGTCACCAGACGATTTCTGTCTACAAATTCCTGCAGGAATATCTGCATTCTCCCAATTCCTGCAGGAACATCTGCATTCTCCCAGTTCCTGCAGGACCATCTGCATTCTCCCAATTCCTGCAGGACCATCTGCATTCTCCCAGTTCCTGCAGGAACATCTGCATTCTCCCAATTCCTGCAGGACCATCTGCATTCTCCCAATTCCTGCAGGAACATCTGCATTCTCCCAGTTCCTGCAGGAACATCTGCATTCTCCCAATTCCTGCAGGAACATCTGCATTCTCCCAATTCCTGCAGGAACATCTGCATTCTCCCAGTTCCTGCAGGAATATCTGCATTCTCCCAGTTCCTGCAGGAACATCTGCATTCTCCCAATTCCTGCAGGAACATCTGCATTCTCCCAGTTCCTGCAGGAATATCTGCATTCTTCCAGGTCCCCATCAGCAGGAGCAGAGCTGGGGTGGGAGGATGCTCTGCTGTTCCGCAGGTGTTGGAAGAGGAGAGAGCTTGGACATGAATTACGGGTTTGTTCCTGGACAAAGCTGGGAAGGAGGAAGGCGCAAAAGCCTAATGAATTTTCCAGAGGAAGCAG
This sequence comes from Acanthiza pusilla, assembly GCA_036630365.1. Lineage (NCBI taxonomy): Eukaryota > Metazoa > Chordata > Aves > Passeriformes > Acanthizidae > Acanthiza > Acanthiza pusilla. Next base: position 5,883,016 of record JAXCHO010000048.1, read on the forward strand.
GCAGATAAATCTGCCCTCACGGAGGAGTCTGACAGGAAAACTCCATATCTCTTGTTTATCTCTCATTGTCTCTCCCTCTCCCATCCTGCCCTGTGCACACCTCAGGGTTTCTTTGCACCTTTCCTCCGTCCCTTCCAGCTGATCCCATTACACCACTCCTTTTCCCCTCCTTTGAGCTCTTCTCCAGGGGATTGCTGAGCCTGAAAGAGGAGCAGGGAAGTGCCAGTGCTGGATGATTTGGCGTTGGCAGGATCGTACCACCCTGTGTGGCTTTTGAATAGCATCCCTCTCCATGAGCACACCTCCCAGAGGGACTCGGGCTGGACCAGGGCCGCCTGAGCTGCTTTTGGCTTACCCTGGTGCTCTGGCAAGGTGGGCTGGCTAAGATGAACAGAAATGAATGTTCCAGCTCTCTCCCCAGGTACACACTGATTCACACCATCTGACCATGCGGCCTGTGACTCCCACATCTTCACTGAGCCATTAGCACTGGAAAAGGCCTATTAATTTGGATATAGTCCCCTTGGGCCACAAGGGCAGAAGAATTCCCTGCCTAGTCCTGTCTACTTATTTTCTCATTTCATTTTTTGATGAGGTCTGCACGAGGAAACTCTCCTCAGAGCCAGCTGCCTCGTTGCTATGCACGAGGTATCGCATTGCTCACAATCCGATTGCTTTCCTCACCGAAGGGCTCACACCTAATAAAGTTCATGGCCATCCTTAAACACAGCTTTGGAATAAGACACTGATCCGTGCTGGGTCTGAAGGAAATTCAAGGCAAACATTTTACAGATCATCGACACTGAAAATCTCCCCTGAGTAAGAAATAGTATTAGTTCCCCAAGCGGCCTCCCGCTCATGACTAACCATGGGTACATCGCTAAATCTCTTTCTGCTGGAGTTTGCCAGCTGGAGAGACGGGAAGATTTCTCCTCCCAGCTTCACGGGGATGTGAGGAATGCAAAAAATGGGATGCATTCAGCTGCAGCCAGCAAGGGGCCTGAGCTTGGGCTGTGCTGTCACTGCTGCTGCTCACAGCTGGTGCAACTTCTGCGCAGGTGAGGAGCTCCTGGAGAGGGGAAATGCCTCCTGGGAGACCCAAACCCAGCGGGGAAGGGGCTGAGCCCTGTGTGCCTCCTCAGAGCTCCTTTCCGTGGCAGCTCTGACCTGTGGCCAAGGGGCACGTGGTATTTTTAGAGCAGAGGAGCATGCAAGCAAAGGGCACGGACAATAAACGACCTCAGCCTTCAGTCACTCACAGCCTGATGCTCTTACTCCCCACGCAAAGGTTTGTGTGCTCCAAAGCTGAGCCAATAAAAGGCTCGCCCTGCTTTGTGTGAGCCTTCCCCAGAGAGGCTCTGGGCCGTGGCTCTTACCTGTGCACAGAGAAAAGCCAGTCCATTAGCAGGAGGAGCAGCACACAGGCTGCCGGGTGTAGTTGCACTGTTTTAGAATCTTTCTGTTCTTTCCCAGAGAGAATAGAGATAAGCTGCATTCTTTTACTTTCTTAATCTCTGTGTTTGGTATTAGGTGTTATTTGGCTGTGACCAATGGTTTTAGGAGGTGGATTCTTTGCTGACCAATAGTTGCTAGGTTATTAATGGATATATAAAGAAGCTTCTTGTAAATAAAGTTTCTCCTTTCACCATCTTGGTTCGTCTGCCTGAATTCTCTGCTAGCTCCTGCAATTCTCGGGAAATCTATTGCCATAGCCAGGTCACCCTGCAGCAGCTCAGGGGCACATCTCACTCCATTCCCAAGGCTTTGGTCCAGGTTTGCAGTCTCTGGGTTGGCTTGCAGCTGGGGAGTGGTGCTGCAGTGCCCCACAGGGTCTCCAGCATGGGCTGAGAGCAGCCTGAGCAGGGTTTCTGCAGCCACAGCAGTGCCTGTCCTGGTGTTTTGGACATTATTTGCACACCTGTGTGCTTTGAAGAGGTTCAGCTTGTGCCAATGTCCCTCACAGTGCCCACATTTTGATTTTAGGTGCTGCTGAGCAAGGTAAAACAGGCACAGATCCAAGGGAAACCTCAGCCTGGCAAGGCTCACAATGAAATTCAGTCTCACTGCACTCCATGTTTTCCAAGGCACCTTTTCAATCTGTCTATCTCTCTCAAAGTGATTTTGACAAATTGGAGAAATGGTTTGGAAGAAATTAGGTGCAATTTAATAGAGATAAGTACAGGATTTTCCATCTAGGCAGGCATAATGAACTGTTCACATGCAGGATGCAGAAAGGCAATCCTGCAGGAAAGTCTGGGGCTCTTTTTTTGATCAGGGAGTGGATGAGAGAAGTCAGGTTGCTGTGAAAAATGACAAACAGGAGAGTGTAGACAGAAGAATCCCCAGCAAGGCACACAAAGTGATGTTCCTGCTCTGCCCAGTGTTATGGAGATCTCAGCTGGGTTCAGTTTTGGGCACAGCTCATCAGAAAGTGGCAAAGCACTGGAAGAGAGTCCAGAGCAAGGACTGACTGAAGATTGGCAGGCATGTTCTGAAAAGGAAGATGAGAAAATTGGGATGGTTTAGTTGGAAGAAGAGGAACTCCAGCAGGTCTGGAGTAGCTCTGAAATATGAAAAAAGTTGATGCAAACAGAATGAGAATAATCACTTTTCCATGCCCATGGGCACCTGCAGTTCTAATTAAACACTTAGAGGAGCCTTCTCAAATGAAAAGAAAACAAAATGTGGACAGAATGTGTCCGAAGGGGCAGGGCCTGCCCTGGTGCTGAAGGAGTGGCCTAGAGAGACAATGGGTGAAAATGGTCCAGCCACAGCAGCTCTGTGTGGGGACAGCTGGGCCAGGTGACTTCCCGAGGTCCCTTCCAGCCCTGTGACCCAGGACCCTCAAAGTGTGACCTCACAGCTCAGTGCCATCACTTTGGACTTAACTCAGTGTTGGATTTTGCAGTGACCGGTGCTACTGAGTTGGGCTGTGAAGACACTGCCACCACTTCGGAGCTCTGCTGCTCCTCCTTGACCTCCCTGTCCATCCTGCGAGCCCTGGAGAGCCTTCTTCATGTCTACAAAACTTCCAGCACCAAGAAAACATTGCCATGAATAACAACAGCCATTCTGGGGGGCTCTGTTTCCCCATCACTGGTGGTCAGAAATTCCTGGTGCCGATCACCTTCCTCCAGTCCCAGGTGGGAACAGTCCCATGGCTGCTCCCTGTGCCACCAGCTTTTGTTTTGCGCCGTGTGAGGATGGTTTTCTGAGCTACCTGCACCACATTCCTTGCAAGAGTGGTGTGAATTTAATGTCAGTATTAGCCCACAGTGAATGAGCCAGCACAGCCCATGAAGGAACGGTGCTGGAGAACGGTGCTGCATCTGCTCCAAGCACAACCTTCCCCTTAAACGCCTGCTTCCCCCTGTTTAACAGAACAAGTAATTAACGATGTTAATTTTAATCTCATTTGCTAATGAAGGCAGCCTAATTGCACAATAATTGGCAGCAGCCTTAGCAGAAAACAGAAAATAAACCCTGCATATGTAATTCACTGTAAGTTCTTTCTAATTGCCTCTCCGATGGTTTTCCATCATCAATGGTGCCTTCGGGGGATTTTGGTAATAAAGAGAAGTGTGGGGCACAGGAGATGGTGCCACTGAGGGGAAGGAGCTGCTGAGACAGGCCAGGACCTGCCCTTCCCCAGCTGTCTGAGGTGGGAATTCTAGATTTGGATTTCTAGATGTGCCAGGGATCCAAGTGAGGGCTGGATTCAAACACTGGGTTCCATGGACTGAGGTTTGGCCAAAAAGTCACCTAAAGGATCTCTCAGACTCCTCATCCTGGTCCCAGCTGCCTCTTCCCCTGCACACCTTCCCAAGGCTCCAAACAACTTTCCAGGGAGATTGTCCTGCTGAGGTGTTCTTCTGTCTGACATCTTCTGGAGTCCCTTCTGTCTGCACATCTCAAGATGTTTTCAAGTCCATCACTGATCGTTCCTGAACACAAGCAGGAATGGACTTTGATTTGTACAGAAAGGGAAACTCAGGCCCAAAAGGGATCAGCAGTTTCTCCTGCAGCTCCCAGGGTTAGAAAGGCTGGCACAACCAGGAGATGGGTGGCAAATCCTGCTCGTCCTTCAATTTCTAGGAATTCTGGGAGGTGCACCTGACAGTTCAGTGCTTTTTTTAATGGTCCCTTTGGACTGGCTCCGTGTATTTTCAGCTCCTCTCAGGATTTCCATTCCCTTCTCTACCATCCAGCACCTCCTCTCCCGGTTCCACCTCAGTTCATCTGCTGCATTGTCTTCCTCTAATTAGCTCCTTCCTGAGTTGTTCCTTTCATCTGTGCAATTGAATAACAGCCCAAGCAAAGTCGGAAGAGGGAACAAGCGCAGGAGGCTCATTTGACTGGAAACAGCTGTCACTCCATCGCCCAGGGGGACTGCTGGAGAACGGAAAAATGGGGGTTCTGTCCTTCCTCGCCCTTCCTGGCCAAGGTCTCGTTCTGGGGAGAGAGGTGCGAGAGGAGACATTTGCTAAAGGACTCACCGGTGGGCAACTTGGAGGAATTACGCCGGCTGGAAATCCCAGCAGCTGCCTCCCAAAGGTTCCCTTGGTTCACATCTCTCCTAGCCTGCTGGCCTTTGAATTAAAACAGTCTAATTAGTGCAGCTCGTTATAATCAGTTGTCTCAGGCTGCTGAGGATGTGCAGTGGAGGCTGATTCCTGAGCGCCTTCACAAGGTCTGAATTCAGACGGTGTCAGTGGGGTTTCTGGTGGGGTTTCCAGTGGGGTTTCTGAGTGGGGTTTCTTTAAGGGCACTGGAAATCCATCACAGGGCTGCCCATTTATTATTTTATTATCTCTGAGGGTGCTTTGTTGTCATTGTGGTGTCACCCTATGTCCCCTTGGAAAGGCAGGATCCCCCAGGAGGGGTGTCCCTGCCTCAGCCTGAACATGGAAGGTTCAGAGGAATCCTCTCGGCTTTGAGTCCCCTGAAGGATCAGATGTCCACCAGAGCTCTGGGGAGCCACAGGGTAAAGCCAGGAGGAGGAGCTGGGTTTGGCTTGTGTTCCTTTAGAGGAAAGGCATGGTTTGTGCATTCCCTGCTGAGAAGGCACAGGATGTTTCCTCCTCCCCACACCTGCAGGAAATGATGGATAAATCTCTCATCTTCTCCCACCAGGCCCTGCAGGGTCTGCCCATGATGGCTTACCTAAATGGGCTTACCTAAAACAGAGGCTGGACAAAGGTAAGAGAATAAAAAGCAGTTACATTTATTGAAGGCCTTCAAGGTGCATTTAGGGCAGACAGAGCCTACTCCAGAGGCTACACCCAAAACGATGATGGGTCACTGGTTTTTCATACTTTATAAGTTCTGTCCATTTGCATATTGAGCTTTAATCCTCCAATTACAGCTTCAGGTAATGAAGTCAATGACTCCAAGTTTACTCCCCCAATTCACTGTTGTTTCCATATCTCAGGGCCTGAGACACTGAGGTGTCCTTGAGTTTTGGGCTTAGAGAGGAATTGTTTTATGTAAAAATGCTGGGAACAGGAGCTTATACCTGAAAAATACAGAAACTAAAATCCTAAGGCATCACCCAAGCTGCTCTGCTGGCACCACTGTCCCCATCAGTGGGCACTGCTGTCCCCATCAGTGGGCACTGCTGTCCCCATCAGTGGGCACTGCTGTCCCCATCAGTGGGCACTGCTGTCCCCATCAGTGGGCACTGCTGCCCTGCCCTGCTCTGGGAGTGACTCCTGCCAGCCTGCCAGGCACAGCAAAACTCCACACTCGCCGTGCTGAACTGGTCCAAACCCAGCCCGCAGGATCAACACCTTCAGCAGGGATTTGGGACATCACTGCTGAGAGCTCCCATGCTCAGCTTTGGGTTCTCCAGCCGCTCAGTCAGCGCCATCCCTCCTTCCTTCCCTCCCTCCGTCACACCCACGTGTCCTGGGATGGGCACAGCTCCAAGGGCAGCGCAGGGGCTCCCATTTTAGTGCCACTCTGAGCAGGGGTGGCACATCACAGCGGCACCAACTCCCACACAGCTCAGCAAAGCTCAGGGCCTGCTGCAAATCCATCCTGAACACGGAGCCCCCTCGGAGCAGCAGGATCTGTCCCCTCGCTGACACTCGCTCACAGTTGGGGACTGACATCTGAGGAGGGAGGCCAAGCAGGGGCAGCTTTGGCAGATGCCAAAAAACCCCCAGGCCTGTTTTTTTTTGTTGTTCCCCAGGGTTTCTGCAGCGTGCCAGCTTGCAGGCAGGACAGGAGGTGGGGACACAGGCTGGCACTGTTTGTCACTAGCAGAAGGGGTCACTGCTGACAGATGTCCTCAGAGCTTTTAGAGCCTACGAAGCTGCTAAACACTAATTTTTTAAATGAAGTTGTCAACTGATCTGTGATTTGATTGTGCAATTGCAGCGTTCAGGATAAATCATGCAGAAAATCATCTAATTAAACTAATAAGGAGTCCGAGGCAGGAGATGTTCTCTGGTTGTTGCCGTGGTCACAGGGGGAGGAGGAAAGACCCTTTTGGACAATTTTTTTGCTCAAGACAGGGAAGAAAATGAGACTTATGTGTAATTTCACCCAGACTTTCCTGCAGCCTGGGAGCCCCTGGATGCTGTGGTGCCACAGATCTGTGCAGCTGGTGCAGAAACTTTGGCTCCTCATCTCTCATCCCTGGGTATTTCCCTGGTGAGGCCAGGCTGGGATGTGGATAAGGGCAGGGAATATTAATTTTGGGGCTTGGCTGCCCAGCTGCCTGGTGGTGATGGAGAAAATCCAATCCTCTGCTTTTTTGACCTTGGAGAATGGAAAAATGTGTTTCCCATGCCAGGAACGCCGGTGCAGGAAGATGAGGGCTGCTGTGGATATCCTGGAGCAGTGTGAGTGATCCAGCTCCACAGTGCGATTGAGGCAGCAGCTAATTATTATAATAATAATTATCCCAGGCCAGGACTGGGACAGGATGGCAGCTCTGACACTCAGACTCCTGAAAAACGCAGCAGGAGCTTCACTGACAACAGCTGCTCGGGACCTTGGGTTTGTGTTACGTGTGAAAAACCTCATGGCTGACCCCAGCAGTTCAATACCCATTCCCAGGAGTGGGCTGCACATTCCCAGTGCCAAGGGTCACCTCCTGGGACACCTGCAGTCCCCCTGCAGTGACACCAGCTGGGCGTGGTGGGGTTTGAGGCATCTAGAAATGCATATAAAGGGATATTCCAGGCAGCTCTTCTCTCTTGCATTCCCAACCTGCCCTCTCCAGATGTGTTTCTGTGGCTGCTGAAAGGTACAGGCACACATCTGGAGGGGACCTCCAGACCTCCGGAGGTTCACCAGTCTCCCCAGATGTTTTGTCCCTCTTTAAACCACCCATTTCCTGGATGTTAATCACTTTTGGGTGTTATTTTTTAACCTGCTGGAAAGGGCATTTTCAGAGCTGTGGGGTGGACACACTTTGGGTTCAGCTCAGTGAGTTTTGTCTGAGGGGCAGACAAGGATGGGAAAGTGAAGCAGAGGCTTCAACAGCTTTTGCCAGCATTGCACAAACCTGATCTTTGTTCTGAGCTAACACCTTTCCTCCAGTGCAGCTTTTAACAAGTAAATCACAGAATCCTTTAGGTTGTAGAAGATCTTCGAGATCATTGAGCCCAACCACGAACCACATCCTCAAGTTCTACATCCACACATGTGTTCAATCCCTCCAGGGGATTTAACTCCACCACTGCCCTGGGCAGCTGTGCCAGGGCTTGACAACCCTTTTAGTGCAGACATTTTTCCTACCATCCAGTCTAAATTTCCCCTGGTACGACTCGAGGCCGTGTCCTCTTGTCCTATCACCGTGTTATGTAGTCTAGAGAGCAGCAAGAGCTGATTTTCTGCAGCAGGCACACCACAGCCGCTGGTAGGAGCGTGAAGAGCCTGGGAAATGGGATCTGAGCAGGGTGGAAAGAAAGGAGTGGGAGTCAGTAACTGTCAAATCATGCCAAACGAAAAAGATTGTATTTTGGGTTTGCCTTGCATAAAGCATGTAGGATGGCCTGTAGCACATTTCTTTTCTCTCTTTTTCTCATCTCTCTCGACAATTTTTCATTTGGTCACCGAACTGAAAAATTCATCCTTTGCAGTGCTTTAAGTGGAATTCCGTGTCAGAGAGTTTCTCGAGGAGCAGCAGTGGCAGGGCTGTTGGTGGGGAAGGTGGCGAGAACAGCATTAATCCCAGCCCTGTGCTTTGGGCCTGAGAGAGCTGTTAACTCACAATAACACCTCGGGGGATTATTGATTTTCAAAGTAACTGTCTTGTTTTTGACAGCGTAATTTTGTCACTCCCTGGGTCATTTTACTTTCTAATGGGAAGAAAAGTCAGAGGATCAGACTGCTCTTTAATGGAGAAAGAGCATCCTGGTTATCCAGCAATTCTGTGGGACTGGGAAGGGGTGAACTCGTCAGAGTTGGGAGGTTGGTTGAAAGTCATGCAGGGATGGATAAAGCCAGATCCCTCTGCTTCAAAACAGGATTAAAAGTGTCAGTGCCCTCTGGAACCACACCAAGTCTCCACTGAAACATCCAGGATGGACTTGGTGGCAGTGGGAAGCAGGGAAATTCCTGCCTGGAAGGTGAGGGGAATCTTTTCTCAACCACATCCCAGCTTTTGGGCTCTCTGGTGGCAAATTGGGGAAAACAGAATATTCCTGCAGAACTGATCCTTAGCTGTCAGCCAGGAAGGAGCCGGGGAGGGATCTCCCAGAGAGGACAGGGTCAGGTCTGATCTCTTCCCTCTTCATTGGCACCGCTGTGCTGTCCATGTGCTGAGGAGCACAGAGATCCCCACTCCTCCTCCTCCTCCTCTGCTCCAGCATCAGATCCTGGCGCGGGGAGGAGCTGGGAAGGGAGGGATGTTCCCGACTCTCAGGGAATGAGAATTCCCCACATTGCTTGTGGGGAATATCAGCTCCCCTTCCCTCAGCAGTGCCGCCAGGCTCGGGCTGTGTCTGCTCCCAGTGCAGCAGATCAGCTTCTCGTGGAAGCCATGCCTTCTGCTAACGAAGGGAATTTCCTGGGAGCCTCTGCGGGAGCAGCTGCCCTGGCTGCACAGAATCCAGGTGTGCATGGGCCCAGCTCCAAAATACTCCTTCCTTCCTGAGAATCCCATCGGAGAGTATTGCCTCACTTCTGTTTGAGTTACAGCCCCTGGTGTGGGAAGGGTCCTTTTTAATTCAGTTTGAGATTAGGGTCAGTTTGACCCAACCTCCAGGCTGAGTTTATTTGTTGGTTTGGTTCACCCGTGGGCATTTCCTACTGAGCACTTCATCTGTTGGCATATTTCTTGTCCAGGTCCAATTAACAATCTCCATTGCAAGAAAATGTAACAGTGCAGGAACTTCTCCAGGGTTCCTCTGCTGCATCTCTATGCTCCACAGGAAAACACATCCATGGAGACCTTTCCCATCCCACTGCACCATGACTGCTCTTTCTCCTCTGCTGCTTCTCCACCCTTCCACCTGCAGCTTCCAAAGATGACGGCAGCATTGCATAAATCTCTGATCTATCTGTGGGATGAGCAGAATGAAATATTCCACCCCAAATGAGGATATTAGCCAGTTACAGGAAGGCTGCTGGGTTGCTTGGGGATGCTCCTCTGGATAATGGAACTTCATTTCCACTTGGATATGTGGGATGGGAGGCTGGGCCAGCAGAATGGGCAGAAACAGCTCCCCCACAGTGCCAGAGTTGTTCAAAACTGCTAGCCCGAGTTATTGTCGCTTTAAGGACTCAAACGGCAACTCTTCAGTTCTCAACTTTCCTAGTGTTTACTCCAGGATCTCAGGAGAAAGGGAATAGGTGTGGCTGGGGAGACACCCTTGGCAGATAAGTTTCCAGCAGCTCATTATCTGCTGGGGAGATTTCAATGCCTGGGAAATATAAAGCTGCTAATTTGTATTTTAATATTCCTCTTGTGTCCCATCGGCCGTATAAATTAAGCAAATTCAATCAAAGGCTATCCCTTATCTATTGCCTGCCTGTGCCTTGCTGGGGAGCTGGATCAGCTACAGAGAGAGAGAGGCTGGGAATAGAAATCTGAGATTCCCTCCCGATATATCAAAGTCAGACAAAGGGAGAGCATTGATCGCAGGCAGCCAGACAACAGCCTGTGCAATAAAAAAAAAAAGAAAGGAAAAAAAAGGAAAAATTTTAAAAAAAGAAAGAAAAAGATGAAGAAGAAGCAGAAGGAGCAATCCCTCTTTTCTCTTCCCTATCAGCATCCTGAGCTGTGAATTACAAGTGAATGAGAGCTGACTTATTCCTTTTTGGAGGGAGAAACTCACGCACAGGAGTCAGGGCAGCAGGAATTATGGCTCCCCTGGCCATCGTAGATCGGCCCCCCTGTGAGGGTGTAGTATTTTGTATGACTGTTTATGGGGCTAACTTTAATGTCTTAATATATATGTGCAGAGTGCCAGAATTACAGCTGCAGGGGGAACCATAACTTGGAACTTCCTGACTTTTGTGCGTGTAAAACCTGCGCTGCAATGTTAATTTACTCGGGTTTTTTTCGGGTTGTTGTTGTTGTTGTGAGTCGTTCCCCACCCTGATTTTTTATGGATACGAGGAGGACAAGAAAGCAAAATGGCAATGTGCTGGTTTGGTGCTGGAAATGATGGATCAGCACTGGTAATTCCAGGCTGCTGCTGGAGGGGAGGTGGGAATTTAAAGGCTTGGGCTTGGAAGAAGAAAAGGAGGCCTGGAGCTGTCGGAATAACAAGGACAGGATGGTTTAGGGGGTTTGGTGCTGCTGGAATGGCCACATTAATGTCAGGATGTGGGAAGCAGCACTGGAAATCACCCTCGCAGGACCAGGCAGGCTGAGCTTGTTCTGCTCTTATGTTAAAGCCAGGAGAGCCTGGGTTCATTCACTGCCAGCTCAGCTTTATGGCTCCACGTGGCTCAGCAGGAAGACTTAGCCACAGAATCACCGAATCATGACTTTAGGGTTGGAAAAGCCCTGCGAGATAATCGACTCCAACCATTAAGCCATGTCCCCAAGTGCCACAGCCACATGTCTGTTCAGTCTCTCCGAGGATGAACACTCCACCACTGCTCTGGGCAGCTGTGCCAGTGCGTGATCACCTTTTCGGTGAAGAAATCCTCCTGGGAAATGCAGGGCAGGTCCTGCCTGCAGCCAGACCCTGCAGGTAGCAGCAGGAATGGGTGGGGAGGACGGTGAGGATGGTGAGGATGGTGAGGATGGTGAGGATGGTGAGGACGGTGAGGATGGTGAGGATGGTGAGGATGGTGAGGATGGTGAGGATGATGAGGATGGTGAGGATGATGAGGATGGTGAGGATGGTGAGGATGGTGAGGATGGTGAGGATGGTGAGGATGGTGAGGATGATGAGGATGGTGAGGATGGTGAGGATGGTGAGGATGGTGAGTTTGGTGAGGATGGTGAGGATAGTAAGGATGGTGTGGATGGTGAGGATGGTGAGGATGGTGAGGACGGTGAGTTTGGTGAGGTTGGTGAGAATGATGAGGATGGTGAGGTTGATGAGGATGGTGAGGATGGTGAGGATGGCGAGGATGGTGAGGATGGTGAGGATGATGAGGATGGCGAGGATGATGAGGATGGTGAGGATGGTGAGGATGGTGAGGATGGTGAGGTTGATGAGGATGGTGAGGTTTATGAGGATGGTGAGGATGCTGAGGATGGTGAGGATGGTGAGAGCCTCCCCAGCCAACCAGAGCAGGGCCATTCCTCCAGCAGTGCCAGGCTTCGTTTAGTTTGAAGATTTCATAACTTTTAAAGTCTTTTCTCTTCCTTTTTCTCATGAAAAGAAGCTCATAACGCCATCAATTTTTAAGTGAAGAAATTGTTCCATGGAATGATGTCCCCGGTTTCCTGCGCCTCCATCTCATGCTGCTTCTCTAATGACTTGATCAGGGAAGGCACACGGGTGATGGCTCTTCTCTGCTCTGCCGAATCTCTCCATCTCACTCATTGGCACCTCTGAGTTTTAAGGCCTCTAATTCAGTGTTGAAAGCCCTTGAAATCAGCTCAAAAGCTCAGAGGGAACAAGGGCAGACAGACTGACGGATGGACGGAGCGCCGCACTCAGTTTGATTGCTCCGGTTTTATTTCCAGCAGCGACCTGAATGGAAAAAATTAAGGCAAATATGATTTTGAAGGGGAAAAAAAGGATAGGGTCGAGTTAAGGGAAAACTGGAGTGAAAAATTTCAGCCCTCCTGAAAACATATTCTTGTTCCAGGGGGCAGAACCTGTCTCTGTTGGACATTCACGTAGGAAGAGTGGGTGCAGAGCAGGCTTGGGGGTTCCTTGGGGGTGTCTGCTGCACAGAGCTGTTCTTTCCAGCCCTGCCAGGCACAGCCTGTGCTGTCCAACCAGCAGAGCACAGCCCTCAAACCAGGCCACTCAAGTGCTGCTGTAGGGTCATCATGCTCTAAGAGCCTTACAAGAACTCTTTTTCCTGCTCAAAGCGTCACGCTCCTGTCCCATCCCTGCCCAGACTGATTTATAATCAACAGCCCAAAAATTCTGATGCCCTCCTCACGTTGTTGAAAGCAACCGAGAATGTTTTGCCCTCCTACACCCAGAAATGCAGCAGAGAGAAAGAAATCCCAGCCAAACCATGCTGTCTGCTGGAAAAATAACCATGAATCTGCCAGAAAAACAACCCCACCTCTGCTCTCTCCAACCTGCTCGCAATGCTGAGCGTTTGCTGCCTGCCTCTGGATAAAACCCCGCAGGAGGAGCACCTAAAGACACCTCTTCCTCCTCTCTGTGCAGGGATCAGGGAGGCTGAGAGCCTCCTGTGCTGCCCCAGAGCCCTTGGCAAGCTCGGCACAGCCCTGCCAAGGATTGCAGCTCGTTTTCCCCAAGGCTGGTGTAGCATTAAGTTCTTATATCCGAGAGCAGCCTTTCAAATTGCTGCCTGGCGTGTTACATAAATCCTCCCCAGGAGCCTCAGAGACTGCAAGCAATTACACTGAGGTGCTGAGGAAGCAAGTGAGAGCTCAAAGAAAGGTTAAGAGAAGAGGAGGGGGGAAAGGAAAGAAAAAAGAGAACAACAAAAATCCCAGCCTTGGTGGCAGCTTGGAGTGGGAGGGAGGCCACAGAAGACAAGGCTGCGTGACTTGTGTGGAAATTGCTGCATCTTGGCCCGTTCCAAGCAGGGCCCAAGGGAGTGTCACCCATGCTTTTTGGTGAAGATTTGGGACATTCATTTATGCCCTGAAATAGGAGAAACTGTTATCAGCAGAGCCCAGAGATGGCTCCTAGAATCCACGTTCTTGAAGGCATTATCTGGATGCTGTCCAGTCAAGGACATTGCCCTCTGTACAGAGCTTCCTGCTCCGTGGGCATTCAGGAGAGCTCTGGGAAGGGCCCTTTACTCTCTCTCACCTCATCCTGCAGCAAGAAATGCCAACAGCCACCGTCTGACCCCTCACAACCATGGAAAGCACAAGGGACTTCTCTGCAGAGCAGCTGCGAGCTCAGAATGACCTGCCCTGTCCATGTCCTGGAGCTCTTCCAAGGTCCATCTGCAGCCCGAGATCGAGGAAGGAGGCAGGACCCAGGGACTGGGCTGAAAGGACTGAGCTGAAAGGACTGGGCTGGAAGGACTGAGTTGGAAGGACTGAGCTGGAAGGACTGAGCTGAAAGGACTGAGCTGAAAGGACTGAGCTGGAAGGACTGGGCGGAAAGGACTGAGCTGGAAGGACTGAGTTGGAAGGACTGAGCTGGAAGGACTGAGCTGAAAGGACTGAGCTGAAAGGACTGAGCTGGAAGGACTGGGCTGAAAGGACTGGGCTGAAAGGACTGAGCTGGAAGGACTGAGATGGAAGGACTGGGCTGAAAGGACTGAGCTGAAAGCCCTGGAATTCCCTGGGGCAGGCCCACGGTGCAGAGATTGCATTGGCCATGTCCATCGGGTCAGGCTCGCTCAGAGCCAACCTGGGCCTTGTTCCAATGCCTCCAAACCAGCTGCAAATGTGAGCTCTTACCTTCCCTGCCTTCCCATTTCCCCTCAGGGCGATCATCTCCATTAGCGAGCGTCTCCAAAGTGCTTCCAGAGCCTGATGGCTCGAAGCTTCCCCGCACTTGATGCACAAGTGCTGTTTTCCCAGGGCTGCCCTGTGCCTAATGCAGCCCGCCCTGCCTTCTTCCCTGACGTTTTGCTCTCCTCCAGCCCCATCATGTTGTTATCCCTCAGCCCCTGACAGCTCCAGTGCCTGGCCAAAGGTACCTTTTGGGAGAGGGGGTTGGGGTTGGAGTGAATCCATCAAATAGATTTAGCAGGGCTGCCCGGGCTCCTGGTGCTCGTAACAGATGCATTTCCCTAATAGACACAGGCATGGATTTCACTGCCAGGCAGCTGCATTAAGGAAATGGATGGCAGGTCCTGGAGACATCTGAGCTCTGGGTGGAGGAGGTTTAATCCAGGGACACTGTCCTGGCCAATGTGTCACTGTCTGGTGGGAGGATGCAATAATAACTCTCTTAGCTGTTCCCTGCAGGCTCGGCAGCTGCTGATAACCTGCCCTTATCATCAGTGGGAGCAAAGCACGGGGAGGCTGCGACAGTCAGGCAGTGGCAGGAAGGAGCCCATGTGCTAACCCACGACTGCTCAGGCCAGGCTGGCACACAGCAGCAGCCTCTGAGGGGTCCCTGGCAGGCAGCACGGGCAGGCCGTGGACAACTGAACTAGCAAAACATCTGGAACCCTTCCAGAGGGATGCCAGGGAACCACGGGACATGGGGGAGCTGCACAGAGAGGGTGGCTGATCCCCCAAAACATCCTTGGAGCAGCACTGGGTCAGGGTTTTTCTCTCCTCAGGTCCTGACTGGGTGAAAACTCCACCTTTGGACCTCCAGGTCCCAGCACAGCCTGTGCTCATGGCTGTGTCCCCAGGACCCTCACTTCCATGACATTTCAGCTGGTTCCCATTGGACTCCAGGCCCTTTCCCTATCTCTTTCCCAGGTAGGTGTAGCCCGCAGAGCTGCCTGGCTCCGCCCCAGCACAAGGAACTGAAGATGATAATGCAAATCTGAGAAAGAGAGAAGGAAAAGGAGAATCTGTGGGCCACTGACATCTTTGCTGCCATCTCTGAGCATCTTTGAAAGACTTTCCCTCCCTTTGACAGAGCCCGCCAGCCCTTCATCTGGGAACTGCACGAGTCTCAGGCAGCTTCAAAGCACCATGGCTGCATTCACATTGCCAGCTGCGAGGACTTTTCGAGTCTATATTTAGGCTTTTCCATAGGATAAGGGACAGACAGCATGGGTTCTGCTGAAGGAAATTATGTTTCTCTGACCCGCTTAAATCCTTTGGATGAGTTAAGAGACCAGTGGATAAAAGGGAATGAGAGAGTATATATACACACACTCCTTCTTTTGAATTTCAAAAGCCTTTTTTGATAAAGACCCTGACAGAGAGCTATCAAGGCATAATGGTGACCAGGGGGTGCGAGTTAAAATCCCTGGGACAGATTAATGCTGGTGGAGAGAATGGGAAGAAATGGGCAGTTCTCAGCAGGGGAAATTGTGATTGTCAAGGGGACGTTGGATGGGAATATTGCTCGGTGTGTTCACCCCTGGCTGTGGCAGGGCTGGGCAGAGAGGTGAGTGTGCTGGTGACAGGTTTTGTGTTTGTTTTCGGGGCTAGCAGGGAGCAGGGAGTGACTTGGGCAGCACTGCCAGCCCACTGTCCTGATTTCCACCTCTGCCTGAAGCTGGCCCAGCTCCGCTGCCAAGAAGCTCCTCGGATTTGCACTCCAGGCCCTTTTGTTCGCAGGCAGCAAGGGAGGCAGACTGGAAGGGCTTGTGCCGGGGCTGCAATGCTCATTCCCAGCTGCCGCCGTTCCCGGGCTGCTCCGGCTGGCACATTCTGCCGCCATATGGTCCCAATCCGGGGGCTGTGGCCGCCAGTGCCCGTGTCAGGAGAGCTTCCCAGCACGGGAGAGGGGCTTCTAATTAATCCACAGCCCTGCCAGGATGCTGGGAGAAGGCAGTTAATTAGCAGGATGCATTTAGACACCAGGGAAGGCAGAGTTGGGCTTCACCTTTTGCTCTGATTTTTTCCATTTCCTCTGCCCGCCATCCCCATGTCCATGTCTGTCACCATTGTCCTGCTTTTCCTCTCTTGTTCTGGGACAGATCTTGCTGCTCATTTGGGATCCCACTTTTCCCTGCTTCCCAGGCTCTGTGTGCCAGGCCTGAGCAGGCTGTGCTGGTGTCTCCTCGTGAGCAGAGCTGAGCTCACACGTCCTGCAGAGACCTCTGCCTTTTCTCCCTTCTCCAGCCCCTCAGCCACGCTCCCTTCTCCGTTCCCCCCCTGGAATTGTAGTTAAATTGGATTAGAGTAATTAACTTCTGGTCACACTTTTCAGTGAGCAGTCAGGAGGGAGAAAAAAAAGAAGGGAGGTTAATTGAGACGAAAGGAGACAACGTCAAGCAAGGAGCTCTGGTTAATTCGTGTTGGTGACAGCCAGGGAAGTGTTGCAGTGTTTGCAGTGGTCATGGAAAGCATCCAACGTCTTCATCACCCTGTGCCATATTGTGCTCTGGTTTGGGGGAAGGGAATTGTTGGGATTGAATTACCTCATTTTTCTTCCCAAATCTCCCTCTTACCATGCTGATAATGACACAGCTCTGTCTCCACAGTGTGAATTCTAATTGGACAAATTGCCCTGGCTTGATGGGCTCCAAACCCTGTCATAAACCCAGACATGTGGGCTCTGTCTGGTCTGAGAAGCCCTTGTGGAAATGTTCCCATTCCCTGTAAACAAGGATTTGGCCTCACCTCCCGTGGCAGCTTCCAGACCCTGTGACATTTCGATCTGCTCCAGGATTTATGGCACGGAAGATCGTGCCTCATCTGTTAAATGAAATGCCTGGGATAAGGCATTCCCATTTATTAAGGCAGTTATTATATAATAATTAAGCACCAGTTGCTGGCAGAAAATGTATTTATGGAGGTTTAATCACGCAGCCTGAGAGAGATAAATAGAGGCTGAGGGAGTGCCTGGGCCTTCTCCCTCTGCAGCTCTCAGGGAGAGGTGCTCAGGACACTTTCGTGGCCAACAGGAGGATGGGAGCTGTTGGAAATGCGCTGTTCTTTCAGCAAGGGGAGCTAGAACTGCTTTGCTGAGATAAGACACTTTCCAAAGTGAGGAAATCTGGTTTTTGAGGGCTCACACTGCAAGTCAGGCATCCTTCATCCATCCCTCCATCCTCCTGCTCCTGCTGGAAGCTTCGAGGTCCTGGGTGACCTGGGCTCATGACGGAAAGCTTCCCCTCCCTTTCCAAGAGCCACGATGGAAGACTCCCCCTCCTTTTCCAAGAGTCCTGCTGGAATCCTGCTCAGAAATCCCTGCCCTCTCCCAGGGCTGTGCTGGCTTCACTTCTTCACTGCAGCAGCTGAGAGGGAGGGGGCAACAGGGAGAAATTGGGGGCAGTGTGAATGAGAAAGCTCTCTGAAGCCTGGCATTAGGCAGGGATTTGGGAAAGGTTGGGAAGATGTAAAAGGGACTTGAGAGAAGCGTTTTCTGTGGGATTAAGGCTGCAGAGTCCATCTCACTGAGGTTTTCAGAGCTGCCTTGAGGCTGCAACACGGCAGCTTCAAAGAGGAGAGCGAGAGGAGCAGGAAATTAATGGGGCTGCTCCCCATGCCCTGCCTGTCCTGCTGCAGGAGAACTCTGCAGAAACTCGGGGGGAGCAATTCATCTGGGAGATGTGGGCCAGGCTGGGGGTCACAGGCAGCTTGGCTCCTAATGGGCTGGGTTTGGGCACATCAAAGTCCATTTCACGCTAAACCATGTCCAGGTGCTCCCTCCTGTCCGCATCCCCCACGTACAAAGCCGGGGTGTAAAACCTCCCACCCTCCCCTCATCTTCCCTCTTCTCCCTTCCCCGGCCTTGTCATTGCTGCAGCGTTTTTTCAGCACGTACTTAAACCCAATAAAATAATCATTATTGCTGCAATTATTTCCAAACAGATTAAATATCTGCCACGCTCCCAGTCCCGGTATAAAACAGGAGGAGCCATAAACCACCTCAGTGCATAAAAACGGGAGAAGGAAGGGATGACATTTCAGCTGGCTTCCTCATGGGCCTGTGTAGTTACTGGGAACATTTGCATATTTTTAATGCAGTGCCTCTTTAATAAATTCCTCCCTCCAGACACATAAAAATGGGGCGCTTGCCTGAGCATCAGGATAGGGAGCGTTGGCAACTCCAGACTCCAGGATCAGCCGCAGAGCAAACAGGCAGGGGATGTCTGTGGGATATGGGAGGGGAGGAGTGCAGGGAAGGGAAAGGACAGCACATCCCATCACTTTTTTTTTTTTTTTTTTTTTGTGTGTACACCATCAGTGAACGCCATCTGTTTAATTTTTGACCTTTTTGTTGTCTGACCTCCTTTGAACTTCACCAGGGAATTCTCCAGGGTAATGTAGTTTCCTTGCATTCAGGGGCAGGATTATTTGCTATTAAATTGGAATTCTGGAAACAAGGAGACTTAAATTCTTCTCCTGACTTGTTAATCTGCTGGGGAGTAAAAATATTGCCTGTAATTACACCATTTTCTCTTTTTTTTTTTTTTTTGCTCTTTGTCTTGAGTTCAGGCCAGACCCCAAACTTGCTCTGTAAGCCTCTTATGGCAAAGACCTCTTTTCTGAGAACAGGCTTGTGTTCCTCCATCAGCTGGAGATCTCAGCTCAGAGCCACCATGTCCTGTGCACTGTCCCCAGCCTGTGGGCCCTCAGGAGATGTGCAGGGAAGAGGGAAAGCAGCCCTGGATCAATATCTGGGCACAGGAACTCAACAGCTACTCCCACACAACCCCAAAAAGATCAGCAGAATCCAAGTCTTACTGCTGGAGGGATTCACACACAGAGCAGGTCTGTCAGGTCCCTCACCCTGCCGTGGGCTCCCACCTGGAGGTCAAAAGCATCTCCTCAGTTCCTCTGTCTCCCTGATGACTCTTTTCTTCCACCTTTTTCCTTCTTTATCACTTTTTCTCCCCCTGGTGGGGTGTCCAGGGAGAGGGTGGGATGGTGGATATTGTCCAGAGCTGGAACTCCAGCCAAAGTGCTCATTGCTGCTCTGCAGCTCCTAATGGATGAGGACAGTTCTTCTGAAGCTTCTGCTGAGCTTTTTCTGGAAAATATTTCATTTCCTGAGTGCTGTCATCTCTCCCCCAAAAAGTTGCTTTCACTTTTCTCCCAGAACACCTGGAAAGTGGAAGATGTCCAGTCCACAGCTGCTGCCACCCAGCAAAATGGATCAATTCCTATCCAGGTGGCCTGACCTCACACTGGGCAAGACCCCAAATTTGGAGCAGCTGATCCTCCGTGTCCTCTTTGGGGCTCCCAAGTCCATTCCCATCTCCAGGACATTGCAAGTGCCATTCCTGGCTCCCGAGGAGTGAGGAACCCGTGGTACACCCCACAGTGAGCTCCACCTCTCCTGGAGCATTCCAACCTCCTCATGAAGCTTCAGCACCTCGAGATTGGCTTGAAACCCCACAATTCTCACTGAGTTTCTTTGTGCTGCCCCCATTTCCCGGCCAGCCACTGCCAGTGAGATGCCAATAAATCAAGAGGAGAACATTTTGGGGTCCTCTCTGCCTCCTAGCTGGCAGGCTGAAGGCACAGAGGGCGCATCTCAAATCAAGAACAAGAAGAGTTTTAGTTAATGCACTCCAGAAGTGGCTTCCACAGCACCTCCGCTGACTATTTTATCAGCAGAACAGAGCACAGGAGAAATTGTAGATGAAACAAATACAGAAAATACATTAAGAGAGTAAGTAATGAGATCTGGGTGAAATTGCATCTTATGAAAAAGTAATCTGCAGCTTAGTGTGCAAGGAGGAGGAATTTGATGGAATAGAAGGGCTCTCAAGGAAGGAATGAAGGAGCACATTACAAACAGACAAAGACAGCCAGGTGTGTTGTGGAACGCAGGGAAGCAGTTAAATTAGGATGTAATGGAAAAGGTTATTTTAATATTCTCTTTTATGGATATCGGTGTCAATATTATCTCAGGGAAGGAGAGCGAGGGAGGAGGAAAGGCGTGTGTCATTGTGAAAAAGGCAAATCAATTGCCTCATGTACAAGTTTGGGGTCCTTTCGCCAGAAGGAGCAAAGGCACAAGTGGCAGATCTGGCTGGTGGCATCTGGAGAGACCCAGAGCTCCCAGGGCTTGCAGCCTCATTTCCCTGCTCACTCCTGAGGGGATGGAGCTCCCGCTTGGGAAGGGACAGCCTGAGCATCCCAAATCCAGGCCTTTGTCTGGCTGGGATGGGGGAAAGTGATCCCCCTTGGGATGGGATTGTTTAGAGATGTCTCATGGCCCAGCAGAACCTTCTGCTCCAGTGTGTGTTCCAGTTTTGGGGCCTTTTCCCGCAGCAGGGTTTGGGGGTTTGTCCCAACGCCCCTCGATAGGGGACAGGTTTGTCCCAATGCCCCTCGACATGGGACAGGATGGGGAGAGAGGGGCTGGGGGACACAGACCTGGTCTGAAAAGGGATTTTCCCACTCGAGGCTGCTGGAAATGCCTTTATTTAACCATGCGAAGCTCAAAGACAGCCCCCCAGGCTCTCTGTCCAGGCTGTGGAGAGGCAGAATCACCTTCTGCAGAGGTTCTGTCACACGGCAAATGTCCACTGCAGCAAATGTCCTCTGCTTTAGCTGCACAGCTCGAGGGGCATGGATTTGGGGTGCAGAGGTGGTTCTGGCCTTACATGACAGACACAGGAAATGGATTTGTGGTGCAGAGCAGTTGTTGAGGCAGAAAAAGCCCAAATTCAGCCTCGTGTCCCCCACCTGCCCCTCCTCCTTCCCCCCAGCCTCAGGCACAGCCTCTCCCATCCTGCGGGTGACACTTCACACCCCTGGCCCTTATTAGCCTCTCCCTGAGGCAGCCCTAATTAAGCCGTTGCCTCATTAGACAGAGAGCTGATGCCCTGTTGGCTTACCAAGGTCAGGGAGGTGCACCCGTGAGCTGAACCTTCTGTTGATTCCTCTCCTTCTGCAGGGAGCTGGAAGTGCTAAAGCAGAGGAGACACTTGGAAAGTGCCACTTGCGTCCCTCATTAACGAGGAATTGAGCAGAAATCTGGGATTTTCTGGGATTTTTTTTCAACAATTCTGGGATTTTTTTTCAACAATTCCTGGGTGTTGGGCTCTGTTCTCCAAAAATCTTGGAGTATCTCCTGCCATTGGGGATTTCCGGAGCAAGAAGAAATCTCAATTTCAAGTCTTCCAGACAGCTGCTCCTCTCAGAGTTCCCTCTGCTCTTGGCTGGCTACAGAAGGAGGCTGGGCTGGATTCATTTAGTCCAGAGTGGAATTTTTGCTTACTAAAGTTTGATGAGCTCATTTCCTACCTGCGCTGCAATCTGACTCCAACACCTGCCGTTCCCAAACAAGCCGGGAAATGAATTCATTTCAGCCCGAGCCGGAGTGGGCAATTTTCTTTTGTAGTTTTGAATTTTTAGTGGATGGAGAAATCAGCAATGATCTCATTTGGGGCTGAGGGAAATGCTTTGTTCGACATTAAATGGGAGGTGGGAGGGTTTTACCCTTTCGGGTATGGTCAGGTGTGATGGGAGCCTGTGTGAGATGAGAATGAGCCCTGGGAGCTGAGAGATTGGAGTGTGTCCTGTGAAAAACATCACACTGAACATTTCAGATTCGGGGTGGAGGCAAATATTGCTTTCTGCTTTGGCTTTTTCAGCTGAATTCTACTGATGCAGAGAAATCTGGGGGGATTTTCTCAGCCCAGCCCTCGTGCCAGTGCCCCCCAGTGTGGTTGCACTGTTCTAGAATCTTTCTGTTCTCTCTCAGAGAGAACATAGATAAGCTGCATTCTTTTACTTTCTTAATCTCTGTGTTTGGTATTAGGTGTTGTTTAGTTGTGACCAATGGTTTTAGGAGGTGGATTCTTTGCTGACCAATAGTTGCTAGAATATGAATGGATATAAAAGACCTTTCTTGTAAATAAATTTCCCTTTTTGCCATCTTGGCTCATCTGCCTGAATTCTCTCAGCCACCCTCTGCAACCCTCGGGGACTTTGAAGCCACACCCCAGCTCAGGTGGGGACAGACCTGAGTCAAAACTCCTTGATCCCAAGATTTAATACCCAGAGAGTTTTTTTTCCACTCCTCCCATTGACAGCACAGCTCTGCTCTGCCTTAGCGCCATCCCCAAACGTCCTCGTGGGATTCAGGACACCCTCCTGAGCTCTTCTCATGCCTGGTGTTTGCACAGCTCCATCCCTGACAGCTCCTCCTGTTTTGAACCTGAAATGAACCACGTTGCATCCACTCAACTCTGCTGGAGCCAGAAAAAAGAGATAAATTAAAAGAAACCTTTCAAAAAAGGCTTCTCACCTGGGCACCTCTGTTCCCGCCTCGGTGAGAAAGAGAACGGTGTTTTCATAGTCAGGGCCGCTGAGATGAATGTGGATGAAATGGCACAGTGTAATTAATTAAATGATCTGCAGCACCTCGGGAGGATCACCGGCGTGCAGAGGACATAATTGGGTGTACACTGCCTGAATACATCATCACACACACACACACACATGGGCAGGCTGTGTGCCAGCCCAGCCACTCCAGCCCTGCAGGATCCACAGCCTGGAAAAGCTGCTGCGGCCAGAGTTAGGGAGAGCCCCAGGCAGGGCTGCCTTCCCTGGGAGGAAAAATCTCACGGAAACACCACTGGAGCTTGCAGGAATGCCAGGATCTGTGCCACAGGGACACACAGTTACTGGGCTGCATTTGGGATGTGCAGGAATCACCTGTGCAGCAGCACCAGCAGGGAGTGTTCGCTGCTTTCAGAGCACTTTGTCCATGTGATGCTGATTATTGAGTACCAAAGTGGTGATTTGTTATTTTGAGGGTTTTTTAGGGTTTTTTGTTTGGTTTGTTTTGGTTTTTGTGGGGTTTTTTTTGTTTTGGTTTTTTGTTTGTTTTTGTTTTAATTTGTTTTGTTTGGTCTTGGTTTTGTGGATTTTTTTGTTTGGTTTGGTTTGGGTTTTTTGTTGTTTATTTAGTTTTGGCGTGGTTTTTTTGGGGTTTTTTTTGGGGGGGTGTTTTTGTGGGGGGTTTTGGGTTTTTGTGTGGGGTTTTTTTTTTTGTTTGGGGCATTTTTTGTTTGGTTTTTTGTTTTGGTTTTTTAAAAATTTTGTTATTTTTGTAATTTTATTTTGTATTTTATTTTGTATTTTATTTTGTCCTTTTGTAAGCCCATTCTGGGGTGGGAGGAATTCAGCGCTGGCAGGACCGATGGCCTGAGCAGCCTCACATCTGCGTGCCCTGCTCTGCTCTGCTCTGCTCTCAGCTCCTCTGGGGGGCTGACCCAGAACTTGCTGTGACTAAAAGATCTCTCAGCTAATTCCATTCGAATTTAGCCTGCACCACGCAGGGTCAGGGCAGATCACAAAAACAGCGGAGCTGTGAGGGAGGACGGCCGGGCGCTCACTGAGAAAAAGCACTTTAAACATTCAGGAAGAAAAGTGGCCAAGGAAAAATGATTTTCAAAGGTCCCTCCGTGAAGGCTGTGATGGGGAAGGAGCACAATGCACAAAAGTTGCTCTGTGAGGAAGCAGAACGAGCTGGCTGGTGATTAAACTTCCCAAATCGCTGCTGCAGGAGCAGGAAATAACTGGGAATAAATTAGTAGCAAATTTCCTTCTTCTTTCTTGCCACAGGGAAGAGAACTTGGAGGGCTTGGCTGGGCCATGGGCACGAGGGAAAAGAGCACCTGAGGTGGATGTTTAGTCTGGAATGTCCCTGAGACCTCCAAAAATCCTGGATATTTTGTAGGCCTGACCCAGGAAGCTTTGAAAGGATCCCTTTTCCAGCACATCTCCTGAAAAACAACCTCAGTCCACAGGACAGCCCTCATGGCAACTTCCACTTAGGAAAAATAAGGGTTTTCTTCCTCTCCTGCCTGTCTTGTGCCTCTCTCCTTTCCACTGCCATGCAGCAAATAAATTCCTTTGGCTTCTTCTCCCAGCTCCGTGCATGTCACAGAATCCACAGGCTCTGAGGAGGGGGAGGAAGGGCAAAAACACAGCAGTAAGAACCTGGTTTATTATTTATAATGCTCAGCTGTAAGCAATAAACACAGGCACCAAATGTAAATTCTGCCACTTCCTTACCCTCTCTCTATAATTCCCTGATAAATTCGCATCATTCACTCTCGGCCTTAATGTGCCTCTGTTTGTCTGAGCTCCCCATTTCTCTGGGACTCTTCTTTTTTTTTTTTTTTTTTCCTGATGAAATAATATCTCCATGCATAGTTCTCTCCCTCTATCCTTAGACTTGTAAATTAAATTAATTTCAAATTCAAAGGGGTAATATCCTGCTAAAATGATCTGCTGTATCATTGCAGGTCACGGTGTTGAACTGTAAAATAAAAGCCTGTTTATAACTTATCATTTACAAGGCTTTCTTCTCCCAGAAACTACCACTGTGATGGAGAGAGCTGCCTGAGGAACTGAGAAAATAGCTATTCTCCATAAAATCAGAGCGAGATGGTCACATATCCTGGGAATGTGCATCCAAAAGATTATTTAAGTGGATTTGTAGAATCCAGAGCACCATTGCTTGAGCACCCCCCTTTCCCAAGGCCTTAAATTTGTTCAATTTGGGAAATGGAAGGGAATGCAGCAGTGGGAATCCCTTGCTCCCAGTTTCCTTCGCTTGAACACTGTGCCCTTGAGCAAAAGGAGGAAAAACAAAAGATCCACATCCCATTTCCATATGAGGGATCTGCCCTCAATACATTACATTTCAGGAACACACCACTTGGTTTTTCCAGAAGTGGGGGTGAGAAGTTGTTATTCCAAATTTCCTCATCCCTCAGAAACAGTGGAAACTTCTGGCAGAGTTATCCAAGATAATTTTCTTTAATACTTCACTTTCCTGTTAAATACAGAATGAAAAGAAAAGATAGAGGAGAACAATGAGGTCTGTCATGAGTTAGAAATGTCAGAAAGGGCTCCACTCCCCCCAAATCTGTTCATCCAGTATGTGAAGGAGCCCAAAAAAAGGTGGAAGGTGGAAAATCTCCAGGTTCCGTGAAGCATTTCTGGACTCCCCCACGTTTAGCACTGAGCAATTTAATAAACCCAAGTGAGAGACACACAAGAGCCACCTCCTTCTGACAGCGAGATTATGGAGAAAAGACTCAATTCTGCCTCCTTTTGCAGGCACCGCTCCAGTGGTGCAGCTCCTCCCTTCCTCCGGCACCAAGGAATGGACTCTGCAGTGATGGAAATTTGCAGGAATTTCCAGAATTCCTGGCTTACCTGAAACAGAGGCCAAAGCTAGGAGAATAAAAAGCAGATTAATTTATTAAAGGCCTTTAGGCACATTTAGGGCAGGCAGAGCCCACTCCAGAGGCTACACCCAAAATGGACACTGAGTCACGAGGCCCTCACATTTTATAAGTTCTGTCCACTAACATATCGGCCCTTAATTCTCCAATTACACCTTCAGGTGATGATGTCAACCACCCCAAGCCTGCTCCCCCAATTCACTGTTGGTTACATATTTTGGGGCTCTGAGGCAGCGAAGTGTCCTTGGATTTTCACTCGGAGGAATTGTTTTGTCTAAAACGCTGGGAACAGAGGTTTTAAACATTTTATATGGAGCCCAGAACTACAGCAAAGCTACAGCTACAGAAGAATAGAAGCTAAAAACCCTTCAGGCATCAGCAGCCGCTCCTGGGAGAGGCAGAGCCGTTCCCTCCCGCCCTGCTCGGGATGGCAGCAGCACATCCCATTAGCCGTGCGGTGTCACCCACTGCCAGGCTCCTTCCGAAGCCCCTAAACGCTTTCCTTTCAATCCCTTAATGAAGACACTTCCCTCATACATCACATTCCAAAGGTTCCTTCGCTGGGGCTGCCGCCTCACCGGTAGTTCTGTAATTTATGAGACTCTTAGTGGCTTAATTATGCCGTCAGCTCCATCTGTCACTTAAGTGATATGAGGAATGATGGGATGCCATTAGCCAGCTAATAGTCGCTGTAAAGAGTATTGTTTTATGCCATTTAATCGCGGGAATATAAACAGTTTTTGCTCCCCGATATCCACGCTGGCTTTCAGAATGATATTTAAGGGGCCAGTCTTGACATCTGTCCTTCTGCTGGAAAAAGAGCTGGAGGAAATAAAGGCAAACTGAGCAGCAACAGGTCTAATTAGATTTGCCATCGAGATGACGAGCATTTGGCTTCATCTTTGCTGATGGACTTTTTATCTGAGCCTTGGGGAGTCTCTTGCTTCTACATGAGCAAGGCAAGGATGTGGTGTCTTCATCCCCACGAGGGCTTGGAAAATTTGTGTCTGAGCCCCTCAGCTTTGTGAGCACATCTGCCCTCTTTGCGTGTGTGTGAAGTAATTTTTATTTAAAGATGAGGGGCAGGAGATCCTGGATTGGATCTGCTGGAGGACAGAGTCCCTTGGTTTCCATTTTAGATGGCCAAGTTCAAAATTTAAAGCTTAAATCCCTCTCTGTGGTTTAACCCTGGAGCTACCTGAAATCTAATTTTCAGCACTAAAGTGTTTCAGGCACCAATATTTCCATCTCTGAGCTCACCAAGGATGGGTTCAGCCCTGGCAGGACTTCGCAGCTCCAAGCCCTCTCTGAACCCCTGGCAATTTTTGGCAAAGTCTTTTTTTGCTGTCGTTTTGCTGCCAGTTTCGGAGCTGTTCAGCAGTGAGAATTTGTGGAGGCTGAGGGAGTGGTACCTGGCAGGGAACTGGAGCCACAGAAGTGTTTGCACCTTTCTCAGCTCTGCTATTTTAATATCCCAGACAGAGCTGTCTCCCCCGCCCTTGCTCTTCTGCTCCTGCTCATCCCACTTTGGATTTGACTCCTGCAAACATCTCCTGACAGCAGAAATCCTCCCGGTTCAGCCATGCAGGATTTTAGCTTTTCCTTCCCAAAACGCGCACTGCCAGAGGCGTGATACCAGAGCCCGAGGGGTTACGCCCTGCATGTCCAACATCCTCTTTGCATCAATCCCATTCTCGGGGCCGAAAAGAGGCAAATTGCTGGGAACGCCCATTCCAGCGCTCCTGGATGGTTCCCAAATTTCCACTAGAGCTCCGCGGCTCCTGGACGTGCCCGCCATCCCCGGCAGAGAGGGGTTAAGGGACGCTGGCCGCTGGTCACTCTCCTGCTCTGATAAGAAGCCATCAATCAGCAGGGACCCGCTGCAGTCACACAGCAATAAAACCGGAGAGATTATTTGCTGCCGTGTCATTCATAATAAATGGATCCCAGAGTGCTTTGTAGAATTAATTAATGGACGAAGGAGAGGGAAATTAAGAGCGGAAGACAAGGACTGAAAGCTAAGGTTTGAGATGAGGTGTGGAAGGATCTCCTGGAGTAAATATCTGCAGTGGGACTGGCGGGGGGCACCGAACGCCACAAGGTAGAGATAAGCAGCTGCACATTTGGCCCATAAAATGTGTCATCCCCATGGAGGAGAGAGTCCCTTGGTTTCCATTTTGGATGGCCAAGTTCAAAATTGAAAGCTTATCAATCTCTCTGTATGGTTTAACCCTGGAGCCACCTGAAATCTAATTTTCTGCGTTAAAGGGTTTCAGGCACCAACATTTCCATCTCTGAGCTCACCAAGGATGGGTTCAGCCCTGGCAGGACTTCACAGAGGGGCTCAGAGGAGGGTGTGGGTGCTCCTGGATGCCATGGATTTCCCACCTTCCTCTATCCCTCAGTGTCCCTCCTTCCAGGCAGTGATGCTGTATTTTGTGGGACATTGCCCAGTTTCGTTCACCAGTGGCTATGAAGTATCTCAGAGAAAGGCAGTCCATAAATCCCAGGGACTGTTATTTATGACTGTTATTTATGGGGACATGCCACTTAGGGTCTCCCCCTCTATAAAAATGGTGTCCTGCAGCAGGGTGAGCCCAAGAATGTGGCCAGGGCGAGGGGGATGGAGTCCCAAAGTGGTGGAACAGGCTCAGTGGAAAAATCCCCCCAGCAAGGAGCTGCTGTGGGATATCCCAAGATTTTGGGGACAGGGACAGAGCCAGAGCTGCCGTTCATCAGCAGAGGGGTTTCAGCTGTGCTGCAGAGCCTTGAGCTGCTGCTGAGCCTGTGCTCGTGTCCAAAGCGTGACCTTCATCCCTGGAGTCCTGGTAGGCACTGCTCTCCAACTTCGAGGACGTCACTTGGATCCGGGAACAGGACAAGTCCCACAGAGCTCATCCGAGCAGCCGTGTGAGGCAGCGCGAGTCCTCCAGCCCTCCTTCCTTCCCCCTTCGTTAAATCCCGGCGCTATAAACCAAAATGTCAATTTTCTTTTTAAACATCTTTTATGGCAGCTTTGATGCGGCTTGGCAGATTGATGGCCCCGCTGACTGACGGCTCCCATTTATCCTCCCATCAAGCGTGCAGGATTCCCCGGCACAGACAGCCCTGACAGGGAAGGAGCTCTGCGAGGGGGCAGCGTGCCAAGGAGGCGCTGGTGGCCCTCTCAGTCACCGCTGGCACCGTGTGCGCCACCAGACTGCTGTGCTAGGGCTGGTGTCTGCCTGCCATCGGCCTGGATTAGCCCGAGCAGCCTTGGATCTGCCTCCTGCCGTCGACAGCAGGCTCGGCATGGACCCGGCACAGGGAAACGCCGTGCAAATTAACCAGGCTGCTAATTAGAGCTGAAAGCAGCTGCACCTCCGACCTGCTCAGTGTCAGGGCAGGAAGGAGGTGGCCAGAGCTGCAGGGACCGCGCCATGTCCAGCCAGGTGCTGCGGGGGGATCGCTGTGCTTTTGGGGAGCGTTTCTGTGCAGATCGGGGGATTTCATTCCCCTCGGACAGCCCTGCGGAGCTCCGGGCCCGGCCAGCCCTGCCCTCTGTGGGGTGATGGGGTCACTGCGGTCCCCTCCAGCCCGCGCTGCCTGCCGCACCGAGCTCCTGCCCAGCCTGCCCGGCTTCCTCCCCGCTCCTTGCATTTCTCCTCTCAGCTCTTCAGAGGCAGCAGAAGGAAGCGGGAGGCCGCAGGGCCAGACAAAAGCCCGGCATTGGCGAGCTGGGCTGTGCGGGAGCGCGGCCCGGGCGGCTCTGCTGGCTCGGAGCTCCACTGGAGCGAGAAGGCGCCCGGGCAGGCTGGGCAGAGCCCGCCGGTGCTGGCGAGAGCGGCATTAGCATAACAAAGCTGCGCTTTCCAGCATCCGGCAGATAAGCGAGGAGATGCAGAACACAGTAAATAGAGCCTTTGCTTCCCCTCTCGCCTGTTGGTCGCTCTGTCCCTCCCTCGCCTCCTCGCCCCGGCACCTCTGGTCTCTGCCCGCAGCAATGCGAGCGCCGCGCCGGGGGAGCGCTCCCTGCTCTGCCCCCCAGAGGGATGCTGCTGGGAGGGCAGAGCTGCTGCAGGGCACAGCCCAGCCCTCCGCATGGCAGCGGTGCTCCCGGGCCGGGGACAAGGGACAGCGGGGACGCGACAATGCCACCTCGGATTGCGGGTTGGCCCAACAGGACCTGTGTTTGACTGAGGTGGCACTGATGGAGGCAGGGATGTGGGGACACCAGGGCGTGGGGATAGCAGGACATGGGGAGACCAGGACATGATGACACCAGGATGTGGTGACACCAGGACGTGGGGACATCAAGACATGGTGACACCAGGACATGGGGATGCCTGGACATGGGGACACTAGGATGTGGGGACACCAGGATGTGATGACACCAGGACATGGGGATGCCAGGACATTAGGATACCAGGATGTGGTGACACCAGGACGTGGGGACACCAGGACATGGTGACACCAGGATGTGATGACACCAGGACGTGGTTACACCAGGACATGAGGACACCAGGACGTGGTGACACCAGGACACGCTGCCAGCACAACTTTTTAGGCAAAGGTCGCCACCACCCCATGGAGATGCTTCAAACGGGGATTTCTGCGTGCATCAGCTCCTCTTCACCTTGAGGCTTTTTATACATTTTTTTTTTTGTATATTTGTAGCCTTGTGGGTTTTTAATAGATTGTTGTATCCTTTCTGGTACTTTTCCTGCCCTTTCTCATAATAAGCTAATCCTTTCTAACACATTCTCGAAATTCTCTTCAGTCTTATTCTTGAGAAGAAAATTTCTGACAATGACATTTTGTTTTCCACCAGAGCTTAAGAGACAGAACAAGAAAATCAGGCAAAGAAGCCCCTGGACCAACCCCAGGGGTGGGTTACTGGGGTAACTGATTTCCCATGGATGTACCTGCCAGATACACTCATTAATTAACCTTATAAAACTTACAGAAATCCTTTCTCATGTGCGCAGAGCCATATTCGTGCACCTGAAACCTTTCATTAAAGAGTTGCTTTTACCTTTCCATTTTAACCCAACTGCAAGGTTTCTTCATTTTGCTTCCTCATGTGTTTCATCACGGGGCCTTGCTCAGAGCTTATCCCGTGTGAGAGAGGTTGGATTCTGCTCCTTGCTGCAGCAAACCTCAGTTATTCATTTAACACATTCTGTTGCTCAATTCACTGTGAAACTGGGTGAGAATGCACAAAACAAAGGAGTTACTGTCTAATTGAACTGCGTGTCCTCAGCAGAACAGGTTTTAAAAATGGCACTTTCCCTGAGAAAATTCCAACAGGATGATTTTTCCCAGTGGCTTAATTAGGAAAAAAAAAATCAAAACCTCGATATCTTTCATTAAATACTTATCAGTGGTAAACCCCAAAGTTTCCATTTCTTGGCTTGAAAGCTTTTATCAGGGGGACTGAATGTGGTCAGTGTTTGACCTCGAGATTCTCACCAGGTTCTGGACCACAAATGAGCCTTTCCCAGGTTTGGGACCGCAAATGAGCATTTCCCAGGTTTGGGACCACAAAGTGGTAAAACCCAAAGTTTCCATTTCTTGGCTTAAAAGCTTTTATCAGGGGGACTAAATGTGGTCAGTGTTTGACCTCAAAATTCTTGCCAGGTTCTGGACCACAAATGAGCCTTTCCCAGGTTCTGGACCACAAATGAGCCTTTCCCAGGTTTGCAGACACCGTGCAAAGCTCAGTTCCATTTGCAGCCTTCCTCCCGACAAGCTGTTTCATTAGGGAAGTGTCACCTGTCCCTCCCTGTTAATGCTGGAGACCCTGAGTGTTCATTTTGGAGCCGTGGGAAGCAGCAGAGGCGCTCTGTGGTGTCTGTGTCAAATGAACCCCATCAGGTCTGATCTTTCCTCCTTCTTTCCTGAAATAAAGTAGAATTCCCACCACCGCTGCCTCCTCACAGAGAAGGAGGACAGGGTTGGCAGGTGAGCAAAACTACAAAAATATCCTATTCCTTGTTGGGCCTTTAATGAAGCATTTACAAGATCAAACAGGAAGAGGTGCCCTCCCCCGGCCTTCTTAAAGCTGTAATTAATTGCAAAGTAAGTAGCATATAATTGCTTTCCCAAGAGCACCCCGGAGAGCAGGGCGATACCTCGACAAAGGTGCCGGAGCGAGCGCGAGTTAATTAACATTAGGAATTAAGTGGCTAATTGCATTGTTCTGCCAGGGCAGCCCACCCTCCCGGCGGGGTGGCATTCCCAGAGTGTTCCATCCCAGCACGGGGCTGCTCCTGGGTGAATCCGTGCAGGCACGGGGATGTGCCGTGGTAGGAGATGTTGGAGCATCCCGGTGATGGTGACCTGAGGGACAGTCTCACAATGAGGTTCTGCTGGGGCAGAGGTGTAGTTGCACTGCTTTAGAAATCTTTCTCTTTTTTCTCATGGAGAATAGAGATAAGCTGCATTTTTGTACTTTCTTAATCTCTGTGTTTGGTACTAGGTGTTGTATAGCTGTGACCTGTGGTTGCACTGTTTTAGAATCTTTCTGTTCTTTCTCACGGAGAACATAGATAAGTTGCATTCTTTTACTTTTCTAATCTCTGTGTTTGGCATCGGATGTCATTTAGTTGTGACCAATGGGTTTAGGAGGTGGACTTTTCACTGACCAGTAGTTGTTGGAGTCTGTTAGAGTATAAAAAGCCTTTTCTGTAAATAAACTGCCCTTCTCCGCCATCCTTGGTCTGCTTGGTTTCTCTCAGCAAGCTTCTGCGCCAGGGGGATTCGAAAACCACAGTGACCAATGGTTTTAGGAGGTGGATTCCCTGCTGACCAATAGTTGTTAGATTATTAATGGATATAGAAAGAACTTTCTGTAAATAAAGTTTCTCTTTTCGCCATCTTGGGTCCTCATGCCTGCTTCCTCTGCCAGCTTCTGCGATCCCAGGAAATCTAAACCAACACAGAGGGGCTCAGCCTCTTGTGTCCTGCTGGGATTTGGGGGCTGGATTTTTTGGGGATCCTCCACCTCCAGAGGACAGGGCAGTTAAAGAGCAGAGGACACACCAGTCACCTCCCCACACAATAACTCTGTGTTTCTACACTTTCCCAATCTCCTTGAAAGCCTTCATCCCTCCTAGATGAATTCCATTAGCCAGAGGGGTTCCAAAGTATTCAAAAGCTGCCTGCTTTTAACATGGTAGTGGTGCTTCCACCTCCCCATTTTGGGCTAATCACTGCAGGCACGAGGAGCCCAGCTAAGATCCAGGACCCGGGAGCATTCCATGGATGTGGCCGTCACTGTTACACAAACATGAGCTGTGGAGGGGGCTCAGAGCACGGCTGTGGTGACCAGAGGATCATTGTGCCTGCAGGGACAGTTCTGTGTACCCAGCACGGATGTGTGGGGCTCAAGCAGCACTCCCAGAGGCACTGCTTCAAAAGCCCTCTCCAAAACAAGTGGAGATGCCTCACTGGCTGCTGGGGAGATCTTCATCCAAAGCTCGGAGCCTCGATAGCTCCAGACTTGTGGGCAGCACTGGGTTCATTTTATCGAAGATCTTGTGCTTTTGACTGAGCTTACCCTGCCCTCTCCCCCTGCTCCTGCTGCTGCCCACCAGACAAGCCCCTCTCTGCAGGGCACAGCATGCCTCAGCCAGCAAAAACTCAGGTTTTTCCACTGTCAACTTCAACCTGTCTTCATTTGGGCCTTTCCTGCTTTCCCCAGTGTGTCCCCTGCATTTAGGAGCCTCCTGGGCTGGGTGACCTCCTGCAGCTCACGGATTGAGCCTCCCTCCTGTCCAGTCTGATCTCTCTTGCTGAGTTCCCAGTCTGGCTCAGAGTTCCCTGTTCTCCCAGTGCCACCTGCAAGCACTGTAACCACACAAAGACTGCTCGAGCCCTCAAGGACCAGGTGTTAACTCTCTCTGGGAATGCTCTTCCTGGGACGGGACATTTTTCCTGGGCTGAGCAGCAGTATCCGTGAAGGATGCAGGCAGAATTCTGGCTGTCCCCTGGTGCTCTGTGCCCAGCCTGTCCCCGTGCTCAGGCTCTGCTGCCACCGTTCCCCTCTCAGCCTCAAAGCACAAACCCTTCTCAGTGAAGAGGCTTCATGAGCCTATTTCTTAGATAACAGCACTTGCCTTAACCTCTCCCCTGGCTCTTCTTCCTCTGTTCTGTTGCTGTTAATTCCGGGGATATTTCTTCATCTCCTGACAGTCCAAATGCAGCAGCCAAGGTAATAAACAGCACATTAGTTGTGCTTTGTTAGAGTGAACGAGGCTTTCCTGATAAAGACTCGCCGGGGCCGACAAGAGGAGTTGCTCTCCGGGGCAGCGTCTTCATTGTGTTCAGCTCCGAGTCATTTCCTCCAGCTCCAGAGCCACTGTGGCCTCCCTAACTCCGGGTGAAACTCATTCCCACCTGGCTGTGGCAGGGGAAGAACAGCCCAGCACTGTGGGACAGGTCACTGGGTCTGTGAAAAGAGAAGGAGGAAGAAGCAGAGGAGAAATCGGGTGTCCTGAGTTGCCCCAGCCAAAGCTGGGATGGCCCGAGTGGGTTCTCAGGGTGCTCAGAGGGGATGCAGGAGACTCCACCAGGAAATCAGGGACTCGGCAGAGCTTTGCCAACACCTCTCGGGTACCTTTTCACTGAGAACAGTCTCCAGGGGGCACAGGAAGTTTGGTTCCTGCTGGGTGGCTTGGGAGGTGTTCCCCAAAAAGGAGCACCTGGGTCTGTGCTGAGCCGAGATATCTCCCAAACCCTCCCTGAGTTTCTGCCCCAGGCTGAGATCCACTCCCTGGCCCTTCCCCTTCCCAAACCCTCCCTGAGTTTCTGCCCCAGGCTGAGATCCACTCCCTGGCCCTTCCCAAACCCTCACTCACTGAGTGCCTGCCCCAGGCTGAGATCCACTCCCTGGTCCTTCCCAAAAACCCTCCCAGAGCATCCCAGCTGTGTCCCAGCACATCCTGCCTGCCAGCAGCGAGGTAATGCCAAAAGGAGATAATGGAGTGTGCCAGGCGGGAAGGGCTCCTTCTGTGGCCCCTCCGTTCCCGCCTGTGTTTGGATGTGCAGGAAATCTCTTTCCAAAGGGGCCTAATGAAGCAGAACCCTGGAAATTCTTCCAGGCTGCCCAGCACGGCGTTACCCCACCAGCTAATTAAAGTGGGGCCGTCCCAAAGTGATGAGTTGGCAGGGAGGCTGCAGCTCTGAAAGAGATTGATGTTGCATGGCTTATCAATTTTCAATCTCAACACAGCCAGATATTTATCAGGCTGCAGAGAACAAACACTTGTAATATTTAAAGGGGAAGACTTTAATGAAATCCATTGCAGATCACCAATTTCTGTTCCCCTGGGCTCATTCCTTTCCTCTTCTTTCAGTCATTTTTCTTTTTTTCAGTCTTATTTTCATTTTTTTGTAGCATACAATAGTCAATGAGGGAAGGAGAGTTTCATTTAAAATGCCGGTTGCCTTCGTCTCCCCCCCTCTCCTCTTTCCCTTCCAAAAGGTTTATGCATTTATTTGGATAAAAGGTTTTAAACAATAAAGAACTGTCTGCAGTAATTTGTGAAGATAATAGATTATCCTGGGAGGAGACTAGGTTGAAAAATTTCCCACTGCAGAATTCAGTCCTCGTCATTTAGTTCTTTTATTAGGAAAGGGAAAAGAAGGAGGGCAGGAGAGTCGGAGGGAGAAGAACACAATTGCTGGGCTGAATTATTCGCTGGAGTAAATCCTCCCATTTTTACGAGCAGCATCCAAATCTGGGCCTTTCCCACCCTCGCTCCCAGGTCAGGGCCACGCAATCAGCGCCGAGGGCTGCCAGGTAATTTTCCCAAAGTCACCTCGATGGGAAATAGCTGATGGCTCCAGCCCCGGGAAGTCAATTGGATACGGTCCTGGATGAAAAACACTCCGCAGCTTTCTCCGAGGAGACTTGGAGACAAATTGCCTGATCCCCTGGGAGGGAGCAGTCCCCGGCACGGCATGTGCCGCGGTCCGGCTCAAATCCATCAGTTCACCGCCGCTCCCGAGCCTGCGGTTTAAAACCCAGTTTTAGATTACAGGTCTGCTCTTAAGCGCTCATTAGCACAGCGGGAAGAGCGATTGTAATGAAGCCGGGCTGCCGAAATCGCTAATCAATAGCGAGAGGCTTTGGCTGCTCCTCCCGCACCTTCCCCCGCCGCGCTCACAACACACGCTGCTCCCGTCTGGGCCACACTGACTAATCACCTCCAAACAACTTGGAAATGCATGCTTAATGAGACCCGCATGAATAATTGCTTTTTCATTTTCCTGCCTAACCAGGAAAAAAAAAATCACCCCAGAATGAGATTTCTTTATTGGAGTGCCCCAAAATAGAAAGTTTTCCAGCGAAGGGATTTGTGTGTGTGAGCCCTCTCCACCTTCACAAAGCCTTTGAGGTGAAATGGAAGAGTAAATATAATCCAAAATAAACCAGATTCCTGTTTGTTTTACACTCATTTTCCTCTCTTTTGAAAGTATTTTAAAAATTAGGTTGAGGCAAATGTAATCTCCGAGTAGTGTTTTGAATGGAAATGGTTTTATTTTCCCATTCTGGGAATAAAAGATCTCTTTGAAACCCGATGTGGAAATCTCCTGGCATAGAGAGGAGGGGGGAAAAAAGCCTTTTCTATCATTTATTAAAGATGTCTGAGAGAATCTCAGATCGCTGCATTCTTCAAACACTGCTGTCACTCCTCCTGCAGCTCCGGCACTGGGAAGATGATGGGGCTGGGAGGTGGGCTGACCCTGGCTGGGCCCAAAGCTGCCCCATCCCTGCCCTCCTCAGCTGGAGAGGAGAGAAAATACACGGGAAGGCTCATGGATGCAGAAAAGGATGAGCTGGGAGCATCTGGCAGCTCCTCTATCCCCCTCTGCCAAACCCTGCCCCCCAAACCCAGCACAGACTGACCCCCAGGTGAAGACAGACCTCCAGGAATACTATACCTCTGGACAGTTTAACATTTCCAAGGGATTTCAGGATTGCTCAGGTTGGTTGCTGTCCCCTCCCAGAGATAGTTCCACCTCAGGAATTTGGAAAGCAGGGGGAGCTGAATGCAAATAGAATCTGGATCCTGTTTGTTTGCACTTGCTCAAACTTCTGTGAGGCTGTCTTATTCTCTTTTAATGGTAAATTTGGGGTTGGCTTATAAAACCAATCCCTAATTGAGTGAAAGAAATTCAAGAAGCTACAAA
Organism: Acanthiza pusilla; assembly: GCA_036630365.1. NCBI lineage: Eukaryota > Metazoa > Chordata > Aves > Passeriformes > Acanthizidae > Acanthiza > Acanthiza pusilla. The sequence goes on from JAXCHO010000048.1 coordinate 5,919,526, forward strand.
TACCCTAAACCAGACTAGTTTGCAGCAGCCCATAAGCCTGTTTTGCATTAAATCAGGTTTTCTCTGTAAATGAGACCTTCACTATAATTGCTCTGGAGCAGCTTATTCTGATTTCTTCGCCTCTTTGGCTTTGGTAATTTGTCTTCAGCAAAACACTGAGGACAGACAAAGCCCAGGGGAAGGCAGGGGATGCTCAATAGGACAAATCTCGCTGGCACAAGCTGTTCCTCTCCTCCTCCCATCTGCCCAGCCCCTCATCTGGAATTCTGTGGGAATTCTGAGCCCAGCCCAGCATCTCCCGTGCCCCCAGGTGCAGGGCTGGCTCTTGGAGGGTGTTTGGGGACTCTCTGAGGGAGCCTGGTGACCTCAGTGGGCTGATGGTAAACGGGCAAGGGGTGGGAAAATGGGGTTGGGAACAGAGTCCTTCTGATTCCAGCGGATGGGAAAGTCCAGGCTCACCCGGGCTGGGTTCACACAGTGCCTCACCCCAGCAGCCCTGGGGGATCTCTCAGGCACATTCCAGCCCTTGCTCTGTGTGCCAAGCTCATCCCAGAGGGCTGCAGGAATTCCTGGGGCAGGGAGAAGGAGCAGAGCAAACACTGGGGACAGAAATCCTCGTGGTGAACACAACCAAATGTTGGCAGGGATGGCGCTTGCACAGCCAGCCTGGGTTTCTGTGGCCACGTTTGGGGTGATGGCTGTGCTTCCACCCCGCACAGCCACCCAGGAGATCCAATCCCTGATAATCATGGGGAGGATTGGGGGTTTCAATCCCCAATAATGCAGGGGGGACTGGGGGGGGATTACAATCCCCAATAATCCAGGGGGGTTTGAATCCCTAACAATTCAGGGGGGATTGGGGGGTTTCAATCCCCAATAATGCAGGGGGGACTGGGGGTTTCAATCCCCAATAATCCAGGGGAGTTTCAATCCCCAGTAATTCAGGGGGGATTGGGGGGTTTCAATCCCCGATAATCCAGAGGGGTTTTAATCCCCAATAATTCAGGGGGAATTGGGGGTTTCAATCCCCAATAATTCAGGTGGGATTGCAATCCCCAGTAATCCAGGGGGAACTTTGGAGTTTCAATCCCCGATAATCCAGGGGGGACTGGGGGGTTTCAATCCCCAATAATTCATGGAGGATTGGGGGGTTTCAATCCCCAATAATCAAGGGGATATTGGGGGTTTCAATCGCCAATAATTCATGGGGGATTGGGGGGTTTCAATCCCGATAATCCAGGGTAGCAAATCCAAACCCTCCTGGAGGCAGCTCAATGGAGAAGCAGCACCCAGCACAGTTTAGTGAGCCCAGCTGAGCTCTCCCAAGGAGTTCAGAGCTAATTCCACCTCTGCATTGAAGACTTTCGATGACTGTTAATGAATTTAAATGATGGGGATTTTCTTTTCATGCTTCATTGCATATGCTTCTCACATTACGATGCTAATTACGAACACATCAGGCCGAGCTGGGAATGATGCGGACACTGAGCAGAGTGTGACGGTGGCTTTGGGGCCACTCTGTGGGACCTTTTATCGAGTCTGATAAATTATTTCTTTCCACAAAGCTGCTCCGTGCAGGTCCCACGGGGAGTTGAGGTTTGCCGTGGCTCTCGTGTCTCGATGGCTGTTTGATCCCACTGGGATGTCTGAGGGATCCTTGGGCTGTGTGTGTGAAAAAAAGGGTTTTTTCAGGACAAATCCCTCAAGGGCCAATGAAAATCAACTCCCCATCACTGGTGGGAAGTCCCTGAGCAGACTGTCCCCAGCAAACTGTTGGAGTTTGTGAGATATTCTGGATAATAGCACCATTTTCTGCTTTTCTGGGGTGTGTTCCAAATCTGGACACAGCTGGTCTGGGCAGGTGGTGCTGCTGTGGTGTTTTCAGGTGGTTCGAAGCAAGGCCTTCCATTATTTTGCTGCGTTTTGTTTGCTTTTGGTTCCCAGGAGCTAACACATCTCACCCTCAGGCATCTTGTTTGTAGGGAGGGTTTGGCACTGGGATATTGTGGCATTCCAGGTGGGAAACTCCCCCCTCTAATCCACCAAACCCTGTCAGGATATCTCAACAGCAGTGCCTGAGAAATTAATTCTAAAACCTGGGCTGAGCCAAAGTCTGCGGCTGCTTCTTAAAAGTCAAGGGGAGGGTGAGAGAGAAGAAAAGGTTTATAAATCATGAAACCTATTAATCTAATCCTAGAACAAATTTACCAATTCTAAAATGGATTTTCAGAGATGACGGGGGAAAAAAATGGATTTTGCAAATCTTAACAATTAGTCCTTCTTAAAGAGCTTCTGCTTCCCAGAGCAGCTTTGTGCTCGGGACAGTTTGGGGAGAGATTGTTCCCGGCTGCCCGTGGCCTCTCATTAGGAGAGGGATTGCAAATGCTAATTCTGGGGCTGAAAGTCTGCTCAGCCCTCCAAAAATTGTCAACGGTGGGAGGAAATGAATTCTTAACCACTTCACTGCTGCTCTGCTCTCTGGAGAAAACACCTGGAGCTGCGAATGATTTTTGTAACAGTGGCGACGTGGATGAAATATTGGATTTGATCTCAGCAATCCCCAAACTTCAGGAAAACACCGAAAGAAAACACCGAAAGAAAACACCAAAAGAAAACACCAAAAGAAAACACCAGAAGAAAACACCACCCGCCCCAATTCTATCTAAATTTTGGGTGCAGTTACAATCTCCTCCTCACTCCTGTACAAGATAAAAGCTTTGGTGGTGGTGAGCTTCAGAGCAGCTCTTAACAGGTTTTCCCAACCCCATCACTATTTCTGTGACATCATCCAAAAGCTCAGAAGAGCAGGGAGAATGGAAAGGCTGGCCTGAGGAGTGAGAGGCTCGTTTTGCAGCAGAGCCTCTTGGCTTATTAAGCTCAGCAAAACAGAAGTTGAGTGGGCACAGGATCACTCCCTCCGTGTCCGTCACCCTCACGGCACCGCGGAGGGAGACGAGTGCGGAAAATTGGCATGGGGGGAAACAGGCAGGAATCCATTCCAGATGGCAATTTAGAGAAGGCTCTGCTGGTGGAGGAAGGGAGGGGGCTGCCTCGGGCCGTGCTGACCCCTGAGAGAGATGCAATATCAGTTCTGAGCTCCGGGGCACCGCACAGTGCCAGCGGCGAAGCAAACGCGGGACACGAAGCAAACACGGGACACGATCTCACTGCCGCTGGGAGCTTGTTTATCTCGGTGCTGATGGAACATCCAGGGCCCAGCTGGAGGGGAATTATGGAGAGACTGTCCGTGTGTGTGTGTGTGTGTGTGACAAATCAAAAGGGACGCGAGAAATTAGGGAAGGGAAACGTTTATTTTCTGCCTTTTGAATGCGCGTCGCACCCAGTCGAGAACAAAATTAATTCATTCATTAAAAGCGCTTGCCGTGGCAGATGAAGTGGCAGAGCCAGATCGGGGGTGGCTGCTGCCTCTCCAGGGAGGCTGAGGCACTGATGGCATCACGGGGACCAGAGCAGGCTCAGCCAGGAGGTGCTCCCAGCCAAAATTCCCCAAGGGGTGATTTTGTCTAAATCACAGCCAAGTTTACACGAGGTTTTTTTCACCTGTGCTGCACAGCTGCTTGTGGCAGCTCAGATATTTGGCTCCTGGGATGGCTCCCACCTTTTCCTGTCCTGTTTTCAGTCTCAGAGAGAGATGTAGTCGTGTGCCAGGGGTTATTCCCTCTTCTCCTTGCAAAGTAAAGAGGACTTCCCCAGGGCTTTGGGGACAGCAGAGGTGCCAGCTGTTTGTCCTGTGTCAGGATCCAGACTTGGGACAGGCCACATCCCCCCAGGAGAGCAGGACAGGCCCTGCTCCATAAATCCCTGGTGGCTTCCACACACCTGCCAGATGTGACCCCACAGATCCCCCCACCCGAGCGCCGCAGCGCTGAGGTCGCGGAGCAGCCCAGGCTCAGGAGGAGGTTCTGCCATCCTGCTGCTCCCCAGCTCTGGAGAGATGGGGATTTGAGGTGCTGCGGTGTGATGCAGCTTGTGTCCCTTTGGGAAGCCGTGGATGGTGCAGAGGCCCCAGAACTGATGTCTCAAATGTCATTCGAGGGCAGCTCCAGCCTCACCTGAGCGGAGCCAAGCCTCCCAGGAGGGTCTGTGCCACAGTGGAGCTGTCCGAGTGCCACGGACACCTCCTGTCCCTCTGCCAGGGGATCACAGAGCTCCCTGGAGCCGAGGGACGAGCGAGGAAAAGGTCTCAGTTCAAGGTAGGGAAAGCTGAATTATTAACAGCAGGTGCAACATCTTCACCAGGAGGAGCTGAAGGGCTCTGCCTGCAACAGGAGCAGCTCTTCAGTCAGGTTTTCACTCAAAAAAGGACAGTGGGGCAGATCCAGACTGCAGGAGGGTGGGCTGGCAGCTACAGCCAGCTGTCCATGGGATTATGGATCCATTAGCTGTCCTGGAGCACAGGGCTTTCCATTCCTTCTGGGTGGAGCCAGAAATGTCACCCCGCAGGTGATACATCCCTGTGAAAAATCTTCATTTCAGTAAACTATTTTAGTAAACTTCATTTTAGTAAACTTTTAAAGGCTGGGGGGGGGGCAAAAAAACAAACTCACATGGTCTGCTTCCCACCTGGGACCGAGGCCAGGGCAGTTCTCTGTGGGGACACAAATGTTCCTGAGTCCATCCCCAGAGCTGGGGGCTGCACTCCGGCAGCACAGCCTCGGGGTTCAGGGGGTGCTGAGGCAGCACAGCTCCCAGCCAGCCACAAACAGCCATTCCTGGATGGCTGACAGCTCCACGGAGCCAAGCAGGGCAGCAGAGGAGCTGGAGCTGCACAATGCAGGGAAAAGAGCATTTTGGAGGGTTTGCAGCTTCCCCCGAGAAAAGCCTCTTCTGGGTCAGAAGTTCAGGGCGAGAAAGGCGGCCTGGTTTGCGCTGTGCTTCTGGATTCCTGTCACACAGCAAGGGCCCTGAATGATGGCTTCTGTCATCCCCGACTGGCAAGGAGCTCCCGCCTCATCCTGGCACACAATGACCTGGCTGGAGTTATTCATGACTTCATCAGCCCTTGGCCAGACTGCAGCCCTGCCTGTGCTGAGCCCGGGCTGAGCCTGCGCTGCTGCTGCCCTTCAGGTGTCCAAACCCACGGGACATCCCAGCTCCATGCTCTGTGCGGCACCAGGAGGGGCCAAAGGAAGAAAATCAGGGGTTTGGAATCACTCAGAGGAGTGTGGAGGTTCTGGCTGGAGTTTGAAGCTGGTTTGTGTTTTCCCATAAGGAAAGCCCAGGACGTGTGGATGCACAAACTCTTTTCTCTCTAATTGTGGCCACGCAGGCAGGATCGCCAGGATCTCCACTCCAATCTTGCTGCCACTGCTCTTTTTGAGCCTCCATGCTCTGCCCCCAGACATTCATCACTGCCAGCAGGAGCACAAGTGGGAGCAGGAAACAGAACGGAGCCCTCCTGCCCAGCACCACTCGTTTATTCATCGCTGCTTCTCCCTCAGCTCCACAGGACTTTTCATCTCCGAGGCAGCAGAGTCCTTCCACACTCCAGCCTCCAGACAATCCTCAGGCACGTGGGAAGCAGCCACCTCTGGCTGTTTTGTTCCCAGCTCTGAATGTGTGCTTGGAGAGAGGGAGAAATGTGTGATCTGAGATGAGAACGGGGCTGTGATCCTCCTGCTCCTCCTTCGGCGCTCTCCAGACAATGCGCGGGGAGAAAACAATTTGTGCAGAAGAAACAGGAGCAAGGAGCTCCGCGGCACTGGCTGGGAACAAAACACACGGGAGAAAAAAGGGTTTTGAGGAAGTGTCAAGTTGGGAAGAGTGGGAAGAGGGGGCAGAGCTGTTAGCGCAGGGAGCTGCAGACTGCAGAAGGCAGTCAGCGCAGAAGGGTCAGCTCAGGAGCTGTGCTCAATCCCTGTGGGTGCAAGGTGTTTGTGGGGCAAGGAGAGGGAGGTGTGAATGGGATCACAGCTGGGAGCAGAGAGGATTTCTCCTCCTCACAGGGTGCAGTCTGGCACTGCTGAGGGTGGGATGTGCACCTCCCTGGGTGCCAAGGGATGCTGGAGTGATTTTTGCCTTTTTTCTTTTCTATATTTGTAACCTTGCCAGTGCTTTCCCCTACCCTTTTCCCCAGCTGGAAAGACCAAACACATTCCAGAGCTCCAAGGCCTGGGGGGCACAAGGCTCCTCTCCTATCTTAGTTCTTCCTGGGAGCCAAAGTCTTCGAGACACATTTTCATCAACAAGGACAGCTATACCAAGGGTGAGAGGCTGCAGAGAAGGAGCTTGACCTGAGGGGAATTACATCAACACTTGTCCTCCTAACTGGCGCTTTTTATCAATTCTGCTAATTTCCTAAAACCGATCAAACTGAATTCACCCCTGTGAGGTTGGGTTTCTGTGGATATTCTTCCAGAACTGCCCCTGGAGCTCCAAGAAAGATCCACTTTTGTGTTACCTCCTATACTAAAATGATCTCGAGTTTCACTTCTAGGCTGGAAAAGCCAACACAAGGGACAGCAGAAGGGACAGTTTCCTTTCCTGCCTTGAAAGAAACTGCTCTGCTCGGGTCCCTGCTGCTGCCACACGAGCAGCCACCACATTTTGTGGGACAAAAGTGGAGCCACACTTCCTTTTGCTCTCCGTTGGGGACCAGGAGTGAGGCACCACACACAGCAGGGGACAGGAGGGGACAGGAGGCTCCCGTGCAGTGACTGACAGCTGACTGTGCCTTATCGAGTAGCCATCGATCAGCCGGCCCTGCCCATGGAAACGCTAATGGGGTCGATGCTAATTAGTGCATTTGCATCCAGGGCCGGCTGCCCGTGCGTGTGAGTGGGTGCCAGCGAGGCTCATTTGGGCTGGGAATCGGTGCTTTAATTCATTCTCTGCATTCCCTCGCACTCCTCGGGCACCCAGCATTGCCCCGGAGCGCGGCACACGGAGCTGCCCTGTCCCCAGCTCGCTCGGTTAGAGGAGGCAGTGAAGCCCTGCAAAAATGATGGAAAACTTCCAGATTTTGCCTTATTGGTAGCCCGGATTTGGTGCCTTGTCTCCAGGCAGGGTTTGCTGAGCCGGCAAGGAGAGAATCCAACAAAATCCCTGCCCCGTGTGCTCTGGCCACCGAGATTTCCATTTCATGCTTCTTCCCCACCCACAGCTCGATTTAGACACTCACAGGGGACGTGTCCCCTCCTCCTGTGGTCCTGCAGGGATGGCAGCTCCGCTCTGAGGCTCTGGGGTGACATTCCTCAGGTGAGCTCTGCCTTTCTGGAGCCGTGGTGCTCACACAGTCCCTGGCCCAGAGCTGTCACTGTCCGAGCTCACTGCGATGGCTTTCTATTATCAGCAGCTTCTATCTGCAAAGCCATTGATAACAACAAATAATTAAAAATGCATTTCTCTTTCAGCAGCCTCTGTAACAAAAAATGAGAGCTTGTCAGTGTGCAGGCCCACAGGAAAATGTGTTTTTCTCAGCTGTGAAGTGTTGCTCCTGAGCCCTTTTTTATTCCTTTCCGTGTCCATCTCATCTGCTGCTGTTCCTCGGGTCAGAGGCTGTATCTTCTCTGGTTCTGCGCTGTGGGGTGCGAAATGCAGGCAGTTTGTTGTTATTTTTCCATGCTGTTTGCTTGCTTGCTTGATTTTGGAGCTGCAATGACATGCGGAGGGGAAGGAAAAGCTCTGCTGCTGCTCTTAAATAATTCCCTGTGTAGATGGGCTTCTCGTGGAATGTGAATGGGCTCTCCTGCTTTAGCTAAATCCACTCCCGGCTCTAACCTGCTGCCTTGCCTGGAGTCGGAGTGGTCGTGAGGGGAGGGCAGAAGGGCAGCTGGCCCAGGGAATCCCATCCCGAAATTCCAGCCCCCATCCCTGCCGTGTTTGTGGTCAGGGCAGCCCCCAGAACACCTCAGGGGGAGCAGACCCCAACCTCTGCCCCCCTGCCACCCTCCAGCATTTCTGTGGGCATTTAGGGCATTGATTAACTAACTTCTGGAAAAAAATAATGGCATTTGCAGAGCTGGGGGTGACAACATCTCCCACGGTGTATCCCCACACAAGGCACACCCTGTTGACCTAAACACGGCCCCCCCCACCCTCTGGAATGTTCCTCTGTCCCATTTCCCACCCTGGCGCTGCTGCGGACATCAGCGCTGGCTGTGCCACCAGCACGCGGTGACCACGGGGCTCCAAGCGCCCCCTCCACGGAGGAGTCCCCAGAGAGGCCGGGGGACAGCCCGGGGGACAGTCCCCTCCAGCAGCCCAGGGTGCAGCCCCGGCCTGCAGGATGCTTGGAGCCACTGGGTGTCAGTAGCATCCCATTTCCTGCCGCTCGTGGCCGTGGAGTTGGGAGGATGAGTTTTCCGCCGTGGAGAGCAGCTCCATGGCCTGGGGAGCTCCATCCCCTGGAGAGCAGCTCCATGCCCTGGAGAGCAGCTCCATGTCCTGGGGAGCAGCTCCATGGCCTGGAGAGCAGCTCCATCCCCCAGAGAGCAGCTCCATGCCCTGGAGAGCAGCTCCATGCCCTGGAGAGCAGCTCCATCCCCTGGAGAGCAGCTCCATGCCCTGGAGAGCAGCTCCATGCCCTGGAGAGCAGCTCCATGCCCTGGAGAGCAGCTCCATCCCTCGGGAGAGCAGCTCCATGCCCTGGAGTCAGCTCCATCCCCCAGAGAGCAGCTCCATTCCTTGGGAGAGCAGCTCCATGTCCTGGGGAGCATCTCCATCCCTTGGGAGAGCAGCTCCATCCCCTGGAGAGCAGCTCCATCCCCTGGAGAGCAGCTCCATTCCTTGGGAGAGCAGTTCCATGGCCTGGGGAGCATCTCCATCCCTTGGGAGAGCAGCTCCATCCCCTGGAGAGCAGCTCCATCCCCTGGAGAGCAGCTCCATCCCTCAGGAGAGCAGCTCCATGCCCTGGAGAGCAGCTCCATCCCCTGGAGAGCAGCTCCATCCCTCAGGAGAGCAGCTCCATCCCCTGGAGAGCAGCTCCATCCCCTGGAGAGCAGCTCCATCCCCTGGAGAGCAGCTCCATGCCCTGGAGAGCAGCTCCATGCCCTGGAGAGCAGCTCCATCCCCTGGAGAGCAACTCCATCCCTCAGGAGAGCAGCTCCATGCCCCGGAGAGCAACTCCAGGTCCCCAGAGAGCAGCTCCATCCCCCCTGCATCCCAGGGAGGGGCAATCCCACCATCCGTGAGCAGGTGAGCCAATAAACCCAACAGGCTGCTCAGTCTGCATCCAGGAGCTCAGCCAGGAGCAGGGACCTGCATTATTTTGGAGACCTTGGACATTTCCCCGCTCTGTTTTAAGAACTCAAGGGTTTTGTGCAGCCAGGAGAGAGATCCCTCATCCCTGGGGGATGCAGCAGGACATGAGGGTTGGGGGAGACAGGGAGAGCAGGAACAAGTGGATCTGCTCTTGGTGGTGGAAGACAGAGCTGCAGGTTTGGAAAAGGCCTCAGCTCGAGCCAGGGAAAGCTGAATTATTAACAGCAGGTGGAACATCTTCACCAGGAGGAACTGAAGGGCTCTGCCTGCAACAGGAGCAGCTCTTCAGTCAGGTTTTCACTCAAGAAAGGACAGTGGGTGCAGTAACAAAGCCTGGGCCATGGATTTGTGCCCTGCAAAGCCCAGGCTGGTCTGGGCCAGCACAAACCCTTGGCTCCAGACCTGCCAGGCTCCAAAATCCCGGACTGCTGAGCCCAGCTCCCACCTCATTTAACATCAGGCAGCCAACGAGGCTTCCCCTGCCCAGACGAGGAGGGATTTGCCTTCACTTAGGCTTGATTGAGATCTGTCTGGTGCAGTTATCAGCACGGAGAGCTGCCATCCCACCTGAGGGACTCCGGGTTTGCAGCTGCAGGTTGGATTCAGGACGGGCACAGCTCCAGGGATGCACAGAGGCTGTGGGGTTGGGCAGCTCCCAGCCTGTGCTCACACACACGGCTGCTTTCACACCTCCTGCCCTTCTCCCTCCTCATCAGGACATGAGGGTGAGCTTTCCTGATGCTCTTTCTCCAGGAAAACCTGGGATTGCTTTGGGCCTGGCAAATGCACTGCTGGGAGCTCACATCCTGCGTGTCCCTGCCCGTGGGGAGGGAAGTTCAGAGGAGAAACCAGCACAGCGCTTTGGGACAGAGAAAACCTCCTGCTCCTTCTCTTCAGAGACTTTCTCTTCACTCAGTACTTCTGAGGGACCTCTGAGTCGCTTCTGTACAAATGATTTCAAATGTGGGTTCATTTGGCAGCAGCAAAGCGGTTTTGAGTTGCGATAGGACAGGAGCACTGTCCGGCTCTGCCCGGGGGCTCAGGGCTCTGTGGCCTGGAGGCGATTTCTGAGTGCTGAGCCTGCACAGTGCCAGCTCCCGTGCTGAGCTGGCAGTGATGCTGTTCAGAGCTGCAGAGCTGTGGTTTGATGCCCCCAGCCCAGCCCTGTGGGGAACACCACAGGGATTGCTGCTGGAGGAAGAGCTCCCTGCACGGCTCACTCCTTATTTCTGTGCTTTGCGCTTCCCTTTTCTGTTTGCTTCACTTAAGCAGCTTCAGCAACCAGAATTATTCACTCTTGGTGGGCTTCTTTTTTTCCTTCTGGCCCAGAATGTTTCAAACCTCATTGTTTTTCTGGAAATAACTATTTATTTTTCTCTGCTGTTGCCTCCTGCTTTCATCTCTTCCCTGTTCCAGCCAGCAGCCCCCCTTCTTGTGAATCTGCTTTCCCATGAGACATTCCTGATTTTTGATCCCCTTTTCCACACTCTCTCCTGTCATCTCAGTAGTTTTTTCAGCCTTTCTTTCCTCATTCCCAGCCCTTTACATTTCTTCTCAGTGGGACCTCTGGGTGAGGTGCAGCCTCCCTTAGCTTGGCACAGGGATTGGGAAAAAGGGAATTTTCATCCGGGAGCCCTCTGGGATGGAGGGATGGATCCCCAGGCTCCCAAGGAGGATGTGCCCTCCTGGAATTAAATCCCTGGGTGGTGGAGCCGCCCCTGGAGCCCTTTTAAGTGTTTGCTTTCCCTTTTTCTCGTCCCTCCTCCCCTGATTTTTATTTGTGGGCCTCGTTTTGACGATTAACCTCGGGGCCGGCAGCGGCTCCTAAGAAAGATGCTCTCACTTCATTAAGAGATAATGGAAGCTGTCAGAGGTTTGAAGGATTGCACTCGTGATGGGAGCAGGAGGGGGAAGAAATATATTCACAGCAAAGTTACATTTTCATGTAAATTGTTTAAAGATTTAAATGGTTTCTATTAGGAAGGGTCACCGGGGCTGTGCAGAGGCCTAAATTAGTCCTTCTGTGCAGAACTGTAATATTGTCTATAAATGAAAAGGAATAAAGAAAGCTGTTAATTTTTTTTTTCTCCCACTCTCCCATTTCAGCTCCCATTTTCCAGGAGCCTTTCCCTGATTTTCTTTCACTCTTGGCTCTTCCTATTCCCATCTCCGGGCCAGGCTTGGCAATGTTTTCCCGTGACCTGGCTGTGCCTGGAGCCGAGTTCTGACGCTCCGGTGCTGTCCCCAAACACCTCCTCACAAAAGCAAACACTGCTTTGGGTTTCGAGGCACACAGCCGCCCCACAGGGAGCGCGAGGCCCGGCTGATCGGCTAATTAGCTAATGACTATCCCAAGCGGGTTGTTGGCTCGCCTGCTGACACGTGAGGTGGAGTCGCTGCTCCGCTTCTGCGCTCGGGGCTGCTTGGTAATTCATCCACAAACGCATCTCCGTATAAATAATCACGAGATGGCGATTTGCTGGGTGTTCACAGCTCGGCGTGTTTGTGCCCACGCCAGCGCCGGGCTGGGTGTGATGGCACCTGTGGGGACAGGCCTGTCCTCCCCCCTGGGATCCCAGCCTGCTCCAGTGGCAGAGGCTCCCAAGAAAATCAAGCAGACAGCACCAACAAGATGGCAAGAGAGCGATTTATTGACAGTTCTTACATATGCATTAATAGTCTAACAGTTATTGGTTGACAGTTAACCACTCCCCAAGGGAATTGATCGAAGCCTTCAGCACCCAGTACCAAAACAAAAGATTAGAAAGAGCAAAGAATTTGACTTATCTCTATTCCCCATGAGAAAGAGGAGAAAACCTTTAGAGTAGTGCATCCACATGCCTCCAAAGGGATGCTCTGGATGGGGACAAGGGGCTTGGCCTTCCCCTGGGAGCGCTTCTAGAAGGGGATTTTGTGCACACATTTGGGAATGTGGTTTGGCCTCAAAATGCTCCCTGAGAGGTGGCCTGGTTGCCTCGTTTAGTCTAGAAATGAAACTCGAGATCATTTTAGTATAGGAGGCAACACAAAAGTGGATCTTTCTTGGAGCTCCAGGGACAGTTCTGGAAGAATATCCACAAAAGCCCAACCCATGGGGGTGAATTCAGTTTGATAGGTTTTAGAAAATTAGCAGAATTGATCAAAAGCACCAATTTGGAGGACAAGTGGTGATGTAATTCCCCTCAGGTCAAGCTCCTTCTCTGCAGCCTCTCACCCTTGGTCCTAGCTGTGCTTGTTGATGAAAATGTGTCTCGAAGACTTTGGCTCCCAGGAAGAACTAAGATAGGAGAGGAGCCTTGTGCCCCCCAGGCCTTGGAGCTCTGGAATGTGTTTGGTCTTTCCAGCTGGGGAAAAGGGTAGGGAAAAGCACTGGGAAGGTTACAAATACAGAAAAAAGGCAAAAGTCACTCATCAACCTCACCTGCAAACCCATGAGGCAGAAATCTGAAGGTGCCTTCTCTCAGCACTCCCTTGCTCTGTTCACTCCTGAGGTTTGGTGTCTCTCCATTCCTGTGTGCCCTGGGCCGGCGATGGAATGGTTAAACCACCTGCCCCTCGCTGCATTCCCACCAGGGCCACGGGCCAGAGGAATCAAAGAGCTTTTGGGCAATCAGGGATTTAATTTACAACGAGCTGGGCAGCCTTTTCCCCTGGGAGGGCAGAGCAGAGCCCGAGGTGCACCGCCGGGGCAGGGAGAGGCGTGTGCCGTGTCCTGCCGCAGCCCCGGGAGGATGCCCTGACGCCGATGCTGTAAAACCTCCTCAGCTCCCGGAGCGCTGCTCTCGGCAGAGTTCATCCCTGCCGTGCAGAAGAGCAGAGATCAAGCTCATCTCCAGCTCTGGAGGCTCAGCTCCAATTACGGGAGGTGAGGCGCTGATTGCTCCTCGCACACATGCAGAAGGCACCCGCGGAGACCTCGGGGGTGGGAGGGCTTTGGGAATAGCAGCAGGGAGAGGGTTTTGCATGCAGATCGCTGGGAAGGCAGCAGGAGGCTCAAAAGCTGTGGCTGGGAGGGTGAAACCCTCTGTGTCGGGCTCTGAAGGATTTTGGGGTAACAGGTCTCCAGTTTTGATCTTGGGAGAGGAAGAAAGAGATGCCTTTTGCAGTTTGCAGGAAGGAAAAGCCAGAATATTGAGCCAACTTCAAGGTGGTCATTGAGCACAGAGAGAGGCACTCCCCAAATACCCACCCCAAATGACAGCATTGCCATGAAAAAGGCATCTTGCAGCTGGCTGTTTCTGGGGTAGAGAGGCTGCTCAGGATCCTCTGGTCATCAGCCTGAAATTCCCCTCGGTGAGACGAAACATCCTGCCCTTCCTGAGCTTCTTGCTCAGTTCCTCATCCCTCGCCCCTCTGAACTGCAGTTCTGCTCTTCTCGTGGTGAAGGATCCTCTAACTCCAGCTGAAGGCTGTCCTTGAGCTTTTTATCTCCACCTCTTCAGCTTCCAGCTTCACATTCCTCTTTTCCCTGTTTCCCCAAACATTCCTCTCTCAGCTCCCTGCCCAGGCAGCAGCTCCATCCCTTCCCTTGGCACTCCAGCTTTTGCCAGACTCTTGCAGGTCCTGGAGGAAGGATCCTCACCCACCATTGTCCCACCTGTGCTGGTTCCAGTCAACCTCTGTTGAACGTGGTTGGTTCAGGACTCCAAATATGCTTTGGAGCTGTTACCTTTCTCCAAAGGGAACATTTCCCCTGATCCCTTCTGCTGTGGAATTTGCCTTTTGCAGAGCCACGTTAAATCATAAATCAGAGATTTATGAGAGGCAGGTTCACCTCTACCTTCCCTTCCTCGCTTCCGATGTCTGAGCTCCCAGCTCGGAGCAGAAGCTCCTTTCACAGGAGGTTTCGTGCAGCTGCTGTTCCTCAAGGTCACCTTGTTTCTCCCACAGGAGGAATAGATTCCCCTTAGCTTTGGGGACTCAGCAATCTTCCTAAACCCAATCTGTCTGCCTGTGCCAAATCCATCAGCGGAGATGCCAAAGAGATGAGTCCCTGGGCCGTTGTTTGAGGAACTCCACTGGCACTGGGTGAATCCATCTCCTGCATGCAGAGCCCACATGGATTGGATGTCCCAGGATTTCACACCACAAAGAGCTGGTCCCCTTTCCCAAGAAAGTTGTCACTAGATTTGCACCGATGTCCTCATTGCCACCTTGCTAATTTCATCTGCTAATTCATCCCAAACAGCCCCAGCCACTGACGTGCTTTAACACCTCCTTCCATCTCATTGAAACGGCATCAAGTTCAAAGTCTAGCAGACAAATCTCATTTCCACCCCAGAAGCAGCACCCTGAATTCCTGTCACCAACTCTCCCAGGGCGGTTTCTCTCCTGGGCTCCTCAGGGAAGGAAATTTTGGCTGTTCCTTCAAGCCCCATCTCATTTTTGGTTTGCCATTGCCGAGTGTGGCCTTGCTGCCGTTGGGGGATGTGTCGAACACCACATGGCCCATCCTCCATAAAAGCTGCTTTTATTGGACTCTGCTCCACGCTGTCCTCCAAAACTGGCTGGAAATGGAGGCGAACTCCTGAGGTCAGAAGCAAAGCTCTTTAGCTGTCACGATTACTCTGCCCCATTTCCCCGAGCGTGGGAGCTGTGTTTGCTAAACTCCAGGCATATGCTCCCACTCCCGGTTTGTTGGATGCAGGAAAAGTCCTCATTGCCACCTTGCTAATTTCATCTGCTAATTCATCCCAAATAGCCCCAGCCACTGACCTGTTTAATACCTCCTTCCACCTCATTGAAACGGCATCAATTTCTGATCACCGGCCCCACGTTTATTTTCTAGGTCAACCTCTTCTGTAATGTCTTCGCATTCCCTGAAATCCTACTAAAATAGCCTCGTGTCGTCCTGGATCAGTAACCATTTGGAGACAAAGTCTGTTTATTATCGTGCTCAGGAATAAGTGGTGCCTGCAATAAGCAACATTTGCTCTGCAATCTGTGCCTCAAAAATTAAAGCCTCCATGATGACTCAGTCCCAGTCTGACTGGGGAGATCTAAACTCAGGCTCCAGCACGACCTACAATCTCCTTGCAGAGTTCTTTCCCCAAAAAAACCTTTTATTTTTACCAGCCTCACCCTTTGGTCTATCCTTGCCAGCGTGATTCCAATAACCTGATCCCATCCCCGTGTGTGGAGGCAGCAGTGGTGATTATGTGATATCTCCAGGTCCCTCTGTTCCCCCCAGAGCTCTCCTGAGATTTGTCAGCCTCGATGTCAGCAGTCTGACATGGAATTTGCTCTCTGGAAATAGCTCAGCATCCTCCAACCCTTCTCAGGCATCAGGCCCTGATGAGCCTGTTGGATTGCAGGAGCAACCTCTGACAATCACTCCGATTTCCTCACAGCTCCCTCCAGCCCGGGGCTGGGCCTGCAATCAATTCCTGCAGGATTCAGCACTGTTACTGTCCCAAGGGAAAGGACAATCTACAGCTTTTAGCTTAAATTCTTCTTTTTTCTTCTGGTTTTCCTTGCAGACCCCACAGCCTTCTGCTCTTTGGCCCCAGACAAGCAGCAGGATCGTCATTTCTCCCTACGAGTCCCCCCTCACAGGTACCTGCCTGTTCCCAGGGCTCTGCAGGACTATTTTTTCCCCCATCTGGTTTTCCTCCTGTCTTCTGGTTGTCCTCTTTTCCTTGAGCAGCATCCTGTCCCTCTTTGGCTCCAAACCATTGCACTCTTTGCTGTCTGTCCCTCTTTTCTGCTGAGCTGGTTTCACTCTCCCATTCAGCAGCTCCTGCCAGGCTGGGACTGGGATCTCTGGGTGTAAACAGTTCCTTTCAGGAACACATCTAAGAATGACACAGATGCCACCCCCCAGAATCCTGTTCATTACCATTTGCTTTGGGGGACATTTCTTCTCATTGTCACTACTTTTCCAGCCTTAAGCAGCGGAAAATCTCCCAAATTCCCTCCCAGGCACTTTCATGTGAGATTCCAGTTTTCTTTCTCCTCCCTTTCACATTCTTTATTTCCCCACTCGCACTCAATTTTTTTTCCAACACATTTTGGTCCAGCTCAGCAGCTGGAGAGGATGCTCGGGGAAGGGGCTGTGGGTGGCAGCCCAGGCTGAGCAGGAGGAAGTTTTCCTTTATTCCTGGCGTGCTCGAGATGTGAGCGAGAGGGGCGGAGTTGGATGTCTCTGAGAATGCCCAAAATCTGCTCAGTCACAGGAGGTGCAAGCATCCCAGCTCCACCAGGAGCTCTTAAAATCATGGGTCTTGTCCAGAAATCCACAAAAGATCCACAAAAAGCTGATTTGATTGGCAACGTGCCACAGCACCCCGAGAGCGGATGGGATTTCCCATGGAGCCAAGCCCACCCCGTTCCTCCCTCCCATTCTCCCACCCCTCGGCTGCCAGCGCCTCTGATCTCACACCACACCTCCAGTGACCCCCACGTCGTGGAAGGACACCATTAATATTATATTTTTCGCAGACATTATCTCAGAGTCAGTTCATGCCTTGCTGCAGGTCGGGCACGCGGCCGCCTGCGTGATCCTCCAGCCTTCGGCTTCTCCGGCGCCGCCTTGGCCTCGGGAAGCTTCTTCAGCTCCTCCACGGCCTCTCCGCAGAGCTGGCGGAACACTGGCAGCCTCTTCTTGGACTCGGGGGAGCCTCTCGCATCCATGGCTTCCATCTCCACGCGCACGGAGGAGGTGAAACGGGCGGGGAGGCGCCAAGGAAGAAAGGAATCGCAGTCTTCATCTGTGCTGAGGTAGTGCTGGGCTGTAGGGCGGCAGGACGCAGGGCCTCGGGGGACGGTGCTGACCCCATCCAGGCCGTGGGACACGGGGATGTTCCTGCAGCTCTCCAGGAAGATGTAGCGGATGTCCCTGGAGGTGTGGTAGGGTGTGCATTCTGGCAAGGACAGGCTCCAGGCTTCGTCCTGGAAAGCTGGTGCCGACATTGGTGCTGGTCTGGGGTAAAGCACACAGTCAGCAGGGCGGGAGGTGAGGCAGGGATTCCCAAAAACACCCACCTTGTCTCCATTGAAATATACCAAATTTCCGGAATCCTCTCTCCCCCTCCCTTTTCTGAACTGACGGAGTTGCCTCCAGAACCAACTCCAGCAGGTGAGGTGAGGCAGCTGGGCAGGGATTCCCAAAAAAACCCACATCTTCTCCCCATTGAAAAACACCAGATTTCCAGAATCCTCTCTCCCCCTCCCTTCTCTAAACTGACCAGGATTTCCGTGCCTGAAAGAGCTGGTCTCCTGTTCAGAAAGGCTGCCAGTCAGTGTCACTGGATTTGCACTAATGTCCTCACGGGCCAGTTCAATGAAATGAAATCTCATCTCCGCCCCAGGAGCAGTGCCCTGAATTCTGTCACAGGTCTACCAGAGAAATCTGATTTCCACCCCAGGAGCAGTGCCCTGAATTCTGTCACAGGTCTAACAGAGAAATCTGATTTCCACCCCAGGAGCAGTGCCCTGAATTCTGTCACATTCCTGCCTCCAGAACACAGCTCCAGCATGAGCTTCCACAGCAAAATCAGGAGATATCGAGCCAAATGAAGGCTTTGCTGTGTTTGTAGGGACGGGCCGTGGGTGCCAAGCTGCAGTTCATGGCTGAGCTCAGCCTGGGTGTGGGAGTGTGCTGTCAGGTTGTCTCCAGCACTCCTGGAACTCCCCAGAGGAATGAGTAACCTCCGGATGGATTTAGGATCTGAAAGCATCTCTTTGGGGAAAAGCTGACCTGTGCACTCCCTGCCAGCCTGTTGTGTTCTTCCATCACGACCCACTGAATATTTCAGCTCTTTCCCGGGTTTTTACATTTGTAAAATGCAGATTCTTGGGAGGGGGGGGAAAATCCCCAACCTACTCCGTGCTTTGATACCTGGCTGGAACCTCCAGAGTTGACAAAGAGAGAAGGCGACCAACCCGGCTCATGGATAATTCATCTCATGCATAACTCATGCCCACACATTTCATGGATAATTTAGGATAAGGGCTTGCAAGATCAGGATCTCACATGGAAGTGAAGGGTCTCTCCTGAACAAAGCTGATGGCAAACTCTAGCTGTGGGATGGAGAGTTTGTGCCTGTGGCGATGTGCCAGCGGCTGGGAGAGTGGGAACGGTGTGGTTCCGTGGATGTTGGCATCTCCCAACCTGGCCAGGCTCAAAACGTGTTTGGCACTGTGTTCTGTCTCTGAGAGTGGCCAGAATCTGCTCAGAAAGAGGAGGGGCAAGCATCCCAACTCCACCAGGAGGTCTGAAAGTCCTGGGACTTGTCCAGAAATCCACAAAAAGCACTGGAGCAAACGGAGGGATGGTGCTGCCGACGGGGCTGGACCCTCTGCCAGCAGATTGGGATGTTCTCTCAGAGGGGTTCAGGACCATTCAGTGACTGCTCAGGATGGCTGGACTGGGGGACAGTGGGGCCTGGAGCCACCCCAGAACTCTGGGTCCCAGCCCAAGTGACCAACATGCTCACATTGGTTCCATCCATTCCTACAGCTTTGGTGTCTCTGACAGCAGCACAATGTAATTAAGCATTTTTATCCTCATTCATTATCGCTGCATTTTTCTCGTCTCCCAAGCCCAGTCCAGAATGGGATGGTCGATATTTTCAGGTGTGAGAGGGGCAGAATTTCCCGCAGCGAAGGAAGGAATTTGTGCTCTTAGGCTTGGCCAGGCCACGGGCAGTTGCTCAAACCGCCAGCGGCGAAGGCGCGCGGCACCCAAGCGGAGCCCAAAGCCCGAGGTTCGCAGGAGGCTGGATCTCAAAGCCCAACTCCCAGGCATCAAACATTTACAGAGACCGGTGGAAGGCTGAATTATTCAAATCGCCCTACGTGAAGTGTTTCTGCGCGAGGAGATGAGCGCTCCTTCCCCGGTTCATTGTCTCTGCGGGGTGTCAGAAACACTAAGGCTCATCCTGCCTTCCCCATCCCCCCTGAGATACTTGGAACAAGCGAAGCACTCCCAGCTGCCAAGAAACATTGAATATTTATGCATTCCCTTAATCACAGAGGCAGGGACCATTCCAACCAGCCTAGTTTGGCGATGTTTTGGCCTTGCCTCCTGGAGAGGATCAGGACTTGCTCCCACAAGTCTTTTTCACCAGCCTGGAGCTGCTCAACAGCGGCCGGGGCAGGTGGCAAAGCCCAGCAGCAGCTTCAGGGATGGAGATGTTTCATTCCTGCTCCTGCACTGCCTTCCGGGGTGAGAAATACAAATTAATTTGCCTTGGGAGCAGAGAAGCAGCAAGTCCTGGGGAGAGTGTCCTGACTTCCCTACCGTTTTCTCATCCCATTATTTCCCTGCATGTGGTGTTTGTTCTGACCTCCCTAAGAAGAGCAAGCCCAATGCACACACCAGTGGATTTTCCCCTTATTTCTTCTTTTTCTCCCATTTCTTCTTTTCCTTTTCCCCAGCTCGCAGTAACAGAGGGAGTTGGGGGAATTAATCATGAGGAAAGAATTTCTTCTTTGGTCAAAATGAAATCCAGGTGGGAAGAGCAGGGGGTTCACTTTTATCTTCTTGTGCTCCAGCATGCACAGAAATACATTTTTTAATTCCTCGTAAGAATTTGGGATGAAAGGAAGAGTTCATGTGTTTTTTGTTTTTTTTTTTTAAATTTTGGGGGTTTTTTTTAATTTTTCAGTTGGGTTTTTTGGGGGTTATACTATTTTTTTTTTTTTTTTTTGTTGGTCTTACTTACTACCTCCTTTTAACTGGTTCTGTCATGGAATGTTCAGAGACTCTGGTTGAGAAAGCTTCTGAAATTGTGTGGAAACTGTTTTTTTCTGAAACTGTTTTTTTTTCTGAAACTGTGTAAACCATTCGTGGGTGCTCACAGCCTTCCCAGGCGGGAGATTTATCAAAGGCGAGTTACTTCCAGCTGAGTTCCCTGCGCGAACATCTGCCTTTTAAACCAATTTCCAGGGAGGAAATGGGGAGAGGCTGCTGCTGTGGTGGAAGGCTCTGGCTGGGGATAAACCCAAGGTCTTTGAAATCCCGAATTTTGTAAGAAAAGCTACAGGGAGGGTGGTTCGAGCCTGGAAAACTCTCCACAAGGAATGTGTGTGCAGGGAAGCCGGGCTGGGTTGATGATTTGGGTGAGTCAGCTCTGTCTCTGCTCCCACTCCTGAGGCCATCCTGGTTTGATGGAGACTCCTCTGCTCTCATCATTGCCATCCCCGGAGCCAGCAGGAGCAGAAAAGCCTCTCAAATATTTATTAAAAATCCCGATGTTGCTACAAAACTCACCGAAATCCCGGATACTTCTCTGGTTGGTCCTGACAGGCAATCAGTGCCTTCAGAACACTTCCACGAGGAGCTGGAAGGTGTCCACCCTGGCTTTGGGGATCCTGGCAGGGGTCGTGTGCTGGTGTTGGGACATTCCGTTGTCATGCCGGCGGAATTCTGGCCTCGAGTCACAAAGGGGCGAGGCCTGAGCTCCTGTGAGGCTTTACCTCTGCTGAGGTGAGCAAAGTGGTCACAGCTGCTGAGCACATGTGTCACACTCCACAGACACCGTGAGGGACACCTGAGCGCTGGTGACACTGTCACCGAAACTGCGGGAAAGGCAAGAACCCTCCAACAGCATTTTTAATGTTAGAGTCAAGGCATTACTTTATTTTCTGGCCAGGATGTGCCACAGGAATCATCTCATCCACACACAGCCCGGGTGTGCAGAGAGTCATTCCATCACACATGGATTTACTGGATTTTTCAGGTATTTTATACTGAAAAACTCATAGAAATGTATTAGGTCAGTGTTCATTGGTCCAAAGTTGTGTAGTTCTTAGTACTTGGTTTCCTATTGGATGCAGATTTCTTCACTTCTGATGTTAATTAGATCTTCATTCCTTGATTTTCATATCGGTCTTTTCCGGAGATGTCTCTAACTCTGAGCAGATGTACATGGATGGTCTCTGATGTTCTGCTGATGTTCCATTGATGTTCTGCTGATGTTTGTTTTGTCGATGTTCTGCTGATGTTTTGTTGATGTTCCGCTGACGTTTTGTTGATGTTCTGCTGATGTTCTGTTGATGTTCCACGGATGTTCTGCTGATGTTTTGTCGATGTTCTGCTGATGTTCCATCGATGGCCTTTATCTCTTTGGGCTCCTCCCAGTCTGTTGAAATGCTGAGCCCATCAGGCCTCACCTGGAGGAACAATGCCCTGGAAAGAAGCTTCAGTTCCCCAGGGCAAAGGTGAACAAACCTGGCTGAAGTTATATCAAAAATTTTTAAACTGCTGTGTTTTCCAACAGCACCGCAAAGGTGCCCCCACACACCTGTAGGATCCTTGCAAGTGTGGGATCCTTGCAGATTTGGGATTTTGGGCCATTTTGGCAACTCCCTTCATTCCGAAGTTCCCCTGAGCAGAGGCCACTCATCCTGGAATAAGTCCAGAGCGAGCAAAGATCCTTTCACACCTTGTGCTAACACTGCTTCCAGCTGAGTGACAAAAAGTGACAAACCCTCGTCCCTCCTGTCAGAACAGAGCCCCAGAACTCTCCTGGCTCGTGAAGGTACGGCAGAGCCTGCTGTGCCTCCGAAGGGCTCCGGCTTCCCCTCCTCAAACATTCCTCGCAGCTGTGAAACAGCTTGCTGCATTAAAAGCCATGAATGAAGCGCAGTTGTAAAGAAATAGGTTGCGGGATTTTTAGCACTCTGGGAATTGGGAGCGACACTGCTTTGTAAATTAGATCTGTTAAATACTTAGTGATATCAAAATTTCATGCGGCGCTTTTCTTCAAGGAAATCCGAGGTGGCTCCGTTCGTCAAGAGCTTTTCCCTTCCACTGACCTGGCCCTTCAGAACCACTGGAGAGGCCCTGTTTGATCCCAAGTTCATTCCTAAAGAGATTTCCTACTTCCCAAGGCTCTCTCCTGGCATTTACAAAACAGACAGGCCGGACCAGAGGCTTTTATCAGGACATTTCTCAGTTTTGAGGAGGTTTCTGGACAGTCCTGGTCCTTGGGAGCCACGAGCCTGGATCTGAGGGAGATGGCTCATTGCTGCCGTGGGTCATTCCCGCTGTGACCCAGATTTTATTGAGCAGGAGGCTGGGATGGCCCCGCTGAGCTTTGGCTTTGTGACGGTGGTGGTTGCAGACCTCCGCGAATTCCCAAATAACAGCAGGAGATGGGAACCGAGCAATCAGCACCTCCCTGGCACGGTGAGCCAATGATCCCAGGACAGGAACGCTCCCGGGATTATCCGCCCGTTTTAAGGCTGCCCGGAGCTCCTGGATCACCCCAGCTCCTGGAAAACTCGACAGAGCCTCAGGAAGTGAAAGGAATGGGAAGGGAGTGTCTTTACAAACAAACTGTGAGTCTGCTGGTAAATACAGCCCATACCAAGAGATAAACAATGGGAAGGGATTCCATGGGAATTCCAGTGACTGACTGTGCTAAATCCCTGCATTTAGAACAGAGACACGAGGAAAAGAAGAAGGGGGGCAATGTATATTAGAAGGGGTCTGTATTTCGGGAAGTCTGTACCTCTCAGGTACCTCAGCCAATGGGGAAACAGAGAGAGAACTGCGGCCGGGAAATTAGGACAAAAAGAGGCTGTGTCCCCTAAAAATATGAGAGACCCCATGGGAAATGCCCGTGACCTCTCCCTTTATTCACGAATAAAGTCACGGGACTCCTCCATCTCCTTTTTGGACACAAACCTCTGGTGTTTGTGGATCACTTTTCCTGACAGAAGTATCCAGAACACACAGCAGATTCACAGATCCAGGCAGATTCTGGACTGCCGGAGATCCCCTCCAGCATCTCTCCAAACTGGAAATGGGTGAGTGGGGACAGAGACCCTCCCACCTGGAGCTCCCCAGAGCCCCTCCCCTGTTGGGCGAGGGGCTGCGACCCCTCTGAGTGCAGCCCTGTGTTTATCCCTGCGCTGGAACAACAGGTCAGGTGCCGGGGAGAGGCTGCCGGGGATAATCCACGCCCTGTCATGGTAACAAGATCATCACAAGGAAAACCGAGCAGATAATAAACCGGCGGCAAAGCTGAGGAGTGCGGAACAAAGGAGGAACAGAGGAGAAGTGACAATGTTATCTTTGTTTAATGCTCCTCTGAGTCACCGTTAGTTATTTAAGATATTCATCTGCCAGCTCCCAGTCCCGTCAAATTAAGAGATCCAACGGGTGCTGGGGTTTTTATTTTCAGTGCCAAACAAGTGGCTGTGGTCCAGAGGGAGAGGGATTTTCTGTGAATGATGGAGGCATTGCGCTGCAGCTCGCTGAGGAGGCAGGGCCATGTGGGAGCACAGGGGATTTCTCCTGGGCCTGGATATTTCCGTGGTGCTGTTGGAAAACACAGCAGTTTAAAAATTTTTTCATATAACTTCAGCCAGATTTGTTCACCTTCTGCCTGGGGAACCGAGGCTTCTTTCCAAGGCATTGTTCCTCCAGGTGAGGACTGATGGACTCAGCATTTCAACAGACTGGGAGGAGCCCAAAGAGATAAAGGCCATCGATGGAACATCAGCAGAACATCAGCAGAACATCAGCAGAACATCAGCAGAACATCAGCAGAACATCAGCAGAACATCAGTGACCATTCACGAACATCTACTCAGAGTTGGGGCCGTCTCCTCCAGAAAAGACTGATAAGAAAAACAAGGAATGAAGATCTAATTAACAACAGAAGTGATGTTAGAGAGTCAATAAATTCCTTTATTTTCTGGCCAGGATGTGCCACAGGAATCATCTCATCCACACACAGCCCGGGTGTGCAGAGAGTCATTCCATCACACATGGCTTTTACCAGTTTTTCAGATATTTTATACAGTCAAACCTCATAGAAATGGATTGGGTCAGTGTTCATTGGTCCAAAGTTGTGTAGTTCATAGTACTTGTTTTCCTATTGGATGCAGATTTCTTCATTCGCTTCTGATGTTAATTAGATCTTCATTCCTTGATTTTCTTATCAGTCTTTTCTGGAGGAGCTGTCTCCAACTCTGCTTAGATGATCAAGGATGGTCGCTGATGTTTTGCTAATGTTCTGCTGATGTTCTGCTGATGTTTTGTTGATGTTCTGCTGATGTTCCACTGATGTTCTGCTGATGTTCTGTCGATGGCCTTTATCTCTTTGGGCTCCTCCCAGTCTGTTGAAATGCTGAGCCCATCAGGCCTCACCTGGAGGAACAATGCCCTGGAAAGAAGCTTCAGTTCCCCAGGGCAAAGGTGACCGAACCTGGCTGAAGTTATATCAAAAATTTTTAAACTGCTGTCTCTTCCAACACACCCACATGTGCATGTTTGGAGAGGCCTCTTCCCTCTACCCAGGATCCAGGAGAGCAGCAAGAACATTAATTTAACATATGGGCTCAAAATAGCCCAGACTGTGTTCCCCTTGGGGCCTGGCAGAGAGAAGGGAGGAAAGAAAGGAGTCACTGATGCCTGACAGGCTTACCTAAAACTGAGGCTAGACGAAGTTGGGAGAATAAAAAGCAGTTAGATTTATTGGAGGCCTTCAGGTGCATTTAGGGCAGTCACAGCCCACCCAGGGGCTACACCCAAAATGGACACTGGGTCACAGGTTTTGCATATTTTATAAGTTCTGTCCATCTGCATATCTGGGGTTAATCTCCAATTACAGCTCCACGTAATGAAGTCAATGACTCCAAGTTTGCTCCCCCAGTTCACTGTTGTTTCCATATCTCTGAGACACTGAGGTGTCCATGAGTTTTGGGCTTAGAGAGGAATTGTTTTGTGTAAAAATGAGAGAACGGCAGCTCAGCGCCCTGAATGGAGCCCAGAGTTCTACACTAAAGCATTACAGGATTACAGATCCATGGGAAATACAGAAGCTAAAATCCTAGGGCATGGTCTCGACTGCCCAGCTCCCCTTGTCCGTGTCTGTGGCAGAGCAGAGGGTGAAAGGCTGGCAGGAGGGGCAGAGAGCCCTGGCTGGGTGAGCTTTCCCCTCGCAGAGCTGGGCAGCGCTCGGAGCAGCCTCTCCCTCCCGGGGAGCCAGAGGTCTGCAAACCGCCCAGGCGTGGGATTGACTAAATTAACGAGCTGAGGAAGGTGGGTAGGAACAGTCGTGTGGCTGGTGGAAAACCCCAACCCACAAGAAATGAGGATTTATGGCAGGGGTCAAAGGCTCCCCGTCCTTTCTGGGTCCTGCTGTGGGATCCTCCCCCGTTATTGGGGTCTTCCTTCTTGGGGTGTTGGAGACCTCAGCGCTCTCCCTTGGCAAAGCCCCAACCTCGCGTGTGCTGGGAAGAACCAAACATAAAATCCGCGATGTCCCCTACTTTTACTTTATGTGTTTATTTTATGGGAGGTGTTTATTTTCGAGGAGATCACCAGTAAATTTAATGTCAATACAGTTAATCCCCATCTATATTTACTGAGGGCAATTAGCCGGCGTTCCTATTAAATATACACAATAGAGGGTTGGATATACAGTTTATACAGTGTAATTAGATATATGTACACACATAAATAGATGCATAACTCTGTCTGCAGTGTGTATTGGTGAGGAAGGACCGGGGTAATGTGCCGTGACAATATTTATCTCACACCATATTTATACCCCGAGAGAAGTACAGAGGGGCTCTGTGGAAACAGCCACGACGGAGGCAATGCCAGGGGGATTTTGGGGAAGAAAAGGGGTTTGGGGAATCAGCAGCAAGGGGAGACTGAGTCAGTCAGAGGATGCAGAGCAGAGGGAAGGAGCTGCTAAAGCAGGAGCTGCCCTGGAGCAGAGGGCACAGGAGGTGGTTTGGGTGTGTTCCCCCATTTTGCTCGTGGCGTTTCTGTGGTGGATAAATTCCCTTTGCCGCGGGGGATAAATTCCTGTTGCTGTGTGGATAAATTCCCTTTGCTGTGGTGGATAAATTCCTTCTGGATATCCTGCAAGTCCTGTGAGTGAGCAGGCCCAAAAAATGCAAGAACCTCCCGCCCCTTGCCTGGTGCCAGAACATCCCTGCAGCCCCAGCCCCTGCGATGAGCAGGAATCCTGGATCCCTTCAGCACGGCCCAGGTGTGGGAGCAGATGTTGGAGGGAAAGGCAATCTCAGGAAGGCAAAAGCTGCCAATCTGCCTTGGCTTTTTCTCCAGCATTCCTTGCTGGGGTGAAACCCTCCCTGGTTCCAGCTGCAGTCTGGGTGCTTGGGGAGGTGTGGGGAAGTGTGTGGATGATTTTCTGCTCCAGCCCTCTGTTTGGGGAGGTCCATCAGCCTCTGGGAGCAGAGAGGGTGAGGGACACTTGGCATTCCATGGTCCTGCAGCTCCCAGAGCCTCTGGAAGCACAGGACAGCAGCTGGGTGAGAGGACCGGGCAGAATTCCATTTATTTCCAACCCCTCCTTGAGAAGTGCCATGAGATCTGGAGTCAGACAGCGCCTCCAGACCTCATGCCAGCAGGAGGAGAAGGCACTTGGGAGCTGGTTGGAGACACAGATATTTAAACCCAGAAAAGCTTGGCTCCTGTGGGGATTTTCACACCCCAATCCCAGCTTTAGAGCAGCTCCAATGTTTGACCAATGTGCCTCTCCCCAAAAGGCCATCACTGACCTGGACACAGCCAAGCCTTGCACTCTGCAAGCTTGCAAGAGCCTGCAGGATTTGCTAAACATGCAAATTGTAGTTTATCACTCACAGCAATAAAAACCAACACTGTCATTTCCCCTCTTCCATCTCCCCAGCAGCCGTTCCCACTCCTGCTGGAGCTGCTCATGCATGAGCCTCCAATTCCATCATCCCAAATCCCTGTGAGAGCCTCCCTCTCTCTGCATCCAAAACCTATGGCCCATCCCAGAGTCAGCCCTTTTATGCTTTAAAAACAAAGTCCATTTATTCCTTTTTTGTCCTCCCTCCACCTGTTCCTTCCTGGCTACCCCAGCCTGCTTTTCATCCCACAGAGCTCTCGCTGTGCATCGCACAGGCAGTGCTAAAATCCTGCCTGCAGCTACGTGTGGTGTGAAGCTGCCTCCACAAGGCTCCCAGAGTCCTCAGCATTCCTTTTTCCCTCTCAGCTCCTCCAACATTATCCCAAATATAAAGGACAGCCTGAATCCTGGGATCCTCTTCCTTCCCTCAGCCCCATATCCTGCTCCTCCAGGGCAGAGTGAGCCACACTGGTGGAATTAAACCTCCTCCTCCTCCTCCCTTCGAGTTCTGCTTGGGGAATTTGATTCCCAGCCACTCTTTATGGCTATCGATCCCCACACTCCTGACTGCGGCGGGAAGCGACCTGGAGCCAGAGCAGCGGCGGTGGGTTTATCAATCTCCTTAAGATCATTAGGGACGCGGGAGGCTGGGGAAGGGAATAAATGGCGTGAGTGAGAGGAGTTTGTTTACACCACAACAAACCTGCGTTTCCTCAAGCCCAGTGATTGGCCCCAAGCAGGCCCAGAGACACAGTCAGAGCAGTGGGGATTTGCTTTATTCGGCGCTGGCTGTGGGGATTCACTCCTCCAAAAACACACCCCGGCACTGCCAACTCACAATATTATGGTAACATTCATGAATATTCATCACATTCCCTGGGATAGGAGTGGTTATACAAATCATTTATCGGAAATCACTAATATCATTAACATGTGTGCCACGCATGTGCTGTGTGTCCTGGTGGTCTTTGGGGTCTTCTGGTAATGAAGATCTGTAGTCTTCATCACAGTGCACTTTTCACCTTTCTCTCTGGAGCATGGGCAGTCCTTGGTGGGTGATTCAGGGTTTCTGTGCTGCCTCAAACAGTTTCTTGTCTCGACAAGATTAAGGGAATCCTGTTTTCCTAGGTCTAGAATTCACATATTCTATCTCTCAATACTTAACCTGAGTTACCTATTGACTACCTGTTTCTCACCAGCCCGCAGGAGATGGCTTTGGATGCTCGGGATTGGGAATATCCATCCCGAACTCTTGTCCCATTAGGAGCAGATGCCAACTCCTGCCTTACAGAGGTCTCCTTGCCCTGGGTGAGAGCCCAGCCAGGGCATGGAAGGGTTGGATAAGAATCCCCGTGACCATTAACAGCTCCAAACCACCATAAATCCTTTTTCCAGGCAGATCCCATCCCTGCAGACCAAACCCGTGCCCTGCCGAGGACAGCACTGCTTGGCACGCTCAGAACAGCCCCAGAGGGATAATTATCACTTTGGCCTCTTTCCTACTGAAATGTCGCCTGCAATTAACTCCCACCCCGGGAGCCAGACGGAGCGTGGCCCTTCCTGGGAGCAGGGCTGGGATCAGCAGGAGCTCCTGGTTTAGCTCCACAGCTCTCCCCTGATTTGTGGTTCAATTGCTGTGGGCAAGCTCAGCAATCCGAGGGTGATTAAAGGCCAGAACAAACCCCGAGCTGCCATCAGCAGGGCGGGAGCAGCAGGTTATCTGCAGGTGTCCTTAAAACCCTCGTGGTGCCGTGGCACAAACAGATTCCCGGCGAGCAGGAGGTGCCTGGGAACGGGGAGTTAAAAATGAGAATTAAACCCACATCTCCTCCAGGCTGGGACAGGGCCGCAGCCCCCAATAATCACTTCGCTGCTCCTCGCTGACCTCCCTGCCATGCAAACAGCTTTGCAGGGGAAGGGCTAATTCATCCTCACAGCTCCGAACCATCATCGCTGGCAGAAAGCGTTCTGGGCGTGAATCCTTTGCGCAGCAAATAGCAGCATTAGCAGGTTCATTTTCTCCCAGCAGAGCCGCTCCAAGGCGCTTCCAGCACGGAGACTGCAAAAAGGGGTGGGAGATGGGACTGTGGGCAGAGCTCCCACCTCAGCCTGCAGAGAACATCCAGCCCGAGGGCTGCAACAGTCCCTGGCCCCTCCTCAGGTGCCCCTGGCCCAGGGATGGCTCCCTGGAAATATTCGGGAAAATATTCGGGAAATATTCTGAGGAAATATTCGGGAAAATTCTGCTTTTCTGGAGACTGCTTGGGAATGGGGTGGTTTCCTGCATGGGACAGTTCCCTGTCCTCCTCCCCCGCTGGCTTTGGGATTGCTGGGCGTCATGGTTTGCCTGCACTCAGTTGTCACCTGCTGCTAATTAATTTTTGTGGCTAATTTGCATGGTCCCACGTGTCCCCAGCTCCAAACCGCACACCCCACCTCAGTACCTCCAAGCTCTGGACAGATGCTGGGTGTAAGTCTTTATCTCCTGTGGTTTTCCCGGAAAATGAAGGAATAAATAGCCGAAGCCCTGAAATTATTGGATGGATCACTGCCAAAAACGAGCAAGAAACATGAGCTTGCTTTATCCAGCGAGCAAAGCACAGGTACAGCACAGGGGCTGTGGCTCAGGTGCAGCTGTGGTGCTGCAGCTCAGCTGTGGGGTTGGGAACCACATTTTAGACTCTTACAGACTTGACTTGGGGCTAATTCCAGCTGCTTTTTAGACTCCTACCCGGTGGCTCCATGACTTTTGTGCAGTGTCAAGTTCTTGAGCATCAGAGAAACACAGAATAGTTTGGGTTGGAAGGGATTTTTAAAGGTTCTTGAGTCTGACCCTCCTGCTCTGAGCAGGGACACCTTCTTCAAGATCAGGTTGCTCAGAGCCCCATCCATTGAATATCTGGATATTCAGATATCCAAACATTGGATATTCATGCTCAGAGCCTCAATCCATTGAATATATATTGGCCTTGAATATTTCCAGGGATGGAGCATCCACCACCGCCCTGGGCAAGCTCATTATAACAAAATGCCTTCTTTAAGGCTAATCTCCATCTTCCCTGTTTAATTTTAAGCCATTGCCCCTTGTACTGATGACGCCTTGGGATTTTAGTTTCTATATTTTCCATGGATCTGTAATCCTGTAATGCTTTAGTGTAGAACTCTGGGCTCCATTCAGGGTGCTGAGCTGCTGTTCTCTCATTTTTACACAAAGCAATTTCTCTCTCAGCCCAAAACTCAAGGACACCTCAGTGTCTCAAAGATATGGAAACAACAGTGAATTGGGGGAGCAAACTTGGAGTCATTGACTTCATTACCTGAAGCTGTAATTGAAGGATTAATGCTCTATATGCAAATGGACAGAACTTAGAAAGTATGAAAAACTCGTGACCTTATAAAAAACTTAAAAAGTATGAAAAACCTGTGACCTGCTGTCCATTTTGGGTGTAGCTCCTGGGTGGGCTGTGACTGCCCTAAATGCACCTGAAGGCCTCCAATAAATCTAACTGTTTTTTATTCTCCCAAGTTTGTCCAGCCCCTGCTCTAGACAAGCCCAGTAAGGCACCACTGTGATATTCCACTCTGGGATGATGCGTGTGAGCTTTGGGGTGCGGAGGGACAGCTCCGGCGGGGTCGGCAGCAGGAGGGGGACAGGGCTGAGCAGTCTCCGAGCCCCGAGTGGATCCCCAGAGCGCTGGGGTGTGCTGGGAGCTCAGCCGGCTGCGAGCGATCGCTCTGCGAGGTCAGCAGCGCCGCTCCCTTCGCGGCAAAGCCCACACGCCTTCCCCATGACAACCTGCAACGCGCTCCCGAGGAAAACAGCGCTGCTCTTTTTTTGTTATTAGTTACTGGGTTGCTGCTCACACTCAGCAAAGCTGCTGCTTCTGCTGGTTCGAACCCAAATGATTTGGGGTGACGGGAGTTAGTACTTCCATGGGAATTTGGATGATCCTGTGGAGCTGTGCCTGCAAATCCCAGGCAGAGCTGGCTGAGTTCCCTGGGCAGGAGCAGCAATGGGGATAAAGGGAATGTTGGGATCAGATAAATCTCCCCCTGCTCCGAATTTGTGTCTCAGGGATGTAACCCTGGCAAGGAAGCAGGAGCTCCAATTCTGGGTGGAAAAGGGTAAAAGAAAAATGATGAGGAATTAAGGCACAAAGATTTGGAAGGGTAGTTGGATAGAGATGTCTCTCTGTCCTCCCACCTGGCACATGAAGCAGGAAAAGGACCTCCAGCACCAACTTGGTGCTCTCCATGCCCAAATCCAGACAGCCCTGAACCCCTGGGCCCAAGGGACATTGAATTGCCCCTGGTGTTGGGGACAGCCTGACCTCAGAGCATTCCAAGGAAGGACATTGAATTGCCCCGATCTTGGGAAAAACCTGACCCCAGAATATTCCAGGGAAGGACATTGAATTGCCCCTGACCCTGGGGACAGCCTGACCCCAGAGCATCCCAAGGAAGGACATTGAATTGCCCCTGACCCTGGGGACAGCCTGACCCCAGAGCATCCCAAGGAAGGACATTGAATTGCCCCTGACCCTGGGGACAGCCTGACCCCAGAG
Source organism: Acanthiza pusilla (assembly GCA_036630365.1). Lineage (NCBI taxonomy): Eukaryota > Metazoa > Chordata > Aves > Passeriformes > Acanthizidae > Acanthiza > Acanthiza pusilla. The sequence goes on from JAXCHO010000048.1 coordinate 5,950,901, forward strand.
CATCCCAAGGAAGGACATTGAATTGCCCCTGACCCTGGGGACAGCCTGACCCCAGAGCATCCCAAGGAAGGACATTGAATTGCCCCTGACCCTGGGGACAGCCTGACCCCAGAGCATCCCAAGGAAGGGCTGAACTCAAACCCTGGATCCATTCCCGGCTCCATCACACACCCCCTCAACCACCTTGGGCAAAGCTGCTCAGGGTCTCGGCAGTGAACAGCATTAAGAGGCCTGGCCTACTTTGCAGGGATGTTTTGAAGACAAATTTGTGTTTCCCCAGGGAAAGGGACTCGTGGAAAACTGGTTCAGCAATCGAAACAGGGCCTGGGCTCCCAGTTTGTAAATGACATGCTAAGGAGCCTGGAACAGCCCTCTCCAGGGAGAAACTTGCTTTTTCTTCCTCTTTTTTTTCTTTTTTTTTCTTCTCCCCATGGAAGGAAAAAAAAAAAACCAACCCATCAAGATAAATTCCTGGCTATCAAATCAAAAGATCTTCGGTAACCTCTTCGGCTATTAAAGTCAAATAACGATCATAATGAGCACTGCAGTTTCACTCAGCTCCGAAGATAAAATAAAAAAAAAAAGGCCAGGCCAATTTCTTTTTGCTTGCCAGCAGATAAGAGCCTGACCCAGATTGGCAGAGCTCAGCTGCCTCCACAGCTTTGATTTTTCTTGGGGGAAGCTCCATTCTGGACCCCAAATCCTGAGGTTTCAAACCCAAGGTGTGATGGGGAGCACCAGCTTTGCTCCCCTGCTTTTGGCACTTCCTGAACACAAAATCAGTTTAAAGACCAAAGGAAAAAAAAAAAAATAAACCCATGCTCCAAGTTGTGAGCGCTGATCCCTTGGGAATCGCAGCCTGAGGTGGAGAGAAACAGCAATTAATGCTTTGGAGAGGACAAGGTTTGTGCTGTCCCTCCGATGCCTTTAATTATATTTAGAAGTATTTTCTGCCGGGCCTGACACTTCCGCGTCATAAAAAGTTCCTTTTGTCGCTTTCCCCCCTTCTTTCTGGCGTCCCTGTGAGCGGGCAGGAGAGATGGAATGGGCTGAAAGAATGCCATCTGATTGAGTAATGAATAAAGATTAATGAATTTTTGCTGCAGCAAATGATTCCATGGTAATTGCTTTAATAATATAAAATTATTTTCTGCTCCAAACTATGATTAATGATACCGATGGAGCATTTGAATCATGGGCCTTGTTTTTTTTGGTGAGTTCACTGATTAAATAACTAATACAATAGTTTACTCTTAATTTTTCTATAGGCAGCAATCACCCACTAATTAATCGGGGCACCAGGGTTGACTGAACCTATTGTTTTGTGTATCGAAACTCTCCGTCATTTCCTGACTCCTCACCAACAAAATTTAAAGGAGCAATAGCTTCTTTTCCACCTTTTTTTTTTATTTTTCCACATGGGGAACATGATCGTTCATTTCGTTTTCAGGGCAGTGGGCTGTTGGTGGGATGTGAAACGGGGGACATGTGCAGGGACCTCACTTTAGGGCCAGGTGGAGACAGAGTGAGCAGGATCCTGTCCCAAAGCCAAGGGGGAAGAAGAAAAAAACTATTTTTCACCCCATTTTGGGGCAAAACCCTCCGATTTTTAAAATTTCACATTCACTAGACCTTCCTGGCCAAGGGGTCCTCATCTGCACCCCAAAATCTCCACACCTCTGAACTCTTCTTGCCTCCTTGGCACCAGAGACAAATGAGCCGTGGCCCCGCCGCCTCTGCGGGGTGTTAATGAAGCGTTTAATCATTTGCTGTTTCTCTTGCTCTGCCTCCTTTTTATTTGAGTTCGCAGGAATCACAGAAACACTCGAGCGTGGCGAAAGGCAGCTATTGAACGTCTGCGGCTGTTATTTGCCCCCATGATGGGGAATTAATTGCCTTTTGATTAATGAGCCCTTCAGAGCTGGGGCTGAGGGGAAGGAGGAGAGAGGAGGGGGGAGAAAATCAGCGGCTCCGCTCCAACCTGAGGTGCCAAGAAGGGGTTAAAGAGCCAAAAGCTGGATGGGGAGGGATGGTGGGAAGGCACGGGGAGAAATCTTAGTCCTGGCATGTGTCAGAGGAGAGAGAGAGAAATTGAAGCAGCAGCTTAATTCTGTGAGTGCTTTCACGCCCCTTGAATGGAGAAGGGGAAAATTATTTAATTAAAAATATATTTACTTTTAATGCAACCATCAATATTTCCATCCGTGCTGATTGTGGAGAGGGTTTGTGTGTTTGCATGTTTAAACACTTGGGAGCTCTGCCTCCGACTCCTTCTCCATCAGCAGCTGATGCTGTGCACGCTCACTCCTCCAGATCCCCCCAAATTCCCAGCTTTGAGGCCTGGGTACTTTTTGGGAATTCCCCCAAAGGATTCCCATTAGCCTCCCACCCTCCGGACCCAGCTCTGACACCGTTGGATTTCAGGTCCCCGCGGGTGTTTTGTTGTCATGGCCTTGTTGGGATCCTTTTGGAGGCACCGACCAGCCCTGGGCCCTGCTGCACCCCAAAATCCATCCCTGCTGTGGATTGGGGTGTCTGGGTCCTGCTCAGTGAGGGTGCTCCGGGTGGGACCAGCAGCAGCATCCCCTAAACTCGCACCTGGGAGCTCTGGATAGTGCAGACAATGGGAAATGTCAGGATTCAGGGATTCTGGCAACAGCACACCGAGGGCTGTACAGGAAAGCTCCTTCAGATCTGTATTCCTTCCCAAACACTCCCCAGGCCCCCATTTGCACATCTTGCTCTTACCCCACACGGATGGATTTAAAGGATTTCTCCACCAAAGCCCTTCAATCTCCACGCTGGGCCCTGTGAGTGGAGCACACTCTGATGAGGCTCTGCCGCTCCCCTCGGCGCTGACCACTCAAGGACAGAGGCTTGGTGTGAAATACGACTCCGGGAGGGGGAAACAAAAAAGTTTGGCTTGTGCAGGAAACAAATTGCCTTTTGTCGGTGTGACCTTGAAGCTCAGCCACCAGAACAGCAGGAATGGCGGCTCTGGCTCAGATATCATCCCTCTTCCCTCTCCGGAGAAGCTCCTGTCTCCCAGGACTGGCAGCATCATTCCTTATTCCCAAGGCCTGGTTGAGTCGCTCTCATTTTGTTGATTATTTTTAACATTTGCAAGGTTGTGAGGAACAAACCCAACTCCTCACGAGGTCGCTCTGCTGATTCCCAGCCCCACGCCCCCATTGCCACGGCTCTCATCCCCGGGATGTGGATCTGGGTGGAAATCACAGCTGGTGATGCCCACAGGCTCTCGGGTGCCACGCCAGCTCTGCCTCTCCTCGAGGATGCAGCTCACGGCTCCCTTTCCGCTCTCGTGTTTCAAGTGGAAAATCTGGCGAAAACAAAAAATTAGCAGGACATTCTTAGCGGAGCAGCAACAAGCAGCGCAATCTATTAGTGACAACCCTTTTTTTTTGGTTACGTGTTTACAGCAGAGCTGCTGAGGGATGGAGCTGTCACTGGGAGCTGAGAGCCTGTGGATCTCCCTGCTCCCAGCCCACCGGACCAGTCCCATTGTTGGAAAATACACCAGTTTAAAAATTCTGTATAACTTTAGTCAAAGGCTTTGTTTGTCCATACTCCGGGAAAAGGAATTTTAAGTTTCTTTCCAGTACATTGTTCTGCCAGGTGAGGTCTGATGAACTCAACATAACTACAGATTGGACTAGCCCCAAAATATCCAAAAAGATAAAAACCATCAATGGAACATGAACAGAACATCGGTGGCCATCTACAAACATCCACCCCAGAGCACCTCTGACAGAGCTGAAGACATCTCGCCCGGAAAGGACTGATAAGAAAATTGAAAAATGAAGATCTAATTTACATCGGAGGCGAGGGGATCCGAATCCAATAGAAAACTGAATACTGAGGATTGCTCAACTCTAGACCAATGAACTTTGAAACAATGCATCTCTATGGGGTTTGACTGTATAAAATTTGGAGGAAAATCCTGTAAAATCCGTGTGTCGTGGAATGATTCCGTCTGCACACTCAGCCTGTGTGTGGATGAGATGATTTCTGTGGCACACTCTGGCCAGAACAACATCCTGGCCAGATAATAAAGTAATGCCTTGACTCTCTAACATTAAAAATGTTGTTGGAGGGTTATTTTTCCCCGTAGTTTTGGTGACACCATCACTCCTCCTCTCCCCGAAGGAAAAGGTTGCTCCGGAGCCTCCGGTGAGACGCAAAGGCAATTTGCTGATTTCTCTAAAAGTGCTGCTGGAACGATATTCGTGCCTGGCTCCACGGGAAAGATCAAAAGAGCCATGGAGGCAGTGCTGGACACGGAATGGAAATGGTGCTCGGCAGAGAGAAGAAAGGGAATTGGGACCTTCCTGGCGGGTATTGAAATCAACCCCAGCGGCAGCCAAAGTTGCCTTTGTTGGACCCAACCCACAGAGCAGGAATGAGGACAGAGAGCCCCAGAGGGCTCCTGGATTTCGCTCCCTGTCCAGAGCAGGCTCTTCCTGAGCCATTTTGGAGACAGCACTGCAGTCAACCCTTTGCCTTTTATTGCCACAGTCTGTTCCACTTCCCATCACATCCAGCCCTGGATCTTTTTCCGCCGTTGTGGCCCATCTGGTGTTTGTGTCGAGCTGGGCTCTGTTCTCCCTGAATTTCACCAGCTTTATAGGATATCTCAGGCCTTTTTCCCATTTCCCACCACTGGCTCTCAGCTCTGGTTTTGGGTTTGTGTCCTCCAAAGCGCCGCTGGCCTTTCCTGAGGTGAGCCCTCTGTAGATCCAATAAACCTCTCCCCTCTTCCATCACTGTGGAGGTTAATTGGAATATTGAATCGCCCCAGATGAAGAGGGACTCCTGTTGGACACATCCCTCCTTTCTGACAGGATAATCCCTCTCCAGGTACAGCCAAATTGCCGCACGAAGCTGTTCCCCGGCGTGCTGAGGAGAATGTCACGGGGGGACAGCTTGGAGGGCCTCCCTGAAGTAAAGGCAGATGACATCTCCTGCACCTCCCCCAGCACCCTGTCACTGCAGGAAATTACATTGCTTTGACCCAATTTGGTCTTTACAAATTCATGTTGGCCGTGCCTCACTTTCCTCTGTTCTTCCAGGGGCTCGCCCCGTTGGAGGCAAATTCCTCCTCCTGCCCTCTCCCAAAGGCAGGGGTTGCATCCGCCCTTTCCCCACGATTTCGCACCATCATCTTTTCAAATATTGCTCCAAAATCATGCTCAGTGGCTCTGAGGGGATGGAGCTGGAAAACTCCTGCCTCGGCTGAGTGTGCTCTGAGCTCCCCTGTCCCTTCCCAGCCCCATCCTCCTCAGCGTTAATTGTGTCGGACACCAACTCACAGCTGATCTGTTTAGCAAAGACCCAACTGGACGAGGCTTTAGCCATCTCAGCATCATCTGGAGCAGCCTTGCCTCTTCAGCCGCTCTGACATTTCCAAACGGGATTTTGATTTTCTTTTTTTCAAATTCAAACTGACTTTTTCAGCTGTTTTAAAACGTAAATCGATTTCTGCTAAAAAAAAGGAGAATGCAAGTGTTTTAATAGCATGACTGCAATTGTTGGAATGAAATGCTTTGAAAGAGCAAAATGATTCTTGCTACTTGTGATCAATTCTTTTCGGGATGATTATTATTGGTGGGGCCAAAAATGGAGGGGTTTTGAAAGGGAAAAGACTCAAACCCCCCCCCCCCCCCGATCTTAGTCATTTTGTTTCTCAGCGATCAGGAGCACCACACTCGCCCTGCCATGTGTTGGCTCAAGCAGAGCTGCAGTTATTTCCCTGCAAGATTTCCCTGGGCCAGGAAACTCTGGATTCTCAGGCAACTCCATCTGCATCAACAGCAATCCGTGCCACCAGCCTGAATCCGCAGCAGGCAGGATTGGCTGCGTATCGAGCAGAAATGTGTCTTGTCCCACGCACGGCAGCTGAAAGCTGCCTTTAAATGCAAATGGGATGGGGAAGACTATGGAAATTCAATAGGAAATGCTCTTTAGGGTTCTTTCCATCCAGCACGGATCGTTAGGAAGAGCTCTGGCTGCCCAGAGAGCTCTGGCATGAAGCAGAAATATGAAATCAGACCTTTCTGCCTGGCTCGAGTCGAAGTCAGAGCCGTGGTGTGCATTGCTGTGTGAAATTATTCACCTCTTCCGGCTCCAGCCTGGAGCAGGGTGAGATTTCATCCCCTGATCCCTCCAGAAGGTCATCCCAGGAAACTTCTGCTCTGGTTCAAACCTTCTCCTGCCTTGCGGTGGGGATTGATTTGTGGCCCAGCTCCTCTTATGCAAACATTGTCCTTTGAGGGGCTCTCCCTTGCCCGGGTGATGGATGGAGCTGGAGCCTGTTTGCCATCTCAGCTGTCTCCCACACAGCTGCTGCTCCGGCGGGGAGAGGGATGGTGCTTCTCTGGGGAAACAGCTTTCCCAAAAAAGGGATTATTTCCTAAAAGCAGCCATCAACTTGCTAAAATCAACACTCAAGCTCTTTTAGTGGATTGCGGATATTCAGTGGAGAATGGAGTCGGGGGTTCAGTGCAAACAAAATGGGAACTTTTCTTCAAGAAGTTAAAGTTTCCATCTTTTTCCCCTTTGGTTTTGGCTGACCAGCCATTTGAAATAGGAAAAAAAAAAAAAAAATTGTTTCAGAGGATAAATCTCCCAGCAGTGCAGCCTGGCTGGGATGGAAAACTGAGATTTAGGGTCCCAGGGACAGTTCCTGCATCCACCACTGGTGATCAACAGAGCATTTGAGGCAGGCCTTTGCTCCCTGTGTGCATTCCCTCATCTGTAAAGCGGGAAGAGGGAATTCACCCTGCTCAGGGAAAGGTGTCACAAGTGTCTGTGGGGCTGTTTGGGCAGCACACAGGGAGACAAAGCGGTGGGAATGGTCTTGTGCACAGGAGAGGGATGAGGATGGAGCAGGGTGAAGGTGGAGCAGGGTGAGGATGGAGCAGGGTGAGGATGGAGCAGGGTGAGGATGGAGCAGGGTGAGGATGGAGCAGGGTGAGGATGGAGCAGGGTGAGGATGGAGCAGGGTGAAGGTGGAGCAGGATGGAGATGGAGCAGGATAGAGATGGAGCAGGGTGAGGATGGAGCAGGGTGAGGATGGAGCAGGGTGAAGGTGGAGCAGGGTGGAGATGGAGCAGGGTGAGGATGGAGCAGGGTGAGGATGGAGCAGGGTGAGGATGGAGCAGGATGAGGATGGAGCAGGGTGAGGATGGAGCAGGGTGAGGATGGAGCAGGATGGGGGTGGAGCAGGATGAGGATGGAGCAGGATGGAGATGGAGCAGGGTGAGGATGGAGCAGGATGAGGATGGAGCAGGATGGAGATGGAGCAGGGTGAGGATGGAGCCGGATGAGGATGGAGCAGGGTGAGGATGGAGCAGGATGAAGGTGGAGCAGGATGAGGATGGAGCAGGGTGAGGATAGAGCAGGATGAAGGTGGAGCAGGATGAGGATGGAGCAGGGTGAGGATGGAGCAGGATGAGGATGGAGCAGGAAAGGCCCAGGCTGCTCGGGGCAGGGGATGGGAAGCACAGGGACCATCTGGCTGGGAAGAGCCTGGCTGTCCTGGCCCACCCCTGGTTTTGCCAGGCTCCCATTTGCCTGCCCTGGTGGCTGTCGGGCCCGGTGACAGTGGAGCCCTGCGCTGTCCCTGTGCCCCCCGGCTCTGCTGCCCCACAGAGGGGTCCCAGCCCCGCTCCAGGGGTGCCCCACACCCCAGATGTGCCGGAGGAGGGAAGAGCAGGGCCAGGACGTGCTCAGCCTCCCCCGCCGTGGCACTGCCGCTTCCCGGGAGCCCAGAGAGTGTGGATCCTGCTGTGGAGGGTCCTTCAGTCGCTGATTAACGCTGTTACCCTCCGCAGCACACGGGGACAGCTCTGCCGAGCCCGCCCGGAGGCTCGGGGGCAGCAGACACGGCTCTGCAGCCTGGTTTTGTGCCTCGCACCTCTCCCTGCCCCTTCTCCATCATGCCTGCACGACTCCCGCGGTTCGAAGGGACATCCCATCCATCGGGAGGGGTCGCGGGTGTTTGCATTGTCCCGTCCCTTCCCATCGCTCCTCCGAGCCCCCTCTGGGTGAGGGCTGGGAGAGAAGGAGGCGGGGTTGCCATGGATACCAGGCTGCCTTCGTCCCGAGGAGGAGGAGGAGACTGCAGGAGTTCAGGGCAAAGCCATTTCCCACTAGCTCGTTCCTCGGAAACTCAGCCCGGGGCTCCGGGCCACCCTCGGGGCACCCTTGGGGACAAACAGGACCTGGCTGCGGGGCTGGGGATGGCAGCGGCTCCCGAAAAACCCTAAAACCCCTGCATGTCCCATCCCGGAGCTGGCACCTGGCTCAGAGGCCACCCCTGCCCTCCTGGGGGACGCGTTTGTCCTTTCAGCTGAGCAGTGGGACCTCCGTTCCGAGCCGCGGGGGCTGTGCGGGGAACGGAGCGATCGCGGGCAGCGGGGATGGTGGAGAGAACCAGGGACTCGTCAGGGGGTCCTGGGGCTGGAACTGGGGGGATCCTGAAGGGGTCCCAGGGCTGGAATTGGGGAAGTCATGGGGGGGATCTCAGGGATGGAATTGGGGGATTAGTGAGGAGGGTTCCAGGGCTGGAATTGGGGAAATCCTGAAGGGGTCCCAGGGCTGGAATTGGGGGGATCCTGAAGGGGTCCCAGGGCTGGAATTGGGGAAGTCATGGGGGGGATCCCAGGGATGGAATTGGGGGATTAGTGAGGAGGGTTCCAGGGCTGGAACTGGGGGAATCATGGGGGGATCCCAGGGATGGAATTAGGGCAGTCATAGGGGGATCCCAGGCATGGAATTGGGGGGGTAATAAAGGGGTCCCAGGGCTGGAAGTTGGAGAGTCATGGGGGTTATTCCAGGGCTGGAACTGGGGGAATCCTGAAGGAGTTCCAGGGCTAGAATTGGGGGATTAATGAGGAGGGTTCCAGGGCTAGAACCGGGGGAATCATGGGGGGAACCCAGGGCTGGAATTGGGGGAGTCATGAGGGGGTTCCCAGGAATGGAACTGGGGGAATCCTGGAGGGGTTCCAGGGCTGGAATTGCGGGAGTCATGAGGAGGGTTCAGGGGCTGGAACTCGGGGATTATTGAGAAAGGTCCCAGGGCCGGAATTGGGGGAATCATGGGGGGATCCAAACACTGGAATTGGGGGATTCATGAAGGGGTCCCAGGGCCGGAATTGGGGGATTAATGAGGAGGGTTCCATGGCTAGAATTGGGGGAATCATGGGGGAGAACCCAGGGATGGAATTGAGGGAATCATGGGGGGAGATCCAAGGGCTGGAACTGGGGGAATCCTGAAGGAGTTCCAGGGCTGGAATTGGGGGATTAATGAGGAGGGTTCAGGGGCTGGAATTGGGGGAGTCATGAAGGAGGTCCCAGGGCTGGAATTGGGGGAATCATGGGGGGATCCAAGGGCTGGAATTGAGAGATTCATGAGGTCAATCCCACTGTCCTTTCCACACTGGAAAGGCAGTGTGGCACCCCTTGGAAAAGGCCACCCGGGACAGTCTGGATACCCTCCCTTCCAGGGGCTGTGGGTACCCAGCTCTCCGGAGTAATGGATCCTCAGGGGGGTTATGTGACCTAAACACCCAAATGTTGGAGAATCACCCTTTTATTTCTACATTTTCCCTGCTGCATCCCCCAAACAAGCCCCAAGCGCTGCAGTGACCCCTGCACCCCAAACCCTGCGGCTCCACCTCCCCCGGTGGGGTCTGTGACACGAACAGATGGACAAGGTCCCACACAACACCGATCCCTTTGTCCCCAGCCTGCTCGGGATTGTCTGTAATTATTTCCAGGGATGCACGCCACGGCAATTGTTGATTATTTGAGGCTCCTGTGGGAATGCTTCCCCGGGAAAGAAAAGCAAAGAGCCTGCACGTAGCCTGGATGAGAAATTCAGATCTGGAACGGGCTCAAGGAGGGAATAAATAGGTGAATAAATTAAATAAAGAAAAGCTGGAGGGGGAAGGAGCGAGATGGCCTTGCCGTGTCAAGATAACTGTACCTTGTCCCCCTGCTCTGCAAACTCTGCTGAGCAGATTTATTAGTTTTAATTAACAGGAGGGGGAGAAAAAAAATGGAGCTGGGAATACATCCAAATTTCAACTCACAAAATCACTGCTCCTTCCTCAAGATTGAGAGAGAAAGAGGGGGAATGACCGGAATAATAATCAGGAGAGAGATCTGGGTGCCAAGGAAGCCACTTCCCTGCCCAGGCTGTGCTCTGGCTCTCGGGTGAGCGGGAATTTGCTCAGGGCAGAATGGGAAGTGCTGGCAGGGTCAGGGTTTAGGGCTGTGTACAATTCAAAGAGGGGCAGACGAAATTTCTGATCTGAACTTTTCCTTTGGTAGAAGACTGGGGCTGGGTTTAAGCTTCTGTTCTTCACAGAAAATGTGGTTTTTTGGTTTTATTTTTCATTATAAGCCCAAGGGTGAGTGGTTTGGGGACACCTGTTGTGTCCCACCTGGCCATGGGGACAGGTCCCCACAGTTCCCTGAGCACTGGGGAATTGGATTTTTGTGCCAAAACAGCATCAACCTGCCCCCCATGGGGTGCACTCCGGGATGCTGGAAAGGAAGGTGTTTAACTAAGAGCATTTGCTTATTCCCAGTAGCAGAGGAGAGTTTTAAAAAAATCATAAAAACTCAATTTCCAGTCCACAAAACACTGACAATCCAAACCATCTAAAAGAAAAACAGAGCCGCCTTTTATTTATTAGTGTTTTTTTCCTGTTGGCATGCCGTCGACATTGGCTGCCAAGGATTTATGAGCATGGAATGCACTTTTTTTTCCTATAAAAATGGCCTGGGAGAGAGCCCTGGTCTGGGAGCATCTCCCTCCTCCTGCACAGCCCTCACCCCAGGACCGGCAGCCTCGTTAGGCTAATTAGCCTTGATTAATACCCAAGAGCTGAGGTGCTCCTGGGCTTCTCCTGATACAGGGAATTTGCCAGGCCCTGGCTCAGGGAATTCCCCTCTGGTTGAGGTAGAAATTTGTAGGAATTTGCCTGTTGTTTGGGGTAGAAATTTGTAGGAATTCGCCTCTGGTTTGAGGTAGAAATCGGTAGGAATTTGCCTGTGGTTTGGGGTAGAAATCTGTAGGAATTTACATCTGGTTTGAGGTAGAAATTTGTAGGACTTTGCCTCTGCTTTGAGGTAGAAATCTGTAGGAATTCGCTTCTGGTTTGAGGTAGAAATTTGTAGGAATTTGCCTGTGGTTTGAGGTAGAAATCTGTAGGAATTTGCCTGTGGTTTGAGGTAGAAATTTGTAGGAATTTGCCTGTGGTTTGAGGTAGAAATTTGTAGGAATTTGCCTATGGTTTGAGGCAGAAATTCCCTTTATGTCTCTGCACCTCCGTCACTCCGAGGAGGCCGAACACCTTCACGGGGCCCCAGGAAGGCCCCGAGTCCTTCAGCACAGAGACAGAAAACTGGATTTGCTTTTCCTCCCTCCCAAGTATTCCTCTGACCCGTTAGGAACTTTTTGGGAAGAGCTGGGCAGGATCTGGCTGCCAACACCTCCGGGATCCCATCCCGGCCCTGTCCCGGTGTTCCGCGAGGAAACGCAGCCGCACTCTGCGGGAAACGGCAGCTCCGGTGTTTTATCTTCAGCTTCTCACCGCTCCCAGAAGTCCCTCAGGAGAAGCACCAGCGAGTTTTATTAAAAATAAAAAGCCCTCGTGGGGAGGACGAGCGCTTTGTCTTCCAGATTTACCAGGAGACGGCGGGGAGGGTTCGGAAAAGGCTCTTGGGGAAGTGCAGGACGTAAATAAAGAGAAATAAGAAGAGCTGGGCCCAGCGCGGGGATGGGACAGGGCCCTGAGGCCGCAGGTTTGTGGGAAAAACACCGGGAACAGCGAAATTCCCTGGGAAAACACAGCTCCAGGGTCTCACAGGAAAATGATCCAATGAAAACCTGGCAGAGAGTGGAGTTCTGGCCCTGGGATGAAGATCCATCACTTGCTTCATCCTCATCCCGTGGAGTTTTGGAGGCTGGGCAGGATAATTCCATGGACGGGGCAAGGAGGATGGGATGAGGCACGGGAAAATGGTCACTGCTGCTCTGAGTCCATCGGTTCATCTGCAGGCCAGGAGGGTGAAAACTCCAATCTCCTGCCAGATGGGAAATTTTGAGGTGTTTGGTGCATTTTAAATTAATTCATACCCAATAAAATCCAAACCTCCGCTCCCTTGCACCTCTTCTGCCGTTAGAAATCCAAATATCGCCCATTCTGCGCCGCGATTTTTGAGGACCCCATCACCTGCAGGATCTCAGTCCATCTGTGCCTGAAACGTGCCCAGGTGTGGGCAGGTTTGCAGGTGGAAAGGTGACACAGAGACACGCAGAAGGTGTGATTTTTACAGCCTCAATTCCCCGGGGAAGCAATCCAACGGGAGAGGTCAGATCCCGGCTCCCATGGCATATGTTCAGATTACTTCATCAGCGCTCTGGTTGAAACATTTCCATGGCTGCTGCTGGCAGAAAATTGGTCTTTTTTTAAAAAAAAATTTAAAAAATTGAACTGTGTTGTTCCCCCCCCCCCCCCCCACTTGAGAAATGTTGACATGGTGTCCAAAAAAAAAAAAAAAAAAAAGCCAGAAAAAAGCCAAGCAAAAATCCAAAATCGGGGCCAAACCCAAATGTTGAACAAATAGAGACATTTTCACTTTGGAAGCTAAAATCAAAACAGATCTGCTGAAAACAGAAATAATTTCATCCCAACAGCACCACTTACAACCTGGTCTCCCATCGATCGCAAATTCCATGCCAGGCCACTGGCACAGCGTTTGATGAGGAGGAGGTGCAAGATTCCCAGATTTTGGCTCATGCCAAGCTGGCAGGCTCAGCCCTGTGAGGTTCCTCCCCTCTTTTGTTGGTGCATTTTGTGGGGAGCAGGCAAAGGATGGAAATCCCAGGGTGTCCCAAATCCTCGGAGCCAGGCGGGAAGAGAGCGGGAATGTTTACACAGAAACATCTTGGCATGAAGCCACCTCCGCGAGGGAAAAAGAAAAAAAAAATTAAAAATAAAATCCAAACAGAAAGAACATGAAAAATTAATAAGGGTTTTAGACTATTACATTTTCCAGGACTCGCTGGATGGTGGCTCTCGATTCTCAATCAATCACATTTCAATTGGGCTGATTAATTTTCTGAAATGCTTTGTTGGCTGCCTCCGACGTGCTTGTGTTCCTGCAGAAACGAGCCAAGGCTGGGGCTGGAACTGGGGGAGTCATGGGGGGGGTCCAGGGCTGGAATTGGGGGAATAATGAGGGGACCCCCAGGCTGGAATTGGGGGATCTATGAGGGGTTCCAGGGCTGGAGTTGGGGGATCCATGAGGGGATCCCAGGGCTGGAGTTGGGGGAATCATGAGGGTGGTTCCACCACTGGAATTGGGGGATCCATGAGAGGGATCCCAGGGCTGGAATTAATTGGGGGATTCATGAGAGGAGTCACAGGACTGGAATTGGGGGAATCATGAGGGGATCCCAGGTCTGGAACTGGGGGATCCATGGGGGTATCCTGGGGCTGGAACTGGGGGAGTCATGAGGGGATCCCAGGGCTGGAATTGGGAGAGTCATGAGGGGATTCCAGGGTTGGAATTGGGGGAATCATGGGGGTGGTTCCCCCACTGGAATTGGGGGATTCATGAGAGGAGTCACGGGACTGGAACTGGGGGAATCATGAGGGGATCCCAGGTCTGGAATTGGAGGATCCATGGTGGGGTCCCGGGGCTGGAACTGGGGAACTCATTGCAGGGTCCCAAGGATGCAATTGGTGGAATCATGAGGAGGATCCCAGGGTTGGAATTGGAGGAATCATGATGGTGTTCCAGGGCTGGAATTGGGGGATCCATGGGGGGGTCCTGGGGCTAGAATTGAGGAACTCATTGCAGGGTCCCAAGGATGGAATTGGGGGATTCATGAAGAGGATTCCAGGGCTGGAATTGAGGGAATCATGAGGGGGGATCCAGGGCTGGAACTGGGGGATCCCTGAAGGCATCCCAGGGCTCGAATTGAGGGGCATCCCAGGCCTCAAATTGGGGGATCCCTAAAGGGGTGCCAGTGCTGGAATTGAGGGGGATCCCAGGGCTGGAACTGGGGGATCCCTAAAGGGGTCCCAGGGCTCAAATTGGGCAATCCCTGAAGGGGTCCCAGGTGTGGAACTGGGGTACTCCAGAGGGGCACCCCGAACCCAAACCTGCCCAGGCTCTGCTCAGGACGGGGCTGCCCAGATCCACCCAGGGATGCTCCAACTCCACCGGGCTCAGCTCCTGTTCCTCTCCCACCCTCTCCTCCTTCCCCGGCCCCACTGCCCCGGCCCGGGGTTAAGGACAGCATTTCATGTCCCTATAACGAGGCCTTGCCCAGCCAGCCAGAACAGCAGCTCAGCCCGGGATTGTCTCTCCCTCTTTATTGCCCAGCGGGAGGAGCGCGGGGAAGGTCTTTATGTGATTGTAGAGAAAGACAAAATGCCTTAATAGCAGCCGGCGCTGCCTCTCGGGGACCCAGGGGACACTGCAGCAGCCCGTAATAATCACCGTAAATAAAAGGGGATGGCTCTGGTGTGCAGCTGGGCCGATAAAACGAGCCCTGGGGTGGAAGGGATGTCTTAAAAACAAGCTGGAGAGGATGTTTCTCTCCTCATTGCCCCTCTAATTCTCCTTGCCTGCATGGAAGGCTGGCACGGCTCTGCTCTCCTGGCCTCCATTAGCCTGAACTGAGCTTTTATATTATAAATTATATATCACAGATTATCTATTATTATATATTATCTTTCCTTCTCTGCTCCTGCGGCCTTAGGGAGGGGAGTCCTACGCGTTTAGGCTCAGGCCTGACTTTCTGACCTTGCAAAACTGAGTTAAAGCTCGGTCTGATCCTCCCAGCCCTAATTAAACTGAGTTAAAGCTGGGTTTGATCTTCCCAGCCCTAATTAAACTGAGTTAAAGCTGGGTTTGATCCTCCCAGCCCTCACCCGCTGAGCACAGCCCAGCATTGGGGGAATCATGGAGGGTTCCAGGGCTGGAATTGGGGGATCCGTGAGGTGATCCTGCCAGCCCTGCCTTCGATCCAAAGCCTCCAGCTTTCCTGCTTTTGGAGATGGATTTTTCGGGATGCAACAAGTCCTGGGGAAAGTTCTGGACCAGTCTCCAGCCTGCCCCACCTGATGGAAACCAAACCAATCCTGGAAAAAGAGGGAAAATTCAGGACCAGCCTCCTGCTCTGCCCCACCTGATGGAAACCAAACCACCCAGGAGCAATCCTTTGTGGGATATCCATGGATATTCCACGCCGGCCAGGGCCCAGCAGTTATTTGGTCCCTCAGCAATCGCATCCAGAGCTGGACCCTCATTTCCAGGATGTCCTGCTGGAGCGGTGCCATTGTCCCAGCCCAGGCGAGCTGTGCCCACTGTGTGCCACGTGTGCCACCAGCCCTGGGCCAGCAGTTTCTGTAAAAGCCTTTCTTTGTTAAAATCTGCAATTCTCAATTCAAAAACCAACTTGGTTTTCCCCCCTTTTCTTTTCCTGGGGTGCTGCTGGAGTTTCTAATCCACACTAAGGGAATGGCACCGATTTTCATGCTCAGGAGAATTCCTCGGTGTTTTCCAGGCCCGGGACACATGTGCTGGATGAGCCACGTTTTCCTACAGCTGCAGATTAATGGGATTTTCCATGCTCACTCCCACATCCAGAGGATTCCCTGCATCCCCCAGGAGCTGGGAAATCCAGAGCACTGTGGGTCCCAGCATCAGTGGGGTTAAGCCTGCTCTTAATCTCCCAACCCAAATATCTTCTCCTTTATCAGCTGTGGCCCCAAATCCATGGGATCAGTGGAGGAGGACATCCACGGATTGGTTTTGGGGTGCAGGGGGGAGCCCCCAGCAGCAGCCACTGAAAAAGGCAGAGTCCATCCACAACCACCTCGTGCGGAGCAAGAAGGCTCCAAATCCTAAAATAAACCCCATTAAAGCAAGGGGGAAAAAAAAAAAAAAAAAAAAAAGCTCAAATAGGATTTATTTTAGGATTTGCATCTGGAGATGCCTCCCCCTCCCCTCTGGTGGAGAGCCAGTGCTGAGGAGAGGTTTTGATGCTGAAGTTCAGCTCTGTGCATCCTTGGGGGTCTTTTAGGAAGGGATCCTGGGCTGCTTTGGGGTGAGGGTGGAGATGGGGATTGCAGGGTCCCTCCCCCTGGAATCAGCTGGGGTGAGCTCATTCCTAGTGCTGAAGAGTTGGCAGGAGAATGGAGAGGATGGCTGGAAATTAAAAACAAACAGAGGAGAGCCAGGAATCATTTATTTGGAGAGCATTTTGCAGGTCTTTTGGGGCCAGGTTTTAGCCTGGCACCTGTTGATTGTATTTGCACTGGAAATACGATAAATGTGACACCTGCTCTGGTTAATCCTTCCCTCCCTTCTCCTCCCTCCCCAAAACCCTTTCTTTTAGGAACTCACCCGAAAAAATCAGGAAAGAGGGAGAGACGTAGGACCATGTGCCTGATTAATCCTCCAAGGGGAAAAGAAATCATCTACCCACGACGTGGATTGAAAAAACTTTGAATTCCATGTTTGAGCCAGGAGCAAAAAGCAGGATAACAATAACAAAAACAAACCAAGGAACGCTCATGCCCCTTCTGTTTATCGCCGCTGGCCCAGGGGCTTTGCATTGCTATTAAAACAAGATATGGGATTGGTAAATAGAAGAAAAAATGAGGAAATATGAGCAAATATGCAAAGAGGTTTCCAAATCCAACAGGAAACAGGCCCAGGATGGAGGGAGGATCTGAGGAGTGCACGAGGATGGAGGTTGGATGGATAGGGACATGAGGTGCCTCTATCTGAGTTGTGTTATTCTTATTTTTAGAAGGTTTTATCCTGAAAAATGGGAAATCCCATTCTCTGCTGCCAAAGATCCCAAAAACCCCAAAGATCCCAAAAATCCCAAAGACCTCAAATATCCCAAAGGCCCCAAAGATCCCAAAGACCTCAAAGACCCCAAAGGCCCTAAAGATCCCAAAGATTCCAAAGACCCCAAAGACCCTAAAGATGCCAAAGACCTCAAAGATCCCAAAGACCTCAAAGATCCCAAAGATCTTAAATATCCCAAAGGCCCCAAAGATCTTAAATATCCCAAAGGCCCCAAAGATCCCAAAGATCCTAAAGATGCCAAAGACCTCAAAGATCCCAAAGATCTTAAATATCCCAAAGGCCCCAAAGATCCCAAAGACCCCAAAGGTCCCAAAGATCCCAAAGATCCTAAAGTTCCCAAAGATTCCAAAGATCCCAAAGACCCCTGCCCATGCTGTGCCCACCAGGGACAGCTCCAAGGGATTTATACATTTTCCTCCGTCCACTCCTTCTGCCACAAAAGGCTGTTAAAGCCAGCAATGCAAAAATGTGATTATTTCCCCCCTTTTTTCCATGCTCTCAATATCCAAGGAAACAAAGCGGCAATTTGTTTCCTCCCAATAATCTGTACAGAACGAGCGAAGCAAATATTGCCCCAATCGCGTTAATTGGGCGCTAATGAGCCATTGCCCTGCTCAGTGAATCGCCTGCTCGTGTCTCCTCACCCTCCTCCTCCTCCTCCTGACCCCCAGGATTCCAGAGCTTCGGGATGAAGGCAAGGCAGGAACAGCAGAGAGGGAACGGCGGAATGAGCTGTTTGCTTTCCCTGATTGTTGCTATTAATAAAACATCGCTTTAAATCAGGGCTGGAAGAATATAATTGGGATCATCCATCACATTTCCAGAGGAGAGGAGCGGCCGCTGCCACCCCGGCAGGGACAGGGGTGTCCCCACGGTTTGGATCTGTCCCCTCCCCGCAATCAGCACTGTTTTGGTCCCTTTTCTGCCTTTCTTTTCCATGGATGGAAGGGAATATCAGTGACTGGGACAGAGTCTGCTGGGATTTTGGGATGGAGGATTGGGGTTTTGGGATGGAGGATTGGGGATTTGGGATGGAGGATTGGGGATTTGGGATGTCCCGTCCCTGAAGCGGAGCAGGACTTGGAGCAACCTGGTCCAGGGAAGGTGGCCCTGGTCCAGGGAAGGTGGCCCTGGTCCAGGGAAGGTGGCCCTGGTCCGTGGAAGGTGGCCCTGCCCCTGACCGAGATGGTCTTGGAGGTTCTTCAGAACCACTCTGATCCCTGATTTGGGGCTGATCCCAAGCCACTCTGATCCCTGATTTGGGGCTGATCCCGAACCACTCTGATCCCTGATTTGGAGTTGATCCCAAACCACTCTGATCCCTGATTTGGGACTGATCCCGAACCACTCTGATCCCTGATTTGGAGTTGATCCCAAACCACTCTGATCCCTGATTTGGGACTGATCCCGAACCACTCTGATCCCTGATTTGGAGTTGATCTCAAACTGCTCTGATCCTGCTGATCCCAAACCACTCTGATCCCTGATTTGGGGCTGATCCCAAGCCCCTCTGATCCTGCTGATCCCAAACTATTCTGATCCCTGATTTGGGGCTGATCCCTGTCCATGGCCAACTCCTCCTCCATTCCTTCTGCTGGCAATGCCAGAGCAGAGCACCCCTGGGATTCACTCCCACAGGTTCCCTCTCAGCAGGGAGCAGAGCAGTTGGAATTTCAGCCTCTTTTCAGGGCAGCTGGAACCACTCCATGAAGAGCTGACCCAACAACACCAACTGGAGATTTTTCCCAATCCCAGGATTTTTTTTTTTTTTTTTAGCTAATTCACCTCTTGCTTGGCAGCAAATAACTCATCCCTGTGTTCCCAGAGGGGCCAGGGATGGGTTGGAGCTGCTGGGCTGGCAAGGAGGGAATTCCCTCTGCCTGCAGCCAGATTCCCACCGTGATCCTGCCGGGAAAATACTGCAGGGAAAAGAAACCTGCAAGGAAATCCTGCAAGGAAAATACTGCAGGGAAAATACTGTGAGGAAAATCCTGCAGGGAAAATTCTGAGGGGAAAATCCTGCGAAGAAAATACTGTGAGGAAAATCCTGCAGGGAAAATCCTGCAGGAAATCCTGCGAGGAAAATAGTGCAAGGAAAATCCTGTGAGGAAAATACTGCAGGGAAAATCCTGCAGGGAAAACCCTGCAAGGAAAATCCTGCAAAGAAAATCCTGGGAGGAAAATCCTGCAAGGAAAATCCTGGGAGGAAAATCCTGCAAGGAATATCCCGCAAGGAAAATCCTGCAAGGAAAATCCTACCAAGGACTGCAGAACTCCTGCATCGCCTAGAGTCACGTGGATCAGGCCTTAGCCCGAGCTCTGTTAAATCCCTCTGCTGCCAGCTCCAGACTAAATTTCCAGGTGGGACTTTGTTTAGTCCCGTTCCTCTGAAATTTAATAAATCCTTTCGTACTTCACCCCGCCGTGCGCATTTGTCACTTTAACTCCCAGCCCTTGATGGCTCTGAGACATCAAACAGGTCAAATCCCTTTGCTCTGGCGCTGCACGGCATTTTCTCCAGGTTCAATCCTGTAACTCTTCCCCGAATCCTCAGATTTTCCTCAGATCTCCATGACCGGCTGGACAAAACGAGGCAATTCATTAGGAATGCTCTCTGTTATGGAAGGCAAACCCCGAGTGATCATTTCCCCATATTTATGGGTTATTTTCCCATTCCTCGTGCCGCTAAAACAGCAAATAAATGGTACCACGTGCATTTATCAGACTTACAACAAGCACTAATGACCCTACAATAAAAACAGAAGGGTAACTGGTGAGACAGAGATTAAGAAAAACAAGATAAATGCACGTGGGCTAATATTTTTAAATCATATCCCTAATTTCAGAGCATCAAGACGTGATCACGGCTGAAAATATGGCCATCCATCAAAATCCTGTCCAGGGTTTTCTCTCCCGGGAGAGAGTCTGGGACTCATTTGGACAATGAAGAGCTGAAGGAAAAGCTGAGTTTCTTATGGAATTGATATGGAACGGAGCAATCCGAGAGGAGGATATTCCATTAATGGCACGAATGGATCATCGTAAAAGACCATTCTGACATGTCAATACTCTCACTCTGTGCTAGGAGAGAAATCCCAGATGGAAAAGGGTTTTTCCTGGGGGCTGGCGCCTGCAGCGCCCGGATCGGGGATTTCAGGGCTCGGGGACTCAGCTCCTGCTTCTCCCTTGGGTTATTCCCACCTGAGCTCTGCCCCAGCTCAGCTCCCAGGTCAAAAGTGCCTTTTCCTTTCTCCCAATGTTTTTGGGGGATGCAGCCTGGGGAGAAGCAGGGTGTCAGGGTGATGCCTGATGATTTTTTGCCTTTTTATACACACTTCTATACATTTTTATACCTTTTTATATTTTCTGTACCCTCCACACACTCTCTGCACCCTTAACCTACATGCTTGTAATTTTTGTGGTCTGATATTCCAGCTTAGTTTTGGGGTTCTGGAGGCCAGAAAGACCAAACATGCACAGCAGGAGGCCAGAGAGCTCTGTGCTGTCAAAAACTCGAGGTTTTAACCTTGGTTGAAACCTTCTCTCTGGAGCATATTTGGTAACCTGGGCTCTAGCCCCATTGGGGGGTGATTAGAATAGGGGGGCATTTGTTCATTTATTGAGTTTCTTTTCGGGGGATTTTAGGCAGATCTGCTAATTTGTGAGGTCCATAAAAATGGTAGATGTCTTGTATGGGGTGTGCATCTTGGTGTGTTCCACCTTTGAGAAGCTGAGCACCTCGGATCCTATTAAATACCGAAATAAAACCCGAAATAAAACCCTTTTACCGCTTTTAACTGACTCTGCACCATATTTCTACCAACCGACAGTCAACAAGGGACATCCAGGCAAATTCCAGAGGGAGCAATTCCCTGATCCACACTTTTGGATTTGGGGTTCCTTTGCCAGGGCACAGCCACCTCAGCACTGACACCACAACTGCACCGTCCCAGCAGAGCCCTGACCCCACAAACCATGCCCGGAGCTCCGGATCCCAGCCCTGCATCCCAATCCCACGGCAGGCAGTGGGAACCAGCCAGGGAAGGAAGGATTGGACTCCTCCCTGCAGCTCCAGGGCTCACTGTGATCACTGCCCACAGTTTGTATGGTTTGGAGAACTCCAGAGTGAGCTGGGACTTCAGGCAAGAGGAGGAGATGCTTTTGTGCTGGGCCTTTTTTTCCATTTTGGGCAAAATCCAGCATTTTCAGGTGCTGGGATTTTCTTTTTTTTTTTTTTTTTTTTTTTTTTGGGAAGTTTGAAAGTTTTGGGGAATAGGAGCCAAGGGGGAATGACAAGTTGTGCTCCTGCTGCTCCGAGTGTTCGGCTCACCCCATGAATCCAACCCTAAAGTGCGTCCTGAGGCTCCTCCGAAGCGAAAAGCACCAATTTGCTCAGAGCTGAATGGGACTGAAGGGCTTTTCCCTCTTCCTTTAATTAAAAGGGATTCCCAGTTAATATAAAATAAAGCCAAATAGAGGAGCTCTCCCGTGGAGAGCAAGAAAAAATAAAGGAATATAGAACAAAAGCTGGAAGCAGATAGGAAATGTTCATTTGGGGGAACATTTCGATAAAGGGAATGGGATTGTTGTTGTTTCCAGCCAGACTGGGCAGACAGAGGGAAAAGTAAAGAGGAGGAATAACAGCTCCAGTGAATTTTCTGGAGTGGGTGAGGGTTCTGGGAGACCAGGAACGGAGGTTGGGAGCCTGGAGGTGCTGATGTCCCCTCCTAAAATCCCCGTGGCCTCCTGGACTGGCTGAGGATTCCGCGTGGTTCTGCCGTGGCTCTTTGATCCACACAGATCCCACCGTGCGCAGGCAGTGCTGACCCCAGGGAGGGGACAGCGTGGGTGCCATCACTGTCATTCCCAGGCTGGAAGTGCTCCAGAGCAGGCTGGGATGCAGGCTGGGATTGGGAATCTGCCCAGGGCCTTGCTGGGGCTCTGCCCTCCATGGAGGAGTGAGCTGGGGTGTCCTCAGCAAAACCTGAGCTCATCCAGCCTCCCAACCCTTCTCCTCTTGGAAAGGTCATTGCTGTGTCCCTGCATTTCGGTATCCCAGCATTTCTGCATCCCAGCATTTCTGCATCCCAGCATTTCTGCATCCCAGCATTTCGGTATCCCAGCATTTCTGCATCCCAGCATTTCTGCATCCCAGCATTCCTGTATCCCAGAATTTCTCTATCCCAGCATTTCTGTGCCCTCGTTGCAGTGAGTTTGTTCTCCTGGAGCAGAGGTCAGCTCAGAGGGTCCCTGCCAGTTTGGGTCACACTACAGACAGGGGTCATATTTTGTAACCTGGGCTGTAGTCTCATTTAGGAAGGGGTGATTAGAATAGGGGGAGGTTACTGCATTTATTGAGTTTCTTATTGGGGATTTTAGGCAGATCTGCTAATTTGCAAGGTCCATAAAATTGTATCCACATTATTCAGGGTGTGCATCTTGGCGTGTTCCACCTTTGAGGAGCTGAGCACCTCCGATCCTATTAAACACCGAAATAAAACCCTTTTACCCCTTTAACTGTGGGATACTGTGTTTAACTGCCTCATCATTCCAAAAGCAACCAAAAAGCAGCAGTTATCAGTGGGAGCAGGATCCCATCCCAGCCCCGTCCATCACTCTGCTCAGAACGGAGAGATGTAGGAACAGAAAAACCTTCAAAAGGGAGGTCCCACGCAGGCCTTGAGGGTATCTGAGGGGGGTCCCAAAGCTGGTGGGTCCCCACAGCCTCCTTTGAAGCTGCCCCACTTCCTTTGAAGAGCCAAGCTCTCACCGAGGGTTGGGATTTCAGCCCGAGCAGAGTCCCGGGCTGGGGAGCTGTGCCGGGCTGCTCCTCCTTTTGATCCGTGCTGTTTATATCCACGGATGTGTCCCTCAGGAAAAACCCACAGCCCCTCGGCCTCCCCTCTCCCCGGGCTGCACAAACTCTCCAGAAGCTGTTCTGGATGTTCTGGGAGCTCAGCTTGTCTGGGAAGGTCCAGCTCGGGCTGAGCCAATTCTCCTTGTGCTTTTGTTTTCATCCTGGTGGATTTGGATTCAGCCCTAAAGAGCTCTGGGGGTTTTTTGCCCTTTTTTTGGGTGTTTCTTTCCAGGATGCTGCCTCCTCCCATCCCCCTGCGTTTGCTGGAGCTTTTGTAACCATGGAAAATGAGGAGATAAAACCACTCCCAACTGTGAGCAAGGGCTGGGGGCTATCATGTGTCTCCAAAGTGACCATCACCCCCACCATGGTGACCACGAGGGTCACCAATGGCCCACAGACTGACCCAACAGCACCGGGACCTCTTGCAAGAGAGATTTGGAGAAATCTAAACCTCAGCTCACCCTGCAAATGTTTTTATTTTGGACACTGATGGCTGAAGAAGAGCTCTCGGTGTGATATAAATAGATTTTGGTGTGTGGGAAAGCCTGGGCAGTGGCCCAGGGAGGTCTTGGGTGGTGGGAAAGATTGGTGAAGTTTTTGTGGGTTTTGGAGGGGGTTTGTTTGGTTTTTTTTAACTCACCCTGGTTGATTTAGGGCAGCTTGGGGGTGATTCGGCCAATTGGGTTTCTCTGGGGTGGCTGCTGTGGGGTATCTGTGGGAAGAGGTCCTCAGGGGAGCCTCGACCCCCTGGAAAAGCTGGGGGGGATCATTCCTTGGGGTTTCCATGAATGGAGGATGTGGGAGATGACCCAGCTGTGTCCCACCGCGTGAGGAGAGCATCTGGAGCTGCTCCGGAGTGGTGGATCCGGAGGATTCTGCAGGGATCAGGGGGAACAAACAGGGATCAGCTCGAACCTGGATCAGCTCTGCTGCAGGTGGGTGGTGGGACTGGTTCTTGAGTCTGGGGTCTGCTCTTCCAGGCTCTGCTTTCCCTGGGAAAAGGGGAAATGTGGAAAGGTTCGGCTCCAGCTCAACAGGGCAGCCACAAAATCCAGTTCCAGCTGAGGAATTCGTGCCGAGGACAGAGTTCAGCACTGCTGCTCCTCCTGGAGCCTGAAACCCCCGAGTCAGGCTCAGCCCCCCAGAGGACCCCAACCCTCGGGGGAGAGGGGAATTTCAGCATTTCCCCTGCCCGTGGTGTCCGAGTGTGGCCGGGGGCTGGACAGACCCTCAGCGCCTTCTGCGGGGTCTGTGCCTGCAGGAAAATCCTAAAAGCGATTGGAGATCACAGCCACATTATGCACGCCTCATTTGCATAATCATCATGCAAATTGAGATGGATAACCGGCTCTAACCAGACTCGAGTTGCTTTCAAGTGCCTCTTTCCCGGCTGCTGCTTCAACCACTGAAAGGACAAGAAAAAAACCCCAAATTCCAAACTTTCTCAGTGAAGCATGGTCACCAAGCTGGGGAGGGACAGAGGTGACATGTCCAGGTGGCCTGGGGGGGTCGCTGGTGGCTTCCACATCCAGGAGAGCCCAAGGGGGCTGGAAAGCCTCCTGTGCTGCTCTTTCCCAGGGTTCCTGAGGCCTTTGGGAAGTCTCTGGGTCTCCACCTGGCAGGATTTTGTGGGACTGTGGGGGCAGAGGACATGATGGGATTTCAGGTGATTTATTGGGAGCTGAACTGCTCCTCTTGCACCTGAGGGGCAGAGAATTCTGCCCTAAATGCACCTGAAGGCCTTCAATAAATAACTTTTTATTCTCCTAACTTTGTCCAGCCCCTGTTTTAGGTTGACCCATTTATGCATCCTTCTGGAGCTGTGGAGGAATTGTCCCCTGGCCCTCAGCCTGTGGGATTTCCTGTTCAAGAGCCATGGGCTCAGGGGTAGAGAGGGGAATTTCAGTTTCCTTGACTGAGAACTGAGGTGAATCAGGGTCTGCATTCCCTGTCTGGCCATGAGGAGAAGTGGCTGAATGTCTCCACTAGAAGGAAGAATCAAAGCCCTCCTGGGGCACCGAACTGGTGGCAATGGGCAAAACCTCAGCGGGTGTGTGCACAGGGAGCAGCACAGGGATCTAAAATGGTACAGAATGGGTAAAATCCCACTGAAATCTCCAAGGTTTGAATGGCAAACAGGAGAAACTGGTGAGCCATCTGTCAGTGAGATCAGGGAGATGATTCAGGAGCTGGGGGTAGGGAGAGGGGCGACTTTGGGAACACTTTGTGTCTCGAAGAACAATCCAGCCCCAAGGGAAGGGAGACGAGGGATGAGCTCACCGTGCGGTGCTGGCACAGAGAGCAGCTCAAACCTCATCCCCACTGAGAGAGGAATGTCACAAATAAAATAACAGAAAGAAAACTTCTGATTTCCTCAAGTAATGCCATTTGATTCCGGCAAATGCCATTTGATTCCAGCCCTTTGCTATTGCTGCTGCCAGCGTGGCAGGACACGGCGGTGAGCAATGTCTGACACTCCAAGTGTGCTGGAACAGGGCTTTTTTTCTTATTTCTTATTTATGTATTATCTATAATACATCTTGTTATATTTATTGTTGCTTATTATTTCTTATTTTTCTTATTAGTATTTCTTATTTTTCTTATTCTTTCGTATTATTACTTATTTTTCTTCTTACTAGCTCTCATTTTTATTATATTTTTATATTATTTATTATTATTATTATTATTTTTTTATTATTATTTCTTATTTTTATTATTTTTCTAATTTTTTCTTATTTTTCTTATTATTTCTTATTTTTCTTATTATTACTTATTTCTCTCATTATTTCTTATTTTTCTCATTATTATTTCTTATTTTTATTATTTTCTTGTTTCTTATTTTTCTATTATTATTTCTTATTTTTATAATTTTCCTCATTATTTCTAATTGTTCTTATTATTCCTTATTTTTATTTCTTATGTCCTGGGGGTCTCAGGTGATCCCTTTCCCAATGGGAATCCTGGGGGGAGTCCAGGGTGAGCCTGTCCCTCTCTACAATCAACATTATCCCGAAAATCCATCACCAGGAGCGTGGCTGAGGGCTCCTTACCCAGCAGCTCCGGGAGTTGTTCAGGCCCCCAAGGTCAGGCCTGGAGCAAGGCGTGTGTCTTGGTCCGAAATACAGGTGTCTGCTAAGGAAGGTGGGAACCTTCCTTAGAATAGAGAATCTGAATCCTCCTCCCTCCAAATTACAACTTTGGAATCAAGGGCTTTCAGACAAAGATATGGGAAAAGGAATAACAGTTCTACACTAATATTTAGAACAAGGCAATAACACAGAAACAACGGTTTAGACAGACAAAGTCAGAATACAACCTGCACCCTGTTCGGGTGGTGCTGCAGTGCAGTTCAGTGGTGGCTGCAGTCCTGTTGGAGTGATGGATGTGGTCCCGTTGGAGTGATGGATGTGGTCCCGTTGGAGTGATGGATGTGGTCCCGTTGGAGTGATGGATGTGCTCTTGTTGAAGTGGTGATCTTGTGGAAAGGTCTCGTCGCTCTCTGGAGGTCCAGTGGTGGCTCTGGAGCTCTTCTCCTCTGGGAATCAGTGGAAAGGTACCCCGGTGTTCCAGAGTCTCAGTTTCTGTGGAGGTGGCAATGTTCAGCTCCTCCCCTCTGGGCAGGGCATCTCCCAATGGCTGATGGAATCTGTGAGTCACTCCCGGAGCCCTCGATGGCCATGAACAGAGATAGCCCCGATGGTGTTAGCAGGGCTGGGTCACTCCTGGGGACACTGATGGCCATGAGCAGAGATAGCCCTGATGGTGTTATCAGGGCTGGGTCACTCCTGAGCCCCCGATGACCATGAGCAGAGATAGCCCCGATGGTGTTAGCAGGGCTGGGTCACTCCTGGGGACATTGATGGCCATGAGCAGAGATAGCCCCGATGGTGTTAGCAGGGCTGGGTCACTCCTGAGCCCCCGATGGCCATGAGCAGAGATAGCCCCGATGGTGTTATCAGGGCTGGGTCACTCCTGAGCCCCTGATGGCCATGAGCAGAGATAGCCCCAATGGTGTCAGCAGGGCTGGGTCATGCTGAACACAAAGAACACTGCCCCAGCTGTTTGAACAGCTTATGGAGAAGGTAATAGAATACAGACTTCTGGTTACACCTTCCACGTAACCTAGGACAGCATGCAAAGCAGGAGATGTGTCAGTGTGGGATTCAGGGCATTTTTGGGGTGGTTTCAGCAGAAAGCTCCCCGGGGGACAGCTCCATCAGCATCCCCCAGGTCACTTTGGGGAGCGCTTTATCCTGGGGGTGGAATTATTGACAGGAGCTGTTCCTGCCCGGATCACCCATCCCTGATCCCAGCCGGGGTGGGTACATGCATTATTCTTTTTTAAGCTGGAAATAACGAAAATAACACTCGGAGCCCCCTTGCTCCCTCACTGGAATCACAACCAGCCATGAATAATTGATTTTCAAATAATTAATTATTCAGCTTATTTCTTCATTAGCGGAGGAACCTGAGCGTAATTAGCTGCTTACCTCCACAAAAAGAACCAACTTTTCCTGACGCAAATAAATAAAATATGAGCAGATTTTCACCCAAAAAAACCCCAAACAACCCAACCAGTGGTGACCCTTTAGAGCAAGGTCCCTGAGGATCTTCCTGGGTGTTCCCATGCTGCTGCTGATCCATGGAAGTGGAATTGGATCAAGGTCCCTCAGCGTTCCCCTGGAGAGAATCCCTAAAAACCTGATCTGAGCCAGCTGGGATGGGGTTGGCTGATCCCTGGGGGATCTGGTGGAACTTTCCCAGCCTGGCAGCCAGAGCTCTCCCAGGGAATGGGGGGAATTTTGATTTCCCAGCTCCTTAAAAAATTGGGATATTGTGGTCGTGGATCATTTTAAAGTGTTCGGGGTGGGATCCACAGGCTGTGGATCAAACCCTGCTGGGATCCTTATCCGGAATTCCCGGTGCTGTTGGCAGAGATGGACACCGAGAATGCTGTCCCTGTACCCAAGCTGGCATTGCTTATCCCACCAGGGCTTTTTGGAGGGAAAACTGAACCTTTCCTTGCCTTGTTCACCTTGTGTTCCTGTGGGTGTGGGAAGGAATCTCCCCGGAACAGCCCCAGTTTTCCATGCTTGGTTTGACTAGTGGCTGTGGCTGGTGGTGGTGACATCCCAGACCCTGGAATGGGTCTGGGGGGTTCTCCTGCCCTGCTGTGCCTTCTGCAGCCCCCTCAGCCCTGGCTGGCCATGCTCTTGTGGAAGGGGCAGGAATTTCTCCTCCACGCCTCCCCAAATGTCCCTGCTGGAGTTTGGGAGCTCCTGGCGCTCTGGGCTCTGCTATCCTTGGCTGTGCTCCTCTGTTCCATATCCATCCAGACTCTGGGAGCAATCCCTGCCTCCCCTTTGGCTCTGCTGTCTCCCACAGCCTGAGGAGGGTCGGGTTGAGAAACAGATCCTGAAAAATCCCTTATCCCTAAATAAATCCCTGATTTCCTGCTCTGAAAAAATCTCTGTATCCCCCACTTGGGGCATCCATCCACCTTCCTCCAGCTACTCCCAGAGTTCCTCCCCAGTTCCTGTGATCTCCTCGCAGCTTTCACGCCCAGACTTGGCAGAGAAGTGATGCTTAAAACACAGCTTCATGAAACAAAGGGAGCGAGTTAGGAGAATAAAAAGGAGATTAATTTATTAAAGGCCTTTAGGTGCATTAAGGGCACACAGAGCCTACTCCAGAGGCCACACCCAAAATGGACACCGAGTCTGAGTTTTTAATATTTTATAAGTTCTGTCCATTAACACATCGGCCCTTAATCCTCCAATTACACCTTCAGGTGATCATGTCAACCACCCCAAGCCTGCTCCCCCAATTCACTGTTGGTTACATATTCTGGGGCTCTGAGTCAGCGAAGGTCCTTGGATTTTCCAACTGAGAGCAATATTTTGTCTAAAACTCTGGGAGCAGAGGTTTTTAGCATTTTATAGGGAGCCCAGAACTACGCCAAAGCTACAGATCTGTGAAGAATAGAAGCTAAAAATCCTTAAGGCATCAGAAGGAGCTGGAGATGTCAGGGATGCTCCCCTGGGGCTGGGATCTCTGATTCCACAGCTGGGAGCACATCCAGGAGGAGCTCCAGCCCACCGCAGGGTCAGGTGGGGACGGCAGCTGGATGCGCCTCTTGCTCCCGAGGGACGAGGAGCTAGGGGCAGGGCGGGGGCTGGGACAAGCCTGGAAGTTGTCTGGCCAAAAGTTCCTGCTCTTCACAGAGGGTTTGGAGCTCTCAGAATCCCATGGTCTCCAAGCAGCCCCAGGCTGGCCCAGGGAGCAGCTTTTGGCAGCCAGAGGAATCACTCCAGGCACGGAGATTTGTGGATTTTGGGGTCACAGCAGCTAGTGCAGCTCAGGAAGCTCTGGGATGGCCTCTGGGTCCTCTGCGCCTGCTGGATCCCCGTGTGAATCCCAGAATGGTTTGGGTTGGAAGGGACCCTAAAGATGATCCAGTGCCACCCCTGCCATGGGCAGGGACACCTTCCACTAGCCCAGGCTGCTCCAAGCCCTGTCCAGCCTGGCCTGGGACACTGCCAGGGATCCAGGAACAGCCACAGCTTCTCTGGGAAGCTGTTTCCATCAGATTCCAGCCCATTGCTGTGCTCCTGACCCTCCCCAGCACTATTTCGGCAGTGCTGGCTGCGATTCCTGTCCCAAACCCCAGCCCTGCCTCCATCTCCCTCTGCGCGCGGTGCCAGCTCCTCTTTTTCTCCCTCTTTTTCTCCCCAGCGCTTCCTGTTTGCGATGCAGTTTCTCTCGAGCTGGCTCCGTCAGCTCCACGCTTTCCTGCCTTTCTGCTGAGCTGGGCTGGAGCCGTGCAGGCTTTATCCCACTCCTTTTTTATTTATTCCCATTCTTCTGCCTTGTACCCGAGCCAGGAGTGCCTGCGAGCCGGTGCTGCTCAGCCCTGCAGCTGCGAGCGCTGTACACCCTGTACCTTCCCGTGAAGTTTTCCATGTCCTAAATATTTTTTTGGGAAGTATTCCCGGCTGTCCCCTGCCTGTGATGCCGCACCAATTGCTCAGCCTCTCCCGGAGGTTTTTCCGCCGCGATCCTGTGGCCGTATCTTTGTTTTTATCACCCGCTCTGGCAGGTTGTGATGACTATTTTATCTGCTCTCCCAATAGCCTGGATCTTCAGGCAGCTTTTGCAAACACTGACTTCTCTTCCCTCCGCGATGTCCCTGCCTGGAATTCCTCCCGCTGGAGATGAGGCTATGTGCTCAAGGATAGCATCTCGAGATCAACACCGTTATCAGATTTCATGGCTTTGCTCGGCTCTTCCCAGGCTATTCCCGTGGAAAACTTGGCAGTGCTGGTGCTCCTGAGGGCCTGGGCAGCACTTTGGGGAGCAGGGGAGGAGGAGACAGAGGTGGGGAATGCTGGAGCAGATCCTGGGGCAGATCCTGGAGCTGTCTGGGATGCAAACGGAGCCTGAAGGAGCAGCAGAGTCACCTTAGGGAATTGGAGTCATTCTTTGACCACATCAGTGCAGCCATGTCCTTGTTGTTCCCAGGCCTGGGGAGGGATCAGCGCTGCCCTGGGATGGAAGGGACATCCCTGGGGAGATGCAGCACCGGTGGAAACTGTTTACTCCACCCCAACCCATCCCAGGTCTGGCGCTGCTCTCCCTTCTCCCTGTCCCTCACTCTGGCTCTTCACAGCCCCAGGCCCCCTTCAAGGAGCCCCTGCTGATGCCTGGACAGGCTCACCTGAAACAGAGGCCCGACAGAGTCAGGAGAATAAAAAGCAGATTAATTTATTAAAGGCCTTTCGGTGCATTCAGGGCACACAGAGCCCACTCCAGAGGCCACACCCAAAATGGACACTGAGTCACGAGGCCCTCACATTTTATAAGTTCTGTCCATTCACAGATCGAGCCTTAATCCTCCAATCACACCTTCAGGTGATGATGTCAACCACCCCAAGCCTGCTCCCCCAATTCACTGTTGGTTACATATTTTGGGGCTCTGAGGCAGCGAAAGTGTCGTTGCATCTCGAGTTTTAGAGGAATTGTTTTGTCTAAAAAACACTGGGAACAGAAGTTTTAGCGCCCTGTATGGAGTCCAGAGCCACACACTAAAACTACAAATACACAAAAATATAGAAGCTAAAATCCCAGGCATCACTACCATGGAGATCCCGAGGATCTTTGCATGGCCAAGAATCATTCCTGATTTTTCTCCCTCCAGCTGGCTGGAATTTCCATGGCATCACCTCATTTTCCAGGGCTGTGCTCCTCAGCATCCTCCACCTCTGGGGCACCCTGGGCACAGAGCACCATCCAAAATTGCTTGGTGTCTCTGGATGCTTTTTCCTGCTCCAAAATCAGCTTCTCCCAGGCTGTGGAATCCGTTTTGGAGCAGGACCATTGGCAGAGGGGCTCTGAGGGCATCAGGGTGGAGCAGGCATGAGGAGAGGTGAAGTCCCAGGTGAGTGGCGAGGACTGGAGCAGGAGGGGGAGGAGGAACTTGTGCTCATGCTCTGTGCCAGGAATATTCACCCTGATCAGGAACAGGCCCAGCTCCTTCTGGCCCAGGAAATGCTGGTTGGCTCTTCTGGTCCCATCAGGAATGGCTGGAGCTGGAAGGAGCAGTTGTCTCCCAATCCTCCCGGCCCTCCTGGACCTCTTCCCGAGGGACTGGGAAAACCCAGGGGGAATCATTTCCATCCCAGCCCCTGCCTTTGCACCTTGAGCTGTTCTCCTGCAATTCCATCCCACTCCCGAGGTGCCAACCTCCTCTGAGCATTCCCTGGGGGAGCAAGGGCTCTGTTCAAAGCCCTAAATGGGATTGGTCTCGCTCTGTGCCTGAGGCAGATTAAGGGAATTTTATTTTAACGATCAAATAAAAGGAGGATCCCTCCATGGGGCCAGTGAGAACCCATGGTGGTGCCGTGGTTCCCACCTGGAGATGTCCTGAAGGGACCTTTGTCTGGAAGTTTTCCATCGTTCCTGCCTGGCTGTCAGGAACGTGCCAGTGCCTCTGTGTCCCTCTGATGCCAAAGTGGTTTTTGCCTTTTTCTCTTTTCTATATTTGTAACCTTACCAGTACTTTTCCCTACCCTTTTCCCCAGCTGGCAAGACCAAACACATTCCAGAGCTCCAAGGCCTGGGGGGCACAAGGCTCCTCTCCTATCTTAGTTCTTCCTGGGAGCCAAAGTCTTCGAGACACATTTTCATCAACAAGGACAGCTATACCAAGGGTGAGAGGCTGCAGAGAAGGAGCTTGACCTGAGGGGAATTACATCACCACTTGTCCTCCACATTGGTGCCTTTGATCAATTCTGCTAATTTCCTCAAACCGATCAAACTGAATTCACCCCCATGGGGTTGGGGTTTAGTGGATATTCTTCCAGAACTGCCCCTGGAGCTCCAAGAAAGATCAACTTTTCTATTACCACCTATACTAAAATGACCTCAAGTTTCATTTCCAAGCTGAAAAAGGCAACACCTCTGTCTGAGCCCCCCAGCTCCTCTCCAGGTGAATGGGAAACACTGACCCCACAGACAAAGGGGCTGTGTAAATCCATTTATTCCAGCCTGATCCCCTCTCGCCAAGCCCTTTAATGTTGTTTGCTTCCTTCTGATGAGCCCCACGCTGGAATCCTCTACGAGCTCAGATTAATGGGTCTGTGTCTGGTGTTTAAATACAGCCCCCACGTGTGCCGTGCTCCAAACCAATAACACTTCATCTCGATGGAATAAAAATAATTGCAGGCAGGGCTGCTCTCCCCCGTGCCTGTTCCGCAGCTCTCCAGGGAATTGCTGGCTCCTCTCTCCCATTTCCCTGCTCCACATCCTTTTAAATCTCTTGCCTCCATGGCTGAGATCTCTTACCTCCATGGTTGAATTCACTGCTCCACATCCTTTTAAATGTCTTAACTCCATGGTTTAATTCTCTTATCTCCTCGTTGAAATCTCTTACCTCCACAGTTGAAATCCCTGCTCCACATCCTTTTAAACATCTTACCTCCATGGTTTAAATCTCTTATCTCCATGGCTGAAATCTCTCATCTCCGTTGTTGAAATTTTTTACCTCCTGGTTGAAATCTCCTACCTCCGTGGTTGAATTCCTTGCTCCACATCCCTTTAAATCTCTTACCTCCATGGCTGAAATCTCTTATCTCCATGGTTGAAGTCTCTTACTTCCATGGTTGGAATCTCTTATCTCCATGGCTGAAATCCCTGCTCCACATCTTTTTAAATCTCTTACCTCCACGGTTGAAATCCATGAACAAACAGCAATGGGATGTGCCCCGAGTTCTCCTTTCATGTTTTCCCTGCTCTCCTCACATCCCACCCCTTGTTCTGGGAGCCGCAGAGCTCCTGAGGCTCTGTCTGACATCTCTAACCAAAGCTTTTTGCTTCAGCTTTGCAAGGTTTAGCTCTGACTTGATGCAATTTGTTCAGAACTCGGAGCCCTCCGTGACCTCCCATCCCAGAACTCCTCTCTTCCAGTCCCTGCTTCTCCCCAACGCCTTCCTCGGGGTGACTGCTCGGCCCACGACCTCACAGGCTCTTCTTTGGGAGCTTTTATTTTTAGTTTCTCTTCCTCCTGCCGGGGGTTTCTTGCAGCTCCAACACCCTTTTGCCTGACGCCGTTCCAGGTATCCTGCACGTTTGTGTCCCAGCTGAATTCACTCAATATTCCTTTTGTTTCCTGGCGTCCACTCTGCTCGAAATCAAGACCCACAGCTGCAGCCATGCTCTCTTTTGTTCCTTCCTTTGATTTATGTCAAAGTTTTCAATTCAGGGCTCAATTCTGCCATCGGCCCTTCCATCACATCTCCTTTTATCACCAAAATAATCTGAGTAACCACTGAATAACCCATTTGTGGGTTCAGGTGAATTCAGCCTGCCAGCTCTCCCATCCAAGCCTTTTTCCAGACTCCTTCTGGACCAGAGCCGCTGAATTGTTTCCCACAGGGCAAAGGATTGAAGGATTTATCTCCCCAAGGGAGCACAAGGAGGTCACAGCTTGGTCTCCGCATTCCCAGCAGTTCATATAAAGAAGATTTCCCCAACCTGGGTGTCCAAACCTCTTTTTCCTTCCTCTGTGGTTTGGAGAAGACCCAGAGCAGCCTTGAGCATCTCAGGGGCTGGGCCTTGTCCTGAGCTGAGCTCCCCCAAACAGAACCACGGAATGGTTTGGGTGGGAAGGACATTTGGGGTCATCTCATCCCACCCCTGCCATGGGACACCTTCCCCTGGATCCTCATCCATCCCTGCCTGAGGGTGCCAGAGCTGAGGCTGCCCTTGGGCAGAGAGGAAACATTCCCCCTGAATTTTTAGCTTCTATTCTTCACGGATCTGTACCTTTGGTGTAGTTCTAGGCTTCAGAAAATGCTAAAAACCTCTGCTCCCAGCATTTTCGGACAAAACATTGCTCTCAATTGGAAAATCCAAGGACACTTTGCTGCCTCAGAGCCCCAAAATATGTAACCAACAGTGAACTGGGGGAGCAGGCTTGGGGTGGTTGACATCATCACCTGAAGGTGTCATTGGAGAATTAAGGTACAATGTGCTAATGGACAGAACTTATAAAATGTGAGGACCTCGTGACTCGGTGTCCATTTTGGATTTGGCCTCTGGAGTGGGCTCTGTGTGCCCTGCATATACCTAAAGGCCTTTAACAAATTAATCTGTTTTTTATTCTCCTAACTCTGTCTGGCCTCTGTTCCAGGTGAGCCTGTCCAGGCATCAATCCCATCTCCCCATCCACCCCTGGGCGCCACAGCTGAGCCTGCCCTTGCGGAAGGAGGAAATGTCCATTCCCAGGGAGGAATGTCTCCCTCAGGGAGGAGCTGGAGGTGGGCAGGAGGCTCTGGAATTTTCCGGAGCTCTTTAACCCCATGGAGGTGCCCCAGGGGGGCTGGAGGTGGCTCTGCAGATGGAGGCTCCGCTCTGCTGGCTCTGAGGACACCTGGGGATCTCCTGGCATCGATTTTATTCCCCTCACTGCCCGAGGAATTGCTGGGATAATGGAATGCACATGGAGGGAGCTCATCCGGCGGCCTCTCGCCCTCACCATCGGCTGTCTGCACCACTTTGACCTCCTGGGTCGCTGTGACACTCGAGAGAAACAGCCAAAAAGCAAAATCCAGCTGGCAAGGTCGGCAAGAAGGCAGCAAGGAAATCTCCTTGCGCTCAGCTTCCAGGCCCTTTGGCCATAAAGCCGAATTTCCTGCACCTTGGGGCAAAATTTAATTTTCCGGTTGGCTTTGCTTGCAGCCCACCTGGCTGCGCTTTCCCCCTCTCCACAGCCTCACTCCAGCTGCCATCCCAGCCCCTGGAGGATCAGATCCGAGCCTGACAGGCCCTGGGGGCTGGACCCAGCCGGGATGGAGCCCCCAGAGCCACCAGGGTGGGACGTGCGGGGGTGGCAGGAAACAAGGAGGGTGGAGGAAATCACGGCAAATGGGAGCTGACTGCCCAATAATTGTGGACAAGCAGGCTTTTCAGCAGGGCCATAAATCAATGGCAGATGGAGCCACGCTGGGTGGTGCTTATTGATTTCTCTTTTTTTATTTATTTTTTACCAGCTCTTCTCCCCCCGTTGGCTGCCCGCTGGAGTGGAAAGGCAGTGCTGCGGGGGTTTCTCTCCTCCTGGCAGCTCGCCCACCTTCTTTTCGCTGTCCTCTCCATCCTGGCTGTGAGCAGGGAGGGCAGTGGAGCCTGGGGCTGGACCTGGGGCTGGTCAGAGCTGCAGAATTGTTTCCCACAGGGCAAATGGCTGAAGGATTTGCCTTCCCAAGGGAGTGCAAAGAGGTCATGGCTTGCTCTCCCCATTCCCAGAGGTTCCTGTAAATAGGATTTACCCAACCTGGGTGTTCAAATCACTTTTTCCTTCCTCTCACCGCTTTGGGGTGCCCAGGAGGTGTTGGGAGAAGACCCAGGTCAACCTTGAGGGGGAGCCTAGCACTGGATTTTGGGGGAAATTGAGCCTGGAGGTGCAGGTGGGATGGGGTAGCTGGAACTGGGCCTGGCTTGGAGCCCAGGACCAAATTTTGGGGGAAATTGAGCCTGGACATAGGTGGGATGTGATAGCTGGATTTGGGCCTGGCTTGGAGCTCAGGACCAAATTTTGGGGGGAAATCAAGGCTGGAGGCACAGGTGGAATGGGGTAGCTGGATCTGGACCTGGTTTGGAGCCCAACACCGGATCTTGGGGGGAAATCCAGGCTGGAGGAAGAACCATTTCCATGCCAGCAGCTGCCTTTGCACCTTGTGCTGTTCTTCTACAATTCCATCCCACTCCTAAATGTGGCATTAAATTTCCCGAGGATTGCAGAGGCTGGCTGAGAGAATTCAGGCAGACGAACCAAGATGGCGAAAAGGGAACTTTATTTACAAAAACCTCTTTATATATCCATTAATAACCTAGCAACTATTGGTCAGCAAAGAATCCACCTCCTAAAACCATTGGTCACGGCCAAATAACACCTAATACCAAACACAGAGATTAAGAAAGTAAAAGAATGCAGCTTATCTATGTTCTCTCTGGGAAAGGACAGAAAGATTCCAAAACAGTGCAACTACACCTAAAGTGCTCCAGTCCTGCTGTACAATATCCCAACTCCCCATTTTTTGGGATTGATTGGATTTTTCAGACCATCTGAGCATTCCTTGGGGAAGCAAGGGCTCTGTCCAAAGCCCTAAACTGGCTTGGTCTCGCTGGGGTGGGATGGGAGAGCTCGATCTGGGCCTGGTTTGGAGCCCAGGTCCAAATTTTGGGGGGAAATTGAGGCTGGAGGCAGAGATGGGATGGGAGAGCTGGGTCTGGGCCTGGCTTGGAGCCCAGCACTGGATTTTGGGGAAATCAAAGCTGGAAGCAGAGGTGGGATGGTTAAAAGGGGGCAGATCTCAGCTGGGCAAAAAGGGCAAAACCACGGGGGTTTGGCTGGACCATGCTAAAAAATAGGATTTTTCTCCTTGTTTAAGCTTTTTTCAAGCCCTTTACTCCACCTCCTATGCTCTGGGGGGGCTCAGCCCTTCAGGGAGATCTCCGTGCAGGATTTTGGATAATGAGGAATTCGCTGTCCTAGGCTGGTGAAGGCAAAGTTATCCATGTGGGATATTCCTTCAGGATTGCCTTTCTTTCCAGCACAAGAACTCTGCTGTCAGAGCTGGATTGGCCTGTAGGTTTTTTTTCCCCTTCTCTTTTGTGCAGGGCTGCTCAGAGCACTTTAGGGTTCATAAAGTGGTAATTTATTGAAGGAGCCTTTGGAGAAGGGCAGCAGTGAAAGCTTCTGGATAAATGACGGGAATGTTTGGGATCCGATCGCTGGCAGGAGCTCCTCCTTGGAGCCACACAGAAATGGGATTGGGGCCAAAACCAACCCAGGAGCCACCTCCTTGGGGCAGGGACACGGAATTTTGTTGGGAATTCCTGTGTGCCTGAAGCTCTCCATGGCCATGGACAGCAAGGAGATCCTCAGGGACAGGGAGCCAAAATGTTAACACAGGATCACCGGAGTTGTCCTCGGGAAAAGCCAATTTTGGGATTGTCTGATCCAACCCAAAGCCAATTTTGGGATTGTCTGATCCAACCCAAAGCCAGTTTTTGGGATTGTCTGATTTCTGGGTGGGAACCTGGGAGGATGAGGCTTCTCCTCCACAGCATCTGGA
Organism: Acanthiza pusilla; assembly: GCA_036630365.1. Lineage (NCBI taxonomy): Eukaryota > Metazoa > Chordata > Aves > Passeriformes > Acanthizidae > Acanthiza > Acanthiza pusilla. The sequence goes on from JAXCHO010000048.1 coordinate 5,988,323, forward strand.
GATGGTCAGCCCTGAGCCCCTTTGACATCTCCAGGTGCTTCTGGTCCTGGGAGTGAGGGAGGTTTGGTCTGGAACTTCCAAGGCAGGTCCTGGAAAACTCTCCCAGGGGAAGGCCAGGCCCCCAGCTCCACGTGGAAGCTTTTTGGGGGTTAAAAACTGTGTCTTTGGGGTTTAAAACTACCTCTTTGGGGTTAAAAATTACATCTTTGGGGTTAAAAACTACATCTTTGGGGTTAAAAACAACCTCTTTGGGGTTAAAAATTACATCTTTGGGGTTAAAAACAACCTCTTTGGGGTTAAAAACTACATCTTTGGGGTTAAAAACAACCTCTTTGGGGTTAAAAATTACATCTTTGGGGTTAAAAACTACATCTTTGGGGTTAAAAACTACATCTTTGTGGTTCAAAATTACATCTTTGGGGTTAAAACGACATCTTTGGGGTTAAAAACTACATCTTTGTGGTTCAAAATTACATCTTTGGGGTTCAAAATGACATCTTTGGGGTTAAAACAACATCTTTGGGGTTAAAAACTACATCTTTGTGGTTCAAAATTACATCTTTGGGGTTAAAACGACATCTTTGGGGTTAAAAACTACATCTTTGTGGTTCAAAATTACATCTTTGGGGTTAAAACGACATCTTTGGGGTTAAAAACAATGTCTTTGGGGTTAAAAATGATGTCTGGGTGACTCGCAGCAAAAGAGAGGTGTGAGCTTCGGACCCGAGCAGCACCGAGAGCTGAATTAATGAACGGATGAAATGTAAATTGTGGCAGCTTTAAAATGAAAGTCAGGGTTTCCAAAAGCGCTTTTAACCAGCGCTTATTCCTGCAGCAATAAAACTGCCAGCGAGGGCTTAATTCATTATCACCAGAACAAAATGAAGACCCTGTAAATTTGAAGCCCAATTTAATTTCCCCAGAAAGAGACTTTTTTCATCTTTTTTTCCCTTTGCTCTCTCTCTCCCTGCCCAGGGAATTTCCATCACTCAGAGCTGCTCCAGGCCTCCTGCAAATGGGATTTTCTGGGAGGTGGCCCCAAGAATGGCCTTTGGAGAGTTTGGGATGGAAATCCACAGGATGGGGAGGGACACAAAGGCTCTGAGGGGACACACACCTTGTCCCAGGGTGAGCTCACGGCAGGGCCCTGAGTGCCCAAGGCCTCACCTGGGCCATCTGTGGTGTCCCAAAAGGGTTTGTAGGGGTCACAGCTGGGTTAAGCCTCCCAGGTTTGGGGCCCTGCTGCTGGAGGGTGAGGGCTCCAGGGCAGGCAGGTCCTGCTGATGCCTTAGGATTTTAGTTTCTGTATTTTTTGTGTATAAGCTCCTGTTCCCAGCATTTTAGACAAAACAATTCCTCTCTAAGCTCGAACCTCAAGGACACCTCAGTGTCTCAGAGATATGGAAACAACAGCGAATTGGGGGAGCAAACTTGGAGTCATTGACTTCATTACCTGAAGCTGTAATTGGAGGATTAAAGCTCAATATGCAAATGGACAGAACTTAGAAAGTATGAAAAACCCGTGACCTTATAAAAAACTTAAAAATATGAAAAACCCATGACCCATCGTCCATTTTGGGTGTACCCCTGGGTGGGCTGTGCCTGCCCTAGATGCACCTGAAGGCCTTCAATAAATTAACTGCTTTTTATTCTCTGAACTCTGTCCAGCCTCTGTTTTAGGTAACCCCACCAGGCATCCCTGGCAGGGATGGAGGTGGCCACAGGTGGAGCTGGGGATGCTCCTGGGGCTTGGGAGTGCTCCCCTTGGGGGGCTCTGTCCATAACGCAGCCCCTGTGCCACCTCCTCCCCTCACTCTGCCCCTGAGCAGGGAGAGCAGGGGCTGAGCTCCGGTGCCCACAGATGCTGCACAGAGCTGGGGCGTGGCTGCACGTGTGTGTTTGTGTGGGAATGTGCCTCTTCCAGAGCCGCAGAAAACCAGAAACAGCATCCTTGTGCCCTAAAACGGGAGGCAGGGAGATGGAAATGGGGGAAGGGGCCTGCTGCAGCTGGAGGAGCTGAAACCCGTGGTCTCCATGGAGTCTTTGTTTATACTCCTCTCATTTCCCTGTCTTCATTCTTTTCCTTTTTTTTATTCTATTTTTTTTTTTTTTTTTTTGTCTGAAAGGGAGTATTTTTAGCATGGAGGAGGGACGGGAGCGGCGCTGGTTCTCTGCACGATCAGGAGCAGATGGCGCGCGAGCTTCTCCCGCTGTGCTCGCGGAAAGACACCTCTGGAGTCAGCCCCTCGTCCTGGGCCCTCCATCCTCCTCCTCCTCCTCCTCCTCCTCCTCCTCCTCCTCCTCCTCCTCCTCCTCCTCCACAGCCCAGACCTTCCCTGGCTGTCCCTGCCGTCCTGGGCTCCTGGGACAGCTCTGAGGAAGGAGAGGTGGATGCTGGCACCAGGTGCATCTAGAGGAACGAATCGTGGCCCTGGCGTGCAGTGGATGTGCCACCACCACCCCCGACTCGCTCTGTCCCCTCCCTGCGCTGGGGAATGCCATGGAATGCCATGTGGTTGTACCACACCGTGCCGAGGTCGGCATCGCTCTGGGCATCACCTCCAAAACTGTGCCCTCGCTCCCCAAAATCCTAGGAGCGAAGGGAATCGCTCCCAGCTCAGCTCCTCACGGTGCTCCGGCATTCCCACATTCCACTGGAGACCCCGCACTCCTTTTGGTGCCTTAAGGATTTTTAGCTTCTATTCTTCACGGATCTGTAGCTTTGGTGCAGTTCTGGGCTTCAGAAGGTGCTAAAAACCTCTGCTCCCAGCGTTTTGGACAAAACATTGCTCTCAGTTGGAAAATCCAAGGACACTTTGCTGCCTCAGAGCCCCAAAATATGTAACCAACAGTGAACTGGGGGAGCAGGCTTGGGGTGGTTGACATCATCACCTGAAGGTGTGATTGGAGAATTAAGGCCCAATATGTTAATGGACAGAACTTATGAAATGTGAGGACCTCGTGACTCGGTGTCCATTTTGGGTGTGGCCTCTCGAGTGGGCTCTGTGTGCAGTGAATGTGCCTAAAGGCCTTTAATAAATTAATCTGCTTTTTGTTCTCCTAACTTTGGCCTCTGTTTTGGGTAAGCCTGTCCAGGCATCACCTTCCCCTGCAAGGAATGACTCCCAGGAGACTCCCGGAGTTCATCAGGATCGCGGAATTTCCAGCACAACTTTCTGAGAAAGCAGAGAATGGCTGCCGTGACCCACGGGTAATTAACGAGCAGTGCGTAATTAGCAGCGACAATCAGAGCCCTACGGATCCCCAGCCACCACACCTTGGGGACATTTTGTCATGGAGGGGGCAGTTGTGGGGTGGCTGAGGGAGAGCTCCTGGGGAAAACAGCTGGTTTCTTCCAGCCCTCCACATGGAAAAATAGGAAAAAGTGGGAAAAAGCAGGAAAATGAGGAAAAAAGATGTTTGGGGGGGCTGCCCCTATGGATTGTGTTTGCTGGGATCTGCCCAGCCCAGCCCCAACATTCCCTTCCACCTCCAGCTCTTCCACGCCGTGAGTCAAATGTTCGGGATAATATTTAAATGTGATTAATTCGTGTAATTTCAGCTTTTATCCTCTAGTAAAATATTCATTTTCAGATAGCGTAAAGGTTGAGACTACATCCATCAAGAATTAAAGGGGAAAAAGAGAGGAAAAAAAAAAGATAAAGCCTGAAATAAAGAGTTTCCTCCCCTGTACAACTGTGGGTGGTGGAGAGGTGAGGAAGGATTTGTCACAGGGAGGGAGAACCTTTGGGAAGCACCTGGGAATTCCCAGTGCCAGGAGAGGATGGGAGCTCACCGGAGAGGTGTTCCTGATTTAGGATGGGCAGCTCACATGCAAGCAAAGCCAGAACCAACCCAGCTTTTATCCACTCCCAAAATGAACCAAGCGTCAAACCACACCCCTGGAGGAGACATTCCTCACCTTCCTGGGAATCCTGGGAAATCCTCTGGATTTTGGGTCCTCCTGGAGGAAGCAGAGCTGCTCCAGTGGCAGAAGGTTCTCCTGGAGACCCTGTTGCCCCTGGCTCCGGCTCTGCCCATGGAACAGGGGCTTGGTCTCACCAACTGGAATCCAAATTTCTCCCAATTCCCAGAGGTTGGGGCTCCAGGATGTCCAGGAAAAGCCACCCTGGGTCTCACTGTCTTGCCCAGGACACGCCACTGCTTCTCTTCCCCCTCCAGTGTGCCCAGTGCCACACTGGGGCCTACTGGGAGCGCCGGCCGGTGGTCAGTGCAGCTTCTCGGGGCTGGAGTGACCCCAGAGCTGTCCTGGAGCTGCCCCGTGAGCATGGACACTGCTGTGGGCGAGCTGGGCACCAGGGCCACCATCCCATCCCACCCTCTGTCTCCGGTGCCACCCTCTGCCCCCAGTGTCACCCTCTGCCCCCACTGCCACCCTCTGACCCCACTGCCACCCTCTGCCCCCGATGCCACCGTGCTCTGCTGGCAGATTTCCATGGAGCACCGTTCCCCAAGCTGCCTCCAAAAATCACTCAGTGAGGGAAAAATCAACCCAAAAATCACTCGGCGGAGAGGGAAGAGCGATGATTCCGGCCCTGAGGGCAGCACTGGATGTCTCTGGGAAAATGAACACCTCCAGGATGGGATTTCTGGGGATTTGGGGCTGCGGAGCACAATCCAAAGGCGAGGGTTTGGCTGTTCCAATCGCAGCCAGGCTGCTTTGAAGGCACAGAGAGGCTTCAGCCATCAATAACATCGCTGGAGGAGAAAATTGAAGGGATATCTGCCCAATTAAATAACCCACAGGGCTGGGATTGGGAATCAATGTGCCATGAACGATGAGGGATGGGCTGCTGGCTCCAGCCACCTCCGCAGCGCTGATTTCTCCAAGGACAGGATGGGAATTCTGCTGCAGCCAGGACTGACCGGGCTCGGTGTGGCCACAGCAGGACATGGCCGGAGAAGCGCTCGGGCTGGGGACACTCTGGATCTGCAGAGCCCTCAGGTGGGCACAGGTGGAGTGGGGATGCAGGCAGGGGTGGATCGCTGTTCCCAGGGAACACCCTGTGGATGCAGAAATGCTGGATGTTTTCTGGATATCTTCCTTCTGCTTTTGGGGGGCCTGGAGAAGTGGGAGGGGATTTGCTGAGGGTTTGAAGTGTTGGGATTGCTGGAAATGAGAGGGGTGGCTATGGGGATGGGATGGGATGGGATGGGATGGGATGGGATGGGATGGGATGGGATGGGATGGGATGGGATGGGATGGGATGGGATGGGATCCATGGGATCCATGGGATGGGATGGGATGGGATCCATGGGATGGAATCCATGGGATGGGATGGGATCCATGGGATGGGATGGGATGGGATGGGATCCATGGGATGGGATCCATGGGATCCATGGGATCCATGGGATGGGATGGGATGGGATGGGATGGGATGGGATGGGATGGGATGGGATGGGATGGGATGGGATGGGATGGGATCCATGGGATGGGATGGGATCCATGGGATGGGATGGGATGGGGTGGCTGCTGAGGACATGGAGCTGCAGCTGAAGAACATCAGATTTGCCATAAAAAGCTGGGGAATAGGAATGGGATTTTGGGAAAGAACTGTGGATCTATTTTTCCCTCCCTGAGGAAAATCAAGCCCCGATCCCTGCTGCCTGTGTGGGTTTTGCAGGACCCAAGGCAGAGCAGGCCCTCAGTCTCCGTGGAAGTGTTTTTCCATCATGAGGGCACTTTTCCAGCTGGGATTAAGGGTAAGAAACCCCTGCTCCGTGTTCCTCCTCCCTCTCCTCCTCCCGCCTTCCCCAGGGTGAGCCCCACTGTGGCACAGGAGCCACGATCCCAAACCAATCCCACGCCAGGACAGAGGGATGACCACAGCCAGGCCAAACCCTGCTCTGCCACTTTAATTTTTTATAAAGGAGAAATTAATTTTGTCTTCGCCTAAGTACCTGTCACGTTAAATTACTGCGGCTGAGAGTGAAAATGACGAAGCAGCCAGGTCATTAGGCAAATTTTAATTAGAGACTCAGCTGCCCTTTACTAATCAGATGCTACAACTCTTTCCTGGTGTTCCTGCTCTCCATCCGTGGGGTCTTTCCAAGGATGTGTTTCCTCTGCTCAGCTCCCTCGTGGGCTTCCAGCACCGAGGAAGAGCTAGGGATGAGGGATGCAAGGGATGGTGGCCAATTGTTCGTTTTTGGGTGTTTTTAGAATTATGAGGTTAAAGGAGTAAAAGGGTTTTATTTTGGTATTTTAATAGGATTTTAGGTGCACGGCTCTTTAAAGATGGAGGACTACGCGATGCACTGTCTTTGTATAATGCTTATGCAATTTTATAGACTTTGCAAATTAGAGTGTCTAGAATTTTTAAATAAGAAACTTAATAAATGCAGTAATATCTTCATATTTTAAAGAAACTTTTCTTCAAATGAGGCTAGAGTCTAGCTTGCAGAATATATTTTGGAGAGGAGGTTTTAGCTGAGTTTTGAGGTAATATAAAGTTCTGTGGCTTTTTTTGTGAATGTTTGGCTTTTCTGCCTTGCCGGACCCCAAAACTAAGCTAAAATATCAAACTACAAAAATTACAAACGTGTAGGCTGAGGGTACAAAGAATGTATAAAGGGTACAGAAAATATATAAAAGGGTATATAAAATTTATAAAAGGGTACATAAGATTTATAAAAGGGTATACAAAAAAGAAAAGGCAAAAGTCGTCAGGCATCACAATGGCTCCGTGTCTGGGTGGAGCTGGGTGACAATCCAGGGATCTGGAGTGGGATCAGTCATGTGGGATGTGCCCCTCAGTGGGACAGACTGGGATCGAGGGGACCCTCAGCGAGTGTGGAGGTGGCACCAGCGCATTCCTCAGGGTGGGATGCCATCCACAGGGACCTGGCCAAGCCCAAAAAATGTGTCCTCATGGGATTCAGCAAGGCCAGGAGAGGAGGAATTCAGGAGAGGAGGAATTCAGGAGAGAAGAAATCCAGGAGAGGAGAAATCCAGAAGAGGAGAATTCCAGGAGAGGAGAATTCCAGGAGAGGAGAAAGCCAGGAGAGGAGAAATCCAGAAGAGGAGAAATCCAGGAGAGGAGAATTCCAGGAAAGGAGAAAGCCAGGAGAGGAGAAATCCAGAAGAGGAGGAATCCAGGAGAGGAGGAATCCAGGAGCAGCCTGTCCCCAGCCCGGCACACGGCCCTGCCCAGGGACAGGGGGAATCACAGATGAGGAGGAGGAGAAGAGGCTCCTTTCTTCCCCCCCAGCTGGCAGCAGGACCAAATCTCCTCACGATGTCCCCAGGCCCCTGAGCCCTGCAGGGACACCTGGTTTTAGTTGGGAATTCCACCAGGGATCCATCCCTTAAAGCTGCCGGTTCCGGTCACTCCACGGGTGCCAAAGAACCCACGAATGCCATCCTGACCTACTTCTGGTTTTTTTTCCGTGTCCGTGGGATGTGGTGGAGCACGGCAGGGATGCAGGAAGGTGGGGAAGGAGTCTGTGCCTGCATCCTGCCTTTTTTGGGGGGCTGGGGACAGAATCCTGTGGTCCAACCCGAATATTTTATGTGACGCCTCTGCTGCGCTGACTTTATCACTCCCACCGCTTTCCCATCCCCATGGATCTCCACACGGCTCGGGAATCCCCAGCAGGAATTTTTTTTTTTTTTTACTTTATTGACGGCAAAGGCAGTTTTCTCAGCACGAAAACTTCCTGCAGGAAAGTGGTGCTTTCAATCAAATCCTGCTGGGGAGGGCGACGGGAAGGGAAAATTCTGTCGCAGAGCTTTTTGGTGAAGTGAAAACATCCCTGTTTCCACACATCTGGAAGGGAAAGCTTCAATTTCGCACCTCGGAATGATTTCCACGCTGACATTTCTTTTATTCCAGATAATCAGGCAGTTCTAAATATTAAGAGTTCCACCCACCAGAAGGAAACGTTTTGAGCAGCATCTCCCCGCCTTCCCTTCCCTTCCCTCGCTTTCTCTCTCTTTAGGTGTTCGGAAAGAGTGATTTTTCTCTCTCAGGCACTAAAAATCTCACCGCCTCTTTGCCTGGGGGAGTTTTCAGCCTCTTTGCCCCCTAAAGACCTCATCCTTTGATTCTTCCCACCCCTGCGCTTTCCACAGCTGGAATTTCTCCAAGCCAAGCCCGGCCCTTCCCTCTTTGGATGTTCAGCTCGGTGGTTCTGAGCAGCAACCAGGGGAGAGGAGATTTAGAAAGAAGATTATGCAAAGAAGTAGTGGCCCCTTTTTTTTCCCCCTTTTCTCCTCATCTTGTGCAAATTACCCTATTATTCTGCTCCCTTAGGATGCCTGAGTGTCCTTATTTCTTCTTTTGAGCTAAAGTCATCCATGCATTAAATTAGTTCTCTGCCTGGAAATAGCTTGATTACTTTCTCCGAGCTGCGGTTAATGGGAGGCTCGCGGAGAGTTTTAAAAATAAAAACGGGGCAAAAAGGCAGGAGGGGAGAAGGGGGAGAAGGGGCAGCCTCCTGGAGCCCGTGGAGGATGGAGCTGCCTTGAGTGGGAGGTGTGGCTGGAGGGGTCCATCCCCATCCCAGCGCTCATGGAATGGGTTTGGAGCTCCGGGAAGCCCTGGCCATCGTCCCTCCCACAGCTCTGGGTGGATAATGGGGTCTTTCCTCATGGTTTGCCTTGAATTTTGCCTCTGATTTCTTCTTTTTCCATGTGGCTGCTCTGCTGAGCGGGAATGGAAGGATGGCGATCTTGGCGGGACACCTCATCGCAGTGCTGAGGGGCGGAAACACCGCCAGGGCTCGGGAAGAGCCAGGATCCCTCCAGATCCCAGATCGTATTCCCTAAAATCAGCTCCTGAGGGGGAAACCGGTGCAGACAGGAGCAGGTTTGGATAATCAACGCTCAATTCTCCTGAAGATTTCGCTGCAGGAGCCACCACAATTCCCACCCTGCGAAGGCTGCAGAGCGCAGAACACCCTCGAGCTTCCCAAATTCCTCCCTGGCTCCTGCTGCACCTCTGAGCCCATTCCCCCAGCCAGGATCCTCATCCCTGCTCACCCAGCAACCTTGGCAGATCTCTCATGCCCCTCTTTATCCTTATCTCCCTCTCGCCCCTCCTTTCAGCCCAGAACCAGGAGGAAAGGTGAATCCTGGAATCCCGGAGCCACCAGCACAATTCCTGCAGCTCTCACCCTCTCCAGGCTCCCCTCTGGGCATTGAGATCATCCCTGACTTTCCATCCCTGCTGTAACCCCCTGTTCTCCCATTAAATGTGTTTTTTCTGCTCCTCACCTCTCTTCCTGGGAATGTTTTCCAAGGAGCATGCTGGGGCCGAGCCCATCTCCCGAGAGGGGCAGTGAATAATGGCCTCGGAAAATGTCCTGAGCTACTGCGCACCCTTTCCTTTGCGTGGCCCTGGCATTTGCACGGGGTTTGGGCAGGTGGTTATTTTGTTATTTTGCTCATTTGGGTTATTTTTGTCATTTTGGTAATTTTGGTTATTTTGGTTATTATTTTCGCCCCGGAATTCCGAGGCTGTCGGGCAGGTGGCTGTTCCCAGCTGTTCGCAGGAGCGCCGGGAGCTGTTGCTAATTCCAGGCCAATTATCCCTCCTTCCCCGCTGCTTTTCGCTTCTCACTCCACATTCCCCTCCTTCCCAGTTGCTTTCCTTCCCGCTGGCTCCTTCAAAGTCCCTCTCACCGAGGGCTGGCGGTGATTTGAGGAGCACTGGCAGATCCACAGGGAAGGTGTGCGGCTCTGCCCTCTCCCAGGACATTCCCTGCGTCCCAGGGATGCCTGGACAGGCCCACCTGAAACAGAAGCCAGACAGAGCTGGGAGAATAAAAAGGATTTAGATTTATTAAAGGCCTTTAAGTGCATTCAGGGCACACAGAGCTTCCTCGAGAGGCTACACCCAAAATGGACACTGAGTCATGAGGTCCTCACATTTTATAAGTTCTGTCCATTAACATCTTGGGCCTTAATTCTCCAATCACACCTTCAGGTGATGATGTCAACCACCCCAAGCCTGCTCCCCCCAATTCACTGTTGGTTACATATTTTGGGGCTCTGAGGCAGTGAAGTGTCCTTGGATTTCCCAATTTAGAGGAATTGTTTTGTCTAAAATGCTGGGAGCAGCAGCTTTAGGGCTTGCATGGAGTCCAGAGTTATACACTAAAATTACATTAAAAATATGAAGCTAAAAATGCTAAGGCATCACCAGGGATGCTCCTCCTCCTCTCGGGGATCAAACCTGTTTTAGGAAGATCCCTTTAAATCCCAAATGCAGGGGGATCCAGCACATCTCCAATGAAATTACTCCGAAGTCAGCCCAGGACAAAGGAAACTTTGTTGTAAATCCTTGAAAAATATCCTATTTTCTCTTTTTTCATCTTTTTTTCCCCCTTTTTTTTTTTGGTACTTCCCCTCGTTTCCCCACATGAAACGCCAGCACAAAAAACTGCCCCCAGGCCTTTCCTAAACCCTTCCCAAATTATTGGAGGAGGAAGAAAACGCTCCAGGAAAATCCTGGAATGAGAGATGGAATGAGGCCTTCACGTTGCTGCAGCTTCCCTTGCTTCTCCCTCTAATTAAACAGAAAATGTCTCCCTCCAAAGTCATTAATTACTAATGACACAATTAGAACCAGTAAAGGGAAGGCGGGATACGACGGAAAAGAGGAGACAAAACAAACTCAACGCCCAAAAAAACCCACGGGCGATTGGAGACGTTTGAAGCTTGAGAGGAATTAAGGAAATAATTGCTTGATTTGAAGTTGATTTCCATTCCTGCTGGGCCCACACAGGGTGGGATGGAAACACCTCTCCGGTGTTTCCTGGGGCAAGGAGAGAATCTCTGTCTGGTGGAATCTGATTTTCCTGCTGGGAGCAGATCCCAGGGCATGTCACGGTGTTTTTGTGCACTGGAACTTGGCAGGAAACCTGGATTTGGCTCCATGATCCCAATATTCACCGTTTCCCACATTCCCATTTCCATCTCCCATGTGGATTTGGCTCCAGGATCCAAATATTCACCATTTCCCACATCTCCCCTGTGGATTTGGCTCCATAATCCAAATATTCACCATTTTCCACATCTCCCTTGCCATCTCTCATGTCGATTTAGCTCCGTAATCCCAATATTTACAATTTCCCACATCCCCCTTTCATTCTCTCCTGTTTATTTAACTCCATAACCCAAATATTCACCATTTCCCACATCTCCCTTTCCACCCCCCATGTCGATTTAGCTCCATAATCCCAATATTCACCATTTCCCACATTCCCATTTCCATCCCCCATGCGTCTTTAGCTCCATAATCCAAATATTCAACCATTTCCCACATTCCCCTTGCCATCTTTCCTATCTATTTAGCCCCATAATCCAAATATTCAACCATTTCCCACATTCCCCTTGCCATCTTTCCTGTTTATTTAGCCCCATAATCCAAATATTCAACCATTTCCCATATCCCCCTTTCCATCCCCCATGTGGATTTAGCTGCATGATCCCAATATTCCCCATTTCCCGCATCTCCCTTGCTGCTACTGAGGGATTCTTATTCCTGTCAGCTTCAATTCCAGAATCTCCGATCGGAATGGATTCGGGAGCAGCAGGAGGAGAGGCTGGATTAGGCAAAGAGCAAATTCCAGCCTCTTTTTTGGGGGTGAAAAGCAATCTCTGAGCAAAATTTGGTCAAAATTCAGTCATGGAGGGCCTGGCCAAGGTCTCTGTGTCCCGTTTTCATCCTCTCCCACCAATTCCCACCGACTTTTTACCCCTGGGTCTCTCAGGGATGTGCAAACAGAGCAGGGAAAGGCAAAAAAATGGGAAGGAAAATCCAAGGTTTTTTGGCTGTTCAGTCCCCCTGGAGGTGGGGAGAGAGAAAAGCTAATCCACGGTTTTGTCTTGGAGCAATTATGTGCAAATGAGTTAATCACAGGGTCACAGGAGCCAGAACCATTAATTAATCCCCAGCAGGAGCTGCAAAGATGAATTTTTTCCTGCAGTAAACAAATGTGAGGAGCAGCGTGGCGAGGAATGAGTTCCTGCTGGGTTATCCCAGAATTTGGAATTTGCCCCTCCAGACCCCAGAGCTGCCCTTCACATCCCTGTCCTGTGTTTGCAAGGTCCCATTAAATCCCAAATGCAGGTGGATCCAGCACATCTCCAATGAAATTACCCCAAAGCCAGCCCAGGACAAAGGAAACTTTGTTGTAAATCCTTGGAAAATATCCTATTTTCTCTTTTTTCATCTTTTTTCTCCCCTTTTTCCATACTTCCCCTCATTTCCCCACATGAAGCAGTTCATCCCTGTTGGAAATGGTAAGAAACTTCCTGAAATTCTTCTCCCTCTAAACCCAAACCACCCCAATTCCAAAAAAAAAAAAAAAAAAATCCTGATTTGTTTTAGGCTGTATGAGTTGGCTGCACACAATGAAATGAGTCTGAACCCGCTGTTTGTCCAGCTAAATGGAACAGGAACGATGCTAAAAGCAAAGGGAAATGATCCCAAATTCCCCCAGGGCAGGATGAAATTCCCCTTCGGGGTTTCAGCATTTCCCTGATTTGCATTCCTGCTCTCCCTGGATCTGTGGGGTCATCACGAGGGATGCAGACCCTCAGATCCTGATGGAGACCCTCGGCAATCCCAAAAAAGCAACTGAGGGAAGCTGGGGAGGACATTCAGTGAGGTTTTTTACACGCTTCCCCAAAACCCCACAATTTTAGGGTTCACCCAGCCTTTTTTCTTCAACCTCAGACAATTAAAACTCACAAATCCATTTAAAGGAATTCAGAACTCCTCAGTTCAAAATGATCCAAAGGGAGCTGAGCATCCTGAGGTGAAACACTGTGGTTTGAAAGGAACAGAATTAAACATTTCCAGCTCTTTCCAAACACATCCCTGGGTGTGGGAACACCAAACCCAAAACCAGGGATGGGGTTTGGGGTTGGAACAAGTCACTGCCCCATTGGTTAATCCCACAATTCCTGTTATTCCACCCAGGATAAACTACACAGGAATGCCAAAATATAGGGACAGGGATGTCTCTTCCCAGGATCACTGGAGTGGTACCTGGAAACCCACCCTGATTCACCCCAGAGAAACACCCCAAAAAACCCCACAGAGGCTCAGGTGTGGCTCCAGCTCTGGAAACTGTGGGATGGAGAAACTCTTGGACCATGGGGATCAAAATTCCTGCTTTTCTTAGGCGAGGATGGGGATGCCAAAATATCGGGACGGGGATGTCTCTTCCCCAGGATCACTGGAGTGGTTCCTGGAAATCGGCCCTGATCTCACTTCCATCCCTATTTTTCTGACTTTGGGAAAAAAAAAATAAATCTGGTCTCCATGAAAACCTCACATTGCTGCTATGGGAGAATCCAGATTTTTTTAAAATGTTTCTCCCCAGGATGGATTCCTTGGAGTCAGTGTGGTGAGGAACAAGAGGCTCCCAGGAAATGAGGGGTGGGGGATGGAAAACCGAGCAAACATCCAACCCCACTGAGTCCCTCTGCAGCACTGAAAACCAAAAAAAAACCCCACAGAGGCTCAGGTGTGGCTCCAACTCTAGAAACTATGCGATGGAGAAACCCTTGGACAGTGGGGATGCAAATTCCTGCTTTGCTCAGGTGACAATGAGAATGCCAAAATATCGGGATGGGGATGTCTCTTCCCCAGGAACATTGCAAACCAGCCCTGATTCACCCCAGTGAAAGCCAAAAAAACCCCACAGAGGCTCAGGGATGGCTCCAGGTCTGGAAACCGTGGGATGAAGAAACCCTCAGACCATGGGGACCCAAATTCCTGCTTTGCTTAGGCGAGGAGGGGGATGCCAAAATATTGGGATTGGGATGTCTCTTCCCCAGGATCACTGGAGTGGTTCCTGGAAATCAGCCCTGATTCCACTTCCATCCCTATTTTTCTGACTTTAAGGAAAAGAAAAATAAAATCTGATCTCCATGAAAACCTCACATTGCTGCTATGGGAGAATCCAGATTTTTTAAAAATGTTTCTCCCCAGGATGGATCCCTTGGAGTCAGTGTGGTGAGGAATGAGAAGCTCCCAGGAAATGAGGGGTGGGGGATGGAAAACCAAGCAAACATCCAACCCCACTGAGTCCCTCTGCAGCAGTGAAAACAAAAAAAACCCCACAGAGGCTCAGGGGTGGCTCCAGACCTGGAAACAGTGGGATGGAGAAACCCATGGACCATGGGGAGGCCAAACGAGGCACCCATCCTGCATGGAGAAAGAATTCCCTGCTGGAAAAGGGAAAAGGTTGGGATGTGCAAACCCTGCCTGGAGGGAGAGAGAGAGAAAATGAGCCCTTTTTGGTCTCCTCCCCCATTTACACACATCAAACTTCCTGAATGCTAAGCCAAATAGAGTCTCTTATCGGTGTATTCCCACTTAAGGCTCTTTCAGGCAGATTTAGGCTGAATTAGTGGTTTTTTTCAGCCACAAAGAGGAGAAAAGTGAAATTTCTCACTCCATCAGCCCCAGCAGCCTCTGCCTCAACCCTTGGAGGGCAGAGTGGGGTCAAGGCTGGGCCAAGGTCCCTGCTGGTCCCAGCTCTGGTTTGGAACGTGCTGCTTCCCACGGATCCTGGAGGGTCTGGGACATGGGCTGGAGCATCCTGATATTCCCTTTTTTCTGCCGAGTTCCACAGGTTTTTGGAGCGTGGGGAGTGCTCCAAAGCCCCGCCTGGCTCCGGCAGTGGGCAACGCCATGGTGGCTCATCAGGAAGGCAAAGTGGCCACTGGATTGGGATGGTGGTGGGTGCTGTGCCCACCCCGAGAGCCCCAGCCGTGCCCAGGGAGCTCTGTCTCTCCGGAGGGGTGAATTTGGCCTTGTCCTCCTTCCCCAGCCAGGCGGGGATACAGCAGGGACGAGCTGTGTCTTTTTGGAGACAAAATCCATGAGGAGCTGGACCAGAGAACCTCTCTGAGCAGGGAAAATGGGAATGACAGAGCCTGGGAGGGCTGGGCGGTGCTCCCCTCTGGTCCCAGGGGATTATTTGCAGCCCAGGGGCACACAGGACTCACCTGCTGCATGTCCCACCCAGCCCCACCTGCCCACCCATCGCCCCTCCACCCATCAGTGAACCACCACTCATTAGCAATTAACCGCTTGACTTAATTGCTCTCCATCCCTCCGGACTGTTCTGCTGTTCGGGGAATGCTGATGCTTTCCAAAGAGTTTTTTGTGTCTGTGTTTAGCTGTTGGAGGCTTTGTGGCTAAAATTATTCCTGGGGACGAATGGCTGTGGCTCCTGGAGCCTCCCGGAATGGAGCCACCATCTGCTGTGCTTGTCGGGGAGACACAGCCCCAGCACACACCCACATGGCTCAGCGGGGCTGGGAAACCATTCCGGAGGAAAATGGGATCTTCCCACCCCTTGGGAGGCTGCCAGGAGAGGGAGAGCTCTCCAAAGGTGATCCAGCTGCTGCGGGTGCAACCTGAGCCAGGCTGGGGGCCCATTCTGGGAGGGCTCTCACATCTCTGGGGGTGTGAGGGGGACTGGGTGAGTCCCTGGGGTTGGTACAGCCACCATTCTTTCTGTCCTTCCCCAGCCACCGTTCCTTCTTCAGCCACTCTTCCTTCTTTCCTCCCCAGCCACCATTCCTTCCTTCCTTCTCCAGCCACCATTCCTTCTTTCCTTCCACAGGCACTGTTCCTTCTTTCCTTTCACAGGCACCATTTGCTCCCTCTCCACCCACCCACCCACCCACCCTTCCTTCCTTCCTTCCTTCCTTCCTTCCTTCCTTCCTTCCTTCCTTCCTTCCTTCCGCACCATTCCTTCCTTCCTTCCTTCCTTCCTTCCTTCCTTCCTTCCTTCCTTCCTTCCTTCCTTCCTTCCTTCCTTCCGCACCATTCCTTCCTTCCTTCCTTCCTTCCTTCCTTCCTTCCTTCCTTCCTTCCTTCCTTCCTTCCTTCCTTCCTTCCTTCCTTCCTTCCTTCCTTCCGCACCATTCCTTCCTTCCTTCCTTCCTTCCTTCCTTCCTTCCTTCCTTCCTTCCGCACCATTCCTTCCTTCCTTCCTTCCTTCCTTCCTTCCTTCCTTCCTTCCTTCCTTCCTTCCTTCCTTCCGCACCATTCCTTCCTTCCTTCCTTCCTTCCGCACCATTCCTTCCTTCCGCACCATTCCTTCCTTCCTTCCTTCCTTCCTTCCTTCCTTCCTTCCTTCCTTCCTTCCTTCCTTCCTTCCTTCCTTCCTTCCTTCCGCACCATTCCTTCCGCACCATTCCTTCCTTCCTTCCTTCCTTCCTTCCTTCCTTCCGCACCATTCCTTCCTTCCTTCCTTCCTTCCTTCCTTCCTTCCTTCCTTCCTTCCGCACCATTCCTTCCTTCCTTCCTTCCTTCCTTCCTTCCGCACCATTCCTTCCTTCCTTCCGCACCATTCCTTCCTTCCTTCCTTCCTTCCTTCCTTCCTTCCTTCCTTCCTTCCTTCCTTCCTTCCTTCCTTCCTTCCTTCCTTCCTTCCTTCCTTCCTTCCTTCCTTCCTTCCTTCCTTCCTTCCGCACCATTCCTTCCTTCCTTCCTTCCTTCCTTCCTTCCTTCCTTCCTTCCTTCCTTCCTTCCTTCCGCACCATTCCTTCCTTCCTTCCTTCCTTCCTTCCTTCCTTCCTTCCTTCCTTCCTTCCGCACCATTCCTTCCTTCCTTCCTTCCTTCCGCACCATTCCTTCCTTCCGCACCATTCCTTCCTTCCTTCCTTCCTTCCTTCCTTCCTTCCTTCCTTCCTTCCTTCCTTCCTTCCTTCCTTCCTTCCGCACCATTCCTTCCTTCCTTCCTTCCTTCCTTCCTTCCTTCCGCACCATTCCTTCCTTCCTTCCGCACCATTCCTTCCTTCCTTCCTTCCTTCCTTCCTTCCTTCCTTCCTTCCTTCCGCACCATTCCTTCCTTCCTTCCTTCCTTCCTTCCTTCCTTCCTTCCTTCCTTCCTTCCTTCCTTCCTTCCTTCCTTCCTTCCTTCCTTCCTTCCTTCCTCCTTTCCTCCCTCCCTCCCTCCCTCCTTCCCTCCTTCCGTCCCTCCTTCCTCCCTCCCTTCCCCACCCACCATTCCTTCCTTCCTTCCCCACCCACCATTCCCTCTCCAGCCACCGTTCCTCCTCCCCAGGCAGTCCTGTGAGCCTTGGGAATGTGTCCCTAACCCTGTTCCAAAACCCTTCTGCATCCCCAAATCCGCAGCTGGCGGAAGTGCCGCTGCTGGGGATGCAGCACAAACCATCCCTGGGGAATAAGGCTGGGCTTTTCCAGGACTTGGCAATGATTTCCCTGCGCTCAGATGCACCAGGCCTGAACCAGGATGGGAACAGACCGCTCCAGGGTGGCTTACAAAACTCCAAAATTCCCAAAATACATGAGGCTGAATGGGCACAGCACTTTGGGCTTTCTTTACAGTTGGGATCTTGCTGGGTCAGCCATGATCCAGAGCTTTGGGAATGGGATGGGATGGGATGGGATGGGATGGGATGGGATGGGATGGGATGGGATGGGATGGGATGGGATGGGATGGGATGGGATCCATGGGATGGAATAGGATGGGATGGGATGGGATGGGATGGGATGGGATGGGATGGGATGGGATGGGATGGGATGGGATGGGATGGGATCCATGGGATGGGATGGGATGGGATGGGATGGGATGGGATGGGATCCATGGGATGGGATGGGATGGGATCCATGGGATGGGATGGGATGGGATGGGATGGGATGGGATGGGATGGGATGGGATGGGATGGGATGGGATGGGATGGGATGGGATGGGATGGGATGGGATGGGATGGGATGGGAGGGGATGGGATGGGATCCGTGGGGTGAATGCTGCACAACTCTCCCACACTCTCCAGCACACTCCAGTTCCCAGTGCTGCCTGCAAAGAGAATTTTCCCCTCAGTGAGGAATTGGTTCTGATTCCTTTCCAGGGCCTGCCAGGATGAGAGGAAAAATCGAAATATGCTAAAGCTCCAGCTGGGTCTGAGAGACCCTCCCCGACCCTTCCCTGCAGTCTCTTAGCACCAACTCCACTCTCTCATTCTCATTGATTTTTTGAGAGCTCCTGGGCCATCCTACTGAATTCTGAAGCTGTCCAGGCCTCTTTTCTTAAAAAAAAAAAAACAAAAAACTATTTTTTTAAAAAGAACACTTTCTTCCCAAAGCAAAAGCCGACTCTTTGTGTCTTTTTCACACCAGGCAAGTGGAGCTGACTTTGAAAAAAACGCCACAAAGGCAGGAGCGATCCCAGCCATTAAAAAGGAATTAAAAAGGAATTTTCAAGTCCTCATTCACAGTGCGGAAAGTGCAAGGGCTGAGTTTAGATTCGCACAAAAGAAACTGAAAATTATCCAGAGTCCTTTCCCACCTGGAGAGCACGAGACATTCCCCACCCTGAGCTGAGATGCGGCTGTGGCAAACTGCCCCAAAAAAGATCAATTTTCCCCCAGGAAAAACAAACTCCAAAAGAAAATTTTACGCAAAACAAGAACCTTTTCCCCACTCCCAGCTGCAGCCACAAAATTGTCATTTATTGGTGAATTTGGAGAGGCCTTTTGGGGAAAAGGTGTGATGGAGAAAATGAAAACTTCACAATTCTGCTCTGGGAGAATCATCTCTTTTTTTGTTGTTTTGCCCCAGGATGGATTCCTTGGGCTCAGTGTGATGAGGAACAAGAGCATCCCAGGAAATGAGGGGTGGAAAACTGAGCAAACATCAGATCCCACGGAGTCCCTCTGCACCAGCCTGGACCTTCTGGGGTCAGTAGGGTTTTGAAGTGGGGCTGGAGCTGCCGCTCCACGAAATGGGGTAAAATCCCTGGACTGTGCAAATTGAGGGTGTAATTAGGTGCATCAGTCATTAGTGCCACCCAGAGAGGCTCAGGCCATGCTGCTCCCTCTGGACATGGGACATTGCTCATTTTCCCCCAAATTCCTGAGGTTTTCTGGGCAATGGATCTGTGGCTTTATTGCACAAACCTCTGGCAGAACCAGCTTTCCTTGGGGGAAAAAAAATCCCATTTTTGCAGCTCTGAGAAAGCAAGAGGCTCACATCCGCCTGACCTCCGCTCTATTCTCTTCTCCACCGTATTATTTCTCCTGAAAATCATCATTTTTCCACTTGATCCCCCGCGCTCCTTGTCGAGGAGGACAGAACATCCAAGGCACATTTCCGACACCGCTCCGACACCTCAGCTCCGTGTCTGGGAAGCTTTGGGAACATTTCCTGAGCTAAAAGCCTCGAGTTCCACTCGAATGGCTCCTTCCACATTTCCAATAAATGCTCAGGATTTTTCCCTGAGATGAGGCCGTGCACCTTTTTCCTCGGACAAAACCCAAGCTGGGAATTTCCTGATCCTCCCTGGCTGGAACGGCAGCACGGATGGGGCTGAGCTCTCCAGCTGTGTCTGCTCGGGACCACTCAAGGGGGCTGGGCGAGCAGAATTTTTATTTTTGCCCCTGTGATTCATGGAGTTTTCCCTCAGAGCTGCTCCAAACATGCACATTCCCAGGAGCCAACCCTCTCCAGGTTTCAGTAGAAATCATCTTTGGCCCCTGTGGATGTCAAACTTTCAGCTCGGCCTCTCCACGTGATGCTAAAACAGGACAAAGCCTCTCCCAGGCCGATCCTATCTTTGTGTCCTCACAATTCCAACATTTTACCTACAGAACCCCTTAATTTTTGCTTTTTAGCCTGTTTCGCCCTGTTCAACTGGCAGATAAAGTTTTCATTCCTGGAGCGGTGGATTTGGCAGCAGGCACCCATCTGTCTGCACGGTTCGGGGCCAGCAGCAGCTCCTGCCTCCCCAGGATCCCAAGGAATTTCACCCCCAGAGGATGGCTCTGGATCCTGTTTGCTCCCCACAGCGCAGGGACTGCTGCTGGCATCGAGCTGGCATGGGGACAGCCCCCCAGAAGTTGTTCTGGGAGATGGAAAGGGTTTTCTTTTTCTCTTTGGAGGTGCAGATGGGCCCAGCTCAGATTGGGATGGGCTCAGCTTGGTGCCAGGGCTCGGCTGGGATTGGGATGGGCTCAGATGGGATTGGGATGGGCTCAGCTGGGATTGGGACAGGCTCAGCTGGGATTGGGATGGGTTTAGCTGGGATGGGGATGGGCTCAGCTGGGATTGGGATGGGCTCAGCTGGGATTGGGATGGGCTCAGCTGGGATTGGGATGGGCCCAGCTCAGATTGGGATGGGCTCAGCTGGGATTGGGATGGGCTCAACTGGGATTGGGATGGGCTCAGCTGGGATTGGGATGGGCCCAGCTCAGATTGGGATGGGCTCAGCTCAGCTTGGTGCCAGAGCTCAACTGGGATTGGGATGGACTCAGCTGGGATTGGGATGGGCTCAGCTCAGATTGGGATGGGCTCAACTGGGATTGGGATGGGCTCAGCTCGGATCGGGATGGGCTCAACTGGGATTGGGATGGGCTCAACTGGGATTGGGATGGGCTCAGCTCAGATTGGGATGGGCTCAACTGGGATTGGGATGGGCTCAACTCAGACTGGGACAGGCTCAGCTGGGATTGGGATGGGCTCAGCTGGGATCGGGATGGGCTCAGCTGGGATTGGGATGGGCTCAGCTGGGATTGGGATGGGCTCAGCTGGGATTGGGATGGGCTCAGCTGGGATTGGGGTGGGCTCAGCTGGGATTGGGATGGGCTCAGCTGGGATTGGGATGGGCTCAGCTCAGACTGGGACAGGCTCAGCTCGATTTGGGATGGGCTCAGCTCTGTGCCGAGGCTCACCTGAGCCCACACCTTCCGGACACCCCAGAAAGTTTCCCGCCCCGTTTTTTGCCTTTCTGGAGCTGATACAAGCCAGACTGTCCTTCCTGGGTCACCATTCAGCTCTTCCCATGTCCTGGTTCTGCATCCTCACGTGTGCAGGGCCGATCTCTTCCCATGTGCAGATCCCTGAATCCCTAGGGACCAGACCCAGTGGATGGAATGTTCCCTTTCCCAACACTTCCCTGGGAGAAACCCCACCAATCTCATCCATCCCCACAGGAATGAGTCCCAGTTCCCCACCCTGATGGATTTTCTGCAGCCTGGGACCTCAGCTGGAGGCTGAACCCACAGTCCTCTTCTGCTTCCCTCCCATGCCCATCCTTTGGGATTTGGTTCTTCCTACCTTGGCTTTTCCCACCCTGGGAAGGGCCTGGCAGGAATTGTGCTCTCCACCTTGGAGCAGCCTCCTGCAGGAACCTGGGCCGAGGGAGTGGGTGAAGGACCCAGGGTGCCCCAAAGGAGCTTTCCCCCCTTTCCTTGCCCCCAAACCCAGGCTGGAACATTCCAGGATTTCTCAGCGATCCCACTGATCTCCCCCGGCTTTCCGGGGCTGGGCGGGTGGGTGGGACCGGAGCAGATGCTCTGGACTTTGGGGTATTTCTGTCTCAGCCTGGAAAGCCCTGCAGGAGCCCTTTCCCCGATTTCTTGCCCCGGTGGCACCTCCTGCCTCACTCCTGGGAGGAGGTCAGAGCCTCCGGAGAGCGCCGGCATGTTTTCCCCAAACAGAGCAGGGTTTCTCCTTTCCCAAATCCCGGAGAATGCCATAATTCAAAGGAAAAACCCAAGCCTGCTGTTTGAATCGCTGAATCCATGAGGAAAACCGATCCTTTAAACGCGGAGCTGGGCTGAGCCTCACCTACAGCCCCCAAGGGGACGGGCTGGGGCTCTTCGGGATTTTGGGGCGATTTTGGCTGCTCGGTGGCGGTGCCTCCGTTCGGCACGGCAGCAGCAGGGCCCTATTTCTGTCCTCCTTCTGTTGCCGGCAGCGCTCGGGCTTTTTTGGGGGCTGCGGGCGCCGCTTGGCTCCGGTCCCACCCGAGGGCGAGCCGCCGGTGCCGTGGCTCAGGGCGCTCCGAGGAACAGAGGGATGGGAGCGCTCCTGGCTCCGGCCCCGCCGCTGCCAGAGTCCGTGCAGCTGTTTGCTTCAGCTCCAAAACCCGCGGCTAAAAATACTTCGGCAAACTCGGCGGTGCTGGCATTCCAAATCGCTTTATTCCGAGCTCTTTCCAGGCTTTCTTTCTCCCCCCACTTAGTGAGTGTTTTACTTCGGCAATCTCGGCGGTGCTGGCATTCCAAATTCCAGCTTGTTCCGAGCTTTTTCCAGGCTTTCTCCCCCCCCCCCACCCCCTTAATTGGGTGGGTGTTTTACTTCAGCAAACTCGGCGATGCTGGCATTCCAAATGGCCTTATTCCGGACTTTTTCCAGGTCTTTTTCCCCCCTTATTTGCAAAGGAGGTGCGCAGGTGCTTCCCTGCTCCATGGAGGGTTTGGGATGAGCCAGGAGGAGGATGGGGCTGGCAGGGACAGGGATGAGCCGAGCCCAGCTGAGTCAGAGCTGGGAATGTGACCCCTGGGAATGGCCGGATTTACACCAGCCCCAGGCTCTTCGTGGTCCAGCAGGGAAATTCTCCTCTTCTCCCACTCAGCACCTCCTTCCCGCTGGCTGAGGCACAGCGATCATCCTTCTCTCCAGCCGGGAACTGCCCACGATTTGCCCAGGGCATCTGGGGAATCCCAGATCCTGATCCTAAAACCCAGAGTCTGGGAGCTGGGAGAGCAGCGGGATGCTCGTGTGCCCCATTGATCCTTTTTGCTGCTGGGCACGGTCAGATTTGGGGAAAGGCTGAATTTGTGGCTGTCCTGACAGGGTGGTTTCTTTTTCCAGGCCGTCCAGAGCAGCAGGAGAAAGAAGTAGGAATGTGGTGGCTTTTTCCCCGCGGGGATTGGATTCGGCAGAGTTCATCCATCCCGGGGTGATCCTGTGCATCAGTTCTCCTGGGATCCCACATTACCTCCCACTCCCAGCCTCAAAGGACAGAGTCCAAGTGTGTAATGCAGAGAAAAACCAGGAAAATCCACTCTGCCTGGAGTTTTGCTCTCATTTCCCCATCCCTGCCATTCCCCATCCCTGGGCAGGGCACAGCCCCAATTCCTGCCCCTCAGAGCAGCCCCACAATGGGATTGGAGTCCAATGGGATGCTGAGCTCCCAGTGCTCTATCCCAATCCCCTATGACAATGGGATTAGAATCCAATGGGATGCTGCAATCCCAATGCTCTATCCCAATCCCCCATGGCAATGGGATTGGAATTCCCCTGGATGCTGAGATCCCAACGTTCTATCCCAATCCCCATGGCAAAGGGGTTGGAATCCAATGGGATGCTGAGCTCCCAGTGCTCTATCCCAATCCCCCATGGCAATGGGACTGGAATCCAATGAGATGCTGCAATCCCAATGCTCTACCCCAATCCCCCTCCAGGACTCCGCTCCCCATCCGAGCAGGGAATTACAGCGAGCAGCGTTTCCTTTCAGATATTCAATTTGAGCTCCCTCCTCCTTAATTGAATTCCGCCCTCCCTCCGTTCCCCCCCTGTGGTTTTCGAATCCCCCTGGCGCAGAAGCTTGCTGAGAGAAACCAAGCAGACCAAGGATGGCGGAGAAGGGCAGTTTATTTACAGAAAAGGCTTTTTATACTCTAACATACTCCAACAACTACTGGTCAGTGAAAAGTCCACCTCCCAAGCCTATTGGCCACAATTAAATAACACCCGGTGCCAAACACAGAGATTAGAAAAGTGAAAGAATGCAACTTATCTATGTTCTCCGTGAGAAAGAACAGAAGGATTCTAAAACAGTGCAACCACACCCCCCGGGGCAGCGATATCCCATCCTGATATCCACAGAGAATTCTCTTTGCTGTCATTAATTCCTCCCCACCATCGAAGGGAGGAGAAGAGGCCATGATTTTTCGGATGGGGTCATTGTTACCCTCACATCCCGTGCTTCCCAAACCCCAAATCCATGCTGGCAGCACCTTTAGGAGCTGCTGGGGCTGTGGCAGGAGGACGCAGCCCTGTCCCCATCCCTCCCAGTAGCTCCCAGTTAATCCCTTAATGCGCTCCCGCCACGCTCCCATTTCCTGAGTGTTTCTCTTCCCACCCCCCCCCCCACCCCGGAGCTATTTTTATGAGGCCTTTGTTACTTCCTAATTGTCCAAACCACTTTTCCACATTTCTCTTGATAAAGGCAGATTTTTAAAAGCAGTTCGGCATCTCAGCCATTTCAGCCTCATCATCTGCCTCATCCCTTTTATTGTTCAGCAAATGCCCTACTTTTGCTGGAGAATTTTTATTCCCCCCCAAGAGAGGGTTGATCCCCCCCCTCCTTTTTTTTAACAGCTTTTTCTACCTCTTAAATAATTCCCCTTGCGTTGATTCCTGCTGCCTTTATTTCACTGTTTTATTCCCACCCATTCCTCTGCTGGGCCAGCCTCCATGGGCCCTGCCTCTCTCCCAGCGCTGAGACTTGGGTTTATTTATTTTATTCCCTTTTCCTCGCAAATCTTTTAGGTTTTGGGAGGGTTAGGTGCATTTATCAAAGGAGGGGAAGTGCTGGTGCTGAGGTGGTTGGCAGCTCAGTGGCCAAACAGAGCCAGGTTGTGGAGGTTTTTGGATTTTCCAGCCTTTTTTTGGCCAAAAAAATTCCCATATAATCACTGCCCCTGCCCAGCTTCGACACTTCCCTGGTGCCTCCAGCCTCTGGAGGAAAATCCCAACAGGCCCTTGGTCCCTCACCGCAGTATGGAGGGAATTTGGTCCCTAAATGGAGTTTTTAGAGCTGCCTGGGGACCACTCGAGCAAATTATTTCCTCTCAGGGGCAAGGGAATGGAGAGGAGACAAAACACTGCTGTGGAAAGGTGTTGTTTCCAAATATTGGATTAAGGGACGTGAAGGGAAAGGGAATCTTGGAGGCAAACAAAGACAGAGAGAGAAAGGGAAGAAAAAAATCCCTCTGGGAAATGATCCAGAATCCCACCCCGGATGGTTTGTGCAGGACTCACTTTGCCTTGAACTCGACAGAATCAGGAGCTTTTTGCTGTTTGAGACAATTTCCTTACGAGGGAAACAAAAGATGTCAAGAAGATTCGAGTTTGGGTTTGAGACAAACCTTTCTAGGAAACCTCCCGGGGATCCAAGCCGGCATTTCCTCGGCTCGCCACGGCGACATTCCGCGGGATTCCGGGGGGGGACAGGGGACGCTTTGAGATGAAAGGGACGTACGGCACATCCCGGAGCTGAGCGGGAATGGCAGGACAAGCGCACGGAGATGGTGCCTGTGCCTCGGAAAATTAGGGCAGCGCATCCTGAGGTGCCTTGGTGGAGGGTGGGGATGGAGGGGAGGATCCAGGCAGGGAGGATCCATGAATTCCATGGGTCTGGGGAAGCTCCTTCTTCCTCCCCCGAGTGTGGGACAGGAGGGGACAGGGAAGGTGAAGATGGAGGGAGGATCCAGCCAGGGAGGATCCATGAGTTCCTTGGATCTGCTGGAGCTCCTTCCTCCCCTGAGCGTGGGGCGTGAGGGGCCAGGGAGGGTGAGACAGGAAGCAAAGGGAACTGCCCGTCCTTTCCCAGGTGCAGGAGCACAGAGCAGACACCCGAGACCCCCCAGGAGTGGGGGCTCACACAGGGAACACCTCCCTGTGCCAGGGCCACCCCACAAACCCCAGAACACCCCCAGCCAGCTGTGCTTTCCCTGCTGGCACCGGATAGTCCTCGAGGAATTTCCCCAGGGACTGCTCCTAATTGCCTGGAGAGTCCCCAGTGCCTGGTGAGGACAACACTCCCAGCACGGAAAGGACCATTAATTATGTCCTTCACTCCTCTGGCAGCTGGGGATCCTCACCAGGCCTGTCAGAGCATAATTCTCCTCAGATTCCCATTATTGCTGTCAAATCCGGTTCCAATTTCTTCCTGAAGCCTCAAACGAGGAGGGCAGACACGCCAGCTGTCTCCGGCACAGGGAGAGGGATTCCGTAAACCTCTGTTCCTCAGGAAACCAGGCGTGCGGGAACCAAAATATTCCTCTTTTTTTGTCTCTCTGGAGCTCAGCACATCCATCCTGGCGCTGCTGAGAGATATCAGCTCTCCAGCCCACGGCAGAATTCAGGGATGGCTGATTCCTCCAGGAATTTTGGGGCTCGGCTGAAAAGCTGTCCCAGCAAGGGCCCACAGGGAATGACCTGTCATGGAGTCACAGGAAAAATTCCTGAATGGAACTGAGCTCTACAAGTGCCTGGTGGGCACCACAGTGGGAGAAATCCCTCTGCCTCGGGATTTCACACTGGAATTTACATGGGGTTTATTATAGGGTATTTCCTTTTTTTATAGGATATAAAATGTATTTCATAAAATATATTTTATGTGTATATATATAAAAATAAAAATACAAAATATAAAATATGAAATATAATATATAAAATTTATTAAAATGTGTAATATATTCTATATGTAGTATACATACAAAATATATTTTAATATATATAAAATTATATATTTTTATAATTATATAAGTGTATATAAATTGTAAAATATAAAATATAATATATGATATACAATATATTATATATTATATGTGATGGATTATATAATATATATACAATATATGATGTATAATTATATAATATATAAAATATATTGCCTATACTTTATATAGAATATATATTAAATATATGCAATATATAAAATATATATTATATACTAAGAAATAGAATCTATATGAAATATAGATAATATATAGGATAATTCCTTTATTGTCCTTCCCCCTGTAGGATGCAGAGTTTGGTGCTTCTGGCGATTGGGATCACCTCTATTTTGAGGGCTCGAACACCACTCCATGGGACATCTCCATCCTTTCCTTGGGATGCGCCAATATCCCTGCTCACGGTCAGTTTGGCACTTCCCATCTGCAGAGAAAAAATAAAATAAAAGTGGAATAAATATAAAGCGGAATGGTGTCCATCCTTTGTTGTGTGTGTGCCAGGGAGAGCAGGAGCAGCTGGGGCTGGAGAAAGGATCCTGAGATTGAGATCCATCTCATGGAATAGAAAATTAAATGTTCTCTCTCCCTTTTTAGTGTGCCTGATGCCTTATTTATGGCTCTCACAGAAGGCAGGGATGTGGGCAGAATAAAGCACTGGCTGGGTGTGGGGGAAAGGAATTCCAGGTGGGAATAACTCCCTGCAGCAAAGCCAGGGGGAGTGACACGGGGACAGGGACCTGAGCTGGATGGGGACAGGCAGGCTGGGAGCAAAACACGGCTCAGGAGTTGGAATGGAAAAGGTGGGAAGAGAAAAGGTGGGAAGAGAAAGCGGATCCAGCGGTGGGTGAGGGTTGGGAGCAGGGAAACAGTGATGCCTTAGGATTTTTAGCTTCCATATTTCTTGTGTATCTGTAATTTTAGTGTATAACTCTGGACTCCATGCAGGGCACTAAAGCTGCTGCTCCCAGCGTTTTAGACAAATTGATTCCTCTAAATTGGGAAATCCAAGGACACTTGGCTGCCTCAGAGCCTCAAAATATGTAACCAACAGTGAATTGGGGGAGCAGGCTTGGGGTGGTTGACATCATCACCTGAAGGTGTCATTGGAGGATTAAGGGCTGATATGGACAGAACTTATAAAGTATGAAAACTCATGACTCAGTGTCCATTTTGGGTGTGGCCTCTCGAGTGGGCTCTGTGTGCCCTAAATGTACCTAAAGGCCTTTAACAAATTAATCTGCTTTTTATTCTCCTTGCTCTCTCTGGCCTCTGTTTCATGTAAGCCTCTCCAGGCATCACCAGGACAGGACCCCAGGGGCAGCTGAGCCAATGTCACCTCGGCCAGGCTGTGCCTGGGGACAGGGACATGAGCTGGGGTGTCCTGCAGGGCACTCAGTGCAAAGGGGAAGGATCAGGATTGACCTGTCCTGTCTGGAAGGGCAATTTTTAGGAGCTGCTCTGGCCCTGTGACAAAGAAACTGCAAGGAAAACTCTCCCTGAGTGCTCAGAGACTTTTCTTCCCTCAGCCCCTCCTCACTCCAAGGTGGAATTTGAGCAAGTGGGGAAAGGATCTGGTTGGGGTGAAGGTGCTGATCTCCCCTCTGCTGCCTGAGCATCCAGCCCCGAGCAATTCCCAGAGCTCCAGAAGGAAAAACCAGGAGAATCTCTCCTTTTCAGAGAGAATCTCTCCGTTTCCGAGAGAGTCTTTCGCTTTCCGAAAGAATCTCTCCCTCTCACAGCCCTTCACAGCTTCCAGAAGTTGTCGCCGCTGCTTCCCCCGACGCAGGAAGGCAAAAAGGAGCCCTCGCTTCCTCTGGTGGGAAGGAAGGAAATGAAATCATCCTCCCCGCAAGGATGCCCAAACCTGCCAGGATCCAGCTCAAAAACACCCCCAGAGCGTTCGGGGGGTGCGATCAGCGTGTGACACTCGTGGTGGCTCTGTGGTGACTCTGATCAGCGCTGGCTTTGTCACAAACCCCTGGAAAGGCTCCTCTCTTCCCCTGAGCATCCCGAGGAGCTGGAAATGCTGGAATTGCGCCTGCCGAGGTGCGGGAGCCGCGCTCGGAGCTCCGTGCCTCCGAGCAGATGTTGCTCCTCCCGCTGCACCAGCTCTCGTCTGCTTCCCAGATGTCCCTGCCTAACGAGCAGCTCCTTCCCCTCGTTCCAGGGGTCATCCCGGGTCTGAGGGGTTTAAAAATATCCCTGGATGTATTAAAAATATCCGTGCAGCGCGGGCAAAGCGTTCTGCCGGGCGTTGGGAAGTGCCGGGCCGGGGACTGACCAGGAGAGGGATTTTGGGAGCGTTTTAAAGTATTTTTTAAAGCTGGGGTGGAGCAGAAGTGTTGGTGCATGAGAAATCCCTCGCCTGTCCTCCAGGAAAATCTGGGGATGCTGCAGGCACGGGATTCACCCACCGTGGGGGAGGAGGCTGAGAACCCCAAATCGTCCCATGGAGGAGGGGGGCTCAGATCCCCAAATCATCTCGTGGAGGAGGGGGAATCAGAGCCCAAAATCATGTCATGAAGAACATGGTTTGAGAGCCTCCAAATTATCCCATGCAGGAATGGGGACAAAACCCCTGTTTTTATCTCTCCTTGCACTGCCTGAACTGCCCGGCGATAGCTGGAACCCAGCAGGAGGGGGTGATGAGGGGTTCTGGGGGGTCTTCAGCCCTTCCTCACCCTCCTCTGGGCAGGGAACGCCCCACTCCTGCCCCGTGGGATGCCCACAGGCACCTCAGTGGTGTATCCAGCAGGGAATGCCCCACTCCTGCCCCACAGGATGCCCACAGGCACCTCAGTGGTGTATCCAGCAGGGAATGCCCCACTCCTGCCCCGTGGGATGCCCACAGGCACCTCAGGGGCTGTGTCCTGCAGGGAATGCCCCACTCCTGCCCCATAGGATCCCCACAGCCACCTCAGGTGCCCTCCCCTGCTCTCCTTGGAGTTGTAAACTGTGTCCCCATCCCTCCTGTGTGCTGAAAAGGGGAAAGCACCTCTGTCATCCCTCCTGGATGGGAATTTTGCTGTCACTGCCGCTCCAGAGGACAAAGGTGACTCCTCAGTCACTGTCTGGGGCATCCTCGAGCTCCAGGACAGCCCAGCCCGAGCACGTGGGCAGCGAAAGGGCATTGTCCACCCCTCAGCCCCAGAGCTGCAGGTGGGGTCGCACCTCTGTCCCCAGGCTCAGCCCCACTCCCTGGAAAGGGGACAAGCTCAGCCCTGCTGCCCTAATTAGAAACACCTCAATTAATCAGTGCCCTGTTTTTCCGTGGCAGCTCTGAGAAGAGCCTGTGTTGTTCCGCACTGACCTGAAAGGATTTGTCAGCGGTCACTTCAGCCGTGCCGGGGGACGGTGTCTGCTCCCATTACAGCTTTCCCTTCTGATCCGAGCTTGGCTTCCCTGCATTTTATTTTTTTTTCCCAAAGAAAAAGGGGGGTTTGTTTGTTTTTCTCCTTCAGCAGAGGGAAATTTCCAAAGGAATGGTCGCTTTCAGTCAAAGGCTGTCCCTTCTGGTGAGGTTTGGGGAGATTTCCCTTTTTTTTTTTTAAATCCCTCCAGGGATGGTGACACACCCCATTTCACCCCGCTTTTCCTAAGCCACATCCCAGAGAATTTTAAAAAAACAGGGAAAACCTCCCCAAACCTCACCGGCCCTTCAGAAGGGACAGACTTTGATGGAAAGCAACTGTTCCTTTGGAGATTTCCCACCACCAGAGGAGAAACGTAAACAAAACTCCTTTTTCTTTGGGGGGAAGAAAATAGCAGCGTTTGTCGGTGGGAAACTGCTCCACTATATAATATTATATATAGTATATATTATATATATAGTATGTATTATATAATATAGAATATAGAATATAGAATATATTATAGAATATAGAATTCTATAGAATATAGAATATATATAATAATATATAAAAATATAAAATACGTATTGCCTATATTTTATATATTATATATAGAGATTATATGCAATATATAAAATAGATATTATATATTAAGAAATATAACCTATATAAAATATAGATGATATATAGGATAATTCCTTTTTTTTTCCTGTAATTTCTCGATGGGAAACTGCCCCACTGTCACTGCCGCTGCTGAAAGACAGCGAAAAGCAGAGGGATTTGCCTTGGGGTGGCCGCAGAACCTGCAGTGAAGGGTGAGGTGACAATTTCGGGTCACGCGAGCACCGCTGAGCATCATTTCCCTGCTTGGATCTGCCCTGCAGAGCTCAGGGGTGTTAATTTAAAATAGTCCCAGCCCACCCCGGGTCTGATCCGTCCCACAGCGATGCTCGCGGTGCCCAGGGCAGAGCTGAGCCTCTCCTCCTCCTCCTCTTCCTCCTCCCCCGGGACAGTTCCCGAGCAGAGCGGCAGCGCCAGCCCGGGATCGGTGCCTGAAGGACGAGCTGGAGCCGCGCTCTGCGATTTGGGGAATCGCAGAGGGAGGCAGCGGGAGCTCGGGGTATTGGGGGTAAAATAACATCAGTAACCGAGCGAGCAAGAGGGAATCAGCCCGGGCTGCCCGGCAGCTCGCTGATTTAGGATTCGCTTTGAAAAGCGATTTCTCCTCGGGGGAAACGCGTGCGTGCCCCGCCGGCAGCAGCCGTGTGCTCCCAGGAGGAGATCGGGAGGGGAGGTGATGCCTTAAGGGTTTTTAGCTTCTATTTTTCGTGTGTTTGTAGTTCTGGTGTGTAGCTCTAGGCTCCATATAAAATGCTAAAAACCTCTGCTCCCAGCGTTTTAGACAAAACAATTCCTCTGAGTGGAAATCCAAGGACACTTCGCTGCCTCAGGGCCCCAAAATATGTAACCAACAGTGAATTGGGGGAGCAGGCTTGGGATGGTTGACATCATCACCTGAAGGTGTCATTGGAGAATTAAGGCTCAATATGTTAATGGACAGAACTTATGAAATGTGAGGACCTCATGACTCAGTGTCCGTTTTGGGTGTGGCCTCTGGAGTGGGCTCTGTGTGCCCTGAATATACCTAAAGGCCTTTAACAAATTAATCTGTTTTTTATTCTCCTGATTCTCTCTGGCCTCTGTTTCAGGTAAGCCTCTCCAGGCATCAGAGGGATGGACTGCAGGAGCAAAGCAGAGTTTTTTGGGGCCGAATCCCCTCGGGAGAGGAGCTGGGCAGGCAATTCCCACTTAATACATGCAGTGTGGGTGGCTCCGAGCTCTGGCC
This sequence comes from Acanthiza pusilla, assembly GCA_036630365.1. Lineage (NCBI taxonomy): Eukaryota > Metazoa > Chordata > Aves > Passeriformes > Acanthizidae > Acanthiza > Acanthiza pusilla. Next base: position 6,019,788 of record JAXCHO010000048.1, read on the forward strand.
AGGTTTGGCTCGGGGTGGTCACGGGAAGGGGAGCAGGAGAGGCCTCAGCGCAGGAATCCAGGCACACCCTCTGGGAAGAGCTTCAAAGGCTCTCCCGCCCTCAGTACCTTTCCTGCTTGTAGTCTCTGCTTCGCATTTTCATTTCTCAAACACCTCCTAATCACGCTAATTAATGCGTTCTGGGACTGTTCTTTCCGGCTCCCATAAGATTGAAATCAGCTTTTATCAGCGCAGTGTTTGCTGTGGTGTTTGCTCAGGTCCAGCACAGCCTTGTGCGTTATCCTGTCACCAAAAAACGGGAAGGGAATAAAAACCCTTTTATACAATATTTGAAGTGATAGAATCCCACCCTGGTGCCAGGGCCGGGACCTCCTTCCCCAGCCACTTCCTGAAGGTGACACCATGGGACAATGCTGTTTGGAATCGCCCTTTGCATCCAAAAATTATAATTTTGCCCTTTGATCCCATTCTCGCCTCCATTTCCCTTGTGCCAGCAAGGAACAGAAGGGAAATAAGGGAAATATTATCTCTTCTGACGAGGGAAGCTGGGGATGAGCCAGGACAGGCACACAGGTGGCTTTTTGTCCCCAAACCCATCTCTTGGAGCTCACAAACCCTCCTGCTCCCTCCTGGTGGGGACTGGGGGAGGAGGAGGGTCCCGGGTCTGTCAGATGTGGAATGGGAAGCTGCAGCCCCCTCCCATCCTTGCCTGTCGCCTCTCACAGTGGGGATGGATATTTTAAAAAATCCCCATCCCATCCCCTGACTGTCACCCCTCACAGGGGATGGATATTTTAAAAATTCCCTCCCGTCCCCTGCCCATCACCCCTCACAGGGGATGGATGTTTAAAAAATATAAGCCATATTTTAAATAAAAGCCAGATTTCTGTGGCTGGGGAGCTGAGGTTTGGGGGTTAGGATCACTCCAGATTTTGGCCTTTATGTTTGGGGTCTAAATTGCCCCTGCCCCATCCCCTCCCTCTGCCCAGCGCGGGGACAGCAGAGGAAGAGGTTTAAGGGGTTTTTGGCACATTTACTGATATTTCCCGGGGGAATTCCCTGCAGTAGAGCCAAGCCATCCCTCCATCCCTGCCGGCGATGGCCGCGATCGATCCCCGGTGTCAGCGGGGCGGGTCAGGGCCGGGCTGCGGGGACAAGCCACCTCCGTCAGCACCACGGTCATTAATCTCAATTAGCGGTGCCAGGGCGGCTCGGAGCCCATCCACCGCGCTCAGCCAGGTCCGCCCGGCTGAGCCCCTCCGTGCCCCGCGCCAAGGCGAAAAGGACGGGGATTTAGGGACAGCAGGAGTGCCCCTGAATTTAAACACTTCTTTTTTTAAGAACACCGATATCGGAGCCTGCCCTTGCTGTCACCCTCTCCCTCCCCATCCCAATCTCCCCCATCCCCTTCCCCAGCCCCAAAAGGACCAGCACCGCACCAGGATTAACACCATCCCTAATTTTTTTTTTTTTTTTTTTTTTTTTTTTTTTTTTTTTTCCCAGCAATTACTCGCATCGCAAACCTCAGAGACTTTTGCCTCTGGCAAACACAGCTCCCCATCCCCGCACTTCTGAAAGCATTGCCAGAATATTCCGGGGGGTGTTTCCCAGCTGTCTGGCCATTTAAAAGGGCGAAAAATGATCAAATTCCAGCGGCTGCTCAGTGCGGGAGACTTCGCCGCCGCATTAGCTGGATCAGCTCGGAAAATGTATCCCTCAATCAGTTTAAGCCCCTAGGCTTGATGTAATTTTCCTGCCGCCTTGTCTCCGAGGTGCTTTTAGGGCTGCGATCTCGGAGTATTTACAGGCGGGGAGAGCACAAAGTGAGGAGAGCCTCGGCTCGGTTTGTCGCCGCCGGGGGTGGCAGCTCCAGGGCTGGCACAGAGGGTTTTCCAGGGATTTGTGATGGGATCCGTCCTGCTCTGGCACGCTCTGGATAGAAAAAAACCCTCCAGACTGGGCAGGAACTGGGCCTTAAAGCCTCCCAGCCCAGGTTTTCCTCCCGGGAGCTGGGGGTGCAGCTCCGCTCTTGGATTTTTGCCACCCCTTTGAGAGGAACGGGAAGGGAATGTCTTCACAAATAAACTGGAAATTTATTTACCTGCTGGGAGAGAAAGCCCATACTGAGAGACAGAGGAAACAACGGGAGGGGATTCCATGGGAATTCCAATGATTGACTTACCCAAGACTGTGTTAAGTCCCTGGATTGAGCTAAAAGAACAGAGACACGAGGAAAAGAAGAAGGGGGCAATGTATATTGGAATGGGGTCTGTATTTCGGGAGATCTGTACCTCTCGGGCACCTCAGCAAATGGGGAAAGAGAGAGGGAACTGTGGCCAGGAAATTAGGATAAAGAGAGGCTGTGTCCTCTAAAAATACAAGAGACCCCATGGGAAATGCCCATGGCCTCTCCCTTTATTCACGAATAAAGTCACAGGACTCCTCTGTCTCCTTTTTGGACACAAACCTCTGGTGTTTGCAGATTAATTTTCCTGACACCTACCCAGGTTTTCAGGAGGAAAAGCCACCCCAGAGATGAGGAAAACTGCAAATAAACCGCGATGCTGCACGTGCTGGCCCAGGCCGAGAATTGCGAATTGGACCGAGTGCGGTTCTAAACCGGGAGCAGAACGAGCGCCAGCGCTGGGCGTGCTCTCAATCCCAACTCCGCCGCACAAAAGGGAGCTGAAAGTTCAGTCTAACTTCAGCTGAAAGTTCAGTCTAACCGCTCTGCGAGATGGAGCCAAATCCCCGAATCCAGCCCTGCTGTGTGGTTTTAAATGGAGCTAATTGCGCTTTGTGTCCTCGCCTCCAAAATCAGCGCCAATTAATGGCTGGGAAAGCTCTGCAGCAGCTGCACGGTCAGCACCAGCGGTGCTGCCAGCTGCGTTTGCAAGGCGCTGGAATTTTGCTCACGGGATAAAATTAGGGATTTTTAGAGCAGCCCGGGGGTGGTTTTAGGAACCCAAGGAGTATGTCTGAGTGGGAAGTCCAAAACCCACAGGGAGCAGAGCAGGGAGAGGAGAAATGCTGGGAGCCTTCCCCACGGCCTGCAGTGCTCCCTGCTCGTCCTGCATCCTGAAAATGAGGGTTTGCATTATTTCTGCTCCCCTGGACCTTTTCCTGCACCCTGAAAATGAGGGGGTTTCTGTCATTTCTTCTCCCCTGGACCTTTTCCTGCATCCCAAAAATGGGGGTTTGCATTATTTCTGCTCCCCTGGACCTTCTCCTGCACCCTGAAAATGAGGGTTTGCATCATTTCTGCTCCCCTGGACCTTTCCTGCACCCTGAAAATGAGGGGGTTTGTGTCATTTCTGCTCCCCTGGACCTTTTCCTGCACTCTGAAAATGAGGGTTTGCATCATTTCTGCTCCCCTGGACCTTTCCTGCACCCTGAAAATGAGGGGGTTTGTGTCATTTCTGCTCCCCTGGACCTTTCCTGCACCTGAAAATGAGTGTTTGCATCATTTCTGCTCCCCTGGACCTTTTCCTGCACCCAGGGAATGCCAGCTCTGGGCACAGCCTGGCATAACCTTCATCGTCCCTCTCCTCCATCACTCCTGGTGGCTCCTGGGCTGCTCAGAGTGGCACCTCAGGGGTGCCTCATGTCTGTAGGGTCTCCCGGGGGTGCTCAGGCAGAGCCAAAATTTTGACTCCTGAGGAAATTCATCCACATGGAGCCCCACAAAACAGCTGATCCCACATCTGAGGGCCTTGAGCTCCACCCAGCTTCTCTTGCCCTGGGTGAAACCCATCCTAAACCCACTCCCTGCCCACGCAAGACCCTGCAAATGTTTTTTTATCCCCTATTTTTTATCCCACACTGCAGATAATTGGAGTTAATTAACCCACATGATCCCAGAATTGCCACGACCTTGTCCAGCACCTGCTCTGGGGTTTTGACATGTCCCTCTTCTGTCATTTTCAAATTACCTGGATGGACTGGAATGCTCCAGATTTGGGTGGCGGAGACAGGAAATGACCACGGGGAGCAGCGGAAAACTTGTCTTGTGATTTTGGAGCTCTCCTTTCATCCCATCCGTGGATGGATCCCACAAGGGATGCCCACCAAAGAGCTTAATTTTCTGGGAAAAATCCCATTTGTCCATCCCTCTGTCCATCCCTCCCTGCACTGCATCTCAATTTAGCCAAGGCTGAGCCAGGGCCATTTGTATTTGTTGCCTTGACCGTGCGGACGAAGGCGAAGTCGTTAATGTGGTAAATGAAATTCATTAATCACGGGGGAGAGGAAATCCTGAGGGGGAGAGATCTCATTCACCCACCCCTGCCACCTCCAACGGGGCTTTTGTTCGCCCGCGTCTTCATCCCTCGGGTGTGGGAATTGCAGGACTGAGCTGGGAATTCCAGCAGGAGAAAGAGCAGAAATTCCAGGACTGTTCCGAGCTGGGAATTCCAGGACTGAGCTGGGCATTCCAGCAGGAGAAAGAGCAAAATCCTGTTCCCCACCTCCCTTTGCTTTTTTTTGCCTGCACCTTCATCTCACAGGTGAAGAAATCCCAGGACTGAGCCGAGCTGGGAATTCCAACTGGAGAAAGAGCGGAAATTCCAGGACTGAGCAGGGAATTCCAGCAGGTGAAAGACCCAAATCGCCCTTCCCCAGCTCCCGGTGCACCCTCCAGCCTGGGGAGGTTGTTGAGTGATGCTGTTCCCGCTCACCGTGAGACTCTGAGCGCTCCAAATCAAGAAAATCAGGATTTCAGGATAACTCCCGGGCTCAGGAGGCGCTTTGTTCCGGGAGGATTTGGGGGAATTCCAGGTGGGAATTTGGAGGGGATGGCTGGGAATTGCCTGCGGACAGAGCCGGAGGGTGCCGAGACCCGCGGACACCCCGGGGGGGTTTCAGCTGGAGGGACCCCGTGCCTCAGTTTCCCCGTCCCGTGAGAGGGAGCTCAGATGTGTAGGGACAGCCCCGTGCCACCCCTGGGTGTCCAACCCCTAGAATTCCGTGCCAGGTGTGAGCTGCAGAGCCCATCCCGATGTCCCAAAGGATCGAGCAGAGCCTGCTCTGCCCTTCCCAAGCAAATTCCCGAATGGATGGGGGGATCCCGAGGCCCTGGAGCCCACACCAGCCCTTCCTTTCCCTCTCCCCGCTGCCGAGCGCTCCATTAATTTCTTTTTTCTCCCGCTGCTGTTGGGATTGCTGCTCCGTGATCCCATTTAAAATCATTGATTTACCGCCGAGGCCTCAATAAGCAATTTGGAGCAATTGGAGCTGTTATCTCGCACGGATCGTGGGAAGAGGGGGGAAAGGGGGGAAGGAGAGGGAAGAGAAGGAGGGAAAAGGGCTGGAGCTCCCTGGAGCCATCCCTCACCCCATCCCACACCTGGAGCCATCCCTCACCTGGAGCCATCCCTCACCTGGATCCATCCCTTACCCCATCCCTCACCTGGATCCATCCCTCACCTGGATCCATCCCTCACCCCATCCCTCACCTGGATCCATCCCTCACCCCATCCCACACCTGGATCCATCCCTCACCTGGTGTCATCCCTCACCCCATCCCTCACCCCATCCCTCACCCCATCCCTCACCTGGATCCATCCCTCACCTGGATCCATCCCTCACCTGGATCCATCCCTCACCCCATCCCACACTTGAATCCATCCCTCACCTGGAGCCATCCCTCACCCCATCCCTCACCCCATCCCACACCTGGATCCATCCCTCACCTGGATCCATCCCTCACCCCATCCCCCACTTGGATCCATCCCACACCTGGATCCATCCCTCACCCCATCCCTCACCCCATCCCTCACCTGGCTCCATCCCTCACCTGGATCCATCCCTCACCCCATCCCCCACTTGGATCCATCCCTCACCTGGATCCATCCCTCACCCCATCCCTCACCTGGCTCCATCCCCCACCTGGATCCATCCCTCACCCCATCCCTCACCTGGATCCATCCCTCACCCCATCCCACACTTGAATCCATCCCTCACCTGGAGCCATCCCTCACCCCATCCCTCACCCCATCCCACACCTCTGGAGGTGCTGGAGGGCTGTGGGGTAGGAGAAGGGACTTGGCTCCCTTTATTAGGATTTCTCTGGGATTTGCCAGCACGAAGGGCCTGCAGCACAGGGAAAATCCAATCCTGAGGGGCAGAGTTTGGGAATAAATGGGATTTTTCCACAGCCACAGGAACTTGTGGGAAGTGGGACACACCAGTGCTGGGGGTTCTTTTTTGGCTTGGGTTCAAAGGTTTCTCTGCTCGAGTTCGAGGCCCTGAATGTCACCTTCCACCTGTGCCTTCTGCCATATTCTTGGGAAAAAAAACCCTTTTTTGGGGAGTGGGGAAAAGAAAAGGAAATCCCAGCCTGGTTTGGGGGAAATCTCTGCATCAGCATGCTCAGAAACAAAACCTCCCCCAGCTCCAGCAGGAAAAACCCAATTTTTACTGGGAATTCTCTTTTGGATTGGGTTCAAAACTTTCTCCTCTCTCTGCTCAGGTTCAAGGCCCTGCATGCCACCTTACACCTGTGTCTTCTGCCATATTCTTGGGAAAAAAACCCTTTTTTGGCGAGTGGGGAAAGGAAAATGAAATCCCAAGCTGATTAGAGGGAAATCCCTGCATCAGCGAGCTCAGACACAAAACCTGCCCCAGCTCCAGGAAAAATCCCAATTTTTACAGCCATCGAGAGGGAGGATAAAACACCCCACGCTGGGGTTTTTAACAATAAATTTCCAGCACCTTCATAGCCAACCTGGAAAAGTTTTTGGAGTTAGGGGTGCCCCAAAAAGCACAATCAAGGTGAGTTTTGGGGGTACCTGCGTCTTTTAAGCCAAGAATTAAATCCTAAGAGTCCCAGAAGGGTTTTGCTTCCATTCTGTGGGATGGAGAACACTCTCCTGACCAAGACAAAAATCCAAAATCCAAAAACCCTAAATCCAAAATCTGTCCATGAAAAAGAGAGAGGACAATGGTAAATGTGAGCACTGCAGTGATCGAAAACAAATCGTGAACGTTCTGAGTGGAGAGAAAATAAATCAGTGATAATGCAGCTACCTGAGAGCGGCGGTAATGACAGCTTTAAAAGTGATTTTTTTAAAAATGCTTTTGAAGTGGGTTTTTTTCAGAATTTTTTTGAAATTCAGCTGCTTTGCAGAGGGTTTGGGAGCTGCTCATTGGGGCAGAAAGTCACCCTCTTTGGGACGGCGATTGAAAACAGATTGGGGAGCGTTGGGAGAGTGGAGAGAAAATAAATCAGTGATAATGCAGCTATGTGAGAACTGCGGTAATGACAGCTTTGAAAGCGCCCTGATGAAGTGGGGTTTTTGAATTTTTTTAAGTGTGTTTTTTGGGGTTTTTTGTTTGGTTTTTTGTGTTTGTTGGCTTTTTTGGTTGGGTTTTTTTGGGGGGGGGTTGGTTTGGTGGGGTTTTTTTGTTTTGTTTTGGGGTTTGTTTGGGTTTTTTTGGGTTTTGTTTTGGTTTGGTTTTGGTTTGGGGTTTTGTTTTTTGGGGGGTTTTTTTGTTTGTTTTTTGGGTTTTTTTGTTTTGTTTTTGCTTTTAAATTCAGTTGCTTTCCAGAGGGTTTGGGAGGTGTAAAGATCCCCGAATTCCCAGTTTTCCAGTGGGGAAGAGGAAGGTTTTTACGTGAGGAGTCGGAGCAGGAGTCTCCGAGCTGTCTCCCTGTGAGACCAAATCCTTAAAAACTGCCCCAAAAAAGGATCATTTCCCCAAGGCCATTCCTGCCAGAGACCTCAACAGATTTATTTGGGTTTTTTCTTCTTCCTGGTTCTCTCTAAAATATCCTGTTGAAGATATTTAAAGAAAAAAAAATTTTAAAATCACTTTTCAGAGACATCATCTGCACTCCGTCTCTGTTCCAGTCAAAATCAAAAGGGCTTGGGTTGATCTCCAGCTTTTTAAGGCAAAAAAAAAAAAGAAATAAATGCAATCAAAGGACGTGTCAGGGGGGAAGAAACCTCAGATCAAAAGACTGAGGTGGCTCCTCGCGAGCCGAGGAGACATGTCAAGAGGAAATATTTTTATTTCTGAATGTGGGTTTTTCTTTTTTCCCCGTCCTTTTTTTCTCCTGGAGTTTGCAGCCACGGAGCAGCAGGTGGAGCAGGGATAAATCCCAGGGGTTGAGGGGTTCGGGGAGGGATGGATGAGAGGATTTTTTAGGGTCCCTTTCAACCCAAAGCGTTCCCTGAGGGTCTTTGGGGTGGGGGGAGAGAACTTAGGGGGATTCAGGGATTCCCCGTGGAGCTGCCCCTGAACCTCCACGGGGACTGGGATGGGTCTGGAGGGATTGGGATCACCAAAACGGGGGAAAGGTGGGCACGACCCTTGTTGGGGCTCAAGGACCTCTCCCAGGGCTCCTCCCAGCTCGTGTTGATGCCTGAGGATGTTTTGCCTTTTCTTTTATATACCCTTTTATACATTTTTATACCCTTCCCCTGTTCTTTAACCCTTTCCCTATTTTTTATACCCTTTTATACATTTTTTGTACCCTTTCCCTATTTTGTGCCCTTTTCCTGCTTTGTACCCTTCACACACTCTCTGCACCTTAACCTCCACACTTGTAATTTCTGTGGTCTGATATTCCAGCTTAGTTTTGGGGTTCTGCAGGGCAGAAAGACCAAACATCCACAGCAGGAGGCCAGAGAGCTCTGTGCTGTCAAAAACTCGAGGTTTTAACCTTGGTTGAAACCTTCTCTCTGGAGCATATTTGGTAACCTGGGCTCTAGCCTCATTGGGGGGTGATTAGAATAGGGGGAGATTACTTCATTTACTGAGTTTCTAATTGGGGGATTTTAGGCAGATATGCTAATTTGTGAGGTCCATAAAAATGGTAGATGTCTTGTATGGGGTGTGCCTCTCGGCGTGTTCCACCTTTGAGGAGCTGAGCACCTCAGATCCTATTAAATACCGAAATAAAACCCTTTTACCACTTTTAACTGTGTCTGTGTCACATTTCCGCCAACCGAGAGGCAGCGTGTCCCCTCTCTCCAGCTCCATAAACCCTGGCTGGGTTACACCGACCCCAAAACAGCAGATCCAGCTCGGGGAATCCTCCCCTTTCCCTCAGTCACCCCAAAGCCATCTAAGAACAGACACAATCAGCGATTATTCCTCATTTTTTCCACGGCAGTGGTGGCGTTTCCACATCCTCCAGACCCAGATCAGTGAGGTCCTGCAGATAAAACACATTTCCCGGCGAGGACAGCGAGGGATGGGCTCCAGGGTGATTTCCACGGCATCGATCGGCACAGCGCTGCTGGCTCAGCACTCCGAGCCCAGGGGTTCATCAGCAGAGTGCTCAGCCCTCGGCTAATTGGATTTGCTGTCATTAGGGTGATCTATGCCTCCTGAGAGCGTTCCGGGCACGTTCTGGTGGGATCGGAGCAGGGACAGGGAGCCAGCAGGGCCTGAACCCACAAGGGCAGGGTGGGGAAAGTGTCCTGAGCGTTGGGACAAAAAATATTCACATTCTACTCCTGGAGTGTTTTAGGATTTAATCCTGGAGTGTTGGGACCACAAACATTCAGATTTTATTCCTGAAGTGTTTTACTCTTTGGATTTAATGCTGGAGTGTTGGGACAACAAATATTTGGGTTTTACTGCTGGAGTGTTTTAGGATTTACTCCTGGAGTGTTGGGACAGTAAATATTCGGATTTTAATCCTGGAGTGTTTTACTCCTGGAGTGTTTTACTCCTGGAGTGTTTTACACCTGGAGTGTTTTAGGATTTAATCCTGGAGTGTTTTACTCCTGGTGTGTTTTACACCTGGAAGTGTTCTACTCTTCAGATTTAATCCTGGGGTGTTGGGACAGCAAATACTCGGATTTTACTCCTGGAGTGTTTCACTCCTGGAGTGTTTTACTCTTCGGAGTTAATCCTGGAGTGTTGGGACAGCAAACATTCAGATTTTACTGTTGGAGTATTTTACTCCTGGAGCGTTTTACTCTTTGGATTTAATCCTGAAGTGTTGGGACAACAAATATTCAGATTTTAATCCTGGAGTATTTTACACTTTGGATTTAATCTTGGAGTGTTGGGACAGCAAATACTCGGATTTTGCTCCTGGAGTGTTTTACTCTTAGGATTACATCCTGAAGTGTTGGGACAACAAATATTGGGATTTTACTCCTGGAGTGTTTTACTCTTAGGATTACATCCTGAAGTGTTGGGACAACAAATATTCGGATTTTACTCCTGGAGTGTTTTAGGATTTAATCCTGGAGTGTTTGTTGGGACAACAAATATTTGGATTTTACTTGCTGGTAATGGCAGGGACAGAGCTGGAGCTGAGGGCAAGTTTGGGCTGAGGGAGGGTCATGATTTTTTTTCCTGGCCAAAAAAAATCCTTTTTTTTTTCCCTGGGCTGGTGTAAAAAAAAAATCTCAATTTTGGCCCCAAGCATGAGGAGAGCCCAGGGGCTCAGCTGTGCCTCAAAAATCAGATACTTGGAGGGAAAAAAAATCAGATATTTGGGGGGAAAAATATCAGATATTGGGGGGGAAAAGATCAGATATTTGGGTAGAAAAAATCAGATATCTGGGGGGAGAAATCAGATATTTGGGGAAAAAATCAGATATTTGGGGGGAAAAATCAGATATTTGGGAAAAAAAATCAGATGTTTGGGAAAAAATCAGATATTTGGGGAAAAAATCAGATGTTTGGGGAAAAAATCAGATGTTTGGGGAAAAAATCAGATATTTGGGGAAAAAAAACAGATATTTGGGGGAAAAATCAGATATTTGGGGAAAAAATCAGATATTTGGGTGGAAAAAAATCAGATCTTTGGGAAAAAATCCAGATATTAGTGTTTTGTCCCATGGGAAAAAGGAAGGGCTCCAGGCCTGCCCAGCCCTCCCAGCCTGGTTTTCAATCATGTCCGAGCAGGAGGGAAAACAGACGGATAATTGGGAGCTGTGTCATGGCAGGGCAGACGAGCTGCTCTGCCCTGACCTTTAAATCCAGGAACTCACAAAATTGGGGCTTTTCTTCAGCCAGGCTGCTGGGACAGCATCTGCTGCCTCATGGATCCAGGAATAGCTGGATTTATCCCAACCGCCCCAAACCATCCTCTGTGGGGATTGTGCTGATGCCTTAAGGGTTTTTAGCTTCTATTCTTCCGTGTTGTACTTTTGCTGTAGTTCTGGGCTCCATATAAAATGCTAAAAACCTCTGCTCCCAGGATTTTAGACAAAACAATTCCTCTGAGTGGAAATCCAAGGACACTTTGCTGCCTCAGAGCCCCAAAATATGTAACCAACAGTGAATTGGGGGAGCAGGCTTGGGGTGGTTGACATCATCACCTGAAGGTGTGATTGGAGAATTACGGCCCAATATGTTAATGGACAGAACTTATAAAATATTAAAAACTCATCATTCAGTGTCCATTTTGGGTGTGGCCTCTCGAGTGGGCTCCGCCTGCCCTAAATGCACCTAAAGGCCTTTAATAAATTAATCTGCTTTTTATTCTCCTGACTTTGGCCTCTGTTTCAGGTGAGCCTGTCCAGGCATCACTGACAGCAAACTCCGGGAAATGATTCCCAGCGGTGCTGAGTCCGTGGGATGAAAATGAGTCCATTCCTTTACGGGAACTCCAAGGAGCTCATGGAAAATGCAGCTGTGGTTGAAGGATCTGCCTCTCCTGAAGCCATCCTGGTGATGATCCTTTCCTGAATGATCCATTCCTTTCACCAGAATGAAAGCCCAGAGCAGATTTGGGAGAGCTGTGTGTCCCAAATCGGAGAATTCCTACAGGATTTGGGTTGGGAAGGACCTTAAAGCTCATTTAATTCCTGTGACATAAGCAGGCACCTCTTGCCCCAGACCCAAAAAATCCCAGAGAGCCTCCAGAATTCCTGGCAAGCCGAGGGCAGTCCTGGAGAGCAGCAAAAGTCCCCAAAAAACATTCCAGAAGGGCTCCAGTGCTTTGTGGAGGCTCCAATCCTCTGTCCCTGGAAATGCTGGAGGATTCCTAGAAAACACGGGGGGAATTCACAGCAGGATCCTTGAGGAGGCTCCGTGGTGCTCCGGGGGGATTTGGGAACCTGTAGCCAGAATATTTAGGGCAGCGCAGAAGGATCCACAGCTGGGAGGAGGGGAACAGCTGAGGAGGAGCCCCAAAATTCGGTATTTGATGGGTTTTTCCTATTCCAGCTCCCCGGAGCCGCTCGGGAAGCTCCAGCTGGTGTGGAGACAGGAGCATCCCTCCTGTGTCCCTGGGGAGGGATGTGCGCTGAGCCAGGCAGGAAAAACAGCCGCGAGCCCCCAGAAATGACGGTGCAATTAGCGAAGTAATTAAACCGCAGCGAATCCTGCCCCGGTAATGTCAGCAGCGGGAAAAGGAGCAGAGCGCGGGTCCTGCTTGAATTAAACTCGCCCCGGACATTCGGGATGGCTGTGGAGAGGCTCCTTGTCCCGGGAATGGATCGGGAATGTCCCTCTGTCCCCAGGGGTGTGCGGCAGCTCCGGGTCCGCCCCAGGTTTTGGGGTTCAGTGCCGGGGCAAGTCCCACCCTGGGATTTGGGATTGGGGAAAAGGCCCCTGACTGCTGTTCCAGGCTGAGGAAATGATGGAAGCCATGGAGGGACAGGGGTGGAGGATAATTCCTATTTTTCACTCCCCTTTGATCCCTGCTCCCAAAGACACCGATTCTCTGTGTGGTTTGTGGGGTTCTTTAAGAGTTTCAAGGAATTTTAAGGCACAGCTGGTGGGGGACCAAGTATCCCTTTGGGGACATCAGGGTGCAGGTCCCCTGCTCTGTCCCCTCCTCCCAGGTGGCTTGTGCAGGCCAAATTAAAATGCAAATGTGTCCCTGCCTGCTGGGGACAGACAGGAACCGCTGAACATGGAAAAGGAGTGGGAATGGACACCGAGGGGAGCTGGGGCAGAGCTGCTTGTTCATTATTTCCCCTTTTTTTTTTTCTTTCTGTGACACGTGGCTGTTCGATTGGGGATTATTTAATGGGGTCAGAAGAGATCAAGGGGAAGGTGCTGGGTTTGGGGGAGCACAGGTGGGTTTGGGGCAGCAGAGGTGGGTTTAGGGTGACACAGGTGGGTTTGGGGCAGCACATGTAGGTTTAGGGCCTGTCCCCATGAGTGCCCCATCCCCAACAGCTCTCTGGGGCCTTTTTGATATTATTATTATTATTATTATTATTATTATTATTATTATTATTATTATTATTATTATTATTATTATTATATCCCAGCTGGATCATTCCTGTGGGGAAAAAAATAAACTACCAATGGTAGGAGTGATGAGGACCTGACACCATCAGACATCACCAGAGCCTTCAGAGAGTTCCCTTTTTCCCAGGGTTTGTCCCTGGGCATTTTGCATTTGCTGACGGACTTCCAGAGCATCAGGAGCTCGGAAAAATCGGTGAGGAGCTGCTTTCCTGGGGCTCCTAATTCCCTGGGATGGTGGGGGAGACTCAGGGGGATGTGTTTAGGGGTGTCTGTAAGTGCCCCTGAGCAAAATCTCATTGATCCATATGGGGGCACACACATACAGCCTATATATGTGTGTGTATATATATATATATATATATATATGTATATACACACATACACACATATATATAAATCTATATATATATCTCTATCTCTCTCTCTCTCTATATATATATATATATATTAAAAAAATTTTTCTAAAATATATATATGTATGTATGTATGTATATATATGTATGTCTCTGTATATGTATGTATATATATGTATAATTTATATTTTTATATATTTTTATATAGTTATATATATGAAATTTATATATTTATATATAATTTATATCTTTATATCTTTATATATCTATATATTTATATATTTATATATAAATATATAAATATATAAATATATGAAAATAAATAGATATAAAATATATATATGCACAGACGCATTATAGATGCATATATATGTATAAAGCCTAAATACATCCATATGCATGAAGTATAAATATCTACATCTCAAGATGCCAACAAAGAGATGGAGCTACAGGGAAGGCTTTGCCCTCTCTCTTCACCCCGAGCTGGGCATTCCCTCAGCCGGGAATGACTGCAGTCAGGGGTTCTGGGATGGTGGGGATGGCCGGGAGGAGGTGCGGGGATCCTGCCGGACACAAAGGCCATAAAAGCACCCTCAGACCCCACAAACCCCGTGGGCGCTGCCTTCCCGAGGGCTCGGGGATGCTGAGCTGGATCCATCAGCCGGAATGGGAAGCGATGGGCTGGAAAACCTCTGCTGCTGCTCGGTGCCAGCCCTTGGCCTTGGCTGCGGCTGGGAGAGCGGCCAGGAGGAGTGGGAAAGGCTGGCAGTGGGGCCAGCCCGTGCCCAGCCTGGCCACGCTCCCCGACCCCTGCGGATCTGCCCCTGTCGTCTCCATCTTCCACCTCCACAGCACCAAGACCGGAGTCAGCCGCGGCCAGCTCTTATTACAATTATAATCTTTTATTCCACCCTTTGCTGACCTTTCCCCCTCTGTTTTTCTTCTCTTTTTTAAAAATTCCTTCCCCCCCCACCTAATATTCATTTATGTTAATGTTCCCGCTCAGAGGCACAATCAGCTCCGTGGCTGGTTCTGCCAGCCCTGGCTCCTCCAGATAAGGGGGCAGAGTAAAACCAACTCCCTGCGTGCCCTGCCTGCCCTCTGAGCACGTCTCAATCCCCCTGTATTTATATATTTTTACATATATGTATATATATATATTATATATATGTATATTTAAACCAGCAGAGAGCTCTCAGGTAAATTTTAAGGCCACCCAGGGGAGAAACTTTCACAGCCCCAAAACTGATAAACTCCTTAAGAGGTTTTTGAAACACCACACACCACCCCAAATCCCTGCTCGGCTGCCAGGGAAACTGAGGCGTGGGTGGGCTGTGCCATCACCTGCTCCCTGCCCACCCAGGCTGCCTGAGAGGGGAGGATTTTGGAGGGGAACCCTCAAATCCACAGCTTTGACCCCAAAATGCTGGGGATCAAAGCTGAGCCATCCCCCAGCAGACCCCAAACCACTGCGAGACCCCACCCCAGGCACCACGGCAGAGACAGGGCCCGTGAACAGCGCTGCCACTTGGTTTAGGCTTTTTGTTTCGCTTTTTTTTTTTCCTTTTTCTGGTCTTTTATTTAAGAAAAATAAAACAAAAAGAAAAAAAAAATAAAAAGAAAAAGAAAAAAAAAAAAAGAGACACAGTGGTGGGTAACTTTCGATCCAGAAATAATCCACTGCCAGCCTCCACCGGGTGATGCTGGGGGGGTCCCTGTCCCCACATGCTTGGGGGGACAAGTGCACAGCCCAGGACCCCCAGCCTGCCAGCCCCGGCACCCAGGTGTCCCCACAGGGCTGGGGGGTGAGCCAGAGGGGCTGGGAGGTGCCACCAGCACGGGGGGACCGGGAGGCATCGGGTTATGGCAGTCAGAAGGCACCACACAGGCTGAGCCTGGCCCCGGGTGGCCCTGCTGGGCTGGCACTGGGCTGGCACTGGGGAACCGGGCTGGCACTGGGCTGGCACTGGGACACACAGAGCAGTCCCACTGAGGGTGTCCCCGGGGCAGTGCGAAGCCCCCACACGGATTCCCACCCCAGAGCCACATTGCAGCGCCGGGAGGTGACAGAAAGCTCGCCCTGGAGGGCTGTGGGGTGGGTGTGGCCAGCACTGGCCCCGTGGCTGGGAGCAGGGGACAGGCAGGGTGGGCAGCCAGTGCGCTGGTCACCCCCAAACTGTCCCGGCACAGCGGGAATTCGGGGCTGGGACAGGCAGGTGATGGGGACAGTGGTGCCCCGTGACCATGGTGCCCCCACTCCTGCCTCCCCCAGCATTACCCAGCGTGGGCCAGCAGTGGGAGGGACCCCCAACACCCGCGGGGTGACCCGGCCCTCACCCCCAAAATTGTGCAACTGAGCACAGCAAAGGCTGGGGGAGGCCCTGGGGAAGGCCTCACCCACTGCCTCCCTGCTGGGCTCCGGGGGAACAGAACCTGTCCCCTGCCCCAGCCCCTCCCGCCACGGGACACGCACACGCCCCGAGCCGTGCCCCCATCCCCTCTGCTCGCCGGCGGCTGGGGGGCCACGCGTGCACTGCTGCCTCCCCGGGAAAACCAGTGGGGAAAGGGCGAGAACAGAAAAAAGGCCCCCCCGGGGGTGCCTTTGGACGGGGTGAGGACGTGAGATGTGCGGGACAAGGAGCCGGACGCGGGTGGCCGGCCCCGGGGAAGCGTGGTGGCGCGGCGTGGCGCGGCGTGGCGCTGCGTGGCACAGCGTGGCAGCCCCTCCCTCCCGCCCCGTCCCCGCTGCCCCTGCGTTAAGCGATCTCCTTGATCCTGCGGATGTAGTTGTGAAGCTCCTCGGGGTCCTGCAGCCCCATGTCCTGGCACACCCACTCCAAGTCCTCCTCGTCGGCGATGGGGATGGAGTTGTAGGCCAGCTCGTCCGAGGGCATGGTGGCGAAGGTGGTGAACTTCACCCGCTTCCGCTTGGAGGTGGGCGAGTTGAGCGGGTCCTCGCTCTGGTCCCGCGTGGAGCCGCCCGAGGAGCCGTCCCCGCGCCCGTGCACCTGGCTCTGCACGCTGGTCTGCGAGCTCCCGCTGCTGTGGTGGTCCCCGTGGCAGCAGGTCTGCACGTTCTCCAGAGGGTTCCCCGGGCTCTCGGGCTGCGGGGAGAGGTCATTGTGAGCCCGCAAGGGCTGCCCGTTGCCCAGGAAGACCCAGTGGTGGGAATGGTCCATGTTGGTCTGGCCTTCCGGCGGGATGCGCTTGTGCCGGTATTTCAGCACGAAGACAATGCAGTTGATGAGGAAGACCAAGATGGCCAGGCAGAAGACGCCCAGCAGGGCGTACATCCCGATCTCCAGGTCCGTCAGCCCTCGCGTCACCTGCACGAAGCCGGTGGGGATGGTGGGGAAGTCCTCGGTGGGGTGAGACGCACCGGACATCCGGCTGTCCTCGCTCGGGTCCGCTTTCCTGTCCACCTCTGCCCGCAGGGTGGTGCTCGCCCCCGCCTCCCCCAGCCCCGGCCTGCTGGGCACGTGGTCGTAGTCGTAGGTGGGGTCCTCCTCAGAGCCGAAATGGACGCGCACGGTGGCCAAGGCCGTGGAGAGGACGCTCTTGCGCTTGGTCTTCTGGCAGCTCTCGCAGATGACCAGCTCGGCCCGCAGCAGCTCCCCCGCGCCCTCGCTCTCCGCCACCACCAAGGGGAACGCCCGGTCCTGGGTCACCGTCACCACCTTCTCATCCAGGCTGCTCACCACCAGGTTGTAGTCCTTGGGGTCGTAGAGGGACAGGGGCGCCGTGGTGCCGTCGCTGTAGGAAATCCACAGGCTCAGCAGCGCTTCCTGCGGGACCAACACAGGCACCGGTTGCCCAGCAGGAGGCCAGTCCCACCTGCATCCCTTTGTCCATCCCCCCCCGTCCGCCTCTCCTCCCCTGAATCCTTCTCTCCATCCAATTCACACTTTATCCCTCCATTATCCATCTTGTCCCAACCATTCCCTGTTTTTTCTCCTCAGCCTGTTCTTCCCTCCACATTCCCTGAGCTCAGTCCAAATCCAGCAGTGCCAGATGTGGATTCCATCCCTCCCCCTCTGTCCCCCCGGTTGTTTTCTGTCCCCAGGCACGGACCACAGGTCCCTGTGAGGGTTTCTGGGGTGTTTTGGGGTCGCCAGGGTGCCATGAGAACAGCAGATGCTGTGAGGGCAGGATTTGGGAGAAGGGGGTTTCAGATGGAACCCTGACCTCACCCCAAGTTCCCCACCAGCCCCCCAAGCCCGGATGCACCCCCAGCCTCACCTGCTTGAAGAAGCTCAGGGTTTGCTGCACGGACGTGCGGGCGATGATGGTGTGGCTGTTGCCGGGGCTGGGGTGGAGGGACAGCGAGAGGCTGGAGACCACCTGGGCTTTCAGGTCCGTGATGCTGACCTTCTCCTCCGCCACCGTCACCAGCGTCTCCCCCAGCACCGCCTCCACCAGTGGGGACACCACCTGCAGGGGACGAGGTGGCTGTCACCGCCTGCCACCCCCAGCCAGGCTGGTGGGGGCAGGGAAGGTGGTCAGGGGTACCTTGAAGAGGGTGGTGCCCGGCTCCCGCCCGGCCAGCGTGGAGCTGTCCACCATGTGGGCCACCCGTGGGTCGTCCACGCGCATGAAGTCACTGACCAGGTCGGTGACCTCCACCAGCCAGTCAGGTCCCAGCATGGTGACCACCTGGCCCGTGCCCTCGGCTGCTGTGGTGTGGAACTGGGTGAAGACCTGCAGCGTGGAGTGCTGGTACTGCAGGGCACAGCCCCGGCTCTGCTTCCGCTCATCCTCGTCCTCCTCGTGATCACTGTCCCGCACCGACCTGTGGGGTGGAGTCATGGATGGGTGGAGGGAGGCATGGAGGGATGGATGGATGGATGGATGGATGGATGATGGATGGATCATGGATTGATCATGGATGGATGGATCATGGATGGAGAGAGGCATGGATGGATCGATGGATGGATGATGGATGGAGGGATGGAGGGATGGATGGATGGATGGATGGATGGATGGATGGATGGATGGATGATGGATGGATGGATGGATGGATCATGGATGGATGGATGGACGGATGGAGGGACCAGTGGGTGGGCAGTGTTGCCAAGCTCCCCATGCCACAGCTCTTCAGCCCTCCCCGAAAAGGTGGCCAAGAAAGGAATAATGCACTGTCACCAGAAAGTGGTGGCTCCTGGGCAAAGGATGCCCATTGTCCATGAGGGATTCAGGGGATTCAGCAGAACTTGATAACAACAGGGTCACCAGCAGCTCTGCCCACTGGACAGCTCAGAGGATAAGATATCTCTGGTTGGGTTGGACAAAAAAATGGACTTTGGAGCTTGGCTGCTCCCATTTTCATCCACGGAACTTCTGACCACTGCCAAGGAGGGATGTCCTCTACCAACCTCACTGAAACTTCTCTCCTTCCCCATCACCTGTGTCCATGACATCCCTCCTTTCCACCAAGGACCCCTGAGATGCGTCTGCCTCCATCAGCTTTCAAACCTCCTCATTAAGCAGCTGAGCAAGGCAATTAACCCATGACCAGCACCTCCACGTCCTTCCTCCAGGCTGGACAGACCCCACACGCGGTGGCTCCACAGCACCCACCTCCTGTCCGGCAGGATGGGCACCCTCCAGCCCTTGACTTGGCTCAGCCGGGCGTCCGAGAGCTCGATGTGCAGGGGCAGCTTGGGCACCCACACCGTCATCTCCAGCGGGGCCGACAGGTGCTCGTAGGTGAAGGTGACCCGGGCGCTCATGGAGCCCCGTGACTCCTTCCCACTGACGAAGACGTAGTCACAGCTGCTGGAAACCTGTGGGACAGGAGAGGATGGGAATGGTCTTGTAGACACTGCAGAGACCCTGGCAGGAGGCTGGAAGTGCTGAGGAGCAGAATGTCACCCGGCATGTGTCCAGGTAATGCTGGCCCCAGGAGCAGGGATGCTCTCCTCCCAGAGATCCCTGCTCAGAAGAGCAGATCCACAGAACCATGTCCACCATTCAGTGTCCCCTGATCCATGTCCTCCTGAGGCACAGATCCACACCCCGTGTCCACCATTCAGTGTCCCCTGATCCATGTCTTCCTAAGGCACAGATCCACACCCCATGTCCATCATTCAGTGTCCCCTGACCCAGGTCCTCCTGAGGCACAGATCCACACCCCGTGTCCACCATTCAGTGTCCCCTGATCCATGTCCTCCTGAGGCACAGATCCACACCCCTTGTCCACCATTCAGTGTCCCCCACCCCGGGTCCTCCTAAGGCACAGATCCACAGAACCATGTCCACCATTCAGTGTCCCCCGCCCCAGGTCCTTCTGCCAGCCCTCACTCACTCCCACCTCCACCAGGAACGTCTGCTTGGTGCCTCAGTTTCTCTTTGGCCTCCACACTGAATTGTACCTGAGCCAGAGGCACCCATGGGTGCTTCACAGAGGCTGCAAAGAAAATTTGCACCAAAATCTCCTCCACCCCTGCCCAGAGGGCACAGGCAGCAAGCACAGACCAGCCGTGTGCCCATCCCCACCTGCACCTTGTCCCTGTCCCTCTGATCACCCCAGAGCAAGATTCCTGCAGTCAGAATGAATCCTCCCATTCCTCTTCTCACTCTTCCTCTTTTAATTCCCTTTTGTGCGAATCCCATGAGGAAATTCGCTATAAAACAAATCCGTCCTGCGGGGGGTCACTCATTATTGCCCAATTAAGCCAATTAAGGAGTTTGAGAGACACCAGGGCAACATCTCCTGGGCTTTGAGCTCAGGTCACCAGTCAAGAGCTCCTTCCCAGCCAGGGGGGCAGAAGACAACCAGAAGGGGACTCCACCTTGTCCTCTGCAGTGGCCCCATGGCCCAACCCTGATCTCCCGTCAGGGATTGCATCTGTTGGATGCTGGAGAAGAACGGAGCTTGTTTGCTCAGCCAGCAGCTCTGAGCACCTCCACAGCACAAAAGGGCTCATTTCCAGCAATTGGGAATCCCTGGATTCTCTGGTGGCTGGGGAGAGGTCGAGGCCACACTGCAGGTGGCTGACAGCAGAGGTGACAGCATCCCTGTCCCCCTCCTGACCTGTTCCTTGAGCACCTGTAGATTTTGTAGAGGTTCCTCTGCACCTGTAGAAATGCAGAGATTTTGTATTTCTGAGCCTGCAGCAGGGTTTGACTTCCACAGCAGCTCCAGGAGCTCAATGTGAGGTGTCTGCGGTGCCCTGGGGCTAGTGGGGGATGCAGAGCCCAGTGCTCGGTCTCCTGGGGACATCCCTGGGCACAGCAGGAGGGAAGGGCAACGCAGGAGGGTTTGTTCCTTGTTCCTATCAGAGGCACCAGCTCAGCAACTCTGACAAGACAATCTCATCTGTGGCGAGGCAGCGCTGAATAAAGATGAGCTCGCGGGTGAATCCTGCAGCAGAGGAACTCTGGATGTTGTGCCATTCATCACAATAAACACCGCGGGCTCTGCCTGCCGTACCTGGCCTAATAAACCCCCGGCACCTCCTTCTGGGGACCACTTGCTTTGCGACCCCGGGGAGGGGTTGAAACGGTGACAACAGAAACTCTCTGCGCGTCAGGCCTGTCCTGAAGATGGAGTGACTGCAGATTAGCTGGGAAATGAAGCTCGTTCAGGGAAACTTCCCGGATTTACGGCGAGGCATGGGGAAGGGAGGCTGAGGGCTGCCTGGGCTCCTGGCCAAGGCACTGCTGCTGGGGCCAGGAGTTCCCTGCTTGGCACAGGAACAAGGGGACACATCTTCTCCAAAGCCCCCGGGGGTGGGAAGAGCCACCATGGTGCTGGTGGTGGCGGTGAGCGGGCAGGGTGGCTGAGGGTCAATCCCACTGAGCTCCTGGTGGGTTCTCCCGGGGTTGTGGAGTGTGGGATTCTCAAAAGGACCACACGCAGGTGAGGTTGAGCATCTCCTACTGAGTGTGGGACAGCAGAGGTGGCCCTTCCACTCCCTGTGTGTCCCTCACAGCCCCAAGGTCACCACGTGTTTTAGGCTGTATAAAAATAGGAGGTTATTTACACCACCCTGAGTGATTATATCCTCCTGTGTCACCCTGCGTCACCACAGAAGGGGGTGAGGATGACAACTCCCACTCGTGCTGTCCCACCACACCCTTCAGAGCCACATCCACACCACGCCCAGGACAAATCCCGCGTTACACAAGAGAGCAACCACCAGGGAGCCCCATGGGAGCGGGGAGAGGCAGCTCCGCCGCCCGCCCTCACGTTAAATTATTTACAGTAACAGATCGCACATCCCACTCGGTGAGCTGTGATTTATGGAGCAGGTTTCCAGCCCTGACACCGCAATCATACTCCCCGATCTCAGCAGGTAACTGAGAGCTCCCTCGGAAATGAAGCTACAACACAAACACCAAATAACTCAGCGAGAAATTGCGCCGGGCTCCGAGCAGGATGCGAGCTGGGGCCGGAGGGCTGCTCCCTGCATTATTCATCCCAGCTCCTGGGCGTGTGCCTGCTCCCCCCAGGGCTGGGGACAGAGTGTAAATAGATTTATGTGCAGAAAGGCAGCACATTAAACAGTTTAAGTGTCTTGGAGTCCATCCTGAAGTGTATTATTGCTCCAGTGTTTTATCACGCTGGGGAGGACTGGGCGCCATAAATTAGAGCCGGTGCTGTAAATCCCACCACGGAGCCGAGCTCTAGTCAAGAACTTGGGGGAGCACTTTGTGGCGCTGGATGTCCCCCGCCCCCATGGACAGCAAATCCCAGCAGGGACAGGGCTCTGCCATCACCCGCTATGGCAAAGGGAAGAAGCCCCCCAGAGAATCCAGACCCCTACCCTGCTTCTGCCCACCCCAGCGGGAGCATGGAGAGGGAGAGCTGGCCGGGTGCATGCAGGGAGAGGGGTGGGAGGCGTTTGGGAGAAGGGAATGATGTCTGGGGGCGGATGGATGGATGGAAATGGTGGCAGAGTGACACGGGCAGGTGGGCAGAGGGATATATTCAGGGATGGATAAATGTATATGGATGAACGGGGCTGCTGATGGGAAAACTGGAGGGTTTGAGGACCAGGGAGACTTTGCATTGCCCCGTCAGCACTTTCCCACCTGGATCTTCTCCCTTTTCTCTCCTTCATTCCTAACTCCCTGGCTGACCAGACCCCAGCCTGGCATCTGCTCCAAACGGGAAATAAATGTCCCTCTGAGGTCCGAGTGCCGATGGGAATGTGCAGCTCAGGCCACGAGGTGACAACACTTCCCCTTATCAGCACTGAGTGTTGTGATAACCCACGGTCACTGCTGACAGTGTCGGAGCATCCCGTGGCCTCTCTGGGGACAGTGGCAAAGTGTCCTGTCCTTCTCCCAGCAGACCCCAGGGAGAAGAATGCATGGACTGGAGCCACTGAGGGGACGTTGCTTGGTCTGGTGTCCTCCAGACAACCTTCCCAGGCCAAGGGGCCCAGCCCACGCCACTGTTGGAGTCAGCACCCCTGGGAGAAGCCCAGCCCCTCATGAGGGTCACAAGAGCCCCCTCGCCACACCCACCTTGATGATGTCCTCGTTGTTGGACTTGCACTCGACCATGGCTGAGACGTCCACGATGACACCGCTCAGCTCGATGGCGATGACCTTCACAGGAATGGCCACCGTGCGCCCTGTCAGGATGGCCGTGTTGATGATCTCCGTGTCCTGGGGGTGGATTGGAAAGGGCACCATCGTGTTAGAGGGCAGCCTGCTCCATTGGGGGCAGGGAACGACCGGGGTGGGGGTGGGATGGAGGGATGGAGGAATGGAGGGATGGAGGGATGATGGATGGATCATGGATGGGTGGATGGATGATGGATGGATGGACAGGGATGGATGGATGGATGCATGGATGGATGGATGCATGGATGGATGGATGGATGGATGGATGATGGATGCATGGATGGATGGATGGATGGATGATGGATGCATGGATGGATGGATGGATGGATGATGGATGCATGGATGGATGGATGGATGGATGATGGATGCATGGATGGATGGATGGATGGATGGATGGATGATGGATGGATGATGGATGGATGGATGGATGGATGGATGGATGATGGATGGATGGATGGATGGATGATGGATGGATGGATGGACAGGGATGGATGGATGATGGATGGATGATGGATGGATGGATGATGGATGGATGATGGATGGATGGATGGATGGATGATGGATGGGTGGATGGATGGATGGATGGACAGGGATGGATGGACAGGGATGGATGGATGATGGATGGATGATGGATGGATGATGGATAATGGATGGATGGATGGATGGATGGATGGATGGATGGATGGATGGATGGATGGATGGATAATGGATGGATAATGGATGGATGCTGGATGAATGATGGATACTACAGGGCACATGGGCCAGTGGGAGATCCCTCAGGGGGTCCCAACCCCTCAAAGCCGGTGACTGAGCTGAGGGCAGGAACCTGCTCACCATGGCCAGGGGCACAATGGCCCTGATGTCCCTCTGGATGACCGTCAGCTCCGTGACCACCTTCTCCAGGTCGGGTGGAGGGTTGCGGCCCCGGTAGTCGATGTGCCACATGATGCGCCGCGTCACCGACTGGCTCGTGAAGTTCTCCATCTCAAAATCCAGCTGCATGATCTCCGAGGAGGAGTCCCCATCCCTGGGCAGAGGGACAGGAGGAGGGGACACGGTGAGCCAGGTGTCCCAAGTCCCACAGGTCAGGTCCCAAATGTCCCATGGGTCACATCCCAAGTGTCCCACAGATCAGGTCCAAAGTGCCCCACACCCTGAGCACTCAGGAATGACAAGTAAGTGTCAACACATGAGCCCAGCCCAAGCCATTGACTTTGCAGCCCTTTCCAAGGGAATCCTGAGGGGAAACTGAGGCACAGGAGAAAGAGGTTCAAGCCCAGGCAGCAGATGGGACCGAGCTGGGCCTTGGGCCAGGGCTGTCTCCAGGCTGTGGGGGAGGACAGGCAGGGGACAGAACCAGCCCTGGGTCCATCAGCTCAGCATGCACACTGCTGGGGACAGCAGGACACAGAGCTAAAGGACACGGAGTGACCTCTGGGGTGTCCCCGAGGCAGGGCAGGATGGAGAGGATGCCAAACCTGACACACGGTGCCAGACCAAGGGGACATGTTGGTGTCCATCTGTACCACAGCCTGGGCACGACCTCACAGCAGCAGCATCAATTACTCCTACACCCCACCGGAGCCAACCTCCCCCGAGCTGATCCTGCACTCACTCCAAGCTCTACCTCTGCCCTGCAAACCCACCAGTGCAAGCCCCCCGGGGCCAGCAGGTGGGGAGGAAAAGTGCAATTCCAGCAGAAGGGAAGCCAGCACTGGCTCCACTTCCATCTCCTGGTGCAGCAGCAATTGAGAAGGTGCCATCGATCAGGGGCTGCAGGACAGGCGGGTTTGTCTCTGATCGATGTCTGGTGAGTGAGAGGGAGCAGGCAGAGAGGAGAGCAAGGAGCTGGAGCTGTTCCAGGCCACAGCAAACCCTGATCCCTGCTCCCTGATCCCTGATCCGTGCTCCATGATCCCTGCTCCATGATCCCTGCTCCATGATCCCAGATCCATGATCCCAGATCCCCGATCTCACAGCAGCCAGGATTGGCTTAGCAGTGGAGCTGATCCACAGGGGCTGGCAGGGTGTTGCTGTGCCCCCAGGGCAGGTTTTGGGTTCAGGGGGGATCAGCAGAGGCCGTGTGCTCTGAAGAGCAGATCTGGCTGCTCTTCCAATGCAGGAATGTTAAACACAGCGGGGAAGAGGCAGGTCCGAAGGCAAAGCAGAGCTTCGTGCCAGAGGGGTGGCACTGGATGGCACACACAGGTGGCACCGGGACTCCTCGAGGTGTCCCCGCAGCCCTGCCAGGCCCAGCCACCCCCTCTGCCCTCCCGCAGCATCATCTGCTCCAGCCACAGCAGAGACAGCAGCCAGGCCGCCCGCGATGGGGGAATAATTCAGGATGCAAAACACCCCAAACCGGCCATTCTCACCCCAAAGCCGAGCGCTCTCCGCCCCTCCCTGCACAGCCAGCGCTGCCAGAAGCCCCCAGAGCCCCAGCGAAGCAAATCCCTCTGTTTGCACAGCCCGGAGGGCAACACGGCTCCGAGTCATTCATCCTCCGCACGCCGTTAATATTTGATGGAGTTGTTTGTCTAAAAGGTGATTGTAATCACTTGGAATTCCTCCCCCGTCTCTAACCTTTGCGGGCTGATTGGAAGCGGCGCTGGCAGCGGCAGAGGGGGAAGGGGGGAGAGAGGATCCTGCTGCCGGGAGCTCCGCTCTGCGTGGGCTGCGGGGTGGGCGTGCAGGGGACAGGGGGCTGGTGGCCCTGGGGACACTCCGAACCAGCACGTTTGGATGCTGCAGGTGTGTTTTGGAAGCAGCAGGGAGTGGTGAAGGAAAATCCACTCTCCTGGGAAGGAAGGGTCCTGCAGAGAGCTTTGGAGGGGACCCAGAGCAGGCAGAGATGAGGATGTCCTTTTCCCAAGAGTCTGGCTCAGTTTTGGGGCAGAAATATGGGGAGATTGGCATCGCAGAGAGCAGGAATGGCCTCAGTACATCAATGTGCTTTAACCCAGCTCCTGGAGACACTCGTGTCCCTTTCCCAAAGGCACAGAGATATCGCTGTTATTCTCTAGCATTTCAGAATCTTTCCTGCTAGCATTTTTCACCCCGTGCCCATCCCCTGCCATGTCCCACCAGTCTCACATCTCCCCTTCTCCAGGCTGAGCATTTTCTGGGGTCTCAGCTAGCCTTTGTGGGTCTTTGCTCCTTCAGATCATTCTCATTTCTATCTCCAGGGCTCTCCTCAAGCAACCTGAGCCTTTCCCGGAGCCCCAGGAGTGTGTGAGCAGAGCAGAACTGCCCCTGTCAGGTGAGTTGGTTCCTGCTCCCCATCCAACACCTATCCATTGTTTCAGGGTTCAAATGGGACCAAGGGAGCCTTGGATTGCTGGGAAGGAAGGAAGGAGGGAGGGAGGGAGGGAGGGAGGGAGGGAGGGAGGGAGGGAGGGAGGGAGGGAGGGAGGGAGGGAGGGAGGGAGGGAGGGAGGGAGGGAGGGAGGGAGGGAGGGAGGGAGGGAGGGAGGGAGGGAGGGAGGGAGGAAGGAAGGAAGGAAGGAAGGAAGGAAGGAAGGAAGGAAGGAAGGAAGGAAGGAAGGAAGGAAGGAAGGAAGGAAGGAAGGAAGGAAGGAAGGAAGGAAGGAAGGAAGGAAGGAAGGAAGGAAGGAAGGAAGGAAGGAAGGAAGGAAGGAAGGAAGGAAGGAAGGAAGGAAGGAAGGAAGGAAGGAAGGAAGGAAGGAAGGAAGGAAGGAAGGAAGGAAGGAAGGAAGGAAGGAAGGAAGGAAGGAAGGAAGGAAGGAAGGAAGGAAGGAAGGAAGGAAGGAAGGAAGGAATTCTTGCACTCCAAACTCAGGGATCCTCCATGGCTTCACAACTCAACCCTAAAATACTCCATTTCCCCTGCCAGCCCCCATGTGGCACTGCAGCCACCCAGACCCCTGGGTGGGGGACAAAGGGAGAACATCTCCAGGCCCAATCCCAGCACTTGCCCGGCATTCCCAGAGGTGACTCCCCTTACCTGGGCCCGGCCCCCTCTGCCCTGGACACGTCGACGGTGGCGGTGGAGTGTTTGCCGCCCGTCAGCAGCTCCGAGCTCACCAGCCACTGCCCGCTGCGGGACTTGGTGCTGAGCAGGTTCACGCCTTTCTTGGCCTTCACCCTGCGGAGAGTGACAGTCAGGGAGGGACTCTCACCCTCTGGATCTCCTTGGATACCCTGCCATGGTGATGATTTTGTGCCTTTTATTTTATATACCCTTTTATACATTTTTATATTTTCCGTACCCTTCACACACTCTTTGTACCCTACACACTTTTAATTTTTGTGGTCTGGTATCCTGGCTTAGTTTTGGGGTTCTGCAGGGCAGAAACACCAAACATGCACAGCAGGAGGCCAGAGAGCTCTGTGCTGTCAAAAACTCGAGGTTTTAACCT
Source organism: Acanthiza pusilla (assembly GCA_036630365.1). Lineage (NCBI taxonomy): Eukaryota > Metazoa > Chordata > Aves > Passeriformes > Acanthizidae > Acanthiza > Acanthiza pusilla. Next base: position 6,047,269 of record JAXCHO010000048.1, read on the forward strand.
TGGTTGAAACCTTCTCTCTGGAGCATATTTGGTAACCTGGGCTCTAGCCCCATTGGGGGGTGATTAGAATAGGGGGAGATTACTTCATTTATTGAGGTTCTAATTGGGGATTTTAGGCAGATATGCTAATTTGTGAGGTCCATAAAATTGTATCCACATTATTCGGGGTGTGCACCTCGGCGTGTTCCACCTTTGTGGAGCTGAGCACCTCAGATCCTATTAAATACCGAAATAAAACCCTTTTACCCCTTTAACTGTGTCTGCGCCATATTTCTACCAACCAAAAGGCAGCAATGGCACAGCAGGAGTTCTGCCCCTGATCCCCTCAGGCTTTGGGAAGCCCTTCAGCCTGGCAGCAGCAGCCTGCTCCAGCTCCTCTCTCTCGTGGCATTTTGTCCCTCCAATTTGGGATTTTGGACCTCCGGCCCCAGTGCTGACCCAAGGGAGGCTGGGCATTCCTGGGGTGAAGGACAGGAGAGCCTGGAGAGCCACATGCCCTGTCCCATGGGCCATAGGGACACCTGCAAGTGTCCTTTGAAGGGATGTGGCCAGGGCTTGCATCCCCATCTTTAGGGACACGCAGCCAGGGGGTGTCCCCACACACCCTGCCCACCACCCCATGCTGCTCCCACCCAGTTCTGGGGCAGGAAGAGGGGGCAAGGGGAGCCCCCCTCACCCCACAGCGGCCCCACGGCCATACCACACCTTGTCCCCAAAGTGGATGGGGATAAACCCAAAACTGGGGATGCTGGGACAGCAAAGGCAGCAGATTCTGCATTCCAGATATTTCTCTGCCCCTGCTGCCTTCCAGACCTGCTCCAGCCTCCAGAAGACCCCACAAACACCACATCCTCCCAACGCCCAAAACAACCATCCCCTGGAAAAAGGAGTGGGGACATTGATGGACACTGATGCCAGAGGGATTTTTGCCTTTTTTCTTTTCTATATTTTTAACCTTGCCAGTGCTTTTCCCTACCCTTTTCCCCAGCTGGCAAGACCAAAGCCATTCCAGAGCTCCAAGGCCTGGGGGGCACAAGGCTCCTCTCCTATCTTAGCTCTTCCTGGGAGCCAAAGTCTTCGAGACACATTTTCATAAACAAGCACAACTCGTACCAAGGGTGAGAGGCTCCAGAGAAGAAGCTTAACGTGGAAAAAATTGCATCACCCTTTGTCCTCCTAATTGGTGCTTTTTATCAATTCTGCTAATTTCCTAAAACCGATCAAACTGTATTCAGCCCTGTAGGGCTGGGCTTTTGTGGATATTCTTCCATAACTGCCCCTGGAGCTCCAAGATCCACTTTTATACCACCTCCTGTACTAAAACAACCTCGAGTTTCATTTCCAAGGCAAAAAAGCCAACAGGACCTCACCTGAGGGTGAAGTGCTCCACAGTGGAGTTGGACATCAGGTAGAGGAGGATGCTCAGCACCTCGCCCGGCTTCAGCGGCTTGTCCGGCAGGCGGATGAAGACATTCCCGTCCAGGCGGTGCTCCTGCAGGGCTGGCCCGGCCGGGGGCTGCAGCAGGCTGACGCTGCCGATGCGCAGCAGCGGGTGCTGCGTGGGACCCTCGGTGCGCGTCCCAGCCCCGCGGCGCGCGTCCCCAAGGCACTGTCCCTCGCTGTCAGGGGTGTGCAGGGTGTAGTACAGCTCGGCCTGCTGGCTCTCCCCCGGCACCACCTCCAGGCTCTCAGGGCTTTTCCTCCTGCCCAGCGGCACGGCCGAGGGGCCAAACCAGGCGTGGGGCAGCTCGGCCTGCACCAGGCACATGGCCAGGCTGCCGCGCAGGCGGCACGAGCTCTTCAGCTCGCGGGCGTCGCGGAAGGCGTGGAGCCGCACGCAGGGCAGCCGGTCCGTCACGTCAAAGTCGTCCCAGTCCCGGCCGGCCACGTAGAAGAGCACTTGGACCACGGGCTGGCTGGCCACCAGCCGCGGCTGGACGATGAAGGCGCGCACCTTCCAGTTGACGGTGAGGCGGTCGGGCACCTCCAGGGTGCTGGAGGGCTGCAGGTGCTCCTTGGGCAGCACCAGCCCCGTGCTGAAGGGCCCCAGGGTGACATTGAGGACGGGCAGCTCCTTGGTCTGGAAGACGACGAAGGGCTCGGAGCGCTGCAGAGGGGCGCTGCCGTTGCCCGCCGGGCTGGCTCCCAGCTCCTTGAGGAAGAAGGCCAGGCGGGTGTTGGACAGGCGGTAGCTGACGGGCAGCAGGATGGCCCCGGGGGACTCGGCGGGGTCAGGGCTGGGGGCTGGACCCTTGGCGTGGGCTGAAAAGGAGATGGAGAGCGCAGGGATGATGCCTTAGGATTTTAGTTTCTGTGTTTTTCATGTATAAGCTCCTGTTCCCAGCATTTTTACACAAAACAATTCCTCTCTAAGCCCAAAACTCAAGGACACCTCAGTGTCTCAGGCCCTGAGATATGGAAACAACAGCGAATTGGGGGAGCAAGCTTGGAGCAATTGACTTCATTACCTGAAGCTGTAATTGGAGGATTAAAGTTCGATATGCAAATGAAAAAACTTATAAATTATGAAAAACCCATGACCTTATAAAAAACTTATAAAGTACGAAAAACCCATGACTCAGGGTCCATTTTGGGTGTAGCCCCTGGGTGAGCTGTGCCTGCCTTAAATGCACCTGAAGGCCTTCAATAAATATAACTGCTTTTTATTCTCCTAGCTTTGTCCAGCCTCTGTTTTAGACAAGTCCATCAAGGCACCAGGTGAGTGTGGGGCAGCCCCTCTGGAGCAGCTGCCGGGCAGGGGACACAGATCCAGGCGGGAGTGGTGCGAGGAGGAGCTGCAGCTTCAGCCCCCAGACCTCTCCCTGTGTCGCCATAGGGGTCACTTCAGCCCCACTCCGGGGGGGATCTATCCTGCCTCATCCCATGGGGGCTGCCGGGGCTATGTCCCCACTTATGGGGGAAGAGAGCACAGGGAGAGGAGGGAGGGGAGGTCTGAGGTCACCCCACGAGGGTTAGAACCCCTCAGGATGCAGATGGGGGGCACCGCGGGCTCAGTGGATCGATGGATTGAGCACAGCAAGAGCCTGGCTGAGTCTCTGTCCCACAAACCAAAAATGCAGAAGGCCACCCCAGGACCATGAGCAGGATTGGGACTCCTGACAGGTGGCAGCAGCCTCAGCAAACACACCCTCAGCATGGGGTGGGTATCCAGGCTGTGTTGAGGCCACATCCAGCCTCATGCTGTCCCCAGGGAGCCCGAAGCGCTGGTCACGCACCCCAGCACAGACCCTTCCACAGAAACAGGGCATGACTGGCTTCATCCCAGCTCCATCCCTGCTTCCCAAGATGAATTTCCCAAGAAATTCTCTGAATTTCTCCAGAGGCTCATTACTAAAAGTCAGGTCCAAGCTATTTTTTGGCTGACAGAACCCACCACATATTTCTCACCAAGGCTTTCCTTCTGCTTTCAGTGGCCAAGTCAGCCCCCAGACCTGCTCTGTCCCCACAGGCTGCCTGAAGGGTGGTGGCACAGCTGGTTTGTCACTCTTCACCCACCCAGGGGTGCCACCCACACTGTCCTGTCCCCATGTGACAAAACCGGCCCAGCCCAAATTTTCCCAGACCTGGCGGAAAAGTGATGTTAGTGCCACCTTGTGCAAACCCCAGCGGCACCCAGGACTGGTTACCCTTACAAAATCCCTCTTCGTCCTTCATTTTGATCATTTTTCCCTTAAAAAATAACCCCGGGACTGGCAGAGCAGGCAGCCCCTGCCAGCCGAGGGTCAGAGCAGCCCGAGCCCCTCGGAAGGATCCGCTTGTCCCGCTCCGAGTGGAGGGAAAACCGAAGGAAATCTTCCTGGGAAGGGCAGCCGGGGCCTGGCACGGGCTGCGCTGCTCCTGGAAGACATCTCAAGGTCTTTGCCTTCTCCAGCGGCATTCCCAGGAGGGCTGGATCCCCCCCGCTCCCCCCAGCCCCAGCTCCCGGCGCTGATTGCAGCCGCTCCCAAGCGGCTCCCGCGCGGCGGAGCCCAAATTGCGCTGTCAGACGGCGGGGAGAGGTGGGGATGTGCCGGCTGCGCTCCCGGAATGACTCAGCCCCTTCCCCACGGGGCTGTGCCGGGACCCGGAGGCTTTTTCCAGCCTCAGCCGCTTTCCTCGGGGCTGAACTTGATGCCTGGTGGTTTTTTGCCTTTTCTTTTATATACCCTTTTCTTATTTTTATACCCTTTTCCTGTTTGTGTACCCTTTATACACTCTTTATTCCCTCAGACTACATGCTTGTAAGGCTTCTAGTTTGATATTTTAGCTTAGTTTTGGGGTTCTGCAGGGCAGAAACAGCAAACATCCACAGCAGAAGGCCAGAGAGCTCTGTGCTATCAAAAACTCGAGGTTTTAACCTTGGTTGAAACCTTCTCTCTGGAGCATATTTGGTAAACTGCGCTCTAGCCTCATTTAGGGGGGAGTAATTAGAATAGGGGACAATTACTCCATCTATTAAGTTTCTTATTGGTGGATTTTAGGCAGATATGCTAATTTGTGAGGTCCATAAAATTGTATCCACATTATTCGGGGTGTGCATCTCGGCGTGTTCCACCTTTGAGGAGCTGAGCACCTCGGATCCTATTAAATACCGAAATAAAACCCTTTTACCGCTTTTAACTACCTCTGCGCCATATTCCTACCAACCGAAAGGCAACAAAGCGATGCGGGAACCCCCGGCCCACCCGGGGAACCTCTGCCGCGGGGTACGGGGCAGTTAAGCAGCTTAGAGGACTCATAAAAGGATTAGCAGCGGATACGGGACGGGCAGAACGCCCATTCCGGGGTGAAAGCTGTCCGGGCGGCAGGTGCTGAATTCCCCGGGAGCGGCGGTGACACTGCCAGCGCCACCGCGGGCACAGCTCCAGCCCTGCCCCCCCATCCCCGGCTGTTTCCCCACCTCCCAGGAGCTGTAGGAGAGGTGACAGCCCTGGACAGCGCCCACGGGTGTCCCTCCGCTAGGCAGTGCCCAGCAGTGAGGGCTCTCTGCTCCCGTAACTCATGGAAGTTGTTCCCTGCCATGGAATGTGGAGGTTTGCATCCTCCCGCCGTCCCCAGCAAGGGGAAAAGGGGATTTTTTGCAAGGCATGGGATTATCTGTGCAAAGGGATCTCGCTGGAGCGACCTGAGCTGGACTGCTCGGGCGAGGTGCAGGGAAAGGGACTTTGCTCAGCCCACTTTGTCCCTTCAAAATCCCCGGGGTTTGGAGCAGGATCGGGACATTTCACAGGGAAAACCCACCCAAAACCCACCTAAAACCCGCCCCACTCAACGCCCAGCACAGCCCCGAGCAAAGCCCACCCCTGAGATGGTGCGAAATGCCCGGTGTCACCCTTGGCTGGGGGACAGGAGAACCTCTGTGCCACCCCGGCGAGGGGCACCCAGCGTCACCCACCGCACCGGGATGGCTGGAGCAGCCGGGTTTGGGGACAATTCCATCCCCCAGCACCCAGCTCCTTCCTCCTTCCATGGGGATCCTCTGCGGGATAATGAGGGCTGTGCGCTGGACGGGGACAGCCCCTCCCGAGCTCGATTTGGTGGCGCAATGGGGACACCCAGGGTGGCCCTGTCACCCAGCTGTGCCCCCCGGCCGTGCCAGCTAGAGATTAATGGGGTGGCCGTGATTAGCTGAGCGCCGGCGGATTGGCGGCACCCAGGGAAGCGATTTCCTCCCCAGACAAAATGCATTTAAACGATGCTCTAATCTGGAGCCGCGAGGGGACGGCAGCGGCGCCTCCCTTCCCCGGCCGGGAGCTAATCCTGCCAGGAGAGGGTGGAATCCAGCCTGGAATCACGGCCAGAGGGGCGGGAGGCAGGAGGTGCACGGAGCTGTGGATGGAGCTGCTGGGGAGGGAGAGAGGGAGAAAGGAGGAATGAGGATGGAAAAACCATCAGGGAGATGGATGGATGGATGGATGGATGGATGGATGGATGGATGGATGGATGGATGGATGGATGGATGGATGGATGGAGAAGAGCTTCAGGATGAGGGAGAAGGGAAGAGAAGAGAAGAGAAGAGAAGAGAAGAGAAGAGAAGAGAAGAGAAGAGAAGAGAAGAGAAGAGAAGAGAAGAGAAGAGAAGAGAAGAGAAGAGAAGAGAAGAGAAGAGAAGAGAAGAGAAGAGAAGAGAAGAGAAGAGAAGAGAAGAGAAGAGAAGAGAAGAGAAGAGAAGAGAAGAGAAGAGAAGAGAGGGAGGGAGGGAGGGAGGGAGGGAGGGAGGGAGGGAGGGAGGAAGGAAGGAAGGAAGGAAGGAAGGAAGGAAGGAAGGAAGGAAGGAAGGAAGGAAGGAAGGAAGGAAGGAAGGAAGGAAGGAAGGAAGGAAGGAAGGAAGGAAGGAAGGAAGGAAGGAAGGAAGGAAGGAAGGAAGGAAGGAAGGAAGGAAGGAAGGAAGGAAGGAAGGAAGGAAGGAAGGCCCAGCATCCCAAAAAATGGAAGAAAGGTGCCTGGAAGGAAAGAGGAAGATGGAAAAACAACAGCTCAGGCACCGCCAGTCCCACAGCACTGTCCCCAGCCCTGTCCCAGTTTCTTGTCACCCCCCGCAGGGGAGGTGGCCCCATGTCCCCCCTCTGGGCAGGTTTGGGGGCCCAGAAGGGTTAAACCCTGCCGGCTGCGCTCCGCAGCCCTGCTGCCGCCGCGGTTAGCAGGATTTGCAGCACCTGACCTGCATTCCGGGTTTATTAGGCCGGCACAGAGGGGTCCATATGGCCCTTGCCGCCTGGCAGCTCAGCACCGCCAGCCCAAACACAGCTCAGCCTGGCCACATCCCCGCTGGCCCGGGGGCTTCCAAAGCCCCCCAGCCCCACAGCGGGATGGGGCCTGACCCCTGCGTGTCCCCTCCCCACAGGCCAGGTGGGGAGGGGGAGATGTAAACACAGCACTGGTGACCCCTTGTGCAGCCCCCACATCTGCCCTGCCAGATGTGGCTGCAGACACAGGGCCAGATGGGCCGGGGAGGGCACGTGGGGACAGAGCCCTGCAGCCCTGCCCGAATACCCACACCGAGGCCAAGGGGTCTCGCTGGGGGAAAAACAGCACTGAAATCCCCGCACGCCCCAGCCCCACCGTGGATGGGGTTTTGGTCATCACCATCCCTCCTCCTGATCCAGATCCCACTCAGGGAATGCTGGTGGACACGTGGGAAGGGAGGCTGATGGACAGAGTGGGCGTGGGTGTGGGTGGAGGGGCCACCAGCTCCATCCCCTTCCTTGGTGCCCTGAATCCCCAGAAAACAGGACATGGGCAGAGCATCTCCATCCCTCCTCCACCATCCCTGATCCCACCAGCTCCATCCCCTTCCTTGGTGCCCTGAATCCCCAGAAAAAGGGACACAGGCAGAGTGTCTCCATCCCTCCTCCACCATCCCTGATCCTGATCCCACCAGCTCCACCACCTTCCCTTCATGCCCTGAATCCCCAGTAAAAGGGACACGGGCAGAGTGTCTCCATCCCTCCTCCACCATCGCTGCTCCCACTGGTGATCCCAAGGCTGGAGACCCTCCCTCCTCTCCCCCTGATCCCGAACCGATGGCGGAGCTGAGCTCCAGCTTAGCCCCAGCCCCAGCTGTCGGCCATAGGGATCACTTCAGCCCCGCTCCAGGGGGGATCTTTATCCCTGCTTATCCCCCGGGGGCTGCCGGGGCTATATCCCCACTTATGGGGAAAGAGAGCCCAAGGAAAGCTCTGTGGAGGAGGGAGGGGAGGTGTGAGGTCACCCCAGGAGGGTTAAAACCTCTCTGGATGGCCCTGGGGACTCAGTGAATCAATGGATTGAGTGTGGCTCCAGGGAATGTGGGACATGATCCCAGCTCTCCCAGTTCCTGCCCCAAGGAATGTGGGACATGATCCCAGCTCTCCCAGTTCCCATCCCAAGGAATGTGGGATATGATCCCAGCTCTCCCAGTTCCCATCCCAAGGAATGTGGGACATGATCCCAGCTCTCCCAGTTCCCACCAGGCTTCTGTGGTGGTCCCACCTCGGAGCGAGCCAGGAGAGCTGTCCATAAAGCACTGACTTGAGCTGCCATGGGGTTAGTCACCCCAAATTCCCAGGAGGGGTGGCAGGAAGTGTCACTGTCCCTCCCAGAGGGCTCCAGCCCGGCTCTGGGGGGGTCCCATGTACACCAGTCCCAGCAGTGCCCCATTCTGCCCAGCCCCGTTCCAGGGTGACAAGGTGACAGTCCTGCCCCTGGATATGGCGATGAGGGCAGGACGTGACCCAGAGGAGTCAGTGGGGTGATGGATCCACCCCAAATCCCAGGATTCCCCGAGGAGGAACTCCAGCCTGGCTGTTCCCCACCGGACACCAGCACAGACCTCCCACTCCTGTTTGCTCCCACCCCATTCCCCTGAGCGTCCTGTGGATCCCAAATCTGCGGTTCAGGCTCTGCCACCCCAGCCATCAGGACCAGGCGCAAAGGGATGGCAGCAGCCCCAAATCCCAGGGATGTGCCACATCTGGATGTCCCCACAGCTGGAGGTGGCCCCAGCTCCCGGGGAAGGGTCCCCAGGAATCCTTCCCCTCCTCACCCCGCAGCACCAACCCCTGCCACGCCAAACCCCCACCCCAGTGGGGCCAGCCCCTCCAAACACCCTAAAAACCAACAAAAAGGGGAAACAGAAACCCAAAACTCAGCCCCAACACGTGACCCTCTCCACTCCACACTCCCGGGGGGTGGGGGGGGAAAGCCAGGAATTAAATCCAAGCCAAAAAACACAGGGAGACACCTCCTGGAAACCTCCAACTGTTCCCTGGGAATTGTTTGTGGTGACACAAATGACAACAAGCTCCACGATGCACAGGCAGCCTCCATCTCCAGCCCCAGCTAATTGGAACTCAATTAAGTGAATAATTGTTACAAACGTGGAATCCTTCCCCCGGCGTGCGGCAGGAGGAGCGTGGGAAGGGCAGGATGCTCCCGGATCTGCCCGTGGGGATGGGGGACAGGGCTGGGAATTCCCACAGCAGGGCCTGGAGGCTTCCCAAAATCAGCTTGGGGTGGGAACTGAGCTGGAGTTCTGGGATTTGGGTTTCTGGGATCAGCAGTGCCCACTCAGGGGTGGATTTTTAGGGTTGTGCCTGGTGGGTTCCTTTCTGTTCATTCCCTGAGGTTTCTCCCTCTCCCGAAGGTGTGGCCTGGCTTCTCCAGCAGCAGGAAAAATAAAATCTGATAGAACACCGGTGGGATACATCCTGGGGTATTTTTGGGGAAGAAGCAGCACTGAGCAAAAGGGACCATCCCAAGGGCTGTGCTTCCCCCAGGAAATTGATAAGAGGGAATAAACACAACTGGGGGGAAAAAAAAAAAAAAGAAAAAAAAAAAAAAGAAAAAAAAGGCAGGGACCTAAAGGAATAAATAAATATGGCCTAAATGGGATGTGCCGTGCAGAGGCACAGCCTGCCATAAATTCCTGGAGCCAGCAAGGCTTTTACACGGCAGCTACTTTAGAGCAATTTCCACAAATCACAGCAAGGGACAGGCCAGGGGACAGGGAGGAGAAGGGTTTTACAGAGGGGGAAGAAAAATGAAGAAATTAATTAAAAGGGGGATGAAAAAGGATGGGGAAGTGGCTGATTATGGATGTCCAAAAAATGATGGGAGGGGAGATACCCTGGGATCAAGGGGCAGCTCCTGGGCCCCTGGAATGTCCTGTGGTGGGTGCTGGGTGCAGATGGCTTCCCAAAAAACCCCTGGAGAGCGGCAGCAGGGCTTACGTTCCCAACCGGATTTATCTTCCAGAGGAAAAACACAGCTTTTCCTCAAAGGAAATTCAATGGAAAATGAATTAATTCTCAAGTTTCGCCAGGAAGAGCTCAGGGCAAAGCTGCCCTGGTGACTCCTGGAGAGGACAGGAGGTGACAGCAGCATGTGAGGTGGCAAAGCCACCCCAGCAGCACCCACTGGGCTTTTGGGGAAAATCCAGGATGGCAAAGATTATCCAGGTGGTGGTAGGAAAACGCTCACCAGGAGGTGACAGTGGCTTCAGCAGGAGGCTGGGTTGGCCTTGCTGGTGGTGAGGGTCAGAGCAGAGGGGCTCAGCACGAGGGACATGGGACATGCCAGGAGCGGCAACAGGTCAGGGAACGGCTCAGGGGAAAGGAAGGGACAGCCACATCCTGAGGGACAACCCCGGGGGTTCCCATCCCAACCCTTGGTTCTTGTTCCCATCCCAATTCCATCCCAGCCCTCAGTTCTTGTTCCCATCCCAATCCCATCCCAACCCTTGGTTCTTGTTCCCATCCCAATCCCATCCTAGCCCTGGGGTTCTTGTCCCCATCCCAGTCCCATCCCAATCCTTGGTTCTTGTTCCCATCCCAATTCCATCCTAGCCCTGGGGTTCTTGTTCCCATCCCAACCCTTGGTTCTTGTTCCCATCCCAATCCCATCCTAGCCCTGGGGTTCTGGTGGCACTGGTGACAGCCCAGAGTTCCCCAGCCCAGCTGGAGCCTCCCCAGGGTGGGGATGGTGGGGCCACCACCAAACGTGGCTGGAGGACCCTGGGCCTCCCAATTTGCCAGGGAAGTGAGCTCCAGCCTCCTTTTCCCTGGGTAAAAGGGAAAAGTCCTGCTGGGAAAGGGACAGCAGGACTCGTCTCACTTCACCCCACTGAACCCCTTCCCCTTCTGCCATCCCACATGGACAAAACCCCAAGGGGACACCCCGTCCCCACAGGCTCCACCGGGGCCCCCAAGCCCATCCCACCCGAGAGCAGCCACCTCCCTCCCGCCGGCCCGGGGGGCTGCTCGTTAGCAGAGCCGTGTATTTAATAAGGAAAGGTTCCGATTAGATTAGCAGGAGTGACCTTTTCCAGATGGATGGGATGCTCCCGCGGTGGCAGTGACAGGCGCCACGCGGGAGGGGACACCCAGCAGCTCCTGATCCCCCACACGCCCAACCGAGGCTATTTTGGCCAGGCAGTGCAGGATGCACAAATCATCCCCAAAAAAATCAGATTTTGCTGTCTGAGCATCCCTCCCCTCACCCATCATCCCTCCTGACTCCCTCTGCAGGAGGGCGTGGAGCTGGGATGGGGACGTTTGGGATCCTCAGCTGGGCTGGTTTTTCCTCCCTTCCTCTTTTTTGGGATGGAGGGGAGCTGGGAGAGGGATCTCTGCTATTTAAATAGTAGCACTCCCCAAAAAATTCCCAAGGAAACGGCCGGGTTGCCAAGAATTCCCAAGCAATCCCAGCCAGGGGGCTGTGCCCTGCCTCAGTTTCCCCCATCGTGCACACCCAAAAGGACAGGTCAGGATGAGGACCGAACCCTGTGGCTGGTGCTTCCCAAAATCACCACTCAGGGGATCTCCCTCACCCTTTTCCCTCCCCTCGGAAACACCACGAGGGCAAAAGGAGCAGAAGAAAATACAATTTCCCAGTGGGGCGTGCGACTCCACACCCCTAAATCCCATCGCTCTGCTGGCAGTTCAGGTATTGGGGTTTGGGGAAGATTCAGGGGACCCTGGGGTCACGCAAGGCCACTCCAGAGCCAAAACCCAAAAGGACCATCCCAGCACATCCCCCTTTCCTGCGGCACAGAGGTAAAACTTGTGCCGGGGTTAGCCCAGCCCAGGGGCCGGGGCCGGCTCCTCGCTCCTCTCCTCTCCTCTCCTCTCCTCTCCTCTCCTCTCCTCTCCTCTCCTCTCCTCTCCTCTCCTCTCCTCTCCTCTCCTCTCCTCTCCTCTCCTCTCCTCTCCTCTCCTCTCCTCTCCTCTCCTCTCCTCTCCTCTCCTCTCCTCTCCTCTCCTCTCCTCTCCTCTCCTCTCCTCTCCTCTCCTCTCCTCTCCTCTCCTCTCCTCTCCTCTCCTCTCCTCTCCTCTCTCCTCTCCCTGCCAAAATCCCCATTTCCCAGCCGCTCTGACCCCATAACAACCGCGCTGGGGGCTGTTGAAGCAGCAGACACCGGGAATGTGCTCCCGGTGCTCGTTCCCGGCGCGATTCCCGGTGTCACGCGAGCAGAGCCGCTGTAGGATCGCCGTTCCCGGTTCCCTGTGCCCGGATCCCAGCAAGCTGTGACACATCTCCACCTGCTGGCCTGAAAACCCTGGAGCTCGCTCAGCCCAGCCGGGGATGGGGGCTGGGGTGTGTCCCCCCCGGGGTTGGGGTGTCCTGCCTGGAGCCCCCATTGGGGACGGAGCCATGGGGCACCACCCGTGACCCCAGTCCCGTTTGCCTGGGGTGGGGCGGGAGCTGGGAATGGGATCCACAGGGAGAGCAGCACGGCCCCATCCCCTCCGCAGTGGGATGGAGGTGCCGGGGCTGTGGGATCCGTCACAGGACCCCAAACCTGCCCCAAATGCTGGGACGGAGTGACCCCAAGCAGCTCTGGGCCACTGCAGAGCCCCCAGGCTCCTTGGGGAGCAGGGAAACTGAGGCACACGGTTCAGCAGGGAGCTGAGAGTCCAGGTTCGACCCTACAGACAGCACAAATCATCCCATAAACCAGAGGGTTGAATAAAACCATCCCACAAACCAGAGGGTTGAATTAAACCATCCCATAAACCAGAGGGCTGAATTCAACCATCCCATAAAGCAGAGGGTGAACCCCCCCGTGCTCCACCCCAACACAACTGCACCGAGCAGACACCACCAGCATCCCCCACCATGCCACATGTCCATCTGTCCATCCTGAGAGCTCTTAGGGCCACCCCAGGGCCATCCCACGCTGGAGATGCCATAAAAAAAAAAGAAAAGAAAAACCCTTTCTGGAAGCAGCTGATGTGGGGCCTCGGCCAAGCAGCTCCCGGGGAGCGCAGCAGGAGCGAGGCTGGCACCGAGGGCTGCTCTTAAACGGGAAAAGGGAAAAAAAACCAAGGGAAAAGGGAATTAAATGCTCCGAGCAGGAGTGCAGGGCAGGCTTCACCACGGGCTGACCCCGAGATGTTGGTAGGGAACGGAAGGAATTCTCGCTGGGGGATCAGGAGCTCTCAGCCTCTGTCCCCAGCTCCCTCCGAGACATTTATTTGCCCAGTGAAGGCCAGCGAGGGCAGCTGTGCATCCTGTAGAGCCTAAAAACTCCTGGCAGAGGTTTCCCTCTGCACGGGCACGGCACGGCTGGCACAGGCCACCCTCGCCCACCTCACACGGGGACCCCACAATCACGGGGACCCCACAATCACGGGGACCCCACAATCACGGGGACCCCACAATCACGGGGACCCCATGGCATCTGCCACCCTAAGGACCAGATCCTGCCCCGGCCTAAACCCTAAACCCCAGGCCCGACCCAGCGGGTTGTGGGGTCCCCATGGGGGGCTCAGGAACCGCCGGGAAGTTTGGGGGGCCGCATCCAGCCCTGCATCCGAGGCCGTTCGCGGTGGATCCGCGCCCGCACGGGGATGGCTCCCGCAGCCGCCAGCCGCCCCCGGCAGCACAGCCGACCCAGACACTTGGATCTCATCCAGGGAATCAGGGAGGCCGAGATCCCGCTCCCTGCGGGCTGCCAGACCCCTGACCGGCGGTCCTAAAGAGCTCAGCCAGCAGAGCCTGCCCGGGGAGCACCCCAGAGAACAGTTTTGGGGTGCACCTGCCACCCCTGAGGGAGCCACGGAAAGTTGTGGCTCCGCAGCCTGGAGCATCCCCGCTCCTCCACCGGGATCCGGAATTCCGGGGTGGAAAACCTTCCAGCGCCCCGCAATGTCCCCAGTGTCCCCTCTCCTTCTCATTCCATCCACCGTGTCCCTCTCCCCCGAGACCCTGGGGGGCTGCAGATGCTGAGCCCGAGCCCCCAGAGCGCCTCGGCCGCGGGCTGTCGGTGTGACACGGCGCCGGGCAGCCTCCGGGGATCCCCTCAGGCTCCTGAAGCGATCATCTGAGCCGGGCAGTATCCCCAGGACACCCCGAGGCCGGAGCCAGGTGCCCCCCCAGACCGCGAGCAGCCCCCGCTTTCTGCTCGGCCGAGCCGGGGAGAGCACGGGCCGTCCGCGGGGCTGGACTGTAAATGGAAAACATCCATAAAAATCATTCACGGGAAGCGGCCCCGCGCCCCTCGGGGTGCCTGACCCCTCGCTGGCCTCGCCGGCCACTAAAAGCCCCCAGCAGCAGGTGCCGGCGGCCCCAGGCTGTCACCGGGGCAGGCCGGGATGTCACCGCAGTGGGTGACATGTCCCTGATGGCGATGCGACCCAGGGCGAGGGGGCGCAGCCCAAAGCCCACGGGTGGGGGATCGGAAGGACAGACGGGCACGGCGGGGGCTGCACCCCCATCCCAAATCGCCGCCACCTCGGCGGGGCTTGCCCAGCGACTCGGAAAGTGTCTGGGCGCGGGTCTGGGGGATCAGCGAGTGGATAATAGCGGATCAGCCCCTGATCCTGCCGCTAAAGCAGCTCCGCATTAAGGAGACAAGGGCCGGGGGGGCCGGGGGACACCCCCTCGCCCCGTGTGTCCCCCTGCCACCCTGCTGGCAGCCCGGGCTCAGCCCAGCCCGTTGCCAGCGCTCGCAAGCACAAGCTGTCATTTTATTAAGCCAGGAATAAACTCTAATCTTCACCCATTTCGCTCTGGGGGGGCGCGGGGGGAGCCGGGGAGGGGGTGGCAGTGGCAGGGGGGTCCCAGGTGGGCACAGAGGGGCAGGGGGTGGCCCTGAGGGGGGCAGGTGGTGCAAAGCCCCGTATTGCAGGCAGATATAGGATATGGAGATATGGATTTATATATTTATATATTTATATATTTATATGGTGCCCCCCCGGCTCCAGCACTTACCGGGGAGCAGCAGGGAGCAGAGGCAGCAGAGCAGCGCGGCCGGTCCGGGCAGCATCTTCTCCGGAGAGGCCATTGCAAGGTGGGGGACAGCCAGAAAAACCGAGGGGGAAAAAAACACCGAGCCACCCTCGCGGCAAAAAAAAAAAAAAAAAAAATTTAAAAAAAAATTAAAAAATAAAAATAATAATAATAAAAGGAATCCAAACCCAGCACCAAAAAAACCCGCAGAAATCCCCTAAATCCAACCACGTGCGAGCCGGGAGAAGCAGCACCAGCCAACGGCGGAATTTGGGGAGGGGGGGGAACCGGGTCAGGTTAGGGGGGGCTCGGCTTTGCGCCCCCCCGGCTCAGCGAGCGGAGCACCCCATCGCCGGTCCCCCACCCCTCCCCACCCCGCGCCCCAAAGCTGCCGCAACCCCCCCCAGTGCCTGCAGGGCGGCCGGGGGAGCGCCCAGCCGGCGGGGGCGGGTCCCCCTCCTCTTCCTCCTCCTCCTCTTCCTCCTCGGGAGCCGCGGGCGGGGGGAGCGGAGCACGTGGAACCCCCCCCGGAGGGGACAAGAGCCCCGATGTGCCGATGGAGGATGATGCTGCAGGGTGCGGGTCGCCAGCCCCCCCCTCCCGGAGCGAGAAGAAAAATCAGAATAATCGGAATTCCAAGCGGTGTTCTTCCACAGGAAAAAAAATTAAAGGAAAAAAAAAAAAAAAAAAGGAAGGGTGGGAAGAAAAAATAAAAAAATCTGAATTAACGCGCTCCCCCCAAGGAAAAAGATAAACAGGAGGGAAAAAAACAAAAAAGAAAACAACAAGAACGTAACAAAAAAACCACAACCCGGAGCCGGGTGGGTGAATAATTAATCCCAGGCAGATGCGATTAATCGGCAGTAGGAGCAGCTCGGCGGAGGAGTCCCCGCATCCGAAGGCAAAGTTTGGGGGGGGGGACACCCCGGGGCTCAGGCGCTGCCCCCCGCCAGGAGCGGTCCGAGGGGGGGTCCCCGAGGGGTTAAAGAGGGGGTGCCCCCATCCTCGGGATGCGCGCAGGGGTCGCGGGGGCTGTGCCGCGGTCCCCCCGCCGGTGCCGGTGCCGGAGCCGGTGCCGGTGCCGGTGCCGGTGCCGGAGCCGGGCCGGGCTGGGCGCTCCGGTGCCCGCTCGCCCGGCCCGAGCCGCATCGGCTCCGCTGGGCGCCGGCGGCGGGAGGGCGGCAGGGGGAGGCGCCTTCATCCTCCTCCTCCTCCTCCTCCTCTTCCTCCTCCTCCTTCTCCTCGCAGCCCCCACCTCCCGAGCCCCCCAGCGAATTCCCAGCCGCCCCCCACCCCAAACAGCCCCGGGCGGGGCGGGGGTGTCCTGGGGGTGGCTGGGACCCCTCCTGGGCAAGGGGAGGGCAGCGGGGTTGGGTCACTTCTCATCACCCCGGCGGTCCCTGTGCCATCGCTGCTGCGATCAGGGTGTCCCCTCCTCCCCGGCCACCTCTGTGCCACCCGGGGGGTCAGCCCTGTCACCCCCTCCCCGCAGGCTGGGGGGATTTGGGGGACCCCCCGGGGTGGGATATCAGCCGCCCCCTCCCTCCCCGCACACCTCTCCGCATGCAGGGATCACCCAGAGGGCCTGGAGGTGCTTCCAGCACGGCCGGGGAGGGATTCCATGGAACTGCCATGGCACAGTTGGGTTTTTGGGCAGCCACACTCCTGGGAATGCCACGCTCCCCTCATTCCCAGCGGGAATGAGCATTTGGGGTCCGAGCCCCCATTCCCAGCCGTTCCCCACACTCGCACCGTGCCCGGCTGGGTTTTCCTGCCCACACCACCCTCGGGTGCCTTCCTTCTCCCATCGATTCCCCCGTGTCCCCCCAGCAGGAGATCCTGGCCAGAGCGTTCCTCCCACAGCCTCACTGACAGTGCAAATGCACAAGACATCTCCATTAACGCCAAAATCATTCACGGCAATTAATGGGATCGACCTTGAGCGGGACAGGAGCTGAGGATGCCCCCAGGAGGGGGAGGATGGAGCCCCCGAGGACCCCCAGCACCTTTGGGAACGACGCCGAGGGATGGCAGAAGGCCCAGGGTGAGGAAGGGACGGGATGTGCCCCCAAACCCTCCTGGGGTTCTGCGGGAAGGGATAAATTCCGCCTTTGAGCGGCCCCACCGCCTCGCGGGCACTCGCTGCTCGTTTCCATAAAAATCCCATGATTTATAAGCCAATCTCCCAATGGCTCTGGGAAGGGGAGAGCTGGCTCCAGGCCCGAATCCCCCAGGGATGGCGCAGCATTAGAAATCCCCATTCCACTATTTCCCCCTGCCCAGCCTCAGTTTCCCCACTCCAGAACGAGCCCTGGGATTGGGAAATTGAGGATTATGGCACGGCCGCGCCCCATCCCTCCCCGCCACGGGATCCTTTTCCCGCTGATGGATGAGAGCTTTTAGAAGGGATGTTTGGGTGCAATCCCTCCGCGTCCCCGCGGCGCCTCTGGCAGGTTCTTGGCACCGCCGCTGGGATATTTCTCAGCTGTTCCAGAAAGGAGTATTTTTACCCCAGCTGGGTTTTATTTATGACTCTGGCGCTGGCTGGCAGAGGGGGCTGGGGTGGGATCAACCTTTCCCGGGGGAGGATGGAAGCCGGAGGAGATGATGGAGGTAAATCCCATTGTTTTAGTGGGAAAGGGAAAAACGCGGCCTTAGCACGGGGTCCCAGCTGCCCTTGTGGGGTCCCACCTGAGCAGCTCCTGCTCTTCCGCGCTGGGTGGATTTCCCAAGGAGTTATCCCAAAAATCACCGAGGGGTGTCCAGGCAGGATGGGGTGTGGTTTCCCAAATCGCCACTGGGCAGTCTGGGGACAGCAGCTCCATCCCGGTCACCCCAGCGGCGTTGGCTTCACCCCCAAAAACACCACACCCACGCCATCACCACAGAGCAGGATTTTGGGACAGGATTTTGGGACAGACCCCAAATCCCTCGGGCCGGAGGCGCTTCCCACGTGGATGATCCAACCCCACAAACCCAGAGCCTAATGGGGCAGAGAGCACCGCAGGCCGGGACAGCCCGGCCGATCCCAATAATCCCTGGCCGGGGTTTCACCTGCGGCTAATCCCGGGCAGCACTAATCGCTGGGATAACAGGGCGCTGATCACCCGAGCCGGCCCTAATCCCTGTGGGAGCCTCTCCGGAGGTGTCTGGGCTGCTGCCAGGGGACCCCCGGGGTGGCCCCGCTGTCCCTTTTCCTGGGGAAACTGAGGCACCAGCAGGGACGGTGCTCCAAACTTTCCCCAAGGCTCTCCCTGACGGTGAAATGGATCCGTGAAGAGCAGAAAATCCTCTGGATGCATCACAAGGAAAACCCACCCCAAACCCCATTTTTGGGGGGCTTTACCCAAAAGCCAAGAGCTTTGCACCTGGATTTGTTATTTTCCCCCCCAAGGAAGATAAATCCCCTCTAAAGCTGAAGGAATTAAACCCAACTTGCCCCAGGAACAGACGGGAGAGTGAAACCTTCACCCCAAGGCTCCAATTTTCCCATTATTTCCCAATAATTCAGGCAGGGAAGTTCTCTCCGCATCCCAGCCCAGCCCCACAGCTAATCCTGGGTGGGAGCTGATCCTGGAACGTGATTAAAAATAAATCTCAATTCCCTCCCTTCCAGAGCAGTGCCCGAGATCCATTTGTGTCCTCTGCCTTTCCTTCTGTAGTTCTGATAACGACAGAAATAGAGAAATCCCGTAATTGCCATAAATTCATTTTATGTTATTATTTCTGAGGCGATAGGGGGGAGGAAAAAAAAAGCCAAAAAAAAAGGCTTTTATTAGAATTAATTGTCCAGCTGGATTCACGGTTTATTATGTGGATCCATGGCTTTGTCCTGGTCCCAAAGGCCACCCCATGGGTGATGCTGGCAGAGAAAAATGGGTGGGAAAAGCAAAAAAAAGAAAAAGAGACTGAAATACTGAAATATTGAAATATTGAAATATTGAAATATTCCACCCCTGAGCTGCTGCAGGTCCTGAGCACCCCCCGAAAACTGGTCCGATTTTTTGGGTGCCCCGAAGAGTGCAAATATATGGAATGCAATATTTATAATATTAAAATGAATATTTTAATAGCCCCATAAAAGCGGCGGAAGGAAGGAGCAAAGCGGTGGCGCCAAAGCCGCTCCTTCCCGCGAGATAAAAATGTTTCATTTCAGTTTTACTGTTTGGACTCGGCCCTGCCTCGACTTTTACGTGCTGTTAAAATATTCATTTCGGGGCAGAACGTGGAAATTTAAGGTTTCTGCTGATTTAAAAGTCAACATTAGCAAAATCAGGGGGTGAAAGGGGGGTGAAGTCCAAAATCTGTTATCCCGTGGGGAAATCCCTCCATTTCCGCTTTATTCCTCTATTTTTGAGGGGAAAAAATGCCGAGGGTGGGTTCTACCACATTTAAATCCCCGTGTGCACCCAGAGCTCCCTGATTTGAGCAGAGCATCCCAACCTCCCCGAAATCCATGGAATTGATGAACAGGGATTCAAAGCACCTAATTACAGCAGCTCGTTAGGAGGCTTGGTTATCTTGGCAGCCAGAGAGGCCAACGAGAGAGTTTCTTTTCTTGGCTTGCTGCTTGTTTTGGGTATTTTTTTAAAATTAAAAAAAAAAAAAAAAAAAAAAAGAGTAGGGGTTTGGAGGAGGATTTAAGCGCTGGGTGAGTTCAAAAGGAGCTCAGCTGAAATCAGGGCTGGGCTGGCCAGGGGTGTTTGGTGCTGGGAGCAGTGGGGTGAGGACCAGGACATAATTTTGTCCTCATTTGGAGGAGCTGAGGGGATTTTCACCATGGTGAGGACCAGGCCATCGTTTTATCCTTGTTTTGGAGGGGCTGAGGGGATCTGGATCACAGTGAGAACCAGCCCATCATTTTATCCTCATTTTGGAGGGGCCGAGGGGATTTGGGTCACAGTGAGGACCAGAAGATCATTTTATCCTCATTTTGGAGGGATTGATGGGCTTGGGATCACAGAGAGGACCAGGACACCATTTTATCCTCATTTTGGAGGGGCTGAGGAGATTTTTACCATGGTGAGGACCAGGCCATCATTTTATCCTTAATTTGGAGGGGCTGAGGGTATCTGGATCACAGTGAGGACCAGGGCCTGTGGGGTGAGGTCACCAAAGAGCTCCTGGACAAACTCCAGGGAGTGCCCCAAGGCACTTTCTCCACCCTTTCCAGTTCCCCAGGAGGGATTGCTCTGGGTTTGGGCAGATTCCACGGAATTCTGGGCAGTGGAGATTTGCAGGGTGAGGGGAAGGGCACAGGGATGTTCTGGGCGGCCTCAGATCAGGTGTGCTCAGGGGTTTGCACCAACCTCGGCATCCTGAGACGCCTTCCTAGGGAGGGCCTGGGCATTTCCAGGGTGAATTCAGCTGGGAATTACATCTGGAATTCTGTTGGGCTCCTGAGATGCTCAGCCCTGTGCTCATCACATCCCAATCTAGCATCCATCATCCATCCATCCATCCATCTGTCCATCCATGTCCATCCATCCATCATCCATCCATCCCCCCACCCATCCTCATCCGTTCCTCTCTCCACCCCTCCCTCCTCTCCAAATTCCTCCTCTCCTGTCCGCTCTCTCCCCATGGCCACTGTCCCCTTTCCCACTGGGGACCTCCATTCCAGGGGGTCCAGAGCTCCTTTTCCCTCTGCCCTGACCCCTCCTGGCTGGGGCTGATCCATCCCTCCCTTTCCCCTTCGCTGGAGCTGTCCCAGCAGTGCTTTTCCATCTGGGACAGAGTCATTTGGGCACCCCACAGCCTGACTGGTTTTTGGGGTGCCTTGGGATGACTTTGCTCGGGGCACGGGGCGGTGGCAGCTCTGGGGTGCCACCACCATCACGAGTGTCACCTACTGTGATGCCTTAGGATTTTAGCTTCTGTATTTCCCATGGATCTGTAATCCTGTAATGCTTTAGTGTGTAACTCTGGGCTCCATTCAGGGCACTGAGCTGCTGTTCTCTCATTTTTACACAAAACAATTCCTCTCTAAGCCCAAACCTCAAGGACACCTCAGTGTCTCAGAGATATGGAAACAACAGTGAACTGAGGGAGCAAACTTGGAGTCATTGACTTCACTACCTGGAGCTGTAATTGGAGAATTAAAGCTCAATATGCAAATGGACAGAACTTATGAAGTATGAAAAACTCGTGACCTTATAAAAAACTTATAAAGTATGAAAAACCTGTGACCTGCTGTCCATTTTGGGTGTAGCCCCTGGGTGGGTTGTGATTGCTCTAAATGCACCTGAAGCCCTTCAATAAATAACTTTTTATTCTCCTAACTCTGTCCAGCCCCTGGTTTAGGTAAGCCCATCAGGCAGCAGCAGGAGGTGAAACCGGAGCTGGGATCGCCTGCCCGGCTGCCGTGTCCAGGGGGACAGCACTGGAGCAGCTGCTGAATCAGCCAGGTCAGCCTAAAGGCCATCCCAGGAGCGGCCGGGGGGTCCTGGGGGTGTGGGATCGCAGCTGGAGCAGACCCCACTAAAACCCTTTTCTCCTGCCATTAGCAGCTCCCAGCTGGGATTTGGGATTTGGGCCCTCCCAGAGGGGCAGGACCCCTCCGGAAGAGCATTTAGGAGCATGAATTTTTCAGGAGCTCGTTTAGCAGCGAGCATCCTGCCAGCTGGTCCCGGGCTGAGTGGGTTATTGACCCCTTGGGGTGGGGATGGAGGGGGCAGACCCCAGGTGGGATTTGGGGGTGGGAAAGGCACAATTGGGAGCAGGGGCACTCCTGAGAAAGGAGACACCATCAGGACTGGGAGGCACTGGGGGGAAATTGCATTTGAACCACAGCCATCGCTGGAGTCTGGAATAATTTTATATATATATATAATTTAATAAAGCCCCTACAAAGTCCACACAAGGGAAGGGAAGGGTGGGGAACGGCCAGGAGAGAAGGAGGATTCTCAGGGAAAAAATCAGGATTTTCTGGCCAAATCTGCTGTTTGAGGTTTCTAGCAATGATTTCTCTCAGTGTTTTTTCAATAAAACCTCCCCTGCCCTTGATGGTGTTTGCCCAAAGATGATTCAGGGTTTGGTTCCAGCTGGGCACAGCTCCACAAAAACCCCAATAAAAACCCCATAAAACCCCCAGTGGCTCCTTGTCTTCCTCTCCGGGGCCAACAACAACTGGGCTGGAGCCTCTGGAGCAGCAGGCATTGGGTGTGACCCAAAATATCCCTGGAACAAAGCAGGAGAATCCCTCCCCGAGCTCCTGGGAGGAAAACCCTGCCGGGAAATCCGTGCCTGCATCCCCCGGCACCTGCTCGGGGCCTCCGAGCGCTCCCGGTCCCGTCTGGCTCCGCAGCTCCCGGGAAAGCAGCGGCGCCGGCGATCCCAGCCCGGCACGGAGCCAGGGCTGCCCTCAGCCAGCCCGGGAGCCCCAGGGCTGCTTCTAACCCCACGGAAAAGCAGATTTAGGCTCCATCCTGGACTCCCGCTTGGCCGAGCGGGAAGGGAGCAGTGGTTCTGGCAGGGATTCCTGTGTGAGATCCCGAAAACAGGGCTGGGGGTCTGGGACAGCTGGGAGTGCCCATCCTTGGGGCTGGGACTGGGGCCTGGGGCCTTCCCTAGACCTTGTTCCTTATGTTTTATGTCTTATTCCTTATTCTTTATTCCTTATTCTCTATTCCTTATTTCTCCTTCCCGGTTTCTTATTTCTTATTCCCCATTCCTTTTTCCCCATTCCTTATTCCACACTCCTTTCTCCCCACGCCTTTCTCTCCATTCCTCATTCCCCATTCCTTTTCCCCATTCCTTTTCCCCATTCCTTTTCCCCATTCCTTTTCCCCATTCCTTTTCCCCATTCCTTTTCCCCATTCCTTTCCCCCATTCCTTTTCCCCATTCCTTATGCCTTTTTCTTTATTCTCATTCCTTATTCTCTATGCCTCATTCCCTATTTCTTATTCCTTGTGCCTTATTCTTTATTTCCTTATTTCTTTATTCCTTATTATTCCTTATTCCTTTATTCCTTATTATTCCTTATTCCCCATTTCTTATTCCTAATTCCTTATTACTTCTTCCTTACTAATTCCCTTTTTCCCTCCACGTTCCCCTCTGACCACAATTTGGGGAAAGGGGAGAAGGAGGAGATCCCAATCACCCCAAAGCAGATTCCTACTCTCCCCTTTCTGCTTCCAGAAATTCTGGAATAAAATTCCATTTCTGCTGCCAAACCCCCAAAAGCTCAATTAGTAAAATTGCCATATTTAATGTGACACTTTCGGGGAAGGTCCCCACTCACACCTTTGACCCCACACCCAAGGTGTCCCCTCCTGTCCCCAGCGGGATCCAACAGCTCCAGCGACCAAAATCCCACAAATTCGAAGTTGAACACCCTGGAAGAGATCAAAATCCCACAAATTTGAAGCCTGGGATGGTCAACCAATCCGATCCCAGAGCAGCTGCCTGGGTGAGGGATGGCAGAGGAGGGCCTGGGAAATGGGAGGATGCCAAGCGGTTTTTGGGGTCCTTAAAAGCATTTTCCAGTCACTTCTCCCTTCTCCTGTCGCTGCTGCTTCATCCGGGGGTGCTGGAGGGAATGGGAAGGTGGAGAATCCCAGCAGAGCACTGGTCGGGTGGGATGGGATGCACTGGGGAGGAGATGTGTCCCCAGGGAGCATCCTAAAATGAGCAGGAAACCCCAAAATGAGCGGGAAAACCCCAAAATGAGTGGGAAAACCACAAAATGAACAGGAAAACCCCAAAATGTGTGGGGAAAACTGCAAAATGAGCAGGAATACCAAAAATTAGCAGGAATATCCTAAAATGAGCAGGAAAACCCTAAAAATGAGAAGGAAAACCTAAAACGAGCAGAAAAACCCTAAAACAACCAGGAAAAGCCCAAAATGAGCAAGAAACCCAGTTTGGGATGGGCTGGATTGGGATGGGTGCATCCCACTGGGGCAGCTTTCAGTCAGGGGCTGAAATCCCAGAGATTATCCCGGGCTAAATCCCTGAATTCCCTTCCCTCTGCACAGAATTCCCAGTTCCAGGCCTGGCAGGTGAGATCTGTCCTTTTTTAGGGAATAAACTTCAGGAAATCAGACCAACCTCGAGGTCATTCCCGATGGATCCTCATCCTGGTGGTGGAGGGGGGAATGGGCTGGTCATGGGCAGCGCAGAAATGGCCGAAATTCTGGGAAAAAGGGTCGGAAAATCGAGGAGGGGCCGAGCCAGAGCCGCAGAAAGCACAGAGTGAGGGGTGGCAGCTCTAGCTGGATCCTGGCTCCGGCTTTGGGACGAGGCAGGAAAGCAAATCCCCCCCTGGGACTGTGGGGTCGGATACTTTGGATCCCCAAATGGGGTTATTTTTCCAGGTTTTGGCCAAAGCTGCTGGAGCTTGACCTTGAAGCAGCGTTCAGTTTCCTCCTGCCAGCCCCAAAGCGCCAGGATTTCAGTGAAACAAGGAGAGGAGCTGTGTGAGGGCTGTTCTGCTCCAGGATCTGAAGCTTTCCTGGCACCCTGAATATCCCAAATCACTCCCAGGGCCTCACCAGCCCCTCAGGATGACCTGGGGGGGATTTGCAGGTCCCTTTTGGGGTCACCCAGCAGCAAAAGGGGAAGAAAAGGAAGCAAACAGAGCCTTCCCCACCCCACTGCTGTCCCAAATCCCCCAATTAACGCTCCTAATCACGGTGGGGATGGAATTAAACCCCACAGGGAGCCACAGTCCGAGCCTGACTCCGCCATGGCGGCATCGCACGGATGATATCGAATTATTCCCTGCCTTTTCTGGGAATTGCTGCTTACGGCTCTCAGGCAGGGCTCCTAATCTCATTCACCTGCCATTTACCCCCGGAGCAAAGCACGAGGCAGCCCGGCCCTCCCAGGAGGCTCAGATATGGGGATCACGTTGCTAATTAGAGGGGATAATCAATGTTTATCGGGGAGATCGCGTTGTTAATGAGAGGGGATGATCGATGTTTATTGGGGTGACGCAAATGGCGGAGAGGGGAAATTCCAGGCTCGTGGAGTTGAGGTACAGCGAAGGGAAAAATGGGTTCTGGCACCCCAAAATTCCTCAGGGAAAGGGAAGGGAAAAGGAGAAGAGAAAGGGAAAAGCAGAAATTGGATTTGATCGTTTGTGGGGATTAATCCCATTAATATAAATGTCATTCCCCAGCTAAGCAGCCAAACACTTCGGGGTTTCCAGGGGGTGTTCTCCCAATCCCCAGGGATTTCAGGGCCCCAAAACCAAATCTGGGATCACCAAAATCATTTCCAAACTTGATCCAATGTGACTGAGGAGCTCATGAAATGAGGAGAGAGGAGATCTGAGAGTTTGGGTTTCACGTTGGCAGAGGAAGAGGCTTTGTCCTGCAATCCCTTTTTCTCTTCTGAGATGCCTTCAGGGATGCTGGAAAAACCCCGAAATCCAAGGAGCCCCCACCAAAATCCTTCCTTGCAGCCCTCAAAGTTATAATTTCATTAAATACAACCCAAAGGGCTTTGATTAGGGCCTGAGACGGAAGTGCCTCTTTTTTCAAACCTATTAACAAAAACAAAAACAAAAACAAAAACAAAAACAAAAACAAAAACAAAAACAAAAACAAAAAAAAAAGAAAAACAAACAAAAAAACCACAAAAAACAAAACAGAACAAAAAACAAAACAAACAAACAAACAAAAATAACCCATGGGGGTGGAAGTTCCCATCAATTTTCAGGCAGAATGAGGATGGACGAGCAGCAGGGATGGATGTGATGCGGTGGAGGCAGATGGAGGAGAGGTCTGTAAGAGAAATCCTCTTTGCCCCATTTACATTTTGCTAAATTCTGGTTATTTTTCGGTCGGAAAGTTTAAAAAAAAATTGGTTTTAACGCATTCCCGCAGGGCTGTGGCTCCCTGCTGAAAACAGGGAGGAGCTGACACCCACTCCACCACTCCTCCCGTCCTCGCTTCCCTTTTTTGTGCTATTGATATGATTTTTTTTTTCCCTGGCTCATTTCAAGCCTGAGCTCCCCAGCTTCTCGCTGACATCTGTTAATATCCCTGAAACCCGAGCCCGAAGGGGCTGCGAGGCTTCGAAACCACAACCGCTGCTATTTTCGGGATCAGGAGGGGTTTTCCCCACTGGAGGATGGGAACGGCAGCCCAAGGCCATCCAGGCCATCATCCCAGGGTGTTTTCCACTGGATTTGTTTCCCAGGAGCTGCTCCGTGACCCAGGGAGGTGTTGGAGAAGCTCCTGGACAAGGGGATGTGGGAGAAACCTGGATTGTTCCCTGGATTGTTCCCCAGATTGTTTCCCAGACTGTTTTCCTGGATTGTTCCCCGCATTGTTTCCCAGATTGTTTCCCAGATTGTTTCCTGCATTGTTTCCTGCATTGTTTCCCAGATTGTTTCCTGCATTGTTTCCCGCATTGTTTCCCGGATTATTTCACAGACTGTTTCCCGGATTGTTTCCCTCATTGTTTCTGGGATTATTTCCCAGATTGTTTCCCGGATTGTTCCCTGGATTGTTTCCCAGATTGTTCCCCGGATTGTTTCCCTCATTGTTTCCCGGATTGTTTCTGGGATTATTTCCCAGATTGTTTCCCAGATTGTTTCCGGGATTATTTCCCAGATTGTTTCCCAGATTGTTTCCCGGACTGTTCCCTGGATTGTTTCCCGGATTGTTCCCCGGATTGTTTCCCTCATTGTTTCCCGGATTGTTTCCCGGATTGGTCCCCAAATTGCCTCTGTTGGAAACCCCCAATTGTCCCCAACAGAGGCGAAAACAAAGCCTCCTTCCATCCTTGCCTTCTCACCCTGCTAATTCCAATCAGGGAAAACTCCATCTGGGCAAAAGACAAAACCAGAAATTTTACATTTATTTAATTATTTCCCCCCCTTTTTTTTTTTTTTTTGCGCAAATTGAGCGCGAGCCGCACTCTCTGGCCGGCTCGCCACCTCGGCCCAGCCTCCGTTTTTTTTCCCGTACTAATGACTTTTTACACTCCAGGTAAAATCAGAACAAGACAAGAAGGTTTCCGAGAGCTCGTTCTGACAAATTCCTCACTGTAATTACTGGAGCAGAAAGAACTCATCAGCAGAACACGCCGTCGCTCGGGGCACTAAAAGTCTCGAGTGGTGGGGAATGGCCCAGATCTGGGAGCCGCAGGTCCCCCACGCCCAGCCCGGCTCCCCCTCCCCGAACCAGGAGCGATTTCATACCCGAGAGACCCCGAGAAATCCCCGTCCCCCCGGGGTGTGGCAGGGCGGGACACACGCAGGGCCTGGGCTGGGATTTGGGGTGCTTCGAGGGGGTTTGGGGTTGCTTTGGTTCCCTGTTTTGCTGGGGGGATCTGCCAGGCTCGTTCCCGTCCGCCCTGGATGCTGCGGTGGGAGAAAAATATCCATTGACATCAAAACCAAAATCAAAATTAAAATTAGAATCAAACCTGGCAAAAACGAGAGGGGAAATCACCCCCATCGTCGGCCGGTGGTGAAGCAGCCAGCAGCAGGCTCGGGGTGGCCCCTTTTTGGCTGCATCCACAGCTCGGGGGGTGCTGGAGCAGCAGGGCAGGAGGGGACAGCTACCGGGATGTCCCCAGCTGCAGGAGGAGGTGGCACCGTGGCTGGGATGGGTTCTAGGAACGGAGGGGACAGGCAGTGCAGGGGTCCCCAGGGGTCCCCAGGGGTCCCCAGGAGCATTCCAGCCCCACGTGCTCATCTCCCAGACCTGGGCCAGGCACCCTCATTGCTGCACCCATGGAATTTTTATCCACGGTTCGGCTGGGAAGAGCTTTTGGGGCGTTTTGGGGACCTGCGAACACAATGGGACATTCCTGTCCCTCATCCCCCGTCCAGTCCCACTCCAGTCCCCCTCCAGCCAAGGTTGATCCTGGTGAGGGAAATCCCCTAAAACATGGGAGACATTTAGGGCCTTCCAAGGCTCTAAACCTGCGGCTGAGAGATGAGGGAGAGGAAAAATCTTTTTTTTTTCC
Source organism: Acanthiza pusilla (assembly GCA_036630365.1). NCBI lineage: Eukaryota > Metazoa > Chordata > Aves > Passeriformes > Acanthizidae > Acanthiza > Acanthiza pusilla. The sequence goes on from JAXCHO010000048.1 coordinate 6,074,909, forward strand.
TCCATCCCCAATCGTCTCCCCCACGATGAGCTCCCAGCGAAGGGGGCTGGGGGCTGCTGAGATGTCCCCCCGACCCAGGGGACACGAGGACAGCCAGCCCGGGAGGGACCACAGCGGCACACAGAGTGTCCATCCCCTCCCTGCTGCCACCCCCACGGCCACTGCTGTCACCTAAAAGGATTAGTCATTAGGGATTAATGGTGGATTAGACACTCAGCCCCATATGGCTTAAACACCGCGGGCGAAGCATTAGCGGCAAGCTCAGCCGGGGAGGGACGGGCTGGGGGAGGCTGGGGGGACACTTGGGGACAGGCTGCCACCTCCCTGCCCCGCTGGCCACGGCCAGGGGCCAGGGGGTCTCATGGGCAGCGGGGCGGGAGCGGCATTTCGAGCCCAAAAAGGGACAAGGATGGACCTGGATGGATCCAGAGTGGGATGGATCCGTGATGGGCCTGGATAGATCCATGATGGGCCTGGCTGGGTCCGTGATAGACTCGGATGGATCCAGAGCAGGATGGATCCATGATGGACCTGGATGGATCCAGAGTGCAATGGATCCAGGATGGGCCTGGCTGGATCCATGATGAGCCTGGATGGATCCATGACAGACCTGGATGGATCCATGATTGACCTGGATGGATCCATGACAGACCTGGATGGATCCATGATTGACCTGGATGGATCCGTGATGGGCCTGCATGGATCCATGATGGGCCTGGATGGATCCATGATGGGCCTGGATGGACCCAGAGCAGGATGGATCCATGACAGACCTGGATGGATCCATGACAGACCTGGATGGATCCATGATAGACCTGCATGGATCCATGATGGGCCTGGATGGACCCAGAGCAGGGGGAGAAGTCACCTCCAGGTTCCCCCACTGAGGTCAGCCCCACAGAGCACTTCCAACACTTTCCAGTCCCAGAAAACTCCCCCTGCCCCTGGAAAGGCTGGATTTGGATCCTGACCCACCTCTGCACTCTCCAGCTCCATTTCCTGCCCTCAGTGGCCAATTCATTGAAACAAGAGGGGCCCATGGTGCTGGTGAGCATCCTGACCCTCCAAAAAAGTCCATCCTGAATCCTGGACCATCCTGAACCTCCAAATCTTGAATCCTGGAGCATCCTGAACCTCCAAATCCTGGATCCTGGAGCATCCTGACTCTCCAAAAAGACTTTTAGTAGAGTTTCCCTGGATGGCTGTTTCGGAATTGCAAAGCCCAGATCACGCAAGAGTTCTCTCTCCTCTCTCCCAGAGTGGGGCTTGGAAAACAAAGCCTTTCCTTTGGGGGGATTCTTCCCTCCTTTTGGGGTCCCTGTGTCCCAATCTTGGCTCCAGGCCCCCCAGCAGCACCCCGAGAGCAGGGCTGGAGCAAACATGGGGAACGGATCCCTCTGCTCCCAATCTCCCTCCATCTGCTAATTAAATATTGATGGTAGTTAAATATTCATGGAACATTTGGCTCGGAGTTTTTATCTGTCTTCAGGCCTACGTGGGGTCTTTGATGTGTTATTTTCCTGGTCACCCAAGGTCCCAGAAGTCTCCAGACTTGTCAACACTCTTTTGAGGGTTTTTTTTTAAGGTTTTTCTTTTTTCCCTTTGCCACGTGTTGCTGGGAGAGGGTTTGGGTTCGAGCTTCTTTTCCCTCGGTCTCCACTTCCCTCACTGCTTTTTCCCAGCGAGGAGCATCCCAACCCTCCCTGGAGGAGCTGCTCTCCATCCCCGCAGGATGGAGGAGAGGGACAGCGACCAGTATGGCCATGGCAGTGCCAGGGGACAGGGGGATGGCAGTGCCATGGGGTGTGGGGATGGCAGTGGCAGGGGCTGTGGGGATGGCAGTGTCAGGGGACATGGGGATGGCAGTGCCAGGGGACATGGGGATGGCAGTGCCGTGGGGTGTGGGGATGGCAGTGCCATGGGGTGGCAGTGCCAGGGGATGGCAGTGCCAGGGGACATGGGGATGGCAGTGCCGTGGGGTGTGGGGATGGCAGTGCCATGGGGTGGCAGTGCCAGGGGCCACGGGGATGGCAGTGCCATGGGACATGGGGACGGCAGTACCAGGGGACACGGGGATGGCGCTGACCCTGTTCCTCCATCCTCTTCCAGCCTCCTGGATTTCTCCCCAGATGATTCCCGAGGTGTCTGGCAGCCTCCAAAGGGAGGTCGGGCAGGACCCGCTGCTCTCGGTGCGGGGAGCAGCCCCGGTGGGCACGGGGGCAGGTCCGGAGCCCGGGGCGCTGTCCCCGGCTTGGGGACCCCCAGGAGCGGCGCGGCCCGGGCGGTGTGACAGCAGCGAGAGCTGTTCCTGGGGCAGCACTGACACCTTGTGCCAAGCGCGGGGAAAACAGCAGCCGAGGGTTGTTGGGATGCGGAATCCCCTCCGGTGCGCCCCAAAACCTGCTCGTGCCTCACCCGGCTCGAGCTTTGGCCACTGCTGTGAGCTCTGAGCGAGCCTTGGGGTCCCAAAAATGACAAAGGTCAGTGGGATCCAGCCCTCATCGTAACCATGCTCATCCCTGTCATCATCCCTGTCATCATCCCCATCTCCATCCCCATCTTCATCCCTGTCTTCCTTCCCATCCCCATCCCCATCCCCACCTCCATCCCCATCTCCATCCCCATCTTCATCCCCACCTTCATCCCCATCCCCATCCCCATCCCCATCCCCATCCCCATCCCCATCCCCATCCCCCTCTCCATCCCCATCTCCATCCCCATCTTCATCCCCATCGTCACCCCCATCTTCATCCCTGTCATCTTCCCCATCCCCATCCCCATCTCCATCCCCATCCCCACCTTCATCCCAATCTTCATCTACATCCCCCTCTCCATCCCCCTCTCCATCCCCCTCTCCATCCCCCTCTCCATCCCCATCGTCACCCCCATCTTCATCCCTGTCATCTTCCCCGTCTCCATCCCCATCCCCCTCTCCATCCCCTCATCTCCCCTCAGCCCCACTGCCCCACAAAGTGTCCCACCCAACGCTTCCCCCCTGGAATTTTCGCCACAGCAAACTCGTGGGGACAGCAGGTTGAAGGTCCTCCCCACAGCCAGCCCGGGAAACATTTGTAAAATTAATATTTGCGAAATTCTTTCAGGGGGATTTCCAAAATGGAGACAGGAGAGTCTGCCTCAGGGGTGCCGCGTGGGCAGCACCCATCCCACCTGCTTGGAGCCACGCCAGGAAGGATTCTCGAGGAAAACACCCCGGGCTGGGCCTGGAAGAAATGAATTCATCTCCCCTGGGGTGTCTTTTCCTCCCCGGACAGGAGGTGTCAGAAAATGGGCGTGAAAAAGGTCACCACAGCCACCAAGGCAGATCGGAGCTGCTGATAGTCGGGAAAACACCGCGGGGATGCAGGGCCAGCTCAGCCAGGGGGATTCGGGTGGGGACAAGCAGAATTCCCCAAATCCAGGGGATGCTGATCCCTGTCTCCCATCACCACCCGCCTGCATCCCTCGGGGCTGGAGCCTGGAGAAAATCCAGAGCCCAGCAAGTCCCCACTGTGGATTTTTTTTTATTTGTTTAGAACCCAGTTCCTGGGTGCAGAGGATTTCATGAGCATCTTCCTCGATTTTTTATAGATTTACATATTTTTTTTCTTGTCTTGTGCCTTTCAGGCTGCTGGGAAATCACGAGGCAAGTGCAAGCTGCAGGAATTGGGGTGCAGATTGGGAATTGGGATGAGGATCAGGAATTGGGGTAAGGATCAGGAACCGGGGTGAGGATCAGGAATTGAGGTGCAGATAGGGAATTGGGGTAAGGATCAGGAACTGGGGTGAGGATCAGGAATCATGGTGAGGATCAGAAATGACTTGAAATGATCAGAATGATCATGAATGATTCTGAATTGTCTGAAAAAATTACTTTTTAATTCATTTTGATCCCAGCTGCTAGGTGGAGAGGATTTTATGAGCATCTTCCTAGATTTTTTGGGGGATTTGATCAAGAATCGGGATGAGGATCAGGAATTGAGGTGAGGATCAGGAATCAGGGTGAGGATCAGGAATTGGGGTGAGGATCAGGAGTCAGAGGGGCCTTACGGTTTATTTCCATTCTGAACTCGGGGTTTTCAAAGGCCGGGGTGGGAAGAGCTCGCTCGGCTCAGCAGCTCAGCCCCGATCGCAGTCTCAGGCAGAGTTTGGTGTGAAATCAGCGCTCGAGCCGGGGCTGGTCCCCGTGCGGAGGCAGCCAGGATGCCGAGGGCCAAAGGACACGGGAAATGAGTCAGGGAGCGCTCAGATGTGGCAAGGAACGGGGAGAGTTCAGCTCGGGACAGCTGAGAGAGCACGGAAAGCCCAGGGACAGAGACACAGCCTCAAAAACCCTTCCCTGTGCCCAGGGACAGAGGCACAGCCACAAAAACCCTTCCCTGTGCCCAGGGACAGAGGCACAGCCACAAAAACCTTCCCTGTGCCCAGGGACAGAGGCACAGCCACAAAACTCCTTCCTTTTGTCGAGGGACAGAGGCACAGCCACAAAACTCCTGCCGTGTGCCCAGGGACAAAGACACAGCCACAAAAACCCTGCCCTGTGCCCAGCAACAAAGGCACAGCCTCAAAATTCCTTCCCTTTGTCCAGGGACAACCACAAAACTACAAAATCCTTTTCCTCGGGAGATGGGGACAGGAATTGTCATCCCAAACGAGAGCTTTTCACCTCTGGATGAGCTCTCTGAGCTCCTCGCCACTGCCTCGGGATCAAAACCTTGCCCTTTGGGGCTGTGGGATGCAGGGAACGGTTCCGAAATCCAGAGAGGAGCCCAAAACCCCCGGGATCGACACCGAAGGCACACAATGCCATGTTTTTCACCATGTTCCCACTTCCCACAGATGGGAACATCGCTCCCGACCCTTCCCGAGCCGGGATGAGGTGGCTGAGGGTGAGCTGGGCTGGGCCCAGCCTGGAGATGCTGCTGCAGCTCCTTCCAGCAGCGCCTGCGGCGTGCTCAGCATTGCTCCCCCGTGATTGGCGTGTCCGAAATTCGGTTCAGCCATGATTTTCCTGCTGAAATCACCCCTGGAGAAGGGTGGCAGCACTCGTTCCTTGTTTCCACAGGGAGAAGGAGTGTCAGGGCAATGCCTCAGGGGCTGCAAAACCTGCACAACTTAGGGGAGCAGTTTTGGGGATGAGATGTTGGGTTTGGACCAAATAAACCACCTCAACTGCCGAGAATGATGGTGCTTAATCCACGTTTATTAATTATTAAATATAGTAATTTAAAATAATTTTACGAACATTTCCTGGGCTGGCTGTGGGAAGGACCTTCCAAATCGCTCCATTTTTTGGGGGCAGGAGCCAACTGGGCTCTGCAGGGCTGTGGGTGGCACAGGGAACACTATGAGCCACCTTATCTTGGGGACAGGACGAGGCTGATCCATCCTGATAAAAATCATCTTTCCTCCTCTCTCAGGAAACTCTGCAGCAGCTGGGGAAGTCCTTTGTGGCTGGGGCCGGACAGGGACCTTAATAAAAAAGGAAATAGCACGAGTGAGGTGTGAATTCAGTGGTTGCCTCAGCGTCAGAGCCGGCCAGGCGATGGAAAAGCTGATCCCACCGAGCTGGAAAGGGAGAGGAAGGAATTAAACAAGGGGAGAAGAAGGCATCAAAGGGAGAAAAGGGAGTTAAACAAAGTGGGAAGAAGAAATCAAAGGGAGAAGAAAGAATTAAATAAAGGCGGAAGAAGAAATCAAAGGGAGAAAAAGGAATCCAAGGGAGAAAAAGGAATCAAAAAAAGGGAGAAGAAGGAATCAAACAAATCCTGGCTGGAAACAGCCCTGACCTGGCAAAGCTGCTCCGCTCCCAGCCGTGACCGTGGCAGCACTCGCGTCTCCGCCCCGGGGGTATTGATCAGCTGAAAGGGAAATGCCGCAGCATCGATCGGCATCGGCTGGAAAAGCAGATCTGCCCCAGGGCTCGCGGCATTCCCGGTGTCCCGGGGTGTCCCGGGGTGTCCCGCGGGCGGGCATTGAGCACCGCCATTCCCGGCAGTGAATCCCCAGGGATGTTCCTCTTGCTGTGTGGGACTGCAGAGCCCCCGGGATGTCCCAATCCCACCCAGGAGTGGGAGGCTGGGAGGTATTTTGGAGGGGCCGATGAAAGCTCAGCCCCCGGCGGGGTCCCAAATGCCTCTGCCTGTCCCCAGGTTTGTCACCTCACCGTGGGGAGCAGCGGGGTCTGTCCCATGTGTCCGAGCCTGGAGTGCAGGCACGGAGCCCTCCAGAAAAAAGGGAAAAATGGAGGAAAAGGGAAGAAAAGGTTTTTTTCCAGCCCAGATCACATGGGGGATGAGGGGAGACTGGACCCAGCCATCCCAACAGTGGCTCTGCCCATGTCCTGTGCCCTTCTCTGCTCCAAACACGAGGGGTTGATGAGCTGGGAATGTCATTCCTGGATTTCCGTGCCTGCTGCATCCCAGGATTTTACCTAGGAGTCTTTAAAAGGGGTTTTCCTAAACCGATACACCTTCTTTTGTTTTCCTTGTGTTTCGTTTCCATCTTCCAGGGAACATTTTCCACCCTCGGAGGGTTTGCCCCAGCTGCGCCCGCGGTGCGTGGGGGTAAGGAGGGATGAGGGAAAAGATGGATCCAGGCCGGGAAAGGCGAGCCAGGCAGCTGAGCCGGAGCAGAGCCAGAGCCTCTCTCCTCCGCTCCCCGGGGAGGGATTAATCGGGAATTTTGGTGATGGTGAAGGTGCCGTGCTCTGCCAGGAGAACACAGACCGCCCTCACCCGCACCCACCACCCCCGGGGCATCCCCTCGGGGTGACCCCACACCGCACCCCAAACGAACCGCGGCTCCTCTCGGCTCTGGAGAAGGGCGGGCGGAGGTGTCCCCATGGCCATGAGGACAGATCCCTTCCCCGAAACGCCGCGGGGTGCCCCCAGCACTCCCAGCCCGCGGAGGGACGCGGCTCCAGCTCAGGCGCTTCCCACCCTGGGCAGCTGCCGGCAGCTGGGAGCGCGCTGGGACCCGCGGGGCTGGGGAGAGGGGATTTTGGACAGCTGCAGCCAGGCTGAGCCCCCAGGGAAGGCTCTCGCTGGCCCCTGCCTTTCCCAGCACGGCCAGGAACATGAGCTGATGCTTTGGCACCGAGCTGGGAAGCGGAGCCACCTGCCCGTGCTCCCCCCGGCCCCAAACAGCCCCAAAAACAGCTCAGGGGGGCTCAAGTGCCTGATGAGACCGAGCAGAAGCTGTTTCGCTGTGGTTTGGGGTTTTCCTCGATGGCTTTTTTCTGGGGGTGAAGGGATTTTTCGCTGCTGGTCCCCCGGGATACAAAACTGCAGACACGAACCATGGGACACCCTGCAGGATTCTGTGCCTGGCGCTTGTCCCACTCACAGGGGACCCCCAAACCACCTCGGGGCTCTGTCCGTGAGGCCTGCCCGGGGAATAGGGGTGCAGAGCCAGACTTTGGGAACAGCCTGTCCGTCCCTCAGCCCTAAGACCGGAGCGCAGGAATGATCCCAAGGCTGCTGGTGCCAGAAGCACAGCCTGGGAGCACATATTTCCTTTCCCAGGGCTGGGAAGGGGAGGGGGTGAGGGGATGAGGGGATGAGTATCGCTTACCCTCTGTGCTTTGGGACGTGGCAGGGGACCAGGCCCTCCCCCTGCTCCCCCATAAAAGCAGCCGGGGCAGCCTGACCCCAGCACAGGCAGCTCTGCCACCGCCACAGCCCAGCATGGGGACAGCCACCAGGGTGGCCTGCGCCCTCCTCATCCTCTGCACGCTGTGCTGGCACAGCCTGGCTCAGAGTGAGCATGGCCCGAGCCTGCGGGATGGGGGACAGGGCAGGATCCGGATGGGGACAGCTGTGGGGTGGGGACAGCCCCAGGGCTGTGGGGTGGGGACAGCCCCAGGGCTGTGGGGTGGGGACAGCCCCAGGGCCATGGGGATGGGTTTGCTTTGTGCACAGGGACCCCAAAGAGGGGGGAGAAGGGCTGAGGGGGGGTCTCCAGGCTGAGCCAGGCTTGTGCTGTCCCCCAGGAGCTCCAGCCATGCCGGACAAGTGCTGCTTCAACTTCCAGAGGAGGAGGATCAAGAGGGACAACGTGGTGGCCTGCTACCCCACCAGCCCCGAGTGCCCGCACCAGGCTGTGATGTGAGTACCCCAGAGATGGGATATGGGTACCCCAAAGATGGGATATGAGCACCCCAGAGATGGGACATGAGCACCTCAAAGATGGGATGTGAGTACCCCAAAGATGGGATGTGAGTACCCCAAAGATGGGATGGGAGTACCCCAAAGATGGGATGGGAGTACCCCAAAGATAGGATCTGAGTACCCCAAAGATGGGATCTGAGTGCCCCAAAGATGGGATGTGAACACCCCAAAGATGGGACGTGAGTGAGCACCCCAGAGATGGGATGTGAGCGCCCCAAAGATGGGATATGGGTACCCCAAAGATGGCATGTGAGTACCCCAAAGATGGGATGTGAGTGCCCCAAAGATGGGATGGGAACACCCCAAAGATGGGATCTGAGTACCCCACCAATGGGATGTGAGTACCCCAAACCCGCCCCTGGCTCCTGCCACACCCCTGCCATGCTCTGGGGGGCCAATCCCACCCCCCCACGCCCCTGGACCCCTGAGACCCTCAGTGCTGACCGTGGGTGTCTCCCCCAGCTTCAGGGTGAGGAACGGCAAGGAGATCTGCACGCAGGCCAGCAGGCCGTGGGTCAAGAGGTACCAGCAGAGCTTCCAGGTCAGCTCCTTCTCCATCCCCAGCTAGAGGGGCGGCGGGGACAGCAGGGACTCCTCCCCACGGGGACAGCATGGCCACCCCTCTGCAGAGGGGACACGTTTGGATGGAGCAGCTCGTGAGAAACATCCTCCCCATCGTGACAACCTTCCCATCATGACAACCTTCCCGTCATGACAACCTTCCCATCATGACAACCTTCCCATCGTGACAACCTTCCCATCATGACAACCTTCCCGTCATGACAACCTTCCCATCATGACAACCTTCCCATCGTGACGACCTTCCCATCGTGACAACCTTCCCATCATGACAACCTTCCCATCGTGACAACCTTCCCGTCATGACAACCTTCCCGTCATGACAACCTTCCCATCATGACAACCTTCCCATCGTGACGACCTTCCCATCGTGACAACCTTCCCATCATGACAACCTTCCCATCATGACAACCTTCCCGTCATGACGACCTTCACCACCGCCCTGAAGACAAAGAGGCTTTGGCCAGGCCCTGCATCCCACCGGGATGGAGATCCCAGACTCTCTGCAGGCCCTCGTGCAGAGGCTGTGGCCGCCGGGGGTGGAGGGGGAGCAGCCCCACAGCTGATTTTTGTGCGGAAATAAATAGAATTAAACGTGATCTCCCCCGTGAGAACATCTGTCTGTGCGAGTGTCTGGGGAGGGACAGATCCTTTCCTGCCCAGGTGCTGAGCTCGGGAGGAGCTGGGGGGGTCTGGGAGGAGCTCCAGGGGTGTGTGGGGACAAACCACATCCGTGAGGGATTTGGGGTGGTGCCTTTTGCTGGTCTTGGAATGATGAGGCAGACATGGTTAAAAGGGGTAAAAGGGTTTTATTTTGGTATTTAATAGGATCCGAGGTGCTCAGCTCCTCAAAGGTGGAACACGCCGAGATGCACACCCCGAATAATGTGGATACAATTTTATGGACCTCACAAATTAGCATATCTGCCTAAAATCCCCCAATTAGAAACTCAGTAAATGAAGTAATCTCCCCCTATTCTAATCACCCCCCTATGAGGCTAGAGCCCAGGTTACCAAATATGCTCCAGAGAGAAGGTTTCAACCAAGGTTAAAACCTCGAGTTTTTGATAGCACAGAGCTCTCTGGCCTCCTGCTGTGGATGTTTGGTCTTTCTGCCCTGCAGAACCCCCAAACTAAGCTGGAATATCAGACCACAAAAATTACAAGTGTGGAGGTTAAAAGTATAGAGGGTGCAGAGGATATAGAAAAGGTATAAAAGATGTATAAAATAAAAAAAATAAGAATAAATATATATATATTATATATATAATAAAAAAAATTAAAAGTATATAAAAAGAAAAGGCAAAAAATCATCAGGGGAAGCACCAGCAAGAGGCACAGCCCGGGAGGAGGGGCCATCCATTGTCCTAATTAACAGCCCAAATTGCACCAGAGGGGGATCTGGGGGCTGCCTGAGCCAGGCCGAAATCCCAGGACACCTCCAGGAAATGCGATGGGCGCTGTGACAGCAGCAGAGCTCTCGGGGTGGGGTGGGACTGCTGCGGAGCAGAAAGGCCTTCCAAAATGAAGGCCTCGTGGCCCTTGTAAAATCCTTGCTCACTTCTGCTCCTTTGGCTAACTGGAAAAGCATTCTGGGAGAGACTGAGCTGAACCAGGGGTGAAAAACAAGAGACATAGTTGTAAAATTACAAAAATGAAATTATAAAAATAAAATTATAAAAACAAAATTATAAAAATAAAATTATAAAATTATAAAATTGTGAATTACTAGAAGCAATAAGTGCTCACGCTGTGGGGCTCGAGGTTGGTCACACCTGACACGTGTTCCTATCGTGGTCTGTGGAGGTTGGTTAAGCACATTTGCTGTGCCTCACAAGGATGGAAACTCACAACAAGCTAACAGCTGAAGAACGCTGGATTTTTGCAAAAAAGGGTTCTTCACCATACCATGGTGGAGATCGTGTGTGCCTTAACACCACATGGGACAGCCCCTGAGCCCCCAGCCCCGAGCAGAGCCACCAGAGAGCCCTCCCAGCCCAGGGCAGAGGTGATTTCTGCTCAGAAACTCACCCGGGGCCCTGGCGAGTGTCAGCATCATCCTGTGTGGTTTGCTGCTGGCCACAGCCTGGCCCAAAATAGCCTCCCAGCCCCAGCAGCATCGGCCACCCCACACTTTCCAGCACCCTGGGGTGCCGCGGTGGCCGAAGGGGCTGCGAGAAGGAATTTCCCTTCACCTCCCGCACCTCTCTGAGCAGTTCTTTCCACAGGGAGCTGTCATGGAACGCCTGGCAGGGGTTATATATCACCCAGCGGGGCAGGTGGCTCTCAGTGGCCTCCTGGGACAGTCAGAGCTGCTGAAGGATCCTGAGGATGGACACCAAGATCTCCCTGGCCCTGCTGATCCTGCTGCTGGCGGCTGCCTGCGCTGGGAGAAAGAGTGTGTCCTGTAAGTGCTGCACGGGGATTTCCCTCCAAGGATGGGACCTGGGGTGGGTTGGGAAGGCAAGGAAATGGGATTTGGGGTTGGGAAGGTGATGAGAGTCCAGCTCCTGATGGGATTTGGGGTTGGGAAGCAGAGGAGATGGGATTTGGAGGTTGGGGAGGAAATGGGATTTGGGGCTGGGGAGGGGAGGAGATGAGATTTGGGGTTGGGGAGGGGATGAGAGTCCAGCTCCTGATGGGATTTGGGGGTGGGGAGGAAATGGGATTTGGGGCTGGGGAGGGGAGGAGATGAGATTTGGGGTTGGGGAGGGAATGAAATGGGATTTGGGGTTGGGAAGGGGATGAGAGTCCAGCTCCTGATGGGATTTGGGGTTGGGAAGGGGAGGACAGTCCGGCTCCTGATGGATTTTGGGGGCATCACCGAGCGTGGGGCTGTCCTGGATTTGTTCCAAAGGAGCAAAACTGGGCTTGGGGAGCCTGGGAGCTGTGCTGAGCAAACCCCGTGGGCAGGGAAATGGGAAATCATCACCGCCGGGGCTGCAGGGTGCTCCCTTTGCGGGGTGAGGAGCAGCAGCAGAACCCACGGCCCCAAATCCTCTCTCCCTCTCCCAGTCCGCAGCCCCAGCCCCAAGTGCTGCTCCAAGGAGAAGCTGTTCCCTGGGAGAATCCCCACGGCCAAAATCGTGGAATTTCGCTACACTGCTCCCTCCTGCCCCCTCAGGGCTGTCCTGTAAGTGACCCCAGCCCCCAGCCCTGCCACCCCACTCCTCCCTGCCACCCCACTCGTCCCTGCCACCCCACTCGTCCCTGCCACCCCACTCGTCCCTGCCACCCCACTCGTCCCTGCCACCCCACTCCTCCCTGCCACCCCACTCGTCCCTGCTACCCTGCTCCTCACCGTCACCCCTGTCCACCGTGCTGCTTTTGGAGGGTCTGTTTACATCAAAATCAGAATCAAAATCAACATCAACATCAACATCAACATCAACATCAACATCAAAATCAAAATCAAAATCAAAACAAGAAGGGGAAATGAACCCCTTCCAAGCCTCTAGTGGAGCAGTTTCAGCAGCCAGCAGCAGGCTGGAAATGCCTTTTTTTGGCTGCATTCACAGCTCAGGAGATGCTGGAGAGCCAGGCCAGGAGGGACAGCCCCCAGGATGTCACCCTGCCCTAACCCAGCTCTTCACACCCAGCTCCCTCCTCACTGTTTGACCCCAACCACAGCCCCAGATCCCCCATTTCTGCTGTCAGCAGAACGGGCAGGAGGCCAGAATTGCAGAGAGGGCCAAGGGTCAGCATTTGCCGGGGCAGGGGGGGCAGGATGCTGCAGGAATCCTGAGGGGACATCCTGACTCAGGGTGCTCTCTGTCCCCAAGGGTGAAGCTGCCCAGGGCAGCACTCTGTGTGGACCCGGAGCAGAAATGGTTCCAGGAATACCTGAGGACGCAGAGGAAGCCAAACACCACCTCCACGTGAAGCTGCCTTCCCCAAAAGCTCTATTTATTTGTAATTATTCGTGTGGGTTCGTGTCATTCATTAATTACGGAGCTGGCTCCGCCCCCTCCCCTGCGCTGGGCTCAATAAATTATTTTGTGCCGAGCTGCGATCGGAGCGAGATGTCAATCCCGGGGGAAAACGGATCCCATCCAGGCTTAGCGTTCCCTGAGTAATGCTCAGGAATCCAGGGAACCCCTGGAACAGCCCAGGAGGCCCAGGGGGCACTGGGAAACTCAAAGCTGCCCCTGCCCGGTGTGGGTTTAGGGATGCAGCTCCCCATGGGATGGGGATGGAGGCGGCGCTGCCCTCAGGAGAAATGGGAGAAATGGGAGAAAAATTCCCTTCGGCTGGATTGGGTTTGTCCCTGGGGAACACCGCCGGTGACAGCCCCAGCTGGGTGTCACTCCCTCCCTGCCACCACCAGGGCCCAGTTTGTCACCCCAAACAGGCCACCCCTCCATGGGCCGTGTTTCTCCAGAAAAATGCTGCATTGTCCACTTCCCTGTTCGCTTGTGACTCACTTGGAATCATCTTTCTGATGAGCTGGGACATCTTAAAGATGCCCTTACACCCCTTGCCATTTGTCTGCCCCCATTTAGGGCATTTTTTGCACTAATCAATGCCCCCAGGCCAATTAATCTCCACAACCCCCACCAGACTGTGTCACCTGGAATTGCTGTGGCACTGCAAGGGATGTTCTTGCCTAGGACTGTAGAACTGCAATGCTCAATCACAGAAATTTTGGAGGCTTTCTTTAGAAAATGAGAGTTAGCATTCCTGACTTTTCTGGAGATCCAAGGATTCAGCAGAGCGCTGGGCATGGGTGAAGGCCAGGGCAGGAATTGCTTCTCCAAACCACAGAGTCATGAAGGAAACCTTCGTCACCAAGCCCTGTCCCCAGGTGACACACCTCTGGGACACTTCCGGGGGGGGATTCCACCCCAAATCACAGAATCGTTAAAGAAAAGACCTTTAGGAACAAATCCAGCCACGAACCCAGCACCAAGCCCTGTCCCCAGGTGACACATCTTGGGGACACTTCCCGGGGTGGGGATTCCACCCCAAATCCCACATTCACCATTCTGACTCGGAGATGGAGCCCAGATGACAAAAGCATTTAATGACTTGGAAAGAGTGCCCAGAGTGGGGCTGAGGGCCTCCAGCTCGGTGTCCCCGTGGCTGTGGCAGTGCTGGGTGTGGCACAGGGTGGCAGGGCCGTGTGGCTGCAGTGCCAAATCACCGACATAATCCACCACTGATCCCTTTGGGATTTTCAGGGAACGTCAAGCGTGTTGGGAGAGAGTTTTTCTTTTTCTTTTTCTTTTTCTTTTTCTTTTTCTTTTTCTTTTTCTTTTTCTTTTTCTTTTTCTTTTTCTTTTTCTTTTTCTTTTTCTTTTTCTTTTTCTTTTTCTTTTTCTTTTTCTTTTTCTTTTTTTTCTTTTTCTTTTTCTTTTTCTTTTTCTTTTTTTCTTTTTCTTTTTCTTTTTCTTTTTCTTTTTCTTTTTCTTTTTCTTTTTCTTTTTCTTTTTCTTTTTCTTTCTCTTTCTCTTTCCCTTTTTCTTTTTCTTTTTCTTTTTCTTGCCATTCTTCCTCTCAGCCCTGTGCAAAACTCACTCTGTCTTCGATCCAGGGCACAGAAAACCTACCGTGGGCTGTGGCACAGGATCCTCAGAGAGGGAAGGATCCGATTCATTCACAATTCATTCCAGGATTCCACTGTGCTTGGAACTGGAATCCCAGAGGGGTCTGGGGTAGGAATCCTGCTCGGAACACAGAATTCCCCTCCCAAAACCGCCCCCACGAGGCTCACAGACAGCTCGAGAGGCTGCCCTGCGCTCCCCCGGAGCCACGGGAGCCTTTGCATGATTTCCATCAATGAGTGTCCCTCCCCAGAGGGACATTGCACAACCCCACGTGGCTTCCCCTGCTGGCAGTGCCTTCCTGCTGCTCCTCGTGCTGCCCTGGGTCAGGGGTGGTCCCTCGGGGGGTGAGAGCTTTTAGGCTCAATTCCCTCATTTTCTTTGGGATTCTCACACGAGGCAGTGCCAAAAGCATCTGACGGTGCAAGAGCAGTGCCTTGCGTGTGTTTGCTCCCCACTGGAGCTTCTCCCACTCCATGTGAGTCTGTCCCGTTCAGGGGGAAATTAAGGGAACCTTTGGGGTCTTTTTTTTGTCCTCACCTGCCCCAATTGCCTCTTCCTTCTTTATTTTTTCTCTTTCCCCTTTTGCTGCACTAAATTTTGATGGTTTTGAGTACTTTGCCATAACCCCTTTTCTTATTCCTTATGCCAAAAAAAGTGGCATCTTTGGCTTTTTACTTCTTACTTTTTGGCTTCCTAACTAATAGCGTTTTTCTTCCTTTTTTTTTTTTTTTTTTTTTTTTTTAATTTGGGTTTTAAAAAAAATAAAAAATTAAAATCTAAAGCTGAAGTTTCCATTTCCCCACATTTCCTCCCCACAAAAATCTGCCTTTAGTTCCTCTGCAGGATTCGAATCTGCTCACAGAGATGAAATAAAGGAGGAGAAATAAAACCACAAGTTATTTCTTTACTCTCCCTTCGTATCACTTCCTTACGCCGAAATCCTCAAATGGAATTAAACACAAGCTCCCTGCTTTCGCTGAGCCGAGTTTTGTGCAATTCTCCGTAATATCCTCGATTCCAGTAATCACGGAAAGTCTTTCATCAGCATCCAGTCAGGAGTCCCATCCGGCCCTCGGCCGAAAGGAGAAGCGAAAGCTTGCCCAGTCACTTCTGCAGCAAAGAGGAAACAGTTTTGCCTTTTCCATCAGAAATTGTCTATTAATTGTGAGGTTTTCTGCGGTTCCTGCCGGATGTCAAGTCGTGCTCTGGAAGTGGCAGTGATTCCGGAGCGTTGTGCCCTCCATTTCCAGGGTTTTTTGGATGTGGGATCTTCCTCGAGCATTTCTGCTCCCCAGTTCTGCTCACCTGCCCATCCTGCGCCTTCTCCCTCTGTCTGGGCAGAAAAGGAGCTCCCACCAAGGCAGTGTCACCCAAGCCCAGCTCACCCCTGGCTCAGGGCTGCTCTCTCCATAAAATCCCCAGCCCAGGGTTTGGACAGCTCAGGGCCTTGCTTCTGGGGTGGAGCAGACAGCAATTCCTGCTTTCCTTCATCCTGACCTCCCCACCGCCCCTCCTGCTCCGTGAACAAGGCAAAGCTGGCCCAGGGGGGCAGGAGAGGCGCCAGGACTGCAGAGGGGACACGTGGGGGTCCACAGGCACAGAGGGTCATGGAAACACAGGAGAGGCTCCAGGATTGCAGAGGGGACACGTGGGGGTCCACAGGCACAGAGGGTCATGGAAACACAGGAGAGGCGCCAGGATTGCAGAGGTGGCTGGAGGTCTGGGGAAACCTCTGTGGGACACGTGGGGGTTCCCACAGGCACAGAGGTTCATGAAAAAACACAAAGAACTCCCTCTGGCTGGCCCTGAACTCGGGATTCCTCTCTGGGCTTTGGAGAAACCTCTGGGTGTCTCTGCAATCAGAAAAACAGAATGAAATTCATTCCCCGAGGAACTGAATCTTTCTCTTTGCCTCAGTGTGTTCAGGGACTGTGACAAGCAGGAGCATTCACAGAGGGGAAATTCTCCTCCCTGAGCCACAGATGGACACCCCGGGAATTGTTAAATCCCAAGATTTATTTATTTTCTGCAGCCACACGTCCCTGCCACCCTGTGCCACACCCAGCACTGCCACAGCCACGGGGACATCGAGCTGGTGGCCCTCAGCCCCACTCTGGGCACTCTTTCCAAGTCATTAAATGCTTTTGTCATCTGGGCTCCATCTCCAAGTCAGAATGGTGAATGTGGGATTTGGGGTGGAATCGCCACCCCTGGAAGTGTCCCAGAGATGTGTGGGAACCTTTGGGGAGGAAACGCAGGGAAATGGAAACTTCAGCTTTAAATTTTATTTTTTATTCTCTTGTAGCCCCATGGCTGAAACAGAAAGAGCTGAAACCTAGGGGTTGGAGAAAGATCTGGAACAGCTGGACCTGTGCTTCCACCACCCCAAGAGCAGAGCTGCAGTGCCCAGCTCCCCCTGAGCAGCCCCAGGAGATGATTTACAGCCTCACCACCTCAGGGAGAGGAGCTGGCGGCTGGGGAAGGTTGGCTGGCCAAGAGGCAGTGCTGGGGGTGGGGATGGTGGCACAGGCACTGCCATTGCTCAGCATTTTGGGGAGCTGGGCTCTCCCCGTGAGCCACTCGGGAATTACTCATGCCCCAGGCAGGGTCAGCAGGAAGGCCAGGGGAAGCTGGGTTTGCATGGTTGCTGCAAACCTTCAGGGAAAGGCTGGAAAAAGCCCAAAAAAATGGAGGAAGGAGTGATTTTGGCATCTCACTGTGTCTGGGTGTGCAGCACAGGGGGGATTTTGGGAATTACCCCCTGGAATTGCAAATGCTGCCTTTTCCCATCACTCTCCAGGCTCCTGGAGGTTTCATCTGCAAGGAGATGGTCCTGGTGGGCACCAGCAGGATCCTCCCCTCCCTCTGGATCCTTAACCCTGTCCTGACAGAGGGGGCTTTGCTTTAGGGGGATAAAACAAGAGGGATGAAATTGGATTAAATGATCCTGCTTGGGAAGAAGTGGGCGAGCTAACTGCAGCAACTTGACCTCTTGATCTAGAGGAAAACTGAACCCTCAGAGAGGTAAATCCTGAGCTCCTGGGGACAGGGAGGGTGGCAGGGCAGGCTGCAGCCAAAACTGGAACCCTTGGAGAGGTAAATCCTGTGTTCCTGGGGACAGGGCAGGCTGCAGCCAAAACTGGAACCCTTGGAGAGGTAAATCCTGTGTTCCTGGGGACAGGGCAGGCTGCAGCCAAAACTGGAACCCTTATAAAAGGTAAATCCTGTGTTCCTGGGGACAGGGAGGGTGGCAGGGCAGGCTGCAGCCAAAACTGGGACCCTCAGAGAGGTGAAAATCCAGGATTTACAGGATCCTGGACCAGGGCACCAGAGTCCAGCCCCAGCACCTGCACTGACTTCATGGCTCTGCAACCTTTCCCGGATGGGAATTGTTCTTTGGGGAAAAAAGGGACAAATGTGAGACCCGCAGTGACTTCTAGCTCAACACAACCTCATTCCTTTGTGACCTGTCCTGTCCAAGTGGGAGCCAGGGCTCTCCTTGCAGCAGAATGTGTGCACAGCAGTGATGGAGCTCACTCTGCATCCCTGCAGTGGAGCACAGGGAGTTTGTGGCAAACCCAGGGAGAAGCTGGGATGTGACTCCTGCCAGCAGCAGTGGCTGGGGGTGTCCCTGCCAGGCCACCTGAGCTGGGCTATTCCACTCCTAGAGCTGCCCCACAGCCTGGCACAGTTTGGGACCACCAAGCACCCAAAGAGCATCTTAAATTTGGCAGCCTCGTGGCCGGCGCTTCCCCTTCTGCGGTTTCCTCGCCTTTTCCAGCTCAGCAAAACTGGGCGATCCTGACATAATTTCCCCAGTACGATGCCATCACTTTGTTTCCTTGAAACCCTGCACCCACCCCCCGGGACAGGGATAAAAGAGAGCGCACCCCGGGGAGCACAGCACTGCACAGAGAGCCCCACAGCCTCCCCAGCTCCAGCTCCGCGCTCAGAACCACAGCACCATGAAGGTCCTGGCAGCCACCCTGGCCACCCTGCTGCTCCTGGCCACCTGCTCCCCGGCTGAGGGACACCTCGGTGAGTCTGCCATCGCTGTGGCCTCCCTGGGGGAAGCTGCAGAGTCCCAGCCCTGGCAGGGGACCCTGGTGGCTGTGGGGAGGGTTGGGGACTCTGTGGGATGCAGTGTTGGGGGTGCTGTGGGATGCAGCATTGGGAATCTGTGGGATGCAGCATTGGGAATCTGTGGGATGCAGCAACGGGGACTCTGCAGGATGGAGCATTAGGGATTCTGTGGGAAGCAGCAATGGGGACTCTGCAGGATGGAGCATTAGGGACTCTGTGGGATGCAGCATTAGGGACTCTGTGGGATGCGGCAATGGGGACTCTGTGGGATGGAGCATTAGGGATTCTGTGGGAAGCAGCAATGGGGACTCTGCAGGATGCAGCATTAGGGACTCTGTGGGATGCAGCAACGGGGACTCTGCAGGATGGAGCATTAGGGATTCTGTGGGAAGCAGTGTTGGGGATGCTGTGGGATGCAGCAATGGGAATCTGTGGGATGCAGCAATGGGGACTCTGCAGGATGGAGCATTAGGGATTCTGTGGGATGCAGCACTGGGAATCTGTGGGGTGCAGCAATGGGGACTCTGCAGGATGCAGCATTAGGGATTCTGTGGGAAGCAGCATTAGGGACTCTGCAGGATGGAGCATTAGGGATTCTGTGGGATGCAGCAATGGGGACTCTGGGATGCAGCACTGGAGCTGGGGGTCTCCTGGAGGGGCCTGCCAGGGCATGTGGCACAAGATGGCAATCCCCGGGGTGTCCCCAGCTGGGGTCTCACAGCTGTGAGTCTGTCCCTCCCCCACAGATGGCATCCCCAGCACCTGCTGCTTCAGCTACCGCCGACAGCGCTTCCCCGCCAGCCGCGTCAGCTCCGTCTTCGTCACCAGCAGTGCCTGCACCCACCCGGGCGTGATGTGAGTGCCCAGGGCTGGGGGGTGCCCGGGGGTGCCGGGGGGAGCTGGGGACACAGCGGGGACGCTCGGGGTGCCGCTGGTGGCACTCAGACCCAGTGACTCAAGGTGGGTTTTGTCCTGGCAGAGTGGTCACCACCAAGGGGAAGCAGCTGTGTGTGGATCCGAGGGTGGCCTGGGTGCAGGAACTCCTGAAGCACTTCCAGAGCCTGAAAAACTGAGACCTGGAGAAGCCACACCTGGAAAACTGAATCCTGGAGAACCCAAACCCAGAAAACCCAAACCTGGAAAGCCCTTCCCCGCTGACACCCATGGTCCTTACCCCAGCATGGTTTCCAGCCTCAGGCACCATGTGGAGGATTTGACCCCCAGCCTTCTTTGGCGGGGGGAAAATTATTTTATTTAACTTATTTAAATTAAACTAAATATTCTTTTTCTAAGCACAGAAGTTATTTAAACTGTATCAAAATAATACTCTAAAATAAAGGTGATTTCAGTTATATCAGTGTGGCTGGTAATTATATCAGTGTGGCTGGTAATGAAGAATGAGGTTTGATGCCCCCACCTTGTCCCCCCCACGGCCTGGGTTTGTCCACACAGGTGACAGCAGAGTGTCACCTGGGGCTGCCAGTGCTGGTTCCTGTTTGGGGAATGTCCTGGAAGCCCCCGTGGTGCCGCAGGAGAATCAGGGCATGGCATTTTGTGGGGTGGAAATCCCTTTGGATCCCTTGTCCTGACTGCTCCCTCACAGCAGCTCCCCGAGTCCTTGATGACGGAAAACACCACTTAGGGACAATTCAAACACCGGTGTGTTATTGACATTATTCTCATGCTGAATCCATCAGCAAATATTTAAATAAATAAATAAATAAATAAATAAATAAATAAATAAATAAAATTTAAGATCCTTCCCCAGGTGTCCCAGTACTGATCCCTGGGGAGCTCCACTGGGCCCAGTTGGCCTCCCAGCAAACAGGGCACCCAGCCAAGCCATGGGGACAGCAGAGGGGACAGTGATCCCCAACACCAATTCCTGTCCTCTTTGCTAACAGACACATTGATATTGTTGGAACTATTTTCGTTCGAGCTTATCATCCTGGCATATTCCAAATTCCACGCCAACCCCAACCTCCTGGCTGCCTTTTGTGAGTTCAGAGGTATTTTTGGTGATGGAAACGCAGCAGATCTCACTCATCTGGGCTTCAGGAAGACACTTGAATTAAGGCCAGAGAGTAAATTATGAGCAAAGGCAGGGAGGATGTGACCAGCATGTGAAAAGTAAATTTGGTCAAGAGCTGCCCGGAAGGGGCACGGTAATTGCTTCAGCTGAAAGGGGCTGTGCTACACTCAGAGGGGGTTACCCACACAGTTCCTTGAGATTCTGCCTCAAAAAATATCCTGCCTGACATTTGCATTAACGACCTTGGCACGGGAAGCAGGAGAAGGCGAAGGAAATGTGCTGAGCAGGCAAAACGAGATGGGATCATCAATCCAGGATAGCACAGAAAGGATTGCAACGACCTTGAGGGATGGAGAGGGATCCAAGGCAGTGGTGCAGAGTGGGGACAGGGAGAACAGGAACAGCCATTCCAGTTTGGGAGCCTGGGAGTGTCTGGGGCAGGGGAAGACACATCACGGGACTGATGTTAAACAGCCCAGAAAGGGTTAAATGCAAAAAGCTCGGGTTGAGGGGCTGGAAAAATGTGGGATTTGGGATTAATCCAATGCTGGGATTATCCACGTGAAGGTACCAGGGGTTGGAAGGAGGTGCAGGGGGTGCTGCTGGCGTGAGGACAGGCTGGGAACACCAAGAGAGGGACATCAGCTTTCCACAGGGAAGCTGTAAGGCTCCCATGCAGGTTTCTGACCCAAGACCAAAACCAGTCTGCTCCCAGTCCCACCAGCATGTCCCACAAGCCATCCAGACCGGAGCTGAGATCTTCCTTCCCAGTGGGAACCAGTTTGTCTTTCCCAGGTGAAGACCTTTCGGAGCCCTGCTTTCCAAGGTGTCCCTAAAAGCGGCGTTGGGGTGGAATCCAATATTCCCCAGGGCTCTGCAGCCAGCAGCAAACTGCTCTCATTCCCAGGAAAAAGCAGATTCCCTGGTTCCCCTCCGGGCCTGGAGGGGTTTAAGCGGCTGTGGGGTTTTGGGATGGAAAGGTTACAGAGAACATGGAGTTTCAGCTTTGGAGGGGATTTCAGCAGCTGTGGAGTTTTGGGATGGAAAGGTTGCAGAGATATGGAGTTTAGTTTTGGTGTGAGTTTCAGAGCTTCACTCTGAAACGGCTCAGCTCAACCCTTCAGTCTGGAGCCATGGAATAACAGCACTTCTGCCAAATTCCCTCCACAATATCCTTTTGGGACACCCCCATTTTAAGAACCCCTCTTGCTGTGCCCTGAAGGGCAGAGCTGAGGCTGAGTGCACACACCTCATGTCTTTAATCGACCTCGTGCTGCTTCAGCTTCTCAAATGAATTTTGTAATTAATTTTACTCCCCCCGTTCCCTGCGTGTGCCCAGCCCAGCTCGCTGTCCTTGCTGTCACATCCTCAGGGATGTGGCACTGTCACTGCAGTGCTCAGGCACATCAAATCTCCCTTGGGATCATCAGGGGCTTCTATTTCTTTCAATTTCCTCCACATCCTCATCTCTCATCGCCTCCTGCAAGTCCCTCAGAGCTTCCTGGGCCACCCCACTGCTGAGCTGAAAGGCTTTTACAGCACTATTTTAAATTTTCAGGCTTTTCCTATCAACTTCCTCTTTCTCTGGAATTTCTCTTTCGGATTTACTGGGCCAAGGCTAATTCTGGGGGTCCGCTTGGATCCCTTTCCTTTTCAACCACAGGATGTGGCACTGACTCACGCCGTAGAGAGAATTACTCAATGGTGCCTCATTCCAATCCCCCTGATCTGTGAATCCTTCCACTCCCAAACCCCAGCCAAAGCTGTCTCTTTGGACATTTTCTCCTGCTTTTCTCCTGATGTTCCCTTCTGTGAATTTCCCAGCAGGACACACTGTCAAACCTCTGCTTTGCTTTTAGGACCAAGCCTGGAGTAATGGCAACCCTCAGCCTTTGCCATCCTTTTAAAATCCAGTTTTCCCCTGCAGCCATCATGCCTGGACCCTGTTGGGTGTAATTCAGCATGACAAAGCCTCCTCCTCCCGGGAGAGGCAGCACTCCTGATTCAAAGTGCTTTTTGGTGTGAAAACTGCTTTTGAAATGCCTCAGCGCAGCGCCAGGGTGGGCTCCCCTGTGTGGCCAGAGCCCCTCAAAGAGATGACCCTGCTGATCCCAAAAATGCCTTGCAGGAAGGTGGGAAAGAGTCCAGACAGTGCAGAGAACCAGAAATAACACAGTTTTGCATCTGGGCTTGGCTTTTGCCAATAGAACTGAGTGAAAAAACTGATTTTGCCACCAAGGACACATGGCAGGACTGGGTGACAATGGCCAGGTGTTGGCTCTCATTTTCTGATATTCATGGAGATTCACAGAAGCTCGCAGGGAAGTCAGGCAGGCAGCACCCAAGATGGCAAAAGAGAGAGTTTATTTACAAAACTTTCTTTATATATTCATTAATAATCTAATAATTATTGGTTGATAGTTTTTCCACCCCCTATAATGATTGGTTACAACTCTAGAGCATCCAGTACCAAAACAAAGAGATCAGAAAGCACAAGAATGCAGCTTATCTCTATTCTCCATGAGAAAGAAGAGAAAGATTTTTAAAACAGTGCAACTACAGCCAGATGCCAGCCTGGAGCTCCATTCCCACTCCTGAGTTGGGAAGTGCCAGGGATGCTCTGGGAGGGACACAGCCTCCAGGAAATACCTTGGGGACAAGGGCCAGCAGCCCTTGGTGGCTCAGAGGGCACAGGAGGAGCAGAGGAACAGCACAGGCACAGGGAAAAGGAGAAAGAGGAAGGAGTTTGCTGTGTGCAATCCTGCAGCAGCAGAGATGTGAACTCACCCTGCTGCTGGTAAATGGGGCCAGCACTCAGGAAAAGGTCAGGGTGGCTCAGAGGTCAGGCATGGGTGTGGCAGTGACCAAATCCCAGGGCCAGGTCAAGGCTGGATCACCCAGAAGTGAAAAGGAATTGGTTTTTGAGGCAGGACAAGCCTGGAGCACCCAGAAGTGGAAAGAACCTTGAGGCAGGTCCCAGCAGGGGATGTGCTGTCTCCAAGGACTGAGTGGCATTTTCTCTGTCCCATGGCTTAGGAGAACCCTGGTGAGCCTCCCACAGACACAGCTCCGCATCTCAGGTTTTCATGAGGGAAGGGAGAGGCCCTGAGGTTAGAGTAAGTGGTTTTTCAGAGAAACAGAGAAAGCAGGGCTGGGGAGAGTCAACTTCCACTCACTGTGTCACTCTAGGAACAGACTTCCCCTCACTCCAGGTGATCTCCCAGCATTTCCTCACTGCTGCAGGAGTTTTTCTCCCTTTTTTTTTTTTTTTTTTTTTTTTTTGGTGCTGTAGCTTGAGATCAGAACATCACATCCTTTCCCTCAGGAAAACAAAGGATGGCATTGTTCAGTGACCCCTGCAGACCATTCTCAGGCCTCTCTCACCCTCTTTGCGCCGCACACCACGGTTCCTCCACGCTCTGCACATTTAACAAGTCCACGCTTGTTCCCAGCAGCATTAATAAAAATATCACATAACACCAGAGCTGTGGGATCCCACATGCTCCTGCCAGGCAGGGGTGAAACCCACTCAGGCCATTTCCACGGGCTGACAATGACCGCGAGGTGTCAGAAGCATCAGGGGATTTTTTTTTTGCAGTTTTGGGGAGCTCATCCCCACGGGACCAAGCTGCTCATGCAATAATCACAGATTCACTCACGCAATCGCTGCTTGCAAATTTTGAATCCCTGTCAAAAATGATGTCAGGTTAAACTCCAGGAAAAGAACAGGAGCGAGTCCCTGCTAGTGTGGGAACACAGACTTGGCAGAGGTTCCCAAGGAGGCTTTCCCAGCCAGGTCTTCCCGAGCTGTTGCAGAGCAGCATTGCAGCACCATCTGCTGCCTGCTGCTCCCCAGCTCCTCACCAGGCAGCTGATGGATGCCTCACCCTTCAGAGTGACAAATCACTGATTTTAAAAATCTGTCTTCTCTTCTGGGGGGAAAGCAGGGCTCAGGCTCCTCAGACTTTCCCCCTCTGAAGGGCAAGCTCTGTGATCAGCACTGCAGGTGTGAGCAGCAGAAGCACCAACTCACTAAAGTTTAATTGCTGCAAATATTTGCTTGGGTTTTAAGCAAATTAACACCCTGGTGGTACTTCTCTTCGCAGCAGCCTCCCAGCAAGGGCACAGCACAGCTGACTTCATGCGGGGCTGTGCAAGCATTTCTCCAGCACATCCCAGCTCCTCTTACTCCATCTAAAACGGTCACAGCAGATCCCAGCTCCTCCTGCCCTGTCTGAAATGTTCACAGCAGCTCTTAGCTCCTCCTGCCCTGTCTGAAATGTTCACAGCAGATCCCAGCTCCTCTTTTTCCATTTAAAATGTCCACAGCAGATCCCAGCTCCTCTTGTTCCACCTAAAATGTGCACAGCAGAGCCCAGCTCCTCCTGCCCTGTCTGAAATGTTCACAGCAGATCCCAGCTCCTCTTATTCCATCTAAAATGATCACAGCAGATCCCAGCTCCTTTCCCCATCTAAAAGGCTCAAACATCCATCCCAGCTCCTCTTCCCCCATCTAAAATGTTGACAGCAGATCCCAGCTATTTTCCCATCTAAAATGTTGACAGCAGATCCCAGCTATTTTCCCATCTAAAATGTTGACAGCAGATCCCAACTCCCTTCCCCATCTAAAAGGTTCAAACACCCATCCCAGCTCCTCTTTTCCCATCAAAAAGGCTCAAACACCCATCCAAGCCTGCAGGAACGTGGTCCTTGCACAGCAAGGACACAGCAGGCTGGAGCAGCTTGCAAAGGCAGGTTCTGTATTTAAACTGGCAGCAGTGTGACCTTGTCCTTTTCTTCGCTGGGATTTGCAGGACTGAGTCCAAAGAAATCAATCAGTGGTGCCCACGGAGCAGTTCCCTCCTCTGGGCCCTGCTCATGGTGCAGCTCAGGCTCAGCAGCACCAGGCAGCCCCAGCACGTGTGAAGGCTGAGGGTACAGGCTCACTTGGCTGTGCTCAGACACATGGCAAAAGAAGAGGGAAGAGGAAAAGAAGAAGCTGGGGATTCCCAGTATTTCTCCTCACCCTCAGATCCGAGAATGCCCCGTGCAAAGCAGGGCTGTGCTGCAGCATTTCCTAGCTAATACAGGAGATGGTTCCTGTCCCAACCCTGGCCACTGCCGCCTCCCCAGCCTTGGGACCACCACAGCATCTGCCTCATCACTCAGACATCCCCAGCAGCTTCTCCCTCTCACACCCCAGGCTGGTGCACAGCTCAGAAATGGTGTGTAACAGCCAATATTCCACAAGCATCTCGTGCCAGACTGAGCTGGGAGAGCATTAACACCCAGCCCAGGCAGCCAAGGCAGAACTGCCCGCAGGGCTGGGAGCAGAGGACAGCCCTGCAGAGCACTCCTGGCCCTCTCCACAGGCACTTGCCATCCCCCACCGTGCTCAGCCTGCTGCAGATGTGTGCAGAGGAGATTTGTGTGTTTGTTCTCCAAACCTGCCTTGTTAATGCTGGAGGAATATTGACACAACGTTCCCTTCAAAGCAAATGGAAATTGAAGCTCTTTGTTGAGCCTATTTTTTTTTCTTTAATCTTGGCTTTTAGAACAAGATATTTAGCAACATTAACATCCATTTTTACACCACACATCACATGCTCCTGCTTTAGCTGCAGCTGAGCATTGTCTGCTTCGCCCAGAAGTCCTCAGAGTGAAGATTTATGGAGAAACAGCCACTTAAACACACACAAAACAAGAAAATGCAAGTGGGTTTTACTAATGAGGCAGCCACTCTGCTGCATGCACCTCTCCACCAGAAACAAGTCCCACTTTAGCAGACACCAAGAGCATCTTTTGTCTTTGTCTAATTTGGGAGTTGTGCTGCACAGAAGTGGGAAGCTGGTTAATGTATGCAAAGTTTGCTCGAGCAGAAAGTGCTTGATCTAGTCAGGGACTGGAAGAACAGAAGCTTTGCATTCCAAACAAACGATTCCCCCAGGAATGGGAGGGTATTTGAAGATGTCCACTTCTGCATCTGGAATTAAAAGCTGAGATTTCTCACAGAGAAATGCAAATCAATTAAGTGAACCAAGAAATGTTTGGGGAGGAGAAGGAAAATATTTGGCAGGCAAACACTAAAACGTCGAGCAGCTCTGTGGGAGTCGTGTCCCAGGGACTAGACCAAAAACATAATTAGTCTGTGGTGGAGATAAACACTAAGTTTGTGCCCTGTTTTCTCATCCCAAACACCTCCTGGGCACTCACATCCCTAACCTGGGGCAGGAAGGGTTAGCAATGTGTGAAGTGTCCCTTCCAAAGTGCCCAAGCAGCACACAGAACCCCTGGGTTTGCACTGCTCCCACACACTCAGGGGCAGATGTGGCATTCCCAGCTGGTGTCACCTGCCTGGGAGCTGGGGGGCAGCTCTGGAACCACAGGGCCTTGTCTCTCACACCTGCCCAAGTGTCCCCTGCAGCTGCTGAAAGGAAGGTCACCAGTCCCACCAGTCTGGCTTCAAATGTAGATCACATCCGAGTCGTGCTGCTGAACCTGTGGTAAATCAAAGAGGGGGAATTAGCTCTGCCTTAAAGGAACTCCCTCGGGGCTGGTTTTTCCTTTACCTCCAACTCTGGAGCATTTTGCAAGGTGCTCTGAAACAGCTTTTTGTCCTTCTTTAAATAAATGCATTTGCCTCACCCCTTAGTCTCCAAAGCTGCTTTGGTTCCTTGCCTCAGAAAGAGCTGATCCCTCACCTGTGCTGCTCAGCTGTGTCCCTTAGCTCTAAGCACACAAACCCTGAAGGAGGCATTGAATGTTGTACACTGGAGCTTTCAATTGATCCTAAACCCCCCAGTTTTGCTCAGATAAACCCCAACAAACCCATCAGGCCTTTCTCCATTCCCCACACCTTGCCCAATTAGCACTGCCTACAGACAGCTGATTCCCTTCCCACTGTTCAAGACCACATTTCCTCACAGCTCTTCTTGATTCTCCAGTCCAGTGACATTTAAAAGCAGCTTGTTTTTCCCTAACACCAGCTCCCTGCTCCTCAGGCCTCTTTGACAGGGAGCACATGGAAGAGAGCTGAGCTGTGGGAAGCCTGGGTATTTATTGCTCTCTTCCTCCCTGCCTTTTAAAACCACAAGACAGGCACAGTATGTTTTAAGCTCTCCATACCTGGGAGCACATTTCTCATTTCCAAGTCTGGCTGGTTACAAATAAAATTTAACACAGATCCTCCTACTGTGTACAGACATCTCTGCTTCATTTACCAAGGCTTACAGCTCTGCACTCCAGCTTAGATCAGAAGTGAGAAAAAACAGGCTGCCTCGAGTTATAAACATTCCCAACTGATGTGCCAGCACCAGGGGCTCCAAAATCCTGCACAAGCCTTGTCATCTGCGAGGCTGTGACAGAGCAGGACAAACCAGGTCCCTCCAGCCAGCCACCCTCTCTGAACTCTAAACTTTTAGGCAACATTTAGGAATTTAATTACAAATCTGATTACCTTTATAATCTGTTTTCTGGTTCCCGTGCCCACACTGTTGGCAACCATGGGATTTGCTTGGGAAGATGACTTTTCCACTGGCACTGTGTGTTGAGTTTTGTTGGGACAGGGCCAGCTGCTCGCAGTGTTTAACAAGTAAGCAGGGAAAGGTCTTTGAAGATTTACATCCAATGAATCTCCACTTTCCAAGGTTTTCATCCATGATGGGGCCTTTAAAAGAAAAGAGCACATGGAAATTTAATGCCCTCCCTATATCAACACTCGCTAAGCCAAAAAGAACATCAGATGAGCAGTCAGAAAATAAAGGCCATCTTTCCTCAGCATTTTTCAAGCCTCCCTTCTGTCTCTAAAAACCATTGACTCAGAGCCATTTTTGCTACATGAGGAACAACCTGCAGACAAAGCCAGCCCTATTCTTCAGGAAGAAGTCGAAGAGTTTATTTAAATAACAAGCAACTTATGACAAAGATCTGGGTCTAGTTCCTCATTGCCTTAAAAAAAAATGCACCGAGGCTTTTATGACTTTCAGCAACCACAAAGCACATGAATGAGAACGTGATGCAAACTGTAAGAAACCACATTTAAATGTGTCAGTCACAACCATTTCGTTTGCTCCGACCTTAAACCCTGATGGCAATTTCATAATCATAGATTAAGAGGATTCTTTTTTGCTTATGGTCCTGGTATTCAGCCCAGGAAAAAGGCCTTCAGATTTTGTTTTGACATGAATTTTCCTCCTCTAAAAGTGTCCATACTTCTGATATTTTATCATCAAGAGTACTAAAGGCTTGGATTGAAATCCAGCAGCTGCCTTTGGCACACCCACGCTGTTCCATTTTAGGGTTCATGCTGGAGAAAGTGGCAGGGACTTAGGGTACTTACACCTCCCAAGGAGCGATCCAAGGAGCCCAGGACTTCATTCCAATGAGAGTAAAGCCCAGCCTGTTTTTCCTCCAGTTTCAGAGCATGAATTTCAGACTTCAGCTCTTTCAGTCGATCTTCGAATTTCCTGCTCTTTTCTAAGTAGTCGAGCCTGGGCTCACACATTGGAGACAAAAGGCACGACACAGCTCAAGAAAAGGTGTTTGTGGAAGGAGGAGTGTTGGGTTTTGCTTCATTATGTTTTATAGGCAAAATGAACTCTGGCACACGTCAGCCTGGCTCCCCTGACCCAGTGACAAGGGGGTTCACTTCTTTCTTTTCACTTCCTGACTTTTCACTGAGCATTTCCTTCCAGACTAAGGGATGTCTGATGGATTGGCTCCCAGCAATCCCACACTTCAGCACTAGAGGGAAACTTCTGTCCTCTCACACACTGTTAGTCCAGCAAAGTGCTTTGTTCCTCCCCAAGATAGAAGGTTCTGGATTTGCCATGGCTCGATGCCACCAAAAAACCCTTCCTCTGTGTGAGCAGCCAGTCTTGCACAGACATCACCCACACCAGCTCAGGAAAAGGCCTCCAGAGAAAGGCCATCCCTACTGCTAAAATACAAACCATGATTCCCAAAGATTTCATTTCCTTTCTCATTCATTTGCACCTCAAGCACACTGATACCTCTCTCTCTCTATCTCAAAGGAGAGTCTCTTGAGGTCGATGTCCTTCAGATCCAGCTTTACGGACCCTTTGTCAAAGTTGGCATCTCTGCTGTCAGCTGGGGAGTACTGTGGGTACTTGGCCATGTGCTGGAACAGACAACACAAGCACTGTGAGTCAGAGCTGATGGATTATTTGGGGTTTATCTCCCCAGCTGCTGCAAGAACACCAGGCTGAGCCATTTTCTGAGATGCCCAGCCCTTTCCTTGCACCCAGATAAATCCACAACCCACAGATGCAAGAGCAGAGATTTATCCTGGCTGCAGTGTTTCTATTTCAGCAGAGAATGGAAATCCATCCTCAGCAGGACTGCAGCAGAAGAGGAAGTTGGGGCACAGAACTTTAGCACTGTTTTCCTGCTGGGACAACTTCACCTGTTTTGCCTAAAAACACTCATGGGGAACTCATGACCCAGCTGCCTCAGTACAAGCATCTCCACTAAACACTGCCTGACTGAAACGGCACCACACGTTGGGCAGGAAGGCAAGACAGCTCTGCTCCCCAAGCCCATCACCAGCTCTGCTTTTAAATTTTGTCCTGCCTTTCTTATCATCCTGAACAAACCCAACTTCCATCCTCGCCACACTGTTTTTACAGTTTGCCCCCCAGCTGGATGCAGCCATGCCACTGCTCGATGGGGGCTATAAAAATGTCATCAACACCTGACTGTCCCCCCAGGGGAGCAGAACTCACAGGATAATTAAGCCTGGTGATGTCCAAGAGCTTCTGCTTCGCTTTGCGTTCAGCCTCTCGGGCTTCGTGCAGGTCTTGCTTCAGGTGCTCTGCTTCCTTGGCTCTGGAAGAGAAACATCCTCAGCGGAATGGCTGATGGTTTCCAACCCACAGGTGGAATTCAGAGCTCTGCACCTCACTGAATTCCAAGGAACGGTCCACTGCTGTGTTCTGTTTCCCCCAAGACACTCGTGGTAGGATGCTCACATGGAGAACTGACTGGACACACAGGACAGAGACACTCCTGCACAAGTGGCTGAATTAACATGTTTTTCCTACTCCTAATTTCCACGGG
Organism: Acanthiza pusilla; assembly: GCA_036630365.1. NCBI lineage: Eukaryota > Metazoa > Chordata > Aves > Passeriformes > Acanthizidae > Acanthiza > Acanthiza pusilla. The sequence goes on from JAXCHO010000048.1 coordinate 6,105,394, forward strand.
CTCAATAATAACCTGCTGATACAGATTCTCTCCAGGCCAGCAGAGATCCTCCCTGAGGTGGGGAGAGGTTGCACTTTATTTTGGCAAGCCTCTTGGCAGTATCCTAAAACAAGCAGAAGGCTCTCAATATCAGGGTTAAAAATCCTTTCTCAACACTGGCCTGCTCTGCACCTTCAGGGAACATGCAAACACTCAGGGTGGTTATATTCCACATGAGTTTACCTGGTTTTACACTTCTGGAAGATCTGAAAGGGAAACAAGAGACCATTCACTCAGTACTAATGAATGCAAACCTTAGCCTCATATCTCACAGGGGACAAAGACCGGCAAATTTAGATAGTTAGGTAGCCAGTGACCATTTGGTATCAAATAGGAAAATGTCTCTGCGTTCCAGATCTTTTAAATTTAGGTAGTTAGGTAGCCAGTGATCATTTGATATCAAATAGAAAAGGTCTCTGTGTTTTGGATCTTTTAAATTTAGATAGTTAGGTAGCCAGCGATCATTTGATATCAAACATAAAATGTCTCTGCGTTCCAGATCTTTTAAATTTAGATAGTTAGGTAGCCAGTGATCATTTGGTATCAAATAGAAAACGTCTCTGTGTTCTGGATCTTTCTTGCTAAACATCTCCACAGCTTTGCATCTGATCCTCTGTAAACCTGACCTCCAGATGGAGCAAACAAGGCCCAAGGAGGCTCAGCCCCTCTGAAATGTCACTTGAGGAACAATCCCCCTCCTGGGCTCAGCTCTGAGGACGGCAGCACTCTCTGCACCCAGCTGGGAGCACCCAGTGCCAGGGAAGCCAAGCCAACCTCCTGTCAGACTCCTTCACCAGCTTGACTGCGATCAGCTCCGCCTCCCTCATCTTCTGCTCCATCAGCCTTTTCTCCTCCTTGCTTTTCAGGGCTGTGATCTCCAGCCTCTGCCGCTCCTGCTCAGCTTCTGCAGCATTCTGGGCCAGCAGCTTGGCCTCCTCTTCTGCAATCTGGGCTTTCTCAGCCAGCAGCTCTGCTGCTTCCTGGGATCGGAGCTGAGGAGAAAGAATTTTTCTTAGTTCCTTGTCTAGAACCTACAAAATCACCCAGGCAGGCAGGCAGGAAGACATCTTTTACCAAGAGATCAAGTGATAAAGTATTATTTCTTAAATAAAAACCAGACACAATTTCAGGGTCTAATGTTCCTCCTCTGCTCCGGAATTTTCCTGTGTCTCACCTCTACAAGGCAAGGAGAAAAATCTTAGAGCTGGACAAAGACTTCAACCAAAAATTTAAGTCAGCCCCTTCAGTTGCCTCTTTCTCCCAATTTCAGCCCCAGGGCTGTTTGCTTTCCCCCCTTCTTTGCCTGAAGAGAGCACTGTGAACCAAATACAGGGAGGGAACGGTTCATGGATTCTGGCAGATCAGGGTTTCCCCAGTATTCCTCCATACCCTTTCCACCAGGGATGAGAAACTCTCCAGCCTTGTCTGAGCTACAATGCCTGGTGGCCAAAAAATCCTCTTTCCAAACCAAGAAAGCCCATCAAGCACAAGAACATTCAGTCTAACTCACCAGGGCCTCGTTGGCCTGCCTGGCTTCATCTTCCAGCTGGAAAAGTCGCCTTTCCAACTCCTCTTTGGCTCTCTCGGCTTCTTCTCGGAGCTGCTTCTCCCTGGTCAGCCTCTGATTCTCCATCTGGAGGGAGGATGAGCAACAATTTGTGGGACTGCAGCAGAATCTCACCTGGGCACGGGGGAAATGCACCAAATGAGGAAGGGGCTGCTCTCCAGCCAGGGTGGTCATGAGATGCTGAAGATGCTCCTCAGGCAGCTCCTCCTGGCTATTGCAGACTGCTGAAGAGTCCTTGGCTTGATCTGCTGTGTGTCCCAAAGCTTTGGGATCACCTCTGACATGCTCAGATGGCACAGGCACAGAAGAGCTGTTCCCACATCCAATCCTGCTGCACTTCCTCACCTCCCACACACTTATTGATTGAATACAGGAGCAGCAAGGGCACCAGCTGGAATAATAATCACTGTTTTCAGCAACAGAGGAGCTGGAAGAATCTACCTTTTTTCTAGCTTTTTCCTCCCTGGCTTGTGCTTTCATCTGCTGGATCTCTATGGAGTCCACTTTTCTCCTCCTCATAAATAGGTCGTGGTTTCCAATGCACAACTGGAAAATCTGGACGGGAAAGGCAAAGAAAACGTGATTTTGATGGACTTGTGCCCCAGCCAGAGGGACAAGAGGCCCACACTGGCCTCACAGGGCAACTCTGACTTCAGCACCAGTGCTGGCAGCTGCTTCCCTTCCAGGAAAATCAGCACCCAGGGCAGGCTCAAAGCCAGGCACACAGCAGTCTGGGTAAGTTTGTAACAGGATGAGAGATTCCTTCTGTCCTTTACCTCCCTGTGATCCCATTTTCCTGAATTACACAGGCAACAGAGCTAGGCTGAGATCACAGTTTTGTTTACAAACAATATTTCTCAGTATCACCTCAGGCTCAGCTTTAAGGAAGGAAAGCAGGGCACTCACCAGTTTGTTCACTTTGAGCTGAGAGGAGAAGAACTTGAAGACTTCTGCTTTTTTGTCAAGGGGTTTAATGGTTAACTACACAGGCAAAAGAAAAGAAAATTAAAAAAAGAAGAAAGTGGTTTTTGTGCTCTATTTGGCTGAATAACAAAACACATCCCCTTTTTTAAGACCCTGTTTTCTGTGACTCAGGGGCTCCCTGGCACTCTGTTCCTCTAACTGATTTGCAAGGTAACTCCTGGATAATCCCAGAGCATCTGAGTCACCAAGATCATCATATCCTACAGCTCATTTCACCCTCCAGGTAATGCCTGGTTGCCTTTTGAGGAGCAAGGCTGGGATGTGTCACTGAATAAAGCACAGCTTAAACACAGGGTTGCCCAATTCTCCCTCAACAGAGTTAAAGCACTTTATTCACACATCTCAGGGGAAGTTTGATGTTATCAGGGACCCAAAATTGTTTTGGAGGCAGCAAACCTGCAGGCCTGCCTGATTTAATGGGCCTGCATCTAAAATCTCATCTCAATCTTTTCCAAAAGGAAAATGGAACAGGCTGTGGTGCCCTTTGGCTGACAAATCCCAGGTATTCCACTCTCAGTGCAGTTTCCCTGGGTTTGTTTTTTCTGATCACAGCCTTCCACGCAGCCCATGATTTGTAATGAGAATAGATTTTCCCCACTCCTTTGCTTTCCAGAAGCAAAAGCTGGGCTCCACAGTGAAATTGCAGTGGTAGGGCTGTGCTGGGGAGCGAAATCATGTCCCAACAAAGTGGCAGAATTGAGGCAGAAAACCATTAATATCTCCCTGCATGTCTCCTCTTGCCACTGGGCTCCAGGCCTCAGCTACGAGGACAGCTCCTGCATGTGCAAACAGCATTAAGGTTTCATGGATCATGGAATTCCTGCTGGGATAACTGAGGAAGGCAGCCACGGTGGCATTCATAATATCTGTCTTTTTCAGAGATCAACACACTTGTTTGGCAGAGGCCAAGCAGCAGGGAAGGAGCCAGAGCAGAGTCAGAGCTCAGAGCAGCCTCGGGGAACGGAGGTTTCGAGCTCATCTGCAAGGCAGGGCTGTTATTTTTAGTTTTGGAACAAAGCTCCCCAGGATTTTCCCCTTCTCCCCCAAAATTATTTAAACAGAGGAAGCTTTCAGCCTGTTCCAAGAATCCCAGTCCACACCCATGCCCATGTAAAAAGAATAATACATCAAAGCCATCATACCTCTTTCTCACTATAGGAAATGTTTCTGATAGAGCTCCACTCAAAGGATTTATTTGGAGAGAACCTGTTATTAATGCTGTAGATATGAATACCTTTGGCATCAACTCCAAGCAGGAGATCTGTGTGGTTTTTATTTTGCTGAAAAAACAGAGATATCAGTAAATGGCATTTTTGGTGACGTTAAACAACCACAGACAAGAACCACATATTTTAATTTATTGATAATTATCTGCATTTGAGGCAATTGGTGTTTATATAAAATATTATGAATGCTGTCAGTGTTGCTAACAAACTCAGCCCTCCAGGTTGACTGCAGCAGCTCAAACTATTTCTCCTTCCTATCACACACCTGGAGCTACTCAAAACTTTTGTCAGATTGTAAAATATTAATCCTAAGTGTTTTATTCACCTGCTCATTTAGCAGGAAAGCAAAGCCAGTCAGAACAAAACCTGCAGCAGGGAAAAGCAGGAGTCCCAATTCCAAACTCCCTGGAGGATTTTAAAAGGACAGCACCATTATCTGCAGCAACTGCAAACTGCTAAAATAAGGCACTTACAGCAATTGGGAAATAATTGACACCGTACATTTCCAAGTCTTGGGCAATTTTCAGGTAGTTCATCTCAGCTTCATCCCTGGAGAATAAAGCCATGATTATGAAATTCCTTTCCAGCTTTTCTATCCTGGCTGACTCTCCATTTCCCACTTAGAAAAGAACAGGCAATCTGGTCCTTTGGACAAACTTACTTTAATTTTGCCATCTTGCTCTCAAGAATAGAAAAAAGGATAATAAAAACAGCGTCTGGACAGAATAAAGACAGTAAAACTGCACCTATTTCAAATAATGACTCATGGATAGTGCAATCTTCATTAAAATTCATTAAAAGTCTTATCCTTGTGTTAGTTTTGCCACTCCATGTCTTGGAAACCCACCCTTCCATTCTTTTTCATGAATATATTTCCTTCAGAAAATAGAGGTCATTGAGAAATGAGTCTCAAACAGAGCTTTAGGCCAAGGCCAAAGCAGGGTGAGAATCTCTCTAGCCTTCTGTTCTCCCTTCAAGGTGAGGCATCAGCAAATCGTGAGGGAAATTGAATAAAAACAGTGCTAAGAAGCCTCTAGAACAGAGAGAAATGGAACCTGAATATGAGGCAAAGCTGCCTCTGGGTGCCAACAGCTCCTATTTATTGTTTAATTGGATTTCCAGGCATGCTGAGCTACACCAAAGACAACAAATCCCATAAATAAATGTATGGGATTTCCAAGAAATGCAAAGGTTTCCTACCTGGCAATCCCCCTGTGCTCAGCATACCAAGCAGTGATCTTCTCTTCCCACATCTCTGCTGTCAGCTGGTACTGCCTGAGGACCTGCAGAGAAAGGAATGAGGTTCAAGATCCAAATCCAAGTGCTGCCTGTCCCAAGCAGAGGTGCAGTTCACAGCTTGGTCATTTTGCAGAGGTTTGAATGCTCTGGTTAACCCACAGCACTACCTGCACTGCAAAAAGCAGATTCAAAGGTTTGGTTTTGTATAAAATCAAAACTTACCCTTTTGGGTAACAGCTCATCATGGGCTAGAAAGCCTGGCTCGTGGAAATTTGGGTCATAGTCACCATACTGTCCCAAAAAAGAAGAGATATTTCAGTTTGTTAGAGGCAGAATGCTGAGTTTGATGTGAAAGCTCGAGGCAGGTTTTATTTTGGTTCTCCTGCACACATCCCCTCACCTGAGGGGAACTCCTCACACAAGTTCCTCCCAGCCCTGTGCCATGCAGGTGACTCCAGCACAACTTAGACTTCAACCCTAACCTGGAAACCTTCAATCCAAACTGCAGCTCTGAAGGAATCCCCCAGGAATTCACCCTCTGAACTGGAGGAAAGTGAGGTGCTGCACAGGGAGAGCCCTGGTGGGAGCTGTGTTCACCTCCTGCCATGGGGGCAGTTGGGCTCTCGGTGGCAAGAGGTGAACAGTGCTCCGAGAGACTAAAAACCATCACATCCTCCCATTGCAAGCTCTGTATTCAGCACCTTCTGCATCCCTGGTTATCTTTTAAGACAACAGAGAATTATTCTAGCTGGAGGAAAGATTGTATTAAAATATTAGGTCCAATTCCCCTAAACTGCAAATGCAGTATAAGTATTTTTTTAAAATTATATATATATATACACATACACTCTTTTATATATATATATACACTCTTTTATATATATATATATATACACACTCTTTTATATATATACACTCATATATATATACACACTCATACATATACACTCATATATATACTTTTATATATATACATACACTTATATATATACTTCTATATATATTTTATATATACTTTTTATATAATTTTTATATATTTTATATATACATAAAATATATCTATAAGTATATATATAAAAGTATAAGTATATATATAAATAAGCATAAGCATATATATATTTAAGTATATAAGTGTAAGTATATATATATAAAGATATAAGTATAAGTATAAGTATAAGTATAAGTATAAGTATAAGTATAAGTATAGAAAAAATCCTTGTAGTGGCTCTAAATGTTTATTTTTCTGGCTGTGCCTGTGCCTCCCAGGATGACCAACTTTAACAGCAAATTTTAACTCTGTGTTTACACACCACCATGTAGATGTGTTGGTTAAACCAGAAAAAAACTCAATAAGAAAGAGACATTCCATGCACAAACCTTGGCCTGAACAGCGTAAGAAGCCAGCAAAACCGTAGCTTCGGGGGAGCAATAGATTTCCTCATCCAGGATTTGCTTCTTAACCTAACCCAACAGAAACAGGAGCAAGTTAAAGAAGCTCAAAGTCAGGACTTCTGTCAGGCTTGAAATGAAAGCAGACATGCCCAGACTACAACTTGGCACCAAACATCACTTTTCTGAGTTAATAACAGCAACAAGAAATTGGCATTCAGCAACACAGGAAGCCTTTAGTTAGCTTTGCATTTAATGAGACCAAAAATGCCAGTCAGCTCTCTGCACACAGTTACATAAGGAGTCCTATAAAATACCTTATAAAACATCAATTTTACTGTCTGCGCTTCATTTCTTTTAACAATCTTTCTTTTTTTTCTGCCTGCTTTGGAAAAGTCAGCTTTGCATCATGTCAGACATCCAATTTTAGGTTGGGAGGGAGCTCTGGAGGTCAGGTCCAAGCAGAGCAGAATGCTCAGGGCTGTCCAGCCTGGTATTGCCATATTAAAAACTGTAAGAGATGTTCTCCAGCTTTCCAGAATGAGAGAAGAAAGGAGACCCCCAAAAGAGAAGCTGAATAATAGAGCATTTAATTTATTCCATTTCAATGGTCTAAGCACAATCAGACAATGGTAAAGAGTCTTTTAAAATTGTTTTCATTTTAATAACCTGTGGTGCTACCAAGACCAGAGGTGTAACAGTTTGTAATTGATTTTCAATCGGTTGTGCAATTCCTGTTTGAAAACCTAAAGTGGGAAAGGGGAAATTAATCCTCCCAAATCCTCCTCTCAGGTGTATTTAGCCCAGGAACAAGCATGAGACAACAAAATCTTGCACAGCTCACAGTCTGAGACATTTCCAAATAGAAAAATTACTTGAGCTAGCACGAGTTGTGTTTACAAACACGGACTGAAACGAACCACCAAGAGAGTTTTGCTTTTAAATTTAGTCCCTGGTGAGCACGATATATAAACCTGAGTTACAGCGCAGGGAAAATTCTTTCTAGGCTGTTAAAATGGAAAGAATGGAAAGATTTTTATTCCAATTTGGAAAGCTCCAGCTTTCATACTCCACGGTGCAAATCATGCTCCAGAATTTAGAACAATGTAGATAAATCCCCCGTAAGTGTCTGCTTGTTTTGTTTTCTGATCAGTTTCTACAAAGACTTTTTGTTAGACTTCACAAAGAAGCAATAAATTACCTCATCTTTAGGCAGGAAATATTTAGCTTTAGTCATTTACATTTATTCAGGCATTTTGCAAAAGCTGTTATGCCACATTAATTTGCAAAGGGCTGAAGAGTCAGGAGAGCTGAAATCTTCAGGCATCCAAATGCCTGTACGTGTTTTTCCTATTAGCATCCAGGTGTGAGCTGAAGTTCTTACAGTCAGGGAAACTTTGCAAGTTCCAATTTGTTTCAGCCTTGTTTTCCTACTTCGGAATGAGAGGAATTTGCTAATTGCGTATCTGCTAGTTAAGGCAGGTTCAAGCAGAAAAGAAAAAAATAAAGTGGAAAAATTAGGATTCAGAGTTGTGCAGGTCTCATTCCCTTCCAAAATGAGCTGAAGAAATAAAGTGCCAAGTGGTTAAAGGTTCTGGATGAAGTTCTGAGGGGTTTTAACCCCAGAGCAGCAGCATTTCTCCAGGATTCCATGAGCACATCGTCCTCAGGGAACAAGGGAACTGACTGGGTTTATTTACAGCTGCACACTGCATTTATCCCATTTATTTACAGCTGCACACTGCATTTATCCCATCCACCCCAGCGACCTGCACAGACACATCCTGCTGGGATAGAGCAACGCTCCAGGGGCTGACACTTCCACTGGGACTCCACAGAACCTTGGGAGAGAGGCTGGATGTCCCACACATTGCAAGGGAACATCCCAAACTTGGTGCTTGGATCCCTTGCTGCAGCTATGGAGCTTTTCCTGGTCGATGCATCTTTATTTTTGAAAAGGCTGCTAGAATTTGCTCCTTTGTCTGCTTTTTGACGGAGCTAAAATGGTGTCTGCTTCTCTGCTCCTTTTAAACCTTGGATTGCAGGATGCCTATCAAATTCCATGATGTTTCATCCCCACAATCCAAAATGAAGGTTTAAGAAGTTGGGGAGCCCTTCTTTCCTGGAGGTTGTGCCCTCCTGCACAAGATCTCCCCAAAAAGCTTCACTGTTCTCCAAGCAGTTCCAGCTTTGCATGGATTTTTTTTTTTTTTAAACACATATTAAGGAGCAAAATAAGTCTGGAATATCCAGATTTGAAATTATCACCCAACATAACAAAATTGTTGTGTTGGCACAAAAAGAGAAACCACCAAGAGAACAAAAATCTGCAGAAGATGAAACATTCAGCTTACCTGGACACAAAAAATCACAGCAGTCAGGAGAGATGTTTGTATGTCATAAAAATAACATCTACAAAGCTCTTGATACAGCTGAAGCAAGCAAAATTATTCTGAGCTGCCAACAAGATCAAAGACAATGCAAAAGGACTGGGGGAAATACAGAAGGAATTAATGGTTAAAAACTGTTCCTGACCTGAAGGAAGAATAAATGCTGGGTAATTTCCTGTAATAGTTCCTCTTCTACCTTCTCTGGGTAGAATTTAGCCAAAAAATGAAAGCTAATGGGATCTTCTTTGGGGATTTCTTGATCTAAAACCTGTTTACAGATAAGATAAGATAAAATAAAATCAGCAGCAAAATTGATACATGAGTGTCTCAAGATAACATTCCCAAGGAAAACCAGAAAGAAGCCAATAATCCACTTGAAGAGCCTTCCCATATTTTAGAGAAAAGGGTAATTCTGAGCTGTAATCTACCAGCAATCAGTGCACGCAGTGGTGATTAGTGTGGGATGCTCCAGGTCAAATGGGATAGAAGCAATCAGAGCAAATAACACAATTTCAGCCTCAAAAAAAGCTACCGTGGAAAATTCTGAGTTGTCGTGGAGCACATCCCTTCAGCTCCTGTGCTACAGAAAGTCAATATTTATACAAGTAAATAACAGCCACACTATAAAAGTAAATAATTTCCAGGAAAATTTAAAAAAAATTGTTTTCTATACCTTTTTGTCCATCTTTAACCAGGTGCACATCCCTTTAATTGTGTACTGCAAGCCAAAGAACCAAGTCTCCCTCAAACCAAGGGCTCGGCACACCAGGTCAAACAAATCCTTTCCCTTCCACTTCATCTAGAAGAGAGAAAAATCAAAAAAAACATGTAGGTCTGCCATGAATTTGCTCCACTTTAGCCCTTTCTCCTATGAAATGTTATCTCACTTTTAGATTTTCAATGAAATATTCCTGCTGCTGTGGAAGAGTTGCTGTGTTCCACCTCCCTTCCTTCTTAAATGTTTTCTTTAATGAGTGTTCTTAAATGTTTTCATTTCAATTTAGCAGCCAGAGAGAGCAAACTTTGATTAAAGGTCCCAAATTCACACACATTTGGTGCCTTGGTTTTTTTCACCAAAGAGGCTGCTCATGGGTTTCTTCTATTGGACTGCATTTTAGAAAGATGATTTTACCTAATTGCTAAAATTAAAAACTTAATGGCAAAAAAAAGTGAACTTTTAGGCAGTATTTGAGCAGAAAGCTGGAGATCATCCCAGCAAAAGAGCAGAGTCTGGGGAGAAAGGAGAGGTAGCAAAGCAAGGAATACACCATTTGTTAAAAGGGATTCTGACCTCTAAATCAAATTTCCCAAATCCTTTATTTTCACAACTCTGCCTGCAAGTAGAGCAGTAAGTCATACAAGATTAATCTATTCCTTTTCTGAAGGACCTATAAATGACATTAAATGGCTCAACAAGTCTCACTCAAATTGCCAGAGCCACTGGAACTCAGATTTCTAACTCCTCAAAATACCTGCGTGTCTTGTTTTGCTTTTTTTGGATGATTGGGAATCAATTAATTAGAGACAGTTCTGTCTCCTCAATAGTGCAGCACAATTTATTTAGCAATCAATTACTCATTTTTCTCCAGCCATGATTTCTCTAACCAATTTACCAGATAGCCATAATAAATAGAAGAAAATCCCATTTTTCCCATCATTTTTCTCTTCTGCCCAGAGATCCAAACACCCACTGCAGTTAAAGATCAGGAGTTTAAAAAAGGCAAATTGGAAGAGAATGTCCCAGATCCACAAAAGTACAATATTATAAATTATTTTCCAAGCAACAGCTTAGCACCAGCTCTGACCAGTTTATCCAAGCTGGCAGTGTCTTAAAGAGTTGTGTCACTTAAAAAAAATTAATTTTGTGGAGAAGCAGGAATTCTAACGAACAACTGGAATGCTTATGAAGAAAGGAGGTTTGCTGTCAATTTAGCTGTGTCAGTCAGATGGATTTCATGCAAACAGCTTTAAATTCTGAACAGAGTTAAGAATGCACCTGAGATTTAATAATCACTGCTTATAAAAATAACAGTTTTAAGACCATCCATGAGCTGATAATCTGAATTTTTCCAATTTCTTGCTACTACAAAGATCAGTCCCCAACTCCCCGGCGTTTGGTGGCACTCTCACCTCACAGCTGAACTCCATCTCAGCATCCACCGTTATAATTTTGACTTTAAAAGTCTTTGGCTGTTTCTTCTTCAGGCCTCGGATGGACATATTTTTCAGTTGATGAGGGCAGCCACACCTGAAATCAAGCATTGAGGGATGGAAATTCAGCAGCATTTTCTTGGTTTGATTCCAAAGCAGGATGAGCCCAAACATGCAGAATAAAGTCACCTCTAGAGATGCATTTTTTGTGTCTAAGGCAATGAGGATGTTGAAACAAAAACCTTTAAAATGAGTTTGTTCCTTGAAATAAGTCATTCAGAAAATGTCATTGCTGTCTTTTCTCAGAGTTTGGCTATCACAAGCAAAATTCCCTTTCTCTGGGGTCTCTGCAGCATCTCCGCTCAGTAGAGCACCAGAAAATGCAGCTCAGCTTTGTGATGTTAAATCCATCACAATCCTTTTCCATCAGTTATGGCTCCTCGAGCAACTAAACTGTTGGATTTCTTTATAACATGAGATCTTAACTCCCTGAAATTATATAAATAAAAATATTTGCAGTGAAATTAAGCTGAATTTACTGTGTTTTCCTGGGCTAGTCACTCACAATGACAACAGTCATTTAGAACTGAAATTTTCCCAGTGAAGTCCTCATGAAATGAATTTAATTTGCAGAAGCAAACAGAAAATAACTTCAGAAATCTTCTAAATGTAATCACTACATGCCATCCAAAAAAATTGAGGAGATGCTGCTTCCACAGCCACAAGGGTTGTGTGGAAACCAAATATTGAAAGCTGGGGGTCAATGATAGTGCAAATCTGCTCCAGGCACTTCTCAGGTATTTATTTCTGAGCACAGGAAGTCAGCCTGTAAAGGTTTTTGCTTCTTTCCACTTTATAAAATTAACAGTTCAAACCTGCACAATGCAGGGAATAACTGAACCATACAGGGCAGGAGATTGAGGCATTCCTGGTTTCTTACAATGTAAAACCATCACAGCGTGGCAGAACTCCAATCTTTCCTCGAGGAATTCCAAAACAAAGCTCTGGTTTAAAATGAAAAGTTCCATTTGCCTGCACCTTCCAGGATTTTATAAAATACCTCGCTCCCCTTTTTCGCTTCTGCTGAGCTCTGAATTGGCTTGGAAATGCACTGATTTTCCACTTACTTTGTTTGTGCCCCTCATCCACGAATTTTGAGCAGTTAAATAGGAGGTAAAATGGATATGGAAGCTTTTCTTTTCAGATTCTAGGGAAGTCGAGGAACAGATAAAATAGTTACCAAATCATAGGGACATCAGAGGCAGAGATGAAAACTAGTGACTGAGGCAACTCAGAGTGAGGAAGAAAAGCTTGGGAGGAAATTCATCCTTCTGACTCCACTGGGAGAAGCTGAGGAGTCCTTTCCCTCCAGGTGGCTCTGGTGGAGTTTGGGTTTGGGGCACCGCTTGTGGAGCTGGAAATGCAACTGGAGAGAATCCAAAGGAGAGGTCCAAGGGCTAGAAAATCATCTGTAAAATGAAAATATTGGTTATTCCTTCCGGAGAAAGGCCAAGTGATGAGACATTGTAATGGCTGCTCTTCATGACAAGGAATTATTGGCTTAATTAAGTTGCAGGCAGGTTGCACACTGAAGAATATTCCAGAAAAACCAGGATATTATGGTGCTGGAAAAGCACAGGGGCCATTTCTCTTTTGGAACTTGTCCCCAGACTAATGTTTGGGGAATCTGCTCCCTCCTCAAGACTGGAGGGACCTAAACTCTCAAAGTTTAGAGAGGTTTAGACAGTTTAGGAGACAGAACTGTCCCTAATTAATTCATTCCCAATCATAAAGCAAAACAAGACACACAGGTATTTCGAGGAGTTAGAAATATGAGTTCCAGTGGCTCTGGCAATTTGAGTGAGACTTGTTGAGCCATTTAATGTCATTTATAGGCCCTTCAGAAAGGGAATAAATTAATCTTGTATGACACTGCTCTGGAGTAATTGCAGGGAGAGTTGTGAAAACAAAGGGTTTGCGAAATTTGATTTAGAGATCAGAGTCCCTTTTAACAAACCGTGTTTGAATCACCACAAGATGGTCCCTTCTGCCAGTGCCCACCAAACACCAGGGAAATCCAGGGTACCCCTTTCTCCTCAGGGATGGTTTTTTAAAGGAGTGAAAATCAGATCTTGCCACAAAGTTTCCTCTAAAATTTGGGCAGCTCAGTGCACCAAGCTGAGCAGAGCTCAAGTCCTTTCTACTTAGCACAGCAAAGTATTTTCAATTAAGGAAAAAGGGAATATTGAAACCCAAAAATGACCACAGCAATACTGACAGGGAAAGCATCATTTGAGGGCATCCAAACCAGCAGCAATTTCCCCAGACATTTTCTCATCTCCAATCTGCAAGCTGCAAAATTGAATTTTAACCTGTTGCATTCCAAAGCTCTTTCCCATCTGGTTTCCTTCAGAATTGTAAATAATTTTACCATTGGATGCAGCATTTATAGTCTGAGAATGACAGACTCCCACCCAATACTGGAAATAGTTTTATTAGTTTCTAGAAGAAACATCAATGGCTGAAATCTAAGGAGAAGAAAGCTCCATAATTCATTTTTAATATGTAACCTGAAACAGCCAATTGAGTTAAACAGGAACTTGGAGTTAGGGCCAGTACAGAACATTCTCAGAGTTTCATATGGAAAACTCTGAACAGATAAATTGAGCAGCTAGAGAAAAATGTACTAATTTTCTCAAAATATGAGAAAAATACCAGAGCTTTTCATTTGGACTTTGAAGTTATTTCTTTTTTCTTATATAACCTGGTTGAAACGACAATATAATTTGTTCAACATTTCCAACAGCATTTTTTTTGTCCTTTCCAGAATTTTTATTCCATGGAAAAGTACATTCTGACTCACAGTGAAAAGACATTTTTGAATATCAAATTTTCCCCAGGAAAGTAAACTGCATTTTAATCAATAGCACTGGTAAAGAAATTGGAAAGGGTTTTCACACTGAAGAGCTGAAATGAATGTCAGATCCTGACAACAGAAGCAAAAGCACTTAGCAGACAAGATTGTAGAAGAAAGAGCTTTTTCAACTAAGAGAAATCTTGCTGAAAAAAGAGACAATCTGGGGTTTTGTGTAAACACAAAAGCAATTCCTTCCCTACAACAGAATTTAAGAGGGAATCAAGTGCTCCAAGGCAGAGTTCTGACCCCCAGCTCCAGTGATTTATTCCTGCAGGTGCCACAGGCATCCAGAGGGAGCAAAATGGGATGGATCGGAGCGTGGCACAATCCTAGCAAAGAACACATGAACGCAAAATAGGGCAGGGTGATAAAAGATTCCTGTCCAGCCAGAACCTGGGAACAGAGAGTTCAGGAGCTGGGAACAACCACGGGGAGAGGATAAAAGCTTTGTGTGATGAGAGGAACTGAAAGGCAGCAGTGGGAAGGAACAAAACAGCCCAAACTCTGCCTTTTAGCGTGCTCAGGATGAAAGAAGGGACATCCTGCAGCTCTGGATTCGAGTGTTCTCCCTCGTGGGCAATGAGAAACCGGGAGCAGAGCGTGGGGGTGAAACTGGGAACGGGGAAGAGCAAGAAGAACTGGCCAGGTGACTCTTGCAGGGAGTGATGTTATCTGTGTCACAGCACAGGTGGGCAGTCACAGCACAGCTCTGCACATTTATCCCTGTGGGAAGGAACCCACACAGATCCCACTCACTCACTGCATTCCCTGGCAGTCAGAGAGAAAAAGCAAAATCAGCACCACCACACACACACTCAGCTCAATAAATCCAACAATTCAGCACCTTATGGACAAATACCTCAAGGAACAAGCTGGCCAAGAGCGAGAGTAGAATTTATTAGCATTTCTAAGGTGAATGGATGGGGTTTGCAGGGCTCTCCACGAGGTGTAAGAACTTGCCTTCACGTGGCACTGGCTCTCAGTGACTACTGGGTGTGAGCTGCCACCATCCATCACACTTGGGGCAGCCACACTGGGGTGAAAAATCATCTGTTTTCACACTCACACACAAAAACCAGCAGGGCTTTTTAAGGTGAGAACTCAGATGCAGAAGGCAAAGAATTAATGGCAATTGAGACCCCTCTCTTCCACCCCCAAAATTAATCCGCCCTTAAGGAAAGTCCTGGAAATATAAAATCTTTGGGAGAGCGGTGAGGATTCAAGAGACAAGGCTTGGGAATTACGTTAGGAGCCACCACGAGAAGCTGCTTGAAGCATCCACTGCAAAAGCACATTAACATAGACACTACTACAATTTGAAAGACTGTCATCGCTGAAATATTTACTGCGACTCGGAGTGGCAAATTCCCCTGACTCATTATGTTTCTCCCAGTTCCTGAATTTCCATACTCCAGCTCAGGAATTAATGCAAGCAATTTGAATGCAGACAACACAGGCAAACGTCGTGGGCTTTGTACAGTTGTTGACTCACGCTCCCGCCTGTGCTCCCTGCCCGAGGAATGATTTAAGCAAAGAATTCACTGTTTTAAAATGGGTCAGCAAGATAAAGGGTTTTCTTACCCCTCAGTCTCTAAAAAGAAGTTATCTAAAGTCACCAGTTGGAATCAAGACTTACCTCACAGATCGTTTTTTGAATGATGATAAGAAGAAAAAAAAATCCCTTTTAATCCAAAAACTCCGTATTTTCCCCGCAGACATCAATATCCAGCCCTCACAAGTTCTGCCACTGAGAATAAAATCCAAGAACAACTTTTCTACTTGATCCCCTTCCCTTTGTTTCCATGAACTGCAGCATGTTAGCGCCCTCTGAAAAATCAAAGGATTGCTTTCCCAGGTGATAGGAACGGCTCTTAACCATTTCCTGCCCGCACCAGGGCTCCTCCCAACTTCCCAACTCCGTAATTCAACTAAGCAGGCACTAAAAGAAGAGAAGCCCACGAGTTTTGGATTGGATATCTGTAAGAAATGATAATGAACTTCCAAATAACTCCTTGGATGGTATCTGATCAAATTGTTTCAACAGCGTCTCCTGTTCTCCCCATATCAGCCACCTTAAGAAGAGAAACTGCCCAGAGTTGTGCTGTTAAATAAATATGATTGCCTACCTGTCCTCTTCCTGTGGTGAGAGATGATGAGACACCAACACCAAAAAGAGAACAAGCCTCAAAGCTGGGCAGCAGCCAACGTACCAGAAGAAAATGATAAGTGAATACATTTAAGTTTAAAAAGGGATAGCTTCAGCCTGTAGTCCTGGGGAGAGACCAGGACACATTGCCTCAAAATCAAATAATTTTGCCATTATTCAGTTTATAAGTGGTTTGGGGCTTTTTTCCTAGCTCTCCATTTTATACACAGATTTACAGTAACTGAATATCTGCTTGGTTATGGAGAAAAAGGACAACAGGCCAGCCCTCACTTGCTATCTAATAGAAATATTCCAGATTTATAGGGAAAACCTTCAAGATTAGTCCCGTGCCCATCACTTAACAGCAGGGGAAGAGCACAACACTTGTTTCTGTGTAGAAACCTCAGTGCCACACAAAGAGGCTGCACTGTCAGTCAGCTCTGTCAAGCTCCATCCCCAAAATTCTGTGTAAAGGGACCCCTGAGCACTCACAGCCTGGGGTTGTTTGGAAGAGAAGGCTCAAGGAGGAACCTCATCACTCCTCACAATGACCTGAAAGGAGGTTGCGCTGAGGTGGGGTCACTCTCTTCTACTGTGCCTGCAGCAAGAAGAAAAAACAGCCTTAATCTGAGATGGGAGACTCAGATGAGACATTGGAAAAAGTGTTTTCACTGTTTGGGTGGTCAGGTGTGGGAATAGGTTGTCCAGGGAGGTGTTGGAGAGGTGTCTGGATCTGGCACTGGGCAATGCGGTTTGGGGTTACAGTGGCAGTGCTGGGTGCACAGCTTGATAATCAAAGAAGCACCAAATATCCTGAGCTGGGAGGGACACACCACAAACATCAAGTCCAAGTCCCACCCCAGCACAGGGCACTTCAAGAATCCCACCCTGTGCCTGGGAGCATTGTCCAAACGCTTGAGCTGTCAGGCCTGTGACCACTGCCCTGGGGTGACTGTTCCAGTGCTCAGCCACGCTCTGGGTGCAAAAACGTTTCCTGATATGCCCTGACTCAGCTCCAGCCATTTCCTCGAGTCCTGCCACCGATCACGAGAGTGAAGAGATCGCTACCTGCCCCTCCTCTTCCCCCTCACGAGGACTTTGAAGACCCTCAGTCTCCTCCAGGCTAAACAAATCAGGTGACTTCAGCCACTCCTCTTGAAGCTTCCCCTCCAGACCCTTCACCATCCTTAAAGGATTTAAAAGAAATCTTGGGGAGCCCTTCCAATTTTAACGATTCTTTCTCAGGACTAGCCAGACTCATTTTCCCCTCACCGCCTACTGAGGGGGCGGTGGCCGCCCGACGCCTTTAAATACCCCGGTGAAGCCCCGCCCCTGGTCACGCCCCCTGGCCACGCCCCTTCCCGCCGCGCGGCGCTTCCGTGCTCGGCGCCGCCTGTTCCGGGCCCGTCCCCTAAGGCCCCGAGGCGCGGCGGCGGCAGTGGCGGTGAGAGGGGCCGGGGCTCCCGGGGTTGAGGGCTCGGCCGGGGGGGTTCCCCCGTGCCGGGGCTGCGCCCTGGGTGCTGGATGAGCCGCCCGGCGGAGCCCCGCTCCCTGCGCGGCCCTGCTGGCGCGGAGGCTGCGGGGCAGGGCCTGGCGCGGAGCGCTGTGGGGAGCTGGGGTGGGGGGGCCGAGGGCTCCCGTCTGCTTGAATTTCCTCTTTTATCACTGTCTGCCGGTGCTCGGTGGGTGTTGTCCGTGCTGCGCACTCCTGTCTATGTGGGGTGTTTGGCCATGGGGTACAGGAGGGCCCCCCCCACTGACTCCCAGAGCTGCATTAGGGGTGGGAGAAGCAGCCCTCGAGTATTTGCTGAAGCGTTTCATTCTGTGGCTGTGTCCCTGCATCCCTAAAGTCTTCTTTTGATGTGTTGCAACATCAAAGCAAGTGTCTTACAAAGTGGGTGGATGGAGAATTTACAGGTGTTGGTTGTGCTTAACAACATAGCTGAGTGGGAGAGAAAAAGGTCATTAATCTCCATCAGTTTTAATATTGATTCAAATCTTCTATTGATTTTGCCCCTGACTCTTGAAAGAGTGGTACAGAAAGCTCTCCCCAATTAAGCCAAATAAGGTAATGGAATATAATCACTTGCAGGAAAGAGCTCAAAAGCAAATACATGTACTATAGATCAGACAACTCTTTGATGTGTCCTTTATGGCTTGAGAAGCTCATTACCTTTCTTAGGTTTCATCAGCTCAGCTGATAATGAGAGGCACAGAAGCAAATGAGTTAGGACAAAAGCTGCAGGCTGCTCCCTGTTTGGGTGCACTCTGCTCATACACAGACCTGATGAACAGGTTTCCAGCCAAAACAGCTGCTGGAGCGTGAGTCAAATGAATAATTTTCACAGCTACACTTTTCTCTATTGTGTTTGTGACAATTGGGGTGATTCAGAGGAGTTTTGCGGGGTAAGGTCTCATCCTCTTGCTGTTCTGTTCAGTTTTACTTCTGTTCTGAAGCAACTTTTCCTGATAACAAGCGCATGTTCACATCCCTTCTTATATTGTCAGACAAGGCTGAGGTAGTGCAATATATGGAGTTTTGAACTGTTCTTCCCCATTCTTCCAACAAAATGACCTAATTAAGCTGTTATTCTAAAATAAGGACAATTTTGGCCTTGATCAGAAAGTGGTTATGTTGCATCTTTTACTTTGTTACAATAACACAATCTGCTTTTTTGCTGCCAGGCACTGGATGAGCATAACTAAACAATGTCTGTCCCACGTGGAGCTGTCCATGCAAAATGGATAGTAGGGAAAGTAATTGGGACCAAAATGCAGAAAACTGCCAAAGTGAGAGTGACAAGGCTTGTGCTGGATCCCTACTTGCTAAAGGTAACACCAGTTAACAACTCATCTTGCATGGAGGTTTTTGTATTGTGTGGAGAAATGCTCTGTTGATTTGACTTTTAGAAGTTTTGATGACTCCTTGCAAGTCAAACTCCTTAAGGAACTTAAGGATTTGGCTGTGGGGATGACTGCAAAGGATGAAAAGCAGTGAGTGGTGAGGACTTACAAATTACCTGCTAAATGTATTTCTTTGAAGTGCCTTGTTAATGCACTTCATTTGATCTTTTTGAGAAGGTAAGCTTTTGTTGTTTCACACTTAGATTTAATTTTTCATGTTGATGTGGAGCATGCTTTGGGGATTTGACAGTGTAGTCACTTTTGCAATAAGTTTTATAGCTGTTTTTTTTTCTGTATGCATAATTGTAACATTACTGTTTGAATCTCTGTGAGCTTGTATTTATCCCTTGTCAATGCACTTCAAACAGGAAGGTTAAAAACCGTGTTTTCTCCATTTTAAATAGGGAAATAGTGGTACATGGAGGTAGAATAAGTTGCCTTTGGTAACCAGAAGGTTAAGGATGGAGTCAGGATTGGAAATGGGTCTTGTGGAGCCCATTTCAATATCTTATCCATTAGAAGAACCTTTATTTCTTCACCTAATTTGTTTCTTAAATATTCTGAATTCTGCTGTTCCAATAAGGAAAAAAAATTACTTTTTATATTAAAAAAATTATTTCAGCAGGAAAACTCTCACAAAAAAACTTCAAAATACAGATTTCAGAGCTTTTTCTTCCCCATCTCCTTTCTTGCAGTCTCAGTTGGCAACCCCATCCTGACTAGAGATTGTCTGTGCTTCCTATGGAGAACCTGTAGAGTGCACAGTTGCATTTCTCTTCATGATCCAAACTGAATCTCACTTAAAAAGACACATAAGCCTTTACTTAGTGAAATTTATTTATTTGCTATTAACTATATCTTGTGTAATTCTGAAATATAATGCCAAGGTTTCTTTTTTTTTTGTCGTTGTTGTTCCTTTTACAGTTCTTTAACAAAAGAAAAACCTATTTTGCCCATGACCCACTGCAGCAGTGTGTTGTTGGAGACATTGTTCTTCTGAAAGCTCTGCCCGAGCGAAGGAGCAAACACGTGAAACACGAACTGGCTGAAATTGTGTTCAAGGTTGGCAATGTCATAGATCCAATCACAGGCAAGCCCTGTGCAGGAACCAGATTCCTGGAAAACCTGTCCGATTCGGAAAACCTGACAGAGGCAGATACTACCTATCTAAGTGAGAAACTTCAGGAACTTAAAGTTTGTTCAACAGACAAATAGTGGGGGAAATATTTTAAGCAGAGGGCTTCCAGCTTTTGTCTGTCTCTACCAGGGATGTTTGAAGCCCCTGCTGTGATATGTTAAATGTTTCAGTGAAATCTGTAGTCAAAATAAATAGTAAATGTAGTTGCTTATGCAAAGAGATGTTGCAGACTGATGGGCACCTGGAGCTTTGAATGAAAATACAGAGAAAAATGCGAGTTTAGCGCTCACACTTCATTTTGTTTCCTGTAGTTTTACCCCAAGCCCTGACAGTTCCCAAAGGCAGCTGCCCTCCTGGAATGACTCCTCCGTGTTAAGACAAGGCCACAACTGTGTGATGTTTAATTTTGGTGGGAGGGTCATTACATTTTTTAATTGTTCTGTGTTTCAGGCAGTCTTTCATGGTTTGGAGGGTTCTAGAGATGACGCTATTAAAGCTTTTGAAAGGAAGTGCAGAATTTTAAAACCAGCTGCATGCTTGTGTCCTTATTTCCTCTTACAGTGCTTTCTGACTTCCAAAATCTCTAACAAAAACACAGCCCTTTGCCTTTCTAGTGGCAATAAGGGGAGAATCAAAGTTTAGGGCAGCTTAATGTGGTTGGCTTTGTAACCTGTCCAAAGGGAGGATTTAGTTCTGAGACAGCTGCATCTCTTTGAACTGCCAGCAGGACAGGGGAGCTGATGAGAATACAAAGCCTAAAAGTAAAGGTGATTAGATTTAGTCTCATCTGAAAAGCTAATTAAAATAACACCTTTTGGGGAGATGGAGGTGCTGATTTGCTTCGTGCTTTAATGTGGAGCTAAAGGCCAGAGCAGTTAATGATGAAAGATGACTTTATCCTGGTACAGCTCTGGGGATCTCATGTCCTCTCTTCCAGGATATAAAGCAAGCTGAGAGCCTGCAGCTGTTGCTGCAGCCTCATGTTCCTGACTGTGGATCTAAAAGGGCATCTGCCTCAAAATTCAGCAGTGTGGGAGGGGAGAGTGGGTTAGGAGAGCTGTGAGAAATCCTATTCCAAAGTGTCTGTTGGTCTCTGAGATCAGAAACAAAACAAGGTGTATCAGAACAGAGTTCTCTGACCTAAAATATCCTTCTTGTACCAGTTGTGTTCTCTGCTGTTGTCAAAAGGTTATAAATCATTTGCCCTTTAACTTCCTGAACAAAATCAGTTCTGGCTGGCTACAAAGTCTGATTGAACTCAGCAAACTATTTGGGACAGCAAGAATGAGAAACTTAAAATTCCTTCAGCGCTTCAAAGCAAAAAATGCTGCTCTTTGAATGCCAGGGCTCAGGTGGGATGTCAGGACACTTTGACTGAAATGTCTCTATGTAAAATAATGTGGATATGGGCTCTGAGTTTGAGGAAGGGCCTTAAGCATGTGGCTGTAGGGTTTTTCTTGTTTGTGGCAGGGGTTTAGGTTTATGTAAATAACTCAGTAACTGAAGCTGGCTTACCAAAGCCAAGGGAAAGAAAAACCTGGGCTCTGACTCCTGCCCAGGTGAATCTAAAATGAGAAACTTCATCCAAGCAGAGATTGGGAGAATTTGGACATGGGGTAGAATTTGGCCCTGGGCTGTAGGAAATTCACTGAAGTTGTATCCAAGCAGAACTTGACCCTTAGTATATGAGTGTTCTAATAACTAGATAATAACAAAAAATAGAAAAGGTTTCCTCTTTGCTTAACGAGTTGCATCTACATTTAATTAGGGAAGTAAATGTTTTCTTTGTATTTCCTGTGATTTGCCTTGAATAGCTGTGGAAAAGCAATCTTTTTTTTCCTGAGATTGATTCATCACAGGAGGTTATCATTTCTCCAGTGTAGGCTCAGGGAGGGTTTCTCAAGAACTCGCCATGCTGTCAGATGAAAATGTGACTAAAAACAAATTACATTGCAGGCTGTGTTATTTAATAGAGTGACAGCAATTGTAGGTTAAATTGTTTTAAAGTACAAAGATTGTGCTTTAGTGGTGTTAAAGCACATACGTGTTATCTTCTGGATTAGTCTCAGAGTGCTGACAGAAAAATCGTAAAATGGAAAGTTTATAGGGACGTGATAGATTCATTGTAGGTGCTATATGGAATGATAAGGATTAGTCATTGACTGCTTTCTGTGTTTATTGGCTCGTTGCTTTTAGAACTGCCCTTTAATTATTACCCTAATTATCACTTTATCCCTAATTTGAAGTTATTTAAGGATTCGATGCCAGCACACACCTCCTCCTCAGCCAAAATACCTCTGAGTGTAGCGGAGCAGACTGTGAGGAAAACCCTTCAGCTGCCAGCGAGTGCAAAATGTTCTGGGAGAACAACAAACCAGGGCCAGGGGTCCCCTAAATCCCACCGGATCCCCCAAAATTTGGGCTGGGGACCCCTAAATCTTAATGGGGGTCCCAAACTGGGACTGGAGTCCCTCAAAATCAGGGATTGGGGGTGCCCCTAAATACAAATGGTTCTCCAAAACTGGGGCTGGGGTCCTGTAAATCCCACTGGGTCCCCCAAAATCTCACTGGGGGACCCCAGGCTGGGGCTGGAGTCCCTCAAAATCGGGCCTTGGGGGACCCCTAAATCCAAGTGGGTCCCCAAAACCGGGGTTGGGGTCACCCCCAAACCAGGCTATATTTGACGGAGTCCCCCAAACTGGGTTTGGGGCCCCCTAAATCCGATCTGCTCCTCCCCAACCGGGCCCGGGGGTCGCCCCTCAGCTGAGGGGCCGTGAGGGGTCCCGGGGCCGCGGCAGCTGCGCATGCGCGGGCGGCGCTGCCCGCCAGGGGGCGTGGCCGCAGCCCCCGGCCCAGGAGGGAGGCGGCGGGAGCAAGATGGCGGCGCGAGTGCTGCTGCGGCGGAGCCTGGCGGGAGCGCCCGCCGTGCCGCGCCTGCCGCCCGGCGCCGGGCTGGCCCTCAGGTGAGCCTGAGGGGGCGAGGCGGGCGGGACGGGGCCGCCGGGGGAGGCTGCACGCGGAGCCGGCGCCGCCCGACGCCCCGCCGCTCGGAGCGTCCCCTTCCCAGGCTGGAAATGGCGCCCCGCTCGCGGGGCAGCGGCCGGGCCTGGGGCGGGGAGTGCGAGGCGGCGGGGTGTCCCTCAAGGTCACGGGCCGCAAGGCCGGCCCCTTCCTTCCCTCCGCCGAGTCCGCCCCTGGGTGGGAGGATTGCCGCGCCGCTGACCCGCCGGGACGAGGCGGCCGCCGCTCCCCGGGCTCAGGGGGCACCGACGCCTCATCCCTGCACGGAGCCCGCAGCCCTGCATGGACACCCCCGCATGGAACAGCCACCCCACAGCCACGGCTGCCGGGCTGCCCTGCACACGTGTATTCCCGGGATTTAAATACCTGGATGCTCCGCAGCGCGGGATCGCTCCGGGATCAGGGCTCCGTATCCCAACTCCTGCGAGCAACAGGGTGCGCAGCCGGCAGCGTCTGTGTCAGCATGCACAGCCCAAAATCCGAGTTTCCCTGGGTCGGGGGTGTGACTGCGCACCCCGACATCTTCCTGCCTTCACCACACGGAGAATCCCCTCGGGAGTCGGGGCTGGTGTGTCCGTGCTTCCCATGGGAGTTGGGGTGGGTGTGCTCCCCTGTGCCAGGGCACACAGAGAGGCACAACCATCGAGTTTTGGGGTGCAGAGATTTGTATTTGTATTTGCCTGTGGTGCAGACACACACTCACTCAGCTCCTGGGGCACTTCCTAGGTGTAAGAAGCAGACACAGGATGATGGAAACACAGGAATCTCTAAGCTGGCATGGATCTGCACAGTTTTTCCTCCCTTTCTTGGAAACAGGGAGAGCTGCTGCCTCAAGCCTCAGAATAGGCAAGGCTAAAAGAATCCCTGCAAGCAGCTGTTTAAGGAATATGTTGTGAGGTTTTACATGCGTGTTTTGGGGTTATTTTAGTTTCAAATAAACTGTTTAGACTGCAGATCAAACACTGTCAAACGGCAGGCAAGTTGTTTTTCTTTCCCTTCCTGGCAGACTTGGATTACTACAAAACCTAAATACTTGACCAGGTGTCTCCCTGCCAGTTTATATTTTGTACTGAAGTAGGAGCTAAGTGGGAAAGAAGTGTTTCCCCTGACATTTTTAATCTGATCTACTCAGACAATTCAGTGTCAGCCTTTTGTGTTCACAGCCCAACCTTTGTAACAGGAAAGCAAAGCCCATAATTAACATTTGTAGGATAAGGACTTGCTACCAAAGTCAAGTTGATGCTCACAGCTGTTTAAAGACAGAAATTCAGTCCCTGCTCCTGCAGAGCTAATTTTGGGTACACACTGCCCAAAAAATTGAACCAGTGATCTGTTCAGAGCTTCTTGGTTTGTAGGAGCCTGGGATGACAGTGGTATTTTAGGATATTGATTAAAAATCACGCCCTGGCCTCTCAGTTTGGGTGCAGTGAACATCTGCTTTAATAAACTTAGCCTATTGCCTTTATTCTAAACAAGGTGTATATTCAGTTGATTTGTTAGTCAGTGCTCATGTGGAGCTTTACAGCTGCTGGGGAGAAGATTTTCCATAAATGTAAAGTATTACTCATGTCATTGTTTTGAAAATTAACCATTCCTCCAGTTCTAGGTGCAGTTTAACATTCCAGTCATGAGATTCTCCTAACAGCAAAGAAATTTGCTTTTCAGAGTTTTCCCTGTAGCTCCAGCTTCCTCTTGCTGCAGCTGAAGTTCACAAAAATCATCTTCAAAGTTTGCTGCAAACAGTGATCCTCATAGAGGAGTTTTCTAAATATTACTTTACCCTGTTTATTAATAAAGGGGAAGGAATGTGAGAGTTTACAGGTCTGGGTATTGCAGGAGTGGGGCTGAGTTCTGCCTCCTGGAGCCAGTGAGGGCTTAATTCGAGGGAGCTTTTTCAAACCAAACTTGGATTTTTGGCCTGGGGCTCACCCTGTGCTCTGAGCTGGGACACAGCTCCGCTCCAGGCCCCTGCAGCCACAGCCTTATCGTGGCATGCCCTTCAAATGCCTGCGCTCAGGAATAGCTGCTTGGCTTCCAGCACAGCCACATGTTTGTGTGTGTGCCCAGGGCCGAGGAGGGCACCATTTGCAATAAATACACCAAGATTTACAAATTATTTCTTAATGCTGAAGGTCATCTTAGCTGCAGTTGTTTCTCTGCTGTGAAATGCTTTCCCTTTCCTCCATCCTGCTTCCATGGGCAGAACCAGGTCATTATGTTCTTTTCAGATACTGGGACCAAAAGGTGATTGTTGTAAAAAAATCTTTTGTGTAATACACGCAGGTGTCTCCACGGGGATATTTTTCCCAAAGGAAATTGAGATTTTCTTTCCCAATTTTTTTTTCCTTGATATCTGTCAGAAATCTTTGGGCTGAAGATCCAGTTCTGTTCTGGATCTTCTAGTCAGTAGTTAAGGGTGAAAAGTTGACATTTGAGACAGGAAAATGTTTCCATTTCCATCTTATAAGTAAATATATGTAGTATAAGTACCACATTTAATATTTTAGTATTTCAGGAGAACTTTTGACAGAATTCGTTTTCTTCACAGTGGGTACTGTGGGGCTGTAAAAAATAGGCAAATTGAAGGATCTAATCTTACAAGAAAGAAGCAAAAACATTTGAGCTTGTCAGACATTGTGGAGGATTAGTTAAAAGCATCAGATTCCTTGTCCTGATCATCTGGAAAAGAAGAATAATTCCTTTAACACATCACTTAAAAAATCACAGTTATCACTTGATTGTGTGCCCTGATATAAAGGGAGGTGATACCATTTTGAAAGTGTACTTGGAAAAACTGAATAAAGATTAGATAAGAAAAGACAGTGAAATTCTTATGTTTCAAGGCAAGGGAAACGTGGATATTGTACTAAGAGCCTGGGTCTGTGTCCCTACATGATGCAGTTGCCAGAATTTGGAATTGAAATATTTCCAGGCTGCTTGTTTCCTACCACTCATTTTTTGGTTTTTTTTTTTTTCTTTCCAAATTAGTCTTTCATGCTATTTTTCCTCTTGAAAGACATTTCACTTTTCCTTTTGTGGAGCTGTCTTTAAGCAACACAGGAACATATGGCAGTTCCTTTCCCACTTACACCGCACACACTTCTCCTCCTGCACGTTTTTTGCTCTTTTTCACTCCTGACTGTTTACACCAGGGCAGCCCCAGCCCTGGGCAAAGACAATGGGATAAAAAAGATAAAAAGGCAGCAAAAGCAGCCATTGCACAGGGAATAACCATGGATAAGGTGTGGTTAAATGTATCTAGTGAAGTGCAGGGAATGAGCTGGGAAGAGACTCAGTGGGAAGTTTCAGCAATATGTAACTGTGTTGTGATACTATAATTTGCATTAAACTCCTGTCTGGTGGCAATCCCAAAGGCTCAGTGGCCTGTCCTTGTTCCCTGCAGGGGGCTGGGCTCCTCTGCACACAGAGCCCGCGAGGACAGCTGGTTAAAATCCCTCTTCGTGCGCAAAGTGGATCCCAGGAAAGACGCCCACTCCAACCTCCTGGCCAAAAGAGAGACCAGCAGTCTGTACAAACTGCAGTGTGAGTGATGGCTTTGTGCTCAGCACAGCGTCCCTGTCCTCTGTCCCTGCCTGTCTCACGTCCTCTCGTTGTTGTTGTTGTTGCAGTTCACAATGTCAAACCTGAATGTCTAGAGGCCTACAACAAGCTCTGGTAAGTGTGGGAGTTCTCTCTTCACCTTTTAGATGATGTTGATTTGATCTGAAAATCGGCAGATGTCATAGTTATGCAGAGGGGAGGTGACAAAATTCTGCTTGTTTTAGGATTTGCTGTTAAATAGACCCTATGAAAGAGCAAAAAATACTCAGTTCACCCCACTTCCCTCTCGGAGCTGTCATTTCCTAGGCTGCAGTTTGGGATGATTCCTGCTGGGAGAATTTTGGTGACATTTGTTGGACCAGCCCTCCCCCTTCCCTTAGTGATCTTTAAGTTCCTGATCCATGCAGGGAAGGGTGGAATGTTGGATTCCCAAAGCAGCCGCCAGGTTCAGGATGGTTTTTGTCTGCACACCACAAGGAGAGAGAGATCACTGGTGAATAAAACCACACCAGTGTTAAACTCAAGTGTAACTTCGAGGAGATGTTAAAAATAATTCCCATTTATATTCTCATTTATATCCTCTCCACAAGTGCTGTTGCTGAGCTGCTCTTAAGGAGTCACACAAACCCTTGGATGGGGTCTCTGCTTTGGGGTGATTCCCTCCAAAGGGAGGGACATCTTCCCCAAAAAGTTACATCTAGGAATGAATTCCATTTTAAATTGACTGCTTTAAGGGTGAAACTGCAGAAATATTAGTCCTTTCCTGCCTACATAATCCCCGCTCTGGAGCCAGAACAGCTGCCTTGAAAGAATTGTGTGTTTAAATTTGGGAATGGAGTGAGCCTGGCACCCAGCAGTGCTTTTCTCACTGACAGCGCCCAACGTGCCAGTGAAATAAAACATTCCCAGCATAATGCCAGCCTTCTGCAACCAACTTTTGAGTGGAGCACAGCAGCTGGGCTGGAGGGAGGGAAGGAGTCCCAGCTCCCACTTCATGCCCTCAGCTGTTCCTGGGTGGCTGCACAGCTCACCTGCCACCTCTGTGCCTTCTTGTGTTGGGCTGCCTAACCCAGAACTGCTTTCCCTGCTAGGCAAGCATAAAAATTCACTAGAATAACATCCAGTCAAGGTTATTTTTAGCTTTTTTTGTTGAAAAATTAGATACCCAGTGGCTCATCTGCCACCTCTGTGCCTTCTTGTGTCAGGCTGGCTAACCCAGAACTGTTTGCCCTGCCATGCAAGCATAAAAATCCATTAGAATAACATCCAATCAAGGTTATTTTTAGCTTTTTTTTTGTTTAAAAACTGGATACCCAGTGGTTCACCTGCCGCCTCTGTGCCTTCTTATGTTGGGCTGGCTAACCCAGAACTTTTCCCTGCTAGGCAAGCATAAAAATCCATTAGAATACCATCCAATCAAGGTTATTTTTAGCTTTTTTTTGTTTAAAATCTAGATATCCAGTGAAGGACAATTAGCATTCAGCCAGCTCTCTGTTTAAACATGAACATAAACATGTCCCATTGTGCAAGACAGGGAAGCACTTCTGTGCAGTATTTCATGAGCTGCCTGAATGCTGAGTGAGACAAGAGATTTCTGTTTTCAGGGAAGGAGACAAACAGCAAAGAAAGAAACTGCTGACGGCAGTCAGATGAAATATGTGTGGTTGGATTGATTCTTTCCAAAGCAAATGGAAGTATTTCAGGGAAGGAGACAGCTTGAATGGAGTAATAAACAAAATCAAGCCTCTCTGAACTTCCCTCCTGCCTCTCCCTAAATAAAAAAAAGAACAGGTTAATTCTGTATCAAATCAGATTGAGGATTAGTCATCATGTATTAATAAATAAATAATGTAATTAAGATAATTTACTTTATGAATCACTGTGGTTAAGGATCCCTTCTGAAGAGGTACAGACAGTTTTTTTTTAAAGGTGTTCTCTGGGCATTTTTTCTCAAATTTGCAACAATATATGGTAGAATTATGCCATAATTTACCATTCCTCTTCGAAGCTGCCTTTCCAGGATCTCATTCTGCTTTGCAAAAATGAACTGATGGTGAAACATCCCTGAGAATGTCCTTGGGGAGAGTCATTTTATCATATTATTTACACTGGGTAGTGAGAAAATATCGAGGTACAAATTGGTAATGAGATTTGCTCAAGGTTGTCTGGAAAGTCAGTGGCAGAATCAAGAGGAAAACTCATCTCTAATGAAAACTCAGCCCAGCCCAGCCCAGCCTACTTTTTATTACTTGATACTGTGCAGAGCCTCGTTGCCTGCGAGCCAAGCTGAGTAAGAAGGGTAATTATTCAGGGAAAAATATAAAAGGCAAAGTTCAACCAGACTAATTGACTTATTCATCAAGGCACAGTGCAGGGAAAGCTGTCTTGGCCAAGCCAGCAATCAGCAAAACTTAATTTCCTCCTGCTAATGTGGGCCATTTCTAAAGTTTGAAAGAGTGGTAGAAATACTGGGAACAGTCACACAGAAATGTGGTGTTGGAGGTATTTTTAAGGCAGTTTTGCTGTTATTTCATGGGTAAGTTGCCTCAAAGTAAGACAACTTTTTGAAATAATAGCAATACTCTGAGGTACAGTCATTATTTCATTTATCAAATTATTTTTATTCATTCAGCTCAGCAGCTCATAGCATTGTAACTTATTTAGAAGACTCTGCTTTCGTATTTCTGTGTGTTCTCCCCCCCTTGAGGGGTGCTTTTCCTCAAGCAAAGAAAAGCTTTTCCTCGGGTAAATCACCCACGTAGGCTGAATTTTCTGTGTGATACCCTGATATTTGTTTTCCTAATGTTGGATAGACATAATTATTTAGACACACCTAATTTACTGCATCCAAAGAATCCTCCCATGCTTTACATTTATTACAGAGTCTCAAAAATGGTAACACTCACCTTAATTCTCCACGGAGGTGTATCCACCTTCCCCCCTGCATAGCAGAATTTGATATTTCAGCTTTCTCCTCTGAAAAAAAAAAATAAATAAAAATAAAGCTTGTGAATGTTCATAGCATGATGCCGTGTTATACATATCAACTGTGGCCTCCCTGAAGGCAATGCAACCCAGTGTCTGTGTTCCTTGTTTTCAAGTCAAGAGGTGCTGCCAAAGATTCATGAAGAAAAACACTACCCTTGTGCTCTGGTGGGGACTTGGAACACGTGGTACGGAGAGCAAGATCAGGCTGGTAGGAGATAGAAGTACAACCCAATGTAAACCCATGCAAGTGAACCATGTGCTTGGCAGGTTTCTTCTTTTCAATCATCTCTGTTGGCACTCAGAACCTGTGGCACTGTGGCACAGGGGGGGTGTGCATCACTGCTCAGCTGTCTGAACGTGTGCGGTGCTTGCTTTTGTCGTGCTGGGTTGGACAGCAGAGCGCTCATTCCTTCAGTTTTGTCTCGTTGGTGGGATATTTTTGTGTTTTCCAGGTGGTGATGGTTGGTAAAATTAGCAGGGTTTGGGGAAATGCTTGTGAAATATAGTCCTGTGGGCACAGTTCCTGAATATTTGAGGGGAACTCTTGCAAAGGCAGAGTTGATCCCTCCTTGGGCAGGATAAAAGCTTTGCTCAGGCTTTCAGACTGTAATTGCTGTATGATAATGAAATGCAAATCATTCCAACCCATCTGCATTGTAAACTTAACGATAATAAACTTAACTGGGGGAAAGTAAAAATATTTCTGTTCATGTTCATACAAGGACACTGCCTAACTATGAAAACAAACTGGAACTAGACATGACTGAAGAGCTGCTACAGAGGTAACTCCAAAGAGCCCAGAGTAGAGAGAAAACCTGAAAAATGCCCTGGGAATTTGAAGGATTGGGAAGCCACAGATCCAAATCCATGGAGGTTCTGTCAGAGCTGTGCCAGGATCAGTGCTGTCGCTTCCTAATTAAAAAATAAACCCCTGCACTTGTTAATTGCTGCATTGCCAGCACATTGCAATATTAACACTGAAAGAGTGCAAAGAATTAACAGCAGATAAACCAAAGTCTGAGAGCCAAGCCTGGGAGCTGAAGGGGAACTGGGGAATGAGGACAATTGAAATGGGAATTTCTTAGGCAAGTCTCAGTGGCTGCTTTTGGAACAGATGAACTCAGGCTGGGTCTGTCACTGCACCCACAGCCTGCCTTGGAAATGTTCTTGCAGCACTGTAATGAAGCAGATGATGGGGTTGGACTCAGTGTAATATCAGTTGGATCCATCAAATCTGCCCCGGGGGTGAGGCAGCAGCAGCAGGAGGATGGATCTGCTCTCCCAGGGAAGCCTTGGTGGCTCTCTTGGAAAAGGCACAGAGCTGCTTTAGAGGGGAGAAAATAGTTTTGATTACTCTGTGAGGTGAAATTATTGCCTGGCTGTATTAAGTGCTTGTAAACTCATTTTTCTGTTATTTATTCTGATTTATTAAAGAGGGAATCCATTGGGAAAAATATAGATACATGTCCTGAAATTGTTTTTATGGGGGAAATCCTAGCAAATGTTCAATTATCTTCTGCTTCTATTAATGTTGAGCTCAGAAATAACATTTGCATCATTTTTCATGTCCTACAGAAAGTGTCTTGCTTTTGTGCTGGAGTAATTTACTGAACTGAAAATCTGCCCCTCTACTGCTCTTAGATGAAATTGGTATAAAGCACGTTTTTGGAACTAAGTCATCCTCTTAAACTGAATCTTAATTTCAGTAACAGTCATGTCAAGTCATCACATCTTACTAGCATGGCAACAAAAAGTCCTTTCAGAAATTTCTCTGTTACCTTCAGAGTAAATTGCAAAATTTTCCGAGAGAACCCTTTGCAAAAAGCAGATGATTCCATTATCCTTAAAATATTCTAATTCTAGTGCTTTCATTAATGAAAATCTATAATCAAATCTGCTGCCTGGTTTCAATTTTTGTATAATTCTGTAGTGCGAAGAGCATTTTATAGTGTGATTTTTCCATAAGATTTACCACTGGTCTGGGACATCCCTGAAAAAAATTATTTTTCTCTGTTTCAGTTCATTTGTGGAGATATGAGGGAGGTTACCCAGCTCTCAATGAGGTCATGAGCAAACTTCGTCAAAATAAGGTAAAAAACAGTGATTTTGTTACTCAGAAGAGAGCAAAGAACAGAGCAGGAAAAAAGCAGATTTAGATACCAAAGTGTCTCATCCTTTCCTGTACAACCTCAGAAACCTCTGTGAGAAAGGATTTATTGTCACAGTCAGAAATCCTGCAGTTTAATTCCTGAATACTTCATGTGTAAATCCATGAATTCTCAGATACACCAGGGAGAATTCAGATTCCTTTGCAAATTCCACTGTCCCAAACCTTGATAGCATTAAAAAAAATAAATCTAAGCCACAATATGCTGTCCTGCTCTTCGTTGTTGAAGGATTTGACACATTTCCCACCTTATTTTTCAGGAATTCACAGAATTCCGTAAGGAAAGGGGTAACATGCTCCTCTCCCGTAAGAACCAGCTACTGCTGGAGTTCAGCTTCTGGAATGAACCTGTTCCCAGGGATGGCCCTAATATTTATGAACTGAGATCCTATCAACTCAGAGTAAGTTGAATTTTTTTTTTTAAATTACTATTTTAAGCTCTGTGCTGTCCCAAAACCTTCTGAGGGTGTTTATGGCAAACAGAGCTCATCTGAAAAATCTGTTTCTTATCCAAGAATTCCTGAGCCATCGCTGCTCTGCAGGTGTGGGGTCTGAGGAGAAGGCAGAGGACCTGCAGGGCTGAAACCTTGTGCTGGGTGTGAGGGATGACTGAGGGGTGATGCAGGCAGAAAACAGAGCAATTACAGATTATTTTCATATTCTTATCGCTCAGAGGAAGGGATTGTGATAATACAGAGATTTCCCTACATAAACGGTGTGAAAATTGTATATTTGTGTTTTTTAACTGCAGTTCTAACTGTGTTTTGTTGTTGCAGCCTGGAACAATGATTGAGTGGGGAAATTACTGGTGAGTGTCTCCTTCAGCCCTCGTGTGCTCCAGGTTTAGAAAAAAACAGGACAGGAGGTGGCAGGGTGGCACCAGAGCCACCAAATCCCCAGTCCAGTGCTGCCGTGGCCTTGCCACCACAGTTCTGTGACCCTCTGGGGAAAGAAAAAGGATTTTTTTCCCATAACCCTCTTAGTTTTCTGCAAAAAACACAAATTTCCAGCCCTCGTGTGCTCCAGGTTTAGAAAAAACAGGACAGGAGGTGGCAGGGTGGCACCAGAGCCACCAAATCCCTGGGACAAACAGTTCTGTGACCCTCTGGGGAAAGAAAAAGGAATTTTGTCCCAGAGCCCTTTTAGTTTGCTGCAAAAACCACAGATTTCCAGTAGAAAGCTGCTTGGGAAGGGTGGCAGTTCCTCTGGGAGGCTTGGCTCATCTTTCACTTTTGGCTTAGGTGGGCTAAAATTTGACTCAATTTTAAGTTTTAAAAGTCAAATTGCTTCTTGAAAAGCTGCTGAGCAGCGCATTTGTGTTTTAATGTAGAGATGAGAAGTATTTGAGACAGTTTTCTATTGATTATGCACTTCTAATTTTGTCTTATTTTGAACCACTGTAAGCTTATTTCAATATTCACTCACTGTCCTTGCAATCCTGCTGGTTGATAGTTAAACAATTTGGAGCATTTTCAATTATTTTGACAAAGGTGAGGACTTAGATTTTCAGACATGGCATTGTTGATATAATTTTTTCAATTACAGTTATTTAAACAAATTGAATTCAAAATTTTTATTAAACAGGTGTATCTATACTGGTAGCCAGTCTTTATACGATACAATAGCTTTATAGTTAAGAGAAATATTTATCATATTTATACAAAGATCTGCATGAATTTTAAAAAGTTGCATTCCAGTACCACAAAATCTGTGGAAAATTAATGTGGCAAAGCTGATATGACTGAAACTTGAAGATTTGGGTTTAGAACCTGCTATTAAAAGGCCACTTTAAACTGTTCCAGCAATTATCTTTATCCTGATTCTGAGTGAGAAATTATTAATGCAGAGTTTAGTGAAACTGCAGCCTCCAATTTAAATGCAAGACACAGAGGTAAATCTTAATTAATAAATCAACAAAACCTTACTGCTGAAAACGAGCGTGTAGCAGATTTTTTCTTCCTTCTAATTGCCAAAATGCACAGCAAATGCAATTTACCATTCCAGCTTCCCTTGCACTCTTTTCCTCTCAGTTTTCCCCAATTTCCTCCCCAGATGTGCAGGCTCTGATGTCTCTTTGCTCCTCTGCAGGGCTCGTGCAATTCGGTTCCGACAGGACAGTAATGAAGCGGTTGGAGGATTTTTCTCTCAGATTGGACAGCTCTACATGGTCCATCACCTTTGGGGTAAATTCCTCTGCTCTGCTTTTTTTCTCCCAGTCGCTTTGCCCAGGAGAAAACATTTTTACAAAAGGCGAAGGAAATGTCTTAAAAGTTGGGTTTTTAATTTTTTTTTTTTTTTAATTTTCTTCATTTTTTGATTCCTTAATTTTTTTATTTTCTTAACTTTTGTGTAGGCAGCTTTATTCCTCACCAAGCAAGAAGTGAATATTTCACGTTTTGTTCTGTTTCTACCACAGTTCCTCCTGTCCCTTCCTCATGAGGAACTCCATGTTTGCTCTCAGTCCCACAGCCACACCACTGCCACCCCCATTCAGATGCCAATTTTTATAAAAAAAATTCTTACAATTTCATTTCAAGCCTCACGTTTACCACACCTGCAGGAAGGAAAGGCATTTATTTCCATTCCTGCACCGAGGTGTTTTGGCTTTCTCTGTGCATTAATGTTCATAAACACCCAGATGTTTTTACACATTGGAATTTGTTAGAAATTCCTCAGTTTTTTCTTCATATCCCAACAATGCAGAATTTTATATTTTAGCACTCAGGTAGAGTTGTATTCTCTTACCTCTGTCCAGACATTCTCTCTCTTCCCCAGCTCATAAACACTCGACTGGTTTTACACATTGAGATTGTTTCAGCCTGAAGAATTTGTTAGAAATTTTTTCTTCATGTCCCAACAACCCAGAATTTTATATCTTAGAACTCAGGTAGAGCTGTATTCTCTTCGTCCAGAGAGTCTCTCTCTTCCTCAGCTCATAAACACCCAGATGTTTTTAGACATTGGGATTGTTTCAGCCTGAAGAATTTGTTAGAATTTTTTTCTTCATGTCCCAACAACCCAGAATTTTATATTTCAGCACTCAGGTAGAGCTGTGTTCTCTTAACCTCTGTCCAGACATTCTCTCTCTTCCCCAGCTCATGAACACCCAACTGTTTTTACACATTGGATTGTTTCAGCCTGAAGAATTTCTTAGAAATCCCTCAGTTTTTTCTTCATATCCCAACAATCCAGAATTTTATATTTTAGCACTCAGGGTATTCTCTTACCTCTGTCCAGATATTCTCTCTCTTCCCCAGCTCATAAACACCCAGATGTTTTTAGACATTGGGATTGTTTCAGCCTGAAGAATTTGTTAGAATTTTTTTCTTCATGTCCCAACAACCCAGAATTTTATATTTCAGCACTCAGGTAGAGCTGTATTCTCTTACCTCTGTCCAGACATTCTCTCTCTTCCCCAGCTCCGTTTGTGCTGCTCTGGGAGGTTTTCCTCCTTTTCCAACTCCTTTTTCTCCTTCCTGCCATTCCCAGCTTGTTAAATCCTCCCTGGAGTATTTTAAGGGATCTATTCCTGTGCAGAGGGAACAGAAATCACTCTGTGCCTGTTTTGCCTCCCCAGCTTACAAAGACCTGCAGACCAGGGAGGATATAAGGAACGCGGCGTGGCATAAACCTGGCTGGGATGAGCTGGTCTATTACACAGGTAACCATTAACTTCTCTGCAGTGCCTGGGCAGACTTTGGGCCGTCCTCTCTGATCCTCAGCACATCCCACTTTTTCACCAAAAGTTAGGGATCTCAGGGGAAAATGTGTGTCTGGGTCAGTTTTTATTCTGTAAAGCGGCACGGGGGTGTTGCACTGAGCTGTAAAGTGAATTTTGCGGCTGATCGTGCTTGGAAAAGTTGCCTAAGTGCTAAAAAATTGCTGTAATAATATTAAATTTTTATGCTCTGTGGAAGAAGGGATTTATATAAAATGCTTGTCCAAAAATTTAGGGAGCCAGTAGCGAAATTTACCTTCATATTAAATGATTAGTTCAAATATTTCATGAAGTACAGGAGCCTTGTTAAATGCATTGCTGGGAAAAGGGAATTCAGACTTTGGAACTAAAAGCCAGGAGATCTTTGAGATCAAAGAAAGCTGTCATAACAAAACGCACAGAAATGTGCCAAGCGTGTCAGCTTTGGGTTCCATAGGGTACATTTCAAAGGAAGTCACACCAGAAAAATGTAAGATCACTTCCATTATGGTGAAAAAAATGGGAATATTTGTCTTGAAATGAGCAGAGAGATGATATTAAAACCATTTGTTCCCCAAACTGCTGTGCTGCAGGGATGATTACTGAATGTGCTGAGCTCTGACAGTGAAATTAAACCCTCTCTCCATTTTTTTCAGTGCCCCTTATTCAGGAGATGGAGTCCAGAATCATGATACCCTTGAAGATTTCTCCACTTCAGTAAAGTCACTGATTTTCTTGTGCCTACATAGATAAAGTGACAAGTATTTGTCTTAATTTATGGTATACACTGTATATCATAGTCTGAAATATAAAAGTACTGTATTGAGCTTATAAAAGAGACCTCTTTTCTTCAGAACCCATCTGAACCTTCTGCTCTTAGGGGGGAAGAAAAAATCCAGGACTGTGATTAAAAGGTTGGTGAATTGAAAACAAGTCCAAAGCTGTGGGACAGTTCCCCAGGAAATGTTTGAGTATTTCCAGTCTCCTGCTACACAGGCCCTGCCCAGAGTTCAGCTTTGCTGTGAAGCATTTCGTGACTGCAGCTTTTATTTTACAAACAAAGGTGGGAGTGAAATGAGAATTTCTGGAGAAATGAGGATTTCATTTCAGATGGTGAAATGAGCAGCTCCGGGATTGCTGTGAAATAACCCCCGGGTGGTGGAGCAGGCCTGAAATCAGCAATTCTCCATTTGCAGCCAGGCAGTCACAGACTGGGACAATCCTGTGTGGCAGGGGATGGATTTTGGGCAGAAAGAGGCATTTGCAAGGCCTCTGAGCACACATTTGGGAATTAATTCCACGCAGAGTGACCACGCTTCCCCCAGAGACACTGCCAAGCCATGGTTGGCTGAACACCCTGCGGGGGAATCAATTCACCCCACGGCATTTCCCTCCTCAGACAGCTCCCAAATCTGGGAAAAGGGGTTTGATTTCATAAGCAGTGCTGATTCAGACTCGGAGGGTGCTGCCCTCCCCGTGGCCGGGTTGGTGTGTGAAGCTGGCGCATGTGGGCTCAGTGGGATTGGCATTTCCGTGTACCATGGTGTCCAGTTCTGTTTTGGTTTCACTTTTAGACTAGAATGTATCCACACTGTTTTGGTGTCTGCGACGATGTGAACATCCTGTAAGTGACAATAATATTCTCTTGAAGTGGCTCCGAGAATCAGTGTAACATACTGAATGTACAAATCAGTTCTGAATGTCCAGTTTGTACATTTCAAGAAGTTTTCAGGAAGAACATATCAGTCAATAAAATCCTTTTAATTTTCACTTCTTGCTGGCACCTCCTGTGTATTGCACCACCTGTGTTTTCTCTCCTCTTGCAGTGTTTAGGATGGAAAATTTAGAATGTTTCAGCTTAATTAACCAATATCACTTCTCTGGGTCAGGGACAGCATTTCCCCTATTCTGCTCTCCTTCTCCAAAGTGAATTTACAGTCTCTCCATCACATCCCATTTTGCTGAGTGTTTTAGAGGTCCTAAGTGCTGTGGTGATAAATACAAAACACTTTCCCTTTGGATTTTTCTCCACAAATTCTGCTCAATTTTTCAGGTCTGGTTTCTTTCCTGCTTACATGAAATCCACACTCGTGCCTTCTCTTGAATTTCCTCTTGAACAAAGTCAATATTTGATCTGGTTCTTGTCTGGTTTTATATTTTCCTCCTGTTGCCAACTGAAGATGGGATTTTACTGAGTGAAATTCTATGCTTAAAGTTCCCAGCTTGGCTTGCTCTGAGGAAATAATTTGAGTTGATCCTTTTCATAAATCAGCCCAGTGATACCACCTGGGGCTGACATCTTTCCACACTTTTGGGGCTGCCCTTCAGCAGCAGAAGGAAAAGAGAGATGCCAATATCACCTTCTGGTCCTTCGTATCTCTCCCAGCATCCTCCCATATTTCTTCTTCTGGAGAATTGTCCTTGTAACTCACACCCAGCCATCTCAGCCAAACAGCAAAAAACTTTTTTGGAGCTGCAGGATTTTGTGTTCTGATGCAATCTGTGTTTTTTGCCTTCACCAGGAATTAAATCCTGCCTGGCACAGCTCTTGTTGCTCAAAGGCCACGAAGTTTTGCCTGAATAAGAAATCAGAGGAGTAAGTGGTGTCCTGTGGGGTCTCTTACCACTCCCCAGGGTCTGAATTCCCCCTGGAGCTGCCCTGATGTGTTCTGGATGTGCCTCCCCTCATTCCTCTGGCTGCCATACCTATCAGGAATAGGTTAATTCTGTTCTTTTACCTGTAGATAAAATAATTCCTGTTATTTCCCTTACTCAAATGTAGATGGGCAATGCCAATCTTTTCTCAATTCCCTTTGCCTGAGCTTGGTTTTCCTTGGTTCTGTGAGCACTGTTGGGATTTTCCCTCTTGATTCCAGGACTTTTTCCCTTGATGGGCAACCCCTGAGCATTTCTCAGGGCACAGCTGCTGGAGTTCTGAACTGAAGTCACTTCCCAGTGGTTGAAAAGTGGGGGACAGTGCCTGGAAAGGCCTCTGGCAACTCAACTCCTGTTCCACTGCGGTGACGCAATTCAAACTCAGGTGTAGCTGTCCTGGAGAACACTACAAAGTGTCCCCCGTGGAAATACAGAATTTAAATCATTTCTGCCTCACTGAATAATCCCACAGAAGGCTCTCTATGAAGGCTGGTGGTCAGGAGAGCCAGGTGGAGTGCAGGCCCTCCTCGAGTGACCTGTGCTGCTCCCCAGACTTTGCCCTGCTGTGTTCAGGCAAACCTGGAGCACTGACACTTCCCTCGCCCTGCTTCACTCCCTCCTGGTTTTTTCCACTATTTTACAGCTGCGCCTCTCTCTGAGCTCAGTAATCCTCCTGCTGCCTCCTGGCCTAGAGGTCAGCCTTGATATTTGCCCACTGCAGGGGAGGGGGTTTTTTCCAGCCCAGGCTGACCTAAAGAGCTGTTGTGAAATCCCTGGCACGGCCCCACGTTTCCATAGTGCCCCGACTGGCAGGAGCTCCTGCTGTGAATGCTAACATCCCTTCCAGGGCTCCTGGCTGGGCGAATTGCAGACCCTGAGCCTGTCCCAGGGCCTGGAGCTCCAGCTGGTCAGCTCCATGTCAGATTTATTCCCTCAGCGGCCTTTTAATGCCATAAAAACAGCAAACAAACTCCTGAACTTCTAACTGTGCCACTGCACCGGGACAGGGTGGGAGCAGGAGGGCTCCAGACTTGCTCTGCTCTTGCAGCCTGGCCTGAACAAAAGCAGGATTGTCCAGGAGCTGCCC
Source organism: Acanthiza pusilla (assembly GCA_036630365.1). Taxonomy (NCBI): domain Eukaryota; kingdom Metazoa; phylum Chordata; class Aves; order Passeriformes; family Acanthizidae; genus Acanthiza; species Acanthiza pusilla. The sequence continues at coordinate 6,144,660 of JAXCHO010000048.1, forward strand.
TGGGACTTTTCTCAGGAAGAATTTAAAAGAGCCCATCTTTAACACTCCCAGAAGTTCTGGGGAGCGCTGCCAGCCATTGTCTGCCTCGGCTTTTGTGGGGTTTGCTCAGCTCTGTGCAAACCTTTGTGGCTCTTCCATGTCTGCCTTGCTCCAAAATGCATCAGAACTTTGGTTCTGCATTTGTTTTCTGCTGCTGGATTTGTTTTCTGCTTCTGGATTTGTTTTCTGCTTCTGGATTTGTTTTCTTCTGGATTTGTTTTCTGCCTCTGGATTTGTTTTCTGCTTCTCGATTTCTTTTAACCCTTCTACTTCTCTACTATCTAAATGCTGTTGTTACTTCAAGTAATTATTCCTCGGGGGCTTTTTTTGCCAAAAACATTTGATAGCGTCACTGAGAGCTGTACCCCTGGGCTGTGCCAGCTCCTCTTTCCCCCAGATCCCCCCCAGTGATGCCATGGAATGAACAGAACCAAGGTTTGCTTGAATTGCTGGTGATGCTTTTAACAATTGGACAGCAGCTTGATTTAATCATATTAAATTCAGCAAATCTAATGGTGAAAAACAGTGATTATTATTAAACAAAGTGAAATTTTGTGAGGTAGAAACATCACTTGTTTCTGTTCCACCTGGAAATATGTGGAGGGATGAAAGAGAAGTGCCACATTTCAGTTTGAAAAACACCGGAACTCTTTGTAAGCACTCAGAAGATAAAAACCTCTGCAGAGATTCTTTTTTTCCCAGCACAAATCACGTCACATTTACCCTTCTTTCTTCTCTGTGTTGTGGGGATGGAAGGAAGTGGGAGGTGTATTTAACATTGGTAAAGCTTTTCCCATCATCACAGGTGAGATCCTTACATGTCAGAGAAATAAAAGTCCCACAGTGTGGCAGCAAAGGTGGCGAAAAACACTCAGGAGAGCTGTGAGGGAGTGCTGAAAAAAACACAGCATTTACCAGCTGTGTTCTCTTGGATCAGACACTAAAGAAACTCATTGAAAAGCCAGGATCCAGCAGCTGGAGCTCAGAGGAATTCTCAGAACAGAATTTAGCACAGTTCAGGGGTTGTTAATGCACATTTGAGGCAGAGGAAGGGACTGAAGTTTCCCAGAATTTCCCTAAAGATTGATGCATCAGCTCCCATCCACTTCCAGCTGATGGGGCTTGGAAAATAAATCAGTTACACAAACAAAATCAGCAGTGTGGGGTTTGATTGGAATATTTTAATGAAGGGTGGGAACCACTCCACCTGAAAGTCTTTCTCGTGGGCAGGGATGAACATTGGATCTGTCTGAGCTTTCCATGCAATTCCTGTCCCAGACAGGTTGAGTAACAGCAATGTTGAGTAACTGAGGCAGCTCTGGCTCTCTGTAGCCATAATTTTAATGAAATCAGAGGTAATTAGTGATGTTTTCCACCTGTTCACTGATTAACCTCCTCCTGAGACTGTGCACTGAGAGGTACTTGCCAAACTGTTCATCTTTGAGACTGAATTACTATTGTTATTGTTATTATTATTGTTGTTATTAATTAGGCAAAGTTCTCATTTGTGGCCCTGTTCTTCTTTTGCCACCCAAAATAAGCAGAGGCATTGCCTTCAATCCATTCAGGTATTTTTAACTTCTTATTTTCTATGTTTGGTCTTCACTTGGAAGCAAATAATCAATTTCCTCCTTCCACCATGTATAAAAAATCTTAATATTTTCATTACAACATATTTGGGTAGAATGGTGCCATTTGCCACACAAGCCAGAGTTAGAGATCCCCAACCTCCAGAATGCTTAAAAACTCCAGCACACAAGTTTGCAAACAAATAAATGTTTAATGGCATTGTATAATGGATTTACAGGTGTTAAATAGATTATTTTACACAAGGATTTATCGCTCTTCCAATTCCTTTAGCAATTCGTCGAAGTGGGTGATGTACCATTTTGCTTTCTCCTTTACTTGCTTTCTGACTACGTTTCCTCCAAATCCGATGAAGCAATCCTGGAAAACACAAGGAATTTCATTGGTTCTTGCTCTTCTTCCATTGATTATTGAAAGGAAGGAATGGAGCTGCTCAGTAATTGTTTGCTTTTGAGATTGGATTTTAAAATTACATCACATTTCCCTGCCCCGTTTTCCTTTGCATGTTCATTTCTCAGATTTATTAACAATTAATTCTGCAGAACTTTGGTTATGAGAGTTTTTCTCAGTGCCTTGCAGCTTCGAGATGGTTCAGATCTGAGATTTTACTGAAAATCTGATGTAAATGTGATGCAATTGAACAATGAGTAAACATTGGATCATGCACGAGCATCCCACAATTATCCCTCTTGTGTTTGTCTTACCTCTGTTTACCTCACTTGAGAGATACCAAAAGCAAACATTAACCCTGCCCTCAATCATTAACCAGAGCAATCATCATTTCTACATCTCAGAAAACCCCCTGCAGTGAAAGTGCAGCGTTTAAAATTTCCACTGCAACTCTTTTTTTTTTCTTTTTTGCCTTGAGGTGGGGAACATTAAATACTGAGCTGCTTTGGGGTCTCAGGGTACTTTAGTGTGGGGAAAGGAGCTAAATGGGAGATGGAATTAAAATCTCTCCCCTGTGACACGGTTATTGATAAATAACTTGTCTTTCTGATAATTTTTTTGGTAAAGAATCCAAACCTCACTCTTCTTTTTCCCCACAAAGGATTTGCTCGGAAGGAATTGAGAATTTCTGCAATACTCACTCCAGGGGGGCAGGCTTCCATGTCTGTGGCTCCATCTCCAATCATAACCACTTTCTTGAAATGGAACTGTTCTTTCAGATGAGTGATAACCTTTCCTTTCCCCCCTGATTCAGCTGTTGGTTGTGTTTCATCAAATCCTGCATATTCTCCTAGAAAACAGTGCAAGGACAAGTTGGAAATACAGGTATTTTCTTGTCGATGAAGGAAGATCTCTTCCCGTGGTCTTGACTAAACCCCACAGCATCAGCATCCCCAAAAAATCATCTGAAGGGAAGTTTAAGACTGGGATTTCACCCCCAAGCCTTCAGTGGGGGGATTTTCAAAGAAAAACAGAGAAATTTGCAGAGAAAAATAGCAACCAGTCTGGGCAGTGCTACAAATCCATTCCCAGGCTAAAGCAGCACCCAGGATGATGCAGAGACAGTGAGGAAACCCTGAGTGAGGAACAGCCTCACTAATTACAGCTCTGCTTGGGCATTCTGGCTTCAAACCAGAGCAGCTCTGCTGCAGGACCCCAAAGCCATGGCAGGAAATTTGTGGTAATGAACTCTTTCACCTGAAGTAGCAGGAGAAAATGAAACTGCTGTGACAAGCTTTACCTTTGGCACAGCTTGCAATTAAAAAGTAACTGCAGCTCTGTTTCTTACATTCAATATGACCTGAGCTGGGTTTTGGTAAGGTTTTGTAATTTTCCTACTCAGAGTTAGCTGGATTGGTAACAGGACAATGTCTGCAGCCCAGTATCTGACAGATGGAACCAAAAGTTAGCAGAGAATGGAGATTTGAAAGGACTCTCACCGTTGAAGTAAAACTTGAGCCTGTTGGCGAAGACGTTTGCTGTGGGAATGTTCAGCTGCAAGGCCACGTGCTCCACAATGCTCTGAAACCCCCCAGAGACCAAGAACACCTGGACCCCTCGTTGGTGCAGTCTGCTCACCAGCTCCCTGGGGACACAGAGAAAAAGGTCACACAAACCCTTCCCAAACCAGGCCTTGTGCTTTTCCAGCTTCCTTTGGGGCTGTGCTGCTCTCCAGCTCCATCCTTCTCTGCTGCCCAAAGCTTTTCCTCCTTTCCCTCGCAGGGTTGTGCACAGCTGGAAAGAGCTGGACAAAGCCAAAATTTCATTCCTTAAAAACAAGCACTCTCTAAAAATATTTTACTGGCATTTTCACATTAGTTCCCTTGAACAAGCGAGAGCAGATCCAGTTTGGATTTTTTTTTTCCCAGAAGTGAAGTAAAACAACAGCAAGAAAATTAATCTGGAAAATGCAGTGAATATGAGATAAGGCCACTGCTCCAAAATGCAAAAGTGGGCTGGAAAGTGCAAATGTTTTCTAGCTCAGAGCTGCTTCACCAGATGCTGGACACTGATGCCATGTTTAGAAGGTACCAGCTACAGGAAAGGAATCAAAAAGAGAAATCTGTGGCCCCAGTTCATGCCAGCAGGACTTGAAGGCAGTGAAAAGCTGCAGGGATTTGGCTCTGGGGCAGGAAGATCAGCCTGCAGCAAGGGAAGCTGTGGAGTGTAGCAGAGACACTAAAGGCTGAAAAGCAAAGCAGAGGATTAAAGCAGGACACACAGAAAAGGAGGGAGAAAGGGAAGGAATGAAAAGGAGGAAGAAAAGGAAGGAATGAAAAGGAAAATCACATGATCCTGAACTGGGAAACAATGTTCTCTTTGTGGTTACCTCTAGCTGTGTCTTCTATGGAAAAAAAGACAAAATACAAGCACAGTATCATCTAAAGCTCCTGTTATGTGCTAAAAATATTTTAGACTTGAAGCTGTGGTCAGATTCTGTAGTAAAGAAATTGTTTTCAATTGTTGGAAACTATTTGAATAGGGGGAAAAAATCCCAAAGCTTTTCAGTTTAAATAGTCAATGTTCATTCCAAACCTCAGGATGAATGAATGCACATATTTATGTGAATTTGCTTAATGAGTATTTTAATGTTTTTAGGGACTTCAGAATGGGTAGCTCTGAGCAATGGATCCCCTAAACTGAGCCAGGGGTGTGCTTGCAGTGAGGAGAGTCAGGGAAAGGTAAAAGAATTGCAGAATAGACCAAATTTAAGGAGGTATTAAATCTCCTCCCTGAAAAAACAGTGACTGAACAGATTCTTTTCCATGCCCATTTAATCCTCAAGCCAGGATTTGAGCTAGACTGCCAAGGTGCCAGTTAATATCTAAGAATCTTTTCTTTTTCCATGAATGCTTAACCACTTGCCATAGACTCAGGCTCCAAGCTTGGAGATGGAGCAGGGAGGAAACCCAAACCACCTCTGTGGCCTTACAGCATCACTGATGGCACAGAATTTTATTTGTTTATTCCATCTGTTTCCTGAATGCTTTAAAAAAAAAAAAAATTAATTCTTCTTACCTTATTCCTGGAGTTAGCTGAGGTGGGTTGTCAGATATTAATTTCTGCACTTGTTCGTAGGAGGGCCGGATGAGACCTAACCGTGCTGTTAGAGCTGCCTTGAATGTCACAGTGCCACCCATGGCTCTGCGGGTCCTGAAATGGCATCCAAAAAACCAGATCAGTGACACTTCTCAGGCTGAGGCTTCTCCCAACAAAGAGTGAGAAGGAACAAGGTAAGAGAGCATAGCTTGGAGGTTAAACTGAGCCAACAGACTGGTGGCATCCACTGGTAGGAGATGTGCATGGATGGGAGACCATGCATGGAGGAAAATGGCTCCATTCCCTCTGGGATGCCATTCTGGGACACATTCCTGGCCTGCAGCTCAGGTGCCCTCCTCTGAACTCAACAGAGCTTTTGCTGTGAGCTTCAGCTTGTGCTGTTTCCCAGCCTCAGAGATGGCTTGGGACAGCTGTCCCCTCTCCTCCATCTCAGGGTGAGGTTTGCTGCTTCATAAGAGGGTTTGGTGGTGCTCAGCCAAGGGTAATGAGGAATGCTCTCAGTCTATCAAAATTAACATTAGAGAATTTTTGTTGCTCAGTTTTGTTGGGCGGCCCCTCAATTCCAAACCAAGGTGAATTAATTCTGCTTATTAACCCCAACCCCTTTTCAAACAGTGATAACCCATGCTGACTGAATGACTGTGAATTACAAATTCTTTAACCCAGATGAAGCTTTCCCATGGCTATTTTTGCCTGAGTTACCCCCAGCCATACTCACATCTCTGCCACGGCATCTCCGACCCCACAGAACTTGGCGAGCTCGTCGATGCCCTCCTCCCTGATGACGGTGCTGTCCACGTCGAAGCACACGGCGTCGGCGCTGCGGAAGATCTCCTTCAGCTCCATGAGGGACGCCATCCTTTTGGGAGCCTTCTTACTGTGAGGGGACAAGATGAAGTCTTTCTCTGAGTGAGAGTAGTGCACTGTTTCCTGAGCCATTGGTGCTGCTGCTCTGGTCCGTGCGAGAAGGGACGAGCACAGCCTGAGCGCCAGCTTTTATCCCGGGGGGAATGGTGGTGGAGGTCTGGCTCAGCTGCTGATTTGCTCCCTGCTGTTGCTGCCTACTGATGGTCACCTTGTGCTCCAGGTGGGCCGTGGAGCCCTGGGCTGCTGCTGATTTGCTCCCTGCTGGCTCGGCCCATTGATGTTCTCGTGGGTTCAAGGTTGTAATCCTTGGCACTGCCAAGTGCTCTGTGGGATTGCAGGGCTGGGTTTCATCTCGGGTGCCTCTGGATTTCTCCTCTCTCCCAGGCTGGGCTGGCAGGTTAGTTGCTGCAGGGCGTCCAGGCCCTAAGGATTTGCTCTCAATGAGTGGTTGACCCTAAATCATGGAGGTTTAGATGCTTTTCTGTGTCCTCATTAATAAAATATTGGGCCGATTAGGCTTTTATAAAACCCATCAAACCCTTGGCCTTTGAGAACTTCACTCAACCCATCAAGACATCACATTTTCCATAACCTATTTTCTTCCCTTTCATAGCTGTCCACTTCAATATATTGAGTGCTTCTGCAGATCAGAAGCTTGAGGAGTATCTTCTCACTCATCCCTACTCACCCTGTGCTTCATCCTTTCATGGGGAATAATTCAGTGTGGATTTTACTGTTTACTAATCTATAATTTAGACACAAACAACAGCTTCCTATTTATCTCACTTGCCAGAGTTTTGTAAAAGTTTTTGTTTCTTTTAATCTCTTAGACATCTCTCAGGATGTGTCTTGTGTGATTGATGTGGGTTTTAGGTTCTTTTTCTGGGATAGGGGAAAAACACCATCAAACAGCACATTCTTAAGAATTATGGATGTCTTTATATCCTTTAATCTTCTCTTTTCCTCTCACTAATGGTCAAAGCAGCAACAAGAACCTTTGGGTTTATTCCCAGGACGTGGTGAACTTTGGGATACAAAAGCCTTTATGAAAAATTACCATCATCACTGCGAATGTGGAACGCACACTTCTCTTATCTGCTCTTGCGGATGGAATAAAAGAGAATAATCCAGTTCACTGCTGAAAGGTGGAAATGTGCCTGAGTGAAACCAGCCAGCCTGAGCGGTGGAACCTGTTGTGAACAGCCAGGGGCTGTGTCTGTAGGAGAAATCCTGCCTGACAAACAGATGGGGATGAGCAGGGGACAGACACAAGTGACGGGAAAGGCAAAGGCAGCCATCAGACAGGACTTTTTTGTGGGGTCTTTTCTGCTGCCCTTGAGGGGAGTGGGTGGTAATGGAGGAGATATTCCAGAAAAGCACCTCTGGGAAAGGCACTGAACTGTGGTTTGGCAGAACTCTGCCCTTGGTGCATGGACACACCGCAAAACTCCAGTCCAGCCTTAGGATCATGACTAAAGGATATTTGCTGCAAACCTCGTGGGGTTTTATCTTTTCCTACAGAGTTTGCACTGGACATGTAAGAAACACAGTCATAAACCATCAGCACAGCCCATAAGAGAAACTGAAGTGGCCATGGACATAAAAACATCCCTTTGCCCGAGCCCTGAGGTAAGCCTTGGTGGCCAGCGGCCAGTTCTGAGGTAAGGCTTGGCAGTGGCTGGGCAGGTGACACGTGAATTTACTTTGCTTCAGCCTTGACTTGCCCTGCACTGCAGAGCCCTGTGTTTGTGTTTGAGGTGAAATATCCTGCTTTTCCAAGCAGTGGGGCTGTGGTTCCAGGCCAGGCATCCCTGTGGCGTGACACTGGCGTCACAGTGTCCCAGCAGCGAGCCATCGTTGCCTCACCCCGCCACGCCGTGAGGCAATGTCACCGTGTGGGGACACTGCTCTGTGACGTGATTGCTCGGGGAGAACCTGGAATTTAGGTCTAGACACACGTCTTTGGAATTTCATCTGTCCCAGAAATAGAGTGGGAATGATGAAATGGGAACATTTCCTTCTCTCTGATACTCACATTTCCCATATTTCTGTTCGTTCTGGATGGTCCTCACAATGATGACATGAATGTTGTGATGGACTTTGCACTTTGATGGACAAATAAAGGAGTTGGAGGAAGAATTATTGTGAAGTCATAGTTGGAATTAACCCTGTCCTCTCTTTATTCCATGAAATAACTCTTTGGAAATAGGTTCAAAATGTGGTTTATGTCATCTGAAAATGTCAAGTTGGAAGGGAAGAATTGCAGAAATCATCAGGAGCTCATCAGAGCAAAAAGAATTGAAGTTGTGTAAAACCCTTCTATGGACAAATCTCAGCTGCAGTCAGGGGAGTGCAATTTTTATTCCAGAGTGGTCCAGGCCTGTGCAGTTGGCAGAGATTAATTACTCCAAAATACAGGGCATCTGATAGCTTAAAAGTGTAAATGTTTTGAAGAGATGGGAAGAAAAAGGAAATTCTCACAAATAATGCGTTCTGTCTCCCTATGAAAAACCCTGACAGGGAATCTCTGCTCTTCCTGCTGCTGAATTTCAGGTAGGGAATCAACTCCTATTATTTACATGCTGGAAATACAGCAAACATTTCTACAGGCCTGATATAAAATATCATGGGGAAAAGGTGGAAAGAAGAATATGGGGAAGAGAAGAATCAATGGGCAAAGAAGTGGCTAGAGAAGACATAAGAAAACAGTGACAGAGGGAGAGAGGAAAGGTGAAACTTGAGATAAAGATGGAGAAAAAAGGAAATCACAAGGGAAAAGTGGAATTCCCATGAGATCTCCTTGCCTCCAGACTATGGAGTATTTCATTAGGCTGCTCTGAAAAAAAAAAAAAGGAGATATTTTCACAAGAAATAATTCTCTTTCATAATAGACAGGGTGGAGTCACAGCAGCAAACACAGGAATTATGTAAGACCACATGGCAAAGGAAAACAACTGAAATCCTCTCTGTTTGCTGTCCCTTTGAAGAAGGGCACTTCCCTCACTGAGAAAAACTGAAACATCCTCTGTATCCACATGAAATGCAAATGAGAGCAGTAAGTGGTGCTCAGAACTGCAGGTGTTCTGGGGCTGCAAGGTTTTGACGAGATCTCAAACCCCTCATTGTGACTAGACCTCCCTTGTTGTCATATTTCAGCTTTCACAAGTGCTGCCACGCTGCTACTTTGCATTATGTTCCCACTTATTGCTGTTAAAAATGAAGATTAAGTGAATATTAATGAAATATTACCCAGCACTCAGGAATATCCTTGTTTGCAAACAGTTTCTGATTCACTTCCCCACTTAACATTGTATTGAACAATCAGTGACATTAACAGTTCAACCACATTAAACTCTTTCATTGAAGGGAAACTGCTGCTCAGAGCAAAGGATTAGGAGAAAACAGTTCTTGAAACTTTTTTCAAGACCTTTTCCTACTACGGGAGTGGTCCTGCTTCTAAGAACATTCCCAGGAGTGTTTTCATGAGTTTAAACAAACCACTTAATCCTCATTGTTTGTAGCCCTGTGTCTATAAAATGGGGATAATATAGTGACACAGCTTTCCTGTCCTGAGCTTTCATCCTCAGAATTAGCAATGTTTTGAAGGCTTTAGAGGAAAGCTGATACATTTAAGCAGATTAGTTATATTTAAGCAAATTGTGTTGGTGTTTTATGTAAGTTTTAGTAGTTCAACCCATCCAGCCATAACTGAGTTTCTGTGGTTTGCAGGGTGAGAATAGGAAGATTCACTCCTTAATCCTCCTGGGTTTTCTTCTTTTTTTAAGGTTTTTCTTTAACCTCCTGGATTTTCTATTTTCTTTTAGGTTTTTGTTAAGGCTCCTGCTCAATTTGTAAAAGCAGCGGCACAAACCTGCCTGCGAGTCAAGAGACGAAGTGTTCGCAGCTCTATTATCTGCACAGCAGTGCCTCACAGTGAACTCATTTAAGCACCTTGTGAAAAGCAGCTGAAAAGGGGCAGAAGGAACCTGTTGGATGTTGACATCCACCTCCCAACTCTCCAATCCCCTCTCGCCCGTCCTGCCAAAATGCTGCTGCTCCCCCCGTGCCCGATTGCATCATTCATTCACGCCGCTGTTATAAACCAGCCGCCACGCCGGTGCCGTGCTCTGCCGGGCAGCACAGGCACAGGATCCTCCTCATTTTCACGCTGGGAAAAAACCCCGGTGTTACGGATCTGCGAGCCGAACGCCAACCCCTTCCGACCTGCGAGAAAAGCACGATCCCAGTGACTTACAGAACTGATCTGGCCGTGGCTGCTGCTGCCGCTGGGAAGCTCAGGGAGGGATCAGCTGAGCCCTTCGCTCACACAGAGCCCACGCTCGGGCTGCGCTGGACCATTTTCCCCTCAGCCGCTGCTAAAGCGCTGAGTAAGGCAGCCCGGGGGGTTTGTTTGAGGTGGTTGCACACATGGAGGCAGAGCGCGGCTGTTCGCTGCCAGGGCAGGCAGGAGGGCTGTGACCGCCCCACGGCAGGGGAGGAGCCGCGGGCCCGGCGCCGCGGGCAGGGCAGGGCAGGGCAGGGCAGGGCAGCGAGCAGGGCACCGGAGCTGCTCAGCCCTCCGGGGCACCGACAGCTCGGGGCTCGGCCCTCCGAGCAGCAGCCGGGAGGCTCTCCGGGCAGGAATCAGGCCACGCTGGGCCGCTGTTGTCGGGAGAGCTGAGACTGCTCTCACAAAGCTCTCGGCTTTGTGAGCTGAGATTGCATTATCGCCTCTTGGATTAAGCTGCTAGTGCATCCCTGCGCAAAGTTACGCACACAAATCGCATCCAAAGCCGGCAACAGCTCTGGAGCAGAGGGAAAACGGCGTGGGGAGCAGAGGGAAAACAGAGTGGAGAAAGGCTCGGTGTTGTTTCCCCAAATGCTGTGGAAAAATTGCCAAACCTGCCCGTGCTTGTGTTTTGGCACGGCACGGAAGAGCTCCCCTCGCACGCTGCTGCGGGCATGGGTTAGAAAATGGGACAGTGCCAGCCCAGAAGTTGTGTGGTTCAAGGTCAAGAAAGTCTGATTGAGCTGATTTAGCTGATTTAGCTGCTTTTGCTCACTTGTGACAGGAGTCCTGTGACTGCTGCCCGTCTGTTCTGCACCGCTGCATGCTCCAGTCACACTCTGTGCATGACCTCTTCTGCCATCCCCTCAAAATTCCATTTATTAATTAAAACTGATCACCTTTCGTGCCCCTCCTTTATGTTTTTTTTTCAGAATTTCTCATTTGATGACAGAATCATCTCTTGGTAACTTCTTGAGTCAGGAAAAGACAGGACCAAGGCAAACTGGTGCCATGGATCCGCAGCCTGGTGCTGTTTGTCAGCTTTATCGTGGCAGGACAGGATGTTGTTTAAAGCAGATTTAGAAATCATTTCTGTGAATAAGGTTAAAGGAAAACCCGCCTTGATAAAGATGAAAGAAAATGGCTTTTACTGAGAATCTCAGAGGGGTTTTTGCCAAGATAAGCAGTGCCTGGCTTGACTGAGAGAATTGCTGCTGAATATTTCATGAAGGATATTGCCTTTATTTGGCTTAGTTTAATGGGCATGTTGGTTTTAAATTAGTTAAATATTTTGATTCTAACCTGGTGTAATCCATTGAATTCATAGCGTAATTTAAGCCTAGTAAGCATTTGCCCTGTGTTTTTATTACACATAAAAAGCAAATACACAGAACAGTTCTACAGCTAAGACTGAAAAAGGAAGAAAAGTTTGTCTTGATGGCTGAAAAATGCTGCAAAATGGGAATTTAATGTGAAGATTCTCATGAGAAATGTTACTATAACACAAAATAACTACCCTGAGGAAAGTGAGCCAGCAAAGAAACACAGAGAGCTCTGCCTCAGAGCTTTAGGAGAATGTTCAGGAGCGGAAATATTAATTTATTGATACAAACACAGCACCAACTCTTGTATATCACCACAGAACCACTCCATTTGTACAAAAAAAAAACCAACAAAAAACCAAACAAAAAACAGAGACCACCTGTATGGAGGACTAGGATGTCTTTGAAAAGAGCTTTTCCTTTCTTTTTTTCCTCCTAAAAAATAATCTAAAATTCAAACTCAATTTTCCTGCAGTAACAATTCCCCTCACAAACCTGAACCTGAACCACATCACTGCCAGCCCCACACAACACAGGTGTTTCAGGATGGATAATTCCTGCCTTTCCACAGGCATCAGCAAGGAAAACATAAAATATCACAAGCCTGCTGGTATGGGTTTGACAAGGCTGCCCTCTGCTGAGAACAGCCCTGAGAGGAACAGACAAAAAAAGGAGAAATCAGAGAAGCAAGAACAACAAAATATTTGACCTGGGAGTTACAGAATCCAGGGCAGAGCTGGGGATCCATGTGTTTTAGCTGGACATTGCATCTCAGGTATTTGCACTGCAGCCTTTGGGGCCAGGTTGGGTGTTTTGTTTTGTTATGGTTTCAGCATCCCAGCAAAGTGGAGGTGAGATTTTAACAGAGTTCAGAGTCAATACTGAAATGCCAAGTGTGATTCCCTGCATTTTGCAATGTTTAGTGTTTATTCCTAATGATTGCAATAACAGAGGAGAAAGCCCAGCCACTCTGCTGGAGTCAGCATTTAAATATTTCACAATATTTTCTTCAGCTAAACAGAAGGGTTCCAAACTTGTGTCTCAGGATGTCCAAACACCATCTAAAACATTTAAAAACCAGAATCCCAAGGATATTAGCAGCTGTCCCTTCCAGGGAGACAGACAGACAGGCCCCATGTGGGAGTTCTCCTCTCCTGCACAGCGTGGCATTTTGCCTTGGAACCTGAGATCCTCACCCAAGGCAGGTGCCACAGCCTGCAGCCAAACCCAGCCAGGCTGCCCTGACACTTGACACCGATTTTTCCCATCAAGCTCCCCCAAAACTTCTATGCAGCAAAACCGGACCCAACGTGAGGCTCAGACTTTACTCCTGGAGGGGATGTGGAAATATGTGCAGCTGAAGCAATCCAGGGCTGCATCCAGAGCTCCCTGCTGCAAAAATTGGGATGGAAAGAGAGAGATTTCATAGAATTCACAGGTTTGGATTGGAGGGGAACTTAAAGACCATCCTGTTTCAGCCCCATGCCATGGACAGGGACATCTTCCACTGTCCCAGGTTGCTCCAAGCCCTGTGCAGCCTGGCCTTGGACACTTCCAGGGATCCAGGGGCAGCCACAGCTTCTCTGGGCATCCTCATGCCTGGTGGGTGAGTGCTGGGGAAGGGTCTCTGTCTTCCCTGTACCAAATACTGACAAAATCCTGGCCTCAGGGCCAGTGGTCCCTGTTTGATGTGGTCAGCACCCTCAGGAGCCGCTGGGCTGCAGAACACCGGGAGCTGCCTGGGGATTACTCTGGGGCTGGGCACCTTCCTCACGCAATAGTTGAAATACGAAGAGGGTTGTGTCACACCTGGTGTTGCCGTGTGCTCCCAGGGGTGTTTGGGGGACAAGCCCAGATGGGGCAATGTGGGATCAAACCTGGTGCAATCTGTGCCCGCAGGGATGTGAGGGACCATGGCAGGAGCTTCTTCTCAAGCTCCTCTCCGGCAGAACTCACTGTCCTCTGTTTCAGAGCCCAAAGACGCAGACATTGCAATGTCTCATAGAGTGAGCCCTGACAGGCCACACAGGACAAGTGTTTCAGCGTCCACCAAGGTTGCCTTGACAACAATATTTCTGGTTTTATTCCACAGGGATTCCACATTCCTCTGTGTGGCCTTGGGAGGGATCATCTCCATCCTTAGAACCCCTGGGAAGGGTTCAGTCCAGGAAAGCCCCAGGTACAAAGAGTTCACTGTGGACTATGGAGGCCCCGGCACCCCACACATCAGCTTGTGTGTCATAAGAAGACGAGTTTTGATTAACCTCAACCCCGAATTTTAACCAAGAATCATTGATTATTAATCCAGCCCACTTAACTATTAATTCTATCCGTCTAATGTGAAACCACCGAGTTTAATTATTTATTCTCATGGTTCTGCGAAGCTGCTGAGGGTGTCCCTGACAGGAGAGGGTGCGTTAAGCACCGACCATCCCTGCCCGTTCAGAGACCTCCACACCGACCCCGCCCGCCCGCGCTCCCCTCACGGCCCCGCTCTGGCGGCGGTGCCTCAGCGGCGGGCGGGGGGGCGGGACCGGGCGGAGGCGACAGGCCCCGCAGCCAATAGGAACGCGGCTGGCACGCCGGAGAGCCAATGAGAAGCCGGGGCGCCTCAGCGCGGGGAGCGCTCGGGAAGAGTGACAGGCACTATAGCCAATAGAAATGCGGCATTGCGCCGGCGGACCAATGGGCGAGCCCGGAGAGTTCTAGAAGGGGCGGGCGGGAGGCGGAGCCGCGGTGCCCCCGCCCGGCGCGGCCCAGAGCGGAGCGCAGTCATGGCGGTGAAGGCGATCAACCCCAAGGCCGAGGTGGCCCGTGCCCAGGCCGCGCTGGCCGTCAACATCAGCGCGGCCCGCGGGCTGCAGGACGTGCTCAGGACCAACCTGGGGCCCAAGGGCACCATGAAGATGTGAGGGAGCCCCCGCCACTCTCGCCAGGGGTGGGGTTGGGGGGGAGCATGGCCTGAAGGGAGGCGTGAGGGGAGGCGGGGGGAGGACCGGGACATGCGGAGGGGAACAAAGGCTGAGGGGATGAGGGACGGAGGGATGGGGAGGGAGCGGCGCGGGCCCGCGGCCGCGCGCGTGTTTCGGGACCGGGGATGGATGATGGATGAATGGATGGGAGGGAGCGGTGCGGGCCCGCGGCCCCACACGTGTGTTGGGGCCGGGGCGCTGCTCACCCGCCCGTGCCGCCCGCAGGCTCGTGTCGGGGTCCGGAGACATCAAGCTGACCAAAGATGGCAACGTGCTGCTGCAGGAAATGGTGAGCTGGGGCTGATCCTCGCAGGGGGGGATTTAGGGGGGGATGAGCGCCTTTGGGTGAGGGGGGATCGCGTCCCTCACTGCCCCACCCACCCTCATCCATTGAAAGCAAAATGTTCTTTGGGAGGAGGGTAAAGAAGTAAGTTTAGGTCAAAGGAATACTATAAAGAAAATAATGTGAAAAATACAAAGGGCTCCATAAGAATGAGTAAAATAACCAGCCAAAGGAGTAGCAAACCAATTAGGGTATGTACAGTGCTGATCATACAGAGATAAATAAATTAACTCTAAATACAATGGATTTAGTGCCAGCCTGGTTGTGATGGTACATCAGTTCCCTGTCAAGCTCTGAGTGAGCGAAGGACTAGTTTGGCTTTGAGCACTCAGCATTTTTGTGTACAGTTGCATATCTGAGGGGGAAACAGTGTTACATGGGTTAATTTAATCACCTTACTGTCAGAATGATTGTTATTTTTTCAAACCTGTTGAATTGCCATAAACCACTGAAACATCACCTTCAATACTTTCTTAGCTGATCTCAGATTTTTGTTTGCTGTACCACTGCAGTGATACTTAACTTCTCAGTTTCTTGTTTTTGTCTAGCAAATCCAACACCCCACAGCCTCCTTGATAGCAAAAGTAGCAACAGCACAGGATGACATCACTGGAGATGGCACCACTTCAAATGTCCTGATCATTGGAGAACTCCTAAAGCAGGCAGATCTTTATATTTCTGAGGTGTGTATGCAGTGTTCTTTTGTAGTTGGGCAAGTTGAAAGCTTCAGTGAATCCCTTCAGCTTTTTTTTTTTTCATGTTTAATACAAGTGAAACATAATTTTTTTTTTTTCCCCCCTTAAAATGAGTGTATCACAGAAGTTGTGAAAAGGGGGAAAAGCTGGAGAGGAGGGCTTAAAACTTGCTCAAAATCAAACCCACTTATTGTGGATACTGTAGCTCTTCAGGCTTTGTGTGATACCTGCTGTTACTTTGTTTTGTGTGAGTCAAACCACTCCTTGTGTGTTAAAAAGGAGCTCCTCCCTGAGGGCAGGTGTTTGTGGTATTGTAAGTTAAGAACAACCATTGATGTTGCACAGTGAACACCCAAGTGTGCTTTGTAGTTCCCTTGGTTTCAGTTCTGTGCTAGAATAATCTGTACTTTTCCTCTGCATTGGAAGGATTTTATTCCTTTTATATGTATTCAGAAGGACAGAACACGTTTTCTTTGTAGCATATCCCTTATGTTTTGCCATTACATGGCATGTTGAAACCATGAGTTCTCTTTGTGTAAAAAGGACAATTTTGTCTTCCATTGTTTAATGATTTCTCTTCCCTTGCATTAGGGTTTGCACCCTAGAATAGTAGCAGAAGGATTCGAGATTGCCAAGGAAAAAGCACTTGAGGTTTTGGAGCAGGTCAAAGTATCCAAGGAGATGGACAGGGAGACCCTCATAGATGTTGCCAGGACGTCCCTCCGGACTAAAGTCCATGCTGAGCTTGCTGACATCCTGACAGAGGTGAGTGTCCCTGTCACCTCTGCCTGTTGGTGTGAAGATATTCAGCTTTTAAAGTGTTTTTAGAGGTATCACTTGAGGGAATGGATGGAAAGATGTGAACTTGCACATTGGAAAATTAATGGTCCCTTTGGGACATTTCCCCTCCCCTCTCTTGCAGGCTGTGGTAGATTCGGTTCTGACGGTCAGAAAACCAGGTGAGCCCATTGACCTGTACATGGTGGAAATCATGGAGATGAAGCACAAATCAGAAACAGACACAACGTAAGTCGGGAGGATCCTTGAGCTTCTATTTAATGGGGCCCTGAGGTTTGAGTAGCCTGGGGAGTTTTGGTTTCTTTGTAGGATGTCCTAAAGCTACCACTGGAGAAATTTCAGGGGAGGGGCTGAAAGAAAGGCAGAAATACAGATTTCAGCCAGAAATACCTTGGCAGAAGTTTCTCAGTCACTGAACTTGATTCCCTGGTGAAATTTATGAATGGCAAAGAGTAACACTGGCTTAACAATGTTGGATAAATATTCTTTTTTCTTAGTAAATACTCTTTTTTCTTAGTCCGTGGCTTGATGATGCTTTAGGTTGGCATCTGTTAAATACAAAACAGCATTTGATAAAAGGATTGTGGGTTGGATATTCCATAGGCTTTGTATTCCCTCAGTGCATGGATGAATTCTGCACTAGCTTTCGTCAATAGCTAATGCAGTCAGACACCATGCCAGAGCAAATTCCTTTTTCACTGTGCCTGGTGTGCTTTTTTATGGGAATGGGCATGCCCTTGGAAGGGGAATACACAATCCTTGTTCACCCCCAGCACAGTGCCCAGAGAGGACCAGTCCCTCTCTCTGACCAGACTGCACTCCATGAAATGATACATTTATATATATATATTTATGTATGTTAAAACACAGAATGGTTTTTAATCTTGCAGGCTGATCAGGGGGCTGGTTCTGGATCATGGAGCTCGCCACCCTGACATGAAGAAAAGAGTGGAAGATGCCTTTGTTCTTACCTGCAATGTGTCTCTGGAGTATGAGAAAACGTGAGTGCACAGCAAATGTTCATGGCCTAAGGAGTTTTATTTAAGGTGTGCTTAAATACCAACCAAAAGGACTGGGAAGGTGAAAGGTGATGGCCCTTCTGCAGCCCTTTTGGGAAAGGTGATGGCTGAAAAAATGTCAGTGAGAGGCAGAGCGGCTTTTATTTTGTTGTGTGATCACAGAAAGTCAGAAAGTCCTTTTTTTGGGCATAATTTGGTATTCTAGAGCAAACACATAAACACACTTTAGAGTTCTTTCAGTTTCAAGTGTCTGCCTTATTTTTTGAAGTGGAAAAGTCTGAACTAGAGAGCAGGAACAGCAGTGTGGGTTGGGGGACTTGTTTGTTTTGGGTTGATTTCTTTAGAATGTTGCTGAAAGGATCATTCATTATGCTTAAGTTTATTTCTATAGCAGAGAGGAAGTTTTCTCACTGCTTTTTTCTGGGTTTTTTCCCGTTCAGAGAAGTGAGCTCTGGATTCTTCTACAAAAGTGCTGAAGAGAGGGAGAAGTTGGTGAAAGCAGAAAGAAAGTTCATTGAAGACAGAGTCAAAAAAATCATAGAGTTGAAAAGAAAAGTCTGTGGAGACTCAGACAAAGGATTTGTGGTGATCAACCAGAAGGTGAGCTGAAGAGTATAACTAAAAATTAATTTGGAATGCTGGCTTCCTTGGCAAGCCGAGTGCTTGTGTGACTCAGCTGGTACAGTTACTGAGACAGAATTAGCTAAATTTAGGCTGATTCTTCTGAATATAATGTACAGCTCCTGCTTGAGATCTTTGAGCCTTGAGGAAGAACTTCTTAGTGTCAGACTGAGAGAAGGTGTTTTAGCATTGTCTTTCCTGATGGTCGCTTTCTTCCTTTCCAGGGAATTGATCCGTTTTCCTTGGATGCCCTTGCCAAAGAAGGAATAGTTGCTTTGAGGAGAGCTAAAAGGAGGAACATGGAAAGGTCAGTTTTGGGGAGAGGAGAGGGTAAAACAACCTGCTCTTCCAAACTGAGACAGGGAGTCAAGTCTGGCTTAAATCCACCTTTGTGGACTTGACTAAAAATTCCACATTAATCTATCCAGCTCTTCCTGGTGACACTCCCAGCAGTTTGTACAGACTGTAGAAAGGGCACTTTGAGCTCTCGGGATGCTTCAAATGCAGACACCTACAGAAGAGACTTAATTCTACAGTTTGTTTTTTAAAGAGCTCTTCCATGAACAGAAACAAACTGTTCCAGGCCTAGGATCTGCATGCTGAAATCCTGCACTTATTGTCAGTGGCTTTGGGTTTTATTGACTGTAAATCTGAGCTGTCCATGTTCTCTGTCAGACTGACCCTGGCCTGTGGTGGCACTGCCATGAACTCCGTGGAGGATCTCACTCCTGACTGTTTGGGACATGCAGGCCTTGTCTATGAGTACACCCTGGTGAGTATGGGCAAGTGTTTGCAGAGTAAAGCTGGAGTATTGAATTAAAATACTTAAAACCCACTTGGATGTGAACTTTGTGTGAAAAACGTTTGCTCTTGTCAAAGACTGAGAAAATGGAAATAAAGTTCTGCTGCTTCTCATCGCTTCTTGAAGTGCTTCGGTGCAGAACTGAGCCTGAAAGCATCCAGTTTATTTATTTGTGTATCCAGTTTATTTATTTGTGTACACACTGGTATGAAGCAAGTGGCTGACAGGAAAACATGACCCCGTTTTCCACAGGGAGAGGAGAAATACACCTTCATTGAGAAGTGTGAGAACCCCCGCTCCGTGACCCTGCTCATCAGGGGCCCCAACAAGCACACGCTGACCCAGATCAAGGATGCCGTGAGGGATGGGCTGCGGGCTGTGAAAAATGCCATTGAGGATGGTGAGTTCCCTTCCTGTTAGTCGTGCTAAGGATCTGTAGAAACTCACCTCAGAATTACGGAATTACCTTCGACTTCCTTGGTACCCACTTCAGTCCAAGCCCAAGCTAAATGTGAGGTGATTTTGTAGTTCTGCCACCTTCTGTTTGCAAGTAGTTGATACTTGTGCAAGTACTTACCTGTTCAGGTACATGATATGGAGGGAAGAGATCGAATTCCACCAAAAATGAGCTGTTTCAATTGAAATAGGTGCTGACTGTGGAGTTTTCCCTTGCAGGATGTGTGGTGCCAGGAGCAGGGGCACTGGAGGTGGCAGTAGCCAATGCTCTTGTGAAACACAAACCCAACGTGAAAGGAAGAGCCCAGCTGGGAGTTCAGGCTTTTGCTGATGCTCTGCTCATCATTCCTAAGGTATAAGGAGTTCCTGGGTGATAAAAGTGACTTTAAAGCACACACAGACTTAGTGCTTTTTCTGCTGGAGGGCTCTGGCATTTCCAAGATGAAGCAATCTTTCTGTTCTGTGCCAGGTGCTTGCTCAGAACTCAGGCTACGATCCCCAGGAGACGCTGGTGAAGGTCCAGGCAGAGCACGTGGAGTCAGGGCAGCTCATTGGGGTTGATCTCAACACTGGTAAGGACTCCCTCAACCACAGGGCGATGCTCCAGCAAGAACCTGGCTCAGCTCTGTGAAAACAAAATTGCTCTGAATGCAGAGAGTTGTACCTTTATTGATAAAAAGCTGCACAGAGGCCTTGGCAGGTGTCCTGCTGCTGCAGTTGTACTTCAGTGCCTTCTGGTTTGAGGGTTTTTAGAGGATAAAGCACATGGGAACGCTGTTGGATACGATGACTGATATCAGCTGTCTGCAGAAAGTCTCTGTGTGAACTGAGTATTTTAGAGGCTGTTTCATTTCTGTTGCAGGGGAGCCAATGGTGGCTGCAGCAGCAGGAATCTGGGATAATTACAATGTCAAAAAGCAGCTGCTTCATTCATGGTAAGGGTGACAGTATTTCACTTCAAACAGCACTCTGTTCAAATGGTGTAAAACCAGGGGATCCCAGGCACAGGAAAATGTCTTGAAATACAAAAATGAAGCTGAGTTTGGCAATTGTAACAATTTATTTCCTGTTTCCAGCACGGTGATTGCCAGCAACATTCTCTTGGTGGATGAAATCATGCGAGCTGGAATGTCCTCTCTGAAAGGCTGAGCTGGAGCTGCTCTTGGGATGGAATTTCTCCAAGGAATCCACCCCAGGGCCCTGTCCTTGGCTGTGGTGGATCTCCCAGCACCTGAAGTCACTCTGCCAGGAGGGGCAGCCCCATTGGTAAACATGGCCACTCAAAATCTTAACAACTTAATCAAAGATTTGGCTCTAAAAAGGAGTTATTTATTTTTGATTTCACTGAGCTGTACGGCTGCAGTTGCTTTCCATTTTTACCCAATAAACTGTTCTGTTCTGTGCTTTGGGTGTCTGTTCTTTAACCTTCACCCCCTCCTGAACATTCTGCAGGGCGGGGCTGTGTACCTGAGTCCTGCTCTTGGGAATTTTGTGAAATTTCTGCTCAAGAGTCTGCTGTGGGAACAGAGTGGGATCAGGCCTGGAATTTGGTCAGTAATTTTAAAACAAGCTGGATTAAGGCAATCATTTAGTACTTTTGTACTCGTTTGTGAATAAAACTGAGTTCACTGACTGCAGAATAGCTTGAAGTGGGGTGAAGGATCTGTTCAAAGTTGTCATCCTTGTCTCAAGGGCTGGATTTTTAACACTGGGTTATTTTTTATGGACAGTGAGTGGTGGAGCAGGTCTCGGCCCGGCTGCCGCTTTAAGTGGGTGTGTGGCGGGGAACAGCCTCCTGCCCTCTGCGATGATTTCCCGTAATTCCCGCCGTGCTTTGTGTTAACAGTTTCCTTCCTGGGGCACGTGACTGCTGAACGTAAATGAAACCTTTAAAAAAACCCTCAAAACACCACAAAAAAAAACCCTAGTGCGGGAGGATTGCGGGGGGCTCCGGTGCCAGGCGGTTTGAACCCCGAGTGTGACACAAATCACCTTTTTCCCCCGGCACGGATGTCCCCGAGCCCCCGCCGTGCCCGGCAGGCCCGGAAGCGCTTCCCGAGCCCGCAGCACCTCCGGGTCGGGGCCCCGCGGTTCGTGCGGCGGCTCCGGGATGGGAGCGGCGGCGGGGCTGGTGCTGCTGTGCTGCGGGGTGCTGGGGGCTCAGCGCGGTGAGAGCCGCGGCGCCCCCACAGTCCCCCCGGGCATCCCCCCAATCCCCCCGGGCATCCCCACAGTCCCCCCGGGCATCCCCACAGTCCCCCCGGGCATCCCCGCAATCCCCCCGGGCGGAGCATCCTCTTCATCCCTTCCGGAAAATGGGACTAAAGATCCCCTGACCGATCGCTGTCACCCCCCTCCAGCACACGCAGGCACATCCCGTCGGTAACTGTGCCTCGCTCGTGTTTAAAAATTGAACTTGTGCTGAATCTCTCCTTTTTTAGCGCTCGGAGAGGATGGGGGCATGGTGCAGCTGCCCGGAGGGACCTTCCAGATGGGATCGAGCTCCCTGGAGAGGAGCAGCGAGGAGGGGCCCGCCAGGGAGGTGACAGTGAAGCCGTTTGCTCTCGACAAACACCCGGTCACAAACAGGGACTTCAGGTGAGCCCTCGGTGCCGCGGGTGGCTGTGGGCAGGGGCAGGTGTGGGTGCCAGGTGTTCTGGGGCTGGTTCCTGGGGTCTGAAAGACAATGCTTGGGGACTCTTCAGAAAACAAATGTGTCTGTCAGTAATAAATCACCCCATAGGTGTAAGCTGAATTATTGTGCCAGTGTAGTGTGCAGACATCCTTCCTTTTATTTCCTTTTTTATCCTTTCCCCCTTTCCTTCCCCTTCTTCTCTTTTTCATCTCCTCTTCCTCCTTCTCCTTTTTCTCCTCCTCCTCCTCTCTTCTTCCTCTCTTTTTCTTCGCCTTTCTCTCTTCTCTCCCTCCTCTTTCCCTCTCCCCCTTTTCTTGCTCTCTTCTTCTCCTCTTCCACTAACAGCAGCCACAGCTTTTGTTGGCTTTTAAGGGATTTTTTAGCTCTGCAATTATGGAAACCTGAGTGCAGGCTGAGTTTACCTGCATAAAAACTATCAAACCTGTGAAGAGAAGCACATTGGGCTGTTTTATCTGTGAAACCTAAATCAAAGCAGCTGGAGCTGGGGGGCGGGGGGGTCCTGTAGGTTTTGTACCTTTTGCCTTGCTCTGAAGTTGTTGCACTTTCAGATTTGTGGTGAAGAGCTTGAAGAACTCTTACCCAGAGCATGTTGTATTTATGCCAGGGAGTTTGTTAGAGAAAAGAAATACAAAACAGAAGCAGAAGCATTTGGTTGGAGCTTTGTCTTTGAGGATTTCGTATCTGAAGAGCTGAAAAAAAAAGTCACCCAAAAACTGGAGGTAAATCTGAATCCCACAATGAGTTTCACTCTGCTGAGTTTCACTGATGGTGGTGTTGCTTTTCCACTGAGGAGCAGCTGCTTCTTTGCAGAGCCTGGCTGTTCTCAGAGGTTTTTCTTTAGTCTGGGCTGGTTTTGCTTTTGAACCTCAGCAGGATTGAGCTGGGGTTGATTCATGTGCTCCTCTGTTTCCTTCCTCTGTGAACACTGGAGCTGGGAGCAAGTAAAATGTGTTTCAAAGTACTCTAATAATCAAATTTTAAATAGAAAAACTGAACAGCATGAGCCTCTTGATCTATTTTCACTTTTAAAAGCCTCTGCTCTGTGGGAAAGCACCATCCCAGTGCCTGTGATAAGCTCCAGCTGCAGCACTGAGCCTTTCCCAGACTAACACACCCTGCTGCAGGATGGTGTCACCAGTCCAGCTGTCCCCAGCCCACCTTTAATCTGCTGTCCTTTCTTTCCCCAGTCAGCCCCGTGGTGGCTGCCCATTGAGAAGGCTTTTTGGAGACAGGTGGGTAAAATCCTGGTGTGGTAAAATCCTGGTGTGGTGACTCCTCCTCACTCTGTGAGCTCATGCCTGTTGTGTGTGCTGAACTTTATTGACCAGAAATGGGGGGAAAACATTTTCCATTCCTTCATCTCTTCCACCCCTTATTCCCTTAGTAATGAGAGTTTTATAAAATGAATTAAGATCTGTTTCACTTCTCCCCAGCCCTCAGGCCCTGGCTCCAGCATCAAGGACAGGCTGGATTACCCAGTGCTGCATGTGAGCTGGAATGATGCTCAGGCCTTCTGTGCCTGGAAAGGGAAGAGGCTCCCGTCGGAGGAGGAGTGGGAATTTGCTGCCAGGGGAGGACTGGAGCGTACGTACCACAAGCTCGGAGCTTTTCCTAAACCAGCATTGAGTGGTGTTAGTTCCACCAGATCCAAACCTCATTCCAGGAGTTAATCTGGGGGGTTTGAACCACCTCTTTTGGCCGCAGAGTGTAATAATATTAATTATAATATAATATTAATAAAATTAATTAATAAAAACCTCAGTATTCCAAGCTGAGCAGAAAAGGACAATGACCAAATCCTGGTTACAAATTGCAGTGACCCAAGGCTAACAGGTGTCTTTTCCTCCTTGGCAGAAAGGATGTATCCCTGGGGAAACAAGTTCCAGCCAAACCGTACAAACCTGTGGCAGGTAAGAGCCTAAAAATCACCCTAGCCATGCTGGGCTCAGGGAAACCCTGGGAAACCAGGATTTTACTGCAGCTAAACATTCATGCATGAATTTGTTTGAAAACAGGTCTTGGGACAACTTCTGGTGGTTGATCCCTCTTGATCAATATAGATTTACACCGGAGAGTTATTAGCCTAATCAGATTGTAGCACAGCTCTGTGAAGAGCAGGACTTGGGGTGGTTCTTTGCTCTGAGTGGATTTTGTTCCCCCAGGGTGACTTCCCTCGTGGGGACACGGCTGAGGATGGGTACCACGGCGTCTCCCCAGTGACAGCCTTCCCTCCCCAGAACAGCTACGGTACAGAGCACCCTCAGCCTGCTTTGGGGATGGCATCTGCCTCCTCAATTAACGTTAATTATCAAATCCTGGGCTGGGGCAGAGTTTCAGATGTGTGGGATCACCTTAACATCTGGGTAGAATAACTGAGCCCAGGAAAAGCATCCCTGGTTGGTGCTGGAGTTGGCTGGGGTGCACCTGCTGCACTTCAAGCACAAAACCACCTCCTTTTAATTAAAACCGAGTTATTTTGCAATTTGGTGTGCTGTAACAAGAATTCCAAAGACAATGATTGGCTGCCATGCCCTCACGCGCATGGGAAATGATGAGACACATTAAAAGTTTGAAATACAGTGAGGAATTTCTTCAGTCTCACCATTAAACCACTCTTGAATGATGCTTTGAATATTGTGCCCCCTCCCATGCTCCAGATATGCAGCCTTTGCAAACCTGCTCTCCTAATTGTGCCACAAATCCCTCCCAGGGCTCTACGACCTGCTGGGAAACACCTGGGAATGGACAGCATCGGAATTCCCGGCTCCCAGACGGGCAGCCAGGGCTCAGAACATGCAGGTGCTGAGAGGAGCCTCGTGGATTGACACTGCAGATGGCTCTGCAAACCACAGAGCTCGTGTCACCACCAGGTAGGTCTGGCCAAAGCCCAGGTGCTGTTTCACAAGGATTGCTCTGGGTTGGTTTTATTTGGAATGTGGGTTTCTTTTAAAAGGTGTTTTTTTGTTCCTGGATGATTTTTTTGAGGAGGTGGCAGAGCACACTAGGAATGTGGCTAAAAACATCCCTGTTATAAATCCATGCTTAATTGCTTCTCAGATGATGTATGTTTTCCAGGAGGTATTTATAATTGAATACTTTTCTCAGAGTTACTCAGGGGAAGTGGAAGATGTTTCTAGGCTGTTCTAGCAGGTCACATTAGGGTCGTAAGCAACACATTAGGGTTGTGAGGGTTTTAACATGTGAGGGATATATGTTAACTAGGAAGGATCCCTAATTTTGGGTCTCTTTTTCCCTGTGAGGATGGGGAACACACCAGACTCGGCCTCTGACAACCTCAGCTTCCGCTGCGCTGCCGACATCCCGCCCGTCAGAGCCTGGAAAAGCCAGACCAGACCTGAGCTCTGAGGGCTCACCGGGGAACATCTGAGGCATTTTCTCCTGTGGAGAGGAACAGTAACCCCCAGCTGTCACTTCCATTAAACCCCAATTGTTTTTAAAATTCGCAATAAATACTTTCAGCCTTTTTGGCACTGGGAGGTTTGGGTGGGAGTAACAATTGGGAATGGCAGGAAGGGCTTTATCTGTAGTGTCCTTTTGGGGACACTCTGTAGTGTCTTTTTGTCCCATCCTTTTGGGGTGGGAGATATTCCAGCTCTCCTGTCCATGTTAAATAAGCACAGGGGTGCATGTGTGGGACTGGGCCAGAGCTGCTCTGACCCCCAGCCCCAGCCAGGGGACACCCACAGCCCCCTGTGACCCCCAGCCCCAGCCAGGGGACACCCACAGCCCCCTGTGACCCCCAGCCCCAGCCAGGGGACACCCACAGCCCCCTGTGACCCCCAGCCCCAGCCAGGGGACACCCACAGCCCCCTGTGACCCCCAGCCCCAGCCAGGGGACACCCACAGCCCCCTGTGACCCCCAGCCAGGGGACACCCACAGCCCCCTGTGACCCTCAGCCAGGGGACACCCACAGCCCCCTGTGACCCCCAGCCCCAGCCAGGGGACACCCACAGCCCCCTGTGACCCCCAGCCCCAGCCAGGGGACACCCACAGCCCCCTGTGACCCCCAGCCCCAGCCAGGGGACACCCACAGCCCCCTGTGACCACCGGTGAGGGGCAGCTGCCCGAGGGAAAGCAATGGGGACACAATGCTGTGAGGGGGATTCGTAATCAGTTCCCATTCCCTTGGGAAGTCCCAGCTTCATGCTGAGCCTCCCCCGGAGTAAAACAGGGCACCTGTAGTGGCCTTTGAGCAGTGCCAAAATGATGTGACAGGTGACACAAAGCAGAGCCCCACCTCTCCCAGCAGTTACTGCCAGCACAAACTCTCCGTGCACAAGCTCTGCACCAAACCCAATGGGTGC
Organism: Acanthiza pusilla; assembly: GCA_036630365.1. NCBI lineage: Eukaryota > Metazoa > Chordata > Aves > Passeriformes > Acanthizidae > Acanthiza > Acanthiza pusilla. Next base: position 6,170,961 of record JAXCHO010000048.1, read on the forward strand.
AGGAGCCCTGAGCACATGGGTGGGCGAGGACACCACTCAGGGCACTGTAACTGTCCCAAAAAACCACTGGGGGTGCCTGAGGGCTGAGCCTCCCCCATGGGGAGCTGCAGCTGGTTATGGCTGTGTTGAAAGGTGGCTTCTCCAACCAAAGAGTGGGACACAGCAGCTGTCTGCAGGGTTTGCATCTGCACCTGACCTGAGCCCAGCGAAAGAAAATATAAAAACCCAGAAATCACTGTTTTGTTTTCAAAGATTTTACTCGCCTACTGCGAGCCAAGCCAAGGGTTGAGGCAGTGCTGATCAAAAGAGCTCCTCCTCGGCTGCCAGGGTGAGCAGGATGGCCTTGCAGGTGTTCTCAAAGAGGGCAGCTCTGTTCTGGGCCTCCCCTTTCTTCACCCAGTGGCGGTAGGTGCGGAAGGCACAGGCGTCGATGAGCTTGCGGACGGGCTTGAGGGCGTAGGGGTCCCTGACCACCAGCTCCCTGGTCACTGACTTCACCAGCCGGTACTGGTAGTAAATCCTCACCGAGGCCAGGACGGTCAGGCAGATCACCTGTGGCACAGGGAGCAGCCTGGGATCCAGGGGCATTCCCACAGCAGCCTGGGATCCAGGGGAGTTCCCACAGCAGCCTGGGATCCAGGGGCATTCCCACAGCAGCCTGGGATCCAGGGGCATTCCCACAGCAGCCTGGGATCCAGGGGCATTCCCACAGCAGCCTGGGATCCAGGGGCATTCCCACAGCAGCCTGGGATCCAGGGGAGTTCCCACAGCAGCCTGGGATCCAGGGGCATTCCCACAGCAGCCTGGGATCCAGGGGCATTCCCACTGCACCATGGGATCCAGGGGCATTCCCACAGCACCATGGGATCCAGGGGAAATCCCACAGCAGCCTGGGATCCAGGGGAAGTCCCACAGCAGCCTGGGATCCAGGGGCATTCCCACAGCAGTATGGGATCCAGGGGAAGTCCCACAGCAGCCTGGGATCCAGGGCAATTCCCACAGCAGTATGGGATCCAGGGGAGTTCCCACAGCAGCCTGGGATCCAGGGGAATTCCCACAGCAGTATAGGATCCAGGGGAATTCCCAGAAGAGGCCAGAGTGGCACAGTGCCTGGCACAGTTTAGTCCCTGTGGGGCTTGCAAAGGACAGGGGTTCATGCCAGGGAATCATAGAATGGTTTGGCTTGGAAGGGACCTGAAAGCTCATCTCGTTCCACCCCCTGCAGGGACACCTTGCACTACCCTGTGTTGCTCCAAGCCCTGTCCAGCCTGGCCTGGGACACTTCCAGAGATCCAGGGGCAGCCACAACTGCTCTGGGCAATCTGTGCCAGGGCCTGCCCACCCTCACAGGGAACAATTCCTTCCCATCTAACTAACCTTCCCATCTAATCCCATCTAACTCTGCCCTCTGTCATTCCCCCTTGTCCTGTCCCTCCATCCCTTGTCCAAAGCCCCTCTCCAGCTCTCTTGGAGCCTCTTCAGGAACTGGAAGGGGCTCTTAAGGTCTCCCTGGAGCCTTCTGTTTTCCAGGCTGAACACTCCAGCTTTTTTAATGCTTTTTTTTGAGATGAGAGGCAGTTTCTCCCTTCTCACTTAATCCCCTTCTGTGAAAAAGCCCTTAGGAAGCACCAGAAAGCCCAGAAGAGAGGGGGTCTGCTTGGAGAGGGGTCTCCACCAGGCTGCCGCATCCTCCCAAATCCCAATTTCTGAACTCCCAGTTTCTCCCAGCTCAGCTGGAAAACCCATCCCAACACTGGCTCCTGCAGCCCCCAGCCTCATCCCCACCTTGAATTTCCGGAAGGGGCTGAAGTGCCGGACCTCCTCCACGTCATACTGCTGGAAGAAGGGGTGTGCCAGCGCCTCCCCCGCCGTGTACCGCTGCCGCGGGTCCACCACCAGGAACCGCGAGATCTGAGAGGGCACGGCATCAGCTCAGGCATCTCAGGGATCTCCAACTCCCCCTGCCCCACGTTTTCCCATCCCAAGCACCTACCAGGTCCTTGACGGTGTCAGAGCGGTCGTCCCACTCCGGGGAGCCGAACTGGTAATCTCCGTTCATGATCATGCGCAGCATCAGCATCTGCTTGCGGTGCCAGAAGGGCGGCGAGCCGGCCAGCAGCGTGTACATGATCACCCCCGTGCTCCACCTGTGGGCAGCCACATGGCCCTCCAGCACCCCGGGGACAGCCCTGGGCACCCAGCTGGTCTGCTGGTGCCCACACCTGCCCTGCCTCCCTGCAAAAGCAGCAGGGAACTGCCCTGCCTGTGCCTGGGGACGGCGGCTGAGCTCGCTGCTGGAGGGGTTTGAGCAGAGCTGCTCCCTGGATGCTGCAGGAAGATGCCTTGGGATGGAGTATTTGACCTCTGCTGGGGTTTTTAGGGAAGGGAGGGGATGCTGCAGGGGGGACAAGGTGATGCCAGCCAGGCTGGATGCCCTAGGGTTGTGGAGTGCCAGCTGTCCTGGCATGGCAGTTCAACAGTGGGGCTCAAACTGAAAATGCCCCGGGGTGTTTCAAGTGCTTGGTCACAGCTCTGACCACTGCAGACCTGAGCATGAAGCCACCAGAGATGGTGGCAAAGTCCCTGCAGAGCTCTGCTGGGCTGCCCTGAGCTGGCTGCTCTCTCAGGGGCTGCACAAGGTGCGTTTAGAAACCCCATGTCTTGGAGCTCAACCCAAGCTGACTTTTATGAACAGAAGTGTTACTTTGCCTCCTCCCTGCAGAGGGGACATGGGCCTGTCCCCACTGCTCTGTGCCTGGTGACCCAGACAGCCCCTCACAGCCACCAATATTGGCTTTTGGTGCATCACTGAATTCTTTCCAAACACTCTGACAGGTCCCCATCAGCACAATTCTGGCTGTGTCTCACACCACACTTGTGTTTTGGGAGCAGCCCAAGGGTGAGGTGGAGGGGAAGTCTTACTCACATATCAACCTCCTTCCCGTAGCCTTGGTGCTCGTCATCCATGGAGCACTGCAGGATCTCGGGGGCCAGGTAGCCAGGAGTGCCACAGATCTCTGTGGGGACAGGGACACAGGGCAGAGCATCCCCCTGAGCCACCCTGGTGCCACCCCCAGGCAGCCCAAGGTGGGATTTTTGCAGGGATGGGGCTCACAGGGAGGAATTACAACTTGAGTGCATCCCACTGGTGACTTTTTTGGTGAATTAAAAAGTGAGCAGAGACAATAATACGGATGCTTGTGGGAGGGGATGCCCGTTGTTGGATGTGTGGCTCTGCATGTAGGATCTGGAGGAAATAAAGTGGATGGGGTAATGAGGATCAACTGGAGGAAAAAAGAAGTGGAAGGACTGGGATGGTTTTCCAAATGGGCAGCAACTTATTCATAGCAAGGAGAGAGGTGTGGAGGCCACGTGCAGGCAGAACTGTGTGAGCAGGACAGCACCAATCTGCACCCACGGTGGGGCTGGAGAAACCTGACTGACTCACCCTGGGCACTGCCACAACGGGCTGGCATCACCCCCACCCCCTCCTTTGGGCCATCCCCCTACCTTTGAGCTTCTCATTCTCGTTCAGTTGGCAGGAGAAGCCAAAATCCGTCAGCTTGATGTTCATGTCGTCATCCAGCAGGATGTTCTCTGGCTTCAGGTCCCGGTGGACGATGTTGATGGAGTGCAGGTACTGGATCACTTCCAGCAGCGCTCGCATGATCTTCCTGGGGATGGGGACAGCTCATCCCTTATCCCCAATACCCTCTGGCACCACGAGCACAGGAATGGGGACAGGGACAGTGCCCTCAGCCCTGGCTGCAAGGCCATCCCTCAAAGCCAAGCTGTTCTCTTGCAAGGTGATTTCCACCCCTCTGCATCTGGCCTTACCTGGTTTCTTTCTCGCTCAAGGTGACTTTCTCAGTGAGGTAGTCAAAGAGCTCCCCTCTCTTCATCCTGCACGAGGGAGGGGAAAAAGAATCAGGCAGAGCTGCAACAGCAAACCAGCCCTGAGTCCCCATGGAGGATCACCCAGGGGTTGCTGCCCCTCAACAGCACAAAGTGACTTTCATAAAAAGGGGTAAAAATGCCTTTATATATTTCAGTAAAATGCCAGGCGGGAGGAGAAAAGGCTGTGCCTGGAGAGGGCATGTTTCAGAGAGAGTCAGACTTGTTAAGGTGGGAAAAGACCTTCAAGATTACCAAGTCCAGCCATCAAAGATGGGGCAGGGATGGGGCTCTCCAGTGCCATCCCACTCCTCGACATCCACTGCACTGCCCTGGCACTGGGAATTGTGGTGCTGCAGACACCCTGGTCCCACTGAGCATATAAATAACCCTCAGGGATGCATGACAGCTCCCACCAAAGGTTACAGGGAAACCCGAGCAGCTGAGCCGCTGACGGAGGGGAAACAGTGCTGGCAGCAGGGCTGCAATGAGCTCAAAGTAATCAAGGCTTGATTCTGCCTTAAGCAAGAGCTCATTGTCCCCCCACTTTGCCATTTTTGGGCCATAAAAAGCTGGCACCAATCTGCACAGAGGGAGTGGGCCCAGGCTGTTGAGCCAGGCAGTACTTACAGGTCAAACACCAAGAAGAAGAAGGTGCTGGATTCATAGCTGTCCTTCAGCTGGACTGGAAAAAACCACAGGGACTGTGAGCACAGTATTCCTGTCCATCAGTGGACTAAAAATTGCTGATTAAACTGCTAATTGAGTTAATGAGGAGCTGATCTTCACTAGTGTTGTAGCTGGGAGACAACATGGGGGGCATTGCTGGGTGTGTGTGAAGGGAGAGCAAACAATGCTCTGAGCAGTGCCCTGCAGCATCCAGGGATTTCACCCCAAAAACCCTTCCTGGGGACACACAAGGAAAAGCCCCTTGGATACTCAAGGCCTGACTTACTGACGTTGGGGTGGCCCGAGACCTTCCGGAGGATGTCGATCTCCTTCGTGGTGGCTTCCCGCAGCTCCTGCACCTCCTTGGGGGAGATGTTCCCTGCCGTGATGTCGATGATCTTCACGGCATATTCCTGCCTCGTGGTTTTGTGGATGCACCGCCGGACAACGCTGCTCACCCCCCTGCCAGGGACAACAGGCAGAAAAGAGGGGTTCCATCCCTGCCTGCCCAGCCACCGGCACCTGGGCTGGCCAGGATTTTCATGCACGAGCGGGTCTCGCTCTGTCACCCTGTCTCGGTGGGACAGAAGGTTTGGAGCTGATGGAAAGTGCTGTTCCATGCTATTTTTAGCCCCATGCTGCCTGTGGGCCCTGTTTGTATCAGATTCCCAGGGAATGCTGTTCCTATCTGGCACTGGAGTGCCTGAAGCCAAAACAAGCTGCTTACCAAAAAAAAAAAAAAAAAAAACAAAAAAAACCAACAAAACAAAAAGCTTTACCTGCCCAAAACCTCCTTCGGCTCATATTTTTCATAAAACTCCTTGGATGAGTTCCAGTCTGGTAGATCTTCTTCCTTGGTCATCTCTGGCTCCTGTCAGACAGCACTCTGAGGCCAAAAAGGGGCTGCAAGGAAAAAAGAGTGAGGATGGGCACTCACTGCCCCCAGGGCTGGGATCCTCGATCCCTCATGGAGCAGAAAATCATGAAAAGGAAGGAGGAGGCTGATGCTGGACCAAAAGCCAAAGGGGGTATTTCTCTGCTTGGAAAAGCCAAGCTTTGCCTTTGGGATGCTGTGGAGATCCCACTGGGAACAGGAGAAATCCCCCATAGCCTGGCTGTCCCCAGGGGCAGGAGGCTTTGGGAAGTGCTGCAGCAGCTCCAAACCTCATCCCTTCCCAGAAACACCAGCCCGCACCAACACCACACCACGTGGAATCTGGAATCTGCTCCTATTTTTTCTCTCTTTCTTTTCCTTATTATTTTTAAGATAAAAAAGTTGCCTTTGGCTGAGAATAAGGAGGGGGAAATAGCGTTTAAAGTGAACAGAAAGGAACTGAGGAGGAAAAAGAGGTATTGAGGGTCAGTGAAGCAGCCAGAGGGGGTCAGGGTGCAGGTGGGGACAGAGGGACTGGGGACAGCGGGAACTGAGCCAGCACAAGGACAGCAGCTGAAAGAGCTCCCTCAGCCACTCCTGAGCAGCTGCCAGCAGCCTCCACAACTCCTGAAAGGCTCTTGTCCCATTTCTTTTTCCTATTTCAGGCTCGGGGGGTTTATACAACTTGTTTCTGTGCCCATACACGGAGTTCAAGCACTTAGGGTGGAAAGCAGCTCTAACAAGCCTGGGCAGCAAAACTGTCCCTTTAGGGTGGCAGTTTGATGGTGGGGAAGGGACAGAGGCAGGCAGGAGAACCCCAGTTCTGTGGGCTTTCCTTTGCCCTCCTCTCTAACTCTGCCAGGGCATTGGCATCTCTAAGTACATCTAAATCTCATTAGCAATGTGTATCTGTCCTGACCTGGTTTTAAGGACCAATGTGGTGTTTTGGCTGCTGCTGCCAGGGACATCTAACTCATTTCTAAAAAAAGCATGAGTTTGATTTATTTTACAAAACATTAGCTGCTGGAAATATGGTGAGTAATGCCAAACCAAACAGAAACCACAAACGAGAGGCAGGATCAGGAAGTAGGGAAAATAAAATATCTCTGAGGTGGGGGGATAACCAAAAACCCTGGTTATGTTTGAAGCTGAAAATGCAGGTCCTGGTGTTGTGGGGAAGGGCTGGAGGCTGGGGAGCATCCCCGGAGCACTGCCGGGAGAAGCCTGGAACCTGCGTGCTGCCTTCTCCCCGCAGGATAGAGCCCGGAGTTTGTTTAAAATACCCTGGAATTATATAAGGAGCCGGTGCAGGGCACTAACGGGGCTTTTATCAGAGTGCAAGGGGGGCGCAGGGGGTCGTGAGGGGATTTTCTGCCTTGAGGAACACTAAGGGAGAGGCGCCAGGCATTGCCTCCCGCCCGGGGGTGGGGGTCTTTGAGGAGGAAGAAGGATATTCAAATACCCATGGGGATAAACCCGCAAAGCTCAAGCTCAGGCCAGTTTTCAGGCCGGTAGGGGAATGCGGCCCCTCTCCCTCAGCCCCGGGGTGCTCCTGGCCCGACCCTGCTGCCGCTGACCCGGAGACAAAGAACGCTGAGCACGGGAGTTTTCCGGGGCAGGAGCCCCCCGCACACACCCTCCCGCACACACCCTCCCTCACACACCCTCCCCGAGCGCCGCCGGCTCCTCACCTCGCTGAGGGAGGGCAGCGCCGGGCCGGGCCCAGGCCTGCCGCCGGGAGCCGCCGGGAGCCGCCGGGAGCCGCCGGGAGCCGCCGGGAGCCGCCGGGAGCCGCCGGGAGCCGCCGGGAGCCGCCGGGAGCCGCCGGGAGCCGAGCGCTCAGGGCCGGCCGCCGCCGCCCGGCCCCGCAGAAAGCGCAGCGCGAGTTGGCAGCGGCGGGCGCCGGGCGGGCATGGCCGGGCAAGGGGCAAGGGGGGGCCGGGGGCCGCCCCGGAGCTGCGGGACTTCCCCGGTTTAACCCTTCCGCCGCCGAGCCCCGGCGCGGCCCCGGCCCCTCCTCCCCGGGGGTGTTGCTGTGGGGCCGGCCGCAGCTGGGGCCGCCCGCCCGGGGCTCGGCGGGGCTGGGCTGCGGGACGGGCTGCGAGCGGAGAGCCGCGGAACTGGGAAGCTTGGGAGGGATCTTTAAGGTGAGCCGCTCCCACTGCCCACCCCGCGCTGCCACTGAATCCGCCGAGTTGCTCAATCATCACCCGGCGCCAGCTCCGGACGCCTCTTGAATATTTCCAGGGATGGTGACTCCACAACTTCCCTGGAAACAAATTCCAATGCCTGACCACCCAAACTGTGAGGGTTTTTTTGCTAATATCTAACCGAGTCTCCCCTGTCTCAGCCTAAAGCCCTCTCATCCTCTCACAGACTGGCCCAAACCCTGCATGGGTTTTATTTCAGTTTCACCAGGATGGTGAAACCCCAGAAATGTGATGGGAGCGCGATCAGCAGAGGTAAAGCTGCTCATGTCACCAGGACAGGCAGTTCTGTCCTCATCCCCTGCGCATGAGGTGACTCTCCTCCATTTTGAACACTGATTTAATCTTTTCACTTCCAGGAACTGCAGATCAAAGGTGAAAGGCTTTAGGAAGAGGCAAAGCACGCACTGGCATAACGGCACTTAAGGAAAAATAGGTCATGCTATGGAAAGTATTTTTAACAGGAATTGCACTTGGCAGAGCAGGGTTATTCCCCACCAGTTTCTGGTGGGAGTACAGCTTATCCAGGCTTTTCCAGTGATGTCCGGGACGCTTACCTTATCAGCTCCAAGGATTTGAGCAAGGCATGACATGGCTGCTCCCTCCGATGGAAAAAGGAGGTTTTGCACTTTGCATCAGTAAATACTTTTAAAATAGTGATTATTATTTTCATGTAGCAGCAGTGGATTTGGCACTGACCCAGGGAGGAGCGAAAAGGCCACAGGACCATCCTCTCATATTTCAGCCCTGTCCCAGGATGAAAGAAACACCTTCAGCCTCTGGGAACTCAGTGTGATGCAGGACTGTGTTACTTTAGAAGCACTGAGCTGGGGTAGTGCCAGCCTTGCACAATGACAGAAATCATTGCTCAGGATCCCTTCAATCTGGACACAGACCTTGTTTTAAAGTCATGGCAGAGGCTTTTGGGGGATCAAGATTCACAGAACAGTGTGGAGGCACCCCCAGCCTTCCCATGTTCATCAGAAGTTGCCTGTGGAGTTCAAAAGCTCAAAGAGGAGGTATCTCACAGGCACAGCCACTGAGCTACAAACATTCTCAAACTCCTGCAGCTCCAGCCTCGCTGGCTGCACACCTGGCAAGCAGAACCAACCCTGCCAGAATTAATTCTCTCCTCCTCACCCTTCAAGCTCAACTCCAGCACGCAACTAAAGCAAAGTATTTCTAGAGAAATTTATTTATAACCACATTACATACATTCAACACAACAATCAGCAAAACCAGTTAAACCCACGTTAGCTCCTTCTGCTTTATTATTCATTCTTCCATCGTGTGCTAAATTAAATTGCGGCTGTTAAGTCATATCACATCAGAGGCAGCTATGGCAGGAGTCAAGCCACAGGGATGAGAGTGTGAATATATGGACTAACAAGATACCAGACAGCTTTAAACTTTATTACTGAAGCTTTTTTTTTTCATTCATAGGTCAGTTCTTGCAAGATGATCTTCAGAGCCTCGTTGTGCAGGCTTAGGCCAAACCTGAAAGGGAAGGAGTTATCTCAGTACGTTTTGGATCTCTGAATGGAATGGTAAGGAGTTATCTTAGTAAGTTTTAGATCCCTAAACGGAAGGTGGTTTTCCTTGCCATAAGACAGATTTGTCAGGGTGTCCCCCTTCCCTCATCCATTTGCTGGGATATTCTGAGCTGCAGACATCAGCAGAGCACTGGTGCACAGCACTGGTGCACAGCCACTTTCTTCCTGCCAGGACAGGATGGATTTGTTGTCCTTGCTAAAAGCCCCCAGAGCTCTGCTAATTCCCCAAATGTGCTGCTGCCTCTTCCCCAGTCATCTTCAAGCCATGCACCAGCACAAAAACATCAGGAATTCACCCTCTCTCCACCCCACCACCTCCAGCCACAGCACCCAAGCACAAAGCCCAACAGAACAGCAGCTGCTTTACCTGACTTCAGAGCACCTTTATCACTCCCCATCCTTCACCAGATGGATCAAAACCCCGGGGCATCATTCCCATGACAATTTTATTGATTATGCCATTGAACAGTTGCCTGTCAGCACTGTGTACTTACCATTAGCAACCCTGCACTGCTTGAGCACCTCACTGAAGCCCTCGCACAGCTTGAGGTCGGTCTGGTTCTGAGCACATTCCAGGAATTGTTTAATCTCGTACTGGCAAGGACCAAACTGCTGCTGCTGGGCAGCCTGAGCTCCCTGGGGCTCCTGAAACAGCAAATGACTCCGTAAGGACCCTTCCAACAGCTCCAGCTACAAACCCAAACCACCCCCACACGGCTTGCTGAGGGTTCTTCCCTGCATCTTAGTCCAAATCTTCCTTTTTAAATGGAATTTTAATGGATTAATGCATTTTAAACTGAAATCCAAAATCATTTTCCAGCAGTGTAATGACACTCAGAGTAAAGTTACAAACACTTGGCTGATTTTGGAAATGCTCAGGTACCCCTGGAAGGCACCTGGGCAAAGGTCTTACCCCCATCAGACCTGGAACATGGAAGTCCTGCCTGAATCAGAGGAATATACAGTAGAAAATAACTCTAACACCTTGCCACAAGCACACATCACTCTTGCATCCCCCTGAACTCTTTTTAAGATGACTCATGGTAAGCGTGAGTTACCTTGGTGATTCAATCAGTAGCTACAGACTATATATAGTTTTATATATGTATATAGAAAATCTGTAGACTATATAAAGACCGTAAGTGGCCAAGCTGTGACTCATGTGGTTTAAGACTTTAGCAACTCCCTCAGCCCACGTGGAGCTGATCTGCCAAGTAAAGTAACCCTCAAGCTGGTGTCCAGCTGTGCTTTCCCTCACCTGGTAAGTGATGTCAGGCCTGGCAGCTTCGGGGCTGCTGCCTCCACTAAATCCTCCAGTGATGGCGTGGCCGATGGTGTGTCCCACGGCTGAGCCCACGGCCACCCCGGCAGCAGTTGAGGCCATCTGAGCCATCAGTCCTGGCTGCCTCGGTGCCGGAGCCCCCACGGCGGAAGGCGGAGCCGCTGCGGGGACAGCAGCCCGAGGAGCCGGCGATGGAGACGCGGCTCTCATCGGGGGTGCACGGCTGCAAGGACACAAAGACAAACCTCACTTCATCATCATCATCATCATCACCACTCCAGACCACGCCGGGCCACGTGGCTCCTGTGAGGCACAGAATGTCCCGAGCTGAAGGGACACACAGGGAGCGCCGAGCGCAGCTCGTGGCGCTGCACAGGAGGCCCCAAGGATCACGCTGGGATTACGCACACCCGGTACCCTCTGAAGGCATGAACTCGCTGTTCTGGCGAGCGGCTTATGCAAGACAGGGTCAGGATTACAGGCTTCTTTCTGCCTGTTTTAAAGCCTGGTCATTCCCCAGTTCCAACAGGGATGTGTTACTTTGTTGAAAATGAGATACAACCCAGAAGCGGCTCATTAACAGGGAGGGCATTGATATCCGGGCCCTGCGGCCGAGCAGACCCACTTCCGTCCCCCAAAAGAGCCCACCCGCGCTCCGCTAACTCAGAGGCACCCCAGCTCAAACCAGCCGGGCACTGCCACCACCCCGGTGCGTCAGCCACCCGCACTATGGCGGCCAGGCCGCCGCGGCCTGCGCGGGAGCGGGAGGAAGGAGAGAAGGGAAGGCGCCGCGGCGGCCCTCACCTGGCGGGGGGCGCCACGCGGGACGTGCGGCTGCGGCTGCCCCTGGGCATGGCGGCGGGGAGCGGAGCGGCGCAGAGGGAAGCGGGAGGAAGCACCGAGCGGCGCGGAGATAATCGGAGGAAGCACCGAGCGGCACGGCCTAACCCGACACCCGCTCGCCGCCTCTGAAGGTCACCGCGTGTCGCGTCACTTCCGGAACGCCGCGCGCGGGGCGGGGCTTGCCGAGGCCACGCCCCCTCCGCCCGCCTGAGGCGCTGCGCGGGAGGGGCTGCGATGGCGGCGGGAGCGGCGGTCGCGATAAATTAATAAACACCTAAACTGCGGTTAAACCCGCGCCTGGGGGACCATCGGCCACAATAAACATCCAAATCGCGATAAACCTGCGCTCGTGGACCGTCGGCCACAATAAACATCTAAATCGCGATAAACCCCCTTCTGTGTGGGACTTTCAATCACAATAAATGCTTCAAAATCACAATAAACCTGCACCCGTGGGATCTTCAGTCACAATAAACACCTAAATCGCGCTGAAGTGTTCCAGCCTTACGGAAATCGTTCTCTGTGGAGAAGGAGCCTCCAAAGCCCCTCGGAATCCAGCCCTTCAGGAGGGTTACAGATTTTAGATTTCAGTCTGGAGAAGAGAAGGCTGAGAAGGGATCCCATCAATCCATAGAAATATCCCCAAGGGGTGCCAGAGGATGGTCCCGGACTCTTTTTGGTGATGCTCAGCAACAGGATGAGGAGCAATGGCCATAAACTAAAACATAACAAGTTTCAACCCAACATGAGGAAGAATTTCTTTACGTTGAGGGTGGCGGAGCTCTGGAAGCTGCAGTCAGGAGGTTGGGGACATTCCAAACCCACCTGGATGTGTTCCTGTGTCACCTGTTCCAGCTGACCCTGCTTTGGAAGAAGGTTTGGACTGGATGATCTCCAGAAGTCCCTTCCAACCCCAGCCATTTTGTGATGATTCTGTGATTTTCACCCCAAAAAAGGAGCGAGGGTCCCTCCTGCCCCCTCATTCCCACCCGGGGGCTGAGGCTCCTTGCTTTAGAGACACTGTCTACTTGGAGAAATGAATTTTTAAATTATTTATTAATTATTTTATTAATTAAACTGTTTCTATGCACAGCAACAATAATAAGGGATACCACAGTCATCATTATAATTCATGACAAAAAATTGCTTGTTCACAGTTACTTCATTTACAAAGGAGGTGAAAGACCAGGCATTTCAACATCTTTTACATCAGGGGATGTAACTTGTCTGATGGAGTGCTAATATTGTGAGTTTATAGAGCAGAAGGATAGTTCAGAAAAGCAGTTGCTGGTGACAGAATTATTAGGAGATAAATGTAAATTATATATCCTGTTCATAGCAGGGACATCTGCATAAATTCAGACCACTGGTGTTGCTGCAGGAGCTCATCCCTGAGAGCTTCTTCTCCCTGGTTTTTGGCCTCTCTCAATCTTGGCTGCTCCCCCGGTTTGGGTTTGGGGTTTTTGTGATGCTCTGTGAGTGGAGCACTCCAGACAGGCAGTAATTCACTGCAGACCTGGCACTTTGTCCCCTGCGGTTGGCCTGGGGTGCCCTCGGATGGCTCCTGGGAGCTCGGCAGGGCAGGGCAGAGCTCAGCCCTACTCCTCCACCACTGCTGCTTCCAGGGACACACAACCCACTTGTGCCCATTTCCTTCATTAAAAAAAAAAGCTTTGACTAAACCTCATCTTATTAAAGGGCCAAGCTATAAATGTATGGGAGAGAGTGGTTTCTTTTCCTCGTGCTTTAGTACATCTGTTATTTTTTTTTGGTCACCCTCTTCAATCTCGGTCATCTCCACTCCTTTCCCATTGTCCCTTGTTCCCAGTGAGAGCAAATCACAGCATGGAAAGCAGGAGTTATAATTTCCTTTTTCTAGAGTTCAAGCAACTCATTTCTTAATGAGTGGTTTTCTCAACGCTATTTAATTAATAGTTTACAATTTCCCTTTTTTCTTTTTTTTTTCTTTTATGGTGCTGGCAGAGGGATTCTTGACGCTTGAAGTCGTTTTGCCACCGCGTCCCTCTTGGATTTGTTTTGTTTTGCAGAACAATGAGGGCAGGATGGCACCACAGGCAGGATGAATGCTGCCATTGTGCTTTGTCCTCCTGCTTTCCTTGGGAAAACTCCAGAGCTTCCTTTTGTACCGGCTCACCCTCGCATCTGCTGATGCCATTATGCACAAGGATTTTGGGAATGGCACAAGAAAGGGGCGCTGGTGGCCATCCCAAAAATCAGCAATAATGGTAGTTGAGGTGGTCTTTACAGCAAGCAAAAATAATTTTCAGCTGCCATGACTTTTATGTGGGTACACCACACGTATTAAATAGTTCTTTAACCACCAGACAGATACGGATGCTGCTTTTGATAGAAACGCGTGAAAGAAAGAAGATCCAGCCCTGATTTTGGGTTGTGTCTGTCTGATCGCGACCAAGTGTGGCAGAACGCGACCCCGCATCTGGGAAACAAGTGATGAAATCCCACAGCTCAAGTGCAAGGCGAACTCTCCCGAGGCTGAGCGAGCCCTGGGGAATCCAGCAGCAGCTGCTCCCGAGCCAGGCAATGCACGAGGCTGTGGCGTGCGATAGGAAAAACAAACTTTTAATGCACTTCTTGTATCGTTTGTCCGAATTGCACATCCCAGAAAATCTCGTGGTGAACTTTGGGAGTGTAACAGGCCCTCTGCACACCCAGATGGGCTCTGTGTGTCTGCAGGATGCAGCTGTTTGGCTCACCCTGCCCAAAACCATGGAAAAACACCTGGAGAACGGCTCTGAGACTCACATCGCCTTAGCTCCGGTCATCATGCTTGAGGGTCACAACAGCCGTGAGGGCTTTTTCAGCATTTTTTCCGAACTGCCCTGTTTCCCCCGCGTCCCCGATCTGAGGGGAAAACGTGAGCAAAAGCCCATTTTCCTGCTGGAAAACCCCATTTTTCCTGCTGGAAAAGCCCATTTTCCTGCTGGAAAAGCCCATTTTTCCTGCTGGAAAAGCCCATTTCCCTGCTGGAAAAGCCCATTTTTCCTGCTGGAAAAGCCCATTTTCCTGCTGGAAAAGCCCATTTTTCCTGCTGGAAAAGCCCGTTTTTCCTGCTGGAAAAGCCCATTTTCCTGCTGGAAAAGCCTATTTTCCTGCTGGAAAAGCCCGTTTTTCCTGCTGGAAAAGCCCATTTTCCTGCTGGAAAAGCCCGTTTTTCCTGCTGGAAAAGCCCGTTTTTCCTGCTGGAAAAGCCCATTTTCCTGCTGGAAAAGCCTATTTTCCTGCTGGAAAAGCCCGTTTTTCCTGCTGGAAAAGCCCATTTTTCCTGCTGGAATCCGGAGGGGCGGTGGCGGGGGCGTGAGGGGACGCTGCAAGGGACTCGCGGCGGCCGCCAGAGGGCGCTATGCCACGGCCCCCCCCCCCCCTCGCTGACGTGACGTCGTCGCGAGGCGCCACGTCCGGCGCGAGCGGGGGGGGGCGGGGCCTTCGGGGGGGAGAGGAGGGGGGGCTGTGGCGCGCCCGCCGGGCCGGCCAATGAGGGGCACGCGCGCGTGCGCGGCGGGCCAATGAGGAGTGCGCGCGCGTGCGCGGGGCGGGGCGGTGCCCGGCGCGCGTCGCGGGCTGAGGCGGAGGGACGGGGCAAGATGGCGGCGCCCGTCCTGCTGCGGGTGTCGGTGCCGCGCTGGGAGCGGGTGGCGCGGTCCGCCGTGTGCGCCGCCGGCATCCTGCTCTCCCTGTACGCCTGCCACTTGGAGCGCGAGAAGGGCCGCGACAGCCACTACCAGGCCCTGTGCGACCTCAGCGAGCGGGTGCGCTGCTCCGCCGCCATCACCTCCAGGTGAGGCGCGGGTGGGACCCGCCGCCGCCCCCGCGCGGGGAAGGGGCTGAGGGCTGCGGGAGCGGCGGGGACGGGTCCCGGAGCGCTGCCTCCGGTGCCTCGGGGTGTGCTGGGGGGCCCGGGCCGGTGCTTGGAGGGGCTGCGGGCCGGGCGGGGGCACGGAGGGGTCGGGGCAGCCCGGGGAGGGGGTCAGGGCTCCCGGTCTGGGGCAGCCCCAGCGCTGAGGGGCCGCTGTGGGAGCGGGGCTTTTCGAGATCACCCTGGGCTGGAGGGTGAGGCGCCCGCAATTGCTGTGGTGTAATCAATGGCAATTAGGTGGGGTGACCGGCGTTTTAGTGGTAAAGGCTCGTTAGGGTGAAGTGCTGTAGCTGTGAGTAGTGGTTAAAGACAACGTAAACAAGTGCAGTTGCGGGTGGTTGGCTTTGTTAGTTTTAATTGCAGTATCTGTATTGCATTTTCATTGGGATGTCTCCTGGCAGCACAGGAGATGCTTTTGCGATACAGAGGAAGTGCTTAATTCGAGAGAGGCTTGGACGCCTCTGCAGCAAAAGCCCAGTCCAAATCCTGACTTACTTTGCAGAGGTCCAGCCAGTTTAACAGTTGTTTTCTAAAGGCCAGTGGCTCTTATTTCTGTCAGGAGAGTCAGTGTATATATTTGGTTCTTGAGCAAATCTGTGTATTAAGTCATTCCTCTTTTCTTAAATGAGAATTTTGTTTTTATCATGTTAGTGCCTTCGGCTGAATGAGTATTTGAGATTTATTTTTTCCCCTCTCGGTGTAACCTGTGCAAAAGCTGTTACAGTTTTTATAGCGGTACTTGCTGTATCATCATAACAAGCCAGTTCGGGGGAATGTTGCTATAATCTGTCAAGCTGGAAGCTATGAAATCGTTGAGGCAAAACGTACAGGGAACTCTTATTCTTAAAACCTCTTCTGTGGTGACAGAAGTGGGATTGTGTGACAGAGATCTCTATCTCTGGACACCTGATATTGTGATTGAGTGAAGGCTTTAACTCTGCTTTTTTGTCTGTCTCAGGTCATCTTTAGTTTGTGAAGGTACTTGTTCATGTCTCTACTTGGGAAGTGTCCTGAAATGAGAAGTTACGATCTAACTAGGAAGGAGACTTCAATAAACTCACCAGATAAATTTAAATTATATAAATTAAATTATGCACAGGCTACTGAGATTAAACCACGTGAGTCTTGTCAGTAGTTTAACTTTGATCACACCTATAGGGGTAAAACCAGAATAACAGAGCTTTAAGCATTAAATAGCCTGTTCTTATATAGAATTGGTTCTTCAGCAGCTTTTTGTTGTTGCAGCAAATGCTGCTGTTGTGACAGGGAATTTGATGTCACAGTTTTGATGCGTGTTTACTCAATGCTTGGGAGAAGGGAATTACCTAAAGATATAATTGGAATTATTTCTAATTATGGAATCAAGCCTGGTAATTACAGTGTTCATTAGCAATGCCGCAGCTGCCACGTTGAGCAAGACCTGGAAATCCTTCACTGTAGGAATTCTATATGATAATGTGAGGAGTCAGGGATGAAACGCACTGAAATCTCACAGCAGTTGCTAGGAGAACCATGCCTGGAGTGAAGCACTGCAAATGCCAGGAGAGCTCGTGATCATTGGAGCAGGTGGTAAAAGGAGTTTGTGGAGAAGGAACGTGCAAGTTCTGTTCAGTGAAACCATATTTGGAGAGGAATTTGCTTTCCAGGCAGTGCAGGACACAGAGGAGGAGTTTTGCTTTAAAAGTAAGGCATTAAACTTGGAAATAAATTAATCTTATTTTCCATGTTGCCGCAGCTCCCCATCCATCATTCTCTATCACCTTCTCCAGTTGAATATTCCTTGTTCCCACATCACCACAGTTTCTCAGAAACTTGATTTCTTAAAGAAACTTTTAACCACAATTTAGATTTCACTGGGGCAGTAGAGTTTCACATCTTGTGTTCCAGCTTTTTCACATGTAATTCAGATTTAACTTTCACATTTCTTTTCTCATTAAGCTATTACGCTGACAATCAGAAATTATTTAATTAGCTAATTATCAGAGTTAACTCTGCAGAGTGGGTGAGAAACTTTTGGCTTCTAGATGGTTCATTGGGCTGTGTGACTCTTTATTTAAGCTGGATTTGCTGATGGAACTTGGAATGTTACAATCTTCACATCTTGAGTTTCGACTCCTAGAGTGGGCTGAACTTTAAAAAGCACTTAATGCCGTTAGGATTAATTTTAAATGCATAGAATAATTAGAATAAACGAGTTTATTCCTTCCTGAGCTGAGTTTCTGTTATTTTGGGTGGAGTATCTTTCACCAGCTGTTGATATTTCCAAGTCTTGCTTTTAAGCCAGATCTGGCATTGGCACAACAGCAAGAAGAGAAATGTAAAGACTGCCAGCATGCAGAGGGAGGAGCGCAGAAAATCTCCTATCGGAGCCTGACTCATGCAGAAGATTGTGTTGGAGAGATACCTTCCTGGTATCCCTTACCCAAAACATGAATGGTCAGCATATTTCAAGTTTTTATCAAGGGGAAAGTTCATGAAATAGTTTAAAAATAAAAACTGCTAAGGAGTGTCTAATAAGGGCAGATGTTAGGGCAATACCTAACATTTCCATTGGCATTTGCTGTGGTTTTTTGAAATGGATTGCTGTCTTAGATTTGCGAACAATTAAGTGGCAAGAATGGCTTTATTTATAGTGAAACTGGCTGATAGCAGTTCCTGAAAAATACTTTGGTCTTGCTGTAGTTTCACAGAGGGAATTAAAGTAATAAAACACATTTCAAGTCATATAGATCATGCTACAGCTTGAAATAAAATGTGACCTTTAAGTAGCAATGCAGAGACCCAGAGCCTTTGGCTTTGGTCTTTTCCACGCACTGAGAGATCTTGGGGTCTTCTAATACATTTCTACTTTCTGTCTTGATGAATTGGAGGTTCCTGCAGGGCAGATTAGTGTATTTGAAGAGCTTTTGTAGCCTGACATGCATTAATTACTGCTGTACCCACTGTAACACAGCCTCAAGACAGCAGCACAAACGAGCAAAGGGCACATTTCGTGTATATCTTTAGCAATATTTGCAGCTGCGTCAGTGAAGAGCTTTGGCAATAGTCAATATTGATCTTTAGCTTATTACTGAAGGAGTTCTAGAGTCAGAATAGCATTTTGAGAGTCTCTGTCCATCTGGGTGTAATTGAGATTTTAGGAATTCCCTGTTCTGAGCTCTATGCTCATGGGCAAGGTCTTGGATTGGTGTCTTGTGTTCGAGGCACTCTGAGATGTTCTGAAAAAGTCTCATCACAGAGTGGTTTGGATTGGAAGGGCCCTTCAGGTTTGTCTTGTTCCAGCCCCTTTGCCATGGACAGGGACACCTTCCTCTAGACCAAATTGCATTGTATTTTCTTGTGGATGCACCAAAATGCTCACCTGGTAGCTGCTGAAAATGTCTGTTAAATTTGGTGTGTGTTGTGGACAGCTCTGAAAGGGTGGCCTAAATGTAGTATTGTAGTTGCACTGTTTTAGAAATCTTTCTCTTCTTTCTCAGGGAGAATAGAGATAAGCTGCATTTTTGTACTTTCTTAATCTCTGTGTTTGGTACTAGGTGTTGTATAGCTGTGCCCAACGGTTTTAGGAGGTGGATTCCCTGCTAATCAATAGTTACTAGATTATTAATGGATATATAAAGAAGTTTCTGTAAATAAAGTTTCTCTTTTCGCCATCTTAGGTCCACCTGCCTGCTTCCTCTGCCAGCTTCTGCATATCTCAGGAAATCTAAACCAACATAGTATTATTGCATGGTTCTGCTCACATTCAGAAATCACTTCAAACAGTGAATTTACACCTGTTGTGTTACATTTGTGTGCTTTGCCTTCCGAGCTGTGTGAGACTGTGCTGGTGTAGAGCTTTCCTCTGCGGAGTGGGTGTGAAATTCTGGGAGGATTGCTGGCAAGACTGCCCCGGGCTGGTTTGTCAGCAAAGCACACCTTGCCAGAACTGTCCTGGTGCATCTTTACAGGGATCAAGGTGACAAGAGCAACCCCACTGTTCAAGGAAATGGAACATGGGGGAAAATTCCACACCTCCTCCCTGACCTGATGTCAAACAGGTTCCCACTGAGCTCTGTTGTGGGCAGTTCCTGTAAGCTTGCTGTCTGTCACGTTTGTTTGATTCCAGGGAAAGAACATTTTGTGGCATTTATCATTCATAGTAATAATAATAAATTCCTGATATCCCAGGATGTTTTCTATTGCTGTGCCTGCAAGCAAATATTCAGATATATTTGAGGTTTTCAGGTGCAAAATTGGTATCTGATGTAAGGTGTTGGACAGCAGCTGTGTCAGGGTTTCTTCAGTGGTTCTGGATTCACTGGCATTGCAGTCTGAGGGAAGATCTCCAGTTTGGAATTGGGCAGGGAGAAATTGGAGCAGACAAACTGAGTGCCACAGGGCAAGGGAGGGAGGCCACAGTCACTCCTGCTCTCTTGTGGGGCAGTTCCTGTAAACTTGGTGTCTTGTGACGTTTGCTTGTTTCCAGGTAAAGGACATTATGTGGCATTTATCATTCATAGTAATAATAATAAATTCCTGATATCTCAGGACATTTTTTATTGCTGTACCTGCAAGCAAATATTCAGATACATTTGAGGTTTTCAGGTGCAGAATTAGTATGTGATGTAAGGTGTTGGACAGCAGCGGTATCAGGACTTCTTCAGTGGCTCTGGATTCACTGGCTTTGCTGTCTGAGGGAAGATCTCTGGTTTGGAATTGGGCAGGGAGAAATTGGAGCAGACAAACTGAGTGCCACAGGGCAAGGGAGGGAGGCCACAGTCACTCCTGTGCTGGAGGGAAACCCTGCCCTGTGAGCCAAGGTTCTGTGTCCCTTGTCCCCAGCTGGGCTGGCACTGTGCAAACAGGACTCAGCACTGGCACATCGCAGGCAGGCAGGGAGCTGAGGGTGTGAGCTGGGAGGTTCCAGAGCTTATTCCGTGCGCTGGAGAGGGAAGGTGTTTCAGGAATGCTGGTAGAAACCAGCTCCAGGGCTTTGAAAGTTGCTCTTAAAGCTGCAGAAGCTGATAACTCAAGTGGGGTTTTTTTTCCCATCTTTCTAGTAGAAAACTGATGATTTAATTCTGATTACAACACTTAGTGACTGAGGCACATCTGCTATAAAACACAGCCGTACCCTTGCTATGGGAGACTTATTTTCCATCCTGACAGTGCTTACACAAATGTGCATTTTTGCTTTTCGTAAATATATAATTTCCAGCTTGACTTGATTTGCAATAGGGCTAAGAATTATTTTGCCTGGTGTAAAATAAATTTAACCAAGTGCCTATAATTCAAATTTGAGCTTCATTTCTGCTAGTTTAATAGAAAAGATTATGTAGAAGGAACCAGTGCTGTTGGCTTGTAACTTGAATAGCCAATGCTTCTGTAAAGGCTCCTATAAAATAATTAACCACTGTCTGCTTAATATTTTGCTGATCTTGACACTGAGGTGTTTTACAGACTGTTTCTGAAGTAGAGCTGGAGGATATATAGAACAAAATCTCATTTGGTTATGCTAAATACTGCTAATAGATTTAAACATGAAATTAGGTGTATCAACATTTTTGAGCACTCCTGGCAGGTTTACAAATGGCAATTTTTAATCTCCTTTTTTGTGGTTTCTAATTGAAGGCTTTAACTTAATTTATTAAAACTGTTCGAGTGGCCTTGAAACCATGAATTAGGTTTAATCCAAAATCCTCTAGTGAAGCTGGAAAGAAGTTGCAACCAAAGTTTCTTAACATGCTCCAGATCCTTTGACCTTTTTATGAGCTTTTCAGTGCAGGCAGGGGCTGAGCACAGGCCAGCTCTGCTTACCTCTGAGAACTTTCATTCTGGACCAGAACTCACCTCAGAAGTGATCCAGTGATGCTTAAGGAAATGTGCATATCACTTGTCAGGTGTAGCCTTTTTTTTAAAGAAAATTTTATTTATTGTTTCCTCAGGGTTACAAAGTGGTAATGCGTGTTTGCTGTTGATAACAAAATAACGCTTATGGGATGGTAAATAATCCAGAAATGAGGGGCTTTAAGTAACTTACTGCTACTCAGAAAACAAAACCGGAGTTCTTCGCAGTTTTCTGAGTAGAGAATCTATTTTGTTTGCCCTTTTCACTGCACCGAACCCAACAACTGAGAGAGAGAATTGTGTTGGCAAAGCTGCTGCTGCACAAATGCAGAGCATCCCCAGATTTTGGATCATAGAGTGCCTTTGAACAATCTGATCCCCTGAAGGATTTGATTGCATTTTCAAGCAGTCCTTGAGGACACTGGCATGTGACCTGGGAATTGTGTGCTTTGTTCAAGGCATCTGCTGCTGGACCTGCCCTGACCCAGTATGGTTCTTTTTATGGTAAAATTAATGTGAACTAAAAAATTAGTTCAGTTTTGGGCACGAGGGGTCACCAGGTGAAGTGGATGTGATCCTGGTCATCACCAGGGGTTGTTGTGGAGGCCAGAATGTGTGCTCAGAAAGCATCTGGGACATCCAGGAAGGCTTCAGGGTGGGCTGCCGAGCACCTTGGTGTGGGTGAAACCCCAGCTCAGGAGTTTCAGCTGATCCTTGATGGCAGCGGAGGCCAAGGAAAGCACCTTGGGGAGCGATCTCCTGCACAGAACTGTGAAAAACATCTGCAGGTAACTCAGAATTGGGCTTGGCTACAAAACCACTCCAGCTTTTCTTACAGGGACTGCATGGGACACTAATCCAACTCCTGGCTAAATAAACACTTTTTGTTTTGTTTGTTTGACTTGGTGTGTTTGGCAGGTTTGGAATTCTGCTGCTTTTTGGGCCAGTGCTGATAACTCATAGCTTGTACCTTGTTAAACTGGAAGGTTGTTTGCTTGTCCTCTAAAATACTTGAGATACTGGTGGGCTAAACGAGGTTCTTGTGTTCCCTTTTAGCATTTTCTTTGCTAAATTATGCTAAAATGTTTCAAGTGTAGCCCATATGCACTGTTCTGGAACACAGAGGATGTTCATAATTGTGCAAAAGAGGTAATGATTTAAAAGTTTAAAATATTTTATTGGAGGTATGTCACTTTTGGATCACAGTGACCTCAGTTCTTTTTGTCTTCCTGTTAAAAAGTAGCAATTGTACACAAATACTGTTTTAAAGTTCTAAAAGTGCAACAGTGCTGAGCTTTGTGAAACACCTCAACCCAAAAGGGACATTGTTTAGAGGGTGAATAATAATTTTCAATATCTCCTTTTGATAAAAGGAAATGCACATTGGACTGAAAATCACTGTAGTGTTCAATTTTAGATGTTGGGAAAGCAGGTGAAACACTTAATCTTGGATTTCTTGAACCACTATTTAACTTTTTTAAGAACATTCAGACTTGTACATACAGATAGAGAGGGAAGTTGAGTTACAAAGAAGTCTTCAAGGTCTGTTCCTTGTATTTAGTTCAGATTGCTTTTTATTTTTTAATAGGAGTGAAACTTGGGTGTGGTGAGAGTGGGTTTGGCACATGTGTTTGTCAGAGTGCTCTGAGTCACCTCAAGTGACTGTGACCTGGATCTCAGCACGGAACTCCTGATCCCCCGGGGATGGGAGCCACCAGTCAGTACCAGGAAAAAACTCGTGAAATTGGGCTTTTATCTTGCTGTGCAAGCAGCTCTGCAGTTACTGCAGGTCATTTTATTTAGCATTCTCTATCCAAAAAATTGCTGCAAGTTAATAACACTTCTAAATTATGGTTTTTTGTAAAAGGCAGGTTCTATGAAAGACTTCTGAGTTAATTTTTTTGGAGCTTATCTTGCTGTTAGGACTTTCTTCTTGCTATTTGCCATATTTTTCAAAGTTATAACTTTCAAAGTTCTCATAAATCAGACAATTCACACCTGAGTTTGGTGTGAAAAGGAACCTTATCCACTCAGTTTTTATCCTTCCTCCACTTGCTGACACAAATTCTTGGTTCATTGTGTATTTTAGTGGGTTTTACAACCTTAATAAAATTAGGAGACGATTTAGATTTTTCAGTAGGGAAATGAGACAGAAAAGGAAGTAAATATACGAAGTTTAAATACTTTGCTTTTCAGTTTGATGCAGAAAACTTGCTCCCACTCCAAACCTTATAAGGCTGGGAAGAGTGCCCTGTGTTAAACCCCAGGCTGCTTAGCTGTCTCCAAGTGTGTGGAATAAGATGTGGGATTAGACCTGTACTCCATGGGCTGAAATTCAATACTTGATGTCCTCAAAGCTGCTACAAGGCCAGCGAGGCACTTAATGAACCCTTGCATGTGGAAAAAGCTTCCCCTGTGCTCTGACCTTGCCGCTCTGAGCAGATCACTGCAGGACTCTGACTCTCGGGAAGGGCTGGAACTCATTATCCTTCTCCCAGCAATGTTTTATTCTCCTGCAGAAAAACTGTGGGGTCATCCTGTGTGGAATGGAATTTCTGATGTGTGAAGCTTGGCTTTGCTCTCAGGCACCACAGGATCTGCTGAGCACTCAGGTGGGGCAGGGACAGGGAGGGATTCAGCATCCTGCAGTTAGTTGGAGTTAGGCTGATCCTGGATCTTCACACACTTTGGGTTGTGCTCAGCAGTCTCTCAGCAAGGAAAACACACAGTTAATGTCACCCTGCAAAGAATTCTCACTTGGAGACCAAAACAATAAATTGAACCTGTGGATGGTAAGCTGAAGCATCTACAAATGTAGGAATACCAAAAAATAAAAACAGTCTGTTAAATGTGAAATGATAATTCCTTTAATATATTTGTCTGGCTCTTCAATGTCTCAACACGAGACAATTGTTACATGTGCTGTGACCATCTTATCAAAGGAAGGCTAAAAAATTAACAGTTCTCACGTAAAATCCAGATATCATTCAAAGTGTGGGAGGAAATTTCATCACAGCAGAGATTCTTTGGAATTTCCGTAGCCCCAAACTTGCCCTGGATGAGAGCAAGGAGCCAGGCAGGTCTGCACTGCTCTTCCCTGCAGCTCCATGTCTGGGACCTCTGGGATGCTGAGGCTCTGTCCCCTGGAAAAGCACTGCCTGTGCTGCCTTGAAGCTTAATATTGGCATGAAAGTTCCACTTTTAAAAGATCTGAGACCAAACTAGCTGAAAGTGTGTTTATTTTTTGACTCTTTCTAGGAATTGGGACCCAATTTTCTGCTGTGTTTCTTGGTGAGAAGAGCACAAGGGTATTAATAGTGAATTCAGACTTAGCCTGCAATTAAAATTATGAGTTGAAATGAGTTTTGCACAGATGGCTGTGAGACTGGGAAGTATTTTAGAGGTGATATTAAATTGTCCTTATCATGGTACCTCTTTCTGTGAGGAAACTGCTTGTGACATGGTGGTGGCCTGTCCCAGCTCCCAGGTGTGTGGGGAGTGACATCAGCAACACTCCTGCCGTGTGCAGGGACAAACCTGGGCTGTGTCTTGGTTCAGCAGGGCCATTGCCTCTAAGACAAGAAAATTCCTGAAAACTGCACTTTCCTTGGAGTTTTCTGCTGCAGCAGGCGAGGAATGAGGATGAGAAATGGCATTTTTTCCCTTGCTCTGTGACAGTTCACCTGGTAATGTGAACCAAGCCTTACATGTGTGTAGTGCTTGGCTTGATGATCCAAAAACCTGCTGGCAGATATACCAGCCAGCTCTTGTGAGTTAAATTACCTGCTGGAGTAGTGTTAAATTCTCTTCATATTTTCAAATTACACCAATAAATAGGGTCCTCCCTTCTCTTTTACAAATAATGGCATGATCTGCCTCAGGGCATCAAATTAATGGTTTCTAGCACAAACCCATTTGCTAATTGGATCTTTCACCCTCCTTCCTGCAGCAGCTTTGTAGGGCTTGTGCTGCTTTCTTGCCTTATCACTAGAAAGTTGAAAGTCACTTTGTGGGGATTTCAGGTGCAGTTGGTTCAAAGTGTCACACTGTGCAAGAGCTCCAACAAACGAGGCCTGGGGATCTCATGGTGGTGCCATCCCCAGCTCGTGTGCCTGACAGATTTGGGTTCCTCCTGAGCTGTTTGACTGAGGAGGCAAATTTCTGCCCTGATTCTCCTGCTGAAACAAATCCTTACCAGCTGTACCATGTCCCCTCTGCTAGCAGTGCCCTTGTGTCCAATTTACTGTGCTGGGGAGAGCTGCTAAAGCTGTCAGTGGGGAAAGGAAGTGTTTATTTGACAGAACAGCTCCAAACTCCAGCCCTGGGAGGCAGAGGTGGTGTTCAGTGAGGTTGCAGCTGTGTGAACTCGGTAATTCCTGCTCTGTCAAGCACCTTTACCCAGCAAGGTGTGGGATAAAGCTGTGCCCAGTGCTCCCCCTGTTGCAAGCGGCTTGGTTTTCCAGAACTCCACACAGGTCATGGCAGAATATTTGTGTCTTTCTCTTTTCCCAACAGCCCTGAAGTGGAAATGCTGCTGGAAAGCAATAGGTGCCCAGTAAGAGTTAATTAGTTTCCCTGTTTTACAGATGGGGTCGAGGATTCGGTCTCTTGGGTTCCATCTTTGGAAAGGACAGTGCAATAAATCAGTCAAACAGTGTTTTTGGCCTCGTGTTTTATATACTACAAATGCTACTTGGTAAGTATTCATTCACTTCCAAACTTAAAGTGTAAACCAGGTCTGTGGTGATGGAGGAGAGCAATGTAAATTGCACAATCTCCAAAAAAAAACCCAGATAAATGCTTGTGATTTTTATATCTCTTTTTTTTTTTAGCACCACTCTAATGATACATCTGTCCAAAGGGCTTAAAAACCCAACTGATAACAAGAGTAATTGCATTTTCTCCTGATATGCTATTAATAATACAAGCGTGAAGACAGTTTCTGAGCTGGTATTTTCACTCCCAATATATTTGGCATTGGATTGCATGGTGGAAAAGAGAGGGAATAAAAATGGAATGTGCAAGTTTTGCAGGAGTAATAGAGAGAGCAGGCAGAAAAGTGCATGAAACGTAATGTATATATATTTATTGGTAATTCTGTAATTCTTGGTAATTCTGTATGGTTTGCTGTAAAGTTGCTAATCTTGATAGAAATAACTCGACCAATACCTTGCCTATAACTCAGGAATATGAGGATGGTTAATGCTACACATACTCCTTACCACAGGGCTGTCAGACAGAGCCTTAGATGCTCCCCTCCAAATATCAAATATCAACTTCTCAACCATGGCATTTGAACCAGAATTTGATGTCGCTGTTGCTGAGCAGCTGAGTTTGAACTCAGTTAGTCAGTGTTGCTGAGCAGCTGAGTTTGAATTCGGTTTTGCTCTGAGAGCAGCCGGAGTAACTTTGTCTCTCTTGTTGCAGGTATGACAGCAAGTGCAGTAGCAGCTCTAATCCTCATGACATCCTCCATAGTGTCTGTAGTAGGGTCACTGTACTTGGCATACATTCTGTACTTCGTGCTGAAGGAGTTTTGCATTGTCTGCGTGCTCACATATTTGCTGAACTTCATTCTCTTTATCATCAACTACAAACGACTAGTTTATTTGAACGAGGCCTGGAAGAGGCAACTCCAACCCAAACAGGAATAACCCCTGTTGGAACTTTTGACTGACAGTCTGAAGACCCAACTTCCATTAAGTTTATTTTGCAGTAATTTTTTTATTCTCCATATCAGACACTTTTCCCCCCCCCGCCCCCCGAGAATCATAATGGAAATTTTGAATTATAAATTTGAAGGGGCCCCAGATAATTTCTCTGTGCTAATCTTCAGTTTCAATGCGGTTATGAAACAAAGCTCTATAACAATCAAAGACAAGCTTTAACTTTACTTTGAAGGAGTTTTAGCCACAGCAAAACCTAGACTTTCTCTCTCTTCCCCCTCCACTTGTGAAGTGGGTAACACTTGCTATAAAATATCCTGTATATAAATTCAGGTATAACAAGAAGTGATCATGACATGAAATATTCTAGACTAGCATCACCATATTTAATGTTGCCATGTTTACAGTATGTGTATTACTTTTTTTTCTTTTTTTTTTTTTCTTTTTTTTTTCTTTTTTTTTAGCTGATGGACTTAGATTTGACTAGGACTTATACTGTAAATAAAATTAGAACTCTTGGTTTCACCCCTGGAGAACTCACTGTCCCATGGGTTTGGTTAGGAGCTGTCAGAGGGTTCAGCTCAGAGTCGACTGACACGATGGAAGAAGTGACCTCTAAAGAACATGGAGTTGCTGCTCTCACTGTTGTGCTCCCACAAGAATGATGCTTGGGGTTGGTTCAATTTTTTCTTCTTTTTTTCTTTTTTTCTTTCCTTTTTTCTTTTTTTTTTTTTGTCTCCAGTAAAAAAATGGAATTAAAGCTGAAACCTGAAGTATGTCCATTAAACGACAACCTCATTAATTTCTGTACAGAACAAAAATAGCTTCATGTGGTCAATCCAAAGCTGCCACCAGGATGTGATTTGCAGACTGGGGGTCGGTGAATCGAAGTGTTCTTTGAAAGGACTCCATTTCCATGCAGAGCTGTTTCATTTGATGCTGTGGTCAGCCAGCCAGTGTTACTAATGTTTGATGTTCTATGAATGCTGCAGTATAGAATTGCAATTTGCAGTGGAAACCACTGACTGAGCAGGATAACCAAGCAGTGCACTGAAAAAAGCAGTTCCTTAATTGATCTTGGTCAGGATCTTTGGTTTGTGCTATATTGGGAGATGAACTTTAGGCCTGACACACACACATAAGATCTCTTGGAAGGGCAACCTGGTTAATGGGATAAGTAAGTCAATGTGCTCCTGAAAATGAAATGTGATATAGTGCTATCATTGCTCTTTCTAAGAACTAATCGGGAAAAAAAAAATTAAACTGCAGATTTAAACAAAGGAACAAAATTGTACATGTTGTTTCTGCACTCAGTATTCTAAGGCTGAATGTTAAAAGTGCCTTCTGTCTTCAAATCTTAAACCAAATACTTTGTGTTGAACTTGGCAGGCAGAAGTGTCCTTGCTTTAAAAATGAACAAACAAAATTCCCGGCAGACTTGCTGGGGATAGAAGAGTATTAAGAGATCTGGTTTTAGTTTTTAGACTGAGAAGTGGTAGCAGTATTGTTTTTGGTTTAATTTGAAAGGTTGATGTGATTTGGAAAAGTGAAATACTTGTGTTTCAGACTATGTGACACTGAAATGTGTGGGTTCAGCTACTTTCTGTAATTGGTGCTG
Source organism: Acanthiza pusilla (assembly GCA_036630365.1). Classification (NCBI taxonomy): domain Eukaryota; kingdom Metazoa; phylum Chordata; class Aves; order Passeriformes; family Acanthizidae; genus Acanthiza; species Acanthiza pusilla. Next base: position 6,199,291 of record JAXCHO010000048.1, read on the forward strand.
TGCTGCTTTTTGCCCTTGTCAGATCGAAGTGTGAAGAATTCCAACTGCATACCCATTTATTTAAAGAACTAATTTAACCACTTTTAGCAGTTTCTTTCTCAAACATGAATGTCAGAGAGACATTTCCATTGTGAGTGGATTTTAAACACTAAGGATAAACTTGACTGTGAACCGAGCAGTGTTTCCATAGAGCAAAACCAGCTTTGAGATTGAATTCACAAAAATAATCTTTCAATTACTACTGAAGTAATTCTCTGGTTTGTACCAAGGATGTAGGTGGAAACTGCTTTTCTGTATAGAGTTCTGTGGTATGAGTAACATCTGTTGCATGTAACACTAAATGACTTGTCCCTCGTCTGACAGTTTTAGCCAACAATTCATTAAATGCGTTTTGTATTGACCAGAGTACAGTTAAAGCTTGTCTTGATGTTTAGTTCTGTCTCTCAAATGCCTTCCACTTTGATATGAAGGGGAATGAATGATGTTGAATCGGTCCCTCAAGGCCTGGCTTTGTTCTCTCCCAAGCCTTGAGGCAGTATCAGTGTTAAATGCGTTGTACAGATTTTATTTTGATGCATTCCTGTGATCTACACTAAAGGCATCTTTTTCTCATCCAAGGAAGAGGTGAACACGTGCTGCCTGCAAGTGCTCCCATCTCAGAGCAAGCAGCCATGGAGACAAGTCTGATCAATGAGTACTTGGTCCAATTTCTGGGAAAAAAAAAAAGAGGAAAAAAAGCCCCATCAGCTGAAAGTATTGGTGTTGACTTAACTTCACTGTGTCTTGTGCTTGTTTGTGTGGGCATAGTCTGTTAATTCAGTTTGTTTAGCAAAAATGTTTAGGGCCAGATTTTCAGCAGTGGTGTCTGCAGTCCTTGTTTGTGTGCACATAGGGATCAAATGGAGCTGGAGTTTGGGCTCTGGGAGAATTTGCAGCTACACTTCGTGCACGAACTTTGTGCAAATCTGATCCTTCATTGTGAACTCTCTTGTCTTGTGTGCTTTCCTTGCAGTTACTTTTTACTGGAAGTGATTTGCTAGAAACGGCCCTGGTTTCTTCTGTTTCTCTCTTGTGCTTCAGAAATGCAGTTGGCCTGAATAAAGGGCAGAATAATCTTAGCAGTAGAAATTTGGACCTTTCTGCTTCCAGTTCTTTTGACTCCTTCCTCGTTGCTCCCAGTGATAAGAACAGCATCTTTCTTCCAGTAAAATGGGTTGTGATGTGATGGAAATCAGGAGTGCATTGTGCAGCCGTGTCCCCCCTGCCTGCCCCAGCCCAAATGTCTGTTTGGTAATGCTTTCACCCTTACAAATCCAAAGGCAAATCCCAAAAAATCGCAAGGATGGAGGAGTCTGGGTAAAGGCAGGTAAATAATAATGCTTGGGCTGGCAAGGGGCAAGGTGTTACACCGATCCCCATTGTGGTTTCAACACTCAGGAGAATGGAGGGGATAAAATTCACAGCATCCAAACAGTGGTTCTGGATTTGGGTTCTTCCTGCCCCTCTTGGGCTCTCAGGATCCCAGAATTCCTTTTGGATCACAGAATATTCTGAGTTGGAAGTTGCTCAGCGAGGGGCGGATTGGAAAGGTGAAAGAACCTCGTCCCAAAACCTGGTTAGGAATGAAACATTCCCGAAATCCTCTTACTGTAAGGTACTTGCTACTCTTTAAGGCCAACAAAGCATTCAAGTCTCGTGGGGGAAATGAATATTCTTAGAAGTAAAATATTTGTGACACCGAGGTCAATGAAACATTCCTGACCACCTTGGAGATGTGAAGTGACAACAGATCTCTCGTGGGGAGGTTTCTGAATGCTGTAGTTTGCATTTGCTGCTGTCCAGAGTCTCAACTGTCCCAGGAGGTTGGTGAGGTGCTTCAGGCAGCGCTCAGCTCCTGATTTCTGTGGCTAAAGTCTGAGGTTGGATGGCTTTGGTTCTGCCAATGTTGGTGAAACTGGTCCAGAAAAGATGAAGTATTCTGTTACCATAAAACTGTATTAAGCATGGCCTAAATATTAGGTGTTTGTTCTGTATAGTATGTTCCATCAACTATTTATTCCTAGTGCTTTCAACTCCAAATCAAACACCCATTTAAAATGCAGTCATTGGGCAGATGTTCCTTTTCTCAATGTAGGCTGAGAGATTCTCTGTTGGAGGTTTAGGATACAATTTTGCTAACAGGTTAAAAAAAAAAAACATGTAAATATGTACGAATTCTATTTGTTGCACATAACTTTTTTGGTATATAAAAAAAAAAAGCAAAAAAACCAACAAAAATAAATGTAGAAATTACCTGTGGATGTCTTGCTGCAATCATTCTTATGCTGCATTCATGCAGTCCAAACATAAGAGCTTGAATGAACCCAACCAGAGGCCTTTTTGGACTCAGTCTGAGCCTTAGAAACTGTTTTTAATGTCAGTACTGTAATTCTGTTTCTAGAAATTGTACTAAGTCGTGTGGTTTTTTTCCAAGACATTGTGTGTGTTTAGCAGTAGAACAGTTAAAGCACTTGATTCCCCCCAGATCCCAGTTTTCCCAGTAGAATTCCAGTTTTCCCAGTAGAATTCCTGCAGCTTTGTGTCTGCCTGAGCGTTGTGTGTAAAGGCTGAGCAGCATTGACTTGAGGCTTTCACTGTTTACAGTTCTTTAAGAAAAAAAAAAAAAAATCCCAACATTGTGATTTTTATCACTCCCTGCTTTATTGGGTCTGTGGGGCTGCTCAGAGCCAGTCCCACAGAGCTCAAAATCCCTGGAAAGTGCTGGATGTGTCCCTGGATTTGGGGAGGGAGCTGCTGGGCAGGGTTGGGGTTGTGATTGCACTGAGCTGTTCAGAACAGGCAGGAATTAACCCTCAAATCTGAGCTGAGCCCTGGTTTGTAAGGAGTGAACAATGTCAAATCCTTATCTGTGTTTTGTCTGTTGAAATTGGGGAAGAAAATGAGTTTTTAAAGAACGATGTCTAGAGATGGAGAAGTTGAGCTGACATTCAAACACTGCTAGTGGCTTTAATATGGTAATTGCTTATGCCATGGTACATTTGAATAAGTGTCTTTTTACTGTGCATAGAGTTTTATATTCTGGAGTTTTAGTTAGAGAGAAAATCTAGACCTAGCACCGTGTGAAGAATGCTGTAGAATGTTGGTTTTTTTCCCTTAAAAACACAAGAAAAATTGTGAAGGCTGCAGTGAACAGCTGTGTCCTTATTCTGCTGTGGCAGGGTGGAAGGTGCTGTTGGTTCCTCATGTTCCACCTCTGAAGGGAACAAAATCTGGAACCACACAGCATCAGAGTGGATATTTTCTTTCTCTGGTCACATTTGGTCACTTCCCTGAGACACTCACACCAGAGCCAGCTGCAGAACAGGGAGCCATGGCAACAGTTTCACACAGAATCTGTGAATTCAGGAATGAACACCATAATTGTGACTTCCCAAATCCACTGGGCAGCTCTGCTTTTGTTGTTCTGCTCCTCGTGATGCTGCTTTTGGGACAACACAGGGAAGTTTGCAGACTAAATACTCTGCTCTCTTCTGTGAGTGTTGCTGTGACCTGTGACGGTCCCTAAGGTGTGCAGCCCCGAAGGGACATGAATTTACACCTGAGGGCTCCAGGCCACTCTCTGAAAGGTTTGGAACAAAATTTCCCTCTGAGCTGCTCTCACTGTGGTGACATTGAATATGAAGGAAGCCCTTCCACGCTGGAAGGGCTCTGACAGTGGCATTATTAGGCACACTTTATGTCTAATAGTGCCAGTTTTGGTACTGTAAAATAAAGATTTAAAGTCGACTTGATGGAGTCCCTCCCTCTCTAACACATTCCACCTTGCTGCTGGAATAGGAGTTCCAAACTGTGGGTTGGAGTCTGTGGGGTGGTTCACACCCCTCCTGACTGCTGGCAGTGCTCAGGATTTTTCACACATCCATCCTGGCAGGCCAGAGCAGCTGCATAAACTCTGCTCCTCTGCAGTCCTGAGGACAGTTTGCTGTGATCTCAGTAGTGTTAACTCTTAGGGGAGTTTAACTGGAAAACCTCATTTGCTTTAGAGGGATGTGATGTTTATTTAGAGTAACTTAGATTCTTTTTTTTTAAGTTCAGCGTTGATTTGTATCATGTAATATTCGTATTTTTTTTGCCATAAACAGATACCTCAGTCAGGATCTCTAACTTCAGCTCCTTGAAACTGAATATTTGTTTTCCTACCTGGAAACAGGAAGCCTCCAGACATGGGCTGAGCAGAGGAAACAAAAGTTTCTGATCTGCTTTGCATCACAGTAACTACTTCAGGTGGACTAGAAATCGCATTGGACTTGCAAGACTTGAGTCAGGCATAAAACTTATTTAAACAGAGATTTAATAACAAATTCAGCATAACCCCCAGCCCCTAAACCTTTTGTTTTCATTTTAGAAAGAGGGAATGTGATGTTATTACAGGAGGAAGACAGCTTGATTCATTTGCAATCTTCCAGTATCTGTCTCTAAGAACAAACGCAGCTGCTTTGGGCTGGCGCTGGCGGGTGAAGATTCCTTTCTTGTTCCCCAAAACTCGCGTGGTCCCTGCAGAGAAGTTAGAAAAGAAAGCAAATATATAAAACAAGCACTTCCAGGCCCTGCTGGGAGCTGTTACAGTGTAGGTACTAAATCAGGCCAGGTGGAAGAGACTCTGCAATTCCTTGTTTTTACAGCTGCTGATGGCACTTAATTGGGGTGTGCCCATTGATCTGTGTTGTATCTACAATAGATTGGCTCCACCTTCAAACTGGATGGAGGAAATGGTGATTATTCCCTGTCATTTCTGGTGTCTAGATCCTTTTTGCCTGATGTAGTTTTCATAGGAAAGCAGAAAAAAGGATTGCAACACGCAGAGACTGAAACTGCATCTGTGTGTGTGACATTGTCTACATTTCTCAGTCCTCCTGTTTGAAGCTGATGCTGCTTTTCTGACCACTGCCATCCCTGAGCTTTCTAATGCCTGTCCTGGTGCTCTGCAGAGTATTTTAGTGGTGTTCCTCCCTCACACTGACTGCTCACCACCCCAGCTCACTGCAGGTGGCATCAGCAGAACAGGTTCATTACTAGATCTGAGTTGTGATTGTTTAATTCCTGTGTGACTGCACTGTAAATTAAGGAATTTCCCTTCTTTTGTGACTGCACTTATCTATTAATAATGGGTGGAGTGTCACGGTAGGACAGTTGTGTGCCAGTGTGGCACCTGCTCCTCTATTAACCTCTACCAAGTTCATAATGATTATTTAAGGTGCTCTTTTACCAGGGCAGTTGTAGGTGACATGGGAAGCAAGAGAGGTGTCCCTAACTGACTGAAGCTTTAATTGAGGGTGGCCAAAAACCAGGAGTGATCTGAGTCTCACAACATTCCCATGTGCATTGTCTCATGTTCCTGGGAGCATCTCTGCAGGTGGGACAGGCAGGAGAAAGGATGAATTAAATACAGGCAGGGGCTTCCCTCTTGGCTCTGGTCATGCTGGATTTTGTGACAAAACCAGCTGTGCTCTGTCTTGCTAAACACAGGGCCTTTTGTCCTACCCTTCAGCACAATATTGGTGTGGCATAAACCACCTTAAACTCACGGGGAGGAGGGAGAGTTGTTTAGAACACAGATAGAAGCTCACCTTGATTGGTCATGAAATCAGCAAAATTCCAGATGAGCTCCCCAATGACATACTCCTTCCTCTTCTTGTCGAAGACAGAGTGGTACTCCCTGAGCATGGCCTTCTGGTACTCCTCACTGAACATCAGGGGGGGATCCTGCACCAGGAGAGCAGGAGGTGACACTGAGGTGACAAATAATCCCAGCAAGGGCATTCCCACTTACTGCAGACCTGTTCCTGAGGAGAAACTCAGTGCTCTGAGTTTGGTCTTCCAATTGCTGCTGCATTAACAACAGCTGTTGGGACAATTAGCAAACACAAAATGCCAGGCGTTCCCGGGGGGGATGTCCCTGGTGGTTTCTGTCACTCCCTCCTGTGTGGGACAGCACGAGGAACCTCCATTCTCCAGGCTTTGCTTTCATTTAAGCATTTCCCACCACTGCCGAAGGACAGATTTTGGAGTCCTCTTTAGGCAGACAAAGTTAGTGCAAAGCTCGCTGATTTTGGTGGAGCAGGATCACAATCCTGGAGCCTTTGGGACACTCCCAGCTAAAGCATCTCCCAACAAACTCAGGCTCAGAGGTGCCCACCTGTCCCAGTTCAATTTTACTGCCCCAGAAGAGCTTTTTGCACCTGGCAAACACCACAACACTCACACTGTGAAGTCCAGGCACAGAGTCTGCTCCGTATTCACTCTGAATTATGGGCTTTTGGTAGGTTTTGTACCAGTTCTCAAACTGGGCTGTGAGTTGGAGTGGAATCACCTCCAGGTGGCCTGGGTCGTGATACCAGGAGAAGTAGCTGTTCACACAAATCACATCCACGTAGGGAGCCTGCAAAAAACAAGGTGAGACTGTTTTGTCACAGACTTCAACCTTCTCTTGTCAACCTAAATCCTCCTTTGGGTTCATTTCATGGAATCCAGGTTTAGTACATGGAGAATGAAGTGTTTCCCCCATCACTCAGGCCCTCCAAATATAATATCTTTCCCAGGAAAAAAAAAAAAAAAAAAAAAGCAGGATAAATTTAATAAGCTAACAGCATTAATTTGGCATTTTTCTTACAGAATTAGGAAGTCACAGCAAAGAGTTAGACAAGATCAACACGTTTCATTCTCAGGTTTGTTAGAAGTTTTTTTTTTTGTTTCCAAGATGTCTCTGGCTTGCTGGTACATTTAGATGTACTTTTACTTTTCTTTGAGTATTGGAATGTGATTATCAAGTGAGTGGTCAAATATTTTGACTAGCAACTAAATTTTGTGCATCGATGGTGCAATACTAAGACTAAAAGCATTCTGCAAGTTATTTGCCATTTCTACCACATGGACAGTGTGATAAAAGGGCACAAAGCCCCCTCAAGATAAAGTGATGTTGTATGTAACTTGTTCAATGTTCTCTTAACATGTTTTGTAATAAAAAGAAAAAAAAAAGTTCTAATATCACATCAGTGTATGAGAGATCTGTTCTTTGGGTTTGTTTGCCTGAGCTCCTCGAGGCGGGCAGAGTGGGGATGGGATATCCAAAAGCAGATTTCTGCTGGGCTCCTTCAATTTTAAGGCCATCGGGGTTTGGTTTTTTTTTTTCCTGGGGTGGGGAGGAAAAGCCTCAGAGTTGCAGCCATTTCTGCTAATTCTGGACAGTTTACAAGAATTCAAAGTGTAACCTGGAGCAGGGATTGTGGCAGCACCAACTCACCTGCTAGGAGTGTTTATTGCACAGTAGTGCCAAGGATCTACCCTGGAAACAAATAAAGGTGTTAAAAATCCTTGCTCCATGCTTTGAAAGGCCCAGAAAGCCAAGGAAAGTGCCTTTTGGTTATTTATCCAGCTCTAGGGCTTTAGTTACGGAGCTGGAGGAGCTTTTAGATTATTGAACACAAACAGACATCTGCCAAAGAAGATCTGGAGCAGTTTAAAGCAGGAATTAAAGCAAAGCTTCCTTCCTTTAGACTTCCACAAGGGTTGTGAGCGTTTTAAAGAGGTTTAAGCTTTGGCTTAATTGCAAGTGAAAATCCTGAGCATTAGTAAACACAATCAATGGCACAGCAAAGCATGACAATATTAATGGAATCCAGGGGCATAATCCTGCACACAAAGAATTGTTCTCTCTTACAGATCCTTTCTTTTTTTTTCAGCTGGACTACAACCGCAGGAAAAAGTACTTTTTACTAGAAATAAAAATGTAACTTTTCTTCTGCCTTCCTCTATTAAATATCTCCAGTAAATTTAGGAAGGTGTTGGGGGAAAGGACTCTAAAACAAATGACAAGAGGAGGAAATTTAATGTATGAATTTAAAAAAAAAAGAAAGCTAGAAAACGAAGCAAACTTACACCATGATCAAGAGCGTAATTAGCATCTGTCACAAAGGTGACTGGTCTGGAGGGGTCGAGAGCTTTAGTGTGAGCTATCACTGTCCTGTTTGCAAACAGTAAAGCAAGAGTTCAACAACAGCATGGAGAAGCACAGCCCCCTCTCCCCAGGCTCTCTGTCCTTCCACCCCCCAGACAGAGCTAGTTTTAATTTAGCAGACAGTATTTTTATTAAATCAAGAGAATATCTGTCACCAAGAGCTTGCTGTGCCACCTGAAAAAGAGCAGAGTGGAAGCACACCAAGCACAGGCACCTTCGGCAGTGCCAGCAGCTTAGAAGTTGAAGGGACAGTTGAGTTTGAGAACAAAACTGAAAAAGGGGTAATGGGAAGTTTCTGAACAACTCCTGGGATGTTTTCCCAAGGCCCTGTGCCACAGCAGGCAGAGGTTGGATGCTTTTGAGGAAGCCCTGAGTGAGGGAGATGGGACAGAATGGGAGGGTCAAGCTCTGCTGCTGCCTTGACATTGCAGGAGGTGGTGGAACATTTGGAAGAGGAAAACTGCACAGTTCTCTCTTAATGCACCTCTAGCTCCCAGGGACAGTCTGCTGCCCCTTTACAGAGCTGCCTCTGGGCTATCCAAAGCTTAAATCTCCTTAAAAATAAAACCAAGGGCTCTGCAGGGACTCAGAGCAGTGGCTGTGAAGTGTGGTGTCACAATGCCCCACACAACAAATAACCACCACTAACTGCAGGACCATCTTCAGAATTAAAGGCCAATTATTCTACAGCTTTGCTGTGATTCTCAAGGAATTTACCACTCATCTTGCAGTGGTAACAAGGAATGTCCTGTTCCCACCAGGTCTGATCTTGCTTATCTCAGTAAGAAATGCTCCAACCCAGTGGACTCCTGGTGATTTTGTGGAGTCTTAGCGGTTCAAAACCAACAGGTTTGAGACAGTTGTGCAGTTCTGAGCATCAGTTCAACCCATGCAGCAGTTACACCTGAGTTTGCATCTGCAGGTACAGTTCCAGAGTTCCCAAACAATCCCTGCCCTCCCTTTACTACCTCTCTGTGCCATCCCAGAGGAAGAAGCAGCACCATCTGCCAAGAGACGACGAGCAGATGCACTCACTTGAAGTAGTGAGCTGCTGGGGGCAGCTCGGACGCCGGCTCGTTGGCCACTGACCACATCACCACCGAGGGCCTGTTCTTATCCCTGCGGATCAGCTCCTCCATCACAGCCAGGTGATGCTGCAGGGACTTGTTCCCAAAGCTCTCCCTGTGGGACAGAAGGAGGTGAGACCTGGTGAGGGTAAAAAATCCATCCCCTCTGCCTTTCCCTGGGAAAGCTCAGCCTTTGGGCTGTGTGAGATGCTGAGTTCTGCCCTATTTCCCCAAAGTTTGCTGCACAGTTCAGGGCCGTGGTTTGGGCTCGTTATGTGGCCATAAACGTGGCAAAATGCCCTCTGCTTGCCCAACATCACAAGGCACCAGTGGCGCAACAGGAGATTTCCAAACAGAGCAAAGTCTCATTATCAGGACAACGGGAGGGACGCTCTGAGGACAAAAGTGTAAAAAGGGCAATGGGACACTGGGAAAGGGCTCAGAGGGGAGCAGAGGAGCAAGGGGCAGGGCATGCTGGGCAGCTCTTACGGCAGTTTGATGCCCACCCCCGGGCTCTCGTCGATGACCACGATGCCGTAGGCGTCGCACAGGTCCATGATCTCCTCGGCGTAGGGGTAGTGGCTGGTGCGGAACGAGTTGGCCCCCAGCCAGCGCAGCAGGTTGAAGTCCTTCACGATCAGGGGCCAGTCCAGGCCTTTGCCACGGATCTGGGGGGGAGAGAAATCGCCCCCTTGTGAGGCACAGCTTCCCTGCTTGATCCATGCCCAGCCCTGGAGCCGCCCTGTGACCAGCACTGCGCAGGGTGGGGGACCCAGGAGCCACTGTCACAGTCAGAGGGGTTTGGGTTGGAAGGGATCTAAAAGCTCATGGTGTTCCACCCCCTCTGAGGTGGGCAGGGACACCTCCCACTGTCCCAAGGCTGCTCCAAGTCCTGTCCATCCTGGCCTTGGATGCTCCCAGGGATCCAGGGGCAGCCACAGCTTCTCTGGGAACCTGTGCGAGGGCCTGCCCACCCTCACCACAGACTGACTGACTGCCAGTGCGTCTGACTGGAAGCCATGGCTGGGAGATGCTTCAGTGTCTCCACCAGCACATCCACGTGCCCTGAGGGATGGCAGGACTGTGGCAGGACTGGGCATGGTGTCCCCTTAGTCCCTTTAGGGTGTGAGGAACCAGCCCCTCACAGAGCAGTGGGGAGGTGAGCCCAGGTGCCACCACAGCAGCATGACCCAAGGTGCCACGGGGTGTCCCTGCCGTGGGAGCCACACTTACATCAGCATCCTCGTGCTTGTTGACCCCGTGGAAGTAGAAGGGCCTCCCGTTGATGAGGAACTGGCTGCTGGTGACGTGGACGGTGCGGATGCCGACGGGCAGCGTGTACACATCCTCCAGCAGCGCCCCGTGCAGCTGGGCCTGCAGCTTCACCTGCATTGCCAAGGAGGAGGGCAGGGCATCCTCACTGGGATGCTCCCTCCCCACAGCCCCTTCCCAGCCCTGCCTCGGCACACAGAGGAGGGCAGGGGATCCTCACTGGGATGCTCCCTCCCCTCAGTCTGGGAGGGCTGTTTTGGCCCCACAGCCCCTTCCCAGCCCTGCCTCAGCACACAGCCTGCTCCTCACTCCCGCTGCTGGCTGAACAGAAAACAGAAATCCAGGCCGTGGAAGTTGAAGGATGAAGAATGAGCCCCTGGATGACACTTTTGGCACTTGCTCATCCCAAGAGTTTCAGTGTCTTTTCCCCATGGCGTCCCCCCAGGCCAGACCATTTCCAGGCAATGACTGACACATCAGAACCTGAGTCCCTGGAAACTCAGAGCAGCTCATCCTCCCTGATTTCTGTGCCTCAGCATAACTCCTGATCCTTCACTCTGGCACAATCTCCCAGGCTCAAGCTCCTGAACTCATCATCTCCTCGGAGGGGATGGGTTGGACCCTCAGTGTGGAGTGCCAGCACCTCAGAGCACCACAGGAATGTGACAGACCCTTCAGTTCAGCACCCAGGAAGCTGCCAGAGCTTGATTTGATTAGTGCCCAATTAGCAGTGCCACTCAGGTCACATGCACAGGACCCGTGAGAGGAGAGGATGGAAGCTGGAACATATGGCAGTGTCTTAACCCTATTAAAGAGTCACAACACACCCCCACAGAGCAGAAAATGCCACTTTACCTCCAGGGAGTACAGGTATCCGGGGTTCTCATGCATCAGGTAAGGCCACCAGAGGTTTGGGTTGAGGACTTTGAGCTCTCCCACTGCACCATCACCTGTAGCAACCACCTTCCCCTCTTGGTCACGTAAACTCAGGGACAAGGAATAGGCTGTGCTGCCAACCACTGCCACCTGATACTGCACCACGGCTGGTTCAGAGCAAACAAAAGACAATCAGAGACTGCAAGAGGATGGCTCAGCCTCGAGAAAAAGGCACCAGGAAACAAAATCAATCAGACTTTTGCAGGATGTTTTCCCTGCTGCCCTTGTCACCTCGATTTGGAGTCTGGGGGAGCTGCTGTGATTGCTCTGGACCTACCAAGGCTCTCTGATGAAGTGGTTGTCACAGTGATGTCGTCTATGTAGGCAGGAGGAGTGGTGTAAAGCACGACGGGGCGGTGGATTCCAGCATAATTAAAGAAATCAAACCTGATGTTCTGCACAAAATAGTTCTTGGGGTACCTGAGTGAGCAAGACAGGAGAAATGGCTGCATTACACTTCAGTACTCAAGGACTGGAGGCAGCATATGGATGCTGGCAGTGCGAAACAGTAACGTGAAATAGTCTTTACAACAGGCTGGCTCTGTCTTTCAGCTGCTACACTGAAGGGTTTTGTAAATAACAAATATCTGATGCCACAGATTCTGATCCTTCAGGAGAGCTGGTACTTGCAGCTTCCAGCTGAACCCAAGCTTCTCAAACCTGCCATTGATTCAGCTTGACAAATCACCTCATCTGAGCTCTCTGTGTACAAAACAGTGCAAAACAGAACTAAACTCAGTGCTGGTTCCTCACAACACCAAAGCTTAAACTCCTCACTGCTCCACTGATGGATCTCGCCAAAAAGACAACCCCATGGAGGGGTTTATGAACCAGCAGCTGAATAAATCCCCACTCTCCCACCCCTGGAATCAGCCCAGCAGTGAGACACCCCAGCAGCTCACCTCGTTTTGTCAGTCATGTACTGGATGGAGCCCGGGGGCAGCGTGTGGGGGGTCAGGGTGTTGTTGAGGGCGACGGTGATGCGGCACAGAGCCCCCGGGCTGGCCTGCACGACACTGCTGATGTCAGCCTCGAAGGGCAGGTGCCCCCCTTCGTGCTCCACCACCTGCACCCCGTTCACCCACTGCAAGAAAAGACCCCCAAAAATGAGTTATTGGGATTTTGGGGCGAGCAGAGCACGGAGGAGGGAAGCCCAGTCACAAGGGACACTCGGGCTCTTGATCTTTGAAGGATTCTTAATCTTTCTTGGAGGGATCAATTTTGATCTTTGAGGATTCCTTCCTTTGCTGGGAGTTACCTCTGGGGTCATAGGCCAGTGTCACTGAGAGACACAGTTCGGGGCAGATCATTCATTGGGAAATGCTCAGTCACTAATCCCGAAATTGCAGGATCAGAGAAGAGAAATTGGAATTCATTCTTGCTGGGGGAAAACAGGCACGAGTTAAGAAGGGGACGCAAAATCGAGGCAGGGATGCGTTTGCTGAACAAACCCTAAAACTGACTTTAGTCCCAGGCTAATTTTAGAAGCTCAGGGACAATTCCCCGAGGCTCTTACCACGATGGAGTAGTAATGGGCGCTCCCGAAACGCAGCACCACCCTGGGGGCGGGATCGCCCTGCAGCCAGCGCAGGGGGAGCAGCACCTCCTTCTCGTACCACACCCAGCCGATGTAATTCTCCAGGCTGGGGTCCTGCGTGATGTCGTTGAAGCTGGCAGGCACTGGCATGTCAATCACAGGGCCGCTCTGGTGGGAATCGCACGGAAAGGGAAGAAACAGAGCATTTAAAAAGGGGAGTTTTACTGCTGGAGGTGTTCCTTCCGCTGACAGCCTTGCAATCCCTTTGCCAAGGGGAAATACTTGGGAAAAGCTGTTTAAAAATTGGTGAGAGCTATCCCAGCTCCTATGAAATTAGTAGCAGGCACAGGAACCTGCCTGTTCCTACAGGAAGCAGCTGCTCCTTTCTTTTCCCCTCCTGCTGTGCAATGAAATGCTTTCATTAATGGCTCTGGCATCATGGAATCAGAGAAGTGAGGGGGGGAAAAAACCCCAGCCTGGGTTGTTGTTTCAGCCAAAGCTGGGAATTTTCTCCTGCACAGCTCCAGAGCAACGTGGGGGTTGTGGTGCTGTTTGCTAAGAGCTGGAGTAAAAGGGTAACAAAAGTATTTTGGGCAGTAATGGATATTTTGGGATATTTTTCTCCCTGTGGAGACTGTTTGGGATGAGTTCAGCCTTTCTCACTGCCTGAAAGCAACAGAGATTCCTTGGGATTACAACAGAATCAATTCATATGATTATTCCAATATAAGGATTAGAGGGAGGCAGTGTCACCATACATTAAATATTGAGGTATCCAGATGCTGTTGCCAAACAGAGCTGTTCATTTTTAGCACCTCCTGCACTCAGGGTGTTGCACAAAGGAGTTCTGCAGCTTCCCCTTTCCTCAGGAAGCCTCAGGAAACAGAATAAGGAAGCTCTGGGTATCATGTGCATGGCTGACTCAGCACTGGCACTGCAGAGAGCTCAGAGATCAGAAAATCCCAGTGGGAAAACCCTCGGAGGGGGAAGACGATTTTCTAGTGTCTAGTGCAGGAAAACCCTTGCCTGGGCTGGCCAGAACCTGTGTGTCCTTCAGGGAGATTCTCTGAGGTCTAAAGCAGGTGCAATGCACTCATCTAAGTCTCCCTTTGGGGTGGCATATTTCAGGATTTCTCTCCTCTGGCAAAACTTCCAGCAGCACAATGCCCTTCAGCCCTTCTCTCCTTCCACAGTTCAGCAACAAAATCGGCCAAAAGGCTAAAAATAGAGATAACGAACGACTTTTCAATTGTATGCACAGAATCCATGACTCTTTTCTCTCAGGTAAAGTAGTTAATTTCCAAGCAGATCTCAGTCACACCAAAACTTCGGAATAAACAACTCCCAGCGCCTTTTCCAGGCACGTTTTTGCCGATTCTGTGCTGCTGGAAGCTCCGCGCTGTGCGAGGCTCCTGGAGGTGAACCGAGTTCATTCAAACGGTGCCTGCCTTCGGGGCGGCACCACCGGGACCACGGTGAGCACGATCCCCGGGAGGTCATCAGGGGATCATCATCAGGGGCTGCTAATTAGGAACTGCTCCGAGAATAACCCGGGCACGGCCACCACCGTGGGGCAAAGGGCAGCGCGGTGGGGAAGGAGGCAGGGAAAGAGGAAGGGAGGGAAGGAGAGAGGAAGAAAGAAGCAGCGGGACGGAGCGCGGCTCGGAGGCAAGGAGCGCGCCCCGTGCCCGGCGCCGGGCAGCGCCCGCCCCGCTCCCCGCTACCTGCCGGAGCGGCCGCCGGTACCAGCGCTGCGCGAAGCCGGCGTCCCTGCCCGGAGACAGATCGGCGCGGAAGCTCCAGAGGCCGCCGAGCTCCCTGCGCTCGCGGGACGGGGTGTCCCGGGGCTGCAGCATGCCGGCGAGACCGGCCGCCAGCGCCGGTAGCAGCAGCAGCAGAACGAGCAGCGCTGGCGGGAGCGGCATAGCCCCACCGCCGCCTGAGGCCGCCGCCGCCATCTTGGCTGTGGGCAGAGCCGCTGGGGGGCGGGAAGGGGCCGGGCCGCGCTGAGGGGCGGGGGCGGGGCCCGGACCCGATCCCGATCCCGATCCCGATCCCGATCCCGATCCCGATCCCGATCCCGATCCCTGGTCCCGGTCCCGGTCCTCATCCTGGTACCGATCCCTGTCCCGATCCCAGTCCCGATCCCTGCTCCCGGTCCCTGTCCCGACCCCGGTCCCTGTCCTCATCCCGGTCCCGGTCCCAGTCCCGATCCCTGTTCCCGGTCCCGGTCCTCATCCCTGTCCCGATCCCAGTCCCGATCCCTGCTCCCGGTCCCGGTCCCGATCCCAGTCCCTGTCCCCATCCCGATCCCTGTCCCGATCCCGGTCGTGATCCCGGTCGTGATCCCGGTCCCGATCCCGGTCCCGATCCCGCCCCCACCGGGCGTCAGGGACCGGGTCCGGTCCCACGGTCACCTCCGGACAAAGCTACGAGTGTCCTGCTGTAAAAGCACTTCCACGAGTCAGGATGTGTCCGGGATCAATGGATCTCCACAGACGGCGAGTGACTTTCTTTGGCCTCCTCTCCTCTCCTCTCCTCTCCTCTCCTCTCCTCTCCTCTCCTCTCCTCTCCTCTCCTCTCCTCTCCTCTCCTCTCCTCTCCTCTCCTCTCCTCTCCTCTCCTCTCCTCTCCTCTCCTCTCCTCTCCTCTCCTCTCCTCTCCTCTCCTCTCCTCTCCTCTCCTCTCCTCTCCTCTCCTCTCCTCTCCTCTCCTCTCCTCTCCTCTCCTCTCCTCTCCCCTCCTCTCCCCTCCTCTCCTCTCCTCATTTATTACTAAGTGGTTCTAATGTATTTATCGCCTACTTTCACTTATTTATTCATTTACTTACTTATTTACACAATTATTTATTTATTTATTCATCACCAAATCACTTAGGTTGGAAAAGACCTCTGAGGTCACCTTCTCCAACCTGTGACCCAACACCACCCTGTCACCCAGACCATGGCACTGAGTGCCACATCCACCTTTCCCTTAAACACCTCCTGAGATGGTGATTCCACCTCCCTGCACAGCCCGTTCTGATGTTTGATTACCCTTTCTGTGAAGGAATTCCTCCTAATGTCCAATCTAAACCTCCCCTGGCACAGTTTAAGGCTGTTATTTTTGCTAACTTACTTTCGGTTATTTATTTATTGCCTGCTTGCTTAGTTTTATTTATTTTTGGAGTCACTAGTTGAAGCGGGAGGGCAAGAATTTATTGGAAATGGCAAAAAAAGGGCACTGGTGGCCAGGTGGCTTCTTTGGGGATAGGAAGGAGGATGAGCTCTTGAGGAATCAAGTCACAAGGCAGGAATTTCAGTGAACTACAGACACCCCAGTGTTTATTAACTCCAGATCAGTGGCATAGGCACAACGCTGCAGGCACGGGATCTCTCCCCACACTCTAAGCCTGTTCCTTGAGCCTCTTGAGCAGCTCCCGCAGCTGCTCGATCTGGGCGGACACGCTGCTCTTGGCGGTGCCGCCCGCGGCCGTGTACTGCTCCACGCTGGTCACCACGCTGAACACCTGCGCCACGTCGCTGCCAAACAGGGGGCTGGGGGCACAGGGGGGTGCTCAGGGCTGCTGCAGAGGGTCTTTGGGGTGCTGGCTGGTCCAGGCACTTTGGGGAGTGAAAATAACAGAGGTACAAACCTGATGTTCTGCAGCTCCTCCAGGCTGAGATGGTTGATGGTGATGCCTTTGGTCTCGGCGAGCTGGACGGCCTTGCCAGAGGCAACGTGGGCTTGTCTGAATGGCATCTGCAGTGGGCAGGGGACAGAGCAGAGGGGACTCAGCTCAGTTCCTCCCCTGCATCCAAGGAAATCCCAGCTCCAGCTCTCCCTGTGACACTTACTCCTTTCCGAACCAGGTAGAGAGCCAGGTCAGTTGCCAACATCTCCGGGCTCAGCGCCCTCTCCATGTTCTCCTTGTTGATCTGCAGGGGGAGGATCCCAGAGACATGTTACCATCCGCTCCTCCTTGGGGCATGTTAGTGCTCAGAGTGAGGGGAATTCATCTGGAGCTCTGAAAAGATGCTCTGATCCCAGAGAGGGGGCCAAAATGAGCAGTGTGGGTGAGGCACGGCTGAGTTTTTATCTTGGGACCAGTCTGGAGCTCACAGTATGTGCACTATGACCATGTTTAATGCTGAAAGGCTGAAGAAGAATCCTTACCTGGAGGGTGGAAATTACTCCAGTGGCAACCTGGAGCACAGCATTCAGGGTGTCTACAACATCAAAAACAGCCTCCTTGTCCTCCTGTGTGGGAACAGCGATGGAAATTACTCTGAGTCAGCCTGGTGCAGCCCAAAAACCCAGCAGGCTGAGCAGCCCAGCTCTCCTGACTCCTCCAGGCAGCAGGAGTGATGGTGTGCAAAGGATCAGGAGCTTTACCTGCAGGTCCTTGTTGTAGGTGCTGGGGAGTCCTTTGAGGACCATGAGAATTGCAGCCAACTGCAGAGAGAAACAGTGAGTGAGTTACAGTGAATGAGTTCCAGAGCAAAGCACACCCCAGGGCAGGGGCACAGCTCACAGCTCTTTAAAAAAAGGCAAGAAAAAGGAGGATTCTTCAGGCCAGATGTGAGCAATTTTCCCTCCCACTTCTGTCTTTTTGGGGCTCACCCGTCCGAACACTCGCCCGGCTTTGCTGCGGATCAGCTCCAGACTGTCAGGATTCTTCTTCTGAGGCATCAGGCTGCTGCCAGTGCTGGATGGTAGATGTGTGGAGTGTAATGGTGAGCAAGACCCTCATCCATACACACACATCATCACTGACCCAGCCCTCCAAAAGCAACATGTGGGACCCCCTTTCCTGTACTTGTGTTTAGGGTGGAGGAAATCAGTGAACCAACTGAATTCCTCTTTGGTTTTGCACGTTGTCTGGAGCTGCCACACAGCCCCACCTGTCAAGGAGAAGGGAAAAGGAGTCTCCCCCTCCAAGGAGTCTGTTGGGATTGCAAACCCAGCCAGTCAAGGGCGGGCTTTGGCAGCATTCCCAGCAGAGTAGGAAGTTCTCTCTGCCAGCAGTTCCTGGGGAGGAGTTGCTGGTGAATGCAAACTTGGTTAAGTTACCAGGGTGACAAATGAGTGACCATTCCTGAGGAATATTCACCCTGAGGGTGCCTTTATGCCAAGGTTTTAATGCTGGCTCAGCCTTGTGCACAGAGACAGCCCAAGCACTGCGTCACCCCCTCAGGGTGGCAGAGCTGAGGAGGAGAGGCTGAGGGAGGAGCACTCTGCCCAGAGCTGAGACCTACCTGTAGGCATCAGAGAGGGTCAGGAAGCCAAACTCGCTGGTGCTGTAGATGATGAGATCCTCAGCCATCTTGCTGAGGTGGATCATCAGCAGGGTGGCAACAGAGAGGAATTCCACTGTGGGGAAGGCAGAGGGGAAAAAGGTGCTTGGAAAACTCAGCTGGTCTGACCGGAACTTTAGTTCCTAGTGATGGATGTCAGTCCCCTTTTGAAGTGAACTGGGAAGGTGTCAGCAGCTGCTCCCCCCGTGCTGGGAAGGTTTGGCTGTGCTCACCCACAAAGTCCCTCTCGCTGACGGCATCCATACTGTTGAGGCTGATGGAAGCGAAGTCGAGCTCTGCAAGGAAGGGATGGACACAGGAGCTCAGCCTGGCCCTGACAGGAGCCTGAATGCACCAGGCTGCCCCAGGGGAGGTGACTTTATTCATTCATTACCCTCCACCCCCTCGTTAAAGTGCTGCAACACATGCAAATTAACATCAGAACAAAATGCTGATGCTTCCCAAAGTCCCAGATATGGAGTAGTCCCATTCCTCAATCCCAGGGAGACATTTACCCATGCACAGAAGCTCTCTATCAATTCCCAGGGGGTTTCCAGCCAGAGCTCCACTGCCAGGGGAGTAAGAACCAGAAGTCACACATGATATCATGCACATTCCAACCAAAACCAAACTCTAGGGTGATGACAGCTCTCTGAAAATTTCCCTTCCCCAGTTCACTTTGGTGTCACAGTGTGATCTGAGGCTCATCAAACTCCAGAGTGAACCAGAATTTCTCTTCCAAAAAGGAAGGTTTGCTTGATGGAAGCCTTGTAATCCTTGATTTTCAAGGGATAGAACAATATATTCATGGTGAGAGTCTTTGGAGAGGGAAGCTGGGCTGCAGTGCATATGGAATAGGAACCCCAGTGTTTCAGGGGATGGACAGATCTGCCTCTTGGCCTTATCTCAGAGCAAAGTGAGGGCTGAGGATCACAGAAAAAATAAACTTTACCTTCCCAAAGGCAAGACATTGATCCTCCTCTTCACCTCTCCCAGGCGCTCAGAATCTCTGGTCAGAGCAACAGCGTGGCTGGGGAAGGACAGGAGAGATGAAACAGAGAGATGAAGCTGGAAAATGTTCCACTCCAGGAGGTAAGAATGGCTAAAGGACGGAGAACAGAGCCACACAGGAACACAGGGAGTTCCTGTCACAGTTTCCAGGGTTCCCTCTGGTTTGTCACCACCCCTGGCTGTCCCCTCAGCAGAGCAGGGCCCTGAGGGTGGAGAGGGTGGGAGGTGCTCACCTGAGCAAGAAGTGGCTCCATCGGATGGGCTGAGCTTTCTGCAGGTGGGTGTAGCCAGGCAGGATGACATCGATTTCTCTGGGAGGGAAAGGAGGGAGAGGTGAGCAGCAGGGACAGGAGGGAGGGCAGGGCCAGGTCTGTGAGCCCCTGCACAGGCACACAACAAGCCTAGAAACCTCCTTCCCCAAAAATGCCAAAGCCATGGAAAACGGAGTATGGAAAAGGACTCACACGGCAGCGCGTTCCAGCAGGGTCTCAACGAGCCGCAGGAGGTGTGTGGAGATGACAGAGAGAGAATTCCTCATGAACAGCTTCAGGTCAGTCACAACCTGGGGGAGATTGGCCACAGCCAGACAAGCACAATGTGACAGATTTACTGACCAAATATTGCCCAGCAGAAACCCTTGGCAGCGTTATCCCCTCCCCATTCTGCGTGATGGGAAGGGAGATTTTCCTCTTATGGCATGCATCCCTGGTCATTGATTTGTGAAAGCTGCTGTTGCTTTCCATGGACTGAACCAAAATCCATTATTTTCAGTGGACTCGTCAGGTATTGCCAAGTTTGAATCAGAAAATCCCCAACCAACACAAGCTGGTCATCATTAAAAGGACTGATCCTGAAAGATGCGTGGCTCCCAGCCAGCAGAGCCAGGGGTTCTGGAGGTTTTCAGAGATGTCAGTGGAATTTTGTGGCCTTTTAGCAGCAGGAAGCAATCCTGCAGATCCCATTCCCCTGGTTGGATGAGTCACTGCAGCATCATTAGTTTAAGGCCATCATTAGTTTAAAGGGAATAGCTGGAGTGTGTCAGGGCATGAAGAAGATGGCATTAAAAAATCAAATACAGAAGGAGAAAAAAACATTCTGTCCATACCTGATCATTCCTGCTTCTGCCAGTGTGCAACTTCCCAGCTACGTCTCCAATCAGCTCCTGAGGACAAGAGCAGGATTTGTGTCAGGGTCTCTGAGCAGGACAATCCTCATGAGCAGATCTGCTCCCTGCCTGGAAGGGACTCAGCTCCAGGATCTTGTGAATAGCCATGGGATGAGCTCTGGGGAAGGGCAGCTTTGGGTTCTGTGCTTGCACAGTGCCACAAAAGGGCTGTGGAGAGCCTTGGCTGTGCCCCAAGGGGTTCAGTGCCAGGATGTCCAATGGAATTCCACAGAGGGACAGAGGGACACACCCTTAATGTCAGGCAGAAGCACAGGAGAGAGGTTAGAGGAGCCAAACCTTTAGTCTGCGCTCATTGGCAGTGTGGATATCCTCATCACTTTGTTTCAGCACAAAGGCTCCTTTGGACCATTCCTCAGAGATCTGCAAACAGAAACACCAGTCAGACGTGATGGTGATTACATTCAGGGAGGCTGCTCTCAGGTCAGGAGCCATTCATTCCCCTGACAATTTGAAAAGGGAAAAAATACCTTTTTCAGGCCTCCCAGGATCTTCTCCAGCTCAGGTTTAGATAGGATCCCAGACTTCTCCAAGGCTTTGGCATAAGCCATGCTCCCCTGGATATCCACCTCAGACAGTCTCTGGTCATAGCTAATGGAAGCATTGAGCATCTCCATGATGGGATCTGTGCTTCCACTGAATCTTCCACCCCAAAGCTTATTCCCCTGAGAGAGAAAACAGCGAATTAAAGAGGCCTAGTAACTTCAGGTAAATAACTAAGCAGTAAATAACATCCAGTGATCCATTTATCTGATACAGAGGCCATGCTCAGCTCCTTTCAGCACTGACCAGAGCAGCTCCTGGACCTCAGGGCCTCTGGAGAGCAGTTGAAGAGATGGAAAACACATCACTGTCAGCACTGTTTACCCCTGAGCTCTGAGGTCTGGCCCAGGAACCCTCCAAGATATTCTGCCTCTGCAAGACTCTGCTAGGAGTCCTTGAAATTAGTATCAGGGAAAGATGCAACACCAGCAGAGATTTCTGTTTTGAGGCCTTTTAAAGGGAGGGAAAAGTAAAGCTGTCAGTAGGATTAGAGTGAAATTAGTATCTCTAAATCCTTTTTGTGCTGTTTAACAGATTTTTTTTTGATTGACAAAGAGACAAAAGTGGGGCTTTCTCATCGAAACCAGGGTTCCTGTGGTGACCTCACCCCCTGGAATGTGTCACCCACTTCAGTGAGTGACCAAAGACTGGTGCAGGGTTCCAGCTGTGCACCACAGCAGGGTGTGTGTGTGTGTGTGTGTGAGCTTCTCCAGCAGTGATTCAGAGCCTGGATGGCCTCACCTGAGCTATGTCACCTGTGCAGGAGCTTTTTGCTTGCCCAGCTTGAAATCTGCCAGACTTACACTGAAATCCAAGATTTCCAAAGCAGCTCTCCAGCGCTACCAGGCACAAAGAGGAACTGGAGGACACCTGAAGGAAGAGACTAAATACACCTGTGCTGCAGACTGGATAATAATTACTGATCTACTTGATTTTTTAAACACCCCTGGCAAGTTTCTTCTCATGGTGGTCACTATAACTACCATGGACAGCAGGGAGCTGCCGGGACAGCTGGAAGCTGATCTTTACCAACCAGACAAAACACTGTTGAGTAACCTTAAAACTGTTTTCCCTGGTGACTGTCTCCATGTCCCTGTGCCTGAAAGGACAACAGGAGAGAGCCTGCAGAGATAAGGGTGTAGCCACGTGTAAAAGGCAGCTTTGTTAGAAAGCTGAGAGAAGGCAGAGAGGAGAATAGGAATTTAAAAAGAAGTGTTAGAGCTCCTCAGCACTCATTTGGTGCCCCCAGGAGCAAAATTAATGCTAAATTAAAGGCCATTCCAGGGGCTCAGCACTTGACTGGGGAACAGGAATATCCAGGTATAACTTCAGTATTTGAAGCTTTCCATCAAAGCAAGAAGTGTGTCAGCAGAACCACCACAACATACACATTTACAATCGGGAAATCAGAGCTGAAAGGTGAATTTTCGGCAGCTCCAGGGCTGTTTGGAGCAGTGGCTGTGCAGCCTGGCACTGATGGGCACTGCCTGGAAGCCGGAGCAGCGATTTGGAAAGCAGAAAGCGTGGCTCACCAGGATGCCCGGTCACGTCTGGGCAGGGAAGGAAACTGAAAATGCAGCTTTTGTCCCGAGCAGTGTTTACACAACCTGCTGGGAAAGCACGAGTCCCAGGCACGGGGGATCGGCCTTTCCCAGGGAGAGAGAGGGAAGAACGCGGAGGCTCCGGAACAGCTTCGCTCGGCTGAGCACCCCCGGACACCCCGGGGGAGCAAAGTTCGCCCTCACCTCGGCTGCTGCCATCGCTGCTGGGGCCGTGGGCTCGGCGCGGCGGGGCGGCTCCGGTCCTGCTCCGATCCCGGTACCGGTCACAGTCCCGGTCCCGAGCCCGGTACCAATCCCAGCTCCGATGCCGATCGCAGTTCCGATCCCAGCTCCAGCCCCGGTGCCGATCTCAGCTCCGGTGCCGATCCCAGCTCCAGTCCCAGTCCCGGTCCCAGCTCCAATCCCGATCTCAGCTCCGGTGCCGATCCCAGCTGCAGTCCCGGTGCCGATCCCAGCTCCACTCCCGATCCCAGTCCCCGTTCCGATCCCAGCTCCGATCCGATCCCAGCGCCGGCCCCGCTCCCAGCGCACCCCGGCCGCTCCCGCAGCTCGTCCCGCCCGCGGGGCGGGGAGTCCCCGGGCCGGCCCCGCTCCCCGGCACGGCTCCTCCGTGCGCCTTACGGGACACTCAGGAATGACATCCTCGTTCTCCTGTCTCCTTGCGGGGTTTTCTGCCCTTTAACCAGCCCCGCTGTCATAATTCGGGTGGGAAGGAACCTAATCCGGCTCCTTGGGATTGCATGGTTTTGCATGGGGATGCTCCAGGACACAGCCGGTGACATCCAGCTGCCTCTGGCTGTCCCACAAGGACCTTTCACATCTGGATTTCTAGTGTAGTGCCTTCAGTATCCATCCTGAAGGAAGTTCAGTCTCTGTACATAACTAGCAATTAATTCACTGCTTCTCAAACATTTCCACTCATGATTTCTTTTTCAGGCTTTCAGGTTTGAGGATGCACAGAGCATCACATAGTGTACCCTGAAAAAACTCTTTGAACCATTTTGTTGCCAGATTCCTTCCTCTTCTGAAGTCCCTCACTTTCAGTGCTTCTTTCTGCATGTTTATCTTTTATGGATGTCCACACTCCAGGCTTTGACAGGAGGTTGCTGAGGGTCTGGAAGAATGGTGATTTACATCCAGAATGACCCAGCTGATAATCACCCTGCATGAATTCCTGGCTCAAATGCCTTCCTGTGGCCTGGAATGAGCAGGGGTTTGAGACCAAAACCCAAATCCCAAATGAGTCATAGGAGGGTGATGGTGAAAATCTGAATTCACCACGGACTACACACTTCTGTGTCTGTGGAGCTTCACAGGCCCCTCCAATCTAAAGTATTACACAATTCAAAGATAAGAGTGGATGGGTGGGAAGTACCAGCGACTGTAAACTCCTATTTAAGTAAGAGACTAAAATGTGGTACTCTGCTGACTTCCCTTCTGCTTTCAGTTTGGCAGGGCCATGTGCCACCCAGCACTGGCCACAAGGGACAATGCCAGACATTTGCTGCTGGGAGCAAGAGAAAATCTGTTCAGCTGAGGCCCTGAAGAGAAGGAACCTGAAGATACAAATAGGAAAAATAATGAGAGTGGCACAGATAAACAAAGTTTATGGGAGGAAAAGAACTGTGAGGTGGACATGAGGAAATCTCTGTTCTTCTGACTCTACAGGTGTTCAGTATTGGTGTTACCTGTGGCTTTCCTGTTCCTTCAGCCTGGCAGCTGAGTGGGCAGAAGTGATTTCCTGGCCACAGCTGACCAGTCTGGAGAGCAAAGCAGGAGCCAAACCAGAACCACAGCAGGAAGGAAGGGAGCAAAGGAGGTTTGTGGAGAGGTAATTGAAATGTGCTGTTTAAATGCCAGGAGAATGGATTTGTTTTAGAGCCAGAATAAGGAGAGACTGAGGGTGGTGAGAAGTGTTGAAGAAAGTGAAGTTTGCTGTTACTGATCCTTCTTCCAGGTGTTAAAAGCACAAATGCTCCAAAGGTGTGAGCACTCTGTGTCTCCCGGGCTGCCTGGGCTGGAGATTTTTCTCATGGCTGTTTGTCCCGTCCCTCCTGCAGCCCTTGCCCTAAACTTGGTGAGGCAGCACCTGTGTTATTTCCATTCCCCGTGTGTGTTTCGGACCTGCAGCTCTGAGTCAAGAGCGCTGCTGCTGCCTCAGCACGGGGAGAAGGAGCTGAGCAAAACACCAGCGCTGCAAGGCTGGCGTGGAAAAGGAATTTTGCTGACTAGAAAGGAACAGTCCCAGCCTGCAGCCTCCCCTCCAAAAGACACATTCCCAGTTGCAAGGGAGGCAGAGTCCACATTCTTTCAAACCTGGCCCAACCCGGAAGAATCAAGACACAAGGCAGGAATTTCAGTGAACTACAGACACCCCAGTGTTTATTAACTCCAGATCAGTGGCATAGGCACAACGCTGCAGGCACGGGATCTCTCCCCACACTCTAAGCCTGTTCCTTGAGCCTCTTGAGCAGCTCCCGCAGCTGCTCGATCTGGGCGGACACGCTGCTCTTGGCGGTGCCGCCCGCGGCCGTGTACTGCTCCACGCTGGTCACCACGCTGAACACCTGCGCCACGTCGCTGCCAAACAGGGGGCTGGGGGCACAGGGGAGGCTGTCAGGGGGCTCGGGGCTGCTGCACATGCCCTGGGGGTGAGGAGAGGCTGGGGGAGTGAGGACGGAGCTTTTTTCCCAAGGGGAAAGGCTCTGTGCAACTGCTGTCTGACATCAGCTCCAAGGAAGTTCAGAGCCAAACCTCCCAGGGGGCTGAATGCTTAGGGTGGGAGTCTCTCCCAGGCACCTCCCAAGAGCTCCTGCCCCGGATGGGTGGGAAGTACCAGCGACTGTAATCTCTTATTTAAGCAAGAGACTAAAATGTGGTACTCTGCTGACTTCCCTTCTGCTTTCAGTTTGGCAGGGCCATGTGCCACCCAGCACTGGCCACGAGGGACAATGCCAGACATTTGCTGCGGGGAGCAAGAGAAAATCTGTTCAGCTGAGGCTCTGAAGAGAAGGAACCTGAAGATACAAATAGCAGGTGCTCCACATGCCCAGGAGTGGAATGGAGGTGATGGAGTGGAATGGAGGTGATGGAGTGGAATGGAGGTGATGTTGCTCCCCTTCAGTGTTTTCATCCCCAGGAGGAGCAGCCTCAATATTCAGGACAGGAGGATTTTGAGGCACTGCCTGGCCGAGGCACTTTTGGGAAGGCTGATCAGGGAAGGAAGTGAAACAACACAGATACAGACCTGATGCTCTTCAGGTCCTCCAGGCTGAGATTGTTCAGGGTGATGCCTTTGGTCTCGGCGAGGTGGACGGCCTTGCCAGCAGCGATGTGGGCTTGTTTGAAGGGCATCTGCAGGGGCAAGTAGAGGTGGCAGTGAGAGAGCAGGCAGCTGGGCTGCCTTCCATGAGAAAAATGGATGTGCTGTGTTCCTTGGTTTGCCTCTTTTCCCTTAGGGCAATCTGGGCTTGCAGGGGTGGAAGAGGGGAGGCTTTAGGAATAAATGATGATCAAGTAATTTGGGTGTAAATTACTGTGAAGTCCCCCAGGCAATGCTGCTGGAGATGTTAAGGATGTGTTTTCAGCTTTCATGTTTGTTGACTGCTCATTGCCCTGGGACAGAGCAGAGGGGCCTCATCCCAGCTCCTCACTGAGCAGTTCTCTGCACCCAAAGAAATCCCAGCTCCACGTGTCCCTCTGGCACTTACTCCTTTATGAACCAAGTAGAGAGCCAGGTCAGATGACAGGATCTCGGGGCTCAGTGCCTTCTCCATGTTCTCCTTGTTGATCTGTAGAAAGAAGGGCAGAGGGACACATTACCATCAGCTCCTCCTTGGGGGAACTCCAGCTCTAGGAGGGTGCCAAAATGAGCAGTGGGGGTGAGGCTCTGCAGAGTTTTCACCTTAGGACCAGTCTGGAGCTCTGTCCCCTGTGTGGATCACGGAACGTGCTCCATGTTCAACAGTGAGAGGCCGAAACCTTACCTGGAGGGTGGAAATCACTCCAGTGGCAACCTGGAGCACAGCATTCAGGGTGTCTACAACATCAAAAACAGCCTCCTTGTCCTCCTGTGTGGGAACAGCGATGGAAATGGATGTAAAACAGAGCAGGAATGGGATCCCAGAGGCTCCTCAGGGTGTCACCTGCAGCACCCCTGGCTCAGCCCTTCCCCAGCACACAGCCCCAGCTGGGCAGAGGAATGGAGTGGTGGGACAGCTCAGGAGTAGCAGATGACTGTGCCTGCTCAGAGCAATGGTGTGCAAAGGATCAGGAGCTTTACCTGCAGGTCCTTGTTGTAGGTGCTGGGGAGTCCTTTGAGGACCATGAGAATTGCAGCCAACTGCAGAGAGAGACAGTGAGTGAGTTACAGTGAATGAGTTCCAGAGCAAAGCACAGCCCCAGGGCAGGGGCACAGCTCACAGCTCTTTAAAAAAAGGCAAGAGAAAAGAGGATTCTTCAGGCCAGATGTGAGCAATTTTCCCTCCCATTTCCATCTTTTTGGGGCTCACCCGTCCGAACACTCGCCCAGCTTTGCTGCGGATCAGCTCCAGACTGTCAGGATTCTTCTTCTGAGGCATCAGGCTGCTGCCAGAGCTGTAGGAAAAGTGTGGAGTGTAATGGTGAGCAAAACCCTCTGGCTGAAATCACTGACCCAGCCCTCCAAAAGCAACCTCTAAGTCCCCTTTCCTTTACTCATGTTTAGGGTGGAGGAAATCAGTGAACTGACTGAATTGCTCTTTGGTTTTGCACCTTGTCTGGAGCTGCCACACACTCCCACCAGTCAGAGAGGAAAGAAAAAGGAGGCTTCCCCTCCAAGCTCCTCCAGGGTGGTATCAGCAGGGCAGGCTAAGTGATCTCATGGAGGGAGGGCTGTGGTTGTGCCACCCAGAGACAAGGAGTCTGTTGGGATTGCATACCCAGCCAGTCAAGCAAGGGCTTTGGCAGCATTCCCAGCAGAGCCCAGAGCTCTCTGCCAGCAGTTCCTGGGCAAGAGCTCCTGGGCTGAACACAGACTTGGCTGAGTTAAGGGAATCAGAAATGAGTGACCATTCCTGAGGAATATTCACCCTGAGGATGCCTTTGTGCCAAGTTTTAATGCTGGCTCAGCCTTGTGCACAGAGACAGCCCAAGCACTGCGTCACCCCCTCAGGGTGGCAGAGCTGAGGAGAATCACTCACCAGAGACCAAAAACCTACCAGTAGGTATCAGAGAGGGTCAGGAAGCCAAACTCGCTGGTGCTGTAGATGATGAGATCCTCAGCCATCTTGCTGAGGTGGATCATCAGCAGGGTGGCAACAGAGAGGAATTCCACTGTGGGGAAGGCAGGAAATCAGGAGGGGGAAAAGGTGCTTGGAAAACTCATTAGTTCCTAGTGGTGGATGTCAGTCCCCTTTTGGAGTGAACTGGGAAGGTGTCAGGAGCTGCTCCCCCCGTGCTGGGAAGGTTTGGCTGTGCTCACCCACAAAGTCCCTCTCGCTGACGGCATCCATGCTGTTGAGGCTGATGGAAGCGAAGTCGAGCTCTGCAAGGAAGGGACGGACACAGGAGCTCAGCCTGGCCCTGACAGGAGCCTGAATGCACCAGGCTGCCCCGGGGGAGGTGACTCTGAGCTCTTGAGCAGTCCCAGGAACACAGACATGTTTAGGGGGGGTTCTCTTATGATCCCAAACAAGCAGAGTGCAGCAGGGGCCGCCCTGCCTCCTCCCACCTCACAGGCACTGCCTGTACAGCAGAAAGCCTGGAGAAAGAAAGGTTTTGGCTCCAGGATGGGGCATTTTTGGGAGTCTTGCAGCAATGTTTCCCTCCCTCCCAGGTGTGACAGGCACTCCTGTGCCCCTCAGTCCCACAAAACATTTACCACTGCGCAGCAGCTCTCTATCGATTTCCAATGGGTTTCCAGCCAGAGCTCCACTGCCAGGGAAGGAAGAAACAAATCATGCAAATACATTCCCTATCCATCCAAAACTGAGCTCTAGGAAGCAGGGAAGGCACCCCTGAAGGCTTTGCAGAGCAAAGCAAAGCAAAGCCCAGTGATCACAAAAAGAATAGATCTTACCTTCCCAAAGGCAAGACATTGATCCTCTTTTTTATCTCTCCCAGGCGCTCAGAATCCCGAGTCAGAGCAACAGCGTGGCTGGGGAAGGACAAGGGGGAGAAAGCCCATGAAGGCAGGGAATCTCTCTGTCCTTTCCAATCCCTGTGCTGCCGTGCCTGAAGCCTGGGATTCCTCCTCAAGCATCAGGTCAGACTGAGGCCTGGGCAGAGCCAGGGGACACAGGGAGCTCCTGTCGCAGTTTGAAGGGTTCCCTCTGGTTTGTCGCCACCCCTGGCAGGGCCCCGAGGGTGGAGAGGGTGGCAGGAGCTCACCTGAGCAGGAACTGGCTCCATCGGATGGGCTGAGCTTTCTGCAGGTGGGTGTAGCCAGGCAGGATGACATCGATTTCTCTGGGAGGGAAAGGAGGGAGAGGTGAGCAGCAGGGACAGGAGGGAGGGCAGGGCCAGGGACACACCAGGGCTCCTGGCAAGGTGACAAACTGAACATCTTTAGCCTGTGATGTGCTGGAGCTGGTCCATCTCCTTCTGTCCACATCATCTCTCAAGCCAAGCACACTGGGTTCAGATATCCCAGCGTGGTGAATCTGCCCTGAAAATTTCTGGAGCAGCAATCCCTCTGTGTCAGGCAAGGATTCCCCAGGCCTACACAGGTCTGGAGTGTGAGGAGCACAGCTGGGCAGGGAGCTAACACAGCTGAGCTTTTTCCCATTCAGAGAAACTTGAAACAGGTCCAAGTTCCCCACTCCTTCAGAGGGGTTTGGTGCCTTTAAAGTCTTGTGTGGATCTCCCACCTCAACTCCTTTGCCAGGGATGAAGGAAAGTTTCTGTGAGGGATGAGGAATGATTCTGTAAGTGAATTCTGGGGAAAATGGGGCTGTTGTGTTCCCTGGGCTACCCCAAAGTGCCTGGCTGGAACTCCCTGCACAGGAGACCCTGCTGCTGCTCAGGGGGGTCAGACCAAGGACAAACCCAGGAGTCTCCTGCCCCAAAAAGGCCAAAGCCACGGATTTGGAAAAGGACTCACATGGCAGCGCGTTCCACCAGGGTCTTAATGAGCTGCAGGAGGTGCGTGGAGATGATGGACAGGGAATTCTTCATGAACAGCTTCAGGTCAGTCACAACCTGCGGGAGATTGGCCACAGTCACATCGCAGAGAATGTCACACATGGTCACTATTGCTGCAAAATAAACCCCTCCTTGTCCTTGTGATGGAAAGGTGCATCTTCTTCTCATCACTTGGTCATAGTTATGTGGTAATGCCACCATTTCTTGCCCTCCAGGAAGAGTTCCAGAGGCCACTCTGGTCTGAGGTCTCCTGAAGTGATGTGGGGGAGGAATACAGAAGGAGAAAAAAACATTCTGTCCATACCTGATCATTCCTGCTTCTGCCAGTGTGCAACTTCCCAGCTACATCTCCAATCAGCTCCTGAGGACAAGAGCAGGATTTGTGTCAGGGTCTCTGAGCAGGACAATCCTCATGAGCAGATCTGCTCCCTGCCTGGAAGGGACTCAGCTCCAGGATCTTGTGAATAGCCATGGGATGAGCTCTGGGGAAGGGCAGCTTTGGGTTCTGTGCTTGCACAGTGCCACAAAAGGGCTGTGGAGAGCCTTGGCTGTGCCCCAGGGGGTTCAGTGCCAGGATGTCCAAAGGAATTCCACAGAGGGACAGAGGGACACACCCTTAATGTCAGGCAGAAGCACAGGAGAGAGGTTAGAGGAGCCAAACCTTTAGTCTGCGCTCGTTGGCAGTGTGGATATCCTCATCAGTCTGGATCACACCAAAGACTCCTTTGGACCATTCCTCAGAGATCTGCAAACAGAAGCACCAGTCAGCCCCCACAGTTACCCTGTTGGGACTGGGGGCTGTGGGTGTCCCCAGCAAACTCCCATTCCCGTAAGTGTTCAGTCTCATGCAAACTCTGGCATTCAGGCTGTATCCTGATATTCCATATTTTGGTGGGATTCATCTCTCTAGCCATGATAATCCTGCAGTCTTATGGAGGATTTAAGCATTGCAAGGAAAAGCTGAGTCCAAACATCAGTGATTTCTTTAGCATCATCCACAAAGGTTTTCCTGTAAAATATTGGACAGACTCACCGTTGTCCAGGGTGGGTGAACAACAGCAATGGATATTTTTAAAAAGAACTCTGCTGACTCCTCTTCCCCCCTACACTTGCTTTCATTGCCTCCTGCCCAGCCGGGCAGCCAGACTCAAATCTCCACGTGCCAGCAGGAAAAGGATGTTCCCACTTCACACTGAAATGATTCCTGGGGAATGCTAAGTTTGAAGAGGATGGGACACGAGAACATTTAAAGATGCTCTTTAAAACAGCTCCTCAGATGCTGTCAGGTAAGGAAAGATTCATTCCAGCACACATGAGAGTTTGTGAAGGGAACAAATACCTTTTCCAGGCCACTCAGGATCTTCTCCAGCTCGGTTTTAGACAGGATTCCAGCCTTCTCCAAGGCTTTGGCATAAGCCATGCTCCCCTGGATATCCACCTCAGACAATCTCTGGTCAACAGTGATGGAAGCGCTGAGCATCTCCATGATGGGATCTGTGCTTCCCACAAACCTTCCTGCCATCATTTTGTCCCCCTGAAAGTAATGAAGGGAAGAAGCACATTCAGAAGATTTATGGATATATCCCCTAGAAATTATTTAATGTGCATCCCATTCTTATCAAATCAAGACTGAGGACAACCTCAGGAATGGTTTTATTCAGTCTCTACTAGCAAAACCCTGGACTTTAGAGCATGTCACTGTCACTAGGATTTAGCCCTTGAGGTTACAAGTCTGGCTTGGGGATCCTCCAAGATATTTTACTCCTGCAGGACTCTGAAAATGAGCATCAGGGCATGTGGTGCAAGAGCAGCACAGAACTCTCTTTTAAGGCAGCTGCTGATCCCTGACACTTTGATGGACTCCTGACAAAAAAAAAATAAATACAAAAATTTAAAAGGTGAAGGAGTTAGGGATATAGGGAAACCTAGTCTCTACCCTAAAATATTAAAAAATCCCACTCTCTAAGGGAGACTAGAAGAAAATATTCAGCTGAGAAGGAGCTG
Source organism: Acanthiza pusilla (assembly GCA_036630365.1). Lineage (NCBI taxonomy): Eukaryota > Metazoa > Chordata > Aves > Passeriformes > Acanthizidae > Acanthiza > Acanthiza pusilla. Next base: position 6,230,818 of record JAXCHO010000048.1, read on the forward strand.
TGGGCCAGCACAAGCCACATCCTCTCAAACACTCCTGTAACTATGAAATGTCTGAAGTTACCGTTTGAAGCATCTCCAGAGTCCACGACATCCCCGCGAGCTTTGGTGTAAATTTAGGATAAACCAGCAAAGGGAGAGGTTGCAGAAAGGGAGGCCTGGGTGCCTTTCAGTATTCCAAACGTTCTCGTGGGATGAAAAGGGAAGAGAAAACCCAAAGCAGCCCCAGAAGGGCTCGGCAGGTGCGCGGTGCCAGGCGGGCGGCGGAGCTACCATGGACAGCGGGCAGGGGCCGGGCCGGGAGCGGGACACCGCAGCTCTTTTCCCGAAGGATTGCCCGAGGGATGAGCCGGAGAGAGCCTGCGGGGCAGGACGCGGGCTCGGGGTGCAGGAGATGTGGGTTCGGAGCGGGTTTGTCCGCGGGAGCTGCCCCGGGGGGGAATGGGGAAAAAGGCAAAGTTTTGCAGCTCCTTGCTGGCCGCCCCGTGATAGGCAGAGGGGACGGGGAGGGAATGGCGCTGCTGGGATGGGGAAGAGGTGTCCGGGTCCATCTTTGCTGCCAGGATCAGAGTGGGGCGTTGGACTTTTTGCAGCAAAGATGTTCGCTGCCCCCTGCTCCATTCAAAACCCGGGAAAACGAATCATCAGGGTTGGAAAAGACCAGCGAGTCCAACACCGCCAGCACCACCCCTAACCCACATCCCTAAGGACCACACGAACACCTTTTCCGAACCCTTCCAGGGACGCCGATCCCACCGCTTCCCCGCACAACCCATCCCAAACGCAGCACAGAAGGACCCCGAAGCAAAGCCAAGCTCCCCCTCACCTCGGCTGCCATTTCGGACGACGTTTTGCTCGTTTGTGAAGCGATCTTGGCACCTGGTGCAACCTGCGGGACAGCGCGGAGATGCTCAGCTCCCCCGGTGCCTGCTCCGGTGCGCTCCCGGTGTGCTCCCAGTGCGCTCCCGGTGCGCTCCCGGTGCACTCCCAGTGCGCTCCCGGTGCGCTCCCGGTGCACTCCCAGTGCGCTCCCGGTGCGCTCCCGGGGCACTCCCGGTGCACTCCCAGTGCGCTCCCAGTGCGCTCCCGGGGCGCTCCCGGTGCGCTCCCGGTGCCCGCTCCGGTGCGCTCCCGGTATGCTCCCAGTGCGCTCCCGGGGCGCTCGCAGTGCGCTCCCGGTGCGCTCCCGGTGCGTTCCGGTGCGCTCCCTGTGCGTTCCGGTGCGCTCCCTGTGCGCTCCCGCTGCGCTCCCAGTGAGCTCCCAGTGCCCGCTCCGGTGCGCTCCCGGTGTGCTCCCGGTGCGCTCCCAGTGCGCTCCCGGTGCCCGCTCCGGTGCGCTCCCAGTGCACTCCCAGTGCACTCCCGGTGCGCTCCCGCTGCGCTCCCGGTGCGCTCCCAGTGCACTCCCAGTGCACTCCCGGTGCGCTCCCGCTGCGCTCCCGGTGCACTCCCGGTGCGCTCCCAGTGCACTCCCGGTGCACTCCCAGTGCGCTCCCGGTGCGCTCCCAGTGCACTCCCGGTGCACTCCCAGTGCGCTCCCGGTGCGCTCCCGGTGCGCTCCCGGTGCGCTCCCAGTGCGCTCCCAGTGCACTCCCAGCGCACTCCCGGGGCGCTCCCCGGGCACCGCTCACCTGCTCCGCACGCAGCCCCGGCCGCTCTGTCGCTCGCTGCTCCCCGGCCCCGCCGCCCCGCTTTTACGGCCCTCGGCTCGGGGCTGGCGGCTCGTCCCGCCCCGCCGGGGCGGGGTGTGTCCGGGGCCGGCCCCGCTCGGGTGCCCCCCTTGTCCCCCTTGTCGCGTCCCAGCCGTGCGCGCACGGGCGGCTCGGGGGCAGGGGTGCTTTGGAGAGCGCTTTGCTGCGAGGAGGAGGCTCGGCAGCGGTGCTGCTCTGCTCACCTGGCGCTGCGCACAGGTCGGGAATATCCCTGGGAATCGGGAATATCCCTGGGAATCGGGAATATCCCTGGGATGCTTCTCTAGGAATAGCCTCGTGCTGAAGTCGCATCACTTCGTCGCGCCTCTTTAATCTTTAATATAAATAGAATTGATGCGGTGCTCTGTCCCCATTGCCACCCGAAAAAACCCATAGAAAATAGATTCGCGTTGTTCTTTCCCATCTCTGCGTGATGAAGACTTCCCACCCCGCGTGTGAAGATGCTGCAGCCGCAGCTTTGGGGCTCGCCTGCTGTCCCCAGCTGTGTGGGGTCACCCCAGAGCCTCAGGCAGTGCCTGTGGGGATCGAAGTGACACTGTGGCAATAATGTGTGTCTTAAACTCATCACACCCTAGATGTCGCAGAATTCAATGACTGATTCAAAGTACAAGAGACCTTTTAGAGCAGCAAAGCTATGGCTCAGCACCAATTTCTCATTAACTCCTCAGGCAGAGCATTTTCTGCCAAGAAAGTGGAATATTTCCTTCTTTCTCTTACCGAGTGAGCTCCTGCAGTGAGATATTTTCCCATCTGCATTGTCCAGACCTCTCACAGAGCTCAGGAAACATATTCCAACTTTCTCACCCACATTTTTGTCGGATTTTCCTCCCTTAAACCGACCCCTTGCTCTTTTCTGCTGTTCCCTCAGTTCTACAGCTCATCTCCTTTCCCTTTTTCCACCAGGACACTGAAACAGTGCTCGATCCTTTTGCAGTCCCGTTTCTTCCTACTGTGAAATCCTTCATTATTACCACTTTCCTTGTCTTCCTCACCTTTTAAAAGTATCCTTATCCTTACCGTGGGCTCGGACAGGAGGTTGCCAATGTGTTAAAGCATTAAGCACTGAATTTACAAGCGGAGCGAATGGGTGTAAATAGGATTTTGCTAACCTGTGTCTGATATTACATGTGACAGGGGATATTGCACCCACATGGGATCTGTCAGCAGAGCCACTGTGTATTTAGCAAACTTCACAGGGATTAGTTGGCTTGTCCTCCTCAAACTCCTGCCCCAGTTTGTATCTAGGAAATTATTAATTCTCTCTTTATTTTTAGATCAAGCAGGCAATAATGATGTTTTCTGCGTAATAAGCAATGCAGAACGTAGATTGATATTTTTATAATATAAATGGATGTAAAACTAAATACAAGCAGAAATCCTCAACTTAAAAATGAACATTGAAGAAATAGGATTTCTGAAAGACACTTGGAGCTGGAGAGTTGAATGTTTTTGAGAGGAAAGCAGTGAAATAGCACTGCAAAATGTACTTTTTAAGGCAAACTGAAGTGCATTCTCACTACTATCTTCTCTATTTCTTCTGGTTTGGGTGTCTCTCCACTTCCATCATCTCCTTTCAGTATTTCATTTGAAATAGGAAGATTAACCCTCAAATCCTCACCCCACAGTCAACACTGAGGAAGTTCTGAGGGGAAAGTCTCCCACATATTTTCCTTTCTGCCACAGTGGATGGCAAATCATTCCTACCTCAATATTCCCAGCTACACTCTTTTCTAGGTGACAACGAGTACTAGGGAGTAAACTGCCAATTCTGCAGCACAGAGAAGTTTAATTAAATATATTTTAATGCCCTCAAAGATCGGAACTTTATTTGTACTTTTGTGATCATTCCGAGCCTTTCTCTAGTGTTTCATCTTTTCGCTGGAAGAGTGCAAAGCCGAGGGAGTGCAGCCGTGGAGGAGCTTTGGTGCCTCTGGAAATCCACTTTTCACAATAGGACTGCGAAGGAAAAGGACGGCAGAAACTGCCACAGTGCACCTTCTTTAAAAACCATCCTTTTTTAGCTGTCTTTTTGGTTTGGAGAAAGAAAACAGCTCCATGGGCTGAAAGCGCTGGGCAAACGCACCGTCAGCTTGGCTGCTGCTGAGCCGTGCTGACATTTTTTGTTCAAAAAACCCCCAACTTTGTTTTAATGAATTTTTGAATGTAAAAGGCCAAAAAAAAAAAAAAAAAGAAAAAAGAAATAGACACCATAGGGTGCTGAGCGAAATGCTGAACACAGTAAACATCTTTCATGACAAAGAACACAAATACCCTGCAGATCTGCTTTCAATAGCAAGTCCTAGGCCCCCTGCTTTCAATAGTTAATACCGAGGGCCCCTCTTTCCCCAAGCCTTAGTGGTAACAATCACAAGCCAATGCTTAAAATGTTGACATGCTAAGCACATTTGGAAAAACCCATGTCTGCATTCCCTGTGCATGGTGTAGCATCACTGTCTAACACCTAAAGAGCAGCAATTCCAGCCGGCCAAGTGACCTCCTCACCTCTCCTCCTCACCTCTTGATATTCCCTTGTGTGATGGCAGTGGTCATGGAGCTGAGCTGTATTTGTATTTACAGCCCAACAGCTGTAAAAATGTAAAATTTCCCACTGGAAAGGTAAAATTTCCCACTGAAAATGTAAAATTTCCCACTAAAATGTTTAGGGAGAGTATCTCTATTAGGGAAAAATGCTGTTGGAAGAGGTGTTTGTGTTATGCTCCTTCATCCCCAGCTGTGTCTTCATCGTGGATTGGAAAAAGCAGCATTGATTGGAGAAGGAGAGGTCTGGAGTGAAACTTTTGGGGAAAGAGTGAAAATAAATTTGATAATTTGGTGCTGGGGGAGAGATATAAAGAGAAATAAAATTATTGTGTTGAAGAATATGAACCTTTACCTGAAGAGAATGGTGAGAGGCAGGCAAGGATTAGCAGATTTCTGGAACAAAACCCTGAAATTTGGCTGTCTGGAAATACCATATTTCCACATGAAAACTGACATCCTTTGCCTTCTTTCAGGCAGCTCCATGTGCAGGATTTGGGACATGGCAGAGCAGTCACAGAGCGTTTGCTGTGCCAGTTTTGGCCAACTCACAAGGCCAGTTAATCCTGACATGAAAAAGGGCAGCATCCATTGCATCCTGTGCACTGAGTCACACCAGCAGCTCTCAGGCTGCCTTTGAAGACCTTTCTCCTGGCTTTTTTTATTCCCTAGGACTTCACAATCAGTGATTCTGAAGTATAAATTAATTCCTGTCACTACAATCCATGTGTGATGGGGTCCACATGTCCACTGAAACTTTTTTTTAGGGGTTTTCAAATCAAAAGGGCTAAAAAGCCTTTGCAGTTGACTTTTAAATTTTGTCTAGCACTTCTATATCTGGTGATAAAAGTTCCTGGAAAACTGGGAGCTGCTGTCCTGGCACCGGGGACTGTTCCTAAAACCCTGCAGTTTGCTCATGTTACTCTGAATTTAGGATTTGCAACACTCCAAGGAGAAGAAAGGTTTAGAAGTGGGGCTGGAATTTTGTCTGGTTTGATCGTGGACAAAAAGTGGCTGGTGGGTCTTGTGCTGGAATTGCAAGGTGGAGGTTGGGGGGACATAAGTCTGACCTATTCAGTTCCCTAAATCCCTAAAAAGCTCTTAAATCCCTGCTGCAAGCAAGCAAATGTATCTGAATGACACTCCTTAGGGAGTTAGAGGTGTTGTATTTGCATATAAAATTTCCGCTGAGAGATAATGTCAAAATTAAGGAATTAATGTTTCCCTGGCCAGATGATTTTCCTTGCTGTTACCAAGAGGATTTTCAACTATTTGCACTCAGTGAAGTGTCCCGGTTTCAAGGAGAATTAAAAGGGCTCTTGCAAAGTTTAATAGCACACGGTTTAAATGGGAAAGAATCCCGGTGATGGCTGGGAAAGACACGATGCTGCAGAGTTTGTGGGATGCATATGCAAGTGCTTTAAAAGATACTGTAATACTGTATAAGAGTATTATACAGCTACTTCAGCCTCGCAGTACCCCGTACATGGTTAGATATTTAATTTGAAAGGACTTTCGCGATACTGTTTTGCCTTTGTCACACTTAAGGGCGGCTAATTGTCAATCTGCGTGATTTCAAACAAAATGTCTAGACCCTTTATTGTCTGATATATGAACAAAAGCAATGACGGGAGACCACTTTTCATCACCGGCATTGGTGGTTCAGTGGTAGAATTCTCGCCTGCCACGCGGGAGGCCCGGGTTCGATTCCCGGCCAATGCAGTTGATCTTTTCCTCCCTCACTATTTTTTTTTTTTTTTCAGCTCCTTATTTCTCCTTCCTTTTCCGCTTCCGTCCCGGCCTCCCGATCCTCCTTCAGCTGCAGCGGGCCTCGCTCGGCTCTTTCCCCGCCGTGTCCCGCTGGGCTGCGGTGCCCGGCCCTGGCGGGAGGATCCTCCGGGAGGCCGCGCCGGGCGGGACAAGATGGAGGTGTAAGGAAGGGCCTGAGGGGGAACGCGGGGCACGGGCGGGCCCCGGAGCCGCGCTGTTGGGGTGACAGCGGTGCCGGGGGTGCATCTGTGTGGGGTTTGTGTGGGGTTTGTGTGGGGTATAGATCTGTGGGGTTTGTGTGGGGGGTATATCTATATTGGGTATGTGTATCTGCATGGGCCTGAGCGTGAGGGCTGTGAGGGTACGGTAAATCTGTGAGGGGTTTATTGCCCCCGGCAGTGAGTTCAGGCGTTCTGGTAAATACCGGAGGGGTTTATTTTTAAACTTTTATATTAAAACTCCTGCTGAAGCCGCTGCTGGGGCTCGGTGTGAATCCTGCTCTTGTCCCCCCTCCTGTCCCCTCCTGCTCCCTCTGCCCTGGGAGAGGCAAAATGGGAATTTTATTCCCCTGAGCTCAGCTGGATATGCTGGAGAAGGAGAAAACCTGAGGGGTTTGTGCCAGCGATTGCAAGCAGAGTAAGAGAATCAGAGTTTTGGCTGGACAGTATTTCAGAGCTCTTACACCAGGCAGCGTTTTTTGCTTTCCCACTGTGTGTTTTGGACACGTTTTGACCTATTTTGAAGCTTAAAACCTCACGAGTTCCGTGCAGCTGGTTAAATTTCTAATTTTAATTTAATTTTTATTTCTCGAGTGAGTGGGGGCACTCGTGGGATGTTTGCCTCAAAGTCTGCTGAGCTCCTGCAGCCATGTAATCCAGGGATGCTTTATTATCATTAAATCTTCCCTGCTATGAGCATGAAAATCAAAAGTTGATAAGAAATAAGAAACATTGCTGAAATAAAGGTTTATATTACATTAGTCTTAACACAGGTAGCAGCCTGCAGAAAAATGAGCTGTTCTGGCTGTTTTACACTTAGAAAGATGCTTTTGATACCATTAATAATAAATACGTGCTGCTTCTTTTGCATCCACTGAGTTTTTATTAATCTTTTTTTGCCTACTGCCTGATGGCCTTCCTAGAGGGAAGCTTTGCAACTCTCCAAGTTCCTACCATGCCAGAATTATCTGTTATTAGAGCAAAGAACCCCTCAGAAAACATTGTGGTTTAAATAGAAAACATATTTGAAGCAGTAGACTTTATAATGTGAAGTGTCCATGGTATTTGTAGAGTTGTGATGCCCTATACTGAGATATTTTTTGATGTATACAGCCCTACTCAAGAATATTTTGGTTTCGGCTAAAGTTTGGGCAAATAACAGCTGTTTCAAGATTCTAAAAAGTGTTTATACTTTTGGTGTCACCATGGAAACTTTTATCTTTCTGCTTAAGTCTGAATCTCGTAAAAATTAAGCAAACAGTTGAGCTGACTGCTTAAAAATATACATTAGAATTAATTATTTAGAATTTCTTGTTTCCTGGCTGTAAAATTGGTAGTTCTGAGCCAGGACTGAAGGAAATTTTATTTCTACTGCAAAAGTTCATCAGTTTATCATTTTGATACTTCAGCCACGACAGAGTTGTCAAAGATTCCAGACTGATTGACAGGAGAGGAAAAAAAAAAAAGTATTTTTCTGAATGGCAAAGTGGGTCCAAATGAAAGAGGAAGCAGTTGTCTTAAATAATTTAATTCTTCAGCTCGATTCCACAGCCTCATTTGCATGTATTTACTCCATACGACCCTTTCAGCCGAACCATTCCATACGTAATTCTCCCTATAGAATGTCTTTGATCCGCGGGGATTTCTGTAGGGCCCGGCTGAATGCAAACATTCTGAAGACTTGCATTTACCTCACAACAAAAGCTATATGGTTTGTAAAACATGAATGAAAAACTAATGCGTGCCTGAGCTCACTTGCTGAAGTTTCACTCGGGTCAGCGAAATGGAAGTTGAAGTTCATCTCAGCGTATTTTAGAAGGTCCTTTTCATTTAAAAACAATGATAGAACCTGTGGAAGTTTGTGGATGCATTTACCATTTGAAAGTGATGAACGTGACAGTTCTATTCAGGCGATTCACGGTGCTTAACAACACATTGTACCTTTTTTGTTCTTTTTTTTCTTTCTCCCTAAGCTGCCTCGCAGACCTGAGAAAGGCCTTTTTTTTTCCTTTTGTATGGAAACTTTCTGTTGTTGTGGCTACTGACTGCTCAGCAGAATGTGTTGTTCAGGGACTATAGGATGTTCTGTGTCTGTTTTTCTCCCTCTTTTTACTTTAAATGTATAAATTTACAATATCCAGGAGGAATAGAGGTGTCATGGGTGTAAATATGTGCTTGGCTCTGCAGTCACCCTGCCAGCCTTGGATAAGGATTCTTGCTTAATTGGGACCGAGGAAGCGGAAAATGGGAAACTCAGCCTTGCTCTCCTAAAGGAATAAACACATAGAGGTGGAATGAATAAATAAAGAGGAATGCAATAAATTGGGTTTTTTACTCAGCACAGCACATATAAATTAGAGCCCTATTTGTGTCTATACGCACACATATGTCCGTGGTACTAAAGTACTCAGTGTGCTCTTGACTACTAAAGAAAATAGTGTGTGTAATCTGAATTATTTTTCCATCAGTCTTTATTTGAATAAAATTAGAGGCTTTTTTTCCCAAGGAAGAAGCAAAGCAATTTGCTTTTAGTATGTGAAATGGGGTGAATAAAATAGGGTGGCCTATAATGTGTTGTATAAGTATTATCATTTATGGGGCAAACTATACTCAAATTATACTCAAAATATACAAAATATACTCAATATTTATGTCATAATTCGACTGACAGTATGGAAAAAATACTTTCCATAGGTGGCAATTATAGAATCATCAATATAAGATATCTTGGGGCTTTTTTTTTTTTACTTTATGAAAACAGTGTTTGTACTTTTAGTCTCTGTGACTTGGCAAAGAAAAACGAAACAGTTTTATGTGGAAGATAATTAATTGTTTTCATTTCCCTTTTAGAAAAGATGCTAATGCTGCATTGCTGAGTAACTTTGAGGTGAGTTTGTCTTCATTGTGGTTTTAAAGCAGCAATTTAAAGCTGTCATCAGTGCCTTGTATAATCTTTGGAACCTGAAAAATTGTCTGTGGCAATCAGCAAAACCTGTGGGGGTTTACGCCTCCTTGCATTTGGGTTGTTTTTAGGGAAAAATAGTTTTTAAAGAAGATTTGGAAATGGTTTGTTTGGTCTGGAGATAAAGCAGGTATTTTTCTCTGTCATTTGAAGGGAGGTGGCAGGAAACACTGCTTTAACTTAAGCCAGGTAATGGAAAGATCTCGGTGCTTTGTTAATAAATAGAATTTTTGGAAAAGTTTTAATAACCTGAGAATTCTTGTTTGTGTTATTATATTGCTGAAGCTGGTTTTTACTGCACAGCTGTTTCAGTCAATTGTGAAATAAATCTTGAAGTGTTTTATGCTGAGCTGCATCTGTCTGCAAACAGCAGAGCAAGCGTCCGGTGGCTGTTGGAAAGGCTTGAATGAGATATTGGAGAGAACTCTCTTAAATTTCCTCTGAGAAATAAATTACATTATGTCAGCCAAACTGGTGTGAAGTGCCTGGCTGTTAAAACCATGAGAAAAAATAGCAGATATGGCTTTTCAAAGCACCAATTCCCCTCAAACTCTGCTACCTTTCCATTTGCTGCATTTCCCAGTCGCAGTTTCCCTGGCAAAGCCAACATTCTGTAAATCAAGGCAATAGTTTGCACACAAAGTTCCATCCCTGCAGTGCTTCCTTGAGCTTGGAGTTGTCATTTTGTGTTTGTTGTTGAAGTTCACAGCTTGACTTTGGGATTTCAGCATTGGCAGGTGCTCCTTTTTCACAGGAGGTGCAGGGTGAAGTGATTGCAGGATCTGTAGCTGATGATATTCATATTTCTCACTGTCTGGAGATGTTTGGTTTCTTATTTCTCTGGCCCTGTCAGTTTATAATTCCCTTGGGGCTGGATCTTGAGCTCTTTACCTGAGTTTATTTACCCTCAGGTAAAAATGAGGGGTAAACAGTCAGAGGTGCTCTGTTGCTTTGCTCTGGGTATGGACTCTGGATATACTGGGGAGCCTGAAGCAAAACATCTGAGAGACTTTCATTCATCTATTTAAAATAGCTTTTAAAAAACAATTTACATCCGCATTCATCTGTTTAAAATAGCTTTAAAAAACCAATTTACATCCCCATTCAGCACACTGGGGCCAAGGTATTTCTCATTTCAATTGCTGCCGCATCCACCAAAGCAGCCACACATATTTTGTTGCTTGGCTGATAGGATTTTCCTTGTTCATTTGTGATTTCCTGTTGCAATATTTTAGGTAAAATACTCTCAAATGGACTAAAACAGTTTATTTTTTATCTCCAGGTGTACCAGTTACTTACTGATCTCAAGCAGCAGCGCAAAGAGAGCGGCAAAACCAAGCAGAGCTCTGGCCAGCAGAATCTGAACACAATTATGTATGAGGTGAGCACGGGGAAAATCCTTTGCCAATTAGCTCAGGCTGGAATAATTCACATCCTCAGGGTTATGTATTGGTAATTTGGAATCAAATCTCCCCTGTTAAAATCACAGTAAAATAGTTTATCTGTCACTTTTCTGTGCTCACTTTATTGGACTTGTAGGGTAACTGTGCTGTCAGAGTAAAGGTGGGCAGCTGTTATTAAAATCTGTAAAAAGAATTATTAACCCCATGGGTTTTAATTGTTTTGTTTTGTTAGGATTTTTTTTAATTCCAAATATTCCATCCTTTTGAGACACAGGGCAGAGCTCGCTGTCATCTGATGAATTGATGATGTCACATCATCTGGTGATTAAAGTTCTGATGATTTCTAAGCTGAGGCACAGATCACATAGTATTTTTTTATTAAGAGAGTTAAACTAATAATTCCCAGCCAAAATAGATAATTTTCATTTTTATTTTGTCAGAAAAAACCAAAACCACACGTACAGCCAACATCACTTGGCCGCCAGGCTGGTAATAACCATTTCATCCCTCGCTGGGAAGGAATTCTAAAATCTTACACCACAAATACCAACATTTAAAATATCCCAAACGAGCAACTTGCCAGAGCCTTGCAGTGAGAGCCATTGCGTGTGTGCTGGAGAGCTGCATGAGCAGCACTGATTGACAGGCAGCTGAAAGCACTTTGCCTCTGCTTACATGAGTAATTCTGTTGAGCCCTGAAACGACTCATGTGGATAAGATCTGGCCTAGGCTTTGGTTTTGTTTTAGTTCTGGCTTTGTTTGAAAAGGTACAGAGTTGTAATTCCTAAGCCTTGCATTCAACAAAATCGGGGCTTACCAAAAATCGGAATTAAATCTTCATGGAGACTGACAGTCTCTTCCTGTACCTCTGGGAAACAGCTGAGAAAGATCCTGTAAGTAAATTTGATCAGGATGCACCTGAATTCTTTAATTGCTTTGATATATTGCTGTATGATAAATACCTAGAGGATGCTTGGGTTTGTGTAAACTCTGGGTGTGTTTTCTGTGTTTGACTGAAAGAAAAAGAGAGTTTAATCTGTCAGGATTGTCTTTATTTCTTCACAAGCTCCCTGCAGGCTTGGGTCCATTGGCACTGATTAACTCCAAGAAAGGAGCTTAATTCTTCTGTATATTTGGCATTCTCGTTGATTTGAAATTGCCAAGAAAAGATTCACCTGGAAGAGAAATTATTCCTGTGAAATAATTCTATTACCTGACAATACAATAATTTAATTTCAGTCATTGGTGGTGAATATCAGCATCATTTTATCTGAAAAGGTCAGACAGGGCTTACAGAAAGGAATAATCAATTATGATTATTTACAGCTCTTCATTTTTGGGTTTAATTCAACAATAAATATTCAGGAAGATTTTAAGCCACTTCCAGTGAAAAGCCAGCGGTGAACTGGAATTTTTGTGGGGCTTTTTATCAACAAACTGTTTTTTCACTCGGGTCAAATTACCTTGTGCAATGTAATTACTTTGTTGAGTGTTGTGTTATTTTAAATAAAGCAAATAAATGGAACATCTGCTGTGGAAGTCAGTTGAGGTGAGGGTGTTACATGTAAAAAATGGCTCAAAGTTTCATTGTCTCAAGTCAGAGAAACATTTTTAATAGCACAATATCCTTGCAGATTTCATGCCAACCCGCCTAACCTGCCTCTATCAGCTTTAAATTGCCAAAAATGCAGGTAAAGGATAAAAACACCCTTAGATGAGAGCTCTTAAAAGAGGGATTTCTGGGCTGGCAGTGAGAGGATCCCTGGCACTGAGCACAGGAAAGCTTGGCAGAAGGTAATGAGGGTTTAAGGATGAGTAGTGCCCAATTTTACCAAGTGCTTTTAAAAGACAAAAACCAAACAAGAAACCAAGGAAACAAATGTCTGTCACAAACAGCAAGAGGGTTTTTGTAGCAGAGCTAAAACTCACTTCTTTCCTCCCCTCTTCAGCTTTGGGCTTTGGGGAGGTAAAGTAAATCTTGATACTCCAAACCTAAATTGATTTGCCAATTTTTCTCAGTACTGAGGAGACTTTTTAAAATCTACTTGTTTCATACCCAGCTGGTAAAATAAAATATGAAGTGTGAAATAATACATACTTTCTTTCTGTCCTTTGCAGACGCTGAAGTACATTTCAAAAACACCCTGCAGGTATCAGAGTCCTGAGACTGTCAGAGAGTTCCTGGTAGCAATGAAAGACCATAAATTAACCAAGTAGGTGGAGCTGTGCCTTTGAACAGAAGCATAAACTCACAGAAATGTTGAAAAACTGATCCCTGTGTACAGTGTGATAATCTGATTAATGGATTTAAAGTATTTAAATGCTCAGGCAAACATCTCCTTCCCTCGTGGGTGTGTATTTCCATCTTCTCTTTATGAGCTGTCTGTCCCCTGATGTTTGTGTCCCTCAGGACCTCTGAGATGCACATTTCAGTTTTCTAAATATTGTATCAATCACCTCCCCGCCTTCCCAGGGAGTTTCTAGTGAAGCTAAACATCCAGTTCTTATTTGGGGAAGTTCTGCCTAGAAAAGAAAATATTTTCTTTGCAGTTCCAAGACTGCAAGGGCTTCTTTGGCAGTGGTGTGAGTGCCTTTTTTTGAAGCACATAATCCCTTGAACCTCTGCAGAGTGGGAGTGAAGCCTGGTGGACATAGAAATGCTTCTATTCCTCTTGTTTGGGTAGCTCTAATCACTCCTCTGACTTTTAAAGCAGAAAAAAACAATATTTAACTGCTTCTGAGTGACTCCTCCTTCATTTCAAAGGAGGAGTTTGTGCTGTAGAGACACTGAGTGTGTTTTATTCGCTGCTGGGAGGACTCCCAAGGAGTTCACCCTCTAGGAAAGAGGCTTTTCATTCACTGGATTCTGTCACAGAAGGCGCAGTGAGAGCATCTGGAGTGCTGCAAGGCGAGTTTTCAGCCTGTCCAGAGCAGAGGAAGCAGAGCAGAAAGCAGATTGTCAGCTTTTTGTCAGACTTTCAGTGCCCCCTCTCTACAAACAGCCTCATCCAGCACTGCAGCAGCTCTGGTGCTGCTGCAATTGCAGGCACAGGGATGTGCTCCTTGGCAGCTCTCTCCTGGCTGTCAGAATTGTGCTTTTATTGCTCTCTTTGGCAGAGCTGAACTTGCCAGGTCCGTAAGTCATTGTTTAAACCTCATTTTATACAGCAGGATACTCATTTATATCGTGGGCAAGGTATCCTAATTATTTTCTGGAGGTATTGAAGCATGGAGAAAATACTCTGCAATAAAAGAGATGATGATAATGTGGCACTGAAAGTGTCCTAAAATTGGCAGCAGTAGTGAGCATCCTGCATTTCTGGTGACGTCAAACATCCCTTTTTGAAATAAGAAATATTTAGAAAGAAGAAAGAAATAAGAAATAAATTATGTAAGAAATAAGCTTTGGTGTCTGTGCAGGGCAGTGGTTTAGGAAGAAGCAGCAGAATGATGGATCACAGCAAAAAGGCAGGGTGGGATTTTTCAGAGTAAAAGGAAATGACTGATGTTGGTGTAGAAGTCCCGTTTAAAGTCAAAGGGTGTATTTTTGTTTCAAGCACATTTCTCAACTTCTTTCAGGTAGAATTTGACCAGGACCTGAGGCTTAACTCTTTGAAAAAATGCAGGAGAGCTCTGTTAGCACATGAGGTGCCTTGAGTGCAACTGCTCCCCTGGGTGGGATCTCCAGGAGTGAAATACTGAAAAATTTTGAGTCACAGTGGAGAAACTTGCAGCTACAAAATCTGTCCCCCATAGTGCTGAGCACTTCTGTAGAATATCTACCAAAATATTCACCTTCCCACACGTGCTGGTTCAGTGAGCTGCAATACAGCACTGCTGGAAAGGTTGGAGTAGTTCCAAGCTTTAAATGACTTGAATTTTTTATGGATGCTCCGAGGTGCCTTTGGGTTTAGGTATCATCCTGTCTGTCCTTTTCCTGAGGCAGTGAGACAAGGGAATTATTCCCAAGTCATTTCTTGTGCAGGATGAGAGGGAAGAGCCAACCACTGGTGCAGGTGACAAATTTATTTATGGCCTGTGAGAATTCAGGATGTTCTGTGAGCATCCTGGACAACTTCTGCTGTGTTAATCCCTCCCTCATGTGGTAAAGAGCTTCCCAACTCTGCATTTGCCACGTGCTTTACAAAATAAAACCCAGGATTGTTTCATGTGATCCTGGCACTTCTTCTTTTTCCTGATATTTTCATTCATCCCCCTGAAGCCAGAAGTGTCAGGGCCCTTCACAGCAAACCACAGAAAGCACAATTCCCCTTTAATGCACTTTATGTTAAACCACTTAAAGCACTGATTGCCTCCAAGGCAGTTTGGAACTACCCTTGGGTTCCTAACCATGGCCATTTCAACACTGCTACTCTTGTTAAATAAATGAAAAAAATTCAGGGCTTTGATGGCTTCCATTCTGTGGGATGGAGGTGTTTGGTTAAAAGGCTTCACTGGGGATTTGTTTTTAGCTGTTTTCATGGAGAAATTTCATTTCATGAGAAATTCATTTAAAAAAATTTCCCTTTTTTCCATGGCTAAAATTTCATTTTAACTTTCTTCCCTGGGAAAGCCCTGCAGGGTTTGCTCTTCCAGGACCTTGTAAGGAATCTTCCAGGATTCTGTAAGGAATCTTCCATGTTCTGTTAAGAACAATAATCTCTTCCCTCCCACCAAGAGAAATGAGCTCCAGAGTCTCTTTGCTGCTTCCTCTCTGGGTAAGGCACCCCAAGATGTGCTCTCCTAGCTGCTCAGACCCTGTATCTGCTGCTGACAGCTCTCTGCACGTGGCTGATTAGATTTAAGATATATTTGTGTTAATTGGGGTCTGTCCTCAGACAAATCAATCTGGTTAAAGGGTCAGAAAAACCCCATCAGCCCAGACTGCTTCCCCTGCCCTTTCAATTCCTTGTCTCAACTCCACCTCTAGTCAGAAGGGAAGTAATTAAGCAGCATTTTTGTGCTCTTAATTCGGCTCAGTCTGTTTCCTAAAGTTCCCTGGAGGGGAGAGCAGGATTTGCACCGTGCCTGTGGGATGTGATTGCTGCCCTCAGCACTAGGCTGTGCTCGAGGATGGGAGAATCCCCAGCTGGGAGGAGAGAGCAGCCAGGGAAGCGCCAGAACTGAGGCGCAGCAGAGCTCTGAGCCCAGGGAATTCTGATTTTTCCTCCCACAAAGCTGCTCTGATCGTGCAGGATGTCGAGCTGCATGGGGTGTCCCTCCTCCTGGGAGAGAGCGATGATAGAATTCTGGAAAATTCTGCAGTTCCTGAAAAATCTCCTCAAATCTTCTGTGATCCCTGATATTTGCCACTCAGAATACCAGGTGAACACACCAGCATCCATCCTGTGGTGGGTTTGTCTTGTTAGTGTTACAGACACCAAAAAAAGCTTCCTAAAAGGCAAATTTAGAAAATAAATAACAACATGTGCAAACAAATCTTCCAGAGTCACTTCAGAAAGCTGCCTTGCTAAATGGAACAAACTCAAAGCCATCTAAACAGATATTTCACTGGTGTAGTTAAGGAATGGTAAAGCACTTTCCCCCATAGTTTTTCATCATTATTTTGGTAAAATTCAAACTGTAGAACTGAGATTTTTTTTCAAAACTAAAGCTCCAAGCCCACATAATGAATTTTATTATTACCTTGTTGAGGCCTCAAGCTTTGGCTGAAGCTCCAGTTCAGTGAGCCATGTTGTACTTGGAAATAGATTATGCCACTAGCAGCTAATTTTCCAGTTTTAGTCCCTGGAATGGCTTCATATTTTATAAAGTATAGTGAACTGCATTGCATGAAAAGAACATTTATTAAGCTGGAGCTCTGTAATTATGGTTCAATGAAAACTGGCTCTGCTTGTGCTTCTTCCTGTTACTGATAGCCTATCTTGGATCTAATTTTGGAATAACCAAATTTCCAATCTCTACATATTATTATAATTTTTAAAAAAGCTGGACAGGAACGTTGCCCTTTTTGTCTTTAAATCAACACAGGCAAGGAAGTGTTGAGCTGAAAATCTTCAGTACTTTTAGAAAGTATTTTCCCTCCTTACTGCCAAAAACTACAGCAGATACAAACCTCTGCAATATTAAAGGCTGAAGGATTTGCTTTGTGATTTTTCTCTCCTCCAGAGCTTTCAAAATGAATATTTAACAGCAAGTCAGGATGGTGCTTGTTTAACAACAGCATTGTTTAATAGATTTTAATGAGATTATTGCACTTTTCTTTGAATTGATTGGGAATTAACTTTTTTCTGAGATGTTTGCACAGATCCTGCACCCACTGGAGCTGTGATTTCCGCTTTGGGACTCTCCTCCCTCTCAGGATTCAGACATCAAACACAAGTTACCATGGTCGATTCGGGACCGTGGGATTGATATTTCCAGCAGGAATAAAACCCCTGTTATGTGTACAGCTGTTACTTCCTAGCAACTCTAAAATATCCATTCCCGAGGATAAATTTGCCTCTGCACAGCCACAGATGTTTGAAGGGTTTTTTCAGCTCTCTGTGCTGAATCCTGGCACTGTTCTCTCCTTACCCAGGCCTGTGGATCTCTTGCTGGAAAAACACTCTGGGAGTTCAGAAGATTTAAAAATGGGCAATACCAACACGAGATTTTGCTTAAAATATGAACTGCAAAAGTTTGCTCAGCGCTGACAGAAAACGATACATTTTGTCTGAATTTCCACAAGAGCATAGAACTATTTTTATTATTTTTCAGAAGTGATGTAGAATCAATGTAGGAACGCACTGTCAGTTCTGTGTGCCCAGGTGTGACCCTGAACACAGCCCAGTGGTGTTTTTTGTCTCGTCAAACTGTTTTTTAGGATTTTTAGGATGGAACTCAGCATCTTCACCTCCTCCAGCGCTCTCCCCTCACCCAGACCTCAGACCCATTTCCTCCCCCATAACCACGGACATTTTTACCCCCACAGCCTGAGCTTTGTGTGTGCCCCCAGCCCCACTCCAGAGCCTTTTCCCTCAGCTGGAAAAGCTGCTCTTGGCTCCAGCTGAGTCTCAGGGCTGCAGGATGTGGGCTGCAGCCTCAGCCCCCCAGCAGTAATTGCCATTTTGGGATTTCTCACCAGGCAGCTCCTGTACAAGTCTGCAGCACGGCCCATTAACTCTGATTAGTGGAATCTTGCTTTTATGTGAGAAAATTGCTTTCAACTGTCACTCATCTTCTGTATGGATTCCTCTCTTGAATGAGCAGCTCTCATGTTCCAAACTGTTACTAAAATCTGGGCGGTGCAGGGAAAATGCAGGTGCTGATGTTTGGGGGCAATGGAGCTGAAAATGTTCTTCACCTTGTGTTTGGATGAATGGGACAGTGCACCTCTTTCATTTAACAAGCATCAGTGTGCTATGCATGCTATAAAAAGTGTAAAGATGAATTCATGGGAGCTGGAAAAAGTTAATTTTATTTTGTAGATTTAATGGAGCATGAACTAAATTTTAGGTCTGTGCCCATGCCAAACACTGCAGTCAGGACTGATCCTAATGCATGGTTGCCTTCCTTCAAGCTAATCCCTGATGAAATTGTGGTTATTCAGGTTTTAATTTGTGGATGTGCTGTCAGGAAATTCCAGGTACACTGAGAGCCTGATCCCAGCAGTCCATTTTTGGGATCAGTGTTAAAAACCTCAGTGCAGTGGCTACTCAAATCACACCTACACTGCTTTCTGCTGCTCCTGAGGGCTGAAGAATCCACTTTTCCATTCCACAGTGAACCTCAGAGACATTTTGGGAGTGTTTGTTCATTGCTTACCTCGTCATTCCACACTAACATGTCCAAAGATTGTTATGTTGGAGTCTTAATTAGTGTGCACACCACACAAGCAACTTCAGATGAAATATGGCATTTATGCAGCTTTTAGGGGTTTTTTGCACCCTGCTGCTCATTCCTTTGTGATGTTCTACATCATTGTCCAGTAGGGAGCTTTGCTGATCCAAACCAGGCATGAAATCCTTCCGATTACACATTTGAGTGTGTTAATCACTTGTAAGTTATCGCTCCTTCTTCTGCACACATTTTTAAAACTGCAAATACCCTGAAATGCTGATTTTAGGATCTGTTTTTCAAATTTCTGTCTATTCCCTAATGAGTTATGGTAATGTTAATGGCTTTCAAGCAAGAAATCTTTCCAAGGTGACCTTTTTTCTTGTGCCCTCTATTTTTTCAGGAAACACGAGCAGTTTCCCTAATTGATTGTTTTAGTCACGGTGTGTAATTGGTGTTAATTCATTGCTGCTTGCTGCTGTGCCAGCAATCTTCATGTGATAAACACAGCTCTACCTGCTCTCAAATAGCTCTGGATAAATCAGCTTTGAATTCTTGAGCTCAGGCATGAAGTGGCTTTGGCTGTTTGATCCTCCTCATTTGGCTCTGGAATTCTGTTGGCGAGGAATTTCAAGGATGTTACTTTGAAAAAGGAGAAGATGAGGAAATTTATTTAGCACGTTCCTTTGTAAAAAACTCAGATAATGTGCTTTGTCTGGAGACGCGGTGGAGCTGTAGGGCTGGGATGTGTCTCGCTGCAAAAAGAGAAGAAAGAGCTGTTTGAGAAGGCTCTGATCTCACAAGTGGCATGTGAGGAGAAACTTGGGTAAAGTCTGAATTCATCACACAGCCTGGCTTTGTGAGTAGGGCTGGGGACGAGGAGGAGGGAGGTTTTTACTGCTTGGAGCTGTTTGAGGGCTCTGGATGATGCCTTCAACAGGCTGGTAAAAATATGAAGCAGACACAGCAGTACAGGCAAAAGGGAATTTACCTCGGTTTAATAGGATCCGAGGAGCCCAGGCCCATCAAAGGTGGAAAACACACCAGGGAGCGAGCGACGAGTCGGGACCCCCGTACCACGTGTCCCGGATTTGTATGGACTTCACAAAATCAGCATATCTACTCAAAATCCCCCAATAAGAAACTTAACAAATGAATAATTGCCCCCTATTCTAATGACCCCCCCCAACTGAGACTACAGCCTAGTTTACAAAAACATGTTCCAAGAGAGAACAGGTTGGAGCCTCTAGTTCTGAGATAATGTGAATGTTTGGTCTTCCTCGCTGTGCAGGACCCCAAAGTAAGCTAAATCTCAGACTACAAGGGTTGTAAACATGTGGGGCTAAAGTACAAGGAATATTTGTGCAAGGTACAAGGAGTGTGCTTAGAGGGTAACAGGGAAGGGAAAGGGTATAAAAAGATATGAAAAGGGTATAAAAAGAAAATACAAAAATCACCAGCATCATGGAAACTGAGGCACCGACGTTTGCTTGGCCAGAGAGCATAAAGAGCATAAAGCAGAGCAAGCACCAGCTCTGCCTCCATCAGCACCAAACCAGGGCATTCCCAGCTCTGCAGGAAAAAGCACTAAATCTGTTATACATTCAGCTGGATTGGCCAGATTTTAGTACAGTAAAGATATTATTTCATATTCTGTACCCAGCTCGGTGTGGCAGTGCTGCCTTTAGCTTCACTTGGACACGAGTGGGTTTTATCTCTCACTGATCCCTTAAATCACCTGTTTTCCACGGAAAGGATTTGAGTCCTCATCTCCTGTCATTATTGAGTTTTTATTCAGGATTTTCAGGTGGCAGCAGTTATAAACACCTCATCTTTTTGTCAGGAAAGCAGCCAAAGTGGTGCTCTGAGTTCAGAGTTAAACCCAGCCAGTTAAATCCATAGTAATGTGTTGGAAATACCAAATAGATCTGAGTGATTCATGTGGGAAAACAAAGGAGATGTATTCCCTGCTTCCCACCATCACTGGAAATATATTTGGACTCTCCAAAAGCAGAGCAATCTAATAATAAATAAATGAATAGGAGGATTTTTTTTGAGTTTTCTGTTAGGAATTGTTAATATTTCATATTCAATACCCGTATTGAAAAATGACAAGCTTTTCTTCTGAAGCTGAAAGTCACGATTAAAATGGACATTTTCTCTGGATCATCCAGCAGCCAGTGGCAGAGGCCCTCTGAAATGAAATGATATCTCTGAGGTATCTCCAGACACACAAAAGTCATTGGTTGTAAACATGGAGTGATCTGTGCTCTCTTAAAAGCTGTGAGGTTTCCTTTCTAAACAAGCCACAGCTCCAATAAACCAGGGGAAAGCCCTCCAGAATCAGTTAAAATCTGCTTTAAGGATGCCCTATAAATAGTCATAAATTCCAAGCTTTAGTTCTTCCAAACTGTGGTTCACTGCTGTAAGTTTGTATTTGCAATGGGCTGAAAGAATAAGCAAGTGGTGAATTGTAACTCCTTCGGTATGAAAATTGTTCTTGTGGTTGTGTGTTCATAACAGAAGGTTTGGATCTTTTTTTGAGTTGTTCAGCATTTCTGCTCAGTTTTAATGAAGCAGTTAATTAATGATCTAAGGGTCTCTGCTTGCCACCTTGGGCTAGAGGTGGCAACAGCAGCATGGCCAAACACAGGGCAGCACCCAAACAATTAAAATATCCAAATTATGGCCGTTAAACCACACTGCAGACACAGTCAGGATTATTCCTGGCAGTGACGTTTCACCCCAAGTTACCAGGAATGTGTTTGCATCACTGCAGTCGTTTGAGGGAATCCTCCAACCCCTCAGTAATGTGGATTGTCTTCCCCTTTGCTTACCCAGGGCAGAAAAGCTGCAGCTGCTGAACCACAGGCCTGTGACTGCAGTGGAAATCCAGCTGGTGAGTAACAATGCCTGGGCCTGTTCAAAGCTTAACTGGGAGCAGCTTGGGCCTGGGGGATCAATTGAGTAATTGCTTTCTCATGGGCTGGTGATTGAATGTGTCCCTTGATGCACATTTTACAGCCACGGTTAAAATCTGCTCAGCTTCCTGTCACAGCCCTCCTCAGAGTCCTCTCAGACAGATCTCCACCTCTGTTTGCTCCAGGGTCACACATTTTCAGTGCCCAAAGCAGTCATTAAAGGTGATTCATTAAAAGAAGGATATATTGAATCTTTTTGCTGCTGCAGCTCTGTGATGGCATAGTTCACTTTTTGACAGCTGCCCTGCTTGTTTTGATGGCAGAGTTACACTAAAATCAGAAATTCTACAAAATGAGCGGCAAAGCAGAATGAGAAATGGATATAAACAGACTTTCAGATGGAAAGTAGCCATTGTCAATGTAAGAATAATTCAGATGTAAAGAGGGATTGTCACTGAATGGAAATAGCTGCTTCCATTCTCTCAAGCATCTCCTCAGGAATACAAACCCCTGTGGTAATAAAGAGCTTGTTATAATCAGGATATTATTTCAATAAAGATCTCTTGCATTAAGAGCATCTGTTTGCAATCTTACCCTGAACCCAAGCTGAGCAGGAACAGGATCATATTTTGCTACAAATAAAAGGGAAGGATTAAAGAGGTACCAGCAGGACTATTTTTCTTCTGTCACCAAGGAGCAGAGATTAAAATGCTGCAGGCGTCTCAGAAGAATGATTTTAGCTGAGGAATTAATGCTGTGTTTTGTGGCTGAGGAGATCAGTGTCCATCAGCAGCCCAAGCAGGAGCTTTAAGGTTTTAAGTGAATCAGAAGCCATGATTTGGAGCCTCACACCTTTGTTAGCTTCATGTGCTTAGACACAGATTTATTTTATTGCCATGTACAGGCTTTTCTTCCCCTCTTTAAACGCAATAATCTTTTGGGGCTCTCAGGTGACTGCATGGCTTTGTCTCTGTCTTCCCTCCTGGTTCATTGTTATCCTGTCTACCCATAAAATATTGAAAATAGCTTGCTCCTGTGTCATGCTTGAAGAAAATAGGAATTTTGGGCCTTTCTATTAGAAGTAGAGTGCCATACTTTAGGTATTCCAAGTTTCGTTGCGTCAGAATGAGATAAAACTCACTGCTGAAACTTGGAGAACACAGACGCAAGATTTCAGTTTTGTAGTGTCAAAATTAGGTAAAACTCATTGCTGAAAGTTAGAGAACAGAGACACAAGATTTCAGTTTTGTAGTGTCAAAATTAAATAAATCTCATTCTTGATACTTAGAGAGCACAGACACAAGATTTCAGTTTTGTAGTGTCAGAATTAGGTAAAACTCGTTGCTAAACCTTAGACGCAAGGTTTCAGTGTCAGTTCATTATTGATCCAAACTCCTTCTCCAATGACCAAAAGCAGCTGGTGAGAAATGTAATATTTGTCCATTTGGGGATGAGCCTGAATTTGTATCATCATGGGGACATTGGGGCTGCAGCTGCTCCTGTTTCATTGTGACTCCCCTGAAATTCCCAGGGCAGGTTTCCCCCAAATCAGTACTGCAGTGCTCTGAGCTGCCTGGATTGTGAGCATTGTGTCAGATGAACCCTCCCCAAAACTGCAGCACATTTCCTCTTTCCTCAAAGTGCATCCATCAAAGCCTGTTGAGCTCAGTGGGAAACTGCAGCTGTTCAGGTGTTCCTGAAACCCAGAGCCTGGCAGCAGCAAGGAGATGATTTTGCTGCCTGAAATCCTTTTTTTTATCAGGACAGAGGTGGTAGCAGTCACTGAACACACAAAATCTGCTTTTTCTGGCTATGAAATAACCCAGAGGGAGGAGGTCACCCAGGCACAGATTTCCTGCAGGAAAGGCAATTCCCTGAGAGCAAACCTGCTGGGAAGGGAACATTGGGGCAGAAATGGCCTTGATTCTCCTCTCACTGCCCCTGCCTCTCCAAAGCTCTGAGTGGCTCCTGGGCCTGAGTCAGAAATGAATGATGGGGAAAGCTCCTGAGCAGCTCCTGGAAATGGGGGCACATCAATCTTCTTTTTCAGAAAGCTTGAAACTGAATGCCAGGCAAGGCAAAGAGGTCTCTCGCTTGCCCAAAGAGTTTTGATGTCTCAGATTTTTGCTCAGTGCTGCCTGACCGTGGGATGGAGTCTGATTTACCTGAGAGGATAATTACAATTATTGCTGCTTATTGCCCTTTTCCTTTCCAGCTTTTTACTTCTCTCCCTCTACAAAATTCCCTATTTTTAGCTGCATGCAAGCAATAAATCTATTTTGATAAAACCATTTTTCAGCCAAAAAGCAAATTATGTTGTGATCTTTTGATCCCGAGGTCTTTTGTAAGCCCTAATGCACAAATTGCTGCCATTGTCCATCCTTGTCTTTTCCAGAGCACGTGCCAGGATTTATTTTCCAACAACAATAGCAACAAAAGGAGCATGAAATTCAAATTCCTGCCCCACAGGGTAAAACACTGTACACATCACAGCTCTGTTGACCTCCTGGTTTAATTTTTAACATATGTTGGGCCTGGCTCAGTGATTCCCAAAAGGAGGAAATAAAAAAACAAGGATATTTTATCTCACCATGAAGATAAAACATCGTCTTTTCTAATGACAAATTGTTCCACGTTTTTCCTCTCAGTATGGAAAAAGATATTTTAATTTTGTGCTTTTTAAAATTGTGTTTCCACTCTGTACCTGTGAGCTCTGCATAGCCAGGCTGGCACATTGTCTTTTATTCACTGGAAAATAATAGTCTGTTTTGAAAATGGAAGATCTTAAGAGCGTTTAAACATTTTATTTTCTCAACAGCGTATTTTGCCTTCCCCTTGGTTAATTATCTCAGAGGGACATTAATCCAATCATTCAGTCTTTTACTTTATTTCTTTTTTTTGCGTGCTTTTTTCCCTGTTAGAGTGGTGATGCTGAGCGATTTCAAATCACTGCTCAAAGGAGGAAATAACAGTGACTTTCTCATCAAACATCTCCCTCCTACACTGGAGTTAAATTATGTGCTTGATTGCTTTGGAAATGATCAGAGCCCCTATTTCCTTTATTACTGTACTTTACTGATTATTTTTAAATAGAATTCTTGGCTTCTTACTCAAACAAACAATAGCTTTTAACCCACAGGTTCCTCTGTGATGCTGAGGTTTGTTCCCCACCAAATCTTGAGAGAATTTCAACACTTTTTGGGGTTCTTCAGTGTGGTTTTATTTCCTTTTCAACATTTGCAGTTAAGTCTCAGGGGATTAAAGCAAATAAACATTAGCATTGAAAGCCTGAAAGCAGCACATGGAGGATGATGAAGTCTCTTAAATTCTGCTTTTGTTTGGGTAAGCACAAAAATAAGGTATGGTTTGAATTAAGGATGTCTGTCCTTGTTTCACCGAGTAAAAATGGGAATTCAGACAATCCTCAGTGTCTGTATGGACAGATTTTGTGCTTACATTTGTCTGAACATACATTTGCACCTTAATTTGTGAATAAATGCTTTAATCCCTGGAATCTCCTTCATGGCTTAGCTGTTACTTTCTGGAAATTAAATATGAGCTGCAGGAGGAACACGCTCCTTTTAGGGTGAGCTGGGAGAATTTTCTGCCAATTAATTGATAAAGTTTTCCTGATTCCTTCTTTGATTATATGTGGCTCTGTATTGTGGAAGTGCAGTGGGAGAATTGCTGACTTTATGAATACATTGCAATGGAAATTTAACAGCAAACTGCTCTGATTTGGGTGAAACAGAAATTATCAGTGAGTGAATTAGAAATTATCAGTGTGTGAATTAGAAATTATCTGTGTGAATTAGAAATTATCAGTGTGTGAATTAGAAATTATCAGCTGAGTGAATTAGAAATTATCAGCTGAGTGAATTAGAAATTATCAGTGTGTGAATTAGAAATTATCAGTGAGTGAATTAGAAATTATCAGTGAGTGAATTAGAAATTATCAGTGTGTGAATTAGAAGTTATCAGTGAGTGAATGGTTTTGCCCACATTTCACAGGTGACACACACTATGTGTGTTTATCAATGACATTGATGGGCTGCACCAATTTCTCCTAAACCCCTGGAGTTATTTTGGGATAGCACAGAATTTTTTTTGGAAATTTTGGAATGCTGAAAGCTGTAGTGACTTGGGAATTATTTATGACATCAGGGGGCTTTTTATCCATAAATTGTATTTCTGTCACAGTGCCCAGTTCTGCTCCTAACCCAAATCTCCAAATATCGAGGGCACTTTGGTCTGAAATACCCAAAACTTTTCACATGGCATCATCTGAAAAAACCCAACTATTCCCATTTGGGGTGTGTGGCACTGCCAACATCAACATCTGAGCTCATCCACTCCGCTCAAACATTTGCATTTTTGTTTTCCTTACATAAACTTTGCATTCCTGGCTGCGTAAGGGCCGAGTCTGGCTCTGGAGCAGTTTCAGCCAAGTGCAAGTTCAATGTCAGCGAGGCTTTGGCAGGAGATTTTCTCCAAGATTGGTACAATCGGTGCTGGAAATGTCAGTACTTGAGTACAATCAGGGGTTTTGCCTCTTAGGCTGCTTCTTGCACATCGTTTCTCCTCTCAGCACCGTATTGCTCAGTGCTGTCAGCATCAGAGGTATTTTGTGTGACGGCTGGGAATCAGGAGGCTGTGAGAGCATCTGTTGAATGTGGAATGAGCCTCGGAGTGACCTCCTGTTCCCCCTGAGATCTGTTTTCTTTCAGGACACTTGCATTTGCCTCTTTATCTCCCTGCTGTCTGTGCTTGATTTTTGAATTTCTCCTTTTGGCTTTGTTGCTTTGCTGCTTCCTCACTGCTGATGTTTTCATAAATCAGGCTCAGGCTAGTTTTTCGCTTCCTGAAAGAGAGAAAAAAACCTGATTTTTACAGTTTGTGCTTTTGATCCTTTGAAATCTTGAACAATATCCCAGCAAAACAAGGCTGAAGCATCAGCTTGACTGAGGAGCTGTCTGTCCATCCTGCTGAATGTTGATTTGTGATCCCTGGAGAGGCCCCAAGAGGTGAATTTGTTGCAGCAATTACAGGAATGACCACTTCCCTCTGGCAGAGGCTGTGGATCTGTCAGCAGAAGGGAATTTGGAGCTCCATCCCCTCCTCAGTGCAGGCTCTGGCATCTCCCTATCAAAATCCTTTTAATTTTAACAAGACCTCACGTACAGCACCAGAGTGTCTGAAACAAGAGAGACCATTTCCTGCCCCGGTGGGGTTTGTGGGGCTGCCAGAGGTGCTGGGGCTGTCCCTGCAGTGTGTCAGCCTCGCTCTGGGCTGCTAAAAATGACATCAGTGGGGTTGGTCATGCTGGGAGTTGGGGCATTACTCATTTGGGGTCACTGGGGAGCAGGGAAGAAAACAGGGATTAGACGTTCCCATGTTCTGCCCTAAAAGCAGAAGTTGGGAAGAGCTTTTAAATGTCTTTATAATTGAATAATAATAATAATAATAATAATAATAATAATAATAATAATAATAGAATCTCCCAATCCGAGCAAATTCCAGTGGAGAACAGCTGCTGGAGGGAGGATGAGGTGGTTTCTTTTATGGTGCTGATCTGGAAATCTCTGGTTTTTGTATGAGTTCTGATTTCAGCAAACACTTGAAAGAGAATGGGGAGGGGAAGAAAAGGGAGAAGAGATATAGATATAGATATAGATATAGATATAGATATAGATATAGATATAGATATAGATATAGATATAGATATAGATTAGATATAGATTAGATATAGATATAGATACAAATAAAATGGGGAAGAAGGTTGGACTTTGTCATGCAGTAAGTCAAATCTAAACAAAGCCAAGTGCAAATGTTCTGAGGATCAGCAGAGGGATGGTAACATGGGGGAGCCATTAGTTCAGCCATCCTGCCTGGAGTGATATTCCCTGTCCAAATGGTTCTTTGTGCAGCTCCTGCAGCACCTGCTCCATCTTTAGAATTCAGTGTGGCAGCAGTGAATAACCCCATAATCCAGTCTGCAAGGCAGGCTGATAATCCTCTCTGAAATTTAATAGCAAAGGTCATCTGCAGGGGAGTGATTTGTCAGCAGCATTGGCACCAAGGAGTGGGTGGGACAGATTTTATCATGGAATCACACAATCCCAGAATAGTCTGGGCTGGGAGAGACCTGAAAGAACATTGAGTTCCAACGCCCCTGCCAGGGCCAGGGCCACCTTCCACTTCCACACTTCCTGGTGTGGTGCTGATGCTCCAGGGTGTGCTGAGGTGATTCCCTCTGGGAATTGCCTGGCAGGAATCAGCTGCAGGAGTTCTCACACAGGGCAGGAGGATTTTTAATGGATTTTTAGTGGATTTTTAGTGGATTTTTGGTGGATTTTTAGTGGATTTTTAGTGGATTTGAGCACAGGGTGTGCAGCACAGCAGCTGCTGGGAGCCAGGGCCAGGACTGCTGTTCAAGCCAGTGTCCTACAGTAGTTCTTGAACTAACAGTACTTGGAAAGCCACCCCGCAGGGAATTTCATCCTTTGATGGGGAGAGTCCCCAGAAAGTAATTTGCAAGTGGAAATTCACTGTCTGCCTTTTGCTGAGGAGTGGATTCTGCCTGTGTGTGCTTCCCCTCAGCATCTGGGGATGATTCTGATGAAAGATGATCAGATTGTGCAAAGAGGGCTCGGAGGACTCTGAAGAAAAACAAAAATTAATTGAATGTACCACTCTGCTTCTCAGAAGGCAAGAGGCCTCTGAAGAGATGGCAATTTACAGCTAGAGCTGAGTAAACCTGCATTCACTTGGAACCATCATTAATATAAATCACTGCTCTTCAAAGGCCATTTTAAAGGACTTGGTATAAAAGGAGCAAACTCAAACCCCACAATCCTAATTGGTTTCATTTGTGTTTGAAGAGTTCTTCTGACTTGCTTTTCCAGTCCTCTGACAAGCTTTTTTTTTTTTTCTTTTAACAACTAGGACAGTTGTTTTACTGGTAGCAGTGATATAAAAGCTGCCCCAGCTCCATAGTGGGAGTTGGTCCCTAATTAATCTTATGGAATCACAGAGTTGATTCATGACAGTGTCAAAGCTCAGAGCTTTTAAATGTCTTTATACCCAGGAATCTCCCAATCCAAGCAAATTCCAGCTGCTGTAGGATGAGGTGGTTTCTTTTATGGGCTGAGTATTTCCAGTGCTGGATGAGATCCCAAAGGGAACCCCGCTCAGGATATCCCATGAAAGCACAGAAATTTGGGAGAAAGCTCTGGAAGGTTGCTGAGCTAGAGGCAGAGCCTGGCTCAGGACACAGATGTGTAGGGTGAGAGAGGCTTTAGGATCAGCCAGGCTGTTCCCAGAGTGGCGTTTTCCTTGCTGTGAGGAAAGCAGGATCTCATTACACAGTGCCAATTGTCCTGGTTAACAATGGACTTCTTTCTTTTTTCGAGTTCTGCTTTGTGAAATGCTTCTTTAATGAGCTCAGCCTGGGTCTCGACAAAGTCTTCCCTGCTGAGCTGAGTCCTTCTCCGTGGAGCTGAAGGAGGAAGTGTGGATTTAATGGTGACCAAGGGTTGGTTTTTGACCTGCAGATGGTGGAGGAGAGCGAGGAGAGGCTGACAGAGGATTTAATGGTGACCATGGGTTGGTTTTTGACCTGCAGATGGTGGAGGAGAGCGAGGAGAGGCTGACCGAGGAGCAGATCGAGTCCCTCCTGCAGACAGTCACCAGCATCCTGCCCGGGGACCCCGAGGAGCAGCACAGACCCTCAGCCATGGCAGAAGATAAAGGTGACCAGGCCTAGCAGGACCTGGCAGCAATTCCAGAAGAGAGCCAGTCTGGGTTTGGTACCAGTTCAATCCTGTATTGGCCATAACTGTAAAATACATTCCCATTTTTATGACTTGGAGGTGATGAGGGAAGCAATTGTTTACGAGCGAGCATGGAAAAGGACACTATTGTCTGGGGGTTTTGTCACAAACAGGGCTGGCAGTGCCAGAGCTGGCAGTGGGGCAGCCTCAGGAATCCTTTGGGATTTTCCATTCCCCTGGAAGAACAGCTGTACCTTTGAATAGGCCCATGTGCAGCTGGCAGGGCTGGGATCAGAATGGCTTCCAGAAGCTTCCAGAGCAGGGGCTGCCATGCAAAGCCAACTTTTGGGGCTGCCTGGGGAGCAGAACACAAGCAGGGATGTACAGGAACTGCTTGGGGTCTGGCCAGGCACTCCCAACCCTTGGCCTTGTGGAATTGAGAGGATCTGTGCGAGGGCAACCCGAGGATGGCTGACATTGAAAGAGATCCACATCACTCACAGATTGCCACAAAGCAGGGAGCTGGGCCAGGAGCTGTGAAATCAAAGCTCTGATGCCCAAACAGCAGAATATTGAGGTGTCTTTTTCCCTCTGAACATTTATTCCAATATTTACACACAGACAAGGCACTCCTGTGCTGGAGGAATAAATGAGGCTCCTGGATGAAGCAGAATTTACGGAGCTTTTTGGTCTGATTAAGGATTTCAGGATCAAGTATTTAATGTTGAAAGCCTTGGTGATTATCATAAATCATGTGTGTGTGACTATCCACACAAAGTCAGCCACTGGTTTATATTGTGGCCGCAGACCATTCTTTTATAATTATTACGATGTACTGGAAATAGAAATAAAATTTAAAGTACATCCTGGGAATTTTGTGCCTTACAGACAAGATCAAATCACAATATCTGATTTCTCCCTGCCCCCAGCCCTGTCATGGTTTTATTTTGTGTTTTTATGCAAAGAATTTATGCTTTCTGAGCTTTAGTTGTGCAGTGTATGAAAGGGACTGATAAATTCTGGTGTCTGGGGGATTTGTCATTTTCGTTTCCATGGTATTTAAGCTTCTCTGATGTTTGGAGAGGAAAGAAAATTATTGGAAAAATATATTTGTTGCCTCTAAAAGATAGTTTATCTTTATTAAATGCCTTCCGGGGCTAGAGACTAAAGGTACATTTAGACTGGGTTTGTTTAGTGTTAAAGGGGAAAGTCCTTGGTGGGTTTGTGATCCATCACTTTATATTTTTCTCTCCAAATGGGAAAGAAAACAAGAGAGATAAGTGGATCATAGCATGTAAAGCCATGCAATTAATTTTAAAATTAGCATTTTTATTCAGTCCCTGATGTTGTTTGACATCCTGCAGCCTTGGGCTGCAAGCATTTACATTTTGATCTGTCCTTTCCCAAAATGAAGTTATTGAAATTTGCTCTGAACATATCAAAAGCAGCTGGAACCAGGCTGTAAATATCTTCAGCCAACAAGAATAACTCCCCAGCTCCCTGCAGTTGGATGTTCCATCCTGGGAATTGATTTGTTGCTGCGGTGGATCCTCGCCAGCCTCTGCTGTGGTGTGGGGATTGTACAGGACACAGAACTGCCTCCCTGCTGTCGGACTGAGCCTTTTTATCAGGATCCATTCCAGATGTGAACAGCTGCTCACCCTGTGCACGTGCACGGGTGGCTTGTGAATTCCCCTGAAGATGCAATTCCCCTAAAGATGCAAAGAATTCCCCAAAAAATGCAATACTGAGCACCACTTGAAAGCCTCCGGGCTTGTGGCATCTGCATGGCCTCAAGAAATCTTTTTAAAAACTTTTTTTAAAATAAATTTTTAAATTAATTTTTTAATTTTTAAACCTGCTGCCTGTAAATTCAGGTGAGGATTTGCTTTTTTGATCTTTTCTGTGGCAGAAACCCCAAATCAGAAATGATTTATGGACAGCAAATGTCACCTTGCTGCTGTGACACCATTTCCCAGTGTCCTGAATGTCACACAGAACATCTGCCACTCTCCCAAGGCTGCTTTTCCCCCTTAATTAACCATTAATTAACAGGAGATGGACCCTCCTGATCCTTGTGGAACACAGAACGTGGCACCGAGTGGCTCCGTGGCTGCCAGAAAGGTAAAAATGTGTTCTGAGAAGAAACTGAGCACTCAGCACTTCTGAACATTTCAGAAATGCATATTGCTTTTAATTTTCTCATTTCTTATCTCTTCCGCACTTTATTTTTCTCTCTTGTGTGTGTTTGGCTCTGCTCAGGGCTAATACTCAAAAACACCTGGGGTTTCTCTTCCCAAAAATTCAAGCTTTCCTGAGGATTCTTTGGCAGCTCCTGCTGGAGAAGTTTTATCAGAAGAAGCTTTGTTTTATGGAGGAGAAGGAGCTGCTGCTCCTACCTGGCTGTGCTCTGCTGCTGGACGAGGGGGGATGGGACCAGATGTGCACGGAGAATTTTGTGGGAGATCAGGAAATCCCCAAAATGCAAAGCTGAGCAGCTTTGCTGGGCTCGGGGCCGTGGGTGAGGCTGTGCCCAGCCCTGAATCCAGAATGGGCCGAGCAGGGAGCAAAATGCCTTTGGGTTGGGTTGGATTGGTGTGCTAGGGGGAAAAACCAAACCCACAGAATTTGGAGTTTTGGGCGTTTTTTGAATGTAGATTGTCTTCAAACAGCGCTGAGGAAATGCTGCTCATTCATACTTTGCTCTCCATCCTGTTGGAATTTGGTGTTTTTCCCAATGGATGATGGAAAGGAAGGTTGGACTGTGACCCCCAGAGCTGCCGTCCGTCCTGTCAGTCTGCGTTCCCTCCTTCCTATGGTTGGATTTTCCCAATGGATGATGGAAAGGAAGGTTGGGCTCTGTGACCCCCAGAGCTCCTGTCTGTCCTGTCAGTCTGCTTTCCCTCCTTCCTATGGTTGGATTTTCCCAATGGATGATGGAGGGGAAGGTTGGGCTCTGTGACCCCCAGAGCTCCTGTCTGTCCTGTCAGTCTGCTTTCCCTCCTTCCTATGGTTGGATTTTCCCAATGGATGATGGAGGGGAAGGTTGGGCTCTGTGACCCCCAGAGCTGCCGTCCGTCCTGTCAGTCTGCGTTCCCTCCTTCCCCCGGGTTCAGTGTTCCCATCTCACTGGGGCTGGCACGGTGCAGATCCTCTGTGGGGTGTGGATGAAGGGAAGGGGCCAGGCCTGCAGGGACTGCAGCAGGATTTTGTGTCATTTGTCACTTCCTTGGGGCTGGGATTGGGGTTTATGGAGCAGCACCATGTGGGGGTCTGTTCCACAAGAGCCTCCTCTGGTGTAGGGACATGTCCCAGGATAATGTGGAGTTTCAGGGTGATCTTAACCACAATTTTCTCTCGAATTTTTCTTAATGTGAGTGTAATTATTCCACAGGGCCTCTCCACTGCCTTAAGTTTGCCCCAATCCCGAGCCGTTCCCTCCTGCACCCTGGCTGTGCTGGGCCCCTCCTGCTCAATCCATCCCAGCCCAAAGTGGGATTTTTCCGGATCCCACTTTTGAAACACAGATACTTTTCCATATTCCGTTTTCTCTGATGAAACTTTTCATTGCCTTTGCCTCCCCTGGGGTGGCAGCTCTGCCAGGGCAATGTGCAGATTCCTGCACAGGCTTGGGAAGCATCAGCCTCAGCTGGGAGTGACCTGTGAAACACTTTGGGTTTTGGCAAATGGACTCAGGAGAGGCTTTGTGCATCTCAGCCTGGCCAATATTTTTTTCCTGTTTTTTAGGAATAGCTTTTTTTATTTTTTTGTTTTATTGCCACCCATAACCAGCCTTTCCCAGCCTGTTCCTGGATGCCAGCAGAGGGAACACAAAGATCTCCCATGCCTGAATATTTGTCAGGTTTTTTTTTGCAATTGCACCAGTTGGTTTCAGTGCCAGCGTCTGGCCCTGTGAGTGTTTCCTCACCAAAGAAATCTGTGGTCAGGAAATGTTCCTGGGAATTGCATTTCCTTTTCTATAGAGTGAAATCTAACCCCTGGGGGTGTGCTGAAGGCTTTAAACATGGGCTGTGTTGGACTAGAGAGATTTTTGCCAGGTCTAAAAGCACCTTCAAGTTTTTTGCTGCCTGTGAAGGAAGGAGAGGAACCTGGGGGTTTTTATTGCCTGTGGGTCATGTGTCTGTTCTTGTACTGGGCTGAGAGGGCTCTAAAAATGGCTATTTTTTATTAACTTCATGTTTTCTGAGTGCCCCAGACCAGGCCAGGGGTGAACAACAGCTCTGAAGTGTTGTGGGTGGGCAGCAAGTGGGTGGGACTTGGTAGAAATGTGCGGAACAAACACCTTGGTGTTCTTCCAGCACCATCCCGGTTTTCATCAGGATGCACTGGGCACCTGCTGTCCCTTACCCCATGAGGAGAGTGGGACAGGGCTTGGCTGAGCCTTGTTCCCCATCCCAGGTAGCTCCAGACCACCCCTTCAATTTCAGTCCTCTCTATCATTTGTAATTTTTTTAATACTCTTCAAATTCTGCATTTTCCCTTTTGTGTTTCCTGGATTTCCCTGCACAAGGCCCAGCTCGGGGGTGCACAGGCAGGGGGAGGGAAAAGGAAGGGCTGGACATGCCCCACAAAACCTAATGGGATCCAGCTCTTCCTCCCAGCAGGTTTGTTCCTCCATCGCCCAGCAAAGCCCAGAAATCCCCCCAAATGCTGCTTCCCACTGCCCCCGCTGGGTGAGGGGTGGAAATGGGGTCATTCTGGCCAATTTAAACCTTGTCCCTTCTCCTCTGCAGCATCCTGCCCCCAGGCATGGGCTCAGCTACTCCTTCCCAGCCCCATGGGGCAGGACCCCTGTGCTGTGTGCCCAGCTCAGGTGAGACCCAGCAGCTGCAGCCCCAGGGAAGGCAGCTCAGATGTGCAGGGTGCTGCCCTGGAAATGCCCTAAATTCCCCTCGTGCTCCCAAAAGCTGGCAGAGATACCCATGTGGAACCCACCCCTGTGTGCTGCTGTCACCCTTGGGACCCCCAGGCTCTGTGGGATCAGATGGGGTGTGCAGCTTTTCACCCCAAAACCTGCGACTGACCCTCCAAATGCTGCTTCTTCCTCTTTGAACTTTTCCCAGGGCTTTTCTCTGCTTTTCCAGAGCCAAAATCTTCCCTCTGGTGCCAGCTGAGCTGATTGAGGCAGGCCAGGAGCAGAGGCTCCAAGGAAAACCATCGTATTTGGGAGCAGTGGTGAGGCAGGAGCTGCCAGGAGGGCAGGGACACTCGGAGGGAGCCTTTGGATTCTTGTTTTTTGTTTTCCTGGGGCCTCAGCGGAGCGCAGGAGTTAATCATTCAAACATGCTTATGTGTAACTAATCTCTGCAGGACAATGAGCTGAGAAATTATTTAATGCAATTGAAATGGGCCGGAGTGGTTGCTATAAAAAGGGTGTCCCGAGCCAATGGGAGCCACCAGGCTCCTATAAAAGCGGGTGGGGAAGGAAAAGCAGCCGGTGGGGAGGGATCCCCAAAGTCCCCATGTGTGCCCTGAGCTGCCTCTGCTCGGGCAGAGATCCTCCCGATGGAAATCAGGCTCTGGCTCTGGGCTGAGCCTGGATCCGAGCACTGGGGATCGCTGTGGGGTCAGCAAGAAGGACAGGATCTGCCCAGAATCGCCCCCGTGGGAGCCTGACAGGATGGGATGCAGCAGAGGGGTGAGTTGGGGTGGGATGGGTTCCGTGGGTCCATACTCTCGTCCCTGAATCCATCCTCTGCCATCTCTGAATCCATCCTCTGAGATCTCTGAATCCATCCTCTGCAATCTCTGAATCCATCCTCTGCGATCCCTGAATCCATCCTCTGCGATCTCTGAATCCATCCTCTGAGATCTCTGAATCCGTCCTCTGCCATCTCTGAATCCGTCCTCTGCGATCCCTGGATCCATCCTCTCTTCCCTGGATCCATCCTCTCTTCCCTGGATCCATCCTCTCTTCCCTGGATCCATCCTCTCTTCCCGGGATCCATCCTCTCTTCCCTGGATCCATCCTCTCTTCCCTGGATCCATCCTCTCGTCCCTGGATCCCTTCTCTCTTCCCTGGATCCATCCTCTCTTCCCTGGATCCCTTCTCTCTTCCCTGGATCCATCCTCTCTTCCCTGGATCCCTTCTCTCTTCCCTGGATCCATCCTCTCTTCCCTGGATCCATCCTCTCGTCCCTGGATCCATCCTCTCATCCCTGGATCCATCCTCTCTTCCCTGGATCCCTTCTCTCTTCCCTGGATCCATCCTCTCTTCCCTGGATCCATCCTCTCTTCCCTGGATCCCTCGTCTCTTCCCTGGATCCCTTCTCTCTTCCCTGGATCCCTTCTCTCTTCCCTGGATCCATCCTCTGCGATCCCTGGGAGTGGACCCCCCCCGGAGCTGCATTTGGGGAGCTGTGGGGGTGTCTGGCTGATTTATCCTGTGGGATATCCTCACAGTGGGAATGGGGAGTGGGGGAAGAACAGGAACGGGTTTTAGTGGCTTTGAGAGGGATGTTTTCAGCCGGGCTGACCCCAAAGGCTGTCCCAGCTCCTGCACTCCCATCCCTTGGCTCCCAGCCTTCCCCCAGCACGTTCGGGATTTTCCCTAATTCTGGGTGCCATTGGTGAGCTCAGCACTGGCCACGGCTGGCAGGGGAGAATTCCTCCTGGAAGGAGAAGTGGCACAGGAGCTTTCTGCCAGCCTTCAAATCCCCCGAAGAGGTGTTAAGTGTGGTTATTTCCAGCTCCAGGGCACATCTATTCCTGCAGGGATGCCACTGCCAGTCCTTAGAAAAGCAGGAAATCCCGACATCTCCAGGCATCGCATTCATCCTGCTGCTCTTTTTTCTTCAGGCTTTTAATTTAATATTTTATCTGTCTCTTCTGGTGACTTTTGTCCCGTTTGGATCCTCACACAGCTGATTTACCCCATGAAAAAAGCCTTTTTGCTGCTTGCAGCTCAGCAGATGGGTGTGAGGAGTTTGGGATGGGATCCTCCCTGCCCGGGCCAGCTGCTCTCCCATCCCAAAAACGAAGAGCCCGGGCTGTTTCCTGTTAAACGCTGCTGCTCGCCTCGGCTGACATTGTTTGTCTCATGTTTTACAGCCTCCCAGCTGATGCTGCATTCAAGCTGGCTGGAGTGGAGGCAAGAAATCAGATGCAGGCACTGGCAGGGCTCCCCAAATGCCTTCCCCAGGGCTGATCACACAGTCACATTTTCTGAGTCACTGCAGGCGCTGCCTCCTGCCTGCTGCTCTGGGGCTGTGCTGCTCAAAGTGCTTTTTTGGGCAAGTTTTGGAGTTTTAATTGCGGGGCAGGTGGTGGAGGGGCTGTGCCTGCTCCTGCTGCAGCCACAGCAGTGCTTTGGGGTGGATCCTGAGGTTTTCTTGACCCCTGAGTTTTGTTTTCAGTTTTATCTTCCCTCCTGTCCTGTGGGGAGGGGAGTGAGGGAGGCTGGCTGAAATATGAATTTCTGCCCACAGGTTGGGGTAGAAATTCACATTTATGCTGATGTGTGTGAGAAGGATAGGATAGAGAATCATGGTATGATTCTTAGAGAATAGGATGGAGAATCGTGGAATGGATCGAGTTCCAAGGGATCCCTGAGGATCACCAATTCCAATTCTCTGCTCCCCAGCTCTGCCTAAAGTGAGTAGGAGAATCCAGAACTCTGATGGGCTCCCCTCCCTGGGGAACCTCTTGAGAGCATTTTAGATGGATATCATGGATATAAAAATGTATTTTAGGCAAAGCAGGACTTTCTCTTTTAGGCCCAGGGCTGGTTTGGGGTGGCAGTTCCACATCCCCCACAGTTTGTTGATGTTGTCCTTGCTGGATCCATCCACAAAAAAAAACCCAAATCACTAAAGCCAACTGCTTTCCATCCATCCCAGGTTAGCCAGAGGCTGCCTGAAGGGCAAGGCAGGGATTTCTGCCCTGAGGAGCTGAAAATTTTTGGAATCCAAAGCCCTGAGCTAAGGGCAAAAGCTTCTTGCTGGCTACAGGAGTGAAGAAAAGTTTCTTTACAAGCATCAGCTGTTGCTGGCTGGGGAGTCCTGAGCTTTCTGGGCCAATTCTGATTTTCTTCCCGAGGAAAACAAGAAACAGAATATTCCTGTAGGGACCGAACACAAGAGAATGGGCAGGATTAATAATGGGGAACACACCAAATCCTGCAGGTTGCCATGGCAACAGGTCAGCTGGCATTACCTGGGAATGTGTGTGTGGGGATGTTTGGGAATGATGGGGAAGGTGTCAGAACCAGGATGGGCTGAGCAGTTCAGATTTTGCCATTTCTGTGCCTTTTCTCTCCTCTGGGAAATGGCTGCATTGATGGCTGCTCTCTTTTCTTCATTTAAAGTGTTCATTCAGGAGGATAAGTTCGTTATTTGCCTCTGCCTGGGGCAATTTGGGGTTTCTTAAGGGAAAAAAGGGATTTCTTTCTTTGCATAAAGGGGCAGAGCTTCAAGAGATTTTTTCTTTGAGACATTTTATTCTTCCCTGTGCTGCTTTTTTAATTTGCCATCTGTTTTTTAGTTGAGGGGCACATTACCCAGTGGTTGGGGATGGGGAGGAAGGAGCTCTGGATTTTGTATTTTGTCTGCAATGAACTGATATGAATTATTTAGGATTTTTTTTTTATTTTTTTGAGAGCGAAGATTTCAGGTTGGGATTCTCCTCTCAAATCTCACCACTCCCAGCTGAGTTTTCAGTGAGGGCTGATCCTTCCCTGGAGCATTAAATGCTGGGCTCACGTTCCAAAAGGCCACTGGAAAAAGAAATGATCGGTGGATTCCGAGCAAAAAGAGGGAGCTCTGGAAAAGCTCCAGGTTTTCCCAGATTTTGGCCCAGGGGTTTCACTCATTTCACTCCACACCTGAAGATACCAACTTGGGAATGACAAAAATGCATCCAAAGCAGGGTTTTTCAAGGAACATCCTGGGCTGAGCTGTTCATCCACGGCCAGCAGGGAAAACCCTGCCAGGATGGGGTCCTGGAGCCACCAGCTGAGCCTGTCCCCAAAAGCAGTGAGGTTTTATTTGTTAGTTTTTAGGGAATCGCATCACCCTCCTCATCTGAGGGCTCCCGTGGCTGAGCTGATACTTGGTGACCATTCCATGGCAGCCCCCAGGGGAGAATTCAGCTTGAATTCAGCTTGAATTCAGCTTGAGTTCAGTTTCTTGTGGCTGGCAAATGCAGCTGAGCCCTGCAGGAGGCAGGGATTGATGCAAACACATCTGGAATGAGGAGTCACGGTGGGGACGGGGCTGAAATTCTGCCTCATCTTTAATTCTGTGAATTTTAACTCCGCTTGTAAAACCTCAGAGAAAAAAGGCTGCACTGTCCCATCAGCAGCACTGATGGTGTTCCTTCAGGGTTTTGATCCTGTGCAGGCAGAGCTCTGTGTCTTTGGGGTTTTATTCTTTTATTCTTTGGGATTTGTGAGCTGCTTTCACTCCCTCGTGCCATTTCCCAGAGACCGTTCCTTCCACTGCATAAATATTGATGAGCTGATGGATATTTACCTCATTAAGAGGGCAATGTGCTAAAGCTTTACCAACTCAAGCCTTGAGTTTGGGAATTTTCTGCCAACCACTGGGAATTTTCAGCCATTTAAACCTCATGGGACAAGGAATGAGAAATACCTTATCCTCCTTCCCTTAAAAAATACCTTATCCCTCTCCCCTTAAGAAATACCTTTTCCCTCTTCCCTTAAGGCTCAGCTGAGAGCATCACTCAAAGCCTTCAGCAGCTGTGTGAGGCTTCATAAAGCTCTAGCTCAGCTCTGTGGTATTACTTGGGGTTTTTTTTAGGGTTTTTTTTCCAGAAAAACCTAAAGAAGGGGAAGGAATTAGGCAATGGGATGTCCCAGAACAAGCTCCCCTCCTGCACACGTCCTCGTGCCACATCAGCAGCTGTCTGCAGGCCAAGGACACGGGGAGATGCCTATGGCTGGAAAAACAGCTCCTGCTGGATTTGTTGGGCTGGAAAAACCCAGGGATCTGCACCTCCAGGGGCTCCTGCGGCTGCAGGAAAAGCCTTCCTGTGAAAGGAATCCGTGCGGTGCCTTAAACACCTCGCCCGTGCCGAGGGCTGCACGGAGACGTCCCTGCCCCCAAAATGATTTCTCCAGAGCCGTGGCAAGGTCAGTTCTCAGCTGTCCCATCTCAAACCCAGCAGGGATTGGGCAGGGCTGCGGGAATGTGGAGCTGTTTGTCACAAAATTTGCCTTGCAGGGTCACAGCAGAAATGCCTCGGTGTTCTCTGAGGTGTGAACAGGTGAAGGCCAGGTCAGAGCTCCCTAAAAATGAACTTCATGTTCTCCTGACTTGGCGAAGCTCAGTTTAAATCCTCCTGGAGTGCTGCTTGGAGATGGAGAGGGATGAGTCCAAACCCTGTGTGAGCCAGGGGTCAGTGCCAGGGAATGCAGGGGAAGGCTGGAAAAGGTGAGATGCTGTGGATTTGCACCACGGTGGTTCTGTGCCCGCAGTTCAGGGCATCCCTGGGCTGTAGCTGAGGCTTTTTGCTGGCAAAACCTGGGAATGGCTCTTCCTGCTCCCGCAGGGATTGGGTTTGGATGGCTTTGGACAAGCCTTGCCCTGCCAAGGGCAGGCTCTGCACGGGCACTGCCAGAAAAATAGCAGCAGCAGGGAAAAGCAATAAAAA
Organism: Acanthiza pusilla; assembly: GCA_036630365.1. Classification (NCBI taxonomy): domain Eukaryota; kingdom Metazoa; phylum Chordata; class Aves; order Passeriformes; family Acanthizidae; genus Acanthiza; species Acanthiza pusilla. Next base: position 6,270,522 of record JAXCHO010000048.1, read on the forward strand.
TGAGTGTTCCTCTGGGAAGTGCTGAGCCAGACACCGCCATCCTTCCAAGTGAACCGGTGGCCTGGCTGGGTTTGTGGCTGACAGGTTTGCTCTGCTCCTGAAATCATCCGGGAGAGGCTCCAGGCAGGATCTGGGTGCAGAAACACCGCGTTCTCCTGGGGAGGGGGGGCAGCAGGGTGTCATTGCCCTAAACTCGAAGCCTTGTGGGGACAGTCCTTGCGTTCTCTCCTCCTCTGGGAATCATAAATCTTCCCTGGATTTCCAGGCTGGGTTTCTTTGGCTCAGCCTGCACTTGCAGACACTGCTGGGATCCATCTGCACTGCCGGGTGCCCCCATTGCTCCCCACCCTGCAGCCAGGGATTGTTATTCCATTCCTTGTCCCTGTTTCTCCTGCAGCCAGGGGTGGCTATTCCTGTTCCCTGTTTCTGCAGCCATGAGTGGCTATTCCCATTCCCATTCCCTGTTTCACCTGCAGCCAGGAGTGGCTCTTCCCATTCCCTGTTTCTCCTGCAGCCAGCAGTGGCTATTCCCATTCCCTGTCCCTCTGAGGGTTCTGGGGTCACCCTCAGCCCACGGGCAGCTCCGAGGATGGGATGTGCAGAGGGATCTTGCCCTGGCATCCTCCAAGGCACCGCTGAGGGTTTGCAGTCGGTGCTGATGGAATCATCGACAGTTTCCTTCATGGGGAAGGTGCCAAGGCCATCCTTTTTCCTGGCGTTTGGTGCCAAGGCCTCCTTTTCCCGGGGTTTGGTGCTGATCCCATCCTTTTCCCTGGGTTTGGTGCCAATCCCATCCTTTTCCCCAGGGTTTGGTGCCAATCCCATCCTTTTCCTGGGGTTTGGTGCATAGGCCATCCTTTTCCTGGGGTTTGGTGCCAATCCCATCCTTTTCCCTGGGGTTTGGTGCCAATCCCATCCTTTTCCCTGGGTTTGGTGCCAATCCCATCCTTTTCCCGGGGTTTGGTGCCAATCCCATCCTTTTCCCTGGGGTTTGGTGCCAATCCCATCCTTTTCCCGGGGTTTGGTGCCAATCCCATCCTTTTCTCGGGGTTTGTCCCATCCACAATGCCCAGATAACAGGACTGGCTCAGGCACATCCCTGACACAGCCAAGGAAGCACTCAGGGCTGCAGGAACAGGGGAGGATACCCAGCACAGGGGCTTGGGATTTTGGAATTCTACCCCAAGGCCAAATGGATTTCCACAGGAAGAGCTGAAATCCAGCCCAGTTGCTTTGGGTGTGCTTTATCATCTCAGCACCCTCCAAATCCCTCCATCCCTTCAGTTCCTCCTGTCAAGGCTCCATCTAGATCTAAACTTCTGCCATGGCAGATTTTCGGAGCCCCTCACCCTTCCCTGCCTTTCCAAAGTCCCTTGGGTGACTTCAGGGATGAACACCACAAGCACCAAAGCTCGTCCAGCGAAGGACAGCTCAGAGATCCTCCTCGTGGGAGACAGAAATTGGGGTTGTGCAATTGCTGCTGAGGTATTCGAGGAAAAATCCCATTTAACAGTCCTGGCAAGGACTTGCCTAAGCCAGCGAGCTCAGCTCTCCCTGCTCGGGGCTGCTGGGGTGAGCTGGACAGAGCCAGGGGGAAATTCCTTGCATTCCTAGGATTGGGAGGTGGAATTAAGGTAAAAAGCTCCTGGCTGAGGGCCAGGCTATCTGGAATCTCAAGATTTAAATATCACACCTGACTTGAATTCAGGAATACTTTTGGAGTGGGAAAAACGTTGGGTTGGAAGTGCAGGGAGGAGGAAAAAAATCCTCATTTTTGCCTGGGAATGTGCCAGAGCTCTGTCTAGCAGAGGTCAGGGCAGCAGGGCTGGGGGCTCTGCTGGCTCCCACGCTGGCCCAGCAGCTCGGCTGATGTGGCAGGAGAGATTCTGCTCCCCTGGGTGTGGGCAAGGCAGGGAAATCTGTCTCTGCTGCTGGAGCTGTGCCAGGCTGAGCTGCCCAAGCCCGGGCCTGGCTGCTGCAGCACCGGGCAGGGGTGTGCAGCTGCTCTCTGCTGTGTGGAGAAAAGCCTGCCTGATGTTGAGGCTCCTGTTTGGGAATAAGGTGGGAAAAAAGGTGAATTGGAGCTCCTAAAGAGCAGCAGAACTCAGGGATGCTCTTTCTTCCTCCTCCCAGTGCAGTCCTGGCCATTGTGTGTGGCACAGCTGGAACTGAGAGCGTGGGAGCAGCCATCAGCCTGTGGTGAGGGAAAATGGGGGGAAACAGGAAAAAATAGGGGAAAACCAGGGAAAATTAGGGAAAAACAGAGGAAAAGAGGGGAAAACCAGGGAAAATGGGAAAAACAGGGAACAAACAGGGAAAAAACCCAGGGGAAAATAGAAAAAAACAGAGGAAAAAAACCAGGGGAAACGGGGAAAAACAGGGGAAAACAGGGAAACCAGGGGAAAACAGGGTAAAAACATGGAGAAAACAGGTAAAACAGGGGAAAATGGGGAAAATGGGAAAAAACCAGGGAAAATAGGGAAAAACAACAGGGGAAAACAGGGAAAAACAGCCAACCAGGACCCACTTTTGCTCCATTCGGAGCTCAGCAGACTCCGATCTGTGAGCCCTGAGTTCCACCTTTCCCCCTGGGCTCATCCTTCATCCCGCGCTGAGCCCAGCCCCGAGCAGCCATTGCCAACTTCCTGAACAAAGCCGGGCCAGGCCAAAGCAAATGTCCCACTGAGCCATGAACGCTGCCCCTTCTCAGGGTGGGGATTTATCCACACCGAGACATCGCTCGGTGCAATATTTGTGCAGGATTTGATGGTTATTTGAGCTGTGAGCATTGATTAAAGAAAGGCCCAGCGTGGGGCACTCTCTGCCTCCATTATTTCCATCTGCCTCATCACAGCAGCGCTGTGTTTTCCCCTTTTCCCTTGGAGAGCAGAATTTCCCCCTCCCCGGAGGCACTGTTTGATTGGAAAGCTTTAAAAGGGACAATCTGTGAGTCACGGTGAAAGCCATAAAAGAAAAACCAATAAAGCCATCGGAAAAGTGCTGTTTAATGGATTGAGGGCAAACTTACTGGAAACAGGATACACAGATTGTTTCATCTTTAAATCGTTGGTTCAGATCCAGCAGCGTTTGGGGAGCAAAGGACATTTATCTCTCATCAATAGCTGTCAGGGAAAAGAAATTTTGAAAGGGATCTTGCCACCTGAAAGGAGTTGTGGGTTTCTCTGTGCTCCCAGCAGCTCTCTGAGCACATTTAAAAGCCTTACAGGTGTTGGGTACTCCGGAAATTCAGTCTTTCCAGGGCAGAGCTTTTCACAGAATGAGAATAATTGTCACTGTCATGAACACAGGTGTCTGCTTGCGTGGTAAATATTGATTTTCTTAGCAAATAAAACGCACCTGAGCTGAGCCACATTCACCTCTCTCAACAGAGATGTTTCTCCACTCTCACTATGTCTTTTCCCAGGCTGAATTTTGGGATGTTAAAGCCTTTTGGCTGATTTTTCCCCCAACTTTGCAAGAAACACAAATCTGGGGAACATCCCACGGGATTGTTCCCTTTGCTATGACCCTGCAGCAGCACTGACATTTCTGCAGGGTGTCTCTCTGCGTCTGGGCTTCTGTTTGTGAAGAGAGAATATGTTTTCAGTTGGATTTGGCTTTTGCATATCACTGAGTTAACGTTAACCAGTCCAGCTCAACCTGTTCTGCTCCTGAAGAACTGAACCTGGCTTTCCACATGGAACCCTGGGAGTGAAGGGGGCAGGATGGCCTCAGGCCACGCTTTTTGAGAGGTGAGTTAACCTAGAGATGTGAATTTCCTTCTAAAGCTGCACCTCCAGGGGCAGAGAGCTGGTGCAGGTCACCCTCCCTCCCTCCCTGGCCGCTCCCCCAGCTGTGGGTCGGAGGGTTGGGATTTGTGCCAGCAGCTGGCGCAGGCTCCAGCTCGTGCTGCAGCCTGCCGCTGCTCCAGATGTTTTCCGGGCTGCACACGTGGTGGGCACATGGCTGGCGCTTCCCGTCTGCTGCAGAACAGGTGTGTGACCCCGGGGGACACCTGAGCCCTGAGCCGGGCTGTCAGCACCTCGTGTGTGTTAGAGCGTTTGGAGTTGTTCTCAATTTATGGCACAGCTGGAGCGCTGCACTTCAGCCGCTTGCCCAGGGCAGCGGGGCTGTGTTTGGGGAGGTTTGAATCCTGAGAGCCAAGCCGGGGGGGCAGAAACCGGACAGAGTTTTCGCTTTAAAATATTCAAAAATAAGAATAATTCGCTTGGCAAGGGGGGCGTTCTTGCGGCCTGGGCTGTGCCAGGCTCACATCTGTCCGGCACAGCTGGCCAGCCGCTGGCGCACGTGGGGTCCCCGCTCCAGACGGCGCCGCCCAGATGTGCGCGCGCGCGCGCGCCCTGCCCGTGGCCAGCTGTGTGTGCCAGATGTGCAGGGGGGCGGGGCCGCGCCCACAGACTACGCCCCCTACGGCTGTCAATCACCGGCGGCGGCCCAACCGCGGCCCGCGACACATCGGGGCCCGCGACCAATCAGGGCGTGGTTGTGATTTCCATGGCAGCCGCAGCCGCGCGGCTGAGGGGAGGCGGCGGTGGCGCGGCCGCTCCCGGTGCCGCTCCCGTTCCCTGTCCCGCTCCCGTTCCTGCTCCGGTTCCCTGTCCGCTCCCGTTCCCTGTCCCGCTCCCCGTCCCGATCCCGCTGCCTGCCCACGGCGATGGTGCCCGAGCGGAGCCGCGGCGGCGGAGGGGCGGCGGTGCCGCTGCTGCGCGGCTCCAGCCCGGCGCGGGGGCGGCGGCAGCAGCAGCAGCGCAGGTGAGGGAGGGGCCGCGCCCGCCGCGCACCTGAGGCGAGCCCGGGGCGCTGCCCGTGCCCGCCCTGCCCCGCCCGGGGCCGCCGGAGCCGCTGCCGTGCTCGGGGCGGGGGGGCCGCGGCCTGAGGCGGCGGCAGGAGCGGCTCGGTCCCGCCGTGTCGGCCCCGCTGCCGGCGGCGGAGCCGGGCCGGGCCGGGCCGGGCCGGGCGGCCCCGCAGTGCCTGCGGAGCGCTGCTCCCCGCGGCCCACCCCAGCCGGGGGATTCCCAAAGTTCCCCTGCGGGCGGGAGAAGTCGCGGCAGGGGCTGCGGGCGCTCCGGGTGCCTTTGTTCGGTGTCGGGGGCGGCTGGGGGGCTCCGGGGCCGGCGCTGGAGCGCTGGGTTTGTACCTGCGGGCACGGCGTGGCACAGGCACGGGGGCATGCAATGGCTTGGCTGGGAGGGGACCCTAAACATCATCTCGTTCCACGGCAGGGACACCTTCCTATTCCAGGGTGCTCCAAGCCCCGTCAGTTTTGTAGTTTTATAGTTTTACAGTGCTGTAGTTTATCGTTTTATAGCAGTAGATTTAACGCGTTCCTTAGCTGAAGCGGGTTTGCTGCCGGTGTTGTTGGATTAAGCCATTTTCGTTTGTTCCTGTGAGTCTGCCGTGCTGATTTTCATAGCTCTGGATGTTTTTACTCTTATTAAGCAGTTTGATTCTCTGCACTGCCTCAGTGTGTAACGGGTGCTAAAATCCTTCTGAGGAGCGCGCAGAGAAGTGCACAGAACAGGAGCTCATCTGCTCTTAAAGTGACATTTTTCCTCTCTTTTTCCCTTTTTTTTCTTTTATGCATAACTTTAAAGAGCTCAAAGCCTCTGTGTGTCGCCAGTAAAATTGCTTTTGTTGAATCGTTCTCCAGCAGGAACTGTACAACTTCACAAATACTGTTTATTCTTGCATAACTGGGAGCATGTTGTTAATTCTTCTTTGGCCATTCTGTATGCAAATCCTGATAATTTGCTGTATATATTATCTGTAAGTAGAGCAGAATGGATAGAGTAATTTCCTTTGATTTGAAGCAGAACTCTTTAATTATCTGCTTTTAAAAATTAAATTGTAGAGGCCTCAGATGTTGAAAAACCTTAAACTGTTGAATTTTGAGTGCTTAGGTAACAAAATGGAAATGCATAAACATGAGCACATACTTTTTTTACTCTTTATAATGTGGTTGTAATAGAAATCATGAAATTATTACATAGTTGTGTGTTGTATTCCCTGATATGGAAACTTCAGATTCCTCAGTCTGTGACTATGAAGGTTAATTTTAAATTTTCCAGACTTTATATTTTAAAAGAAGAGCCAGAAAATGTAGGCTCAAGGAATGCAAATGTGTGACCAACATTTCTCTAGTTCCTGCAGTGTGAACTGCAAAGGAAAGTAGTTCACACATCTGCATTCCCTGATATTCATCTTGTCCAACTTTGTTCTGTCATTCTAGGAGTTGGCTGTCTTTCATTCCTGGTGTTTTCATGCCAGGTGATTTTTTTGTGGACTCCTTATTTCTTTGGGGAGATGAATAAAAATGATTCCTTCTATTTTATCATCTTTTTTACTATAGGATTAGTGGGAGAAGAAATCTGGGGCAAACAGCTACAGGGCTTGAGGGCCATGAGGGCTTAAAAAGCTAAAGATGGACTTGCAACTCAAGGCTTCTTGATTTTTATTTTTAGCTTGGAGTTTCTTGCTTGGGATTTGCTTCCTTGTGTGGATTCTGACACACACACACAGAGAATCAAGCCAGCTCAGTGGGGAAAGGTTTTATGGGATTCCTTCCTTCAGCTCTCCTTTAGGAGTGCTGAAAGAGCTTAGTGTAGAACTTCCTCTAACAAATCCCTTCAGTTTTCTAAATGTATATTGTTTTGAGGGTGATTCTGGAGAATTCCCAGTCTCTGCTGCCTTTCCATTTATTTTAAGAGGGAAAAAGTGAAAAGTGCAGGAAGAGACAGGGAAGAAACTGATAGAGTTGGCATTTACTTTTTTACATCCTAACATCATTTTAATTTCTCCTTCTCCAAGAGCAGAGAGTGACAATGGCTAACATCAGTTTGGGATGTTTTTCCATCCAGCTAAAATTATTGTCTTTGCAGTGAATTCTAGTATTCAGGCTGTGCATCAGAGCCTTCTGTTCCTGGAGGGTGTGCTTTGGAGTCTGCCCCAGAAAGCCTTGGGAGGGGAGGGGGTGTTGGCACAGCCCCAGAGAATCAGGGCTGGAGTAGGGAAAGGGCTCACAGGAGCATGGTAGGAGGGCATGAGGGGAAAGACAGCTTGCCAGAAGGATGAGCTCTTCCCAAATTTCTCTTTTCCTCGTGCTTTTGGGCACAGGATTTGTGTGGTGCCTGCGGAGCCTCCTGTGCTGCTGCCACAGCTGAGTGTGATCCTTCCTCAGTAAGATCCACACCCAGAGCTGAGTGTGATCCTCTGTGATCCACACCCAGAGCTGAGTGTGATCCTCTGTGATCCACCCAGAGCTGAGTGAGATCCTCTGTGTGATCCACACAGAGCTGAGTGTGATCCTTCCTCAGTAAGATCCACACCCAGAGCTGAGTGTGATCCTTCCTCTGAGTGATCCACACAGAGCTGAGTGTGATCCTCTGTGATCCACACCCAGAGCTGAGTGTGATCCACACAGAGCTGAGTGAGATCCTCTGTGTGATCCACACAGAGCTGAGTATGATCCTTCCTCAGTAAGATCCACACCCAGAGCTGAGTGTGATCCTCTGTGTGATCCACACAGAGCTGAGTGTGGTCCTTCCTCTGTGTGATCCACACAGAGGTGAGTGTGATTCTTCCTCTGAGTGATCCACACAGAGCTGAGTGTGATCCTTCCTCTGAGTGATCCACACGCACAGCAGTGAGATCCTCTGTGTGATCCACCCAGAGCTGAGTGTGACCCACCCAGAGCTGAGTGTGACCCACACAGAGCTGAGTGTGATCCTCTGTGTGATCCACACAGAGCTGAGTGTGATCCTCTGTGATCCACACAGAGCTGAGTGTGATCCTCTGAGTGATCCACACAGAGATGAGTGTGATCCTCTGTGATCCACACAGAGCTGAGTGTGATCCTTCCTCTGAGTGATCCACACAGAGCTGAGTGTGATCCTCTGTGTGATCCACACAGAGCTGAGTGTGATCCTCTGTGTGATCCACACAGAGCTGAGTGTGATCCTGTGTGATCCACACAGAGCTGAGTGTGATCCTGTGTGATCCACACAGAGCTGAGTGTGATCCTCTGTGATCCACACCCAGAGCTGAGTGTGATCCTCTGTGATCCACACCCAGAGCTGAGTGAGATCCTTCCTCCCAGCAAAGTTCTCCAGAAGAGCGGAGTTCAAACACTGGCCCTTCACATTTTGCAGAGCTTTAGATTTCAACCAAACCCTCAAAAAAACTGAATTCAAGGGAATGCAAAACCGTTTCTCTAGTTCCCACAGTGGGAACTCCAAGGGGAAGTTGTTCACTGCACTTGGGCAGATGCAGGAACAAAATACATCCCATAAAATCTGAGCTGTGCCCTTCCCAGGAAGAGCTCTGACAGTCAGAACTTCAATACATGGAAGCAGAGGCCACGCTAATCACTGAAAATCCTTTTTATAGGTGTAGGGTTGGGTTTTATTTTGAGCTGGATGATGCCACTGTCACTGCCCTCCCAATTTAGCCTTGGGAAAGCTGGCTGGCTGGACAGGAGAAGGGAGCTGCTCCCTTTCCAAGCTCCAGAGTGAAATGCTGAGCTCCAGAGGATTCCTTCTTACTGCCTGGTCGTGGAGCATCTTTTTTATTCCTCTTTTTTTTTTTTTTCCTCTTTTATTTTATTTTTTTTTTCCTTGGCAAGGAATGCTTGAAACGACAACAAACCCCAAACTGTTCTAGCATAAAAGACAAATGAATGACTTGCCTCCTGACTAAGCTAAAAATTTTCAACAGTTTTTGGATGAACTTGAGGAAAAAGGTCCTGACCTGCTGCGTGGAGGGGGAGGGCCAGAGAATGAAGTGTGTGCAGGAGAAGGAAACAAAGCAAAGCCGTCAGTTTTCTGTGCTAACATCATCTCGGGGCTGACTCACAGGCCTGACTTTTCTGGGCATAAAATTCACTTTCATACAATTCTGCTTGGCTGCACTTTCTTGTGATGAAACTTGTAGATCCTAATTATCTTTTTCTTTTTTTTTTCCTTTTTTTTTTTTTCCCTCTTTTTATTGGGTTTCACTGACATTTTTCTGGGAATTCTTTTCCTTCTGTCACTTGAACCTTGCCAAAGGTCTCTCTGCTGCTGTGGTCATCTGCAGCTCCCTCTGGGTTGTGTGTGAGGGGGATGTGTTTGTTTGGGTGACCGTGGGGTTTCTTTTGGGATATTTTTAATAAAAGTTGGAAAAGCAGGGGGGATTTTTCTTTCCAAGTGAGTATGAGCCTTCATCCTTCACCTTGTGTTGTTTTAAGGGTAAAATAATACATTTTGCATATAAAAAACAGTTGTAACTGTGCTGGTAAGGTGAGTAGCACTTTCCCCAGATAAAAACCTCACAACATTTCAAAGCTCTGCTTAGATGCTGCCAAGGGATTGCTGATTTGGAATTGTGATTTGGAAATGCTGACAATTTATTGCTGTTAACAGCAGAGCAATGATAATTTTTACAATCCTTCAGGCTGACAGATGTGCTCCAGAGGAGCACGGGGAGGAGGGAGAATTATTATGGGGTTTGTCTGCAAAACAGCAACTTCCATATGTCATCCTCATCCTAAAGAGCTCTCCTTGGAACTTCAGGCACAGAAGGGAGTTTGCTGCCTTGGAGAAAAATTAATTTTGTGAGAGGAGCTGTTTCTGACTGCTCCTCTCTTGCTTTCCTGCCATTAAAATTTGCTCTTGCCACAGCTGGTGGCAGTGCAGGCTGCAGGTGGAAAACTGCGACAGAAACTTGGGGAGTTTCATCCCTGCTCTTCATGGTCCTGCAGCTTTGAACTCCCAAAACAAGTTCCTGCCCCAAATGAGTGACTTTGGGGTGACTGCTGTGGGGTATTGTCCCAGGGAGGGTTTTGGTGGTGTCGGTGAGTGGTCAGTGCTCAGGCTGCAGCATTGATTTGAATTCCCAGCTGGGATTGTCCCACAGGGACTCATCCATCAAAGCTGTGCTTTCCCCAACCTGGGAATTGAGGATTTCAGCCTTCAATCACCAGTTTCTCCTCCTCTTTAGTTTTGGGTTTATTTTATTTTGGTTTAAGTGATTTTTTTATATAAATCTCTGCTAGAGTTAAATCTTAAATTTAATCTCGGTGTGCTTTTCTCTAGTGATCAGCTACCTAACTTTTGCATTTAGGGAATGTTGGTGTCTTCAAGGAGTAGGTTTTCATTTGGAAGATGAAGGTTTTTGGAGTGGATTCTTTTTCCTTCCTGAGGAAATTAGTTTTGTGGAATTTACTCAGACTGAGTAATGGTAGGGATTGGAGGAAATGTAAATATTTGTGGGGCTGGTGTGCGCTGTGCTAAAATGCAGTTTCAGTTGTGTTAATTCTACTCTCCAGTGAGTACTGAGAACTAAATCTTTACTGTATCAAAAGAATTTGAAAAGATTCTGTACTATTTGTTAGTTTTAGGCAGAACAATTTCCTTAATTTCTAGTTAGTTCTGCATGCTGAAACTTTCAGAAGAGAAACTTTGTGATTTTTGCTGCTATGAAAGTATGAACTGCATGATTTATTTTCCTTTCTTCTTGAGCACTGTTCAGATAACCTCCACTTAGATTTCTATCAATTTGAGGGTGTTTTTAAAAAAGTTTTTTTTAATGTTTAGATAGTTAAGGTCCAGTTAAAGCAAGGAGAGGTGTGTGAGCAGAATGAAACTTGTCACAGAGGATGAATTGTTCCTTTGAGTGGTGTTCTGGCCAGAGAGTGTTGGCCATTTCACAGGAAAAGAAGGGAATTAATCCTCGAGCTACATTTCCAGTTTAATTTTGGTAACAGAGGCTAAAAGCTGAACTCTGAGTACAGTATTGTGACAGCTGTTGATTGCAATAAGCTCTGCTGGTGTGAAGGGGCAAAACATTCTCTTGGATGCACTGCCAGAGAAAAGCACTGCTGTGACAGATTCCTGGGACACGAATTCCCAGACCCAAGTGGAATTCTGTCCTCTGGCTGCACATTCCCATAAAGCAGGGACTGAGAACCTTGCTCAGATCGGAATTCCTGAGTTACCACGTGGATTTGAGGAGGAAAGGTTAAGTGGATAATGCTTTGGAGAGAGAGCAGGGACAGGCAGAAGGATCTTCTCCTCTCAGGGATGTGTCCTGCCTGCTGACAGGGTGGAAAAGCTCGGAGGAAGCCAATCATTCCAAATGTTGGCCATCCCTCCTGCGTGGAGCTCCTCCCAGTGAAAAGCATCTGTGGTTCAGAGTGCTCAGAGCTCTTCAGCCCTTCCTTCAGAATTCCACTCGAGCACTGATTTCGTTGGAATTTGGAGAAGAAGAGTCACTTTTCAGCCCACCTTGTCTGAAAAGCCAAAGCAGGTGAACTGCAGAGCACAGGTGAAGTGATTGTCTGGAGATAAAGTGTTAGAAATGGGAAAAATAAAGATTGAGGTGGAGTCACCCAGGCAGCAGAATAAAGATTTATCTAATCTGGTGTTGGGTATTGCTGGTGTTCCCTGTAAGACACAGCATGTTCTTAGCCGTTCTTGGAAATGGAATTCAACAGACATTATTTTCTACCTAAAACTTTTGTTCAGACTCTTGTGCACATCTAGAAATCATCTTAGAGTCTTTTTCTTCTCATCTATAGAAATGAAAATGACTTCTGAATAACCCGATTTTAAGAAGCTGAACTGAAAAAGAAATAATGGAAAACTTTGCTTTTAATTTGGGTATTTTGGGATTTTAGGCTTGTCCCATCTCTTAGAAAAATGATTACTGTATTGATTTATTGTTCTTAACAAATTTCTAATTTTTTTAAAATTTTTTCCTCCCATTGCCAGACCTTAGTTTATTTTGGCTTAGGATTCCCATAGCAGGGGAACTAGAGGATAACTTGGAATAGGACCTCTCTTTCATTCAGACTCTTATGCGCACCTAGAAATCATCTTAGAGTCTTTTTCTTCTCGTCTATAGAAATGAAAATGACTTTTGAATAACCCAATTTTAAGAAGCTGAACTGAAAAATAATGGAAAAGTTTGCTTTTAATTTGGATATTTTGGGGTTTTAGGCTTGTCTCATCTCTTGGAAGAACGATTGCTATGCTGATTTATTCTTCTTAACTAATTTCTAATTTTTTTTATTTTTTCCTCCCGTTGCCAGACCTTAACTTCTTGCGGCCTCGGATTCCCATGGCAGGTGAAGTAGAGGCTCCCCTGGCCTAGGAGCTGTCGTTCCTGGGGCACCCCAATCCCAAGATGGTGGGGAAGCTGAAGCAGAACCTGCTGCTGGCCTGCCTGGTGCTCAGCTCGCTCACCGTGTTCTACCTGGGCCAGCACGCCATGGAGTGCCACCACCGCATGGAGGAGCGCGGCCAGCCCCCCCGGGGGGACAGGGACAGCGCCACGCTGAGGACAGCCCCCAGGGACGGGGACAGGGCCAACAGGAGCCTGCCCTACAACAAGGACATGCCGCTGATCTTCATCGGGGGCGTGCCCCGCAGCGGCACCACGCTGATGCGCGCCATGCTGGACGCGCACCCCGACGTGCGCTGCGGGGAGGAGACCAGGGTGATCCCCAGGATCCTGGCCGTGAAGCAGATGTGGGCCAGGTCCAGCAAGGAGAAGATCCGCCTGGACGAGGCCGGGGTGACGGACGAGGTGCTGGACTCGGCCATGCAGGCCTTCCTGCTGGAGATCATCGTGAAGCACGGTGAGCCCGCTCCCTACCTGTGCAACAAAGACCCCTTCGCGCTGAAATCCTTAACTTACCTCGCCAGAATCTTCCCCAACGCCAAATTCCTCCTCATGGTGCGGGACGGCCGCGCCTCGGTGCACTCCATGATCTCCAGGAAGGTCACCATAGCTGGCTTTGACCTGAACAGCTACAGGGACTGCCTGACCAAGTGGAACCGCGCCATCGAGACCATGTACAACCAGTGCATGGAGGTGGGCTTCCAGCGCTGCATGCTGGTGCACTACGAGCAGCTGGTGCTGCACCCCGAGAGGTGGATGAGGACCCTGCTCAAGTTCCTGCACATCCCCTGGAACCAGGCCGTGCTGCACCACGAGGAGATGATTGGAAAAGCAGGGGGGGTTTCTCTTTCCAAGTGAGTATGAGCCTTCGTCCTGCGCCTTGTGGTGTTCTGAGGGGGAAATAATGTGTTTGGTGTGTAAAAAACAGTCCCTGGTGGTGCCTTGGGAAGCTGATTTATGATGAGTCTGGGAAATTAATTAACAATTTGCAATCTCACATTGGTTCTGCTGAGCACTTGTCCCACTAATGTTTTGCATGTGAACAGACTTTGAATAGTTAAGGCTAATTTATTTAACGTCCAGTTTTGAGAAGTAAGAATTGGGAAATTTTTATTGAATGCCTAGGAACGTGGATTCTCTAATATATTGTAAGGGCCTATGATTTAAAGCAAATACAGAATTATTAATGCTTCACCTTGTGTTGTTCTGAGGGGTAAAATAATGCATTTTGCGTGTAAAAAACAGTCCCTGATGGTGCCTTGGGAAGCTGATTTGTGATAATCTGGGAAATTAATTAACAATTTGCAATCTCACATTGGTTCTGCTGAGCACTTGTCCCATTAATGTGTGTAGCATATAAACAAACTTTGAATAGTTGAGGCTAATTTATTTAAAGTCCAGTTTTGAGAAGTAAGAATTGAGAGATTTTCTTTATTTAATGCCTAGGAACATGACTGTGGATTTTCTAATATATCGTAAGCAAATACAGAATTATTCCTCCTTCATCCTTTACTTGGTGTTGTTCTGAGGGGTGAAATAATGTGGTTTGCATATAAAAAACAGTCAGCACTTGGTTTTGGTTTTTCCCTGATGATGCCTTGGGAAGCTGATTTATGATGAATCTGGGAAATAAGTCATTGTCATTTAACAATTTGCAATCTCACATTGGTTCTGCTGAGCACTTGTCCCACTAATGTTTTGCATGTGAACAAACTTTGAATAGTTAAGGCTAATTTATTTAAAGTCCAGTTTTGAGAGAAGTAAGAATTGTGAGATTTTCTTTATTTAATGCCTAGGAACGTGGATTTTCTAGTACATTGTAAGGGCCTATGATATAAAGCAAATACAGAATTACTCATCCTTCATGCTTCACCTTGTGTTGTTCTGAGGGGTAAAAGAATGCATTTTGCATATAAAAAACAGTCCCTGATGGTGCCTTGGGAAGCTGATTTATGATGAATCGGGGAAAGTAATTAACAATTTGCAATCTCACATTGGTTCTGCTGAACAATTGTCCCATTAATGTGTGTAGCATATGAACAAACCTTGAATGGTCAAGGCTAATTTATTTAAAGTCCAGTTTTGAGAAGTAAGAATTGAGAGATTTTCTTTATTTAATGCCTAGGAACATGACTGTGGATTTTCTAATATATCGTAAGCAAATACAGAATTATTCCTCCTTCATCCTTTACTTTGTGTTGTTCTGAGGGGTGAAATAATGTGGTTTGCATATAAAAAACAGTCAGCACTTGGTTTCGGTTTTCCCCTGATGGTGCCTTGGGAAGCTGATTTATGATGGATCTGGGAAATGAGAATCATTGTTAATTACCAATTTGCAATCTCACATTGGTTCTGCTGAGCACTCGTCCCACTAATGTGTGTGTTGCATATGAGCAAAGTTCAAATGGACAAAGCTAATTTATTTTAACTCCAATTTTGAGAAGTAAGAATTGGGAGATTTTCTTTATTTAATGCCTAGGAACGTGGATTTTCTAGTACATTGTAAGGGCCTATGATATAAAGCAAATTCAGAATTATTCCTCCTTCATGCTTCACCTTGTGTTGTTCTGAGGGGTGAAATAATGCATTTTGCATCTAAAAAACAGTCCCCGATGATGCCTTGGGAAGCTGATTTATGATGAATCTGGGAAATTAATTAACAATTTGCAATCTCACAGTGGTTCTGCTGAACACTCATCCCACTAACGTGTGTGTAGCGTATGTGCAAACTTTGAATGGTCAAGGCCAACTTGGATTTGAATCTCTGATATCAGCTTTGCTTTTCCCAGTGCCCCAAAATAAACCTGAGCTATTTCACCCATCCTGGCAAGATCAGCCATCTGATTTCAGCAACAATCTTCTTGTCAAGGCAAGAATGGCCTTGGAGCTGTATTTGCCAGGAATATCCTCTTGCAGGAAACTCGAGAAACTGCTCCAGGAGAAAAGAAAGCAGAACTGGCATGCTTTTCTCTTGGCATGTGCTCCTAAAAGGACAAGCATTTTGATGAAAATTAACCTTGTTGTAAGCAAATCTCTCACTGTGCTGCTGGGCCATCTGTGCACCTGATCCAGCTACTTCCAGAGCCCAAAATCCAGCCCTGCTTAGAAAACCTAGCTGGGTGTTGTTAAAAGAAAATCTGATTAATCTCTAGTTCAGCTACTCTGGTTTCTGTGCCACTGTTCCCAGCTGAACAACTGAAATACAGAATCTGTTTCATCTTTACATTGAGAGAAAGGTCTCAATGTTTGACTCTTATTTTGCCATGGCTGATGCATCACCAGATTAAATTTCAAAAATATTTAATAAGAAGCCTTATTCCAGCAGCAGGGCCTGCCCAGTTGAATTACTGCTGGATTTGGAATATTCAGCCCTGGCCAAGTGCTTCTGAGTAAGAGGCATCTTGCACTGCAAGCACGCAGAGTTACAGAGTGATCCTATTTATTTAAACTCCAGTTTTGAGAAGTAAAAATTGGGAGATTTTCCTTTATTTAATGCCTAGGAACATGACTGTGGATATTCTACTGTATTGTAAGGGAATGTGATTTAAAGCAGATACAGAATTATTATCAGTGCTGCAGAGAGAGCTTAAAACTCAGGTAACAATTATATATTTCCAGTCTGGAGGTTTCACATCCCCATTCCCACTGAAGAAACAGCCTCCCCTGTGTTCAGAGTTATCAGCAAGGGATCTCATCCCTTTTTTTGGCTGTTTTGGCAGATTGAAGCCTTGTGGAAATGTTAACCCAAAGCAGGGCACTGTGAACCTCCCTGGAAGTGATCCACGTGGGAATTTCTCCATAATTACCTGGGCTTTGTTGCTGCTTCAGCAACAAAAATATAAATGGGTGCTTGCCGAGTTTTGTTAAGTGTATCATCCCATTTCTACTCAGACATTACTGATTTGCAGCTTCCAGGATCATGTTTTTAAAAATCAATGGACCTTCATCCTGTAAAACTCAGTATTACTGAATTCCTAGTGATATTTCTTATTAAATCTGGTGGAATGGGGTGGGAGGAGTTGAGAATCCTTGTTTCTAAAAATTAAGAGAATGGATTGTTCAAAGTTATATGTGACCTCATGTTTAGTTTTTTTTTAGTAAAACCTTCACATTTAAGACAAACAAGTATGAACACATTCGTGTGACCTTCAATTCAGCCTGGTCACAGAATTCTTTATGTTTTTATTATCTCTCAGGAAATGATCTATGGAAGCCATTTCTGATCTCAGAAGGCTCTGGCAGTGGTGGAAAAAGACTGAATTGTGGGTGTTATGTCTGGGTGGGTTTTATCTTATCAAATACCCTTGCAGTAGGTGGGGAGGTTTGGTTTTCAGTTGCAAGAGACCTTTATGATTTGATAATGATTTCAGTCACTCAAGGCTGCAGAAAACCCAGTGGGTATGAAAACCTTACACTTAAATTGTATTTAAGTTGTGTGTTTTTATGATCCCAGTTGGAATTCTGCAGGGAAAGCTTGAGATTTCCCAGTGTGATGTCCTTGTACCAATTAAAACCTGTGGGGTTTGGCATCCCCAGCTGAGATATTGTGTAAAAACTTCAGAAAATCATCTCTCACTCACCTGTAAGACCTCCACATCTTTCACCCTTCAGGTTCCTGCTGCTGCCTCAGGTCCAACCAAAGATGCCTGGAGGTGTTTTAATCATTGGAGGTGTTTTTTGAAAAGAAATCTGACAACTTTTTGTCACCTTGAGATATTTAAAAAACCATTTTGAGAAGATCACAGTGTCACTAAAAAATCTTTATAGCTGTGCTACCAGAAGATGAACATTTCGAACTTTATTTCTCACCCCTTATTTTGATTTTTCTCCAGAAACACAGCAAGGGATGTGCAGTGCAGGATTTGTAGGAGTGTGAAATCCTCTGTGGTTTGAAGTCCCTGCCAGCGTGGCTGCTGAAGGAATGCATTATGGACTCCATGCTCTAACGAGGATTGTTAATTGAGCTCTGGCATTTGCCTCCTGAGTGAAAGCAGCTGTGCTGACCACTGATGTAAAGAAATGTCAACCCCTCTGGAGCAAATTTTATGAGGTTTATTATGGAAATAACTGTCCAGGCAGAATTACTTCAGAATTCGCTATATTTAGCACACACCATCGTTTGATTCTGGTACAGTTGCAGAATTATTCAGAATTACTCTTATTTGCAGAATTAGTCTGTGTGCTGTGTTTCCAAAGCTAAACTCCTCTGGGGTTTTGGAATCCCAGCTGCAGTCACTGCCATAGGCACACATCATCAGTTTTCCCAAGAATTGCTGTTTCCTTGTTTAGCTGTTTGGATTTTTGGGTATTTCCTCCTGTCCCCAATCTGTCTTCCCCCTCAATCCTCAGACTTCATCTGAAGAATCTTTCCCACAAATTTATTTTCTTTCCCACTTTGACTGAAGGGACAGAAGAGGATTTAAGCAGTGGAGTGGTGTATTTTTATCAGTGTTAAATGTGGTCCCTGCTTATCTCTTCCCTGCTATCAATCACCAGGAAATATTCCGTGGATTGTTACCAAAGGCTAAAATTAAACGTTTAAAATGTGCTTTGACATCAGGCAGAGGAATCCATAAATGTACAAATTCAGGTCCAAATTGATTTTTAACACCCATTTTTGGGGGTCCAGCAAGCTGTTAGCCAAGCCCATTACCAGTTCTCCCCGTATCTTCCTGATTTTAAATGGTCTCATTAATTTGCAGTTTTGCTGAAGGGATTTTGGGCTTGGCTGGCTCTGTCTGAGGACCCTAAATATTACATTTTTCAAACATTTAGTGATAATTTTTTCCTGAGTGTCCCAATCCACTTCTGGACTGTTGTGATGCTTTGACTTCTGCTTTGCTGCTTTGAATTTCTGAAACTTTAACAGTTCTTTTATTGCTACTTTGATCTGGAGTCAGATGCTCATCTCTTAATTAGAAAGATCAAAATGGCAGTGCCCAAACTTTCAGTTTTCCACCCAAACTTGTGAGCTGAGGCCAAAAAGCCTCAGGAAGGTTGAAATCCAGTCCAGGTCCCAAACTCCCATCCTGAGATCTTTCCTTTCAGTCACTGATAATTGTTGAAGAGGGAAGGCTGAAAATCCTGGGTTTGTTTTACAGTTTTTTTTGTTTGTCAGGCCTTCTTCAGCTTCCATGGAACCCAATCTGAAGGCCCTGCTTGCCAAGACAGTTTCCTTGTGATCATTTCCTTGTCTGGTTTGCTCTTTGTCGATTGTATTTAAATTATTTCACTTTACTGACCTTCCAGGATTGGGTGAGTGATTTCCTTCCTCTGTCCTGGAAGGGTTTGAGCTCTGATGAGAAGTAAAAAACAATTACAAGGTGAACTTTGGTCACAGGTGTGTGCTCAGCATCAGGTTTGGGACAGATAGAAATAATCCTTTTATATATAAAATAATGTCCAAACTCTTTCTGAGGTCAGAAAAAAAAAATTAAATCATTCAGAGTAAAAACTCAGAGGTTTTTCAATTACTCAGCCTGAGTTCTGTTCCAGAAATAAGCACAGTGAAGAAGCTGTGTGACTTAGAATTTAGAAGGAGCAAGGAATGTGGGAGAACAAAGCAGTGCCAGATTTCTTCCCTGGAAGAAGAAAACACAACAAGAACACTCCACAAAAGTAGAGCAAAAATGAAAATTACATTAGGAGTGTCATTAAATGAGCAAGAAATCAACTATTTTCTAAATATGCCTTTGTTGTGATTGTGCACTTGCCTTTAAGAGCTGTGTAATGACCAAACAATCAAAGGAATGGTTATAAAAAATATTTCTGTAGTTTATGGCTTTCTGTCATCTCAGGTCTCTCTTTCATTAAACAAGGAGAATAAAAAAAAGATGAATCACAGAATGGGCGTGAGAATAAATAGCACATGCATTTAAATTTAGAATACAACTTTTAAGAGCATCCTAGACAATTAAACAGCAAATGTGGCAAAACAGCTTTCTGTGTAGGTGTGTGCTTACTTTTAATTTAGCAGCTCTTGGGCTTTCTCTGCTGCCTTTTATGTGATGAAGAAGTTGCTTCAGCACCGTGTGAGAGCCGAAACCAGGCAGCATCTGCAAATATTGTGCAAATTATTCTCATTAAAACTTCACTGGCCATCAGCTCTGTGGAAAACATGAAGTTTGGAGAGGGAACTAAGAGGAACGGGGAAAACAAAAACCTGAACAAAACAAGCTAAAGGTCTTAATACTATTGGTTGGAATGGAAAATAGAAACTTTTTTCTCCTTGCCCAGGGTTGAAGGATCCACTGATCAAGTCATCAAGGCAGACAATGTGCAAGCCCTGTCCAAGAAATAAGAGGAGTGGGGAAAACAAAACCCAAACAAAACAAGCTAAAGGTCTTAATGCTGTTGGTTGGAATGGAAAATAGAAACTCTTCTTTCTCCTTGCCCAGGAGAACTTTTGGAACGAGGTACTTTTGCTGAGGTACCTCGAAGTTAAGTTTTTAATTTAAAACCTCACCTCTATCTCACCACCTAGGATATTGGTATGAAAAATAATGTGTGAAGAATAAAATATTACATGACAATTTAATGAGCTCTGGGGACAAATTATGTTCGGGTGAGCCAACTCCTCCTGAATGTGTATCCAGTTTACTAATTGCTGTGTTACATATTTCATGGACAGTGGGTTTTTTTGACAATTGTGTTTATGGTATATTTGTTGTTAGGTGATTTATTGTTGTTAGGTTTTTGAAAGATCCACTGACCAAGTCATCAAGGCAGACAATGTGCAAGCCCTGTCCAAGAAATAAGAGGAGTGGGGAAAACAAAAACCCAGACAAAACAGGCTAAAGGTGTTAATGCTATAAACTCTTCTTTCTCCTTGCCCAGGGTGGAATGATCCACTGACAAAGCCAGTCAATGTGCAAGCCCTGTCCAAGAAATGAGGAGTGGGGAAAACAAAACCCAAATGAATCAGGCTAAAGGTCTTAATGGCATTGGTTGGAATGGAAAATAGAAACTCTTTTTTCACCTTGCCCAGGGTTGAAGGATCCACTGACCAGGTGATCAAGGCAGTCAATGTGGAAGCCCTGTCCAAGAGGAGTGGGGAAAACAAAACCCCAAAGGGTTAAGCTAAAGGTCTTAATGCTATAAACTCTTTTTTTCTCCTTGCCCAGGGTCGAAAAATCCACTGACAAAGCCAGTCAATGTGGAAGCCCTGTCCAAGAAATGAGGAGTGGGGAAAACAAAACCCAGACAAAACAAGCTAAAGGTCTTAATGGCATTGGTTGGAATGGAAAATAGAATTTTTTTTTCTCCTTGCCCAGGGTTGAAGGATCCACTGACCAAGTCATCAAGGCAGTCAATGTGGAAGCCCTGTCCAAGAGGAGTGGGGAAAACAAAACCCCAAACGAAACAGGCTAAAGGTGTTAATGCTATAAACTCTTTTTTCTCCTTGCCCAGGGTGGAACGATCCACTGACCAGGTGATCAAGCCTGTGAACGTGGAAGCTCTGTCCAAGTGGGTGGGGAAGATCCCTGCTGATGTCCTGCAGGACATGCCGGTGATCGCTCCCATGCTGGCCAAGCTGGGCTACGACCCCTACGCCAACCCACCCAACTATGGCAAACCGGATCAGAAAGTCGTGGAAAACACCAGGAGGGTAAGGCTTTGGTGTGTTTGATGATTGCCTGAATGGATGGGAGCTTGAGCAGGAGTCTTGTGGTTAGTATGGGGTTTGCAAAGCTGTTTCTGGTATTTTTGGATGCTTTACAATGTGTTTTCCTTGGGGGGAAGGAAAGAATTCTTTGGGACCTTGAGCTGTGCTCCTTGGGGTGTGGAGTTGAAGCTCTTGAGAGCTGCCCAGACAGTTGGGGACTGGTTAGCAGTGGAAAAAGCTTTCTTGTCTGGATGTCAGATTGGATTGATGAGCTCAGCTTTTTGTATGTGAGGGTTGGCAGAAGCTGTGCCACAAAATTACACCCCAAACTCTTGGTAGGGTTTGAAAAATGACCCATAGAAAATGGCCCATGATGATCAAAATGTCTGATTTTCCAATCCTTTGTGGAACAAACCAAAGACGGAGAAAGGTCTGGTGCTGATTAACCTAAACTTAAGGATTTGAGTCTGAATTTAATGTTGTTGGAATGTGGGTAGTGAGGCTATAGAGCTGTTTATCCCTGGAGGTATCCATTGAAAAGCTCATTACCATTGTTGGAAATAGAATTAATAACTGCTTCTGTTCTTTTGGGCATGTATAGTTCATTAAAAGAGGGTAACAGCTGCAGCAAAGTAATCAGGGAAAAAATGGAATTAAACCATTTAGAAGGACTGTCTTCCACCAGCCTTTGATCCTGAAAAAACTGGTTGGAATACAGATGGGATAGATGGGAAGGAAAAAGAAATGAAGCCTCTAAACACTTTTGCATTGTTTCTTTTTAGGAAAAATGTCATTAAACATTGATCAGTATATCAAAGGCCGGCAGGTTGATTGTTTTAATTAATAGCTGACAGCTCAGCATAGAAAAGGTAACTCACCCTTTGTGGTTACAATCTGTAGGTTCCATGTTTTGAAACAAATTCACTTTTCTGTACTCAGTTTAAAAAGTGTTCAATGCTACAAATTGCAAATTGTATCAGTTCTGTCTCACTGATAGAACTGACAGAAGTTTTCACAGCCTGGTGACCTTTCTGAGCCTCTCCCTATGTGGGGCAAGCTCAGTCCAAGCTGTAAAAATTGTTTGGATTTCTGTCTCTTCTTGAAATGTGTTTGACTTCAAAATACAAGAGAGAAATTCGGGTAATAAACAAAGCCAGGAGCAGCTCTCTAAAGAAATTAAAACCCAATTTCAAAGGCTGAGGGTTTACTGAGGCTTTTTCCAAGCTTGCTTTGAAGGATAATTTGTTTGTTTGCTGATGTTAAGAACATCTGTTAAAAACTGAAGCTGATGTAAATATTGCAAGCATATGGCACACTCATTAATATTTTGGCTGCTATTTGAATTTAATAGCTTTACTTACAGCCCCAGACAGCATTTTAATTTTGTTGCTGATTGTTGCACTCAGTAGATATTTTTCTAGTCACTTGTTCTTTGACGAAATTACATTTGCATGTGTGGTTTGTACAGATAAAATCAGGGAGGTGTTCTGAATGAATGCTAAAAACGAGAGATAAGGTGGTTCATCTTCAAAATGTAGAATATTTCGTTGGAAGGAGTTTGGACTCACAGCAAACTGTGCTGTGTGAGTTTGTCTTGTGGGTTTCCCTTTCTCTTCCAGGAACCTCTGCCCATTTATCCCTTGCTGCTGTGGCTTGGAGAAGAAAGCATTTATTTCAGTGGATAATAAATAAATAAACCCAGGTTTTTCCAGCCTGGGCACTGGGAGAGTTAAGTGTGTTCGTGTGTGCTCTGAGCTGGTGAATTTGTAAATCACTGTAGCACTTTTGCTCCTGCTTTCTTTCAATTTCTTCACCTGGGATAGCCTTTGACAGAGTTCTGTACTGGATATATTGAATATGGATGAATATGGATGAAGCTGTCCAAAGAAAGTCTTCCCAGAGCTGCTTTGCAGTACACACAGAATATCTGTATCTCGTTTGTAGCCATTTATTGGCTCATTTTGGGTTTGGAAGCAGTTCTCTTGTGTTTATATTTATATTTGTGGTCTCCAAGGTTTTAAACTGAACACAGAAGTTTGATTGTGTTCATTGAAAACAGATAAAGTTTAGACTTCTAAAGCTGAGCAAAAGCTGGCATTTCTTGGAAAAGACCACAAATTGCACTTCACAGTGAAAATACTGCTCAGCAATTTAAAGCTGCTGCTCTTAGTCCTGAAGGTAAAAGGGCCTAAAACAAGGGCTGGTACTGGAGAAAAATGGAAATAAATGGCTGGTGTGATACAAAATACTCATTTTCCTAAGCTTTCTGAACAGGCAAGTCCTGTTCTTTATTCCTCTTTTCTCCTTTTCTGTCCCCTGCTGGTGACTTCCATATGTACAGCTTAAATAATTTTTTTTTATTCTTCCGTTTGGAGACACAATGATGGTTTTTCTCCAGCTAAAGGACAGTGCTTAAATTAGAAATGCTATCTCCTTGTAGGTAATGCAAGGGAAGCAATGCTCGGTGCTAAATTTGGATTTTTCACTTGACTGTTACCTGTGTAGGACACCAAAATGCTGAGCTTGGCTCTCAGTGCTCCTGATAATGTGCTCAGCACAAAAATAATCACATTCAACCTGTGTTTGTGCCTTGGCATTTCTGCTTTTGTTTTAGGAACGAGCAGAGCATGAAGGGAACTTCTCCTCTCCTTGTGAAGGTTTATTTCCTTACATCCCCAGCACTGTGGATGTAAGGAAATAAAACATCTCTGACAGGATCTGTGCCGGGGGAGTCACGAGTCTGACAGATTTTTGTGATGTTTTCAATAACAAAGCCATTCATTCCTGTTTCTCTGGTTCCTGGTAAGGCTGACAGCATTATCTTTTCTGACAGTTTCTCTTGTCTCACTTAAGGAATGCAGAGAGAGAGAGCAAGGTCTGGCCAGGGCTGTGCTGTTCAGCAGATCTCTGCAGGATGGTTTTGCCATCACCGAATATATTGTGGTTTTCTGGGAATTCTGTTACTGATCTGTTCCTTTTATGGCTGCGAGGGTTCCTTCCTTATGGATCCAGAGCTGACTGCTTGTTCTACATCCTGAGCAGAAAGGAAATCAACATCCTGAAGTGAATGGAGTTTTCATCTGCCAGTTATGCAGAAAATGCGAACAATGAAGCTGGCTGAGCTGGTGGCCCAGTCTCTGTAGGGTGAAACACAAAAGTGCTTCACTTCTCATTAGGACAGTGTGTGGTGTGTCCTTCTCACTGCTGTGGGACTGTGTAAAAGTGAGTGTCAGCAGTCTGACAGAGCCCAGCAGAAGGGCAGAGCAGCTCCCAGCTGCAGAGCTCTGCCTCCTGCCCGCTAGAAGCTGTTGTTGTGTTATGGTTGGCAGCGTGGTTTCCTCTCACATCTGTCATGAATTACATCAGATTTTCTTTGGCACGTCCTTCCCACTCAATAAATTTGTATGCTTGGAATACACACTCCAGTGAGTTCTTTTAACTTCTTCGTGGAGTTGTGCTCCTTGTCCTGGAGAGATCCAGAGGCGGAAGTTACAGAACTCCATAGCAAGAGCCATGGTTTTCACCAAGACTCTTCAAAAACACGTGGCACTTGTAGTGACATCCCAAAGCTCTTACCCAGCTCTGCTTTCTGTTCAGCTGAGGGTGTTTTCTGCAGGAAAGACCTGCAGAAAATATCTAGAGAATAGGAGGAAGATAGATATTCCTGCAGAATATCTAGAATATCTATCAGAATATCTGGAGAAAAAAATCCAGTTTACTCACTCCAGTTTTCTGCCTGGTTTAAATTGTGAAGAACCATCTCCTGGTAAGAGTCAAAACATCCATGACAACCAGGATTTCAAGAGTTTGTCTTGGAGGTTTTAAAGGCAGGAGCGATCTCAAGAGTTTGTATTTGAGGTTTTAAAGGCAGGAGAAATCTCAAGAGTTTGTATTTGAGGTTTTAAAGGCAGGAGCGATCTCAAGAGTTTGTATTTGAGGTTTTAAAGGCAGGAGAAATCTCAAGAGTTTGTATTTGAGGTTTTAAAGGCAGGAGAAATCTCAAGAGTTTGTATTTGAGGTTTTGAAGGCAGGAGCAATCTGATAAAAGGCACAAAGTGTATTTCTCCTAAGGCAGGAGCATAGTTGTGCTGTCAGAGGTGTGTGAATGCCTCTCAGGGCCCCGAATCTCTATTTTCACTGATTAACCTAAGCTTAAAGGCATTTGGCTTTGTAAGCATTTTCTCTGCTATTTAAACAAAATGTGAGGGGTTATTTCATCTGTCTTGTGACCACAACAGCACAGACCTTCTCAGTGTCCTCCAAATTTGTTTAATATTCCCTCTAGTGGGTGTTTCTTCCAACATATGGATCCCCAACTGCATCGTTTATCTCCAGAGGTGCTGCTATCTCGTTTTTTACAACAAAACGCCTGAACTCTGTATCTGTGTGATGAATAATGCACAAAGAGAGTTATTCCCCTCCAAAATGCACAGGGAGGTGTGGTTGCAAGCTGCCTTTTGGCAGCCGTTCGTGGGCCTGTGTAAAATCTGCTCTCAGCCCTGTCCCTCCTGGGTAAATATTTACATCTCACGTGGCCCTTCCTTGGCAGCTCCAGCAGAGGTGAAGGATTGTGGAAACCTTTAAAGCTGCCTGAAAAGTTGAGAGAAATCTGCAAGGTGAGGGTCACTCCGTGTGCTGAGGAGTTTTGGTTCTAGGAAGGGGCTCCGGGACTGTTTCCAGAGCAGGGAAGTGGGTGAAAAGGGCTTTAATCTTCTATAAAATTGAATTATAGGTTACACTTCTGAGTTACACTTCCGTTCTTAACTTCTCCCTGTGTGTTTAAAAGGGTTTTCTCAGGCAACTGGATGTGAAAATTGTTTTCTGATCTCTTTTTGAGAATAATATGCATTCAGTTTGGCTGTAAGAATGTGTTTTGGTTTTATAATAGAACAGCTTGAATACTGCCAACGCTGAACAACAAACTGACACAGATTCCCTCTCTTTTGGAATTCCATTTGGACTTGCAAAATAATTCCCTTAGAAATGGTAAACACCATTTCTTCTCAATTTTGCTGAATTCTTGCTTAGACTGGAAATAATTCCAATATCCTGCTTCTGTCTCTCTAATGCCACTGTGAGTGATGTGTTTTAGACTTACAAATTGGTCAGAAGTGGAAGAATTTGGAATCTGAAGCCTCTTTTATTTCTTTGGCTGCAGATGGAGTCATTGTTTCTAGAATTTGTGGGTTGCTGTTGATCCCTGGGTTTTGATTCAAAAGGGACCACTTAGTGTTTTTGGAGCTTTTTTAAACCAGTTTTCCCTGCAGTCTCCATCCTGACAGAACCAGCCTTAGGTAATGGCAGTTCTGAACCAGAATTTGGGAGTTAAACCTAATCTTGGGCCTTCCACCGCTTAGAATAGCCTTGGTGAATTGTGCTGTGTAAACTGAGATATTTTCATGTGGATATAATACAAAATACCCTCAAAACATTTGCTTTCAGTGTCATTATTTTTGCTGATGGATGAATGCCCTGGGCTATTCCATTAGATGATTATTAGGAATAAATGCTGTTCCTACAAAGGTGAAGTTTTTAGAGCAGACAGAAATACAGATGTATAATATAAAAATTAGACTGAGTCATAATTGCAGGAGAAGGAAAGGAGAAGGACTGTGGAGATCCAGCCTTGGGTTTGTTCCCTCTGGTTCTGAATCAGTCACAAAGTGCTGTCACTGTCAGCATTAATTGTTTTTAAGAATTCCCAGGGGATGACTGCAGGAAAGGTGAAGGTTCCTGTCCCTTCCAACAGCAGCACCATGTAACAAAAAAAAGAACTTTTTCTTGTGAGCTTTGCTTAGGTTATTCTGTAACATTTTTGTTGTGATAATATTGTTTTGTAACTTCATTCCTGTACTCCAGGACACAGCCTGCATTTTAATGGCTTGGATAAAAGCTGAAAATGAGAAATACTCTCCTTCATTTATAAATATTTATAGTGTAACAAGGCTCCAATAGCCACACTCTGAATTTCTGCCCAGGGTGACTTCCCTTAATGTTCCCGTGGGAATGACAGCGGCCCCTGGCTGAACACAGATGAGAACTGCTCCTGTTTTATTAAAACATGGAATCTCAGAATGTGTGTGTAGTAATTCCTGCTCTCCTGGTGCAGCCTGGGGTTTGGATCCCAGGGCTGGATTGGGATGGGAGCTGCCAACGCCGAGTCCATCCCCAGGAGTCCCAGGCTCTGCTGGGCAGGACATTCAGAGCTGACTCAGCTGCACTGCCAGGCCACTGCAGAATATTGACAAGCTGGGGATTGTAGTTGCACTGTTTTAGAAATCTTTCTCTTCTTTCTCAGGGAGAATAGAGATAAGCTGCATTTTTGTACTTTCTTAATCTCTGTGTTTGGTACTAGGTGTTGTATAGCTGTGACCAATGGTTTTAGGAGGTGGATTCCCTGCTGACCAATAGTTGCTAGATTATTAACAGATATATAAAGAGGTTTTTGTAAATAAAGTCTCTCCTTTCACCATCTTGGGTTCATCTGCCTGCTTTCTCTGCCAGCTTCTGCAAATCTCAGGAAATCTCTAACCTCAGGGGATGGCTTTGTGTTCTGGTCATCCACAGAGCAGAGAAAATCAGCAGTGAACATCCCTGACTCCTACATCTCCTTCCTGTGACACCAACCAGGGGAGTGCAGCTCAGAGCAGGGCCTTGGAGGAGCCCCATTGCCATGTCATGGCTTTATGGAATTTTTCTGAGTAGGCTTGTGCCCTTTTTGAATTTTAATTTTGAAATGGTTACACAAGACCACAAAAGTCATGACATTGGGATGATCAGTCTTTATGGTTCAGTAGAAAGGGTGGTAAAGCCCTTCAAGTAAACTTCTATTTTGGGGGAAAAAAAAAGAACAGAATTTATTTCCCTCCTGCCTTTGGAATGTTTAATCTCAGAAGCAAAGAGCTTTTAAAAATTATCCTCTAGAGAGAAAACAATATGTTGCCAAAATATTTAATGTTCTAGCATTACTGGATGCTAATAACACAAAAGAACCTTTTTTTCTTTTGGTTTTCCCTCCCTTAAGAAGCTCTTCAGCATTTGAAACAATAGTGAATGAGGGCTTTGAGTAGTATAATTTTTTGTTTGTTTTTCCAGGTCTATAAAGGTGAATTTCAGCTGCCTGACTTCCTTAAAGAAGTGCCACAGGTACAGTATTGAATTAATTTCCTTTCTGTGGGTGTAGCAGCAAATGATATCAAACAATCTTTATAAATCACTTCTTCATGAGTTTGATTATCTTGACCTCAGCATCCCAAACCTCTCCTGAATCCGTGTGTAACTCCAGAGTTAGGAGTGGTGTTTGTCAGGCTGAGCTGACTGAATATTGCTGTGAAATGGAAGGAAAATTGGAGTCTCTTTTTTGGACCAAACTGCAACATTTGTTACTTGTAGATGAGCTTTATCTTTTGTTATCTTGGTTTAAAGCAAGTTTGGTCCAGAGGGCAGAGTTGTAAGTACTGAGAGATTTTCTAAAGAAATAGAGATGTTATCAAAGCCAACAAAACCAGCCATGGATAGAGGTGGTGTTGATTTAATAGTCAAGTGAGCTGTGGAACTTCAGATGTTACTGAAAATTCATCATTTGGTACCCTCAAATGCTGTTAATTGTCATCAGTTCCCTAAGGGACCTGCAAAAAACAAGCAAAATCCTTATCATGGAGCTCTCAAACTGTAGGATCTCGCGGATGTCA
This sequence comes from Acanthiza pusilla, assembly GCA_036630365.1. Taxonomy (NCBI): domain Eukaryota; kingdom Metazoa; phylum Chordata; class Aves; order Passeriformes; family Acanthizidae; genus Acanthiza; species Acanthiza pusilla. Next base: position 6,298,998 of record JAXCHO010000048.1, read on the forward strand.
CAGAATTGTAAAATCCCAGAATGGTTTGGGTTGAAGGGACCTTAAATATTATACTTTTTCAACCCCTGCCAACACCTTCCACTAGGCCAGGCTGCTCCAAGCCCTGTCCCACCTGGCCTTGGACACTTCCAGGGATGGGACAGGTTAAGAACACACAGGAATCCACGACAGACAAAACATTTTGGCTTATCCATTTGTTCAAAAAACCGATTTGATTAAAAAGGCAAACTGATTTCTTTTGTTCCAGCCCAAGAAGACAATAGAAAGGAAGTCCCGTGGCAAGATAGAATGAACACGGCTCAGTAAAGTGCAGTAGCTCTAGTGTGTGTTCCATGTTTCCAGAGCATAACCCTGCTGTGGACAGCAAACCTTTCTGAGCAGCCTTTGTGTGATCTCTAACGTGGCCTTGGCTTTTCCCTGTGTCCCTGCTTGGGTCACTCGCTGCTCCTGCTTTGCTCAGCTGCTGGAGAGCCCCTCCAGCCCTGCTGCTCACAGCACTGTCCCCTGTCACCGTTGGCCCCTGTCTGCTCCGTGTGTGCTGCTGAAGGGTCCTGGCAGTGCCTGCTGGGGCTCTCCTGGGCTTCCACTGGGATTGTTGGGATTATCCACAGCCTGCCAGATAGAGCTGCAGGAATAGGGTGTGCCTGAGCAGGAGGGGAGGTAGTGCTGAGAAGGGTTTGTGGGAAATATGGGGAGAGCCTTCAAAACTCTGTAGAGATGGTGCGCTAGCAAAAAAATCCTCAGTTTGGAAAAAATCCTGGGTTAGATCCTTTAAATCCTTGTTCTGCATACAGTTCAACTATGCTTTTTTTTGTTTTCTAATTACCTTGTGATACCCCAAAGAACCTATGACAGATGAATATCATCTTAGTTCCTTATGATGGGAGGGTTCTGCTAAATTCCAGGAGGTAGATTGGTACAGTTAGCTTGATTTAAACACACTATTTACCAGACTCTGAGCAGATTTATCCAGAGCAAAGAGAGACCATCTAAAAGACAAAAATAAGCTTTGGGAAATAGTAAAAGAATATTTCGTAAACTGTAAGAACTTGATCAGTAAAAGAATATTTCTTAAACCATAAGAACTTCATCAAATTGATGGTGTTCTCCTTTAGTATTAACATCATGTAACTAAACAGCTCAAGGGTTTGGAGTATAAACATTGGTGCTGATAATATTTGTGTCCTCTAATGTAAAATAATTTATTTTTTAATTATTCACTTGACAGACTGAACCTATGGAATAGAAGATAAAATGGACATTTCTTGCACAGAAGGTAATAAAAGAGCATTGCAGTTCTCCTCATTTGTTGCTTTTTATTTAGTTAAGATGATTATTTTCTTTAACTTCTGTAACTCCATGGGTAAAATAAATATGTAGATATGTTTTTTAAAGGAAACTGGTAAAGATGAGCTAATTTGTAATATTTAGTTCTAACATTTCATAGCCAGTATTTTCAATAAGCTGCACTTTAGTCACTGAATAAACAGTGACAAGATTTTGCAGGAAGCTCAGTAAATTCCAGACCAGTTAAGGAGTGAATGATGCAAAATTTCCTGTGTTAATCCAGGATTTTTACTTTTCAGCTTTGCTATCAGATGTTCTGGCCTGACAACAAAAGATGGCAATATTTAAATCCAGTTTAAATATAGCCCAAAGCAACGTGCCCCACAAATATCCCCAAAATAGATCCTTACGTGGCCATAAATATAAACACCCTAAATATAGCCCAAAGCACTGCTCTGTGTAGGAATAATGGATCTAAAAGCTTCCCAGAGATTAATTGCAGGCCTTCACTGGGAAATCAATAGAGAAACCATAATCTTTTCACACAGTCAATGTTAAAGTGACTAAAGCACCAAGCTCATTTTGCCACTTAGCTCTGAAAAATGGATTTCAAGCTGCAATATTTCTGTCTAAAGCTGCTGCCCAGTTTCTGAGAAGCCAAACTGGGAACTTCCCAGCAGGAATTTCCCCCTCTAGGGAGGGACACTTCCAGCATGGCAATGCAGCCCGGGGTCACGAGGGTTTGGGATGTAAATGGAAAATCAATTTTTTTTTTTGTTTTTTTTGCGTTATGCTCCAAGCATTCTCTCTAATGATAAACAATGGACAAAGCAGTCCCAGTCCTTACAGGAATGTGTTTTATCTTGGCAGTGACTTTGCACCTCCTGTGACAACAGTGGCTACTCTTAATTCTGCATTATTTGTAATTCCAAAATGCTGTCAAGGACAAAAAGCTGGATTTTACCAGGAAAGCTCAAACATAACTTTATTTCTTTTTCCTTAGAAGATCAACTGCTGCCTTTTCCATGGGAATGATCCCTCAGGCCTCTCCCCCTGGCATCAGAGGTGTGCTGCTCATGGCCTGCTCTCTTCAGAATGTTCTCTCCTGTTTCTTTCACCCTGTTTTTGTTCCAAATTTTGCTGTTGTGAGCGCATGTAAACCTGCTAAAAAACAAAAAAAAAATCACTGATGTTAATGTAGAACTGCATTACATTCGCACAATTATTTTTTTAAGGTTTAAAAAAATGCAAAAGCAATGCCTGTCTCTGAAATTGCTCTTCTGTCTTAATTATGGAGCTCCATCTTCAAAGATTTTTTTGTTTCTTGTAGCAGTTTGGTTTTAAATGTACGAAGCTTTCAAGAGTGGTCTGTGCTTGTCCTAAAAGATCTTTGGTGGAACAGTTGTTTGTCTTACTCATGTGGAAATTGTTAAATATCTTTTATTTAAAAAAGAAAAAAAAGTTGATAAATTACATGTACAATTACAATTCAATGATCTTTTGTATTTTATTTTTCAAAATAAATGCTTTAAATGTGATTTTTGTTTATTTATTTATTTATTAGTTAATGGTTTTGCTTCCAATTTAAGATTTAAATAATTCAAGATACTGATGTGGGGGAAGATATGATCTCATGTCCTGGGTTTGGATCTAATTTTAAGATTTGCAATTTAATCCTTTTTGTTTGCTTTTAGTAGCTGGGTGATGAAGAAATAGTGAATTGGAGTATCCCACTGAGAGGTATAAAGAAAGTAAGGTGAGATTTGTTTACTGCAGGAAGAAATAGGTAATTTTTAGCCCCTTGAATTTGTTCCTCAAAAGCAATTGTGTTCAGGGATGCTCTGCTGGGGGAACTGCTGCTGGAACCTTGTCAAGTTGTATCCTAAACATCAAAACTTCGGGATACAATGTGGAACATGGTTATTTATGAAAGGTACTTTGGGGCTGGTTGTTGTGTCTCAGTTTCTGCTCACCTCGGTGGTTCAAGGTGCTCAGTGTGGTTCCAAGGTACTGAAGGTGATTTCAAACTTCCCCACTGGTTTTGAGAGGAGTTCTTTCCAAAATATTTGTATTTCCACAAATGCTCCTCTTCGGATCTGACGCAGTTTCGCTTTCCTCCGTTTGTGATGATTGTCAATAGCCCCGTGCCGTGAGGGACGGCGCTTTCCCGCTCCTTCCCTCACGCGAGGCAGGGCCTCCCCTGCTGCCGGCTCGGGGCAGCGCGGCCCCGCCCCGGGATGGCGCTAATTAACCCCTGCTAATTAACGCTGCGCGGGGCTGAGGGCTAACCCCCAGCACAGCCGGGGCTGGGGGCGGCTCGGTGCTGGTGCCGGTGCCGGTGCCGATCCGAGCCCGCAGCCCGTGCCGCCTCAGCGGCTCCGCCCGCCGAGCCCCGGATGGGCCCGTACGTGACGCGGGGCGCGGCCGCACCCCGGGCCGGAGCGCAGCGCAGCGGAGCCGCGGCCGCGGGCGGGCTCCAGGTGAGCGCGGGGGACAGCCGGCCCCGCTCCCCATCCCCTCCGGCCCTCAGCCCCTCATCCCCGCGGGGCTTTCCCCCGGCGGGGCTCTCCCCGGCCGGCGCTCCGGCACCGACCCGCGGCAGGTGAGGGAGCGGCGGGGAGGCCGCCGGGCTGGAGGGTCGGGGAGCGGGAGGGGACCGCGATCACCCTGGCAAGGCGGGAGGGGGCAGTTAACGGTTAATTATTAATTAGTTATTGATTAAAGTGACGGGCTCCTGGCGTACCCACCTGCCCCATCCACCCGCGGGGGTGCTGTGGGTGATGCCTCAGCTCCTCACAGCTGTCAGACGGCTCCGAGCTCTCAAAGCTGTGCGATTCTGTGTGAGGGGCAGTGCCAGGCACCGCTGAGTGCAGCCCCAGTGTGCTTCACCCGCTGGTCACACATCTCTCTGTGCTGTCCTGCTCCTGCCCTGGAAGGTCACTGTGATGGAGAGTCCCATTCTCCCCATCCATGCACCCTGTGTTTGCTCTCCGCTGCAAAAGTTGAGTTACACTGTCCTTTCATCATACTCTGTCATTGTTTATGTCTAGAGACGCTGAGTGTATCCAGGATTTTAGAGTGTAAGACAGTTTACTGCAGCCCAGAGATCCCAGCCCCTCTTCCAGCATGTTTCCTTGCTATTCTAACAAGGATTCATTAGAATTTACTGATGTTGTGTCTTTTCCCACTGTGTTCACACAAACCTTTGGTCATCTGAGTCTCTTGGAGTTGGCTGTGAAGAGACTGCTAAATCAGGTCTTGTTGTACCCCAGTTTCTCTTAAAAAGGGGGGAGCCTTTCTAACAATCCAGTTGATATCTCCCAAAAAAACTCATCTCAAAGAGTTACCTCTGAACAGAAGTTTGTGTGGGTCTCCTGTGATGGCTTCACACATTAGTACTCTGATGAAAAGGTCCTTGACTGTATAACCATTATGTCGTTTTTTTGTAGGTATTTAACTTTTTTTAGGTTTGTAACTTCGCCACTGTTGTGACCTCAGAAGGTATTTAAGAAAAAGCTGTCTAAACAAAATACAGAGCAGTTGAAGGAACAGCAGAGCCTTGAAAAGCTTTTTTAAATCTTAGCATCAAGCCCGACTTGAAGCAGTTCAAGTGTTGCTGTCATTCCCTGGGGAATGAAGGCAAACTAGCAGGGCCAGTTCATTCACTGAGCTTGCTTTGCTGTGTGAGGGACAATATCTGAGCTGGCCCCAACAGAGCTCCAGGAAGCAATCCCTGCTTTAAATGACAGGTGGAAGGACTGGAAGGAGGCATTTCTGGTAGAATTGGGTGCTGCTGATGTGTGGTTCAGTCAAATATTTGATTTAATGATAATTTTTAATTGGTGGTATTTCCTCATTGACTATCTGTTGATCTAGATCTAGGTGTATTTGAAAGTGAAATGGAGGCATTTACTTAGTTTAAATAAACAAATTCTGTAGGTTTAATGAGAGATTTAACAAATGAATATTTCTTCACGTAATTAAAAATAATTATTGCACATGCTTGAAGTGGCAAGGAGAGGATCAGCCCAGGCTGGATGGGGCTTGGAGCACCCTCATCTGTGGACGTGGCAGTGGGGTGGAACTGGATCATCTTTGGGGTCCAGTTCAACCCAAACCCTTCTGTCATTCTGTGATTCAGATGCATTTGTTTCCTTCATGAAATGCAGGGATTAACTTCTGTGTTTCTTCCAGGAGGACTCTGCTGCTGTCAACACAGCTCTGTTTCACTGCTCCGTGGGTGAACAGGTGACACCAGCCTGGAGAGGGACTTCACTCACCTTTTAATGAACGTCAAAAAACAGGTTCAACTTGCCAGCCATTAATCGTTTTATTGCCATTAAGCTTATTCTTGAAATCCTAAACTAATGATGGGCTGAGATCTTGTGTGCTAAACCTCATTATTGAGGGGACTGTGTTGTGTGGATGTTCCAATGACAAAGAAGGTTGTTATTCCCAAGCAGGACATAATTACTGCTGTCTCATGGTTTTTTTTCCTTTAGACCTTGGTGTCATATTGAAGGAGGATTATGAAAGAGGAAGAAAAATTCCTTTTTCTCAGATTTTTAGTTCTATTAGGAAAGGGGCCCTTTTTGGTGCAGAGCCAAATGGATGAACTTACCCCAAAAAGCCATTCTGTGGTCAATAATGCTGATATATTTAATGGAGTCAATGTTGTTTATTCACGGTACACTCCATTTAAGTGAAATCTATGGGACATCCTTGAAAAATGCAGACAAAGAACACATTTTTGGTCAATCTTGATTTCTTCTGAATAGTCTTAAGAGAACTGGAAATAGCAGCCAAAGCACTGGTGTCAAGTGGCAGCATTATAAATTACATATTCACAGTAAATCCAGGCTCACCCTCGATTTTTGACTGTGCATCTTATAAATGAAGCTTCTGCAAGCTATTTCTGGATGATAATTTGTTTACCTCCTTGAAGGAATCCCTAGCAAAATAATCTTTATATTGTGTATATTCTTTATCTGTGAGGCATAGTTGAGTTGTTTGGATAACTGATAATACCAGAATAAATCTTGTTTTAGGACAAATATTAAAATTGTTTATAGGGTGTTGTCCTTCAGAAGCACTCCATCCTTATTTATCTTAACTGGACTGTGGTGGCAAAATGATTATGAACTGGAGAGAAATGAAATCCCTCTCCTGAGTTTAGCCAAACCTCTTAAGGAGCTGCAGCTTAAACAGAAATGTTTGAAACTTCACAGTACCTGCTTATCTATGTTTATTAGGGTATTAAATAGTTTGTTTCAGCTCCAAATTTGGATGAAAGAAGGCCGCCCACACAATGTGGAGGTTTTGGTCACTCAGGTCTCTAAAAAGTTTCTGTTTTGCCCAGGAGCATCCCAGGTCTGTCTGGGTTCACTCTGAGTTCAGTGTTTATTTTAAGAGCTGAGATCTGATGGTGTGCACAATGACTTTCAGCAGAATTACTAAGAGTAATTAATAATATCTTTTAAAATTTTATGTCATTTTTTTCTTGCTGATTTTGAGGGAAAGCATCCTTTAGTTAATAAATAAACATGCCAGATGTGCTTGTGCAAATAATCCTCCTCTTTCTACATTTTAGAGCGATTTGAGAGAAGGTTTAGAGGTAGATAGAAACATCTTTGTTAGGGAGTTGTGATGCTGCTGGAGACATCCCGGGAACAGGGATTTTACATAATGCAGTGTAAAGAGAGCAGCAGGGTTTCTCTTTGCTACTCTTTCAATTATTATTTTTATCAGTTTATTGTCAATTATTATATTTACGCAGTTGTTGTCAGTGCACCCCATCCTCCGACTGAGGATGGCCTTTGTAGGTGGTACGGGGGACAGGGAATTAAATTGATAATTAGCAGAGTGACACATGTGCTGTGCTGTGCTGTGCTGTGCTGTGCTGTGCTGTGCTGTGCTGTGATGTGCTGTGATGTGCTGTGCTGTGCTGTGCTGTGATGTGCAGCGAGCAGGGGAACGCCCGCTCCCCCGGCTGCTCCGAAATCCTGCTTTTCCCATTTCCCAGGGAATTCCAGAGCCCTGCGGTGCCCGTCCCCGCTGAAGGTGACAGACGGAGCGCGGGTGTCGCCAATGGCAGGGACGCGTTGCGTGCATCCCGCCCCTGGCAGGGCCGTGTTCCTGCATCCCGCCCATGGCGAGGGACAGGCTGGGACAGCGGCCACCCAAATTCTCCCAGCAAATGACATTTTCCTGCAAAGGCGCGGCGGAGCCAATCGCTCCCTGCACCGTGCAGCCAATGGATGCCGGGCTCGTCCCCAGCCCCTGCCAGGCTGGAGGGCCTCGGAATAGCTGTGCCGGCGGCTCCGCTGCCCCAGCCCTCTCCTTCGGCATCCCTGCGGCATCCTTCATCCCCGGCGAGAACGCTCGGGAGCCGCGGCCGCTGCGGGGAGCGCCCCGGCCGTCTGGGTGATTAATTTGGGTAATTTGGGTCTCCCTCCAGCACTGCCACGGCCTCCTACCCAGCAGAGCTGCTCCCCAGAGCCAGAGGGATGGTGGTAGTCACGGGGCAGAACAAAGTGAGCGCCAAGCCGGATGATGCCATGTCGAGCTCGGACGCAGAGGATGATTTCCAAGAGCCGGCCACTCCCACCGCCACCCAGGCAGGACAAGCGCTACCTCTGCTGCCCCAGCAGGTAAGGGCTCACCTGAGAGCATGGCGGCACGCACTGCCCAGGTGCCAGGGAATTCAGGATGTCTGTGGGGATAGCCAGCTCGCTTTCCATGCTTGGATAAAACTAAGCCTCTTGAATTTATTTGAGTAGCTCGGCAACTTTGCTCCTAAGTTCCATCCGTGTTTGCGCTTGAGAAATGCAATTAAGTGTTTATTCTGGTGCTTAAGGCATCCTAGGATGTGATAATAAGATTTTAGGCCTGTTGGAAAGAAATACAGGTTTTTTTTCAGTGTATAGTATAGTCTGGTTGTGTAATGGAACCAGCTGAGTGCAAGTCCCAAGGCTGACCTCAGATTTCCTGCCTTTTTTTCCTCTCTCTGTGTAAGGCTAGGGAAGGGGTTTATTTTGTTCTTTCCTTTACTCAAAAGAACCAAGATGAGGCATTAATATTTCCAATACCTGCTATTCCAGCTGAGTGATTTCTGCTGTTTCAGATATCCAACTGCAATTAAACCACTCCCTGCTTCCTCCCAGAAGCCAAAGCACCCAAGTTTTTACCCCTCAAAGCTCGCTGGTGTGTGCCAGTGAGGCAGGAAACACACATTTGTCCTGGCGCCAAATTGGAAGTGCCTTTTGGAAGCTGTGCAGAGGACTTGAGGGGCTTCTTTCTGATGTCCTGGTTGCTTTTGCAGTTCCCAGAAGTTGTCCCACTGAACGTGGGGGGGATGTTTTTCACCACCAGACTGTCCACGCTGCGGAGGTACGAGGACACCATGCTGGCAGCAATGTTCAGTGGCAGGCACTACATCCCCACGGATGCCGAGGGCAGGTACTTCATCGACAGGGATGGCACCTACTTCGGGTACGTACAGAGCCCTCAGGGCAGCTTCTTACTGAAAACTTATTTTTAAACTAATTTTTAACATTTTCCACAAAGTTAAATCACATTTGTGTAGCATTTCACAGCTTCAAAGCATCCCAAGAGTAATTGCAGTTAAAAACTGTTTGTTGGCTGTGCAGTGGGAAAAACCAGCAGTGCTTTGGATTTATGCATTGCCTCCTCTAGAGTGTCTCCTTTCAAGGTATCAGGTTGTTCTGATGGTTTAAAGAAGTGTTTGGTGGTGCTTTGCATAGGAAGTTGCTTTGCATGACACTGGGTTTTAATTGATATTCAGTATCTGTAATGAAGAGGGAATGAAAGGAACTAATTTAGGATTCTTGCACAGTTGAAAATATGACGTTTTCCATCTTTAAAAAGGATATAACTGGTAAAAAAGTCACAAGCCTTAAAGAATTTATTATTCTAAATTATTTTTGCTGGTAGTACCATATTCTTTCACTTCCTAGATTCCTTCCTAAGTGCTCAGCTTTTATTTTGGTTTTAATTAAACTAGCCATGATTACTAATGCTGTGTTTGAATTGGGGTGAGATTGCTCAAAAAGGTAATCAGTGTTCATGGGCTCATGTTCATGGGTTCAGGTCTTTGCCCAAAGCACACATTGCAGTTTATCCTAAATTCCTTCTTTCTCCTTTACAGACATTTCCTTAATATTCTCCAACAGGCAAGGACTGAATTATTTCCAAAGCACTTTTGGGTTGTACCGTAATCTGGGACAGAGACAGATTAAGCCACTGTGTTTGTTCTGGAATAAATGTGGCTTTACATGTGGCAATTTGTTGGAAAGCCAATTAATTTGTGATGTTGTCAATCTCAGTTGAAAATCCAACTGGAACAGAGAGCCGAGTTAGCACGTGCTGTATTTGTTGTAATGTTTTGCAGTAATGCTTCTTTATTTGATGAGGTTTTGTTGGTTAACACTTATAAAGTGATTTTTTTGTTTATTTGATGAAGTTTTTGATGGTTAATACTTACAAAGTGATTTCTTTCCCTTTTAAAAAATCCTGTTGCTTAATAGTGTTTCAGAACTACAAGGAAATATTCTCTTTCTTTTGTTTTAATTCTGATTCTAGTTCTGTAAATGTCCCTGATCTGTGAAGAGAAACTTCCTTTGCAAAGGTACCATTCATTCAGCTGGATCTGTGTGGAATAAAATGTCCATGGGTATGATTCTCTGGGAAAATAGAAACGTTTATTTTGTCCCAGACCTAAGTTTGATATACAGTGACTACAGTCTCTTTCCCATGAAACACCATGTCCTCTTCTGTGTTATAAATGGTTTCCTCCACACTGAATGTTTTGTTTAAAACACACTGATATTTTTTCAAATGAGTTTTGACATCAACAGAGGCAAAATGGGAAATGATGACTTGGAAACCTGAACGTGGCAAAAGGTTTTAAAAACAAAGGTTGGGAATATGGATCATTTATTTCAGTTACTGTCTCAGCAGAGCAAACAATGAATATCCAGCGTTTCCTCTCCTTCCCCACCTGCAAGATATTTGGCAGAAATGTGTTTGCTAATGATATTTTTGCCCTTTTTTTAGAGACATACTAAACTTCCTCCGATCTGGTGACCTGCCACCCCGAGAACGAGTGAGGTCAGTGTACAAGGAAGCTCAGTATTATTCCATAGGACCATTGCTAGACAATCTAGAGGATATCCAGCCTCTTAAAGGAGAAAAAGTTAGACAAGCTTTCCTGGGCCTAATGCCATATTACAAAGGTAAATAAACAAAGTAGCACTGACTGTTTCTTCTAGTGGGATTCCAGTGTTGTACCTCGTGCTTTCACTCTGCTTTCAGCTCCCAAACTGACCCCATTGCAGCTGGGAAGTTTATTCTGTATTTTTCATGCTCTTTAGATCTTTGAGGCCTCCACACCAGGTTCCTGCTGCATCCCAGGGCTTGGATTTCTATGCTGAAAAGGGAGCAAGGTCTAGGTTGTAACGTTATTAAATTAGAGGGTTTGGCTGCATTTGCTCTGTTAGGACCTGCAGCTCAATAAACCTAAGGCCACCAAAATCACCAGATAATTTGGGCATAATAATAATGATAATAATAATAAGGCCACCAAGTTCACCAGATAATTTGGGCATAATAATAACAATAAGGTCACCAAATTCACCAGGTAACTTGGGCATAATAATAATAATAATAATAGTAAGGCCACCAAGTTCACCAGGTAATTTGGGAATAATAATAATAATAATAATAATAATAATAATAATAATAATAATAATAATAAGGTCACCAAATTCACCAGGTAACTTGGGCATAATAATAACAATAAGGCCACCAAGTTCACCAGATAATTTGGGCATATAATAAGGCCACCAAGTTCACCAAATAACTGGGCTTGATTTGATTGTTATGTATGTTGCTAATATCACGCTGAGAATAATTGCAGTGAAATGTTTCACGTGAAATAATTGCTTTTGATGGCTTTTCCTCGGCGATTCATTATAATTTGTAATCAAGGCTTTGTCTTTTTCCCCAGACCACCTGGAGCGGATAATCGAGATAGCCAAGCTGAGGGCCATGCAGAGGAAAGCCAGGTTTGCCAAGCTGAAGGTGTGCGTGTTCAAGGAGGAGATGCCCATCACTCCCTACGAGTGCCCCCACTTCAACTCGCTGCGCTTCGAGAGGAGCGAGAGCGAGACCAAGCTCTTCGAGCACCACTGCGAGGTGGACGTGTCCTTCGGGCCCTGGGAGGCCGTGGCTGACGTCTATGACCTCCTGCACTGCATTGTCACCGACCTGTCCGCCCGGGGCATCACGGTGGACCACCAGTGCATCGGCGTGTGCGACAAGCACCTCATCAACCACTACTACTGCAAGCGCCCCATCTACGAGTTCAAGATCACCTGGTGGTGAGTGGGGCTGGAAAAACAGCAAAAGGACTCGTGGGGGACAGAGATTCCTGGCGGTGGTGGTGCTGCTCACATTCCTTGGGATCGGCGAAGGGAGCCTGGCGCAGGGCTTGGGGACACCTCTGGAAACTTGAAAAACCAGCCTGAAATCAGACTGTCGGCTCAGGTACCTTAACGAGGCACAAACCAGAATCACCTCATGGAAAGGGTGCAGGGCAGTGTCTGAACAGCTTCCAGAAGGTGCCACCGACCGTGGCTTCGGGATGGAATTGCAGATTTTTCCTGCCTTGTTGGGAATCTGGGGTGCTACTAAAGCTGACGTTTCAGTTTTACCCTCTTAGAGATGTTTTAGTTCCTCCTTCGACTTTACCACTTTATAAAATTGGAGTCGTACCCAGCACAAAGATTCTGGAAATGTCATTTTGGTGTAATAGAGAATTTAAAAAAAAAAAAAAAAAGAAAAAAAAAAGGAGTATTCCCTATTTATTATTAATTGTTGTCAGGGTTAAGCTGTATTTCTTTTTTAATTAAGAATCTGCATTGTGAATTATAATGTTATATTTCAATTATTTCCATTGTTATCAAAAGGAATAGCGGATTTGGAATATATTCCTTAATGCTTTTAGGAATAATAACTGTTCATGGAAGACTTGTGCCTGTTTTTAGCCTTAGAAATTCTAAATGTTTACAATATTTACAAAAAAACTCTTTAGAATCAGGTCATTTACAAAGGCTTTTGGTAAATGAGAAAACCCTGTATGTATCTTCCTATTAGCAGCAGTAAGAGGAATATTTAATGTATATTATTTTATTACTGACTCTTTTTACATTCTGTGATATTAAACTTTATTTTAGACTTCAAGTCAGATGATACTTAGACAAGTGCTTCCTTCACCTCACCTTCTTCAGACAATTAAATCTTAATTTTATCGTTCTTGTTGACCCTTCCTGGTGTCATAGTAGGAAAAACAAAATTCAACCTCCATATTCAAATATTTCTCCACTCTAAACCAGTAGAGAATTTCTTTCCATGCTGAAAGATGGAGCCACTGCAGAATATTTTCTTCAGAAGGTCATTTTGGTACTTCTGACACGAGCAACCACATCCCAAATTTTAATTACTGAATTCAGCCCAAAACTGAAAGGGAGAAAAGTCTGAAAATCTTATTATTTTGTGAGGTCCAGAAAACTCCAACCCACTCCAAGGGGCTTCAAAATAATCTTAAAGAGAGAGAAAAAGTCAGTGTTTACATATTGCATTCCATTGGATTAATTAATCCAAGAATATCGCTTAATTAAACTCCTGACCAAAACTCTTAAGAAACATTAATACCAACGATCAAAATCCTCAGTTATCTGAGGCAATTTTTAGAATAATTCTAAGAACTCCAGCACTGAATTGTCTTGCAACAAAAAGAGACCATTTTTTTGCCTTGTCACCCTTTCAGGTATTTAATTTTGGAATGAAATTGTCTCTCTCGGGTGGGTGTCTCTCCTGAGCTCTTTGCAGAGGATCGCTGTCAAGTGCTGAGTGTCAAGGCCAGAGATGAACTTGAACAGAGGGAGTTATGCACATTGAGATCTAAATTTAAGTTTGTTTCCATTGTTTCCTGAAATAATGGCCTTTTTTTGTTACAAGTTCTTGGAGCTGGGTTTGGGAACCCAAAATTAAAAGTTAAACTGAGCCTAAAGTTTCCCTGCAGTGAGAAGAAGCTTTGCTTGGTTTCTTTGCTGCCTTCATTTTCTTTCCACAGGGAATCTCAAACTGCAGACCACAATTTCTTCTAAAATTAAATAACATCTTAGAGCTGAGCCTTAAAGAGTTTTGGCTGCTTGTGCACTTCAGATATTGAATTTTGGGATTTTTAGCATAGATTACAATGAGAATTGCAGTTTCACTGGGATTTTCAGTGGGGTTTTGCCACTTCCCATAAATGCATTTACAGAACTCTGGTTTGGATTCCAGCACTCCTTGCAGAAATGGTTCACATTTGATTTTCACAGTGTGTTTTTTGGTTTGGCTTCGGGAATTTTCCTGCTGTTGTCCTGGAGAAGCTGGCATGACAAAATTCCTGTTTCAGTCCTGTTTGCTATTTCTTAATATGCACACATTGGGTTTCTGTAACATTTTCCTGTTCATTGATTCAATAATTAAGAAAGGCAACCCAACCAAAAAAAGAAAATTAACATCTTGGTCTATGTCAGCTGTTTCTTAATCCACGTTCTCATCCTCCTGAAGACATTAAGTGCAATACTGGAAAGGAAAACACAGATTTAAGCCCCCATGCTTTAGTTAGTGCTGGGATTTGTGATTTGTGCAGGTTAACAACATTTTCATTGTTCCAAGCAGTCTTTGTTTACAAGTATTTAGCTGCTCCTGCCTAACCTGTGCTCATTTCTTGACAGAGAGTGCTGCAGGTGGATGGCAGGGGAGTGTCATCTCAAAACTGGGTTATGTAACATGATTGATTTCTCTTTTCTGGGCCTGTAGCTTTGGAAATTCTACACAAAATGTGAGTAGCTGATTTGCTAAATCCACGGTTGAGAGGATTGGTGGGTTTTGTATATCCTGAATATTTTAGAATTGTCTAATTAAACTATCGAATACTGTTTTCTTCTTTTTTTTTTCTTTAGGACTTTTCTTTATATCTGGACAGGCCAGGGTTTTGATAAAACATATTTTTCTGTGCTCCCTAAGCTTTTTTTTGCTGCTTTATCATCTCCAAATCCACTTTTCCACCCTCACCCTCCCAAATCCCTGTGTTTGCCAGCAGTGAATGGTCTCCTGTCACCAATATTGAACATTAGGGGAATGGTGGATATTTATTTTAAATTAGAACTGTTAGCTATTTTTTACATTGCTGTGTGTGGGAACAAATCATGACAAGACCAATCTCTTTAACATTCCCTTCACATCCATTGTGGAGTGGTTTTTAATGGAGAGCAGAGTGAGGTCTCGTGAAGTGAGTCGGCACATGAAATATTTCTGCATCTGTTTTATGCTTTTAAAATAGGAAGGGAAAAAAAGGAAAATAAAACCCAGGAAAACAAAAAGAAAGGAAAATCACCCTTCTTTATGAAGCACTCAAAAACTCCATGAAAAGATGTTTGTGTGCAGCAGCTGCTTGATGGCTGTTTATCTCAAGAGTTTAAAAAAATACTTAAAAATAACTTTTAGACTTGGTGTAGACTTTTAATTTGAATACCCAATACTCTATGTAGGAATCTGAAATATTCCTTGCTGAACTTCCATCCTCCTCAGAGGAAAGGGAAGGTGCTGCCAGCTTTGGTCTGGGAAGCCTTTGAGCCATAAACAGATTCTTTATGGTCCTTGTGTGCATGTGCTGGATTTTTATTTTTATTTTAATTTTTATTTGAACCTATAATGAGGGATCATTTTCTGCATGGATGGGGTGTGAGTTCTTTGGTCTTTGTTACCTTAATAACAAAAGCAGGAAGTTCTTGCAGCAGGAAACTCTGCATCACCCCCTTTTGGAGGGATTTTTTTAGGTTTTAGGAAGTCTGCCTGGGAGACACCTCATGATGTAATATATGCAAATACCTGAATTTGTTAATGTGAATATTTGTGAGATTTTGTGGTTCAGTTGTGTAATATTCTCCTTGAATCTGGCAGGAGTGATAAGGGTCGAGTTAAACACTGGTTTTGTGATGAGCCAGTTCATGCCTTCGATATCTCCTTCCCTCATCTGTAAAATCACTCATCCAGAGGCTGTTAAGGCCACAGGAAAACCAGGAATTTTCCTTGTTTTTCCTTCCATGAGGAGAATCAGGGCTCCTTCACCCACTGCAAGCTCCGTTCCCAGAGACAAAGTGGTCCCAGGGTGTGGCTCAGGGCCTTGGAGGCAAAACTCACACACTCGTGTGGTGAGGAATGAGCTGATTTGCAGAGCACCTAAACCTGGGTGGTTAAAATTGTTAAAATCCCAGCAAACTGAAGGATGTGGGCATTGAAACTGCTCCAAGTGATGGCTTTGTGGGCCCTGGTCTGCTCTGGGTGGGTGCAGTGGATGTTTTGTGATACAGAGGTTGAGCAGCTCTTTGATTTGAGCTTTCTGCTGTCTCTGAATGTTCCCAGTGCAACCTGAAGCTCAGTGAGCTGATTTCCAGTGCGTCCTGTGCTCTGAGCACTGCATTTTGGAAATCTGGGAGTGGGAGGGAATTCATTCTGCAGTGTGTTCCCCAGGGACAACCCTCACTACCTCTGAAGGCAGACCTGGAGATCCTGACCCCCCCATCCCCACATCTTACATGAGTGCAGGAGGAGATGAGGTTCCCATTCCCACTTAGTGACTCCCCGTGCTCCTCACCCCCTTCTCTGACCTTTCACAGGTACAGTTCCATGTGCAGGGAATTTCTCTCTTCTCTGCTGCACCCTCAGATTTGTTTGTAAGGTGAATACTCAGCCTATTCGAAACTCATTGTTAAACTAATATTTTAATATTGCAGTATAGGGACTGTTTGTTGCTAAAGAATCTTATTTACGAAATCTTACAACTCTCAAAAATACCTGAATAAATTAATTAAACTAACTTACAGCATAATCACTTTAATTTCACTCTTCTGCTGTATTTTTTTTCTAATGACTGTTAAGAAATGTAAACTCCTATGTCTTTTAAGGGCTTACATAGGAATATGTATTCAGCCTAAGGATTTTGGGGGCTGAGGGCTTTGTTTTTTGCTGTGAGCTGAAGGAGAACTGCATAGCCCTTATCTGTTTTTTTCCTTAAAAAGCTAATTACTGATGCAACTAAAGGTCACGGTTTTCTAGCTTCATTTGGCATTTGCAAGCCCTGGGAGCCCTCGTTCCCAGGCTTATCCTCACTGCTCATTCTCGTTTAGAGATGACAGGGCACATGGTGAGGAAGATGATGGAAGTGGCAGCAAGGAAAAATTCCTGTCAGAGCAGCTCTTTATGTTTGGTTTCAGCTCTTGTTGAAACCCTCACAGAGGAACATCCACCCCCATTTGTGTGAGCCCCCCCTGCTCACCCACTTCTCTGTCAGCTCATCGTGTTGTGGTTCTTGGGGCTGAAAGGGTGGAAAATCCAGTGGCTGTGGATGGCACTTGAATCTGGTTTAGAGGACCTTTATGTCACAGCTGGATCTGTCTTCTCTGCATGGCAAAGCAGAGCCATCACCTGGGACACAACTGCCTGGCAGGTAAGGGAAGAATTCCGAGCAGACACTGCAGAAAAATGATCTCTTAACTCATTATAAACTCTGGGATATATTTCTTCCACTCCTGTTAATGACTACTTTTTCCTGGATAATTTATAGTCCCCACTGGTGTTAGGTTGTGGTTGGCAATACTGAGCCCTGGAGTTGTATTGATCTCTTTGTAGGTAAACAAATGTAAATCACACACAGCTGAGATGACCCAGGATAGTTCTAAGTTTTGGGCTATGAAGAAAAAACCCTCCAGTCTTTCATTGTCTTTCTGCAAATAAGCTGATTTCAAAGGATAATTATGTTCTGATGTTATCTCCTGTATATAATTCTCTAACTGGAAATCACTTTCCAGAACAGCAGTTCTTAGTCGTTTTACTTACACAAGCTTAGTATAAGTTTACCTCCACTTTCACTGTGACTTTTATAAATGGATTTTGTTTTGCTGAATTATAAATTGTATGTGTCTATGCATTGTAACCCGTAATGCCTTTGAAAATCCAGCCTGGATGCTAACGATCAGGGTTTGGAATTATCTCCAAATGTGTTTTGTTAATAATTATGTTGACGTGTGACATTCAATACTGTGAGTACTGCAGTGTATTATTTCTTATACTTTTGACTTTTCAGTTCAGGTAATATATTGTCTCTATGTTTTTTATTTAAAACATGTAGACGAAAATGTGGATATAAAGGTTGTGTTGTGCAATAAAAAATTACAATACTGAAAACTGTTGGAATTCGGGCTTATCTGGTCTGCAGTGCCTTTCCTCACATTCCCTGGGATTTGAGAGTGCTTTGCCTGGCTGCAAATGAAAATTGAGACACGAATCTTTGTCCCAGGCTATTTTAATGACATTAAATGTCATTAATGACACCTCCTGAGCAGATGGCACTCGTGCAGCGTGGGCTGTCTCCTCAGGGACACCGCCTGGGATCAGATCATTCCAACCATTCCAATTCCATCCTTCCTTCCCTACCCACCCAT
Source organism: Acanthiza pusilla (assembly GCA_036630365.1). Taxonomy (NCBI): domain Eukaryota; kingdom Metazoa; phylum Chordata; class Aves; order Passeriformes; family Acanthizidae; genus Acanthiza; species Acanthiza pusilla. The sequence continues at coordinate 6,316,859 of JAXCHO010000048.1, forward strand.
TCCTGGGACACAGCACCACAACAGTCCCAGCAGCCGCCCCTGCTGTACAATGCTCAAAAAGAACATTTCTGGCCGCGTTCAGAACTATTTCCCCCTTGACCTGAATTTCTCTGCTCTCCCTCTGTCCTGCTGAAGCGCTCCCTCCCTGCCTCACAGCGGGATGCCTGTGGCGAGGGGGGAAAAAAAAAAAAAAAAAAAAAAAAAAAAAAAAAAAAAAAAAAAAAAAAAGGGGGTAAAAAAAAGAGATGAAGCGCAGCACACAAAGCTGTGTAACGGAGAATGGAATGAGAAGTTGGGAATAGCAGCGGGTCTTTCCCTCCCGGCTGCAGAGAGCCCAAAGGCAGCTCTGGGACTCTCCTGTGGGGCGCGGGCCCGGCTGTGGGGCCCTGAGGGAAGGGAGGCCGCTCTGCGGGAACTCGGCTCGCTGCAAGGGCCGGGCAGCAGCAAGCTGAGGGGAAGGCTGTGACTGTTCAAAATAGGAACCTGTGCGTGCGACAGCCCCGCTGCCCTCACGGCAGCCGCTCGGCCCCGCGCCCGCCCGGCTCCCCTCAGCCCCGCGGCCGCCGCTCCGCCCACCGCCGCCCGGCCCCGCTTCCTTCCGGGCACGGGCCCGCCCCGGAGGTGCCGCCCGCCCTTCCGCCGGAGCCGAGGGAGGGACCGAGGGAGGGCCGAGACAGCGCCGGGCTGTGAGGGGCCGTGAGGGGCCGTGAGGGGCCGCGGCAGCAGCGCAGCAGAGCGGCCGGGTCGAGTCGGGTGGGCCCCGCCGCCCGGGGCAGCCGGTGAGAGCCGCGGGTGAGGGGCCGGCCGTGCCCCCGGGTCGGGGACAGGCGGCGGCGGCGGTGGTCCCCCGGTTATAGCTCGTCCTGAGGGCGGGGGTCGCTGTCCGCCCCGCCGAGGGGCTTCACGCGGGCCCTGCTGCCCCTGGGGCCTGGCCGGGGTCCCTGGGCCCCGCGGGTGGCAGCGATCGGGATAAACACCGGGAAAAACAAACAAAACACCGGGATATACGGGGACTCGGCAAACCTCCTTCCTCCGTGTGCAGCTCCTAAAACTGATTTTTATTAGAGATATGTATGTTTAATTCAATGGGTGTGTGCCAGCGGTTGACAGGGTGCAGGTGTCACTGGCAGCTTTGCCGATATGCCCCCCAGCCTGTTTTCCTCATGAGTTCCTTGTGGATCAAGGAGGTTTGGGCTTTTTTTTTTTTGTAAGTACTGCCCGGCTGAGGATTAAAGCCCTTTAAGCTCAAGCCGGGGGAAGTTTGGAGAATGTTTAAGGCGCTGAGCAGTGCGTTTTGGATGCTTTCGTGGGTGTTTGCCTTCCTCCATGTGCAGCTCCTAAAGCTAATTTTTCTTATCTGTTTATTTTAATTAATCGCACGGGTCTGTGCTGGTAGTTAACAGGGTGCAGGTGTCACTGCTAGCTTTACCCATATGCCCACCCCAGCCTGTTTTCCTGATGAGTTCCTTGCGGATCAATGAGGTTTTGGCTTTTTTCCTGTAAGTATTGCCTCTGCCTGGCTTCTCACTGCACGGCTGAGGATCAAAGGCCTTTAAAGTCAAGCCAGGTGAAGTTTGGAGAATACTGAAGATGCTGAGCAGTGCGTTTCGGATGCTTCTGTGCGTGTTTGTCACCGCTGGTATCACTTTGTGTGGAGTTCAAGTTGTTCCCTTGCAGCAGGGAGTGGCTCGGAGAGGGCGTGAGATAGTGAAAGATTAATGATGTGCTTGAATTACCAAAGAAATTCTCTGAGAGGGTGGTCCGGTGCTGTGTGAAATCCTGCTGCTCTGTGGAAGGGCTGGATAGACTGAGAGGGTTTCACAAGCAAAACAGAAATTTCTTTTCTTTGGCTGAGTGGGGCTCAATGCTGGGAATTAGCAGCACTGCACGGTTTGAGAAAAAGAGTGGCATTGTGGAGGCTGTGATATAAATCCATGATCGACTCGCCTTACTTTTTTTTTGTTGTTGTTGTTTTTTGGTCTCATTTGAAACTATTTTTGAAGCAGCGAAGTGCCTCCCACCAGGACTTTGGGCAGTGCACTGAGCTGCTCTTGCTTTTCCAGCTACCCAGCACTTTTTGGAGAGCAATGACCAAAGCAGGCCAGCACAGAAGGACGTGGTGTTTTCCAGGAACAGTGCTTTTACTCAGGAATTGGATGTGCTGGCCTTCTGGACACGGTTACACAAGTGGTTCTTTGCAGCAGGGAGGATTAGGAAGAGAATTGTAGCTCAGTGGAATGTTTTGCTGACCAAAAGAAAAAAAAAAAAAAAAGCCCACAACAGCACACAGTAGAAAGGGAGAATTGGCTATAAAGCCAATTATACCAATTCCTAATACTGCTTTACACAACAAACTGATTATAAACTTGAAGACAGTCCATGATTCTGGTATTTAATTTTGTTCTGTGGTGTTATTTAAACTAGAGCAATCTTTCTCAGCTCCCTCCTTCCTCGCTATATAATCCCCAATTATGCTTGGGGCTTTTTTTCCTGACGATTAGCTACTTGTGATCTAAAACCAGACCTAGAAACCCTCCTTGTGAAGTCCTCTTGAAATGCCACTTGTAACAAGTCAGGTACAAAGTGTATAAAACGTTTTGAAGTTTTTCCCTGAGGTTTGAGGCAACTTAATTTCCATCTGTGTCCAGCTTGGTGTGTTTGGCAAGAAATAATGTGTCGAAGCCTCTCGCTGGTGTTTCTCAGGAGATTTTAGCAGTTTTAGCTAATCTTTTTATTCTGACCCGGATTCCCAATCAAGCAGCACAAAGAGTTTTTAGATGTTTCCTGTGATTTCGTTTAAAAGCACAGCTGTGAGTCACATGGAGCTGGTGAGGCACAGCCTGGTGATTTCACAGGAGCAAAGCAAACCTGTGGCTCCGGGCCTGGGCTGACATTTGAGGGGCAGAGCACTTCTCCAAGCCGAGGAAATGCGGAGCTCTGCGGGCAGGGCTGGAGCCCTGCGGCCAGCGGCATTCTGGAGGTTTGAAACAGTGGCTAAAATCCCCCCCCAGATTTTGTGGCTCGTTTGAGGTGGCTGCTTATCAAAGCAGCGACTCTTTCTTTTCTTGGGATTATTTTTTAGCAGCCTTCCCTGTTTATGCTACAGCTGAAACCCTTTAATTGCAGGAAAGATGCACATCAAAAGTGTGAACACTGCAGAGATAACACTCGGCTTTCTTACCCAATTCCTGAGTTGTCTAATGGCTTTTGTATTTTCTGTTCATGAGTCTGACATCATCTTGCCCCACCCTTTCCTCGGGAGGAAATTAGCTCATGGTTAATTACCCTGCTGCTAATTACAAGCCTGAGTGTTTGGGGTTACACCTGAATCACGACTCTTGGAGCACGTAGGTTGTTGCTCTTCAGAATTTTGGGGAATTTGCGTCAGTGATTCTTTGGAATAAATGCATTTTAAGGGCACTTTTCCATTGGCAAAATGCAGAGTTTTTAGAGACCTTAACCCAACTTCATCCTTCCTCCCCTTGCACTTTCTAACCTGCCTTATAAATCTGTTTTTAGTAATTAAAGTCGTTAATTGTCTTGATCTGAAATATGATGGTGTATTCAAGCACCAGAAAAATGTGAAACACCAGCAGTTCATGACAGAATTGTGTGTTTGGACACACCCTGGTTTTCTTTGGTTTTTTGGGTTTTTTTCCCCTGCTTTGAAATTCCATATCTGGGGAAGGTCATTAATGACCAGAGAGCTGCAGTGAGCGATCCTTCATTGTGAACACTCTGGGATGTTTTTGAATAGGAAAAATTCAAGTTGTTCATTAATTGCTACCGTGACTTCTGAAGGGCTGAATCACAGCCCAGTGAAAAGACTGGTGTAGGTTGCTGCAAGTGGTTGTGCCGAGATTTTTTGGGAGAAAACTTAATTTTAGGGAGGGAAGGAAAAAAACCAAACCAAACAATGAAAAGAAACCAAAACATACCTACAACCCAAACCTCCCTGTTCCCAATCTGTGTTTTCCTGGTTTTAGATACATTTAATTGAGTTGTTACCAATACTGAAGCTCATTTATAGCGTTTCAATTACAGAATTAAAGCTACTGCTTTAATTTCCAGTGTTAGTTTGCAGAGTTATTTGCAAACTTCATAGCTTGTAATAATTATAAATTAGCAATTAGCTCTTACTGAAGGTGTTTATTGATTTATTAAGTGAAACCCTTTGAATATGAGCTTTTCCAGCCAGCTCTTGTCTCAAAGGTGACCTCAGCAATCCGGCACTAATAAATACTTTATGACCCAGCTGATATCTCCTCACAATCTGCACTGATAACAAAGGTACCCTGGCAAGGAGGGGAGGTGGAAAAGAACCAGAAAAACAAGCTGGCGGTGTTGAGCCTGTGCTAAATCCGTGCTGCTCCCAGCCATCCTTCACCCAGTGCTTCTCCCCAAGCCAGGGCTGTGTCTGCAGTTGTGTTGTGCAAATTCTCTTGGGTTTCTTGCTGGAAAGAAGGTGTTACATAAGTTTAGTCTTTCCTGTGTGTGTCAAATCAGCGCTGGGTGATGGATCCACTTTGGGTTGGAGGAGCTCCTCTTTTCCTGCCACATAAAAGCTGAGGATGCATCTGCTGTTTGCCGTGACTGGCACCTGCTTTAATGGGTTTAATCTGAATTTTCCTGGCTAATTTATAAGTCGGTCTGTGTGAAAATTAGAATTTAGCGTTTCGCTGTTACTGAGATACAAAGGTCCAAAGTCCTGGAGCAGTGATTGCTCCTCCTTCAGTCCCCGACAAAAACAGCCTGAGGGTTTATGGGCTCGTAACAAAATTCACCTTTCCTGTGCCTTAACTCTCTCTGTGTTGTCTCAGTAAATGCTCCAAGTGTGTGACAGGGAAAGTGAAGTGGCTCTCTGCCAGAATATTTTGCAGAAAAGTTGGTTTTACTGGTTTGGGTTCCTGCTGTGCTTCCCTGGTGGCAGTGACCGAAACCCTGCGGTGTTTGCACAAATTCTCAGTTTCACCTCTGACAGAGCCACAGAGGGCAGGCAGCTGCTCTGTCCTCCCTGAAAAATATTCTGTGACTGCCCATTTTCTGAAGGGAGAGCTGTGATTTGTGGGAGGTTCTTCTTGGATGGCAAACCTGACAGGAAAAATCGAGGGGTGTGAGCGAGGGTGAGGAGCCTCTGGGTTGGTATTGCCCTTCTTAAAAGGTGTTTGCTCTAAAAGGTGAATAAAAAGAAAAAAAATTAGGTAAGTGTGGCTACAGCAAGAAAATGTCTTGATAGGAAGATATATTTAAGAGCTTCAGAATAAATTGCATTAAAGCAAGTAGAAAACTAATTTTGAATTAAACCACAGTGGTTTGGGTTTTTCTTTTTCCATCACGACAAAACTGCTGTGAGATGCTCTAAAAAAGCTGCAGCAGGAGATCTGATCTGTCATTAGAGACCTTTGATGTGCTCCCCTGCAGATATCTCTGACTTAATGTGAATCGTATGCCTCATTTCCTCTTGATTTCAGTGGAATTTGGGAAAATGAAACTGGACATGCCTGGAGGGATGGAGCTGGAGCTTCAGCATGGCAATTCTGTGGCAGGAAGACAAGGAGCGTTTTGGTGTCCCCAGCCAGCAGTGGGACACCTCTCCAGGCTGTGATTATCCAAAATAAATCCCTCAGTGTGTGAGGTGCAGTTTAAAGATCATAGAAAAGAGTTGGGTGATTTCCATTTTTCCATTTCGGTGGAGACCAGCAGCTTTTACTTGCACATAAATAACATGAAGTAAAGGCATTTTATAAATTAATAACTAAGTCTAAGAGCCCATTCTTCTTCCAAACTCTTCAAAGGGCTGTTGCTAATTACCATAGATATTAAGGTGTGATGAGGCCAAGTCCTGGCACAGAACTGCTCAGAAGAAGATTCTGTCCTGTGGTGTTTGTGGTGTCATTCCTGCATTCCCTAACAATATTTGAAACACTTAGTAAGCAAAGCAGTGGATGAATATATTTTTAATTCCATTAAATTTTTGCTCCTCGGAGGGGAAGATGTGGTCCTTCTTGGAGTTGTGTTTTAACTGAGATACAAGAGATGGAAGAATTGGTGCAAAGCACTTCTCCAAATTGTCCTAATTAATGTTTTTTTTTGTCTTCTACTACTTTATTGTACTTCTGGATCAGCTTTCTTTATTTTTTATGTGGCAGTTTGTTACTTTGCTTATGTTTTCCTGACTTCTCAGTGGTCAGGTGCTATAAAGGTGTTTGGAGTTGCCTGCTCTCCAACTCCAGAAAGAAAACACATTTGTTTTGAATTGTTTTAGAAATGAGCTTTGAACAGGTCATGCATTTAGGGCAGGAAAACCAGAGGTGTGACCATGCAAAATGTGTGCTGTGACTGTGCAAACACATGGGGGAGGTGATCTTTGGATAAGGAATGACACACCTTGAGTGAGAAGGGAATAGAGAAAGGGAAAAAAAGCATTTTGGACACTCAAAACTTCCAACAAAACACTTTCAGGTGTGTAAGATCGTAAAGCAGACAGCGATTTAGTTGCCAGAAATTTATATGAGAAGTTCTTTTTTCACATTCAGTTTATTAAAACTTGAGTTCTGTTCATTACAACACTCATGCTGACCTGCAGGAATTGGCTGTGAAAGTTTTTTTTCTTCTGCAATGTTTGAAGGCAACCGAAAGTCTGTGCTTTCTGTGCAGCATGTGACTCCCTCCATGGGCCCGGGGTGACCTTGGTCCCTGCGAGTGAAGCTGATGTCACTGGAGCACTCAGCAGGGAGGGAATCGCTCTCCTGCCTTGACTTTGCAGCTCTTTGCAGCTTTGCTCACTCCAGGCACAGCTGCTGAGCTCGGACATTGAGAAAAAGTTCATTTTTGGTTCTGATGTGCAGCCAGGGAGCAGCAGCGTTGCCCCTTTTTTGGGCAAAAATCCAAAAAAAGGGATTTTTGCGCCTCTCTGGAGGGGCTGAAAGTGCCCAGCTGGTGTGGGACTGTGCTGTGGCTCTCACTTTTTTGGGTAAAAATCCCAAAAAAGGGGGTTTTGTGCCTCTCTGGAGGGCTGGAAGTGCCCAGCTGGTGTGGGACTGTGCTGTGGCTCTCAGATGTTGGGCTGGGAGAGGAGCAGGGGCAGGGATTTCGTTTTCCTCCTTTCATCCTCACAGCAGTGCCTGGAACATGGTGCTTTTGAGTAAGAACAGGCACCTGAATTCTTGAAATTATTGCAGTTACAAAGCTGTTAAAACTTTGCTGTGGTGGGTGATTGGATTTTATAAGGTTTTACTTCCTTGGGTGACTGAAATCCCTGTAAAGTTTGTGTGAAGTCTGTGATATGAAAATATTTTTATTTATTTTTTGTGATTTACAATGAAAACATCGACCAAGCAGCTTCGCCTTAATGGCAATGAAACACTTTATGCATATTTATTGCATTTTTTTTCTAGGACAGGCACCTGCAATAGAAGTCTCTGCCCAAAATGCTGTGCAGCTTCTGCTTTTAGAAAGTTCTTTTGAAACTGAATCAGGAGCAGCTGAAGAGTTTCAGGCTTTTGCTTCCCCTTTCTTTTGGGAATTGTTGCTCAAGGCCGTGTGGGATGCTCTGGGAATGGCCTGAGTGTGCAAATGCTGCCAACATTCAGTTCCTGGTGCTGCTGAGACACACTGAAAGTTTCATTTCTGAGATAAAATTTCTGAAATTTCATTTCTGGCAGCCAGGAGCTCACACAGAGACCTTCCTTGAGAAATCAGTGAAAAAACCAAACCATTAAAACCAATATATTTATGTTTCTCAGTTATTTCTCCATATGGGAATGAAAGAAAGCTCTCAAATATTTAAAATACAGGGTTTTTTAAATTTTCATTTTGCTTTGCAGAAGCACATTCATGTCTGTCAAGCTTTTCAGTGGGAAAGAAAAGAAAGTATTCAACTGCTCTCCCATCTGTAAAAATGAGAACACGTGTCTATAAATTATGTCATTAAGAAATTGATTCCCTTAATACGCGTGTCTCTACAATGAAACTATTTTTAGGTTATTTTTGGAAACTCATTATTCCTTTCAAAAATAGAAAAGTGGAAGAATTCTTAATACTTATGTAGATAAGATGGAATATTTAATTTGTTCCCCCCTCGGAGAAAATTATCTGTTTCCTGCTACTTTACTTAAAATAACTTGATTAGATTAATGGGAAATGTTAAACATTATCAGTCTTTTAAAATGGATAATTCAGCTTGGAACAAAAGAGCTGGCACTTCCTGTATGAGAAAACCCTCAGTGGCACTGACATTTGTGCATATTCCATCTGTTTTGCTGGGTGATCCAGGGAAGGGTTTGGGGTGGAATTTCAGGGGAAAAGAAGTAACTGATTCAGTTACTGATGTTGTTCAGTTTGAGAAAATAATTTTTCCTCTTGGTTTCTGTATGTGGCATCTGTGTGTGTTCTGTTGGCCTGGTGTGATCTGAGGCCGTGCCCCAGTCCTCAAACCGTGGGGCAGAGTTGGGTTAAAAATCTGCTTTTCTGTTAGAGGGAGGTTGTCCTGGGACACCTTTGGCTGCCAGTGTGAGAGTAAAAAACCAAATTACTGAGGTCCTTCTCAGCTTGAGCAAAGCACTCTCTGCTGAGGAATGGCAGGAAGGAAAAGGATTTTCTGCATTTACTGGACAAAACCTTGCTGTGCTATTTCTACTGCCTGTATTTCTCAGCATTGCAATCCAAATGTTCATCCTTTAACATGCACTCCTTAACCTGAAGATCCTGTGTGCTTTTCTCCTGAAATGGACCCAGCGTTTCTGGACATTTCTGTATTTCTCAGCATTGCAATCCAAATGTTCATTTTTTAACATGCACTCCTTAACCTGATGATCCTGTGTGCTTTTCTCCTGAAATGGACCCAGCGTTTCCCATTAGAGCCAAGCAGTTGGGATGCCTCTGGGAGGCACGTGGGATGGTTTGTCAGGCAGGAGGAAGGGGAGGCTGCACGCTCAGAGGACAGGCTTGGCACGGTGCTGGTGTGGGCAGAGGAATCTTTTTGTTGCAGCCGCTAAATATAAATCCCTGTGTGCAGTTTAGCTCTGGCAGAACTCGGAGGAAATGGGAATTTGCCTTGTCCTGTGTTGATGTGCTCGCCTGGGTCAGCTGTGGTCCCTCACTGTGCCCTGAAGACACTTTTAGAGGCCAAAGATCCCTAAAGCCTCACCAGCGTGGTTCTTTCAGGGACAGTTGCTAGAACACAACCCATTCTGTCTCTTATTTGCTCCCTTCATTGGTTTTTGGAAGTCTATTTTTTTCCCTCCATTGCTTTGTGCCTCTGGCTGTTGGAACAAGGTGCTGGTGAGAGCAGAGCCTTGGGTTTGTCCCCTGGCTGTGGGACTGGTCCTGGGCCACTCTCTGGAGCTGTGTGCAGGTCCCAGCCCTGCAGAGATGTGCCTTGGGTTTGTCCCTCTGTCCCTTGGCCATGGGACTGGCCCTGGCGTCCTGGGCCACTCTCTGGAGCTGTGTGCAGGTCCCAGCCCTGCGGAGATGTGCCTTGGGTTTGTCCCTTGGCCATGGGACTGGCCCTGGTGCCCTGGGCCACTCTGGAGCTGTGTGCAGGTCCCAGCCCTGCCGAGATGTGCCTTGTCCCTTTGTCCCCTGGCTGTGGGACTGTCCCTGGGCCACTCTCTGGAGCTGTGCACAGCTCCCAGCCCTGCAGAGATGTGCCTTGTCCCTTTGCCCCCTGGCCATGGTGCCCTGGGCCACTCTGGAGTGGTGCACAGCTCCCAGCCCTGCAGAGATGTGCCTTGTCCCTTTGTCTCCTGGCCCTGGTGCCCTGGGCCACTCTCTGGAGCTGTGCACAGCTCCCAGCCCTGCAGAGATGTGCCTTGTCCCGTTGTCCCCTGGCCCTGGTGCCCTGGGCCACTCTCTGGAGCTGTGCACGGCTCCCAGCCCTGCGGAGCTGTCCCAATGTCCCCTGCCTTTGGGGCTCTGCTTACATAACCGTGCCCTTCCTGCCGTGGCAGTCACTCGGTTGCCATGGAGCTGTTAAATAATTCAAGCAGGTGACTCCTTCCTGAAAGGCAAACCTTCAGAAGAAAGGATTCCTCTCGGCTGTCGCCGGTTCTGTTTTTAACCCTTCTCCTCTCGCGGCAGGAGGAAGATGAACCTGAAATCGGAGCGCAGGGGAATCCACGTGGATCAGTCGGAGCTGCTGTGCAAGAAGGGCTGTGGTTACTATGGCAATCCTGCCTGGCAGGGATTTTGCTCCAAGTGCTGGAGAGAGGAATACCATAAGGCCAGGCAGAAGCAAATCCAAGAGGATTGGGAGCTGGCAGAGCGGTAAAGAGCCTTCTTTCTTCCTTTTTTTCCTCCACCAAATACTATTCCTGGCTCCTGTTTTCTAGTCCTGTTTGCTCTGGCTCGGGTTCACCGCAAATTCTCCAATTTGACCTTTCCTGCAGGAATTAAAACCTTCCTTTTGATGCAAAGATGAATGTTTATGGCATTCTAGTTTTAGAGGTTTGAAAAGGAAATCTGGGAAGTAACAAATATACACACAGCCCAACCTTCCCAATAAATACTATGAGCTAATTTGCATATGCAAATCTGTACTTCCATCTAGCAGTTAGAAGGGTTAAAGTGACAATTTTGGTGAAAATACCCAAAAAAGCCTCTGGGGATGGCTTGGATATAGAGATATAACCAAGATATATCTGCATCTTGGATATAGATATATATATATGGAGATGGCGTGGTTTTACATTTCAGCTGCCAATCAAAAACCGAATTATTTTAGTCTTATCTGTGGTCATTCTTTTAAACTGCAGGGTTAAGCCCAAAAGCATCAAAACTTTAGCTTTAATAATTTAGATCATTTTCTAAGCACATCTTTTTCTGCAAACCAATCTAGTTTTCCTTGTGTGATAAATGTTTGACCCTGAAAATGGAAGGTATCTTTCCAGAGGTGATAAGCAGTTGGCAGCACAGAGGTCACGTCATCGTTTTCCTTTGCCACAAATGTCTTAAACAGTTAATAAAAACTTTATTATTAGGGCAGATAGACATGCTGCCAGTCCTGTCAATTCTCTAAAATGAAGTGGGGTGTTTAGGGAATTCTTTAATAAGTAGCTGGGAGATGCTAAGGCACAGATGAGCTGTGATTGTTTGTTGCAGTGAGCAGACAGCCTTGTCAGCACTGATAAGATACAACTCCTGCCTCCAGAGATTGCAGAGCCACGACTATTTATGGTCCATCCTGAGCTGGATGGATCTTTAAAGACAATTGCTCAGCCTTCCAGCATTGTGAAGGGCACAATAATGTAACCTATTTTAATCCTTCTTCATGGGGGGAAGAGCTGCAGGATTGGTGTGTTTGCCCTCCTCTACTTTAGATTAAAAGCTGGGCTTGGTCTTTGCAAAGTTTGCCTCATCATTCAGGTTTATCTTCACCAGGCTTTGAAAACAGAGTATGACAACAATGAATATTTCTGAGATTGGGACAGGGCGTTTTGCTTTTGTGAGATAGTGAAGGACTGCCTGTGGTAACAGGTTGTGAAACTCAGAGTGAGGAAGGCAAGGAATCCACGGCTGGAAATCCTCCCCTCACCTGTGCCAGACAGAATTCAGGGCTGTGCCATGAGGGGAAGGTGACCATGGGTAAAACTCAATTTTCTCCCTTCTGACCTCACTATGTAACCCTCCCTCACCATCCTGAGCTTTCCCTCACTCTTACCACAGCACGGAAAGGGTGGGTGTGTGTAGAGAAGGGAGACGGAATGAAGATGAGCAAAGGCAAGAATTAGCATGTTAAATGAGCAATTAATGATTGCACAGGAAATGAGCTTCTTTGTCCTGTTTCTAAGCACTTAAATCAGAGCTGTGTTTTTCTAATTCCAGGCTGCAGCGAGAGGAGGAGGAAGCCTATGCCAGCAGCCAGAGCACCCAAGGGGCACAGTCCCTGACCTTTTCAAAGTTTGAGGAGAAGAAAACCAATGAGAAAACAAGAAAGGTCACTACTGTGAAGAAGTTTTTCACTGCTTCTTCCAGAGCAGGAGCTAAGAAGGGTAACTCTCCTTTGCACGTGTTAAATTTTTGAGAGATTAGTGCTCTGTGCTTTGACTGTTTAAAGTTGGAATAGTGACATTTCTGGAGAGTGATTGCTGCTGAAAACACAGAAGAATGTCAGTGATGCCAAACAATCTTTTAAACAGAGCAGTGCCCTGCTAAAGCTGTGTTTATGTGTTATTATACAGGAGTTCTTCACTGAACAACATAAATGTGTTCCTGCACTGCTGAGGGGAAGGTCCTTGTCCCTCTGGCACACATTGCTGCCAAATTCCTGCCTCAGCCCTGGTGTCACAGCAGCATTTAGGGCTGCCAGGGGAATTCCTCCTGCAGAGAGCAGCAGGAAAGGTGCTGCCTGTCAGTCAGCCCCAGCACACAAACCCTGAGATACATCCCTGCTGGTGCTGCCAGGGTGCCTCACTGGCAGCTCGGCAGGAGCAAAAGGGATGTGTGAGCAGAGTGCCTGAGCTGCACAGCAATGCTGCTCCGTGTTTGTGTGTGGGCTGGGAATATCAGCTTGGTGCTGGCTGAGGGTTTGTTCTACAGAATGTGTTACAAGCAGGAGTGATGAATGGCACTGCTGGCTTTGCATAGCAATGGTGTGCACGGAGGAAAACTGGGAACTGCTGGGCTGTGGAGGAGGAATTCCAGCAGGAAAATCAACATTCATCTGTGTTAACCATAGAGACGATGCATTGCCTTGATTTGAAATTCAGCATATTTCTCATTAGAATTGTCCTAGTGCATGGCAGCAGCTGGCTACATGAATTAAAACCTTTTTATTTTACGTTCACTCTTCTCACTTTCCATATTTTCTTTTTTTTTTACCCTTTCACCACCTGTCCTGCCATGCTCCCGCTCTCGGTGCCCTGCTTGCTTTGGCCTTTTTATTTCAGCAGCTCAAGAGAAAAGCCCTAAGCAAGGACAGCTGGGGAGGGAGAGAAATGCTGATAACATTCTCAGGGATTTGAAGGAGATTTTTACTCCCTCCTGGGAACTGGCTTCCCCTTCCGAAGGTAATGCAGGACTGGTTTTAGTAAGCTTAGCTCTTAGCTGGGCTTTGCTAAGCACAAACTAGGGTTGTGCCAGTTGTGACTCGTGCTCTTCGTGACAATGGCAAAAAAAGCAAGTCCAGCACCTTGAGGTGATGTTGAATTTCTGAACCAATCCTTTGCTTTTTAGTAGGGAGTCACAGGAGTAAAGCTGAAGCTTTTCTGAGCTCCACCTCAGGATTACGCACTTCCCCAAAAATAAGAATTTTGTAAGAATTGTGTGCTGCTTTGTTTCTGTCCAAAAAGAATGCTATGTTGCTGTTATAAATCTGGTCATTATAAGTTGAAGCTGCTGGAGTTGGCTCTTTGAGAACTTTTGCTTACTCAAAACACCTCCAGGTGTTTGTTACAGAAACCAAGAAGAAAATTTCCTGTCAAGAGGAGACACACAGGTTTCATTTAACCCAAAAGGACACCAAACCCCTTGATGCAAACAGCTTTAGGAGCCCATCCTACTGTATTTGTTTGCAATTCTGACTTGTGCTGCTGGCTAAAGAAATTTGAAGATGTCCCATTGCCTATTTATTAAATTATTGAAGGAGATGAATGTCTGTGTGTAGTGGAGCTGATGACAAAGCCTTTTTTACATTTTTCCATTCCATGCTTGGACTGGGCTCCGTGACCATGGCACAACCATAGTGAATCCCTGGAGTGCTCCTGTTCTGCTGTGGCTTCTCTGTAGAAAGATTTTCATATTAATAATGTTTCTTCTTTGTGAAGCTGATCCTTCCTTAACTCCTTCCGTGCTCGCTCCTGGCATTTTGGCATTTTCCTCTGCTGGGTTCTCTTTGACTTGTTGGAATTTCTTGGCTGTAATCAGCTTTTTTTTAGTTAGACTGAATTATTTGAGAACATAGGACTAACCTGAAAATATTTCGTTGCTGGAAGTACATTTATTCCTTCAGTGCTTGGTAACCAGTGCAGATTAATTTTCCTTAAATCAGAATTTCAGCTCAGGGATTAATGAAGCTGCAACTACAAGTAGTTCTTGGTGTAACTCATTAAAAGACTTCATTCTAACTAACATTCACTTTTTAATACTTTATATTAATCTGCCTCAGTTGACTCCATCTGTCTAGTAACTGAGCAGCAATCTAGCTTGAATTTGTGACTGAAAAGATAATATTTATATTCCTTAAGGTCAAACAGCAAAATGAGGCTCATTATTTTTATAACACAGCAAACTCCTTGTTGAAGCAAGTAAACAAATCTTAAATAAATCTTAAGTAAATAATTAATCATGGAAGAAATATTTGATCGTTCTGCCCATTTCTTGGTTTATTATTTCAAAATAAGCTTTCTGCTTCTCTAATGTTAAAAGTGACAAATTGAATTAATGGCCACCCTTCAGCTGGAATCCTGTGTGGCTTTTGGGATTCTCTGAAGGGAACCTTAGGTTATAAAGCCAATGGAAGGAAATCCCCTCTGGGAAAGAGTCCTTGTGTAAGTAGAAGGGAGTTGGGTTTGCACTCCCTATCTCAATTGCTGCAGTTGGAATTCAAATATTTGCAAAACCTTTTCTCTGCTTGGCACTCAAACTCCAGAATTGTTCTCTTGGTGCCTGAGCAAGTTATTCCCCAGAGAAGGTTGTGCTGAGTGTGGAGCCCTGCTGAGGTGAGCACTGTTTGTTACTCACTGCGTGACACAACTTTGGGTTTTCTGCACTGCTGATCTCTTTAAAAACAAATAACAACAAAAAAACCCCAAAAAGCTCCCTCAAATCCAAACTGAACCAACTTCAACATATTAATCCCATTCATTCCTTTTTCCTTTGGAGTTCTGCATGCTTGTTGAAAGCTGTGCTGTGCATGTGAAGTGTTTTCAGATGGAAAGCTGTGTTTGTCTCGTGCTGACCATGGATATTTTCATGTTTTCTGTCTCTCTGCTGCTCGCTTTTCACCACGTTCACTTCCACCACCTCTATTCAATCCCTCCATTCCCAACAGCGCTGGCTGGCAAGCTGAAAGGTGGGTGAACCCAGCGTGCCTAGGGAAGGTATTGGAGCAGCAAAATGAGCTTGGAATTTGGAAAATTGGATGTTTTTGTGGGGAGAATCCCCGTGGGGAGAATCCCTGTGGGGAAAATCCCCTCTGTGCATGTTCCTCGAGCAGAACTGCCCTGAGCTGCTTGTGAGCCTCTTGTGGTGCAAGCAAGGAGCAGGAGTGTGGAGGGCAGGGAGAGTGGGAAAAGCACCCCTTTATCTTAAAAAATCTGCAGAATCCCTTCTGGAAACCTTGATTTTATATGGGAATGTCTGACCTGGGAATGACAGCATGAGGAATCCAAATCAAGCCCATGTTGCAGTCGTTTTTTCTAATATTAAAAGGCCATTAGTGTAAATGGGGGTGTGGCTCTAAATGTTCAGTGCCATTCTCAGTGTTCCTGGAGCTGTGTTTAATAATAATGGCTGTGTTTAATAATATCCAACATTTCCCTGGCAAAGCTTGAGAGAAATAAATGCCCGACTGTGCTCACAGCTGAAAAAAACAATTGAAATTGCAAACCCTCAGTGAATTTCTCCATGGGTGCAAAAACTGATCTGATTTTCCCCTAATTTTCCCACAGAGATCCAGGAGGCCAAAGCTCCCAGCCCTTCCATCCACAGGCAGGCCAGCATTGAGACAGACAGAGTCTCCAAGGAGTTCATCGAGTTCATCAGGACCTACCAGAAGCCTGGCCAGGACATCTATAAGCAATGCAAACTCTTCTTGGACACCATGAGTCATAAAAGGGTAAGCTCTGCCTGAATAAAACTGGGGAAAAGTGGGGAGCGAGAGAGGAAATGGTGCATTTTAGGGTTTTGGGGAGTGTAGCGTACACTAATCCAATTTAGGTCTTGTGGCAGCCTTTAATTGTTGTTTCTTGGGAGTGTGGGACCAAAGGGTGCTTCCAACCCAAAGCACTCTGTGGTTCTGTGTGGCTTCAAAGTCCCCGAGGGTGCAGAGGCTGGCTGAGAGAATTCAGGCAGACAAACTCAAAATGGCAAGAAGGGAAAGTTTATGTACAAGAAAGGTCTTTTATATCCATTCATATTCTAGCAACTATTGGTCAGCAAAGAATCTACCTCTTAAAATTATTGGTCATAACTAAATAACACCTAATACCAAACACAGAGATTAAGAAAGTAAAAGAATGCAACTTATCTATGTTCTCCGTGAGAAGGAACAGAAAGATTCTAAAACAGTGCAACCACAGTTCTGTGATATCGAAAAACTCCCCAGGTAATCTCCAATGACTTCCACAAGTCACATTTAGGAAGAATATTGCTGAGCAGACTGATTTATGTGAGGCTTTAACAGGACTGATTTATCTGGGATGCAAAGGAAAGCTTTGGGGTTGGAAGGAGCCTAAAGATCATCCATGGCAGGGACACTTCCACTGTGCCAGGCTGCTCCAAACCCCATCCAGCCTGGCCTTGGGCACTTTAGAAATGAAAGATAATTCAGCATCAACCCACACTTCTCCTTGTATTGGGGAAGGGGAATTGGACTCTGCTGCCTTTTTTTTAATATGAAATAAGGGTTACATCTTCATTTCCCATAAAAAGAAAACAATGTTGTTGAAATATTAATCAGTCTGTGGTGCCACCTATGGTTGGAATGAGTCAGAATTCAGCACAAGTTTTTTCCCTTCCTCTGCCTTTCCTGTTTAGTTTGTAGTTACTCAGATTATTTCCTCACATTGGGCTCAATATTAAAGGGAGTTCTGATGGAATCTTACATTCCCTCTCCTTTGAAATCTTCTTGAACTTTTATTTTTTTCTCTTTTGGATCTGTTCATTTTGAGCAGAGCTGGTGAGAACGGTGTGGGTTTATTTTTGGCTTCAGGCACTGAAGGTTGTTCTCATTTCCTTCTTCAGCCTTCTCAAAACATCAGATTTTTTATTCCACATAAACCAGACCTAAAATCCAGCACTGCCAGCAGGGCACTTGTGCTCAGGAAAAATGCCCATTTTTGGCCTTAGAGAATTCAGAAACGAAGTTCTCCCTCCCCTTTTTTAATGTCTGGTTTTATTCATCCATTTAATGGTGCGAATTGCCTTAATTAAGTTAATTTGAAGCCTTCAAACCTCTGTTATGTTCTTCGGGAGCACAGCAAAAGTCAGTGTTGTTTCACAAATAACCCTGTGAATATATTGATATATATAAAATATATAAATATATATTTTTATATGTGTATAAATTTATATATTTATATTTGTATTTGTATTTATGTTTGTATTTCTATTTCTATTTATATTTATTGTGATGAAATAACTTCATCATCAGAAATATCTGCTGCATAGATATTCTTCCAAACAATTCATGTTCTTGGGGCTTTTATAGCAAAAAAATTCAATTAACAAATCAGAGGTTAAATAGGGACAAACATCCTGAGTTGCTTTGTCGCCGTTCCTCAGGGACGTGCCTGGGGAAAAGGCATTGCCCCTGTGCTGAAATGCAAATAAATGCAACTCTTTCACATAGTGTGGTGTTTTCTCCTAATTTCAAATCAACTTTGAAACCAGCTAGTGTTGGTTTCTCCTATTTTCAAATCAAATTTGAAAGCAGCCAGTGTTGGTTTCTCCTAATTTCAAATCAACTTTGAAACCAGCCAGTGTTGGTTTCTCCTATTTTCAAATCAACTTTGAAAGCAGCCAGTGCTGGTTTCTCCTCTTTTCCAATCCAACTCAACTCCAAACCCTCGGCTGCACCTTTGCATTCCCAGACTGTGACTGCATTCCCAGCTGGGCCCTTGCCCTCAGCCCAAGCCCTTCCCTCCACGCAGCGTTTCGCTGGCACAGCTCCTCTCACTGAGGCCTTGCTCTCTGCAGGAGCTGAGCATCGAGGAGCAGTCGGAGTGTGCCCAGGATTTCTACCAGAACGTGGCAGACAGGTTGCAGACGCGCTGGAAAGGTACTGAGCTCCTCATCCTCACCCTCCTGGTGCACAGCGCTGATGGCAAACTGAGGCCTCGTGTGTTTGCAGTTCAGCCCAAGCGTTCCCAGCTGGCAGAGATGCTGAGAGCAGGTTCTGCTGTACCACAGGTGCAATTGTTCCCAGCAGCACCAAAATATTGGTTTTTGGGCAAATATTTTTCTCTTAAACTCTTAGTGGAGTTCTACCCATTGTATTTTTACTTCTGCTGTAGGGAGTGAAAACACTCAGTACATTTTTAAAGTTGGGTTTTTTGTTTGTTTGTTTTTGTTTTGTTTGGTTTGGGTTTTTTTTGGTTTTTTTTTTGTTAAGTGTAAAGAATTGTATTTATTTCAGTCCTGTAGATTTCTGTTAAACTTTTTTTGGCTTTTGGAACTGAATTTCAATTTTCTACACAAACTGGTGTAGGTTTTAAGCAACACTAGTCCATTGACATCTCTCCCACGATATCCATTTATGATATCCATTTATTGGTTTTAGACAAATGTTTTTCTCTTCAACTCAGTGGAGTTCTACCCATTGTATTTTTACTTCTGCTGTAGGGAGTGAAAACACTCAGTACATTTTTAAAGTTTTTTTTTCTTTTTTTCTTGGTTTTTTTTTTTTGTTTGTTTGTTAAGTGTGCTTATTTCAGTCCAGTGGGTTTCTATTAAGCTCCTGTGGGTTTTTGAAACTGAATTTCAATTTTCTACACAAACTGGTGTAGTTTTTAAGCAATGCTAGTCCATTGACATCTCTCTCATGATATCCATTTACGATATCCATTTATTGTTTTTAGACAAATATTTTTCCCTTAAACTCCCAGTGGAGTTCTACTCATTGCATTTTTACTTCTGCTGTAGGGAGTGAAAACATTCAGTACATTTTTAAAGTTTTTTTTTTCTTTTTTTCTTCTTTTTTTTTTTTTGTTTGTTAAGTGTGCTTATTTCAGTCCAGTGGGTTTCTATTAAGCTCCTGTGGGTTTTTGGAACTGAATTTCAGTTTCCTACCCAAACTGGTGTAGTTTTTAAGCAACACTAGTCCATTGACATCTCTCCCATGATACCCATTTATGGACTCAGGTTGGTTTGAATGGGAATTGATTTCATGATATTGGGATTAAACTGGATCAAACCTTCCAAAGAGCCACAGAGTCCTTCATTTGTGCCATTTGTCCCTTTCAGTGCCTCCTGAAAAAGTTGAGAAGGCAATGGATGAGGTTGAGAAATACATCATGACTCGACAGTATAAATATGTTTTTTGCCCTGAGACAACTGATGATGAGAAGAAAGACCTTGCTGTCCAAAAGAGGATCAGGTAAGGCTTGAAAGGAAAAATAATTGAGTCATCCCTAATTCTGGAAATGAGCTCTGAGCCAAATGTGTTAAAAACCTTGTGCTGTGCACAGGAAAATGTGAACCAGCAAGGGTTAAAAGCATTTTATTTCAAATAAAGGAGGAAAGAATAAGTTGGATAATGACAACCACTGCACTGGGAAAATTGGTTTGCTTTTGTTAAATTACAGCCAAAAAAATTTTTTTTAAAAAGGAAGTATTTTCTCTGAAAATAAATTACTTCAGTGGAATAAATTGGCTCATGGCTGGATTAATGCCTCATTCACACAAAGCACTCCTTGTTTCTGGAATTCAGGAAGCAGCTGGTTTCAAACACCTGGATGTCACTGGCACGGAGCAGTTTAACCCTTTTTTCCCTTTTCCACAGGGCTTTGCACTGGGTAACTCCCCAAATGCTCTGTGTTCCTGTCAGCGAGGAAATCCCAGAAGTCTCTGACATGGTTGTGAAGGCAATTACAGGTTTGTGAGCGATGGAGTTTACATTGACAGCTTGAAATTTTATCTTTCTCTTATTGAGATGATTTTTGCTGAAGTTTAATTCCATCCCTCTCTCATACTGAGATGATTTTTGCTGAAGTTTACATTGACAGCTTGAAATTTCATTTCTCTCTCTTATTGAGACGATTTTTGTTTCAGTTTAATTTCATCCCTTTCTCTTATTGAGATGATTTTTGCTGAGGTTTAATTCCATCCCTCTCTCTTAGATGATTTTTGCTGAAGTTTACATTGACAGCTTGAAATTTCATCTCTGATTGAGATTATTTTTGCTGTCATCAGGGGGCATTGGAATTGGAATTTGGATTTGCAGGAATCCTTGCATTTCGGATGGGAATATTGAGTGGGGCAAGAATAATGCTGCACACAGAAATGTTTAGGCTTAGCTGATCTACTTGGAATCAAGACAGAAATGATTCCAAATGAACATTTCCCAGTAAATCCTGCTGCTCCAGTGCCTGTTAATTAATTAGGACTGTTAGGATTAATGCAGTTTGAATGACCCCAGGACTTTTCCCCTCGCAGACATCATCGAGATGGACTCCAAGCGCGTCCCGCGGGACAAGCTGGCCTGCATCACCAAGTGCAGCAAGCACATCTTCAACGCCATCAAAATCACCAAAAACGAGCCAGCCTCAGCTGATGATTTCCTGCCCACCCTCATCTACATCGTGCTGAAGGGGAACCCCCCCCGGCTGCAGTCCAACATTCAGTACATCACTCGCTTCTGCAACCCCAGCAGGCTCATGACTGGGGAGGATGGATATTATTTCACCAACCTGGTGAGTGCAGGAAAAATTCTGCAAGATTTGGCTTTTAGCTGGGGGTGGGAATTGCCATCAAAGGAAAACATAAATAGAAATTAATCTTCAAATGATGGTTAAGGTTGATTAGAGCACAGTTGGTTTTATCTCCTCTCTCTTCCTTTTGTGCTGTCCAAAGCAGAGCTTTGCTTTCTTTCTTTCTAACTTTGAACCCTTCATGTGAAAAGTCTTTATGCCAAGGCTTGGGTGTGTTTTTATCCTGCAAGGAGGTCAGGACTTTGTGTTCCTCAAACCCCGAGTTTGGCTGTGCAGATGTTCCACATGCAGAGCTCCCCATGGGCTCAGCCGTGAGGATTTGTCCCTTGCAGGGAGGACAGAGTTAGGCCGTTCATTTGTGGAGCTAAAGAGGCTTTTTAGAGCTCCTCCAAGGGGCATTTATTGGTGCCCTCTGCCTTTTATCACAAAGGGAAATTGCAGAGTTGAATTCCACAGCTGGGATGTCAAAAGTCCATTTCAGTGCATCCACAGAGGGCACTTGACATCCCTTCCTTCAGGAGAGCCCTCCAGAGCACAGCACATCTCTGCTGATCAGATCATTCCATATTAACAGAATTAATGGAATAAGGAATATATGGAATAAGGAGCTCCTGGCTCTGATGCCTAAAAGAGAAGCCAAAACAAATTAGGAGTATAAAATGCGGATAAATTTATTCGAGGCCTTCAAGGTACACTCCGGGCAAACGAACGTCCCCCCCCAGGGACCACACCCGAAATGCACACCGGGTCATGAGCCCTTCACATTTTATAAGTTCTGTTTCATTAGCATATTGGCCCTTAATTCTCCAATCATACCCTCAGGTGACAATGTTCACCACCCCAGGCCTGCCCCCCTTCATCTTACAGTTGTTTACATATTTTCAGGCCCCAAGGCAGCGAATATGTCCTTGAATCTGTGTTCAGAGAGCCTTGTTTTGGTTAAAGGTGCTGGGAACAGAGCATTTTAGCACTTAGTAAGAAGCACTAAACTGCAGTAAGTTACAGGTGCATTAAGAGGAAAAACTAGAAATATTCAAAGGCATCAGCTCCTTGTGTTCCCTCTGCACCCTCAGCTCCCAAAAGCAGCGAGCCTGAGGTTTGAAATGGGAGTTAGCAGCTCCAGTTTTGACTTCTTCACACTCTGGGGAGAGGAAAGAGTTGTATGAGCTGTCTGATCAAATTAACTCCTGGAAAACCTCATTTTGAGGCATAAAAAAAAAAAAATTAAATCCTGATTTTTACAGAGGATGAGGAGTAGAAAACAGGTCTGTGGTGCTGGCAGTTTTGCAGTGATGTGTTCTATTCTCTCTTCTCTTTGCAGTGCTGTGCCGTGGCCTTCATTGAAAAACTGGATGCTCAGTCCCTGAACCTGAGCCAGGAAGATTTTGATCGTTTCATGACAGGCCAGACCTCCCCAAAAAAGCAGGAATCCGACAGCTTCTCCCCTGACGTGTGCCTGGGCGTGAAGCAAATGTGCAAAAGCTTA
This sequence comes from Acanthiza pusilla, assembly GCA_036630365.1. Lineage (NCBI taxonomy): Eukaryota > Metazoa > Chordata > Aves > Passeriformes > Acanthizidae > Acanthiza > Acanthiza pusilla. The sequence goes on from JAXCHO010000048.1 coordinate 6,338,933, forward strand.
GACCTCCTCTCTCAGTTGAATGAGAGACAGGAAAGAATTGTCAGTGAAGCCAAGAAACTGGAGAAAGACCTCATCGATTGGACTGAGGGCATCACCAAGGAGGTGGAGGATATCGTGGAGAAATATCCCTTGGAAATAAAACCAAAAAGCCAAGCCTTGGCAGCCATTGACTCTGAAAATGTGGAGAATGACAAGCTGCCCCCACCACTGCAGCCTCAGGTTTATGCAGGATAATTCCCAGAATCAGCAGCATTATCCTCACCTAGCTGGGAAGGGAAGGAAATTTAAGGCTAAAAAAAAAAAAAAAAATCAGATGAGCTTAAATCAGTACATTTTTAAAGGTACTTTTTTTTCTCTTTTTTTTTTTTTTTTTTTGTTAAGTGTAATGAATTGTATTTATTTTAGTCCAGTAGGTTTCTATTAGGCTTTTGTGGGTTTTTTGAACTGAATTTCAATTTTCTACACAAACTGGTGTAATTTTTAAGCAACACTAGCCCATTGACATCTCTCCTGAAAGCTTCCTTCTAAGCATGCACTCACTTGTTTTTAATAATTAGTTTAACTCGAAGCCAAGTTCCAGCAGAAACTCCAAAAGGTACCGACGTTAGTCTGAACTTACCCTGTAGCTGTAAAGATGAACTATATATTGTAAAATATGTAAAATTGTAAATAGATTTCAATTCTAATGTCTCGACTGTGCATGAGCTCGTGTGTGAGTGAAAATGATCTCAAAATGTTCATTTTAGCACCTTTCAGTTCCATCACGTGGCAGTACAAAGGCAAAAGCACTGCTGGAATTTGGATAACCTGGAGGGGAGGAGTGATGAATTCCGGACACTCATCTTAACCTGCTTCGTTGAAAAAGAAAAAAAAGTATTTAAAAGATGACATTTCTTCATTTAAATGCTCTGCTAGCCTTGAGTGGTGCACAAAAGTGTCGATAATCCTGCTGTGGAAGGGAATGCAGAGCCTGAAATAGAAAATATTTCAGAAATATTTGTATTTAAAATTGCATCATATGGGACAAAAAGAGGGGAGGGGAAAGAAATCATGAAAGAGTTGCTCCAAAATTGGCTTCCTCTTCTGGTCCTTGCCATCCATGGGGTAAATTTTGGTTGCTTTTTTGACAATCCTGGGAAATAAATAAGTTCATCTAATTCGAGGTTGCTTTTTGGAAGGAGCAGGAGCAGAAAATGCACTTTATTTCCACGAAACATCAAACTTCTGCTCTTCAGTGAGCCCTTCAGCACCTTGAACGCCGAGATAAAAACGGCTTTGTGTCACTAAAAATTCAGATTGGGGTGAAATAAGAGCTCAGACCGCACAAAAAGGAACCTTCTGCACCTGAACTTTTTTACAAAACATTTTCCGTGTCATTTGAAATCTCTTCCAGCTCAGTCCAGCCTGCCCTGCCTCCTCTGTGTACCCGAAAAATCAAAGCTGAAGCTCAGCTCGAACCACTTTTAAGCAATGTTAAGTTCATCAAGGAGGGAAGTACCTACCTCTTAATTAATCCCCACTTCATTAAAGCACCGCTCCTATTAAATTTGCACTGCAATAACTCCAGACCACGACTGTGATTTGTCCCTTTTCCGGCAGTTTTTTTAGCTTTATCAACTATGCACCAACCCCCGTGTTCCGGAGGAGCCGCCGCAGCCATGGGATGCTCTTAAAAAAAAAAAAAAAATCGAATTATTCCCGCGTGTCATCACACCCAAATCGCTTCGGTCAATAGCGCTGGGGTTGGTTTAGTTCGAGTTTAAACTGCAGGTGCTCATTCTGAGCCGCAGGTGAGCAGGTCCGGCCCGGGGAAAGCAAACTTTGGGCTATTGTGTGGAAATGCCTGTGGTTAAATAAAAATGTCTCCGTCCTGCCCTCGTTAATGAGTCCCCGAGAGCCTCCTCAGCGGCTTTTGTTGTGCTGTTAATGATTAATGGCGAGATAATTGGGGCTGCGTTCTCTGATTTGGGAGACAATTCTTGGCCGTTCGGGTGCCAGGCTGGGTAACAATGTTGTTTTTTAATTTTCCTCGCAGAAAGGTCATTGTGGTGGTTGAGAAGCACTTCAGACCGATTTTGTAACTAAAATATGTCTTCTTCATGTGCCATTTTCTTATCTGACCACTACGATGGGGGTGTTTTCGGTAAATAAAAAGGGTGAGGTGGATCTCCATCGCTAAAAGAGATTTCCTCCTCACTGGAGTGATCCCTGAGCAGGGCTGGAGCGCAGAGCTTTGGGTAAGACACAGGGAGAGGCCCCAGTGCTGCAAAAAATTACAAACTCTCTGCTTCAACTAAAATATCATCCCTTAAAGGATTTGAGATACAGATTTCAAATCTGTGTGATATTGAAATTGGTTTTATTTCCCCACAGCCCACTAGTAGTTCAGTATTACTGAAAACAAAGCTCGCTGGATTGGATTTTTTATTGTAAAATACTTCTTTGCATGTGAACTCCTCGGTTTATTGTGTTTGGTAAAGAAGATATTTTACAGGAAATTAATGGCTAATTAAACCATGCAGCGTCCTTGGTTCCACACAGCCAAGCTATGGAATTAAATTGATTTTTCCCCCCAGTGTCATGGATGTCTCTGGTGTATCTTGGTTTTTGTTCCAGTTCCAGCTCCTGCCTGCCAGACTTTATCACCATAAACACCATCACCATCATCATATTACCATTAATTACACTAATTATTATTAACATACAATAATAGACTTTATAGATGATAATGTCACATTTGACGTGAATAAAGAATTATTAATATATTCTTGTTTATAATGCTAAATATCAATGAGGATGATGATGGTTTGCTCTGTTACACCTTTGGCTCTGAGGCTTTAACGCTGAGCACTCGTAGGTGTTGCTCACCTTTAGAAAACAGAAGAAAAAAGAGCTTGGGGAGGGTTTTGAGAGGAAGAGGGGATGGGAAAATGGGGAGCAGCCCGAGGGGGGAGGGAGCGCGGGGCTGCAGCCTCGGAGCCGGGCAGAGACCGTGCGGCCGGGGCCGCTCCCGGGGCCGTTCCCCGTGCCGCTCCCGGGGCTATTCCCGGGCTCCTGCCGGTGCCATTCCCAGCCCGTTGCCGCTTCTGCTCCCGGCCGGTTCCCGGTGCCGTTCCCGGTACCATTCTCGACGCCGTTCCTAGCCCATTCCCGGTGCCATTTCCATCCTATTCCCGCTTCTGCTCCCGGCCTGTTCCCGGTGCTATTCCCGGTACCATTCCCGGCCTGCTCCCGGCGCCGTTCCCAGCCCATTCCTGCTTCTGCTCCCGGTGGCGTTCCCGGTACCATTCCTAGCCCGTTCCCAGCCCATTCCCGGCCCGTTCCCGGTACCATTCCTAGCCCGTTCCCGGCCCGCTCCCGGCGCCGTTCCCGGAGCCATTGCCGGCCCATGCCCGCTTCTGCTCCTGGTGCCATTCCCGGCCCGTTCCCGGCCCGTTCCCAGCCCATTCCCGGCCCGTTCCCAGCCCATTCCCGGCCCGTTCCCAGCCCGTTCCCGGCCCGTTCCCAGCCCATTCCCGGGCCGTTCCCAGCCCGTTCCCAGCCCGTTCCCGGGCCGTTCCCAGCCCGTTCCCAGCCCGTTCCCGGCCCGTTCCCAGCCCATTCCCGGGCCGTTCCCAGCCCGTTCCCGGCCCATTCCCGGCCCCGCCCGCCGCCGGTCCCTCCCGCGCTGCGGGCGCCGCCCCAATGTTGTCCCCCCCGCGCCACCGTCGCGCGCGGCGGGTGAGGGGTCAGGGCTGCGGCCCGGAAGCGGCGGCGGAGGCGGGGCCGGCGCCGGGGCCTGTCCGTGTGTCCGGCCCGGGGGCTGCCCGGCAGCGGCCTCTCCGCAGCCCCGGCACGGCAGGGCACGGCAGGGCAGGACGATGGTGCAGAGCCCGCCCGCACGGCAGCGCCGCCGCCTCTGAGCCCCGCCCGGCCCGCGGGCCGCAGCCCCGCCGCGGACGCCGGTAAGGAGGGACCGGGGGCGGCCGAGCGGCCCGGCCCGCCGGGGGAAGGGTCACCCCGAGGCCTTGAGACCGGGGGAGCACCGGGGGAGCCCCCGGGGAGCCTCGGGGCAGCGTCGCGCTGCCTCAGGTCGCGCTCGGGTTCGGGGTGGTTTGGCTCGGGGTTGTAGCCTTGGTTTGTCTTTATTATTTGCCTAAAAAAATGTATCGGGAAAGGTCGACTTTTTAATGTATGGCATACTCCCAGAAAAAAGCCTGAAAAATAATAATTTCTGTAGCACTAAAAATAGTTCTGTTTCAAAATAGCTTCTGAGCAGTGATTCCCTCGTTGGGCTTTTTTGGTTGTTTTGGGATTTTTTTTCCCCCAGATTGTTGTTTATCCATATTTCATCCTCTTTCACTTTTGGGGGGTTTAACTTGACTAATGATCTCATGATGCTTTTGATAATCAAATTCCTGGTGCATCATGCCTGGAACATGGCTGCTCCATCCCTACCGTGGATCACAGTCACCCTGGAAAGAACATATTACAGCACAGCAGGGCTGGGGTTTTTTCCCCTCTTTTCCCTTTGTTTGCTCTTTGAGGGTTTGTCTTTGGGGCAATTAATGTGCAGGATTAGCTCTGAAGGTGGAATTATCCGGGTAGATTTGCCCTGGTAATCAAACCTTGAGCGCAGATAAGGATTCTTTAAGGTTCGCTCTCCACATCCTCGCTGAACTTCCAAAGTTTGGCCGCTGGCAGAACGCGGTGGGAAGAGACCCTGGGCCTGTCTGCTGTGGTAAATGATTATTGCGTTTTTCCAAAGGCTGAGTTACAGGAAATTCTCCGTAATCCTTGTGCCTCTGGGCAGGACGGAGCGGTTCGAGTTTCACCGCCGGAGCTGCTGCTTCCCTGCACCTGCCCTTGCCCGGCTCTGGGAATCAGCTCTGGCTGCCGTCCAGCTCCTGCTCAGCAGGTGTGCACAGCACACAGATAACTTTTGTGGCAGCCCGAGCACAGATAATATTGAATTGTGGCTGAAAAATGCTCCCTGACCCCGGCCTGAGTCCCATCAGAGAGGATTAAGCCCTGGGTAGCTTTGTTCCCTCCCGTGATTTGAGGAGCGGCTCGGCGCTGGTGGAATGTGATTCTTCTTTTCCACTTGAAAGACAAGAACTTGAAAGGCCACCTGATAAGACAAAATAGTCCCTGTGCTCTGGGAGTGCCCAGGAGCAGTTGAGGGCAGGGGACAAACAGAGCTCGGTGTCCTTTGTGAGCCTGGGGACAGCAGGGACAGAGCACATCCAGCAGCCCCTGAGCTGATCCTGCAGATCTGGTAGCTGGGATCATCTTTTTTATGAAATAACAGCACGGGTTTTGTGGAAATGAAGCTGTTCTATCAATTTATGAAACTTGCAGGTGTCAGAATTGCGTTGCTTTGCCCAAGGCATGGCTGGGTGGGAGTTGAGTTTCATTTTGGGAGGACATGTGGATAAAGCTGCCCCACAGGACTCAGAACTCCCGGGTTTTGTTTTGGAAGAAAACTTGAGCATGTCCTGGCATTTGGGGCTTTGTTCGTCTGTGAAATGGAGACTGAGGTCACCTGAGCTTGGGCTGAGCAGATTGAGGTCCTGTTCCCTCAACCAGGATAATATTCCAGCTCCCTTCTTTCAGTTTGTTTTGCTGCTTCTCTCCCTTCTTTCCCCACCCAAACTCTGATTTTGCCATTCCCCCAAGCTGCCATTTCCTCAGCTTGTCAGTCATTTTTCTGCTTGTGATTCAAGCTGTGTATGTGTCTGCATCCCTGTCTCCTCACAGACTGAAGAGCCTTTTCCTGGCCTTTCTCTGCTCTTCCACTGCTGAATTGGGTCCCACGTTCCTTAATGAGTGGCTTAATGAAGTCAGCAATTAACCTTGAACTGGCCACTCAGCCAGGTTCTGATTGTTAAACACTTACTGAAATTTTTCACTCCTCTTGATTAAAGCCGTCCTGTATTTCTGGCTGCTGGCAGCACAGTTTACACAGAATTTGATTTCTCATGGATCTTTAAAGGTCCTGTAAAATGGAATAATTTTACTTTTCCCTTCCTCTCGCAGCTTCTCATGCTAAGCAGCCGTAACCAGAACAGCATTTTTAATACAAATTCAAAGTCCTCCATCTATTATTGTGTGTTTTATTGCAGTCTGGCTGATTTGGGTTGTGGTAACTCATTTTATAAGTCATGACTTGGAAAAGCTGCAAGGTTTAAAAATGCCCGTGAGCTCTCCTGGATGGAAGCGGATTCATTCCCATGGCACAGGCTCTTGGCAGACAGGGCTGCCTGCTTCAAGTTTGGCACCAAAATGTCTCATTTTCAACCTCAGGTTGGGTTCATTTTGATTTTACAGCTGGGAATGTTCTAAATTGTGTTTTTCACTTGTAGCAAAAGTCAGAATTCAGGGTTCATTGAACCAGGGAAAAAAGGTTTCCTCACTTCATTTCTACTTCCTGACTTTTAACTTTCCTTCCCTTTTGTCGTTCATCATTTTTTAAGAACTCGTAGCATATAAAAAATTCTGGGACTTGTTTGGATTTGTCTGTTTCTACACGAATTTTTCTTCCAGTGGGAAATGAAAATCAACTTTGCTGTCCCAGGAGTATCAGCTGGCACAAAGTTCAGGTGCTTGTGGTAAATCCAGCAGACTTTTCAAACAACACGACTCTGTCATACACAGATTGAGTAATGTTTGTTTTCCTTTTCATTTCTTACGTCACCTACCTTTTATTGTAAGTTTTCTGTCTTTATAGAGAGCTCAAGTCAGGAATTTGGGTGTTTAAAATTCAGGATCAATATGATCTTTCAAATTTTCTATAATTGACCAAATTGCTTCCCTTCCTTGGCTCTGTTTCATGGGCAGACCTAAAATATTTGCTCTCCATGTTGCTCTTGGGGATGTTGAAATGATTAATTAAGCTTTGAAAAGTGTTTTGAGAGGTGAAAAGAAATATTTCTTGCAAGCAGGAAGCACTTTTCTTCTTTCTCTTTGTGCGAGTCCCTGGGTTTTGTTAATATTCTGCGTCCTGATCCTTTCTCAGGATCCCATGAGGAAGGAATTGCCTTTCCCACAGGTGCTGTTCCCCTCCTGCCCTGTGCTCTTTGCCTTTGCACAGCCATTTTCCTGCCGTTTCCAACTTCCAGAAAAACATGGATTTTTTTTATCACTAAACGTATTTGTGGATAGAACAGCTCAGCAAACTGATGAGGCACTTTGAGCCAATTCCAGGCTCCCACCGGGGCAGTTTTGGGGGAGTAGAAGTGTTTGTGCCAATCTTTGGGTTCTGTTTCTTGGATTCCAGGCTCCAAGGTGATGTTTTCATTGAGTTTCCTCCTCCACACTCCCTGATGGCCTCTCTCCCTCTGTGTCCTGGAGGAATCTGCTGGCATTTCCTAGGAGCTTGTTGATTTTGGTTTGTTTTTTCACGCTGAAGGCCAGAGGCTCAGCTGGGCAGAGCTGGAGGGTTCCTCCAGGATGAATTCCAGGTTTTAGGGTGCGCAGGTTCATCCCACAGGGCTCCCCACTTCCTAAAGGATGAGCTGGAGCTGCTGCACATACCAACATCTCTATTTTCCACGGATATCAGGATGGTGAAGTTATTCTTCCTTGCCCTTGGTCTTGAGCCTCACCAGGTTCTCCCAGAGCCTGATCAGATCCCACACGGCTCGGGGTCACTGCCAGCCCTGACCCCATGTCCCTGTCCCCCTCAGAGACATTAAACAGTGCCAGTCCCAGCTCCAGTTCCCAGCTCACACGGCTCTGGTTTTTATTTCACTTCACCCTTTCAGTGTTCTCACTCTCAGACATCAATGAAATCATGGTTTGAAGAGAAGGAAAGCAAATGAAAGAGGATTTTGGTACCTGCTGCTGCTGATTGATGTTAGCTGAGGTGAACACCACTGCCGTGTTTCCCTGTTATGTGTGGATGCTTTCCCATGGTTTGCTGGATTGGTGTTTATAAATATTCCTCTGGCACACATTATTTTCATTCGAAGTGGTTAACCCTTTTCCCAGCCCCACTGCACTCCTGGTGTTGGGGCATCTTTGAAAACAGAATTGATTGATTTTTTTTGAGCTGCACAGCTCAATTTAAACACTTGTGTGCTATGAGTTTTTCTCCCTAGGATATTTCAGTGGTGGTTTTGTATTTAAATCCCTCCTCTAGACTGATTACCTCACCTGCACAACAAGAAGGGGAAATATTTGTGAGGAAACTCCATCATTTTAAGCTTTCTAGTGGCAAGGTGGTAGTTGACATTATTGATAAAAATGTCAAATGACTTTGATCTCTTTAAAATTCATGTTTGGGTTTCTTTTTTCATTTTGCCAACTGCAGTTTTGCTTTTAATACCTGCTTTAGTACAGCATATGGGAGTTTTATTGTTAGGAATTCAGTGCCTTTGATACTAAGCCTCAAAATGGGAATTTAATACTTCAGCTGTGACTCATTGCGTTGACTTTTTGGTCTGTGCTGTAGACTTCAAGATTTTCCTTGTTTGTAATTTAGGCTTGAAAAACTCATCAGTGTTTCAGCAGTTCCCTTTTCCACACTCTTTCATATACAAATAAAGAGGAATTTACAATGTTGTTCCTTTGAGATTGCTGTCTGGAGCCGTTTTGGAGGAAAATTCCCCAAATTGTAGAATATGTGACAATTTTCTTGCTTTTTACTTGGCTGCCCTTGTGGTTACTGGGACTCTGACTGATTAAACTGAGATTTCCACCCTTTAACATTTGAATTCTTTTATCTATCAGAATTTCCAGGGTTTGCAGGTCCTGATTTAAACACAACAACATCTCCAGGCTTTCCTGGGGAGTTCCATCAGCTGCAGCTCTGGTTTTTGCTTCTGCTGAAAATCCCTCACTACCCAGCGATTACCTTGGAGCTTTTTGGGAGGAAAATCCCCCAAATTGTAGAATTTTTTCTTGCTTTTTAGTTGGCTCCTCAGTTCTTTTATTCCATGGGACACTGACAGATTAAACTGCTGGATTTCCACCCTTCACCATTTGAATCTTTTTCCCTGTCTGGGTTTGTAGCTCCTGATTTAAGAGCACAACATCTCCAGGCTTTTCTTGGGAGCTCCATCAGCTCTAACTCTGCTGAACATCACTCACTACTCAGCGATCACCTTGGAGCTTTTTTGGAGGAAAATCCCCCAAATTGTAGAATATTTTCTCAGTTTTTGGGGTGCTGCCCAGTTCTGTGTTTCCCTGGGACTGTGGCAGATTAAACTGTTGGATTTCCACCCATTTAAATCTTTTTCCCTGTCCAACAGAATTTGCAGGGTTTGTAGCTCCTGATTTAAGAACACAACAGCATCTCCAGGCTTTCCTGGGGAGTTCCATCAGCTGCAGCTCTGCTGAGCATCCCTCACTACTCAGCAATCACCTTGGAGCTTTTTTGGAGGAAAATCCCCCAAATTGTAGAGTTTTTTCTTGCTTTTTAGTTGGCTCCTCTGTTCTTTCTTTTCCATGGGACTCTGACAGATTAAACTGTTGTTTTCCCACCTTTTACCATTCGAATCTTCTTATCTGACAGAATTTCCAGAGTTTATAGATCCTGATTTAAACACAACAACATCTCCAGGCTTTCCTGGTGAGTTCCATCAGCCGCAGCTCTGGTTTTTGCTCCTGCAAAACCATCTGAACATCCCTCACTGCCCAGCAATTACCTTGGAGCTGGTGGCCAATGTTCCAGCCTGGCAGTTTTCATTCTTGCCGTTGCACTTGAGCTCCTTGTTTAGGCTGACTGGGGAGATTTTTATTGCACAAAGGATTAAAAGGCTTTGCTGGAGTACAGAGAGGCAGCAGCAGTCATTAGAGCCGCTCGCTAAATTATTTATTTGGCTAAAAAGTGAAATCTGATCTTGCTTGCCTGACCTGCCAGGAGGTAAAAGCATTGTTTTGTTTGGTTTTTTTTAACTCTGTGAACGAGAAATAAAAGTTTAAGTGATGTTCTTTAAGTTATTCATTGACACAGAGGAGGAAGTTAGTTACAAGTGTTGTGATGCATTGTGGTTCTAACAGAGAGGAGGTTAAGGAGCCCTGAAAATCCATACACATTTTGATGTCATGCACTGATCTGGATCACAAATCAGATGATAATTAAAGTTATTTAAGCACTGTGGTAAACAAACAGTAATTCTTCAGGCAGCAGCATGGAAACATTCATACTCCAGCTTTGCACCGTGTCCCATTGCTATTTTCATGTCAGCTCCAGAACTGAAATCCACAGTTGTTCCCTTTTCCCTCCCAAATGCTCCAAAGGCACATTACTCCTCGGAAATTGCAGCTTATAGCATTTTCTAATTGCTTTCAAAGCCATTGAGTTATGGCAGCATATTAAGCAACTGGCACTTAAAAGCTGGTGATCTCTTACATAAAAATATTAGCCCAAATATTTCTCTGTGTAGGCTTTTCAGCACATCCTTTTTTTTTTCTTTTTTTTTTTTTAAATGGCTGATTTTAGACCCTGTGGTAAACAAACATTCTAATGGAGCTGTTGGAAACTCCTTTTAAAAACAAAAAAGGAATCAGAGCCCTGGCTGTGCTGTGGGTGACACTGATTAAAAGCTGCAATAAATCCTGCATCGGTGTTATTTCCAAGAGGAAATCCAGGAGGGGACACTGCCCACAGCTCCACTTTTGGTTTAGATTTTGCTCTCCTTCCTTCCCCACATGTTTTTAGAAGGAGGGGTTGGGATTTTGCTCCTAGATTGGAGCGTTTGGGGTTTTCACCTGGGGCTCATTGAAGGAATTTGCTGCCAGGGACAAGATAGGCAGGACGTGCAGAAGGGCGGATCATTCCAGCATGATCCCTGCCAGCCCCAGCTCTCCTTTCCCTCTCCCTCCTGCCTCCTGCCACCTCCACTGGCCTGCTTGGGACAAAGCTCCGGTAAGGTGCACATTTCTCATCCCCTTTTCTTGCCCCTTCTTCCCTCTCCTTCCCCTGCTTTTCACTCTGGGTTTGCAGAGATGTTTGCAGCACTCGCTGAGAAAAACTTCCTGGCTTTGCAGAGTGGCTGGGAAGGCGTTGATGGTGCAAACCAATAAAGCCAGGATGTGATCTTCACTCTGGAGAGCTCTGCCTCAGCAGGTTTCACCCAGGAGAGTCAGCAGGCACAGCTCAGGGTTGTGTTACTGGCACAGCACCTCTGTCTCCTCTCCCCGAGTTGGATTTTCCCTCTCTGGGGCAGATCTGCAGATTCTGTCAATATTTCTTCTGCTAACAGGAACTGAGGCATTCCTGCCAGTAAAACCCTCAGTGTACACAAGGAAGTTGGGATCATCTGAAAAAGGCTTTGTCTGAGTGTGTCCTTCCCCCTCCTCTTGTTTTCTCTGCAATCACTAGATCACATCCAAGATCCTGCTCTGCCTTGCCCTGTCCCTCTCCTCCTCAGAGCTGCCACTTTCCAGCCCTGATTCTCCTGCATTGCAAATTCAATGTTAATTCAATGTTATCAGACTGAATTTGCCCCTGGCAGTGCAGAATTCTTTAGGGACTACTCCTGAAATTTGCCCTTCCCTCTCATCCTCAGAGCTGCCACTTTCCAGCCCTGATTCACCTGTGTTGTAAATGACAATGGTGGGGATCACCCAGACCTGCAGGGAGCAGTCCCTGCCTTAATTCAGTATTATAGATTGAATTTGCCCCTGGCAGTGCAGAATTCTTTAGGGACTGCTCCTGAAATTTGCCCTTCCCTCTGAATTTTGGAGATCCCTAGGAACAGCTCCCACCTCGGCGGTTTAGTGGGGGTTAAAAGCCTTTCCAGCCAGGATTTTAGGTAGGACAAAGATAAGAGGTTTGGCTTGGAGTTCCTCCTTGCAGAGCATCTGAAGGAGATGTCCCAAGGCTGCCCTTTAGCCCTGGACTGTTTGCTTTTCCCTGGGAGTGGAGCTGGGGATGCTGATACAGTAAAGTTAATTTGGGTCTTTCTGCTCTGGAGATAAAAATTCAGGAGGGTATCAGGCAAAATATTATATTTTGGACAAAAATTAATGAGTCAGGACATTTCCTCAGTGTGTAAGGTCCCAGCTTTGCTTGCAGACAGAACAGAAAGTTGTAGATCCTGCAAGAATTAAATGAAGACCGGAAGTCTTCTAGCCTCCACCCTAATGCAGTTTTTGGGTGTTTCTGCCCACAGGATTCTTGGTGCGGAAGCCTAAAATTATGTGGGGCTGATTATCAGATCCTGTTTTGAAATTAGAGGCATTAGGGGCTAGGGCTGGGGCAAAGAGGGATGCTTAAGGCTCCAGCGTGAGTTTTCCACAGATGTGCTAAGTTTGATTTGTAATTTGGTGCATTCAGACACTCCTGGCATTAAAACATAGCAGTGCTACCCTGCCTCGGTGTGTGGGGAAAGGTTTATTGCTTATCAGCCGTGCTGGAAGTCCCCATTCCTTAAAATCCGTTCCCAGCTGGCAATTTGAGGCCCTGGGAAGGTGACACGGAGCCTGTTTGGGTTGCTGCTGCAGTTCAGGCACACACTCCGTGCCATTGAATCTCATTTTCCTGTACGATCCCATTCCTTCTGTCCAACCTTTATGTGATCCACCAATTCCTGCCCTGTGACACAGCCCAGTGACTCTGCTGGAACATTCTTTCCCCTCAGGTGAACAATCAGAATAATGTTCTACATAAACCTGTTGGAGAACCTGAAGGTTTATATCAGCAGCCGCCCGCCGCTCGTGGTCTTTATGATCAGCGTGAGCGCCATGGCCATCGCCTTCCTCACCCTGGGCTACTTCTTCAAAATCAAGGAGATCAAATCGCCAGAAATGACAGAGGTACGTGCAAAAAGCGGGAATATTCATTTGGAAAACGTGCCTGAAGCTGATTTGGGGTTTTTTCCCCTCATGGAGTTGTGTGGGGGATTGTCTTCGTTTTGCTTTCATGAGGGTGAATGTTTGGTGGTCTCGTTTTATATCGAGGGTGAGGCCAGCTCATCTGTCGTGGCTCTCCCCTGCTGTGGCTGGGAACCTTTCTGTTCCTTATTTAGGGTCAGTTAGCTGCTTTGGGGAACCTTTTACCTCAGCATTGTCCTGTAAGGAGGGAAACCTCGGCAGAAGCCGCCAAGGAGCGGCAGAGAGCTCACCTGGAGCGTGCTGAGAACAGATTTGAACACAAATTTGCTTCCTTGCTGAGGGGAGGGAGCACGGATGGAACCCATCTGACTTCTCCAGACAGCTTTGGCGTTTTTTGGACAGCCCTGGTGGTGTTTGTGCTGCTTTGTGAGCTGTGGGTTTTGTTCAATGGCGTGGAGCCAGGCGGGATGGGACCAGCGCTGCCCTGGTGACCTCCCTCACCCCCTCAAAATATCCCCTTTTTTTGTGTTCCAAGGACTGGAATACTTTCCTGCTGAGGTTTAACGATTTGGACTTCTGTATATCTGAGAATGAGACATTAAAGCACCTCCTGAACGACACCACGACCCCGGAGAGCACGGTGACCAGCGGGCAGGCGAGGTCCTCCACGCAGTCGCCGCAGACCCTCGAGGACTCCGGGCCCATCAACATCTCGGTCACCATCACACTGACCCTGGACCCCCTCAGGCCCTTCGGGGGCTACTCCCGCAATGTCACACACCTCAGCTCCACCATTTTCGGGCACCAGATTGGACTTTCAGGTAGAGTTTTAAAAATTCTGTTTGCAGTTGGCTCTCAGAAGTTTTTTCTAGCCGTTCAAGGGGGTTTGGCTTCAAAGTGAAACTGAGTAGGTTTAGATTAAATATTAGGGAAAGCTCTTTTTTGTGAGGGGGGTGAGTACCCAGAGAAGCCAATCCCCATCCCTGGAAGTGTCCAAGGCCAGGTTGGAATAACTTGGGATAATAGAAGGTCTCCCTGCCCATGGAACAAGGCAGTTTTTAAGGTCCCTTCCAACCCAAACCATTCTATAACTCTAAATAATTATTTTAATAACTACATAATCAAATAAAAATTCACCACCTAATTATTGGTGAGATGAATCTGATGCAGAGAGCACAGATGTGTTCCCAGATTTATTGTGAGTTTATTCCTGCATGGAGCCCTTCTTTCGTTTGTTAGGGGGACCTTTCCCTGCATTCAGAATGGAAAAGAACCTGCAGGTGTGCCAAGATCAGGCTTTGCAGTTTGGAATGATTAACCTAATGACAATGGAAGGTCATTTTTAAGCCAGCAACATTCCAAACAGTGACTCTCTTCAGTTTTGTCTTGATCCATCAAGTCCTCAAGTGACATTTCAAATGTGACATAGATGCAGCAGAGAGCAAGTATTATGTTGTCTAAAAAATTCCACTTTATCTAAAATGCATAAGTGAATCAGCTTTAATATCACAAACAGCACCAGATAAGATGATTATGGTTTCTGTGGTGTGCAGAGACCAATCTGCTCTCTGGCTGCCTGCCAGGAAGTTTTGACAGGAGTTCATAGAGAATTAATAGAAATTGATAATAGAACCTCGCTGGATTTTAGCTTTCAGCCAGAATTGCATTTTATAATAATGTTGAATATCTTGAACCTGTGGGGACACATTGCCCATAGCTGCAAATGTGCATTACTGTATTTTCTGTTGGTTTTTTTGCTGCTGCTTTCAGAGCTGTTGAATGCAAGTTCCATTTGCAGCAGCCTGGATTTATTTTCAGTTTGAATTTGCCCACATGGAGTTACCGTAGATGACTTAATGTGCATTTCAGTATCTGCTGACACCTTTTTCTCAGCACAAATATCCCCAGTCTGAAAAGGGAGCACCAGAAAATACAAATGGGAGCAAAGTTTAAGAGGAGAAAGACTTTTCTAAAAAATGTTGGCTGAACATGTGTGAATTCACTTATACAGAGTTTTTAATTTCTGAAAGCAGCCTGATGACCCCAGTTGTGGGGTGGGAGAGATTAGAAAGAGCAGCAGCTGGGGGATTTTGTGTTTGTTTTGGGTTTGAACCTCCTTTCTGCTCTCTTTGTTGCCAGTAAAGATCCGGGATGGGTCTGAAGGGCGATGCTTCCTGCCTTATTCACTCATGTGTTCTCCTTGTCCTAATAATCACTGCTCAGATACTTCTGTGACCCAAACCCCAGCTTTCCCTTCTCTCTCTCAAAGGCAGAGAATCCCACGAGGAGATCAACATCACCTTCACGCTGCCAGCCGCCTGGAACTCTGACGACTGCGTCCTGCACGGGCACTGCGAGCAGGTCGTGTTCACCACCTGCATGACTGTGACTGCAGCCAGCAATGTATTCCCAGTCACAGTGTGAGTGCTGCTTCCTGCCTGATAAATTCCTCAGCTGGCTCTCGGAGTTGTTAGATCCTCATGAAAATTCCTGTTGATCACGGGAATTGTATCCTTGCGCTCCTTCCCCCGTGGTAAAATATTTGTCTTGAAATCTCTGCAGTCTTTGAGGTTTTTCTGGGGATGTTTTAAACTTCACTTCAGAAGAATCTGTGGAGATTTCAGGAATTTTCCCCATAACTGAGTTTCAGAGATGAGATTTGACACTAAGGTTCTTTCCCTCTTCCCTGCTGCGAGATCAGCATGAGGCAAATGCTGCTTTGCCTTCACCGAAATATCTTCCCTTTGTCTTCCCCGGGTTCCCTGACACTGTTCCATCTGCCCTGGAGAAGCACCAGGCTGGGTGAAGCCTTAGGAAAACCGGTGTTTTTCCAATTAGGCTGTGGGATGTTGGCTGACTGGAACAACATGCAGTCAAATTCTTATTTTAGCATAGCAATCATGCGGTTTTTAATAGACCCGTTTGGTTAAACTTCGGGGTTTTGTTGTTGTTTTGAAAAGCCCAAATTCAAACCACGTTTTGAGAAGAAAAACTGTCCTGGTTGAACATGGAAAGTGCAGCTCAGGGTGCTGATTATTTCTGTTTTCTTGCAGTCAGCCACCACATTGTGTCCCTGAAACCTACAGCAATGCCACTCTGTGGTACAAGATCTTCACCACAGCGAGGGACTCCAACACCAAATACGCCCAGGATTACAACCCCTTCTGGTGTTACAAAGGAGCAATTGGGAAAGTCTACCACGCTCTGAATCCCAAACTAACTGTTATAGTTCCAGATGTAAGTGCTGGGCTGTTTGGTAAATGCTTAGCTCTGGTTTTACTGAATATGGTTCTGAAAATTGTCACTTTTCCTGCTGGTTTATTGTGTGGTGTGAGGGCTGAGAGTTCCCCACCCCGATGGGTTTGATGATCCTCATCCATGTGCCTCACAGCTCTTAATAACCAATATTTATATTTTAAAATCATTTCACAAAAGCCTCTGCCAGTATCTGGCCAAAGATTTATAACACAGATTTTAACACAAGAAACTTTTTGTGCCACAATCAGGAATCACTTCCTTTAGCTGTGAAGAGGGGAGAAAGTTGATTCATGAACTGATTTCTGGGTCGATCTGGTAATCATTGCTTTAATATCAAGTTGCCAAGGCGGTAAATGGTTTGAATTTGCTTTTCTGTGCGCAGGACGATCGCTCTCTAATAAACCTGCACCTGATGCACACCAGTTACTTCCTCTTCGTGATGGTGATCACAATGTTCTGCTATGCAGTCATTAAAGGCAGACCAAGCAAACTGAGGCAAAGCAATACAGAATTCTGCTCTGAAAAGGTGAGTGTGTGGGAACTAAGTATTGGCTGTGATAAGAAAAGAGAAAACCTCGTTTTTTTGACACAGGGCAGACTGGTTTTTCTTGTCTCTGGAGATGGGGATTTAACTGCCTTTCAAAGAGGCATTGTGGCCAGGGCAGATGGGTGCTACAAAATCCATGTCAGTGCTTTGGAGATCCTCAAAATTAACATTTCTGTCTCCAGAACGGAATTATTGCAGCTCAGGAAGGGCTGGGCTGGGACTGCCCTACCATAATTCTGGTGTTGCTTGAGCTGTTCCGTGTGAAGCACCAAATAGATGGCACTGAGTAATTCTATTTATCTTTTACCACAACAGACTGAAAACTTTGACAAAAGATAAGACATAATTCTAATTGTTCATCAGTTAAGTGAACCCAAAGCTGTTGAAAGAATCATTGTTCAGTACTGCCTTGGGGACCTGCAGTTTGCTTGAAGGATTAAATATGAATATATTTGAGAAGTAGGAAGCCAGTGTTGACAGCTTTTGATCTTAATGATATTTTGTGGTGTAAGTTGGTTTGGGGTGGTTTTTGTGTTTTTTTGTGGGGTTTGGGACTTTTATTCCATTGATTTTGCAAAGTACAAAACCCCTTCAGACTGCCTTTGATTTCCTTTCCAAGTCAGACTTCCCAACCTCCTTTGAAAAGTCAAGGACAGCTCTGCCAGCTGCACAGAGATAAGTCATATCACTGTTACAGGATTAAGAATTTGCCTTTAATTAAATATTTTCTCTCTCTTTTTTGTTCTTTTTTCCAGGTTGCTTTGTCAGAAGCATAAAAATCCCCCCTCTCCTCCTGAGAACGACCGACCCCAAACCATTGCCTGCTGAACCCAGCCTGGGTCTTAACACTCTGTGAATCCATTACCTTTGCAATGTTGGTTTATTCCAACCAAAGACATTTCAAGTGCCTGTAATTGATTTGTACATATTTATAAAAGTCTCTAATATCCAGAGTAGGTCCGAGGAGATGCACTTGTCCCGTGGAACCCTTCCCTGGGGACACCCCCGATGTTGGTGTAGAAAACTCCACAGAGGCAGAGCCAGAGGTTTTGGTCTGGCTGCACCTGGGCAGGTGAAGATGCCTTTGGAAGTGTCTCAAACCAAGCGAGAGGTGTTTGGTTTTTTGCCCAATCTGTACAGTGTGTTTGAACCAAGTATGCACCTTTGATATAATACTGCATTTCCAGAGCCACCAATCCACGACGTGAATTCAATGTGTGTTTGTGTGGCCTAATACTTTATTCCATTTGCTCCTTGCTTGCAAGAAAAGATATCAACATTTTAGATTTTTTTTTCTTTTTTGAAGAAAAAAAATACATATTCACATTTTTAATAGTGCTGTATTTAGGACAAACTTGTGCTTTTATTCATAGTAAAAAAAAATTAAGAAGTGAAGTCCCATTTTAAACTGTTACTTACTGAAAAGAAATGTTTGATTTTTTTTGTTTTGGTTTTTCTTTTGTTTGGGTTTTTTGGTTGTTGTTGTTTTTGTTTTTGTTTTTGTTTTTCATTTGGCTTGCTAGAGAATCAGTCAGCACAGAGACTTATCTGGAAAACTTTTCCACTTGGCCTCCCACCCCCAGGATTGTGTGTCTCTGCTGCAGAGCAGCTTTCTGTCAACTTTTTTTCCTTTTTTTTTTTTTTTTTTTCTAGAAAGTGAAACTCAACAAAAAGATGTATTGTATTAGCAGTCTGCTGGGGCTCTGCACAGCCTCGGGCAAGTGCAAATAGTGAAAGGAGAAGAAACCCCAGAGCGTGTGACAGAGCTTGGCTTGGGGACAGCTCTGAAGGGCAGTGGCCCTGCTGAGCTTTGTCCCTTGGCCATTTCACGCTGTCCACTCAGGGGAGATGGCCAGAGGAGTGGGGCTCTTGTCAGGAGGGTCAAAGAACCCACAAGGGAAACCCTTTCTGTTCTCTGGGGCCGTTCTTCAGGCAGAGATTTCACTCCGTGCATTTCTCCTTTGCCCGCTCTGCCTTTCGCTGCTTTTTCTTCCTGGCCCCTCCTTAATTTCAGGTGTCAGGCTCTTCCCGCAGACATTTCCACCACTGCTTTTAAAACCTCACTGGTTGCCTTAAATTGACTTTTCATCTTCTCTCCCAGCTTTCTCATCAGGTGGTATCACTGTCACAGCTCTGCATTCATTCATTTATTCATTCATTCATTCATTTGTTCATTCATTTATTCATTCATTCATTCCTGCAGGCTTTTTTTCCCTCCTCCTTTTGCTCGAAACTCCCCAGAAGAAGAAAGCCAAGTGAGAATCTCACAGTCTCAGTTAACGCTGGCAGAAAATTCCCAGTTTATTCCCTCCAGACACCGCCCCTGCTCCGTGTGTGTTGGGACTTCAGTAAGTTCACGAGTCTTGAGAGTGTTTGAGCAGTCACAGTTTCCTTCAGAACACGTTTCCTTCTCCAGTTTCAGTTCCTTCAGTGGGATTTACTGTTTTCCTCCAGGGAATGTTAAGGCAAAGCTTTAGAGGTAGCCTGGTTTGAAGTTTAGGGATAAAAAGAAGCTTCCAGTTTTCTCCTGATGCTGCTATGGGGCTGATGCTGCTCCCCTGGGATGGGGCAGGGAAGTCGAACGGGCCGAGAGCTTCTCCTGAGCTGTTCCTAAATCCCACAAGCTCAACCTTCTGATCCTCACTCCAGGAGAGGAGACCTGGGGCAGGAATGGGAGATGGATCAGGAGAGAGGTGCTGCGAATCTTGGAAATAGCCAAACCCACCCAAAGCAAAGCAAATCCTTTCTCCTTCAGCAAATCCCAACTCCCTAATGTCCCAGCTGCAATTTGGGGCTCTCAGGGAGAATATTTGGGAGCGAAAGGAGCCTGCTTGAAAATTCCTCCCCCACTTTCTGCAGCCCCCAGGAACACTAAAGATGGTGACCCACAAAATGCAAAAGGGAAAACGATGGAGAATTGTCATTTTTGGCCTTAGTTCATCCCTGTATTGCGGCAGAGAGGTGCAGGGTGTCCCAGCAGGCCGACATTGCTGGAATTCTGAGGAATATTAGATTGTTCCCAGGCGATGTACAAAGTAAAATGCAGCCAAACAGAAGAGTTAAAACTTAATATTAAAAGTTCGGATCATATTGATCTTTCCTTTTTTGGTTTTCTTTTTTCTTTTTAACTATGACTTGAATCAGTTTTGATTCTATTTGTACGTGTTTTCTTGTTCTTAGAAAGCTGCCATTTTCTTTTTTTTTGCATTTCCTTTGGCATTACATAGAAAACCTGAGCCTTGGTTTCAACCCTCTGCAGGTGGTTGTAGGGTGAAAAATTGGCTGTTTCGGTTCGGTTTGTTCTTACATTTCACTTGTCTTGTTGCATGATGGTTAATAGCTGATTTGGAAATGACATTTCTCTCCTAGATTAATTTTTGTGTTTGTAAGATGTGCATATTGCTTTGCAGAATAAAAACTACGGAATTTATTCTGTTGTCTTTTATTTCCACAGCCCAAGGGCTGCAGAGCTTACAGAAATCGTCAAAAATTATGTGGAGCATGGGAGGAAATCAGGGAAAAATCTGCAGGAAAATGAAATTTTGACCCTTTTGGGTACCCGAGGTGTAGTGAGCACTTTATGTAGATTTTTTTTTCCTTTTGGTTTGGGGTGTAGGGAATGAAAAATGCAGAAATTGTGATCCAAACCCACCTCTTGTGTTGCTATTTCTTGCTAATAGGACACTTCAAAACATCCAAATTGTTCCTGGTCCGACCTGGTGGGAACGAGAACAACACTTAAAAGCAAACCTGTGACATTGTTTTATAATTTTGACTGAGAATGCTTTTTTAATAATAGTTTTATAATTTTTTATAATTTCTGACTGAGAATTAGTAGAGAAAAGTGATTTTAATAACATTTCCTTTTTATCCATCCTTTTGGTATGGGAAAAACACCTGCCTGGAATGAGGCTCAGCTTGGAGTGAGGCTGTCACTGCTCCAGGTAGCACAGAAATCATTTTTGCCCTGAATTCTGTCGGCAGGGAGGAAGAGAAGGGCAGAGGGACACACCCTCACTTGTTTTGTTAAACAGCCTCCCTTTCATAACCAGTTTGTTCAAAGGGTTTTACACAAGTGCAACTTCCTTGAGGAAAATCCTGGTTTTTACTGAGTTACACCTGAGTAAACTGAGAGGAGGATCACTGAGTAAATCAATTTGTGATTGAATTCGGCTGGTTCTGAACTTAAAGGTGAACAGCTCCTGCCTGGGTGCTTTCCCACAGGAAAAGTTGCTGTAATTCAGTGCCACAGCCTCGGGGGAGGTTTTCCCAGAGCTTCCTCCTGGCTCTGCCTCTAAAAGCAGCTTTGAGTCGGTGTTTGAAGCAGGTGACACAAGGAAGGGAGGGGGAAAAGCCTTCTTCCAGCTGCTGGGAGGGCGGGGTGCCCAGCCATGATTCAGAACCAACTCAAACTGGTGTGGTTTGTTAACAAACTCAAATGAGGGCAAGGAAAAATTCTATAAATGTGGTTCATCTGGCAAAAACCCACAGGTGCTGTTTGCAGTCAGCTCCCAGCCAGCCTCAGCAGCCTGGGATGGGAGATGCCATTTGGAATTCCTCCCATCAGCTGCTTTGTGCCAAATATTTGGGAATTTGTTCCCAAATATTTGGGAATTAGAGGAAAGCAGCACTTTCATTCTGCAGGGAAATCACTGCAGCTTTGTGTGGAAAAGGGTTCCAGTGAAATGTTGCTCTCTGAAGTTCCCTCTGGATCAGTGGGATTTGGATTGGAAATTCTCTTTTTCCTTCCAGCACTCATCAAAGCTTTGCCTGGCAGGGAGGAAATCAATCTGTGGCTAAAGGTAGAACCCCATTTTCTGTTGAATTCCTGTGATTTGTTTGTCTGCTATCACCAGGGGACTCTCAGGTTTGGATTTCCGAGCCCCACCGCTGTCCTGGAGGATCCTCAGGAGCTGCACACACACAAAGGATCCATTGTGGATCCTTTCTGGCAGATTTGCCAACTTTTTGGAGTCAGTTTGTGCCTGACCTTGAGGTGTCTGGGAGCAAAGGAGGAGTTTTGTGTGTTTGGATCTGCCTTCAGCGCCATTCCCGTGGGTTATCCCTGTCGAGGGGAGATCCAGGTCCCTTGCTGTGCTTTCCCTGGGTTACTTGGTTGTGTTTCTACTTTTTAAAATGCTTTTACAGCTCTGCTGGGATTTACTGATGGCTAAAAAATTCATCCCAGCTGCTCCAGGCTCTGTCCTGCCCTGCAAAGCTTCCTGGCAGGACCAATATTCCCTTCTGGAGATGTTTCTTCACAGGATTTTAAAGAAGCAGCTGGGATTTAAGCATGGATTTCCCTGGGCTGTCTTTTTTTTTAAGCTCCTTGCAACAGGATTTGTGCACCTTGGTGAAATAAATAATAAGATTCAATCTGTAGTGACAAAAAAAAAGAGTAGGTCAAGGCAGAGACCAGGTTTTTTTTATGTTTGGGATTAAAATATTTCACAATTCCACATCATTTGTCCTTTGAAAGGATCCTTGCTGGCAATGACCTCTATATTTTATAGTGAGGAGGGTGGCAAAATATTCACTGTTGTTATGGGATCAGTCCCACCACGGAGTTGTTTTGTCACTGGGAAAAGGGTGAGACCCCAGGAGGAGCTCAGGTGAGGGGAAGGACTGAAAAACAGGAGTGTCCTTGGACCCAGAGCTCTGTAGGAACAAAATTGTCACCTAGAAGGCACAAATGGCTTTTTAAAAAGGTGATTATGGGGGGTAAGAAGGCACAAATGGCTAAAAAACTGATTATGGGGCTTAGAGCAATGGATGTGCACCGAAATTTGAGCCTCACCCTCCTGAAAGCCTGGCTGGGAGGCTTTCAGGGAGGAGGGGGAAAACTGCTTTAAAATGCACATTTCCGAAAGGAAATCCTCCGCGAGATCCCAGGCAATGCAGGTGACCTGAAAGTGCCTGGAAAGGAGGAGAAAAAAGCGGATCTGGGGCAGGGGAAGGAGCCTGAACTTCCTGCACGAAAATGGTTTGTAGGACTGGGGAAAACGGGGGAATGTCAGCGGGGAAAGGGAGGCTGTGTCCTCAGGGGGGCTGGGGGGGATCCCTGAGGATGGAGGGGCTGGAACGAAGATCCCAGGGCAGGGATCCCTGAGGATGGAGGGGCTGGAGCAGGAATCCCTGCGGACAGAGGGTCCGGAGTGGGATCCTGAGAGGGGATCCCTAAGGACTGAGGGTCTGGAGGGAGAATCCCGGGGCGGGGATCCCTGAGGATGGAGGGGTTGGAGGGGGATCTCGGAGCGGGGATCCCTGAGGATGGAGGGAGATGCTGGAGCGGGGGTTCCAGGCCCCAGGTCTGGAGCGGGATCCCTGCGTTCGGAGGCCCGGCTGTCCCCGCCCGGCTGTCCCCGCCCGGCTGTCCCCGCCCGGCTGTCCCCGCCCGGCTGTCCCCGCCCGGCTGTCCCCGCCCGGCTGTCCCCGCCCGGCTGTCCCCGCCCGGCTGTCCCCGCCCGGCTGTCCCCGCCCGGCTGTCCCCGCCCGGCTGTCCCCGCCCGGCTGTCCCCGCCCGGCTGTCCCCGCCCGGCTGTCCCCGCCCGGCTGTCCCCGCCCGGCTGTCCCCGCCCGGCTGTCCCCGCCGGACACCGCTGGGTGGCGGCACGAGCCCGTCCTTTCCCCCGGGCCGGGCACAGCCGAGCCCGGAGAGGGAAAATCCTCCGTGCAAGGGATCCCACCACCCTCGGGGGTGTCCTCAGAGATCTCCTCCGGGATCCCCCCAGCGAGCCCCTCAGGAATCCCCTCAGCTATCCCTTCAGGGATATCCTCAGCGATCCCCTCAGGAGTCCCCTCAGCAATTCCCTCAGCGGTCCCTTTAGCAATTCCCTCAGCGATTCCCTCAGGAATCCTCTCAGGGATCCCCTCAGAAATCCCCTCAGTAATTCCCTCAGGATTCCCCTCAGTGAATCCCCTCACCGATCCCCTCAGGGATCCCCTCAGCTATCCCTCACGATCCCCTCAGGAATCCCCTCAGCAATTCCCTCAGGAATCCCCTCAGCGATCACCTCAGGGATCCCCTCAGCGATCACCTCAGGGATCCCCTCAGCTATCCCTCACGATCCCCTCAGGAATCCCCTCAGCAATTCCCTCAGGGATCCCCTCAGCGATCACCTCAGGGATCCCCTCACGATCCCCTCTGCAGTGGCCGCATCCCCGCTAGTGAAGGAGCCGCTTCCCTCTTCCCCCGGTGAGAGACTCTCTGTCAGGGAATCCCCAAAACCCCGGGGATTCCTTTTGGAAGGGATGAAAAATTCCCCGAGCGGCAGCGGGTTCCCATCCCGGTGTTCCCGAGGGGTCTCTGATTCCGGGGGGTGTTTGGGTTTGGCAGTGCCCGGGTTTTGTGCACAGTGAATTTGGGGATTTTCCAGCGAGGTTGGCTTTATCCACAGCTTCCTCTGAAGCAGAAGTCAGGGGAGTGAGGCTGTTTTTCCCGGGTCCTGCTTCCAGGCAGGGAAAGGGAAGAGCAGGAAACTCGTGAGGAGTAAATTTGGCTTGTGGCTCTCTAGTCTGGTGAGCACAAGGCTGAGCGAGCAAAGGTCAGAGCAATCGGACAAACCTCTTCCTGCTGTGGGTTAAAGGAGGAATTCCAGAGGATTTGTTTTTCCCTGTTGTAAAACTCAGTCCCCCTGGTCTGGTTCTGGTTCTGGTTACCAAGCACAGGACTGTCTTAATTCAGAATTAACATCAGCAGCGATATTTGGGGTAGAAAGGCGCTGTCCCCATGATGATGGCTCAGATTCCTGCTGGCAGCAGGACTTTCCCTGCTGGGGACATTTCCTGACCAGGACATTTCCTGAGCAGGATATTTCCTGACCAGGACCCAGCTCCTGTCCCCAACTTCGCCCTGAAGACAACGGCAATTAGGCAGCTAATGGGAAGATTTGAGCTTCCCCACATCTCCTCCTTTATTTAAATCCACAATCCCCGCGTTTCCCGGGTGGATATGGGAATTCCTCTCCTCCCTGCCTTTGCTTTGAACGAAGATGAGGCTGTCGGGGAGCGAGGCGAGCTCCTGGTTCCGTAATTATTTATGGCACTCCATCGTGCATGAATAAAACGGTTTGTAGGGAGCCTTCCTGAATCCCGGCAGATCCTACATGAATAAAAGGGTTTGTAGGGAGCCCTCCCGAATCCCGAGAATGCTTCCGGCAGATCCTACGTGAATTAAATGGTTTGTAGGGAGCCCTCCCGAATCCCGAGAATGCTTCCGGCAGATCCTACATGAATTAAATTGTTTGTAGGGAGCCTTCCCGAATCCCGGGAGAGCTCTCGGCAGATCCTATATGAATTAAATGGTTTGTAGGGAGCCTTCCTGAATCCCGGGAATGCTCCCGGCAGGAATGCCGCGGGAATTCCGCTCCCACAGGGATGTCACCAGGGTGGCACGATCCGCCCCCCGCGCAGGGGTGACAAAATTTTATGCGCGGAAGGGATGCAGACTGGAAAACAAAGGCGTTTTCCAGAGGGAAATCCCTCCCCTCAGGAAGAAAACAAGCGGCTGTGGGGTGAGGGAAACCCAAAATCCCCATTATCTCCTCACAGCCCGGCACAGCTGGAGGCTGGCAGGGTGACAATGGTGACAGTGACAGCAGATCAAAGCCGCAGGAAGGATTCTCCCGGAATCCAGGGATTCCTGGAGCCCAGCCCGCCGGGACCCGCCTGCTTTTGTCTGCCTGGGCTGGCTGAACGCGGGGAGGAACACAACGAAACCCTGGGAATGGCTGCCCTGGCAAAACTAGGATGCTCTGGGAAGCACTTCCACGGGGCTGGGAACCGGCATCTGGGCAGATCTGCGGAAAACCGGAGGGTTTTCATATTTTCATAAATATTTTCATAAATAATTTTCACATATTTTCATAAATAACACACCCTGGGGTGGATGTGCTGCTGCAGCATCAACCTCGAGCCATTTGTGGCATTGCAGCTGCGGAAAGAGCTAAACTCGAACTAAATTTGAACCAAATTTGAACCAAAATGAAGCCCGGGGTCCCATTCCTGGTGGGATGGGATGGGCAGGACGTGACAGTGTTCCCTGGGAGAGCAGCAGGGTGATGGCAGCTCTGCTCCCCTCCCCTGAGCTGCCACAAGCCCTGAGCCCTCCCAGTCCTGCTGGGGCTGTGCCGCTCTGGGAATATTGTAATGATCTGGGAATATTGTAATGATCTGGGAATATCTGAATGATCTGGGAATATTATAATGATCTGGGAATATCTGCGCTGGTCTGGGAATATTGTAATGATCTGGGAATATTATAATGATCTGGGAATATCTGTGCTGGTCTGGGAATATTGTAATGATCTGGGAATATCTTAATGATCTGGGAATATCTGTGCTGGTCTGGGAATATTGTAATGATCTGGGAATATCTTAATGATCTGGGAATATCTGTGCTGGTCTGGGAATATTGTAATGATCTGGGAATATCTTAATGATCTGGGAATATCTGTGTGGGTCTGGGAATATTGTAATGATCTGGGAATACCTTAATGATCTGGGAATATTATAATGACCTGGGAATATTTTAATGATCTGGGAATATCTGTGCAGATCTGGGAATATCTCAGTGATCAGATCAGAGCTCCCAGGTGTGGGAGCATCACCCCTTGGGGGCTGGCAGGGATGGGGCCAGGCCTGGTGAGGGTGAGCTTCTCCTCTGAACAGAGCCAGGGTTTCAGATGAAAACTCCCTGAAACCATCGTTCCTGGGAGGGCTGAACCCCTCCTGCTGTGGTTTGGATCTCCTCGGAGCAGTCGGTGTGGGATGCTCCGAGTGCTCTCCCGGTGAGTCCCCCGGAGTGACCTCGGTGGGGTCAGGAGGTTGTGACTCTCAAGGACAGCTCATGGCTGCTGTTTTGGGCCAGACTGGCAGATGTTGATGTTGTTGGAAGCAGAGGGCTGGGACAGCCCAGGAGAGCCAGCGGGATCCTGCTGGGGACATTTCCTGCGGGGCTGTGTCCTCTGGGGCTTTTAGGAATGCTGCCTCCTCCTTCTCCTCCTCCTCCTCCTTCTCCTTGTCTTCCTCGTCCTTGTCCTTGTCTTTGCCCTCGTCCTCGTCCTTGTCCTCCTTCTCCTCCTCCTTCTCCTCCTCCTCCTCCCCCCATCATTTTCCCATCGATTGCCATTCCAGACGTGACCTTGCTGCCAGGAGATTTTGGGGATCACTCATTCCTGCAGGGAGAGGGTGCCCTGGGCCTCACGCTGCTCATTTCCCCAAAATCAGCCACTTCCAGCCTCAGGCCCGGGGGGTTCCAGCTGCTGCACAGAGCTGCCAGTAAAGCTCAGCCTTCAGCATTCCTGGAAATTCCTGGAAACCTTCCCCTGAGCTGAATGTCCAGCCAGCTCCTCATCCAAACTTCTCCCTGCTTTTCCTCCTGGCAAATGGAAAGGTTGGGATTTGCTTGATTTAACCCCCTGGGAGATGCCAGGATTGTTTTAGAGGGGTTTAATCTAATTTCTTGGGCTTCCAGAGGTGCCGGAGGCAGAGGGTGACTCACTAATCCATCCCATGTGGGAAGGCTGGGATCTGCATTGTGCCAGGGAGGAGCTCTGGAAGTGGCAGGGGGGCATTTTTGAGGCTGATGTGAAGTGATTTATTTGTTTGATTTGCAAAGAGAAAAAAAAATGCTTCTAAAAAAGAATTATTTATTTGTGAAGTAATGTAAAGGGAAGGCAAAGTGATTTATTTGCTTCCAAAACCACAAGAGAGCAGAACACCCTCAGCAGAGCCAGAAAAATTATTTAAACCAGAAATCTTCTGTGAAATCTTGTGTCTCTGGATGGTTTTGGGTTCTTTTTGGGGTGTTTTTGGGGCTGTCACAGCTTTGACAAATCCTGATATGGAGCACCCAAGCCAGGCCACCCTGCTGTGGCTGAGGACTGGACAATTCCCAAGTTTCATCCAAATTTTCCAGTCACCTCCATCCTTTCCAGGGATGGGCTCTGCTGGGCTTTCCCTCCCTGACAAAACCCCAAAAATCATCTCTCACCTTGTACAAACTTTGTCTGCCTCGATGCTCAGTGCTGAGGGATTTGGGGCTGGTGTGAATTCCTCTTAAAATCCACGATGCACAATAAAAGACGGTGGTGAGACCAACAGCTGCTCGTGAAGAATTGAAGATTCTCGTTTCTGCCCAGGAAATCGCAAATCACTCATTCCTCGGTTATTCCGGGGAGTTGTAGTGAGAGGGAGAACTGCAGGGTTTGGCCTTGGTTTCGCTTCTTCTCTTGCTTCTTCTTCTTCTTCTTCTTCTGCTTCTGCTTCTGCTTCTTTTCTTTTTCTTCTTCCTCTGCTCCTTCTCCTTCTCCTTCTCCTTCTCCTTCTCCTTCTCCTTCTCCTTCTCCTTCTCCTTCTCCTTCTCCTTCTCCTTCTCCTTCTCCTTCTCCTTCTCCTTCTCCTTCTCCTTCTCCTTCTCCTTCTCCTTCTCCTTCTCCTTCTCCTCCTCCTTCTCCTTCTCCTTCTCCTTCTCCTTCTCCTTCTCCTTCTCCTTCTCCTTCTCCTCCTCCTTCTCCTCCTTGTGCCATTTCAGACTCCCAGGCCTGGACCTTTCCCTCCAGGCTCCACCTCTCCAGGTCCGTCCCTGCTTCAGAGCAGCAGGAACTCCATGGACACGGCCCCCAGCCAGGAGAGCAGGGAGAGTGGAGATCTCCATGTGCTTCCAGGAGTTTTCCCTCCCATTTATGGCCACGGTGATTGATGTGTCCATGGAAAAATGTCCTTCTGCAGGTGGACTATGGAATTCCAGCTGTGCAATCCCTGCAAATCCCAAATGCTTTGGGTTGGGAAGGACCTTGAAGATCTCGTTCCACCCCCTGCCTCAGGTAGGGACATTTTCAGCCAAACCAGGCTGCTCCAAGCCCCATCCAACCCGGCCTGGGACGCTTCCAGGGATGGGACATCCATGGATTTTCCAGGCAGAGTGAGAGGAATCCCCCTCTTTGAGCCCAAAGGGACACAGGCTCAGCTTCCCCCTATGGATTTCCTTCCTCCAACACTTGGCTCTTGCAGAACCTCCCAAACCTGGCCCTAAAATGCCCAAAAATGTGAACGCATCTTGGCAAAATGATTTTGGGTGCCCGAGCCAAGGCCACAACAAACTGAAAACCACTCTGAAGAGCTTTGGCTCTTCTTTCCAAGGGGGCCACTGGTTTTCCCAGGTGGGAAGGAGGGTGGGATTGGGAATATTCCCTGTAATAAACCAACCACTGGGGCTCGGGAATTCTCAAAATAGCAACACACCACGTTTTAACACCCTCATCTTCTTAGGTGCAAAATAAGCTCTTTGCTCAAGAAGAGAGGGCTTTTATCGAGATTAAGGCCAAGACTAAGCAGGGAAGAGGCCTCGGAGTTTGGACTGTCACCATCTGCTGCCTGATGAGCTTTCTCTTTTTGCTGAACCTTTTTGTGGCTTTGGGTTCATTTGTGCTGGGGGAAAAAAAAAAAAAAATCAGAGTGTGTGGTTGTTCCAGGGAAGGGAGCTGGAGAAAGAGTCCTGGGAGGTGGAGGAGCTGGGAAATGATCTCCAGCTGATGGTGGAGAGCCCCAAAAATGCTGCTCTGGAAAAGGGTTCGCAGCACAGCTGAAGATCTGAGTTTTGCTGGATGATTTCTGAGTTTTTAATGTTAATTTAATGTTAATTTTGTTGAGTGCTGGTGGTTGTTTCTTTTAATTCCTCAAAACCGAAGCCCAGGGGCTGCATTTTAAAATGTGGTGCTTCCCATTCCAGGATAATTCCGTGTCCTGAGGATCCCTGAGATGCTGAGCAAGGCCACAGAAGGGAAAGGCAGAGTAAGTCCACATTTCTCAGCACTATTTTTAGATTTTCCTCGGATTTTAAGTTCATCTCTTCTTTCTCAAGCGCCCGAATTTTGGGATGCTCCAAAATCCATTTGGATGCTCTCCACCTGCATCCTCTCCCTCCTAATCCCATTATTCTTCTCCCTTAAAGCTGCATTTTTTCCCCTTCCTTTCACCTCCACTGTGTTTGTGCTGTCATTCTCTTGTCATGATGAGAAAAACAGCCCTGGCTGTGCTGAAAAAAATAAATAATTCAACTGGGAAGAGCAGAATTTGGCTTTTTTGGGATTGGGCACCACCTGCAGTTGTGTTGTCCTGTTCTCACTCCTGCCTTTCTGCATTCCCTCACTTTGTATTCCACATTTTCCTTTTGGAGCACATTTCCCATCTGGGCTGGATTATTTAGGAATGTTTCAAGCTGCCTCCCTCCCCCTCTTCCCAGGAAAGGAGAATTGCACCACACGAGGTTTTTCCTGCTGATTTTATCCCGGGGATCCCATTTCATCCAAGGCTTCCTGGAAAGATCTATCCCAGAATTTAAGCCCTCCCAGTGGACAGGAAGTTTTGGATTTTGGTCAGTTTTACCCCATGCTGGAGAAATTTGAAGTGAAAACACAAAATATTTTATTTATTCCTCCTCAAAAGAAGGGGTTTTGCAGTTTTATAAGTAAATTAGGCCACGGCATCACTTTGGGAAAGTCAAGATTTTGGTGTAGCAGGTGCCAGGTTCTTATTCCTGCTTGGAAAAAGCGGTCGTGCCATGCCACTCTTCCCTCTAAATGTTTTATTCTCTAAATAGCAGGGCTTTATTTTCTAAATAGAAAAATTTTATTCTCTAAATAGAATAATTCATTCTCTAAATAGAATAATTTTATTCTCTACATTGAAAAATTTTATTCTCTTTATAGAATAATTTTATTCTCTAAATAGAACAATTTCGTTCTCTAAACAGAAGAATTTCATTCTCTAAATAGAACAATTTTGTTCTCTAAATGAATAATTTTGTTCTCTAAATAGAACAATTCAGCTTTAACAAAGTTCAAATGAGCAGGGTAAAAAATTCATAATTAAACTGAGATTAGGCTGTTAGGCTGGGCATGGTGGAGTTTATTTCACCTGAGGATTTCAACCTAACCCTTGTACCCTGAAAACATCCCAGATAAATCCAGTCAATGAACATCCCCAATCCCAAATCCACGGCCCAAAATCCAGCTGAAATTACGAGGATTTATCTGCCGCCCTCCCCCTCCCATCAGCATTTATTTCCCTTTTCAGTCCCAAAGATCAGAAATTATAATTTATTGCTTAATTATTTTAATCCTGGGAGCTGCACATTTCCCTCCCGCTGGAATTCCACCCTCCACGAGCAGAGGCTGAAGGCAAACCCAACTTTTAAACTCTTTCTTCCCCCCAGCCTCGTCAGCAGCCACGGCCCTACAAAAAGGCTGAGCGAGGGGGTTTAAGCAGCTTTGCACAAATAGGATTTGGAGCAGTTTGCTCCTGATAAACAATCCTGGAGTTCAGCTGCTCCTGCTGGGGTGAGGAGAGGTGATTGTGTCCCTCTTGGAAAGGGATCCGGGAATGGCTGGAGAGGCAGGGAACGGGGCAGGGAATGGGGCAGGGAATGGGGCAGGGAATGGGGCAGGGAACAGGGCAATGAATGGGGAAGGGAATGGGGCAGGGAATGGAGAAGGGAATGGGGCAGGGAACAGGGCAGGGAATGGGGCAGGGAATGGGGCAGGGAACAGGGCAATGAATGGGGAAGGGAATGGGGCAGGGAACAGGGGAGGGAACAGGGCAGGGAACGGGGCAGGGAATGGAGAAGGGAATGGGGCAGGGAACAGGGCAGGGAATGGGGCAGGGAACAGTGCAGGGAATGGGGCAGGGAATGGGGCAGGGAATGGGGCAGGGAATGGGGCAGGGAATGGGGCAGGGAATGGGGCAGGGAACGGGGCAGGGAATGGGGCAGAGAATGGAGAAGGGAATGGGGCAGGGAATGGGGCAGGGAATGGGGCAGAGAATGGGGCAGGGAATGGAGAAGGGAACGGGGCAGGGAACAGGGCAGGGAATGGGGAAGGGAATGGGGCAGGGAATGGGGCAGGGAATGGGGCAGCCAGATTGACTGGTGGCTTTTTGGCCCCAAAAGCCACCTCAGTCCATGGCTGGAAGCAGCACATCCATCCCCGGAGCGGCTGATCCACAGGGCATCCATCCCAAAGGGAAATTCAGGAGCAGAGAGTGTTTCATCCAAAAAGAAATTTGGGAGCAGAGAGTGTTTCATCCCAAAAAGAAATTCAGGAGCAGAGAGTGTTTCATCCCAAAGGAATATTAGAGAGCACAAAAGCAGAATGTTTAATCCCAAAAAGAAATTAGGGAGCACAAATCCAGACTGTTTCATCCCAAAGGGAAATTAGGGAGCATAGAGTGTTTAATCTCAAAAAGAATTTTGGGAGCATGGAGTATTTCATCCCAAAGGGAATTAAGGAGCACAGAGTGTTTAATCCCAAAGGGAAATTAGGGAGCACAAAAGCAGAGTGTTTAATCCCAAAGGGAATTCAAGGAGCACAGAGTGTTTCATCCCAAAGGGAAATCAGGGAGCACAAAAGCAACATGTTTAATCCCAAAGGGAAATTAGGGAATACAGAGTGTTTAACCCCAAAGAGAATTTAGGGAGCACAAAGCAGTGTTCAATCCCAAAGTGAATTTAGGGAGCACAAAGCAGTGTTTCATTCCAAAGGGAATTCAGGAGCACAGAGTGTTTTATCCCAAAGGGAAATTCAGGAGCACAGAGTGTTTTATCCCAAAGGGAAATTCAGGAGCACAAAGTAGAGTTTCATTCCAGGAAATGTGGAAAACAGACAGATAACCCCCAGTAAGGGATCCCTCCTCTTCCCAAGGCAGAACCCACTGGGATCTGGGCTCAGCCCCTCTGAAACATCCATCCCATGTCACACCAGGGTCAGGGAAGCGTTTGGGAACCGTTGGGAGCTGGGTCAGGAGGGACTGTGGCTCTTGGCTCTGGGCCAGGGCTGGGAGAGCTTCTGCCTCTCCATGGAGCTGTGGGGCTGATCTGGGAAAGGGATATGGGAAAGGGGTAATGGGGAGGGGGTAATGGGAAATGGAACCTGGAATGGGATCCTGGAAAGGGATAGTGGGAAAGGGGTAATGGGAAAGGGGTAATGGGAAATGGAACCTGGAATGGGGTAATGGGAAAGGGGTAATGGGAAAGGGATCCTGGCAAAGGAATCCTGGGAAAGGGATACTGGAAAATGGAACCTGGGAAAGGGACCCTGGAAAGGGATACTGGAAAAGTGATACTGGCAAAGAGATTGTGCCAAAGGGATCCTGCCAATGTGGTTCTGAAAAAGGGATCCTGGAAAAGGGATCCTAGGAAAATTACCCTGGAAAAGTGACCCTGGAAAAGCGATCCTGGAAAAGGGATCCTAGGAAAGTGACCCTGGGAAAGCGACCCTGGAAAAGCACTTCCCAAGAGCAGAGCTGCTCCCGGAGGGGCTCCCCCTTCCTGGAGATCCTCAGCCAGCAATGGATCAGCCCCTCCAGCACTGCTGCTCCCATCCCATCCCGGATCTGGGGCAGGGGACCCATAAAACCCCAGGGAAAATCCAGGAACACACTTCCCAGAGTTCTTACTCCCAAATCCTCCCCACAAACCCTCCCTGCTCCTTTTCCTGCTCGAGCCTCATTGGAAGAAAACTCCCCAAGCAATTTTCAATCCTGCAGAGAGGGGAGCAAAGGGTGGATTTTCCAGAAAAATGTCTGGCAGCTTTAACCTTGTCCTAAACAACTTTGGGACAGCGAGTAAACAGCTTTTGGGGTTTTATAAACACAGCATCCAGATCCTGGAGAGGGAAAAAAGCCGGAGCCATCCCGGGAGGGAAGATGGATTGCTTCCGGCAGCTTTAGGATTTTTATTTTTGCTCAGGGTTTGAGCTGGGATGGGAATATTTGGCGTGGGAAATGGTGGGAGGGGAGAGAGGGGAAAGCAGCTGAGTTTGGGGAAATGGGGATTGGAGAAGGGATTTTTGTGGATTTGGTGCCCCAGGGTGGGGAGGCCACGCTGATCCTGAGGGATCAGTTGGGGTTCGGGGGATCCATCCTCCCGTGGGGTCCCACAGGCATCCCATGTCTTTGGACTGAGGGAGTGCTGCTGGAATCCAACCAAGGTTTTTCTGCTCTTCTGAGTGGACACTGTGATTAAACACTCGTTAGTGGAAAAAAAACCCAAAAAAACCCCAATACAAAAAAACCCCCAAAAACCCCAAAAAAACAACAAAAAAGCCAAACAAAAAACCCGAATAATCAAACAAAATTTAAAAAACCCCAAACCAAACCAATAAAAAAAATTCAAAACAAAACAAAATTTAAAAACCCCAACTGACAAAAAAACCAAAAAAACCCAAACCCCTACCTCCACCCAAAAAAACCTAAAACACCCCAACCCCCCAAAAAAACCCAAACCAGAAAACTCCAAACTAAACCAAAACACAAAACCCCACCAAAACAAAACAACGAAAAAATACCCTCAAAAAACCCCAAAACAAACAAGCAAACAAATAAAAAACACCAAAAAAACCCCCAAACAACAACAAAAAAACCCAAACCAAACAAACAGAAAAACCAAAAAACCCAAACCAAACAAAAAACTCCCACCAAATAAACAACCACCACTCCAAAACCTAAACCAAGCAATCCCCCAACATTCCCCCCAAGAATTCTCTGGGAGATGAGTAAAACCTTTGCTGGAATTTCCATTTTTTAAGGTGAAAATCTCCACGGGTGAGCACTGGAGGAACAGAGGGGAGGAGAAGCAGGGGGTGGTGCCACATTCTGGGGACACATTTTTGTGACACATTTTTGTGACACATTTCAGGGACACATTTTGGTGGCCGCAGCAAGCCCAGCTCGGCATCAGGAATGGGAATGAAAATGATTTGGCCATGAAAAAAATCCCAATTTCCCTCGGTGGCAGCGGAATTGCTTGGAAGGGGATTTGGGTTTGCTTCAAATGCTGATTATTCTAAAAATGCAGGTGCAGTTATTTTAGGGCAATGGAAGGGATAAGGTAAATTCAAAATTGAGAAGGAAATTCAGGGGAATTTTAGGGATTTTGGCAGCTCCGTGGCCTTGCCTGTGGTCACTTTTCCTCACTTTTTTTAACTCAAAGGTGGGTACGGAAAGATTTCCTCCACTGCCAGGAGGAAACATTAATGTTCCTACCTCAGATTATTTCATTTCTCATTCAAAATGTCTCTCTCGTGATGTTTCTCATCATTTTATTGCCCATTTATCCCGGATTTAATTCATCTGCAATTACATCTCACAGCATTTCAGCCCTGCATCCCTGGCAGAGCCCAGTTGAATCAAACTCAGCATCAGGATGGTTCTTTGTCCTTTTAAAATCTCATTTTGCAATGTGGTTCCTTCCCCAGAGGTTGTTTGGTGAGGCTCGCTGCTCTCCTCTTACTCTTACAGTCAGATTTTTTAAAAATTTCTTTTTGAAGAGACAAAAATCCCATTAACCCCGGGATTCCTTTAAATGCCATCTCGAGAGCAATATTTCTCTTTTTCACACAGCCTGAATCTGATGCTGATGTTTAAAATTAATCCTAATTATTCCACCCCCATCAGGGAAAAATTGAGAAAACCTGTGCTGCCCTTCAAAGGAAAAAAAAAACCTTCAAAGGGTTCGGTGAGAGGTTTCAGACTCTGTTTTGAAGGACTGAGCTGCCAGAAACTTCCCCCAGAACCTGTCAGGTGAGGAAAAACCCCTGAATCCCAAGGCTTTTTTTAATCCCAAGGTATTTTGGAATCCCAAGGTTTTTTGGAATTCCAATGTGGTTTTTTGGGGTTGGGTGTCTCAGGTGCAAACACAGAAGGGATGGGGGGGACCTCTTACAAAATTCCCACTTCCTCTTTGGAATATCCCACATTGGATTTTTATTCCACATTGGATTATATCATCCAAAAATGGATTTTCCACTCCTGGGCAAAACCTGGGATTTTTTTGGGGTTTTTTATCTCAGGGAAATGATGAAATTAATCTTCCTGTGAGTGCCTGGGTGAAGGGGAGAGCTGCAGAGCTCTGAAAACACAGCCGGGCTGGCAGGAGATTGGGATCTTCCAGCAAAACCAATCAGT
The DNA here is from genome assembly GCA_036630365.1 of Acanthiza pusilla. Taxonomy (NCBI): domain Eukaryota; kingdom Metazoa; phylum Chordata; class Aves; order Passeriformes; family Acanthizidae; genus Acanthiza; species Acanthiza pusilla. The sequence goes on from JAXCHO010000048.1 coordinate 6,374,460, forward strand.
GCTTCCTGGAAGTGGGAATGAGTTTTAGCTGAGGCTAATCTAAAAAGAAATAAATATAAAATATATAATCCATAAATATATAATATATAAATATACAAACATATAAAAATATACAAAAATAAGTATAAATATATAAAAATAAAGACATAAATATAAAAATATATAGATAAATATAAAAATATAAATTTAGAAATAAATATAAATATAGAAATAGATAAAGGTAAATAGAAATAGATAAAGATATATAAATACAAATATAAAAAAAATATATAAATATATATATAAATATAATTTTTTGGTTGGGTTTTTTGTGGGTTGTTGGTTGGGTTTTTTGTGGGTTGTTTGTTGGGTTTTTTGTGGTTTTTTGTTGTTTCCTGGTTTTGCTTTCTGTTTTTTGTTTTGTTTTTTGTTTGTTGGTTTGGTTTCTTTGTTTTGGGGTTTTTTGTTTTTTTCACAGCTGTGCCAGGAGGTTTGGTGTTACCCACACCTGGGGCTGAGGGCAAATGTCTCTGTTTTCAGGGATTTGATGCCAGAATCCCACCAGGTTATTAGGGGATGTTCCATGGCTCCTGCACCATGCAGTGAGAAGTTTTCATTTCTTTTTGGTGTAGATTTGATCCAGATTCTTAAATCTGAGTTGTGTGGGAGATGAGAAACCGTTTGCTTTCACAACCTCATGACCTGACATTATTCAAAACTCCTTTTTGAAGGACTTTCCTAACTCACCTCCAACATCAGACACCCCAAAAAGCACAAAAGGAGTTAACAAAAAAGAAGATAAATTAGATAAATCTGCAATTTGCACACATCTGCACTCAAGGGGAAAATGCCCCTTGGCTGTGGATCTGCTGATGAGTTTAGCAGAATATTTTGGTGCTCAGAGCTGCTGAGGGAACTCTGAGGGACAGCCCAGGGCTGGGATCAGATTTTCAGGGCTGGGACATCCTGAGCACATCTGGAAAATTCTGTGTGTGCAGAGAAGTTTGGGTCTGCAGCTGGATGAGCCCCTCGGAGGGCGTGGAAAGGAGTAACGGGGATGGAAAAGGGATGGGGATCCCTGAGGGAATTCCTGAGCCTGGAGCTCGTTCTCCTGCTGCCCTGGATGCTCAGGGATCCCAAAAATCCATAAATCCAACTCTTCCAGCCTGGCAGTGCTTGCTGTCAGCTTCGCACACCCCACACTCCTGCCTTTTTTTGGGGTTTTATCCCCCGTCTCTTTGTCCTGTGTGTCACAAATAATTTCAGGAGCTGAGGGTGAGCTCCCTGGCCCGCTGACAGAAGTGCTGGCAGTGCAAAGGTTGGGGTTTATTTATTTATTCTGGGCTGTGGTTGCTGTGCAAAGCTCCCTCCTCGGCCCTCAGCTCCTCTGGGGATTTGTGGGTTCAGCCCACGTGGGAAAAGGGCCCATTCCCGTGGGATCCCAGGGGGATGGTTTTGCTGCTGTCCCACTGTTGGCTTTTGGTTGGTAGAAATATGATGCAGACATGGTTAAAGGGGTAAAAGGGTTTTATTTCGGTATTTAATAGGATCTGAGGTGCTCAGCTCCTCAAAGGTGGAACACGCCGAGATGCACACTCTGAATAATGTGGATACAATTTTATGGACCTCACAAATTAGCATATCTGCCTAAAATCCCCCAATTAGAAACTCAGTAAATGAAGTAATCTCCCCCTATTCTAATCACCCCCCTATGAGGCTAGAGCCCAGGTTACCAAATATGCTCCAGAGAGAAGGTTTCAACCAAGGTTAAAACCTCGAGTTTTTGATAGCACAGAGCTCTCTGGCCTCCTGCTGTGGATGTTTGGTCTTTCTGCCCTGCAGAACCCCCAAACTAAGCTGGAATATCAGACCACAAAAATTACAAGTGTGGAGATAAGGGTACAAAGCGTGTGTGAAGGGTACAGAATATATAAAAAGGTACAAAAATGTGTGGAAGGGTATATAAAAAGAAAGGACAAAAAATCATCAGGTATCACCACCAGATGGACACGGAATAGATGGACCTGAATGTGTTCCTGGAGTGCTCATCCTGCAGCCTGTGCTGCCAGAGCTGCCCTGTCCCAGGGGCTGGGCACAAACAGCCTTGGGGAAGGGCTTGAAAATGCACAAACAGCCTTTGGGAAAGAGTTTGGGAGTCAGGGGTTTGGGAGTCAGGGGTTTGGGAGTCAGGAAGACCATAGGCTGGATTTGGTTCCCCATGTCCCTCAAGACCTGAGGACAATTCTCCCCCCATGCTGGACGGGATGCTCTGTTTTTGTGGCTGTGTCTCTCTGCAGGGTGAGGGGAGCAGGGGATCTCAGCCCTGGCAGGCATTTCCCTTCCTGCTTCTCTTCCCTGATTCCATGTTTTTGTTGGAGAGGTGAGCTGCCCTTGCTGAACCACAGACCTGCAGATGTGAGGGAAGAACAGGCTCTGGGATGAATCCTGGAGGATTTTAGGGCTGGGAGCACCTTCCCTGCCATGTGGGTATCAGCAGGGCTAAGGGCGGGGTCGCTGCTCGGGATTTTGAGGATTTTGGGGCACAGGGTCAGGCCCCAGGTCCGAAATGATGACTCGATATGGCTGAAGCACTGAAAGGGAGTTTTTGGCCCACACACTGTGTTTTTGGGGGAAAACACCCAGGTTTGGGGGTGTTTTGGCTCATGTGCAGAACCTCTGCAAACCAGAGCCAAGCTTGAGTGAGGTCACTGGGGCTCTGTGCTGTTCTCGTGGTCTGTGGGTAAAAATGAGTCAGACTTTGGAGATTTAGAAACAATTGCAGAGGCCTCCAGCTCTTTGGGGATGGAGGAGAGCTGCCTTTCACCCACCAACATAACACGGAATTTGTGTGTCCATGGATGTGCAGTCGCAGAGAGGCAAAAAGTTCTCTTGTGCCGCTTTGGGAGTCTTTTTAAAACAGTCCCAAAGCGTTTCTGTGGTGGAAAACATCCTCTTGTATCAGGAGAGGGGCTGAGGCCACTGCTGGGGCCTCGTCACCCCAAAGCTTCTCCCTCCCAGAAACTGGGCAATCCGTGTCCTGCACAGGTGAGCCGAGTTTATCCAGGAGCTTTAACCCGTGCCCTAAGGCCCTGGAAGATCAGGAATGACGGAATGGCGGCTGGAAGGGGCGGCTGGAAGCGCTGGGCACGGATGGTGAGGGGGCTTTGGGCCGGGGCAGGGCACAGGCGGTGACCTCCAGATGGGCACCAGGGATGGAGGTGCAGAGCCCAGCCCGGGGGACAGGCGAGGGGACCTGCCCCGCCCGCAGCACATCCCTGAGGGGCACGGCTTAGCAGAATTCCAGCGGGAATCCCTCCGTGCCCTCCCCGGGGATGCCCCACCCGGCCCCGCTCCCTCCCTCCCTCCCTCCCTCCCGGCTCCCATGGCCGCCGCCCCGCCCGGAGCATCCCCTCCGCGGTGTGGGGAGCCCCCAGCCCGCGGGGAAGGAAGGACGAGCCCCGTCCGGCTGCGGCTTCCTCCGCAAGCCCTGCCTCGGTGCACGGTGCCCGCCCCCGGCCCTCCCCCGGCTCGCCCCGCTCCGAGCACCCCGAGCCGCCCGGCCCGAGCCTCCTCCGGGGGAGCAACAGTTGCCCCCGAACCGCGGCCGCCGCGCCCGGGGGAGCCCCCGGGGGACCCCCGGGCACCGCCAGGAGGCGGCTCGGGGGGGCTGCGCCGAGGAGCCGCCGCCGCTTGGCCGAGGCAGCGCCGCTCGCAGCGCCCGGAGCCGCCCGGAGCCGCCGCTTGTGCCGCCGCCGGCGATGGAGCGGAGCGCAGGGGCCGAGCCGCGGCTCCTCCCGGCCGGGCGCAGCCGCTGTGCCCTCCGCCTGCGGGAGCGGAGCCGCCCCGGAGCCGGGCAGAGCCCGCCCTGCTGAGCCCCCGGCCCCATCCCGCAGCCCGGAGCCCCACCGCCGCAAACCCTTTGTGCATCCCCCGACCCCTTTGTGCGCCCCCCGCCCCTTTGTGCGCTCCCAGCCCCTCCCGCGTCCCCTCCGCCCTCCGGTGCCCCCCCGGTGTGTCCCCCCGCGGCCGCCGCCCCCTCGCATGCGGCCCCCGGGCTGCGGGAGCCGCTCGCCATGGGCACGAAGCAGACCAAGGGCTGCCAGCCGGGCAGCGCCGGCGAGAGCCCCCCGGGCCAGCAGCGCAGGAAGGTTCCCCCCAGGGAAAGGGGCGATTTCCTCGCCTCCCTGGTGGTCAAGTCCGGCGAGAAGTTCGGCAGAGGCGGCGGCAGCTTGCCCCCGTACCACCGGCGGATCTGCATGATCCAGGACATGCTGCTGCTGGTCAAGCAGGGCAGGCAGGAGGAGGCCACGGAGCTGCTGAAGAACCTGCGGCAGGTGAGGGCGGGCGCGTTTCTCCAGGGGGAGCGGGGAGAAGGCGCTGTGCCATTGACCCACCCTGCTTGCGAAAGCCTGCGGGCAAACGGGCTCCGCTTTTGCGGCTCTCACTTTAGGGGCGTCGTTTTGGGGAAGCTGCGGGGTGGTCACGGTGTGAGAGAGGGGGAAATGCCCCCGGGGAGGTGCTGTGCATTGTGTGCGGTGAGGAAACCCTGCCGGCTGCATTTTCCCTCCTTCCCTGCCGTGCTGGCGCTGCCAGCTCGGGATTTGCAGCCTACTCGAGGTGGTTCCTACTCAACTTTCCAAAAGTTTGGTGTTTCTGTGAAAGCGCCGAGGCAATCCGAGCTGGCAGAATCAGCTCTTTTCTCCCTGGCTCGGAAACACCCAGAGTTGGCAGCATTGCTTTTTTAATGCTTTTTTATCTTTCTTTCTGACGCACAGTCGCCTGGTGGAGTTTTGGTGGTGTCGGCTTGGAGAAACTGTGGGAGTGGGGAATTAATTTCAGGGAGACCTTTAGCCTTGAAAAGTCTGTTTGAGCTGGGCACGAGCCGGGAAGCAACAGCACGGAAAGTTGCTTTGAGCAAACAGAAATGAAAATTAGCATTTAATCTTTTTTCTGCTGATAGCTGGTGATAAAAACACCCGAGCGCTGGGCATTTTCAAGGCTCTGGGGCACGCAGGGCTTTGAAAAACAGCGAGTTTGTCGTGCAAACCTGAATTAGATCCATCTCCCAGCTCGGGATTTCTCCCTGCACGGCCCTCGGTTGGTGTAACCAGTTCTGCCAGCTGGGAAAAGTTGCTCGGAGCTTTGCTGGGTATCGGGAGCTGCTTCCTCGCCCCAGAATTTGTCCATGGGAAAGTTTGTCCACCCAGTCTGGTGGTTTTCTTTTGGGATTTTGTGTTTGGGGGTTGCTTTTAGCATTTTTCCCCCCCCATTCTCTGGTCCAGGTAGCTTTGGCTGCGTTGTTTGGGTAATATCCCTGTCGCATTCACCCCAATCCTATTTACCCCTCTTGCTTTTAACATTTCCCCCCTCCATTTTCTGGTCCAGGTAGCTTTGGCTGTGTTGTTTGGGGCATGTCCCTATCCCATTTACCCCTCCGCCCTGCAGGTTTAGGACTACCCTTGGAGCAGCCCAGCTGAGAAATCTGACCAATTTCATATAATTTGTGATTTTTTAGTGGAAAACTCCCATCACTCCCAACCTTGGGACAAAACCCTTTTCCTGACATGAATGTGCTGCATTCCTCGAGTTGTGGGTCCAACTCTTTGGGCCAGTCCCTCTCCATTTGGGATCTGTGGAGGTTGATTTGGGCAGAGGATCATTCCCAAATGTCGCACCCTCTCAGCCATGCCAGAGCTTTATCTCCTCAGCAGCCCATTGGAGCTGGCAGGAGGGCAGCGCTAATTTTAGAGGGTGTTTATCTCAAACACCTCCCCAAAAAATAAACCCCGGGGCCTGCGGAGTGCCATGAATCACTCACAAGTTCTCCCTGGCTCGGGAATGGTTTTTCTCAGGTCTCAGGTTTGTTTTTGAGGGTCTGTCCTCACCCTGTGATGGTGCAATGAGGGAGCTGGGATGTGTATTCCCTGTGTTCCCTAATTGTCATTAGGGATCCCCATCATCCCTCTGGGAAGAAAAAGCCAAAAAATTCATCTCAAAAATTCATCTTAAACCACTGGGGGAAGTGAGGAACCTGTTACAGTCAGGTAATTCTCTGTCAGTGAGCTCTCTGAAGAGCCTGCTCTGATAAAACACATAAAATAGAGTGTCAAAACAGGGAACACTTCGTCCTAGATACCGTAATAGACTCCAGGCAGGTTTTTAATGAGGAATTTTATCCCTTGCCTCCGGGGAGGGAATGTGGGATGCCCCACTGGAAAAAATCCCATTTTCCAGCGGCTGGATTTTGGGAGGGGATGTTTGGGTTTGTTCCCACTCTGGTGGGAGATTTCAGAGCTGAGCTCTTCGGGTGTCCCAGGCTGAAAATGAGGATTTGGTTGAAGGGGTGGATGGATGAGCCTGGTGGGGCAGAGACATTGCCCTGAGCCGTTTTTAGGGTGTTTTTTAGGGTGTTTTTTAGGGTGTCCCCTGCAGAGGGACTGTGGCTGCTCTGTGGAGTTGCTGCTGCTGGAAAACTGGGAGGGTTTCCAGCAAAACTGGGGTTTTCCAGCAAAACCGGGTTTTTCCAGAAAAACCAGGCTTTTCCAGCCAACCCAGTGACCTGGTGCCCAGCTCTGAGTGGAGATCTTTTAAATCCCAGGCATTTAGGTCACTGGGAGCCTTTCCTGTGCGAGTGAGGAGTGGTGACAGCATCCCTGCCTCTGGAGGGGCTCTGTCATGTTTTTGGGGCAGGATGAGCACACGGACAGGGCTGAAATCCCTGAAATCCATACCCACCATGGATTTTAGCTTCCCACCCCATTTATCCCTCCTGCTCCCTCCCCTGGGTTGGGAGTGATGCTGTTCCCTTATGGGATTAATTTGTGTTCCTGGGAGCACTCAGAGGTGGCAAACTACAAAATACTGAGATACAAAGTGATTTTTTTTTTAAATTTAAACAGACGAAAAGCACCAAGAGCAGACAGGCTTTGCTCCCTCAGAGAGGTCAGCCGTGGTCTCTGGTGTGGAGGCAATTTGATCCCACAAAATAACACTCCTGGTATTCCTGGGGCAGGAGCTGCCAGGGCCATTCCAAAGGGTTTGTGCTGAATTAACTTCGAGTTCCTGAGGCACAAATCCTCATTTCTTTTCTGCGCTGCTGAGCCTGGAGCCCAAAGCCACAGTGCAGAATGAAAATCCCCCAAATCCAACCCTGCTGCTCTCCTTGGCTGAGGGGTTTTCCCCTGAGCCTCCCTCACGGATGCTTTGGGCACTGAAATTCATTGGAAATGCACGGAAATAATTCAAATTGGATTGAGGCTGGAGCTCAGGGTTCACCCTCTGGTCACCTGGAGGGAGCTGCTGGCCTTTCATGGGAGCCATTCCCGCACGGAATAATTTGGGATTTATCTGCTGTGACTCCCTGGGTTTTTCTGTCAGCCTCCTCTCTGCTTCCCACCACAGAGCTGCCCCAGGGAGAGGCTGAAAAATGAATTAATTCAGCGTGTGCAGCCCTTGGGCCATGGGAACCCACCCTCAGACCCCATCCGGGCAGGAAAATCCCAGCTCCACTCTTCCCAGTCCCACCAGTTGCAGACCAGGGGAGGTTTTAACATTACAGACCGTGGCACTTTTATTTTCACTCTTCCCTCCTCCGCGCTCTCGAGTTTCAGCGGTTCAGGCTGTCAGTGTATTAAATTCTGGGAGTGTCTCTCCTGCTGGGGAGAGGATTTGTAAAACAAAGAGTGTTTTCCTCCTCGCTGCTGCCAGCAGGATCGCTTTTCCCGAGCGAAACGGGGAAGATTCCCAGCACATTACGTTTTACTCCAGGAATTTGCCATTGGGTCTGGCTCCGTGCGGAGGTTTTGGGGCTGGTGGGAGAGGGGAGGAGGAATTTGATGGGTCTGAGGTTCATCCAAACGGGGAAGGTGAGCAGGGATGGAATGGGGAAAGGGGGGGAAAATGGGAGATACTGGGATGAATGCATGGGTGGAAGGCGAGTGATGAGGTGTGAGGTGGGGCAGAGCTGGGAGGAGAAAGGGGGAAAGGTGGAAAGGGGAAAAGGGGAAAAAGATGGAAAGGGGGAAAGTGGAAAGGTGGAAAAGGGGGGAAAAGGGAAAAAGGTGAAAAGGAGGAAAGGTGGAGGGGGGAAAAGGGGGAAAGGTGGAAAAAGAGGGAAAGGGGAAAAAGTGGACAGGAGGAAAAAGGAGGAAAAAAATGGAAAGGGGGAAAAAGGGGGAAAGTGGAAAGGGGGAAAAAAGGTGGAAAGGGGAAAAGGTGAAAAGGAGGAAAGGTGGAGAGGGAGAAAGGGGGAAAAAGGGGAAAGGAAAAAAGATGTAAAGAGGGAAAAGAGGAAGGGGAAAGGGGGGGAAAGGGGAAAAGTAGAAAGGGGAAAGGGGGCAAAAGGTGGGAAAAGGGGGAAGGGGAAAAAGGCAGAAAGGGGGAAAGGTGGAAAAAGGGGGACGGGGGGAAGTGGAAAGAGTGAAAGGTGGAAAGGTGGAGTCTGCCATGCCAGCCTGAGCTGGGAAGGGCAGGGGAGAGCGATCAGGGCCCCAAATGGACACAGATACCCCAAAAAATCCCATTTGTGGGAAGCAAATGTGCTCTGTGCCCCCCAGGCCATGCAGACCCCATGGCAGCCTCCTCCTGCTGGGATCCCTGTGCTTTATCCCACAAAACTCCTGCCCCATTTGGGGCTGCCCCCTGGGTTTCCCAGGCAGGGCACAGAGTTCCATCCCCATGGACTGGGGATGAAATCCCTGGAGCAGGGCCTGGGGATGGAGTGGCACAGGAGTGTTTTACCAATTAATGATCAATATCTTCATTGGGAGGGAGGGCTTGACCACAAAAACACCAAAAAAAATTTAAAAACTGATGGAGGCAGTGCACTTTGGGCTCCTGGGACTTTCTCCTTGAGATACAAGAGCTCAAAAAAACCTTCAGTTTTTAATAAATTTTTTTTCTCTTTTTTATTTTCCTCTTTTTTTTTTTCCTCTTCTCTTTCTTTTTTGCCCTTTTCCTCTTTTCATCTTGCCTCAGGCTGTGAAAGCCCTGAACGTGAGGACATCTCCTCTCCCCTGACAGCACTGTGGGCAGAGCCTCCCTGGGGTCAGGATTCAGGGGCTCTGGGGGGCAGAAATGGGGGAAATTCACTGAAATTCAGTTTATTGCAGTATTTATTGTACTGGGGGCTTTGTGGCCATGGCCTCCTGTGGGTGAGGGAAATGATTATTAATATTCATTGCATTCTCCTACAAGTGATGTGGAATTTTTTTAGCATTCAGCATCTCCAGCTCCTGGCCTGATCCCATTTCTCTTTCTGTGCGTGTCTCAACCTCCTTCTCCTTCAAATTTCGGAGAAAAGATCACCGAGTGGCAAATTTAATCTTCCCTCTGAAAGGAAAAGCAAATTGTCCTTCCCATCCCTCCCCAGGCCAAAGGTTTTATCTCCAATTACTCCTGGCTCTGACCTTGCTGAGCTCAAACCACTCAGAGCTCCTCAGCTCCCTCAGATCTTCCCCAAACTCTTTATTTTCCAATATTTGAGCCTTTCAAAGTCAGGGACAGTTCTTTGTGCGAGGCTCTGAGCCTGGGCTGGGCATCTCTGTGGGTATCTCCTCCCTCTGGCTGTGGTTTGGGATTTGGGAATTGGAATGCAGGACGTGGCGGGGCTTGGAGCTTGGGAAAAGAGCCCAAAATCCCCAATTAATTCCCCAATTAATTCCCAATAATTTCCCAATAAGTCCCCAATTAATTCCCCGATTAATTCCCCGATTAATTCCCCGATTAATTCCCCAATAATTCCCCAATAATTCCCCAATAATTTCCCAATAATTTCCCAATAATTTCCCAATAATTTCCCAATAATTTCCCAATAATTTCCCAATAATTTCCCAATAATTCCCCAATTAATTCCCCAATTAATTCCCCAATTAACTCCCCAGTTCATTCCTGAGGGTGAATCGGAGCTGCCGCAGCCTCTGTCCCAGGCTGGGCTGGTGCTGACCAAACCCCACACCCTGGCTCAGCCTCAGCTCCCCAAACCAGGGCTGTGAACCCCAAATCTCTGCAGAGAATCAGGGCTCAGAGCTCCCCAAACAGCCCCAAAGCCTTGGCTCATCCTGGCGTCCCTTTATTCCCATTTATCATCTGTTTGGATAAACTTCTCTCTGCTCCAGGACTGGGAGAGGAAAGGATTTTGGGGAAATCTTGTTCCCAAATGTCTCCCTGGGCTTCCTGGGCCAAGGCAGAGAGTGTGAAGCAATTTGGGATGAAAGTGTGAATATAATTTTATATTTACATATAAGGTGATACATATATTATACAGATGATACATACATTATACATATTTTATATATGTATAGATATATAGATATATAAAAATATATTGTATATAGATCTTTATACAGAAATATAAATATATATTTATATATAAATATATAAATGAAAATATAGATTATATATAAAATTATAGATACATTATATAGATGATATATACATTATACATTTTTAATATATCAATATATAAATAAAATATAGGTTATATATACAATTATATATATTATACAGATGATATATACATTATACATATTTTATAGATATAGATATAGATATATTATGTGTATATATAGGGATAAATAAAAATATGTATTATCTATAAGATTATATCTATATTATACAGATGATATATATAGATTATAGATATATAAAAAATATATATGTATAATCATATTTGTATTATACACTTACATATATACTTACATGTATACTTACATATATACTTATATATATATTTATATATATACTTATATATATATTTATATATATACTTTTATACATATATATATATATATGCTTATATCTATAACTTACATCCAGCCCAAATCATCCAGGACCGGGTTAAATCTTGATTTCAGCTTTTTTTTTTTTCTTTTTTTTTTTTTTTTTTTTGGATAAGATTTTTTCAGGTTTTATTCTCTAAGAAAGAGGATGTTTTCCTGTTTGGTTGTAAAAACGCTGCTTCTGCTGAGTGTAATTGGATACTTCCTTTTCTGAGCAGGGAGCCTGGGGACGTTTATTTAGGCAGCTGTGGCTGGGTCAAATTTTGGGATGGATTTTGTGAGTTTTTATTCTGGTGGGAAATGGTGAATTTGGGGTTTACACGACCGACTGATCCTTTTGTATTTCTGACTCAAGTTCCATGGAAATGAAAGCAAGTTTAAAGAGCAGGAAAGTGGATTTGAATGTTTTTTGAGAGGTTAATAAACTCAAAATATGCTGGGTAGGAATGTAGGCAAAGTGAATGTCTCAAAACGGATTTTGCATTTAAAACTGGTCAGTTCATTAAGTGGAGAATTAATTGTCCATCATTAATTCCATTCCTGGTCATCATAATTACAGCTCTCCCAGGCTGCAGTTTTACCTGCAGATTGGAAAATGTGCATTTCTCCTTTGTACTCCTGATGTTTTCATTGACTTGCTGGAACTGAGTGCTAAACTGGACTGAGTTAGAATAATTTACATTGGAAAAGGCCTTTGACATTATGAAGTCAAACCTTTTTTTTTGTCATTGTGAGAGACCCAGACTCCCCCAAAAGCTGAGTTTGTGCTTCACCCTTTTCTGGTTGTGTTTTTATCAGCGATTTCCCTGAAATCCTCAGCAGCCAATGTGTCCTGCCCACCTGGGCTGATGGGAGCTCCTTAATATCCAATCAATTTAAAAATTCTGAAATGAAAGCCTGACCAGAGGTTGGTGTCACCTTAAATTGCTGGTTTGAAATCTGGGTGTTTTAAAGTAATTTCACTTAATGTTTAAAGTTCTTTTTTGGAGCGGCATTAATTGAATTTTAATGCCATTGAACTGAATCCTTGGGCTGCCCATTCATTAGATTTTTCCTTGGCGAGTCTGGGCATTTCCTGGGTCACTTTGATGAGCCCAAAACCCTTTACTTTTGGGTTTTTCTGGAGACACTGAGCCAGCTGGGAGGATCCCATTCCCCAAATTCCCTGGGATCAGTTGAAGTTCCTTTGAACTTCCCAACCTTCTTCAAGTCCCAAAATCCAGACCCTGCTCCACCTGATGGTTACAAATCTGATGCTGCGAATCAAGCGTGACATAAAACATGAAAAAGCCCAAATTTCTTCCCTCAGTCCCCAAAACTGACTTCCCTTTGTTGCCATAAGTTAGAGGCAACTTTCTGAGCTCCCTGTGATGGAGATCACAGCACTGATTGAGCCTTCGGGTGGGAAAAGTGAGGTTTTTGGGGCACCCTGCAAAAACCAGAGATAATTAGCCCAGGATGGTCTCATCCATTACCTTCCCCATTTTCCTGAGTGTGTTTTAGCAGGAAATCCTCATCCACCTGGCAGCCAAAATCGATACTTTATGGGGTCTGTGCCGTTCCCTGCTGTTTAATGGGATTATTATGGACTATTTGGGGTGGCTCTGGGGGGGAATTCAGAGTGTTCCGCAGGGCCCTGGTGGTTGCAGAGTGGAGATGTTCCTGCTGAAATTGAGACTTCTTCATCCTCTTTGGGTTCAAGGTGAACTCCTAACCCAGCACCCCAAAAATACCAAGTGTCACCAGTTGTTTTTATATATATTTTATAAATATATCTTTATATAACAACTATATATTACATATATATATATATTTTAAAACCCAACTATATATTATATATAGTTATTTTATATAAATTTTTAATATATATAAAACAATTATATATTATATATATACAACTATATTATATATAGTTGTTTTATATATATATTATATATATATATATATAATCAGCCAAACTCATCTTCTGGAAAAAAAAATCAGCCAAACTCCACTCCTGAAAGATCCTGTTTTACAAAAAGACCTTTTAGTGTTGCTGCATCATAGAAATTGACTTTATTTTGCAGAAGGACTCTGTTTGCCCGCGTGGACTGGATGTTCTCAGAGAGCTTTTCCGCCCTGAGGAATTCCAGGATTTTTGCAGTGGGAAAAGGAGGAGCAGGAGGGCTGAGCATCCCCCTGGAGAGGGGAAGGGAAGCAGGGAATTCCCAGGGAAAGGAATTCCCGAGGAAAGGAATTCCCGAGGAAAGGAATTCCCAGGAACTGGAATGAAGCACAGAAGTGGCACAGCTGCTCCTTATCTCTTCCTGAGCAGGGAAGATAAAAGGAAAAGGGAAAAAATAACAAATCTTGAGCTGGCCTGGCTCTCACAGAGAGGTTTTCCCAACCTGTTTCCTTGCCAGTGATGACTGTGGGGGAGCCTGTGGGGTCTTCTGAGACAAACAAGGTTTTTCCTTCTTGTTTCATGCCTTGCAAAAGGGATTTTTCCCCCCAGGCATGGATTTCTTGGTGCAGGAAGAAGGTCCCAGGCTGGTTTGGGGTCACTAAATGTCACCCCCATCTCGGAGGTGTCTGATTCACCACCCCAGTGGCTTTCCTGCACTCTGGGACCATCTCAGGGCTGTGTTAGTCATGTTCTAATGCAGTTCAAATCAGCTTTCCGTGGCCAGCGGAGGAATTCCAGCCCGGGGCTGTGGATGTCTCTCTGGGACGCGAGCAGGGAAGGGAGGCTCAGCACAGTGAGCTCATCCTGGCTCTGCTCTGGCTCAGCCCTTCATCCTCACTCACATTTCTGGGGTTGTTCAGCCCCGTGGCTGTGGCTGGGAATGGGATCGAGGAGCTGGTGCTGCGTCCCAAAACCTTCTGGGGTTCTTACCCTGCCTGAGACACTGAGGTGTCCGTGAGGTTTGGGCTTAGAGAGGAATTGTTTTGTGTAAAAATGAGAGAACAGCAGCTCCTGAATGGAGTCCAGAGTTCCACACTAAAGAATTGCAGGATTACAGATCCATGGGAAATACAGAAGCTAAAATCCCAAGGCATCAGTGTGAGTTTGGGGGTGTGGGTTGGACTTTCCGTGACTCAGTTTCTCCTTTTCTTCAGGGGGAGATTTTCTGCATTTTTTTGGAGCTGTGAGGCATCAAAGACCCCAGGGATTTGGTGGCACAGGCAGAGCTGGGGTCGGTGTTTGTCTGTAAATAAGTACCCCTGAGCTGGCAGCGGAGGGCACAGGAAAGGTTCTGTTGCCATCAAAGAATTATTTCTCTGTGTTAAATGTATTTTTAGTATAATTCCTGCTAGAGAAACCCTGCCTGGAAATGAGTGTGGGATTGAAAGAAAACCAACCACTGACCAATCAAAACAAACTGCCCACTAATAACTGTGGGCCTGGAGGTGTGTTTTAATTACTTTTTATTTGGCTGATTAGAATGAATGGTTTGAAGTAATTACATTTTACTCATTTTACCTCAATCTGATTTTCTTTCTGGGTGTTTCTCAGCCCATCAAGGAGAGCAAACCCCACCAAGCTCCTCTGGAATATTCCTCTCCAGAACCACCCAACCCTGATATTATTATGCAAAATGTAGATTATTTAACCATCCTGATTTATTATGGATTGATTTGCCATTGCACTGAATCCCATTACAGGAATCTGCTTTATTAATGGGCTTTGTCCACGCTGGAGATTAACTAGATTTGCAAATGAAAGAATTGAAATTCCCATTGTCCGTATTAATTCCTTGGGTGATGCTGGCTTCCTTGGCAAGCTTGGGGAAACCTTCATTTTTATCCTGAAGCTGGGGAAACCCTCATTTTTATCCTGAGGCTGGGGAAACCCTCATTTTTATCCTGAAACTGGGGAAACCTTCATTTTTATCCCATTTCTGTTGCTTTGTTTTAACTCAGAAAATTAGTTCATTGCTGTGGGATTGGGTTGGTTTTTCTCCTTTGCTGGAATTCCCTTTGAGCTGTTGGGAAGGCTTCAAGTGGTTTCATGGAATAAGCTGTTCCTGAGGATGAATTTTAATGGAAAAAAAGACCAGGGAGGTTTTATTTCAATATTTAGTTCAACCCTACATTTTTCTCTTCTGCTTTGAGCTAAAATCTCTCTGTATATCTTGTTCCCTCTGCGTTTTTACCTTGCAAAATCTCTTTATTCCTGCAGTGATGCTCAGCCAGATTCTTGTGCTGAGTGCAGCAAGGCATCTGTGGGGAGCAATTCCACTCTCCTTGCTGGTGAAAAACCCAGGATTTACCTGGATTTTGGTGTATCCACCTATTGCTATTGATCCAAACCCATTTTCTCCCCTGCTCCTCCCACCCAGGCTCCTGCCATGCTGTAAATGGCTCAAAAATAATTTTAAAAAAAAGGCTTGGCATGATTTTGTGGGAGTCAGCTGCAATTTATTAGTTTAAATTCTCTTTTTGTCACGCTCGCATTATTCCACAGCAGCCAGTTTAGAGAGTTAATTGAATATTTGTGCCTTTCAAAGATGCTTTAAATCACCTCCCTTGAATAACTCTGGGGTGAAGAGGAATCATTGCTGTTTATTTTCCGTATCAGCAACATCTGAGGTTTTATCCCAAATTCCCAATTTGGAATCCCAAATGCAATTCCCAAAGCATCCCTGAGGTGTCCCAGCCCGAAATTCCATCCCTCTGGAGCAGGGCAGAGCGCCCATTGAGTGCTCCCAATGCATCCCCCGTGGCTAATGCAATAATAATCACCCTGCAGCTCTTGGGTTGCAGCCTCTCGCTGGTGCCTGGACAGGCTCACCTGAACCAGAGGGACAGAGGCAGGAGAATAAAATTATTTAGATTTATTAAGGACGTTTAGGTCATTCAGGGCACACAGAGCCCACTGCAGAGGCTACACCCAAAATGGACACTGAGTCACGAGGTCCTCACATTTTAAAAGTTCTGTCCATTAACATATCTGCCCTTAATTCTCCAATGGCACCTTTGGACTGTTTTCCCAGCAGGGCTGAGCAGATTTGGGGTGTCTGGAATGCTGTTTGGATGAGGAGCAGACTGCACCTCGTGGGCTCCGTGTTGGTCCAACAGCTCCCATCAGCTGCCTTCCTTGACAAGCCACTGGAGCCTGGGGAAACTTTTATTTTTATCCTGAGGCTGGGGAAACCTTTATTTTTATCCCATTCCTGTTGCTTTGTCTTAATTCAGAAAATGAGTTCGGTGCTGTGGGATTGGGTTGGGTTTTTTCCTTCTGTTGGAATTCCCTTTGAGCTGTTGGGAAGGCCCCAAATGGTTTTGTGGAATAGGCTGTTCCTGAGGGTAAATTTTGATGCAAAAAAAGGGGCAGGGAGCTTTTATTTCGGTGTTTAGCTGTCCCCGAGTGAGGGGAGCCTGGTCTGGGATTCCAGGCAGGGAACTGTGTGATTGGAATGCTCCTCCTGTGCCGGAACTGTGCGAGCCCAGACACCAGGGCAGGCTCTCCAAACCCTGAAGGCAAACCTGACAGTGCCATCATCTCCTTGGGAATCTCTTCCCATTTCCTGCCAGGATCCCAATTTCTCTTCTGTTCCTGTGGGTATTTCTCTTTTCTCTTCTGTTCCTGTGGATATTTCTCTTTTCTCTTCTGTTCCTGTGAATATCTCTCTTTTCCCCTCTGTTCCTGTGAATATCTCTCTTTTCCCCTCTGTTCCTGTGGATATTTAGCAGAGATGTGTGTGTGCATCCCCTGCTTGTGAGCACAAATCAAAGTCCTCAGTGGCCACCAGGCATCTCCCGTCACCTTCCAAGGACAAGAGCTGTCTGAGCCGCAGGTTTCCTCCAAAAAACCCACGGGGGCCTGAAGCAAATGACAAAACCCTAACGAATATTGATGGGTGGTCAGCTGGAGAACAGATGGGGCTGCTCTGGCCTGGGCACAAAACCACACAGAGCTCTGTGCTGGAACACAAAGGTGAGAGCAGCGCCAGGGGATTTTCCTGCTGCAGCTCCCTCAGCATTCCGTGGGTAGGATCAGCTCATCAGAGGGGATTTTCCTGGCACAGAAATGAGAGAGACAACCCCATCCAGGGAGTGAGGATGAATCCCCATCCAGGGACTGAGGATGAATCCCCATCCAGGGAGTGAGGATGAATCCCCATCCAGGGAGTGAGGATGAATCCCCATCCAGGGAGTGAGGATGAATCCCCATCCAGGGACTGAGGATGAATCCCCATCCAGAGAGTGAGGATGAATCCCCATCCTCACACGAATTGACAGCAGGCTGAGCTGAGGTGACAGCTCTGCTCCTTCCCCGACATGAGATCATAGGTGGCCTGGCCTCAAAGTCCATTTTCCTGAGAGTCCATTTTCCTTTTGCAAGTGAAAATAAGTGGTTTTTTTGAAGGAGAAGAGGTGCAGGTGGGAGCTGGCAGCCGCTGTGGGTCCACAGCCTTCATCCTAGGAATCAGGAGTTCCCTCTGCAGCCCTGAGAGGTTCTGGGCATGGGGCAAAAGGGATGAGAAATTGGAATTTCTGCTCCAGACCTGTGCTTTGGATACTCCAGGAAGCTCTGTGGGCAGACCCATGAGGATGGAAATGGCAGATTTGATTAAATTGGTTCTATTTTCTTTCATAGCTGTGGAAGGGAGGCCCAGCAGCCAGGCTGGAGCTGCCAGGATGATGTATAATCACCCTTTTGTAATTAACCTTTTCCTCTGGGGTTTAGCCTTAGGAATTTTTTGGATTTTGGGATTTTTCCTAGGGACTGTGGGGGTCTCTGGCTGCCAGGAGCCGAGGGGGTGGGACAGTGACCCCTCAGCGTTTGTTCCCTGCTCAAATCCTCCTCAGCTTTTCCTGCCTCTTCCCTTTGCAGGAGGAAAAATCTGTGGGATCCCTGTCCTTGGGAGGGCTCTCAAGAGCCTCCTGTGCCTCTGGGCTGAGGCTGGGCTGTCACCCATCCATCTGGGAGCAGCAGGACAAGTGACAAGTGCCACCAGCAGCCATCTGGTGCCGGCTGCGCGTGGCCAGCGGGATCCTGGCGCGGGGCTGGAGCCCAGCTGGAGCCCCAGCCTGGATGGATGAAAATTGGGATTTGGGCAGCTCCTGCTGCTTCCAAGGGGATGAGGGGTGATATTGGGGGAGCTCGGGGCAAAGAGTTGTGTTAGAGAAACATTGGGAATGGACTGAGATTGTTTGGGTTGTTCAGAGCCAGTCCTGGGGTCACCTAAACGAAAAACAGCATTCCCAGGCTTTTTTGGGATCCCTGGGGCTCCGGAAATCAGGAGAGCTGTGGTTCTCCTCATTAAACACCCCCAGGATCTCTCCTGAAGGAGTCAGCTCTGGCCCCACTGCAGCTGGAGCCGCTGCCTTTGCCTGGCAGTAAATATAAGTAAATAAAAAATTGGGAGCTCAGCTGTGGTGGGATGGGGCATCCCAAAATCCAGCCTGCGAACCTCCATGCAAATCCTGCAGATTTCAGTGCCCACCCCACCAGACTGGTGGAAAAATGAGTTTAAATATGGATTTTCTGGGGTATTTTCTGTTTCACAGAGGTCTGAAAACCTCTGTGAAAAAATTAAAAAAAAAAAGCAGTAAATAAAAATAAAAAATAAAAGCATTTTCCTGCAGATCTCCAATTCCCAGTTGTTCATTACCCAGATGGCAGCGTCACATCTCTGCCCATTAATCTGAGTTCTCCCACCCCAGCCTCCTGGAGGGGCTCCAGCTGCCACCGTTTGTTCTTTGAGTCATTCTGAAATGTTCAATGTTTGCTCCTTCCCCGAGGCATCGACTCCTTCCTCTGCCTGCACCCTCACCCAGAGCTCAAACGAGCGATTTGTGGCTTTCAGACCTCTGTGAAACACAAAATACCCCAGAAAATCCATATTTAAACTCATTTTTCCACCAGTCTGGTGGGGTGGGCACTGAAATCTGCAGGATTTGCGTGGAGGTTCCCAGGCTGGATTTTGGGATGCTCCATCTGGATGTGCTGGTGCCACCACAGCTGAGCTCCCAAATGCTGCCTGCCCTCCTGAAAATTCAAAATTGAGCATCTCTGTGTGCCTCAGGGCCGCGTTTTTTCCCCCAAAATGTGCTGGAACATCATCACCTTGGGGGTGCTTTGCTTTTCTCTCAGCCAGAAATCAGTTCCTGCCTTTAAAAGCTTTTTGGGGCAGAGTAGAAGGAAATGGTTGGACTTTTGCTCACAGGACACAGGGGCTGAGCAGGAGGAAGGAAAAAGAGTACAAAAAGGAGCAAAAATAATTTTTGTCGATTCTATATAGAAGTATAGATGTATTTGAAGTGAAAGGTATTGGGAATGGTTGGATTTTTGCTCACAGGCTGCAAGGGTTGAGCGGCAGAATGTGTCCTCCCTCCAGAAAAAATGGGATTGGGGCACATCCCACACTCCTCTCTCTGAACTGACCTCCCTCCCCACACCATCTCACCTCCTGGAATCATTTTTCCCATAGAGCTTTTGGATTTTCCATCCAGAAAAACACGGCGTTGAATCAATCATTTTCCCCAGATAACCTGGGGCAGGCGATGGACAGAACACAGAATTAAATCCTTCCCTTCCTTCACACCCTCCCCGCTCGGAAATTCGGGATGCTGCCCTGGCTTTTCATGGAGCTAAAGGAGTTTTGGAAGAGGGATATTTGTGATACCTATATCTATAGCTATCGATCTATCTATAGCTGTCTGTATATCTGTATCTATATCTATGTGTCTATATCTATATATATCTATATCTATGTGTCTATATCTATATCAGTATATCTATATCAATATCTATATATCTATATCTATATATCTATATCTATATATCTGTATATTTATCTATATATCTATATATCTATCTATACATCTATATCTATATATTTATACCTATATCTATCTCTATATCTATCTATATCTATATATCTGTATCTATCTATATATCTATATCTATCTATATCTGTATCTGTATCTATATCTGTATCTATATCTATATCTATACGTATCTGTATCTATATATCTACATCTGTATCTATATCTATATATCCATCTATATATCTATATCTATCTATATATATCTGTATCTATATTTATCTATATATCTATCTATATCTATCTGTATATATCTATATCTCTATAAACCTGTCTATATCTATATATCTATATCTATCTATAGCTATCTATATCTATCTATAGCTATATCTATATCTATCTTTATATCTATATATCTCTATATATCTATATCTATCTGTTTCTATCTATATATCTATATCTGTATCTATATCTATATAGCTATATCTATATATCTATATCTATATATCTATATCTGTATCTATATCTGTATCTATATCTGTATCAATATCTATATCTATATATCTATATCTATATATCTATATCTATATGTCTATATCTATCTTGGGATATTTGGCAGTGAGTATCTGTGGTGTTTTGCCCAGGAAGCAATAACTCAGTGTTA
Organism: Acanthiza pusilla; assembly: GCA_036630365.1. Classification (NCBI taxonomy): domain Eukaryota; kingdom Metazoa; phylum Chordata; class Aves; order Passeriformes; family Acanthizidae; genus Acanthiza; species Acanthiza pusilla. The sequence continues at coordinate 6,394,638 of JAXCHO010000048.1, forward strand.
TTGAAAAGAGCAGCAGAATTCGCTTTTTCATAGGCTCCTCCCACGGACCTGCTGTGTTTTCCCTAATTACAATTAGGGTTATTTTCCCCTAATTACAATTAGGGTCATTTTCCCCTAATTGCAACTCAATTTGCAGTGCTAAATGGGTAAATGAGTGAAAATGGGCTCGGCTTTGGTTGGGTATGGCTCTGTGTGCCTTAGGGGATGATGGAAACACAACTCAGAGCTGCAGTTTTAGACAGGCAGCAGAAGGGGACTAACAAAAAATACCCCAAAAAACCCAAAAATAACTTCAAAAAATTAATAATTGTAGCCGACATGAGGGAAAGCAGCTCCCAGGTGTATTGCTGGGGTGCTGTTGGCATGGAGAGTGGATGGGGAGCTCTGAATTTGGGGAAAAAAGGGATTTTTTGGTGGTTGTGGCTGTGAACAGCAGGTTGAGCACAGGTTGTGCAGAGCAGCAGGGCTGGCTCTGCCTCTCGCTGAGCTTGGGGTTTTTTTTCCCCCAAAATATTTGGGTATTTCTATACCTTTCGTGGCTGTGGCTGGGAATTTCTGTTGCTGGCTGCTGGAGGAATACATGACATTTTTCTGCTGATTTTTTGGTCTAAAGTTCAAATTCGGCCCTCAAAGGGAATTGTCGGAGTTGTTCAAAGCGGAGTGGTGGTTGGGGATTTTTTGTTGATTTGTTTGTTTGTTTGGTTGGTTGGTTTTTTGTTTATTGGGGGGGTTTGGGGGGGGCTTGTTTTGTTTGGTTTGGTTTTGTGGGGGTTTTACTTACTTGGTTTCTTGTGTTTGTTTTTTGTAGGTTTTTTTTGTGGGTTATTTTAGTTGTTTGGTTTTGGATTTCGTGGGGGTTTTGGGGGTTTTTTGGGGGGGGGTTGGTTTTTGGAGGGTTCTTTTGGGCTTTTTTTTAGTTGGTGGGTTTCTTTGGTTTATTTTGTTTTAGGGTTTTTTGCATTTTGTTTTGGTTGGGGTTTTTTGTTTTATGGGGGGTTTTTTGGTTTTGGGGTTTTTGGGTTTTTTTGGTTGGTTAGGTTTTTTTTAATTGTCTTGATTCGGGGTTTTTTGTGCTGTGCTTTGGGGTCTTTTGTGCTTTGTTTTGGGGTTTTTTGTGTTTTGTTTGGGGTTTTTTTTGTTGTTGTCTTTCGGTTTTTGGCGTTTCTTTTGGGGTTTTTGTTTTTGGGGTTTTTTTGTTTGTTTTAGGGTTTTTTGGTTTGGTTTGGTTTTTGGGAGGCTTTGTTTGGTGGGTTTTTGGGTTTTTTCCTTTTTTTTTTTTTGGTTTTTTTTGCGGGGGGGTGTTGGCTTATTGTTGTTTGTTTGACTGTTGTGGGTTTTTTTGTTTTGGAGTTTGTTTGTTTGTTTGCAGTTTTGTTTGGTTTGGGGTTTTTTTGTTTTGTTTTTGGTCTTGGTTTTTTTGGTGGCTTTTAAAAACCTAATAACTTCACACTGACCTCTCCCATGGAGGCCCAACTTTATGGCAGCATGAATCTTCCCTTCCAGTGTCTAAGGACAGATGAATTCTTTTCCTCCCAGCCTCCTAAACCTGCAAACAAACAGGATCAACCCCAGGCAAATCCCCTTTGAAAATTCCCTTTTTCCCATCACTTCCTGCAGAAATATTCCCATTTCCCCATCCCATATGGACAAACCACTGCAGCACAGTGCAGGGCTTTGGGCCCACCCTCAAATCCATCCCAAAAAACCACATAAAACCATAAAAAAACATCATTTTAAACCCTTCCTGTTGGAAATCTGCACTCGCCACGCAGGTAAAACCCCCGGAAAAAAGGGAATTGTGCTGAAAAAAGCGATTGGAGCCAAAGGCTGGGCGTTTTCCCCAAAGCCAGTGATGGGTGATTTGCTGCTGACAGCCTGAGCTGGTGTTAAGTTATTAAATTGCAGATGAGCTCATCACTTGGCCTCGGCCGAGTTCCAGCCTCGAGAGGCTTTAAAATATTGCGTTTCAAATATTGGATGTGGTGGAAAAGAGACAGAGGCGGTGTGGCAGAGAGAGCAGCTGGGAAAACATCTGGGCAGAAAAAATGTGTGTGCCAGGAGGGAGGAGGAAAAATGTGAAAAATGTGAGTTTTCCCCGGAGAGGGGAGGAGGAATTCTCTGATTTATGGGTTGGAGGTTTTAACGTGAGGCGAGGAGAGAACGGTGAGGAGTTTGGAGGTGCCTGGGGAGAAGATGCTGAGTGTGATTTGATCCCCAGAGGTCCCAGGGGTTGTCCCAAATTCCCGACCTGTACCTGGTGGTTGCCATCTGCCCAGGGACAGATGGCAAAATCTGTCAAAAATTTGGGTGCTGAAATCCAGATTTTAGCTGATGTTTGCTTCATCCTGATGCTCCACCAGCCTGGGAAGGTGACACCCACGTTTGGTGTTTCCCCCCTGGCAGAGTGGGATTTTCCCCTGCACAATTTCTATTTCTCATTCCTCTCGAAGGCTCTCTCCATGCTGAGATGAATTAAATTTTTTTAAAAATTGGCTCCGGTTGCTTTTTTCAGCATATTCCCTTTTTTCCTGGGGGTTTTACCTGCGTGTCAAGTGCAGATTTCCAATAGGAAGGGTTTAAAATGATGGTTTTACATTTTTTTTTATGGTTTTCTGAGGCAGGCATGGCTTTCTCAGGATGGCTTCTCTGAGCCATGGGAGAAACCCTAAATTAGTTTGGCCACTGGATTTAATTCCATTTTTTTAAATTACAGCTTGGCCAAAGCCATGACACAGACCCTGAATCAGTTTGGCCACTGGATTTTCCCGACTGAGCAGTGGCCACGTGCCCGGCTGGGTTTTGTGGCCACTTGGATTTGTTTTCTGAGGATTTTTGGTGCTCCGAGCAACGCCGAGCAGCCTCACTTGATGTTTTTTAACTCTTTTTTTTACTAAATAACCTCTTTTCAGTCCAAGATTCGGTGTTAACTCAGGCAGAGCTGCGGGCCGATCCTAAAATACCAAGGAAAGCAGCGGGATAAACACTTGTCAGCTCGTTTGTGGCCGGAGCTGTAATTGCTGTAATGTGAGATCCCTCTGGCTGCTGCCTCCTGGATTTTTTTAAGTGGGGAAAAAATCGTTCTGTTTGTTTTCAGCCTGTCTGAAACCACAGAGCATCAACACCTCCAACCAGCGTGGGGTTTGTTGGGGCTGGAGCATCTCGGAGCTCGGGACAGGATTTCATTTATTGCACGGTGCCAAGGTGGTGTTGGCTCGGATTTTCCAGGAGGAAATTCTTTGTGCCAGAGAAGGAAATAGGAAGGAAAAAGAGTACAAAAAGAAGTAAAAGGAATTTTATATGTTATATATAAAAATAGATAAAAAATAGATCAATGATATGGATATTGGAAATTCAAATATAGATCTATTTGAAGTGAAAGGAGTACACTGTACTGAAGTGAAAGGGATCATTTTCCTTGGCTCCTCCACAAGTGTGGGCTGATTTTAGGATCCATCCTGACTTTTATTCCCATCTAATCCTGCTCCTTTTCCCGGTCTCCCGCAGGATTTGGGGATGGAGTCGACCTCTCTGGACGATGTCCTCTATCGCTACGCCAGCTTCCGCAACCTGGTGGATCCCATCACGCACGACCTGATCATCAGCCTGGCCAGATACATCCACTGCCCCAAACCGGTAGGTGCCACACCCTCCTGGGGAATTGGGAATGAGGAGTGCCAGGAAATCCTCCCAGTGACTGCTGGCTTTGGGTGGGATCAGGTTTTCCTGCTGAGCAAGTGGTGGATGGACAGGGATGGATGGAGGGAGGGATGATGGATGGATGGATCATGGATGGAGGGATGGATGGGTGGATGATGGACAGGGATGGATGATGGATAGATCATGGATGGAGGGATGAATGGATGATGAATGGATGATTGGATGGATGGATGGATCATGGATGGATGGATGATTGGATGGATGGATGGACAGAGGGATCATGGATGGATGGATGATGGATGGATGTAGAGATGGATGGATGATGGATGGTGGATGGATTGATGGATGGATGATGGATGGATGATGGATGGATCATGGATGGATCATGGATGGATCATGGATGGATGGATGATGGATGGATGTAGAGATGGATGGATGATGGATGGTGGATGGATGATGGATGGATTGATGGATGGATCATGGATGGATGGATAGATCATGGATGGATGATGGATGGATCATGGATGGATCATAGGTGGATCATGGATGGATCATAGGTGGATCATGGATGGATGGATGATGGATGGATGATGGATGGATGATGGATGGATGATGGATGGATCATGGATGGATCATGGATGGATCATAGGTGGATCATGGATGGATGGATCATGGATGGATCATGGATGGATCATGGATGGATGGATCATGGATGGATCATGGATGGATGGATCATGGATGGATCATGGATGGCTCTGCTGCAGTTCCTCACCTGTGACTGCCTTGCTCAGCTCTGAGTGCCACCACCTCTGCTTCAGACCCTCTTTTTTAAAAAACCCTTTTATTTGGGCAGCTGAGTGAAAAGCAATTCCACCCCAGCATTTGGTGGTGGTTCCCTGAGACACTGATGTTGTGTGAGTCCTCAGAAATCCCCTACTTCAGTCACCAGGGTGATTTCCCAGCTCCTCTCTTCCCCCAGCCCTGTTTCCCTTTGGCAGACACCTGGCACAGTGCACGAGAGCAGAACACTCAGGGCCGGGAGTGCTGCAGAAATTTTGGCTTTTGCTCCACAAATATCCATAAATATCTGTGTTGAGGCAGCTGGGAGCTTGTCCTTATCCCTCCAGGGCTGACCCTGCTCCCTGATAACTTCCCCTATTGAACACATCCCGCTCAGGGTTATGGGGTCTTGCCTCCCCTTCCCTCCTCAGAGGCTTTCCCACCTCCCTGTACATCACTTTTTGCACTGGGCTTCTATTTATACCACCCTCGGCTTCAAGGTGACCCCTGGGTCTCTCCTCTGAGCTAAAATAAAAGTTGAATCGTTTCTCCAGGCCCTGGGAAAACACGGCCTGGTGTGCGTGGCCGGGGAAAGCTCAGGCTGTGGAGCTCCATGGGGGCTTAGCCCAGCAAATCCAAACCTGCAGCCAGGCAAAAACCTGTGCTGGAGCGGGGGGGAGGAGGAATTTGGGAGGTGGGAGTCCTTGGGATGAGTTTTGTGGGGTGTCCAGGCAGGCTGGATCGCCTCTCCCAGGCCCTGCTGAGATCCCAGCCTGGCCCGATGTTTTTGGGGCGCCAGGGGAGCCGAGGGAAAGCTCTTCCCCAGATCATTTGGGGTTGGATTTGGTCCCACCCCTGCTTTCAGGTGTGGGGGATGCAATTCGAGCAAGCCCAGGTGCCTTGAGCACAGCTCTTGCTCAACCTTTGGGGTTTTTGCAGGTTTTGAACTGTTTTCAGGGAGCAGTTCCTTTTTCCCCAGATTTTCAGGAAGTTTTCCAGCAAGGAAAAAGGGCAGTTTCCTCTGGATCAGAGCCATCTGAACGAGTGTTTTCTCTCCCATGGGCAGCCTTTTACCTCCTCAGCCCCCAGGACGATCTCTCCCTGTCCCCAGGGCCAGAAAAAAGGGACAAATCAAAGCCACGTGGCTTTGGGATGGAGCAGCCAGGATGCCCCACGTGTCCCACAGCCATTCCAGATCCCACGGGAAGGGATGGTGGTGGTTTTTTGTTCGTTGGGTTTTTGGTGCTTTTTTAAAAAATTTGGGGTTTTGGGGTTTTTTTGTTTGTTCAAGGTTTTTTGTTTTGGTTTGTTTTTTGTTTGGTTTTGGGGGTTTTTTGGGGGTTTTGAGGGGTTTTTTTGTTTGTTTGGGGCTTGTTTTGTTTTTTGTTTTGTTTTGGTTTGGTTTGGTTTTTGTTTTTTCTGATCTTGTTCCAAGTGTGAAGATCCTCTCTGAGGATATTTAAGACACCTGCAATATGTGAAAACACCCCAAAGTGGGAAAAAGCCTGGAAAGCTCAGACCCCACTGAGGGCAGCTTTTTGTTCCTTTAATTCCCTTCTCTCTGCTCACCTCAGCTCTGCAAAAACAGAGATTTTCCTTCCCTGGAGCTTTTGTGTGAGAGCTGCAGCCGAGCAGAGTGCCTGGGAAATGAGGAATTGCACTTTGCAGGGTTTTTCAGCATTAAACCCAAAAGGAATGATGACAGGGTTGGGGTGTGCTGTGGTGGTGGCACTGCTGGGTGTGTGTGGGGAATGGGGTTGGTTCCTCTCCTTGTCCCTCCCAGTGTCCCCATTCCCATTTTGGGGTGCTGACCATAAAACCATAAAATCATTTAGGCTGGGAAAGATTTCAGCTCATCAAGTCCAGCCATTAACCAGCCGAGGTGACTTTTATCAAACTTTCCATCTCTCTCATCCCTTTTTTGGGTTGTTCAACCCCAAAACCTCAGTGCCAGCTGGAACAGCTGCCAGGCCCCTTTTAGCTCAGTCCCATAAGAACAGTCTGACCTTTCCCAACCATCTGGAGAGGCCTCAGGGTAGGTTTTGATCGGCTCAGGGATGGATTTTGCAAATGTCAGGTGCCACCTCCTCCAGCTCCCCTCTTTGTCCCCCTGAGCATCTTGGGGTCCATCACACAGCTGGGGTGGTTAAAGGGTTAAAAAGGGATTAAAAAATGAACCAAGAGATGGAAAAGATATTTCAGTTATCCTGGGAGTGAGGCTGTGGGTCCCCAGTCTGAGCCTTTCCTAAGGACATTTTTCCCCCAAATGTCCCCAAGGGAAGTGGCAGAGGAAGAATGAGGTATGTCATTAAAGAGGAGCAAAAGTGAAACAATTAAACTAATTGTTTGCTTTATATAACTTTATATAACTATATATAACTATATGTAACTATATATAACTATATATAACTGTATATAACTTCATGTAATTATATATAACTTTATATGACTATATATAACTTTATAGAAGTTATTAATTTACACAAATAAAATAAAACCCCCAAAAAAACCCTCCAAAAAACCAAAACCCAAAAGCAAACAAAAAACCCCCAAAACCACAAGAAAACCCCAAAAAACAAAGAAACCCAAACCAAACAAAAAACCCCACAAAAAAAAACCCCAAAAAACCCAACAACAACAACAAAAAAATGAACAAAAAACCCCACAGAACTTTTTCTTTGGATTTTATTTATGCTGCTTCAGACTTTCACCTCTTTTCCCTCTTTTCCCTCTCTTCCCTTCTTTCAGAGGGAATTTTTGATGGTAAAACCCACATGGCTTCCTCAATGAGCAACATTCCTTACCCAGGCAGCAGCTGGAGCTCTTTGTGGGGTTTGCATTGTTTCTGTGCAGCTTTTATGGCTTTTATTTCTGTTTCTGGGCAGCTTTGAACCTTCTCTCAGTAGGATTTCCCAAAAAACAATTCCTAATATTTGGGATGGTTTGATATGAAAAAAAAAAGGATTTTCCCAGCAAACAGTTCCTAATATTTGGGATGATTTGATATGAAAAAAAAAAAAAAGGATTTTCCAGCAAAAAAATCCTAATATTTGGGATGATTTGATATGAAAAAAAAAGGATTTTCCAGCAAAAAATTCCTAATATTTGGGATGGTTTGATATGGAAAAACACCCCTGCATTAGGGGATGTAGGACCTGATTTGATGCTGAGTGTAAACCCTGTGGATCCACAGTGATCATTGCAAAATAGGATTTAAAAAATCCCATTTTTAATGTTTTCATTCTTATTAAAATTGTTCAATATTTATTAAATATTAATAGGTTTATTAAATTGGTCCTGTTCCTCTAACTGGAATTAAACCAGACAGGATTTATTTTCCAAAGGATTTCTGCTCTGTGCTATGGGGCGATCAAATTGATCAACCTAAAGCCACGCTGTCACTTTATTTGGGATTTATTTTTGGGATTTATCATTCCACCATGCCAAAATCTGCTTCCCTTTGGGATCACCCACCTCATCCTTCCTCTCCCAGAGGATTCCGAAATGATGGAATGGGAATTGCACCACCCTTGTGGGATATTTTCAGGACATCTCCCTGGAGAGCTCTTCCAGGGGGATTTTTCGTGGGAAAAAATGATTTCCTGAGGAACTCAGCCATGCAGGATTTGGGATTAGGGATTTGGGGCTGGATTCTCCCCTGGCTGGGGTTGTAGGAACAACCACAGTCCCACCCCAATCCTGCATTCACCTCCTGCATCTTGGAACCTTTTGGCCTTGAAGACATGGTGGATTTAGGGTGGTTTGAAATCCTTCCCTGGCCCCACGGGAGGATGATTTTCTGGAGAAAAACCTCCTTTTAGGACTTCTGAAGGCAGATCTGGGATGGCTGCAGCGCAGATGTCTGCGAGCATTCACCTCCTGCCTCTTGGAATCTTTTGGTCTTTAAGAAATGGTGGATTTAGGGTGGATTGAAGTCCTTCCCTGGCCCCACGGGGGGATGATTTTCTGGAGAAAAACCCCACTTTTAGGACTTCCCAGGGCAGATCTGGGATGGCTGCAGCACAGATGTTGTGAGCAGCAATGAGCTGAGCTCACCCCACACCCTGAGAGAAAAGGAGGAGGGAAAAAAGGAGAAAAAGGGAAGGGAAAAGCAAAGCAGAAATCCATGGGATGACCTCAGCCCCTCGTGACCACAGCCCAAGGGGAGAGCGGAAATTCGGATCCCATTGAACCCAGGAGAGTGGGAAAAGCATTTTGGGGCCATGTCTGTGGGTTTGGGGTGGGCAGAGCTCTGTGCTGCCCTGGGGCTGTGGGGACACAGCGGTCAGTCCCCAATTCCCTCACTGTCCCCATTCCGTTTGGGGTCTCCATTCCCATGGAACCTTCCCCCGTGGGGCCATTTCCACATTCCCTTTGTTTTCATCCTCTCCAAACCCCAAGGGCTGTCCCTACCCCAGGCCCTGGGGATTTGCTCACTGCTAATTTGGGATAAGTGATTGGATACACATTGAGGATTTTCCCTCCTGGGGTTTTCCTCTCCCTGTTTTAACTGGATAATAATTCCATTTATCATAGTGAACATTAGGGTTTTTTTGTCTCTCAGCTCTTTGGGATTTTTTGCTTAATAATCCAAATTGTTAGCCTATTGTTCTAGCTGATCATGCGAGACAAAAAAAAAAAAAAGGAAGATTTGGAAGGAAATCTCTCATTGTCTGTATTTTCCAGGTGTGAAATAGGTCATGTTTTAAGGTTTATTTTCTGCTCAACTGTATGGAAAACAAAAATCAAACAAAAACAAAAATCTGGGCTGAGGGGGTCTCCACAGCAAATATTTCCTGGTGTTCCCAGGATAAATGTGGATTGTGCCTGGACAGAGCTTTTCGTGCCTCAAATCCTGCAGCACCCAGGAAGTGACACTGCAAGTTTGAAAACTCTTCTAAAAGAAAGAAAAGAGAGGAAAAAAAACTCCAACAACTCAATTTTTAAGGGATTTGGGAAGGCCAGGATGGAAGTGTTCAAATTTACAGGACAGCCCACTTTTTCTTTTTTTTTTTTTCTTTTTTTTTTTTTAAGGTTGATTGTGAGCAACTTAAATGTGGGAACAGCATAATAAACCCCCCCCCCCCAAAAAAAATTTAAAATGCTGTTTCTTGCTCTGGGCCGCCAGACAATGGCTAATTGTTCTAATTTGGGTCAGTGCCCTGCCGTGCCCAGTGGGAATTCCTCACCCAGGATCTTTAATCATCACCCTTGGCCTCTTTTCCGCAGGGTTTGGCCCCCAGGCTCTGCCCATCCCCGGGGGTTCTGCTGCTGGGGGATGGATTTTTATTGAGAGCGAATTAATTTGTGAGAACATCTTCATCACCAGCCTTTGTGCCCTCCCCTGAGCTCTCAGCCCCGAAACTTTCCAGTTTGGGAACCCAAATTTTGCCCGTGGGGTGATGTGAGGAGGGTTTATTTATCCCCAACCTGTGCCTGCTCCTGTTTTTCCCTGGAATTTGACTAATCTCCATTTCTCCTGGTGGTCTGCAGGGCACCCCATCCTTTATGGGGCCAGGCTGGTGCCTCTCCCCGTTGTTTTCCAGCTGCGCAGATCCCCCAAACCTCTTCCTGCTCCTGTTTTTCCCTGGAATTTGACTAATTCCCACTTCTCCTGGTGGTCTCCAGGGCACCCCATCCTTTACAGGGCCAGGCTTGTGCATCTTCCCGTTGTTTTCTAGCTGCACAAATGCCCCAAACCTCTTCCTGCTCCCATTTTTCCCTGGAATTTCAACAATTTCCATTTCTCCTAGTGGTCTGCAGGGCACCCCATTCTTTGTGGGGCCAGGCTGGTGCCTCTTTCTGTTGTTTCCCAAAAGCACAAATCCCCCAAACCTCTCCCTGCTCCTGTTTTTTGCAGAATTTCACCAATTCCTATTTCCCCTGATGGTCTGCAGGGCATCCCATCCTTTATGGGGCCAGGCTGGTGCTTCTTCCCGTTGTTTTCCAAGAACACAAATCGCCCAAACCTCTTCCTACTCCTGTTTTTTGCAGAATTTCACCAATTCCCAAATCTGGTGGTCTCCAGGGCACCCCATCCTTTGTGGGGCCAGGCTGGTGCCTCTTCCCATTGTTTTCCAAGAACGCAAATCCCATTGGGGCTGGTGGTTCCACAGTCGGGAAGGCATTGCCGGCAGCGCCGCCTCCCCAAAATTTTGGGGGAAAATTCGAGGCCCTAATTAAGGAATTGCCAGCGTTTTCAGTGGGGAAATGTGAAATCGAGCCTCGTCTTTCTTAATTTTCTCCGTGTTAATTGGGCAGGCTGAGCCTCCCGGGGTTCACCAGCAGGGGAGGAGCTGTGGGAACGGCCGAGGCTCCGTGTGGGATGGGATTTGTGGGATTCGAGCCCTGGTTTCAGGTCGAGGTGTTGAAAAGGGTTTAAATGTGCTCCCAGAAACCCAAATTTACTGGGAATCAGCAGGCAGAGCTGGAAGAGGCTGGGGTGGGATGTGGTTCCTGGTTTTCCATACCCTGTCTCCTGCTGGGATCCCTGGGTCTGGAATTCCTCCCTGGAGTCACCTGGCACCGCCTGCATTTAGGTGGGCAAGCATCACCCTGGAAAAAATTATTATTTTATGATTATCAGGGAAAAATCAGCCAGAAAACCAGCTTGTGATTAACGGGAATCACCACACAGGCACCTGGGAATAAATATCCCCAATTCCCCCCAATTTCTGTCAAAGCTTCATCCTCCTAATGAAGTTAAACCCCACAAACCCTGAGCTGATATTTCTGCAAAAATGCCCTTTTTTTGTGCCCTGCTTTGTGATGGTTGTGGGTTTTTTTCCCCTGCTGTGATTGTTTCCCCACACACCCCCAGTGATTTGTCCAAATCCCCGCGGCTCCCTGGAAATTCAATATTTATGATGTCTTTATAGGGCCGGTCCCGCTCTGCTGGCTCCGAGGTGAGGGGGGGAATAAACTGAATAAATTGAATAAATTGCATAAATTAGGCTGCAAAATGCAAGCTCTCGGGGAGGATGTGGAGGCAGCAATAATTGGCTGTCCAGGCACAGGAGATTCAGCATTTCCTGCCTGGATTTTCCCAGAAAATCCCAAACCATCCCTGTGGATGAACAGCCCAGGCTGACTTCATTTTTTTCCTATTTAATTCCTGCATCTTCTCTAATGATGCAGCACTTTGAGAAAACCAGGCAGGCACCACAAATTGCCGTATTTTGGAATTTTTTTTTTATCATTATTGATTTTTTTTTATCATTTTTGACCTTTTTTTATCGTCATTGATCTTTCAGTCAGGCTGATCTCTGAGCAGCGTGGGTGGTTTGAATTATTGGATGTTGGATCACGTGGGTGGAAATCTTGAAATGAAACACGGTTGAACGGTCTGGATGCTGAAGACTGGGTTTTATTTTATTTTTGGGACCCAAAATTTCTACACCCAAATCCTTAGGAACTTTCAGAGTAAAAATTTTCCAAGCCAGTATCCCTTGGGCTGGAAATTTGAGCCAAAATCAAGCAGACACTGTTTTGTTTTGTTTTATTTTATTTTATTTTATTTTATTTTATTTTATTTTATTTTTTATTTTATTTTATTTTATTTTATTTTATTTTATTTTATTTTATTTTATTTTATTTATTTTATTTTATTTTATTTTATTTTTCCCCAACAAATATTGAGAGATTTCCTTTCCAAGACTCCATCAGCTCCCAAAGCCCTCTGGGAAGCACTTTTTGGTGGTAATGGATGAGTAATTTGCTTTATTTTGTCAATCTCTGCCAAATTTTTAGTGCTGGGAGCTGCAGCGTGGTGTCAAATGATAATGGAATAATGATAATGATAACGATAATAATGATGGTTATGATTATTATTATTATGTTGATTACAATAATAATAATGGTAATAATGATAATGATAATAATGGTGATGATGATTATAGTGATGATTACAATAATAATAATGGTAATTATAATGATACATAATGATGATTGTAATAATAAGTATGATTATAATAATAATGATTATTATGACAATAATAATGATAATAATAATGATGATAATAATAATGATGACAATGATAATGATGACATGATGATGACAATAATAATAATTATGATGGTGACAACAATAATAATAATGATAATTATAATGATGAAAGTAATAGTGATAATGATGATGACAATAATAATAATAATGTTAATTATGATAATCATGATGATGACAATAATAATGAAAATAATAATGATAATAATGATAATAATAATTATGATTGTCACAATAATAATGAAGATAATAATGATGGTGATGGTGACAATAATAATAATCACCATGATAATAATAATAATGATGATTATGACAATAATAATGATAATAATGATGATTATTATGATGATGACAATAATGATGGTAATAATAATAATAGGAATAGTAATAATGGTGATGATGATGATAAGAATCGCAGAAATCAGAGGTTTTCCCCCACTCTGGACAGTTTCGGGGATGGTCCCTCAAGGCTTCCCGGAGCCACTGCAGGTCAGAGCATCCCGCGGGTGCCATGGCAACGCCGCAGGGCCTCACCTGCATCCCTGGCGTGTTTGTGCAGGAAGGAGACTCGCTGGGAGCCATGGAGAAGCTGTGCCGCCAGCTCACCTACCACCTGAGCCCCCACTCGCAGTGGCGCCGCCAGGGCCTGGTGAAGAGGAAGCCGCAGGCCTGGTGAGTCGCTGTCCCCAAGGTGCCACCCCTGGGGCCACCAGGGCTGGGGACAGCGGGAACAGGGATTGCCGTGGGGATTCGGGGAGCTGCCTGTTGCTCCCTGCAGCTGCAGGAGGAACAAATAAAAATCGAAATATAATCCACCAGGATGAAGGGAAGGGCTCAGAGCTGAGGTGTCACACCCTCCAAAATCCTCCGTCCTCTCCAATCTCCCCAGCACTTCCCCCGTTTATGGGGATTTTATTTATTCCTTCCTGCCCCTCCCGGGGGTGTTTGCCTCTATTTCCACCTTCCTTGCCCTGTTGCTGGGGAGAGCAGCCCTGGGAGGAGGAATAGAGTGGAAAACCTCAGCTATCCCTCCTCCAGACACTCCTTGCAGGAGATAAACTGCTCCAAGGCCTCCTAATTAGCTGGTAATTAATGTAATTAATGTCCAGGCATGTGTCACTGTGCACACCATGGCTTGTGTCTACACAAAAAGAATTTTCCTATTAAAAATAGGGGGAAAATTATCCAAATCCCCTCCTGGTGTCATCCTGAATCCACAGAGTTGAGAAATCTGTGGATGATGCCAATGGGAATGGAAAAAACTGTTTGTTTTCCTTGTGATGGGCATTATATATTTATTATTTTTACAATTACATATTATATATTTATATAATATATATGATATATTTATATAATATATAATATACAATATACATTATATATTATGTATTTAGATATTATATATTTCTATAAATAAATATAAATAATACAAATAGATAATATAAATATATTATCTTATATAAATAAATTATATAAATATATATTATATGAATATGTAGTATATTCTATATTCTGTATTCTATATTCTATATTATATAACAAATATGTGTTATATAAATATATATTTGTATAATATATCACCTTATTTTGAAAGGAGAGGGGAGGAATGTGGTCATAGGAGGGGAAAAGACACAAAGGAATGAAGGATTAGGATCACAACTCGCAGGGATCTGCCTCAGCATCCTCACGAAAGCCTGAGAGACCAAAATCAGGAGAAATGCATTTCCTGAGCAGCGTTCCCCACACTTTTGGTGTTGTTTTTAAGGTGCATTAAGATTTTAGCAATTTCAGATGGCTAAAATTAGCTGTTTCCAGCAAAGCAGCAGAAATCGAGGGAGGGTTGGACTCCCGGGCTGTGTCCTGGGGCCGCTAATGACCCAGCAGCTCATTACCCTCGCGGGGTTTTCCCTTAATTAGAAGAGGAAATGCTCCCCCCTCATCACCCCATGGGGGCATTGTTCACATCCCGCTGGGGATGCTCTTTGCAGCCCCCAAACCCACAGGAAATTCTTGAAAATGAACAAAATCTCCTTGTGCCGCTCTGTCTTTAACTCCCAACCGCTGTCCTTGATCCCTGGGATGAGCCGTGGGGTGAGCACAGCGTTTGCAAAGTGGGAAATAGCTGAGGTGTTCCAGGGATTTAGGGTTTTCCCGATGAGCTTTGGGCTGTAACCGAGCCCTGACCCCAAGGAAGTGACCCACATGGGATTCTGGCTGCCAGTTCTGCCCCACCAGGCTTTGTGGGGTGGGATTTTCCCAGATTTCTGCTTTGGATCCTCTTTTAGGAGCTGGCTGTGAGTCGAGATCTTTGCTGGGAGTTGAAGTCAATCTTTTGCTAAGATGTGAATGCCATAATACAGTGATTTTATGGATTTTATGGATTTTATGGGGTTTTTAACCCCATCCTACTCGAAGTTGGGGTTTCCAAGTGCCCTGCGATGCTCCCAAGGGAACAGTGAGCTCCTGTTCCCAGATGTTGGCATTGCCCTGACCCGGCCCCACTGCCAGGTGCTGCAGGATTTTAGCTTCTGTATTTTTTGTGTATCTGTAGTTTTAGTGTGTGACTCTGGACTCCATACAGGGCACTGAAACTTCTGGTCCCAGCATTTTTTAGACAAAACAATTCCTCTAAAACTCGAGATGCAATGACACTTTGCTGCCTCAGGGCCCCAAAATATGTAACCAACAGTGAATTGGGGGAGCAGGCTTGGGGTGGTTGACATCATCACCTGAAGGCGTGACTGGAGAATTAAGGCTCAATATGTTAATGGACAGAACTTATGAAATGTGAGGACCTCGTGACTCAGTGTCCATTTTGGGTGTGGCCTCTCGGGTGGGCTCTGTCTGCCCTAAATGTACCTAAAGGCCTTTAATAAATCTAAATCCTCTTTATTCTCCTAACTTTGCCAGGCCTCTGTTTCAGGTAACCCTGTCCAGGCATCACAGGAACTCCCCAATATTAGTTCTCCACCTTTTTTTGCCTGTTGGGCATCCAGGGAAAATCACTTCCCTTTATTCCACACCAATCAGTTCCTTTATTGCAGGTGCTGCTGGGAAGCAGAGCAGTGAGGAGGAGGAGGAGGAGGAGGAGGATGGGGACAGAGAACGGGGCTGATTTTATGGCCAGGCAGGTGGGCAGAGCTGTGCTTCCCAACCCCATCTCCTGCCAGGAATGTGTGCACAGACAGAAATCCTGGGAGACACTCCCAGCCCTGGCACCACAGCGCCAAACCCCTGCCAAATGACCTGATTTTTTTGGCATATCCCAAACCCGTCTGGCTCTCCCTCAGAATGCATTAAACACCCAGGGATGAAAAGCAGGACCAGCGAGGGTGGAATTAGCTCCTGGGATCTCCCTGCTCCTCCTGCTGCCAAAGTGGGAATCAAAACCCCCGGAATTTTTTGGGGTACGGGCCGGGAGGGAGGAGGTGTTTCCCAAGGGGAATGCTCTCCGTGGCTTCCCCATCCCTCGGGAATATCCCAAGTCCTGCCTCCAGCAGGGAGGATGGAGCACTGAAGGAATAGCAAATATTCCCTTTCCAGCTCCAGATTTACATCAGATAAACCCTTTTTTTCTGCACACAATTCCAGTTGATGGCCCCACGCAAAGCAGGGAAGAATTTAGGGTGAAGCAGCTCGGTTTAAATGGAATTAAATGGGGTCAACCCAGACCCAAATTGGGGGATTTTTAAACTCTGCTGCAGTGAGCAGAGAAAGCCCCAAAATGGAGTCTCGCACAGAGTTTATGGGGTGTCCACACCAGGGTGAGCCAACGGGGCACTTCTAACCCCTTTTTTTGTCTCAGATCTCCCAAACCCCCAGAGCCAGGAGCTGATCCTTTTCCCACTTCTCCTGGGTTTTCCATCTTTCGGAAATGTGGAGGCTCCATGAGGCAGACAACCCGAGGGTTAAATTTTGAGATTGGACCCCTCAGGGTTTGGATTCTCCACGGCGTTTGGCATCCAGGCACAAAGAGCTGTTAGAACAGAAGGGGCGGTTGGATTTCATGATGGATTTCAAGAGGAATTATTTTGGGGGCAGCCACGATCTTTTAACATCCCACTCCTGATTCCATCGGGGGCACAGAACGTTCCTGTCCTGGAGGAATGCTGGGTTTTCGTGTTGCCATTGCTTCACAAAGGGAAAATGAAAGGAAGAGGAGTTTTTCATGGGGGGAGAAGCCCTTTTGGGAATGTTTCTGTCTGGAAATCCTCCTCTGGTGGGCGAGTGAGAGGAGAAGTCAGAGCTTCTGCAACAAATGGTCACTTCAGAGCACCCAGCACCAATGCAGGCCGTGGGAGGAGGCTGGGGCAGGAATTTTGCGGGGTCTCCTGGTCATTAAAATCCCATCTGTGTGCTGGAGAGCAGGGAATCCTGGATCTGGAGCCTTTGGGACGAGTGTGGCTGATCCCTGTGTCCTTGGGATGTCACTGTCCCTTTCATGGGGCAGAGGGGACAGAGGATCCTACAAACGCCACAGAACTCAGGCTGGGTGCTGGGATTTGGGATGGTGCTGGGATTTTTTTCCCACCTTTTGCAGTGGAAAAAACAGGGAATTTCCAAATCTCTCTGTCCTTTCCAGCACAGGAGCCTTGTGATCCTTTTTCCTGTGCCTGTTGGAGCTGTGGGATCTGCTCTGTGTTTCCTGGAAAACCTGAGCAGGGAGGGTGAGCAGGTGCTGAAATCACCCCTGGCCGCTGAGAGCTCTTTGGCCAACAGATTTGGGTATTTGGCCACCAGATTTGGTTACTTGGCCTCCAGATTCAGGGTGGAAATGAGTTCTTTTCCCTGACCAGGGGAGGCTGCAGCTCCTGGAGCTGGCATTACCCAGGGCCTGCTCTGAGCTGTGAATTATTCATGGGCACTGAAATGCCACCCGGGTTGGTGGCAGGGCTGTCACATCAAAAGGATTCCAGGTTTTCCACTGGCTCAGGCTGTAAAATGAGCCCTTGCCCTGCTCCTTGCCCTCTGGGTTACCCCAGAATTACAAACACTTGACCCAAACTGCAAAGCGCCATTTTCCTCCCCGATAAATGAATTTTGCCCCTGATCAATGAATTCCTGACGGACAGAAATCCTGGGAAATCAAGCAGGAAGGACCTGAGGCTGGGATGAGGTGATTTAGGGCAGCAGGACACCCCTCCCTGATTTTTTTCCCCTCACGCTTTTGCTGCAGCTTTAAAAGCTTCAGGAGGTTATGGGGGCACTACCTGGGATTTAAAACCTCCATTTCAAGGCATCCTCCTCTTTCCTCTCCCCTCCTGCAGCGGAATTCAGGAATAACGTGGTGGTTTTCCTCCCCTCAGAGGGAACATCTATCCCCCCTGCGTCGCTCCTTTCCCACCTCCTTAAATGTGTTTTTTAGTCATGTGCTTGATTAGAAAAGGCCTTTGACCAAAAAGTGCGGGGTTTTAAATTTTTTTATTTTTAATAATTACTCCTCTGCTTTTGGGCAGAGTGGAAATGAGTTTTTCTATTGACACATGGATTTAAATCCATCCCCACAACTCGGGCTGCGGAGTGAGGAACCAGCCGGGAGAAATTGTTATTAAATGAGGGGAATCAGCTGGGAAAAGAACTCATCTCCCACCTTGGAAGTGCTCCAAACACTCTGGGATGGTTTTTGCGGTGCTGAGGGGTGATTTTTGAGGTGCTGAGGGGCAATTTGGTGATTTCTGAGGTGCTGAGCGGTGATTCGGTGATTTTTGAGGTGCTGAGGGATGATCTGGTTGTTTTTGAGGAGGTAATTTGGTGATTTTTGAGGTGCTGAGGGGTGATTTGGTGATGTTTCTGGTGCTGAGGGGTGATTTGGTGATTTTTGAGGTGCTGAGGGGTGATTTGGTGATTTTTCAAGTGCTATGGGGTAATTTGGTGATTTTTGAGGTGCTGAGGGGCAATTTGGTGATTTTTGAGGTGCTGAGGGGTGATTTGGTGATTTTTGAGGTGCTGAGGGGTGATTTGGTGATTTTTGAGGTGCTGAGGGGTGATTTGGTGATGTTTCAGGTGCTGAGGGGTGATTCGGTGATTTTTGAGGAGGTAATTTGGTGATATTTGAGGTGCTGAGGGATGATTTGGTGATATTTGAGGTGCTGAGGGGTGATTTGGTGATTTTTGAGGTGCTGAGGGGTGATTTAGTGATTTTTGAGGAGGTAATTTGGTGATATTTGAGGTGCTGAGGGGTGATTTGGTGATTTTTGAGGTGCTGAGGGATGATTTGGTGATATTAGAGGTGCTGAGGGGTGATTTAGTGATTTTTGAGGAGGTAATTTGGTGATATTTGAGGTGCTGGGGGTGATTTGCGGCCTAGCCTGGGTGCTGCTCCAAGGGCGAAAACATCACAATTCCCATTTAATCCCCAGCCCGGCTGTCCCCCCCGGCTATATTTCCCAATTAATTCAATCAAGCTCGATGATGGAGCTCTGATGGAAGCTCTTTCACATTTATTTCATTCCCCAGGCCCTTCCAGGGCCAGTGAATGAAGGTGTTGAGTGAGCTCCGACTCGGGCCTGAGCTCCCACCTCCCACCGCTGCTCTCCGAGTGGAAATAATGCTTTAAAATTATTAAAATAATGCTCTGAAATTATTAAAATACGCTCTAAACGGGGGAGGCGACAGGGGGGTGTCATGTACTAAACAAATATTTGTGTCTGTCCCCTCAGAGTCCCCCGTGGTGACCCAGACACGGCCTGGCCTCATCCCCTGACACCCCTGGGACATGGGATGGAGGGAAAAAAAACTTTTTGGCCACATTTGAAGCACAGAAGGTCCTTTTGCATCTCAAAAGGGCCTCTTGGCACCTCCAGGGAAAGGCCCAAAGGGCCCACATTCAGCTCCCGATTTTTCCAGGTTTTTCCAGCCTGTGTTTTGACACATCCTAGCCCCTGACTGATCCCTTTTGTCCAAAATGTTCTTCCAGGTGTTTTCCTCCCCCCTCACCCAGGATTGGGGCCAGACTCGGGGTTTTTTTTTTTTGTTTGAATCCACCCTGGTGTGCTGAAGGTCCTCACCGAGCTCCAGGGAGTGAGGATTATTCCTTGGCAGCTCCAAAAATCCCATCTGGAGCCAAATCTGCATTCCCTGCTTTAATCAGCTGCTGGGAGTGCTCAAATGGGGCTCGTTAGCACAAAAATGGGGCTTGTTAGTGCAAAAATGGGGTTCGTTATCCCAAAAATGGGGTTCATTGTCCCAAAATCGGGCTCGTTATCCCAAAATGGGGATCGTTATCCCAAAAAATGGGGCTCATTATTCCCAAATGGGCTTGTTTTCCCAAAATGGGGCTTGTTATTCCAAAAATCGGGCTCATTATCCCAAAAATGGGGCTTGTTATCCCCAAAACGGGGCTCGTTATCCCAAAGATGATGAGCTGGAAACTTGAGGTGGGGGTTAAAAAAAAAAATCTGTGTTTATATAATATGGACAAATTCCTTGGGAATATTTTTTGTTGGGCTGATCTCTCCAGCATCACTTCTTGAGCAGCCAGTGCCACAAAGGCTCATCGCCGATGGGTGCAGAGAGCAGGGAAAAAAGCAAAATATTTGCATTTGGAGGGCCTGTGTTGTAGCAGGGAAACTGAGCAGCCAGGCAGGGAAAATCCAGGGAAGGATTTTGTGGATTTGCTGCTCGTCCAGCAGGATTTTTGTGGGGATGGAGGAGCTGGGCAGTGCTGGTGTGCCATTCCTGCTCTGTTTTCATCTTTGGGGTGAGCTGAGGGCTGAAATCCTGGGAATCGCCTGCCAAAAGCAATCAGGGGCTGGGGGAACAAGGAGTTTAGCTCAAGCTGTTCCTCCTTGCCTGTTTTGGGGCTTTTTTCCCTTTTGTTTGGCTCTGCAGAAATGGCTGCAGCCACTTTCTGCTGCCCTGAGCTCAGGGAAGGGCTTTTGAAATTAAATAATTGAGTGAGGGGAGGCAAAACTGCAGCAAAAACTGCAACGTAAACGGCACCAAAAGGGCACCAAAACTACAACAAAAACTGCACCAAAAAATGCACCCAAAATGCACCCAAAAATGGCACCCAAACTGCACCAAAAATGGCACCAAAACTGCACCATAAACTGCCCCAAAAATCGCACCAAGAACGGCACCAAAACATGCACCAAAAGGGCACCAAAACTGCATCAAAAACTGCACAAAAAATGCAGCAAAACCAGCACCAAAACTGCAGCAAAAACTGCACCCAAACTGCACCAAAAACTGCCCAGAAGGAAAAGGAACCCAAAAAATTGGGTTTAACACCTGCTGCAGCTACAGAGAGCGCTGAGAAATCCTCTCATTGGAGCAGAATGTGAAAAAACCACCCCAAAAATCCCTTTTTCTTGGGATTTGGAGCCAGGGGCAGGGCGTGCAGTGGGCCAGGTTGGATCCTGTTATTCCTCACTGTTATTCCCCCCAAAAATCACAGTCAGCTTGGGGCAGGAGCTGTTTTCCCTCTGATCCATCCAGGTGTGGCTCCAAACCCTCCCCGTGGACAACGGAGGTGTTGGGGATTTCGGTGGGAATGAGGATTGGGGGAAAAGGGGAAAACGGGGTGATGGTGGGAAAAATCTGGAAAAAATACAGATTAGATTGGCTCTGGAAAAATCCCAAGGATGTGAGGGACAACCCTGGGGCTGGCGCTGCTCCTAAACCCTTCCAAATGTGATCCCTGCTCCAGGAAAATAAACATTTTAGGGAAAGCCGAGCCCCAGGCACAGGTTTTGGCAGCTGGTCACTCCCTAATTGCAGGAAGAGCACTTGGGAGAGGGTTTTTTGGTTTTTTCATTTTTGGGGGCTGGTTTCTGATGAGAAAACTGGGCTGGAGGAGCAGGGTTGAAGCTTCTCTCTCCCCACCTCCCAAAATCCTAATTTTTTCCCCTTTGTGTTAATGGAATTCAGTTTATTTTGAGGAACAGGGAACACAAACAGCCTCTGCTAAGGGTGAACCTCAGACCTGCAGTGAGGGCCTGGATATGGGGAGTTCTCCACAAAGGTTTCCTGGGCTTTTTGGGGTTTTGGGGAGGGGTTTGGATTTTTGGGGTGTTGGGGTTTTTTTGCTTGTTGGTGGTTTTTTGTTGGTTTTGGGGTTGTTTTTTTTTTTTTTTTTGGGGGTGTTTTGTTTGTTTTTTGTTTTTTGCCTTTTTTTTGTTTTTGGGGGTTTTTTGGTGTTTTTTTAAATTTCATTTTGTTTGGGGTTTTTTTTTGTTTGTTTTTTGGTGGGTTTTTTTTGTTTGTTTGGGGTTTTTTTGTGGTTTTTTTGTTTGTTTGTTTTTTGTTGGTTGGTTTGGTTAGGTTTGTGGTTTTTCTGTGTGGTTTTGTTGCTGTTGTTTGGCGGCCCCGGGGGCACTTTTTCGGGCTGGCAGAGGATTTTGGAGGGCAGAGCTGACTCGGAGCCAATCCTGGCTGTTCCCACCCCGAAGGCTCCGCAGAGGGATGGGATAATCAACCCCAGCCCCTTCCAGCTGCAAACACACACACAACTCCTTTTTCTCCTCAATTCGTGTTTAGGGGACGGAGCAGGAGCAGCCACGCTCTGCCCCTCAATCCCAGGGTCACACCCAGATGTCCATTCCTCCCAAAAATCAGAAAAAACACTCAAAGCACCAAAGGGAGAGGCTGGAATTAAGGGTTTTAGGGAGAATTCTGCTTTTCCACAATGCGCTTCCAGCACTGCTGTTCTCCATCCCTTCCCCTTCCCCCACTCCTTTTCTTTTTCTCCTCTCCTCTCACTTTTTAAAAACACATCGGCAGCAAATTGAGTGTTTTTATGAGCGAATCACTGGGATTTCTTTTCCTGTGGCCTCTTCCCTTTGGCTGCAAATGGATTTAAAGTTCCTTTTCCCAACCAGCCCAGCTCCCTCTCTCCCTAGTGGGGAATTTTGGGTATTTTTGAATCTACCCAATTTAAAAAAAAATCCATTTCCAAGAGTCTTTCCACCTTTTTTTTCCCCTCCTGTGTCAGAATGTAAAGAAAATGCAGTTTGTTTCCTGGCCAACTCTGATTTATTATCATACAAATCCTTATTTCAGGCCAATTCCCTTCCAGGGAGTCATTTCCAGGAGCAGCGAGCCCAATATGTTGTTCTCTGTGAATTCCTGATCGTTTTTCTCTTGGCATTTGTGCCAATTGCCTCTCCTGCAAATTCAGGTTATTAACAGGGCGTCAGCTGCAGCTCCTCATTGCGCTGGAGCAGAGTTTGTTGGGAAAATTCCAGCGCAGTTTCCACATAAAAACAGAGATTTGGGAGCAAAATGGGATTTTTTTGCACATTTCTATCGTAGGGAGGATGATATAAATACATTTTATTTTGGGGTAAAAAAATGGAGTTCTCCAGCAGAAGGATATTTACTTTTTTTTTTTTTTTTCAGTAAATTAAATCGAATGAGGGTTGAGGATGACATTATTGAAAAAGCTCTGCTGACATTTTCCTGAATCGTTTTCTCCCCAGGTGTCTTTACAAATGTCCTGCTGTAATTCCTCACTCTCTGGGGCTGCCTCTCCCTTTTCCCTGAGCTGTTCCTCTGCCCTGCAGTGAATTGAGCTGAAAATCCCAATTTTCCCTCAGCACCCATCAGTGCCTCGTGTCACGATTTGTGCAGTGCCACGAATTTCAACCACGAGGAAACCCCCTTTTTTTTTTTTTTAATTCCCTTTGATCTAAACATCAATATTTCTGTTTATGACAACGTTTTCTGATCTGGTTCCACGGGAGAGATCTTTAGCTCAGTGTGGATAAATCAGATTCCTGCCAGTGTGTGAGCAGGAGCTTAGGAAGGGCTCTGTTCCCAATTACATTGGTCAAAAACCCCAGCTGGGGTGGGCAAAAATCAGGGTTTTTTCCCTATGGAAAATGTGGCATTTCCCTCTGGAACAGCCTTGGAAAATGTGAGGATGGAACCAAGTGTGTGGAACTGATCCCCCACTAAAGCCCAGAGGGATTTAAGGTTTTCCCCCTGAGATTTGGGGCCATTCGGGGGCAGTTTTATGGCAGAGCCTGGAGTTTTTCCAGCTGCTTGTTAACATAAATACCCCTCTGAATTCCACTCGGAATAGCCACAGGATTATTGGGATTCAATCCTGTTTGGGGTTTTTTTGCTCAGTTCCCCCAGAACCAGCCCGGGGCTGCTCTGCCCTGGGGATTTGGGATTTTTTGCACATCAGCAGGGTGAAAAGGCAGCTTGTACCAGAGAATCAATCTGTTCCAGTGGGTAGCAGCTAAATCCCTCTCAGGGGGAAAAGGACAGAAGCCCAGTAGGAAATTCCCTTTTTTTTCGGCTGGTAGAAATCCTGTGCTCCAAGGGGAAAAAAAAAATGGAGTAATACTGAAAGCAGCTCAAAATTTAAAAAACCCAGCTGTCCTCAAGTTGTCCCCATTCCCCCTTTGTTATCTCCTTAATTTGGCCTTTTTAAAGCCACGCCAGACATCCCACAAGAAATTAGAGGATTTAAATCCTGCAAGAAATTACAGGGATAAATGGATAAAACACGGATCAAGGCCTGGCTGGTTTTAGCCGTGCTGTTAAATGGTTATCACAGGGATATGAATCAATGGATTCACAGGGACACTCTGGGCTCCAGCTGACAGCGAGATGCTGCTTTGGTGCTCAGACTGCAAGATGGGTTATTTGGGGTTTTTTAGGTGTGTAAATCCTGTTCTGGAGGCATCACCTTGGTCCCAGACAGTGTGGAGAAGAGAGAGAACCATCTCCACACCATTTTGCTCCCAAAAAATGCTGTAGGTTAGAGAGAGAAGCACTGCCAACATCAAATTGGAGCTCTGGATTTGGAGGAGCTCTGGGTTTAACTGGCATGGATTTATGGGCATGGATTTTTGGGGTAAAGCTCCATGGAATCGATCCATAACTCACCTTCTTCCCTCTCGGGATCCCCCAAACAGAGCCATCCCCCATGAATCCCAGCTGGAATTTCAACTGAGAAAACATTGGGTGACTCACCCATTCCTATCCATGCCAAATTCCCCAAGGCTGTTATTGGGCAAAGAGTTATTGGAGAAATAGGAAGCGGAAATTAAATTTTTCCAAAGAAAGGGGAGTGAAAGTTTTAATTCCTAAATCTAAATTTGTTGGAGCAGCTGCTATTCTCATACAAGAGTGTTCCAGAAAACAGTTGGAATCTTCCATGGAATTTGTCCTTAACTCATGTCCTTCCCTCTTGGGATCCCCCAAACAGAGATTTCCCCATGAATCCCAAATGAAATCTTCCATGAAATTGATCCATAACTCACATTTTTCCCTCTCAGAGCACTGCCCCCAAACAGAGACACCCCCATGAATCCCAGTGGGTATCTTCCATGAAATCTCTCCATAAAATGTATTCTTCCCCTCTCAGGAGCACTGCCCCCACACAGAGCCATCCCCCATGAATCCCAGCTGGAATCTTTTATGAAATCTCTCCATAACTCACCTTCTTCCCTCTCAGGAGCACTGCCCCCAAACAGAACCATCCCCCACAAATCCCAGCTGGAATCCCCCATGAAGTCAATCCATAAAACCTATTCTTCCCCTCTCAGGAGCCCCCAAAGAGGGACATTCCCCATGAATCCCAGTGGGAATCCTCCATGAAATCTCTCCATAACTCATATTTTCCCGTCCCACAGCGCTGCCCCCAAACAGGGACATCCCTCATAAATCCCAGTGGGAATCTTCCATGGAATCTCTCCATAACTCACCTTCTCCCCTCTCAGAGCGCTGTCCCCAAACAGAGCCATGCCCCATAAATCCCAGTGGGAATCCTCCATGAAATCTCTCCACCTCAAGACCCCCAAACAGCGCCATCCCCACTAACCCATCCTCCCTCCTCCCGCAGCCTGAAGGCCGTGCTGATGGGCAAGCCCCAGGACAACACCGTGGACCTGTCGGGCATCCCTCTGAGCCTGAAGGACCTGGAGAAGGTGACATCCTACCTGGAGCAGAGCTCGGAGCACATCGACACCGTGGAGCTGGGCTTCACCGAGCTCACGGACGACATGCTGCTGCAGCTGCTGCCCGCGCTCGGCCGCCTGCCCCACCTCACCAGCCTGGCCCTCAACGGCAACCGCCTCACCAAGGCCGTGCTCAGGGACCTCACCGACACCCTCAAGGACCCCAAAAAGTTCCCCAGCGTCACCTGGATCGATCTGGGCAACAACGTGGACATTTTCTCGCTGCCCCAGCCCTTCCTGGTCAGCCTGAAGCGGCGCTGTCCCAAGCAGGGCAATCTGCCGACCATCCTGGAGTTCGGGGAGGGCCAGCTCGGGGATCTGGAGGGGCAGGATGGCTTTGGGGACAGCCAGGAGGAGCTGAGGGCCGGGCTGGAGCAGGCTGGCAGCACGGACTGGGAGCAGACGGACAGGACGGAGGCCCGAGGTGCTGCCACACCACAGACATGATGTGCTCTGGAGCAAGGATGGCTTCAAACCTCAGTGTTGGGGGCTCTGTTCCCTCTCCTGAATCCTGCAGGAGCCCCAGCTGCTGCCTTCCCCCTGTGCCATGAGTGCCAGCGATTTTCCTTTCAGAGAACAGCTCACGGCGATCCCAAAGCGATCCCAAAGCGATCCTAAAGTGATCCCAAAGCGATCCCAAAGCGATCCTAAAGTGATCCCAAAGTGATCCCAAAGCGATCCCAAAGCGATCCTAAAGTGATCCCAAAGCGATCCCAAAGCGATCCCAAAGCGATGCCGTGGAGTGTTTGGATTTTAGAAAAGCTGGCCGGGTGTTTTGGGGCATTAATGATGTGCTGTGCTTTGGCTCCCTCGGAAATGCAGCTCCAGGGGCTGGAAAGCTTGGAAGGGCAGGAAAGGGAGCAGGGAGGGGTCGGGAAAGGCTCCCTGTCCTCGGGGCTGCATCTCAGCCTCCCTCCTTGGGGACAGACCCCACAGAGCCACCCCAAGAGCCCTGCCTGGATAAACCTTCAGTCCCTCCTGCTCCTGACTGCGGGATCACTGAGGAGGGGTGGCTG
The DNA here is from genome assembly GCA_036630365.1 of Acanthiza pusilla. NCBI lineage: Eukaryota > Metazoa > Chordata > Aves > Passeriformes > Acanthizidae > Acanthiza > Acanthiza pusilla. The sequence continues at coordinate 6,421,007 of JAXCHO010000048.1, forward strand.
CCGGGACACAACAAAAATCTCAATACACAGAGCAGGGTTGAAAATCTCCTCACACACACAGCGGGGCTCAAAAATCTCCTCACACACAACCCAGGGGTCAGAAATCTCCTTACACACAAAATCAGGCTTCAAAAATCTCCTCACACACAAAACCAGGCCTCAAAAATCTATTCCCACACAACCCAGGGGTCAAAAATCTGCCCACACACAAAATGAGGCCTCAAAAATCTGCTCACACACAAAGCAGGGCTCAAAAATCTCTTCACACACAAAGCAAGGGTCAAAAATCTCTTCACACACAACCCAGGCCTCAAAAATCTGCCCACACATGAACCAGGGATTAAAACTCCCCTCACACACAAACCAGGCCTCAAAAATCTCCTCACACACAGATCAGGGGTCAAAAATCTGCCCACACACAAAATGAGGCCTCAAAAATCTGCTCACACACAAAGCAGGGCTCAAAAATCTCCTCACACACAGACCAAGGGTCAAAAATCTGCTCACAAAGTGAGGCCTCAAATATCTCCTCACACACATCACACATAAACCAATGGTCAAAAATCTGCCCACACACGAACCAGGGATTAAAACTCTCCTCACACACAAACCAGGCCTCAAAAATCTGCTCACATATAGACCAGAGGTCAAAAATCTGCTCACACACAGCCCAGAGGTGTTGCTGTGGATATTTTACTCCGAGGGAGAGCTTTTCCCTCCATTTTCTCTCAGCCGCAGCCTGCAGAGTGCCTGGCCACAGCCTCACCCTCCAGCCTTACCCAAACCAGGCTGCCTCTCGTGCCTGCCCAGGATTTTATTCAGGAAAACTCAGATTTTCCCCCAGCTGGAAAAAATCCTGAGGTTTTAATGTGGGGCTGGGAGCATCTGACCCATTTTGGGAGGGACACAAATCCTGCAGCGGGGGCTCGGGAGACCAAAAGAGACCATGGAAAGGAAGGAAATAAAAGGAAAAACAGCCCTGGGGTTCCTCACAGCTGCGCTTTAAAGCCTTGGGGTCACTTGGACCAGAAGTGCTTTATTTCTAAAATGTTCCATTTTTCCCCAAGGCAGGGTTTGGGTTTGGTGTGTTTTGGATGGGAAGGGATCCCCCCAGAGCAGCAGTGCTGGAATGAGCACTTGGGCTGTTTTAAACCAGAACTGCATTGGATCTCTGACCTGGGGGAGGGCAGGAAGGTGGGAGAGCTCCTTTCATGTTCCAAGGACCAGAGCTGAGTCCTTTTGCAGAGTCCCGTGCTCTGTCCCAGGCCCGCCCAGCAGTGACTCCAGCTTGGCTTTCTTGGGTGCAAACAGATTTTTGGTCCCATTGGTTCTGTCCATTTTTCCAGAGGAGTTTCAGGCTGCCAGTGGTTGTTTCTCCTCCATCTGCAAGAAGGTAATGCAGAAAAACCTAAAACTCTGCTACTTTTAATACATTTGGTACCACTCAATATGATTTGCATGTATCCAAGTCTTTTTTCCTTTTTTTTTTTTTTTAATTCTAACTCTTTCCAGCAGGCATGAAAAAAAAAAAAACCCAAAACAAACCAACAACTTTCCAGTGAATATGGAATATTTCTGTTTGAAATAAAGGAGCTATCCATAAACAAAATAAATGATAATGTTTAATAAAGACCCAACGCTGGAATTTTCCTCTGTCCAAGGAAAAAAAAACAGAGGACAAAGGAGTGCTGAGAGCTGCTGGTCTGGGTTCTCCAGGGGGCTGCAGAAATAAAGAGGTGGACACAGAAGCACCATAAAAAAATATTTTAAATATTGCCAGTGTGTAAAATGAAGTGGGAGAAAGGAATGCTGGGAGTGGGATGGTGCTCCACAGGGTGTTTATCTGCAATTTCAGTGCACTGAAGAAAGGGAAAAAGCTGTTTATTTGCAGCCAGGGCTCTGTCCCTGCAACAAACCATGGCAGGGGACAGGATGTGGGAGCTGAGGAATTGTGGGGAATTCATCAAGAATAAGACTTCTCTAAAAAAGAAGAAAAAAAAAAGAAGAAAAAGAAGAAAAAAGAAAGAAAAAGAAGGAAAAAAGGAAAAGAGAAGATGAAAAAGAAGGGAAAAAAAAAAAAAAAGAGAGAAAAGGAGAAAAACTGCAGCAATTTCTTCTTTCCACCCAGGTACCTCAGTGCTGGGCTCCCCTCCTCCTCAGGCACAGCTCAAGCCCCTCTGCCTTTTGAAATTATTTCAATCCCAAGCTCCTTGCTGTGAGTTTTTTCTTTTCTCTGAGTACTTGCACAGGACCCAGAGCCTGAGGAGCTGCCTGGACCCCCCAGTCACAAATTCCCGAATTCCCAAACCAGAGGCACTTTGCACTTGCAACAAGCTCTGCATCCTTTGTTCCTGCTTTGCTCAAACCCCCAGGAGCTGCTCCTGCCACATCTCCCCTCCACATCAGGGAGATAAATTCAATAATAAATTCAATATATTTCAGTGTCTCCAGAGGGAGATCCCACACCTTGTGCAGGTGGTGCACCACTCGAGCCCCCCCTGCCCCAATATTGCTGTGCCCTCCTGAGGCAGAGAAAGGACTGGAAAGAGCTTTTTATAAAAAAAAAGGATGCACCAAATTACTTTCACGGAAAATGGGGGAAAAAAAAAAGCAGAGCCGGAGTGGAGAGAGTTGGTTGTAAAAGCTGTGGCTAATCAGTGCCTCCCTCACAGCGTGGATTAGTTCAATTATCCACTTAGTGCACTTCAGGATAATGATGATCCTGTGGGGTTTGGTTGAATTTTTGAAGCAAGAGACTCTTCCCTTCCTGCCTCATCAGCATCAAAACAAGCTCAGGGCTCACTCCACAAATAATCAATGTTCCCTGGGCTACCCTGCGCTGCTGCCTCGGGTCAGGAGCTCCTAAGTGGCCTTAGATGGAGGATTGGAGGGCTGAAAATCGCTGCTGTTAGAATATTACAGCAGAATGAGGTCATTTCTTGCCAAAGAGGGGAGGGAAGGGCCACCAGGAAATGAATGAAGTGTAAGAGCTGGTCTGCTTGGTTCTGCCTCCCCCAGCTCCGCCTGGGCACGAAGCAAACCGGGCTGGGGAGGAGATTTATGCCCTCAGCAGGGAAAATGTAATTGGAAATCATTCTGTGCACACTGAGGAGCCCACGGCGAGGGGAGGGAAACAGTATGCGGGGAATGGGAGGAATGGGAGAGGAAAGAGAGGAATGGGAAAGAGAGGAATGGGAGAGGAAAGAGAGGAATGGGAAAGAGAGGAATGAGAGAGGAATGGGAGAGGAAAGAGGAATGGGAGAGGAAAGAGAGGAATGGGAAAGAGGAATGGGAGAGGAATGGGAGAGGAAAGAGGAATGGGAAAGAGAGGAATGGGAAAGAGAGGAATGGGAAAGAGAGGAATGGGAAAGGAAAGGGAGGAAAGAGAAAGGAATGGGAAAGGAAAGAGCAAGGAAAGAGAAGGGCAGGGAAGGGCTGGTGGCACTCTGGAGAGCTCCTTCCAGCTGGGTTATCTGGGAAGAGTTTGTGTTTTGGAGGTGGTTATTCATTTAAAATGAGGGTTCAATTCCCAGAGATTGGCTGGGAGCAGGAAAAGGTGCTGGGAAGGGGCATGCCCAAGCAGGGAGGGTGTGGGACAGGCACAAAAATGCTGCTGGGGATGTGCAGGAGCTCCAGAATACTTTGGCCAAAAGCTTTGCTGCTGCTCAGGGGCAGAGGACTGTGAATGTCAACCCAAAATTGCCCAAACACCAACGTTTTCCTGAGGAAAAGGCAAAACGTGACCTGAAGGGTTAAGGGGACACCAGGGGCTGCCCCTGCCGTGCCACCAGCTGTGTTATCCCACGAAAACTGCCTCTGGGGTGGGGAACAAACCTTTTAAGGCTCCCCTGTGGCTCAGCAGCAGCAGCAGGAGATTTGTGAGCTCCTCCCAGGACCACTCCTGTCCTGGGAACACAAAAATCCCATATTGCATTTGCTGGGATCTGCTATTGCCAAGGAAACAAACTGACATTATCGGCAGAATTCACATATCAAAGCTCAGGGGAAAGGGATAAAAACAACTGCCCTGAAATGTTCCTTGGTGAGCAAGAGATTTCATCTCCCCCTGACCCCTCGGGGATCCTGGGACCCCACTCTTGTTGGCTCCAGGGGCAGTTTTTCTCTGCCTGGGGGATGCTTCCACTAGCAGGGCACACACAGCAAGGGGAGAGATTTTCAATATCCTCAGCGTGGAGTTCTGCAGGGCAGATCATCCCTCACAGAGCTGCCACTGCCTCCAGCCACGCTCCGCTTCCCCAGCCCCAGGAACTCCACATTAACGTGAATATTAACTAATTACCATGAATAAATGGATGGCTATCCCCAGGCTGGACAGGGCTTGGAGCGACCTGGACTAGTGGAGAATGGCCCAACTGCATTTTTCAACCCTTTATTCCTGGTTAAATAAATATCATATAAATAAATATTTATTTATGTAACCATGGCAGAATGTTGGGATGAGATTGAATTTTGTCCCCTCCAGCCCAACCCATTCTGGGATCTGTGTTCCCATAAAATGTCAGCACAGGGTTTGTTCCCAAGGAGGAGTCCTGGATCCCAAGCTGGCACTGCAGGAAAGGCATTTAGGAATGAAATGTCATCTTTTTATTCCATGACAACTCCACGGCTCACTTCCTCCTGATGGATGGGGAACTGGAGGTGCTTTGTTTACAGGCCCTTCTGGGCGTGCATTTTTTATTTTCCCTCCTGTAAATCTGGCTGGTTTCATCTTCAGCTCTGTTTATGTTTTTACATCAAACTGAAGAGCTGATTTAACAGAACCAGGAGAGGCAACCTGCTCACCACAGCCTTTAATTACGGGTGCAGTTTGCTGAGTTTTCTTGGCTCCTAACAGCTTATTGATCCCAAGATCTGTGCCGTGTTTCTCCTCTGTTTTATTAACTCAGTCTGGGGAGAAAATAAACCCCGGGAGCTCCTTCAGGGAGGGGTGGATGGGGTGAGGAATCCACTCCCAGCCTGGGGCACGTGGCAGCTCTCAGGGAGTTGTTGTCGGAAGCAGAAATGGATTTGAGGTTTACAAAAGAGGAGAGAAAAATCAATATATAACTCACTGAGGGTTTGGCCTGGGCGTTTATCACTGCATTTTTCAAGGTGTGGGTTGTGAGATCCCTTTAGTCCTGGTTAAATAAATATTATATAAATAAATATTATATAAATAAATATTTATTTATTTAACCCTATCTCCCTGGGTTGCCTGGCAGCTCTGTCCTTCCCCAGGGAAAACCAGGGCTCAGCAAGGCTTTGTGGAAGTGCTTTGGGATTAGGATTTTGCGAGCAGCCATCCTAAACACAATCTGCGTAATTAAAACCTCAAAGCGTCTTATCACAGGCACGAAGTCCTGGAATAGGCACACAGAGACTCAGGGATGTATGGAAAACTATGGGATAAAGGAAGGGATATTTATTGGCTGCAACATCACCTTCCAAGAGGAGAACTTCACCATTCCTTTTTCTGTTATTTCATCTCTGTTCCCCCCTGCTTGTTAAAGGATGAATTCCAAAATGATATTTTCCCAAGCACTGTGGGGAAGCTGTGCTGTCCTCAAGCTCGGAGCTCCTCTCCACCACAGGCTGGGGACTGAAATGCAAATATTTTCCATTTCCTGTGCCCCTCCCTTTGCCAAAGCCCAAAATGGGCTGGGGAGCCACCCAGGGCAGGGGCAGCAGAGCAGAGCTGTCCCTTCATCCTGGCACCACACCCATTCTTCAAACCATCTCGGTGATTGCCCAGCCCCGTTCTCCTCCCTGAAACCTTTCTTCTTCCTCCTCTTTAGCCCCTGAGCTGCTGCCAGGTGACACCACATCGCCACTGTCATCTCCCAAGGCCTTTTTGAAGCACAAAACAGCACCTTTGAAATCCCCTGCCCTCCGTGCAGCTCCTGCTCTGCATTCCCAAACAGCCTGGAGCTGACAGAGCATCCTCGCCAGCACAGCAGCAAACGGGGGGGTGTGACTGTTTAAATTAAATTAAAATAAATTAAATTAAATTCGAAGTGCAGGTACCTTCCCCATCACCTGCTGGAATCCCTGGGCATTTCAAAGCTCCCACCTCGCTCCCTGCTCTGAAACAATTCCCATCATCCTCCCAGCAGGCGTCCCCTGGATTTCGCTCAGCACAAAGAGTTTGGTATTTACTGCCGTGGCTGAAAGGAATCAAATACCTGATTGGACACAGCTCAGGGAAATTGCTTTAGGCAGGGACTGGCCAAATCCTCTCCCTGCTCCCAGCACGGCTCCTGATCCAGAATGAGGTTCAGGATTATCAGATGGAGGCACAGATGTAAAACATTGTGTTTCCATCATATTTCAGCTGCTGCTGTTGTTGTGGGCTGCATTCAGCAGCTCCCAGACCACCTGAGCGCTGCCCCTGCTGGCTGATAAGGCTCTGATAACGAAATTACCACCATTATCTTGACTCAGGTATTTATTAATAAAGTTTCAGCTGTCCAGGAGAATTTATTATTTTTTCTTATGGCTGATAAGCTCAGGCTTAGCTGGAAGTTTGTCTTTAATGTGCTGCTGAACCTCAATCCACTGCTCAGTGATAACAGCACCCAACACCAGCAAATCATCAGGGGCAGTCTGCATATGCACAGAATACAAAAAAAAATCAAGAAAATCAAATCCAAATCAAATCCAAATCAAATCCTACAGGATCTGGGAAACACAAGCAGGAGAGCAAGGCAAAAATCTGGAAAATAAATTGAATTGATAAGGAAAACCAAGGAGAGTCCACCAGAAAGCCATAGGCAACATCAATCATTATTTGTTTAGAGCTCATGTCGCAGCTGTGCCGTGCAATGGTTTTACCACAAACCATTACAAACAAAAAAAAAAACCTGTTATGAAAAAAAAATCTAAGTATTGATTTGCAAAAACCAACAGGAGTCTGACAAAAACAAATTCTTAATTATTGGAGATCAAACTTTTAACATCTCTATTTGATTAAAGCAGCAGGGATTTTATATTCAGCCTCCACTAAGTGATTTTCTCATTTGCATTTTGTTCAGGTTCCAGTTCCACACAGGTGCTGGGCTTTTCATTTCCAAAAAAATGAAAAAATACTTTTAAAGAACTAAAAAAAAAATGAAATCAGTTTTAACTCCACACTCAGTCCATGAGCACTTTGGGGCTGGGACCATCACTGAGTTTGCACAGCAGCAAAAATGGAGCCTCTGCTATTCCAACACTAAGAAACATTAATTAACAGCTAATTAAAGAGTGGATTTGCACTGTGTGGGGGATTCTCCACATAGCAATGAAAGCTGCATATCTTATTAGCCAACAGGGAAGGAAGCAGCAGTAAAACCAACATTCCCCAAAGCAGAACCTTCAAGGCCACAAAAATCTCTTGATTGGAAATGCTCTGAGCTCGGTCGCTGCCCCATCTTGTGGGCTCGATTGTCAGGAGGGAAAGCAGGACAGAGGTTCCTCTTTGAATCAGAGCACAGGAGCAGAAAATGCTTCGTGTTCTCTCAGTTAGTCCTAAATCGAACCCCACCTGTTAAAGCCTCCCCACGTTCTGCAGTTTTGGGGTCGGTTCAGAACGGCTGAACTGATGTCAGGCGTGAAACGAAGGCACTAAGTGACACGAGGTGACAAATGAGGGGATGTTTGTCCTAGCAGAGCACTAGAGGATGCATTAACCTTGTCCTTCTGCACACAACACGGGAAATGTGCTCAGCCTCTGGCAGCACAAGGTCAGGGTGGTGCTGGGAACATCCTGAGCCTGAAAAGTGCCCAAGACCCCCTGGCTATTTTGAGCTTCTGCTCTGAGAAGCTGAAGATCTGCTCCCTGTGGCATCTGAAAAATTATAACAAAGCCTTTGCCATCCTTTGTATGGAAGGAACAAACCTGTGACACTTTTCCTGCATGAGATCTTTGCCATCTCAGTTGTTCCTCACTGGAAAACTGCAGCTCCTCTGTGCCTCACTCCTCTGAGGTGAGGGAGAGTTGGAGAATTAACTGCTGTGAGGGGAAAAGGAGTGAAATGTCAATATTTAGGATTTATTTTGCTCTGAAAAGCTCAGATGCACAGGATATCCCTTCCTCCCTTCTAATGAAGGGGATACAGCTAAAACAGCAGCCAAGAGAGAGAGCTCCTCTTTAGATCTCCATTAATAGCTGGGATGTATTAATTACAGTAATTTATGGCTTTGCACGAGTGCTGTTCTAAGGCTGATGCAATTATGATTGCTTTACAATACTAATCAAGGAGTAAGGATGAGAAGCAGCATTTCTGTGAAATGTGGAGCTGGGGATTTGTGAGGGAGCAGCGAGGCAGCTCTGCCCCTGTGCCCAGGCACAGCCCATATTTTGGGGATAATCTCCGTGTTTCCTCTCAAATCACTACAGAACATTGCCATCTCTCTTATTGCTAAAAGCTGGCACTCGGCCATTCTTTGCTTTGCTGCATATTTTCTTTCTTTCTGCTTTAATCTTTTCATCTATTTTAGATTTATCCCTGATTGTTGGCTGCTGTTGAGTGCCAAGGGATTCCTGCCAACTGTTCTTTTTAAACCTTTCAAAAATCCCAAATAATTGAGTTTTAAAAGCAGATTTTTGTCTGTTGTTTATTCCCCAACACTAAGTTTGATGTGCTCCAAATGTAATCAAAACAGAATGGTTTTATTTCCCCTCCCCTCAAGCACCATGAAATGATCTCTGCTCCCATCTAAGATCACAGCAAAACGTTGAGGGCACTTGTTTTGTTTGAAAGGCACCATTTTCTAACAGAAATAACATTTTTCCACTCATTAATCTTAGCAAAAGCCCAGCCTGTTAGAGGAGCCCTGCTGAGGAACTTTGGTTCTGATTAAAACAATAAACAAGTGATGCTAAAATGAAACTCATTAATAGTTAACTCCAACAGACACCACCACTTGTACCCTCAATAAACCCAGATAAACTCTTTCCTGTTTATTTTTTTCCCAGATCAACTTTGTTCTGTTTTAATGAGATAATTCGAACACTAGAAAGCAAATGCAATTACAAAACCAAGTTGCAGCAAACCTTCCCTGAGCAAATTAAACAGCTCATTAAACAATTTGCTGATTATTTCTGTTTACTGAGGGCATGTGGCTGCTTTTACCTCCATGGTCTGCAGATTCTCATTTAAAAAAAATAAAAAGTGGTTTTCTTGTGCTTTCTGAGAGCTTTAAAACCATTTTTATTTCCAGTGCATGTTACCAGAAATGTCAACATGTTCTAATACACAAGCTCTTAAAATCAGGCAAGAATAGTTTTGTTTTATTAAACACTGGGAACAGAATGTAACTTTTAAAATTTTAATTAAACAGTGGAGTAACTTGTTCCTCATACTGCTCAAATCCTTTCAGATTAAAAGAAACTAATTAATTCCAAACATGTTTTGCCTACTCCATTACCCAGGCTGAATGTTTTTATTAAGCCTTGGATGTATTACAATAATGATTCTGGGAAAAAAAAAAATCCAGATTAATTTACCTGCACATCATAGCACTGGGACATTTCTCTAAAAAACAGTTTTGAGTCCTTAACCCTAAGAGAAATTCCTGAAATTCTACATTTCATACAATTGACAGCCCAGACAGCACAGCCACCTGTGCTCGTGGAGGGACAGGGACAGTGCCTGTGGTGCCACATGAGCAGCACCAACTCACAGCTCCTTCAGTCAAACCTCGACAGAAATGAAAATTAGAAGATTCAGATTTTCACCTGAACTCCAGAGGGAAGTCAAAACCAATCCCAAGATCTCCCACTTGGAGCTCCACAGTGAATATTGTGATCCCCCTTGGCAGGGTGACCATGGGCTCATGAGGAATTTGTTTAATTGTGACATTTTGCAAAAACCACACCAAAATCTTCCACTTGCTGACACCAAGTGGGCAAAAAGCTCAGAACCATCAGTTTGGATGTTTAGGAGCACTGAAGTGTTATAACCTGCCATAATTAAGCTAATTAGGAGTTATGGCCTCAAACGCTGTTTTTTCCTCTCATTTAAGCACCTTTAAATTCCCAAGATTGCCCCAAACTCTTGAACTTTGCCTCTGCAGCAGACTTGAAATTCAAATTTGAGACCAAAGTGACAAACAGCAAGCCTGGGAACAAGCTGCAGCTGCATGTGCAGCTCTTGTGTCAGGGTATTTAAGGGCTAATCTCCGCAGTAATTACACTCTTAGCGTCTTGTTTAAACTGTTTAAAGTAATTACCACACCAAACCCCAGCGACATTATCTGCACTGAACACACTGCAATCTGTGTGCATCTTCACCATTTGATACCAAATTACAGAGTGCCCAATGTGTTTATTAAACTTGCAGAATGCAAAGTCATTCCTAAATGCAGTGAAGTGACAAAACCACAGTATTAAAAAAAATTATTTTAATGTACATGTAATAACACTTTAATAAAACACCTTCACTGTTACCATTTCATAACAGGCAGAAAAAAAGTTGTCTACACAAAATCCTCCAACTCAGGTTGTATTTTTTTGGATTCCTTTTTCTCCATGGGAGATGTTTCCAGCAGCAGCACCTGTAACACAGGAGCAGGGGTAAGGTAACCAGCCAACAGCATCATTAATTAATATGCTAATGAGTGAGATATCATCAGAAAACCTTTTGCTCACCACCACACAATCTGCCGGTAATTCCAGCAATTTTGGGTTAGTTTCATCACGTGACATCTCTAGGGAAATTGGTACATTTGTGGCAGAAGCAAGACCTTTATCCCGTTGTTCAACAGTGCAGAAACAGCTGCTCTTACACATTTACTGCCTGGATTTTCGTCTAAGCTGGGGTTTTTTTGCCTAGAATTTTATTAATTATTCATTTGGAGCCAAGAACACACAGAAACATCTTTGAGACTGCAGCCAAAAACCACCACGCTCAGCTAAGAGCACAATAAATATTAAACTCACCCAGAAGGCTCTCCTGCCCTGCTGTCTCAGTGCCTCCCACAGGACTTGTGAGGAGCTGTCACATCCATGGGTGGACACTCAGAACGAGCACATGGCCGCAGAGCTGCAAGCTCTACCTGAACACATCAGGAAATAAACACCAAGCTTAAAATTCTGAGGAAAAGCGGTTAAGTCAAAATACACATCTCAAATTCCTTACAGCCTGCAAACCTCATTCTCAAAGCACATTCCAGCTGGTATAAAATTTTATATAGTGCATTGAAACCATCACTCACCTTCCCATTAGGGTCCACTCCTCCCAATCCTTCTGTGTCACACCCATGTGGAAAGCCCAGGCTCTGCAGAGGAAGTGGAGAGACAGACAGATGAAGGTTAGATGTTTCAAAAAGCACTTTTCATGAAGAGCAATTTGCCTGATGAGCTGCAGAGGATGATTTCTGGGTTTAAGCTCATGTGTGTAGCTGTATTTCAGACCAGAACCAGGGTATCGTCAGTTCTCGCATCTGACGGCACTTCCTATTCAGTGTTATCATCATCAACAGCCAGCAACTCCTCTAATTAAATTAATCACTTAAAACACTAACTTTTATCTCAAATAGTTGGACAATCTCCCCTCTGTGTACGAAACATTAATTCTCAACTTGTGCATACACAAAATCAGTTTTATTGAGTTTTTATTTAACTTAAGATGTAATTTTTACAGGTTATTTTTGGCTCATCAGCATTAAGTAGAAGCCTGAAACCTTTTTAACAACTTTGCACACCTTAGTATACAGAAACAAAATTTAACTTACCTTTCATTTCAAGACATTTTTCTGCTGTGGGAGTAAAAGCAAGGGAAGTGTTACTAGAATTCTCTTCAGCAGTGTAAAGTAGGTTTATACAGGGAAAAAAAAGAACAAAAGCAGGCCCTCATGATGAACTCTCTGCTTGGACTCCCACCCATGTTTATGTTGATATGAATCGCTGAAATATTAATATCAAACAGCTCACAGTAGGCCACAATCCTCTCTAAATAATTTTAATCAGGAAATTTCTAACTATTTAAAGTAGTATAAGAATGCATCTTGCAAGACTGCATTTACCAGAGGGGCAATTTTCAAATTGAAACTGCGAACACTCCAAAACTGTGGCTCTAATTTTTTTTGTACAAAAAGGGTCTGGCACATCGAAAAGTCAAAGGAGGTTTAATTGCTGAAACAGTGCCATAAAAATCGATGGAAGGCGCTGGATGCCGAGCACTCCACACGGCAGCGTTACCCGCACAGCCCTCACGGAGCCCCGGGCAGGGCTCTGAGTGATCCCCCACCCATCGCAGCGATACCGGCCGTGCCCTAAACACACAGCCCCGGCCCAGCCGAGCCCTCCCGACTTACCGGGGAGGCGTCTCCGCAGCCCCGGCGGGGTCCCGGCGCTGCCGGCGGGGTGGCGATCCCGGTACCGCCGCCATGGCCTCCTGAGGGGAACAAGGGCCCTCAGTCACCACGCGCCGCGAGGCCGCGCCCCCCCGCCCAGCCCGCCCGGCGCAGGGAGGCCCGGCGGCCGCTACCATTGCCGAGCTGGGGGAGAGCCCTCGCTTCGGCCCGCTCTGTGGTACGGGGATTTGATGGGCAAGCCGGGCCTGCGCCTCGCCGCTGCCCGCCCGGCAGGCCCCGATCCCGGCCCCGATCCCGGCCCCGCCCGCCCTCACCACACCTCACAGTCCCGAAGGTGAAAGGACGGGAACACTCGCGGCGGCTGCTTATAAAGCCTTGGGCCGTACCACCCCGCGGCGAGGGGGGCAGGCCGCGCCACTGCTCCACAGGCGGGGGTGCTCCGAGACTTCCATTTCCGCCCGTGCGGGCCCGGGGGGAACGCGGGGAGTTGAGCGGAGCTTCGGGGGTCGCTCAGACCCCGGCCCGAAACCCCGGCCCGAAACCCCGGCCCCGAAACCCCGGCCCCAAACCCCGGGTTTAGGCACCACCGCAAGGCAGGGACAGGCGACAGCCCGGGCCAGGGACCCTCGTGTCGCCCCCGGCCGGGCACAGCCCCAGGGAGCGCCAGGCCTGCGCCGTGCTGTGTTCCAGCAAAACTGGAGAGGTCGGAGTGATTTCAGGCCACTTTTATTTAGAACAGAACAGCTGTTTTTAAATAAAAGTTCCATTCTTTTCACATTGTGTCATCTGGAACTGAAAAGAGGGGCGTTTGGCTTTCCCTGTTAAAGGCATCAGCCATTGTTTTAAAAACAAACACAAACCTTTGCTTTAAAATCTCACCCTCAACACCACGTGTTCAGTCAGCCTGAAGAACTATTTATCAAAAATACACCTTTTCCAAACGGCAAAAACTTCCTACAAGAAGGACTCGTGTGGTCCTGTAATGTCACCTAAAATTCAGTTTTTCCTCCTAGGCACAGATCCTCCAGCAAGAGCCAAAGCCAAAGTTCTTGCAATTCTCAACAAATACATTTTAGTGAAATACACAGGCCCTGGGGCTCCCTAGCAAACATTAATTTCTGCATCAAATTCTTGTAGGTGATAATATCTGGGAATTCAGTGAGAAATCATATTAGCTAAGGACTAAACAGCCGAGCACAAAAGGGAAGGGGATGTGGAACAAAATCTCTCTCATCAAATAGATTGAAGTTAAAATGTTGAAGAAAAACATTCACTTAAAATCCAGTGCTCATTTTTAATTACCAAACCCCTGCAGGTCTTGCTCAGGTAACTAAGGACGCCAAAAGCTGGAAAGGATTCCTGATAGCAGCACCTTTCAAGGCTTCTCTGTGCATCATGAAAAAGCAAAATCACCCAATCACAAAACCCTCTCTGTGCGTCCCTTCAACAACAAACCTCTATTTCTCTTGCAGCTAAGCTACTGTGGGGCTCAGCAACACACAAAAACCCTCCCCAAAACCATAAAACCCACAGTCCCGACCACTACAGGAGCACTTTTAAGGCGTATTGATGACAACCTGAAAGGCAGAACCAGAGTTAAGGGTGGCTTTTCCTTCAACACTGGTCTTGTGATTGATTTCACACATCCATCAGCTCAGAGTTTTTAGATCAGTTAAAGAAATCCTCGAATATTGATGTGGAAGGGTTCCCAATAACCCAGGAGCCTTCATGGACCAGGGGATTGATTCCTACATCCTTTCAGGAAAAGGAAAGGTCACAATAGATTCAAAGCAGTAACACAACACAAAGGTTTACTGGCAAAAAGACACTGGTTAAATAAATTTTATCAGGATCCAGGTGTGGTATGGGTGTGATTCTCTGGGAAAGCTTGGGGAGGGGATATTAATGAAAGCACACGTTTAAAATGAGTTATTACAGTGATCAGACATTGCAGTCGTTTCTCTCAACAGTACTTTTATGAGATATTGATATATTCAGGAATTAAATATAAAATCAAGGATGAGTGTCACAAAACAAGGGAATAGTAAGGCTTGAAGCCTGGTCAGCCCCCAGACTGCCCCTCCAGTCACTGTGCCTGTCATTTGCCATGCTGCTATTCTCACACATCATAACGCAGGAAGAAAAGTTAATTGCAGATTCCTTGCTGAAACCTCAAACCTACCGCAACTTAGTACAAAAACAGGAAGGGCAAAAATTTAAAAAGAAAAAAAAAAAAGGAAACATTTGCTTGTTAAAAAGCAGACAGGAGAAGAGAGGTTCATAGACTGACAGAACCAAAGACTAAGAGACAATGCAAATGAATTTCAGACTATTAAAATGCTTTTGCTACCTGTTGTTTACCTGAATGTGATGTGCTGCGTTATTCCTCACTCAGAATTACTGGCAACCAAAAGAAATGCCACAGGCAACAAGGAAAAAAAAAAAAAAGGCAGTTGCACACTGATCAAACCCTTTTCCTACCTAGGGAGGGGTGAAAATGTGCAGGTAAAAAAAGCTGAATGTAACAAGTCACCCATGTCCACATCCACGTGTACTATACAGGAAGAACATTCAAAAATATTGACAGGAGAGAGTGATCCTAAAGTTTTCCTCTTCTCTTTCAATTATATATAGATAGATAAACAGCACAGAGGAGAACACCACTAGAGCTTTCACCGTGGCCAGCAGGAAGATTCTCACAAATATAAAAATGCTTTCCAGCTGTTGGATTGCTTCAGAACATAATCCAGGTGGAATGAAAGGAATAGAATCTCTCCTCATGGAACAACAGCAAAAAAAACCCCCAAACCCTCAGGGGTTTACACAATTCTCAAACATCCAACTTTGCAGTCCCGAACATCTCAATCCCTGCTACAGCAGAACGTGGCATCACCAAAAGAAATGAGGAGGATTCCTTGGGCTCTGGTGGTGCCACAGGGATAACTCTATGGAATTGAACTGCACTAAAATGTGTAACTTGGATTTACATTCAGTGTATTGGAGAAGGGAATGTGAGGATCAATCCCTTCATGCTTTATCCTTGCTGGCTGCCCACCCAGGAAGCTTTGTTGGTATTACTTCAAGAGGAAAGGGAAGGTGCTGCTAAGAGCCAGAAGGGCAAGGAATTACCTTCCTCATGAAATGCCCTGTTCTTTGGATGAAGTGTGTAAAACATTTTGTTAAAAGCCTCCATGATGAAAACATTAAGAACAGAAAAGGTCACCTTAAAAACACAGAGCATTTCTGCCTCATCTTTGAAGTTCAAAGCTCAGGGTGGGGGGGAAATGTTTTGCTACAATTCACTACAGGTTTGCTGTAATAAACATAGATGCCAATGCCCCACAGAGCACAGGGCCAGCCACAGACTCCAGACAAAGGTCATTGCTTTAGGTTTCAAGTGGTTTATGCCTCTCTCGTTGTAGAAAAGGAACAGAGACACTTCTGGAACCTTCACTGCAGTCTTTGCCAGTGTCCAGCTTTGGGGCAAAGGGAATCCTGCCACGCTGCAGAGTCACAACCTCGAGGGTCAGGCTGTGGAAGCAGTCATGATTCAGAGTCCGAGCCAGAGCTGCTTTCCCGGCTGATCTCGATCTGTAGGGAGGGTAAATGATCCAAGCGACACTTTTTTTGCCTGGACTGTTCTTTTTCCTTAATGAGAGCACCCCAAACCCTCTGGAGCTCTGAGTCATCTTCCTCTGGAGATGCCACAGAGTTTTCAGGTTTCTCTGGAGTCTTTTCCTGTGTTTTCGGAGCAGACCCCAACCTGGTCCATAAATTACCTAAGCAGATGAAAAACAAATATTTATTTTTTTTTAAAAACCAGACAGGACTAAGAGGACAAAGTCAAGAACTTTTCTTAAATTCACTGCATCTCTTCAAACCCCCATACTCCTCCCACCTTAATGTCTGGCATGGAACTGATTATGCTCATAAAACCCCCAGCTTCTACCTGCATTTAGATTCCAAAGCTCTGAACAAACATTTCCTCATTTTTCACAAATCTCGTTCAACTTCACTCCTTCATGGCTTTCTGCTGGAATTTCTCTTTGACTCCAAAACCAAAGGAACTGCAGCAGTCTGTTTTGTGCACAGAACTAACCTGATTTCTTCTCTCTGGTGTCAGAGTAGAGGCCTTTGACATCTTGTTTGGGGATTCCCAGCCTGCTGTGCACATCCGAGATTGGTTCCCGACGAGGAGCACAGGTACTGCTCGGAGGTTTGATTTCTGGAGAGTGTGGCCTTTTTCCCAGTCTTTGTCTCACATCTGGGGATGTTTTCAGTGATTACAATGACAAAGAAAAAAAAAATCACATTGCATTTACTCTACCTCTGCCAGCTCAGTTTATGCTCATTCACTATTGAGACTAGATGGATTCTCTGGTTTTTTATCTTTTCTTTAGTATTTTCATTTGTCTTTCATACTCAGATTTCATTCCTTGGCAATTTTTGCAATACAATTTATCCACATTTCATTTCATTTCTGGCAATAAATTTGACATTTAATGTTTCAAGTTGTGCTCAGTCCAAAAGACAAAAATATGAAGGCAAAGGGAATTACAGGACCATGTGCCAACTTGTCAGAGGTCCAAAATGGGCAGGAGAGGTAAAATATACAAACATAACTGACATTTCATCGATACAAAAAAGTATTTTCCACTTCTCAATCAGATAATATTACGTATGTCAGAAGCAGCCAAAATTACACACATTTAAGTCAAAACAAGGCAATTAAGCTCAGAAATATACCCTGCAATTGCAAAAAAGTCTATATTAATTTAATCCATTCTTTCTGTGTTTCACATCTGATTTTGTGCATGACCTTCCCTGTGTGCTGCTTTTCTCAGTCACACAGAGAAAAGGAAGGAGCAAATCCTCTTTGCCTCAAGGAGAGAGCAAGTCAAGAAGGACAAAGTGGGGGGAAATAGAGGCAAAGAAAATGGGTGGAAATAAACATCACTAAAAAAGCTTTCACTAAAGTGTACTTGATTTTTCCCCCGAAGCAATTCCCACCTCAATCTCCTAGTGAGGAAAACCTGTGTGAATGCAGAGTTTATCAAAGATATGAAATGAATATATTTTAGTGACAATTCTGCCCAACCACAAGTGATAAAATTACCTGATTTTACAGTGCTGTTTGGCTGCCGTGGCCCAGAGTTATTCTGACGTTTCTCTTCCAACAGGAGCCTCACATCTGCAACTTTCTCCAAGGATCCTTTGCTGCCAATCCTGTTTTTGATGTTGCTGGTGGCTATGCTATCTGCTCGCATGGAATTCCTGAAAGAAATCATAGATTTAATGTCCCTTAAATGAAATGAAATCCAGTATAGTTCTGAAGTCTTCCTGTATGGAAAATTACATCACAGAAAACAATAATATCAGGATTTCGCTGCTGAGATAATGAGGTAAAAACATTGCTTAGAAGCTGCTTCAGTCAGAATATTAAATTTAAAAATAATCCCATGAATACCTCAGTATCCATTTCAAGGCAGGCACTGGGTTTGCCTCCTTAAGGCTCTGCCTCTGGGTCAGAATTCAGAGCAGACAAGCAGCCTCAAAATGATTAACATTATAATGAGTATAACCATCCCGCTAAAAGGATGCATGTTAAAGTTATTTTATTTATCTACCATATATGCCATTTTGGTTAATAAACCCATAATGAACATAAATTCCTTTTCGTGATTAACAATTGAGGGTTGTTTTTCTTTCTGAGAAAAAGAGCAAGGGATAAGGAGAAAACAGAAAGAGGAGTTACTTTCTCTCTGTTAATTGTGGTTGTTTGCATGAATTTCTATTGATTCTACTTTGAGTGTCATTATTAAAAAGCAAGGATGGAGAGATCTCCAAAAGAAGAATGTGAATTCTATTAAAAGCCTGATTTCTGCATTGCTTTTTAGCATATCTACCACAAAATTACAAAGCAGCTTCAACAGTTTGCCCTCAAGCTTCGACAGCTCTGTCACTAAAATCAGGAATGCTTTTCCCCTGAAAAATTAGAAACTTGTACCTAATATTTTTCAGCTGTGACTCCACCTCATCTGCATACATGGTCATCTTCATGCTTTTTTTGGGCGAGGGGGTGGATATCATTTTCAGCTCCAGGTCATAGTCCATCTCGTCCGAGTCGGAGGCGCTGGCGCTGGATCTCCGGGCGGCGCTGCGCTCCCGCGACTGCTTGAACGCCTGCAGCTCATCGCGGTACTCCACCACCACCCTGTCATCTTCATCCATGTCCTGATCCTCCTCCTCCTCCTCTTCCTCCTCAATGGGCTCCTCAGGAACGTTTACCAAGCCTGCAGCAAAACAAACTCATTCTGGTCAATTCGGTTTTAGCATCTCTAGGAAGGACTTGAAAACCAAAGCAAATAGCCCCACCTGACTGTAACTAACGATGTCCTCTAGTTCTTTAAGTAGTTCTCTCTTCTGGGAGAGAATAGTTTGCCAAATATTTTAAGTGGAATCAATATTCCAGAATAGCCTAAGTGGAGTAAAGTGCCTCAGGACAAAATGTCCCTGGTGTTCACTACCTCAGAGGCCTGGCCAAGCAGAAAGCTGGACAGAGTAATTAAAGTACAACTGCAGCTCTTCCTGCCTGAGCTAAGCACAATTCCTCGGATTTTAAAGGGTTTCATGTGCCAGCTGCTGCCTCTGCAATAATCCTTTCAAGTCCTGCAATGCCCAAAAGAACACAGGTAGCTTTATTAGGAATCCCTCACAGACACTGATTTAAATAGGAACAATTTCAATTTAGTCATCAGCAGCATTCAGGCACCTCTTCAGAAACCACGACATGACAACATGGAAAATCTTCCATGAGATTTGATACATCCATGGCTGTATTTTTAACAGACCAATCACACTTTATTTATGTCATATTTTTATACCCATTCGTTTTCTACCTTAGGCAGTAAATGAAGATATTCGGGATCGATAAATTAATTAACTGAATTTTCTAATCTCTATTGTTCTACATCCAGAGGTTGCTTTCATGGACTGCAAGAATTGACTTAGCAAGCATGACAAATTGCCAAGAAGGCTGAATTTTGGCCTTTAATGCTCCAGTCCCCATGCCCTAAATTTGTGAGAGAAAAATAACCAGCTAAAAAGCAGCAGCTATTTTGGGAAGCAACAAGCAGCACGGACTTTCTGCCTCAGGAATTTCCTGTAAACTCTCAAAATGGGATTTAGATTTATTTTTTTAAGAAAGCTTCCATGCATCCCATGGGATTGGTGAGGCACTGCTCCCGATCCCCCCATGCCCAGTGTCCCCACAGGGCTGTCCCAGTCACCTGAATGCCGATGTTTATAGGGAGGAGTCAAGCCAACATCGTCCCCAATCAGTGTCCTCTTCTTGATCACATCCCGATGGATTCGGCGGGAATGGTACCTTCTTTTCCTGCAACAGCAGAGAAGGGATGACATTCCTGGCACGGGAATGGTGGCTCATTCATTAAGCCCTAAATCCTGGATTAAGGATATGGAATTATCACAGACTTTAACAGCAGACACACATTTATGCAGAGATCTGGTCTGAATGTTTTGAATCTTTGTTTTCGTGAGGAAATTCCCCTTGTAAATTCACACTCACATTGCAAAAATATTGTTTACACTGAAGCATCTACATGAACTGAACAGAAAAAGCACAAATTAAAACAGTTTTAGATTAGCTTGTCCAATTACCTGCAATGTTCCAATTCCTCTGTCCAACACTCACCAAGAATTGCTAAGAATTCCTTTCATGCCTCCATAATTTGGATTGCCATACTTCATGTAATACTGGCTTCTCCTTGCAGCTCCCAGCTCCTTCTTGTCATCTGCAAAAAACATCAATTATAGGAATTCTTCCCTATAAAAATAAATAATCATCCAAAGGCACAGAGAGTGAGACTGAGTATGCCTTAAATTCAGCATTACTTCTCCCTCCTCCTCCATGAAGGATTCAATTTTGCTGACACCTCTGGAATTTCTCCTACCACCACAGTTTTATTTGTGTCTAGAAACTCAATTCCAGGGAGATTGGGTTTCTACGGATCAGCTTAACAGAGCATTACATGCCCTGTCACTGCTGGAGGCTCTCCTTCCTCATCACCTTTCTTTTCTTTATGGATGAACTTCCTGCATGGTCCAGAAATTATATGGATTTTCGTTTTACTCATAAATAAAATGAGTGTTTGGCAATAATTTCCATTAATACCTCGTTGGCATCTCAGGTTATATCCATATTTTTAAAATGTGGAATTTAACTCTGGAAAAAGGCATCATAAAACCTATTCCACGGTGTTGGGAAGAATGCCCTGAGCCCAAGATATAATTTCCAGGTACAATAATTTTCATACAAATGGATTTAACTGACACATGAAATGTGGATTTATGGCAGAATCTTAACACCTAAAGATCAGCAAAAAGTGAACAATTTTAAATAAGAAATAGGTACTTTGAGTCATGAATTAGTCAACAAATAAAACTACAAGCAGCAATGAATTCCCTGGGCTTGTTAGGGTGATCATTTACCTTTAGTAGCAAATCTCATGAATAGCTTGTTTCCTTTAGCCAGTTCATTGGCAGGGCGAAGGTCATTACGCAGGAGAGAATCCTCTTCTACTTGGGAGAGGGCATCCAACTTTGGGGGCAAAAAAGGTATTTTGGACTCAAAAATAAAATGACTGTTGAACAAAAAAAGGATTGCTTGCAGAGAAGCAATCAGATTATTAAGAAAGTTACTTTTCAAATGCTGTTCAAATGAACTCTGCTTTTTTTTGACAAATTCGTGTTAGTTTTTAATGTAAATTGCTCTGAAAATTTAAAATATTTCCTTCTCTTGCTCCATAACGTTAACTCAGATTATTAAATCCAATAATTGTCAAATGACTCTGTATTACTGAAATGCAGAAAATAAATAGCGCAACTTGGACAGTGAAAAAATTGCCTTTTTTTCTCATTTCATATCTAAATTATTTTACTAACAGGTTCTCCTGCCCTCACACACTAAAAACCTTTCTTTTTCATTGCGAGCTGCCTTATCGAAACTAAAATTCAGATTTCCATGATGCAGGAGTGTTCAGTGAGCCATTCCTAAAGGAAATCCTAATCACACCTATTATGCACCCAGGCAGTGCAGATTAAACTGCTGCCAGGCCATCAATGTGTGTGCTGATTCCCACAGATCCAGGGCAGCCTCCATCCCTTTGGTCCCCAAGCACTTTCCCTGCTGAAAGGTCAATGCCTTCCATTATTGTTCTTTCACTGCCTCCTCTCAGCAGAAAAGAGAAGCCAGGCTCACTCTCAAACCCTTCAAAATCTGTTTTCACAGAATATTCTTACATTGGTGCTGTCACCCACAGCACACCTGCACTCCCTCTCACTCCCCACCTAATCTATTTTGATAATTAAGTTGTGAATGGTAAATATAAACCTAAAATGCTGTGAGAACTTCACACCAGCCAGAGCAAAACTTCCAGAGCAGTGTTTTCCACTCTCCCTCTGTACTGACCTCCACATCACTGGGATTGTCATCCTCAACCTCGCCTTCTTCTGTCTCATCCTCAGAGCTTTCCTCCTGTTTTTCTAAGGAAAATAATTGGGGAAAAAAGAACAAAACAAAGCCAAGCTCTATTTTAGTGTGTCAGTCTCATTTGATTCATGATTACCTACACTGGCTGAGATCAGCCTGAAGGTGTTTTCCTTTCTCCTGAGCAGCCTAGGGAATAATCAAAGCAGTAAATGCCTATGGAAAAGTGGAGCACAGTTAAATTCAGAGCCCTGTGCCTGCAGCAGCACATGTGCATCATTAATTGCATTCTTTGAAAGCAAATGAAACAGCACTGCCTGGCAGAGAGCAGCAAGGCCAAGACACTAAAATACACATAAAAGCCTATTTCCTTCCATCTCCTTTTAGAATGCCTACAAATATCCAATACTACCAGTGTAAAACAGGTTAATAATCAAAAGCTTAGCAAGAGAGCAGTAGAAAGGAAAAAAACAACCATAGTGACTTAATTTTGCTGCGAAATAATTAATAAAAAAGTGCATGCTTCCAGAATTGCTAGAATTGTGAGCTGCTTAGATTTTTCAGAGCTTTTTTTAGCTCAGTGTTACGAAAATTCATACTGACTTTTTTTCCCCAAGTCCTCGAGAAATAAAATATTGTAAAAAAGTAACGAATATGGACAGCTATAAAGTGTGATATGCTAGTATCATTTGCAAAGATCTCAAAGTACTTCATAAGCATAAGATTTTTTTTAAAACTTTTATATTTCAGAGCTCCTTATCTTAAATCTCATCCAACAATAGACTTGAAACCCTAAAATAGAGAGTGGCAGCTGTTCAAAAGAACCTGAAAATATTCCTGAGTGAAAACAATAAAGCACAGTTAACCAAATTGAAACCAAAGAGAGAAGTTAGGGAAACAAATTACCCAAATTCAAACCTGAATAATTAAGTTCCATCTGAGACTGTATTCATGCATTTTTCCCCTCACAAATTAGAAGCTTCTCCTGCTTCTCACAGTTAAGACCAATCTCTTGCTTCCCTCAATGTCTAAACAGCCCTGAAATTCCTATCTAAAAAAAGGAATGTAACCAAGCCAGATGACTCCAGGGTATCTGCATGCATCTCACACCTAAAGATGTAATTGAACAGTCTGTGCTTTCTCTAATATCCCACTTTTCCAGAAGAACAGGAGTAATTTAGATGACAGTTCTTATTTTCAGATGTGGTGTAATGATAATGTAATGTGCAATTCCTAGCAAGCAGGATTAAATACATATATTTATGCTCCATTTAAGCAATGTCCCTAATCTCCAAAAATTTCATAACAAGTCTTACTTGAAGCTTTATCCACATTTGGCCAAAAATTAGAGTCATGTGGATGGCTGAGGAGTCACTGCATGAAAAGCAGCATGGGAAGGGAGTGAATTAGAAGGATCCAAAAGTTTAACAAAGCCTTGAACACCAAATTTCCCACAAAGGCTTTTGGAAGCCCTGCAGAAACCTAACAGAGAGACTGGGATACTTGCATTTAGGTAATTTATAGCATTTTAAAGCAAAATTGATGGAAAAATTAATAAATATATCTTTTTGCTATGTATCCTGATACAGCACCTGCAACCACAGCACCCTGAGAGCAAAACAGTCCTCAGGTAGCAAAATGCTGCTTTTAAACTTCCACACAGGAAAGGAAAATAAATTTAAAATCAAGGCATTCAGGTAGCAGACTTCTCACGACACTGAGATGTGCTTTTGCTGCTCTGCTCTTTTATAACCAACCTTTTAATAACTTCTTTCTTAAAAGGCTACAAGCCAAATTTAGAGCTGATACACACCCCGGTGAAGTGATGCACTGTCACGTTGGTGTGAAGGGATCTACTTCAAGGCTGGTGGTGCATCAAAAAGGGAATTAGCTGTGGCATTTTAAAAATAGGCCATTTTCTCACACCTGCTTTTTGCCCACTTTCCCTGCCTTTGTGGGCACATCACACAGAGCTATTTCTGTGCACCCTGTACCACTATAAATACCAGCTCTCAGTATCAGCCTCATCTAACACGTTTAGTATCGACTGAATGACTGCTTTTGGTCTAGCTCCAACCCACCTTTTAAGAAGCAGCTTCTTCAAAAGGTTTCCAAGATGAAAGCCTTTTTTAAAGTGGCAGAATACATTTACCTGAAACTATATGATAGAAGCTCCTTCAGTAATTTAGGTTATGCAATGCCCCAGCACAAGTTTAAAGTTTCATTGATTTAATGAGATGATGTCTGTGTTTGCATATCTCAATCTACCTTTCTTGGTTTTTTCAGCTGTCTTCTCTTCGTGGTTTTCTCTGGTCTTTGCTTTCTCCTGATCAGGCAGGGAACTCATATTTATCAGAGCCCGTGTTGCTGTCACTTCATCAAGCCACACCACATTACCTGTGACAGATAAAACACACACAAAACCCAATGCAGTTTGTGTCATCGAGCAGTCACATCCCCTGCCTTGCTGGAGGGAAATTAGTGACAAAAATTCAGAAATGGCAGAAAAGGCATCAGATCTCTTGCAGGGAAAGGCATATTCTTTAACACACCTGATAAGCTGGAGGACACACGATTTTCAGCTTGTTACAAAGCACAAGAGCTGATCAAAACCCCAAAATCACTGAAATTGAGGCTTCCTGAGCACAGCAAATCAGGGCACTGGATTGGGGTCAGTGTTATCCATGTGTTCCCACACAACGTGATTAAGGGAGCAGCAGGGGGCAGGAATGAAACCTGGATTTTTTTCCCCTTTGGCAACTTAACAGAACCTTGGACTTTACTGAGAAATTCTGTTAATCTTTTCCAAAAAGCAGGAAAATATGGGGAAAGAGGAGACTGCTCAAGCCCTTTGCACAGATTATAGAGTACACAGGTTAGCAATATCATTCAGGATGTGCCTTAAGTATCAGCAGATGGTACTAAAATACAACTTTTTGGGCCAATTAAAAGCACTTCATAAATGTTGAAACTGAAAGGGCTAAAACTGCTTAGAAACAGGAATTGAACAAAAGCTTTCTGTACTTAGTGCAAATACAGCAACAAATGTCACTGTTCTGCTGTTAAGCAGAGAGGATTCAGGGATCAAGAAAACTGTACAGTGACCCAAAACAAGAGATTCTCTCTTAAATTACTCAGACAGGAATTACAAGGTGAAGAACACCCAGATATTAACTTCAATGATTGGTTAATAAATTTGCATTTTCTTCAGTCTGACTCGTCTTCTCATCTCCAAATTTTCAGAACCTTTGTAATTTCAGAGAACACTACATTCACCTTTGCACTAAGTCACCTTAAGATGGCATTCAGTTGGGAACATTGAAGTTTTTGTCATGATGCAAATTGTCCTGAAAAGACAAAGCTTTTTCTTGATATTTTCACTAAGTGTAGCTGAGGTGATAACTCAGACACAGCATGAAAATTCACCATTAAAAAATGAGTGTAATAATCATAAATGGGTAAAATATTGTTACAACCCTGAAGCCTTGATTTTCACATCAATTTACTCATGTAGCATTCAAGAAAAAGAAAACAGACCATCTTAGAACTGCAGCCTCAGATACAGAGCTCAGCTGTGCATTTCCAAACTCATGCATCAGCACAGGTTCCTCCAGCAGCTCTGTTCTGCAATTATCCACCCAGGGCTCATTGGGTTTCAAATTTTCTGCCAGCTTGTGCCACTACATCAAGCTGTCACACACAGTGACTTCAAGGTTACCAGTGCTTTGTAGAACACCAAATTTACACTGGAACAGAATTTCTTCAGGGAGAATGAAGAAATTATGAGAGAACAAAGCTGCTGATTCTCAGCTCTCAGCCATGCTTGTCAGTAAGTCGCCAGCAATTTGGAAAGCCTGCACTGGCTCCTATTTCCTTTTTATATGATTTCAGGTTTGCAGGCACATGACAATCTCAGAGCATTCCAGTTCCAGGAGGCAGCACCCAACTGCAGCAAAACCCAGCTCTCCTCCAGCCTTCAGTACCAGTGAGGAGAGCACAACCCTCAACCTCCTTTGATCTTGCTGGCAATCTCACTGCCCAACACAGCCCTTGCCATGTGCACCTACATTCCTTTTCCAATCTATGGAAATCACATCCAGCTGCCACCTCCTTCCACCCACCCATTCCTCCTGGAGCATCACTAAACAAACATGGCAACAAGGCTCCTCCTCCTCCACATAAAACCATCCCAACCTGCCCAACTGCACAGCTCAATCACCTTCTCTCAGACATGTCAAGATGGAAGCAGCTCATAATTTTAGACCTTTTTCTTTTTCCACTTAAAGGTACAGCTCTGATCAGTATTTAAAAAATAGAGTAAGAATTACAAATACTCTGTTTACTTACATGAGGTGTCATCCAGCCACTCGATATGAGCAGGAGGATACTCTTTGAAATAGGCAAAGATGTCCTGGGTACTCATCTCATCCACTCCACAAATGTAAATGGTGTCCAGTCTCACTTTAGGAATTGCTATAAAGACAAAGAAACACAAAACTGGTATTTATTCCAAGCTTTCAAATCAGTAACATATGGGTTTATAAAGCAAATACTTTAAATAAACTAAAGAGGAACTAATTGAAGTGAAGTGTGACATACACAATAACTTTATTTATTCTTCCACAATGCAAAACTTTAATAATTTGAGAATTAAAGCAGGTTACAGCACTGGTGGATGCAGAGACTGCACAGCAACCAAACAGCTTGAAAAACATTTTTTTCTCTTTAAACACTGCCAAAGTGCTACCATTAAGTACTAAAGAGCCAGAACAAAACAAGGCCCTGCACAAAGCACTTCCACTTGTATCACCTGATGGGGAGCTGTTGCAGGCCAGCCTTTGAGGTTCCAAGCTGCCAGTTGGAAAAAAAGCCTTGAGAACAAACTGAGTGCCAAAAGCACCAATCTGTTGTGCACACATCTCCTGGCTGGTATTCCAGCTTGCCATCAGTGCAGCTTCACTGTGTGTACAGCAGAGTCTGATCTCCCTGTGCACAGGACACAGAGTCCTCCACGTGTACCCACACTGTGCTCCAGGGTGGGTTTTTACATGAATTTAAAGATTCTTAAAGCAGCACTGATCCAGGAGATCAATCCTGGGCATGTAGCACTAGGAAATAAGGCACACAAAAATTGCTGTCTTTGTCCTGGAGTTGGGAAAACAAGGAGTGAACTGGCAAGTGTCAAATAGGTTAAAAAATAATGACGTTCAAATGAAAAGGTGGAAAAAAGCTACAGTGATTTCTTCTGGCAGTAATCTAGAAAAACCTCTGGGAATGCAGAAAATACTGGAGGATAAATCAAGTCAAGACACTCTGAGGAAGTAAACAAAGGGATCTTTTCTCTTGACTGCTGGATGAACTCTACCTTTCTTCATCATGTCCCGATCCAGGGCCACATTCCTCTGGGCCAGATTCACCTCGGCCCGAAAATGAAAGCGTTTGGCTCTTTGTTCCTTCTTCTCAATTGCTTCCTGCAAAATGCAAAACAATTCACTCAAAACAGGAGTCAGGAGCCTCCTCAACAAACTGCACTGAAGGATGTTTAAAATCTACCAGAGAGCAACAGTTTATATTAATAATTCTCTTAATTCTGAGGAGATCTGTAGACTTGAGATGTAGAAGTCATTCACCAAAATATTGCTGTGGCACAGAACAGTTTCTGTCTAGGTGCAATGGAAATCATGATGCATGGAAAACAAGGTGTCTTGGACAACACAGACCCCACGACGGAACAGTAACATTACCTTTTCCTTGCTAACAAATATTTTAAAAACTGCTTTAAAATAGAAGCATTTCTACCACATGTAAAATTAATCCTTGAAAATTAGAGAGTTATTTCCCTGTGTTTTTAATATATACAAAAGTGTGAATTTGCATCTCTGAGCATGAATTTAACACTGGAGAACTGGCTGTAGTTTTAGAGTGGCAACTCAGGCTCCTCTTATGTAGCTCATGAGCAACAGCCTGCCTGGAACTTGTGCAGTTTTGGAAACTGAGAAGCTCCTTGTTCTCCAGATTTTATTAGGAAGCATTACAGGTTTTTGGATATTTGGAACACACACTGATTCATGCCAACTGTCAGAACCGCAGGCTGAGCCTTTGTGCGTGTTGGGGAAGAAAGAATTGAAATGGTTCCACATCTCCAGTGGCAAAAATGACAAAATGTTGAAGAGCCATAGCACAGAAATTACCTTGGAGGTTACATCTATTCCAGTAATGAAACTTCCAGCTTTGTTTTCATATCTCCTACTGGTGTCCTGGAACAAAGGAAAATGGTGATGAAATCTCAATGGGCACTGAAAGCAACACACTTGGTGTACTGAAAAAAAAACAAACCCCTGATCATTTCTACAAGAAATAGATCCTCTTTTCCTTGAGCCAAGCTATATCTCCAGACCAACAGGCACAAAAGCAGTAACTTGCTCTGATGTCAGTGAAAATAAAAGCACATGAACTGAACCAAACTTCCCTTGCTGTAAGGATTCTTTTCTTTGACAAAATTTAGTTTCTATGCCAGCTGCTGCCAAGGTTTTTACTCTCCCAGCAATACAGGGAAAAACATCAAACATCTTTCCCAAGTAAGCCTTCCACAATTTTGGTTTTGGGTGTAATTTCTTTGTAAAACATGAGCAGATCGAACAGCGATACCTAACCACTGAAATGTCAGTTTGCAGCTTTTAATCTCAGCAACTGAGAACACCAAGCCACATCCACAATTCAACAAGTAACTTTTTATTCCTATCATTATTTCAACCCCAAATTCCAAATATCGAAGTGAAACACTACTGCTTTGATACTGACAGAGAAGAATGGAGAGTGATGGGGGGAAAAAACCTACAAGTTTCCTGTCCATCAACTAGGACTGCTGGATTCAGAGGTGGACTAAAGCCCCTGGACCAATGACCCAATTTTGTGCCCTCCATCATTTGTATCTGTAAAATGGCACCTTCTCACTGTGGCACCCTCAGCTGGCAAAAGTTTGGAGCTGGAAGAACACCTCCTACTTTCTTTAGGAGAAAATGTGCTCTTTACATTTGTGCTGCAATAATTACTGTGCCTAAAAGACTATTTCTACAAGCAGGTTAGTCTCAGTTTAGAAAGACCAAAGCACACACACACAGTCCAACCGCTTTTCTTAGTAACAGCATCAAAGTTCCTCTAATGCTGCCAAATGTTCAGAGTTACTAGAAAAAGAAAAGCAAAATAAACACGATTTTTAGAGTTGAAAACCCCCAGTGTCTGAGGTTGACTCACGGAGCACAAGGAAGTACAGCAGGGTGCTGTCTCTCAGGCCACATGTTGGGTAGAAGGCACAAGCACGTTGGTAGACCAGCTAATTAAAGATTAGCTTCCAAAGCAATTTTCACCCAAGTTTTGAGAGCGAATGACTACTTAGGATTTTAGAACTGTGACCCATTTTAAGTGTTAAACCTAATCCTAATAAAACTTGTACAGAAACAATTAGCGAGAATGAAAAAGGGCAGAAAAACACGGGGAAGGAAACCCTCAAAACCCGCTGATCAGAGCCCACCCTCCCAGCTCTGCTATCCCGTGGTCAGCCCCTGTTCCCTGCTCCAGGTATTCCCTGTGTTCCCTGCATCAAACACAACCTGTACACTCTCCCACCCACACCTCCTGTACACCCCAAGCCCTGTTCTCCACCGCCTCCTTTATTCCGTTCTTCCGTCCCGCCCGCTTCCTTAGGACTCGCCCCACGCTCCTCTCGGTCACCCCCGAGTCCCCTCACGTCCCCGCTTTTCTCAGGAATCCCCCCAAAGCCCTCACAGAGCGCTCAGACACCCCTCCGGCCGGAGCCAGCCCCTCCTCGCCCCCACGTCTCGCCCCTCACCGGGATGAGCTCCCGCAGCGAGCGCCTCACAGGGATGGTCTCCAGCTCGCCCTCCTCCACCTCCATGGGCTCGGGCTCGGGGCCGCGCGGCTCCGCCGCCGTCGTGCTCGCCTCCGCCTTCACCGAGATCCGCAGGCCCCGCACGGCCGCCATGGCTCCGCCAGGCCCGCCCAGCGCGGCCAGCGAGACGAGCGCGGCGCGGCACAGAGCGGCGGGGCGGCACCGAGCGCGGAGAGCGGCCAGGAGCGCCGGGCGGGCGGAGCGCAGCGGCCCCGAGCGCCGCCCGTACACCAGCGCGGCGCGGCCGGCCAGCGCCGTGTGCCCGGCCCGGAGCATCCCGAGTCCAGTGCGCCCCAAATCCAGCGCACCCCGAATCCAGCGCACAGCCTGAGCCCAGCGCACTCTGAACTCAGCGCTCCCTGAGCCCGGGGCACCAAGAATCCAACGCACCCCGAACCCAGCGCACCCCGAATCCAACGCACCCCGAGCCCAGCGCTCCTCGAGCCCAACGTACCCCGAGCCCGGTGAACCCCCTGAGCCCAGCGCAACGCGATTCCAGCGCACCCCCGAGACCCAGCGCACCCCCGAGGCCCAGCGCACCCCAAATCCGGCGTGCACCGAGCCCAGGACACCCCGAAGCCAGCGCATCCCGGGCCGGACGCGGCCGGTTAAGGGCCGTGGGGCTCAGAGTAGGGAACGGCCACAGAGAGCGGGAGGGCGACCCCGCCATGTCCCCGCGTACCCCCGGCCCCGGGGAAAGACACCCGGTGAGCAGACAAACACAGAGTCTAAGTCCCTACAAAGATTTTTGGGGTATTTTTAAACTATCTGAACCCTAACAATGTTCACTTTTCCCCTCCCGTCCATACTAGGGGACTATTAGATCTGTGATAAAATCAAACTAATTCTCAGCTCGCAGTTCTCTGCAGCGTTGTGTCCCATTGTTCTGGGGCTCAGTTACTCTCTTGGTCACCTTGTCCCAAGGTGTTCAGGCTGTTCCAGGAGAGCAGCGCCACCTCCTCTTGGCCTAAATAAACCACATGGTTTCACCAGTCCCCGTGAGACAGGTTCTTCATTCCCCTAATTACACTAATCAGTTCATTCCCTCACACACAGCAGACCAGAGCCCTGTTCTAGATGAGGATTTGCTCCTGCCTTGGCATCATTATTTCACACCACAACTGCCAGGCTACACAGCCACATCCCATTGTCACTGTGAGTGACATGTGGGTGACACTGAGTTATCATCACACCATTAAGAATTCCTACTGCCTCTCCAGCTGCAGGACCCTTCCCTCCTGCTCAGGCTCTCCACGCCTCATTTCTGCACATTTTACAAATAAACCCTCTCCTGTCCATCCTTTGTGATACATCACTTTCCCTGTGAACTGATGGTACTTCCCAGGAAAATTCAAATTTAGACTTTGTCATGAAGAAATTTCCCAGCCAGCAGCATAGAGGCGCCTCCCCTCACACAAAATCCAGTGGGATCAAAAGATCATTCTACCCATCACTCACTCCAGGATTATTTATTCTCAAGTGGCCACACAGAGTTTGTTACACAAGGGCTCATGTCACCTTTGTTCACCAAAAATGCTACATTTGGTGCTGACATCCCACAGCAGCACCTGGCAGGAACTTCTGACACAGGTGACACTTCCAAGCCAGGTGAGAACAGTTCTGCCAGAGGCCACACATGAGGTGAAGAAAAGGAATAAACAGGACGCAGGCACCGCGTGTGAGCAGCTGAGTCTGAACTAATTGCAAGAGGAAATAGGCAGAAATGCTATTTCTTCAGGTCACGTGGAAAAGAAACCGAAAGATGGAACTTCTTCTCCTTTAGTTTTGATTTTATAAGTAGGACAGGGTGTTGCTGTATGATCTAAAGGCTTTACAAAGCCTTTAAGGAATGATTGGGACAGAGTTATGTGACACCAGGTGGCCTTGCACTGCTGGCAGCAGAGAGCAGATGAACCTTTGGCTAACCCAGGTGTTTCCTTATTTTGTTTTACCATCCCTGAATGTCACCTCGGACAGAACATTGCTGTACTACAGCCCTCGATGCTTGGCCCCTTTTCAAGACTCACTCGTTGAACTCAGCAAGAAACTTTCTATTGATTGACTGTGGCTTTGGACTGGTTGCCAAAATTTTAGAGCTTCTTAGGAAAAAACAATCTCTGACCAACTGATAGAGACAATAAAATCAGGAGAGGGAAAGCAAACCTGGGTGCCAGTTGTGCTTTTAGTGCCAAGTGGATGAATAGAATGTTTTCACAATATTTTATAACGCCTTTCAGAATCTTGTTATTAACAGTGAATTCTTCAGAATTACAAGCTGGTTTTGTTTTTTTCTTCTGAGACTGTGCCCCAGAGTTTTGTTTCTCTTTCACATTCCTCTCTGTCTGTAATCCCTCTGCCCGTGAAAGATCACCTGAAGTCTTAAAATGTTAATTTTTTTTCAAACCTGTAGGTCTGGGCAGAAGGGCTGTGCTTTGTTGTAGCCTTTGTGCAGCAAGGATGGGTCAGGGGTAATAAACTAATGAGGGGTGCAGTGTTTAAACAGGGAAGGAAAAAGAAATTTGGGAAAAGCCATAAGTCATTATCAGAAACTCTAAGTAAGGAAAGGCTGTTACAGATAATGAGGGTCAGAAAGTGACTGTAGAAGAGAAGCTGTGGACAACCCATCCCTGGAAGTGCTGAAGGCTAGGCTGGATGGAGCTCTGAACAACCTGGTCTAGTGGAAGGTGTCCCTGTCCACGGCTGGGGGTTGGAAGCGGATGATCTACGAGGTTCCTTCCAACCCAAATAATTTTATGATTCTGTGAAATCATTCCAGCATGGAAACACCCACAGGAGCGATTTAGGGCAGGAGCGTTATTCGTTTCCCCGGTTTTGACCACCAGAGGGAGGTCGTGCAATAGAATTCCCAAAGTGAGTGAAAACCAAAACCAAAGTCTGATGAAAAACACCAATTCCTGCAGTTTTGGGGTTCAGTCGAAAATAGGAGATGGGGAAGAGAGGGGAAAAAAGAACAGTCTGTGGACCTTCAAAAAAGGAGATTTTTTTTGCAGCGGTCTGTCAGGAGTCAGAAAAATAGTGAATTTTGCCCTAATAGGAAAGTCCTGGTTGATTTGTTGTTGGAGGTCTGTGAACACTGAACAGAATGGACACATGTTCCTGCGGGTATGGTTTAACTCTCCTGCCGTCCTGGGCTCTCAAGAAGGATCTGCAGCTTTTCAAACCTGTGAAAAACCCAGTGGAAGTCTGTGTGTGTGCTGTTCCTGCAGCTGGCCAGCAAACCCAATGCATCACCACAACAACTGGGATTCTGCCTTCCTAATGGATTAGGGCTCGCTCCTACCTCCAGTCCATCTGGAGAGAGAACAGGATCAGCAGAGGAAGGATGTTCCTTTGTGAAGCTGAAATCAAGCACCTGGTGTTTTCTTACGGGTTTGATGAACCACAGGCTCCCCACCTGTAAGATAGAGTATTTTCTCACTGGGACATTGTGAAGGTTAATACAATCCTGGTTACCTGACACAATGCCAGAGTCCCATCCAGGAGACAGCTACAGCGTTCCAAAATGCTCTACAAAAAAGCAGGATATTGGGAGGCAGGGAAGAGCACAGCACCCTCGCAGTCAGGGACAGCTGTGCTCTAACATTGTTTATGCAAGTGCTGCCACATGGAGACCACACAGTTGGAAAAGCACATTCCTTTCTGGGAAAAAGCTCACAGAATTGAGCAGAGCTAGAGCAGAATTCTACACATACTTACAGATATTACTCTGGGATTTAAGAGATCTTGGAGAACAATCTAAAAGTGGTAAATATTGCTTTGTTCTTACAGATATAATTCTTTAATTTGTGCATGCCTACACACATGACTCCTCTGTGGCACCAGTGGAACTTAAGCTCTTCCCTGTTGCAGCCCTCTGTGATAATGCAGTCAGTGAACTGCCCTGAATAAAATTAAACTTTTTCTTTTGCAGGGCTATTTTTATCCCAGCACAGCTCGTTGGCCCAATTCAGTGGGTAGTCCCATGAAAAGCAGCTGTGCTGGCACAGCTGTGGGGTGGGAATATGTGGCTGGCAGGGAGGATGAGGACAGAAACTGCTGGCACTGAAGGAAAACACACAGTGAGGTGCAGCCTTTAGTGTACAGAATCACAGAATATCCTGAGCTGGAAGGGACCCACAAGGATCATCCAGTCCTACTCCTGGCCCTGCACAGAACACCCCAGGAATGCCATCATGTGCTGAGTGTGTTGTCCAAACACTCCTGGAGCTCTGGCAGCCTCAGGGCTGTGCCCATTCCCTGGGGAGCCTGCGCAGTGCCCAGCACTCTCTGGGGAAGAGCCTTTTCCTGATATCTAACCCAAACCTGCCCTGGCACCGCTCCTGCTGTTCCCTCAGGTCCTGTCCTTGCTCACAGAGCAGAGGTTGGTGCTGTCCCTCAGGAGGATGCTGAAGACCACAATGAGGTCTGACCTTCAGCCCCCTCCGGGCTGAACAAACCAAGTGACCTCAGTCCCCTCTCATAAGGCTTTGTCTCCAGACCCTTCACCATCTTCATGGCCTCCTAAGGCAAGGAATGGTGTGGAACAGGGCCAGGGAAGGGATTGTCCTCCTGGGGTGGGCACTGGTGAGGCCACACTTCGAGTGCTGTGTCCAGTTGTGGGTCCCTCAATTCAGGAAGGACACTGAGGGGCTGGAGTGTGTCCAGGGAAGTGAATGGAGCTGCGGAACGGACTGGAGAATCAAATGCGGCTGAGGGAGCTGGGGCGGCTCAGCCTGGAGAAAAAGAGGCTCAGGGGAACCTTCTCACTCTCCACAATTGCTGAAAGGAGGGGACAGCCAGGTGGGGTCGGGCTCTGCTCCCAGGGAACAAGGGACAGGACGAGGGGAAACGGCCTCAAGCTGTGCCAGGGGAGGTTTAGGTTGGACATCAACCTAAGGAATTTCTTCACAGAAAGGGTCAGTAGATATTTCAATGGGCTTCCCAGGGAGATAGTGGAGTCACCGTGCCTGGAGGTGTTCGAGGAACGACCGGACGCGGCACTCTGATCTGGTTAACAAGGAGGTGTTGTCACGGTCGGACTGGATGATCTCAGCGGTGTTTTCCAGCCCGATCGATCCCTGAGTCACTCGCCGCTCCCGCGGTGCCGAGTGCCCACAGCGCGTTCCCGCCTCCGCCACAGCCCGCCCTCACACAACCCCGCCCGCGCGGGGAGATGACGTCACGCCTCCCCGCGTGCGGTCACGTCCGGTAGGTGAGGTCAGGGCCGGGGCCGCCATTTTGAGCGGCTCCGCGGGCGGCGGCGGCCGCGGGCGGGGGAGGAGCGCGGCCCCCATGGCCGGGCAGTTCGACTCCGAGGACCGGGGGAGCTGGTACTGGGGGCGGCTGAGCCGCGCCGAGGCCGTATCGCTGCTGCAGGGGCAGCGCCACGGCACCTTCCTGGTGCGCGACTCGGGCACCATCCCCGGCGACTTCGTGCTGTCCGTGTCCGAGAGCTCCCGCGTCTCGCACTACATCGTCAACAGCCTGGGGCCGGCGGGAGCCCGGCGGGCCGGCGGCGAGGGCCCCGGGGCCCCGGGTGAGTGACCCCCAGGGCTGGCGGTGCCCGCAGCCCCGGGCAGGGCAGCCGGGGCGGCTCCGCTCGGCGCCCGGGCGGCGTTCGCAGGCGTGGAGCGCTTTGTGGTGGAATTAAGCCGTGCTTCGGAGCTGGGGCCGCTGCCCGAGCCGAGCCGTCTGTCCGCACCTGCCGTCCTGTGCCACACGAAATTCAACATCCTGGAGCTGGGCATCCTGCAGCCCCAGCCTCGCACCCTCTTTGTTTTCCTAAACCCCTTAGCGATAATTCATAGATTTTCCATGTCACCTCAGCCGGGAGTTGGTTTTGTGGAAGTGTCATCCCCAAAGTCTGACTTCTGACAAGGCAGCTTTGCATTATCAGGGAGGCTGAGTTCGAGTGGGGAGTTTGAGTAGTGGGAACTCTTCAGGATGTAAAGGCAATGCTTTCTCTAAATCAGGTGTGAAGTTCAGTTTCTTTCCCCTTGAAAGGAGAAGTTTGATGTTATTTCTCATCAACTAAACATGTAATATGAAAACAACACGTTTAAGTGTGACACTTTAGGAGCAGAAGATGCTGATTGTGTCAAGAGGGAAAGCACTGTGAGAAGCAGCATTTTTGCTGTTTAATCCAACTAAACTCTCAGCAATGCAGAATCCTTGGATATGTCAGAACGTGCAGTGTAAGGCAGTGGTGTCTCTCCTGTGGGAATTTGTGAACTTAGTGCTGTAACTGCTCAAGTTTGGTTATTAATTAATCCAAAATAATGTGTATGTGTGGCTGGCATTTCAGCAAGGAGCCACTAATTTTTTTTTTTTAAGTAAACCTGTGTAATAAGAGATTGATGAACTTACTTGGCAGAAAGCAAACTCTGTGAATTTGCTACAGAGACACTCTGGTGTAGGTCTATGGGTGGAATAAGAGACCAGTATTGGAAAGATGTAACAAGACTTGTTGTATTTTTCAGTCTCTGCATAGAGTGCTGGACTAAGAAGGAGATCATCTGAGAGAAACCAGAATTGGTGCCAGTAGGTTTGCACTGTAATACAGGGGAAGCATTTCAGATTGGCAAAATCTGGGAAAGTCTTAACTCATCTTGTTTATCCCAGGAACCTCCTAGAGCTGCAGAGTGCACTCAAGTCACAAAGCTCGACAGGTAGAGGTTAAAGGTGGCTGAATTCCGCTGGAAATGGAAGTCATTGCTGCCGTGGGGAATGAAATGGTTTGGCACAGGTTGTGGTGGGTTCTCTGTTGTTTCATGGGTGTGCAGACAGAGGTTTGGTGCAGGAATTGCTGACAACGATGGCTGGTGCTGCTGTAGAGCAGAGTCAGAGTCAGTCACCAGGATGGTTTGTTGTGAATCCAGCCCCATAGGATTTTAAAGACAGTAAAAAACACTCAGTCACGAGTGTCTGTCACTTCTGGGCAGTTGCTTTTTTGGGGAACAACTCATCTCTGGAAAAACAGTGGCATGACTTCAGTACAGCCACCCTGACTTTTTTCTTGTGTTACATCCTTAAGCTCCGTAACATTTCATGGCATTCTGTGGGCTGGCTTTGGTTGAAATCACAAAGTACCTTGTAATTCTCTCCTGTTTTAAATGTTTATCTGATTTAAAAGAGTAGGCTTAATATATCTGAAAGAGTATAATTATGTGTTGGATGGTCTCCTTTTTATTTGTCCCCTGGATGTTCTGGGGAGGGGTGATGCATCACTCCTGCACTAGACACTCCCACGCTGATTTTAGTAATTTTAATTAAATCATGCCTCCATGCTGATACTGCTGCCTTCACACTCCCACCAAAGAAGGTGCTGGGGGTGTGTATATTAAATTACACTTTAAGTGTAATTAAGGTGCTCTTTCAGAAAAAAATAAGTGGGAGGTTGTTCTGCAATGGGAGGGAGGTGAAAGCATTGGTAGAAGATTGAAGATGACTTCATGTTTTGCTAGGGAGATGAATGCAGTAAAAAGAGTTAAATGTTTGCAAATTGTCCTCCTTGTTTCTTGTGGCCAAACTAAAACACTAGGAAAAACAACTTCAATGTGTTTTAGTATGGTACAGCTTTTGTAGCAATTTATTGTTTGGCAAATGCACAGATCTCACTGGGAATCGGAATATTCCAGGTCAAGTTCTTGGGTTGATTTTTGTTGGTCTCAGTGTTTGAAATTCCTGACTGGTCTAACACTGCTCTCAGGGATAGGGAAGCCTTAGCACAGAATGAATGAGATTAAGTGCTTTGGCTTCCCTAATTTAAAAGTCAAAATGTCACAAAACCATGACACTTCGATTTCTAAAGTATAAAGTAAATTTGCAAATTCTTTGTTGAAATGATCTTTTGACTGATGCTGCAGTTTCTAACTTCTTGCAGGTGATTTTTCAGCATAACAAGGAAAAAAGAATTTAACAGAACATTTTCCTGGAATGCTTTAAGGAAGTTAAAAAGATAAGATAAATCCCTGAATTATAGGAAAGACAAACACTTTGTTTTCAGTGGAAATAGATCAGAATTAGGGTATCATTTGTGATGAAGTATCACTGCTATGGCTAAAGAAATCCCAAACAAGACCAAGTGCTCTGTGCAGGCCTTAGCATGGTGATGGACAACAGAGGAAATACTAAATATATCATGTGTTTGCAATTTGTCCTGGGGCTTTGGGGTAAAAATGTGTGATATGCACTGAAAAAATGCCTGAAATACCTAAAGATAGAAATGCTTTTTGTTGAGAGTGCAGCATTATAAAGACAGAAGCCTTATGGTGTTATTAAATTTGTATGTCTGAAGTAGAGAAATATAACAAATAGAATACAGAAATTGGTGTTTTCACAATTTAAGAGTTTTAAGAACATGATGAAGTCACTGAAGAACATTTCTAAGTCACTTCCATTGTGTCTGAACTGCCTGAAATCATAGAATCCTAACAGAAAGATATCCACATTGAGCTCTGGATGAAGTGGCTTTAGGGATGTGTGAGCAGTGGTTTAACTCCAATTCTGGTGGATTAGGTTTGGTTTGAGTTTTGATTTTTTTTTCCTTTTTTATATTAAGGTCAAAATATATTTAAATACGAACTAATTGCAGCTTTAGAAAGTGCCTGTATTAGACATCTGCTGTCCTTATCCTCTGCAGAAATGACAGTCTGTACCTCCTGAGTGATTGTTCTCCTGGTGTGCTTAGAGCTCTTCCAGTCAATGGAGTTTTATGTTTTTATAGGGCATTCATGGGACTTATTTGTTCTGCTCAGCATGAGTAGGAAGGTACTTAAGAACGAGGAAAAAAGGTGTCCCCGTGGGGGTGGGGGAAGCACAGGGCTGGAATGTGATGCCTTCAGAGCTCAGTTCCCATATGCTGCAGGAGGAACTGGCTTACATCACTGGGATATCTTACTTGTGCCCTGTGTGATAAGAACAGCTTTTCTGGCTCTAAACACATTCTAAATTGGGAAAGGGAGTCACCCTTACAGATTAGAACTGGATGCAAAAATGAGAACCTGTAATTCTGTGAAGCGTTCCCTGCACTGAAAGGAAAAGCTTCCCAAAGCTTGGGAATAAAGAGAAAACTCCTTCGTGACACTGAAGAGAGAAATGCAAAGCCCCTGAGATGTGTGAGAAAGTGGGAAGTTGCTCTGGTTTTACCACCTGCCCACACCCTGAAGCAGCAGAATATTGGGTGGTTTATAGCCCTAATTCCCCAGTATCTGTACAATATTTAAAACATATATAAGCACTCTTTCCCAGACTGACACAAAGCCAAGGCAGTGTCAGAGGGTTGTGTCAGGAGGGAATGTGCATCATAAACAGAGAACTGACATGAGCCAGGTTTGAAATGTGAATTGTGGGACCCTTTGGATTTTAACCCTTTCCTTACCTTTCTGAGAGCAAGGGTTTTGTTGGCTCTTTTGGCATCCTGAAATGGCTGGAGTCAGGATAGTGGAGATGGAGTAAGGAAGGAAGATGATACTCAGCCCTTGGTGCTTCTCATTCAAAGAGTCACCTTACTCAGCTGAGCAGTGCTGGTGGTGGAGGTGCACCCTGAGCAACTCTTCTTCCTCCAGCTGTGCCAGACTGCAGAGGAAAGGAGATAATTTCTAGTTCTCAAGTGTCCAACTTTCATAGGAAGTGACTGAAATTCCTCCAGGAGCTGATTTACCTTTACATGCTTGCGCTCTTCCTGAGAGCCTTCAGAAAACGCGCGCAATGTGCTGCTCAGACTTGTGCCTTCAAGAAAAATCCAGGATCATGAAGGAAAACTGGTTTTATTCTCAAAAAACTCCACTCACCTTCTTGCTGTAACTTTTTCTTGCCTTAATTATTCCATTGGCCTACAGGTATGAGCAGTGTTGCAGTTTGAACAAGAGGCTGAAGAATTCCTCTGAGCCTGAAATCTGTTAATCTTTGAATTTCATTATACCAGAGAACGATAAAACTTGGGAGCCTGTAGTGAGTGGAATAATTTCCCCACTACATGTGAGCATCATTTAGCTCATTGTAGCTGAACAAGAGTATCCACAAAAGACTTAAACTGATGGAAAGTTGCCACTTGATTGTGTCAGGAAAATTAATCTACAAACACCAGATCCCTTCAATTGGGAAGGTGGAGTTGTATTTTATTTCCAACCTGTATTTTACCAACTGTGACTTTGAACTATTTTGTCCTATTTATGCCTATTTTAGCTAAATTTTAGGAGTGTTCTATTT
The DNA here is from genome assembly GCA_036630365.1 of Acanthiza pusilla. Lineage (NCBI taxonomy): Eukaryota > Metazoa > Chordata > Aves > Passeriformes > Acanthizidae > Acanthiza > Acanthiza pusilla. Next base: position 6,460,930 of record JAXCHO010000048.1, read on the forward strand.
AAATTCTGCAGATAATTACAAGGTTGCTGCCTTTATATTAACTGGTAATTAATTTGGATTAAGCTTGTAGATTTCTTGATCTGGGTCTTCTCAGATTTCTTTAGCTGCCTCATATTTTCTTAAAAGAAAAGCATCAGAAGTCTATGTGGTTTTCTGGCAGTGTGGTTTTTGTGAGGGGAACATCTCTCCTTTATGACCCTTTTCTCTCTGTCCCTTCAAGGAGTGCATTAATCTTTCTGATCCCAGACTTTGGAGAGTCTATGTCCTCTGGCTGTTGCTCAGCTGTGAAAAATGCCTTTCAGGATCTGATTTTCCAGGATACAGTACAGTGATTTCAGTCACTCCTTCCCTGTACATAATGTTCCAGAGGACTTTTCTTCTTAAAGTCCAACTTGTATTCAGGTACACTTGGCAGCTCTCTCAGGCCGTTGTGCATTAATTCAAGAGGGTGAGCCTGTTCCAAAGGAAGAAAAAAAAGGCACTCCAAAATGCCTTGTTCATCCTGGTGAAGACTTGGTGCTGACCAGGCTGATGAATGTTACTGATGAACTGCTCGTTCCCTGTGACCTGTTAAGATTTTTCTGAGTCCTGACATTGCTGAGACAGAGCTCAGTCTGGCTGAGTCAGCTTGTAGCAGGTTTTACAGAGGTAAATTGGTGTTTCAGGCTCTCTATTTCTGTCATGTGAAATAAGTTCCATGTCAGTGAACTTCCCTGAGATTCAGTCTCCTCCATATGGCTGCAAAGAGCTTTGCTGCCCTGCTCTTAAAGTTCCTGTGACTTTTGACTCAAGTGTCAGGCCTAGATCCCTAAATGTTCACAACTAAATCAGTGGTAGTTATTTGCTCATGTTTCTGTCACCAGTTTGGTCTGAAACCTGATGTCTTTACCACTTGGTTTCCCACTTCCAACGCTGGTGGAAGTGCAGCATTCCCAGATGCCATTACACCCTGAGCAGTGAACATCAGCTGTTCTGAAATGGTGTGGGGATGCTGCCTGGCCAGCCAGAATCCATCTCCTCTGAGCCTGCAGAGCTAAAAACTGTCACTGGGATGAAATTGCAGAGTTCTGGCACAGTCTAGAGCTGTAAGTTACATCTCAGCAACAAAAGTTGAGAGGATTTTGCATCTTCTTAGCACAGTACACTTTGGGAGAATATTATGGAATCTTAATTCTCTTCCCATGCTGGGCTCGTCTTTCTTACTGATAATTACATTAACTTCCTTATCTCTTGGTGATGCCAGTTTGTGTTTTGTTTTTTGCAATTTTTCGAGGGTATTACTTTTGGGTTTTGGCTCCCTGGGTTTGTATTCATTTCTTTTGAGAGCCTTTCAGGGCTGTTAATGCATGCAATCGTGCATTTTCCAATGACTTAGTTCTGCTCCTTCGAATTTCCTTTAACCAGCTCCACTAATGCTCATGTTCCTTCAGGATACTTCAGAACTCATTTCTCGGGTGTTTGTCTGTGTTGATCTTACTGAATCTGCCCTTTTCTCTGTTAGACCCCCTTTTTGCTCTCCTGAAAGAACTTGTTGTAACATTAGCTTTCCATGCTGACAGTGCTACTTTGCAGGGAGTTTTGGATCAGTGACAGCTTGAAGGATTCTGCTAGCTTTGTACTCCAGAGCTAAGTCTTGGGACTGTTAGATATTCCCTGCAGAGAAAACAGTCTTGCAAAGTAAGCATCTCTTTCTTGCTAAAAGAGTTACTCATTAAAGCATAAATCTTTTCATCTCCACTCCCCTCCCCCAGTCTTTCCCCAGTTCTTCCCATAACTGATTGCACAGGGCATGGTGGAAATAGAGCATCATGTGTGTTTTTTTCCCCAGCTGAGCCTGAAGAACATAAAATGGAAAAAAAAGCACAGCACACAGATTGGAAATGGATATTCTGCACTTTGATGCCTGTAATGGCTTGAATGTGAACATCATCTGTGTTTCAATGTATTTGGGGTTTGGATTTATGGCTTAGGCTCCACCTGACAAACATGGCAAAGAAGCTACAAGACTTGAGATTAAAAGGCTGAGTCATACCTATTATGAAAAGATATGTTGTTGCTTTGCATTGCATAGAATGTAGATAATTTTCTTTACTGGCAGCTTTTATCAAAATGAAAAGTAACTTCATTTGCTCATTCCCATAACTTGTTTGCTACTGTGCAAAGCAGTTTTCTGTAATGTCCATGCCTTTAACCCAAGATACTTTACAACAGGTAAATAACCATTATTGCAGCATTGTTCTTTGGAAAGAAATCAGAACAGCAAAAGAGAGATTAAAAAATAATTTCATTGAAATGGTACCAAAATTTGATTTGCTTCCTATATTTAGAGTATAAAACAGGAAAATTGTACAGGCTCCTGAGAAACTGATGTACTGAACATTTTCATCTGTTGGGTCCATATAACATTGAAGAGCATATTTTTATCCTAATTGGGGAAGTTTGGCAGTGCCACGGAATTTCTCTTTTCCTTCCTTGACAAAATCTTTTAAAAAACCCCTGTACTCATGAACATGATAGTGCTGTCCTTGATTGAAAATACTCAGAAAAACTGAATATGATGTAAAGATGACCAAATTTGGTGTTGAAATACTTCTCTGTGAATGCATTTGTCTTCTCAGATGTTTTATTTAGAGTAGATATGCTTTCTTTGACATGTTGCCTTCTCTTTTCAGGGTCGAACCCCACCAGATTTCGAATAGGTGACCAAGAGTTTGATTCTTTGCCATCTTTACTGGAATTCTACAAAATACACTATTTGGACACTACAACCTTGATAGAACCTGTTTCCCGCTCCAGGCAGAATAGTGGTGTTATCCTCAGGCAGGAGGAGGCCGAGTATGTGCGAGCTCTCTTTGACTTTAATGGCAATGATGAGGAAGACCTCCCCTTTAAGAAAGGAGACATACTGAGAATCCGGGATAAGCCTGAAGAGCAGTGGTGGAACGCAGAAGACAGCGAAGGGAAGAGGGGAATGATACCCGTTCCTTACGTCGAGAAGTATAGACCTTCCTCTGCTTCAGTCCCTACTCTGATTGGAGGTAACCAGGATAGTTCCCACCCACAACCACTGGGTGGGCCGGAGCCAGGGCCCTATGCCCAGCCCAGCATCAACACTCCGCTCCCTAACCTTCAGAATGGCCCTATTTATGCCCGGGTTATCCAGAAGCGAGTCCCTAATGCCTACGACAAGACAGCCTTGGCTTTGGAGGTACATAATGGGCAAAATTTAGAAGGAAGAGATCTGTTCAAGGGATTTCCCTTTCAATCACGTGGTAGTTTTGGAGGAATGAGAAAGGGAAAAGCATTGTAATACTGGTTTTATGTCATGATTAATAAGTTATGGATAAAATGAGTGACTCAAGTCACTTGTAAATTAGATTATTGTTGATTATTATTAGGTTACTGAACCAGTATCATGTCTGTTGTCAATCATCACTAACATAAATGTTTCCCCATCTATGTTTTCACTTCTGAAATGTTTATTTTAGGCGGGAGGGAGAGGGAGCAGTTCATGAATTGTGTGTCTGAACCTGTGTTTGCTGTTGTGTGCCTCACCACAATCTGTACAAGGTGTGCTGGGTTGTTCATTGGTTTGTGTTGTATTGGGTTTGGTTTGTTTTTTCCCCCCAATCTGTCAGCAGTTTTAAAGCAATCAGTGAAAACATTGATACACTTTGAAATTACCTGGACTGAGATGATGACGTGATGACCACACAGAGAATTTAATTGTAACAACATCACCTCAAGCAGATTTCTTTGGGTTTAGGTTGTGAAGCAGAAGCGTTTTACAATTTACACTACAATTTATTAGGGAGGTCTGATACAAAGCAGTGATTGACCTAGTAGGATTTGTAGTAAAGCAGTGAGTTTCCCTCAGGTTGATTCACTTCCTGATAGGATCCAGTACTTGTACAGGCCCTTTTTGTCTTTTTTCCTCTTAAAAAGGTGACTAGAATGCTCTATCTCTCCACATCAGATAGTTCTCCCCCAAGTTACATTTGAGGAAATTAAGACTAAGGTATTCCCTGTGGCAGACCTTTGCCTTAGGATATGTAAATTGTATCCTTTAATCTAGGCTTTCTTTGAGCTAGAGGCTCTGGAATTTCCTGATACCTAATTGACTTCCTGTTTATATAACATTTTAAGTACTTGGGAAAAAACAGTTTCTGTGCTGAGTCAGAGCATCTCCTCTTCACTCTCAAATACTTTGTGTAATTGTGCATAGCACAAAAGGCACTCCAGGACTTCAGTGAGCTGGCAGCTGTAGGTGTGTGTCTGGTACAGAACTGGAAATGCAGCACATGCTGCAGAAGGATAATTGATGTACAACCTGGCAGATGTTAAATCTTCTCCCATTCTAGGTAGCGTAAATATACTCTTGAGTTGCCACACGTTCTGTTGTATATCTGAATATATATTTTCATAAATAGAAATTTGTGTCAACTCATTAGATTATGGGGAAATGTGAGCATTTTTACTCTTCAAACTCTCATAAAGGCTAAAACGCTGTCTCTTTCCCTCTTTTTCTCACTCTTTCCACCCAGCCACCTCCTGGAGCTTGGGAATATTCTTGAATGCAGACTGTTGTAATTACCAGATGTTAGATTGGTTTTGAGCCTCTGGATATTAAGTTGTGCCATATTTATCAAAACCTTTTGGTTTTCTTTCTGAGTTTTGCATTCTCTTAAGCCTTAACTTTACACTTAATTTCACTAAAGAACCCCACACTGCTGCCCAGGGCAGGGTTTGGGAGCATGGAGTGAAATAGAGAGAGTGAGGAAATACTGCTAATCCAGGCCATAAGCAACTTAGAGTGAAAGGAAATGCTTTCCACGCTGCAGAACAGCTTGTGAGTGCCAGGCCTGATCTTAGGTTAGCTCAATCCTCTTCACCAAAACTCACATGATCTGTCAAGAGCGCTGTGCTGGAGGAAGAACATTTTTGTGGGTAACACCTCTCTTCTGAGCTACCGTCCACCTCTAGTGTTTTTTACTAATTGGTGGTAAAGGCTGAGTAGCTGAAGCATTTGGGAGGGGCTGTGTGACCACGTGAGATTTCTGGTGTTCAGAAATGGCCTTTGTGAGCCTCTTAAAACTGCTTAAATATTTATCAGTTGACACCTTGGACCTCTTGGTTAGGGTGTTACATTCCTGTCTTGCTCTCCATTTAAGAAACGCAATAGCAGTGGTGGTTCTTTGTTCTGTATGTAATATTGCAAAAATTTGGCCTTAAAACATGAGCCATTTATCACTGCTTCTAGTGGCCTTCAGAGCTTTGCAGCTTTTATCACTTCCAATCACAATGTTACTGAGTTGCTTTCAATGTCTGTACAGGAAAAAAGCAATATGCACTTCATTTTCTCCCAAGTTTTTCTCCATCCTGTCTATCAAAGTGCTGTTTCTTGTTGTCTCCCTTTTTCACGTTCCCTTTCACTTCATGGTGTTCCTTCTCTGTTTATTTAGAGATCTCTTTCTTAGATAACTTAGCAGAGAGCATTATGTAAATCTTACCAGTCCATTTTTGCCCAGACCTCTTTATAAATACAGAAAGTGGGATTCTTTCCAAATGAAAACTCTTATCCTTAAATCTGGCAATATTCATGGGAGGGGGTGGATCCCACTGTTTCTCTTAGAAAAATAGATTCTTAACATCAAACAGTTTTTGCCCAAACTGCAAACAGAATATCTGTGCTGTTCTGTTATTTTAAGCCTGACATGCTTTTGAAGAGCTGAAGGAAGGAGGATCAGAGCAGGCGATGTTCTAATAAAGTCTGTGCTCTATTATGGAAAAAAGATTCAGCAGGAGAAGTTAACATTTATTTTGCATGTAACTGGACCTATGCAAGGAGTTTTCAGTCTATTTTAAGAAAAAATAGAGGAGAAAAAGGGAACATCTGTGTGGTGAATGACTCTGAGATCGATCGATTTATTTTTTTTCTTTGTAACAGTAGCAGAACTCTGCCACCTTGACCTCACCAAAGAGGAGTACTTGGAATAAAACCACAGCATACAGAAGTCTTCACTTGAACCTTCAGTTTTGCTTTGAAGCATATGGGGTATATTTAGTTTTAAAACTTCTGATGAAGACTGAGACAAACCTGGCTTTCTAGCAGGGTACAGTGTTGTTCCTGAGGTGCTGTGCTTGGTGGGATGATGCACTGTGGACTAACGTTGCCATAAGTCAATGCAAAAAGTGAGGAGAATTCAGAGACAACATCCACTTCTAGCCTAAAGGTTTTAAAACTTCAGCACTCTAATAATAAGTAATTTTTGGAAAGCTATTGTCTTCAAGAGAGTGTTTGAGCTATAGCTTCATAGGCAGAGGTTTGAAGCAGATCTAGAAAGATCTAGAAGTTAGTCAGGATCTAATGGAGCCATTTTGTTAAGCCAGCATTTGTGAAATGGTCCATGCTTGCTTAAAGTTAGTCCTGCTTTGACAGGTGTAAAGATATGTAAGAACCAAATGAGAAGGTTTATATATATAAATGAAGTGTGAATGAAAAAATGTATCAGTGTGTTTGCTAAATGAAATTACTGGCAAAAAGGGAATATTTAATCTCAGAGATCTCTCCTCTTTGAACAATTACTGGAATGCAGCTTTCAAGTGTAGCTCCTTACAGTAAGGGGAGTTCATAAATGGCTGTCCCTTGGCTGCAGTGACCCTGAAACACCCCTGAAACCCAAAGAGCAGCTGCAGGATGCTCTGGGAGGGAGGGGTGTCCCAAGAATCCCACCCTGTGACTCAGTGTTGCTGCCCTGTTGAACCCACTTTCTGCAGGTGAGCTTACTGTAAGGCGTCCAAGGCAAACCCTAAGTCTGTGATAGTCAATAAGAGCAGAGGCTAACAGTCTAAGGAAAATCCCTTGCAGCCAGCAAACTTCAGTGCAGCTCATGCTTTTCCCTTCCCAGTGGGTTGGAGGTTAAACACTGTTCTCCTGCAGGCTGATCTGTAGATTATATCCGGGTCTGAAGCAGTTTAAAGTTATCTGGGACATTGTTCTGGTAATGGCTGTGATTAGGAAATCAGATTTTCCACTTCTAGTATTGTCACATTGAATCTTATCCTTGTTAAATTATAGCTGATGTATTGTTTTGGTCAGCAGAGTATTTTTGTTGGTACAACCCCCCAGTGGTTATTAGCAGTAGCAAAATTGTACAAACTGCATGATTAAATTCCTAAAGAGCTGAAGCTTGCATTCAGTACTGGAGGAAGGTTTCCTTTTTGCCTGTAGCAAATACATAAGAGGATTTTCTTCAAAATATGATTCATTAAAATGTCTATACTAATGACTACAAAAGGAAAAAATAAAGCTACAGCAAGAGTCTCAATGGGCCTCTCATTACCAGATAAGTAATCATGAGAGGTATGGGAAGCTTAATTAAACGTCCATGAAAGGGGTTGAATTTATGAACTGTTAAAAGCTGTTCTGGCAAAAGATTGCAAGTGATTAAAACCTGTAAAGTTAATGGAGATTGGTAACATCTGAAATTGTTTTCCTTTTTCTTTGTTGGCTGCCTGGAAAGTTCAAATAATGAGGTTGTGTTTTAGATGGATTTGGAACACAGTGATGAGCATCTGTGTAAACTATAACTCCATATTCAGTGAATTTCTGGATGAAATGCAGCGAGGCCTTTGGCCACACCTTCAGAGTTTATTTACAGAATTAGTGAAAGAAAATAGAGTGTATCTGTCCTAAAAGCATCCTCCATCTGTGATGTGGGAAGAATTCTAAAAAGTGTTGTATGTTACTCGTAAATCAGATTATTGATAAAATTCTACAGAGGGGTAGACAGCTTTTCAGTGGTGCATTAATTAACTCTCCAGTGAGTATCTTTACAATGTAAATTGTGCTTTCTTAGGTTGTGTAAGTGCCACTTAATTAGGTACCCTTAAATATGAAACAGAGTTGGGGACTGATCAGACCTAGACTTGTGTCCTGATTTGAACTACCTGCATGGCCCTGGGGGAGTGACTGCTGTGCAGTTTGTCCCTTTGTCACAGGGAGATGATGCCTTTGGAAGGGTGGAGATTAGGAGATGTATTCCTGGGCAAGAGGGAGAGAGCATCAGTTGTCTTTACTATTCCCGTGAGTGCTGGACTTGGCAGTGCTGAGTTAATGGTTGGACTCGATGACCCTAAAGATCTTTTCCAACCTAAACAATTCTGTGATTCAGTGGGGTTTATTTCTGGGAGGAATGCATGCTGGGCAAGAGTGAGATGCCATCTGGCTTTGCCTTTGGTAGTGGTTGGTTGTGGATGCCTAGAGTAAGAACAGAGCAGCCTTATGGCACTACTTCTTATATACCTATTATAAATTTGTGAAGAGAGAGAGATCCTCTGCTTTCCAGAACTTCTTAAACACTGCCTGAAATGTGCAATTTCAAAACTAAGGAGCTATTGAGCTTGCAGATGAGCGTCCACTTGGTACAGGTGCAAGCCTTTCTTGCTTTCTGAGGCTCTTGATGGAGTCCCAGCAGTGTGCACGCCTCTGTCAGTCCAGCAAGGCACATTGATCAGGATAACACCTGATAAGGTCCCAAGAGCACTCTGAAGGATTGGTATTGGATTGCTGGCTCTTCAGGTAGTTCTCACCTCATCTAGGTACATTTCTTTAAATGCTTTCTTGGAGTGAATGACAATGGGGGCAGGCTGGTGTCTCAAACTGTCAGGACTAAAGCTGCTTTTTATAGATGTGTATCTGGTGCACTTGGGTGACAGCACACCAAGGGAGGGGGGCAGCTCATCCTCCCCGTGTTTCTGGATTGTAACGTGTGTGTTTCTTACCCCACAGGTCGGTGAGCTGGTAAAGGTCACAAAGATTAACATGAGTGGTCAGTGGGAAGGAGAATGTAACGGCAGACGTGGTCACTTTCCATTCACACATGTCCGTCTGCTGGATCAACAGAATCCTGACGAGGACTTCAGCTGAGTGTGGCTCAACAGTTGCTCTTACAGATGGGAACAGTCTCAACTTGTTTTTATTGCAGATGCCATCAAGACTATGCTCCGACCGACGCTGCAAGCGGTATTGCTTGGATAAGCATTCTGATAACCTGCAAACCCCTGGGACTCAACACCACCATTCCTTAAGCAAGGGTCATGTAATTCAGGGTACGACAGTAGATAAACTCGTGTGTCAAGTGGCAGAACTAGGCCATGATTATAGGTTGTAATGCCTGCTTATGTCCATGTGCACGGCAGCCTGGACCTTGCCAGCAGCAGCAGCAGCTGGAGAAAGCAGTGCTGTAGATGTTCAGATAACATTTATAGCTCTCTCCGGGCCCATTGCTTATGTTGCTTCTTCCTCAGGCAATGAACATCAACCGTAGACAATTCAATACCTAGATAGAAATTTCACAGATTCATCCTGGAGCTCTCTCCATGTTTTTTTCCATCCTGGATTCTCTGTCCTAGAAAGGCTACACAGTGCTCTGCACGGTCAGTTGACTGTGCACAGTACAGATTGATGTAGGGCCCGGTGGGGACAGCCTTATGATTTACAGATCCTTACCATTTTCATGGTAAATGACAGATCCAATCAACCTCAGAATTCTAGAAGCTTGTGGACACTAGATTGATTTCTTCAGTACTGTTGATGCTTCAAACATAGCAGCTGATTTTAATTTAAGATTTTTATTAACACACAGGTATCTCTTTTTATCCACAAATAAAAGGCTTATGGAAGTGTAAACCTCCATATCAGTGCTGAAAAATATGTGCATAGCACTTTAATACGTAGCTTTAAAGCAGTGTTTGATTCACTAAATATACTAAAATATTGACACTGCTTTCCAATAAAATTAAATTGTGTAGGGCTAGTTTAATTTTTCTAGAATTCTTCAATATTGTACAATACTGTTACAGTACAAATCAGTGTCAAACACGATGAACTGACAAACCAAATATTACTTTTATTTTAAAGATACTCTGGGGACTCTTCTGGTTTAATTCCCATCTGTAAAATATTTGATAGTGAATTCATGAGGATTTTATTTTTAATAAACTAATGGAAAATAATTGTGTGCTTCTGGATTGATTCTCAAAGGGCATAATAGAGTAAATATGGCTTCCTAGCTCATGATGAAAATCAGTGCATTGAGTAGGCAGTATTATGCACTGCTTGATGGTTGTTTTTTAGTCTGTTCTTCTAATTATCTGGTTTTCTCTAATATAAATCAGAATGGATTTAGTAAGTTTTGTAAACTGAAATTAAACACTGAAATAACTCTCCCTTGCCTGTACCCTGGGTTGTTTTCCAAGCACAGCACTCTGGTGACCAAACTAAATTTTGTAACTTTGACTGCAGTATAATCCATGCAGAAGGGTTTTTCCTAAATAGTATCAGACTGAAACTGTTGGGTTTGGTTGCTCCAAGCCTGTGTGACTCCAATGGCTCATGGGTTGCATGTGCTGCAAAGGCCTTTGCTGCAAGGCACCGACCCTACAACAATACTGGTAACACTTTACCTCAAAACTCTGTAACATGCTGGAAATTATAATATTTCTGTTCTATTTAAGTATTAGTTGTTTTACTTCAAAACTAATCCATCAGCAAGTCTGAGCAATGTTCAGGTTCTGGGCACTCATTAATTCTGTGGACTGATGTTAATCACACCTGTCCATCACCAGTCTCATGAGCACTACTGAGGATTATTATCAGAAAACTGACAGCTGGGACAGTGGTGTAAGAATGGAAACAAGGAATTGCAGCTCTGTTCCACCTTGGATTGCTATTCTCGTTAGGGTGACGTGCCAGTGATTGTGGGAACTCTTCTAGCTTAGTACAAAATTTACTATGAGGGGAAAAAATTGAGAAACTAACTCTAGGTTCTGTAACTCATCGGGTTCTGTAAGGCTAATTTGTATTTTTCCTCTGATCTTGATATTTACTGTAACTGTTCAGAAGTTTTTTGTTCAATAGCTGCAGTCTAAATAACAGACTTAATACTAAGTTTTTCAATTGCCCATATATGCTTATGTTTTTTCTTCAGGTATTGCAAAAGAAACGTAATAAACAGTGTGTCCTTAGAGTGACACTGTTCTGAAGTATTTTTGCCGACTGCAGTTAATGAAAGCCCGTATATTTGTACCTTTCCAATCAGGAGTTAAGATACCAAAAGAACATTTTTCTGGAAGTTTTATTATGCAAATATTGCCTTTTTAATACAAAAGACATGAATTGAATTAACTAGCAAATACCCTGCAGACTTTGTAGATGTGGTTTTGTTAAGACTGTATAAATTGTGAATATTTGTACACTTTGAAAGAGCAAAATAAAGAAACTAGAGGAGTCTTAATCGCTGCTGTTACACTAGAATCCCAAGTTCTTGTCAAGCAGTTTTTCTTAGTTGACTGATACATTAATGCAACTGTTTTCCACTCTTCAGTTCGAAGCTGAAATGTGATTTTGTTTCATAGATAGAAAGGAGTATCTTTGCATTTGGATGAAATAGACATTTCAACTTGTCGGGTTCTTAAAGACAGATAGGTAGAACTCTGTTCATGAACATGTAGATGAAATCCTTTTGTGGCCTTTGTTTATCCTCTTCTATTTGTTCCCTCCCTTCTCCCCGATGCGTGCAAAAAAATCATTGCTCAGAATGTTGGTCACAATCTTTTGTCTCTCCTTGGCTGTGGTTTTGGTCTCTTGTGCATAGGCAGGTGTTAGAACTAGAATAATCATTTCTAGAAATACACCATGAAAGCAGAATGCTCAATTACACTGTGTTCTTCTGGTGCATTTACACGTTATATCACACTAAAAAGTACAACTGGCTGCTATGGTTTTTTAATATATATTTCATTTTGGTAAGCCCCAGCCTTTTTACTAATATATGACCTGGTTAAATCTTGTTAATCTGTTTGAATTGTATTTGTTAATAATGCAAATATTTCTAATCATCTTTAAGAGTAAAACACTTCCTTTTTGTTAATGGTTTTGGGGAAGGATTCTAACCAAACCTGTTTGAAGAAAAATATGAACATGTGCCATTGTATTATAACACTATCCACTTTCTTGACAGTTAAAGTCCTTTTTTATTTTTTTGTAGCATGTAATGTATATGTTCATAGTACGTGAAGTAAATAAAAGTATAGCCAAAACTTTGACTCGGAGTAATTATCAATCAGTTCTTGGAGTATTTGCATTTAATAATTAAAAATGGAGGGGGTATGGCCATTTTTAATTGGCCCTATTAGTAGGAAAACAAAATCAGCACGTACAGAAGTAAGACAAACCAAGGTAACTAAATTAACTTTTATTAACCAATAAAATATGACTTTTTAAAAAATGAGGTGACTTTCTGTAATTGAGTCCATGGATTGGGGGAAAAGTATATTCTCATTTCAAAAAAGGACTTGTGAGGAGTGTTAGGATGAGATTTTGTAACTCTTGATCTCAATTCTTCCTGCCCAAGTGTGTCAGGGAATAATCTGGGAATTCTTTGGATGGGGTGTCTATGTTTGGGAAGATAAAAAGCTGTTCATACATTCTTAGAAATATTAGTAAAAACAAAATTACACAAATTAATACCAGAAAGAATATCCTACAGAAGTCGACTAATGATTCAGAAGAGCTGCTTTTATGTGTGGCAGTGGGAGAGCACTGTTTCAGTGAAAGGCCAAGGTGTGCACGGCAAGGGCTGAAGCACAGAAAATGAGCACCAGAATCCCGGAGGGGGCAATGTTTGTAATATCAATCTGCATTAAACCTACTTTCGCCACTGCATTCCTTAAAAACTGCAAGGGGACCGTGGCCTTTAGGCTTTAAGGATAAAAATCTTGGTGTGTCTCCACACAGCAAAGATTATTCTATCAGCTCCAGGTGGAAAAAACCTTAAATTTTCATAGGTAGAAGCCCCAGCTTTGCTCCAGTGCTCACACAGCTTGGCTGCAGCAGAGCTGCAATCCAAAAGTGCCTTTTAATGAGATTAGCTGAGATAATTTCAGAGCTCCCGGCAGCCAAAGGGAAGAGGCTGTGTTCCCCAGGCCCTGCCAGCCATCCCCTCCTGCTTCACCTTGCCCTGGTGTTTGCAGAGCTGCCCTGAGCTGACAGAACACAGGGCTCATGCAGAAAACTGCTTTTCCTTTGTCATTCCCTCTCCTTCCAGCCCTGGGTTTTGGCTGCGGCAGTGCTTGAATCAATTCATGTGAAAGTTGAGGGGGCAAGGGGCATGCAAGGATTGCATCAGCAAATTGTGCTGTGAGTATTTCCCTGGATTAGGCTGTTTATTCCTCGTGCTTTGCCAAATCCCTGACCAATTTCCAAATATCTGAATGCCATCTGTAACGAGTGCATTCAAAAGAATTTGAAGTATTTAGACAATATGCTATTATTCAGCAAGGGTACCATGAAGGCACCTCACTTTTGGAAATTAAATCTGCTTGAAGTGTCCTGATCTATATATATTACTGAACTCTCTACAACTTGAGTGCCTGCTGAACATGAGGATCACAGAAAAAGTCCTAAATTGACCCAAATCTAATTTATTGTGCACTCCCTAAGTCTCTGCTGAGAAATAGACTTTTATGGACAATAACGTGCAGAAGTGTTTTGCAAGTCTTTCAGATTTACGCAGAGATGGTGACTGTGCACAGCTGGGACCTTTTCGGTGCCTAGCTTGGTATCATGTATTTACCAACAATTCAGAAGTAAAGGTTTACAGTAAGATTCCCAATTTCAGCAAAAATCAGCATTTTCTAATCATATTTCAAATAGATCGAAAAAAGCAATTTTTTTGTCTGGACTTCACCCCTAATTTTCACCTTAGTCAAGACATGCTGATGTCTCTGTTTTTTTCCTTCATGGAATTCTGATTAGATGATCATGATCTATGAAAAAGAGAGCCCAAATGTCTCATGGAAACAGACCACTGATTTTCTGAGCAGGCAAAGAGTGATACAAAAATAATTCTGTCAAATTTTTAGATGTATTTGTAAGAAAATCATAAGGTTATGTTAATTTTGCATCCCCTAAAACTCTTGTCCATCAACTGAAAAAAAAAAAAAGTCTGGCAAACAGTATTGAAAAAATGTGCTTTAAATGATGGCTTAAGTCTGTGCCCTGAGTCACCCATCAGAAACCCATTTCAGGGGACACGATATAATAAAGAGGAGGGTACCTGACATTGTGTCCAGGAGGTGCCAGGGCCAGCTCTGTCTCTGCTATCAAAACCTGCCAAGGTCTCTGTGCACTTCTCCCATCAGGAGGGCTGAGCATCCTTAGCCTGCACTTCCAAGGAGTCACTGGGAAAAGAGAGAATGCTTCATTCACAGCTACCCTGGGCAAATCACAGAGTCATGGAATGGTTTGGGTTGGAAGGGGCCTTAAAGCTCATCTCATTCCAATTCCTCTGTCATGGGTAGGGACATCTTCTGCTAGACCAGGTTGCTCCAAGCCACATCCAACCTGGCCTTGAACACTTCCACTTTGAAGATCAAGTTCATGCCAGCTGTGCATAATCCCTTTTAGTTTTCTAAACTCATTCTGATTTCAGAAATTGAGACATTGTCTCAGTTATTTAAGTGTATGCTCCTTTTGTTTTTCAGAAATACTCTGTGAGAACTCACGAAACATTCAGTTTTAATTTCTAGTTTTTCTAGCCTCTTGAAACTGTGAAATTACCATGTCGTATGCACTGGAAGTGATACTTTGAGCAAACACTCAGGAGTGGCTGCAGAAACCTGTATCTGACCGTCTGCCTTTCGGTCACAGATCCATCCTGTGTGGTGCACACCCGGCGATTTGTACCAAAATACAGAGAGAGGGTAATTCAACCAGTGCTGCCAGCGTTTGAGGGCAGCACAAACACGGAGAGAACGAGCCGCACTGAGGGAAACGCCAGCGGCTGCCGGGCCCGCTCGCCCACAGCCATGTCCCGGTCACGGCCCCGCCACAACCGGGCGGGAGATTCATCCCCACCATTCCCGGGCCGCCTCACCCCGCTTTATTCCTCATGCCGCCTCACCTCACACCGCTTCATTCATCCTGCCTCACCCCTCACACCGCCTCACCCCTCACACTGCTTCATTCATCCTCACCCCTCACACCGCCTCACCCTCACGCCGCCTCCCCCCGTCCCATTCCGCCCCATTCCTCCTCCCGCCTCACCCCTCACACTGCCTCACCCCTCACACCGCCTCACCCCTCACACTGCTTCATTCATCCTCACCCCTCACACCGCCTCACCCCTCACACCGCCTCCCCCGTCCCATTCCGCCCCATTCCTCCTCCCGCCTCACCCTCACGCCGCCTCACCCCGCCCCCCGCCGGTTGCCAGGGAGCCGCCGTTGCCATGGGAGGCGGCGGAGCGCATGCGCGCGCCCGCGGGAGTGCCCGGATGCAGCGGGAGGAGGCGCTGCCGCCATATTTGCCCGGAGAGCAGCGAGCTGGTAGCTGCCGAGCCCCCCGGACCCATCGGCTGCCATCCACCCCGCGCAGTCCCCGCCGCCGCCCCGCCCGTAGGACATGGACGATCGGGAGGACCTCGTCTATCAGGCCAAGTTGGCTGAGCAGGCTGAGCGCTACGATGGTGAGCGCGGGCTCGGGAGGCCGTGCACGGCCAAGGGGAGAGGGAGGGAGGGAGCGGCCACAAAATGGCGGCTGGGCGGGGGAGGGGGGCAGGGGCGGAGGAGGGGGCGCACACAAAATGGCGACGGGGAGCGCCCTGAGGGGCCGCTGGAAGCGGGGATGGGGGGCCCGGGCGAGGGGGTGTCTCGGGCCGGGGCGGGGCCCGGGGCGGGGGGCGGTGGCGGCAGGAGCCGGGAATAAAATGGCGGCCGCGAAGGGCGAGTCCTGGGGGGGGCAGGGGCGCCGCCCCCGGCTCGGGGGGCCCCACAAAGAGACCCCGCTGCCCCTCACGGCGCCGCCGGCTCCGGCTGGCCCTGCGCTCTCCCGGCGGGGCGGCGCGGGGCGAGGGCGGCTCGCCGCAGACAACGCCCATGCCGAGCGCTCCGGAGGGGGGGCTCGGCACTCGGCCCCTCGCCGGCCGTGCTCGTGGGGGGTCCCCGGGGACGGGGCTGCGCTTCTTTCTGTGCCTCTACCCCCGGCTGGAGATCCTGCTGCCCCCGGCAAAGCCAGAGAGAGCGAGTTCTCACCCTTCAGGGAGCGAGTACATGATTCACTGCCTAAAGAAAACGCATATGCTTTCATTATGTGGTAGAAATCGTTACAGGTCGTTTTACTTTCCCGGCGTCTTCTTTTCATCCTTTTTTCCTTTTAAGTTTGTTCGCTTTCCCTGATCATTTAATATCCGTGATGATTTAATATCTGGGGGAAAAGTGGTAGAGGGGAGGAACTGGCAACCCTGGGTGGTGTCTCTTGCCCCAAAAATGTCTGTCTTGCAACTGTTCCTTTTAAACATGGTTCCCTTGCATATAATAGAAAGGGCCTTTAATTTTCTCGACTCTTCTGAGACTGTTACTTTGCCCTGAGAGCTGTGATTATTCATTTGAAGTGAAATAAATATATGTATGTAGAATGTGTGAATGCAGTTACACTTTATTTAGAGGTAAGAAAACACTCCAGAAACTTTCTGTTCATAAATTTTCATAGACAACATGACCAAGTTCTCATCAAATAACAGATTTTTACTGAGTTGTGCTTAAAAAAAACATCTGATGGCACCATTGCAGAACATGTGAAAAATGCACGTTTTGGGGAGGAAAAGAGAAACTAAAACAAAAAAAAGGGCTGAATAAGACTCCATTCATTTTGAGTCCTGATAGGAAAATAATTTAGAATTAAAAGTACCACTAAAGGAGAGCAGTCAGGCAGTCTCCACTGAAGGGCTTACAGAAAAAAATAGACCCAAAACCCCAGGTGTTGGGGTACAATAATTAACTCTGGCAGAGGGACACATTCATATTCCACAGCAAGTGTGCAACTTCTGCTGAGGAGGGAAGGCTTCTCCACCTGGTGTGGATGAGTCAGTGCAACTGAAAGTGTTGGCCTTGGTTTGAGTGGAAACCCAACATCCTGGAGGAATCATCATCCTTGGGAGCTTTTGAGGCATGACTGTCTTTCTGGGGTTTTCTTAAGTCAGCACCAAATCACTTGTTTAGAAGGTAATAGGACTCTACCCCATGACACAGATCTGCAATGCAAACTTCCTGTCAACTAAGAAAAATTGATTAGGAGGGGTTATTATTGCCTTGGTGCAGCATTTCCCTGGGTGGACTTCTGGTTCTCCCAGCACCATGAGTGTTTGCTAAACAAAATGTAGAAGCCTTACTGTGCTGTTTTGCTTCTGCATGGGCACAAGACTTGTTACAATTTAGGTGGGAGCACTAAAACTAAAGTTTAAATCAGTTTAAATCAGTGCTGTGGGTTTTAGCCCTCCAGAGTTTTTAAGAATCAAGTTGGATGAACATATTTAAGATGCACCCTTTAATTCTGCCAGCTGCTCTGAATGCATCTTCGCATCTCTCATGTCCGTGGCCTGGAAGAAAATGTACTGTAGATACTGTTTTATCATTTAATTCTGTGTTCTTGTTCAGCTGAAACAATTAAAAATGATTGGCATCATTTGTTCTTGTTTATGTGAAATAATGCAGCTCTGCCAAGATCATAGCTGAGACTGCTGAATAATGCTGTGAACAAAGTGATTTGAGAAGCAATATGAGGAAACTGTAAGCTGCTCCTAATTCTTCTCCTCAGTTTGATCTTTGAGGTGCACAATTATAAGGCCACAGTTGTTAATTGGCACATATAAGATGGGGTGATGGTAAGTACTGGCTACAGATACATTGCAGTGCAAGTCCCTTGGGTAATTTGAATATGAGTTTGACCATTTTTTTGTGTTTAACATTAGGATAGTGTAAAGTTCTGTCCCATCTTTCTCCTAGAGACTGAAAGAATGGTGGGTTGCTATTTATGTATGGCTCATGGCATTTATAGCAGCACTTATGGTGGGCATCCAACTGTGGCTTCTTTGGTGTTACTTACCTGACCCACTTAGGGAATTTATGAAGTCTGGGGAGCTGTGTTTGTGAACGGTTGGGAATCTAGCCCCGTGTCTGTACTGTCCTCAGGATGTTGGCCCAGATTAAGAGGACAACTTTCTAGGTACTTTTGCAGTGTAAGTAGCACTTAAACCCTGATCTCCAGAGATATTAAGAGATTTGGGTGTCTGACTATCTTCACAGATCTGCTTAGGCATGTTATGGCAAATCACAAAATGCCAGGAAGCTTACTGGTAGTACAGGAAGCTTTGTGGGAAATCTCACTTATTGCTATTCCTTATTAGTAGAATAATATATAACTCTAAATGGACTCCTTTTTTGGGAAACAATTGAAACAGTTAAGTGATATTGTGGAGCTCTTTATATCAAGAGGTTGTAGAGGATTCCTGTAGACTGCTGCTGAATTTTGAAATCAATTCCTCATGGTGGAAGCTGGGAACATCTTTGTTTTAGGTGAGAGACGCACTGTGGCTCAAGGTAGACTGTGAGGAGATACTTCCAACAGCTGCTTTGTACTACAGGTCTTGGATGAGGTGAAACAGGTGGAGTTTTCCCCCCTCAAAAACCAGGTAATAGGTCAAGGTACAGGTAAGGAAAAAACCCAAGCCACCCATGACAGGTCTCCTGCTTCCCAGCACAGCAAGCTAACAGCTGGCTCCCTTTGTCTTTATAAAT
Organism: Acanthiza pusilla; assembly: GCA_036630365.1. Lineage (NCBI taxonomy): Eukaryota > Metazoa > Chordata > Aves > Passeriformes > Acanthizidae > Acanthiza > Acanthiza pusilla. The sequence goes on from JAXCHO010000048.1 coordinate 6,479,566, forward strand.
TGTCTATCAGTGAAATGTGTCTTTATCATGAAGGCAGGAATGCGTGCAGCAGTGGGTTCAATTCAAGATTTGAACCCTTTTTAGAAAAAATTGTCTCCTAGTAACAGCTCTTCAGCTTAGAGCCTAATGATTTTAATGAAGAATCAATAAGTCACAAATTAGAATTCAAGTTGCATATTAATTTCGGTTTGCAGAGGATCTGTCTCTTTCAAGCACACTTCAGGTTTTTGGGTTCCTCCCCCCATTAATGGTTAGCACTTACCTTGTCTGTTAAAGGTGTTACTACTGTCTCAGAGCTAAAAGGCAGAAAACTCTCAGCATATCCCTAAGAATTGTAGGAATCCAAGAGTTAAAGTATGGGCAAGACACTGCTAAAGGAATGACTGTACATTTTTCTAAGTGGGAGTTGTACATACTGGGACATAAATTGACTTGTGATTGAGGAGTTGTGTGAGAGAGGGCTTCTGTCTGTAATGGCCTTCTTCAATTTCCTGAGGTACCAGGAGCAAACAAAGGAGAAAGAATTCTGCAATTGGATGGTGTGGTCCTCTACAAGGAGCCCAAGAGCTGAAGTGGTGTCCAGTACTTGTATTAGAAGATTACTTAGCAGCAAATCTCAGTCAAGGGGAGAAATGTATAATGAGGCTCAGACTTGAGATGTTTGCTTTCAAACTGAAATGTTTGTTAGAAACAGTGGGGAAATCCTCTTGATTTGGAAAAGTGAATGTCCACAGCTTGAAGAGATTATAGTGGTGACTAAAAAATTACGTTCTTGTTGCAAGAAGGACTCATGGTAGCCCATACAGTTGATTATTCAGAAAATCCCACTGTTGCTTGGATAACTTGGCCCTAACCTGTGTCTCTCCAAGTGTGTTAGGGTACAGGATTGTTTATTGCAGAGTCATGCAGTCAGGTTTTGGAAGGGTTTTGACTGCACCAGCTGTTACAAACCTTACACAAGGAATAGCATTATAGCCCTCTGCTTTGTCCACAGAATCATAATCAAGCCACTCTGCAGGTTGGAGATTATTTGGGGTTTTTTTTTTCCTTCCCCTGCATGTTGTCTTAACTTCTGAGAATCCACCTGTTAGGGTCTTTTATGCTCATTGGTGTAAAACTTACACATTGTGATAAGTGTGGAGTGCTTCTCATGTTTGCTTGGGTTCTTAGAGCCAGTTCAGTTCTCTAAATTAGAATCAAGATTAATTTTTTTTCCCCTCTGAGTAGTTGTCTGAGCTGGTGACCTGAATCAGCCAGTTGAAAGGTCAGAGGGGTGTTGAGCTGGAAGGAGGGAATTGATAGAGATGGGGGTGAGCCATCCATCCTCTCACCTCCTCGTGCAAGGTGCGAGGTGGGTTCAGCCATCCCTGGAGATCTCCTTGCCAAACACAGGATTTCCTAAGAGAACAGAAAAACCTAATGTAGGCAGAGTAGTGTGTTTAGAAGAGTTCCTAGTGAATGGAAAGAGGAGCTGGACTTCCACTTTGCTTGAGTTTGGAGCTCATCATTGTAGTGGATAGGGTGGTGCCCACAGATGCCAGGTAGAGGTCTGTAGCTTTGGGAAATGCAGCTTGTGGGCATTTATCTGCACAGTTACATTCCTCTCTTATTGAAGAAAATACACTGGCCCCTATTTCTTCAGTTCTTCTTCTGTTTGTTCCTAGCAGTTTGCTGCTACTCAGTTAGTGTTATTTGCTTCTGATTTTATGGCTCACTCAGAAATGTTAGTGCAGATCCCTGTGTGATTCCACTGGTGGTCTTTCTCTGTTCTCAGCACTTGAGTCTTACATTCATACCCTGTTTCCTGTCTTTCAGCCAAGTGTTTATCCATGTGAGGACTTTCCTTCCTATCCCATGGCAGTTGAGTTCCTTAAAGAGCCTTGGGTGAGGGACCTTGTCAAATGCCTTTGGGAAATCCAGGTAGACTACACCAATCATGTCTTCCTTGTCCATGTGCTTCACTTGTTCAAAGCATTCCAGTATATTTGTGAGGCAGAACTCATGTTTATGGAAGGCCATGCTCTAAAGTAAAGGTTTATGCATATTCCAGGGTTTTCTTTATGCAATTTCCATTAATTTTACCCACAGTGAGTATTAGGTTCGTGGTTTTGTAGGTCCCCTTGGGTGTCTGCTGGAGCCCTTCTCAATTGAGCAGTGTAAACCACTTTGTGTTTGCTGCTGCTTCTGAAGTCCTGAGAGGTTCCTCACAACAGTTCAGGGACACATACTTTGGGTTCTTGGAACTTGTTCCTGATCATCTTTTGTCCACTACAAGAATGAACAAGTACAAGACTAACACTTGTACTGAGTCTTTGAATACTGGTTGTGGTGTTTGATCATCTGTGGTGGACACGAGGAGGAGTTGCTTATTTCTGCTGCATCCTTCACCTTTCACAGAACACTGGATGCTCATTTGCAGCTTTCAGCTCCTGAAATGCTGAAGTAAATACTGGGCAGCAGCTTAGAAGCTTGAAGAGCTTGGTTTGCTTTATTGCCCTTAGATAAGGGCAATAGAAAAGATTAAAGTTAAAACACAACTTCCGTTTTCTGCTGTTCTGCTGCTACTAAACAGAGAGTTAAGACAGCGCTTCTGCTACTCTTCATTATATAAAATATATAGAAATCTACTGTCTGGGTTCTCTTAAGGTTCATTTTGATTTGAGTACAATCACCATCAAGTTACCTCCATTCCACCTTTACTCAAGTTCTTTTTCTGTTCTAATTTTGAGAAGCTTTCTCACTTCAGTAGTTCCCCTTTCGGAAGGGAAGCACACAACTGAGAGATTCTCCAGCTCTTGTTTTTCCTGTGGTGGTGTTGAACCAGTGTGTGTGGAGGCAAGGGGGAGTTACTCCAGCAGTAAGGTTCAAGTAGGTTCTGTGTATTGTTTAAAGTCACGAGGAGTGCCCTGGCTGTAAACAAAAAAAATTTGACCTTGTAGCATCCTGGTTAGTGAGACTCAGGCACTGAACTAGAAGTTGCAAGTAGTGTGGATTTGCCCTGACAAGTTTTCTTTAGTGCACCAGCCTTTGTTTAGGGCAGATGGTTTCTGTTACAAGCACAGATTTTGACAGAACTGTCAGATACTGGCTATTCTTTTGGGAGGGTCTGCTGTTTCTTGTTTTGCCTCCTATATTGGGAACATTTTTAGTCTTTCCACTAAATTTGCTGTATATCAAACATTTCCATATTTCCCAGGGATATTGCAGTTCCCCTGGGTTCTTTTGATTTCTAGAGTTTAAAAAGCAACAAATACTTAGTTTGTCATCTGTCTCTGGTCAAGAGGCAGTCATTATTTTGTGACCTAGTATGAGTCCTTATCAGCTGTGCCCTTTGTTCTGTGGCTTGGCCCCTAATGAGGGTTAACATGTCCTTCTTAACACTTGTAAACTTCCCCATTACTTTTTAGCTTAGAGTACGGTTTACTCTTTGTCTTTCACATTAAACCCCAATCACAAGCCAAGCACCTTGCTGTTCTAAACCTTTTGTAGGTAGCCCTCAGTACAGTGGCCACCACTGTCCCAACCCTTTGTGCTTTCCAGGCTGTGCCTGTGTGTCCCTCTTGGTGGCTGGAGGTGAGTCAGAAGGGATTGCAATGAGAAGCCAGCATTTTAATCATGATGGTAGAATATAGGAACCTAAAAAATGGTGTGGGAATCATTGCAGTATTGTAGTATCTTAGGCAGTTGTTTGGAGTCTCAGTTTTTCCTTATGAATATACAAACCTGATCAGACCAAATATCTGTGTTGTGGTATTCCTTACCCAGCAGCAAGTGCTTGGGGAAGGATCTAAATCTAGGACAAGCATCTCATTCTCCAGAATATTCCCTTCTTCCACAATTTACATTTTTGGGATTTCCTGCTCTGATGGTGGCATGATCTGACAGTAGCATAATAAGGTGACAGCCACAATCACCTGACAGGCTGGAACTTAACCACTTAAAGACAGTCTCTGTCTCTCTGAATCTGCATAACACTACTTTTTCCATAATGCAGTGTAAACATCTCTGGATTTTGTATGCAATGAGTTGTCATTACTGCAATAATCCTCCTTACTGAAATGTAATCTCAGACTTGTATTTTGTCTTGAGTGGTCTCTGACTGAGCTTTCCATCTCCTTGTGGAAACTTCCAGATAGGTAAAACTGCGTGTGGAATATAAAGTATTTGTTCTGTTGGCAGGTATAGATGGCTTTATTTTAGTATAGAATTAGTTTTCTGTTGGAGAAGATACAGATATGTTGTCCCCTTGCTTTTGTACTGCCTGTGTTCTTAAAATTTTTCATCAGGCTTAACCTCTCAGGGCTGGATTATGACTTTACCATGGAAGACCAAGGTATATGCATAATATTTTGTCTTGTTGAAATAATGACCCAGATCTTTGTATTTTAAGTCAAATTGGGCTCTTTACTGAACTAGAAACCTTTTTCTCCAACAGTTTTGTGGGTAGACTGGTAAATACTTTCTCTTTGGGTAAGATAATTGTTTATGGGTGGGATTCTAATCTGCAGTTGTGTGGTTACCTAGTAACAGGATTAAGATTTTGAGGAGGAGACCTTTCAGTTCCTGTTGTCAGGGTGTTGGTGAAGCTGGAAGGTTTTGTGCTTCAGCACAAATGGAGGAACCTCAGATGCTCCCCCATCCCCCAGCATCCTGTTCCCAGTGGCTGTCACTTGTCAGACTCTATTTAACTTATTAACAACTCAGTCATAAAAATGTTGGGGTGATAAGGGCTGGTTTGTGATAGTAGGAGTTGTGAGCAGGTGCCTGTTTTCCTTCAGCTCCGTTGTTGCCGTGGTTATGGTGACTGCGGGGGGTGGTTTAATTAATCTCTGCCAAAAGATTGAAGAGATGCAACAGGGACTGGGAAATACTGACAGGAGCTTCTTGTAGGCTGGGTCTTGGGCATGCCTCTGTCCCAGCTATTGATCAGCTTCAGTTTGGTTTATCCTCCAGAGCCCAGAGGTTTTAAATCTCTGTTTCAAGGGCTTGTAGATGTTCAGACTGGTAATGGATTAAATCCTGCGGAAGCCAAGCAGTTGATTAAATTGGTAATGGTATGTTTGAATGTACTCTGAAAATTAGATACTCATTTGCAGGGAGCAGCAAGCCTTGTGTATAGTTTTTATTTTAAATTTTCACACTAGACAAATGTGCTTTTAGGGAAGAGATTGTGAAGGAAGCCTGTAGTACAGTTGATAAAATATGCCCATTTTTCCCCAGTTGTTGCAATTTCCTGATATAGGGCAGAGGATCTTAGAAGCTGTTGCTGTACATGTTCCTCAACCTCCACACTTCTGGACTAATTATTCCATCTATATCGTTGTTACATGAGTCAAGTGTGAATAGATTTTTATTCTCTTCATTAAGAAGCAGCTTTTCTATAAAAGCATTGTGTACATCCAGTAGAATGACTGAAGTGCTCTGTAGTTAATCCCAGTGGATAAAGCACAATAATAGAAACTGTTTTAAAGAAAGGCATCATCTTCTGTAACCCATGTGTTGCTGCATGATGATCAGCTTATCTGAAGGCAATCAAATATTGGCCTTAAAAACAAGACCTACGTTTTTTGCTGGAGCTTGACCAAGGTACCCAAGTCATGGAGACTGCAAGTCTCAATTCCTGATTGCCATTTTTGTCCACAAAAACTGTGAGGCATCGTATCTTGGGTGTAGCTCCACTGTTTTAAGAAACTTCAAAATATGAGATGGCTTAATTTGCATAATTATAAAAATGTACAGCTTTGAAGTAGTTTCTTTGAATGGGGTGGTAGGGTCATCCTTTAGGAAATAAATCATAGTGCTTGCTTTATTTAATTAGAAAATTGTAGCTATATGATACTGCCTGTAACTTAGCTGTCTTAAATTACCTAAGCCTGCATCTTTATGTTAATATCAACTGCATGCATGTGCAGTGTTTCAGGACAGCTCTCAAATTCTTTAGTAAAAGCAGTTCACCATTTTGCAGTAGCAGGGTGGTGTTTTCTAAAAAAATTATCAAATCCTTGGTGGATGTTTCATTACTTTCTGTGATTTGGAGAAGCAAAATCTACTGATAAAAATAGAACCACTCTAAAATTTTGTCCACCCATGTGGAGACCTGTTGGAGGCTGATAACACTGTTCCTGCCAGGGAAAAGACTGAGCCTACAGTCTCCATTGCAGATGTAGCTTGTGCCTGTTGAGGCTGTGATTTTGACATCTGAGGGGAAAAAATGACAGTTAAGCTTCATTTAGCTGAGGTTTAGTCTCCCTCAGGAATGGTCTGGTTCTCTCTGTGGGGTTGCCACCAGTCCCTGAAGCAAGGAAGGGAATGGTGGCTGAGCTGGAGCACTGTGTGGCAGGACAGAGCCCGTGCTCTCTGCATGGCTCATGCCAGGCTCTCAATTACTGTGTATTTAACACTGTTCCTCTAACGTGTCCTGAACAGTCACAGTGTGGTTAGGTAATGAAAGGGTCATAACCTTCCTTAAGTAGTTCAAACTTTGCTTCTGAAGAGTGGAGTGTAGGAAGGCTGTATTTGGTAATGTTTTAACCTCAGGTTTAGAAGTACTTTTCAACAGGCTTAAAATACAAATACACATTAATTTGTGTTTTGTGTGTTACTTTTCTGTGGAAATGGCTGCTTGGCATGGGTGGATATGGTTGCTCCGGGTACCCTCAGGATGACTTTTTCGTTACTTCTCCAAGCACCACATTTTTCTTTTGGTGGTTCTTGCAGCTTTGACTGACTTTCCTAGTAGCAGTACTCATACTTCTCTCCGTGTATTCAAATCTGGATTTCATGTTTTTGTTAATTACCACATTACACTGTGTTCCAGTTGACAAATCAGTGGCGCCTTCTGCAATTCCTCAGTTTTATCCTGACTGCGCCAAGAGCCAGATCACATTTGCTCATCTTTTCTCACTGTTTTTTGCCTTCTCCAAAGCACTCTGAAGAGCACTCATTCCTGTAGGATTGTACTGATAACTGGTATCCACTGTCAAAGAATGTTTTCACTGCTATGTACTTTTTGTCTGTCTGTTAAAAAAGCAAACAAGCAAAAACCCAAACCAAACACCAAAAAAAAACCCTGAAAGCTAAACGGCCTTTAAAGAGTTTTTGGAACCCTTGTAAAATACCAAATGAACATCCCATTCTTCCTTTGTGTATGTGCTGATTGATTTGTTTGGAGCACCGTGGTGTAAAAGTGAGCAGTAATTGGATGAAAGGAGGAGGGAGCCTAATTTTATAAGCTCTCATTAATATACAGCTTGTATTGAATGATTTGAAAGATGCTTCAGGTGTGAGAATAATTGCCTGACCTTTTCCTCCTAGAAATGGTTGAATCAATGAAGAAGGTGGCTGGAATGGATGTGGAGTTGACAGTGGAAGAAAGAAACCTGCTTTCTGTTGCATATAAAAACGTGATTGGAGCCAGGAGAGCTTCCTGGAGAATAATCAGCAGCATTGAACAGAAAGAAGAAAATAAAGGTGGAGAAGACAAATTAAAAATGATTCGGGAATATCGGCAAATGGTAAGATGGATTTGCTCTTACAGAAAAATGTCATTTAGTTACGGTCCAGTTTTGGTCCCCTTGCCATAAACTGCCCTGGTGTTCCAGATTGCCTGTGCTGTGCTGGAACAGGGTGGCAGCCTTGGAAAGCTGGAGTTTGGTCCTTATCTGGAGAATAAATCTCCTTGGTAAAGGGGAGGGGTTGGCTGTTTCTGTGTAAACACTCAGGAGGGCAGCAGACTCAAAGAGGAGAGGGAGGGCTTTTCCCTCTGAGCACATCAAGAGGTCTGCCAAGCATTTGAACTGTGCTGCCACTTGGTCTTCCCTGCTTCCTCAGGTGTGAGGCTGCACCTGCTCAGGAGGCCTTACTCTTTCCCCTCCAACCTGACACCCCAAGCGACTTCTTTTTCTAATCAACCCTGTCAAAGGAGGTGGTTGGCTGTTAAGCTTCCACTTGTGATAAGAGTTGCTTTGGATTACACAGTGACACTTTGTGCAATTCCAGTTCTCTGTCCTAGAGAGAGTTCAAAACATTACCACTTGAAATGTCACTGGGGGAGGCTCTTCAGTGCTCTTCTCGGCTCCTTGTCTTTCGTCACTCCATGTTCTGGGGATGTCATGGTCATCCCAGCTGTGAAACCTGTGTGTGTAGCAACCTCCAGGGCCTTACTGTTTTCTCTCTCTGGAGAGAGAGGGAAAAATTGATCCACATAACTTCATGCTGACTTAGTCAGTGTGTGCAGCTTTACCTAAAATGGAGAACTTGCAGCGAGCTCTGACTTTCATTGGTAAGGGCTAATGAAACCTCCAGCTCTTAGAACAGTGAGTTGTTGTTCCCCCTTCCCCCTGCCCTAAATGATGGCTTAGCACGGAGCAGGCATGCTCCCATACTATTTAAATCCCACACATTTCTGCAGAGACTTCATCTCCATTATTTAAGGACAAGTGCCTCCACATGGTTCACATCTTCACTTCCAGAGAAACACTGGAGTCTATTATATCACCTGGCACTGATTCATATACCAGCAATGGAAATGATGTTGGCTTGGAAATCTTCTCTCAGGAATGGCTCTGGACTACTTTCTGTTGACTCACAGGGTTTCTGTTGCTCCATGGAATTGTTAAAGTTGCAAGTTTCTAATTTTATGCTGGCGTGCTGATGGGATGAGACTCTGCCAGTTACATGCAGTCCCAAATAACCGTTTCTTGATGGATATCTTCAGTCTCCTCACAGAACATATAAAACAAACAACAGCTATCCAGTGATTGTTTAAATTTTTTTCACACTGTGTGCTTCCAGGTCCTTTTGCATAGGGTTTTGTGGGTGGTTATCATCTTCTGCCAGAGATCCTTTAATGATGAAAAGACTGCTTTCCTGGTTTTGAAAGGACTCTAGAAATAGCCATTGTTCTGCATCTCTCTTTGTAAAGGACATGTGCCATTCTGGATGGACTGGGGTGCAAGAAGTACATGTTTGTAGTGCTTGAGGTGTCTGAAAAGAGAGGGAGAGGCCATGGGAAATGCAGTGTCATGCCAACAGTGTGTTCAGCTGTTAAATCCTGAGGGAACAGCTTTCACAGCTGCTTTAGGAGGAGGAGTGCACTGGGAAATGTCATTGGTTCCATACTGGAGGAAGAGTGGCTGTGTCTGCTCAGCTCCAGAGGGAGCTTTTAAGAGGCTTCTGAGTGTTATTTGTAGCTGAAGAGCAGATCCTGTTGGCATCTGCTTTAAGAGTGTGAATGGCTATGGCAGGATGGCCTGGGAGCAGGAAGGGCCTGCAGGAGGGGCATTGCAGAGGTTTGGGTGCTGCTGCTTACTCTCACTGCTGAGCAGTAGCACTCCTGCCCTCTTGGGCTTCCCTGAAGAAACCTCTTCCAGCAAAATTCTCATCATTATGATTCCCTCATCAACAAATACTGACTATTGCAGCATTTTCCAGAACGAGTTCAGTGTTGGGAAAACCTTTCCCAGACTTGAAAGGCTCTGAAGAAGAAAAACAAATGAAACAAATTCCTTCCTCTCCCAGCCCAAACGTGTGGAGGCCGAAAGGCCAATTTTAAAGCAGTGCAGTGGGGAGTTGTAGAGAACCAATATCTCTAAAAGATGTCTCTCACCTACCACCAGAAGCAGCTGTGACCTCGCTCAGCTCTAGAGTGCTGCTCCAGTAGAAAGGGAAACTTTCTGTGGAAGGAGTTATTTGTTGGGTTTGGTGTATGTCAGTATTGACCATAATTCAGTTCGTGGCTCATGTTGGGAGTTTTTTGAGCTGGTAGCCAGCATGACTTGGGGCAGGACTCCAGGGATGGTGGTGTTGGGAGGGCAGGGCCTGGCTGGCTTTGTCTGAAGTGTGCACTGGGCAGTAGTGGGAGATTAAAGACACCAGGCTGTGCCTCTTCCCAAACCACTTCAGTTGAGTGGAGCAAAACACATCCATAGCCATGAGGGAAAATGCTGCTTACTTGCTTCCTGTGTAGACAGGCTGCTCTCCTGGTCCTGTGGCCATTTGGATTCACAAAAGCCCCTGAGTTTCTCATCTGGCTGCATCTCTGATGAGAGCACACCGAGGTGTGTGTGCTCCTGGTCTTTGAGAGGCTGAAGTGGTGTGTGGCTGTACACAGTGCAGTTCCCTTCTGTGCAGTCCAACCAAATCCATTCCCACAGCAGAGAACAGGTATTGTCCTTCCCCTTCCTGCTCTGGACATGTGGCACATGGAGTGTGTGTTTCCAGTGCTCTGACTTCCGACCTGGGCTGTGTTTTGGGGCAGCTGCCAGGCTTTCCTCCATCCCCCCTTCTTAGGAAGAGTTCACTGAGCTGCTCTGTTTGGAACAGATCCTTTTAGTTTTGTTGTGGGGTTTTTTGGTGGTTTTTTTGTTTTGGGTTTGTTTTTTTTTTCCTTAATCAACTTCATTTGTATTAAATCTTTTTAAACTAAGCTTGGTCAGGACCTTTACATTGCCCCGGACAGCAGCTGATCTCTGATAACTGTGACTGATCCATTAAGCAAAGATGAAAAAGGTCTGTCTGAGATGAAATAGAAGTTTGTACATGTGTGGTTATTTAACTAAAGAGGATTAGAAACTGATTTAATTCTTTGCAGTTTTGCTGAAGATCTCTCTGCAAAAGAAGTCATTGAAAAAAGAGGATCAAGAGGAAAGAAGTTTGCAGGAACTGACTGCTGGCCAAAGGTTTTATAGCTTTTGTAGCCCAAGAATATATGAAGTAGCTTCTTCTCAAGTGACCATATTTCAGCACCTTTCTTAAGCATTTGTTACAATTAAGTACAGCATCTGATTCTTGCTCTGAATGTCAGAGCATTCTGACATTTGTACTTGAAATTTGCTGTCAATTAATTTCGCTAAAGGAACTTTGGCAAATCTGTTACTTTGTTCAAATCAGTATGTGTGTGGATGTGCCAGTTTATAATTTATTTTGGATCTGTAATTTTAACACCTTTTGGGTATAACTGCTGTGGTTACAAACCCTGCTAGTTTGGGAACTGTGTGGTGATAAAAGTCTTACATTGAAAGGAAAATGCTTAAAGAAAAAAGGAAAGCAAATGCTTGGGTGGGAGGACAGGAAGGGATGGTGGACTCAGTGGGGCTGCCCCTGTGATCCAAGACTTACAATTCCTGATAGTTCTTTAAATGCCTTTGCTTGAAATCTCTATATGACATCAGTTTGAGCCAGAGTTCTCTTCAGCTGTAGCTGTGAAAGTCACTGTGAAATCTTGGAAAAAGCAGCAATGGATGGATGACTGTGTGCACTTAACCAACCACTCCTGCTGGAATGACCTGGGAGGCTCAGAGCCAGCCTGGTTTGGGCAATGTTGATGTCAGAAGAGGGTTTTTAGCTCTTCTGGCTCTGCTCAGTTTCTTTGCTTTCAGGTGTGAAACTCTCTGTGGTAAACGCTGACCTCACAGATCTTGCTTTATGTTTGGAACTGGAAAAAATGAAGGTTGATGTGACTTTTTTCAATTCTGACAATTCAAATCTCATAGCTGTTTTTAAATATGGCTTTATATACTGTGGTTTTGGCCACAGATCTCAGTGGCAGTGTTGATGATTTCTACCTTTTTGCTGAATGGCTGCGCTTTGTGTCTTCCCCCCGCTTCTGGAGCTTGTTTTCCTCTTGTATCTGACTTTTGTTTGTGTGGCACATCTTGATTCTGTTCTGATACTCCATGATTTTTGTCTTAAGGCTCTTGTTTTAGAGCTTTGCCTCCGAGGACTCACTAGAAATTGTTCTGAAGGTGCCATTTAACTCTGGGATGTAATGGAGTTGAGCTGATCTGTGTTAATTACCTTCAGATTGTCCTGTTGCCACTCTTAGGGCAGGATCAGCAATGTAAGGAATTGAGTTGTGCAAGCCTTGCAGTGAGGAATTACATCCTAAGACAAACTTAATGCAATGGTCTAGCAAGATGTGTTCCAGGGAACTTAAAATTCACTGTTCAGTTCCACATTTCATCATCCATCAGTCCCTGCCTCTTGTGTGTGCCAGCTAAGTGTGCAGAACTGTTTTGCTTAATGCACCTGTGGAGCAGCTGAATTTTATTTATTTTTCTTCTGTCCTGCCCCTCTTTGGAATTTCATGATGTTACCTGTTTGATATTTGAATACTTTTGAAACAGCTTTTAGTCTTAGGTGCTCACTTCATCCGCTCTTCTGACTTTGGGTTGTATTTGTATTTTTTTTCACTAGGTTGAGACTGAACTGAAGTTAATCTGTTGTGACATTCTGGATGTACTGGACAAACACCTCATTCCAGCAGCTAACACTGGCGAGTCCAAGGTTTTCTATTACAAAATGTAAGTACCTTCTTGAGAGGAAAGGCCTGAAATAGAGACAGAAATTAAGTAGCTGTAATGAGAATATTTTTTATATATATGTATATATGTATATGTATGTATGTATGTGTGTGTGTATATATATATATGTATATATATATAAACTGTTGTGCAGCTCTTAGATATAAGAAACAGCAATTTTAACTGAGCTGCCAATGTAGAAATCACATCCCTGCTTGGGTTTGGTTTTTTTTTGCATGAGCTGAACACTTATAAAGAGAAGAAAATAAGGTATGTCATGTAGTGATGGTTTCAAATTCCCTCAGCTCCTGAAGCAGAGTTGTCTAGACTAGCTGAGCAGCAGAGCCCTTGGTGTGTGAATATCTAAACACAGTTCAATTTAAGCTGTTCCTGTTTGTGTTTCCAGGAAGGGGGACTACCATAGGTATCTGGCTGAGTTTGCCACAGGAAATGACAGGAAGGAGGCTGCAGAGAACAGCTTGGTGGCTTACAAAGCTGCTAGTGATATTGCAATGACAGAACTCCCACCAACACATCCCATCCGCTTAGGACTTGCGCTCAACTTCTCTGTATTCTACTATGAAATTCTTAATTCTCCTGATCGTGCCTGCAGGTGAGTGTGACTGGGGAAGTGGGAATGTTGTGGGAATAGCAAAAAAGCCAGAAGTGCTCCTTGAGTAACTTTTTCCTGCTTTTTCCTGCTGATGTTTACTCTGGTTGGTATCAGTTCACTGGGAAGGTTTTTGCTGTGTTTTTTGGAGTCCAGACTCACATGGTTGTGTGGGAGTAACGGTGCATGAAAGGCAGCACAGTGATCACTTTGAATTGATCAGCTAACGGCAGTTCAGCTTGCCAGGTTAACTCTCTGCATGCCTTTCAGCTGCCAAAGGTGTGAGGTGATTTAACTTGTCTTGAACAGGCTGGGAGGGATGGTGGGACTGATTTCTGGGACCTCTGAGCATGTGGCAGTGATGGAAGCAATCACCATTTATCTTCTGTCACTACAGGTTACACTGAATTTTAGCAAACTTTAATCAGTTGTACTGCAAGATGTAGGAATGTTTAATGGTTTCTTAAGCACGCTGATGTTAACTTGTGCTTCCGGATTTTGTTCAGCAGTATTTGTTAAATTAAATCTTCTATTGTTTTGTCATTGCAGGTTGGCAAAAGCAGCTTTCGATGATGCTATTGCAGAACTGGATACACTGAGTGAAGAAAGCTATAAGGACTCTACACTTATCATGCAGTTGTTACGTGACAACCTGACACTATGGACTTCAGACATGCAGGGTGATGGTAAGTGAATCAATCCTGCTGGAAAAGCTGCATCCCTGACCTCTGCCCAGGAAACTGTGGAAATGGAGAGGACTTTGGTGGTTTTCTTCTGGCTCTCCTAATAATGACCCCCCTGCCCTCCTCCCACCTTAACTCTGGGTGAGGTTATAGGGGTGACACTGGATTATTTTGAGAAGCTTCTCAGCTCTCACTTGAAGGAAGGAGGTGTGGAATTAGCAACACTTGGTTGTTTTTCCCTCCCCACGAGGCACCTGTGATTATTGTAGAGCAGTGGCTGCATTTATTCCATCTTTTCTTTCTGCTTGTCATGTTCACCTCTGGCTGTCATTCCAAGCAGATGTGAATTCCCAGTGCAGGAGGAAGCACTGCAAATGCTTCAGCTTCCCTTTATTCCAGGGCACTCCATATTCTTACAGCCATAGCAAATGCCAGATCTGTCCCCTGGCAGTACCAGAGGATGGCACATGGATTGCTTCTCTTTGGTGACATAGGATAGTATCAGTTTTTGAAGTGGTTTTGGCACTGAATGGACTTTCCCACCTTTTCCACATACAATGCTTACTACAAAATAATGCACTTTAGGGTTTCCATCTTGGAGGAACAAGTGAAAGGAGCTGACTGTCTTTACTTTTAACTTGGAAAGGAAAAAATAAGTCCTGTTTAGAGTATTTTGGGTACCTACAAATGCCCAGAGGTTAGAAACATCACTGCTGAACTTCACATAAATACACGAGTGGCTTAAATTCTTGGTAAGCTGTTCCCCCAGCATTGCTGGGAGTACTTCATTGGTGATGTGTCCATTTGAAAGCAAATGCAGAGTCTTTTAACCACGTCCTGACTCCCTGTTTTCTGTAGGGCCATGGGTTTGTTTTGAAATGTTACTCAGTAGATTCCCATCCTGCTTCTTTGGGCTGAGAGAACTGGGAATGCTGTAAATGTGAGGGGTTCTGGATTACTCCACATCCCAGTGTTTAAGGCATCTCCCTTTTCAAGGATCTAGGATTATCTCATGGTGCAGGATGGATCCTGGAAGGGTCTGTAGACTCTTGTCTAAACGCTGCAGGTGTTTGGATGCTTTTGTTGCCATGGGTAGGCACTGGAAAAAAAGAAATGTTTTACAAATTCCCTCAATTAAAATACAACCCTTTTTAATTGGAGCCAAATACCCTGGTGCTCTGTGGAAGCCATTTCAGTGCAGTAACAAGGCTGGATCAATACTAATATCTTCCAAAAGTTCCTGATTTGCCCATGGCTGATGAGTCTTATGGATCTCAGATGTTGTAGAAGTTCCACAAGATTATTTACAGGCTCTTTAGATTTTGCAAAAAGAATTAAAGAGATTTGAATGTCTTGCTCCATAGCATAGAAAATAGATATTTTGGTTTTTCCTGAAGTATTTCCGATTATCCTGATTACTGGTTCTGATGTGTGCCAGAAAGATAATGATTACAGAATTGAAAATACTGAAGAACTACTTAAAATTGTGGTGGAATTATTCAGAACCAGAAGAAAAAAGTTTCTGTAGAACGTTTAGGCCCAGGTGCAAAGTGAGGTTTCCTCCCACTGTGCCAGTACTCCGAGTGTGTTTCCAAGTGCTGCTGCCAGAGCTCCATATTCCCAAAACAGGCAGAGCCTTTGAACAATGAGATCAGCAGTGGCACAATTAGCAGTTTCCAAGGGGTGGGGGAGACTTGCAAAGGGCTTGTTCTTCTGCATTAAGCTTTCCCTGTTTCCATTCCAGCTGTGCAGGCTGTAGGGATGTAAAGCCAGGCCTTGCCCAGCTGCTGCACTCCCATCCCAGTCCCTGTAGCTTTTCCCACGGCCTGGATGAGTGCTGAGTGTATTATTTCCACCCTTGTAATGTCACCTCCGTATGATTCCTATTCTCCCCTTCTTTCCTGCTGTATAGATTCCTAAAGGAAAGTCCAACTGTCCATTTCCTAAAAACTCTACTTTGTAAGTCTCTCGTGGTGCCTCACTGGGGTTTTCAGTGTCAGTTTTCCTGTCACTAACAGTGCCTGCCTCTGTCACTTGCTGCTGACCAACGCTTGTGTCCCTGCTGCTGCTCAGGGCTGAGCCCTGGGGCACCTGTCCCCCGCCCAGGGATGATGTGCTTGACTAAGATCCCGAGTAACTCACACGTTTGGGAATTGAGCTGCAAACCTGGATGGATAGAAGAATATTTGGGCATGAAAAGTACTTTCACAGTGGCCTGGTAGAGGAGTAATTGCTTAAGTGTGTTGGTTAGAGCATGCTCAGATCTCCTAATCTGGGTCAGGGCCTCTGCCTCCCTCACTTGAATGATCTGATACAGAATTCTGTCTATAAACTTTATTGTTGTTGAATGTCCCATGTTCCTAGGGCCCCTCTTCCAAAATCCATCTCCTGTTGTACCTGATGGTGATCCTGAATCTGGACATGCTCTGAGCAGACATTCTGGTTGTCTGTTGGAAGTCATTAGTCTCGTTTGATTGGGTTTTAATGCAAATTAAGTTTTTAATTACTAGTTCCTGTTTATTGCCCTTAAGAGAGTACCATCTCATGTGATTACAGATAATTGTAAGCATTTTTTCAGCCTCCCTTATCAATTCAGTGAGTTGTGCATGTGTGATGGCACCAGCTGAGGTACCTGAACTTTCCCAGGTGCAGCAGAATTTTGGGAAAGCCCTGCAGAAGGTGTTGCATGGTGGGCAGCTGGAATATAACCAAATTACAGGAGTCTCATTGACAAACCCCGTTCCACTGCATGGCACAGCGTGGTTGAACAGAGAAATTAATTTCCACAAGATGTTATTTTTTGATAACCTCAAGCCCAGTGTTTCTTGTCAGGTTGGACTTGCAGTAGGATGTTTTTTCATACCTTTTGTAATTACACTATCAGTGCTAGTGTATAAAAATTCAGTAAGTGCCTGAAGTACTTAGCTGTTGTTGAGACTTGAGTGGATTTGGGCAGAAAAAGGTTGAGAAGAGGGGTTTGGGGAAGGTATTTCCTGATCCAGGAGGTTGATCCACAGCTGTTGCCATGGTTTCTGCCTTGGCTGTGGAGCCCTGGCTCAGCAGGACAGGTCACCTGCGTGGTGGCAGTTGTCAGGGCTGGGTTGGTTTGTCCCCCCATGTGTGAGGGGGCAGGAGATTGCAAGGCTTCATTTCCGTGGGAGCGCTTCACTCCGGACCTGGCAGTGTGGAGTGTGAGAGTGAGCGTGTACTGCATGAAATTATTAATCTTTAGCTGCTTGTTAAGCCTTTCTGCAGCTCTCAGGTTTAAATGGTAACATTTTCCTTACTTCTGCCCACTCCCACAGGTGAAGAACAGAATAAAGAAGCGCTGCAGGATGTGGAAGATGAAAACCAGTGAGACACAAAGGCCAACAAGAGAACCCATCTCTGACCACCCTCCCCCTTCCCCACAAAAACCCTCAGTGTCACTCTGAGAACCACCAAATCTGACTTTTACATTGGGTCTCAGAATTTAGGTTCCTGCCCTGTTGGGTTTCTTTATTTTTATTTTTTTTACACAGTTTAAAAGTTCTTAAAGGCAAGAGTGAATTTCTGTGGATTTTACTGGTGCCAGCTTTTAGGTTCTTTAAGACACTAACAGGACTGCGTAAAGGCTCTTTCAGCATTACTGTATTGTCTCTGCCAGCTGTGGTGACATTGCCATCAGACCTGGATGTGACACCTGAAGGCCGTGTAGGGAGAGATTGGTCCTGGCCAGGTAGTGCTCATGTGGTGGCATCTTTCTTTTTTTTATAACTGTTTAAACTGAATTTTATACCAATGTTTCAACTTAATTGGGTGTTTAGCTTGAAGTTGCGAGGTTGCATTTGGGACATTTATTGTAGTGGTTTTACTGTATAAAAACAAAAAGTTTCCAAACTGCTGAAATGTTGCTGAAAATCATGGTGCTGGTAACAGTTCAACAATCCGTGGCTGCTCATTCTTGCCTGTTCTTTACTTTCCCTCCAAGCAGGTTAGCATTGAAGGTGGCATTGATAAGCCTGCATGCGTGTTCAATATTTTTTCTTTTCTCCCTCCCCTCTCCCCATCTCCCTTCGCTCGCTCAACCTCTTTTGTTCAGTATGTGTAACTTGAAGCTAATTTGTACTACTGGATATCTGACTGGAGCCACAGATACAGAATCTGTATTGTTCTTACTGAAACACAGCATGGAATTAACATTAAACTTAAATAAAACAAACCTAAATTAAAAATGCCAAACATCACCATGGCTTTCTTTTAGAATATAATTGTTTTGGGAAAGAATAACTTTCCTTTGTTGCTTGTACTAGGAACAGTTGGAGGGGGAGAGAGCAGCAGGAAGAGCGTTGTTCTTCAGCCAGGAGATAAGGAAGATTTGGTCTGAGCGTGAGTTGTGCTGCTGGAAGCAGCCCTTTTATCCAGTCTTTCCCTGCATAAAACCCTGGGAAGTGGTTGGTGAATTCCTCTCACCTGCTGTTACAGCAGACACAGTTCCAGTCCTTTCCTAGGAATAATCTGCTCCTTGTCAGGGACAGCAGCAGGATTTAGCCTGTGTAGAGGGCTGGGGCTGGGGGTCAGCCTCCCCCTAAAACATGCAAGGAACCGCACCAAAGACAAGCGCTGTTGGTTTTTTTGTAAAAATTTATTCAGCGTAGTCTGGCAGAGGTTATACACTGACATCTGCAGCATGCTCTGCACACACTGCAGCACCTCCGGGGGCATGGCCTGCGGTGTGTCCACATTGCAGCCTGGAGCAGGCTGGACAATGGCATCGTGTCAGGAACCAGAGCAGGAGATGGAGCTGAGGCTGTGAGAGAGAGGCAGCGCTGGGTGAGGTTCATTCAGGGCTGGCTGTGGCTGCAGCACGAGGGAGGGGAAGGGCAATTATGGCTAAGGCAAGTAGAGCAGGATGCCCAGGCGGGGCTGGGGAGCTGTGCCATGGGTGCTGCAGGAACTCCCCATGGAGCCTGCACCCTGCAGCTGTGGGGGTTAGAGGTTAAAGGAAGGTGCTGAGGTGAGCCTGTGCTGCAGCCACAGCGCTGCCAGCACCCAACCCCTGGAGCTGTGGGGCAGCAGCAGTGCTCAGCCCTCTCCTGTAAGGCAGCACTGAGGCACTGATATAAATACTGTGGCAATTGGACTTCCAGTTATCGCTAGGAACGAGAGGAAAAGCCATTTTTCTGAAGGTGCTGCTCTGAGCCTGCGGAGCTGTGTGGGGAGGGGGCAGTGGTGACTCCCAGGCAGGTAAAGGCAGGAGGGAAACTCATGTTCATCCCATGGCCAGCCCAGAGCAGTGGTAACCTCTGCAGTTTGTATTACATTGTGTTTGTGTGGATATGAAAAATTCCTACGGTATAAAAATAGAGAGCAAGAAATGGGACAGCTGACTTCAAAAAAAGATAAAAGTCTCTGGATCCCGATGAGTGAAGAAGTTACACGATGGGTTTTTCAGGTTATACCTTGTAACCATAAACTAAAACCAACAAAAATTCCAAATCTAAAAGTTGCCACATCAATTCCATCTCTCGTAGTGCATCTCGTCCTTGGCTATAAAGTATTTACAGGTTTTACTCATTTACACAATATGGCTTCACTATATTTGTAACACAAAGCATTAAAACATCTCCGAGCAAAATTCTTCATAAAACATTCTGAATACAAAGTTTGGCATTTCATTGATTTGGCTGAGAAAGCAGCAGTTACTTGTTTTCTGATTGTGCTTTTTTTTGGTGATGACAAGCACAAATTTTGGTCATTTCCATCAGGGCTTAAACTCTCCCTTCAAAGCCCAGCTGACGGTCCCGAGCTGTGGTTGCAGGGATGCTGTGCTGGAGCCCATGTTCAGTCGGGTAAGGAAGAGAGGAGAAGGCCTTGGTTTGGGACTTTGAGAGTAAGACAAGAGAGCAGATGTATTTTGTGGTTGTTCTGAAAGTGCAGGTCTTTGGTAATAACAGAAAGCAAAGCGAGGAAGGGGGATTTGCTGGGAACAATGTTCAGCCAATTCTGTGGAGCTTTGGAAAGGTCCTGCAGCAGGGACGCTTTTCATCATCGGGAATTCAACCGAGGAGCGACCTGCAGGAGAAGGACAGGTTTGAGAGTGTGTTCAAAATGCTGCAAAAGTGTTCCTTTCTGCTTGTTCTGAGGCTGGGCAGCCTGGGACCTCTCAGCTCTGCTGGGAGTCAGTGCGGCCTGGATGTGTGTGATTTATTTCTGAATAACCTGGAATCAGACAGTGCATAAATCAGCTGTGGGGCTGATCTGACTGCCAGGATCACCACAAACAAGCTGAGACGGGGAGAGGGTTCTGTTTGGTTTTTAAGAATATTTAAAATTTGATTTGCTTGGAGTAAATTAATACTGGGGGGAAATAAAAAGTGAGTGCTAGGACAGTCCCTTGCTGAGCCTGAGCCTGGCAGCCCCTCAGGGCTGGAGCAGCTCCATGCCCAGCTCCAACTGGGGGAAAGGCTGGGACAGCAGGGCACTGCCGTTGGCAGGAACATCCCATGGCACGTGGCCGATGTGTCCCACGCCAGAATCCTGGTTTGGATCCAGGGTAAGTGATCCCCAGCCCGCACTCACCACTGTTAGATGCCCATTCTTGGCTTTGGCTATGAGCAGTTCCGACCCCGAGATGAAGTCGATGATCCCTTCTTTGCCTTGTCCCACTGTGAATTTTATGCTGTGAAGAGCAAAGGGTGAGAACAGCTCTGGTCAATGTGGGGACTCTGCAGGAGCTTGGTGTTACACAGCTTTGTGTCTGTGCTCACTGCAGTGGATCTGTTCTGGGGCCTTGGTTGAGGTGGATTTGGGTGGGGTACAGGAGTGTTCCCTTTAGTGCTGCAGCAGAGCCAAGGCAGGGCCCTGGTGTCACTCACCTGCCCTGGTTGATGTTGACGTTGTTGATTTTGTTGGCCAAAATGGCTGTTTTTGTCAGCGTCTCGATCACGTGGTCACTCTGCAGGACAACGTCTCCCTGGGAGGAGAGTCCATGCTTTAGGGTCATGGCTTTAGTGGCACTGCCCCAAACCCACTGTGCTGTGAGGGACAGGGACAGCACCGGGGGTGAGCAAGCACTGCTGCACCCGCCTGTGAGCACAGGGCAATAGCAGTGAACAAAGTCACATCCCTGTCACCTTTGTGACCCCCTCCCAGCCAGATCTGCTCGCTGTGCCTGTCACCCTTTCTCCAGAGGGGCTGGAGCAGGGAGGGATGAGCCCCTAGTACCTTCTGCTTGTTGTCCTCGCAGTGCACGTGCAGCACAAACAAATTGTCGCTCAGGCTGCTGACCGAGATGCCTGGGGGAGAGACAGAGCGTCACCAGCCCTGCCAGGACCTTGGGAGTGCTCCACAGCCTCTCCCAGGAATGCAGCAACTGTTCCAGGACAGCTGAGAGGCTGCAGGGACTGAGGGGAGAGGCTTCAGCCAAGCCTGCAGTGACCACACTGCAGCAGCCTCGGCAGATTTCCCTCTCTGGCCACATTCCCCCTCCCAAAAAATCCACTCCCTGTGGGATATTCCGAGGGCCAAAAGCTGCAGCAGTGCCCCAGGCAGCTGCTGTGCAGGAATAGGGCCCTGCAATTGGGAAATCGCTTAGGGCAGGGTTGAGGGAGATGAATTGAATCATTTTGGTGACGTTTTACGGAGCTTAGTATTAGAAAAACTCAATTTCAAGATCCTAAAATGCTTGCCAGGATCAGCTCCTTCCAGAACAAAGCCAAACTGGATTTTGCAGTGGTCCATATGGAGGTGCAGGGTGTGGGGAGTGCCCTGTGCCATTCCCACCTGTCAGGTTGGAGTAGTCGATGCGCTGCTTGATCTTGGACTCCTCCACCACGATGGCCGAGCTCTGGGTGAGCAGCAGCTGCCGTGCCCTCGCCTTGTAGCCCTTCCTGTCGTACTTGACCACGGGCACTGCGTACTGAAACACGAGTGAGCAGGGCCAGAGCCCACCTGGGCCACTGCCCGGGGCGTGGGGAACTGGGGATGCAGAAAATTCCCTGTGCCACAACTTCCTCGCTGACCCTGAGCAGCTCTGGACACACCTGGGGCTTGGGAAACCCAAGTTTGGTGTCACTCTGAAGGTTTCCCTCTTCCTCTGTGGCTGCAACCCATTCAGTTCTTAACTGACATCATCAAACTGCCCAAATCTCCACTTTCTAATCCATCAGCTTTTCCCAGAGAGTAGCAAGTGTCTAAAAGTTCTCAGAAGTATTACAAGCTCAATACAATGTAAAATTCTTGCTGTACTTCAGAAATCTAATCTGCCCTTCTGCTGAATAACTCTGGGAGCTCGACAAAAGTATTGGGACACATCTCTCACCTTAAGTGCTTCATTCTCTAATGCCTGGAGGACTTTAGTATTTATTTCTTCTCTACCTGTATTAAAACCAAAGAGGTGGGGGGTCAGAAAGGAATTTCCAGCAAGAAAAGAGTAAATTAATTCCCCCTCTTCCCTCCTCCTGTTAAACTTGGCAACCCCTACTCACCCAGTCGAGTGTTGATGAAGAGCCTGGGAACACTCTGAGGATAATTGTCTTTTTTACCCTTGAAAATCTCACTGGCAATTACTTTTTGTTCCAACTGCAAGGACAAAAGAAGTATTCTTGTTTAGTGTAAAACTTCTCCTCATTAAAAAGATACATTTGTGTTAGAAGAGATGTTCCCTTTGTGGTTTTATCAGCAGTCATCATTTAGTTCTGACCTGAATCACGCTCACGCCAGTCACAAAATCACACTAAATATTTCATATATCCCTACCTTTTCAACAGCAAGAAAGGCAGAAACCCTTTTTGTCCTTTCCCTTCCGTAAGTATGTATTATATTTCCTTTTTTAATTTATCTGGACATGGCACCTGCTCTCTGGATTTTGAGAATGCCCTTGTTTAAAGTCTGAGAATTCTCCCACTGCAGTTTCTTTTAAACTCTTCCCCCTCAAGCTAAACTTCGGTCTCCTGCTCTACCCCTTACGGCTTTTCTTCAAGTTCCAGATTTATTTCATCAGAGTATTTAACTGAAGCACTGACAAAGTCCTGTCCTTACCAGTGCTGTGTGACACCTGAGCTCCTCACCATTCCCCACCTTACCCTGGCAAACAGCACAATTCCATATGCAGTGTGGATGATGTGTCACCTTTAGTCCCCCTGGGGTGACAGAGTCCCCTGTCCATGACCTGAGCTCTGGGATCCTTTGCTCCAAGAACAAACCAGGGACTGAGAAAATGGGAAAAATCCCTCCTGGGACAAGGCAGCTGAGATGATTTACAGGTGAAATGGGCATAAAGGAGGCTCGAATCAGTGAGTCTGGTTTGCTAGGGAAAGCAACTGCTGAGCTGAGTTAATCCATGGCCTTAATCACAGGCTCAGCCCCAGCCTTTCAGTCCAGGTGTTGATGCACTGCAGAAGGTGAGAGATTGTGCAATGAGAAACCAACATTTCCTGTTATGTCTCTTTAATGAGCCTTTTTTTATTTTCAAATATAAAAATTCCCTCCCCCTACCTTTCCATGAGATGAATCAAATCTCAGTATCATTTTAATTCTTTTTAGCTACAGCAGAGCAGCTGAAGCTGTTGCTGTAAGTTCTCTGTTTGGAAAATGACTGGGTTTGTGTCTGCAGGATTCTTACTCTCGGTTTTACATGGTACAGGCAGAAGAATGCAGCTCCTTATATTTTTAGCTTCCATGGGCAGAATAACAGGGCCTTTCAATAGAGAAATTATGAGGGGGCTTGGCTCCACACTCAGCTTAAATAGCACCTATTCTAATATGTATAGAATGGAGTCTCTAATGCACATTCCAGTCTTTTAGTGTTTTGTCTCCAACCCAACCCCAAATCAATGGCCCTGTTCCTGTGGCAGCCCAGAATGCGGCGATTCAGAGCTCCCACTGAGCCCCAGTGCCCTCCCATGCAGCTGCTCCCCTCCTGCATTTCCTGCAGGCTGAGCTTCTCCTTGGGAATGCCAGGGGAACCCTGCAGAGGTGCCCTGTACCTGCTGCTTCCACTCGGGGCTGATCCTCTTGCAGTAGGTCCAGACCATGTTCTGCATGCAGAGCCTGCGCAGGAGCTGCGACGCCTGCGGGGAATGCCATGGGAAAAGGGACAGGTCAGAACTGGGGACAGACCCACAGGGACACAGGCAACGGCCCAGAGCCACTGACAGACCCACAGGGACAAAAACCCAACAGGGACAAAAACCCAACAGGGACAGACCCACAGGGACAAAAACTCAACAGGGACAGACCCACAGGGACAAAAACCCAACAGGGACAGACCCACCGGGACACAGCCAACGGCCCAGAGCCACTGACAAACCCACAGGGACAAAAACCCAACAGGGATAAAAACCCAAAAGCCCAGAACCACTGACAGACCCACAGGGACAAAATCCCAAGAGGGACAGACCCACAGGGACACAGCCAAGAGCTCAGAACCACTGACAAACCAATAGGGACAAAATCCCGACAGGGATAAAAACCGAAAAGCCCAGAACCACTGACCAACCCAAGCCAACAGGGACAAACCTGACAGGGACAAACTCAACAGCTCAGAATATCTGACAAAGCCAACAGGGACAAAAACCCAAAGCCCAGAGCCACTGACAAACCCAAGAGGGATAAACCCTACAGGCACAAACTCAACAGCTCAGAATCTCTGACAAACCCAACAGAGCAGCAGAAAATTCACTGCTGGGTTAAAAAGCTGTTTCCTGACCAAGAATTAAATAGTAAGTGGCTTATTTTCTGCCTTTTTATCAGGCTTTGCCCTGAGCCTTCTCCAGCTGCTTTAGAGTGGGGAATAAACACCAGGATCCCTCCACTCTACACCACTGTGCACTTCCTTCCTTCCTTCCTTCCTTCCTTCCTTCTGTACCTTCAATCCAAACAAGGACCTTTGGGTAGGGTAACTGGGATTTTCTGCAATTTTTTATTTTGAGTGGATAAACCAATTCAAGCAGATGCAAAAGAATAACAGCAATGGAGGGAACTGGATTTGTTAAGAGAAAAATGGATGGGGAATTTCAGAAATGGATGAGAAACCCAGGAGAAAATAACAGCACCACACCCCAAAACCTGCAATTCTCCAGCCCTGGGTTCCCCTCCCACATCCCAGGTGTCCTTCCCACCTCACAGAGCGACGGGGGAGGAGTTGGCCACGATTTGTCCAAGACATTTTTTGGTAAGTTCCTCTTGAGGTTCATCAGGAAGGAGAATCGGATGTAATCCAGGAAATACTCGTTCTCGGGGCACCGCGGGTGGTTCCGGTAAATGAAGCCTTTAATGAACCTGGGGGTGTGGCAAATATTGTTAGAAAATGTAAAAAGTCATCAAAAATCAGTGGTGTTTAAAGGTTCCATTTCCTGGGCTTTATTTAATAGTTATAATTCATTTTTTAAAACTCTGTGGTGACAAGGAAGTTTATTTTTAACATCTTATTGTTAGGGAATAAAGTGATATTTGAGGAATACTCTTCACACACCTCCTGATGGTCTCCACTGCCCATTTCCTCTTGGCAGCTTTTCGGCGGCCCAGGGTTCCCCTCCACCATGACTGGATGGCAATGGCTAAAAAATAACACAAAGATTTGGGATTAACTAAATATATTCGTTATTTTATCAATTTTATTTATTAGTTCTTTTACTATTATATTGATTATAAATTTATAGATATAATTAGTAATAATTATTATTGATAATTATAGAAAATTAATTATTACATTAATATATAAATTAATGTATTATAATATTTATCCTCAAACTGACTCCAGACAAAACTGGCACCAAAAATGCTCAGGAAAACCCATCCTGGAAATAAACAGCTTTCAGTGGGGCACGGGGGCAAGAATATGAGTTTTTAATAATAAAATACATTGGATAAATGCCAATTCCCATAAAAAGATGGGAATTGCTGGGGGAACATCTCTCCTTCTTTGTCTCTCGTACCTGAGTGTTTCATGGTCAGGAATTTCTTCCGGCGGTAGAAACCTCTCCACGTTGCCTGCATTTTTGTGGCTGAAATTGCAACAAAAGCAGCAATTTGCAATTGTGACCAAGCAGATTTTGGCAGAAAAAGACTCAACTTTTAAATAAAAATCCACTGCAAGTGTGAGTGCCTCACCCAGACTCTGCTTCCTCACTTCCAGAGCATCTTCTGTGGAAAACAAGGTCTTGGGAAAGCGGATAAAAATCTTTGTTCTATAAACAGAAATGCAGAATTCCATTTAACATGCTGGAGAAACTTGCTTTTGGCACCCCTTTGGGGCTCTCCAATCTTTCTCCATTGTCTAGGGAAGCTTTATTTCAAAGGCACAACACGGACACGCAGTGATGCACAACCCCAAACTCAGAGCACAGAACTGACCGTCCCATTTTGTATTCTTCGGGTTTGTAGCCGAGGTGCTTCACCAGCACAGCCACGCCATCGTAGGGCCGCCCGTCCCACGTGGGCCACGTTTCTGGACACAGGGATTTGTACCTGGGAACGGGCAGGAGAAGAAATCTCAGGGGGAGAAGTGAATTCCAAGGAGGGGGAGAGGAAGAAGTGAATTCCACAGGAAGGGGAGAGCCCAAGCTTCTCACGTGTCCTGGGGTGGCATAATTGATATTTTGTATTCCCTATCGTTTGTACACTTGACCAGAAATATGGTCCTGGAGCTTTAACTGTGTCCCGCAGCTGGGAGAAAGCTCTGCCTGTGGGATGTTTTGAAACTCTTCCCTGGCTCTCCTATGGGGGAGTGAGAAGGAGGAAGGGACACTGTTTTTACTTTTTTCCCCTCAGTCAGTTGCTGCTGCTGGTTGCTGGTGCTACTGGTGTGGCTGCTGCTCGGGTTTTCTTTTTGGTTTGTTTTTTTTTTTTCCCCTGGCATTGGTTTTTTTCATCGTTTTTGGACCCTTTTCTTTGACTTGCTTTCTCATCCAAGAACCTGAGGAGCCCCGGAGGACAGCGGACGAGAATCCTCCAGGGAGCCACCAGAGCAACTCCACCCAACCCCTCCGGGGACCCCGGAAAGGGAAGCTACGCCTGAGGAAAAGGACACTAAAGTTCATCAGCTGTTTGTTCAGGTTTAATGACCCTTTTTCCCCTTTCCCCTTCCACTGTGTGCTCTGTTAATTAAACAGTTCTTCCCACTTTAGGCTGAGCTATTCTGTTGTTGTGGGGAGAAGGAGTGCCAGAAACCTTTGTGGGGGAGGCACCTGTTCAGAGTGCTTTCCACCTAGGATATTTGTCTCTAATCCAAGACATCACCCCAAAACAGCTCCCCAGGCTCAGCAGCAATGGGGTGAAGGTCAGGGAGAGGATTCCAAAGGAGTTTTACCTCTGCAGGAACACTTCGTATTTCCTGCGGTAGGCGAAGCCGGCTCTGCGCACCCGCAGGTTTTCCATCAGCCCCAGGTATTTCACCTGGTGTCGGATCAGCACCTCATCAAATCGATCTTGGCAGGGCATGGAAATGGAAAAACATCATCAGTGCACAGCTGTGCCTTCCTCTGGAGAAGGGGAATGTTCCATATTCCACATAAATCTTCCACAATTCTCTTTAACCTCTAATGAATCCTCACAGCCCAAGTCCCACATGATTTTGTGTCCTGCCTTCCCCCCCATCCCTTTTTAATTATTTATATTTAGTTCCAAAATGAAATTTTCCTTTGGGATGTTTTATGCACAGAGGAAAAAAATGAGGGAGAATAAAGCCATTAGAAAGAATTTCCAGAGGTCAATAATCTTTACTTAACCATGACCCTCCTCCACCAGAGACCAGTGCTCCCATTCCATCTCCTGGCTGCTGGCACTGCCACCCCTCCCTACTCTGGATCTGACCCAAACTCAACAAATCTCATAGAGCTTCATTCTGCTCCTGTCTGTGCCTCCCTGACTGGGATCTGGTGCTCTGTGTCCATCCCCAGGGCCATACCAGCCTGCTTGGCATCGTTGGGTTTCATGCAGCGAATGTAGGAGGGCTCTTTGGACATCAGGATTTCCATGAGCTTGGCGAGGCTGTTCTTGAACTGAGTTGCTGCCTAGGAGAAAAGGAAGAAAACTCCACGTGAAGAGATGGCTTGGAGCTGGCGACAAACCAGAAGAATGCAATGTTTTGGTTTTTTGTTTGCGTTCAGGTCATGGCAGAGAGTTCGTGTTTTAAAAAGAGGAAACAGCCCCAGCTCCCTCCACAGCTCAGTTCTCACCGTTTCAGGTCTCTTTTTGTCAGTCAGCTCTGTCCTGTCGAAGCACTGGTTTACGATGGGGTTCTCTGAGTTGCACATGGTCTGCAGAGAGAGATGTTTTCAGAGATGAAGGGCAGAGCATTCTTTACTGAGACACCAAAGAAACACAATAGGGGAAAAGAAAAACCATTTATAAGAATGAAATGAGCACTGGGATCTCAATCACTCTCTTCAGAGCACAGCCTCCAGGTGGAGCCCAGGAGAATCCCTTCCCATTTCAAACCCAGCTTCTCATTCTGCTCCAGAAACATCCTCCATCCCCACTCACCTCCTTCAGGTTCCGGAAGAGAAGGTCATTGTTTTTATCTAGAAAACCTGCAAGAAAAACAAACCGCTCAGGCTGGAATTCCAAGGCAGGGATTTGAGATTTGAAATGAATCTGGTCAATCAGATGATGTGGGGCTGTATTTTAGGCCCAGATTTTTGCTTTCTCTGTGTTACCTGCCACACTGTAGGTGACGTCCCCGGCGTAGTGCGAGAGCCGGAACTCCTCCCGCCCCAGCGACTTGCGCGTCTTCTGGTCGGCGAGTTTGTGCCTGGGGAGGGAGAAAAATCCTTCAGGAGACACAACTTTCCAGAGGATTCACTTCAAAAAGTGCCAGGACATTGGATTCTGCAGTGGGACTGTGCAAAGGTGGGCTGGATGTAAGCTGGACTTGCTGATTTTCAAGGAAATCAAGTTATCAACCAGCACGTCATGGAAGTGTCACTAAATGTGTTTTTAATTAAAAGGGGAATTTCAGTGTTCCCTGCAGAGTGGGTCTGTGTGCACAGGGGATGTAGAGGTCCTAAGCTGAGCATTCAGAATAGAAACAGAACATTCAGAATAAAAGCAGAACACTGAGAATAAAAAGCCATTTGGAGCTCCAGAACTGAAGCAAACAATCTGCCAGGTGACGAGGCGAGTCTGTACCGAGAGTTTTGTTGCCTCTGTTATATTCTGAAGCTGTCAGGCACACTTAGCATCAACAATCTATTTTATATTATCTTCAATATCAATCAAATCTCTTTGTAAAAGAGAATTCTCATCTTTTCTGTGGGACACACCAGAAGTGCAATGTTATTCCCACACTGGGATCCACCACTCACGTGAGAAAATGAGGGTGGTTCTTCACAGTGTCCTCCAGTTTCTCCAAGAACGTTGTGTCTGTGGCATCCCCAGGTCTCAGGCACTCTTCATCCTACAAAAACACCACTTCCAGGGATCTCTGACTGGGCTCTGCCTCACTGAAGCATTGCCCCAGCTCAGCCCCTTGGCCTTTCCACAGGTTTTCAGCTTTGAGCTCAACCAATCAAGAATTGTTGAAAAGGAAAACACTTCCCTCCTTGCAGACTGCCAGGTGCCATGGAGGAGATACAATGATTTTTAATGGTGTCACTGATCAGGGTATTATTGCTCTTCCCACTTACTCAAACAACTCCCACACAAAGTAATTTTTTCCCATGTTCTTCCCCTTGTTTTCCATGACACCGCCCCAGATTTTTCATTCAAAAAAGTGTTTTCAACTCACCAAGATAGAAATGATGCCTTTGAATTTCTCTTCCACCAAATCGCAAATTATTTTGTTATTGAAATACTGAACTGGTTCCCACTGCAAAGACAAGAAATCACACTTAGGTGAAAACAATTCTAGACTGGAAAAAAAAAATCCTGTGAGTTTCAGAACACTTCAGAGAGCACCTGACTTAAACAATCTTTCTGTCAAATTCGAACTAAAGCTTTTTCACTCATCACATTTGTTTTCCTACTGTTCTCTTTATTTAAATCAGGGTAAAAGCTTGGGATGGCATTACTCACTCCATGCTGTATCTCACAGTTACCAGGGTTTCAAAAAGAAAGGAAAAAGGAAAAGTTCTTGAATTCCTTTCCTTTGGAACTCCTTTTGCAGAAGGAGAGGGCAGGGAGGGTTTGGGTTCTTACCGCGATACCCTCGGACTCGTACTCCTCTTGCTCTGACTTCAGGGTCAGTTCTATGAAGAGCTGCTGCAACTTCTCATTGCAGTAATTGATGCAAAACTGCTCAAAGCTGCAAAGGAAAATCAGAGAAATAATCACTGGAGCACAAGTAAAAGGAGGTACAAACAGTGGGAGCAGCAGGAGTGCAGCAAAGCAAGAGAAACAGCTTTTTGTGAAGTGTTTATTTACTGAGAGTATAAATTTATTAAGTTTGTTATTTAGGGGAACTCATGAAAGAGTTTCCATGAAGGAGGGAAAAATGGGATGGAACACAGAGGGACACAGAAACTTTGAATAAAGGCCCAATAGCACTGCAAATTGGAGCAGCTCAGTTCACTGCCACCTGCCAGGGGCGTTCCAGACTCTTTGTCCCATCCCCTGATTTGTCACCACCATGGAAAAATGCCACAGCAGCCACTTCTGGGCTGGAGAGCTGGACAAAGGCACAGCTGTGGCACAAATACACCCCCAAAACACCAACAGTTTATTTAAAATACAGCACCATTAATAGCTGTAAATGCTCATTATCAGCTGGATTCCAAGTGTTAGAATCCCCGTGATTATCAGTTTCTCCCCTGATTTCCTGACATTTAAATGCCACCTCCTTCTCTTGCTAAGAGATGCACTAATGCCTTGTTTCACAAGGGAGAGAAAACACTGCAACGAATGAATTAATTCAGAATTTACCCAAAGCTCAAGAGACCCTGACTGAAACCAACCTGTTGTGCTGGAAAACCTCAAATCCATAGATGTCCAGCAACCCTAGAACTGTTGTACTTCTCCAGCCTGGAAACTTTTCCTCCTGCAACAAGGCAGAAAACAAATGTAGGTATTTACTCCCAGTGGATCGAAATAATTTAATTCCAGCATTTAATTGCGTTTACTGCACAATTTGAAACATAGATTAATTTGGAAATTATTAAAATCAAGGAACTTGCCTTGCAGCTGAAAGATTAGAAATTTGCTTTCACGTTTGGGTGGATATCACCAACCAAAGGGTCACTTGCCTTGTAAGCCAGGGATTTGTTGACCTTGCTGACCAGCCAGGAGAAGGTGCGGCCGTAGATGGCCTTGGCCAGGGCGTCCCTGGCGTAGGCTGCCTGCTCCAGGTTCAGGGGGCTCAGCAGCTGCAGGAGGAGCAGACAAAACCTCTCAGTGCCCCCCAAACCAAGGGATTGCCTTTTCCTGCTCCATCATTAATCCACAGCCACTCAGAAGCATCCTGCTCATGGCTGAGGGACCCTGATTCTCTGAATCCCAAATCCCTAGGGCCTGTCCTTACCTCCTCCCCTTTTGCTATGATCTTCTTGTGGATCAGTGCATCGCGAAGGACAGAGCCATCCACTGCCAGGAGCTGCAAGCAGGGTAATTATTAAATAATATTCAATTCATTTATGACGCTGTGCATTCTGTTTTCCTAAAATCCCAGCCCAGTGGAGCAACCCTTTATTTCCCATTCTTGCTGCAGCTTCCCTTCCCTTCCCTTCCCTTCCCTTCCCTTCCCTTCCCTTCCCTTCCCTTCCCTTCCCTTCCCTTCCCTTCCCTTCCCTTCCCTTCCCTTCCCTTCCCTTCCCTTCCCTTCCCTTCCCTTCCCTTCCCTTCCCTTCCCTTCCCTTCCCTTCCCTTCCCTTCCCTTCCCTTCCCTTCCCTTCCCTTCCCTTCCCTTCCCTTCCCTTCCCTTCCCTTCCCTTCTTTCTGTCCTAACAAAGAAAGGAAGGTTCTGGCTCAAGGAAGTGACCAAGCAAAGAAACAAAGGTGGTTCTTTCTTTAAAACTCTTCTCCAGAGGTTTTTAGGAATGGAGTTTTTCTCTATTCCCACCTCACTGCCTGAAGGTGAAAACCTCAAAGCAGTGGTGGGTCAGGTGGGAAATCGAGGAGTTGTCAATTAAAGGGGATGATCATATCCCCTGATGATAATATTTGCATTTTATTTAGGTTAAATAAAGTAAAATTTTTTATTTAATTTTATATTTATATAATATAAATTATATATATAATATAATCATAATATATAATATATAAAATAGAATACATAAATATATAAAATATATAAAATATATAAAATATAATATATATATATACTATACTATACTATAATATACTAATAATATACTATCCTATATGATAATATAGTATTTTATATATATATAAAAATTTATATTTATATTTAAAATTCTACTATGATATCAAACTCAAAATAAGGAAACCTCCACAATTCACCTTTCCTGTAGTATCTTACTCACCCTGGCCAGGTATTTAATCTGATTCTCTGTGGTGACCTGAGCATTGCCCTGCTCGTCAGCAGCAAACTGCACATTCCCCAGGTGCAGGACACTGCCCACGATGCTCAGCAAATCCTGGATGGGAGCAGCAGGCAGAGATTGGGGTGAGGGAATAACACACGGCGAGGTTTTTGTGTTAATCAGCATTTTAGGAGAGCATTTTGTGTCTTTTTTCAGGATTTTCATAGAGGATGCATTCACTCTGGATGGATTCACTGATTTCAATCAGAAATCCCAAATCTGAGCAGAAAAATTCCTTAAAAGTAGGGAAATCTGTGCTGCTAAAGCTCACCTCCACCTCACTGTCATTGAAGCCGATAACAGACAGGGCTCTTCTCATAATCTTCCACTCGTTTTTGTCATTTATGGAACTGACCCTTGCACAGTGACCCTAAAAAGACACAGTTTGATATAAATAAGTAAATTATCAAAGATGTATTACCCATGCCGAAAGCACTCTATGTTTCTTTTTACAGTAATCACCTCAGAGTTATTTTTTAAGCAAAGGGAGGAAATGACAAAAATATCCAAGTCCTGTAATATAATATTTTGAGAGTGGTAGTTCCTGCTCACCTTTACCAAATAATGATACTGCTGTGGGTTCTTCTCGAGGCCCAGCCTCCTCAGCAGGTCCTCCTCCCCTCCTTCCAGCAGCTGGTAGAAGATGTGGAAGTTCCTCTCGCCGTGGTTCTGGTGCACAACGCGCGATTTCTCCAGGAGGTAGTTCAAGATGTGGCCCCCGACAGGAGCCCCCTAAACCAGAGCAGACACGTAGAAAGAGTTCATCAACACAGAGGAAAATATTTCTGCTTCTTGGCTGTCTTTTCAGGATCTAAACCACTGTGAAAACACAGAAAATTTGCTGTCATTGTGTGTCACAATCAAACACGGCGGAGATTTGAGTGTGGAATGGCTTGGGTAAAATTCCTTCTGGGAATTCACCACAAAGGGAAAGCACCAAAACTGAGCAGGGAGGGATTAAAGGAGACTCCAGGGACTGCAGGATGGCAGTGCTGAGCTCCTCAGCCCTGCACGGTGTCCACCTTGCTGGGGTGGGGCAGTTGGGATCAGAGTGGACACAAAGTCACACAGAACAGAGATTGCCTTGTGGATTCACTTTGGGAGTATCCATTTACACCCTAGAAATAAAAGGATTTGATCTCACTGTCCCCAACAGACAGAAATGAGGGAAGAAGGAGAGGAGAGTGAGTGCTATAAAACCCAAACTTTGCTACCACAGGCTCTGCTTGTGCTGTCACCAAGGAAACGCAAAGCACTCGCTACACACAAAGAACCAGGACTGGGACCAGTTCTGAAATAAAAATCAGATCTGAGTTACCCTGTAATCAAACTGCACATCCATGTACTTCCCAAACCGACTGGAGTTGTCATTTCGAAGGGTTTTTGCATTTCCAAAGGCCTGAAATGAAAACGATCAGAGAAAAATAAAAGAATACCAAGTCAGATTATTTATAAACACTTGGGTGAAGCTGCCAGTTATTTATTTACAGCCTAGGATTTTCCTTCCTGGAAACCCAGAAGGAAACAGATTGCTCCCTGAATTCTAACGCTGATCTTTCCACCCAGTGCAGATGGAACATCCTCTGAAAACACTTCCATCCCCCTGCAGGCTGATTTTAATGCCAGTCCACCGCTGACAACATATGCCACGTCTGACAGCCTTTTCCAAGCTTCCTCTGTCGGCACAGCCATTTGTCACAGCTCGCTGCCAGCAGGACCTGCTGCTGGGAGCTCACCTTTCTGGGATACAGGACATGGAATAAATATCTCGGGGCACTGCACACAGCTGGGGCTGGACACTAGAGGACACCACAGCACCAGAAATGAACCCACAGCGCCTTTCGGAGCTGCCCGCTGGGATGTGCCTCTCTGCAGTGACCCAGTGTGGCTTTAGATTCCCGGAGGATTGCAGAGGCTGGCTGAGAGAATTCAGGAAGATGAACCAAGATGGCGAAAAGGGAACTTTATTTACAAGAAGCCTCTTTATATATCGATTAATAACCTAGCAACTATTGGTCAGCAAAGAATCCACCTCCTAAAACCATTGGTCACAGCCAAATAACACCTAATACCAAACACAGAGATTAAGAAAGTAAAAGAATGCAGCTTATCTCTATTCTCTCTGAGAAAGAACAGAAAGATTCTAAAACAGTGCAACTACAACCCAGAGCTCTGCCCACACCAAATCCCCTCTTTCCCTGCACCCCATCCATGCCAGAACCGCTCCTGGCATGCTGGAAAGGGCCAATCGAGACAGGGCCACCAGGATTCCCTGGTGATGTTCTCGCACAGCATTCCCAGGACACATTCCTGGTGACTCCCCATTCCCGGTGACTCCCCATTCCCAGGACACGTTCCTGGTGACTCCCCATTCCCGGTGACTCCCTATTCCCAGTGACTCCCTATTCCCAGTGATTCCCCATTCCCAGGACACGTTCCCGGTGACTCCCCATTCCCAGTGACTCCCCATTCCCAGGACACATTCCTGGTGACTCCCCATTCCTAGTGATTCCCCATTCCCAGTGGCTCCCTGTTCCCAGTGACTCCCCATTCCCAGGACACGTTCCTGGTGGCTCCCCGTTCCCGGTGGCTCCCCGTTCCCGGTGATTCCCCATTCCCAGTGACTCCCCGTTCCTGGTGATTCCTCATTCCCAGTGACTCCCCATTCCCGGTGATTCCCCATTCCCGGTGATTCCCCATTCCCAGGACACGTTCCTGGTGGCTCCCCGTTCCCAGCGACTCCCCATTCCCAGTGACTCCCCATTCCCAGGACACGTTCCTGGTGGCTCCCCGTTCCCTGTGGCTCCCCATTCCCAGTGCCTCCCCATTCCCGGTGGCTCCTGGGCAGGATCCCGTGGGAAGTACCTCCAGGACGGGGTTGGACTGCAGCAGGCGGTCCTTGACGGTCTCGACCTGCTGGCTGGCGGGGCAGGTGACAGCGTAGTACTGCAGGATCTTCTTGGTGGCCTCGGTCTTGCCGGCGCCGCTCTCGCCCGAGATGAGGATGCACTGGTCCTTCCTCTCGGTGCGCAGCGAGCGGTAGGAGTTGTCGGCGATGGCATAGCTGCGGGGACAGGCAGGGCACGGTGAGTCCCAGAGATCCCACACTGGGAAATCCCGGCTGACATCCCCCAAAAAGGTCTCCGGGTGAGATCACACCGCTCCTGATGGCACAGGACAGCACTGACACCTCTGCAAATGGGGCCGTGAACATTGAACCTGAAGGGATTCTGTCTGTGCCTGGAGCTCTCAGGGCACTGCTTCCAACTGAAATTAAATTTGCATTTGCTCAGCTGTCTCCAAAATGCTCCAGAGGCAGGATCTGGGTGGGAAGAGAGGGCCATGGTGTGTTTTGTGGGGTGAGTGTGGAGTTGTGTTGCTAAGGGAGCTCCTCAGTGTTGCTGAGTGTCACTGACACCACTGAGGGGTGGTAACACAAATGGGAAAATCTTTTAAACTGTTCTTTTTACTTTTTTCTGACCAAAAAAAAAGGTAGAAGTCGACTAAACTGTGCAGATCAACCGACTTTGCTAAATGTAAACGATCTCTCCACATTGGTCCCGTGGGACAGAAGTTTTACATTCAGGAAGCACCTTGTTCTCCACTGGTGTTTTTTCTCGCTGATCTTCCAAATGATGACACACTCAGAAGGTCACAGTTGCACTTTGGTGGCTTTGCTGGAGTCTGGGTGGCTCCAGAGCAGCCCAGCCTCCCACAGCTCCCCCTGGAAGAGCTGGATGAGGCCAAGGAGCATCTGCAGGCTCCCTCTGCCCCAAACCCCGAGCAACTCCTGGCCCTGCCCCTCTGCTTCCTCCTTTGCTGCTTTTCCTTTCATTTCTGTGTCCTTGCCCAGGCCAGAGCAGCAGGGTGAGTGACAATGGTGACAACTGCTCAGTAAAGGACAGCACACAGCCTCCCTAACAACATTTTCAGCTGTCTCACACGTGGTGATCAAGCAGAAATTCTGTCTTCACACACCTGACAGCCCTCCAGTAGCTTGGCTTTTTTATTTCCCTCTTCCATTTTCTTTTTGAACTCTCCCGCTGCGATATTAATTAGAATTAATCACACCAAAAGGACAGCCGTGGCCTTCTCGAGGCTATTAATACTTGGTGCTAAGGCAACACCGAGGAGCTCCCTTAGCAACACAACTCCACACTCACCCCACAAAACACACCATGGCCCTCTCTTCCCACCCAGATCCTGCCTCTGGAGCATTTTGGAGACAGCTGAGCAAATGCAAATTTAATTTCAGTTGGAAGCAGTGCCCTGCGAGCTCCAGGCACAGACAGAATCCCTTCAGGTTCAGATGTTCATGGCCCCATTTGCAGGCCACAACCAGGACAGGATGTGACAGATCTCGGGGAGTATGTTCCAAGCCCAAAGGGATAACTTCTCTCCCCTGAATGGGATGCACTTCCCAGGAAATTCAGTGCTCAGGCCTAGACTTGAGCTATGTGACACTGGAATCTTGAAGCGTTTTGGCTTTCTGGAGTTGGTTTAGAAGAGGAGAAAGGTTCCCAAATTCCCTAAATTACTGGGAAAGGAAAGCCCCGAGTGCTGCACTGCAGATGGAGCATTCTGAGGCTCCTCAGGGGATTTTTAAATGCATGCATAATCAAATAATGCAATGGAAGAGCAGAAAAGAGTTAACAAAAAATACTGTTTTCCCAATGAGATCAGCAGTGGTACCAAGGTCACAGTTCTCCAGGGCTCTGCACATTTTACAGCTTCTGAAGGGACTTGTTAAAAGGAGAAAGAAAGCCTAAGAAATAACCAGCTACACTGGGATTTAAGCGTAAATTAAAGGGAATTAAAGCACATTTTCTTAGTGCTTCATCCCATCCATGAGCACTGTCATCACCCTGTACCTACTGCACACTTCAAAACAGAGCCACAATCCCAAGGATTTCCCAGAGAGTCCCAAAATTCACCTCTAAGGGCACAAAGTGGCACCTTTGGAACAAGGGGAGAACCGGGCAGGTTTGAATCCAGGGTTTTTCAGGTTTAATTCTCCCCCATTGGGGATCACACAATAAAAATCACATTTTTGCTCTAACAAATCCAACTCCAAGCTGCGGAGACTTTCCCAAGTCGTGGTGTTTCTCCCCCTCTCTGTGCTTGCAGCACATTCTGGTTTGTTTACTCTCCTGGGCTATGTGCCAGCAATAAGAAACAACCCAAATAGTTTGCTCAAAAATAATATCATTTACTCTTCCAAGATCTCTTAAAAAAAAAAGAAAAACCAACTCGACACAACACAACATAAAAAACTGTCCAAGAGGTGCTCAGAATTTGGCCCTTGGTCCTGAAAAAAAAACATTTTGAAGCCATGTGGCCTCAGCTCTCAGTCATCTTTTTCTTTCAGTCTGACAAAAAAATTCAAACGCTTTCAAAAATAACTTTAAACCTCAAACTTTTTTTTTTTTTTTTAGTGGGAAATTGGGAATGCTCACCAGGCCAGACCACGTAAATAAATACATTCCTTGTTCCAACAGGCTGATGGTATCTTAGCAACAAGGGAAATACCAGATAAATATTGGTCAGGGAGTAACAGCAGAGGTAGGAAAGAAACCCCCACACAGCACAAACCCTTTTCCCTACTTAGCCCCGCGCTGGGGAAACTCAGAGCTCGGACAGAGACCCCAAATAACCCTGGAACAATGAACTCCTGTCCTGCCAGGGCTGGGCAAGCAGCTCTGTTCCTGCAGCCAGGAAGGAACCAACTCCCTTTCCAAATACTGCTCTTGCAGAGGCAACTCATCCTCTCTGCAGAGAGCAACGGGAATAGAAAGAGCTCTACACCACACCCTCCGAGGATCCTTCCCATCCCTTTCCCTCCCTGGGATTGTCAGGGCTGCAGCTGGGATGGGGACAGTCCTGTTTGCCTGTTTTGGCACTGTCCCCCACGGGGCACTCACAGGTGAGGAGAGACTTCGTAGAAGCTGACGCCGCGGTAGCGCTCCATGTTCTGCTTGGTGTAGATCTCCAGCTCCTTGTAGGGGTTCACGGACACCAGCACGGAGCCAATGTAGGTCTGAAGGGAGAACAAAGAGCAGGGAGGCTGCAGGAGGGCTGGAGACAGAGCTCAGGCTCCTCAGCGCCCGGCCTGGTGGGCTGGGGATGCTGCTGAGGGCTTCCAAGGATGCTGAGGAATAGATCTTTTAACTCTGGGAGAGTGACTCTGGGAGAGATGCCAGCCCATGGCATCCCTGCTGGATAAACAGCACCTGCAAATGGTTTTAGGGCTTCTAACAAGCCCTAAACTGGGTGATTTCTGATATACATTTAGGATTGAGCTCAAGTCTGGGGTTGGTGAAAATGAGAGAGTTCAGGACATGGAAGAATGTGGTGAGAGTTGGATTTTCAGTGCTGTAAGTGCCAGCAGAGCTCAGCAGGAGCACTGCAGTGAGTCCCTGCATCCACCCACACAACAGCACTGCAGACCACTCCTGGCACAAGCACCCTGTGGGAGCTGACACCACCGACACCCCCAAACCAAGCGCAGAGCACCGCTGGGGCTGTCCTGCACAGCAAACACACTCCGGGTCACTGCTGCCCGCTCTGGTGACTGTCACCGTGCCACTCACATAGATCAGGTTCTCCTTGAAGCGTTTCCGCAGGTTCTCAATGAAGGCAGCCTCGCTGGTGTAGTTTTCCAGCAGGACAAAGTCCTGCACCCCGACGCGGTCCCGGGCGGTCAGCGCGCTCTCCATGGTCAGCCGGATGCCGTTGGCTCCTAAGCCCTGCAGCCAAAAGCAGGGCAGGTTGGGATGGCTGAGGGTTTGCAGGCAGCTCCCCCAGCCCACAAGAACCACAGTTGGCCATGGATATTAAAATAATTCACTGCTGCTGTTGAAAACACTGCTTAGTGATTACCAACACACTGCTCTAATTGCTTTGAGGGAAGACAAGTTAGGGAAAAATTACTGCTCAATTTCCAATCACTTCAAATCAATCAAACAAGCATTTGATGAAGAGAATAAAAGTTGGGTTTCCTTTCCCAGGCATCCTCTAGCAGGAGGGAGACTGCAATGTGTTCCCTCCTCTCTCTGATTTCACAACGGGAAGCTGTTTCGAGGTAAAGAATCTTTTATGACTAATGATGATTCATCTCAGCAGCTTCACATTGCTGACCAATTTAAAAGCTTGAGCAAAGCACCCAATGGGAAAATTCTGAGAAAATTGAGAAGAAATGAGAAATGGGCATTTCTGCAGCCCACGCCACTCACTGAATTTAGACTGTGACACCGAGGTGCATCAAGAGACTCCTACCCCTGACCCTCTTTTAAAGGTTAAATTTTCAGTGTGGTGTGGCTGAGACACAGCCGTGTGTGGAAAGCACTCATCTGCTGACTCCTGACTTCACTCAGCCCCACCATAAAGCAGGGAGGGGAAATGTGCACCCAGGGGTGACTCAGGCGCCGGTGCTGGGGAAATCTCAACACGAGGAGAGGATGAGAGGCACCACAGAAAGCAGAGACAGGAGGCACAGAGAGTGTGAAACCATCTGCCTCACACCTGCCTGCACTTCCTCAGCATCCCCTGGAACCCTTTTTACTCTGCAAGCTGCTCACAGCAAGCACCCTTGCCCCATAATAATCCTAAATCATTTCCCTAAAGCACTGATGGGATGTTTTGGGAAATTCCAGACACTTAGCACAAACTGGGAATGTCAGATTCTGCATTAACGGTGGGATTTTTACCAACTCACAGATTTCCTTTCTGCTCCTCCCCAAGATATAAAAGTGGCCAAACCACAGTGATTGACGGTGTATAGGGGAAAAAAATAAACCCAACCTTGGTCAGGAAGAAAATTGACCTCAAGTTTTGTTAAACAGTAATAAAGGCAGGACACACTGAAGTATCAGTTTGGTCCAAACAGGTGCAAATTCCCTCGGTCTGCAGTTGTTTTGACTCACCAATAATTTCTTGGTAAATGTTTTTTCCATTTGGTAAATGATTAGTAAATGCAGTTTTGCCTATTTCTGCAAGTTCTAATTGGCTGCCTCCCTGTAAGCCTGGGCAGAAGTGATCGCCTGAACCCAGCAGTTTTCAGATAGGAAAATCAGTTCCTTCTGGAAATCTCAAATCCAGACCCACTCTAATGGCTCAAACACCACAAAGAAACATCATTTGATTTCCTGTTTTATTTTTTCCAATTAGTCTCATGGTCTGGAAGGCCTGAGTTCTAAGCTTGGAAAGACCCAGCCTGGGAGGAATTCTGCAGATACTGTCATTAAGTAATCTTTTTGAAATGCCCAAAGTTTTCCAAGCCAAGTCCTTCACAGCTTCAGCAAAATGTTCTGTGGTCTCCTCCCCTCTTTGCCAAGGTGAAAAGGGATAACCCTTGGAGAAGGAAAGGAAATTGGAGATAAATCACATACAAATAAATGCTGCCTAGAAAGGAGAATCCTTCTATCAGAGCAGCGCAATCCTGGAGCAGGTTTTGGACAAGGTGATGAGAACAAAGGCAAAACCAAAGGAAAATATCTGCTTTTCAAGTGGGTAAGTTTATGACTACAGTCCTAAAACACAGCTGCCTCAACAAGGACTGAGGAGAAACTTCCAGCCCCGCACAGTTAATCCAAGTTTATATAATCCTAAAGACTTTCACAGAAAACGTCACTTAGCAGCTCCAGCAGCTCTTTCATCAGCCCCTCCCCGCAGGCCAGGACAAAGTGATCCCAGCTGTGCACATCCAGGAGAGGGAAGAGCCAATCCATCCCCTTACAACACAGAAAATTGCACTCCAGCCTCCTCTGGGACAGGCATTTAAGGCCAAGCAGCTTTCGGTTTCCTCCGCTTTTTGTCTCCTCATTCAACTCCAACCTCTCGCCGTGAGAACAAAATAACGACCTCAGATTTGCAGTCGGCTCGAAACAAAACAAAAGGCAAAGCAGCACGGCTGAAAGCAGCTTTTTTGGCAATAATTAAATGCGATCAGGGGATGTGATGCAGTCAGAGCCTCCGGAATATAAACTTTATTTGGTTTTGTACCCTCCCAAGCTCAAGTTCAGTGCTAATATAAGCCAGAGCTGAGCAATAGGAACTTCTCCATGCCAGCATTTGCTCATTTGCTTTATTGCATATGTCCAAGTCTACCACCAGCTTCAAATGTCGGTGTTAACTGTTTCACTGCCACCAACACCGACAGATGGACCATAAAAGGAGGTGAAAATAAACCCTTTTCGCAAAATGGAAACAGAAGAGTCATGCAGAAGGAGGGAAGTGGGGAGAGAAGACACTACTTCAGAAAAAAACCATCACAGTGATGACCATATGCTGCTACTGAATGATGAGTGGGACAGTAAGGCGCTGAATAAATGAAAATAACTAAAATATTGGGGATTTTCTGTTAGCAGGCAGACACCAAATCTGGTGGCTGTAAATTAATGCTAGGAAACCCAGGCTGGGGGGTTAAATGTGGTGCAGTGGAGCTAATTAAGCATTAAAGCAGTTTGCCTATGGCCCAGGACCTGTAATAAACCAGACTGGGAATCTGACAGGGATTAAAACCAACTCAGATTTTTTTCTCACAGCCAGTTTCTGCTGCCTTTAAATGCTTGGGAAATGCCCACCTGAGAGGCAGGTGGGGTTTAGCCTAAAGATCAGCACCAAATCCTTCCTGCAGGCTTTGCTGCCTGGCACTGGATAATGCAATGAAGGTACTCTAAACCAAACCGATGCAACTCAATCAGCAAAACAAAAACCAGGGCGAAAGAACCTGGTGGTTTTCTGTGCAGGTTTTGAGGTAAATCAGGGATTGGGAGTGTCAGAGCCAGGGAAAGGAGGAAAGGGAGCACAGGTGCCCAGCGCCAGTCAGTTGTTTAGGGCAGCTCCAGCACATCCACCCTACAGGTGCCCTATAGGATCAAAAGGAGGAGCGGCTGAGGATCCTGACCTTTGTAGGATGGAAACACCAATGCCACACCCAGCACAGGCTGCAAACAGGGAATTGCAAAATTCTGAGCAATCTCCATGTGATCTTGGTGCCTGTGGGCTCAGGAGTGCCTGTGCCTCCTCTCGAGCTCCTTTCATCCCGTGCTGACCCCGCTGTCCTGAGGGCCACTCCCGCTCCGCAGTGCCCAAACTGACTCCTGCCACCCCACGGCACAGTTTCCAGGGACTCATTCCCACACTATTTTAACCCACTTTTTGCTTTTAATGTCTTCTCCAGAGCCGTGAGCACAACAGTGGCTCGAGGCCAGGAAGGGAAAAGTCACTCTGGAATGGTGGAGACCGAGACAGAGCAATCACCAACACGGCACTGCTTCCACAGGGCTTTTTCTCCCCTGCGATAAAATTTTGGGAAAGACTTTCTGCCGGTGTAAATTGGTTGCTGAAGGCAGCCCGCAGAGCCAGGTTTACATTGGCTGAGGTTCCAGCTTTCCTTTGTGTTCATACAAGAGTCAACAAGACCAGAAAATACCTTTGAGCTCCTGGGAGTACAAAACCACTCAAGACTGGACCGAGGAGTTTCCTAAACTGGAGGGGTAAATCGCTGACATGGTATTGTGAAGGTGTAAACACATATTTTTCCTTTGAACTCTGCTTAGTGCCAAAGCATGATAAAGTTTTTCCTCTGCTTAGGACATGGAGAACTAATACACCTCAGAAATGAAAAACAGGAGTTCTTGGGCTGCACAGCAAAATCCAAAGGGTTCGAGTCAGCCAGGCTGAGCACATTGGGGGTCATCAGCTGCTCCATGGCCATGGAATACCCAACATGGAGCAAGGACTCATTCCCAGGCTTAGTTTTCCAGAGGGGCACTGGAATGGTCTGTGTTGGCAATTCCAGGCGCACAGGGAACAGGCAGCACCAGCAACTCCCACTCCTTCCTGGAGCATCCAAGAGAAAACACCTGGAGCTGTCCAAGAGAACAGTCTCCTATGGAGCAGGGAAACTCCAGAACTGATTCAGAAATGAATGCCACAATGTAAACAGAATTTCTGCTTCACCACCTAACAAAAGGATCTTTCAATATTTTCAATGTGTGTTTACAGATTGGGTGGTATCCACTCAGGAGACCCTCACCAAAGCAAGCCCAGGAGTGGTTCCATGTGGGAAGAGGCAGGCACCTTGATCTCGGTATCAAGTGCAAGATGATTGATCTGCAGGCTCCAGAAATAGCCACAAAGCCGGGAACGGAAGAACAGGACAGGACCAAATGGGAGTGGGAAGGGAAATGCAGATTAGATTCTGGAAGACAATGCAAGCCTGAACCAAGAACGAACTTCTCGTGGGGAGGTGGCAGCGAAAAAACATTTGTCTCATGGAGAGTTGGACATTCTTCACTGTCATGCCAAAGCTGCAGGAAGGAAAAACAATTCCTTTGATTTCTAACCTGCTCTACAGCCTGGGAAAGGGTTTGGACACAAGATGAGCTAGACAAAAATCAGCTGCTGTATCCAGGCCCTCAATTCCCAAGGTGCAGAATGGGAAAGCTCCTTTTTCCTTCTGCATGGAGAAAGAAATAATGAGGACAACGGAGGTGGAGCAGAATCAAGGATGCTGCCAGAAAATCCCTGACAGACTGAAGGGCAGCCACTCAGGGTCCTCCTCCCTCCTGCCACTCTGAAAATCAGCTGCACATTTTGGACACAACTCTCTCTGTGAGTCAACAGAGGGTTGGAAAGAAGGTTCCCTGAGAGGCAGCTCCGTGTCTCCCACAAAAATATCCCATAAAAATCCCCTGCAGCCAACCATGTGGATTTGCCTGCCCTTTCCAAAGCCACCTGAGCTGAGGTAATAATTGATAAGACACAGATTTGGCTTGTTTAGTTAAAAAAATTCAGTATCAGAACTGCGAAATGGATTGGGATCAACACCA
Source organism: Acanthiza pusilla (assembly GCA_036630365.1). Classification (NCBI taxonomy): domain Eukaryota; kingdom Metazoa; phylum Chordata; class Aves; order Passeriformes; family Acanthizidae; genus Acanthiza; species Acanthiza pusilla. The sequence goes on from JAXCHO010000048.1 coordinate 6,523,453, forward strand.
GGTAACAACTGTGGAGACACAGAGCAGCAGAGTTAAAGGGAACAACTTAAAACAACAAAAAAAAGTTACTTTGTCACCATCTGCCACTCCAGGACCATTTCTTAGAATTACTTTTTATTCTTGGAAAGTCTGGAGCCGGGGAGCTCAGGACCTGGTTCTCCTCTGACACTTCCCATCCTAAACCAGACGGAAGGATGGATGTACAGAATATACCATTCAAAAAAACTATAATAAAGAGATAGAAATGCTACAGCCTTGGCTAATTCTCGTAAAGTTATTACTTTGAAGTTTTCCATATTTTAAGTAGAGACAAATTGAAATACAGGTTATAAGCAGTTATTTGTTCAATGTTTATAACATAACTCTATTTTCTAGACTTTACTTTGTGGGGGCGTTAGTAAGGAAATAAACAATTAGCAGTGAAAGGAAAAAGCATTTGTAAGAATTTATTTGAAGGGCAGGAAAAATGTTTACCCTTAAGAGGGGTAATGATACTTCAATCAACAGGCTAAATATAAAAGAGCAAGAAAAATGAACTAGGCAAACCAGAAAGATCACCAGGGCTGGAAAAGTAAATACACTGAATTTCTATATTTAGGGAGCTGACATTTTTGCTCCTGAACAGATGGCACAAGCCGCTGCTGGTTCAGAGATGTTGCTGGTGACAGTTTGCCTGGCAGACCTGTGCCCACAGGCCTGGGCATCCCACAGCAGCTTCAGAGGACAAACAGATTCAAAGAAGACATTAGTAAAGGCCAAATCTCAGCTTGCTGCCCCTCCAGGTGAGTTTGGATGATTTCCAGATGAAGTTTCAGGTGAGGGCAGGCAGGAACTCAAACACTGAGAGCCAGGGCTTGCAGGTGTCCCCTGCAGCTTTGGGGCACCCCTGGGTCCCATTCCTGCTCCAATTCCCGGGAATGCCCACCCCACTGCCAGCCCTGCCCCACGGCATTCCTCACCCCCACACAACCCTCCCAGAGCACAGTGTCTCTCTGGGAGAGTCAAACTTTCCAGAGAGAGCTCCAGAGCATTCCCGGGGCACGCGAAGGGCACTCCACACCCACACGTTCTCTCGGAGAACATGGAGCACCACCCCAGACAACACCTCTGCCTCTCACAGGTCTGATTTCATTTCTCCAGGCCCACAGCTGGGCAGGAGTGCTGCTCCCAGAATCCCAAATGCCAGCAGAAATCCAAGCACAACCTTCTCAAGCCCTGGCACCTCCACCTCCAGATGTGCTTACTCACAACTGCCTTTTCCTTTTCACTGCTAATTGCTTATTTCCTCACTCATCCCCCCACAAAGTCAAATCTAGAAAATAGAATTATGTTATAAGCATTGAACAAATAATATTATCTGCTGATTGCCTGTATTTCATTTTGTCCATTCTTTAAATATGGAAAACATCAAAATAATTTTGACAGGTTTTTTCTAACTCAGCAGGTCCTCCAAAAGCTCTGCCCTTCCCTTCATCACTTTCTCACTCAACACCAGAATATTTGGGAAAACATCACTGGATTGAGCAGGTATGGGATACACCAGCCCCATTTCTTCAACAGAGAATTGCTTAAATCACCAGATGTGACGTTTTTAATCCTTCTCCTCCTAAATTTGGTCAGTTTACCAATTAAAGCCTTGAGCATTCTTATCCAGGCCAAAGCCCCCACACTTTTTTATAACACTCCCTCATTCTTGACCTCAGCATCTTCCAGAGTCAGTGAATTCCGTGGCCCAATTATTCATTGTATGAAAATAATCTTTGCATCTCTTTGGCAACTCCTAGCTTAACTCAGTGTCCCTGTTCCTATGCTACATCACAGAAGAAGGAGCTCTGTGTTCTCTGTATGTTATTTTTTTTTCCCCTTCCTCTCCTCCTCATCTCTTTTTCCAGGTAACAATCCCAATCCTCTCCAACTCCTTTTCCCAAGCTGCCGGGGTTGTCCTGCCATGCAGGATGCAGACCCAGGCGTTCTGGCTGCTGCTAAATCATGGACAAGGCTTTCCTAAACGAAATCCAGCCTGGAGGAACTGAGTGGCAATGAATCAGGTCCTTCCTGCCCTGCCCGAGGATGGCAGAACAGAGACAGAGCCCTGGGAAGGGCAGGAGCAGAGCCCAGCTCCAGGACGGTCCCTCCACACCCCAAAGCTCCACCCTTTCTTACCTCCTGAAGAAGGGCACAGCTTTCCCCTTCTCTTCCCACTTTCCCAACTCCCACCTTGGCTTCCAAAGAGGTATCCCCTGGGTTTTTCTCCTATTTCACACAGCTTTCCAACCGAGGGGTCTTTCACAAAGCATTTCACTGTCCTGCTGAGCCCTGAAAATGTTTCTCCTCTCTTTTTCTGAGCCCAGCCACACATCTGAAAGCTGCAGAACCCCCAAAGGAGTTGAATCAGCCTTACCCCTCCTCTGAACTTCATTTCTGCCTCCTGCCAGCTCCCGCAGCACTCGCAGAGCCTTCCTCGACGCTGCTGCAAAAAGCAGCAATCTGAGGACAAGTTCTCTCTTCTGTCAGTTGCCTTATTTTATTAATTTTTTTTTCATGGCATTTTCAGTGCAGTCAGAACTCCCTCCCTCCCACCAGCTCCTACTGGAGCATCTGGAGAGGGCGTTCTCCAAAGGAGAAGGAGAACTCTCCTCCCAACGAGCAGAGCCCGGGAGAGGCAGTCCCAGGGAAGTCAGCTGTGCTCTGCTGCGGAGTTCCCGCTGCCCAATGACAGGGAAAAACGGAAAGAAAAGTAATCCCAGGCGCTGGAAAAGCTGGGGCTGAGCCCAGCACACAAATCACAGCTGTCAGACAGGAAGAGAGGTGCTCTGGGATGGCAAGTTATTGTCCCGGGACAGCAGCAGGGACAGGGCTCCCCAAACCCACTCGCAGCTCACCCCAAACACAGCAAAACCTCCTGCGATTGACATTACAGCTGGAATCACCCCCCCGGGAAATCCCAGGGCCACCGAGAGTCCAAGGGGTGGGTGGAGTTTGTCTTCACAGGGACTTAGAGTCACAGAATGGTTCGGGTTGGAAGGGACCTTCAATTTCTCCTACTTACAGTTCCACCTTAAATTTCACCTATTTCCAATTCCACCTTAAATTTCACCAATTTCCAATTCCAGTTTCACCTCTTTCCAATTCCAATTTCACCTACTTCCAATTCCATTCTAAGTCACAAGGACTTAAGACTCACAGAATGCTTTGGGTTGGAAGGGACCTTACATTTCACCTATTTCAAATTCCAACTTCACCTGTTTCCAATTCCACCTTAAATTTCACCTATTTCCAATTCCACCCTAAATTTCCCCTATTTCCAATTCCAATTTCACCTATTTCCAATTCCACCCTAAATTTCCCCTATTTCCAATTCCAACTTCACCTGTTTCCCATTCCACCCTAAATTTCACCTATTTCCAATTCCATTCTAAGTCACAAGGACTTAGAATCACAGAAGGTTTGGGTTGGAAGGGACCTTAAATTCAGCTATTTCTAATTCCACCAGACCAGGCTGCTCCAAGCCCCATCCAGCCTGGCTCGGCAGTATTTTATTCCACATTCACGTGGAGGCATCCAGCACCAAAACATCCAATTTTCCAATGAAGTTCTGAGGTTCTTATTACAAAATCACCTGCAAAATCCTATTACAAAATCAAGTGAGATCCTTCTTGAGGACACAGTGAAGGCACTGCTGCCCTCAAACCCCAGCCCTTGCAAACAGAAATTGCACATTTTGCTGTCTCTGAGCTCATCAGTGTCTGGTCTCACACAAAATTATTTATGGCCACGGCTACACCGAGAGTGTGAAAACCCCACCTCATTTCCCACTCATCTCCCTGAGATAAGGGCATTCTGACAAAAATACAGCCTTTACTAGCATTAGGGGGAAAGAGAGAGAACAAGAGACAATGGACACAAGCTGGAAGAAAGGAAATTCCAATGAGTTATTGGGAAATTTTTTTCCCAGGGAGTGTTGTCAAATACTGGAACAGGGGGCCCAAGAAATTGTGAAACTCCATCCTTGGAGATATTTAAAACTCAACCAGACAATGCCTGAACAACCTGGTCTAAATTGGTCCTGCCTGGAAGTGAGGTTGGACCAGAGATCTCCACAAGATCTTTCCAATCTAAAATTATTCCAAGTTTTTATGAATTATTTTGTTCCTCAATGGACTAAGCTGTGCATCCATCCTCAAAAGAGTCCCAGATAAAGTAAACAAAGCTATAAATCTGTTACAGAGGATAGCACCCCTCAGGTATCTCGGATAATTCACATTTTGGGCTGTCAGGAAGATTCTGTAGCCATGGAACATGCAGAGCCATGGAATGATTCCCAAGCTGATGTTTCATGACTGGCACTATCTGCACTCAGCTCTGCTTAAAGGGATTTTATTTGTTCACTTTGTTGTTTTATTTTTCCTTTCTTATCAAAACTCATCCTTCACAAATTCTGCTACAGGAAGGGCAAAGTCAAGCTCTGAAGTGAAAAGATTCAGAGCAAAACGTAAAAAGGCTTCACCCTGCTGGCAGAGGAGGCCATTTCAAAGCAAACACACGCAGCAGATGCTGTCAGCGGTTGGGTGCAGCACTCCCCTCTAATTAGCCCTGGCCCAAGGCAGGATGTGCCACGGATTTGGAATGGAGCTCAGCTGCAGTGCCACCAGCTCCTCTGCCCTCTCAGACTCCATTTTGAACATGATTTGTGGTTCTTGCACAACTCTGGTTGGCAGGGCTTTCACTCACCTCTTATCTCAGCCGGGTGAATTTTTAACACAGCAGCTTGGGGACACAGCTCAGAGGAGCCCTGGGCTGGCACTGCAGGACATGGACACTGCTCCAAACCCCTCTCCTGGGCACAGGTGAGATCAAAGGGAATATAAACCCCATCTCCCAAACTGAGCCACAGCAGAGAGCCCTGAGCCAGGAGTTTTCTGAGTATAATTAAAGCTGTAGCCTGGCGGCTCTAATTCTTCAGGAGGAGAAGTCAGTGCTCCACCAGCACTCCTCAAATCAGTCTCATCGTAACCAAGCAGATTCAGAAAAACTCCTGTTACAATTTGAAGTATTAGAAGAGTTATCTTCACATTAACAATCTCACCTTTCCCCTAGTTTACACCTCCTAGCACTTCTCAGATCACATCTCGTCACTGAAAATGCCACGTAAGAGAAGAATATACGACAGCTCAGCACTTAGAAGTACATTTTTTACACATTTCCCTTAGGTTTTTTCATGCAGGAGAACCCTTTTATTTATTTACTCACTGGAAAGACCTTTACTCAAAATGCTTTTTTTCTGCAGCCAAACTTTTGCTGACAGGGAAAACACTCCTGCATGTGGGTTAGCCTAAATTAGGAGGGGGAGAAAAAGTTGGAAAGCAGAGATAATTTTACTTTAAAAGATCTTGATCCTGGATCATGAGGGTGATAAAAGCAGACTCTTCCTACAGAAGCAGAGCCCTGCCCTTGTCTGTGATTTCTGCTGAGGATGGCTGGCAAGGTCTGCCTCACTGCAACAGGCAACTACAGGCAAAGGGATGAATCAAGTTTTCCAGGCCTCACCAGTTAAAGTGACTCACATAAACCCTGGATTAGAGCTCTGGGATTGCTCTGCTCAGTGCTGATAAGCAGCTGATTCCCTGCATACAATTTCACATTCAAAGCAAGGGGACTGGAAACCTTTCCTGTCAGCCCTGCTCCGACAGGCTCGCAGAGCTCAGCGTGACACGCAAAGCTACACCCACAAGCGATGGCTCTGCTGCAAAATAAAGAGTTTGGCCCCATGAAAACAACATCAGCAAACCAATCTTCCCTTCTTCTGTCCAAATTCCGCTGTGAAATATAAATCTGGAAGTAAGAGATGCTGCTTTGGGGTTGTGCTGGTCAAAAATCAATGTGGGTCACGTTTATGTTATTCCAAAAGGTGTCAAATTCATCTATCAGTGAATGCCTTCTTTCTGGATTTTTACAATATTCGTTATTTCTGCCTTGCAAAAGAACTACAGAATGACACACATTCCATAATTAGAAAGCACTTGGCAAAAATACCATGGGAAAGAAACCACCCTAAACAGGCCAGGAATTTGAGAGCCCTTCCTCTCACAGGTCAGAGGAACATCTTAATCAAAAAATAGAAATGTCTTTAACCTGTCACATGTGTCCCGCTGTCCAGATTATCCTGATCTGGAACTGATTAAAATGCCTCACATTCCTAAGACACCCTATAGCAGAAACTGAGGGTTTTGAAGGACATTTGTCCCACTGCTTAGGAAAAAAAGCCCTATGTCCAACAGAGGATGAGAATTTGCAGGGTAATGATAAATCAATGTCCTGCCAATGCTAAATATTGTAACAAGTTTGATAACAAGGAAGAACCTCCTCCCCATGCCATTAGAATTGTCTTTTCTCTACCCAGTTTTTGTTTGGATTAATGCATCTCCTCTTCCCCTCGCGAGAGCAGCTCCAAACAAGTGTCAGAACAGAAGTTTGAACGTTGGCCCCTGGAGACACAACATTCCTGCTCAGTTATGAAACTGCACACCTAGAAAGGCTAAACCAAAAGTTCTTTATACTCACTCAAAAGGTGCCTCAAGATGATGGAAGTTCCTTCATTTTACTGCAAACTTCCTGACATCACGAGTTGACTGAATTCCTCGGTTCTGTGTGAAGGTGTTTGCAGGATTACAGGCAAAACCTTAAAAATAGCGAGGTGTGGCCAAAAGGGTTCAAAAACCAGAAGACAAAGAATATTTAGATTATTATTTTCGATTCTAATTTATGCTTTGTAATGCCTAGAACTGTCAATACTGGTTTTGTTTGTTCCGAGAAAGCTTCGTCAGTGAGAACACCAAACTTCTTTTCTTCCCAAGCTCAGCCTTTCACAAATAAACATGAAAAAAAGGAATACTACAAAAAATGGGAGATGCACACGTCTCCTTGGATTCCTACACCTTCTCTGCGAGTGCTGGTCCCTGTTTTGATGCCCCTGGTGATGGATTAAAAAGCACATATGACAGGCTCGTCTTTAGTTATGGCTCCCGCACACACACAATAATTCTGGGTCTGTGACGTGAGCAACAACAGAAACTGGGTTAATCTAACAAATTAAGATAAATTTCCCTTGTTGCTGCTTTCTGCTGAAGCAGTGAAACAGAAATGGCTGGCTGGCTTTGACAGTGACCATCAGAACAAAGTCCCACTTGATAATTACCACATGCCCTTCATGCGATGCCAGTTTGTCTCCTGCCCGTGGCTGCTCTCACTCGCAGGCCCTGCCAGGGCTTCCCTGATTTCCCAAACACACTCTGATCCCAACAGCAAAGTTTAAACCCAGCAGTTAATTCCCTGGGATTGCTGTGGCCCTGCTAGGACACAGTCACTGGGAGCAGCTCCCCTGCGGTGGCAGGGACAGGGTTTGGAGGGAGCTGGTAACACAAACAGCCTGACTCAGTTCGGCTGATGTGCATTCCTCCCGACTGACTTTCCAAACAGTCACTCCCAGTGGCAGGACCTACATCTTCCTTTTAAGGGGAAAAAATGTTTTCACAGGAAAAATTAAGTGTTCAAAGGCTGTGCATATCTCTGTGCTTCCAGTGAGCAGTCTCGCCTTTAGAAACACGTTCCCCTTGCACGCAGAACAAAAACTTCTCCTTCCCCAATTTAAAGTTGTTCCTCTTTTTTAACGCAGCCGTTGGCTTTGTGCCCATCCCTGGCACTCTCAGGTGAAACATCCTGGCACTCTGTTTTTCACACAACCCGGCATCAAACAGAGAGATGGTTTTCCAAAGGAAGGACTAAATCTGAGTGAGGGAAACACAATGAAAAAAAAGAGGGAACGTACAGGCTGTAGAGAAAACTTTACAGCTTGCACTGGTGACTGACAGCTCCTACTCCTTCACATTTCTCTTCCTGCATTTCTGAAAAGAGGCTCAGTGTTAGAAAGGGCGTAAAGACTGGAAAGCATATCACAACAAAAACTTCTTGTTCCATCCACACGAGATAAGGAAAGAGTGAACATTGCTGCTCCGCCTGCAAGTTCGATGAAGGAAACAGGATTTCCCTCTGCTACTCCCTGAGCAAGATCCCAAGGAAATGTTTCTAATAATAGGAAATGACTATATAAGGCCAGATCAGCACTAAAGTGTTTGCAGTCTGGAGGAGAAGGATGTGCAGGGATACTGAGGAGGGACACACCAGGCTGTTCACACATCAGGACACGGCAGCACACCCAGGGACAGAATTTCACCTGTCACTCCTCTCCTGTCCTACAGCTCAAAATAGCACCTAAATGGACAAATTAGAGCTGCCCTGTCCATCTATAACACCCTTGAAAAATACAGAATAGACTTTTAAATCTACAAAACAGCACCTGCAAAGTCAGGCTGAGCACGGTTCTGATAGGGAAAGGGCAGGAAAAGCCACAGCCACGTCCTAAAGCATGAGATGGGCAGTGCTGATGCAGAGGGCAGGCTGAGAGCTCCCCTCCCTGCCCTGCAGATTCACGGAACACGAGTTTGCTGCTGTGTTTTATGAGCTGGGCAGTTCTCTCACTCATTTTGGTTTAAACAGCAAAGACGTTGGGTACCATCAAAGTTCACTTTTGCAGCATTCCCGCAAAACTGTAGGAATTAATGTCTCGTAGGTCAAGAGTTTCAGCAGCTCCAGGCAGCTGTCCAGAGCTGCAGCTCCAACACACACTTCTCACCACCCCTGCAGCAGACAGCAAACCTGCCAGCCCAGTTAAAGCACAGATTTTCCTCCTTCTTATACAAATGAAAGGGAGTTCCTCTACTACAATGCTCACAAAGAGCTCGTGTGGGTGAAGGGACAGGACTGGAAGGTTTCCCTGTGATCTTTCCATCTCTGCTTTGTCTTTGGATGAGGCCAGGAGCTCCCAATGCTGGGCAGCTTGCTGAGCAAACACAGTCTGACACCGCCCCAGAGCTGCCACGGAAATGAGCACAATATAAATTGCTAGACAGATTTATCACCCAGAGTTTTGTTGGTTAGTTTTTGTTTTTTTTTTTCTCTCCCTGACAGCAAGAGATGTTTGTGACAAAATGTACAAACAATTCTGTATCTGTAGCCCTGCCACATCCTCTGTCTCTTCCCTCAGCCCCTGCAGGATGACACAGCTTCCAGGGGAACGTGAGGCCAAATCCCAGCCAACGTTTTCCTCTCAGCTGGTGAGACCTCCTTGAGCTGCAGGGGTCAGTTTGCCACGGAAAATTTAGGCTGAGGGCCTTAAAAGAAACCAAAAAAACAAACAAAATGAGCCAGGCCACCCTTGTGGAAGCCGCATTGATGAGATGGTAGAGTTTGACAGCGGAGCTCTCTCCACATCACAGCATCAGGAGATTCAGAATCCCCATGAGAATGTGGCTGAAATTCCCAATTATTCCCAATTCCCTATGGTTTTCCCCAGGATTCCTGCAGTGCACCCAGGATCTCAGCAGCTGCTCACACCTGGCCCTTGTCCCCACAACACCTGCCCAGAGAAGGGTGTGCACTCAAAGCTTTCCAGGGCAGCTCTGTGCCAAGAGGATGTTCCGTGTTGGACTTTATCTTTAGGGACATCTTGATTTCTGAGGATTTTTAGATTGACCTTTAATTTTTGTCCTGTCAAATACTTCACATCCTTGAGTGCACAGCAAGGGGGGAAGTGAGTGCAGGCAACAGGGAGGTTTTTCAGAGCTGGGAAACACAAGCACTTATTTTAAAACACTACAAAAAAGCACTTCTTTTAAATGCTCTCATGCCTCTTTTCTCATGTAAGAGTCACTCCATAACAATTATAAAGCAATCCAGAAAGATGGCCTCTGCTGGTATGGCTTGTGGTCAGTGGTATCTGGAAGTTAAATTTGGAAAAAACATTTTTGGGAACGAGCTCCCTGTGGATTTAAGTCAGTACAAAGTCTCAGCTGTAAGCCCAGACCCTAACACTGCTGTATTCCCTATTTATTTTTCATGCCAAGTCCAAGGATGGAGTCACTGAGTTGTTTGTGCAGTTTCAAAGTAGGGCCAGGAGAAATAAGATATTTGTCTTGGCTCTAAAAAGTGAGAAGAGTCACAGGTATGAGATTAGGAGTGTGAAAGCAGAGTTCAACCACCCCTGTAAATGTCGTATTGAGAGGATCCCAAGTCTCCCCTGTGTCCCCAATGATTACAAAATTCTTCTCTAAATACAGGAATTGTCTGTTTAGAACTGCCAGCACTAAAGCAGAATGTTTAAGTCGCTTTATTTTCTTTAGCAAGTTCAATTTGAAACCTAAGGAAGGCTACCTGAAAGGCATCATTCTTAACTGTGCCAACACACATCATTTTACAGAAAACCAAATATCAAATTTATCTGCCATATCAGACTGCTTTATAGGAAACAATTAAACTTGACTGACCTCTCCTGTCCTTTTTTTCTTTTAATTGATGGCTTTCATCAATGCAGTTTTGCATTAAAACAAACCACACCCAAAATCAGATCATTGGTTTAAAAAGGAAATAGCTCCCTCCAAAACTGCCAAATGAAATTGTTTCTTTTAGTCAACACAAAGCTTTTCATAAAGTGTGAATAAAGCTATCGTGGAGTTCTTCTGTTGTCAAACACCTCAAATTTTTTATTATGTGGAGACTAAGGAAAGGTAATACCTAGATTTTATTAGTATATTCAAGCTTCTCAAGTCAGAAAAATAAAGGTCAAATGACTAAAACTTTCCTAAAAAGCACAGGAGAGAGGCTCACATATGGACCATATTTCCTTAAATTTGGAATTTTTTTATAAAATAGTTTGTACGTGAGTGATGCCCCAACAAATAATTAATCCTACTTCCCTCTGCCATTACTGTAAGAGCAAAATCCCTAATACAGAGTTTACAGCAGGGCAAAGATGAATATATCAGTATAATATCTGGGATATCAGTACAATTCATACCCAAAATTCAGAGATATGTTGCTATGAACAACATTTTGTATTGATACAATCGCATCTGCCATAAGTTTGTTCCATGTGATATCCACAGATTCCTTAAGGAAAAAACCCGAGTCAGCATCCTGCAAACATCGAGTGATACCTGGGAGTCACAAATTCTTATTGTCCTTCTGGCTGTGACCCTGCTGTCAAGCAAACTCAGCAATTCTGAAGCAAACTCCAAGTTCCCAAGTGGAGCAGAGTTCTGGGAGCCCAGGAAAAAGGCACATTCAATGCTCTGGACATTCAAACAAGCAGTGCAGTTTTTAATCTGATGATTTATAAGTGAAGAGTTTACAGGCACAATTTGTACTTCCACCACTATTTTTTTTTTTCTCTCTCTCTCTCCTCTGTTCCAAACTGACTTTGTTGGCCTAAGGCGGGCAGTTATTTCGGGACAGTGAAAAGTTATAAATAAGTTCTAATAAAACTATTAGCGACACACATGATACTGAACTTCTTTCAAACCCTCCTTTGTGAGGGAACAAAGAGCACTTCACATGGATTGTGATGGCACAAGCCCCCTACGAAAAGTTTAAGGAAAGAGTTTCAACAACTAGATCACGAACCCAAAATAAGAATACTGGATGAGCTGTAGAAATTCCAGATTGTGCTGAAAGGAAGGGCCCGGGCAGTTTGCAAAGGCAGACGGAAGGAGAGGAGCCAGGCAGTGAGAGCAGCCCTGGCAGCGTGTCAGGCTCAGGGCTGGCAGCAGAGCCGAGCACGTGGGCAGATGATATTGCAGCTGATGTCTGAGCTGCTTCCCTTTCCCCTGCCTGCTCTGCTGCTGCTGAAAAGGAGGGGAAAAGCCACCAGATGAAGGGTGCTGGCTCAGGGCATCTCCTGACTGCTCTGACAGCGCCCCAAAGAGCCAGGCCCCAGTGCTTTGGTGAATCGCAGGCTTTTTTTAGCCTAAAATAGATTTATCACCACCTAATGTCCACAGGGAATGATGAGTTGCCATCATGATGGCAAAAGTGTTCCAGGCTGTCTGGAAAATACAGACATTGTTTCAGAAGGATATCTGCTTGCACTCAAACAATCCAGAATATTGTTTTCCAAGAGTTTAAAAATTGGCATTCCTATTGAACCAAAGCTATTTTTTCAATGTAAAAGAAGTAGTAATGATGTTAAAAAAATAAATAAATCATTGGCTTGCAACTTAGTACCCTCTGGATTGTAAGGAATATCTCATCTCCAAGACAGTTTCAGCTCCCTCCTAAAATTTACATTCGTATTGGACCAAAGCTACATTAAATCAAGATTTTTTTAATGTAAAAGAAGTAGCAATGATGTTAAAAAAATAAATAAATCATTGGCTTGCAACTTAGCACCCTCTGGATTGTAAGGAATATCTCATGTCCAAGACAGTTTCGGCTCCCTCTGAAGGAGAACTACACTGTCCTGCTCTCTGCATTTCCAAGGTTTTCTGCATTATCAGAGACATCCATTTAATCAGAAACAAAGACACTGAATAACAATGAAGGAGTCCATCCCTTTGTGGTTCCCAGGAATGCGTGGTCCACATCTGGATAAACATGGGGCTATGCAGAGAATGGAAACATTCATTCCCCAGCTGTGGTTAGGTGCAAATCCTTTTTCTTTTTCTCTGTCTGATTTACTCCTAATCCTGCACTGGGTGTTTGCAAAAAAAGTCACAGGCCCAGGAATCCTCCTCATGGCCCTTTACACCTAAACAAAATATTCTGGGCTGTGAGCTGCACCACAAAGGAGAGACCCTGAAGGAATTGACAGTTGTGACATTAAGAGAAATGCCAACTGTCCCACAGCATCCATCAGGAGATGAGGACTGGCACTCCAAAGTGAAGGGTCCAAGACTCTCAAGAACAGGTATTTTCCATAGAAAAGTCAATATAAGTTATCACACCCTATAATGTAAGGAATACGTAGAAACCACAGGCAGCAGCTTTGGTTCATTGGCCTAAATTTTCTGTTTTAACAACACTGATATTGCCAGGGCAGCATCAGCTGCTGTTACAGCAACAACGAGCCCAGCCTTCATCACTCTCCAACAATGAGAGGAGGCTGCAAAAAGCTGAGAGCTGACACAATACACAGGGTAAGTCCTAAATTAACCCTGCCTTGCCTAGGTCAGTGCTCTGCCCTCAGCTTCAGGGGTGTTGGAATGCACCTGGGGCGGGGAAAAAAGAGTTAAGCTCTTTTATATCACCTAAAGGAGAGCATCAATATTTGAGGGTTTGTTCCAGGAGCTGTTGTTTGTACGGCTGAAGTAGAAAAACAGAGGCACAGGGAAGTTCATCACTGTAAATTATTGATCTGCTGCTTTCTAGACACTGAAACTGGTAATTAAACAAATGGTAAAAAGATACTTCATCAATTATAGAGGTGCCACTTTAAATTACACTTGCTCCAGGATGAATAAAACACAGAGGTTAAATGCTTTGGGTAGTTCATGAACAAGAAGTTGCTCAAAATCGTCACTGCAACAACAATTCTAATTCTCATCTCCTGCTGCTCCAGAGCTGTGTGCTCTGTATCAAGCTTCATAAAGGGAAATTAGAGCTTCTGTTTCATCAGTCTTCTTTCACACAATGTCTGGAAAGTGGGATCCCTTTTCTGCTCAGCAGGGTCTATTATACAGCCATAAGGCAAGGCCCTGTGATAACAGCCCTCCCTCAAAAACCAGGAAAAAAAAAAAAAAAGCATTTTGTCTGCTAACAGCCACTTGTGCAATGTGTGAAGCACTGGGCAGACATTTGACACTGGCCTTATGGTTTTTAGAAGCTATAGACATGTACACACCCTCCAGATCCTAAAATAACACTGCCAAGCTGCTTCTGAAGCAATAGGGTGATGACATCAAAAATGCCCTTTTAAGCAGAAATCATGTCACAACCATGATGATGACTCAAATTTGATTCATGGTAAGTTTTTTACGAGGGTGCACACCTTACTGCATCAAGCTTAAAGTGATCTCAATGTCACATGTTAAATATATGAATGTAAAAGTACATGTGCTCTAATACTGATTCTGAAACAAAAAACAGCCATCAAAGAAGAGCTTGGCCACCTTGCAATTGCTGGCACAGGTTCTCTAGAACCATTATCACATCTCTCAAACCAGTTTCACCCTGGGAAAGCATTTAGTGAAGGCTGAGTTCATCAATTGATTGAGATAGGCCAGGGAATATGAATATTCCAGGTCCAAGCCTGCAAATGCAGCAGAAGCAGCTGGCTTAAAAGCACATGCAAAACACCCCTAACAGGTGGACACAGCTGGCATCCCTCAGGAGCAGTGAGGCAACAACGCTGGGAGGCAACTCCAGGGAAACAGCGGCTGCTGCTGGAGCCAGGACAATCCTGGAAGTCAAAGAACTTGTCACGGAGAAGTGGGGAAGGAGCAAAGGTGGGAGTTCAGAGAGCAAAGAGAGGCCGAGGTGAAGGACCATCAGAATCTGCTGGGGAAGCTGGAGGTGATGGAAAGCTGCCAGCTTTCAGCTGATGGAAATGGTCCAAGTGGGAGATGAAGGCTGGACTGGAGGATTTTTGTGGAGGAAAGAACACCAGCGCTTGGTAGGGGGACAGGAGAATCAAAGGCTGCGCTGGCTCTTCCTACTGCTCCCCAGATAATGAGGCTGAAGCACAAGGAGAGCAAGCTCTGCTGTGGGCCCGGTGCCAAGTGCTTTGTGAAGCGTTCCTTGCCTGTTCTGAGGAGAGTTACACAAGGTAAGGCTTTATTCATAAGTGCCTGATGGATCCTGTGTGTGCAACAGCTCCTACCAGCACAGCAGTGTTTGTGGGAAATGTTAGGGAGAGTGTCTGAGAGAGATAAAGCCTTTGAGCTGCAGACGAAGCTGCCAGCCCTCGTTTCCAGCTTGTCAGAGCAAGTCCTTCTTGAAGTCAGCAGCCTGGAATGAAGAGAATCTGGCATTTGTGCATGGATGTATGGCTCAGACAGCCAGGGCGGAGCGGCTGGCTTTAATCAGACTTTCCACAAACGGGGGGGGGGGAGTGGGAGTGGCAAAGCACAGTGAGTGATGGGCGTTATCTGCCACACATCCACAAATTCCTCTCCTTCAACTTTGGGTTTCAAGCCTGACCTCCCTTCCTGCTTCCACTAGCCCCTCGAGTAGGAGGGGAAGGGCCATACACAAGTGGAATTTGAGAGTACTTCACGTCCTGGGGATTCTGAGAGGCAGCACACACTTGTCTGGTGAGCTGACAAATTCCACAACAGCTGATGGGTCCCAGGAGCAGCTCTGCAGCTACCTGCGTGCAGCTGAACCCCACTACTCCCAAATTCACTTTTCCAAATCTAACCCAGCAGTGTCTCTGTTGCTCCAGCTCACCTGCTGGGTGACAGCTGGCTCTGCTGGTACAGTATCAAGAAGGAGCAAAGCTCCAAAACATTTTAATCCAGCTGCCCACTGCAGCATGAAGAATTCCACTGCAAACCACTTTTGGTTGTTTTCTGCCCTCACAATGAGGCTACAGCCCACTAAATCACATGGAGCTTCAATTCCATCTAGAAATAGCCTCTTGAGGTCTCTGTTGCAGGATGGCATTCTTCAATTTTGTTTCCTTGTGTGCCACTGCTGGTGGTGCCAGCAACAAATTGCAGGAACCTGCACGTATGCCCGGAGTGGGCACAGAGCCAGCCCCGACCTCTCGCACGGAAGGTTTTGGCAGCAGAATTAATTCCCTCTCCCTCACCCTTTCTGCCTGCGTGGGTCATGTCATGCTCAGATACAACAATACAGCAACCTTGTCCTGCTGCCCTCCACAAATGTCTTGTTGGAGTCCCACGGGGCTCAAAAGTCCTTTGGACCTTTACACCTGGGGAAAAGCAGGGCAGAAGTGGGAATCCCAGCATCCTCAGCTGGGCAAGGTGTCCTCCCTCCAGAGCCTCAGTGCACTGGCTCTCCCAACCTCTTTCCATGGGAAGGGGCAGACAGAGAGCAAAATATTCCAATCACCAGTGCTCAGCTTCTCCCTGCTTTGGATCCCTGCCACTCTAAGGATGCTTTGGCAAGAGGCAGAACAGCCACCAGCTCCTCCTGGCTCCATGTCCCAGCGTGTGCACCCTGGCAGGATTTATCAGTGCCTCTCTTTCCTGATCTGATCCCACATTAAAGGGCACCAGCAGTGCAGGACTCCACGGGCAGGTGCTCCTGCACTGCTCAGGAGCTGGAACTGTTGGAGCTTGGGAATGCTCATTACGAGCAGTGGAGTGGAGATCTTCTGTTCTGTTTGTAAACCTTGATAAAGGCAACATTTAGAAAACAACTAATTAGCATTTATACTCCAAACAGCTGGCCTAGCTCCACATCCACATGCTGGGAGGTTTTAGTGCCAATCAGCCCACACATCAGAGCACAAAAGTCCCCCAGTGTGACTGCAGAACCTTCGAGCAAACAAACTTCTCACTAGCACTGACTTCAAGGATCAAAAGGCAGTAGTGTAAGAACAGCCACACAAGCCATCATTCCCACATCATTACATTACAGACACTTGGCCAAGGTGAAAAGGGCACAGAAAGTGTCCTCTGAGGTGCCAGAGGGCAGTCCCAGGCTGCTGCCAGCTGATGTTGCTGTGTCACAGCCTCTGTCCCAGCTGTGCCTGTCCTGGCCCTCTCCCTCCTCTGGACTGGGACTAACATCCATTCAGCTCTGTGATCAGACAGTTCAGGGCACTAAACAAACAGAAAATGTTGTTTTCTTCACCATTACTCTCCCAACTCTGTTTTGGCTGATTCACCAAAGGGTCAGAAGGATGCAAGTACAAGGCTGGGAGTGGAGAACTACAGGGAAACCAATTTAAATTGATTTAGTGAGAGGTGGAACAAGATGGTCTTTAAAGTCCCTTCCAACCCAGCCCATCCCATGATTCTAAATAGAACTGATGCCAATATAAGCTCATCTTAGATACTGGGAGATTAAAGGGCATTTCATGGAAGTGATGTGGATGAAGCTTCAAGACTCTCTGGAGCTTCCAATACTCCACAAGATTGCAAACAACTGACAATTTTTTGGCCTTACAAATGAGGGCTGATGCTGCTGGATTTTGGTTGCCAGCACACAGGAGAGGAGCAGCTCACTTCACACGCTCATCACTGAGCCCTTTATCGACCCAAATGAACCTTCCCGTCCCCTATCAATCCACAAATGTCAATCCAGCCCACACTAAACACTGATTGATTTTCTACTCTAACGAGCACCGTGTCACATTTGTGTTAACTACTCATCAGTTCAGATAAGTGGTTTGCAATTAAGATAATTTGAGACCAGTGGAAGTGTGGCCTGAAAAGCACTTTCTAGAGTTCAGCACAGAATAAAATTCACTGCTTAAAACAGGTACCAAGCTGACAGCTACTTTTAGACCTTTACACCAGAATTTACCTCTCCAAAATAAAAAATTTTTGCCATAACCTAATTTTTCCTTGGAAGGCAATAGCTTGCTCGTACAAATATTTCTTTCCAGATGTGTACACTCACCCTGCAGCAACACTGATTTTCTTCCTCTCAGGTGACACCACAATCCTTTCACAGGTGCCTCCTAATCCGATGGCAGACAAGCAGCATTCCAGCAAAGCTGCATTCAGTGACAAACAGCCAACTTCACTGGAGCCTCCAGAAAAAAATAAACAGTTACACGAGCGCAGCTTTTGAGTTCCATGGCCGTGAGCCTGGACATAGTTCACATTCTCATCCTACACGGAGCCGCTCGGTGGAATTTTCCTCCCAGTGCAAGCGGTTTGGACACCAGCAGCTGCCAGTTCAACACATTCAGGTTACAGTTGGAACTCCCCTGTCCCCACCTAGATCCGGAAACTTCAGAGCAGACACTTGGCAACCAGTCAGGTTTCAGTTTGAAGAGAGAGAGATCAAACAGCCTCCTGCACCATGCCAGTTTTTTTGCATACGGGACACCACATCTCTTGCAACATTTCCTCTTCACATGGAGCCCTCATGACCAGTCTGCCAGGGCAGCAGGGAAGTCCTCACTCCCTCCCAACACTCACTACCTGCCAGGCTCCCAGCACCAGCCCTGCTTTTGTCTCCAGGAAGTGAAGCTTGTCTTATTTTTTCTCTCCTTTCCTTTACGCTTCTTCCTTGTATCAAGACACAAATACCTCAAATCAGATTAGTTTATACTTGACTCAAATAACATCTGAAAGCTTTGCCCAAATATGTAAATGGCTCATAACCATCAGCCCATGTATTCTTTAATTGCATCAGGCAAAGAGAAAAGATACTGTGCTTCTTCATTAGGTCATTTTTCTTAAAAGTTCTAAGGGATTTTAACACACCTGGTTTGGAAGTACCTCTCAAATGTGCATAAATCATCCCAAATTCCTCCTAGCTTTCTCAAATCCCTGCATAAGCAGTCATGGGAGTGCTGTTTCTTCTGTGGATTGAGGAGACAACTCTTTGGTGACCTTAAAGAACAATATTTGAAGGTATTGAACTGTCAGTCACTGAACTGTCAGGCAGCGCTACAGCTCACCTGCACTTCTGCAACAACCAACATTCAAACAATGCACAGGCATTGCTTCCTGCTGGAAACTGAATTTTTAAGTGGTGAAACTAAGCACCAACTGAAGTAATACAAGAGTCAAGACAATGGGCATTTGTCCCCCAGTTATTCCATAAAGCTGAGCTTTAATTTTTTTCAACTGAATAATCTGTGGGCCCATGACTTCAGGAGGATGTGGAGGCCAGACAGAGCAAAATGAGATCGATCAGATCTGTGACTTATTTTGGCCTCACAATCTTTTCTGCCTCCCACGCATCTTTATCTCCATCAAACTTTTCCAGCCTCCACTCTTTGGCCTCTGCTCTCCTTGCTGACCTCCCACACCATTTTGGCCTCCCACTCCTCAGTTTCTGCTTTTCTTATTGGTCTCCCACCCTTTTTCAGCCTCCACTTTTCCTTCTGGCCTCCCGCAGGTTTTCAGCCTCTGGTTTTCCCACCCCTTCAGCCAGCACAGAATATTCAACTCCCCTAAAGGTTATGAATTTGTAAATTCCCTTTCCAAACAACCACGTCCCACCTTGATATGTGCATCCATACTTCTTCTACACCCCAGCGGACCAGAAAGGACCTGTGCCCATCCTGACATCTTGCAGCCAGAACAATTTGGGTTTATGCCCAAGGAAACATGGTGGCTCCCTCAATAATTCCAGTCCTGCTAGGAATATCACAGCACTGTCCAGTGGTGTTAATGGACGTACAAAAGTAAAACAGGAGAATTTCTGGGATTGTAAAAACTGGATGCTCTAAGCTTTGCTGCTGGCTCCATAAGCTGCTGTTGCCAGCTTTCGGGACAGAACATCAGCAAATTTAAATCTGCATTGCCACAGAGTGCACACACAGAAACACTCTGTACTTCTCTGCAAAACTTGCTTTTGATCCCCTCCCCCACTTATAAGAGCATGCACAAATAAAATGAGGATTTTGCAAGTCATGCATTTTGTATTCGCCTTCATTTTCACATGAGACAAAGTTTTCCTTTCTATTCTCAAACAAAATTGTATCCAAAAAAGTGATTTGGAAGAAATCAAAAAGAAAGATTTTGAATACAATATTCAAAATGCAGAATTAGGTTTTACTTGAGAAATAGGATGGGCGCTCTGCTGGTTGCTGCACTTGGGGTTTATTCAGTACCCCAAAAGCAGCCAGGGACACAAACCCTGGCTGTTGTTAAAACCCTAGCAGGTGTAATGGGTGGGGAGGGAAGTTTCCTGTAAAATCCGTGAGAAAACCCCGTGCTGACACAGAACAGCAGATAATGAGTCAGGGAAAGGCAGAAAAGCACACAACTGAACTCCAGTGCTCACTCAAACGAGGCAAAAGAAACATCTGTTTTGCTGTCTGAGTTCCAATTCTGTCAGAGAGAGAATTCCTGGCTTCCTGGTGCAAAGGTGTGGCTTTCCCTCCCAAGAAGCACAAGAGGCAATTTCAAACAGACTCCAAAAGTCCTAGGAGTGGAAGACAACCTGTTATTTAAAACAACAAGAGTGTGTGGACACAGAACAAGGCTTCCTGGTCTCTAATTTGGAAGGTTAATAAAACTCTAGAAAAGCCCAACACTAATTTGTGCAATAATCTTCCCTCTCTCCAAACCACACCGTTGGACTCACCAGCTTTTACTGCAGATCAAAACCTGAGCTGCAGAAGCACCATTTGTAATGCAGCACTGTGTGGTGCTGCAAATACACACCAGGTTTTGTTTTTTCCCAAATGTTGATTATAGAGTGCAGCCTTGTAAAGCCCAGAACTGCATATTTTAGTTATTAAACTTCGCAAACAAGTCTGGCTGTTGAAAGTCATTTCCCTGAGTAAACAATGACTCAGTGTGGGCTGTATAATGTACAAGTTATTAGTTACTCTTAGTGAGTTTAAAAAAAACCCAACTCTATACAAAGACCTGCTTCAGAATGGAAAATAGTTTTCCTCCTACTTCTATAGTTCCAGTTATATTGTTTCAGTGGAATTTAATTTTCTAAAAAGCTAAACAGATCACTATCGCTTCATTATATAATTGGACATTGACTTAACAGGACCCTTCAGCCATGAACAATATGGGCAGTGTGAAAGCTGAGTTTACCCTTTTTTCTGTTCTCAGTTTGTCATTACAATTACAATATCCCATCCAGAGCAGGCGGCAATGAAAACAGACATAAAGACAACCATAAAATATTGAGGATATGGTAATGAAGAAAAATGCACCAGCAAGCTCAATAAAATCCTCTGACAAACACTGCTCCCTAGTTGAATTACAGCTCCTTCCATAATCCTCCTCTTCATTAGCAAAATGGCCAAATACACCTGGTGATTGTCAGCTGGCATAAGGCACTGGGATCACTCTGCCTAATGAAACTCAGCTGCTAAAGCACAAAGGTTTCCCTGCAGCCTTAGCCCCACTCCAAAGGGTGTTTTCCAGCCTCAGCAGGCACTGTCTGTCATGTTTTGTACCAGTGAAATCTCTGGTCAGACATAAGAACACTACAAAGAAATAGGAAAATCATAGAATCCCCAAATATTCTGAGCTGGAAGGGACCACAAGGATCATCCAGTGCAGTTCCTGGCTCTGCACAGACACCCCAACAATCCCACCCTGGGCATCCCTGAGAGCACTGTCCAAACACTCCTGGAGCTGTGGTGGCCTCGGGGCCATGCCCATTCCCTGGGGAGCCTGGGCAGTGCCCAGCACCCTCTGGGGGAAGAACTTTTCCCTGATATCTAACCTAAACCTGCCCTGGCACCGCTCCTGCTGTTCCCTCAGGTCCTGTCCCTGCTCACAGAGCAGAGGTTGGTGCTGGCCCTCATGAGGAAGCTGCAGCCCCCATTGAGGTCTGACTTCAGTCTCTTCTTCTCCAGGCTGAACAAACCAAATGACCTCAGCTGCTCTTTACAGGACTTCCCCTCTAGACCTTTCATCATCTTCATAGCACACTCTGTGGTGAGCTTTTACTAGAAAAGTACCTTCAAAAGAAATTACCAAAATAAACTTGAAGGCACAGCTGTATGTTATAGAGCCCAGCCTGCAGGCTGAGTGCCATCACAAGTGGGTCAGGGAGGACTTTTTAGTCATTCATGGACTCTCCATTTCCTGGCAAATATCACAACACATTTTGACATGACATTCTTCATCACCACCAGTGGCGCTGCCCATTCAGTGACAGCTTTCAGTGACTGCTGTACCTTCCACCACTGGGACCTCACTGCCCACAAGGCAAACACTGCAGCACTCCAAAGGCACTGCCAAAATGTCAAATTCTACGTCCATTTATTATCAGCTGCTGAAGTGAATTACAGGAAGGGCGGTGGCCAGGCTGGCCCAAGGTCACCGTACCGGCTAAAGGGCTGAGAGTGTCCCAGGGAAGCTGGACATTGGCACATGACCAAGTGCTTTCCTAAAGGAAAAAAAGCTGCCAGGGAGAGCTATCCATGCATACATGAATGCCACAGGAGTTCTAAATACTAACCTTTACTGCCTTGGAGTACAGGAATTTAATATAGGACACACTACACTGGAGAGATATAGCAACAGAAAAGGTACTGGCCCTGCTGCTCCTTGCTGTATTTAAATGTTTAAATATTTAAATAAGGCAGGGCAGGGCTGTAAGGAACACTTCCACCCCCACAGAACATGACTCAGTTGCAACAAATTACTTGAGATTTGTCCACTCTGAACCTTCTGCCATAACAAGCTTTGTTAGCCTTTCCCATTTACTTGTGCTGCCTGCTTACATCTTTATTAATGCTTTCTGGGAAGAGCTGGCCACCCAGCCCACTAATGCATCAACAAGAAATATGCAGAGGAGGGCACAAAGTACAGAGCAGGATATTTTCCAGCAGAGAGATCCCTGAATCCAGGCACAGAGAGGCACAGCACAAGTGGCTCCCTCCGGGCAGGAAAAGAACTGTTACAATCTGAGAGGAAGACAAGCCATGCAAACCTCACACACAGGAGATGACAGCAGGGTGGATGTATGGTTTCTGCAGAAGCCAGGGATAGCAATCCTAGGCAGAGCCAACCACATCACTCAGGAGTTGGTTACACAGCAGTAAAGCAGTGTTTAACATGGGAAAAGCCCTGACAGGAGACAAGCACAGGCCAGAATTGCAATCACTTTATGCCAGCACAAAGTGCCCACCTGATCCCAGATTTTCCTGCCTCTGTGCAGATGTTGCTGTGCTCGAACAGAGAGCTGGGCTGGGAAACTGCTCCACACAAATCACCTGTTTGTTTGGCCTACTCACTTCTCACAAGTTAACCACATTTGACTGCCACTGATAGAGGTAACCCAAAGCACAATACAGATGGTTTTCCCCACGGTAACATTTTAGAAACACACAAATCAGCCTTTATAAACAGTTCTTTAGTCTGTATGAAAGGACAAGTGATTTAGTTACATTCACATTGCTTACAAAGAGCTGTGGGACAGACCAGCCCCAGGAAAATCTGCTGTACTTTAACTTCCCTCCACCTCCTTTTCTGCAGCACCTGCAACACGTCAGCTTTTCCCAAATCTACATTTGTCCTACAGAAGGCACTGCTTATCTGTGAACAGATTAGCAGTGCCTCACTCATTAGTCCTTTGAACTGGGAGGCAAAGTGCTGGAGCCCAGCGATCCTCAATGTTTTACATGCTGGAATTATTCACACCTGCCAGGTAAGAGCCAATGGGAGCTGTACTTTATACACTGCCCTGGGACTGCAGCTGCTGCAGTTTGTTTTTCCTGTATTTGGTGCAGACTGTTCCTTTGGACAGGGATAGAGGAATTTGTCCAGTTCCTAGAAAGCATCTGATTCCCGAGGCAGTAATAAGCAACATTACACTACAAACAATGGAAAAACCCCAAATATCTGAACAAGACTATCTTAGCTTGGCATAAAGGCATCCACAGAGTTTGAGCTTATTCATAGAAAGAAAGACTATAGTTAATGTTATAAAGCATTCAAGTGTGTTTGTATCAAATAAAAAAAAATTAAAAGGTTTTCTACCTGGCTTGACTCATTTTGTCAGATCTACGTAAGTTCTCTTACAGTTGTTATAAGTCCTGAAGATGTACTGTAAATCACAAGTTTCTTTGCTATTAATTATGCAGAAGAGAACAGAAATTACATACTGTGGATCCTGAGTCACACGGGATCTCTCACTCCCTTAGTGTGTTATGATTCACACCTTTTTTTTCTCTTGAAAAGTAAATCTACCCTTTTTATCATGATAAATTAGGACAGCATGTGTACAGCGTTGCACTCCACTGGTCCCTGCCAGGCAGAAGACAACAAGCATATTTTACACAGCCCCTCCCTAAAACACAGGATTATATCCACTATCAAAACCGAAAGCCCCGAAGTGTTATGACAGTGGTTGCCATATCAGGATCTACTGTAAAAATTAAGAACTCATCAGTTCCATAAGCCTTAGGCAGTTTCTAAAAGTTTTGAAAAGGTGCTGACAACAGCTAATTGTCTATTGCTCCAAAAGGGGATGAAAGAAAAATGCCTTTCTTCCCAAGTACTCTAAGATGTGGTTATGCTTTCATGGCTTGTCCCACCAAACGAGCAAATTTTCTCATTTGTCACTTTTTAAAACTAAGCAGCTGCCATCTACAAGTAGTTCCGGAGGAGCCTTCCGCCCCAAGCAACTGTCAGAGAGAGATTAAATACCAGAATAATCTCTGTATTGTATCTCAGAATCGCTTTTCCTCCGTAATCCTCCCAATGACAAGAATGCAGCTCAAGCCAGCTTACTTGGAAAATTCAAGTTACTAGAATGAGTTGCTCATTCAGGCAGAGTCAGATTCCTTCCATGAGTCACTGTCACTTAAAGCAATTAACTCCAGGTATGTCAGAACGGGGGAAAACTGGCATGGAAAGCAGCACAAGAGATGGGGAGCCCTGAGTCTCAGTGGGGATGCCGACCTGGGGTCCAAAGAGGAGAAGTTACGGAGTTTGACAACATCTCTATCTGTGAGAGAGGGTTAAACACATCGAGCTTTATCCATGGCGTGCTTCGAGGCACCTGTGCAAGCACTGGCAAAGAAAGAAGAATTTCTCCAATGCGAACATCAGCAGGGTGGATCCCACACCCAACAGCGCGAGGAGCTGTAACGCAAGTTGGGGATGTACAGGAAGCCTGTCTTGACAAGGGCAAGCCAAGGCGCCTGGAGCCCCGGCCGTGCCACGGCCACGTCGGAGCCGGGAACAGCCGCACGCCCGCCACACCCCGGCTCCGCTCGGGCTCCCCGCGGCTCCGCTCGCCCCGTGCCGGGCAGGGCGTGCGGGATGCGCGCACGGAAACGTTACCGGAGTCACGGACCGGGAGGGAAGGCGGCAGGGAGCAAAACTGCTCCGGGCAGCCGGAGCCACGCCGTGCCGCCGCTAGGATGCCGACTGCTCTACCCCGCTCATTTGTTCCTTCCGTGGAGAATGTTCCGAGTTTCCGGGAAGCTCGGCGGCTGCGGAGGAACGGCCGAGCCGCGGCCGCCCGCCCGGAGCGCGGCCCCCGCTGCCCCCCGCGCCGCCCCGCGCGCCCCGCAGCCCGCGGCCGTGTGTCCGAGCGCCGGCGGACCGGGCGGGGGAGGCACCGCGCCCACCGGCCGCTCGCCCGCTCGGACCCCGGCCCCGCTCACCTGCGCTCGGCGCCCCGGGACGCGCGGCTCGGGGCCCTGCGGCGGCTCCGCGAGCGCCTCGGCGCCGACTGCCCGCGGGAGCCCGCGCCGCGCCGCTAGTGAGCATGTCCGAGCGCCGGGCATGCGGGCTGCGGGCCGCTGCCTCCGCCCTCACCTGCACCGCCGCGGCCACCGGGACCCCGCCTCGCCCCCGGCCCGGCCCGCGCCGCTCACACGCTCCGCGGCAGCGGCATCCTGCTGAGAAGCTTCCGCACCGAGTTGCTGCTGTTGCCTCGAAGGGCAGACGCACCTGTCTGCTCCAGACGGACAAGATAAAGTTCGAAGGCTGATGGTAATTTTACCGGCCCCTCCTGGCTGACGCCTGGTTGTGGGAGTCATCAGAAGTGCATGTTCCTGGGAAGGGCGCAGGGTGAAGTTCGCTCTGGAGCGATTCCACCGAGCTCGGGTAAGCATCCACTGTGAGCAGCAGGTTGGCCCATCCCACACAGGTGTGAAATACCCGAGGCGGTCTCGTCAGGATCCACAGGAAAATCTGCGCACTGAACTCCAACAGCCTGAACCACACTGAGCTGAAACAGTAAAGCTCTGCTCTTGTCACTCCTGCAGCAGTTTAAACTATCTTGAAGTTTCTTTTAAAGCACAGGACATCAGAAACCACCTCTCTCTGCAGCACCAACAATGCTTGACAACACACTGTTTTCAAAGTAGCAAGTTACCATTTTATGGAATGTTAATGAACATTTAAAACTTTTTAGAAAGCTGAACTGATACCTTTTCTCTTGCTGATGTCTCCCCCAGGACCCTGGCACATGCTAAGGTTTAAAGAACATTTCCCCCCGGGGAAGACAGTTCAGTCCTGCCAGTGTCTCCTCCTGTCACCACAGATAAGTCACTAACATTCCTGGACTGTTTACTGAAAACCAAAGAACACCAGAATTGCCATTGCCCCCTCTCCCAACAAGGCAGAGGGAGCTCTTGAGTTTTTTTCTGAAGTAAAATGACTCTACCTGACAATTGTGTAACCACACAGTAAATGTCTCAGCTAATTTTCAGATTGAGTTGCAGATTAGTCACTAGAAAGACAATGCTAGGAAACAGCAGCAACATGCACAGATGTGCACTTCAGTACAAGATGGCTCTACCAGAGCTGAAGATCTGTTAAACAGGTTTTAAACAGCTATGGCAAAGAGAGATAAATTCATGGCTGCATTTAGGTGCTTCTAAACATTTAAAATTTTACACAGTTCCTTTTCTTTGGAATTCTTTAATTAAGAATTGTACAAATCCAGATAGAAAATATTCTGAAGCGAAACACATGGAACAGCCATTCATTCCAAGAAAACTGAAGTTATTCTTAGAAATGTACTGTCTTTCTCAACTGTTCATGTCAAACCAGAAAAAATCAGCTCATGGACTTCCCACTTGCTTACATACAAACCCTGAACCCAAGTCCCAAGTTAACAGAATAGTCAGTTCCTTGAGATGTCCACAATATTCTGTTAATATGTCCCTCTACCACTGAAATTTCCATATGCGAACCTTCCTGGAACATTCAGGGCAGGAACCCCATGACAGCACAACTGATAGTGAGGAGGAACAAAGTAACTGTTTCAAAGCTCTCTCCCTTCCTCTGCAGCCTGAAAGTGCTCCCGGGATTCTGACAGAATTAATACAGCCAGGCCAAACACCACCCTTGGTACACTGCAGTATTTCTACATGAAACACATTTTAATCATTTTCGAAACTCCCACTCACTTCATTGTTACTAATTCCATCCTAGGGAGAGAAAGCTGTTCACAACACAGCTACAGTCACTCCAGTGACCAACCAGTCCTGCAAACCCTCACATTGTTGCCCTGGAGTAGCTCAGCTCAGAACTAAGTTGGTTATTGTGTAACCAACAGTACAAGGGGGGAAAGAGAACAATAAAAGCCAGGCTTACAGTCCTGCGCTCTGCCTTGTGGCCGACCACGCGGATGATTTCTCCTGTAGGAATACGTTCAATCTGCAATTCCATTTTTCCAAGGAAAGTCAGTAAATCTCTATTCTTTATGGATAACTCTGATTTCAGTGTGCAGCAGCAGAAGACAGCCTTGACTAAGTGCAGCCTTTGGTTCGGAGCCTGTTGTGAGAGGAAAAGATGAACTTCTGTATTTATACCAAGTGTTAGGTGTGAGCTGAAACAATTAAGTTCAAGACTGGTTTCCACTCGTTACAATGTGCCACGACAGTTCCAAGAAGCCTAAATTTATGTTTGTGTTTATTGCCTCCAACTTTGTTGATGTTCCATTTCTGTCCCAACAGGCTCAGGAAAGTCAGGTCGCTGCGGATGCTGTTTCAGAGGTGTTGGCACGAAACAATCCCATGGTAGACTTCAAAAGTCTACCAAGAGATTTTGTGTAGAAAAAAAAAATTCCTCATCTTCGCCTCCAAGAGCAAGCAATAGAAAATCCTGATTGCTCCCATGGTAACTACAGGAAGTTCTGCAAACTGCTGCAGAACGGAATCATTATTAATTGAGTCCTTGAGTAGCTAACTAATCGTGGCAAAGGAAATTAATTTGCACGTTACCGCACAAAAATTCCTACAAACAGGAGAAAAATCATCTGGTGAGCACTGGTTTAAGTGCAATTACAGAGCTTTACAATGATCATGCCATCCATTAATGGAGTGGCCAGACCTATCACCCTCCAAAAAAGATATCAGATATCCTGCCTTTGACTGGGGGAAAAAAAACATTCATCTAAATTTCAGGTATTTTAAGATTTGCTGAGGAGATAGTTCCTTCTATCTTCTTGGAAGAGCCAAATTTGAATTTTCAACTCCACTACAAACCAACTCCTATTGATAATGCTTGCCAAGAAAGCATTAACAAGATTAATTAATACGATTAACAAGCACTCCACTCCAGAGCAAATACAGGTAACACTATTCTGTTCAGCAGCTGCAAAGAAAGGGCCTGTCACTGTTCTGTGTTTCATATCTGGAATTATTCTTATGCTTCCTTAGCTGTTATATACAAGATTGTTCCAGTCCAACAATTGTTTCCTTGAGCACTTACTTCCCAATACAGAACTCTAACTAAAAAAATAGATTTTATCACATTTAAAAAACCAACACTGTCACTTCCCCAAACAAACCCACCCTATTCTCAGTAATATGGAGCAATACCCAGCCTGGTTTAGCTCCCCCTTCTATGGGGAGAAATCACAAAGGTTGGAACAGTGTAACTGGAATGGCTCCCGTGATGCAGATGGCAGAATTATGTGCAAAAAAGCTTCTGAAGTTGGGCTAATAGTGAGTGATGATGTTTCTCAAGTTGAAGCAATTAGACAAGCTCAGGGCAGTTCCTGAGCAGACAATTTTCAAGAGTAACTGTGTATTAAATAGAAATTGCTTGATGTCAATCAGTTTCAAATCCCTACATCCAAGGGCAGAAAGGGCCACTGGAAGTTTCCTGTTAGCAAGGCAGAGTTCTCAAAAGAGGTATCGTTTCCTCTCTCAAGGAAAACCTAATTCCAGCTTTGTTCATCTGGCCTTTCCACTGCAGTATATTAATTAAGACAAGTTCATCTGAGTGTCACTCAGTGTCCAAGAGCAGAGAAGGAAGCAGTGGTAGTAGAAACAATGGTCTTTATCAGAACATATTTTTAGGGTCTCACAAACACGCAAGACATCTTAGAAATATTTCCTGTTTACACAGAGCTGTACTATCTGTGTGCAATGATACACTGCACATCCTGAGGTTAGCAAGCAATCAGAAATATATGGAAGTTAAATGAGGCTAGACTGGACAACGTTCCTTGGGAGACATGGTTCCCATTTGAAAATATATTCTCTAACAGCAGGGAGTTATGAAAAGTTACCCTTGGATGGAAATCGAGTGCAAATTTATAGTAAAATATACAAAATTTAAAATATGAAGCATAATGTAGCAGACCTTTCATAAAGGCAAAAGAGACACCTCAAATCACACTGTGAAAAATCCACTGTGGAAAAGTTAAGTTAGAAGAACCTGTTCTCAAAAATTAAGGCAGGAATTTAAATGGTCTGTGCATTTTTACAAGGAAAATGTCAAAACCTCCTCAGTGGGGGAAGAGGGATAGAAAATCCAAACCCACAAGTGCATCTAATACTGGATTCATTGAAAGAGGGGAAAAAATAAGATGAATCTGCTTTGTCCAAAAGAAAAATAGCATTTGTCCTTGCCCTTTTTTTGCAGCCCACAGCCCTACCACATGTTCTTACTGATTTCCTTCTAAAATACTTTGTATCTGTGCATTAAACATGACCAAAACAATTCCTCAGAGAAAGGTTACAAATTAATTCTCCCCACCCAAACCAGTCTGTTCCTTCTCAAATTAACAGAGGCCATGCACAACACTTCACTGCCAGGATTTATTTTAGAGGTACATGAAAAGAAAACACATGAGTATAAAAACATTTCCAGTGATTATAACATCCAATTAAAGGTGTTTTAAGAAAGATAAAATTTCATCAGAAATTGCATCATTACAGGTCATGGAATAGTTTGAAAAGCTACCATAGGTAACAGTAGTAAACAAAAGTGCCTCTGTGTGCATAATACTGAAGAAAGAAGTGCAGAGTTGCGTGCAGCATCCTCCTTACACACAAGCAGTTCCAATCCCAGCTGCTGTGGGCATTTTCCGGGAAGTCCCGTGGTTCAAAGGATCAGTTTACAAAATGCAGCTTCTGTACCCAGGGACAGAGGGTTCTCAGCTCCCACAAACACAAAGGATCTCGAGTGTTTGCCCCTGCAAAGTGGCTGCATGGCTCCCTCTGAGCTGCTCCTGCCCAGCAGATGCACCCTGCTTAGAAGAAACTGGATCTTGGTCCACAGTAAATCGCCAGCTGTGGTCTGGAATTCAAAGCCCACTGTTCTTTGGGCTCTCCACAGAATCTCCTCGCATGGAGAATGGTCAGACAGTTACAAGAGTGAAACCAGAAACAGCACAACTCAGGAACTGCAAGTTATTGCAATTCAGAACAGGGATTTCTCTGATGCCCTAATTGCCATGAGGAGTCACATATCTGAAAGATTCAGTGCAAAACAAACCCTTGGGAGACCAGTATAAATGTGGAAACTGTTTCTAATATTGTTCCGAAGAGTAACAGGAATGTACAAACTGTAAACCTCAAGGCAGTGTTAATCCATGCAATGAACACAGTATCCTCTGAACCTGCCCTCACTACTCACAACTGGGAACAGTTCCCAACACCAAGCATCAAGCTGAGATACAACTAAACCCTACAGAGGCCAAGTGTTCCTAAACCCCACTGCAACTACCTAACCAGAAAACCTATGTCAGAGCTTCAACAGGACACAAAGACATTTGGACCTCAAAAAGATTTTATACAGCGAATGATAGAAGCAAAACAAATGTCCTATCAAGGTGTTAACTTTCTATCTCAAAACAACCCTGGAAAAAAATAAGGCTTTGAGAAAAAGAGCAAAAAGGAATTCACTTAGTTCTGAAGCAGTATTCCAGCATAAACATCACAACACCCTTTGCTCTTCCACTTGAACCAAATTTGGTTTTTTCCACCCCAACCACCACGCTGGTGAGGAGTAATTAATTCTACTCACCACACATGGTAGGGAGCTGTGGCTATAGAACATGGGAGACTCACAGGTGCTCCTCTCCAGCACTGCGGTCTGAGATTCTGTGGAATGTTGGTGCCCCTTCCTATCCCTTCCAAAGATCTCTATTTCCTCTCCAAGAAACAAGACCCCTTCTGAAGCTAACTACCTTTCAGGTTCCTAAAGGTACATGAAGTTCCTTATTCCATCTCCACCCTCAAGTGTACAGGATACAGTAAGGTCTGAGCACCTCTAGAAAAACAGAAAGTTTGCAGACTGATTGCTATAAATTGAAGAGATTTACAATTTTCAAAGATTATGCCAAATGCTTCATCAACCATGGGCTGCTCACCGATGCTGAAGTATTTCTCAACTTCTGCAATGTCCTTCAGAAATTGTGGGATCCTGGCTAATTCCAAGCCAGAGACTGGTATAAAAATGGGTTTATTTTACCTTTTTTTTAGTGAGGGGGAGAAAGGCAATAGGCAAATTGCTTAATTGTTCTATAAAAGAAGAATTTAAAAAAAAATCAGGAATAGTGCAATTTGATAAACGTATTTCAATCAGAAATGGAAAAATCCTACAAAGAGTTTTCAGTAAGGCATGAAGAGAAGGATCTACCAAAGGAGACCTTACACACTCCAAAGAATTTGTTTTCATGTGACTTGTTGTCACTGGTCTTTCCCAAAAGGTAATTAGCTTACATTTGAAAGTCAAATAAAATTTCAAAACAAGGCTAACTAGCTGTATCTAATAAATAATTTTTAAATAACTTCATTTAAACTCAAAATTTGGAAATCAATTATTAAGTAGTTACAGCATAGTAAATATTGCATCGTAAATAAAATATCCTCTACAAAAAAAAGGAACAAGCCTAAAAATCTATTAAACATTGCAACTTCCTTAGGTTAAATCATTGTATTAGAAACGTCTACCACCTTAAAACATACAGCATTCATTAAGTGCTATTTTTACAGTTCTCATCCAGTGCAAGAGAGTTACTCTCCCCAGAATAAAAATATCCATTTCCACAATAAATTATCTTCTACGAGCTTCCAAAGTTTCTGAACAATCCTACCTGTCTTACTCCATCTTCTAAGAGTAAAAGCTTACAATCACTAAGACATAAAGAATCATCTGACTCCTGAGCCAGGACCACTAAAAGTCTTTCCATTTGTCAGAATCACCATCTGATTCTGGATTGTCAGGTTTCTGCAGCCAACTGTTCTCTTCCTCTGGCTGATTCTTTTCTAGTGGTGTCTTGGCAGGCTGAATCTAGGAGAGAGACAAGACAAATAATGAATTAACAATTCAAGAACACTGTGTCACTCTGTATTATCTATACCATTAAATAATGAAGTTTGTCATACTTGCTAAAAATTGAGAAGATTAAAAAATCTAGTAAAAATCCACTATGATCTCAAAACAGTGTCATGGAAAGACAACAATCCTGCAGTCTCAGAGACAGCACAAATACTCCACTCTGCCATATTTCTCACCAATACAGAGAAAAACAGGAATAGTAGCACTGAGATAAAGCAGCCAGTGCAGGAACTTTCATTACTGTATCCCCTAAGGCACTGGAGTTTCACAGTCCTCTAAAACCCCTTCATCCAACAACAATGCAGAATTCCTATTTCAGTGATTCCCCAACACATTAGCATAGCCATGACAGCATGGAAAATTATGCACAGACAAAATGATTCTGGAAAAAACAGTGCTTGTGTAGAAGCAGCAATGCTTGGTCAGTTCATCTTGTTTGTGCAGGCTAAGTCATCCTTTCAGAAATGAAACAAAGCCTGACAGACAAATAACTTGGGTGCAGCTGTCCCATCCTTCCCAAATTCAAGGGACAATCTACAAGAAACAGAATGGAGCACAAAAAGCTCACAATCTGCCAGAAATTTGGCAGCACTTGATTTGTCATCTTTACAGAAATTGGGGACCTAACATGCCTGAAGCTCCAAAAGTCAACCCTGAGAGGGAGAAACCTGTCTTGTTTCACTGCTACGTGATGCCATAACAGCTACTCAGAGCCTTTCAGCACACCAGCAAATTCTTTTTAGCCAGGACATATCCTTTTTAAAATCCCTTCTGCTGCCCCCTCACCCCAGAATTATCACAGCTGCACACACCTATGTTCAGAGGCATGTGAAATCAAAAGAAATAATAATTTAAAAAAAAAAATCTCATCAACATTAATCAATGCTTCCAAATGTATTACCTGAAAAGGCTCACTGATGCCAACGACTGACTGCAAGTTATTGCTAAAATAACAAAGCAAAAATTCTCCTCCCTTCCCAGGTATTTCTGAAGCACTCATGTAAATCTGGCAAGAATAAGAACAGGCAATGAGCAATTTCCACAGAAAAAAAAAGCAAAAAAGTTTATAAAAAAGCCATTCAGGACACCATCAAAATCAGTATTTGCTATTTATAAGCACATTTTAAAACTTAAGCTAAAACGGATGGAGACAGAAATAACTCAGGAAACCATCTGAAAATTAAATCAGGGAGGAGAAGGAATATCCTTCACCATGTCAGCAAGCTGGCTTGGTTCAGTGAAAAGGGACAAGAGACCCAGAGTGGCTGTCAGGGAAGGGACAAAGCCACAGGGCAGCACAAGGAGCGGAGCTGCCTCCTGGTGGCAATAGCAGAGCAATCCAAGAGCATGGTTTGGTCCTATCCCAAGGAACCACAGTTCCCAATTTCAGTTTCTGTTTGTTCAGGTAAGTGTCTCTGGATATTTATCATTTGTATCAAACTAAGTTTTATTTGTTTGGTTTAAGTCACTTTAGGTAATCACTCCCAGAAAGCTTTGTAACTGACAGCAGTTTTTAAAGAGAGACCAAAACGTTCAATAGGAAGAATTAGGAAGATGGATTTTAAACAATAATATTGTTCCCAATTACCTTCAGCTGGGAAAGAGGATACAGAACCCCTAAGGGGAAGGGGAGATGGAACAAACCTCCAATGCTACTCTATGGGAAACTACATTAGAAAGAAATACAACTGACTTACTTGTTTACTGTCTTTGTCGGAATAAAATTCATCATCTTCCACCCAAGCATAAGTAACATAATCATTCAGATGCCTGAAATTCACCTGCAGAGAAAGACACAAACCATCAGCTTTCTGATGGAAACAAACCCCATATTACATGGGAAACTCAAAATTGTCAGAGATGTTTACTGTTTCACTGAAAAAGTCTTAGGATCAAAACATTTTGGGGGCATGCACAGATCTTCTGTTTCTGAGAGGGTGTGAGTGCTCTGTTCTCTCATCCTTCCATCGACTTTTATTTTTGTTCTTTTTTTGCTGCATAAACTCCTTTCCACATCTTCTGCAACATTTTACTTAAATAAATCAGACTATCCTAGCAGAGAATTTAAAGGGTGTGGAAGAACTCACATGCCTTGGACCTAAACTGTTAGCACACAGAAACCACTGGCAATCAAGGACACAGCTATTTCAGAGAATTCTGCACTAGCAAGAACCACAATGCCCTAAAACTCTCAACTGCCTCCTGCAGTCACACTCACTATCTTTGCTGAAGAGCCATGATGAGATAACATTACCCGGAAGAGCCCAATCCAGTCCCAAGCACTTCTCGGGAAATCAGGCACAGTAGAGTAGCGGACGAAAGCATCGCGCTTTCCACTCCACTCACCCTCAGGATTCAGCACGACCAAGGGATCTGAGAAAAGAGGCTTCATCTAGACAAAAGAACAGAGTTTAAACTCAGTCAAATCTGTCATTCTTGCAGTTTTTCTTTTCAAGTTATTCTCTGCCACAATTGCCACCTGTGGGACTCAGTTTAACTGACTGGAAATAACCTGAAAGCAATTTGCTGCCTCCAGTACCATCAGAATGAAGCAGAGATTATGGTTTAGAAAATCAGCTGCTCTAAGGCAGCACTGAATAAAACAAACTTTTTCTTAACAACGTAACTGGGACAGCACCTCAAGCCTGAAAGTTCCTGTGACAGGTTTGTGATCACTGATGCCATAGCTCATGTGACTGGCATAGCTATTCAGAGTAACAGAAATCAGGTGCTCTTCTTCAGGGAATTCGCCTTCTTTTGATACAACCTCACTGAGATTTTTCACTTTCCAAAGAATTCTATCAGTCCATGCTGGCTTTCTTTTCTTCTCACTGCAAAAATGTAAGGTAAAAAGTGAAATGAGCAGAGAAACAAGTTGCCAAAAGCTAAGAATGCTGTGCAGAATCTACTCAGAGCTCAAAGACTGTGAGATACATATTAATAAAAGGAGGCAATCACATCCAAGCTTCATTTTACCGCTCTGTTTAACGTGTTTTACAAGCAACGTTTCCTTAATTTGAACTCCATTCACCACAGATCAGTTTCATGGCTTTCTGAAAGAGGAGTAAAATGAAGGGGAGAAGGACATTTCAGTAGGTTAGTTGGCTTCATACAGGAAATGATACTTTCTCCTAAAACCCTGTAAAAACATAAACATTGAGATAACACACCAACTGCCCCAGGCTTCAAATGTACAGATATTCTGAGAAACGAGGGCATAAACACAAGGAATATGTAGGAAGAGTCTGAATGATGTCTGAAATTATTCAAAATATTTGATAGCAAGTTTCTTCTAACAACAAAAACCAGGACAAACTTAGGTAGCTTATGGTAATCCCAGGTGCCACAGCAATGCTTTATTTAGAAGTTCCTCTAAATTGTACCAGCCTGCATTCAGGTTTGCAAGCTACTGCTGTCTCATAAAAACAGGCTTTAAAAATTCCATAATCAAGGAAGTTGTGCCTGCAACTGTGCTATACATCAAACTGTTATCACAATGCAGAGTTTCCTTGTATACCATATCAGTTACAACAGAAGACATGAGCCCTCTGTTGCTTTTTCTGTAGTGGGAGGAAGACTTAACGGCAACTCCCTAGATGGGTGGATCACTTCATTTTGAAATGGAGAAAAGATCATAGCCTATGGAAGAGGAATTAGAATGGATTGGATTGGATTATAAAAGTTAAAAGCAAGATGTGTATGGAAAACTGTCAGTTTAATAACTCTGAATATCAAAACCAAGGCCATTTAGTTCAATATCCAACATAATTTTGTTTTACCCCTTCCCATATACGAGTCTGACTCACCTTTAATAAGGTGGAAGGATTTGAAATGACTAAGGGCCCTTATCCCACTTACTCCAGTAATTATATAAACCGACAGAAATCTTTATGAGCTGCCATATGTCTGCTCTGCTGTGCAGCAAAATACCAAAAGAACAGCTTAAGGTAATACAGTCACGATTTTAGAGAAAATGGGGTATTAGATGGGAAGCAAACCCTCACACTGAAGAATCATCAAAAATAAAATTCTGTGGGCTTCAGTAAAAGCAACTTTTGCAGGGTGATCAGCCCCACCTGAGCAGTCTCTCTGCTAATTTGAACAGCAGCAGGGCGCACACAGAATGTGTGAACACACACTTTTTGTTTGTTAAATCACAACAACCAGGCTATGAATCATTTGTTAAATGTCTCAGTTTGGATTATTATAAGTCTTTTTTGTTAACTGGATTTACTGCTGGTCCCATTACATCTCTTTACATTCAATTAGGAAGCAAAATGTCTTTGGATCCAAATACTTCCAATTTTACGTGCAACAGCAGAGTAGATAACACTGCAGCTTTCAGACAGGTTCAGAAAATTCCTAAAGAAAATCAGCTGCCATCTGATTTTCAAATATTTCATAAAAATCAAATCAAAAGCTTGGATGGAGCCTTGTTTTGATTCTGAAATACTTAAAAAACTATGAAATTCGGGAAGTTCTCTTCTTACTTAAACCCAAACAGGGACTTGTGTTCTCTGGAAGTAAAGAAAAAGAACAGTACAAAAGCCTGTTTGGACAGGAACTTATCCTTCTATTGAAACATAAGACTAATATTTAACAAATAGACTTTAACATCAGAGAAAAACTTTGGAAATTTAAGATATTCCATTTTCAACTTAAAATAATCAATGAAGACAAATATACACTAATTTTCAAATACCAGCATATCAAATGAAATGCTTAAACAGAGAAGGAAAGCAAAAATGGCAGACAGTTACTCTTTTGCTCCTTTTTGACACCCAATGAGCACTTTTAGTAGAAAAGAACAAAACAGAAGCAGCTTAAACAAGTGCTCATTTATTCCGTTAATCTACTCTTTCCAAAAAGGAAGTTGGGTTGTTTCATTACTTCCCTCATATAATCAGCAAACCCCAGCTTCTTCAGCCAAAAACATTAATTTATTTGAATTTTATCAATACAAGCCTAACAGAACAGCTCAACAACCCCAGTACACTCATGAAATTCAGGTTTGCTTATTACTAAAGTGATATTAAACCAAGTACCACATTCACTCTCATATTCCATGTCTAAACTTCTCTTGTTAGGCTTTTACCTTGTGTCATAGACTTCCGAGTAAAGATCAAACTTGTAGGTGGGTTTAAAGTGCAGAGGACCCTCTTTGAATTCCTTAAGAAAAGCTTCCTTCTTTTTTGCCATATTAAGCTGCAGAAATAAAAAGCAACTTTTAAAGACTGTGTTTAAAAATCAGAGCTTAAAGGATGATTGGGAAAGCATCTCCAAAGAGTTCAACACTGCAATCAGTACAACATAATTGGAAAGGTAAATTCAGAAGGGCCTTTTTTTACTGCCAGAACTCTTTTGACATGATCAGTCTAAAAGTTTTGAGGCAATTCTACCAAAAACAAACCCCAGATTAAGATTCTTTTGAAAATAATTCTTGGGAGAAGAGGAGAAATCAAGGTGAGGAACAACTGACAAGACATGAAGTTCACAGAAAGCTCCAGTTTTGTAAATGAGTAAGGAACTACACAAAAGCAGAAGCAGCTTGAAATTAATTGGGGTTTATGACCACCTCGTGATGACTCTGAGTTTGTGTTCTTTAACAGAAGTTAGAAGCTCAAAGTGTAATTTAACTGCCATGTTGTGTTTGTGTGCATTGGAAACAAAACCAATCCCCCAAACAGACTGAGACAACCCACCTGGTCCTTTTCCCACAGCAGACTGAAACGCTTGTTATTGATTGATTCCCGGACAAAATGTATCCCATAATCTGCTATCCGGAAGTTTAGATCTCCAAACCAGAAGAGAACACTTAAAAAACAACCAAACCAAACCAAAATGCATCAAACGAGGAAGATTTATAGGAATCCATTAACAGAGGGAAGAATTCAACAGAATATAAGCCATTACGCTAATTAGGTGCTCTAATCACTTATATTACTTAATGCAAACAGCTTAAACACAAACATTAAGTAGTTATAGATAAGCTTACCCAGGGACAACCTCTTGCTGAACAAAAAAAAAAAAAGTAATTGAAACAGTAAATTAAGTCCCTTGCATTCTTGCTGCTTGCTCATTACTGCCTGAATATTAACTTCTCCTGAGTCTTACATCTCTGAACATTTAACAGCAATCAAAAGGATTTTTGGTATAAACAGGCTTTAGCTTTAGAAGCTAAAATCCTGCATGACATCCACAGTCTGTCTGCTAACAAATGTATGTAACTGAAGACTGAAGAAAACAAGTCTTGTGAAACAGACCTCTGTCTTTCAGGTTATCTCTTCCTTCCAGGATTAACACTTAAGAGACATTTAAAATGAAAATGATGGATGAAAACTCCAAACCCAAAACTCTTTAGTGCATAAGTTCACCATATAATAGATTGAAACAATACAGAGCCAGGCAAACAACTCACTCATGATCCAGGGGACTTGGAATGTCCTCTTTTTCAAACTGCATGTCCAGAATTTTCTCAAAGTCATCCAGTCGCTGCTCTGTGTTCTCCATGTGAGCTGGCAAGTGACAGTTCATGAAACAAATTGTACGACCAAAGAGGGACATGCGGATGCTGACTCCTCCTTTGTTCCCCTGGGACGGAAAATGAACAACGTTCCCTGAAACTGCAGTCAATGCCTGCAAATATAACTATTAACTCCACC
Organism: Acanthiza pusilla; assembly: GCA_036630365.1. Classification (NCBI taxonomy): domain Eukaryota; kingdom Metazoa; phylum Chordata; class Aves; order Passeriformes; family Acanthizidae; genus Acanthiza; species Acanthiza pusilla. The sequence goes on from JAXCHO010000048.1 coordinate 6,562,115, forward strand.
TGCAAGTTTTTAAATCTTGCTATTTAGATTAAAATCAATACAATTTTTTCCTACATAAATTGCTGCATATCAGCAAATAAACTGGTGAAATTATGGTCTGTGCTGCACACGAGGTTCAAACAATGAGTCTGCTTGTCAGTTAATAAATTTTTAATTAAACCACATCTCTCTCCCTGCATGGACCCATGTAGAGGCACACAGCACCATAAGCAACCAGGGCAACCACCCCTCAGGACTCCTTACCCAGTATCCATAGAGGCCTGTCCGTGTGTACTGGGTGTGGATGTCCCGGATGAAGGGAAGGTGGACCTGCTTCACAAAGATCAGAAGCAGCAACCCCTGCATGCGAACTGAGGAGAGCTGGAAGAGATGGGAAAGAGGGAATGGTCATTTTCAGGGAGGTATTTGGAGTCCCTTGGGTTTATTTCATAGGAGATTTTAGGTGAAGAAGGCCACAGCAGAAGTCATGCAATTCCCTCACCAAGCCTGGCCTCAATACTGTGACACAGTAAATGCAGACCCATTTCACTGCTGTGAAAAACATACTCCTTATAAACAAATCCAATCAATCTCTCAGCTAATTAACACAGTTCTAACATTATATTACAAATCTGAAGTTGACCTCAAAACATGCACCTGCCCAAACCTCTTTAAAGATCTTTCTTCTGCCTCACCAGCCTGTTTCTATCTGTAAGAATCCTGTACATGAAGAACCAAATCCTTCAGTTTTTACCAAAATCTTAATAGCTCACACCTACCATCAGCAGCAAGTTTTTCAAAGTGAAGCACCCTTCAGCAGATCATTAAATATTCTAAATGCCATTAAATGCCTCAAAAGCACAGCAGCTTCTGCAAGAACAATGAGCAGTAACTCTTGCCTGCAGTGCCTGTAAAAACTGATTTACCAAACACTTAGGGAGTACATAAGACATGGGGTTTTTTTGTGGTTTGGGTTTTCTTTTTTTTTTGTTTGTGTGCGTGGAAATAGTCTAATAAAGATGTCCTTCATTAAACATTTATGGACTTTAAAATGTTCCTGGCATGAGACATAAAATTCACTGTGTATGCTTTCATGATAACGATTCAATTGAAAATATAGACATTGAAATACATTCATTGTAGTTCAATTTTATGCTGGATTAACTTGGAAAAAGGTTACTTTAGCATAAAACTGACTATACAACTGCTGGAGAAGCACAAAAATTCAGCCCAAAATTTAAAACAGAATTCCTCCTTTCCTGGCCTGCATATCTGTACAATTAAATGATTTCAGAACATATGTTAATGCTTTCATTGTCCTTGAAGCCAACAAAATACCAAACAGTATACTGAAACAATGGACTGCAATTACTAGATGATGCATAAATATTTTAGTAGTCAGCATTCTCCTTTCCATAATCACATTCATGAGATACCAAGATCTTCCTGTCCCTTTATTATTTATTTGCTTTATTTCATGCTGCTGTGGCCAGTCCCCAGACACTTCTCACGATCCATAGGTCCTGAACACCACAAGGCACTGATCCCTCCTCTGCTGGAACCAGCACCAGTCCCACCAGTACTCAGAGCCAAATCAAGCAAAGCCCTTGCACAGAGGGAACATGATCCTGTGGATGGTGAAAGAATTGACTGTGACCAATTTAACATTCTGAAAACAGACCCTGTTACTGAGGGGACAGAATGTCCCAAGGATGACACCTATCCCTCTACACCCAACCTCATCCCAGGTCAGCCAAGGGGTAAGTGCTCCTCTCCTCCTCAGCCAACTTCCTGCCTAAGTCCTAGGATAACCTTTCCTTGCTGCCTGCTTTGATTTTGACCTGGCCTGACAGCTCCCCCTTATTATTAGAGCTAACCAAGTCCTGCTGAAAGCCATTAGGTGGCAGCATCCATTCATTAGTCTGCCACAGTTATAAATTGGAATTCAAAATCAGCCAGGCATACCAGCAGGAATTCTTTTAACTGTGTGTATACAAGGCCTGAATGTCAGCCCACGGCCAGATTTTGAATTTTTATCAGCAATGACTTAGGCCAGCATGAACAACGTGGGTTTTTTTCCGTTTTGTAATTCCCAATGGGTCCTTTGTTTTGTTTAATTACAATTAAAAGAACAGCACAACTACTGAGTCCGATTAGCATGCAGATAATACAATCACCTCAGCAAAATCAGCCTGAAATAATGCTTGGTTTAGAAAACCACTACAAAGGGCTTTTAATTTCTCTTTATTAGAGGAATTCAGGATACTTCCTACATTTATTGTTCGCATTATTAAAATAGCCAGTACTTTAGCTGATTTATATCGCTCATATCACCCAAAGATCTTCTCATTTAAATTCCCATATAATAATTTTTGGTTGAAGACCTATAACAAGTCCTCAGATAAATATATACACCAACCAAAATCCTGTTTTACATATATGCAATTTGTTTTCACCTGCAAACAAGTTGGGGAAAAAAATATAAAAGAACCTTACCAATCTTAACGAAAATCACTGCCATTGCTTGGGATATTTATAGTGCAAGACTACACTAGAAGCATCACAATACAGTTCCCCAAAACTGCACAGAGCAAAAAAATTTTCTACAAACAAGAAAGAGATAAAGATATTGTGGCTACAAGAAATATGCTGTTCAGTATAAGTTCACATCACATGAAAGAGGAAAACAGAAAAACACAAGTGTGATGAAGAATCCCTTCTGACATATGTGTACCTATGGAAGCAACAGACACCTGCAAAAAACACTATCAATTTCTCTTTTATGGATAGTCTGAGGAAAAAAAATTAAGATATTTTCCTTCAGTGCTGTAACACTTAAAAAGAAATGCAAATAATTACCCTGATATATCCCAAGGGAGACAACACAGTCATGAAAAAAATGCTCCATGGATCATCAAATGCCAAGTCGGACAGAAAATTTGTGATTCTTGAGTTCACCTCCTGTAAGCTGAATACATCACAATTACTCACACTGCACCAGTTGGTTCGGACAGAATTCATATGAACTTTGCAGAACACAGACCCCAGAAATTTCCTGCTGTTCAGTTTCTCATTCAAGCAGTTTAACCCACACACAGATTTAACACATCTAACATGGAAGAAAACAAAATTAAAGGGGGTTATATATACCCTAAGACAGACTTTAAGATGATGCCAGACTCAAGATATGTCATAACAAATAACCTGGTGGTCAGGACTTAAGGATTTCAACAAAGTTTGGAAAACACAATGGCAGATTGTGCCTAACAAGCTTGCACTAATTCCCTTAAAACATGCTGAACTTTCTGTAACTTTCATATCAAAACAAACATGCCTTTACACACTAACAAAGAAAACAGCAGCCAAAACCCTCTGTGCGTTTAGAAAAAAGATATTCTGCATTTTGTCACAAAATAGCAGCAGATAACTGCTACAAAATCATCTCTTCAAAGTTAGTCCTCTGTTAGTTAGACTAAGTTATTCTTCACCCTCTGGTAGCAACAGTGTTAAACCAACTCCCAGGCAGTGATTCACATCTCACAGTGCTCCCAAAACAGACCATGGCGAGACCCAGCAGTTTTGCAATAAACTCACAGAACAAGTTCTTTAATGCACACTTACCCTATAACGTACATATCCATGGTTGGGCCCTGTGAGTTGAGCTGAAGTAAACTTGTGACATCTGGAGGGGGAGAAGCTGTGCCCACATTCCAGGTAACTAAGTGCAGTCTACAAACAAACAAAAACCACACAAAACCAGGGCTAAAATTGAAATGTGGACAGACACCCAACCCTAAGAATGCTCTAATTTCCCCACAGAATTTCCGTCACTCTCCATCAATCAGAAATCTATTTCTCAGTCCCGACGCCACTACGAAAACAACCAATTGGAGGCAACAAAACCTGAATTCCTGCCACTTATCCTTCAGCTTTTTCCCCCAGATGAGGAAAGCTTCATCTAGAGTGCGAGACACTTCTTCGTGGATCTCATCATCTGAGCTGATGTCCTCCACACAAGCCATCAGCTGGGCCACCCTGTGCCGGAGCTGCACGCGGCCGCTGGAGCCGGTGCTGCTGATGCTGGCGGAGCGGCTGCGCAAGCTGGGCAGGCTCTCCAAGTCGTTCAGGGAGAGCCCCTCGGAATGCTGGAATGCATCCTCGCTGCTGAGGGATGCCATCTGCTCGGAGTGAAAGCTATGCTCTGAAGGACCAGCCCATTAAAATCCTAAGTGTAAAATAAAGAGGTGGGTAAGCGTCTTCCAGATCCTGTGGGATTCAGCGTTGCTTCCAGCACAAAAGGAAAAATGCAGGTGCAGCAATGCTGAAAAAAAACTGTGGCGTTCCCACCACACTCACTGGGTTGTTACAAAAGCTGCAATCACATCCTACCACACACAGTGAATTGGTTTTTTCATAATAGATTTAATGTGGTTAATTCTACAAGCTCAAGGTTTAAAAAGAATTTATTGTTGATTTGAATCAATCACGTGCCTGTCTGCAGGCAAGAAGAAGTGTAATCTCCAGCTCCCAAACATACAGAGTTCTGATCAGAACCAAGCAAAGCCACTGTTCCTCTCGAGCACTGTCAGAAACAGTCATGTCAAAAGACTCATCTGTCGTCTCTTTGCAAAATGGTAATTTTAGTACCAGAGCTTCTAAAAAGGGATTCACTTTACTCATTCTTGTTACATGACAGACAGGCTTAAAAACCAATACATTGTTAATTTTCCAGCCATCTTGGGGTTCTATAATGACCTTATAAACACTGATAATTAGTGAGTCCCACCAATACCTTCATTATTAAGGCTTTATTTTTATCCCACAATCAACTGCCTGCTCAAGGTGACACACAATGTAACCGGAAGAGCTGGAAAATGACCTTGCATAACAAATTAAAATTATCCATAATTTCTCTCACTAATAGTTTATCGTTGTAAGACTACGCTGTAGTCACCCAAAAGCTACTCTAAAACAAATTTCTAGGGGAAAAAAATGTAGGTAGGCTGCAGATCTAGTTCTGCCATCAGAGATGTATCACTTGGGAACACTCTCCAGTTACTAATTTTGTAAGACAATTATCTGATTAAACAAAACTGAAATAACATTGAAGCCATCAGTCATTACTGACAGAAATTCAATTCCTCAAAGTGACCAGTGACCACAGCGCTGATAAAAACACAGACTTCAGTCGTAGGAGCAAACACTGTCCTAAATACAAGCAACCTACTGAAGTCATTATTTAGCATCACCGATGCTAATCCTCATATGTTTCAAAAGCGGAGAATTTGTCAGGGTCACAGTGCTCATAATACAGCCTTCAGAGGATTTTTAAGATATTGGAGCTATTGTCAACTTGTCGGTTTGGTTTTTTTTAAATTTTCCTGGCACAGGCAGTTCCCTAAATACCATTGAAGCAGGTTTCTGTAGCGAAACGAGCCCAGACAGGACACCGACACTTCTGCCACAGAGTGAAGATAACACTGTAAAAACACCGTAAAAGCAGAACCTCAATGTTTACTCAAGCTTCTTCTTCCTCACAAAAAAGCGACAAGTTCGAGACACCCGGTCCATTACAAAAGTGCAGATGCTCGTGCCCTCATTACACATCAACAGAGCTCCGGGAAGTCCCAAGGACCCAGAAATGCTCCTTAAGCTTCCCTGAACCACTCCAGCACCGACCTCCCAAACCAGAAAATCAGCTTTTCTCCTCTTATTTCATATGACTACGCAACGCCGCCAATTTGTGTAACTCCCCGCTAATAAGCCCAAACACAAGTTTCGCTAATTCTCGGGCCATTTACGTAACCGCTTGGCCACTTCTCGGAGCTGCCCTCAGACCCGCCGCGCCTCGCGCCCCTCCGCGCCCACCACTCACCTCAACACCTTCGCGGGAAGGTCCGCGGCCTCCATGCCCGGGGTTCCCGCAGGGAAGCGCTGCCCAAGGGTCGGGGAAGGGGACGGCCGAGCCCCCCGCGCTCCCCTCACACGGCCCGGCCCGGCCGCGGCCTCCGCGCCGCCCTCAGCGCTCTGCGCCCATTGGCGCGCGTCACGGGGGCGGGCACGCGCCGCGCCACGGCGCCCCCTCGCGGCCCGGAGGACCCACAGCAGCCCCCGGGGCGGCACCGAGACTTCCCCCCCCCTCCCAAAACCCCAAACCCCAAAACAAAGGAGGCGAGAGGCTCTGTCTAGTATTTTATTAGATTTCGTTTCCAATATGCCTGTATTGGAAGATTTAGGAGACAAAAAAGGCACAAACTCACATTTAAAGAAACGACGAGATAATCTAACCCATTCTACAAAGTGTGTGTTGCCAAAGGAAAGAGCACGAAGAACCCTTCGGGACGTGACGGGAGGCCCAGCGGGATGAACCCAGAGGGGTGCGGGATGTGGGGGGCCCTGTGAGCAAACCAGCCTGAGCCAGGCTGGGGCGAGGGGGCTGCCCCCGGATCCTCAAACCCACCCGGCATGGATGGGAGTGATGATCCCAGTGCATCCATCCCCTCTGGATGGACCCAATCCCGCTGGGAGCCAGCAGGTCCAGGGGTTCTTGCAAAGCTGATGGAAGATACGGCACGGGAACGCTGCGTGATCTTTGCTATGCTCACTAGCAGGAACCAAGCATCGAGACTGAAGGGTCTTTACAGGATTTGTCTATCCAAAGGCTGAGGGATGCTTTCACTTAGGAACAAATTGGAAGGACAGAAAACAAAGGGCAGGGAGCAGGGGGGGAGTATTCAGGCTGAAGTTCCTGCAGTTCACCCCCCCCCCCTCCAAGTTTTTCCACTAATCAGGAAAGCTTTGTGTAAAAGCTCTTACTCTGAAATCAGAGGATCAAAAAAGGATTGCAATGGTGGAATGTTACAATCTGCTTCCACAGCGATTAGTGTCATCGGATGGAAAGCCTCTTGGATAACACAAACTGAAAGAACAAGTGTGCTATGTGTATTCTCAGGTTGCCCTCAAGTGTAAGAATCCCTCAAAACGTAACCAACGAACATGAACAGAAGTCAGTGCATAAATTCTCTGTTAAAAATACTTCCAACTGAAAGAACTCTAACTGGGGCCTACACTCCTAGAATACTTCTGGAACAGCTACACAACACGTCATGAAACATCCTGGTCCCAAATAGCCTCAAAGATTAAAATTTAGTTTCATTACCTATTTTACAATAAACTTGTTTTACTTCTGCCTGGTGAGATTGCTAAAACCCCTCAAACCCCACCCCAACCCCGCAGAACCGTCTGAGGTCACTGAGAAGAGCCTGCCAGAGTTACTGGTACAATTCAGAGCTTATTGCACTTAGACATGAGTAAGGCAAAATAACAAACTAAAAATAAAGGGATAAACTGCCCCCTCCCCAGAAACCAAACGCCATCCTCTCCCTCCAGAGCATTCCCATCTTCCGTCGCACTGAAAACAGCTCTGATCCCAGCACAGCCTTGTTCAGCATGGCATGGGATCATTCCAGGATCTCCTGCTCGCAGGAGTGGGAAGGGCTGGAGGAGTCAGTGTATTACAGAATGCTAAAAAGACTCCTCAAAAGTGGTGATACACCCACGACTGTTTGGCATTCAGGGTTTCATGTTAGTGCTGCCAAATACAGAAGTGGAAAATAAAGTTCTTACTACTAGGGGGGAAAAAAAATCAAACATTGGGCCTCAGGAATAAGCAAAGAAGTAGGATTTTTTTTCCTCATATGTATTGAAGAAAGCAGCATTTCTTTTGATTCTGTTCTGCTTAGTTGATTGTCTAAAGCTGATATCAACACAAGGATAGTTACAGTAAGCATTTGAGTTCATTAAATGACAAGAGCTCTTTATATTAACAATATCCTTTGTGATTTATAACCACCAAGAGATATCCTAGAAAACTGCAGGTCTTTATAAGTTGCTTTTTTTTTACAGCACAGGAGATATTTTAGTCAGTCTTGCAATGGGAAGAAAATTATTGCTGAGCAGAACCACCGCCCCAGGCACCTGGATGTAACCAGATGCCAAGACCTCACTTGTACACCAGCCTTTGCAACATCCCAATTTGTCCAGGGACAATCACATTGTTATGATTAGTCAAAACCATTTCAGCTTTGTAACTTATGGGAAGTCTTAGTCAATAAAGAACCAGGAAGTTGCAACATATGTCAAGAAAGATTTTGTAAGACTGACACACACAGCTGGAGGACAACAGAGCTACACGGGCCAGAGAGACCCCTAAAACTGAATCTCAAAGGTAAGTGTTGAAGGCCCCAGCATGGGGCTGCTGACTGAAGCTTCTGGGCAGTCTTTAATTCATGTACGTTAAGACAGAACAAAATAATGCCCTGCAGAAGCCACAAATCACAACTCATCACGAACCAAGAACTCTCTGGCTGCTCCTCATTTTGTACTCATATTACTTGCCATTAAATATCTCCCTCTGGGAGCAAGGGTGAGAGCAGAACATTTTGTGGAAGAGTTTGCAATTTTAAATATGGACTAGTTTCCCTCTCCAAACAGACATTCAAAGGACGGTGAAGGGCCGGGCAGAAACAAAGGTGGCAGTTTATCCCACTTGGAAAAAAAAAAAAACCCAAAACCAAAACAAAACAAAAAAATTCTAAGTCACCACATCACAAGACTATTTGAGCTAAAAATGTCACTTGGAAATCAAACAGGGCCACATGGAAATTGGTCTGAACACAATGAAAAAAAGAGGAGGGAGGAGTCGTAAATACAGCGATCTCTAAGTCACACGGCTCCAAGGAGGAAACTCCTCGGGATACACGTGCTAACATTGGAGTGCTTAGTACCAGACTGTCTATTTGCTCACAATATTAAGGGGCATCTAGAATTAGCTATGGGAGGTTTAAAATCGCCTGCCGGTTGGACAGAGAAAGGCTTGATCCAGAGATGGTCCGTCAGTCAAGGGTGTGGATTCCCTGGGCCTTCCTGATGACTGTCTTGCAAACTGAAACACAGAGACAACAGGGAAATGTTTCAGGATGGCTTTGGAAGAGCAGCGTGCCAAGGGAAGTGTCAGACAACCTTCAGAGAGCAATTGTGAGTCACTGTCGCCAGGCAGACAATGCAGCGTTACACTGCAGCACTAGCCCGGAGGAAACGGGAAAGAAGAAAATCAAGTGGTTGAAGCTGCGTTCAAAAATTAAAATATATCTACCAGAGGATACCCTGTCAGACACTCCCTCACCTTGTGTGCCCCATTTACCACCAAGCAACCAGCAGATAACAGAGGGCAAACAGAGGGGAATAGTCACTACTCCAGGAGGATGTGGTTTTGCCCCACCCCATTCCTTCCAAGGATAACTAGGATGGCATTTTACTGCCCTAACAACCTGTTCTTCCCAACAGAAATGGACAATCCCTTCTTTCTCCTTGCCTTCTTCCTTCTCTAATACTATAGCACAGTTTTGCACAGTGTTTAAGAAAAACTCTCCAAAACCAAACTGATGACATCAACAAAATAAAATGAAAACAAGTCAAAAGCTTTAAATCTGTCATTGCTGCTTCTCCCACAGTGCCCAAATGTTATTCCAAGCCTTGGACCATAAGTAAATACTGTTAAAAAGTAATGTAAAAATAAATTCTTTGCTAATATGCCTGGAATGCTCAATTTCCAACTGTATTCTAAGAATTTGCATGTCTAACTTATTTTTTGGGGGCTGATAAAAGTTTCTCTGCAAGTCACAGAAAGTAACACATGCATTACAGAAATAAGAATAGCAGTAAAATCTACAGAATATTCTAACACATTTTTTTTACACTTTTCACTCAGACGTTTCTTTAGAATAGTTCTGAAACAAGGCAGTAAAACTCACTCATCAACCTGTCAGGGAAATGGGTTCACTATAAAAACAATCAATACCACAGATTCGCCTGTCAGAAGCTATGAACAGGATCATTTCTCACACAAGCGTTGGGTGTTTTAAACTAAATAGAGCAATATAGAGTTTTGTCAAATCTCTTGATACCTACAGTGCACAAGGAAGGAGTCATATTAGTCATCTGCAGCCGACATTCCTTTCACTGGATCTTTTTCTCTCATCTGAAAGAGGAAACAGTGTTCAGGTACTGATTCTCACGTGTGTTATCTCAGAATTTATCAGTATGGAACACCTCCTGTAAGACATTGATTATATCTCAGTATCTCAAATCAGTGTTGGTGAAATGCACACGCAGGCACCATTTCTGGTTAAGCTGTGGGTTGGCAACAGATTTGGAACCATTATCCAAAGGGCAAGAGTGTACATGAAACTATAATGAAAAATCCTGAGGCATGAAGGGAGGGAAGGGTGCAGGGCAGGACACAAACCACGGAACAAGGTTCTCATTATTACCAAACTTGTGTTTCTCAGGGTAAGAATCCTGTTACATACCCCCACTACCTGCTTATGGTACTTAGAGCTAAAAAACCTTTTACTCAACAGGTTTCTGGCAAGTAATGAGGACAAAACTGACCATTCAGCTTTGAGTAAAAGCAAACAGAAGATATTGAGGCAGTAAATGAATCATTGCCACTCAGCCCCTCATTACCTGTGGTTCAATACATTTACTGGCTCAACAACAAACAGAAGGAGAATTCCATAATGGTTAGGAGGAGATGCCAGCACGATGGACTCATGGCAAATCATTCAAAGCACACACAGCATGACCTAAATAGCAGGAGCACAATCCACACTCTGCCCTGACAATGCAGCAGCCTTTCCTCTCTGCTGTGCTGGAGAGAAGCAGTTTCTCACACAGCCCACACCTGCCCTGCTTTCCCACTGACCTCATCCAGCTGTCTCTTGGTCTCCTCCTCCATCCTACGGATGTCCTCCATAGTCAGATCAACCCACTTATCGAGCCAGCAAAAGAGCTGCCGGTGGAAGTTTGTGAAGAGACGCTTTTCTTGCTGCAAAAAGAGGAATAAAACACAAACCAGCTTAGTCACAGGGCAATTACCATGGAGCTCAGAGGATTGTAACAATTTTCAGAGATGTGTACGCTGAAGAATCAGCTCCCTCGCCCACCTTTCCATCTAGCTGCCACAATTGGAAACTGGAGATAGCTAATTTTTATTCTTTTATCAGAATATCTAATCTGGAGCCTTGAATCCCCAGAGAAATGCATTTTTCCTCCCCAAACCTAGACAGCAGTCTGCACACTGCTCTGGAAGAATTAGTGAACTTCCTTTGATTTGACAGTATTGTTCTGACTGAATAAAGTGCTCCAACTTGGATTTACTTAGAGCATGAAAGTTGGCCTGAGGCGGCAGAAAAAAGGAGAAACAGGTATTTTAAAAATAATCCTTAACTTGCTAAAAACTGGAAGTTAGGAAGTGTAAAGGGCTGACATACACCTATCTTGTCTTTCTTTTTCTTCTGCAGTGACCTAAAAAAACGCCTAAACTTGTTTTTCAAAGCTGAAAACCTTTCAGCAGAGATAACTAATGTGCAAAAGCTACTTTGGCTCTGGAGCAATTTATTTCCATTTTATAAGAGATAAGCTAGGCAAAATCATTATATTAGACAGAGATACACAATGCCTCTTGGAAAGACCTCATTAAGGTAGGGCATTTCAGCTTTACCAATTATGGTTTCATATCTGATAACCTGCTCTTATCAAAAGCAGCTTGAATACTTTGATGCAAACCTGTAGATGCTCACAAAAAGAAAGGGATTGAAGACACTGCTTTATTCAGGGCTTTTGTTAGAGGTATTTGAAATCCTGCAGCACCATGGTCATTCCCCCTTGGAGCTGTCTTTAGATTGTACCACCAGAGAATTGCTTTTGCAGAAGCAGCACTGTGGTTTATCAATATTAACCACTGAGAAGTCTCTGTGATCTGAAGGCATTGGAGTTTTATGAACACGGCACTGCCTGGAAAACCACACACATCCATTCCCAGGTGTAGCATCCTGCTGCAGTTCATGGGTTATGTACTCTACCACAAAAAAGCTCTTCTCAGGATACCAATTATGTTTTAACTTGATGACGTTTGCCACCATCTACTTATTTTTTAACGCAGGTTTTTCAAGCAGCAGGCTGGGAGAGGAAAACATGACTGGAGCTCTAGCACTTGCCAGAAAGATCCTCAGCTGATCAGGATCAAATAGCTGGAGCTGTAGCTATCTCCCCACAAAAATGTTTTGCCCTTAAGCAATGTAATTCCAGTATAAATGCATCACCTCATCATCCACAAATCAACTACCGAGTGACTGCAATTCTGATCTATTAAACAACGCAAATCAGCCAATTTACCTTCACACATTAGAGTGGAAACGTTCAATAGCCAATTCACAGAACGATCAGCCAGCCCTGCCCTTGGATTAGCAGCAAATTGAACCCAACTTTGACTGCAGAATTGCAGGCAGAGGCATTGACTGCTACAGCAGGTGGCTGATGAAATGTTTCCACATTTCTGCTCATCACAGAACTTACCTTCTGTATAAAGTTCTCAACTTTATTTTGCAGACCCCACCACTTGAACTTGACTGTTACCAGCTTGTAAGCACACATGTATGGACAATCTGACTGCTTCCCCAGGTCCTTCTGCAAAGACACAAAGATATTCACATTAAGCCCTTGGCCAAATATCTCCAGGGAACCTGCTCCTTCAGTCCTAACTATGAAGTCTTTCCACAATTCCCCACAATCCTCTTGCATCCTTACACTTTTCTTATCTTTTGTTGACAAGTTCTGTCACACCTTTGCTCACCCTTTCCTCCAGGGTACAGAAGAGCATGATGAAAATAGACCCTGGTTTCCTTCACACGTGGCTTTCCCTCCATTTTGAGAACGGAATATTCCTTCCTCTCCTCTGTTGTCCACTTTTTCTTCCATTAAAATTATGTCTTTCAGTATCTTCACTGTTACATCACTGCTACTTCATTTCCTTAAAAGTCTCTTGACAAAGTCCCTATCTAAAACATTTTGGAATTAGATTATATCATCTGAGTCACGATTATTAAGCCTTAAAGAAAACTCCATAAGGTCTCCTAATTCCTATTACAGGAGCCATAACTACTCTTCCCAAGTGAATCCTATCAAGCTCAGCTTCTGCCCAGTTTGCCTGCTAGAAATCAGACCTGCACACCCATAGCTCCCCAAATCCCACTCAGGTCCCTTTTAAAGTCTGGTATCATATCTGCATGTGTAGTGTCTTCAGATTCCAAGGATTTCAGTAAAGGTTAAACACTGCTGGCCATTACTCAGCTATTTCACACTTCAATTCTCTTGGGTGAACCCTTGGGCTGAGCACCAGACAGCTCTGGAGATTTCCTGGAACTCATTCTCTTTGTACCAAACTCTTTAATTTCTTTTAAAATCAGAACAGATTCAGTGCTGGGTTCTGCATTTCCTTCTGCAGGAATGATTCCAGTGTTTTACAGATGTATCTTTGGCTCCAAGCCCCAGTATCTGTCCTTCAGTCATGAGAGCTGATACAGTTCTGAATTCACCAATACAAACCTTCCAGTTGGGACCCAGAGGTCCACGTCCAGTCTTGACAGATTTAAATCTTGCTGGATCTTCTTCTGCCTTGTAATCCTATTGGACAGACACAAAGATTAAACCCAAATTATTCTACTGTTACCCAACTGTTCCCTCTCACAAAGGATTTATTTTGGGCAAAGACTTGTCTCTAACTGCCTCCTCAAGAGCTGCTGCTTTCAGACCTCCACATGAGGTGAGGCTCTCTTAAAGGAAACATTTCTCCCCCCTGTGCTGTGTCCTAGACCTATGTGAAAAAGTGGTAATCTAGACCTACATGAAGAAGTGAATAGGACCTTTGTAAGGCTATCAGAACGTCTGTAACCCCTCAGGATAAATTTCCTGTAACCACTTGTACTTTGGGAGCTAAACACTGCTGCTACAGAAAGCAGCTATGCTCTGGAGCTGTTCTGTGCAGGATTTTTCACGCCACTCTATCAGTGTGATGCTCACATGCTGCTCACTGGAAGAAAAGTACAGTCAGGCTCACAGTATCACCACGAGAATGGTATCAAACACTGTTTGAAAGTCAGGAAACTCAACCAACATTCCATTTTTAAACCTTTTTTTTCCCCAGTACAGTACAGAAACACCCCCTTCTTTCTCACAGTAGCTGTGGTGATTCTTAGAACCAAGTGTGAGCTCCATCATTTCCAGATACACTTGAGAAGCCACGGGTCACTTTCAAAAAGGGGGAAGTTAAACAGAGATCCTGTAGGGAAAGGGGAGTGCCATTTCCTGCTATTCAAACACTTCACTCAGCTACACTGCTGTAGAAATACACTGCTACATGCACAGGCAACACATTTTACAGTGTTCACAGAGTTTTTAAAAGAGCTCTTCCTCTAGCTTGCGTGAGCAGTTTTAAGGAACACATTTCTTACTCTTTTCATCCTCTCATTTGTCCTGCTACCTTGTGACCATCCCTGCAAACACAGTTTATCCATGATCCCCTCTTTTAGCACAAGGCCTCCCCCACCAGGGAGCTGTTACCCACCTACCATACCTTGGGGAGTACTTGGCTCCGATCAGCAATGTCTATATAAATGGCTTCTACACTCTTCCATACCTCTGGCTCCAGTTTATGGACCTGCAGGGAAACAAAAAGACTCAAGGAGCTGGTTCAGTGACACAACACTCCCATTCGAAGAAAACATATAGCCAGGTGGAAATGCAGACACTCAGTGCTCCCCTTTCCACCTACAACACACAGTGGGAGGGTTTCTAAAGAAGCAAAGGTGCACATACAGAAGAAGTGCTTGGGGGTCAATTTTATTCAGCTTATGTGAGAAGCCAACAGAAGGGAGTCTCTGCCCTGGTAGTGAGACAAACATTTGAAATGCAGGAATACAGTGAATACAGTTCCACACAGCATTTCTCTAATCCAGTACAGAAAGAAGCACCGTGACATTAAAGAGATGAGTAAAACACATGACACAAGTACTTACATTCTCTTGTGTTCCAAGATCTGATTTATGCCAGGTTTCAATTTTGATCAGGAAGTCATCCTTCATATACTCATTCTGTCATCAAAATAAAGCTTCTTGTTATTCTTAGGATATATAATTTGTCTTCTTATTACATAGATAGGCTTTAGGAGAGTCAACTCAAAGAATGAATAATTCAAAGAATGAACTCTCCATTTGATTGGGGTCTGACTTAGGGAATTTCAGAATTATTTGTAAACAGATCATTGCTTTCAGCAAAATTGATTGATCATTAATTACTTAAGATTAAATAAACCACAAGCTGTTCACAAAAAAACCCACAAGTTCTATTGTTTTAGTGAAACATTTGGAATTTATAAACAGCTTTTTCTTTAAAGGACATTATCTGCCACTCTGTTTAGAGTTTAGAAGGGGTAACATAAGTTAGCTAGGCAGAAACTGTCTTTTCAAAGAGATTATTGATCTAGCACTGAGTACATATTTTGATGCAACTCTTCAAATTGATAATAATATTAACCTGATGTGCTGAGAGCTTTTGACACTGGGAAGGCACAACAAGCAGAGTTCTGCCAAGTAAGCAAAAAACTTTCCATTTCTCACTATTACTGTGAGTAGCAAAGGACTCCCAAAGGTAACCCTATCCTCCCTCAGGGGAGCAGAACCAAAGGCACAAGCCAGTGAAACACTCGGCATGTCAAAAGGAAATATCAAATTCAGAAGAGAGATTACTCAAAGGGACAGCATGCAGGAGCTAGCTGGCTTTTACTCAGTTTACCCAGGCAGTGGTTCATTCCCATTGCTGCAGCACGGACAGATCTCTGTCCATGGTCACAAAGTGTCTGTGGATACACCACAGTTGGTAAGAAGGGTTAATCTATGTGATCTTACAATGATAAAAGATGAAGTGCCTTTAGCTCAGGTTAAAGAGCTTCTTATTTCCAGAATGTTTTATTTCAGACATTGTTCCATAGATGATCAGTAAAAGCAATACTTACTGTAATAACTGGTCCAAGAAATCAACATATGAAAAGAAAGAGACACAGTACTTTAGTGAAAAAAGACTGTACAGCAACCATTGCCCTCCTCCCACTCTCAGCCAAACAGGGACAGCTCCAGCTTCCCAGGGCACTGCTGGTACCAAGGGAAAAGACATGGAGGGCAATAAAACCCAGCTAACTTCACTCTCTTCTCCTCTGGAAATTCTCAGACTTGGAGAAACCCAGAGGAGCAGCAATTAATTATGTACTGCCACTTGTGCTCCCTGGCCTGCAGCCAGCTGGATGAGAAGATGGAATAAGTATGTTCAGCTGACAGCATTTTACCAATCCTTTCTCATCTTGCAGATAAGGAGCCTCTCCATAGTTCCAAAGGAAACCCATGCTGGATTTCAGGCCACTGCAGACCTGCCCAGAGTAACCAGACCCTCTGCTGCTCGTGGTAATTGAACTCCCTGGACAGTGAGGCTCAATTATTCAACACAGAAAAGCAATTCAAGATCCTGTAACAGTCAGCATCTGCTCTACCTGAGCCTACCTGAGCAATTCTTCTCAAGCAGAAGGAAGTCAGAAATTGGAGTTGAACTACTCTGGTCTGTTCTGAAGTTTAACATCAGGGCTTGATTAAGGAGCAATTTGGTTTTAAAGGTACTATTACAATTTGGGAGTTTCCAACCCAGCTTCCTGTAGACAGTTACCATCCCAAATCACCTATCATGCACATCCAGCTGCCTTAATTACCCACCGCTGGGCTTGGACTGTTCTAAACCCTTAGCATGTGAAAATTGCTTTTTACAGCAATTTTTCAGAAAGCCAATTATTTAGACTGACATGTTGGGCTGGAGGGAGAGAACAAGAAGGCAGAGCTGAGGCTAATTTTTCAAAGGCTGAACTCCATCTCAAAGAACATTTCATTATTTCTGCAAGAAGGAAGTGGGGGTTTTTGTCCTGCTAGTCCCAACAAAATACTGAATAAAACAGCAATAATTATAAACCAGGGCCTTCCCACTTTGCCATGACTATGTGCTGTGACTATGCAGCTGCCTCAAAACAGGTTCCTTCACCTCCTTAACTTCTTCCCTGTGGGGAAGACTCCTCATTTGTAAAGCAAACAAATTAATCTCTTCAGAAATGTCCACTCAAACTTCAGTGCTCAGCTTGCTACAAATTAGGACCTGCTTCTTGAGGCATTACAGCAGCAACTCCCACACGTTTCAGCTGCAGCTATAACTTGTCAGCTTCTTGACATTTGGCCACAGGCCACGGTTACACTCAGAGTGGAACACACATCAAATCGCTTTTCTAAAAACATTTAAGCAACATTAATATTTAAGTCAGACTGCAGAGAAGAACACTGTTCCCTTTGGCACCAGCCCACAGGTACAACTATTAGACAACACTCACTTTATTTTTACTGCAGAAGTTGTGAATCCATATAACAACCTCAGAGCTTATACTCTCACAGGAGCTAAGCAAGGCTTCCATTCAAAGTACATAAAAACAACATATTACAGCACAAACAAGTGTGCAGAACTGCAGAAAGTTAGAAGCTAGGCATTTAAATTCCCTCAGTCTGCAGTACTACTTTGATAATGGCCCATACTACGCATATTAATTGAGCTTTACAGAGGAGATACAGGGAAATGTAAGAAAGACAATCTCATATAATTTTTAAAAAATACCATGAGGCACAACTATGTAAAAGCACTGCTTTATTCCAGTTGAGAAGGCTCTGTGCACCAGCAGATGTGCAAGCAAGCTGTGCTCCAGGGAGAGCACAGCAACACCACCTCAGACAGGAGGGCACGGGCAGAAACACCAGCAACCCTTACACTTTGGGGTTAGCTCCTACTGTGTCCCTGGCTTTTAAATTTCAGATTCTAGTGAGAGGCCTGGAAGCCTGGCTGCTCGAAGCCAGCACAGCATGTTCTGCTGCAAAAGATTCACACCAGGGTCTCCAAGTTTTCTCATGTCTGACCAAAACACCCAAGCGCAGCCAAAGGAAAACAGTAATACCCAAGGCATCCTTGGGTTCTCACATCCATGGGCAGGATGGGGAGACCTACTGCCCAATCCCAGCAAGAGAAGGTTTAATCAACTTTTCCATGCTTTTCTTGCTTCACGTCAGGCTGGCAGATTCTCTAAACAGATTTATCAGCCTCCGCATCAAAACTGCCTTCTGCTCCAACCCCCACAACAAAGCACTTTCTATCTCATCTTATATTGCTGTTTGTTATAGTTGAGGGTTGGTTTTTTTTTGCTTTGTTATCATTTCTAGCATATCAAAACCTGAAATTTCTTTGATTGTGTTGAAAGGTCTTATACTTGATTTTAGTATCCCGTTTTTTTCCACTTAAGCAGAATTTTAACAGTGTGTAACTGAAGGATAAGCAGCTTAAGAATAACAAAACAAGTAACTCCATACCTTTGTTTCAGAAATTGGTGGAGAAGGGAAAGAGGAGGAGGAGGATAGAGCCAGGCATTTAAATCAGTTCAGTGGGCTTAACATGGAAATAAACTAGACATTTACTAGCTAATTTAAGTAACATGAAGCAAGAAAACTGCATAAAAATTAGAAAGGTTGCAAACAACTTTGTTTCCACATCTCACGTGAGACATTAAAAATTTATTCTGTAAATTCTGGCAGTATCTGAATTTTGTATTTGAAATACCCATTCCACTAGACTGCTGCATGTAATTTCACAGACTGAAGTAACACTACCCTCTCCCACTGCAGAGCTTTTTCCTTCTTTTAAAACACTTCATTTAAAATTCCCTTAAGTAAATTGTCCAAAAAAAAGGTTTTTTATATACTGAGTTTCAAGAACAGTTGGAATTTTTAAGTGTCTAGTTCCCATAGCAACTGTACCACTACCAACTAGCAGAAAATGTATCCTTCAGAGATACAAACTGCATAAAATACTGCCAAAAGCACTCCATAAGTTTGGAGGCAAAGTCAAATTTTCAGTTTACAGCAGTGAGGACCAGAGAAACTGCAGCAGCTCAACACCATGGCTGGTAACTTCAGTAAGCAAATACTAGACACTCCTGTAGAAAATGGGCTGGACATTATTTCAGCACTTTACACAGCTTCCAGAGCCTCACCCCTGCCTTTACAGATGGATTCACTTCAACTGCAGCATTCCCTGTTCAACCTCACTGACCTCAGATCCTGCAACTGAGCAAACACCCAAATAACATGTGCTCCCTTCAAACTGCATTAAGCAAGAAGCAGCTGAGCACCACCCTGTTCCTCTTTACATCTTCCACTCTTTTTGTGTGTGCTGCACTTGAGCACATAAAATCATTCCTTGTGTATTTATTTCATTCGTGTTACACATCTATTCCTTTAGTAGGACTAACATCTATTTCTTGGTCTGTCCTTTTCCTCTGTCACTCATTAGCAGCACGTCAGACAAGGGCAGTTCTTTTAACTCCTCAGCACTGTATTTTGTTTTTCCTGACCACAGAAAGAGCCTAGAGAACATAAATCCAATATTTAAGAGCTGAAACAACTTCTCTACTGCTTGTGTCTTTCCTTATCCCCTCCTACCTTTTCCCCCTGCCCCCAAGAACCAAAAAGTCAAAATCCACCGTCGTTCCTCAGGCACTCACCAGTTCTGCAGTAGGGATAGGCATTCCATGCTTTTTCATGTATATTCAGAGCTCCTTCGGGGGCCAGCATTCTCACAAATGTTGGCACTTTGCTGCAGAGTTTGGGAATAGGAAGAAAGGCATTGGTAAGGGCTACATGGAATGAGAACTGTGGCCCAGACACTCTGAGGCAGGCAGGACATCACCTGGAATGCAGAAACTTGCACATTCCTGGAATTGGTAGGGCTCTCCCCAACACCATTACAGTGTTTTCCATAGATACCAAATTGGACATGTTAATATAAACCTTCTTTACATAATGAAAGATAAAGAGAAGGGGAAAAAAATAGGAGGCTGAAAGCAGGTTGAAATCTAGGAGGTATTTTGCTCTTTAGCCAAATTCAAATATGAAAATACTCAGTGGCAGGATAAGACTTGCTTCGAAAAGCTCCAAGGCAGATTTTCTTGGGACAACAGCCACGTTTACAGAGGTGGGTGGGTGTCCCAGTGATGCTCACTGCCAGGTTCTGTTATACTCCTGCCTTACCCCTGCATCTTTCAGCCTTCCCATAATCTGATTTACAGTTGCTGCAACCCTATTGCATCTCCCCCTGGTTCCTCTTGCCCAACTCTGGGAATGAAATGGTTCCCATACCTCTGTAAGTGGTAGATCTTGTGTGTGTACTGCCCACGCTCTCCATCTCTTTCGTAGGGTTCATTCACCAGGACTTCCACTCCTTCACCTCCACCAGTTTCATTTTTACTGGCTTCTGCCACGGAGTACAGCTGCCCCACTTGATACTGGAGAAGTTAAAGATATTTTATTACGATGGCTATAATTTAGCAGAAGTAATAACTTTGCCAGAAGAAGCCAAGGACAAATTTATTACCCGGGGAGAGGGCAGAGAAAAGGACATCCACTTGTATGGGCAGATAAGCAGCTCATATAATTTCATTTGAGACAGAAAGCTTGAGTGGTGGTTAGGAGGAAAGCACTGCCAATAAAACAGTTACCTTTAGCCCTGAACTCAACTCCAAACCAAGACAAAATCAGGAGAAAGCAGAAGAGATTAAAGGAGCATCAGAAAGAAAGAAAACACAGGTGACCTGAGGTATACTGTAGCAAAGTTCACTGGGTTTCACTCTTTTTGGCACACTGGTGTCCCAATTGTCCAGGGGGAGAATAAGGCACTGCCAGTCCTGAATCAACAAGCACCCAGAAGAGTTCCAAAGAAATTCCCATCGAGCTTTTTTACAAAATGCAGGCTATGAGGGAAGGGAGTGAAAAACTTCAAGGGAGACAGAAGACAAAGGGTATTTGTACCATCTGATTGAAAGAAACAAATTTGTAAGATATGTACAGCTTAGGAGCCCCGAGGGTCAAAGATGAGCATCCCCCATGAGCAGTTCAAACAACTGAGTAAAAAGCCTGAAGGAAAGAGGGTATTTTCATTTTCAGAACTTCCCCTAATGAAGTAACTGAGCGAGTACCCCAGATGACCAGTTGGTCTATGTTGTCACTGCTCCCCCTACTATTTTTCCTATTATCTTAGGTTTGGGCTGTGTTGTTTTTCCTCTGTATCACACTTCCTCTTGGCCACAAGCTTAATCACTGCCAGGGAGAGCACAGAATTTCAACATACAGTAAAATTCTTACCCTAAGATCATTTCTCAGTCTCTTACAGACACTCACTTGGCAGCATTATTTCCCAAAAATCACTTAAAGTACTTGATACTACACAATTTCTTTCATAAGGGGCATTCAGAAATGTTTCCCAGGGCAGAGCAGAGGAAAAATCAAGAAAATGAACAAAAGAGAACACTCTCCCCTCCGCAGAAGATGTAAAGACTAATCCACTCTTGCCTCTTGGAGCTGAAAGAGGGGATGAAGAGCTCAAAAGAAACATGATCAAATGAAGAAAATTCACACAGGTCTGTCTGAGGCCAAGTTAGATGAGCAAAGTTTGAGGATGAAGAAGCTAAACCCTTAAGTTAAAAGGAAGAGTACTAACTTAACAGAGTTAAAAGTCTTCAGAACTCTTAAGTGAGCAAAACAGCAACTGTTGCCAAAGGCAACAGTACAGGGAAGCAATCTGAAAGGGTAATCCACAAAGCGTTTGGCACCAGAAGAGCAATGATTAAAAAAAAACAACAAACCAACCACCAAAACTCAAAAAAAATTCCATAACATAATTACAAAGCAATGCAACACTCTTTAGGCCATGTTCCTTTCCCACAGCATAAGGCTCTGCATCCGAATCAGGAATAGCACTTCTGAAACCTAGCCTGGAAAAGTGGAATACTGCTCAGAGCTGAGAACCCAGAAATACTTCACTGGGCTGGAACATCTTCTGCAACGAAGGAAGATTTCTACAGTCGTTAAATTCTGTTGTCAGAGCATCCAAAATAACAACAGTACCCAAAGCTCTCTGGTACTTTGTACCATCTGGTGCCAAAAAAGGCCAAGGAAAAATTTATTCCTACTGGGAGAGAAGATGGAAGCCAGAGTAGCAAGGCTAGATGTCCTGGCCTCAGGTAATTTTGGGCAGAACAAAAATCAGACCATTTTCAAGCTAAGAGCAGCAGCTCTGCTGGATCTCTCCAGAAGGTCCTGGCCCAGGTTACATGAGCAGCCCTCACTTGGCTGGACAGTTCCTGCACTGTCAGAGCAGCTTGGGTTTCAGTCTGGATTTTGGGATGCAATACAAGTCTCTGACATTTCATACACCACACTGCTTTCCTTATGACTCCCTATGTATGACCCACACACAGCAAAACACTCACCTCCCTCCAGAGGAGAAAAACATGGGAGTTGTGAAACCTTAGAAGCAAAGTTGCTTTAGCAGAGTAAGAGCCACACAAATACTCATAGAACAGAGTTTATTATGAGTTTGGTAACTGCAGGATTAGAGGGGAGGACTGAATGGCTTTGACTGCTTTGCACCAAGTCCCAGGACAGGTCTCCAGGGGCACAAACTAATTCCTCTTAGTAACAGCCTCATTCATTCCTTCTCCCTTTCAAATACGCGGGTCAAAGTTCAGACACTAAGAAGATAAACCCTTTGGTTTAACATCTTCACCATTTAAACTTCCCTGTAATTTCTGAGCCTTTAATCGCATTGATAAGAGAGGAAAAGGCCCAAATGAAACTGTCCCAATGAGCAAATCCCACAGCATCTCCCTGCAAAGGTAAACAGAGAAACAGATTTTGGCTCTGTGAATCTGGACTCCATAAGAGCTCAAAATAAAACCTTCTTCTTTTCTGCAAAAAGTCATCCCTCTTGCTCTGGGCCAAACCCCTCTTACACAGCTGAGAGAATATCTTCATTGCACCAAATTTCCTCCAGAAGGCCTGATCTCAACACAACCATCTTCAAGAGCAGTTGTTTTCCTGAAAGCCGCTTTGAACGCAATTAATAAGATCCCTCTGTGTTTGGCAAGCTCCTTCCCATGTGAAAGGAACAAAGAGGCAGCACAGAATGTGTACACACAGCTCTAATCCATACCAGCATTTCAGTGGCAGCTGGCAAAGACACCCACACGAGTCCACGCTCCCCAAGCTGGCACCGCACAGCTCAGTGCTGGTCAGGGAATGGGAGCAAAGCCTGGCACCCAACACACAACGAGGAGATTCCCTTTGCTCCCTGCAGTGGGACAATGGATAAACCAACACAGCAGCGCAGCTTGCAGCCTGCACTTGAGCAGGACCACATTTTGGCAGGGTTTCCATGTAGAAGACAGACTGCTACAGTCTAACTCCTACATCGCAGCTTTTGAGTTTTAGTCATCACCAGGGCTTCTCTTGTACCGTTTGGTTCCCATCTTGGCTAACTAAGCAGCACTGATCTCTGTGTTGATTAAATCACATCTCCCTAATGCCTTCCTGATCACTATTTTCTCTTGAATTCCATGCTATTGGTAAAGATCCATTTGCTAAGGGTGGAGACCAAACACAGAATCCCTGGTATATCACAGAACTACACAAAGACTCCCTCAACCCTTTTATGATGTCTCAAACTTACAATTAATTCCCTACCTTACACATTAGCAGCAGACTTTTGTCAACAATTTGCATGGAGAAGGTGTGAATTCTTAAGACTTTCGAGCAAAAATCAACCATATAAAAATGAAATTTGAAGTCCTCCTGTTAGCCAGAGATGCTTCATGAGCAGCTACACAATCAAGAGCCATAACAAGTCTCCAGAGCCCTATTTAAGAGTTTTTACACAAGGAAATCCTTGAAAGCAATGAAGATTTAACAGCTGGTTTGTAAAACAAACAGCAGTGCAGTGACCAAGTGATGCACAGATGTGTCAGCATCTTTCCACACGGGAAGGGGGATGAAGCAATAAACAGAGCAGTAGTCATCCTCTGAGTCAACAGTGGAAATTACCTTTCTTCTTACACACACCCAAGGACACAGGCAAAGCTAAGTGAACTTTAGAACCCTTTCTGCTCAGGGAACTGGCTCCTGAAATCTGGCCTATCACAGGAAAAACGCCAGACCTTGAAAAGGGACATCACTCAGGAGATACGGTGACCATGTGTAAGTTTGGGGAGAAACTCTACTTGGTCTGGAGCTCTATCCACAAGCCAAGCACTGGAGCCAGAGCAGAGCAATACACATCCTGAAACAGATAACCCCAGGGCACCCTCAGACAAGGAGGCTGCTAGAGACTGACAGATTTACCTGCCACCCAAACCCTGTTTTCCACACGGGCAGTTTCCACACAAGGCTCAAACAAGCCTGGCACTGAACAGTCAGGGAGGGACAAGAGTACAGCGAGGGACTCGCTTTAACTGGATGAAGGCTAATCCCAGTATCAGAGAACTTAGGAAAACCCTGTGCTGGGTTCCATCCAGTCTAACCCCCTCAAAGAAACAATCTGTATACTGATGCTATGGCTTTCTATTTACACAGCTTGATAGCAAGGAGCTGTATCACTACGAGGCAGGGTTCCTGTTATTCAGTAAGGTCCATTCTGTCCATTGAGCTCGAGTAACTTGCCATTTACCCACAGCTTTCTCCAACCTGCAAGTTTGCATCCTTTGCTTACTTGATAAAGCTTATCATGTTACTCCTTCCTTTGTCAAGGCCTTGCTCATGTAAGTGGTGCTCCGGCACAATAGAAGATTCAAACCTCCCTAC
The DNA here is from genome assembly GCA_036630365.1 of Acanthiza pusilla. Lineage (NCBI taxonomy): Eukaryota > Metazoa > Chordata > Aves > Passeriformes > Acanthizidae > Acanthiza > Acanthiza pusilla. The sequence goes on from JAXCHO010000048.1 coordinate 6,586,747, forward strand.
ACTAATACTTCAGTATGACTTCTGTTAAAGCTGCTTGAAACAGAGTGATGCAAAAAGCATAAAAGCTACAGGTAGGGAGCAAGGAACAGAGAGAACTCTGGCATTAACAGCCTTGTTCTTGCACTAACATAGAACACAGATCTAAAACCACTCTCTGATCAGAGGTCTAGGCTTTCTCTCAGCATCTGATGCCTGTCACAGCAGACTGAGCCACAGGAACAAGAAATTCAGCTTAGACACTGCTTTTGTTTTACTAGCCTGTCTCATGGCTGCAGGAACGCACTACATGAAGTTCTAAACTGTGTTCTGTCAAAAGAGTGAGAGTTATAAAAGGGATGTGCTTTAAAAAGTGCTGCCATGAGCCAGCCCACCCCTGTCTACGCCACAGTAGCTGCTATATTCAGAGGAAAGGAAAATGAACAAGAGTACTGTTTTCACAGCTCTCCCTAAGAGTTAGAACAAGGCCTTGATCAGAGTTCATAAACCCAAGGCTTACAGCCAAGGATCACAAGGAAAAAAAAACATATCCAAAAGAAGGAATCTACTACACAAGTGCTATAGACTCAGTCATTTCAATTTCTACCTTGTTAGTATGAAGGTTAAAAAAATTCAAAACATTTACAAAGTCAGATCTGCAAGATTGGTGTTCAGTGCAGGAGGGAGGAAGGAAAAGCAAGCTGCAACTCAGAGAAAACAGTAGGGAAAACAGCTACAGAGTCTGCACAGCTATTCCATGGTCGGTTTGGTGATCAAAATCACCCTATCCATTAAAAACTACATTTCTTCTCTTAGTACAAGCTTTATCTAAACAAAAATAAAGTTTTCTGTATGTAAGAGCTAAAGACGACAGGTCTTAAAGAGTCCTTTTGCTATACCAGCCTCCTATGTTAGAAGAAATTCTTGATCTTTGCCTCAGAGTTTAAAACAAAAGAGTTCCAGCAAAACACAGTTTAAAGGGTGACTTAAATTTGTACTAAAGCTTCCCCTTCAAGTTAAAAAAAAAATAAAAGAACAATAGTACTAATCAAAAGGAAACTGCACTTGAAAACAGCCTGACAAGTCAAGATTTATAATCAGCATATCTGAAACTATTTTATAAGAGAGATGATTGGTACCCTCAGAGTCAATACAATTATTTGGTCAAAATGACGGTGAATGAGTAACAGCTGCCAGGGGTTCCTGAAGACAGCTTGCATTTTCCAGTTTTTGCTCACAGAACCTGCTTTGATCACAGGTTTATTTACAGACCTGAAGAAAGGAAGCAAGAAGCAAAGAACTTACCTCCTCCACAGACACGGGCAGGATAACGCGGCTGGAAGGGAACACAGAGACACAACATTAGGAAATATCCCTGCAGCTGCAACATTCCCCCATTCCTCCCAGCAATGGCTGCACAGCTCTCCTCCCAGTAGTCCAGCATCCACCCAGTCCTCCTTAGGCCAAAGACTATTTATATAATAACCTCAAAGACAACCAATACATGATAGAGCAGAATTGCAACCCTCTCCTAAAACTCTGTCATTCAATAGACGCTCACTGGTGATACCTCCCTGGCCTACAAATCTCCACAGCATCAACACAGTGTTGTTCCCTTCTCACTCCATCCTCTCAGCAATCCCATCTTATTCCTCATCAAGCTGCTGTGGAGCTTTCTGTGGGTCTCAGCAATTCTGCAGAGATCTGCAATAGCCACAAGGCACTGCACGATTTGCTCACATGCCCCAAAACAGCAGGAAATAGCAGAGGAAAGGCTTTCTCAGAGCTCACTGCAAAGGAAGGTGCTGCCACTGCTTTATATGAGTCACTTTTTTTTATATTGTGGTTTCCTGAATGCTTCTTAGAATCAACTGACTGGACAACATAGCAAAAACTGCCCGAAGTCACACTGAGATTTTCTGGAAAAGAATCAATTTAAAGCTGACAAAAATAAATGCATGCTAAGGCCTTCTCCAAAACTGGATTTGTGTTTGACTTCTGCTTTCAGCAAGGATGATGTTGAACAAGGAACCAAAGCAAGACACAGATAGGAAATGGATATGGCTACCATGGGCGGAAGAATTCCCAATTCTTTGGGAATTAGTCTCAAAGAAAGTAGGACACAATCAGGGAAAAAAGCCATCTGTATTAATAAACAGGTTTTTTTAAAGCAGTAGTGGTGAAAATAGAATTTTTTTTTTACACTTTACAAAAGAACAAACTGCAATAGGGGGAAAAGATTATAGATTATGCAAGATTACTTATGACAGCAACACTTTATGCTGACTGCAAAGTACTGCAGAAAGAGCTACTGAGAACTGCAAATGAAGTTCAGTGTCAATGAAAAAAAAAGAATAAAGCACTATAGGCACTCATTTTCACCAAACACATGGGGTTAATAAGCCCCAAGTTAGTAATTGCCAACAAATATCTTGTGTCTTTATGGAGAAGCAGCAGGAAACATCAGCTCAGTGGTAGTTCCAAAGTAAACCCAACATTAGAAACGGGAACAGCACACATAGGCACACACAAAAAACGACAATTATGTCACTACAATCTCCCATGTATCAACATCTTGAATATTGCACATAGTCCTGGTCAACTCATCTCAAAGTGGATACAGAACAAGTGAAGAAGATAAAAATGATGATTGGAGATGGGGAAAAGCTTCTGTTTGAGAAGAAAGCAGTTAAAACTTGGCCTTTCAGCTTGGGAGAAAAACCAGCTAAAGGGCTCAGGTATGGAAGAGCTTTAGTGATCATGAACGGGGTAAAAAAGTGAATGGAGAAGGAACAGTGACTGTTTTACAGAACAATCATTAGACAACAAATTTTAGACCAAATCACAGGTGCTGCTTTACATCATATCCACTGAATTCATGGCATTCCTCACCAAACATAGCAAGTATAAGCAATTTTTAAATGGGATTTGATCAATTCATGGAAATCCGTGTGCCACTTACTGGTAGGATACACTGAACTACAATTGTGCTACTCACTGTTACATATTGTTTCCTGTGGTATAAGGAAGGACAAAATAAAAGAAAAGGTTTTCACAGGTAGACCTTGCCATTGAGCATGATGTTGGGTTAGTTAACTGGAAAAAAGAGCAGTAAGAATGACAAGAGGGACTGGATGGTAAGTAAAGGCAGACACAGGGAAGACACAATTCCTCTAAAACAGAGCTAAAACATTTTTCTTTAGAAAACCTGGTGTAAAACATTGATGTAAGTGAATGAAATTCCATTTAGGAAACTGGAAGACACTAAATCTGAACATTATCTTAGAGTTCAATGTTCATCAATGGAGAAACAGAAACAGAAACAAGATCAATTGTTTACAATTCGTTCAGCCCAGCAAACCAAGAACATGGGGGTGAAAAACACTTAAAAGCAGTCAAGTGATAAAACAGGAGGAGGGAACACTACTCAAGAGGATCCTGAGGAAAAGCTGTGCAGGAGCAGCAATGGGAACAAAGATTCCTAACTTTAGGACACAACTGACTCAACTTATGAGAAATTATATGATGTGGTTGGCCTGAAAATGGTGAGGAACACTTAAGATTCCTTTTAGACTAAAACCTGCCTCAAATGACAGCAAAGGGAAGTAGAGCTGCAGAGAAGGTCAGTGTCATTATCGTCACTTTACAGGAAAGGGAAGTGAGTCTCCACACTCTGATTCTCCTCAAGGTCTTCCGAGGCAGTTTAAATCAAAATAAGGACAGCAAGCAAGACTGCAGCCAGCATGTACAAACCTGACACCAAAAAAAATGCAAACAAATGAACGAAATCCATGCAGCTTATCTGTAGCATGGAAGGATAGAAATGCAAGATAAGTGTGAAAGTCTGACAGGACATGAAATGAAAACGTTAAAGTCATCACTGCATAACCATCAGGACAAGAAGCTGTACAGAAATGATGATACAGACTTGTCTGACAATAAAATGTGACATCAGGTTTCTGTTATATTGCTCTATTTCTGTATCATCTCCTAAAATACTTACGGAGCACATAATAAAACCCATCTGATTTACTAGGGAGGGTGTGACAAGGGGTCACAGAGAGGGAAGAATAATCTGCTCAGATGATATGAAGTTCCAGATCACTTATATTTTTACAATCTGCAGCAGGAATGCTGTAAGGTACCTGAGTGCAACCAGAACTAACATAAATAACAGCAAAACAGTAATAGCAAGGCATTTCAAATAGCCAGCTCACACCAAAACAAGTGGTTTCCATATGTCTTTAAAAACTGCTTCCTGGAACATGAGATTTCATCAAAAACCATCTCAAGCAGGATGTCAAATGGGCAACTTCACCATAAAACATCCAGAATATTTAAATCTTGCCAATACAGTGACACAACTCAGAACGTGCAACTGTTAAGAGGTGGCTGGGAATCTCAGAAAGTCAAAAATAAATGTTCATTTGGAAAGTCCAGTAGCAACCTTGACTGTCCTTAGAGCCACATACATCTTACTAAGGACAAAACAAAGGGAAGAAAAGAAACAGGGTAATGACAGCACTAAAAAGGCTTAGTGACCCTTCCGAAAATACAAATGGAAACTTGTAAAAGGAAACCAATGTAGTAATTCTGGTCTTTTAACCTTTACCTTTTAACCTTAACATTTACACTTCACACCTTGTTTCTGTAACAAACAGTGTGAAAGACCAGTAGACATGCTGATATGGTGAGGTAAATAGTGTTGAGTAAAACGACTTTTGGAAGTGACAGTCGTGAAAATGAACTGTTCATACTGTCAGAAATCTGAAAATTCAAAGTACATGTATTCTCACCTTTACAGCACAGCTCACCGATAATGAACTTTACTGTGGTACAAGGCAAGGGATTGTGAGCAAAAGCATGAAAAAGATACACGAATGTGAACAGAAATAACCCATCAAGGTGCTGTAAGAAGGACAGCAGTAAATTCATAGGAAAATATCAACAAAACAGATGTTATAGAAGGAGTTAATTATCTTTTCATGGACCTGAAACTAAGGACTTAGCCCAGGTTTCTGCCTGCCATCCAGTTTAACACTACATAAGGTAATGGTGTTTCTGTGTTACAAAGAGCAGCTCTCCTGCTGCTCTTGAATTCTACATTCCTATTGTTTGGATAAAAATAGCACGGGTTTAAGGATTGGGAGAAAAAACTTAATCAAGTGTAAAGACAACTACAGGGATCAGTACAACCCTCAACATAGTTTTAATATTTAAATCCACGCCATGGTCCATAATCTTGCAAAGTAATTCCTGTAAGGAGGACACAGTCATGTAGGTAAATGTGTCTAATAGAAGACCTGAAAACCCACTTTATCCCTGGGATCACAGGTATCTTTCATAAGGGGAGAAAGAAAAAATAAACAGGAAGCCACTTCCATCAGTCAAAAGAAGTTTAAAATGAGGGAATGCACTTAACTAAAGAATGCACTTGAGTTAACCTTAAGAATTCAGGAAAGAACTATGTACAGAGTATGCACAGCTTTGAAGACACCCAGCCAAAGTGCACCGGTCCAAGAGCATATTCCACTTTAGCAAGCACAAAGCTGCCGAACCAAGGACTGTGACAAGCAACGTGACTAATAGTTACACACCCTGACGTCCAGCCAGTTTTCCACCCCTTCATCCCCATCGCGGGGCAGGACAACCGCAGCAGCCTCAGGGTCGGCGAAGAACTCCAAGGTGAGGCTTCCACACACAAAAATATTTTAGAGCTGCCTTATTTCTGACATCCCTAGGAGTCCCTCCTTGGAGATTACACAGCCAAAGGCGGGAGGGAATCAAAACCAGGCTTGACACTTGGCTCCGCTACAACGAGCAGGGGGCAAGACGCCCCTGCCTCCCTCAGCCCTCCCACAGAAACCCCCGGGACGGAGCCGGCTCCCGGCTCGGCCCTCGGGCACCGGCAACACCCACTCGGCACAGCCGGTGCGGGGCCAGCCGCCCGGGGAGGCCGCCGGGGCAGCGGCCGGGCCCCGCGGAGCCGCAGAGGGGCCGAGCGGACCCGGTGCCCGCCGGCAGCCGCGGCCCCCGCCCCGCCGTGACCTTCACCGCCGCCCCCATCGCCGCCGCGGCCCTCACGGCGCTCCCCGCTCCCTCCCTCCCTCTCCGCGGCCGCAGTGCGGGGCAAGGCCGGGCCGCCCACCCGCGGCCGTCACCGCGCCAGGCCGCGGGCGCGGACGGAGGTGACCGGAGGGGCTCAAGGGGGCCGGGGTGGGGGAGCTCCCCGCACTCACTATTCCTTGATGAGCACCATGGCGGCGCCGCCGCGCGCCTCCCGCCCGGGCCAGCGCCGCTGAAGGTGAGAGGAGGCGCGTCCCGGGGCCGCTCCGCGGGATGGACCGAGCCGAGCCGAGCCGAGCCGCGCCGCGCCGCACCGGGACGGGGGGGCCGGGCCGGCGGGGGGGCCGGGGCGGTTCGTCTCTGCGGCAACGGCTGCGTCACCTCCGCGCCGCGCGCGGGGCGGGGCCGCGCGCCTCTTCCCGCCCTCCGGCTCCCTCAGCCTCAGCGCGCGCCGCCCTCACGGGTTTTTGGGGTGTTTTTTCCACTCTGGATCGGCGCTGACGTTTTAAACTAAACCGCCTGGTTTTTTTGTTTTTTTGTTTTTTTGGGTTTTTTTTTAATGTTGTCTCAGGAGGTGTAAACCGCGCGGTGCTGCTTCAGCTTTAAGGCTGAGGCTCCCCGAGCGGTACCGCAGTCTTCCAGCAGTGCCGCTGGCAGGGTCTCCTGGCGGGCCCTCAGGTTTTTATCGGAACGACTCATTTTAAACTATAGCCGCTTCTTTAGGTTCTGTCATGAGGTGTGAACTGCGTGGTGTTATTTCTTTCAGCTCGAGACTGGGGTTCCCAAGGAGTCTCCCAGCAGTGCCACCAGAAGTCTTCCTCCTGCCCCCATCAGGTTCTCCTTGAAGCACAGAATGGTTTGGGTGGGAAGGGACCCCAAAGCTCATCTTGTTCCACCCCCTGCCATGGGCAAGGACACCTTCCACTATCCCAGGTTGCTCCAAGCCCCGTCCAGCCTGTCCTCGAACACTTCCAGGGATGGGGCAGCCACAGCTTCTTGGGCAACCTGTACCAGGGCCCCACCACCCTCATAGAGAAGAATTTCTTCCCGATATCTAACCTACATTTCCCCTCTTTCCATTTGAACCATTACTCCTTGCCCTGTCACTACAGCGCCTGATGAAGAGTCCCTTTCCAGCTTCCCTGTAGCCCCTTCAGATAATGGAAGATGCTGTGTGGTCTCCACACAACCTTCTCTTCTCCAGGCTGAACAGCCCCAAATTTCTCAGCCCATATCCATAGGGAAGGTGCTCCAGTATTTTTGTCAACTTCGTGGCCCCCCTCTTTTGGGAGGGTGGGGAAGGGGAATGACGAATGACCAGGGTATTAATGCAAATAGCCAGGGGATAAGTCAGTGCTACAGTCAGGCAGGGTGAGTGGCTTCAGGTCATGGGCTTCACCTTGTCACTAGGTCATGATTTATGGCATTTTCAATGGTTGTCATTATTGGATTGGAATAGTAAACCACCACAGATTTAGCATCACCAAGCTAAGGCATGGATAACCGAGATGTGCAGCTTTGCTGTTGACACCTGAGTTCCCATCTAAGGCCACACTGTTCATTTTTCACTATTTGATGCAGTTCACTCTGTATGACTGAGCTCGATCTCGTTCTCAACCTGCCATGTACAGGGTTTGGGTTTTTTCTCAGAGATTAAACTCAATTGGAGAAGAAAAATTTAAATGGCATTAGTTACTAGCTCCCAACCTAGAGGAGAAAAAGGCAAGGAAATATTCAACCTGGGTCCTGCCCTTTGGCAGATGCCACCCTGTAAAGCATTCATGGTTCCATAATCTCGTTAGGAAGCAACCAATGCTTTTATTATGTTCACCCTCAGAAGGAAAACTAATGATTAACTTATTATCACTTTATTTTGAGATAGTACTGCAAGAGTGCACATCACCTTACAAACACAGAGAAGATGACACAGGCCTGCCCCGAGGAGTTTACAATTCGACTCTGACAAACTCTACAAAAAATTCTGTGGAGAGGAAAAGGTGGGAGAGGTAATGCTGGCAGGTTAAAGAGTGGGTTTTCTGAGAGAGGGGATTGTCTCCAGAATAAAAAGGGAGTGACAGAGGGTCAGGCACAAGGAAGTGACAAACAGCAGCAGGATGACAACGTGGAGCAGAGGACACCTGGTAAAAACAGATTGTGCAGAGAGCCTGGCAGCACATAGAGAAAAACAAGGACCTGTGGGTTTTATAATTAACATGTAAGAATGCAGCTACATAACACATCATTGTTTCAGCTATTCCAGAGAAGATAACATTGTGAATTGTAAATCAGAAGTGGCCTTTTTTTCCTTTTTTTTTTTAAATTAAAAAAACCCCAAAGCAGTCCATTCCCATCAGGAATCCTACTGTAATACTATTTTCCATTATGAGCACTGTGCACTTCTAAACTGGGGTGTAGGGAATACCAAAAAGCTCTGCAGATGCAGAAAAAACTCATAGTGGAAAAAAGAAGAGTAACAAATATATGTAGTTTAAAGATTTAATTCCTTTTACCCCACAGTATCTGCTTTAAATTTTCCATAGCATATTTTCCAAATTCATCAGCCTGTCAAGAGGGAAATCTCCTACTTGAAAACATTTTAGTGATTTACGGACTTAGTTAAAATCTCATTATCCTGCAATTTTCCCTTGTAGACAGAGCATGAAGAGGCCAGGCTTTGCTGTGGGAGTTGAACATTTCAGTTGCTGTAGCAGCATTGCAGTTAAGTTGGTGTCTCAGCAAGATTTGCCCCTTTTTTTTTCCCAGACATCTGTGTCCAGTTACACCTCAAGGATCCAGATATAGCTTTACTCAGTGACTGTCATAGTGTAAGTGTCCTATTAAGCAGAGCAGCACAGATTTTCCCTGCTACTTTTGACACAGTGTCATTGCATTAGTGCTGTAAAGGCTGTGTCAACAGGGCTTAGGTTCTGACAGATTAGTGAAAGCAAAAAGCTGTCACCCTCCCTTCCCCACTCTGCGAATTTCATTTTTTATTTCTTTTTTTAAATACAAATGCAGATTATATGCGTGTGAGAGGCCGTAGAGGCCAGGAGCAGTGTTTCCAGAAGGTGCAATCACTTTACACAGCAGCCTCCTGGACTCTGAGGGCTCTTACACACAGCAGGTACTCACAGATCAGGTTTCTGCTTCATTACATTCAGCTGGGGATGCTTGCATGGAGGTCTTTCCCATGGCCACCCTCCTTGCACTTCCCATATGGGTGAGGGTGAGGTACAAAGGGCATAAAAAACCCCAAGTCCTACAAATTCAGCTTTTGGGAATTACAAAAGCAGTTAAACACATTGACCTATATTAGAGTTATCCAGATAAATGCATTATTGATTCCAACTGCTGTGACTCTCTACTCTTTGGTAGCCCATTTATTTTTCCCACAAGGTGGCTCATGCACACAGGGAATGCACCAGGAATTTTCTTGGTTCTGCATCACTCAGTTGGGAAGCAGCAACGCTATTTTCTACTCCAAATGTATATAACCCACAACTCCATTTCCCTAAGCATCGAAAGATGAGGCAAACTGCCCTGATCAACCACACTGACAGGACCACCCCAACTGTGTCTCTGCACTGTGCAAGACAACATTTAAAAGAATCTGAAGGCAGAATATTGCCCTCCAAAGACCCCAGTGCTGCAGGAGGTGCAGCACTGAAGCAGTTATGCCACAATCAGCAGAGTGTTTGCACAACTTGCATGCAGGTGCAGGTTTTGGATGGGTAAATCTTAGACTGCTCTTAAAATTAGTTTGGTTCACAACTGTCAGAATAAATTACACCCTATTAGATCAGACCAGTGTTTCCCTTCAGCCCAGTGTGTTTCTTGACATTTGACCAATTCTTACAAGACAGAACATGCAGACAAGTATCTTTCCTTGGCATAACTTTCTTATTTACAGCAACTTAAAATCTCCCTGAGTTAGTGGATGCATCAGACCATTGTTTAACCAGCCTCTTTTTAAAAATAAGTTGATACTTCTGATCCCCACTACATTCTGCAGCAAAGAATCCCACAGTTTGACTTTGCATGGCCCAAGAGCATGATCCCATTTGTCTGATCAACCCTGAATAGCTCAAACTTCCCTATGTCCCCACCAGGACTGTGACTCCAGGGCAGGAGCTCTACTCCTCACAGCTGACCAGCAGCTTCTAAACACCATGGCACATCAGCAGAGACATTAGCACACATCCACCAGTTTATCAGATGAAACTGGATTTGAAGATACCCCTAATAAAGGGCAGGATCTGGGAACTGCAGCAGGGAGGTAGATGGCAAAAACAAAAGTGTGTTCTTTGAAGTATGTGCAGGTAAACTAAAAGGCAGCAGCATCTCCACTAAGACTTCTGTAAAATATGCCACTCGCTATTGCACTATTTTGCTGAGACATTTGTAACAGGCATTAAAGTGGCATAAGAATGGAAACAATCACATTCAATTCTGAAACTGAGGTGGATGTAATGCTGGGTTAGCACACAAAAACACCCTCCAACTCTGCTTTAGGACACTGAGACTACAGCTGGAGGCTCACTCACCTGATAATCTGTCATTGTCAGGTCACAAGTATGAATAAGAGTAGGGCTCTTTTCTAAATATTTAGAAGTATTGTAATACAGAATGCAGAAATCTGCAGAAAGCCCTCTGGCAATCGAGGCAGGCTGCACCACTGCTGGTGGGTCTCCCAACACGTACTTGAGACAACACAGGCAACCAGGAAAATTAATCAGAACTGCCTTCTTAATTATTGCTCAAAGAAAAGATGGAAAGACCACTAAATCATCACCAAAAGACAAAACATTCCAGAAGACTAGTGTTGACAGCAGGCAGTAAGGCTGTCTTGAAACAAACACATTTAATAAAGGCAACACATTTGGAAAAAAAAAAAAATCACAAATGTGTAAAATCCTCAAGTGGCGAGTCCTTCTGAAACGAGTGACTGAAGACTAAAAGGCACCGTGGAGTGCAGCGACTCGAGATGGCGCTGCCGTCCCACGGAGTGGCCCTGGCCCCTGCGCTGGCACTGCCACCAGCCAGGGACCTGCAGGGCTCCCAGCCCTGCTCCTGCTCCTTAGGAAAGGTGGAGCCCTGCCCGGGAGGAGGTTCTGTCTCCTTCAAACCCCCAGCGAAGGAGTTAACACCCAGCTTCCAGGTCATTGCTCACAGCACGGTGCTGTTTCTAATCGCCAGTGAGCAACTGTTGTACTTTTCCAACCAGACATAGAGAAGTTGAATGTCTGCCCCCCTGCCAGGCTTTGCAGTAAAACACCACCACTAGGTCTTCAGAATTGTTTTATTTCTGCCCCAACCTTCCCGCAGCCACCAGCTCAGCCCAGTGCAGCCGCCGGGGATGCTCATCCTCACCCCTGCACGGTCCTGCTCCCCGAAGGTCCGCTCGGTGCAGCGGTTAGCACTGGTCACAGGGCTACAGAGCCTGAGCTACCGACCTCAACAAGAAGGTTAAGGGCAGAAAAGTCTGCTTTAGACAAGGAAAACCTCTATAAAAATAAGCAGGTTAAAAATTCCCTTTGTATTCCCTCCCTGGTGTGAACAGGCCTGGGGCACCTTTACCCACACATATTGCCGACAGTCAGCTTCACCATACAATCAATCACCATGTGCTCTGTCCAGCCAGAGCATCAGCATTGTAGAAGGCTCCTAGAACAGCCAAGCTGGCAGCATTTTGGTCAGTCACAGTAACCTGGTGTTCAGCAGCTTGGTGACCATTATCATAGCAAGGTAAATAAGCTATGGCTAAAGGGAAAATGACATCAGCACATCGCCCTGCCATACGTCCACAGGGTCCAGTTACCAGACACAAAGGAGTGTTCTGCACTCTTGATTCTTTTCACCAGCAGGGCAGCTCACCGCACGTGAACACCAAGGTAGCTGAAGCCCCAGAACTCAGCTTCAAGAAGCTTCTCCAATTTACTGAACACACATTGCTGCTTCCCTCCCAGGGTCATGTCGGAGGGAAGAAGAGGCAAAAGGCAACAAGTCTCAAAGCACTTCATCGGTAAACAAGATCCAATTCCTGTCTCAGAGGCTCCAGGACTGCAGACAGTTTAAAACACGTACAGGTGGGTTTGTGAACCGGGAAGAAGAGGAATTCCAGGCCTCTGAAGGCTTGGTCTAGGACCAGCAGTCCACTATAGGCTCTTCATTTCAGTGTGGAAGGCAGATCCATTGCTCACAGTCTGTGTCATTTGCAGTAATAAAAGGTTTGGGAGCTGCCAGTGCTAGCAGCCAACAATTAGCAACACACTGAAGCTGTGTTCATACACATAGGAATAAAAACCCCTTCCTTGCCTCAGAAACAGGGGTATGTCTGGAGAGACAGTAAAACCACTGGGTCCAGCTACACATCAAGCAGAAAGACCATTACGAAGCCTTGGGGAGGGAGGAGAGTGCAGCTTGCATCCGAGATTGTGTCAGCCAAGGTTGGGGGAAGAGGGGGACAAAACAGACTTCAGTGTGTTACATTTGCAAACTCAAATTATGGTCTGTCTTCCCTCTTCCCCCATCCCTCTGTTCCTTCTCTCCCCAGTTTCCTATGCAAACTCTCTGCTGCTGGAGAGTGTGATCAGGGATAATTTAAGACACAATATCTGTGTGGCCTTTATAAAAAGGAATAGTGTCCCGTGTTTTGGAGTAAGGAGTGGGAAGTCTCCTCCTGCCATATATCTGAGGAAGTCTCAGTCATGATGTCCAGCCCTCACTCCAGTGATGAGCAAAGACTGGCAGAGCCAGGGGAGAAAAATCCCGGCTTACACCACAGGCAGAACCCACGGATGTGGTAGGAACCTGTACAGGGGAGGTTGTATGTGAAGCACCAGTTTAAACAAAGGCTTCCTCAGTGGGAGTGCCATTGATTTTGAAGAAAAGTTTGGCATCTTCCATCTTCTGCTTTTTTTCTCTCTCTAGCCTGCGCCTGTAGCAGACCAGGTAGATTGGGAGGCAGAAACCCAGGAGGCTCAGGCCAAGCAAGCCAACATTCACCTGCAGGAGGAAAGCAAACCAGAGTTAGGCTGGCTAGGAGAAGACAACAAGCCAGTCACGCATGCAGCAGTGTCAGAGCCCTGCCCTGTCACCCAGCTGTGGGCAAACCAGGAGCCGCCCTGCTCCGTGTGCTGGCAACATCCTCCACTGTTTTTCTGTTTACAGTCCCGTGCCCAGAGCAGCTTGTGTGTACAAGCTAAATGCTGCAAGAGTTTGTCGCTCTGGATTACAGCTGTGGGAGTCTTGTTCCACAGAACAGGCAGGGCTGTTTGAGCTGCAGGTCTTTCACAGCAGGTTTGCTGATTGAAGAGCAACAGGCATGGGCACTTGTAGCCTAGAGACCAGAATTCTCCCCATGACAACCCACGTTATCATTCTATTGAGCTGCCCAAACTCTCAGCAAGACACCACATTATACCTACCCTCAAAAGCCATTTGGCTTTTTGGATATTAGCATCAGCAATCCAAAATTTACTGGTAATTGGAGCTCGTAGCTCTCAAGGGTAAGGGTATTTCTACTGCATTTTGAGGCCTGCTCACACTCACCCATTTTAACCTGACAGATTCTGAGTCACCACATAAACTGTTAGTGGAAAGCATTCCCTTCCTCCCTTTCCATACCCCAGCGTCAGGGTTACTGGCTTTCCTGCCCAGGGAGTCATTACTCACACAGGGAAAGGTCTCCTGGACAGCACCAAGGTAACAGCAGACTGAGGGACACATAAAATTACAGCTGTTTTTAACCTTGGTCCATGCACAGGAGTCCTTTTTTTTTCTTTTTCCCCCGCAAGGAATGAGCCAAAAATCATCTTAACCACCAAGGTTTCATATTAAAACTGAGAAGAACTTGCCCAGAGGGGGTCTCCTTTCAAAGGTCCCGTCAGTGCCATGAAGAGAGGCTGCTGCAGAAGGGCGAAGAGGGCACTGATCAACGACTGCAACCCTGTTAAGCTGCCAAACTGAGTCGAGGGGTATCTGTCAACAAAGAGAGCAACAGCATTGTTATGTGTCACCTTGACTGTTCCCATCACCCAGGTCAGATTACATTCCCAATAACAGAGACCAACGTGAGAGCACAGTCCCAAGACAGGCACAACTCCTCTCTCCCACACTTATGTGTAATTACCCTTTTTATAGGGTATTTAGCTATACCCTGTGGTGTACGTGGTGCTTTTGAGAGCAGAATGGCACTGGTGCCAAGGCTGGAGCCTTCTTCTCCAGACTATTCTCATCCTGAGCTCTCAAACTTTAGTAATATCATATCCAGCACTTGTTTTGTTTTGCAGCTCTACGGTAGGCAGGTGGAAGTGCTTATACAACTCCTATTGCTATTGCACAGGGAGCAGAGTGTTGATATTTACAAGTTAAAAGCAAGGCCTCTTTATCCAGATGACAACACTTGTGGCTGAGCAATCATTTTCATCTGGTCATAACAATTTGCTCCCTTTGGAAGTGAGTGAAACCTGCACAACAGGTTAGTGTTTTCCTTTTTAGAGGACAAGTCTGATCCTAGGTCAAACTAAACAACACTGTTGACTGGCAAGTGCTGGGTATCTGATAATATTAATGGAATAATAAATTTCAGGAATCATCTAACATCTCTTTCCATCACTGAGTAGTGTTTAAAAAGGGTCAGGTTAAACCAAACTTGGAACGAATGAAGCAAATCAAAACCTTCAAATATTCAAAGCAGTCACATTCAAAGCAAAAAATACCTTACTCCAGGAAGTTCCAGAGAGTTGCAATGGTCAAACAGGATTAGTTTACAAGTAAGGTGATATCTACTGCAACATACATTTATTTACCTTGCCCAAGACAAAAATATTTTTCTTCTGGCTGCCAGGGAGCCAAAGTGTATGTGTTTCTGAAGCAGAGTCTTAGATGTGTTTCCTAGTCTGGATTCCCCAGACACTCGGATCTAAACCTTTGACAGGAGGAGTCTGCGGAGTCTCCATCCATGGAGAAATTCAAAACACCATCAGGTGCACTCCTGGACAACCTGCTCTAGCCGACCTTGTTGGTCCCTTCCCACCTCCACAAATCCCTGATTCCCTGAAAGAGAACAGCTCCTCTTTGTTCCTCTGTCCCACCTCTCGGGTCTGAGGGACAGACCTGTTTTCAAGGCCAAAAACATTGCTTAATGAGGAAGAGTGTATTTAGATTCAGCTATTGATAACTTGCTAAGTTGGAAACAGGATGGATGATCTGCCCTGGGAAAGGGAGGAGGCATCATCAATGGTATCTTGAGCAATGTTTTACCAGTGTCAACTTCAGAGGAGAGCGGTAGCGATGTTTTCAATCATGTTAATGTTTTACCTGGGCACATGCACATATCTGCTCATTACAGGACAAAAAAAGCCTTGAGTTTTTACTATATAACCTTAGTGTCAATAGTTTAATCTCACGTGAGGCCCACATATAACTGTGCCTGTCTCTGTTGCTAAACAAGGAAAGCACCAGCTGGGACTTCAGTCCAGCTGTTGACGTGTCTAGAGGTGACTGAGGAAATAAATTGCATCATTTTTCCCCTCTGACCATGGAGACCTCATTCCTGATCTCCCTGTCCCCTGGACAGCCTATCACCCCAGACCAGTTTATCTGGCCAGCCACATTTTATAGGTAACCAGAGACTTACACAGCTGCATAGAGGCCTCCCACAGCTGAGTGGATGAATCCTCTCACAATTGTGTGCAAAATGAAGGACAGAATCTGAAAAGAGAAGCAGAAAAATGTCACATCCTAGACAGCCCCCCAGGTGTGCCAGACCCCAACACCAACCATCCCTAAAAGCTGTTCTTTCTAGGCAGGATTGGGAAATCCAAACCCAAAACCTGAAATAGCAGCACAAGGAAAGAAATTTGTACTTGCAACCCATGGCCAGGATCACACTGCTTTGCCATGGCCACCAATTTAGTTAATTTTCCACAAGTTATTGCAGACAACACACAAGTATGAGCGAACTACAGCTGTTTGCCTACACCATCAAGGCACGTTTAAGGATAGAATAAAATCACTAAACTCCTCTGCCAGAAATAGGTGGTGCCACAGAATAAATATTTTAACAGGTTTATAATCCCACAGGTACCATTGGGCGTAGCATTTGACGCAGGAAGAACCTGCTGTACACATCACTGTGTTATGCATCTTGCAGCTAATTTTTCCAACCTTCAGCAGCTTAAATCAAGTTTTAAATTCACAGGCACTACTGAGAGGATCTTGGTGGGTCAAGAATTTGTTGTCACACAGCGCAGCTGCAGAAACTTTTAAGCGCAAACAAATTCTGTTTCAACTGGCATTTTAACTATAGCTGCTTGTTTAGGTTCTCCCAAGAGATCTAAATTATTTGTTTCAGCCCTAAGAGTGAGGCTTCCAAAGCAGCATGGAAGTTTCCCAGTAAAGACAGTCCCAGCCCTCCTGCCACCACCAGCAGGCTCTCCTGGCCCTGTCCTGTCACTTTGCCAGCCCCTCCAGTACCCCCACCCACTTCACCCACTCACCTGCAAAGGCAGATTAGGAATTAGACAGGTGATTCCAAATCCAACCAGCAGGAAGTTTGTGAATACGAAGGCATTGGTGGCGTTGGTGATTTTCTGGATCTGACGGTCACGCTTTTTCTTTTTCTTGTCACTTCTGGAAGGACAGCAAAACTCGTGTTATAAACACGCTTCCAGCAGCTACTGGAAGTCACAGCAAGATTCTCCACACATCACATCAACTCTATCTAAACCAGCTCAGCTACAGGTCTGCCTATGGAGGTGCTGGGATCTCCACCAGTGGAAGCTGAGGAACATCTGGGTATTAATTTCAGTGCTGTTACTCTTACTCTTAGGCTAGGAGGGAAGTCTGAGCCTCTCCTCCTACAACTTAAATTTGCTCTCTTCTTGACTGATCTTAGTGGCCATGGAAGATAGTCTGCTCCTTTCCTCTGCAATTATCAAGTCTTCCTTCAGGCTTTCTTTTCTATCCTGATGAGCCAATATTCTTTTCAGTCTTTCATCCCACAACACATAAGGCAGAGCAGGGGGGGTCTGCTAGGTGGCTGCATGTCCCGTGTGGCGCACACTACGCACTGCTCAGCGTTGCTCTCCTCATTCTCTTCTGAGCCATCATCACACTCTTTCATTCGCCAGTCCATGATGCACCCAATCACAGGCGCTGTCAGCAGGCACAGCAGCTGCAGTACCCCAAAAATGGAAGTGTAGAGAGCCACTGTGGGGAGGAAAAAAAAATTTAAAATAGTTGTCAGTCCAAGTGAGAGGAAAAAACACAACAAAAACCTTCCCCTTGATCGCCTCTCTTATTAAAAGCCCAGCCATTCATCAGCCTTCCAAACATCAGGGTGGACATACTGGGCACACTTCCTTCATCATTCTGATCCTGCACTGGAATTGTCTGGGCAGCAGCAGGTAGGGCTCCAAAAATGGGACACAGCACCTGCTTAGTGCCAGTGAGGTTTATTCTGGGCAGGAAAAGTTTTTATAAGCTTTATGTGCTGCACAGCCAGCCCTGCTTTAGTCATCTCCTTTCCTGCCTTGCTGGGAGCCGCAGCTACATCTTCTCCAGCTGGGAAGCTCCAGCAAGGACAATCAGGCTGGGAAGGTGAGGACTAACCCAGTTTGTGCTGAATGGACAAGTTGGGAAGCAGGGGGAAGGGAGATCAGCACCAAAAAACCACAGCATTTGAGAGAAATTGTTAAAAAGCTCAAAGTGATGATGAAAATTTCGTGCTAACGATGAAAGAAGTGTCTCCACGGCTTGCTGAGGGAAAGCTGATGCCAGCAGACTCAGAAGAAATTGTCCCCTCCTGTTACTGAGCAGTTCTCCCACCCTGCAATGCTTTTTCCACTTCCTCTCAGCAGCCCACGTGATGACTGAGACACACAAGGGCTGGTGAGTCACGGTGCCACAGCTCTGAAATAAGGATGTAGTTCTGAAACTGCCCATCTCAGCACCCAGCACAACTCACAGCCCTGTAAGCAAAACAGCTACAATTTGAATTTGTCCCTCCCGATGCATTTTATTAAGTCTAGCCAAAGCAGTACAGCCAGGATTTCCACCAAAATCCACTTGGTAATGGAGAGAAAGTTTCCAACCAGCTTCTCTCTCCTGTACAGCTACAGCAAATCCCAGCAGGGCTGCCCAAGCATGGCACCTGATGATCTTTTCCTTTTGCTGGCAAAGGAACCAAGAGGAGCTTCCAGCTCCAACCTCCAAACTCACATTCATGGCCCCGTTCCTCCCACAAAGGCAAGCCCTGAAGTGACCCCACATCCCCTCTCGTTACAGAGACTGCTGCAGCCAAGAGGAACAGGTGGCACCACTCTCTATGAACACTGCAGGAGCTGATTTACTGCTGTCTGGTTATTTTTTAATAGAAGGTAAGAAGCAAGCCACGCCATCGTGTTTTGCCTCTTTATGCTATTCTGAACACTTAATCTTGGGCTCTAAACAGCAAGGGCAGAGGCCAAATTGAATTAGGGAGTGAAATTTATGGGGTCAGCAAGAGGAGAGGAGGGAAGACAGTAGCTGCTACAAAACAGGGCCCCTCAGCTTATCTATCATCTTAAAAATCATTATTTCCTGAGGAGAAAAAGCAAGAATACCTAGGATAGGAAGCACATATGGGCACAAACCTTTACATTCACTGTCCTACATGCCTTTCCCTCAAAACTCCCCTAAGCAAGCATCTCATACAGCTGAGTTTTCCAGCCCTGATTCTACCCAAGCTCTCCCAGTATCATCACATTTGAAAGCAAGGTGATACTTTATGAAAGATGCAGACAAATTTCAGGTTCTAGGCACAACAGATCTACTCTCCCCTGCCTTCCTACAAGACAATTACAGTCATTTACAGAGCCTGAACACTTCAGTTTCTTCCTCGCCTTTTGGGGGGTTTCAGAAGTAGCCACAGGCTGACTGCTCTCTCCACCTTTTGGTTTCATGACAGGTCTAAGTCACCATAACCTGCACAGAAGGAACTTTCAGGACACTGTGCCTCGCTGCAATTAAAGACTTTACTACTTATCTGCATGATTTCCCTCACATCCTTCTCTCTTGTCCTGTTCCCAGGAATATTTAAGTTTTCTTTGACTGTAACACTTGCAAGGTTTGACTCAACTCCCCCCTTCCTTTGCTCAGTGGCTCCTGAGGGCAGGTGGAGGGAGCTCCCAGAGCAAATCCCACTCAAGGGAATAAAAGCAGGAAGAACAAGGAACGCAAGGGAAGCAGCATCCCATCCTCTCCTGATGCACACACAGATTACATTTCTAGAGAGCTGCACGTGCCTTGGAACTGCTCTTGCAGCAGAGCCTGACACTGCTGAGACCAGACAATACCACTGTTTTGCTGATGCCATGGAAACACCAAGACAGCGACTGCACTGAAATGAGCCCAGGCTACATTCAGGGGGAGGAAGGAAAAAAGAAAAATAGGAAGAAATCTTAAAGGTGGCACAGAAAAATTGCGGTGTACTCAAGGGGCACAGTCCCTGTCTTGGCCCAGAGAATTGGCAGTTTATGTAGTTAATGTTAATGCTAAAATTCCAAGGAGGAGAGGAGAGGGAAAAAACAAAAATGAAGTAGCTAGAGCAAGTCAGGGTAAAAAGAAATAAATAATAATAATTTTTTAAAAGCAGTGTCAGAGTTACAAGGTAAGCAGAAAAGGAAGCAGTGCTGGGAAAGGTAGGCAGCGTGAAGTTTGTCCTGTTTTGCTTTTTAATGTCTAAGCTGGCTCCTGAGCCAGGAGATAAAGAGCTGAATGCTGCAGGCTGTCAGAGGCTCAAGAAACAAAGCAATTCAGGGAATGCCAGGGCACTTGGAGTTTCCTGAGTTCCCTTCCCTCCCCCAGAGCTCACTCCTGTTTTCAGAGGAGTGCCTCTTGATTTATCAGCTTCATGCAATCCAGATTTAACAAGTTCAAACTGGATCTTACTACAAAGGACAAAAACAAAACAACAAAAAAAAGGCTTAGTTCCATTTTGCAATCCTGGGTATTTCCAACAGTACACGAACGTACTCTTTCCTGTTTGCTCCATGAACTTCACCAGAACTATAAATGCAGGGAGCACCCCTGAGCCTTCCCAGCACCCAGCAAGCTGCACAAAACAACAGCTCTGACTTCACTTCTCCCGCCCCCGGGTGCTGGGCTGAGGCACCGAGTCCAACCATTACTCATGAGAGTCAGCTGCTCCACATTCTCTGCTTGCTTAGGATAAGTTAAGCAAATACCTGCTGAAATAAGGTTTTCCAGTTCAAATAAAAATGATCACAGTCCACCCTGAGAGGCTACTTGCAACAACCTATGTGGGGGAATGACATGGGGGAGTATTTGACAGGCACGGGGCTAAAATTAGCTTGACATTCAAGTGTCTACCTCACTGCCCCTCTGATTCCAGCCCTTCCCTGGACCCTCCCAGCAGCTGTCAGTGCACTTGGACACCGTGGATTGCCCTACACTGCTGAGTAATCAGGTGCTCTGGCCTCACTGAGCGAGTCTGGATCAGCCCCCAGCCCCAAGGAAGAAGGGAAAGGCCTCCAGAAGTTCCCCCACCTTGACTTTCATCTCCAGACAGAAACTCCAGGATGGTGTTCATGGCTCCCATGTAGAAGATGAGCCGCAGCTGAGTGACACACATGGTGATAAGGCTGAGCAGCAGGATGGGGCTGAAGACACTCTTCATGAAGGAGGGAGTAGCTGCAGGAGGAAAAACAGTCTCTGAGGAAGGCAATACACCCTGGCAAACATTTCCAATTTCACCTCAGGTCTTCTCCTGGCTATGAGTGCCAGGGGCAGCTCCAAGGAGTTCACCTGGTGCCTTACAAACTCCCATGATCAACAGCTGCAGATGCCTGGCGTTTGGCTACCAGTAACTGGGGCAAGGCAGCAGGGAGGACGACTCGCCTGATTCGGTGGATCAGAACGAAAAGAAGCCTCAAACCATTTGCTTTCACCACCACCAGGCTGGACAGGGCTTTGAGCAACCTGGTGTGGTAGAAGGGCTGGAATGGAATTACCTTTAAGGTCCCTTCCAAGTCCAACCATTCTGTGATGCCCCTGAGTAAAGAAGTCCTGGCCACGATGGCAACAATTTACCTGAGGGACAGCAGTGACCACCTGCCCTGTCCCCCTGCAGCCGCAGCCGTGTTGTCCCCACCACTGGCTACACCACACATAGTCAGGCAGGGATGCAAGGACACGATTCCTTATATAATTCAATTTATATTCCACTCCCGGTGGCTGGCACGTGGCCCTGGCAGCACCTGGATCACGGATTGCTCCCTTACCAAGAGGTCTGGAGCAGAGCAGGGAGGCCAACAGCCCTGTGCCAGCACAAGCATCCCTGGGGCACCAACAGAACCACACCTGCACTGTCAGGCTGGCACTTCACTTCCAGGTCCACCGTGGACAGACAGAGCTTGTTGTTCTCCTGCAAGGCTGCTGGCTCCTTGGGGCCCTTCATGGAGCTCCCCACGCTCAGGCGGCGCCCCACGGTCGTCACTTGCTTGTAGAACTGCTTCCCGGTGATTTTGTGGTCAAATCCCAGCCAGCTGAACTTTATTTTCACCCTGTTGGGTTGTAAAGAGCGTGAGAGCTGCAACACAGGGTGGGGAATCAGAGGCAGCGACGTTGCAGGAGGCAGAAGGGCTGTTTGAGGATTTAAGGCCCTGGTTTCCACCTACAAACCCACAAATGGTTTTGATCCAGCACACAGAGATGCTTTCCCTGGGCCAACTTGGCACAAATATAAAAATCCTTATGACCAAGAAGAGATTTTTCCTTCATAACTCCTACAGTTTGGAAAGTTCCACGTTCCACAGGTATTCACATGCTAATGGCAGGCATAATCCTCAATCTAAGAGGCGGCAGCAATAAACAACATGCAAGGGGTTCCCTGTCCACTCCTCTAAATTCTTTGTGCCAGCTCTTCCTGGAGAATTAGGAATGGGATCAGCCCTGAAGGAGACTTACGAGTAGTCCATGTCTTCTGGTCCTGGGAAAGGCTCCAGGGGCCAGTTGAAGAAGCAGTTGAGGAAAACGAGTCCTGCACAGCTTGCCCAGACAAGCAGAATAAGGATGAAGGAGACCCCAAAGTCGTATATGACCTGGAAATCACAAGGGAATATGGTTTTGGCTATAGGAACAGAAAGATGCTTCAATATTCTTGGGATGAGGTCTGAGAGGAACTGGGGAAGAACATGATGATACATTTCAAGAGGGTTAAACTAAAGTGGCAACAAAAAACAGTTTTGTGACAAGGAGCTTGTTGGAAAACCAGCAGGAACTTCCCTGCACACCTGAGACTGCAGTGAAACATCACTGGGTCTGAACCAGGTGATCTGTCTGGGCAGCCCAGCTGACCATCTCTTGTCCCTTCAGTGTCATTTGCCAGCAATAAATTAAGTTCAAAGCCAACCATTGGTGACAATCACACAGATTAAATATGCACATGTGTATTAAAGAAAAAAAGTATATATATATACACAGACTCCATAGAGATTAACAAAGCAACCTTTTCTAAAAAAGATCTTTAGTTTTTCACTTCTACTTAGCACTTCTAAAATTTTCTATCTGCTGCATTGTTGAGGCAGTCACTTGGGAAGTCTTTAATACAGACAGGAACTGAATCTTGCAAATGTACATCTCGAAAAAAGTGCTTCAGCAAACAGTCCCTCTTTCTTGCCACATTATTGCTAAATGGGGCAAGATGCCAGCACAACACCACCAGTCACAAGCCTTGATCCCACGACCTCACCTTGATTCCTGGAAAAGTCACAGCAGAGGAAGCATAAGAGCCAATCATCAGAGCAATGAACGTGGAACGAAGGTCACCAAACATGTTGGGCAGCTGGGGAAAGAGAAAAATCCGTTGAAACAGGTTGCTGCTAAGGGAACGAGGCTTTCTTGAGACTATATCGGCATTTAGGATTAATTCTCCTGGATACCAGAATGTGAAGGAGCCAGTTTTACTGAGGCATGACTTAGCTCTTCAGGATATTACTCTGCAGGTTGCACTGGTGTCTCCAGAGACAGGGAATGTCTACAATCCAAGATTTATGTGCTTACTGACCCTGCTTCTTTCCAGACTGACAGCATATTTTACATTGGTCACCTCTAGCACAGGAGCATTTGCTCCAGCTCTTTCCAGTGCTTTCCTTACCCCAAAGCTGCAGCCACCACTTTTCCTCTCCCACAAACACGTGCCCGAGTTGTCTATTTTATCTCCATCACCCTCTTTTTAGTCAAGGGTCGTTAGACACAGGCTGCAGCCTTTAACACACCCTGCAACACCTTGAACTGCCAGGTTTGTTTATGCACCTCGGGCCAGCACCCAAATCTTTTGCAGCAGACCAGAAAGTTCCTGTTATAACAAGAAGGAACAGAGACAAGCACGAACGCTGCTGCTGTTGGCATTTCCATTTCTAGCCATCTCCACGGCTCCTTCTGTGGCAGCAGACTCTCTCTGCTGATCATTTCTGCATCACTAGGATGGCTCAGATGCCTCAGCACGCTATCTCCGAGCTAGGGGCAGGAAAGGAATCACAAACACCAGAGATCCAAGGATTTATTGCTCAGCACGGCTACTGAACTCTGCAGCAAGCAACACCTGACATTGTTATTCCTGCCACCCACCCCACTGCGCTGCCTGGGCTCCCATCAGGTGTGCTGGCACTGCTGGGAGCAGACCAGGCTGGTTCTGCAAGGATCTGTTGGGAAAGCAGAGCTCCCAGCAGGGACAGCCAGCAGCCACTTTTGCCACCTGAACAGCAAAATCACTCCCAGGATGGCTCACCAGCCCCGGCTTCCACTCAGGGTCCAAAAGCAGAGTGGGACAGGCAGACAGAGCTGGGAGATCTTCCTGCTCTCCTGGGGAAGGAGGAACTCCCTGTTTGCTTACACAACCAGAAGTGAACAAGTTTCCATCGCTCCCTAATGCTGGCCTGGAAACTGGAAATTGCAGGGAGCAGCTTTGAAGTTGTTAGGCTATGGAGAGCTGGGCTGATACCTCCTGCAGCTGGTCAACAGGCAGAGATTCTGCTGCAGGCTGGCAGATTTCCCTCCCACCTCCTTTTTTTGGGTCACTTACTCCCCAAACCCACTTGAGCATCAGCACCACGTCAGCCTCAGAGGGCCTCAAAGCAGGACACTGCAGATGCCTTCGAGGACTGAAAGCACAAACCAGCACTTGATCTGTGCAAAAAGCAAAACGATTCAGAGAATCCCAGCCTGAGCAAGCAAACGCTGCCACCACACTCCCCTTGCACTGCTGAAAAACAAACCCATCTTTCCCAGGAGCAGCATTATAAGGCGAGCAAATCTGCCTTGTGTCACGGCGTGTTTACAACGCAAGTATTCCTGTGCAGGAGCGCTCGGGGATCCATCTGGCTGTTTATCACCATCCTCACTGCAGAGCTTCCTATGCACTGCAGCCTGTAGGTCCTCAGATAACCCCGGGCTGGGGAGCAGCGATGTGCCGAGCCTGATGCTGCCCGAGAGCCCCGGAGGAGGCAGAGGAGGCTGCGCTGCTCTGCGGAGCATCCCCACACCCAGCGCGGATCCCCGCATGCGGGAGAGCTGCCAGCAGGCTGCTCTCGGGAGCTGCAGGCAGGAAACGGCAAAGGGATCCAAAGGTCTGTTACCAGGCGCTGAAAAATCTCCTCTTGGAAGCGCTGGACTAAATCCACGCTCCCAGAGAGCAGCATCTGCAGAGTGGAATATCTGAGGGTTGCAAAAATGGCCAGTCGCTGTCACCAGGATGGGCATTAGCTTCATCCCAAACATAAAATAATGTCCAGAAATGACAACAAAACAGCTGCTCCTGCTGGGGAGCTCAGGGCAGGGCAAGAGCTCCACAAACACAGCTGCTTCTTGGCTCGGGCTGCTTTTCCCCAGAGATCCAGAGTCCACAAAAAGCCTTTTTCATACAGTAGACAAGCAACTTCCAGGTGGATCCTCCGGCTCTGTGGGCTACTGGAGACACAGAACAGGCAGCCATGGCCAGGAGAACGCAAGGCTGCTTCTGCCTGGAGTGGGACTGAAGTCTTAGAAAGGCTAAATATTTCCTAAAATCCAATTTGGCACCAAGCAAGCAGCTAGATTTTAAAAAAATGGACAGAAGAGATTTAATGTCTTATCCAGCCCAATCAAAGCAGAAACTGCAAACACAGAGCACTTGGAAGGAAAAGAAATGTGGGACTACCTGGAGGGGCAGAGGGGAGATGAAGGGTAAAAGTAGTCCCTTCAAGACAGAAAACCTCTCAGACTGTGCCAGCACTGGCAGTGCCTGCACAGGCCTCATCTAAAGACCAGCTACTAAAATAACATGCAATATTTACCAAGTCATTTTTCATGCTGTCTTTATAGTAGCAAGCATTGGAAAAAATGAACCACAGAGGAACAAAAAAAACACCCAACAAAAAACACAAGCCACGGAGCAAGTGAGCTCTGTTTTTCTGCCACCAAAAAGGATCTAATCCTCATTCTGATCTCATCCCCTCAGGCCAGAAGTGACTCCTCCACTAACTTCTGCCCATTCTGGTATGACAGCTCCAATTCTGCAAGACCTATGACGACAGAAACTCTTAAGCCTCTTGTTTAAAGGTCACTAATACTCAATGTACTATTAACTTTATGCCCCGTCACAAAGACGCTCAGTGAATGTTGCCACACGTAACTGTTTTTTACTGGAGTCCTTTATTGCAGGTCTGTAATCCTAAACTGATAAATCATTTCCTCTTGCAAATTTTTTTCTCATCTGCCCTACAGTGAGTTTAAAATAATTTATATTGTTTTCCAGCTTTCCCCTAGAGACATTCCATATACAGAAGATAACATAATATTACTACCAAGCCCAGTTTCCCTCCTCTCACAAGGGCTGTTTGGAAGAACAGTGGAGGAAGTCAAGGGATTGAGAACTAGACTAGAGAAAAATGGTATTTTTGTTCAATTAAACTTTGTTTTCCCTATCGGGGGTGTATTTGGAAGTCACACAGACAACTAAAAATATGTTCTCCAGGAAAGCCTCAAACTGCCCCCTTTGCCCAAAGCATATGGAAACTCCTGTTCCCATTCTCCAACAAACAAAAGCTCACAGAGCCCTAAGTTTTCCTAATATTTCCAAGCAAAGAAGACTCCCTACACAGAGATGTCCCCCCCTCTCTGATTAAAGGGGGCTGTTTGTAGCAGAAAATCAGAGCAAAGCAGCTGTAATTCTTTGAAAGGAAAACAGGACAGAGAACAATCTATAAAAGGCTCTTTGTGGTAATTTATCACACATGTTTATTTCTTTGCATGAAATAGCTTCGGAGCAGAACCAGCGCCAGATTCCTGTGTTGCTGTCAGAGCCACCAGCACAGATCTGTTTCCATTTCCAATCTTCACTTATATTGGCCGAGACCAAGTCACGAGGCAGAAATCTCCCCTCTGCATTTGAACAACAGGCACAGCCTGACCTTGTTCCCAGAACTGGGAACGGCCCCGTTGGCTGGCTCCCCCTTCCTCCCCAAGCCACAGCCCGGGCACCCAGGAACAGCAGCTTGTTTTGGCTCCACAGCCTGCCATGTGCTTGCATGATACCCCGGGGACTTGTTACTGAAAAAGGCTTTAAACTCAAGAGGCAAAGCTTTGCGGGGCACTGTCCCAGGCTCTAATCCACGGAGATCCTGTTTATCCCTGTCTCAGGGTCCCTGTCTCCTGCCCTGCCACCAGGTCACACCACGTCCCGGGAGGTGTCAACACCTGAACCCCACAAGCCGCAGCACCCTGGGAGCATCCCGACCCCACCAACTCCTGCCAGGGACACCCTGCCACGAAGCAGCCATCAAAACCGCCCGGGGTGGCCAAGGACCATTGCACCAGTGGGTCTGCCCCATTTCCTGGAGCACCTCAGGTCACCTGCAGCTGGCAGGCGAAGGGAGTCACCTTGCTGTGACTCGTGTGCGCACGTGTGCCTGTGGCAGCCAGAGCGAGCTCCCTTGGCATCGGGAGCCCAGCAGGGCTCATCGCCTCGCTAATGAACGGCCTTACAAAGGTCTTTTGAGTGTCCCCTTTCAGCGTTCACCCTGTCAAGGCGGAGCACAGCCACGTCACCCGCCGCAGGCTTGTCATCCCTCTGTTCCCGCATGGCCTCCCTGTCTCCAGGGGCCACAGCTGGAAGGAATCCGCAAAGATACCACCCCGTGACAGCAGAAGATGGCTCCTGACACACCAAGTGCAGCTTGCAGGCAGAACGAGAAAGCTGCGAGCTGCCAACAACCAAAATACAGCTGGTTCCAACAGGCAGCGGCACAGCTACGCCATGGTGCAGGTGAAGAAGCACTTCCCTCCCACTTTGGACTATTTTTAATCCCATTCACACGCCTCAGGTACCGAAATGCCTCTGTGCAGCTGCACAGGCAGCTACACCTGACTCTGGATTGGAGAAGTCAGGCCTGAAGGCAGCCCAGCTCTTTACAGAACACACAGGGCCTGGAGGGGATGGGCTCCACCTGAGGCGTCTGTGTGCCCTGAGAGCATCACTGCTTCCTTCAGACCTCCTCAAGGCTTGGATCTCCTCTTGGAAGATCTGACCTTTTTCCTGCTGCTGTGCTCTTCCTTGGCACTGCCGAACTGGCTCACTAATGAGGGCACTAATAAGTGGCTTTGCTAACTTCTGCTGCTCAAAGCCACAGTACAGCACACCCAATCTGCTCCTGCCCTATCCTGCCCTCGCTCCTATCATCACCAGTGGTTCTAAAATCATCTGTGACCCCTCAATAATCACCCAGAGAGACAATAACCCATGCTGGCAGCAGCAGGATGGGAATCATCTCCTCTCCCACACCACTCCTCTCTTCCTTGCTCTTATTTCAAGTGTGGCAGGGTGATATTTGCCCCACAGCTCCTTGGGGTCACAACCAAGGCTTCCAGGGAAGAACACCACATATGAAGGAGAGAACAACATCTGCACAGAGTTCTGAAAGCTTTGAATATTTGAAAGCAACAGCAGCAGCAAAACCACGGTACACAGAGTGCTCTGCAAACCCAGCCTCTGCCAAATTTAGGTCTCAGGAGTTCAGCCAGTGTCTAAGCCTTGTTCAGCCAGTGTCTAAGCCCTCTTAAATTAGAGGTAACTGTAACAAATTAGAGGTAACTTTAACAGGAAGTTTTACTTCAACAGCAAGTTCAAGGTAGAGCAGTCCAAATCTGAAAGTTTTTAACTATAGTTCAGAGAGAAAACAAAAATGAAAAAAAAAATCGGTGCTTCCCAGGCTTGTTTTCTGGGCGACTTTCCACCCAGCCCTGTTTGAGCCACACTGGCAACAATCAGGGTAATGAGGCAGAAAATAAAGCAGTTATTCGGAGAATGATACTGCTTATGCCTCCAGGCAGAAAGAACCCCAAAAAGCACAAATCCAGCTGACAGTTGTTGACCAAAGCTTTCCATACAATCCACGGACCGAACATATCCAAGAGGGCTGTGCACATCCAACAACACAGCATTTCTAAGGAAGCCTGGGAGGGACTCTCACCCTTCTGAAAAGCCAAAGCTTTTGTGATCAAGAAGAGCCATTTTCCCGGGGCGAGATGCAAACTGTGCTCACAGAAAGCTGGTCATACCCGGCTGCAAGGGTTTGTGCCCTGCTGATTCTTCCTGCACTATGTCAATGCTAAATCCAGTGCAAACACACGTCCAGCCTGTGCCAAGTAGCTGAGCACTGCATGTACAGGCACATTATGAGCCCTAGACAAAAACACTTCCTTTTTTCCCCCACCTTCACCTGAGATACAAAGGGCAGGTGAAAAAAAAAGGATTGGGGAAAACAAACTTTAGAATAACAACCAAGGACTCACTCCCAAGGGTGACTGACCCTTTGTACCAAACACAAACACGTGCTATTCAAGCCACAGGCAGAAGATCCACTTTGTTCTTTCCTGCCAGCCCAGCTCCCAGCCACGGCAAGGGATGAAGCAGTCAGGTAGTAACTCTTCACTTACCGTGAGCGATGTGAAGGTCATGCACATCCCACCGAAGCCATTCAGGGCCAGGGCAATGAATATCAGCACAGACAGAGCTGCAACAATAAAAAACCTGCCCTTAGCTTTCACTGGGGTGCAGAGGGAAAGGACAAAGGGGGAAAGGAGACAGAGCCCTGAGGGCTTTGGTCCTGACACGTAAAAACCTCAGTGGATCAACACCCTCAGGACATGTCACGATGTTCCTGACCCAGCACCCATCTCCACAGCCACACAGACTGGCAGGGACATGAACTCCAAGACAGAGTTCAGGAGGGGATCATCTTTTCCCAGGGTGGGTTTCTTTCCTCTCATGAACAGACTTGCTGATGCAGCTTGTCTGATGGGTCTCCAAAGGAAGATTCACTTGAACAAACTGGATTCAAAGTGTCATCTCACTGTTTGCTCCTGAGAAGCAAGCTCCATCTATCTCTGGCAAAAAAGCCAACTGCACACTGTGTGCTATTACCTGTCTCCCAACCCTGAAAAAGCCATGAACTCATTTGGAATTGCTCCTTTACAGGACCTGGCCCTGCCCAAACACAAAACTTAGAGTCCTGGGTATCTCAGACGTTTGGCCCTTGCTACGCTCCCCACTCAGTGTTGTGAAACTCCAGCCCTTCCCAGAGCCACTTGGCTCCCTCAGGCTGGCAGCTGCTTGCCTTGTGTCCCCAGCAAGACCCCAGTAAAGCACTGGAGGGTGACAGTTTGAACTCAGCTTCCCCAAAAACCCCAAACCACAGCCCTGAAATGCTCCCAGCTCAGCAGAGAGAGGCCAACTTACAGTCTGGGTTACTGGCACCGTACGCGATCAGCACACAGGACACAGCAAAGCAGGCGCTGCAAGGGAACCAGAGCCATGAGTTTCTCACAAACGGCCTTACCCACAGAAAATTACATCTGCTTCCACCTCCTCAGCGCCTTGTGAAGCAAACACAGGGCAATTTCTGTAAGAGGGAGGGAAACTGGCAATTTGGAAAGAAAAATCCAGGGAAATACCCAAATATTACAGGCAAACAAGTATTACAGGCAAGCCTTGCACAAGGGCTGAGGCAGGAACCTTTCCTCCCAGCTCTGACGCAGCTCTGTCTGGACCCAAATTCCCACTGGTTTTCCAGCACAGAGTTTTTCCAGCCCTCACCTCGAGGTGACCAAAGGCAGCAGCAGCAGCAGCCTTTGTCCTGAGCCCCAGCACTCAACTCCTCTCTGGCAGGGTCTGACTCAGAGGCTTGCCCTGTTTTTCCCACTCTGCCCACAGGCCAGTGTGGTTTATAATTGAGTTCACTGCATTAAATTTGTGACAATTAAAACTGTGCTGGGGTCCACTGATCCCAAAAGTCACTAATCCCTACGTGCCATGACAGAAGCAGTTGACGACCTTGCTGTTTGAGGCACAAAGCAACGCACAGCACATGGAAGAGAAGGGCCCTGGGAAAGGCAACAGGACATGTTTATCCCTAAGTTAACTCCCCAGCCTGCAAACAATGATGTAACATCTTGGTTTTGTGCCTCTCAGGACACAGCTCCCAGCCCAAGGAGAAAGCTACCCTCCCTGACTCACAAATTACTCCGTTCTTCCTCCAGGCTCCATCTGGACGGGGATCACAGAGCAGCACTGGCGAGCTGAAGTGTGGACATGAAGTTCCAGGCCCTTCCCTTGTGGAGCAATTCACTGTGCTGGCTGAAATCACCACATCCCCATCTCTCACACACTTCCCAAGGCTGCAGGGACCCCACAACAGGCAGAGCACCCACCTGACCCAGCCAGGGTGGGAATTCAGCCCCCAGCCCACCCCCAGAGCCCAGCACACCCACCTGCCCAGCAGCCGCAGCTTGCGAGGGCCGTACTTGTCCATGACAATTCCTAAGGGCAGTGTGATGGCACTGAGCAGGAAGGAGCCGATGGTGAAGGCCAAGTTCAGCATTTCATCCTGGGCATTGCAGGAGGGCCATTTGTGCTCTGAATCTGTGCTGTTGTCCTGCTCAGAGATGTTGGTGGCGGTCTCTGCACAGGGGAAGAGAGGAACATGGGTTAGGATGAGGATTGAAGCGCTGCAGGAAGGGGGGAAGGGAAAAGCCCTGCTGGGCATACACCCTCCAGAGCCCAGTTTTTATTTTAATCAGTGAGAAGAGAAGGAGAGCAGCAGAAGGACGAGGGAAACCTGATGAGCTCTGCTTTGAGCAGGGAAAGGCACCCAGGGGACAGGCATCCCTTGCAGCAGCAAGGTAAAAACCCCAGCAGGGTAAAAACCCCAGCAGGGTAAAAACCTAAGGATGGAGATTCATTGATTTGTTAAAAATTATACAGCAAGAGCCTGGCAATTACAGGGGACTAAACCCAGCTGAAGCTGAAGGGACTGACACGAAAATAAGTACAAAAATAAGGTCCTCCTAATCGACAGCTGTCATGTTCTCAGAGATCTCTTCCCTAACAAAACGAACGACAGCAACAGCCAAATCAGTTATTTTGGTTTCAGACACCAGGCTGACAAGGCCTGGCACAGAGCAGCAGCCTGCTCAAATGAAAAGCTTCCTACCCTCACTGCAGGCATCAGGATGAAGAATGGCTTTGCAGTAGCCACCCTGCTTTGACTGCCCTGGCTCTGAAAAATCCTTCCTGGATTTAACTGTCCTGCTCCCAGGGGGGCTGGCAGCTCACCTGCCTTCTCTGCTTTTTTAAAGGATTGAATGCATCTTTAACTCCTGCCCCGTAATTAGCATTTTCCAGTTTTTCAAAATGGGTTTAGGTCACACAGATCAATTCTATCTCCAGCTTTCTGTTCTTGCCCTTACATGAGGAACTCTGCATGCAAACTCCCACGCTGAACAGAGCCCACGTTGTGTAACCGAGACAGAAACAGGACAGTTCAAAAAAAAAAAAAAAAAAAGGAAAAAGAAAGGAAAGAAGTTCCCTTTTACTGCCTCATGTCAACTCTTCTCCTGTTACATGCCTATCCTAAGGCTGCTTACAACTCCTCGAGTGAGTACTTGTGCCTTCAGACTTCCATGAACTCCCAGCTCCAGTGCTCTCCACCTCTCCTTCTCCCAACACTTAGCTGGAACCTTTGCTGGCATGACAAAGCACTTGCTCTCTTGCTGCTGCAAGCCAGTGAAATAAAACACTCTCCTTCATATTTAATAATTGATCTGACAAAGTTCAATATTAAAGGAGGAATAGAGGGAGAACTCGCCTTGTGCTGGTGGTTATGTTGGGGACGCTAGTGATTCCCAGCAAGCCCTGGTTAGTTTAGTTAATTAGCAGGAAGGAATCCCCCATGTATAAGTGACTTCACACTCACTGCTTGGTGTGGCTCATGGAGGAGATCCCCTCGGCTGCTCTCACCCTCCCTGCATCTCTGGAGATAACACAGCCCCACCTTGTAGTTCCCTCCCTTCCACCCAAGCCTTAGCCCCTCTGCAGTGACTGGTTTCACCCTGGCTCTCCCACTTGCCCTAAAACACCCTCCCAGCTTTGTGTCCACTGCAAACAAACCTCCAGCCACCTCCCTGCCATCAGGTACCAGCAGGAATTCAGGCACTGATATCTTCGGAGCTGCCTCTGTTCCCTCCCAGCACTCCAGGCGTTTCTCCCTATTTACACTGCTCCCACTAGAACCTTTGCAAAGATGGTTTCAAGCTGCCCGTGTTCCTTTCCACTGCCATGTGCTCCTGGTTGATAACTTAATCTGCCCCTTCTCTTGCACTGTTAGTCATGGATAGCCAGAGTAAGCAACAAAAATCCCCAAAACAACACATGTCCCACCAGCAGCATCTCCTCTGCAGGGAGGGCAGCACTGCAGCCTGAGGCACCCGAGTCACATCCTTAGAAATCAGTCCTGGGCAGACTTTGGGAGGCTGTCTGTAGTTTTCACCCACAGAATCGAGGCTTTTGGGCTCTCCACAAAGATAAATTCATAGGAAACAGATGTGGGTGAGAGGTGAAACTCGGGAAAACAAGGAGGGGGGTGGGAATTGACAAAGTAGTAGCAGTTTCCCTGTGTCAGCACTCTCCAGAGATAGCTCAGCTGTGGAGTGCAAGGAGGGTGGAGGGACACGAACAGTGCAGTGACCTTATAACTTCTGGCTGCACGTGTTAAAGCCTCAGCAGCCCTCCCCACAAAGAGACCTCAAGACAGAAATATTCAGCATTTAAAGCCGGAGAATATGAATTCCTGTTAATGCTGCGATGGGTTCAGCTGCTCTGTGTCCCCACAGAGCTCCCTCCCACAGCACACACCTGCTGGCCCTCCCACCACGAGTGTGCACCAATGTCAGGAGGTGACGAGGACACAGCAAGGAAATTTGCCCCTCTCTGAGCACTTGAAGCTGGGAATGGGACACCAACCTTCAGTCCCTGCCTGTACCAACCACCTTGTTTACAGCTGCTCAGTGCCAGCTCCAAGGAGGGGCCAGGCAACAGCGCTATGTGGAAATACAAATTGTTTGTGAAAATAGAAGCAGCCCCTGAGCAACAAGAGAAGATCCACTAAGGCAGAATGGAAATGATT
The DNA here is from genome assembly GCA_036630365.1 of Acanthiza pusilla. NCBI lineage: Eukaryota > Metazoa > Chordata > Aves > Passeriformes > Acanthizidae > Acanthiza > Acanthiza pusilla. The sequence continues at coordinate 6,620,292 of JAXCHO010000048.1, forward strand.
CCAGCAGCCCTTGGCACCCTGACATCCCCTGATCCTTTGAGCCACCTCCATAAATAGAACATTTTGGAGGGGCTGCAGGTGTGTGCAGCAGGCACAGGGTCCAGCCAAGAGGCGTCTCATCCGCGAGTGCCAGCAGCTCGTTGGCACAGGAGAGCGAGTGGCAGCACAGGACATGCAGCTAGGAGGGGTTTAATGGGCAGAGAACCTGCCTAACTGCTCACCTCCCTAACGCACCTGGCTACAGCAAACAGCAGCTTCCCCTCAATCACAGCTCAGATCCTGTTCCAGCTCGGTGCACGCCACACTCCCGGGGAAAGTCTCCTACGTGCCTGGCTCCAAAACTGGAAAACTGCTCTGGGGAAGGGCTGGCTCTGCGCCCACAGCGGTGCCCTCCCCAAATTCTCCTGCCAAGTCCACCTGCATGCAGAATTCCAGGTGTGCCAGGCAGGAGACACCCGGGCAGGGCAGCAGCACCGGGGCTGTGCTCACTCAGTGCTGCCTCACTGACGAGCCAGGAGAAGCTACAAGTCTTTACCAGCAATTACAAGAACACGCTGCCTATTTTTACAGCACTCCCCACACAAGCAGCAGGATTTCTACTGCCCAATTAGTAGTTCAGGTTACTATTTAAAGAATGACAGCTTAGGTGAGGAGAAGGCTGCCTGGGTAATCATTTATGTCAAGATCATGGCTGGGATTTGTTCGGGCTGGAACATTTAAAGCCATCCTTTCTCCCAAATTAAGTGTGCTGCGGGTTCCATGCAAGGGTCAATCATTAACTGCTCTTTACTGACCTCTTCAAATCCCAGGCATACACACACACACAGAGCACATTACCAGAGGAACGAGTCTGGCTTTTTCAGGAGTGACTGCCATCTCAGATGGCACAGAGGAGCTTTCCTTTCATCTTGTTTCATGGATCAGACTGAGTCAAACAGGCAAGACACCCCCAGCCACCCTGACAATAGCACTGTGGAACACAGCCTGCACACCCCTCACCTTCCTCCTCTTTTTTTAAATGAAAAAGGAGAAAAAAAAGAGAGAGAATTCAAGGGCACAGAACTGGGAGTATTGGTTTAAAAAAAAAATAGCACACTGAAAGACATGTGCAAACAACTGATTCTGCAGTCTGCCCACATAAGAACATGTTTTCTCTTTTCAGGATGGTGTCATACTTCTGGGAACTGGGAGGAGATGTTCTTGCTTTGTACCACTGCAAAGGCAATTTATTCGGGTTTCCCTGTCCTTCCACTCGCACCTCTAGGACCCCCTCTCCGGGTGTCCAGCTGAAAACCTCCTCTGACCAAGGCACAATCTCAATTCAACTGCCCTTCTGTCCCCAGCTGTGGTTTCATTTTGCAGCAGTTCTCACCCAGGGCTGGGTGCTGATCAGCACAGGGTGTTTCCTGCAGAAATTGAACATTTACCACGTTCACTCTTTTCCTGTTTACAGCCTCACGTGCGCAGCCTTTCTACAAACCGTTGTCCTATCTTCCCAGATTGGAAGGGACCTTCAGACTGCAGGTTCTCCACCCCAGAACTCAGATAAATAAGGGAAAAGACCTGCAAGGCACCGCCTTCCTCCTATGACCACATCAGGGCTCGTTAACTTGCTGTAAGTGAATTAGCTTATCATCCCTTTGGTATTCTGCAGCCCTGTCTTAGAGGAAAGCCCTCTGTGCCCCTTATCTCTGCTCTTTGTGAGCAGATTATCAAGTTCAGGACATTTTTTTTTTTTTAAACATGTCTCAGACCCAAGCGTTCAGCTTCCCAATCCCAGAAACATCATAGCAAGGCAAGGCCCTGGACTGATCAAATTCCCCAAGAGCTGATAAGACCCAGAACGGTGATAAAGACTGTGGAGTCAGCACTTGCACCGAATAAAAGATGCTGCTTCAGTTGGTTAAAGGCCAAGTAGTAGTGTAGTAAAATTAAAATGGGAACAAAGTGCTACTACCAGGCTCCTTGTCAGCGAATTTCAAACATACCTCTCAGGAGGTGGCCCAACGGGTACAACCCCCCCCTCAACCCCTGTTGCACAACTTTGCTTCAAAAATATTTGGCTATTTTGGATTTTTTTTCCCAGGTGTCCATCTCCACCCTCACGCCACTGAGTTAAGAATCCATTGGACCCCACGGACTGAGCAAAATCCCACACAAGGAGCCAAGGGCAAGCAGGGAAAATGAGGGATTCAACAGGGAGACAAGGAGTCCTTCATGAACTGCAGCACTTTCTGGGCAGCTGCTGTTACCTTCAGAGAAGAGCCTGCAGAAGGGACAACGTCTAGTTTTGCCCTGCATTGGAAAGCACCACAAAGTGCAAGAGCTTTTGCTGACAAACCGAAAGCCCTGCCAAGAACCTTTGGCTCATTAGGAAAAGTCTATTTTTTTTTTTTTTTTTGCAATCCTTACATGCCCACAGCAGCATTAGGAACAACAAGTGCCCAAAGGCTACTAGTCATGGTTTGTTTGCGCCAACCTTCCAGCCAAGCACCCACTTGGCTGCAGGATTCAATAGGTTAAGCTGAAAAAGGCAACCACTGGGTCACCCTAATTCCAGCAAAGGGAAAATTCAGCTTGGGGCTGGTCATTGAGAGTCCCCCCACACTTGCAACCAGGATTCTTCCCTACAAAACTCTTCCAAGGAGGACAAAACCAGAGAAAGGCAAGTGAGTCAGCATGGATGGATGTCCCCATGCTCATCACAAGCCACCACCGAGCTCAGCAGTGATGGCAAGATATTTGAGGACAATGAGAACATTTGACTACACAAATTTCTTCCCAGGGATTAAGCTTTCTTGCCTCAGGGCGAAGGTTGGCCACTGGGAGGGAGCAGTTGCCCCCAGGGCAGCAATTTCTCAGCAGACCAAACATTTGCATCTTCCCTGTGGTCTGTGGGCATGGGCACTCCCCCGTGGGGAGAGCCAGAAAAACCACAGATTAGCAAAACAGGGGTGAAAAACCGAGGTGAATCCCCCTGATTTGGGACAAATTGAAAGCAGGCAAAGCAAAGAGCAGGAGGTGGGCCCCAAGTGAGGCTCTTGTCAGCAGGGCACATCTCAGGAAGCAGACAGGCAAATGCCTGCTCACAGAGACAGTCAGCATTTGCTTATCAGCTCCTGTGTGTTATCTGGGTGGCAGAAAGTCTCCACCTGATGGGTTTAATGTGATCTCTCACACAGGCCTGTGACAAAGTCTCCGTGATGTGGAGAGAACACAGCAGCCTTGAACAGAAGTCCTGCAAGGTCTGCAGGCTCTGGGACTGTCCCTCACCCTCCTGGAACACTCCTGGGGACCTGAGTGACACGGACACAGCTGAGAAAAGACCCAAACATGTGCATGTTTGCCAGGTGCACCAAGGCAGGCTCTGGGACACAAGCAGGAGAGATAAAAAGCAGCTGACGAATGAGCAAAAAGTACCATCACAGCTACTCACAGGCACCTTTGCCTGGACTTTTGTTTCTCCACACTTTGGTTTTCCCCTCCTGTTCTCAGCCATTAGTCACTGAGAGTCCATGCACTGATTTCCAACTCTTTTCACAAAGTGCTTCCTCCACCAGCCCCAAATGGGCTGATCCAGTCTCAGTCTCCATCACACATCTCTGGACAGAGCCCAGACTGCCTCTTTTCACTCTGCTCTTCCCTCCTCTGAGCACATGCAAGCCCTCAGTCACTACAGCAGCTTCCCAAATCCACACCACACCTCCACCCTCGGGCTCCTTTTAACCCCACTGACCACCCAAACACACTGTGGGATGCACAGTTCACTCCATGCCCAGGCTGGGAATACATGTCCACCTCTCCAGGCTGTTTTCCCAGGATTATCCTTCCCACATCACAAGGCTGTGTTGCAGGCACAGCCTGGAAGGACAGAGCCAGGCAATCGCTTCTTCTGGCTGGGACAGAGAGTGAATCTCAAGCCCTCACACAAACACAGCCTGGTTTGAGCACATCCTGGGTGCTTGAAGGAGGAGAGGAACAAACATCAGAAGCATTTACTTCTGCAAATTCTCCTCAACAGCAGCACTGGACTGCCCTGGTATTTTTGCCAGCCACAGTCCGTGTTTTCTTACCACTAAGGACAAAGTTCCTCTTAGAAACTCAGGACACCCTCCCCACAAACTGTCATCCCTCAGAATCCATCCAGCTGTCCCTTGCAGAGGAAGAACTCATGGCCAAGTGGAAAAGGCCATCCAGAAAAGCTTGACCTCATCATTAAAGCTTCTTTTTCCAACCACTCTACAAAGCAACAGCACCTACAGGCACACTGCACCATCACAAGGATGCCACTGGTTTTGGAAAGGAACGCCTTCTGTTATTTTGGATTTTTTTCCAAGGTGTCCATCTCCACCCTCACACCACCGAGTTAAGAGTCCATCGGACCCCACATTTGTACAGAGGCTGAGTAAAATCCCAGATGAGGAGCCTTCCTTCTCTCCTGGGACTGATGCGGAGCTCAGCCCTCCTCCAACCAGTTCCACACCACCCTAAAACAGTGAACCACACCAGCAAACCTCAGCAGCACCTCATCCACAACCAGAGCATCCTTACCTTCCCCGTAGCACAGATAGGAATAAAACCCTTCTGCCTTCAGCATGATGAGCAGGGACCCCCAGCCCAGCAGGACGGCGGAGAAGAGCAGGTTCTCGATGATGGCTGTGGAGGCCATCCACCAGCGCCGCCGGTGGGCTGTGGCGAGCGTGGGGGCCATGGCTGCCTGGGGAGGTGGCCTCCTTCTCCAGAGAGAGCCTCAACCTGCAGGGAACAACACCCAGTGAGTCCACAGACACGGCACACGCTGCTCCAAAAGTGTGGAAAAAAATACGGTTTAAGAAATCTCCCTTCTAGCACGCAAGCAAACCGGCCTGCTGAACGCCAGGCACTCGGGGGCAGAACTAGTTTTTGCAGGCACCAGCTTGCCAAGTGACCTGGAGGGATGCGGGAGGCAAGGGTGCCCTTGGAAGATCCCCTCGGGTGCTCACCCCATGCGACACAGGGCTCTGCTCAAGGACTCTGTTCCACTTGCCGAGCAACAGGTATGAAAATGCAGCAAACAGCCCCTGCCCGGAGCCCACTGCCCAGCACCAGTACAGGGCAGGCAGCTCATCTGGAAGGCACTGAGGGAGGAAATGCCAGAGCAGGGGGGCTGTATCCAGCACCCCGATCTCCCCATAGCCATCAGGCAGGGGTTGGGACAGGGGACACAGCCCCACATCCTCAGTGGTGGCTTCAGGACCCAGCAGGTCTGCTCTGCCCCATGCAAGGGCACAGACCTGCTCTGGAAGGTGAGTGAGGGTCCTAGAAATGCAGTTTATACCACCGGGCAGCACTTTTTGCTGCCTGCCAGACCACCCAGCTGGGAGACAGTGCACCTCGCTGGCATCTCCAGATGCTGGAGCTGCATTAACCATATCCAGTGCCACTTGTCCCAGTCCCTGAGGCCCATGGGAGCGAGCAAATTTGGGAACACAGCTGGCTGTCCGAGGAGCATCCCTAGGGAGCCCCGAGGTGAGCTGCCACCCCTGTGTCACAAGGCAGGTGGCCCTTTGAGACAGGCTGAGGCTTTTCCCAGCCCGAACACACCTCAGCCTGCACTGTGGGGAAATCAGCTGGCCACACACCCAGCCAAGACAGCCTCCCAGGGCTGTTTTTAGGGCAGACACCCCAGTGCTTTGGTGGGATGGGGGTCTGAGCCAGCTCCCTGCAGTGATGCCCGGAGGTCAGAGCCCCTTCCAGCCACAGCAGCCGCTTCAGAGACCCCTACCCTGCGAGCCAGCCTGCAGCCGTGCCCCCCCACGCCCACCCACCCACAGCGCAGGCCCGCTGCCCCAGCACAGCCCACTACGCATTTCCTCCATCACCTCCTCCTCCTCTTCCTCACCCCCGCGCCCGCAGCCCCCTCCCCAGCGCCGGGATCCCTCCCCAGCCCGGCGATCCTCCCTGCGACAAGAGCTGCAGCCCGCTGTCCCCGCTGCCAGCCGCCCCCCACGCACCCCCCGGGCCCCCCCAGCACACCGCACTGCCCTCATCACCTCCGACGCACCCCCTCCCCACAGGAGCCCCCCGCATCCCTCTCCCTCGCCCCCCACCCACACTTCCCCTCATCACCCGGCTCTGCCTCTCCATCCCCTCTCCCTCCGCCGCCTGCCACTCCCACGCGTGAATCCCCCGATCGCCCCCTCCCACGCCAACCCCGTGCAAGCCTCCCCCCGTGCCGAGCCCACCGCCACCCCACAGCGGCCCCGGTGTCCCCCCGGCCATGCCCGGTGCCTGCCCCGCTCACCGCCGGTGCCGCGCCCGCTCCGCTCCGCCGCGGTCCCACCCGGGCTTTTTATCCGCCCTCAGAGGCAAAACAGCCGCGGCCGCTGATTGGCTGCCGCCTCAGCCAATGGCCGCGCGCGCCGCTGCCGCTGGGGCACGTGCCGGTTCGCGCCCCCCCCCACGGGACCCCGGGATCCTCATGGGACCCCCCCGGGACCCCCGGGATTCTTATGGGACTGTCCGGGATCACCCCGGGACCCCCGGGATCCTCATGGGACCCCCCCGGGACCCCCGGGATTCTTATAGGACTGTCCGGGATCACCCCGGGACCCCCGGGATCTTCATGGGACCCCACCGGGACCCCCGGGATTCTTATGGGACTGTCCGGGATCACCCCCGGGACACCCGGGATCCTCATGGGACCCCCCCGGGACCCCCGGGATTCTTATGGGACTGTCCGGGATCCCTCCGGGACCCCCCACGGGACCCCGGGATCCTCATGGGACTGTCCGGGATCCCCCCGGGACCCCCCACGGGACCCCGGGATCCTCATGGGACTGTCCGGGATCACCCCGGGAGCCCCGGGATCACCCCCGGGATCCTCATGGGACTGTCCGGGATCCCCCCAGGATCCTCATGGGACCCCCTCGGGATCACCCCCGGGACCCCCCACGGGACCCTGGGATCCTTATGGGACTGTCCGGGATCACCCCGGGACCCCCCACGGGACCCCAGGATCCTCATGGGACCCCCCCCGAGACCCTCATGGGACTCTACGGGATCCCCCCCAAGGGACCCTCCGGGACCTCCCCACGGGACCCCCCACGATCTCCCCACGGGACCCCCCCAATATCTCCCCAGAGTACCCCCCGCTATCTTCTCCCGTGATCCCCCTATTTCTCCTTCAGGAATTCCGGGTATCGCCCCCCTCTACTCCCTCCATTTCTCCCCCCGATATCTTCCCCCGCTATACCCCCATTTCTCTCCCCGGTGTTCCCCGAGATCCCCCCGGCCACCCCCCGATATCTCCCCCCAGCACCTCCCACCCCCGGGACCCCCGATATCTCCTCCGCGGTACCCCCTCCGGTGTCTCCTACCCCCGGGACCCCCCGATATCTCTCTCGGGATCCCCCGGGTAGTCCCCCGGCACCCCCCACTCCCGGACATCCCCTTCGGTACCCCCTCGATACCCTCCGTTATCTCCCCGGTACCGCTCCCTGGTTCCCCCCTGTCCTCCTGCGGTACCCCCCGATATCCCCCGGTACGGCCACCCCGGGCTGCACCTGGTCACTGCCGGGACAGCCGCACGCGGCACCCGGGGCTGGGGACACACACGGACCCTCCGCGGGGACCGGGACACGCCAGCCCTGCCCGCGCCCCCGGGGACAGCGGCACCCGAGCGGTGGATAAAGGGACAAAACCGGGAGGTGATGCGGGCTGGGGTGACCCCGGCGGCTCCCCCGCCCGGCACGGCACGGCACGGCGCGGGGACAGCGGGGACAGCGGGACACACCCGCGGGGTTCGCTGCCGCTCTCCGCCGGTCTCCGCCGGCCCCGGGCGGCAGCCGCGGGAGCCGCACCGCGGAACGGCAGAACGGCAGAACGGCTGCGGTGAGCACAGCGAGGCGTGCCGGGAACGGCACCCGCGGGAGTGCTCGTGTGCCATGGGGACAGGCACCGGAGCCCTCCTGTCCTCAAGGAGAGAGAGCAGAGGAGCTGCTCCACGCCGTGAAAAGGCCATTTTGGGAGCAGGCATCCCGCACAGCCCGGGGCTGAGCACCCTCGCGGCACAGCCGGACAGGGGCAATGAGCCCTCCGGACAGCCCAGCCCACGGCACAGCTCCTTCAAAGAGTCACAGGAAGGTTTGGGTTGGAAAGAACCCAAAATATTGTCTCCTTCCAGCCCCCTGCCATGGGCAGGGACACCTTCCACTGTCCCAGGTTGCTCCAAACCCCTTGAACCCTTCCAGGGATGGGGCAGCCACAGCTTTTCGGGGTAACCTGTGATTTCATTACAAGCTACAAGAGCAGCTTCATATCTGACCAGAGCTCTACCCTCTTTTTTCTGTTAAATATTTTTCAGGGCATTCCTCTGAGGGATTTCTAGACCTGCCATAAATCCATCACTCATTAGCGTGGCCGTGGCTCAGAGGACGTGGCCATGAATCCCTAAAATCATTATAGGGGATATTTTCTCAGCCCAAGGAGATGAAAACAGCGTTTGTGGCAGGTAAACACCCCAGAGGAAGCCGAGGGCCCGGACAGACGGACGTGTCCCCACCACTGCATCCCTGTGCCAGGGGGGAAGAGGAAACTCCTCGGCCTTGGCTGCGGGAGAAGGGTCAAACGTTTCAACAGCTGGAAAGTGGATTGAAGCCAATGCAAACAAACAAACAAAAAGCCCAAAGAAAACAAGTTGACCTGGATGGGTGCCAGGTGTTTAACAGAGGTAGAGGAAGGCTGAGACAGCACGAGACCCAGGAGACCTCAGCACCCAGACCTGGCTGCTGTGTCCAAGAAACACAAACTGCCCTAGGGAGGAGCAGGAGGAGGGTTCCGGGGCTGTTTGGGGTCACGGGAACTCTTTGCCACAGCAGGAGCATGGAAGGCTCAGTTTTCCTATCCTAGAAGGAGAAAAGAAGCTATCAGGTGATCCATGGGCAGCTATAAATACCCCAGGGATTGAATAAACAGCGTGGGGAGAAAAAAAATAAAGCGAAGCTGAAGAACAGCACTGACACAGACGCATTTTTAGAAACTGGCCAGGAGTGAGTTCAGGCTGGAAGGGAGGTGACAGCTCCTGCTCTGGCAGAGCCACTGGGGTAAATGACGTGGTTCCTCTTGAAATGCTTGGGCAGTTTGGGAAAGGAGATGGCAAGGCTGGGAATGACCAGGACAGAGCCCAGGAACAGCTCCAGCTCTGCTCCTGCCCCAGCAGAGCACACAGCACCTGCACATAAATCCCTTCCCACTGCCAACCTTCAAACCACTGCAGCAGGTCTGGAAACTCAGAAATCCAGCAGGGGAAGGCATTCCCCCCTCCGTCACCCGCCAGCTCTGCCCTGCACACCTCCCACATCCCGAATTAAACCCCCAGCACGGCCAACAGAAGCATCTCCAGCAAGAAGACACCAGCGCAGCCACGCTGCAGGCGTGTGCATGGGCAGCCACACGCTGGAAATCTGCAGCTCTTTTCCCTTTCACTGCCCAGACAGGGCCAAGATGCTTCATCTCCAAGCAGGGGGAGCATCCTGGCTCCGTGGGCACGGGAGGTTCTCCCAGCAGCAGCATTTTCCTGAGCTGGTTTGAGCAGCACGAAGGCTGTCAGGTTCTTGTCAGCTATTTCCATGCTGTACCCAGAGTGAACCGGCTCACGTGACGTTCACTTCTGGCACAGCACTGCTCAGCTCACAGGCTGAAAATATCCACCCCATCAGGGGGAAAAAAAAAAAAAAGGCTGCTTATAAATCAAATGTGGGACTGTCCCTGCCGCTGTCATAAAACGGTGTCAAAACAAAAGCAAGCCTGTGCAGAACAGGCTGCTGCTCCAGTCCTGCCAGGATGAGCAGTTTTATTTGGATGCCAGGATGTTTGGTGTCATAATCACAGCAGCAGATGATTCCACTGCAGGAAAGGGCTCTTCATGCTGGCTGCAAAACTGGGACTTTCAGCCACCTCAGACCGTGGGGATTTTGGTGCCTTGTGCTGTGGAGAAAAACCCACGGAAAGAAAAAAGGGAAAAGCCAAACCCACGGTGCTTTCTGAAACACCCCAAACCCTGAGCCCCAGCTGAGCAGTGCCGGAGCAGGAGGATTCACAGGGAGCTCAGTGAGTGAGAATTCAGAATTGGACAGAACTGGAAAATTTTAAAAATTCCAAAAATCCTGAAAGCCAAAGGCTGCTGACAGTTTTCACACTCTGGAGAATATTCCTGGCCGTGTCTTTGACTCGGAGGGTGCCTGGGAAACCCATCTCCTCAAGGGCGTTTAATTTTCATTCCAAGGCTTTCACACCACGCGAAATAACAGAAAAATACACAAAACCCTTCTACTACTTAGATACATCTAAAACCAGATCACTCTGCAAATCCTCTTTGGCATCTCAACCGCTTTTACAGCAGGAATGAGGCGTGGGAGGTGGCAGGAGCTTAGGGCGCCCGTGGAAATCCCATTTTCAGGCAACTTCCACCCTTATCAGCACGGCGCCAGGTGCACAGGTTGATGGTCACTGCCACGTTTGCTCTTGCACACCTGCAGCTTGGAACTGTGTTTAAAAGGAGTTTAAAAGGCCACCACTGCACCCCGTGGCTTTCCACGAAGCTTTCCGTGGAAGCTAAGGCAGCCAGGGCCTGCCACAGAAACCAGAGCCACGCAGATAAACCCGCGCAGACCCAGATACCCTTTGAGATAAGCAGCTAAAATTAATTTTCTCTGAAGCTGCTTGTGACAGCCCATCATCTCTCCTCAGCCCGGCTCCACGGAATAATCCCCTCCAGTGAGAAGCACCTTTACAGCAAGAGGCTCCAAGGAATTGGGACGGGGAAAGGCAAGAAACGATGGGGTGAGAGTGGATTTTGTACATGCATTTCCCAGCTGAGCGTTCAGCCCTGCCTTGGGTGTGTCCCCAGTGCTGACAGGGACCTGAGGGTGCCACCACCGTGTCCAGAGCATCGCAGTCCCCTTGGGTTTTGTGGACACAAATGGGGCTGGCAGAGCAGGGGGGAGCCGAAAACAGCCCTCAAGCACCACAGCCCCACAGGCTGCCCCTGCTGTGGCTCCAGCGAGGATCCCCACGGCACGGAGGAGAGGGAAGGGGGCACCAGCAAGGCTCGGTGCTTCTCCAGTTCGCAGTGGGACCTCTGAGGAGCCCCGTGGCTCCCACGGCCCTGGTCGTGGTGGCTCAGGTGGCCGGAGGGGTGGCCGCCAGCTCTTTGCCGGGGCCGGAGGGTGAATCAGCACCGCTGCTGCTGACCACATTCTCATATTTTGGCTCTTCCTCCGGGGCAGCCTGTCCCTTCCTTTCGAGGCTGCCAACCAACTCAGGGCTTTTCCCCCTCTCCGTGGCACCCACATCCTGGGCGCTGGTGCTTTTTGATGAGAGGGATGCGAGGAGGAGGGACAGTCTCTTTGCCGCGGGATGCTGCTGCTTGCCGGGGGCTGGCTCGGCAGGAGCCCCCGGGATGCTCTCCCTCTGCTTGCAGCTGTTCTCCGAGTCCCTGCGCTGTGCCAGGGCCCTCCGGGGAGGCTTCTGGATGGCCTCCATGCTCCTCCTCACCTTGGGCTCCTCCTTGCCAGCCCACTTGCCCCTCTGCAAGCTGCCCAGACGCTTCAGCACGGCCTGGACCGGTCCCTCGCCAGTCCCCTCGGCCTTGGGGTCCTGCCCGGCCGTTCCCACCATCATGTAGATGGTGGTGACGTTGGGCTCCTTCCCCTTCGCCTCCCAGCTCCCGGATTTCGCCGCCGCTTCCAGCGCCTCCACTCTCTGGGCCACGTGCCTGGAGCTGGACACAACCCTGCGGCGTCCCCCCGGCGTGGCCCGAGGTGACGGCCGGTGGCTTTCGTCCCCTTTGCTCAGGGGCTCGGGGTTCTCGTAGCAATCGCTGGCCGGGCGCTCGCCGGGGGGCTCGGCTGCTGTGTCCCCCGGCGGTGGGGTCAGCCTGGATGGGCCCCACGGGGCCTTGGGCTTGCGGCCAGGGCTGGGGGTCTCGGCAGCCCCGAATTTCGTCCCCTCGGCGAAGGACACGGAGGGTCGCTTGGCCTTGGCGATGCTGGAGGTGCGGGGGATGGCGAAGGGCTGCGAGACGTCCTCGGAGTCGAAGGCAGAGGGGTCTGGGAGAGCCTCGCCAGGGGGGGATGCCCCATCCTGCAGCTCAGCCCCGCCCAGCAGCGGGATGCCTGCGGGACAAGGTGACACGTGTGACAGCTGTCAGAGCTGCCACCGTGCCCGGGGACATTACTGGGGACACTGGGACAGGACTGATGCAACAGGATTGTCCCTGGGATCGTTTCCCAGGGAGGAGGTTGTGAAATGGGGTTGCCCCACTGGGCACGTTCCATGGTACAAGGCCAAACACAGCCCCGCAGACAGGAAAACCAGGGCAGGGAAATAAACACTGCCCGTGCCAAGCACACCTCCCTGGGACGACCAGGATTGACCCCAGAGGGTGGCAGGGTGATCAGAGAGGAGGAGAAGGAGTGGCAGCCATGGGCGTCACCTTCTCTGGGAGGGACGGAATATTCAGGTCCCTCGTTGTCGGTGTCGAAGGAGGAGAAGGAGCTGTCCGAAACCCACGCAGAGGATGGTGGCTCGATGAAGCTGGGGTTGAAGGGGATTTCCGTGTCGTGGTGGGAAACTGGGGAGGAGAAGACACCCAGCTGAGCTTGGGCACCCCGGGGGTGCAGGTGACACTGCAGAGAGTGCAGAGTGACCTCCTGGAGGTGCTGTGGGCAGCTCTGCTTTCCTCACCTGTGACTTTGGGAAGTTTAGAGCCGCCCAGGTTAAAGCAGGGCAGCAGAGCGCTGAGGTTGGCCAGCACCCCTCGCACATGGTGCTTCATCCTGGCCACCACATCATCGTCCGGCACCGCCGCCCTGCGGAGCAGAGATGGACATCAGGGGACACGGGAGATGGGGCTTCGTGCCAAATGTATCAAAATGTGAAAAAATACCTGTCTCTGGCATCCGCTGGGCCAGCTCCGCAGCAGCAGCAGGCAACACAGAGCAGCAGCAGCAGGAGAGGGACGACGATGGCAGCTGCGAGGGCTCCGTGGTCCTTCAAACCTGCGGGAGGAGAGGGGTTGAGTCTGAAATGTGCTGTGGCTGTGAAGCTCATAGAACAGCCCCACATACACATTGCGGGAACTGGTGGGGCCAGGAAGGACCAGGATGCCTCCCAGCACCTTCCCCAGGGAGGATGTGACCGTCCCCTGCCTGGTGCTGAGGAGTAAATTTGAGGTTGATCTTACTCAGCACGCAGTCACCCTGCACAGGGCTGCAGGTCCCCCGGGAGCACTGGCAGGGCGAGGAGCAATTCACTCCAAAATATCCCTCGGGACAGGTGTTGTTGCAGCTGGAAGAGAGAGGAAAGGAGGGAAATGCCCCCGGAGAGAGCGAGGCTCCAGCCCTGCCCCACTCCCAGCGTTATCCCAGCGTTTTCCAGCGTTACCTGTCTCCCCAGTAGCCTGGCTGGCAGATGCAAACTCCTGACACGGGGTCACAGCTCCCCGAAACACACTCGGGGCAGAGGAACTGGCATCCATCCCCAAAGGTGCCTGCGGGGCAGGAGCTGTTGCAGCTGCCGAAACAGAGTGAAGCATCAGCAACAGCACCCCAGAGCAGGGACACCCGTGGGGAGCTGTGGCCTCATCCTGGGGGTACCTGGGTCCTGTCCAGCCGGGATCACAGCGCAGGCAGGACCCGGTCTGGGGGTCGCAGGGCTCCCCGTCCCGGCAGCGGGGACACGGCTGGAGGCAGCCCTCTCCATGGAATCCGGGAGCACAGGGATCCTTGCAGAGGGTCCCGTTCCAGCCGGGCTGGCAGGCCAGGCAGAAACCATCCACGGGTGAGCAGGGCTGGCTGCGCTTGCAGCTCCCACAGCTGCGGGGACAGAGAGGTCACAACACCCACCCCTGTGCCCCTAAAATGCAGGTTTCACCCCACACGGTAACCAAGCATCATTTTGCACCAAGGGGAAATAGGCAGGAAATAGGAAATTCTGCTCCCTCCTGCAAGAGGGCGGGAGGGAGCAGAATCACAGAATACTCTGAATTGGGAGAGTCTTCATCACCATGGGGAGCGGGACTAAGGACAACCAGATTTTAGGGTGACGCTTTCTGCTGGCATTAGCGAGGTGTTTCTTTTGGGGCAACACCGAATCCAACGTGGGACGCTCAAACCCCCAGGATGAGTCTCCCAAGGTCTGACTTCCCCCAAGCTCTGCCTGCAGCCCCTCCGGATCCCCCCCGCTGCCCCATCTCACCTGTGCACGCAATGCGATCCGTATTTCCCTGCCGGACAGGGGTCCCGGCAGCTCCTGCCCTGGTAGCCAGGCTCGCAGGAGCAGTGGCCACTGACGGGGCTGCAGGAGCCGTGCCCGCAGTCGCATCGCCGCTGGCACGCCGGCCCCCAAAAGCCAGCCAGGCACTCGCACTTGCCCGTCTCCTGCGCGCACGGCGAGATGTTGCAGGAGCACTTGAAGCTGCACCTCCTGCCCCACCAGCCCGGCAGGCAGCGGCACAGCCCGCTCAGGGGGTCGCAGTGCGAGGTGGAGGGGTTGCACTGGCATTGCTTCCTGCAGCTGGGTGCCCACCAGCCCGGCTCGCAGTGGCAGGCGCCGGTCAGGGGGTCGCAGCGGCCGTGGGGGCCGCACTGGCAGGGGAACTGGCAGAGCCCTCCCCAGTGGTTGGGGTCGCAGGTGCAGTGGCCGCTCGCGGGGTCGCAGCGCCCGTTCGGGTGGCACGGGCAGCTCCGCTTGCAGTCGTGGCCCCAGTACTGCTCGGGGCAGCCTGCGGGGAGAGGGCACAGCCGGGATGGGGAGGAGCCCGGCAGCCCCCCCGAGCATCCCGGCTGGATTTGGGGGCGATGGCAGGGGCTGAGCGCGGGGGAAGCGATTCGAAGAAGCACTCACGGGAGCTGCAGTCCGCTCCGAAGAAGCCGGGGGGGCAGCGGCAGAGCCCTGGTTTCACGCACACCTCGCCCTCCCTGCAGGCGTCCTCCCCCTCGCACAGGGCTGGGAGGCAGGAAAGGCGCTCAGGACTCAATGTGACCCCCCCAGCTTGGGCTCACACCCCACCTGCCACCCACCCACATCCCGCGGGGGCAGCATCCCCAGAGAAACCACCGTCCCTCTTCCCGCTCCATCCCTCCGGCTCAGCCGCAGCTCCATCAGCAGTTTCGGGGGTCCCCGCGGGGCAGGACCCCCCTGGCACCCCTCAAGCACAGCCGCAGGGCTTCCCCAACACTGGATGAGCGCGGGGACCAAGCTTTGGGACTCATCCCCATCCATCGCTCACCCACAGGGCACTCCTTCCCGTCCTGCTTCCAGCCGGGACAGCACGCCGGGCCGGCCGGGAACCTGCGGGACAGACCGGGCCGTGTCACCCAGGGTGGGGCTGCCAGGGTGGCTTCCCGGCCTCGGCCAAGGCGAAGCGATCCTTGCCCCAGCGGTGAGAAGGCGGCGCGGCCCTGAGGGCACCGCTCCGGAAGGAAACCAGCAAAATAGAAGGAAATTTAGGAGGCTGCAGCCTGGGCGGGCGGTGGGGCTGGCCTGCCCGGAGTGCTGGGAATCCCCCCACGGAGTCCGTGCCGGCTGTCCCATGGCCTGGGAGAGGCTCAAAGCGCAGAAATGAGGCGCTGAAGTGATGGCAGCGAAAGGGAGACGATGGGAGAGGACGTGGCAGCAAATTCAGGGGACATCAGCTCCTGAAGCGCTTTGGGGTTTGCTACACCAAGGTTTCCCCACAATGAGTTTCCAAGGGTCCTGTATGGCCCCGTTGCCCTGTGCTCAGCGGGTGGATGAAATAAACGCTGCAGAAGGGGTCTGGGCACCCCAAATGCCCAGCCATGCCCCAAGCACACTGCCCAGCATCACCCCAGGCTCCACACCCACCCTGTGCCAGGCTGCACATCCCTGTCCATGGAAGGAGGGATAGACAGCACCCTCAGGCTGCTGAGAGGCCCCAGGAGCTGGAGGGGCACAAGTGAGGACCCCCATGGCACCTACCTGCAGACGTTCCTGCCCTCAGGGTCGAGCTCCTGGGCAGAGCTGTGCACCCACAGCCACAGCTGGAGGCAGAGGATGGGCCGAGCACTCCCCATTCCAGCAGGGCACCAGGGCCCCAGTCCTGGTGGCTCCCCAGCCCCGCGCTGGTGTCCCTCTGTCCCGTCTGTCCCGTCCCTCCCGTGGTGCGGCCTCTTCCTCCCTCCAGCCTTGGGTTTCTTCCTGAGGAAACGCGGGAGGAGGCGCCCCGATCCAGACGTCAGGGGTGCGGCAGGACGGGGAGCAGGGAATGCTGCTGCACGGGCTATTTTTGGCCCTGGCTGCCACCCTACCAGCACAAAGTGGCATCCAGGGGCTCAGCACGGCCCCACAGGGATGGGTACCTGCCTGAACATCTCACCTGTGCCACCCCACTCCCCCTGGGCCATCCTCCATCACCCCCAAAGGTGTTTTAGCCAACGTCCCCCCAACCCAAACGAGGGGTCTGATGCTACCCCCTGCCCCAACCCCCATGATCCACCCCGTGGCACTGCCACCCCCTGGAAGGGGCTCAGAGGAGGGATCCCCCTGTCCCTCATGGCAACACAGCCTGACCTATGCTGGCCTTGGAAGGGCTGCTGGCCACTGTCCCACCTCGCCACGTCCCCAGGAGCTTTGTGTCAGCAGATGCACAGGAAACACCTTTTTCCTACCCAAGGCCGGCTCAGCCGGGGGGGCTCCGGGTTGGAAGAGCAGTGCTCCCCTTGGCCATGCAGGAATTAACTCCTCCATGCCCAGCACTGTGGGATCAAAGCCCTGGAGCCCCCTCCCCATCACAGCTGACCCACCAAAAGGGGCTCAGGGGGCACAGCCATCAGTGGAGAATGGTGAGGAAAACCCCAGAGCATCACCCAAGGAGAGAGCAGAAGCTGCAGCCAGGACCTCAGAGGAGAAACAGGAGACTGATTTATTTCTGATTTAAAGGTAGAAAGTACTGACCTGAGGGGAGCGACTCGCCCCCATGAACACAAAGATTGTTTCAGTCTGCCAGGTCCCAGTAGTGGCAGGAAGAGGTCCCAGTACAAAACCGATTCACCCCATGACTGAAAAGTGCAGGAGTGGCCCTGGTGGTGCTGATCCTGAAGGCTCCCAGCCACGGGAGCACCTGGACACCCAGTGCAGTGTGCTCAGCCCCTCCCAGACTGTGCTGAGCCCAGGACAGCCCAGCTGGACCTTCACATTGCAGGGATTGGGGAGGTACAGACACGAAGGGGTGAAGCAAAACACCCCCAGAGAGCAGGATCGGGCAATGGCATCCTGGGCTGGGAGCAGAGGGGTTTGGAAAGAGCCACCAGTGGATGGGAAGATCCCTTTTGGGGTGTGGAGCAGGAGGAGGGTGCAGACCCTCACCATGCTGGGCTGCAAGCAGGGAGCAGTGGGGAGGGGGCACAGCTGTGAGAGACCCCCTGTAGTAAAGCTGTGGGCACAGTGGAAGGGTGGCTGATGGGCAGAGATGCCCAGAGGTGCTGGGCTGTCCCATTCCAGGCTGGCACCCCCATCCAAGTGTCCCAGGGGGTTTGCAGGAACCTGCCCATGCTGTGGCTTCGCCACCACCATGGCACGGGAAGTGCCAGGGCTGCTGTGCTGCTCTGGAAGCCACTGGGAGAAGAAGATCCAGGAAGTTCTGCTGTGAGGCCAGATCCTGCTCCCGTTGCCGTGGGGTCAGAGGGGCGGTGTGGCTCTGTCAGGGGAGCTGGACCCTGCCTTGCTCTCCCCCTCCGGCTCCAGCTGTGTGTCCAGCGAGTCGATGATCTCCCAGGTTCCGGAGCAGCGGGATGGGGGGGGGTCTTTGCTGCTGCCCTGATACCACAGCCCAAAACTGCAGAGAGAGCAGATAACAGCTGTGGGGGAGAAGAACCTTCCCGGGGAAAGTTCAGATCCCAAGCTCTGTCAGTGTTTGGTAGTGGCAGCAGGACACAGCCTGGCTGCAGGACCCGAGAGCGTGCGGCACCCCGGACAAGGCAGATTCCCCCGAAACCAAGGACCCCTGTTTTGGCAGCATCCCTGCCAGTCTGACTCTGTTCCCATCCTATCCAAGCTCAGCAGGTCCCAGCCGTGCCCCAAACCTCTCCACTGGCAGAGCCTCCCATCCCTACCAGCACAGGAGCAAACTTACAAGCTCCTAATTTTGGATTCTGGAGGCTGAGCATCCACACAGTCTGTGCCATGACCTGGGAGCCAGGAGCCCTCCTCTTCATCACTGCAGCACAAAGAAATGGGGGTAAACCTGCACTGAGCCACAGCAGCAAGTGCTGGAGCCACTCCGGAGTTTGTCCAGTGCCACCACCTCGCCTCCCTTTTGTCACATGCACGCAGGGACCAGTGGCATTTAGCCAAGCCATGCCTGACTGGTGACAGAGCCACACAAGTTGCAGCACAAAGCCCAGCCCCTGTGGCACAGCTATGCCACAGCAACACATCAACCACAGGCATCAAACCTTTGATCTCTGCAGGGAGGAGGCAGCTCTGGGCTTGGGAAGTTCTTTTCCAGGGCATCACAGGTATGGAAAAGCTGGAGCAGCCCAGCCAGCACCCAGCCTGCTCAGGAGGATCCCAGCACCCAGCCTGACTCACCTGCTCGCCGACTCCTCCGCTGTTCCCAGCATTTTGGCCCTGATTTTTTTCCTCTGCTTTTTGATATTTGACTTCATCGCATCCAAGAAGAAGCTGGGAATTCTCTCCTCGTTCAGCAGCTCCCTGGCAAGAAGCAGCCAGGTGGTTAACCAAGAGCCTGGGGAGGATTCTGCCCTGATGGGCCACAGGTGGCTGCAGGGACAGGACTCACCTCTGGTAATAGGCCAGTTCCTCCTGCACTAAGAACAGGTTGGTCTTGAGCTCATTCCGCTCTTGCAGGATCTGCTGCAGCTCTTCCTTGGAGAAGCAGCAGTGGGCAGGGCTCCTGTCCCCATCCTGGTGCTGTGGCTCCTCTGAGGGTGACAGGCCTCCTTCCTGGGGGGATGGAAAGGGAGTCAGCAGGCAAGCAGAGACCTCAAAACCTCCACCCAAAGGCTGTGTGCACGCGCAGGCAGAAATGGAGAAGTCCCAGAGATGGATTTGTTGGTCTGGAACTGCTGCAGTCCTCCACGGACCATGGTGGGTCCCCAGCTCAGCCAGCAACCACTGCCCATCACCACACACGTCCCACCTGGGTTTTCCTCCTGTCACCTCTCCTTGCTTTCCCCCACCAATTTTTACAGCTGAGGTGTCACAGGCATCACAGACAACTGAACACTGCTCAGTTTTCAGGGTTTACCTGAGCAGGCAGCCAGCAGGTCTGGGTGTCCCAGAAGCCCCACACAGGGCTGGGAATGTGGGGTCACCTTTGGTGATGCCCAGCAGCAGCGAGGCCACAGCTCAGACTCACCACAGCAGGCTCTGGCCGCTCCAGGGCTGTCCTGCTCCTCCTGCTCGTTTCCCTCTGGGTTTGCAGCATCGCAGCCTCCAGGTCTGACTTCTGCTCCAGAGCACTCTTGAGCTGGGCCTGCACCACAGCCACCTTGTGCCGCAGCTCCTCGTTCATGGCCATGAAACGATGGAGCTGTTCCTGCAGCTGGAGGGCCCAGGGCAGCCGAGGGTGAGGCAGTGTCCCCACCCAGAGCCATCAGTGCCACCCACCCCAGCAGGCTCAGCAGCTGGGACAGCCCCGGGGGTGACATGAAAGCAGGTCCCCTTGGCACACCACACCCCTGAGCTCCCACGCCCTCACCGCCTCCGTGTCCCGGCTCTTGCAGATGATCTCGTGGGCCTGGGCACGAAGTTCGTCCCTCTGCCTGTCCACCACCTCCTTCAGCCGCAGCATCACCTCCCGCTCCTTCCGCGCTGTGCTGTCTGAGAGGAGACACGGGCGGACAGGAGTGAGAGTCCCTTGGGATCCAGGGACTCCCCAAGCCTCACAACACTACAAAGTTCCTCAGTGCCAGGGTCATTCCTGGTAATCTCTGAGAGGGAACAGTGGAAAGAAGGGAACAGTTTTAGACCATTCCCAAAGCATCCTTGTGCTGGCACAGCAGCCCAGACTCTGTGCCTGCCTCCACCACCCTCCTGAGGGCTTTTGAAGTGTTCCGGGGGTTTGGGATCACTGATTTGCAAAACAAGGCAATGCCTGTGCTCCCTGCCAGGACAGGTCTCCAAGGTGAGGGAAAGGAGAGCAGCATTCCATGCTCCGGAAGAGCAGGTTCAGCCCTGCAGCCAGCCGGCCACTCCACAGGGACACCCTGTGGCATCAGGGGACCCCAAAGGCACTGGGACACCCACCTTCCTGGGACTGGCTCTCCGCAAGCTGCCCCAGGAGCTGGCGGTTCTGCTCCTCCAGGCAGGCCAGGCGGCCGTGCAGGGCTCGCTCCCGGCGCTCGGCCTCCCACAGCCTCTGCTCCGGGTCCTGGGGACGGGGACAGCCGGGTCAGAGCCACCCCGGGGGGACGGGGACAGCCGGGTCAGCTAGGGGTCAGCCAGCTCAGAGCTGTTCCAGTGGACGGTGACAGCCAGGGCAGAGGCTTCCCAGGGGATGGGGGACAGTGGGGTCAGAGCCACCACCGCGGGAAAGGGGGACAGAGCCATTCCGGGGGGGTCAACTGAAGCAGACAGGTCGGAGCCATTCCAGGGGATGGGGGACAGCCGGGACAGCCATCCCCTGGGAGAAGGAACAGCCACATCAGAGTCGACCCAGGGGATGGGGGGACAGCCAGGTCAGCGCCATCTCTCGCGAAAAGTGACCCGCCGTCTGGGAGCCATCTCCTGGGAAAAGCCACCAGCCGGCTCGGAGCCATCCCGCGGAATGTGGGACACTCGTGTCAGAGCCATCCCGCGGGAAAAGCGACCAGCCGGCTCGGACCCACCCCTGGGAAAAGCCACCAGCCGGCTCGGAGCCATCCCCCGGGAAAAGCCGGAGTCACCCCTGGGAAAAGCGACCAGCCGGCTCGGAGCCATGCCCCGGGAAAAGCCGGAGTCACCCCTGGGAAAAGCGACCAGCCGGCTCGGAGCCATGCCCACGGTCACTCCTGCGGGACAGCGGCGAAGTTCCCCGAGCCCCGCTCACCTCCGCCTCCTGCGGCCCGGCCGGCGCCTCCCCCTCGGCGCTCGGCGGAGCCACCAGCGCCTCCAGCAGCTCCAGCAGCCGCACCACGGGCGGCACCAGCCCGGCCACGGCGTCGGGCCCGAAGCGGGCGGACAGGCGGCGCAGCTCGGCGCCCAGGGCCCCCGCCATGCGGTAGACGTGCGGCGGGGCCAGGCGGCCCGGCGGCGTTCGCCACAGCGGCTCCGCCATCGCCCCGCGGCCGCGCACGCTCCGCCCGCACCGGCCCGCCCCGTCCGGGGCCGCCCCCGAGGCGGGACCTCACCGGCGGCAGCGCTCCCGTTCGTACAAAATTTATTGAGCATCGCGGAAAGTGGGGGAACAACAACGCGCGGGGTGCGGGGGCGAGCGGGGCACAGGGAGGGGGTACACGAACACGCTGTTGAATATCAACAGTA
Organism: Acanthiza pusilla; assembly: GCA_036630365.1. Lineage (NCBI taxonomy): Eukaryota > Metazoa > Chordata > Aves > Passeriformes > Acanthizidae > Acanthiza > Acanthiza pusilla. The sequence goes on from JAXCHO010000048.1 coordinate 6,641,778, forward strand.
CTAAGAGGGGCGCGGGCAGGGCTAGGCGTAGAGATCCTCGCGGTCGGCGGAGTAAACCTCCCCCTCCTGCAGCAGGGCGAAGTTGAGGAAGTGAGAGGGGCGATGGACCTCGTGGTAAAACTCCTTGGGGTTGGCGAGCTGCAGCTCGTACTTCATGTTGGGGTCGTGGCGGACACCTGGAAGAGAGAGTCACCCAGCTGAGCACCCCCTGCCTCCTCCTTCAGGAGCCTGACAAAGCCCTCGACCCTTCTGTAATAATTTCAGTGCCAGAAGAGTTCTAAAACCACAAAATCATCCCTCTTTGGGTTCCCCTCTGAGATTTAGTCCTGTTCTGCTAGCTGAGAATTCTGTCACTGTCATTTCCTGACCCCTTCCTTCAGCTGCCCGTGGTGTTTGTGATACCAGCACCTCCCTACTGGGAACAGCTTCTCTCTTGCATTTTCCATTATCTCTTCTGCCTGACAGGGATTAATTATTCAGTGGCGATAGACCATGCACTACAATCCAGGCAGACATGGTATCTATTTTTCCTCTCTACCAGTTTGCTCCCTTGCCACCAAAAAAATCATTGAGAACTGACATCCCAGTGCTGGGACCAAGGAAAATTCAGGCCCCTGTGCTGGTATCCCTGCCAGCCACTCTAAGGAAAGCCAAGTTTTGGAGGGGGTAAGGAACGATTTCCTCCTCCCCTTCCCAGAGCAGCTCACCCATGAAGTTGTAGTTCCAGGAGCCCTGTGCTGGGACCATGAAGAAGCCGAGGAAGCGATCGGACAGGAGCATCTGCACCCTCTCGTAGTGGGAGGGGAGGTAACCCTTGGGATTGTTCCCCTTGTCCGTGTTCTGCCGGCCCCACTCGTACCCGCTCGGCGTCAGCTTGTAGGCTGTCAACGTGCAGGAGCCAGGGGTGAAGCTGAAAAGGAGAAGAGGCAAATCAGACTCATCTGGGGCAGAGGAGGGAAACCAGGAATGAGCCAACACTCCCCTTTCTGCCCATTTTATTTTGAGAGTCCCCCAGCACTGCAGCAGAAGCCTCCCTGCCCCTCACCTGCAGGTGATGATGATGGTCTTCTCCCCATCCCAAGAGGGGTTGTCAGCCATGACCTTGGCGTGGGTGGTGACATCCTGCGGTGAGAGCTGAGGGGACTCGTTTGGTTGGGTGTGAATCCATCCCAGAGGTTCCATTTCCTGCCAAAAAGAGAGTATTTTAGAGAGACATCAAAGACATTTGAAACGAGACCACTTCAAGCCTGGCAAAAAGCAGAGACCACGGTCTTCCCCCCATCCCCTCATCTCAATCAGTCCCACAACTACAACAGACCAAGAGAAGCTGCACCACCACCTCAGGTCCTTGTTACTGACCTTCCAGCCAGCCTGGGAGCTGACTCAACTCACCTTGAGATACTCATGCTGTGGCAGCTGCCCCGGGAGGTGCACGGTCTGGTGTGTTCCCCACTGGGGCACCATCACAATGCACCGGATCTCCTTCACCTGCGGGTTGTCTGGAGGGCTCACTCCATACAGGTAACCTGCAATCTAAAACACACACAAACTGCCTTAGAAGGGCAGAAGAGATCTCTGTGTAACTGTGTGAGAGTGGGAACTCCTAAATTCCTGAGAAGAACGTCAGAGGGATTCACATGGACAAACAACAGCAGGTTCCCAGCCCTTCATCGGAAATTCCCCAGCAGTGTGAGCACACTCACCTGGGCCCGCAGGTCCGAGATGCAGATGAACTTCTTCAACACATTTTTGGGAAGAATGTAGGTGTAACCTGTCTCCTTGATGTCATCTGATGAGACGTAGATGTGGTTCGTCCGCAGGTGGAGGTTGGCAGCAGAAATAGCTCTGTGAGGAGGAGATGATGATCAGAGGGTGCACAAACCCTCCCTGAGCACTCCAACCCTTCCCACCACCCCTGCCTGCCTTCCTACCTGACCCTCCACTCAGTCTTGGAGGAGAAGGTCTGCGTTTCGTAGTTGCTGGTGGTGGAGGTGATGATTTCATCCCCGTGTTTGTTCACCGTGCGGGTCTGTGTCGCCGTCAGCTGCGACTGCTCCTTGGTTTGCTTCTCAATTTCTGCAATCTGCTGTCTCTGCTGAGACGGGGCAGAGATTTCCATGCCCAGGATGATGTCTCGGATCTCTGACTGGGTCAGGGATGCAACATTCACGCTGGAAGAGAAAAGCCACCCAAGTCAGGCATTTCAAAATGAACTCTGGAGCCTTCTCACCGAGACACAAGCTCAGAATATCAACTCTGGGCACTGAAAAATAAAACCACAACTTTTTAAACGAGAGAGGGGCCAAATTACATGATGCTCAGAGCAGAGAAGATTTGGTGCAGACAATTTTAGCTGGGAGTTCATTGACAAAGGCCCTTGGCCACAGACTTTAGGGCAGGAAGGAAAAGCTGACAGGATTATGGCAGCTGCACAGTGGCTTACTTGTTCTTCTTGCCATAGTCAGCAAGGATGAGATCCTTCAGCTGCACCTCCACCTTGATCCACTCCTCATCTGTCAGGGTTGGCCAGATGTGGTGAGGCTCAGTGATGGTTGTCTTGTCTGGCTTCAGAATAACTTTGGCTCGATCGTTATTCACATGTAGCGCTCGGAGAATCAGGATCAGACGGGAGAATGCCTTGGGGATGAAAAGAAGATGCAGTCAGAAAAAAATTAAACACACAAGGCCCTAGTACAGCATTCCTCTGCTTGGGTAGCATGGGAAGTGCCAGTGAAATTCATCTAAAGGGAAATCTGAGCCAAGTGCTTCCAAACAACAAATCATGAGGGATATCTGAGGCCTTGGTTCCTGCCTCATTTATCAGCAGCAAGGCAAAATTCAGAAGGCACATCTGTGCTCACCGTGTAGGAAGAGATGGTTTTCAGCCAGTCATCGTAGAGATTGAAGAGAACCATCTGGGGTTCCGTGGCCTTCAGGATGAGATCACCAAACTTCTCCACTTTCAGACAGGCCTGGAAGGGCAGCTGCAGCTCGGAGCCTTTGATCACAATATTGGGGAAATCCAGCAAGTGCACCTGGAGTTTATCAAGAGGAATTAGCTCACAACTACTGCAGAACATCACAGGACACAAAACTGTCCTGTTATTTCCCAAGATTTTAAACATCCTCACAGAGCAGTATCTGCATTTTTACCTCAAGTGGGTCCAACATGCCCTTCCGTGTCACTATGATCTGCTTTGGCTGCTCCTCCACGGGAAGGGATCGGATCAAGGCAGCCACTTCTTCTGCAGTCTTCCACTTGGCCAGCTGCAGAGAGAAAGCAGGGTTAGAGAAATATCCCCTTGCTCTCCAGCAGCGTCTCCATGTCTCTGGGAATCAGAGGGATGCAAACCAGATTCTAAAAATACGACTAGAATTTATGGCTTCCTCCAGATCAGTGACAAGGCCCAGAATTTCCTCCTTACTGATCACAGAGGGCAGTTCCCATTCCTGGAGCTCAGTTACTCCTGAGTGGCTCAGGAGTGACTCCACCTCCCTGGATTTGCCACCTGAGTTTTCTCACTGCACTGGATGTACAGCCAAGTACAGAGTGATCTGTGTAACGGAGCACAGCACTGTTCCTCAAGCTCTGCTTGATGATGTGGGGTCTTTACATCTCAGAGCCTCAAAATCCTTGCAGCAGCAATGCCTATGTTCTTCCACTTTTATATCCCATGCTCCTGCCTGCCTGACCTTGGAGTTTGGAGCTTCAAACTCATTAAGAGGCAGGAAGGTGATGATCTTCATGATGTTTTCTGCTCAAGAGAGTGTCCCAAGCAGTCAGACCCACCCCCAGCTCATACCCAGGCCCTACCTGTCCCAGACGCTTCTGTCCTGCCCACACAGATGTGTGGATGATCTTCAAGAAGAGCTGTCCAGTTCTGGGATTGAAGATGAAAATGGCTCCATTGATGGGTTTTGTGGTCAAATTCCCTTCAAAAGTCTGAGAAAACAAGAGAGAGTGAGAAGTGCAGGGAGATAAATGGAGCCCACCCACACCTTTACACAACAGCCAACTCTGTGCTTTGAGCAGGAACTGTATGGGAAATTTAAGAACTGCTCTGTGCACGCTGCAAAAATCTGAGTCTGCGTCGACTCCCAATTTTCCATCATGCATGGAAACCTCCACTGAACACATTCAGCCCCTGTCCTTTCCCTGAGACACCCCTCTGGCCTCACCTTGTGGATGGTGACTCTGTACACGTTGGTGTCATCCACAAACCAGATGATCTGGTTGGAGAAGAGCTCCCCATAGTTCTGGGAGGACAGGTAGGGCTCCGTGGGCTCCGAGGAGTAGAGCTGCAGCCCTTTGCGGATTCGTTCCCTCAACACGTACAGGGCAGGGTTTGCTTTCATAATTTTGGCCATGGCCTGCTGGATCAGAGGTTTGCTCCCAGGGAACCAGTTTCCATAAGCACTGAAGAAGGAAACAAACAGACTTGTTACCGTTAGATCTGAAAAGGCAACAGCCACACTCAAGTTTTTCCATGCAAGTTTTTTTCAAGTTTTCCCATTCTACCTGCTGAAAATACAATTTTGTATTGCAGTGTGACTTCTGTAACATCCCTGGCTCTTCCCTACACCTCCTCAGCGGGAAGCCACAGCACACACATGCTGCAGGCCTAGAAAAGCTGCACCTTCTCTAACAAACACATTGGAGAACTGATTTCTGACTTTCCCCCTAGTTTCCCAGTAAAACCAGCTGCACCCACTTGTAAGGGCCATGAAACAAGGCCTGCCCTTGAGCTCCGAGAACACAAATCTCCTAAGAAACAAACTATTAATGAACTGGGGTAGCTGAACCACTAATATTGAATGAGCAGACACTGAAATGCCTTATCCCACTCACTGCACACCTCCAGCTTCTGCCTTCTCCCCTCACCCTCCCGCCTGGAATACAACCCGGTCCAGAGATGCAGAGACAACACCCACAAACCCCCAATTCCAACCCCAGAAATGCAACCACAGGAGGTGCAGCTCTCACCTGTGCAAGTTGTAGGCCAGATCAATGGCAATGAGCACCCCAGTGGGAGAGGGGTAGATACTCATGTTGTCTGTGGTGTAGTCCAGGAACTTGGCCCTGGCGTAGCGCTCGATGTCGTGGGAGTCGTAGTCCCCCCAGCGCAGCTGGATGTCTATCCAGTACTTCTGGGTGGTGGTGCTGTCCATCACATCCCTGAGGAGAAAGCAAGCCACAAGATCATCTTGCACAAGTCCCTGGAAAAGGACTAGACTGTTCTCAGCACACAGCAGTGAATGCAGAGGCTGTTAAAAGGTTTAAACAAAGCAGCAGTGAGTCCACTGTGTAGTCACGAGGGCTATCTCCCCCAGGGAGTGTCTGGTGAGGATTCAGGGACAATTCACTCCAGATTGTGGCCCTAGGCCAGCTCTGCTTTGTGGGGTTTCCAGAAAACCTTCAACAGCTCAGGGAAAAGTTCACCCAGAGGAGAGAAGAGGAGCAAAGACAGTCTTGGTGTTTTGGAGAAAGCAGTGCCAGGAGGTGCTGCAAGCATACAATCTCCAGTGTCCCCAAATAAAACCAACCCTAGATGCCCTAGAGACACAGAGGCTCTGGATGACAGACTCAGCAGCTCTGCTCTGCAGCAAGACCAAGGACAGGGAAAAGGGAAACTCACTTGGAATCTGCCAGCAATGATGGACGTGACACATTCCACTTGTAGGAAGCAAAGAGAAGGATATCCGCACACGAGGAGTTCATCTTGTAGGACTTCCTGGGATGGATGGTCTCTTTCTGCACTGTCTCAATCTCCAGGGCATCCAGCTCTTGATCAAACACCTGGGGAAATGGCAGTCAAGGATGAGCTGGGTTCAAGCAACCCAGATAAGGAATCTATCCTCAACACCGAGGCAGCCAAGAAAATCCCATTTTCCATTTCCTCCCTTTCTCCCTCTCCAAATTACTGGAGGAGGACTGGTCCTGCTCCAAAAGGGCACAGAAACAAACCAAGCCAACCCCGCTCACCTGACACAAATCCATGACGATGCTCTCGTGGATCTTCTGCCACAAGTGAGCTCGGAAAATCTGGATGAGGGAAATCTTCAGCGTGGGGATCTTGCCGTGCATGAAGATCCCTGTCAAATCCAGCTGCACCTGGAAACCAACATATACCTGCAAAGGAAAAGCAGCTGTGAGAACACACAACAGCACAACTGATGAAGTTTAAAAAATGGAGCAGCTCCTGTTAAGGAGGTTTAGTACCTCTCTAAGAGATGTTCTGAGAATTAATTAGATCAATTAACTGCTCTGATTTAAGTGGAAATGTGTTTGCTCCTAAAGGGACAAACATCAGGTACTTACGTTGGCTCTGTTAATGGTAGGAGACCACCAGAGAGTGAATCTTCTGTTTGGAATTTGGTTCAAACCCGATCTCTGGGCATTTGTCAGCTTCTTCCACTTCATGGACTCCTCAAAGCCACTGGCCTTCTCCCTAGAAAGGGCAGACAATCAATTGCTTTAGATGTCCCTCATCTCTGCCGCCGTGTGTCACTTTTAAGAGAGACACTGATCAGCTGGGAGGGTTGTTTCATGCCAAGCAATTCCAAGGATTTGCAAGAAGTTCCACCGTAGCCCCCTCCCAGGTGCCCTCACAACTCAACTACACAATGTGAAAACCAGCAGAAAACTCAACAGAATCAGCACAGCCTGAGCCCAGGGCACACATCACAGCTCCTCTTACCAGAAGAGACCCTCCCACGTGGGGAAGTAAGTGCCCTTGAAGAGAGTGTGCTCCAGGATTCCTTCCACTCCCCCAAGAGCCTGGATCATGTCCGTGCGGTAATTGTTCAGGTTCCAGAGTTTGCCATCGTGGCGCTGGTGTGTCCACCAGAAAGGGTTCTGCTTCAGCACCTGGAGACAACAACGAGATCATTTCACCTGGCTGCACTCATTGTGGGAACCAACATGATGAGGATGTCAGTGAACAGGTAAAAAGCCTCATGCCCTCAGTGCTGGAGGACACAGCTCATCTGCAACACAAATTCTGTCAGTACTACAACCCAATTCACACTGGGTGGAATCTCGGGTGATGTTTTTATCTTTCAGGGACTGGCCTTCTATAGAGTTATCATTAAAGGGTTTAAATAACATTTTCCTACTGTTATTAAAACTTAATATTTTGGAATGTTTGTTTGGGGATATATTTCTTTTCTTCTTTCCAGAACTGATTCCTTAATATGTAGGTGTGCTTATTGTGGTTTTCTCCAATACACTGCAATCTATCCAAATGCTTCCAAAGTGGATAGCTCCAAATTCTGGAGCATATGGCTCCCAACAGTCTCTACCCAGTCCCAACAGAAGGGTCTAAGCTCTTCCTGCAGCACACAGACAGAAGTGTACCTGCTGTACTGCAAAGTGAAAGGACTTTGTGTGGAACAGGTATCTGAACCTCACACTCAGGTGAAGGAAACTTCCCAGTCAGTACCTGGTACTGCTTGAAGTCAGTCCTGACTCTCCATCCTTTATCATAAGCCAGGGTATGCCGGTCCTTCTGGAAAAGGGTGTTGATACGAGGAATTCCCCTGTCCCAGGAGTCCTCCAGATCCTCCAGTGTCAAACGCCTGAAGAAAAGAATCCCCACACTTTGTTACCTCTCCATTCTACAGCAGGGCATTAATGAGTAATTCAGCTGATGAGATACAGAAATAACACAGAGCTCAGGGCTCTGGCAGGGGACAATCAAAAATGCCAAACACTCAGCAAAGTGTTTGCAGCCATCACTGTGAACACATTGATACCAAACAGGCTACAGAAAAAGCCCTTGGATGTGCACAGTGCAAATGGTCTGGGTATCTGCTTTTCCTGGCAGGTTGGAGCCAGGGCCAGCAAGGTCTCCAAAATCCTCAGACAGTATAAAGCTTCCCACTGCTGTCTGACCTCCCACACAAGGACACATACCTGTTCTGGGCTATAGCCTCCTGTCGTTTCAGGGCATACTCTGCCCACACCCTCTGGGAGTCAATGAATTCACTCTCCCATGGTTGGATGTAACGATACAGATTTGGGATGAGCTGGTCCTCCTCGTGACTCATTCCTGAGCGGAAGTGAGTGATGCCAACATCTGTCTGCTTGGACCACCTGGAGCAAAGAAGCACAGGAATGAAGTTGGAGGAATTGGGACTTCCCTGATCACTGCCATGAGCTACTGTAGAGGCAACACAGTTCTGTATCATGGCATGGTTTAGCACTCTTGGAATATTTTTAGGGGAAAGAGCATCGAGGAGAATATTTAAGAACATTCCTTGCAGGAATTAGAACAGCACAACTCACCTCAGGTCAGACTGAGGGATGAGAACATGGCCCATGGAAAGCATGCCCAGGCCTCCCAACTCCTTAGGGGTGTAGAACACCACAGGAGGAAAGCGGCTGGGCATTTTGGAATTCAGGCCGATCTTGATCCGAGTCTGGATTTTGTTCTCACACTTCACCAGCAAATCAAGCAGCTCCTGAGTATTTACAACAGCTTCCCGGAAATAAGTCATCAAGCCAATCAGAGCAGTGTTCCATTTGTTGACAATCTAGAAAGGAAAGGAAAGGACCAGCTCCCAGCCCATTCCCCAAGAATCTGCAGAAAGATCTGGGGAATAAATCTGTCATAAATCTCCCTCCCCCCTTACCTTAGTGAAGGTTGTGGAGCCAGAGGCCATGAGGATCTGCCTCACCCTGTTGTGAAACCTCTGCATCGACTCATCGTCCACGCGCAGGAAGCACTGAGCCGTGCGCTCCTTGGTGACCTACAGAGCACAGGCCCATCAGTTCCCTCCTGGGAGCCCCTCTCCAATATGGGAAATCCCACCCAGGGATTGCTCTCCCAGCCCACCTCATTCTGCAGGTTCCAGACCCCGTCCTTGTGGGTGAACTCCTCGTAGCTGGTGCGGCACTTGGGCAGGATGCGGCACTCGAAGCCGCACATGTTGAACAGCAGGTTGGGGTTGTCCTTGCTGTACACGGACACGAAGCTGTTCTCCCACTGCACTGTGGTCACCGAGCGGGGCAGACGGTTCTTGATATCCCAGAACACAGCACGGCCACTGCAAAACAAGGTGCGGGCAGTGACACATCATAATTTGCCCAAATAACAACTGGGCAAGTTCTCAGAGCTTCCCTAATTTCTCAGGATCTCAGCACAGACCCCTCGCTTCTCACATCTCATCCTGAGCACCTCTCAGTCTCCAATAGGTATTCATCAGAACTGATTTTCCCCTTTTTCCCACCATTTCTTCTTTCCCGGCTGCAGCACTTACAGGTTCACATCGTGCTTCATGAGGCGCATCCGAGCATCCCGGGGCCAGCACTTCTTGTTGTTGTAGCCCACAATGTTCTCGTTGTTGGGGTCTGGGTGCTCTGTCAGGTACCGCTGAATCAGGTCTCTTGCCTCATCAGCTGTGAACCTGGAAAGGCACAGAGAAGGAATTGGAATTGCATGATCGACTTAACGACACCAGCCTGGCCAGAAAGATAAGGATTTAATTATGGAAAGCTGGTTGTCAGCCTGTTTGAAGGCAACTATCCCATTTTTGTGTCCACCCAATGAATGGGGGAATTTCATTAGCACACAGCAATCCAGGATTTGGGTTATCTTTCCATGAAGAGACAGAAAAGGCTTATTTCACCAGTCTCTAATTTACCAAATTCCTAACAATTGAGGTCTTGATATTGTTATTTTGCTGGTCCAACAAAGCCGTAAGAAAAGCAAACTGAGAAAGCTAGAAGAGGCATGTGGACACCCACTTATCCAGGGAAGTCTGTCAGTTCAAATATTCCTGACATTCTAGAGCAAAGGCACAAAAGCCAGAAGCAGGAGCATACTAATTCCCCCTTTCCTTTGTGCTCACCTAAGGAAAGCAGGGCTGCAGAGATCTCACCTGAAGAAGATGTGAATCCTGTCAATGTATCTGCAGAAGAGGCGAATGGGATGGGCCACCTCTGTGGCAATGTCCTGGAAGCTGAGGAAGTCATTTGGCATCTGGGGAGGCCCAGCCATCTCACTGGCCCGGTGCAGACCCAGCACCAGCAGGTCCATCACAAGCCCATAGTACTGGACAATGAAGGAAGCAAACTGCAGCCCACGAATAATCCCGTAGGAGTTCGTGTGATTCATGTCCTGAGGAGACGAAGGGGAATTGTGAAAAAACACATCACGACACATCAGACCCTTTCACCTGAGCAGCTGTTCTTCAGCAGGACCCAGAAGGGTATTTTTACTCCCCCATCACTTCTCCCTGGCAAGTCTTGTGTTCTTTCTTTGCCATGCGTCCAAAACCTCCTCCCCCTTTTACCCCAGACCCCTTTTGCTGACAACAGCCATCACCTTGTAGTTGATCACCACGTTGTTCTTGGCTGTCATGTAGTCAGCAATGTTGTGATCCACGATGAGACGCAGCAGCCTGTTGAGCAAGGTCAGGTCAATCTTCTCGTACATCTTCTCAAACCGAGATTCCAGCATCACGTTGCATTCCCCTTCGCTCGTTTCCCAAACATCCTGCAGGTTGTTAATGCCTGAGGGAACAAACAAACAGGGTTGTGTTATCTGACACATCACAGCACAGAAGCAGCCGCTGAGAACAGGAACTCAACACAGGTCCTGCTGTGCCTGACTTTTCAGATTCTGGATCTTCCAGACTATTCAGAAATGGGGGGAAAACTATTAAATCAACCATAAATGGTGTGCAAGTTGTCCTCCTCCAGTACACACATATGTATTAATCTACAGAACATACCTCTGATTGTAATTATTGACTGCAAATAGCAAATATAAAAACTTCAGCTCCCACAGGGACTCACAGGACACTAATTAGAGGAAAAATAATTTTTGCATGGAATCCAAGAGCCCACTGACCTTGGCACCACTTGTACACCAACAGTGGGGGTGGTTCAGTGTCAGCAGGTTTGATCCAAGGGGGAAAGAGTCTTCGCTTATCAGCCTCATACCACAAGTACTGATCCAGATAAGCATCTGTGATCTTCTCCAAGGGCTCCACATCGTAAACAGGGACCAAGTGGCTGTAGAGATCCATGAACTCAATTCCCACCTTAGAAAAAAAAAAAAAAAAAGGGGAAAAAGATGAGTGTGATAGTTGAGAGAAACACAAAGTTTCTGTGCCATTCAGCTTCTGAATGCAGCAGAACATGGCTGGGCCTTCACCAGGCTTTCACTCACCTCCTTGAAGGCTCTCTGAGTCAACAGATGTCGCTTGATTCTGGACAGAGCTTCGTGGGGATTATCATAAGCCTGCTCAATCAAGCCCAGCTCCTCTCTCTGTGACTGATTCAGGCGTGATTTCACACTGAAAACAAGGGAGAACAGCTCAGCACCTGCACATGAACAGCCTGATGGCCACTGCACTAAACTGATAAACGATAATGTTCAACCTGTAATTCCTCACAATCCACATCCCCAAACTTAAAAGCATGGCATTGACTCCCAGGCAAGCTGGCAGTACAAACAACAGCCTTTACCAGTCCATCAGGGTAAATTTTACACCACACTCAACCCCAGAACTAACAGGCGACAAAACAGAAGCCTTTCCCAGTGCCCCCCAAAGATCAAGATCACTTCCTACTGCTTACCTGTAAGCTTCCTTCAGCCTCTCCAGGGCTAAGATCAGCAACTTGGTGTCATGCTTGTAGGACAGCGGGGGGAAGGGAATGGGGGAGAACCTCCTGCTCTCCAGCCAGTGCACTGTGGTTGTGTACACAGCAACAGCCTCTTCTGCAGTGATGTAAGGCCCATCCTGCAGAACCACACCACCAGAATTAATCAGTGAAAGCTTCCCTATGAAAACAGCATTAATTTGGGCAATTTCAGGGAGGACAGAAGTACCTTCAGGTAATTATGCTGTCGTTCCTGCTCAGCTTTCAGGTACAGTCTGGTCAGCCTGCCCAGGTTCTTCTTACAGACTGTTTTGTCGACAGTGGCTCCCCGGCGGATCCGCTCCCGGTTGTAGTGAGCTGTGTTTGTCCACCAGTCAGCTTTGGCCTTCACGTACCTCAGGATCATGTTCTCAATAGGAGTTGGCAGCCCTGGCACCTGGAGAGGGACAGGAACTTGAGGGAAGCAGGAGTGGAAGCCTCCCCAAGAGCAGCTCCACGTGGGAGATGCTAAAATTGAAGCAGAAGGCCAAGCAAGAGATTCACCTTCCAGGGAATGTTGGCCTTCCAGCATCGCCAAGCCTCGCTCAGGTGCTGCAGGATGGTTCTGGCTTTGTTCTGTTTGATTCCTTCTGGCATCATGTCCAGGATGTCGTGCATCACAGCTGCCCTGAGCTCCAGGTCAAAGTGAGACTCCACGCGCTGCTTCGTGACAGTCTTTGCGACACCCTTCGAGTGACGGCCTGGAAAAAGCAAAGTCCTTCAGGAATTCTGACACCACTGGGCAGTGATTTCCCTTATTCCTAATTCAGGAGTGTGTGGAGGTGCAGGATGTCTGGAGAAATTACACTGCCATGAGTCTGGAGTAGATGATTAGATGATTTAGAATCTGTTCTGGGGGCACAGATCTTCTAAGTGCTCTAAACTGGTCCATAGCTCCTGGGATTGACATGGAGCACCCATGAACACCACCAGCGTGAACAGAAAACTGGCTGGCAAGTAAACAGTATTAATCTTTACCCCACACTCCTGCCACATGCAGGATTTACAGGGTGCTGACCTTCAAACTGCCTGGCCAGCAGATTCCCCAGCCAGCGTTCCAGCAGTGGGGTGATGCCCCTCATGAAGAACAGCCACACTCTCCAGCCTGGAGCCCAGAAACCACAGCCAGGACCTTTGCCCACAGGGCCCTGGAAGAAGACAGACATGGTAAAATCAGGTCATTTATTGACACTCCAGAATCCCTCCCTCACAGCTCAGTTTACACAGGGTCAGTAGCATGTGGAAAGGTGGAACTTACTGTGTTGAACCTGTAGTAGATGAGATGTTTCAGGTCCTTGCACATACGAATCTGCCTCATCAGTTTGTACTTGTATCGGTACATCCCCGTGAGCTGACCCACGTGGGCAAAGATGTACTGGAGGCCATCTGCCAGCTGAGACATGGAACACAGTCAGGGATAATAAACACTTCAGACATCTCCTCCAGCAGCCAGGTTTATTGTATACAGTGTATCAGGCCATACAAAGCTCCTAATGCTGGTTCATACAATGATTAATTCTTGTAAACTAACATAAAAGCAGAATTTCAAACAATGCTGGATATTGGCATTGCTTCCCCTGCTCTCCATAACACTGCAACACTGCTTTGTGTATCCTGCATGCTGTTTTCCATATAAAATATTCCAATCCTCCTCTCAACTTCTTCTTCTGACCTTTAAAAAACAAAAAGGGCCTACCTGAAATGCATCCACATTTCCCAGTCTGTACTGGACATGGCTGTCCACCACCAGCTTAGTAAGCCGCAAGACCTCTCGGCAGAGATGGAAAGCGTTCCCAAAACGGGACTTTTTTCTTTCCTGGGTAAGACAAAATATTCAGAATTTATGTAACAACGTCATAGAAGAGTGAAACAACTCCAATTTGATCAGTCTGTACAACTGAGCAGCCAAGGCACTGTGGCCTGTCTTTCCACACTGGCTACACCAAGATCTCCAGGTAAACTCTACTCTTGAGTACAACATGGACTGATACCTTAGTGGTGAGGGTCTTCACGGGCTTCAGGTTGAAGTTGTAATCCAAGTGAAGGTAATTCAGGTTCTTTCTGTGGATCAGCAAGTTCAGCATGTTGTAGCCCTGGCGACACACCTGCAGGCCAACTTCCACCCAGTCCAGCTTGGTCGACTGGAAAAACTTGGTAGCCTTGAAGGAGCGGAACAGGTACCTGGAGAGAGCAGAGACCACCATCAGCTGAATCTGCTACACAGATCAGCAGTTCCCCACTGAAAAGACCCCACTCACCTCTTCTTCTGGGCCTTGGGAGGTCTGTGCTTGAGTGCATTTAGGACGTAGTATTTCAGGAGCTTCTGGTAGGAGACTCTCACTTTGACTGGCTGTCCTGCTGGGCAGTGCTCACGGTACCTATGGATAAATCACATTCCAAAGCTTCACCTAACTCACATTCCTTAGAGGAAAGTCTCCAGAAACTCTCCTAACATCTCTAGAAACCAGTCATTGTGATATTTTTATTTTATTCTCCTTGTAGCAAGGTAATAATGTCATGATCACTAGATCAGCCCTTCCCCCTGGACAGAACTCACCAGTTCTTGACCAGGGGGATGTCGAGAGCTCTCCGGGTCCTGCCAGACCTCAGGTTGAAGGGTCGTGGGGCCCACAGCAAGGCAATGCCATTGGCTGTGTTATCAGTGTAGAGTGGGGTATCCTTCAGGAAAGGTTCCACAAACTCTGGCAACTCAAACTCTTCATCATCATCAGGCAGTGGTTCCTGGCTCTGAAATACAGAAGCACCACACAAGATGTTTCCTGGTTGCTTCAGCTCAGTTTTCTAAGTTAAGCAAGTTTAAAAACTATCTTTTTGCTCTCATGGAAGAAGTGTGGCAGTACTGAGCATGAGGGAAGCAAAAAGCACTGAAAAAGGCAAACTGTGGCTACCAGACCCTGAGTTAGGTGTTACAGAGGGAACTTCAGGGTCAGATCCTTGAGTACACCAAGGGCAACCAGAAAGATAAATACTCTGTCAGAAGATTAACACTGTTAATTAGACATTGGGCCTTATCCTATAGAAATCAAAGGAGACAGTTTTGTGCAACTCCAGAAGTAGAAAACCATTAAAATGACAATTGTGGGGATTTTTGTCAAAAGGCTTGTGCCTTCTCCTGAAGTACCTATCTTTGTGTGCTGCTATCAGAAGCAAGATACTAAAGCCCCCTACTTCCACACAGTAGGGTTTAGGCTCTCTGGGCCAGTGACTCACCTTGACAGAATGTCTGTGGGAAATGGGGTTGATCAGAGGATCGAAGTAAAAAGCTGGGAGGTCAGGATCTTCTGTTTTAATGAAAACGACGTTTGGAGTATGATACCTACGACACAAAATATGCATTAGAGCCTCTGACAGCCTTTCCCTCTTCTTTCTCCCCTCCTCTCCTGGCTCTGGAGGCTGCTGCACTTACCAGGTGAGGTGGACATGGTGTGGCAGGTTGTTGTACAGGTATGGGAAAGCGATTTTGTACTCTGTCCTGATGGGCTGCCTGATGATAATTTTGTTGATGTCATTAAATTCATTCCAGTCTTCATCCCTTAAACGACACAAAAAATTGTAATACAGGCATTCAGGGGGAGAGAGACAAACATTTATGACTGAAAACAAGCTATTAGCCCTTTCCTAGATAACCACTTCTCTCCTAAACCAAACTTACTGAAGATTGATGTCTCTAACAAGAGGCTCAAACTTTGGACCGCCAGGAATGGCCATGTTCAGTGCCTTGGAGGTGAAGAATGCTTTCAGGTCAAACAGGTAAAAGTAGTTGTCATCCACCAGGTCAGTGAGCAGCTGGTTGGCCAAGCGGTACAGGGTGGACATCATGGGGAGGGTGAACTGCCAGCGCTGGTACGTGGAGCCGTTGACATACCTGGAAAGGACAGAGCATGGACACTCCAGGCACAGCCACAGGACAACAAAGCACCAGGAATAACCAAACACCTTCTGCCACCCATCATTCATCAAGGACAGGTAACATATGGGTGCCTCAAGGCTGAAAGAAAGGCTGCAGCACTGTTAAAGAGCACTGTGCACTCCTCCTGCCCGGATAATGCTGACTGCTCCAGTTCCTCTCCTCCTCCCTGTCCAAACTGGCACAGAACATCTGTGCACCTTTAGCAAATATCAGTTTCACATTCCAGCCAGACAATCTAGGCTGTCAGCCTTACAGCATGACCAGATATCAGTTTTAGCAGGTAAGGTTTAACCGCTCTCCTGGATAGAGGGGCCTTGCTGGATGCTGAACCATAAAATCCCAGAATGGTTTGGGTTGGAAGGAACCTTAAAGCTCATCTTTTTCCAACTCTTCCCCCATCCCAGGTTGCTCCAAGTCCCATCCAACCTGGCCTTTAACACTTCCAGGAATGGAGCAGCCACAGCTCTTCTGGGCAGCCTGAAGGCAAGAAATGCAGCTTTACAACACTCAGGTTCTCCCTCCCACCCTCGAGGGAAGGTTTTCCTCTCCTCACCAACATCATACACAGCATCACACAAAGGTTATACACTGCTCTGTACAGGTAATCCATGCATTGTTTGTTTTTCCCCTCTCCCAGTGAATTGTGCCACCACAGCCACGTACTTCCTGTTGTCCTTCAGGGGCTGGTGGTCATAGAACCAGTCCAGCACAGGGGCATCCTCCTCTGGATCCAGCTCCAGCTGAATGGCTTCCAGGGGCTCCACATCCAGGATGTTATCAGCATAATCCAGAGGGGGTTCTTCGTCATCAAACGGGGGGAATCTCATCCTCTTGAAGTGACGCCTGTCCCTCTTCTCCCGCCTCATCATAATCCACATGGACCTGCAAGAAATCAAGGAACGTTAAAAACTGATTTTATGGTGGATGAACGAGGGTTTGTCCCACCTGGATGAAGGCAGAAGGCACCTACCCCCACTGGGCAATGTAGACAGGCTCGATGACCCAGGGGATCTCATTGACAAAGGAGATGGCGCCGGTGATGTGGTACAGGACAGGAACATCTCGGATTTGCTCCCAGGGCATGGGCATGTTCTCCAGGAGCTTCAGCACAGCATGAGGCATGTACTTCAGAGCACTGCAACCACAAATCAAGGCAAAACACATTGGAATGGATCTTGAGAACAGCCATCCACCTGCCACAAGCCCAATTACCTCCCAGTTTTCCCTTCTGCGAGCTGCTCATCTGACCTGCTCAAAAAGCAAATCCATGAACTTCCCACTCTACCTTTGTACTATCAAAATGTTTTCCACTGATTTGGCTTTCAAGAAAGTTGGAAGCAGATATTCAAGTTTTTAAGTGAGTTTCTGGAGTTTTTATGGGTAATGGTAAGTTAGTGCAACAGACCATGATGTGCATTAAACAGCTCTCTGCACCCAAACAGCAAAGAAGCGCTCAGGATGCTTTTCAATCTTGGAAAAAACCTACGCTAGTTACTTCACACTATCCCACAACTTCTTCTAAAACAATGTTATGCAGAATAATATTTTTCCCCATAAATTCAAAGCAACAATTCCTTTTGCTCATCCTTCTCTGCACTGATACCTCAGAGCATCCCCACTGAGCTGTAACAGACACGGAGAGCCCCTTGAAGAAGAGTCTCTCCCTTCAACACTTATCAAGGCAGCAACAGCAAATCCCCTCAGCTCTCCCTGTCACACCCCGGGGGTCCCTTACCCCAGGTAGACACGCTTGTCGTGCCGGAACTTTCTGTTGGTCATGTCGCCGTGGTCACGGATGATTTTGCGGACATGCTCGGGGGGCATGTCCTCCTTCTGCGCGTCCACGAACCCGAATTTCCTCTTCTCCGCATAGCGCTTGGCCTGCAGCTGCTGCCACTTGCGGGCTGCGGGGACACAGAGCCGGCGGGTTAGGCCTCGTCCCCCGCGGAGGGGCTGGGGTGCCAGGGTGGTACCCACCTTTCTCCTGCAGCTTCTCCTCGGACATGTAGTCGGGCAGCGGCGCCAGCGGGTTGGGCACCGGGGCGCAGCCGCCGCGGTACGGGAACACGGCGGCCATGGCGACGCACCTGAGGAGAGGGTGGAGAGGGACTCAGGGCGAGGTACGGGACCACGGCGAGGCCGCCGCCGGTCGCTTCCCCGCTACCCCTGCCCGCCCCGGGCCCACCCCGGACCCGCCGCTCCCCGTTCGCCCTCACCGTCAGCCGCGACCACCGCGCTCCCCCACCACAATGGCGGCCCCGCGCCGCCGCTACCGCGCCTCGGGGACCCGGATGTAGGCGGGCCATACACCCCGGGCTGTCCAATCAGCTTTCAGACAGCCTCACAGACAGCAGGCGCAGCCTATCAGCACTCGGAGGCGGGGAGGGGGCGGCACTGAGGGCGGAAGAGGGGAGGAAGTTGTTCGGCACACACTTCCGGTGCGATGCCCCGCTTTCTCCGGTCCCGCCCTTCGCTGCTTCTGATTGGCGGAGAGAGGCGGCGGTGACCGCGCGGCGCCGGCTCTGATTGGACAGCGCCCGGCGCAGCTCACTCCGCGCCGGCTGTAGGGGGCGCCCCGGTGAGGGGGTGCTGTGAGGGGCCGGACCCCCCCGCAGAGTGGTAGGGCCGGAGTGCCCTCAGGGGGACAGCTTGGGCACATCCGGGGGTGTCCCCCGAGGAGCAGCGTGGGGACGTCCCCCACGGGGCCTGTCCATCCCCTCAGTGGGGCTGAGCCCACCGCAAGCTGCCCCCCAGGCAGGCAGGGGGATGCTGTGCCAAAGAGTGATGCCTGGCTCCCCAGCACTGCCCCCATGGCCACGCTATGGCCTCTAAATGCCCCACCAAGGAGCCACACCGCTCGTTGCCCCTTCCTGCCCACCTCTCCGGGGGCAGACGCGCACCCCAGCCCTCAGCACTAGCCCAGCATCTCTGAAAACGCGAGATCCAGCTCACTGTAGGTGGGTTCAGTGTGTTGTCAGGGCCACCCAAATTCGGGCAGGCTCCTGTCAGGATTTTGCCAGGATGGGGGCTCCCGTGGGAAGAGGGTTTTGCTCTGGAGGGATATTGACTCGTGGGATGGGGCTGAAAGGGGGTGTGGGTGGGTGGCAGGCTGGGGGATTGCTCCCCAGCAAATAATTCCGTGATGGAGATGCTCCTTCCAGCCCTGTGATCCCCTATATGGTGGGAATAGAGAGGTAAGTCCTTCCCCAAACCCTTCAAGCCAAGGCTGTGGCACTTTTCATTGGGATGGACAAGCACAGGGCATCCCCACGTCTGACCTCAGTGACCTACAAAGCTGCTGCTTATCCACCGCAGCCCTGTGGGAAAATCACGGCGGATTAAGAGGCGCCCAAAACGGGCTCCCCTGGCCCCCAGCCCCACGTGCTCGGGGTACAGGACATCCACGTGACAGCAGGAATGTGGGAACACAATCCAGGCCTTGAGAAATGTCCCCAGTGTGGGCAGAGGCAGCATTCTGAGTGAATGCAGAGGCTGTGCTAAGGGCAGGGATCAGTGGAGCAGCTCCTGGAAAACTGGGAATATGCGGATCCAACCTAAGAGAAAGCCCCAGGTGACGGTTTTGCTCCAGCTGGGAGCTGTGAGGGGCACCCAGGCACCTTAACACTGCTTGAGGTGACAAACTCAAACCTGGAGTAGGTGTCCCCAGCACCTGGAAGCTTCCCTGCTCTCCACAAATAGAAGCATAAGCAGCTTTGGGCACACATTGTCTCCAGCCTCCCACTGTCCACGGATCACTCGTCTTTCCCTGCCCGGCAGGAATGTGTCTCCCTCCTCAAAACACGTGCCACTCTCTCCCGGCAGTGCCTTGTTCCAGCCTGTGCCCAAGCTAATCAATCCAAATGAGAGATTTTGTGTTAAAGCTTATTTGCCACACAAAGGAAACATGACTGATCCAGTGGATTTCTCCAGACTGGCTCACGTAACCCCAAGTGGGATGATCTTGTTACATACACAGTGCTGGGCTGCTGGGGAGCAGTCCAGTGTGTGAGAATCGGTGGGGAAAAGGAAATGTGGAGTGAAATACATTTAAAAACCTTTATCTTCCTCCACAGAAAGGAGAGGGATGGGGGGAAAAAAAGCCAAGAGAGGTAGAGTGTGCCAGTGTACTGTGTATTTTCACTCCATGGCAGGGAGACACAGGGTAAGGACTGTGCTAAGTAGTGACATCCCCAGAGTGGGCTGGGATGCTGAGTCCTTTTGTCCCCTCTCAGTCTCTTCCCCTCAAGCCATTTCATTTGCAGCCATTTATTAAAAGCTCATGTTAGTAAGAGCCTTTGCTGCTGGGTGAGAACGTTACACTGGGCTCTGCAGCACGACTTGGCATTCCTAACAGATGCCTGAATCCTAAAAGGTGTCTGAAAATTCCACATCTGTGGGAAGTGACCACCACACAGCATCCTCCCGCCAGTGACTCGCGCTCTCCCGCGCTCATTTATGGGCACTTAAATTGTCTGGGAACAAAACAACATGAAAAAAGCTCCAGTTGTCAGGAGAGGTTGGGGCTGCCCCAGACCTGGACCCCACAGTGGGAGCAGCCCCCCAGCCAGGTCTCAGCCTCTCCCTCCATCACCCACCTGGGACAGTCTTCTCAGGGAGGGCTCATCAGAGCAGGGTTTGTTTTTACTGACCATCCCCTCGAAGGCAGAGCCTCAGAGCCTGTCTGGTGGTGTTCCCATGGGAAATGCCACTGAGGACGGAGTGTCCTGTGGCCGATGGGACACTGGGGGCTGCAGCACCAAAGCAGTTGGAAGCACCCTGTGGTGTCAGGGTGTCCCGAAGGTCAGTGGGGAAATGACGCTGCTCTGCCCCCTTCTCATCTCAGTGGTGCCTCGGGGAGCTGTGAGAGCTGTCAAGGCTTCTCTGAGCTGTTCCCAATTGTCCAACCACATCATCCAAAGGTGTTTGGGAAGCAGAGCCACAGTGCCTGGTCCATGAGCACCTCCTCTGCTGCGCAGGGCCCAGGATCTTCAGCCACAAGAAAAGCTGGGATGCTCTGTTAGTGCAGACCTTCCCTGCAAGGTACTGAGACAGCCACATTCACCCTCCACTGTGCATTGCTCTCCTCCTCCACGGCTTTGGAACTGCTCCCCCCCCAACCCTCACAGGGGAGGGGGCTATTCCTCCTTCTCCCGCTGCACATCCCGGCTGGATCTGAAGAAGTCACTCCGCAGCAGGCGGTAGAAGAGGATGATGTTCATGGGCGTCATGATTGCCATGCCCACCGTGCCCACGGCATAGGCGGCCGGGGGCACGTTCTGGCGATTGAGGAAGAGCCAGCGGGTCATCCAGGCCAGCGTGGCGATGCGGAACACCACGTAGGTGCCCAGGTTGACGATGCTGTTGAGGCGGTAGCAGGTGGTGTGCACCAGGTTGGCCATGAGCAGGATCTGCCGCACGTGGAGGAAGATGGAGTTGATCTCCACCAGCAGAGCCACGAGGGCAAAGCCGACGTACTGGTGGAGCAGCACGGCAATACCAAAGCAGACAATCACCTGGGAAAAGAGGGAGAGGAGAGGCTGAGCCCAGGGGCTGGTTGCTCTCAGCTGCTGAGAGCTGGAACCCTCCACGCTTGGGCACAGCATGGAGCAGAGGTGGAAAGGATGATCACAGCAGTGCCAAACCTCTGGTCATTCCTGCAGCACTGCAGCCCCCGGCACCTCCTCACCACTGCCTGAAACCTGAGTGGGTTTCTTCGTTCCAGTGGGAAGAGCAGGAAACAACTCTCTAAGCCCCAGGCTGGCAGAGGAGACAAAGCAGCCCTGACCTAACCCTGCTGTTGTGGCCTGGGGAATGCAGCCGCTTGTGGCCCAGCAGGTTTTTCCACACACAGAATGGACAGGAAGGGAGACTGTAGCCCAGGGCTACGGCTGCTGCTGGCACAGGGATTCTCCCCAGAACAGGCACCCCGCAGGGATTAAGTGGCTTTAGCGTATCAGAGAGCCCTGTGGGATACCCCCAGCATGGCCTGAAGCACCCTAGGGCTGCTGGGCGCTGCAGCAGAGGCCAGGGCTGTTGGGGACAGGATTTCTGCCCCACACCCTTCCTGCCAGGCAGGGGGACAGGCTCTGCCTGCCCACGCTTCAGCACACTCAGTCCTTTCTTTGGTTTATGCCATTAATGCTGTTCTCTGTATGGGCTCTGTAATGAGATTATCTGCTCCCCGCTCGTTAAGTCACTGTCTTGGCTTGAATTAGCTCTATTGTGGAGATGAACTTTTGGCTCACCAGCAGCAGCCAGCAGAGCCCTAGAGCTCACTGACAGAGCAGGTCCGACCACCGCCTCCCCCGTCTCATCCCAGGTGAGTGCCAGCGCTGTCCCTGTCCCCCACCCCAAGCTCTGCACACCCCTGTGCCTCCCCCGTACCCTGCAGCATCTCTGCTGCAGCCCATGTCACCCCCCTGCCCTGCAGCAACCACAGTCTCAGCATCACAGAATTGTTTTGTAGGGAAAAACGCTCCGGCACCTGGACATGGGAGGGGATCAGAGAGAAACCCACACAGGGCACAGCAAGGCAGGCAGAACTGGAGTGGGGTCCTGCACCACAGCTGCTCCAGCCACACCAGCCCCAGATGAGAGGAAGGCACCTCGGGAAGTGGGAGGTGGATGGAGGGGTGTGCAGCCCTTCCTGACACGTGCTCAAGGGGGCAAGAGCCACCAGAGGTGAGCTGCTCACCTGTGCCAGGGGGACACCTGGCTCACTGCTGTCAGTGACACTGTTGTGGATCAGCCCAGCCCTCTGCCCCCCTACTCTGTGTACACGTTTATTTCCTACCCCATTTTTGGGTGCCTTTCTGCAGACCCTCAAAGAGTACAGAGTTCCTGCAGGACCAACAAGAGCTTCAGGAACTACTGTCTGGGCTCCTCTCCCCAGGAAATAAAATCAGCTTTTGTAGCAGGCAGCAAACACCTACACAAACAGCAGGAGCCCTGCTCATGTTCCCCATCCCCAGCCTCCCTGGTGGTACCTGCGCTGGTGCACTCACCACAGAGTGATGAAAGAGCAGCTCCCAGGACTGATGAAGTTTCTGATTGCACAACATGTCCACGGAATCTTCAAGGAAATAGCCTGGGATTGGGGAATCCATGAAGAAAGAGGGGGTCAGGAAGGGCTCTGCACCTGACTGGGCTGGGCAGCCCCCCCAGGGAAGTGATGGTCACCATCAGTGTGGGTGGTGAGTCACACAGAGCAGGATACACACAGCAAGAGAAGGAAATTGGTGTGGTTTGGGCCGCTCTTGCAATCACTCTGTAGGATATGCTCTTAGGAAGAGGCACCAACTAACTCCACCAACCCCATGTGAGCACTTTTGGGACGTCCCAAGCGCCGGCTGCCCCCGAGGACGGTGGAGAGCAGCCCGGTGCCCAGTACCTCCTGGCTGCGGGTGCCGTGGGACAGAAAGGAGCCACTGTCCTTTGCCAAGAATAGGGCGATTGTTTGAGGTGCCTGAGACATCGCGACATGGCTCGAGGGGCTGGTGTCAGGCACCGACGAACCCGTGAAGACCCCCCGGGGGACAGAACAGGGGACAGCCCACTTGCCACACCTCACCTACGGACACGGCGACCAGGCTGTGCGCCCCGGGCGGGTGTGTGCTCACCAGGTCCTTGGACAGCTCGGGGTGGAGGTAGAACCTGCAGGGACAGAGGTTGTGAGTGTCGGGCAGTGCCTCTGCTTCCCCAATTCCCTCCCAGTGTCCCCAGTACCCACCTGGTGCTGCCGACCCTCCCCGGAGACCTCCTGTCGCCCTGCCCCACCCACAGCCACCCCTCTCCTCCTGTTTTCCTTCCTAGGGAGACCCACAGTCTCCCTATCCTCTGGTGCTTCCCTGTCCCTCGGACCTCCCTCCATCTCTCAGTACCCCCCAATCTGCAGGTCCCCACACTCCCCAACACCCCCACGCCTCAATTCCCCTCAGTGACCCCTTGGCCGCAGGTTCCCGTCGGGGTCCCTCGGCGCCCCCATTCCCCCGCAGTGTCCCTGCCGCCCAAGCAGCGCGGTGTCCCTCGGGGGCTCCGCTCACCCGGCCAGCGCCCCGCCGCCGCTGAGCACGCTGTGCGCCAGCGATGTCCAGATGTTGCGCCACTTCCAGCGGTTGCGCCGGGCCGAGGGCGGCGGCGGCAGGAGCCGCTCCAGCCCCCGGTTCAGCAGGCGGAAAGCGGCGAAGGAACCGGCCACCACCAGCAGCCCCGGGCTGAAAGCCATGGGCATCCACCGGCCCGCTGCTTCCCTCGGGCTCCCATGGGACCGGCCTCGCTGCCCGACCGGCTCCGCCTCGCCCAGCCCCGGGGCCCGCCCTGGGCACCGGCACCGCCCCGGGCACCGGCACCGCCCCGCCGGCACCGCCCTGCCCCGGCCGCGGAGCGCATCCCCGGGCGGGGCACAGCGAGCATCACCCCGGGGGGAAGGGCCGGGGGCCGCCCTGCTGCTGGCGCCGGCAGCTCCCGCATCTCCCCGCGCAGGGATGCGGACACGCAGCGGCAGCGCTTCCCGTCGGGGCGTGGGACACGGGGAGGGGAACTGAGAACACGGGAATTGAGCCCCCGGGGACATATCCTCCTTGCCCGGCATCGCACGGCGGAAGCGGCGCCGGCCCGGAGCGCGGCACGGAGCGGGGAACGCGTGTCCCGTCGCTGTGCGGGAGCTGAGGGCACTCCCCTCGCTCCCCGGAGGTTCCTCCTCCACCTTGGTGGCACCGGGTGGCCGAACGCTTCTCCCAGGAGGGGCTGCGGGGGTGGTCCTTCACCCCAAAGCAGTCGCGGCAGATGTTAAGCCTCATCACCCTGTGCCATGCCTGGTCCCGAGACAACCTCCCCGCTGTCTGGGATAGCCCAGCTCAGCTGTCTGGGGGTTGTGGAAATTCACCATCCCGTAGCCAAAACCTTCGCCCTACCCTGCAACTCTGCTGCTTTTCCAGCTTCCCGTAATTTGATCGCTCCCTTGTTGCTTTTTGATGTCTCCAGCAGAAGCTGCTGCACAGCCCTCGCTTCCCCTTCTGCCGCCGGCGTGAGTCACCGTGTACACACCGATTAATGTCAAACTCTACCTCTCCTTTGAGGTATTAATTTTGGATGAAATCTTCCACTTCCTCTTGGCTGAAACAGAAGCGTGTGGAGCCTGAACTCCCACTTGCCGTCCTGGCTTTGGGGTGATGGGCACAAAAACATCAAATACACTGAGTGATTAAATCAAATTGGGAGTCGGGTGAGGTCCTTTTCCAACCTAAATGATTCTGTGTTTCCATGATAGTCCCAACTGGTAGAAAATCATCTGTGCATCAAGCTGCACAAATTTGCTTAAAAGCCAGGCAAGACAATGTACTTTCATAACAGTTATGTAGCAGGGAGGCTGCCTGAAGTAATAGGCAGCCCTGAGTGCTCGGGGGATTTTAAATAATCTCGTGTATTAGGACTCGAAGGATCACACAGGCTAATCTGTTACTGAGAAGACCAAATGCAAAGACATTTCTTTTTAGCATAAGATGTGCTGAGGAAAGAGAGACATGCCTTGGAGACGTGCTGGGCTGCTCAGGGCACTGAGGAGAAAAATCATTTAACAATTAATTGAGTATAAAATTGCACAGAGCTGGTTTCCGAATGAGAAGTCATCTTCGGTGTTTTAGCCTCAAAAAATCCTGACTTCCCCTTTGTGTGGTGACAGCTCTGCCCTTCACCTGCCTGCAGGGAAAATCTGAAAATCCCAGACCGTGGAATGCCTGCAAGTCCAGCCCCATTTCCCCAGGGGCTCCTCCCTTTGTGATGTGTTTATCCTAAAGATGAGCAGTCAGCCAGGCTCGGGGGCAGGAATAGTTAAAATGTTTCTGGAGACTGGAGAGCTTTCACCTACCACTTCTGCATGGGAGGAATTTAAGCCGTGATTAATTGAGCCTCTGGTTCAAGGACTTTGATCCCGTGGCTCGAGCACTACCAACAGTTACATATAAACCACTTTTTAGATCATTTCAGCCCAGATCTTACTTAATTTTACCAAGACTTCCCACTGAGCCGTGGTTTCTTACAATCCCCGTTTCCAGTCTTTTCTCCTCGTCTCCCTTCCTGCAGCAATGGCATTAACCGGGGGCGGTTTTGGAACTGGAGACCTCCAAGCCCAGCTACAAACAAGTCCCTTGACACCAGATCAGGCCAAATATTCAACCACACTCCACAGGCTCGGGGGCCAGGCTTGTCCCAAAAGAACCCTCACGGAAGAGCAAGGACCGGAGCTCCCGGGCGCCGCTGCCACAAGAGGTCCCTGCACGCCCGCTGGAGAACGGGAGCCGGATCCGATGCGATTCTTCATTCACACCTTATTTGGAGATACTGCCTTTTTCACCCAAATTTCCAGAAGTTTTCCAACTGTCCCCAAACGACCTCGTTTTCTGCGGAGAGGCAGCTCAGCCTGGTACCGGCTCGCCGGCGGTGCCTGCTCCCAGCAGGGCAGGGGACTCCTTGCACATATCAGCAAGGACGTGCCCAGGTCCATCCCATAATGCCACGGGCACCGCAGCTAATCCCATAGAGGAGGCTTTCTGGGGTGTAAATGAGGGATACAGAATTCTGTTCAATCGTTTTTGTCTCCCTTTCCCAGACTGGAGTTTGTCTGCAGCACATCTGAGAGATAGAACCCATTTTCCCAAAATAAAAAGCTGGCATTTTAGTGATAACCCACTATAGGAATTCTGCCAGGTAAACTCTGTCCTCTCCAGAGGATCCCCAAGTACTCCTGGATGGGGGTTTGGGTGTGCTTTTCCAGAAGGAGGAGCCCACTCTACTCCCAAATGCCACTGAGGACTCAGCGTAGCCAACAGATGTGGGAGCCAGGCACAAGTTATGCTCCAGTTTTTGGAAAGCCTCCCTCCCTTAATCTGCCTCTCTGCATCCAGGGAGTCATAAAACCCATCTGCGCACCTAATGCCAGACCTGGCTCACACCTGAAATAATCTGAGGAGTCCAAGGGCTCAAAACAAATCAAGCAGCTTGGCTTCCAAACTTTAATTAGCTGCTGTCTGCATCCCTCTCTAAACTGTGTCATCACTCGGTCTGCTGAGGCCATAAGAAGTCAGATGATGTAGGAATGCTTTATATATCCACATCTCAATTCAGGAAGTCTGTAACTCCACACTTATGAAAGGATCTACTGTGCAAAATGCAGGTTCTGCATGGCAAAGCATGCCCAGGCATTGCAGAGGCAGCTGTGGAAAGAGCTGAAATCAACTCAAACTTGAGCATCCACCCCTTCCAGCCAGAAACACCTTCCTGATGTGAAACCTGGATATTCTCCAGGTAGAACTTGCCGTGGACATGGGAGAAAGAGATTTCAGTCTCTGTAAGTGTGGTGAGCAGCCTGGCATGTAGGAATGCTCCCCAAACCACCCAGGCAGAGCCTGCTCTGCCCACATGATAAATCACCCCAGGGCAGCTTGATCTGGGTGCTCCTTTTTGGCCTTCTTCCTTTTTCCCTGGACTGGAAGGTCATTTTTTTTCCCTCAGGCACAAGGGACTTGTTGAAGAAACCTGTGTTGACAGCACAGTGTCCCTAAGGATGCTGCAGGCTCAGCTGGACCAGCTGCCGTGATCCAGTGGCATGAAGGAAGTGCTCTCTCCTCACTCCAGTTGCACAGGTATGCCATGGGAGAGACAAAATTCCATTGAGGACATATTGACTGGCAAATCCCCTTCAAGCACAGCAGCATGGGCATTTCCTTATAACTCTCCTCTGCTTCCAGCAGTTGACACGCCCCGAATTTTTCCACTTTCTGAACAGTTTGTCTGCTGTTATTAGAAAGGTTTCAAGTTCCTTCTTTCAGTTTCCGATGTTCACTGTGAAGAAGTAGTGCCAGGTGTCTGCTAGACCTGTATCCCATCTCTCACCATCACCAGACACAAATGTTTAGGAAGAAAATGTGAAAAACCACACACAATTATTCTCACCCTGTAAGCAAATCCATTCCCACTAAATATTTCCTTTTCCTTTTTTTCCTCTCTTGTGGGATAAACATTTTTCCCTGGTTTAATTTAATTTTAAACTGGTTTAATTCACCAGTCTCCAGCTTAAGAAATTTTTGATGAATATGTATGTGCTTTATGATTACCTCACGATGTATTTGTGACTGCATGAGGGTTTTTTGCATTTCAGACAGTTTAAGACGGAGTCCTCCAAGGTGGAAGCACATCCCAGCCCCTACACCCAGTTCATGCATCATCACACCTTCTGAGCCCACTCAATTCCTCCTTTTTCACAAATACAAGCTCAGGAGCTTCCCCACTGCATTTCCTGCTGCTGCCATCTCCACAGCTTGGAACAGGTTAGGTTCCCTCCTGAATTCTCTCGTTATTAATATCACAAACCAAGCTGTTCTGAGAGCAGTGCCCCATTAATCACTTCAGCTCTGCTGCAGGTTTCGCCTCGCTTCCTCTTCCTGCCACTGAGCAGTTTTCCTATGATTCGACTCCGTGGGTGCTGCTCGTTAAAATCAGCAGGTCTGGAAAGGCAGGGAAGGGCCCTGAGCTGGGCAAGCTGGGGAAAAGGTGGGGAAAAGATTCATCCATGCAGCCACAGCATGAAAAAATGTGCTACACCAGCTGATGGTGGGAACTTGAAGGGAGGAAAATTATACCCCTTAAATCTTCACCTCTAAACTTGAGTTCTCTGGAGGGCCAGCAGCACTGGGGAGACACAGCAGAAGTGAAGGTTTCTAATAAGCTCCAAGGTCAGCCCAGCAGTTTGTGTGAGTCAGCCCAGTGTGGGTGGCAGATCTGCTCAGAGATGGCTAATGCCCACCTGGGCTTTCTGTGTGGTTGGAGGCACCACCACTTCCTTTTCCTCCCTTCCTATGTTTAATCCTGGCGTGTGTCACAAGTAGAGGTCTAAAGCACTCTGAGTAACCACCTCTGGCTTACCTAAGGAAGGGCCAGAAGATGTTTACAGAGCATCGTCCTGAAAATCTGCCTCCAATCCCATCCCAATCCCTCGAGGGCGTGGGACTGGAGGCAGATTTTCAGAATTGTGTATCCCTGACACACACTAGAATCCCTGCAGCCAGCCCAAACCTCCCCTCTGACATCCAGTGCCTCTTTCTATCCTTTGCCTATCACCTCTTCTATATCCTTTCTATCACCTTAGCCTCTGTCAGGCATTTTGTTTTGCCTCTTCCTTTGCACTTTCCTGGGTGCTCCCTGCATCCAGCAGCATCCATCAGCACCTGGCAGACAAATCTGCTGCTCAGCCCCGCGGTGCAAATGTCCTTGCACAGGATCAAGCTCCTCCTGCCTCATCCCAAAGCTGCACACCTCTGTACCTGCTCCTTTGCCTGTTCGCTGCAGATCTCCATCCGTGAGCAAACGTTTTCCAGCGATTTCTGCTGAGTCAGAGAACGCTCCGCGAGGGCTGCTGCTCCTCCACGTGGGAACGCGCTGCTGGGGAATAATTACAGAGAGTTTAAATACGGACGTTTGGCAGCCAAATTGCTTCACATTCAGGCTCCTGGCCAGGAGGGCAGAGCCCAGAAGCTGCTCGCTGGTGCTGTGAGAAAATCCCTCGTTCCTGTGCCCATCGTGGGTGTGCAGAGCCCGTGGGCCGGGATTATTCAGACACCACAGTGTCCCTGTGTCCTGCCCTAAAGGAAGGGGTGCTCGTGGTTTGGAGGGTCCCATGAATTGAACTTCTTCCCAAATAATCCAGCCTGCACTTCTCCAACATCCTGCACGTGACTTCTTCTCGGGGTCATACCCCCCAGAGGATTTTTATCCCCCCTGCTGCTGGATTTGGGAATATGCTGCTGGCAGGGAGCTGATCCCTGCCGATCTCCTGTTCTGCAAGGGAGATGATGGAAGCACGCTGTTAGTTACTTCCCCCCCCCCCCCCCCTTAATTTTTGAGGCATATTTTAAATTGTGAAACGTGTTGACTGAGAAATGGAGATAAGAACAAGAGGAGACACAAACAGCGTAGGTGTTACTCCCGGTTTTTTGCAACTCCCACTTTGCTGTAAAAATAGCACGGCGAGCAGCACCCTGCTCCATGCCATCCTTCATGGACCAAGGGATGGTGAGCCTGGACATCAGTGACTGCACCAGGAGCAGAGCTGGGATATAAGGCACAGGCAGAGATGCTGAACACTTCATGTTCCTTAAAATCAATGGAGAAAAAAGCAATCAAAAAGTGAAATTAAAGAATTTTAAACGTTGTTGAAATATATAAAAAATAGTAATATAATTCCAAAGCGCTGCAAATATATGTTTTGTTGAGCTGGAGTGCTTTCCACCAAGAAAAGTGGAAATGGGAAGGCACTATGGGATATCACTGCATCCCCTCGAGTTTCTGTTCACACTGCCCATGACGCACCCCATCTTTACACCACACCTGTGCCATAATTCCTACGTGCCCTCAATTCTTTTGCAACTCTAAACCCCAGCAAAATACCCTTAATTAGGCCCAGGCCAGTTGCAGAAATCAGATAAAACTCCCTGGCATGCGGCCGCTTCTAGGAGCCGCATCTCCTGATGGACGGGGAGGTTGTGCAACTCGGGGAGAGCATCACCAGCCGTGGGCTGGCAGCAGGCAGAGCACTCGTGGTGAGACTCCAGGGTGTGATCTCACAGGACAAAGTCACAAACGGCAGCGGTGGTGGCTTTCAGACCCGGGGGACGGTGCCTGAACCCCCCTGGCAGGACCAGGTGAGTACTCACTGATGCTTCTCCTAAAGGACCTGGGATTGGGGCGGTGGTGCAGTGGGGATTTGCAGGAGCAAGTCACCGCCCTTCACCAAAACCTGCCGTGAATCACCTTCCTCTGCTCCATTTCTTGCTTTTTTCCCCCTCTGAAATATAGAGGGAATTTCCTAATCAGCCTCTCAATGACTGCTAAGGCAGGGAGAGCACCAAGGAGCCAGGGGTTTGACTCTTTTCTAGCCCAGGAGGCATTTTGGGCAGGGATTAATGCTTTCACGGCAATTACCATGAGTAACATCCCTGCACAAATGCTGGAGAGGTTTTGGAGAGGCTGAAGCATCTCTTTAAACCCAATTTGTGGGAGACATGGGATTGGGCAGCAGCACCTCCCCATAAATAATTGTATTTGTTTACAAGAGCCATTAATCACATCTGCTCACTCGCCCTGCGCTGCAGTTGAGTTCAATGGGACGTGGGGCTGAAAACAAAAAGTGGGTTAAGTCAGAGGAGAAAAGTGGGTTAAGTCAGAGGAGAAAAGGGCATGGGCGTTGGGTTTGGACACAAAATTAATGAAGGGGTTTTTCCCACCAGTTGGAGGGTTTTTTCCCTGCTGCACTGGAGATTTGGGACCCCTTGAGTCCTGCCATCGATCTGCTCCCCGCAGCCACCGGCATGGACAGCGATGACACCATCACTGCCGAGGTCTGCAGGGAGGACGACGTTGGGGATGGACAGTGAGTACCTGGGGTGGTGGTGGGGCTTTGGATGGTTCTGTGCCCACCTCTCCACCTCCCCCCAGGCTCCTGGAGGTGACGGTGGCTGGCTACCCAGTGCTGCTGGTGAGGAACAGGAAGGAATTCAGTGCCCTGGGCAGCAAATGTCCTCACTACGGTGCCCCGCTGAGCAAAGGTAACCCCAGCTCGGGGCAGGGGGAAAATCCATGCTGGGGAGGTTAGTTCTCACTGCCCAGCTGGGGGGGTTCTGTTGCAGGGGTCCTGAGAGGGGAGAGGCTGCGCTGCCCCTGGCACGGTGCCTGCTTTAACATCAGGACTGGAGACATCGAGGAATACCCTGCTCTGGACTGTATCTCTTGTTTTAAGGTGAATTAATGTCCTCCCATCTGGGCCATCTCCTCAGAGCCTCTCACATTCGTTCTCTCTCACAAGCTCCAACACCAACTGGAAGCCCCCTGCCCTGACCTCAGCTCTGTCACACCGAGCTACAACACAAGGGATGATCCTTGGGATGATTCCTTGGGATCATGTAACTCCCTGCCCTAAAGCTCATTTCAGTCAGAGGTGATGCCATAGATCCTGGCATCCCTCACAGCCAGCACAAGTGCTTTTGAAAAGAAAAAGAGGATTTGCTGCTCTTCCTGAGTGCTCTTGGGATGAGGAGAAAAGCTCATGAGCTCCTCAGCACCATGTGACATCCAAGATCAGAGTCAGGGACAGATGGCACACTGGACCAGGACCTCCCAGGAGAGCTCCTACCACAACCTCATGGATGCAGCACTTAAATATCCTCTCCTTTCCCTCCTCCAGGTAACAGTGGAAGATGGAAAGGTGTTTATTACAGCAAAAAAGAAGGTACTGACCTTACCTGCTGTCACTGCAGCACTTTGGGCTGCGTGTGACTTCAGCATTTTGCATTTTGTTGCAGGACCTTGAAAGCAGCCTGAGGGTGAAGGACACGAGCAGGAGGTGCCTCTTCAACAAGAACACGATGCTGCTGCTGGGGGGAGGTCAGCGAAGGGCTCTGCCCCCTCCACACAGGCTGGGAGCTGCCACTCTCCTCTCCAGGGAGGATTCACCTGCTCCTCCTCCTCCCCAGTGACGTGCCAGAGGGCTGAGATGAGCATCTCTCGTAGGTGTGGCTGCCCTGGTGTGTGCAGAGACACTGCGCCAGGAGGGATTCACCGGCAGGATCATCATGGCCACCAACGAGAAACACGTTCCCTACGACAAATCCAAACTGAGCAAGGTGTGTGTGTGGCAAGGACAGCACTGTGCCTGGCACCACGTGTGGCATGTGCCACGAGCAACTGAGGCAAAAAATTGGACACAAAGCAAAGCAGGAGTGCTGAGGCATCCACAAGGAACAGGGGTGTTGCTCCCAGCAAACATCTTCTTGTTCCCAGGAAGTCTTTTATCAGAGTCAACATAAGCTGATGTTTTTATCTTCTTTTATTTATTTCTTCCCACTAGAGTTTGATGGTTTTTCTAAGGGTGATGGGGATGGGGCAGTGTGGGGAGCTGTGATTTAGTAACATAAAATTCACCTCTATTGCAAACTGACTCCCCAGTGAGCACTTCAGGAGAATTGCTGCCTGTAAGAAGTGCTTCATTTCATATTTTTTGTTGCATTTCCAGGAAATGAACTTGAAAGCTGAGGAGGTCTACCTGAGGAAACCTGAATTCCTTGAGGCTCTGGGCATAGAGTTCTGGACAGAGAAAGAGGTACCAGAGCAGTTGAGCTCAGTCCTGTTCCTGCATTGGAAGGGTGCAATGCTGATCTGTAGGAAGTGGGAAAGAGGACCCCAACATTCCTCATCTCACCTGAACATCCAGAAAAAAGGCACAGAGCCATGGGCAGGACAGAGAGCAGATCAGAGGTACTTGTGTGATCTGTGCCTCCTCTCTCCTGCAGGCAGTGTCAGTGGATTTCCAGAGGCAGAAGGTTCACTTCATGGATGGCTCCTCTCAGAAGTACCACCAGCTGCTGATTGCAACAGGCAGCAAGTGAGTGAACGAAGCATTTGCCACACACAGGATTTTAGGTCAGCACTGGGATGTGCAGGTGGAGGTGGGAAATGAGATGGAAGGGCAGAATGGAATGACACAGCCGTTGGTTTGTGCTCCCTTCTCATTCTTTCTGTTCAATTTATATCATTAAAAGCATCTGGGTTCTCTCTGTTTCAGCTCTAGCTTCCTCAGAGTCCCAGGCGCAGACCTGCAGAACGTGTGCACGCTCCAAACCCCAGAAGAGTCCAGCAAGATCCTGGAGCTGGCAACTGGGAAGAATCTGGTGATTGTGGGAGCTTCGTTCATAGGTACCAGGCTGGAGTGGGTGTCAAACCACCAGCAAGAGCCTTGAAACCCCTTCTGTCCCATGTGCACATTAGCTAGAGGCCCTCAGGGAAGGGATGTGCCTTTTTCACCCAACCGGGATCCTCCCTGGAGCTGCTGGGGGTGTGTGTTACACAGCACACACTCATTCTTTCCTCTGATAGCCAGAAACTTAGAGAGCTATAAACAATTGCTGCACATGGACAGAGGGAAATGTGCCTTAGGAAAAGGTCACTGTCCTCCAGAGGAGCTGATTCCCCAGAAGTATTGGGAAAGCAAGGGGGTAAGGCATAGAACGGGAGCTATTTTGTTCATTACCAGGAGCTATTTGCATGTCTTAATATCCAGAGGTATTAAGAAGAAAGGATGGGGGGAGCTAAATACCTCAGCCCAGAAATGCATGGCAAAGCATTTCAGCACTGGCAGGACATCAGATTTGCTCTCCTGCAAGGGGAGAAGCTCTCCAAAGGTGCAGGTTCATGCTTGCAGCAGGCTTACCTTGGGCATGCCTCTCCCTTGCAGGAATGGAGGTGGCTGCCTTCCTCTCAGACAAAGCCAGAACCATCTCAGTGGTGGAAAGAGAAGAGTTCCCTTTCCAGCACGCCCTGGGTCCTCAGGTTGGAGGTGTCGCCATGAAGGTTAGGAAAACCCGGGGGTGATTTCTAGGATGGAGGACACGTGGTATCCGAGCAGCCCAGGGCTCCACATCAGCCTGGGAAACCTCACCC
Organism: Acanthiza pusilla; assembly: GCA_036630365.1. Classification (NCBI taxonomy): domain Eukaryota; kingdom Metazoa; phylum Chordata; class Aves; order Passeriformes; family Acanthizidae; genus Acanthiza; species Acanthiza pusilla. The sequence goes on from JAXCHO010000048.1 coordinate 6,675,842, forward strand.
CTGTGCTGAGTCACAGCTCTGCATGCCCAGCCTCTGTCCTCACCCACAGCTCTGCACTCACGGCTGCTCCCAATCTTCCTCCCCACACACATCACATTCTTCATCCCAAACACACCTCACACGCCAGTCCTGAACGGGGCTGCAGAGAAAATCCAGGCTGCCAGGCTCCCTGCACCAGCCAGGCACACAAATGGAGCCTCCCTGCAGCCTGGAGCAGCAGCAGCAGAGCTGCCTGCCTGGGTTTTGGCTGGGTACAGCTGTTTTTATAGCCTGGAATTTCCTAATGAATACTCAAACCGGTCCTTTTCAGATGCTGCAAAATAAAGGGGTGAAGTTCCACATGAAAACAGAACCCTGTGAGCTGAAAGGAAAGGATGGAAAGGTCAGTCTTTTACATGCCCTTGTAATCCCTGAACTGCTAATTTTAGGGAAAAAAGCCCAAGCTGAGGTGTAACCCAGTGCCTACATCCAGGCTTTCCTCTCCCATGTCTAGACCCTCCCTTCCTTTTCACTGAGCACAGCCCTGGGCTCAAAGGGCACCAGTAAGTGTTCCAATCCCAGGGACAGCACTGTGATTTTCTTTTACATTCCCAGCAACACACATTAGCCAGACAAGGTGATCCGAACCTGGGAAGAAAAAAAAGACAGCAAAGAGCAAAGCAGCAGGGAGGCTGTGGGAATTAGGACAGAGGTTTTAACCCTTTGTTGTTGATCCTTCCTTCTTTCCTAGGTCGCAGAGGCTGTTCTTGCCAATGGAGAGAGTCTCCCTGCAGATGTGGTGGTGGTGGGCATAGGTAAGAGACCCCAAATGGAAAGGGGGGGAACCTCCAGCAAGCCTAGGGCCTCACAGTTCATTCCCAGGACACCATTCCCTGCAGTCTTTCCCACTCTGTTATCATCCAGCCTTTCCTCTTGGCCCCAAACACCTGGAAAAGTCAGCGGCCCATGAGTACACACTTGGCACAGGACAGGAGCTGGTTGCACTCTCGCTGTGCCTCTGGCCCTCGCTGAGCTCCACAGGTCCCTGCTGCCTTCCCAGAGCGTGCTGTGTCCTGGGCCCTGCTTTTATTGTCCCTGAGCTGGCTCAGCCCCAGCCCAAGCACAGGTCACTGCTCCGAGTGCTCAGCTCTGAGCAGGAGCTGTGGGGCCAAATTTCCTCCCTGCCCCTGCAGAACTTTACTGCATTTTGTCCCTGCTCCTCTCCCCACAGGGTCGACCCCCAACTCAGCATTTCTGAAGGGCACCTCCATCGAGAGAGATGACAAAGGTGCCATCCTGGTGAACCTGGTGAGTGCCAGCTGAGTACCCCAGGTCACACCCTGTCCCTTCTCTCTCACCTCTGCACTAATTGCCTTTTCTCCCATTAGCACATGCAGACCAACATCCCCAATGTCTTCGCTGCAGGGGATGTGGTCACCTTCCCAGTGGCACTGCTCGACGGGGACAGGTCCAGCATCCACCACCAACAAGTGGCCGAAGCCCATGGTGAGGGCACAGCCACACCACTTTCGAGCTCCCCTGGAGATGGCAATGGGACAGAAGGGACAGCAGGAGGGGCAGGGAACACTTTCTGAGGATCTGGATCTGCAATAAAAATGTTCCCACTGCTGGTTCATCACAGGTCACTTTGCTGCCTTAAACATGCTGAAGAGAGGGAAGGAGTTGCACACTGTTCCTTACTTCTGGACCACGTTGCTTGGGAAAAGCATCCGCTACGCAGGTAGGAGTGGGCAGAGAGATGGGAACAGAACAGCCCTGCCCCTCTGCTCACCCCCCAGCTGGGTCTGAGGCTTGTAAACACACAGTGGTTGCAGAGTTCAACCAGTTCTGCACTGGCTGCCATGGTGAGTTTGAGCCCTGGGCCTGGAGGTCACCCAGAGCTCTTGTTCTTTGCTGATGTGCAGTGGAAGAACTTCCCTCTCCAAACCAAGGAGAGGCTCAGAATCGGTTCTGCTTGTCCAGAGCCTTCCTGTCTGCTTCCCAGCCACAGTCCCTGTCCCCTCTGTCCCCACCCACACTGCTTCCAGGTGGGATGGGTGGCAGCTGCTGGGCCAGGGTTCCCTGAGCAGCTCTCTCTCACAGGCTGTGGGAACGGATACACAGACACTGTTGTGAAGGGCAGCCTGGAGCAACAGAAATTCCTCATCTTTTACATCAGGTGAGTGAATCCACGGCCAGTCCATGCCCTGGGGACAGGACCTGGTCCTCTCCCTTAGGGCCTGCAGAGATCCCACAGAGGCTCCACATCCCATGGCTGCTCGCTAAAGGCAGCTGCTGGGTGCTGAACCAGAGAAAACCAAAGCAGGGCAGGAAAGAAGAGGATGAACTCAAACACTGACACCAGCTGGGCAGGGAGCCTGGGACACATCTCCTCTCCCTCTGCCCCACTGCTCCCAGGCTCGGTGCCCAGCTCCCAGCAGTGCCAGGCAATGTGCCACAAGTGCATCCTGCAGCACCCTGCCCTGAGCCCTCCGAAATACAGCTGGTCCCAGGCCACTGTGATGCTGCTGTGCTGAGCTATGTTCACTGAGGAGATCCACATTCTTCCTCTTTCCCTTCCAGGGATGGCCATGTGACTGCAGCTGCCAGCCTGAACTGCGACCCCATGGTGTCTCTGATTGCAGAAGTTTTGTACTTGGGGAAACAAATTTCCAAAGAAGAAGCAGAGTAAGTGACATCCTGACTGAGCTGTTCCCCATGTCAGCAGAGCCCACCAAGAGACACGAAACCAAGGGGAGTTTCTGCAAATCCCCAACCTACCTCTTGTTTTCAGGGCCTGTGACATCAGCAACATATCCTCGCTGGTACAAAGCTGAGCTTGGTGCGTGCCCCTGTGAGGGGCTCACAGCCAAGTGTTAACAGCTCCACATCCTCCCGCCCTGGAGAAATAAAACCATCAGCAAAGCTGCACCCAGCACCTCTATTTTGTGTCTGCAGACAGCCCTTAGCTGCTCACTTGTGCTGGGAAAAGCACAGCAGAGCTGGTGATCTGCCTGGATGAGAGGAGGATGCCCACGGCCTGGGGCTCAGCTGAGGGTGTGAGGTGGCAGCAGCCACCACACATCCACAGATCCACAGATCCACAGATCCACCAGCCAGAGATCCACCAGCCAGAGATCCACCAGCTCCTCCTGTTCCTTGTTGGCAGTGAGCTTTCATTTAGCACACCGGTCACGCTGACCTTCTCCTTTGCAAAAACACATTTTCCCAGCAAGGGGAGCTGTGACCGAGACAAGCTGCTCTCCCAGCTGGGAACGGGGTGAGCTGTGTGCAGGAACTCGCACAGAATACCCTGTCCCTAAGGACAGGGGGATGCCACCCGACCTCTGAGCCAGCAGCACCTGCTGGTAGTGTCACTGCTGTCTTGAATATTGCATTAGCTGCCGCAGCAAGCAGCCAGCCTCTGGCAGAGAAATCTCAGATCCAGCCTTTCCTGCTGTGTCCCTGCGTGCTGGGTGCTTGGAGGAGGTGGCCAGATGCTAGAGGAAAGAGTTACTAGATTTTTGCAAGGCAACAGCGAGCGAGGCTGTGCTTTCTACAGGAAACCTTGCACTTACTCACCAGTCACATGGGGCTTTGCAGGAGGAAGGGTAAGTCCCAGGAGCCGGGCAAGTTCCCACAAGGACACTCACTGACAGCCTAAACCCCCTCTGGTTTTATATGAGGTGCAGGATAGCCAGAGCCCGAGCCCTCTGCTCAGCAGGTGAGATACTGCAGCGCTGGTTTTGTGTTAAACACTCAAACTTGTCTTCTGGCACCTTCTCACATGTGAATTTGACCTGAAATATAAGGTTTTGCATTTCCTGACCCCGCGGGTTTGGTGCTGCTGCTCAGGGCAGCTCTCTGCTCTGAAACAGCCACATCTCACCCGGGAAGGAGCTGGTTTTCAGCAGCACGGGCTGTTCCCTCATGACAAATCTACACAATCCCTGCGAGGCACACGGAGCACACAGCTCCCGTACGGATCAATCTGGGCTGCATGGGAGGGGAAGCACAGCCTGGAAGCTGCTCCTCCCTGCCCTCAGGTACCCTGCACCCCCCCCACCACGACTTTCTGCCCCTCGATGCACCGCAGGATGTGTTGGGCACTGAGCAGGTGCCAGCTGCTTTGTATGGACTTGCAGCAGGGCAGCTGTGGGGGAAGAGACTGGCTCTGCCTCAAACTGGAGGAACTCATCCAAGGGCGTTCAGCAGTCCCACTCCCCCTGGGTGACAACCACCCCGAAGAAACTCAGCGTCTTGCAGCCATCAGCGAGCACACACCACGCACAGCAGCTTTATGTAAGAAGGAAAGAGCCCAGGACAACAAACTTATTCTACTTGTGCCACTTAATGGACACCAGGCCTCTTTCTGTGCTTTGCTGGGTGCCAAAGTTTGGGAGCAGCCCTGCCTTGGGCAGCTGGAGCCTGGGCAGGCAGATTAAGTTGAGATTGTGCAGACATTTCAGCACAGGGCTGTTCCTCCCTGCCCGCCCTCGGAGCTGGGATGAGCTGTGCTCTTACTGGCAGGCCCTGAGCAGCAATGCCTGGACACTCCCCTGATTCCCATCTGCCAAGGCAGCCTGGGAGGTGGTGGTCCCAGCAGTCCTGTGGGAAAGCCTGGGGTGCAGAGGCTCCCTGGAGCCCTCGCCGGGCTCACAGAGCTGCCCTCTCACTCAGTGCAAGGCAAGGGATCTCCAGCCCTGGAGAGCAGCTTACAAATTCATTCCAGGGCAGTCTTCTGCTTCTGCTTAGCAATGAGCCACAGCCTGGACCATGGAAGAGTCTGGACCATGGAAGAGCCCAATAAAGTTCACCTGAGCCCCTCCTGGTGCTGCTGGCTCCAAAATACCTGGAATCCTGGCACTGGTGCAGGGCCAGCAGCAGCCAGGGCTGCCTGGCCTCCCAGGGACAGTGGTTCCGGGAACATCCGTCCAGAGCTGAGCGTGACTCGGCCCTGAGTCACCCTGTCCCAGTGGCCCGGCCCCACCGCACCCGGCCCGACCCGCAGCGGGGCAGCGTGGGTGTGGAGCCAGCCCTCTCCCCAGGCTCCATCCCACTGCCTGGCATGTTGCAGGATTAATGCAGCTCCTGAGCTCAGCAGCAGGTCAGACCTGTGGGCTACACCCAGCCTTGGCTCACCTCTTTGGCTCAGGACAAACCCAAGGGACCTGAAGGATCAATCCCTCCACCTGCACACCCCAGAGTGACATCAGTTGGAGGCATAGCTCTGGTGTTGTGGCCCCCCCAGGGTCTGCAGCCCCCACCATTTTCCCACCTGGTCCAGGCAACAAACTTCCTAAAACTGAACAGTTGAGCAAAACAACATTTAATGCCTCTTTCGGTCTCCTCTAGTCACCTCTCAGCTCAGTGTCACCCCGCTGAGGGGGGGACACTGTTTGACAGCCCTGGTGGCACAGCTGCCTGGCAATCCTCCAGCTAAGGCTCTGTCTGGAGGCTGCGAGGAGACGTTTTCATCCTGGTCGGACTCATCCTCAGCCCTCCAATCCACAGGACGCTGCAGAGTGGCTCATCCCGGCTGCTCAGGGCATGGCTCTGGCTGGCATCCAAGGGCCCGGTGACGAGAAGAGAGTGGCTACATTCAACAGTTCTTCAACTGGCAGCTTTAGCTACTGGAGAAGGACATAAAGCTTGCCACTGAAGAACTGGTGCTGGTTAGCCAGGAGCAGGGTGGCACGGCAGCACCTGGGAAGGGAACACGCATTTCAGAGCCAGGATCGAACCGTGCCGAGCTGAGCTGTCACCCACAGCAGCCACAGCTGCTCCTTCCCCCCACCCTGACACCAACCCTGATCTATCGCTCTGTCCTCTCCCCAGAGCTGAAATCCCCCCGTCACAGGGGGGACACAGAGACACCTCCGACCCCAACTCTCCCCATCCCTCCCTGCTCCCCAAGCAGGTGGTGCGTGAGCTCCAGCACCTGCAGCCAGTCCTAAACCACAAGCGACAGGCAGGGAAATAAATCCAAGGCCGTTTCTGCTGGAAAATAAGAGATAAGGCAACTTGCTCCGGCAGGGCCCGGTGGCCGCGGCGGGGAGGCCACTGCAGGTAGGGGTTACGGCGTTCCCAGCGGCTCACCTCGGGCATCCATCAGTGCTGGCAGGGTCCCACCTGGACGGGAGCCAGCCGCTTCCTGACGGGGAAGACACTTTGTCAGGCGGCTGCTGCCAAGCCACCGGCGGGGGAATTTCAGGGAGCTCAGCCCTTTTTGGAGCCGTTTTGTTGGAGGGTGAGGACACCAATCCCACGGCTGGTGTGGGACCCTGCTGCTTCCCCCTCGGCCCCAGGAAAAATCCCTTTTCCACACTGCCCAGCGTTTTGGCGGCTGGGGATTGAATTTTGGGACCCCCCTGGGAAACCGGGCATGGTGGGGGGACAGATGGCCTCGGGAAACACGGGAACCCCTGGCGGACCACCACAGCATCCTCCCACCAGCGTCACCCCAAAGGCTCCGGGGACCCCGGCTGGCCCCAGGCCCGGGCGGGCGGCGGGGGAGGCCGGACCCCGGCGGGTGCTGCGGCCAGGGCTGCGGGGCTCTCGGTGCGGGGCCGGTGGCCGGGGCGCAGCGGCGGCGGGGCCCGGCGGGGATGCCGAGCATTCCTGGCGTGCCGGGTACATCTGGTCCGGATTCCAGCGAGCTGGTCCCGGCCCTGCTCCACCCCCGCCGGCCCGTGAATCAGCACCCGCCGCTGAAGCCACCGGCCCCGCCAGCACCAGGGGCCCCGCCGGCACCGGGAGCCGACGAGGGGGGGCCCTGTCGGTAACAGGGTTCCCACCCACCCCTTCTCAGCACCGACAGACCCCAGCAGCTCTGGGAAGGGTCCCGGTGGGAGCCCGGCCCGCTAATAAAAAGCGCCGTGCCCCCAGCTGGTGCCCCCCTCCCGGTATAACCGGGTCACCCCCCCTCCCCCGATGTCTCTTCTCTCGGTGAAACCAACTCCCTCCTCCCCCCTAACGGAGGCAGCTCTCCCCACGCCGCTCCACGGCACAGCCGCTCCCTGCACTCCCCCCGGGACACCTCGCCGCCCTGCCGCCCCTCTGCTGCCCGGGATGCTCCGCTCCGTGCCCACGGCGGGGAGCGGCCGCGGGTCAAAGTCTGCCCAGTCCGGTCCCGGAGTGAAGGTCACCCCGGGGCGGCCACCGCCCGTCGCGGGGAGGCCCCGGCCGCAGCCCCGGCCGCCCCACCGGGACCCTCCGGGGCGGGGGCCGCTCACGGGCCCTGGCCCCAACCCCCCCACCCCGCCCCACCGACACCGGGGGCGAGGCCGCCCGGCCCAGGCGGCGCCGCGGAGCCTGGGGAGGGACGCGCCGCGCCGCACCGCCCATGGCCGCCCTGCCCCAGGGAAAGGTGACCTTCCCTAACGGGGCACGGTGGGGCCCCTCAACCGCCGGAGCACCGGGGGCGCCGCGCGGGGCTCACCCACCCTTACCGCCCGTCCCAGCACGGTACCGGCGGACCCACCTGCGCGGCTCGGCTGGGCCCGGCTTGGGCCAGCGCCGCCGCCGCCACCCCGCCGGTGCCGCCCCGGTCGTGCCCGGAGCCGGTGGCGGTGCTGCCGCCGCCTCCCCCCGCCGCGCGCCGGCTCCGTCCCGGATCAGCTGGCGGAGTCATGACGCAGCCACCCCCGGCCACGCCCCCGGCCACGCCCCCGAGCCAATCGCCGGCCGGCACCGCCGGCGCGCGCCGCACCCGCCCCCGCGCCGCGATTGCCGCCCGATCCCGCCAATGGCGGCCTGGCGCGACCCGCGCCTCGGCCAATAGAAAGGCGAGGCGAGAGTTCTGCCCCGCCCACCCCACCGGGGGAGAGCTCGGCTCCCTCCCGGCCAGGCGGCGGTTGCCTTGGGAACGGGCGGGCCCGCCCCGCCGCGGGGCATGCCGGGAGTTGTAGTGCGGCGCGGCGCTCCCGGCATGCCCCGCGTGCTGTGAGTTGGCATTTTCAAGCGGGTGAAGGGGCGGAGGGGGCAGGGCGGCTCGGAAGGGGCACGACCCTCCCGCGGGCCCCGGGCGGGGCGCAGCGCTGCCGCGGGCATGGCCCGGCCGCCCCCGCCCGCCCTCGGGCGGTGTCTGCCAGCGCCGGGGCCGGTGACACAGCCCCGATTCCGAGAAGTTGCTCTAAGTCCTCGACCAATCAGAAGTGAGCACTCGCCGCACGCACCAATGGGCGGGCGCGAGGGGCGTGGCCACGGGAACTCGGCTGACCCCGATGACTTGGCAGCGCCGCGCGATGACTGGACAACTTCTTTAAAGGGGCCGCGCCCGCCGCGGCTGCCGGCGGGGGAGAGTGCGAGGCAGCGGCGGCCCGGCCCGGCCCGACCAGCGGCGCTCACCCGCTACCCCGCGGGCACTCCTGGCGCAGCCTCTCCTGCCCCGGGGGCGCCGGTGTGGGGCTGCGGTGCCCCTTTAAGGCCGTTTCCTGCCCTTCGTCCCAGTAACAGCTGATTGCAGCGGGCCAGGGCCGGGGGGCCAATCGGCGGCCGCCACGTCCCACCCACGTGACTCCCACGCGCCGCCGCGCCATGCGGCGCTGCCCGGCGGGAGCCCCCGGCGCCCTTAAAGGGGCCGCGCGTGGTCCGGCCGCCTGTAGCTGTCCTGACCGTGTGTCCCGCGGGCACCGCCGCAGCCACCGGCCCCGGAGCTCCGACACGGCCCGGGCGGCGGCGGGAGGACCCGGCTCGGCTCACGGGGCACCGGGGTCGGGCAGTCCCCGTAGCGTGCGGTGCCTCGCGGGGCAGAGGGCGGCAGGGTCCCGAGAGGCGGGGCTGGACTGGCCCTGCCGCCCCGCGCCGGCTCCCCCGGGCACTCACCTGCCGCCGGTGGGGTCCGCCCGCGGTGGGCGGGGACCCCTTTAAGGCCGGCTGCCTCGTCAGCGCGGCTCGCCCGGCTCCAGCTGACAGCCCGGGGCGCCTCTGACGTCACGGTGACGTCACGGGGCGCCGCCGCGTCACGCGCCGCCGCTGCCCATGCACAGCACCGGCCCCGCGCCCCGGCCTTGCGCAACCGCCCCGGCCCCCGCGCCGCGGCCGCTGGAGGGAGCCCGGGCCCGGCCCCGCGGGGCCCCGCCGGGGAGCGCGCCCCGGCCCCCCCGCGCACATGGCGGCGCGGCGGCCGCATGTGACCGCCGTCACCTGACCAACATGGCCGGGGCCGCCGCCGCTCGCCGCGGCTGAGCCGCCGCCGCCGCCGCCAGGTAACGCGGGGCCGCCGGGGCGGTGAGGGATCCCCCGGGGCGGGTGAGAGCTCCCCGGATCTGCCCTCGGGCCCGCGGGGCTCAGCCCGGCTCTGCCGTCCCCTGTCGGTAGCGAGGGCCCTGCGGGGCTCGGGCCCGGGGCCGCCTGACCCGCCGTGGCCATGGCTCGGTGCTGGGGACGTGCTCCTTGTTGTGCCCATCCTTGGTGTCGCCCCCGTGGCCCCCCTCCTTGGCCCTGAGATTGCAGAGGTCCCCTCGTGTCCCCAACACGGGGTCATGCTGCCGAGATCGCATCGTGTTCCCCTCCAGCTGCCATTGTGTCCCCACCGCCAGCCCTGGGGCTGCACATGACCCGTCATGTCCTTCCACATGTCCCATCGTGTTCGCGTTTCACTTCTTGGAGCTGTGAATGTCCCGTTATGTCCCTCAAGCCCGGGGCTGAAGAGTTGCCATCGCATCCCTCTCCCCAGCTGCAGATGTGCCATTCTGTGTCCCCCCACCAACCCTAGGCCTGCAAAGTCCCATTGTGTCTCTTCCCCCAGCACTTGGCTGTGTAATTCCCTGTCATGTCCCCCGCCCTGAGCTGTGGAAGCCCCACCACGTCCCCCTGCCTGGCTGCAGGGGTCCCACCTTGTCCCTCTCAGCCAGGGCTGGTCCCTTCTCAACCCCCACACACTGACACAGTGACCAAGCTCCTCAAACGAGGTTTTTTCACCCCAGTGCCGTTGGGGAAGTGAGACTTGCTGCTCGCTGGGGAGGGCAGGGCGGTTCTGCGCAGCTCTGCTCGCTCACAGCCCGTCTGGGCCACCTTTCTCCCAGCAGAATCCAGCATGGAAGGCTTCCTGCAGAGCGTGGAGAAGGACCTGAACATTGACCGCCGGCAGCTGGCCCCTGAGAGGACCCACGTCACCGCCTTCGTGCCGGTGAAATGGCTGCAGAGCCTCAAGGAGCGCCGGGTGCTGCCGGCCGCCTGCCCACGGCCCGAGGGGCTGAGCGAGGTGGAGGTCAGGACGTTCCTGCAGCACTCAGTGCAGAAGCTCCCGGCGGGCTGGACGCGGGTGGAGATCCACGGGCTGCGGAAGGCCCGGCTGCGGTACCCGCTGCGGGCACAGCCCCCTGACCAGCGCTGCGGCAACGTGGACACCCTGCACGGCTTCATGCAGAGCGTGGCCACTCAGAACTACCACAACCTGTGGGGCCGGGCTCACGGGCTGTATGCCCGGCCCTACCGGCGCCCGGACGTGCCGCCCACCGTGCCGGCGCTGGACGCTCTGCGGGCTGCCCTGCACAGAGCCTACGGCTGCCCCATCCTCCAGGTGGGCAGGAACGTGCCTGGCACTTCCCCTGCCAAGGAGAGCGTGGCCAAAGGGGTGCCCTTGTGCCCCAACATGCTGCAGGCCGAGGCGTTGCTGGAGTCGGCTGACATGCTGTACATCGTCTACCCCTATGTGCAGTACTGCCTGCACGACATTGTGACCTTCAGCCCAGCCAAGCTGACCAACAGCCACGCCAAAATCCTCTTCCTCCTCTTCCACGTGCTGCAGGCCATGAGGGCTTGTCACCAGGCAGGTCTGGCTTGTGGAGATTTCTCCCTTCGGGACGTGGCTGTGGATGAGAAGCTGTGCAGCCGGCTCCGGGTGAACTTCAGAGGGTACGAGGGGCCGGGGAAGGAGGAAGAGAATCTGGAGGGGGGTCTGGAACAAGTGAGTGAGCAAAGCTGCTTGCAAAGGCAGGAGGTGATGTGCAGCGCCTGCCAGAAGGACCTCCGAGACCTGGTGTTGCAGTGGGTGCACGGGCAGGTCAGCAACTTTGACTATCTTATGCGTCTGAACAGCTTGGCAGGGAGGAGAATGGGAGACCCCAATTACCACCCGGTTCTTCCGTGGGTGGTGGACTTCACTATCAAAAACGGCAAGTTCAGGGACCTAAGGAAATCCAAGTTCCGTCTCAACAAGGGAGACAAGCAGCTGGACTTCACCTATGAGATGACCAAGCAGGCGTTCGTTGCGGGGGGATCGAGTGGGGAGCAGCTCCACGTCCCCCACCACATCTCCGACGTCCTTTCGGATATCACCTACTACGTGTACACGGCTCGCAGGACACCCAAGGCAGTGCTGTGCTGCCACGTGAGGTCCCAGTGGGAGCCCAACGAGTATCCAGCCAGCATGGAGCGCATGCAGAGCTGGACGCCGGACGAGTGCATCCCAGAGTTTTACACAGACCCCTCCATTTTCCGCTCCATCCACCCGGACATGCCTGACCTGGATGTGCCGTCGTGGTGCAGCTCCTACGAGGAGTTCATCGAAGTTCACCGCATGCTGCTGGAGAGCCGGGAGGTCTCCCAGGACCTGCACCACTGGATTGACCTCACCTTTGGCTACAAGCTGCTGGGGAAGGATGCAGTCAAGGAGAAGAACGTCTGCCTCCACCTGGTTGACAACCACACGCACCTGACGACCTACGGGGTGGTGCAGCTCTTTGACCAGCCCCATCCCAGGCGCATGGTGGGACTTGCCTACACTCCTGCTGAAGCTCCAGCCATTGCCCGGCCTCTGCTCCAGAACATCCGGGAGACCGTGGTTTTGGAGGACATCCAAGGCCAGGTGACGGATGCGGTCAACGGGCTGGTCCTGGAGGCTACTCCCAGTGAAACCACCTGGTCTGGGGAGAAACCCATCGCTGGTGATGATGATTTGGAGCAAGGCACAGAAGCCCTGGATTCCATTTCTGCTCCTGGCAGAGCCCCTGACCAGCCCTGTGCCCCTGTGCCTCCAGCACAGCCCTCCACCCTCCCTGCTTATGCCCCTGACAGCAAATCCTCGGGGGCCCGACCACTCCGTCGGAGCAAGGCCGGCGCTGTGGATCAGCTTGACATGAAGATCACTCTTCCTGAAGGCTTCAATCCACTCCAGGCCCTGGAAGAACTGGAGAAATTGGATAATTTCTTGGTTAAAGGCTTAAGCAGTGAGATGCAGCTGATGGAGCAGCCGTGGGAAGAGCCACCCGTGGGTGTCTCAGACCTCTTCCAGAGGGACATGCAAGCCCTGGGCATTGTGGTAGCCGAGATTATATTTGCACCGAGGCTTCGCCCTTCGAAGCCCGACGCGTCCCTGTTGGAGCGGTTCCTGATGGTGCGGAATCTCTGCCGTTACCATCCCAAGGAGATCCCGGCCCCGCTCCAGCACGTGCTGCACGTCCTGCTGCAGCTGAATGTGCCCGTGGAGAAGCTTCTGAAGACCAGGCTGGGCAAGGGCACGGTGCAGCTGTTTGAGTACAAACCCATCTCCCAGGGCCTCCCCCCACCCTGTCCCATGCAGCTCCTCAGCCCCTTCAGCTCCATTGTCCCCTTCCCCACGTACTTCCCAGCTCTGCACAAGTTCATTTTCACCTACCAGGCAAAGAAGATCGAGGATGAAGGGCAGGGCCGGGAGCTTGTTTTCCAGCTGTGGCAGCAGCTGGAGGGGATCCTTTCTGAAATCACTCCTGAGGGCTTGGAGATTCTTCTGCCTTTCATATTATCCCTGATGTCTGAGGAAAACACCGCCGTCTACGCGGCGTGGTACCTCTTTGAGCCCATAGCTAAATCCCTGGGGCCCAAGAACGCCAATAAATACCTGCTCAAGCCCCTGATCGGAGCCTACGAGACGCCCTGCTCCCGCCATGGCAGGTTCTACCTGTACACAGACTGCTTCGTGGCCCAGCTGATCGTGCGCCTGGGGCTGCAGTCCTTCCTCCTGAACCTGCTGCCCCACATCCTGCAGATCCTCGTGGGCATCGAGAGCTCCCGGGAGGAGAGCAAATCCTTCCTCGGCACTGCTGAGGATGATGAGAGCGGAGGGGAGAGCCCGGTGTCGTGTGTGTTTGGGGAGGAGATCAAGATGGATGTGGAGCACAGCTCTGCTGCACTCGACCTCCTGGACTACACCTCTGGGGTCAGCTTCCATGACCAGGCCTACCTGCCTGAAGGTGAGGACTTCCAGAGTGGCCTCTACGTCGGGGAATCGCTGCAGCCCCAGGAGCAGGAATCGCTCAGCCTCGGCCGGCTGAGTGACAAGAGCAGCGCCAGCGAGGTGTCCCTGGGTGAGGACAGACCTGCCGATGGCGACTCCCAGAAGGACAAGAGCAGCTTGAAGTCGATGGACAGCAGCCAGGACCTGAAGCAGAGCGAGGACTCGGAGGAGGAGGAAGAGGAGCACGAGGAAGAGGAGCACGAGGAAGCCGCAGTTGATGCGGAGCTGACGGTGGTCGTGGATGCTGCTGGGGCCTCCGTGGATGTCACCCTCGCTGATGACAGCAGCGAGCCAGAGGATGGGGAGGGAGAGGAGCTGCCAGATCACTCTGATGACAAAGAGCAGACCATACTGCTGGGTAAGGCCCTGCCAGCATCCATGTTGGCTGAGCCCAGACAAGGGCAGAGTCTGGGGGAGAAGTGGGTCCCAATTTGGGGGCGTTTGGGGACAGTGATGGATCCAGTGTAAAAGGCCAGTCCTGCATGTGGATCCGAGACTCAGGGTTGGGGCAGCAGGGGCTGATAGCTAATCTGTGCCAGGCTGGGCTCTGTCCTTGTGACTGCTGTTGTTTTGCAGACACGGCCTGTAAGATGGTGAGGTGGCTCTCGGCCAAGCTGGGCCCGACCGTCACGTCCCGCTTCATCGCCAGGAACCTGCTCCGGCTGCTCACGTCCTGCTACGTCGGTAATGCCTCTTCCCTGGGGGTGGGCTGTGCCCCAGTCTGTCTGCTGCTGCCTTGGGTGTGGCTGCTGCTTCAGCTCATGATGTGTTCTCCGGGCAGGCCCCACCAGGCAGCAGTTTGTACCGAGCAGCGATGAGAACAGTCCCCTGAGCACAGGAAATATCTACCAAAAGCGGCCCGTGCTGGGAGATCAGGTGTCCAGGCCAGTGCTGGCCTGCCTTGTGCACGTGGCATATTTGTATGGAGAGCCTGTCCTCACCTACCAGTACCTGCCCTACATCAGCTACCTGGTCAGTATTGCCTTTTTCTCCTCTCTGTTGGGGTGAGAGGTCTGTCCAGGAACAAAGGGAAGATGTAAAAAAATTAGTCCAGCCTCACCAGGAGCCTCCTGCATAAAAACTGAGCTTGGCTGGGCTCGGTCTGGACCGGTGTGGGCCGAGCAGCTCTGGCTGTGTTGGCTGAGAAGGGCAGGAGAGGCACTCTCACCCCTGCCACAAGCTCCAGACTGCTCCCAGCAAAGCCCACGGCTGTGTTCATACCCCTCATTCCCTGTCGGACCTGTATCTGATGGAAAAAACAGAGAAAAAGCTTTTCTTCTGCTTTGCTGGGCGAGTGTGCCCAAACAGAGCTGGCACAAGGGTGGGATTGTGATATCAGGCAGCAGCTTGGGCTGCTGTGGCATTGCTGGAGTGAGTGTTCAGAAAGGTCTGTGTGGGTAGATAGGGATGGACTAACGGGTTTTCAACTGTATAAAAAGCACTGGCAAGACTCACCAACTTTTCAGCTTGAAATTTGTAGCTGAACAGCAAGAAGGAAATGTATAATGCAGCTGGTCAAAAAACTTAATTTTTCATCGAAAAGAAAAAGGTTCTGAATGTTTTAAACAGGCTTGTTTTTCATACTGCTCCCTTTTTTGTGGGTGTAAACACTTTGGTTATGGATTCTCGTTTAAATGGAAAACTTCAGTAGCTTTCTGATAATTTAAACATAGAGGAAAAGAGGCCACAGCTGTTAATTTAAAGAAAACAAAAAGCTATTGTCAGTTTTTCCAGTGTTGAGGGGGAGATTTTTCAGGGGAAAAAATCCCATTTTTCAGCAAAATCATTCTCCACCCAGTTGCAATCATAGCTCCAGCTGTTCTGCTTTGCCTTCCTAAGCTCATTGCTTGGGGGCACGGAGGGGATTAATACCCCTGTGAAACAGCATTTGGCAACCTGATATTGGCGCGATGGAACTTGCGGGTCACAAATAGGATAAAGTCAATCCTTCTTGCAGGATTTGGCAGGGTGGCTATTTTGTGAGAGGAAGAGCCTCTGTGATGAGCTGGAAGATGGCAGGTGTACAAGAAGTATAGCGGAAACTGGGAATTGTCTGTGGGTTTTGTTATTGGCTCTCTTTTCTTGGGTGTTTGATTTGTCTGGGAGTTAGGACATAGGACAATCTAGAAAGAAATACTTTAGCATTGCTGCTGATGTTATTAACTCTTTGGCACTGCCGTAACAGCAGCAGTACATTGTCAGCAAAAAAAGGATGTGCAGTTCTGCCTCATGAAATTATTAGCAGCTGGATTTCTAGAAGTCAGCAGTGGGTTTGGTTGTATTTTGTGCATGGATATTTAATGCAAGGACTGTGGGATGAAGACACTGATTTTTGCTTTTAGATTCTGTGTATGTGTTTCCTCTCTTTCTGAGATGCTCTGGCGTGTCCCGGATGGTTTGGGCTAGGGTGGGGTTGTTGCTCTCCCTGCTGATCTTCCCACTTGTGGGAGTGTTATGCAGGGAGATGCTCTGCAGAGGAAACCCGTGAGCTTGGGGGTGTCATTGCCATTTCCTCCAGGCTCACCTCCTGTGTTGAATTTTTGGGCTCATCCCTTGATTGTCAGACACAATTCACTGTTGAGACTCCTCCTCCGGGAGCTGTGACCAGCACTGCTCTGCTGGACTTCGAGGCTGAGCTCAGGTGACCCCAGGGTCACCTTTCCTGTGTCCTGCCGGGGAGAGGTGGCCCTGGCACTGAAGGAGTCCCTTCCACAGGTCGCACCTGGCAGTGGCTCCGGCGGCGTCCGGCTGAACAGCCGGAAGGAGGCAGGGCTCCTGGCTGCTGTGACACTGACCCAGAAGATCGTGGTGTGCCTCTCTGACACCACACTGATGGACATCCTCCCCAAGATCAGTCAGGAGGTGCTGCTCCCAGTGCTGAGCTTCCTCACTTCACCAGCCATCGGGTAAGCACTGCAGGATCAGCACAAAATCAGGGATTTGGGAATGGTTCTGTGTGAGCCTTAACGCTCCTGAGGTTGGTGGGATATTTGTGCATCCCTGTGCGGGCCTTAATGCTCCTGAGGTTGGTGGGATATTTGTGCATCCCTTTGCACTGCTTAAAGCATTCTGATAACTCTGATAAGGCAGGAAACATGAAACAGGATGGGAAAAGGGGATATGTGTAGGGCAAGCAGCACTGGTACACTGCTTAAAGCGTTCTGTTAAGGCAGGAAACATGAAACAGAAGATGGGAAAAAGGGACATGTGGAGGGCAAGCTGGTCATGGATGTCCTCTTCAGTTTCCCCAGCGGGGCCCAGGCCCGTGTTGTCCTGTGTGTAAAGACAATCAGCCTCATCGCTTTGATCTGCCTGCGGATTGGGCAGGAGATGGTGCAGCAGCACTTGAGTGACACAGTGAGGAACTTCTTCGGAGCATTCTCGCTGCTGCAGGAGCTGCAGGATCAGGTCAGTGGTGTGGGAGAGGGGTCCTCCTGCTCTCCCCCAGAGGTGGGAATGTGGTGGGCATACCTGGCTGTGTTTGTGGAATTAATTATGTGGTAACAGCAGCTGATCTTGGTTCTTATCTGATCTTGTTTTTCTCATCCAGGGGTTGACAGCGGAATCGCTGAGCAGCTGTGAGGTGCCGGTGATGGAGGTGCCCCTTTCGGATGGGAAGCTGCTGGCCCTGGATCCGTCTGTGCTGGTGGAGCTACAGAAGGTGTTCACCCCCGAGATGGCCTACATCACCTACATCCCCTTCTCCTGCTTGCTCGGTACGGCTTGGCCACCAGCTCCAGGGCTTGGTGAGAGAGCTCCGTGCCCTGGGCCTGAGCTCTGGGGAAATGAGAGGGCTGCTGGGGAAACCCACAGCTTCTACAGCATGGCTTGGTCTGATTCTTGAGTTGGGAGCCCGCTGGGCTTCAGGCTGCTTTGGCTGGGAGCAGATGTGGCTGACTTGGGGGATCTGTGTTCACATCCCTGTGCTGACCCTCTCTGGGGCTGATGGGGTTGATGATGGTGATGGGGACAGTCCTTCCCATGCAGCCACGTGGTCTCTGTCTCCTCAGGTGATGTTATCCGGACGGTTGTGCCCAACCACTCTCTGGTTGAGAAGCTGGCCAGCCTCCACCTGGAGAATGTGAACCCCAAGAACCTGCAGGTCGTGGGCCTGGAACAAACACCGAGTGCAGACCAAGACACTCGAGGGGCCGAGCCCATCTCCAGCCCCCACGAGGACACTCACTCCGGCACTTTTGGGAGCGTGCTGGTGGGGAACCGCATCCAGGTCCCCGTGGACACGCAGCGGGAAGGTCTTGGCTTGCTCCGCCTCAGTGCTGGCACTGATGGATTCGTTCCCAGCTCGTCCAGCGAGGAGAACGCCCTGAAGCACGACCTGCCCCGCAGCACTCACATGCTGTGTGGGAACTGGCTGGCCTACTGGCAGTATGAGATCGGTGTGAGCCAGCACGACCCCCGCTTCCACTTCCACCAGATCAAGCTGCAGAGTTTCTCAGGGCATTCCGGGGCCATCAAGTGTGTGGCACCGCTGGGCAGCGAGGATTTCTTCCTGAGTGGCAGCAAGGACAAGACTGTGCGCCTTTGGCCCCTGTACAACTATGGGGATGGCACCAGCGAGGTGCCACCGCGCTTCACCTACGCCGAGCACAAGAAGTCTGTGTTCTACGTGAGCCAGCTGGAGGCACCGCAGCACGTGGTGAGCTGTGATGGCACCGTGCACATCTGGGACCAGTTCACGGGTAAGAAGGGAAAGGGTGAGGGACTGGAGTGAACTGGTCTGGTCCTTTAAGGCAGGGGCTGCTCTGAGTTTGGTCCTGTTAAAAACCAGCACAGACCTGGAGGTTTGCTGTGTGCCTTGTCCTGCCATAATATCTCTGTTGTCTTTTCACAGGCAAACTTCTGCGGACTTTTGATGAGTTAGACAGCAAAGTCCCCATCACAGCTGTGACCACCATGCCACCTCCCTATCACAGCATCTCTGTGGCCAGTGCAGACTCTGTGCTGAGGTTCATCGACCACAGGAAGCCAGGACTACAGGTAGGGATGTGGTGGTCTGCGAATCACCCTCCTCCTCCATCCGTGTGCTTCATGATGGGATCACAGCTGGCCTAAAGCCCAAATCCCAAAGCCGGCTGTGATGACTCCATGGAAACCAGCTTGTCCCTTAGATGCCAGCTGCCCTGATCTCCATCCCCCAGCTGGACTGTCTCTCTTGCAGCACGAGTTCCGCCTGGCCAGCGGGGTGAGCGCGGGGCTCATCCGCTGCCTGGCCGTGAGTCCGAGCGGCCGCAGCGTCATGGCCGGCTTCTCCTCCGGCTTCATCGTGCTGCTGGACACCAGGACGGGGCTCATCATGCGGGGCTGGCCTGCTCATGAGGGAGACATCCTGCAGATCAAGGTGAGAGGCTCAGCTGGGATCGGGGTAGGGCCTCATGGATGCTCCGAGGCTGTGTGGAGCATCCTTCCTTGAGGCTTGTCTGCTCCATCCCTTGCAGTGTCCCTGAGAGGCTGCCCCAGCTCTCCTGCCCACGGCTGGTGCTGCTGCCAGCTGTTTTTGGTCCAACTCGTGCTGCCAGAGCTCAGCCCTCCTGGCTTTCAATCCCCGCCAGGCAGGTCTGCAGCAGGGGCAGGGAGGAGCCATGGCTCCTGTGAAGGAGCAAATGTGTTGCTTTCTCCACGGGGCTCTCGGCTTCCCTGGGAGCGTGTTGCTCTAATGAGTAACTCTTGTCCATATTTACCCACCCCAGGGAGCAGTGCTGGGTCTCCAGTGTCCTCGACCCAAACGTGGGTTAAACAAAGTTCAGCAGTGTGGGTTGTTTACCCTCTCACTAGCTCTGCTAATAAGCAGCTCCAGACTTCTCCTATCTTCAGCAGTATTTTCAACTGTGAGAGAGCCTCTCAATTCCTTTTCCTGAGAAGGAAAATCGTTTGGCAGGTGATTTAGTGGAGAGGGAGACCGCATGGTAGTCCCTTTAGCCACTGCAGTAGTAACAGATGATGAATGAGTTGTGTTGGGTATCAGGGTGTTGTTGAGAAGAGGCACAGCTTATCTCTGGTAGGAGATTGCCAGCTACCAGAGCATCCTTTAGCTTGCAGTGTCCACTCAAGGCCTTGCTAACCTGCTCAGTACCATCAGCTGCTTGGAAATGGCTGGGACTGTCCTAAGGGATTGCGCCATGACCGTTGGATCATTGCAGCCGCCTGCTGATCTCACGTGCAGCACCAGACTGGGAGTTTTTACAGGAATGTTGGTTCACTGGCCTTTCCTCTCCTGCAGGCTGCAGAGGGCAACGTGCTGATCAGCTCCTCCTCGGATCATTCCCTCACCGTGTGGAAGGAACTGGAGCAGAAACCTTTGCACCACTACAAATCTGCCTCCGAGCCCATCCACGCGTTCGACCTCTACGGTAACGAGGTGGTCACGGGCACTGTGGCCAACAAGATTGGGGTCTACTCCATGCTGGAGTCCTCAGCCCTGCCCACCAGCACCACCAAGCTGAGCTCGGAGAACTTTCGGGGTACACTGACCAGCCTGGCAGTGCTGCCCACAAAGTGCCATCTCCTGCTGGGCTCGGATAATGGCATCATCCGGCTCCTGGCGTAGTGACCCCCGGCCTGGCAGCCTGTGGCTGTCCCACAGAGTTGTGCTGGAGCTGGAAGCCAGCAGCGTGGCTTTTGGAGGAGGCAGAGTCAGATGTTTCTGAGCAGAGGATGTGGGGGGAGGTGTACTTGTTATGCCTCTAACCTCCTTCTGTATCTTGAAAAAGAAAAAAGCCATAACTGAGAAACCTCCGCTGCTGCTGGGAGAGATATTGGGCGTTGTAGGTCACTGTCACCCCTGCAGAGAGGCCTGGAGCTTTCCTTACCACGTGTGCCTGATCCCCAGGGGACTGTGAGCTGCCCTCCACAGTAATAGGGACCACAGGTACCCTCCCCCCTTCAGTTAAGGGGTAAGAGGTGCCCCTTGATGAAACACAACAGTTTAGCTACTGCCACCTGCACTTACCCTTCCCCTGCACTCCTGAACACTGAACAGCCCCGTTAGGATGGCAGGAGCTGGGCCTGGGAACTGCTGCCTTTGGAGCTGCATCTCCTCCTCCCCTGGTCGGTGCTGGAAGCCCAGAGGAGGCACTCTGTGAACTTCAGGTTGTGCCAGCTGAGTTGGAGCCTGCATGGGAGGAGGGGGAGAGGTTCACCAGAGCCCTTGTGCTGCCGCGCTGGCTCCAGGGCAAGGACTGGAATGGAAGCCAGCCAAGGCACAAACCCCATCTGCTCCACCAGCTCCTGGAGGAATGGGAGCTGAGGGGCAGATTGGGGTGGGAATGTGACTCTAGGGAGGCCAGAACTAGATGCTTCCATGAGGATTTTGGCTTATGGAGCAGTAGGGTAGAGCTGTTGTTGGTTCGTGCCCCAGAATCCCATGATGATGTGAGGAGTGAGGAATGCCATGTGTGCAGACATCCTCCATAAATCCTAATCCTCTCCTTCGTGCTGGTCAGGCTCCTGGGGAAGACAGGACAGCAAAAAGGTGCTCAGTTTTGTCCCCTCCTGCCCTTGTAGGGTGAGAGGCAGGAGGCATGACCCAGCATGGTCTCTCTTTGACCTTCCCTTTGGGACAGCACTGTCTGGCCCCACCCCAAAGGCACAGAGGGTGCTCTGCCCCACCAGTAGGAGCAGTTTCCTCACTTCTATTGCAGCCCTTTTCCCATCCATCCTTCAGCCTAGCCAGAGCCAGTATCAGGGGAGCTGGAAGCCCTTCTCTTGGGCAGAGGAGGAGCCTGCTGTGGGTTGTCCTGGGAGGGGAAAGGGCTTCCATCCAGCTGCCACCTGCAGCTGGGGAGGTGAGTGGTTGGCCAGTGCTGTCCTTCCCTACCCAAGGGGAGCTCTCAGTCCCGTGTTGCCTATTAACCATTTGCAATAGATGTAAATATTTACTTCTAATAAACTCGTTGAAAGAGCTGCAGAGCTGGGTGTGTGTGTGTAAGCTCTGTGCTGGAGGGGCTTGGCACTGCTGGCTGCAGCTCTGCTCCTCAGCCAAAGTGACAGCTCCTCCTCCAGGCTCCTCTTGCATCCTGGGGGAGCTGCAGGAGCGATGCTGTGAATCCCTGGGTGTAGGATAGGACTCTGCTGCACAGGATTTGCATTCCAAGGGGAAGTAGCTCCCTGTGTTGCAGCAGCATGTCCGAAATGTGGTTGCAGAGCTCAGACCTGGCACTCATTATCTGGGGTGAGTTTGAGAACCAAGAGTTCCTGCAAGGAATGGATGACTGGAAGATCCTATTATTGGTCCTCAAGGACTCTTCTCCCACTAAGGACATGGAGAGATGGGTGAAGGATCAGCATCACTTCTGTGCAGGGCAGGACTGCTGGAGTTCTGCCCATCCTGAGATTTTTCCTCCATGCCCCAGCGGTGTGTGTGTGCCCTGGAGCCCAGCACTGGGTCTAGCTGCCCTGGGAGAGCTCTGGAGCGTGCTGTGCCCTGGGGGAGGGACCAGCTGCTCTTGGCTCAGCCCAGCCTGGCCTCAGAGCCTCCTGTGTGCAGCCACGGGGCCCTCTGTTAAACCAGTGCTGGGATGCAGGGAGTGAAAAGCTGGGCGTTTCAGCAAAGAAAATTCCCAAACCAGAGAGCCCTGTGGCAATAAATACCCAGCCCTGCATTTCCACTGAAGGTTATGAATAAAAGAGAATATTCCCAGCACGGGGAGTGTATGGAAAATGGAGCCACTTGCAAGTTACTTCTGCTGATGGGAGTTTTGGATCTGGTGAACTCAGTGTTAATGTTGTCCTGAGGGTACAACAGCCCAAAAGCGTGTCCCCATCTCCAAATGCACAACAAATTCACTCTTCTCCCCCAAACAAATGTTTAACCGGATGCTGTCGGTCAATATTTGCCTGCCAAATTCCCAAACAGGGGGTGGTGCTGAAGGTCACTGCCAGGGGGGGCTGGACAAGAGCTGTGTGTGCCCCACGCAGAGCTGCTGGACAGGCTAAAGCAGGTGCCAGCTCCAACGTGGACATCAACAAGCTCAGGTAAGGGGCAAATCAAAGGGTTTGATATAAATGAGGGCTTCTCCGATGCCCCTCGGGGAGGGTGGGGTGAATTCGGCAGAGGGTTAAAGGATGGGCACCACCAGCGAGGAAAAGGGTATTTGGGGTTGTATGCAGCTGCAGGATTTGGGGTGAGGGAAGGGGGGAACGAAATGGCCTCAAGTTATGCTTCTGCCAGTGGGATCTCAGCCCAGAAGTTTTGGGTGAAATGAGGACTGCTTGGAGAGTGGAAAGCAGCCCCAGGAATTAAGTATGGAATCCACGCAGGGGGCTGGGCTTTGGCATGGAGGTTTTATGAGAAGAAGAGACTTGATTTCTGTCTGAAAGGGAAAAGCGGCCGGGTGAAGCACTGGCCAGGGGACGGGTGGGGTTTTGTCCGTGACCCTGGAAGCCCTGCTCCCACTGTCCCTCACCGCAGCTGGAGCTCGGAGAGGTGGGGTTTGCCAGCAAAGGGGGAAGATGAGTGCTGGGAAGGGGAGGACTCCCCATTCCAGGACTTATTGCTGGGAAACTGCTCTGGTATTGCACTTCCCACCTGCAAACTCCCTCCCGTGAGACAGCACTTGCTGAGCACCTGCAGGTCAGTAGCCCTTCTCCCAAGAGCCTGGGGCACAGCTGAGGATGCTGTGCCTGTATCTCGGTGGTTTCCATGGGAAAGGAGCAGAGAGGCTCTTGTCTCCTTCCAGAGGCACAGTGTGTGCAGCACTGATTAGGGAAATACCATTTGCAATCCAGAGAAACCAGGGCAGCAGGGTCAGACAGGCAGGATCCGCTGCGGCTCCCTGCTCCTCTCTGATTTCCCTGCCTTGGCACCGGCCCCAGGAGCCCTGTGCTGTTTCTTTGCAGCATTGTTCATCTCCCTATTGCTTTCCACGAGCTCCTGTGCCAACCTGTTTGGCCAGGTTGATAATTTTCTCCCTGTAGACCTGAAAAGGCTGAGCTGGCTGCTGCCAGGCAGCTGGAAATAACTCCTCTCTCTGCTGGTCCTTCTGTTCCAGGAATATGGGGTTCCTCTGGGGGCTGCTCTGCCTGGCTGCTCTGCACAGCCTCCCGAGGGTAAGTTGCTCACTCCAGCAAAGGGTGAGGGCACTGTGGTGGCTCCGTGGGACAAATACCACCCAGAAAAACTCTGGAAGGCAGAGAGGTGGAGGACACTGCTGGGGGGTTCACCAGCAAGGTTTCTAATCTTTTACCCAGCTAAAATAGCAGTGGATATTCTTATTATTCATATTTCTGTTGTAACTTTTCTTTCAAAACTTGACCTCAACTGTGTTCAGTGACCGTGACCTTCAGGAGTAAACAGGAGGTTTTTTAAAAGCAGGTTTTTCCTCCCCCCCTGCTTTTCTATCTGGATTCCTGTCAGGTCTGAGATTGCAAAACCCCCCTGCTCACTCTCTACAGGATCCATTATTTTGTGCCAGTCTGGCCTGACCCTTTCTAAACAAATCCAGTGTTTGCAGTGTCTCCCAGCTCCTCCTCACTTCCACCTCCCCATGTCAGACCTCTGGGTCTGCATCCCAAAATCCTGCCTTGTGGGGACTGCTACAGCCAGGATTGGAGTGGGAGCAGGGAAGACTGGCTCTGGAAATTCAGAAGGACCTGACTTTGTTTCTTTATTGGTTTTTTTTCCCCTACAGCTGGCACACGCCATTGACCAGAAGCGTCTCTTCCTAGACAAAGATGGGAAGCTGAGGGTAAGCAGTGACTGGTTCCACCCAAGGGGGCTGAAGTTATGCTGTGGGATTGGCAATTTTTCCTGGGATAGGATGAGGTTGATAAGAAAAGGTGAGGAAAACTAGCTGGGAAGATGACAGGGAGAAAGACCCATACCTGTTCAGCCTGGGATGTTTCAGGCCATACAAACCTGAGGAGAATAGTGGCAGTGCTGAAGGCTAAAGCTTAGAAAAGTGGAAAATGAGGAAATTTGGAGAGAAGAATGATGGAATAGAACAGAAAGGTCAGGAAAACACAGGTGCCTGGAGCAGGAATTGCACCACACTGGGCTTTGACAGCAGCAGACGGTGCTGACCAGAATGAGTCAGGTGGGCACTGCTCAGATGGGTGAGGGGAGGAGGTGAAATCAAGGCAGAGGATGATGGATCTGTAAATGCTGAAGGCACAGGACATGTGCTGAGCTGGTGGTGGCTCTTGCCCTCAAGCTTTCCTGAGGAGGAACCACTGCCAGACCCTCACTCGGTCCATTTTCACAGGGTGCAATTCCCTCTCTTTTCCAAACTCACTGAGGTTCTTTCCTCCTCAAGGTTAAAGGCAAACTGAAGCAAAACCACCAGCAGAGTAGAGGTGGCTCTCTCCAGTTTTCTGAGCCCATTTAGATGTGCAGTAAAAGCCCACGAGGGTGTCACTGTGCTCCTGCTTTCCCAGTGCTATCCTTGTTTCTCCCCAGGATTTGAAAAGTGCTGGAATGGCACAGTCGGATTTGCTGGGAGCCATCCCAGCCCTGCCGAAGGGAAAGCTGGTGGAATTTACTTATGACAGCTTCCAGGAGAATGATGGAGCCCTGTCACCACTCACCACCAACCTGCCAGACACGAGGGATGAGTGGAACTCAGAGGATGAAGCCGTAACTTGGGCTGGGGGCTGTCGTGGAAAGAAATCACCTGGGGAAAATGCCTCTCCTGAAGAGGAAGGAGAGGCTGGAGATAAAAGCTGTGAGATGACTTGGAAGAAGAGCCAGAGGCTGGCAGATGGCTTGATGAGATTCAGCATTGATCTCCTGAGAGAGGTGCAGCTGGAGTCCAACAGAGCCAACGTGGTCCTGTCCCCGCTGAGCATCGCCCTCGCCTTGTCTCACCTGGCACTGGGTAATTCTGAGGCCAAAACCACCATTTCCTGCACTTCCCCCGATCCTCTCCCCTAGTCAGGAGCAACCAGTGTGCAAAATGCAGATGAAATACAGTCCCTTCCACTTAGCCTTGCCCCTGCAGCTTTAATTAGGCATGATTACAATTGAGGCTGCCCTCTGAGGCTCTGGCTCTCAGATTTCCCCAGCCTCTTTCGTGAGGCACAGCATGTTTCTAACAAGAGGCAGCAGGAGTAACATCCCTGTTTTCCACTCTGTGGGCATGAGACCTAACAGGAATTTGATTTTTAGGAGCAGCCAATCAGACAGAGAAGCATTTGCTGGAGGTGATGCACCTGGAGTCAGTGCCCTGCCTCCACCACTTGCTGGGAATCCTTCGCAGGAGGCTCACAGAGTCCACCCTCAGCCTTGGGTCACGTCTGTATCTGCAGAAAGGTGAGAGGTGGCATGAGGGGGGCTGGACTGGTGTAGGATAAACCTCCCAGTCAGAGAGAGTGATGGAAGCACACTGGACCCATCTGTTTCCCCTATTTCCTCCTCCTGGGGAGTGCCATGCCATGCTGAGCAAACCTTTCCCATCATTCTTCCCCTTTGCCAGGATTTGAGGTGAAACAGAAGTTCCTGGAGGATTCAGAGAAATTCTACGGAGCAAAGCCCGTGACCCTTTCTGGGATCAGTCAGGATGACCTCGTGGCCATAAACAACTGGGTCAAGGAAGCAACTCGTGGGCAAATCCCCTCCTTCCTCCAGCAGCTCCCTGCAAACACAGTGATGCTCTTGCTCAATGCCATCTATTTCCACGGTGAGCTCTGCAGGCCTTCCTTTATTTTCCAAGAGGAAATAGTTAGAACTCCAGTTTTCTGCAAGCCCTGTAGCTGAACAGCATCTCCTCTCCTTGCTTCCTGCTAGGCAATCTGCTTGTTCTCGTGCATCTGCTGTTCCTCTTGCTTAGATTTCTTTACAGTAACGATTCCCAACTGCTTCACATGGGCTAAAAATGGTACTTGACAGCAGAGCCAGAACGCAGCAGGTGGGACCTGCACTATCTTTGCCTCCTGGTTCAGGATCCCAGGCAGTGGCATGTCCCTGCTCATCCTCTCAGTGATCTTAAAGGTCTTTTCTAAGCTAAATGACGAACGAGGTCGTGTGCAGCTCGCTGCACACCCACCACAGAGCTCAGAGGCAGCTTCTGTGCATTTCTCTCTGACTGCAGCACAGTGGTCAGTCACATCTTCCTTTTTTAACTTCCTGAGGGCTGTGCGCAGACCAAACACTTCCAGTGTAAATCTACAAACGTTTTACCTTGGTCTTGGAGCAGAGTTTCCCCCTCTGCAGCACTGAGGAAATACTCCCCATTTTTCAAAGCACTAACACAGTTTCTTTTATCTCCATAGCCTTCAGTAGTCTCCCACGCTGAGGCGTGAGGATTAATCCATGTTCTTTCTGTTATTCCATAGTTTCTCTCTGGATGATAAGAGTTTCTTGCTGTTATGGCTCTTCAAGCCTTCTTTTTGCTGTGTTTTTACTTCCCTGGTCACTATTGACCTTGTTAGAGAACTCAAGATAAGGAGGAGTGTCAGCTCAGCAGTTTCTGGTTTTCTACCCAAATTCAACTTCGTTACTTTCAAAACTTTTATTTTTTACAGGGTTTTGGAGGAATAAGTTTAATGCAAGCTTCACTGGGGAAGATGTGTTCCACCTTGACAACGATTACGTGGTCCCAGTTGAGATGATGAAAGCCCACCAGTACCCCCTGAGCTGGTTTACACTGGAGTCCCAGGATATTCAGGTAGGGATCTCTCAGGAGCATTGCAAATTTTCATTGGAATTTCCTCTTGCTGTGGCATTTTACTAACTGCAAGCATTCCCTCCAAGAAAACCAAATGCTTTTTTAA
Organism: Acanthiza pusilla; assembly: GCA_036630365.1. Taxonomy (NCBI): domain Eukaryota; kingdom Metazoa; phylum Chordata; class Aves; order Passeriformes; family Acanthizidae; genus Acanthiza; species Acanthiza pusilla. The sequence goes on from JAXCHO010000048.1 coordinate 6,702,765, forward strand.
CAGGCATAGCATGCAAAAATTTAATAATCATCCTTTGTCCTTGCTCCCAGCAAGAATGTTGAATCTTCATTTTTAATCTTGAGGAAAAAACACAAAGAGATATTCCCACTAACTGGGAATTAATAGAGTTTTAAAGCCCTGAGTTAAAGATAAATGAGGAAATATGGAAAAGAATTCCCTCAGACAATGTGCTTTTGGAGTTCTTCAGAACCCAGAGTGGGGCAGGTTTGTGCATGTGGGCTTTCATTCTGCCACGTGCTCAGTCTTTACCAGCCAGTGGCTAATACTAAAACCTAAAGCTGTTATTCCAACAAATTCCCCTCTGGAGAAATCAGATCCCTCTTCTCACCAGGCTGTTTTCATCCAAGAGCAAGAGTGCCTCTGTGGACCAATTAGAAAAAGACTAAACCAAAAGCATCACTTTCTGCACTTTCCTCCCTTTCCCCTAAATTCTTCTCTGGTTGGTTTTATTTCCAGGTGGCCAAGTTTCCCTTTAAGAGCAACGTGAGTTTCGTGGTCATTGTACCAAACCAACACACCCGGAACGCCTCTCACGTGCTGGAGAACTTCCCTTACAAACAACTGTGCAGGCTTTTCCCCAGAGAGGTGCCCACCACGGTGAAGATGCCCAAAATAAAGTTGGACTACCAGCTGGAGCTCAGCCAGGCTCTCAGTCGAATGGGTAAGGCCTCTAGCAGGGTTTGCACGGAACAAGTGGAGCTGATCAATCTGTTCGCTGACACCAAAACCTGCCACCCTTGTTTCTAAAGCTGTTCCTCACAGCTTGCTCCAGAACTCCAAACTCTCCCATCTCTTCTCCCTCTCCTCCTCCTTACTCCTTGCTTGCCTGGCACCAAATGTTTTGCTCCAACAAGATGATACTACAGGGAAGAAAGTGTTCACAGCTTCTCACAATCTTTACGAGTTCTTCCTATTCCCCACTTGTAGCCAAGACCAACTTCTTCCTGTGCATCAGTCTTGGTATCTTACTTCGTCATTTAATACGGTGTCCAGGACATGGAAATTGGCAACACAGAAAAATGCAGATCACAAAACCTGGAGCTGAAATAAAACACCAGGCACTGCCTTTCCAGATGAGACTAATTTAAGAGTTTGCTTTGTTTTGCAGAATTGCTTAAAAAAATAATCTCTGTGAAAGTGCTCCCAGCCTAGCTAGAAAGAGTCTTCAGACTTGCTGCTGCTTTTTAAGGATGTCTTTAAGTTCTTACACTACTATTCTCAAAGAGATGGAGTTTTTGTTTCTCTTGCCTGTCACTTCTCCAGTGCTCCATGGTGGACAGCACATGGAGGCACAGATCAGGGAATTGCTTTCCTCAGACAGCTTTGACAAAACTCAGAGCTGGTGGCACCAACTTGGTCTCATTTCTCTGCAGGCCTCCAGGAGCTGTTTGTGAGCCCAAATCTCCGCAAGATCACAGAGGAGCCTCTCTTTGTGTCCAGTGTACGGCACCAGTCCACCCTGGAGCTGAAAGAAGATGGGGTGGAAGCATCTGCAGCCACCAGTGTCGTGCTGTCCCGCTCAGTCTCTGCCTTCAGCCTCGACAGGCCCTTTGTCTTCATCATCTTCGAGGATGAAACAGGGATCCCACTTTTCATAGGCAGTGTCCAGAACCCCAGCCCCGACGCTGCTCCCCAGCCCCGAGAGCCACAGGACTCACGCGAAGCCACAGCCGCCAACGAGCACCGCGTGCCCAAATAAGAGAGGGGCAGAGCCTGAGTGTTCTGGGACTCCTGCCTGACCCTCTGGACCAGCTGAGAGAGGCCTCCTGCCCTCAGAGATCTCCCTCTGAGGCCACAGGAGGCAATTCCTTGCTGTTTTCCTTTACACATCCCTAGAGATTAGTCCTGGGATAGCCAATTCCAGCCCTGACGAGCTTCTCCAGGCTGGGGCTCCCCTCTATTGAACCTGAAAAGCTTGTTCTGCCCGGATTTCCCTTCCAGGGCTCTCAGTCATGGAAGGGAGACTTTCTTGTCCCCAGACTGTTATTAGAGTCTTTATTAAGATCTTATTAGAGTCCCCTGTAGCCTGGAATCATCATTAGCATCTGGCAGCTTGGACAACAGCCAGGGATATATTAATGTGGCTCTTCCTTCCGCAGTTCCTGGGAACATTTCTCCCTCAGTGTTCCTCTGAAAGCCATCTGTGCCCACCTAGACAACGACCTCTAGAGCAACTGGACTAGAAACCAGTTGTCTTCCCCAGGATGAGTCACAGCCACTTCCAGGCATGGGCTCTTTTCAAAGATTCCCATTTCCCACTCCTTGGCTATTTGGATCTGATGTAGGAGGCTCTGCAGTAGGAAACCCCTCCCTTTGGATCCTTCTCTCCAGCCCTTCCTCTAGAGGCTGGGTAATGCTAGATTTTTCAAGGCATATTTTATAAAGTGTTTTTTAGTAATTTTTATGTTGGCAGAATAAATAAAGAATAAAGCAGAATATATTTGCTGAAGGTGTTGTGTTGAAGGACCCAACGGAGAAAGGAGAAAGGCACAGAAATTGAGTAATTGCAAAGATTGGGAGGAAAAAAATCTGGGCATGACAGAAGGAAAGAGAGGAGGGGCTGTGGCAAGGGATCTGCTTTTTGCTACACTTTTATAATGGAGGACAACAGGGGCTGTGAGGTGAAATGGCAAATCTGTAAAGAGTCTCCAAGGACCGAGTCCAACAAGTTTTGGGCATCTCCCCTGCCAAGTGTGCAGGGAATGGATGCTCTCTGGGTCAGAGCTGGCTTTGTGAGATGGCAGAATTCCCTGAATTAGGGCATGAGCTCAGTGGCACAGGGTCAGGAGGGTGTTTTGCCTGCGAGCAGCAATGCAGGGATAAGCAAGGATGTACCAGCCCTTAACCCTCTCTTGGGTAAAACCTGACAATTGCTGGGATCTGTTCAGGGGGTCAAAGGTGCTGATCTGGCATCTGTTATCTGTGATTTGTTCTTCACTGGGATACTCCAATGCTGTGGATGGCTGGGATAGCTTCCAGGGAAAGGAGGACAGATTTGGACACCTGTAGCTGAACGTCACTGCTTTGGCCTGTTCTGTTCCTGTCACAGCTTCCTTTCGGTCTGAGATGGGCAGAGCCCACCACACCCCTGAGAAGGGTCCTTATTCCAATGCCGCAGGGCACTGAAAGCTCATGAGGCCCTGCCCAGAACAGCTGTGCCTGCCCCATCCCTGGCAGTGTCCAAGGACAGCTTGGACAGGCCTTGGAGCAACCTGGGACAGCAGAAGGTGTCCCTGCCCATGGCAGGGGGGGTGGAATACAGATGATTCTTAAGGTCCCTTCTGACCCAAATCATTTTATAATTCTTTCAAAGAATCTTGGGGACCCTCCACCCAACTGAGCCATCCTACCACTTAAAAATACGAGCCTAGCTCGTAAGCACTTCTGTACAAAACAACTCCTGTCCATAGTAATTTCTGCTTCCAAACCCCCTCAGATTCTGGGCAAAAAGGCTGGTGCTCTGTTCTTGTAAAGCAGCAGTTAGAGAGCCCAAGGGCCATCCTTCTGGCAGTGTTTTCCTCGCTTGGGAAGGCTGCCTTCCCTCAAAGGAAGGAGCAGAATGCTTCTGGGAGCCTCCGTCCCTGAATAGTCTGCACCATCTGCTGGCATAAGAGAAGGACTGACTCACTAACCATGAATTTTGGGGATGCAGGCGACTTTGGGGAATAAAAAGTCCTGGCTCCAGCCTCCAATTATACATTTCTGCCGGTCTAAAAGCAGAAGAATGGCCGAAGATAATGCCTACCCCTCTAACCAACATAATGACACATACCCTTCAGAAAGAATCTGTAATTACAGGGCTGTGCAATTTTAACAAGTAAACCCACAAGAATTCAGCCTTTCTTACTAGAGGGCACAGCTCTAGCCCACAGGGAACATTTTAGCTTATTTATTTATACAGATTCATTCCCTAACATTCAGAAATACCATTCCATGCCTTAGGTAAGTCTGCTCTGGCTACTGTAACCTCCCTGAATGCCACCCTGTTGCACTGCCACCTCTGCAAAATTTGAAGCTCAAGTCTTCCTTTTCACGCCTCTGCCCTCCAGCTCCCCCTTTTATAAAGTTTTTTCCCTTGTTCTCAGTTTCCTGAACAGCTTGGTTCTTATTTCCTATTTTCTGTCTTGCTGCCATCACTCCTCCTCCAAGCTATTCTTGTCAAACTATTAATTTCATCTTATTTGACAGTACAGCAGCCCTCCATGACTGTGCTTCGCTCAACAAATTATCAGTTACACCAACCATAAGACTCTTTTTCACTCCACTGACTTTCCAGAAGAGGCAGTTTGTAAAATGCAAAGTAATATTAATGTTTCTGCTCAGGAATTTCCACTTTGCATTGCTAAAGCTTTCATTTTGACGGAGCTGTACTCTGAAAAGACATGACTAGCACAGGGTGTCTGCTCTATCCATCTGCACCACTGGCTCAGAATATCAAATAAGTCCCAGTATCTTTAATATTAGATGTATTTTTTTCCTTACCTAGAGCAAATTCATATCACCAGTACTTTCACAGCAGAGGTGAACATTGTCAGAGAGCATACTGAACCCAAACCAGAACAACAGGAAAATGTTTGTATTGATTTAACAAATCTGATTTTGTTAGATGAGTTTAATGCACCATTTCAGGGATACCTTTCACCTACAGGAATAAAGCTGGCTTTGGTCTGTAATAACATTCTGTGAAATTACCACTCTGATTTAAATGGTTTTAAACCAAACCTGTATTTAAACAGATGGGTTTTCATTTGAAAATAGAGACGAGACATAAAAACTTCTCTCGTGGTCCTCCCATAAAGGGCATTGTAACACCATAAACAAGGTATCAAAAAGAGACAAAAACCACCAGAAAACATCTCCACAGCCAACACCCCCATTCCTGGGATGAGAATGGAAGAATAACAAGTACAATTTTTACCCTGCAGATGATTTCTCACAGAGCAGAGAAGCAGCTGAAAGCAGAGCTGCTACCTTTGCTGTTAGGAGGGCTTGCCTTTGAAGCACTGACTAATCACAGGGCACACCTGATTTGCTTTCCTGGCTTGCAAAGCCAGCAGCTAATGCAGCTCTAAGCCCATCCTTTCCCCTCTGCTGAGGGACTGGATGAGCTCCTTGGTACCCGGGGGCAGCGAGCCCAGGCTGGGGGCTCTGACATCACTGCTTTTCCAGCATTTCCAAGGCAAACTGGATCAGGTTAGCTACATGTCCAGTCAGCCCAGTATCCTGGCTCTTCCAGTAACAAATGGCTGGGGGGAAAAAAACCCCCAAAAAACAAAAAATGACAAAGGACAAGGAAAACCAACTGTTCTCTGGCTGTATTGCCCAGCTGACCATTGGTAGCCTTCAGGGGACCTGTCTTCCACTAATTTAGTTTGGTTTGGGTTTTTTACCCTCAAATTTATTTATCTTTCATCTTCTGCAATATCTAGTTATAATGGGTTTTACAATTTAATACTTATTAAAATATACACTCCCTTGATTTAAATGTGCTGGGTGGGTGCTCCCCATGAGCCTCCTATTGAAGGGAATAATAAAACTGCTCTGTACCTTTCCTTTCTCCATATAATTTATCATTCTGAAAGCTTCTACAAGATTCTCTTAATTCATCTTCTTTTTTAACAAGTCTTTAGCTTTTTAGCCTCTTTCTTTTCAGCCAAAAACTTTAAGCCAGTTAATGATTTCTTGTTAACTAGTAACTATCACTGGATACAGGCACTTCCCAGCATCTTAACTGCCTCAAACAACAGAATCCTGTTTCCACTTCGTAAGTCTCTCCATTAAGTCTTGGACATAAATCCATAAATCCATGAAACACTGCTGCATTAACCATACCTCTGAGACAGAAGGAATTCCCTGATGTGACCTATGGCAGAACTGCTGGGATAAAAGATTTGCTCGAACAGGGCAGGGAGCGTTTGCTTTTCCAACCTGTGCTTTACCCACCAGGCTGCCCTTAGCACAGGGAGCACATTTGTTTGGGGGGAAAAATAATAATAAAGGGTTGAAAAATTAGTGCAATTCAGCGTGAGGGTGGCAGCAGCGGAAAATGGGAGCAGAGCTCTTTAAGAGAGCCCTGGGAAGCTGTAACCTGAAGCCTGCCGAAGGCTGGGCTGGGGGAAGCAGCAAAAAGCAGATGTGGCTGCACCAAACCCGCACTGTCCTCGACTCGCACCCGCTGGGAGCCCCGAGAGCAGCGGCCGAGAGGAGCCCCAGGTAAGGGACAGCTCAGGGACAGCTCACCTGTGCCACTGCCAGCGGCCAGGGGAGCACAGGGCAAGGGCTGAGGCTGGGCAGCTCGCAGAGGACCTGGGAAGTGTGGTTCTTCTGCAGGTGGGATTCCCACCAAGAGACCTCACCAAGGATTGGGAGCCATCAGCACCAGCTCTGCCTCCAGCGCTGAGCTGTGCTTGGGAACTGGGGTGGGTTTTCTGCCTCTCAAGCATCTGCCTTGCAATGGGGAACACGTTTTTTATCTGTGATGGTAACAAGTTTGGTGACAGCCAGACCCTCTGGTGGTTGCAGGATGCTCCAGGAGCTGGTGCTGTGGAACAAGCACAACAGGCAGTCTGAACTCATGGGTCTTGTTCCACAGCACCTCTGAAGTCAGAAGTGTTCATAAATGATGTGAGAGGCTTGTACCATTGGAGGTGGAGAGTAAAATATTTCCTTTGCACCTGCAGGCCTTCACAAATCGACAACTCCCAGACACAAAGTTCCTTCTCAGCTCATTTCTCAAGGTTTTCTTCCTGTACCTTTTGACTGTAACATCACACGCTGTTGCTCCTTCTCCTTCAAGGCAGCCACAGATTTTAATATCATGCCTGAAACCATCCCACCTCTGATCCAACCAAATTCTTTTCTCTGTGTTTCTGGCTGTGTGCTAAGAGAAATACAAATAGAATCCAGATGTTCAGGCCAATTCAAACGCAAAAGGCTTTGTCTTTTTAAAATGGAAATTGCTTTTTGGCAAAGTCTGAGAAATATGAAGCTGGTGACAGTACTGGCAAAAACAATACAATCTGCAAAACCAATCTCCGCTCCCATGCTCCCAGGAGCTCAGTATAGCTGGAAGCAGAGGTTGTGTTGAGATTATTTTCTTTTTCTTCAGAGAAAAGGTTATGCTCCATGGAAAAGCTTCATCTCTAAGCTAGACTGGGCCAAACCTCTTCCTCTCAGCATGCAGCTTGGTACAGGCATCCTCCCAGAGCCCTCACTAAGGCCTGTTTAACTTAGACTCATGCAGGGCTTCTGCCATCTCTCTTCCAGCATGGTGCCTGTTCATTGCAAAACTCTGCAATCATAGGAGCAATCCCAACACCACATCCACTATCACACCACCAGGTATGCCAGAGGGTAAATCCTCTTGATCCACATCTTCTGCACCACAAACCTCACCTAGTCGGCAGCCAGGACAGCAGGAGGATGCAAGTGCACAGGGGAAAGAAGGTACCACTTCTGTGTTACACTGGCTGAACACAGATGAAAGCTTAAAACCTCCACTGTGATGCCTTTTTCTCCAAGGGGGAGCTGCCTCCAGAAGAAAAGGCAGGAAAGGGAAACAGAGAACTGCCTTTCACTCTGCCTGAACAGGGTCTTGAACTGGGGCTGTTGTCGCCACATGTATTTCTAGCAGCAGGCGTGTTTTCCTTGTAGCTGAAGTTAATCTGAAACACATGTTCTTCCTCTGATTTCTCTAGTTGCCTGGATGGCAGGGGTTAGTTAAATACAACCCTCTTCCTTTAATTCCGGGGAATCTATCTAAACATTGCTTCAGACCAGCCTCGGTGGCGTCTGTTCTCAGGGCAGGACACTTCAGCAGCTCTGGTTTACCCACAGCAAAACCCTGGGTTGGTTACTCACTGCCCTCTGGACCAGGCTGATCTGTCTGGAAGGGTCACTCATCCCAGGACTGCAGTGATGAAAGTGGATTCCACAGAAGGAACAGCTCTGGGGAGTTTGGTGCTTTTCTCCCACCTCCATAAAAAATGTTGAATGAGCCAGGCTCTCTCTCTCTCACTTCCCTCGGTTTGGCCCAGCATTTGGTATTTATTCCCCTTTCCTTGTTATCTTTTAAGAAAGCTCTTCTATTTTACTTGATCAAATTGCAAATAAGAAGGAAAGGATAGACACAGGTGCATGTAGACACAAGAAACAGCAAACTGTTGCCTGAGGCAGGTCACTTGTATGACAAAGCAGTACCCAGCCAGGTTACTCTTGGTACCTTTTATAAATGAAGTCTTGCATTTTTTTTTTGAACCCTAAGACTTAGAAGTAATGATTTGGTGCTTTTCTGGACCTTGGCACTCAGTGACTGCCAGCATCAGTGTGGTTTGGGCCACACACATCTGCTTTAGTGCTCAGGCAAACCCACAGCCTGTGCTTGCCCAGTTTTAGAGTCATTGGGGCCAGTCTGGCTGAATACTTCCAACTAGAGAAGAAAACCTGGCTCAGATCAGGTGTGTGCTTCACAATTGGAAGGACAAGCACCAGCAGCAGCATCTGTCACTGCAGTTCCTGTCACAACCAGGTACAGTGAATAGCCGTGGCAGAGATGTATTTACCTATTTACCCAAACTCTCTCTGTCATATTCTTACTCTGTAGGTCCAGGCATGCAGATTCCAGTGGTTCTCCTTTTCCTGGGTCTCTTAACAGTGCCAAGCAGAACCCAGAACTCAGCTGCTGAGCAGGTGAGTAGGAGACAACATGCAGAGAGTGAGGGAGAGAGGTGTGGAGCGGGTAATTTAATTTTAGAGATTCTTACCGAAGGATTAAGCCCTACCCTCCTAAATTACCAGGATTTTATTTAGCAACATAATGAGACTAACTCCTGCTTTACCTGGATAAAACCACAGTAGTTACATCAGGGGATGACCACGAGGTAGAATTTCAAACTCAGTGCTGCCTTTGGCCTTAAATAACTGTTCCTACATTCCATAAGATGAAGCCCATATTTCTGTAGATCACAGGAGAGGATCTGTAGCTGTTTGCCTTTGAAGCACTCACCACAAATGCAGGTCTAACCAAAGCACTCCCTGTACCTGCTAGAACTCTGCCACAGCTGATGGAGGCAATGCTGGCGAGGAAGAGGAAGATCCATTCTACAAGAGCCCTGTGAACAAGCTGGCAGCTGCAGTCTCCAACTTTGGCTACGACCTGTACCGCCAGCAGTCCAGCCGGACGGCCACAGCCAACGTGCTGCTGTCCCCATTCAGCCTGGCCACTGCACTTTCTGGCCTCTCACTTGGTGAGTTCTTTGCCCCTTTTCCTCAAGTACCCTTTGGCTTGACAGCCCTTCCCTGATGTTTTTCTGGTCGTTGGCAGGGGCTGGAGAACGAACAGAAAATGTGATTTCTCGCGCACTCTTCTATGATCTGCTCAACAAAGCTGAGGTCCACGACACCTACAAGGACCTCCTGAGCAGTGTGACTGGGCCAGAGAAGAGCATGAAAAGTGCCTCCCGGATCATCTTGGAGAAAAGTAAAAGTCCTTCTTCCCCTCTATAAAATTTTACCTAAATCACTGTCAGCAGTAGTTATTTTGGTGGGTATATATATAAAAACAGACTGAGTAACACAGCACTTAGAGGTCTGGCACCCTGTTGAGCCAGGATGCAGACAGGGCATGGAATGCTCTTGCTGCTCCAGAAAATGCCTGGAAAGTTTGCATGCACTTAAATAAAAGCCCAGACATGCACACAAAGCCATTGGTGGCAGAACAGTTAACTCACAGAAGACCTAAAAGAAACTTGCTGAGGATTTTGCCTTCACTCCAGGCTGTCTGGCAGGTGCTGCTGGCTTCCAGGAATCACAGATCACATTTTCTATTTGTGATAACACTCAGCCATGTTCCTTTGTTTAATTCCTTGCAGAGCTATTTGAAATGTCTGGTTCTGGCATGCAATAAACATCTGCTGAGAATGCTAACAGCTATCTTTTGGAACCTGCTGGTTCCAAGAATCCAATAGGTTGAGTAAGCTGTACTCATAAAGCAGGCTGGGGAAAGAACAAAGGCTGATGTAGGAATGGCTGTGTCCAAGCCTTGAGTTCTTATCTCCTTTTTTCAGTTTTCAGAAGAGAGTTATCCCATGCTCCAGCATGCGTGGCTGTAGGATTTTGGATCAGTTTCCTTAATGTGCCTTCAGATATTCTTCTTCAAAGCAGGTTTCTGTAGACAAACAGCCACAGATATTTCATGAGAGACCTGCTGCTGGGCTTTGGATTGCAACCTGCTGCCTTGAGATTGTTTTGATAAGGGAGCTAGCTGCAGTATCCATGTTTTTATTCCCCAGGACTCAGGGCAAGGCCTGGATTTCACAGCCAGCTCGAGAAGTCCTACAAGATGCGACTGAGGGCACTGAGTGGCAACACCCAGTTAGACCTCCAAGAAATCAACAACTGGGTCAGACAGCAGACAAAGGGGAGGATTATGAGGTTCATGAAGGACATGCCCACAGATGTCAGCATTCTCCTTGCTGGGGCTGCTTTCTTCAAGGGTAAGAATGTTGTGTTCTTAGATGCAGAAAAGGTCCATTAAACACTAAGTGTTAGAGATGTGAAGGAATGCTCTCACTTCCAATAAAGCAAACAGACTGTCAGAGAGACAGAGTGTGAGAAGAAAGTGTTTGAGAATGTTTAGTAAAGAAGAAAAAAAACCACACACTACCTGAACAAAAATAGTCCTGAGGAGGGAATTATTACTCTGGGGAAGCTGAATCTTGACCTGCTTGCAGTAAGAACCAGAGAAGAAAGTTTAAGGTCACAAAACTCCATTCAGAGACAGGATATTACCATTTAGGGAAGGCACAGCTTAAAGTCTTTTTACCACTGCAGAAGGAGCAGTTTGATAGTAGAGAGCTGTTCTAAAACATGCTGTAAGCCTGTGTCCTGGAGAATTACTGCTTGGAGACAAGGAGCAAAAGAAAGGGTGGGGAGAGAAGCACTTTATATGCATTGACACAACTGTTACCCTTTAAAATAGTTTTGTAATTACATAAGTAGACATCAGCTTCTCAATAGCTACTCCACCCATACACTGGCTTGATTATTTATTTGCCATTTAGCCAATTCTCAGATGAAAAGGAGGGGCCAAAGATGGCAGTAAATCAGTAGCTCCAATCAGTCTATTTCTATCCCTGTTACGCCTCAACTCTTAAAGCACAAATACTGTATATTAAAGCACAAGATGATTCATGTGCCATTATTCCAGAAAATCCTCCTTTTTCTCTCCTAAAAAACAGGGACATGGAAAACCAAGTTTGACACCAAGAAGACTGCCCTGAAGGACTTCCACCTGGACGAGGGCAGAACTGTGAAGGTGTCCATGATGTCAGACCCCAAAGCTATACTGAGATATGGTTTTGACTCAGAACTCAACTGCAAGGTCAGAGAGCAAATATTGCCTAAGATCTCCTAAATCTACTGAGGAGCAGGTTCAGCTACACCTCCCTGTTAACCCATTCCAGAGGACAGCCGTGCTCCTCCCATCAGCTACTTTTGCAATCCCTATTTTGAAAGGCAGTGTGTTGATCCTTAGGATATCCTGCTTCTACACCGTCCATGTGACAAGCAGTCCAAAATTTAAATTATGCCCAGGTCCTACCAGCCTGTATTGCTCGACTTGAAGTTGGGCAAGAAGGGCAGGGCACACCTCTCAAAACTTTTTCACCTCTCCCTCTTTCAGCCAATCTTTCCCCATAGCATGAGGTCAAAGGTGCTCCAGTGAGAATTCCCCAAAGCAATACTGCAGAGTTAAACAGGTGAGAGGGCACTTCCATAGCAGGTAGAGTGCAGCAAGGATGGATGAAAGGGGAAAAAGCCAGAAGTGTCAGGAAGCATCATGTCAGATAAAAGAAAACAGGGAAAAAGATCAAATGTTAACTGGAAAGGTTGAGATTCCAGCCTGAGATGCAGGCCTGCTACAGGATGGGTAAAACTTTTCGTTATTGATGTGACCCTCTCTAATCTCTCTCTTATTTCTGGCCTTGCAGATTGCCCAGCTGCCCTTGACAGAGGGAATCAGTGCCATGTTCTTCCTGCCCACGAGGGTGACCCAGAACATGACTCTGATTGAGGAAAGCCTCACTTCTGAGTTTGTCCACGATGTAGACAAGGAGCTGAAGACAGTCCACGCTGTGCTAAGCCTGCCCAAACTAAAGCTGAACTACGAAGAGGCACTTGGCAGCACACTAAAGGAGACAAGTATGTACTTCAGCCCCCCTTTGCAGCCCCCCAGGCCTCAAAGCAGTGCTCAAGTTGCCTCCTGCTCTCAGAATATGAAGCTGGTGGGTTGATAGTTAAGTCAGGGTGTGGAGATTTCACCAAATCACCTTTATCCAGGACTTCTCAGCTTTCTGTCACATCTCTTCACCAAGCTCACACAATGCTGCTGAGGTGGAGCAGGCGAAGCTCAGTGCAAACAGATGGAAGCTGCTCCTCCCTGTTCCCCCAAGCTCCCTGCCCTCCTGGATCACAGCATTAGCAGTGCTGCTCCCCCATCTGCAATCCATGCCTTCAGCTAATGGAATTTTCTCTCTTTCCTCCAGGGCTCCAATCACTTTTCACATCACCTGATTTCTCCAAGATTTCTGCCAAACCTCTGAGATTATCTTATGTGCAACACAAGGCAATGCTGGAGCTTAGTGAGGATGGGGAAAGATCCACACCAAACCCTGGGGCCAATGCTGCTCGTCTGACCTTCCCCATAGAATATCACGTGGACAGACCTTTCCTTCTTGTACTGAGAGATGATACCACTGGAACCCTCCTCTTCATTGGCAAGATCCTGGATCCAAGGGGTGTTTAGATCCCTTCACAATAATCTGCCATGGTAGGGCCCAAATGGAAAGGGTGCTATTGGGAGGGATACTGGCTCCCTGCTCTGCTGCACAAAGACACAACTTGCAAATCTTATGCCTTCATGCTGCAATAAAAGAGCTTTTGCTATTAACCTCAGCAAGTCCAAGTATTCTCCCTTGAAAGGTTGTCTGCCTACATCCTGTGCCTTCACTCCCAATTTCCCCTGAGGACGAATGCAGTTCTGTGTTCTGAAAGCAAGCAGTATGGTGCATTGTTCCCTATCCTGTTTTCCATCCTGACACCAGCTGTTGATTCTGAACCCCTCATCACTGACAGACCTGTGCTGGAGCCCTCCTAGTCCTGCAAGTGCCCCCTTATATAGATTTTAACTTTGCAATTCCCAGGCTGTTGCCTCACCCCTTCCAACCATTTCCATTTGACAGTGGCAAGAAGAAAAGTGCTTCACAGTATTAAAAATAGAAGGCAGCGTGCTCTGGATGACTGCATGTTCACAATGCTCAGGGTACCACACAGGGGAGAGTCACATCTCACACAAAAGCAACTCAAACATTTGTTTCCAACCCACACGCAGAACTTATACAACAGCCTCTGTTCCCACCATACCACACACAGACCTCTCACGTTAGAATTGGTCATTTTATTTACAACAGGCTCACTAAAGAGCATTTCAAGGCTTCATTCAAGTTGCTCTTACACATGATTTTCCAGCTTGTACTACATGACTACCTTACCACATGACACTTAGCTTTGATGACAGATCACATTGCAGCTTCCTTTGACAGGGAAATTAAGTCCTCTGAAGGATGTTTCTGGGAAGCTCTGACAGACAGGCCTTCATCTCTTGTAGTTCCTGGATCTGAGCACTATGAGGACCAAAGTGCACCAACAAAATCTCCTCTGCTCTTTGAATTGTGCTCAGAGCTTCAGAAACTGCAAATCTGAAGTAGGAAGATAATAAGAACAGAGCATGCAAAATACCTAATTCAGCTTCTTGACTTACACAACCTTTAAGCCCTCCTTAACAGAAACCTAAACCTGTTCATGGGTACAGATCTCACTCTCCTCTGCCTTCCAGCAGCAGGAAAATTGTGTCTGCTTCAGCTGCAAAGCGAGGATGAGGGGGAGGGAAAGGTAGGGAGATGGACAAAACCTGAAAATATTATCTTTGAGTCTATAGGTACCCACTACTTCATCACTGCAGCTCCTGTTAAACTTAATTTGGTTAAAGGGAGTTGTTGTGAGGAGATTTTCAGAAGCAGTCAGGGGATTTCCTTGCAATAAAGCAAGAGGATTTCATTCCCTCCTTCGAGAAGATGTCAGCAACATTATACAACTGAGGTATAAACACTGAAGGTGATGAGTTGACAGAATAAAACAATTGGACAGGCAGTAAACTGAGCCAGGGAGAAGAAAAAAATAGACAGGCACAAAGCAGAGAAACAGACTCCACAGAGAGTCATGAGGTATAAGGGGATCCCAGTGGAGTATGGCCAACTTTGGTAGCTGTGCCAGACTGCCATGTCCTTGTGAGACACCCTCAAGGTGCCAAGGGCCACCTGCCTTGATCTGGTATCAGACACATAGTAGTGGTGCAGGGAAGGCACAGAGGATGAAACCAAACTCACCCATTGAAAAGGATTTGTGCCAGCTTGAAAAGCTCGTGGCCTGTTTCTACACTCGACGGCCCATGATGCATTTCCACAATCTCAATACTCTTCTTCAGGTGTCTGGCTGCTTCCTGCCACTTCCCTGATGGAAAACAAAACAATGAGAAATGAATAAATACTTCCTAGAGCTACTGCCACCCAAAGAATCTGACAGAATCAATCAAAATGTGATGAACTCTGTCCACAGAACCAGCACAGGAAATCTAAAAGGACATGAGAGCACAGCACTGTTCACTGGCTGCTGGGAACACAGTTTTGGTCTTTCTGAGAGCTCTGCTGTCAAAACTAGGGGGAAAAAAATGAGAGGACTAGTCCAAGAAAAAGCTAGTCATGTCAAATTCGAAGTTCAGGAAACATGGAATAGTGAGAAGACAATGCCATACCAAGTGTAGCATAGACCTGTGCCAGATGATCCTCCATCTCTCCCATCAGCAAATGCTCTGGAGACAAGAAGTTTCCAGCATCCATCTGACAATTCCGGAGCATTTTGATAGCCTGATCTATAAAAAACAAGTTATAAAATTTACCCTATGGCCAGTCTCCAGCTTTCCATGATCCATAAAATAAAATCAATCCAATCTCATCTTTGCATGTTACACAGCTGACTGGGATTTGGTTAGGATTCAACACTGACTTCATCTGCACCTCTGCTTATCCTGCCCCAGGGTTGGCCCAACTCCCTCCAGGAAAACAAGGCCTAGGAATGTCCAACTCCAATGTTACCCTGATTTCTTTTTATTTAATCACTTTACTATGGAGCAACACGTGATTTAGATTAACACCCGAATCAGGGGTATGACAAATCTAAAGCTGAAGTCCACAGGGACACCAGGCCACATGTCACAGGACCCCAACGGCATGAGCAACAGTGCCATCTCATGGTTCCTGTCCCGACCTGAGCTCCTCACTCCTGACCTCAGAGCACAAAGCTGAGCCTTACCAGCCTTCCCATCTCTCAGCAGGTCTAAAGCTTTCTTGATTTGTTGCTGAAGGTCCTGTAAACGGCAGGACAGGCTCTCTCTGCTGGCTGAGGTTGCACAAGCTTCATTTGAACAACAAAGTGTGTCTTCTTCCCCCTGTGGAAATCACCTCTGAGATCATTCCTGCTCATGTCCAACTCAAAGCTTACTTTCCATCTGTGGTATGGAGATGCTAAATGGTTTCTCAGTTGTATTCATTAAACAAAGTGACTTTCTAATAAATTGTTATCAGCTTATTTGATTTTATAAGAAACAGTGAGATACTGTCTTGACTCTACAGAGGCTTTTGGCTTCTGAGCAGGGATCAAACTGAGCTCTTTAATTCTTGGCTTTCCCAGACCCAAACCTTACACATAATCATTGTGTAAGTTCCACAGTCATAACTATGGAAGAATTACCTGCATTTGAGCCCGGCACTTGGGACAGCAGAATGAATTTCTGGACACCACACTCTCGACACCAGACTCTAACTCCTCGAGGCATGCCCGGCAGCGACACTCAAAGAAATACTGCCTGAGAAGCTGCTGTCTCTCAGCAACCCTCATCCTGCACTGGTGAGGCCCTGCAAAGGATGGCAAGGGTAGGGATCTCTCAACAGGCAAAGTTCTTAATATCAGAATAAATGGATTTTTGTTACAACTGAGGCTAGGTATATTTTGGAGAGGACATAACTGGAGACTGAAAATCTAACAGTGGGCTCAAAAGATGAAATGCTGCATTGATCAAGGCTGCTAAACAGACTCTGGCAATATTATATGAGAATTATATGAGAATTATGATATAAATAGACACCAGCATGCTGAGGAGAGGTGAATGATGTCTGTGCCTTGAGACAAACACAGAATCTGGGCTTACCATAGCAATGCAAAACCTCTTGGCCACTTGGGATTGGCTCTGATGCCCTGACAGTGGCAGCTGTGCCACTGAATGCCACACTGGTATTGGGGCAGCACGAGTGGTTCAGGAGGCTGAGGACAGGGAAGAAGGCTGTTGCCAGCCTCACAGGCTTCTTATTTACAACAGCCCCATCTCCAGGCCCTGAAGACAGAGGAAAACCAAGCAAGTTGAGATTGAATGCTCCCAAACCCACACAATTTCTGCAATGAGCACTGTGACCGATCACACACAGCAGCAGAAAGGTTCCTGGTATATTGCTGCAATAAATAATAGCTAAACAGGCTCTGCATGTTCACCAAGGAACAGGCCAGCATGGGACAGGCCATTAAATTTTAAACAAGTAATTTCCATCTGCAATGGCAGCTTTTTACAGCTGACAATTCAATCTCTTCACTTCACACAAGGAAGATGAGCAAGGACAGGACAGTCCTGGGCTCCTCAGAAAAAAAAAAAAAAAGAGGAGTCCAGGACTGGTCCAGTGAGGACTGATCCAGAGAGGATCCAGGGGAGGCCACAGAGATGATGAGGGGTCTGGTGCATCTCTCTTATGAGGAGAGACTGAGGGAGCTGACTCTGGTTATTCTAGAGAAGACTGAGAGGGGATCTTACCAATACATACAAATATCTCAAAAACAGATGTCAGGGGATGGTGCCAGACTCTTTTCAGTGGTGCCCAGTGACAGGACAGGGAGTAATGGCCATAAACTAAACAATAAGTTTCACCTCAATATGAGGAAGAACTTCTTTCCACTGAGGGTGGCAGAGCACTGGAAGAGGCTGCCCAGGGAGCTCTGGAGATATTACAAATCCACCTGGATGTGTCCCTTTGTCACCTGTTCCAGGTAACCCTGCCTGGGCATGGGATTTGGACTGAATGATCTCCAGAGATCCCTTCCAACCCCAACCATTCCACAACAACACAGTAGGGCTTATAAGTTTTTATCTTACCCAGCTCCTGCATCACAGTGATTGCTTGTGCATTACACTGCAGCTGCAACACATGCCTCAGCATTGCTTCTGCCACAGTCTTCAGCTCTGGGGACAATTCATCCGAGGTTTTTTCACATGTCTTTGGCTTGGACCGCTGCTGAGGTGATTCCTGATTCAACACAGAAGCCTCCAGGCCAGCTGCTTGCAGCTGCTTGCACAAAACCACTACACTGAGCATGCAGAGGAACTTGTGCTCAGGGCTGTGCTGCTCAATGTGGGGCAAAAGGTGGAACAGAGC
This sequence comes from Acanthiza pusilla, assembly GCA_036630365.1. Lineage (NCBI taxonomy): Eukaryota > Metazoa > Chordata > Aves > Passeriformes > Acanthizidae > Acanthiza > Acanthiza pusilla. Next base: position 6,720,374 of record JAXCHO010000048.1, read on the forward strand.
TTGGTAAGAACTCTGGTACTGACCACGGCTGTCACAACCACGCATACCTCCAGCACCAGCTCCTGCATCTGGTGCCTCACTGGGACGTTTGCATCTTGCCTCAGAGCTCTGAAGGTCCTTGTCCCCACCGTGGGACCACCCCACCAGCCTGCTAACCTCTGCAAACCCCCCCAGCAGAACAGTCCTCAAGGCCACATGGCAGAAGACCCCCAGTGTGAGGAGCAGCGCTCCCAGGGAGCACTCTGTCCTGTGGTACTGCTGCCATGCCACGTCTGCACAGGCCTGGCTGCAGTACCTGGCATAGCTGCACCCCTGACAAGGCACTGAGGCCAGCAGCTGACTCAGACAACGGTGGCAGTAAAGATCTGCATTAGTGGCTTGAGTGTCCCACGTGGTGTCACCACCCTGAAGCGGCAGAGGAAGGCTCTCTCCGGGGCAGAGCACACTCACAAAGGCCTTTTCTTTCAACAGGCTCTGTCCTGGCATGATGTCCTGGGAGGCCACCAAGTGACGTCCTCTCTCTGCGTTGAAACTCAAGCTCAAAGATGAAGATGCACCTGAAATACTGTCGTTCTCTTCCCAGATCTCTGATTTCCCTTGAATGCCACCATGTGCTTCTTGTGCAGGCTCTGGACGCATCTGTTTCTCATGTAATTTAACCTTCAGCTGACTTAACTTTTTTAGCAGTGTCTGGTGTGTAGGACTAGTCATGAGCCCATCCATGGCAATTTTACTCTCCAGCACTCCAAGGGCATCCTGTGCATCCTGTAACCTCCCCAGGCACAGCAGACACTCAGCTTTCCTCAGCAGAACCTTGGGTAGCAGCCTGTCTGGATAGCCATGGCTTTCAGCCCTGGCAATATCTTCCAAACAAACCTAGGAACAAAGACAAGGCCTTTTAAGTGGGCTTGAAATCCAGCTGAGACTTGTGCTCTTTCACTCCACCTAAGTCAACCTCATGAAAGCATTCTGTATGTTAACCAGCAAATCCCATGTGCATAACCAACCTGCTGCCCAATAAAGCATCCTAACATAGAAGAAGGAAAGCAGGAACCTTTCGGAAAGTTGAGTGACGGACACTTTAAGCACAGCTTGGGAAGCACACCTGATTTGCTGCCTCTTGTTCTAACAATCAAATACCACAGGGGCACCCAGGACCTTGTGGGGTGGGTGCTGCCCCGCCCCGCTTACCTCAAAATGCCCCAGGTGGAAGAGGGCGGCAGAGCGGTTGGCAAAGCACATGGACACCTCGGGGCTGCCAGGAAGCTCGTGGGACGCCGCCTGTGGAGACCAGAGAACTGCTGCTGCCTTGAGGGAATCCCTCACGGCACCTTCTCAGCAGGTGCTGCGGGATCCTCTTTCTGGGGATCCCCTCATGGGAGCTGCTCCTCGCCCCTCACAGGACCCCCTCCCTGGGTATGCCCTCATGCCACACCTACCTTGGAGTAGAGCCTCAGGGCTGCCTGGTACTGACAGCGCCCGAATTCCTGATTTCCCTGCTCCCGGTACCAGCTGGCGGCCGCCGGCTCCTTGTCCGTGCGCACCCGGTGGCACAATTGCACCAGGGCTGCCTCCTCCTCAGTCCTGTGGGGTCAGCACCGCAGAATCAGCTTGGAATCATCTGGTCCCACCTGCCTGCTCAAGCAGGGTCATCCCAGAGCACGTGGCACAGGATTGTTCTGGAATCTGAAGGTTCTGGAATACCTCCAGTGAGGGAGACTCCACACTCTCGATCAGTGCCAGTGCATGGTCACTGCACAGGGAAGAAGCTCTTCCTCATATTCACAGAATCACAGGAGCAATTAGATTGGAAAACACCTCTGAGACCATCGAGTCCAGCCTGTGATCTATCCCCAATTTGTCAACCAGGCCATGGCACTGAATGCCATGTCCAATCTTTCCTTAAACACCTCCAGCAAAAGTGACTTCACCACCTCCCTGGGCAGCCCTTTCCAGTGTCTAATCACCCCTTCTGCGAAGAAATTCTTACTAATGTCCAACCTAAACCTTCCCGAGAGAAGTTTAAGACTACATCTTCTTGTCCTATTGCCAGTTTCCTGGGACAAGAGGCCAACCTCCAACCTCCCGCCAGGTAGAAAGGCGGAATTTTACCCAGATAGAATTTCCTCGGCATCAGTTCCTGCCTGTTGACTATTGCTCGGCACCGCCGAGCAGAGCCTGGTCCATCCTTCGACACCACCCCTTTATTTATACACATTGAGATGCTCTAGTCCCCCAGTCCCCCTCACTGCCCGGCGCCAGACCCGCCCCGCCCGCGGCTCACCGGAGCAGCTCGCAGCCCAGCCGCACCGCGTCGTGAAGCGAAGCCGCCGCCAACCGCTCCCGCAGCGCCGGGTCCAGCGCGGCCCAGAGCCGGGCGGTGCGGCCCTGCCACTCCGCCACCGGCAGCGCCATCACCGCCGCCGCGCCTCAGGCAACACCGCCATGGCGGCGCCCAGCAGCATCCCTGACAGGAATAGAGGAACACTTCCGCCGTACGGCGCCGGACAGCCAATGGGAGTGCTCTGCTGGCGGGTGATGCACGCCGTGACGCAAGAGGCGCCGGAAGGAGGCGGTGGCGGCAGCGGCGGCGGGAGGATTTGGCGGCAGCGGCGGGAGGATTTGGCGGCAGCGGCGGACACGGCACCATGAGCGTGCGGCTGAGCGAGGGGGCCATCGCGGTGAGTGGCTCGGGATGGTCCTGGTCCTGGTCAGGGTGGGAGGTGAAGGCCGGGCCTGGGCACCGCGTCCGGCTCGGTCCCCAGGGGAGAGCCAGGCCCGGAGCGGGGCCTGGTCCCGCGGGGTGGTCCTGGTCCAACGGTGACGGCCGTACCCGCGTCCCTGGCTCTTCCACGGCAGTTCCTTCTCAACTCCTTGGTACTTGGTTGTACTCCTTGGATACAACCCTTCTTAGGTCGGACCCGCTGGTCTCAGAGGTCCAGCCTCACTGATTTTGCGGTTCTGTAACCGTGGGGCGCGAGGCGCTCCCGAGCGAGGCGGTGGCACCTGTCTGAGCGTCTCTTTCTTTTCTCCAGGCCATAATGCAGGGGGAGGACGTCCCCAAGCCCGTGCTGCTGCAAGTCATCGTGAGTACCGTCCCTTCCCTCCTGTGCCAGCCCCGCGGTGACAGCATGTGGGCTCCTGAGTGCAGCCAAACTTCCTCTGCAGGGCAAGGCTGCTCTACTTTTAATTATCTTAATTTTGTCCTACATTACTTGGGCTATGTTGTTGATACTAGTGTTCAGAAAAGCGGAATAGATAAGTCACTTGCTCTTGACGTCACTTTCTAATTCTGAAAAGTTTCTGAACAAATGTGAGCTGACAACCCTGGGTGTTTTTTTCCCTGCAGAATACACGGGCTATTGCCACAGGAACTGGGCCCCCACGTTACCGAGTGCTGATGAGTGATGGGGTGAACACCCTCTCCTGTGAGTATGACAACTTGCAGGGAGGTTTTTCTAAGTATGGAGATGCTAAGGGTGATAAACTTTCCGGTCTAGTGACTGGGTGCAAAGTGAATATGAAGGAGAATGTGGTTTACAGTGGGCCACAAACTCCAAAGTGTGCAACTGCATTTTGTCATTTAAGTGAAACCTTTGTCTTCTGGAACTTTGTGAAATTTAAGCAATTAACTTGCTGCAGGGTATAATGAAAATATGGAAACCTATACATGTGACAGTGATTTTAAATTAGCTTAGCTTAAGCTTCCTCTCACTTCTTTGATATGCAATCATTCTAAATATCACTGCACTCTGAAGTGTGGGAAATAAATACCAGCATAGTTTATGCTCATTTTTGGTGACTTCTTAGCAGTTCCTCTGTTTTCTCTGTCTTAAACTGAGCAAGTTGTAGATGCAGTGCAATACTTGACTGTCTGAAAAAGTTGTGGCCAGCAAAAGTTATGTTTTTTCTGTCTTAAACTGAGCAGGTTGTAGATGCAGTGCAATACTTGACTGGCTGAAAAAGTTGTGGCCAGCATGGCAGCCCCTTTTAAGCCTGGCATATGTGTGAATTGTTTCAATGTTTTCCTTCTGCTCCTGCAGCATTCATGTTGGCAACACAGCTGAACTCCCTGGTGGAAGAGGAGCGCCTGTCCGCCCGGTGTGTTTGCCAGGTTAACAGATTCATTGTCAACAGCCTGAAAGATGGAAGGTATTGGTGTTAATCTTTAAATACAGCCCCACTGAAAGGCAGCTGCACTAGTGGGGGCTCTTCCCTTTGTGACTAAGCAGAGGCCAAGTGCTTTTGGTTGGGATTATCTGAAAATACTCAGGGTTTAGGGTGTGCAAGTCCACAGCACCAGTAAGAGAAGAAATAAACTGCAGAATGTGACTCTAGTGGGAGCAGATGTATCTTGTACACTGATTTAGTAATACAAAGTTTCTGGTTGCAATACTCCCAACTCCAGCTGGAATACTCCAAATACTTGTACAAACCCTCCTTAAAATTGTCTGCTGTTGAAAAGGAACAGCGGAGATATCTTGTTACTTAGGTATTGTGGAATCTGGTCTTTTACTAACATTTGAGGAAATAGGATAGGAGGAAGATTTGAGGGGATAGGAAACTACAAAATGAGAAGGGATTCAGGTGAAACTTGTGGAAAAACTATATACATGTCGTCAAGCAGGATATGAACTGAGGTTTGTGTTCTTTTTATTCAGTATTTTTTGTAGGGAGAAGACCACTTTTGAGGCAGGGAATATATTCTCTCTTGTAAAATCTGGTATGGTTTTGATTTTTTTTTAAAATGATGTGGTTTCAAACTATTTTTGTGCCTGTTCAGCCTGCCATCATCTGTCCTTGATGTGGTGTGATAGTTTCAAGCTTCCTTGTCCCTCAAGACAGGGCTTAGTTGACAGTGGAGAGCTTTTGTCTTCCAGATCCTCCAGGCAAAGATTCAGCCTCTAATGCTTGGTTCTCTCACCTGCTGCAAAGGATATTCAGAGATGGACTTGCAGAGGGAGTGAAAGTCTTTATTTGCTGTCTGTTCTGTGTTGCAGGAGAGTGGTTATCCTGATGGATTTAAATGTGCTGCAAACTGCTGATCAGGTTGGTGGGCCTATTGGCAATCCCCAGCCATACAATGAAGGTGAGTATCTGTAAGCAAATACTTTTCTGTCAGCCCTGAGAGCCTTTCAGTTTCGTTCTTTCACTTAAAAATGCAGTCAGACATGTTCAGACATGAAATAGTGATGTCTACATCTTGAAAATCCTTTTTGTTTGTGTAACACAAGCTGGGGTTTGTTCATATTTTAATAAATTCTGCACCATGGCTGAAGCTTGAGTCTCTCCATGGTATTGGGAGTATCCATACCTTATAACCTTGACAGGTTTTTATTGTAGTGAGTGGTCTCTACCTCGAGTTCCAGTAAGTAAGCGGAAGCTATTTTATGTCTCCTCATAATGAGTAATCAAATAGATTATAATTCTCCTGTCTGGAAAGAAAACAGGAGGAGGAAGATGGAATAATGATCTGTAAAAGTCTGAGATGGCGTGGAGGGGATGAATAAAGAATGATGAATCTCTCTCTCTTTTCTATGTTCATTTGATGCTCTTTAGCTCTCGTGTTGTCAGGCAGTGGTTGTAAAACAAAGGCTGCACCACACCCCTAAATTGCATAGTTAAATCATGGAATATGTGGAGGTAGGTGCCAAAAATTGGCACAGGTTCAAAAAGCAATTAGATGTGAAAGAGAAATCCATTAAAGGCTGTTAAACATAACAATACATCCTCTGCATGAATGTTAGGTGCAGGAAGCTCTAAAACTTAGATTGTTCCAAGTACATAGATGAGAGACTGGTATGAAAACAAGGCGAGCACAGAATTCCCTAAGCTCCCATTCCTACCATGCCCAGCTGAAAAAGAATTGATGCACTGGGTGGACCTTAATCTGACCTGCCATGAATCTATTTGGGTTTGTTATGTTGCATAAATAACTGTGTTCTTCTCTTTTGTGTGCTGAGCTTGCAGTTCTCATGCAAACATTTTTTTAAATTAAAACATTTTTCCCTCCGAGGATGTTCAGCAGTCTGTTCTGCTCTTCCAATTCTAATCTTTTAGAAAAAGGAGGGAGAATAATAAGCACTTAAAGAAAATATTTGAACAGCTCTGTCAGTGATGTATATACAGATAATGGCTGAAATTTAATAGCAAACAGCTCTTCCTGAAGATTTTTTTTAATCCTAAGAGAAGTGAACTAATATATTTTTATTACTGAGGGACCACACATTAGTGGCAAGAGTTTTCTGTAGAATATTTTGGACAAACAGTGGTGGTAGGTACATTGCTCTTCTGGTTAAAAAGCTACTTTGTTGCAAAGGCAAAGACATCTTTCTTCATTAACTTTTTCCAAGGGAATTAAGAGGGGCGTTTGTTAAATGAGCCTAAAGAATCCTTTGTTCCTTTGATAGTTACTTAGCTAATTGCTGTTTAAAAAATGTGTTGACATCTCAGATTTTATGGTTTAATCCCACAGTTGCTGTAGAGACCAAGACTTTCAGAATAGCTACTGAGCAGACTGTTTTGTGCCTTTCTCCCATTTCCCTGCTTATGTGATACAAGAGCTTGTGAACTATAGTGTTTTTCAGTTATATTGTTGCTTAGAAACCACTGAGAACGTGGTATCTGACAGAACTGAGCTGAAAATATACCTTTAACTATAAATTCTGGTAAAATTACCATTACTTTGATCAAAGTTGTGTTCTTCATTTGGACTTACAAAAATACTCTGTGGTGAAGGTTTCAAATCTAAACTCTTTTGGAGATGTTACAGGTCTGTGGTCATAATATGTGTGGGCTTGCACTAGATAGTTAAAAGATGCCAAATTGGATGTGATGTGTATTTCAGTTTAACACTGATCTTATTCTGATGACTTCATACCCTTTTATTTGATACTAAATAAGTTTTCTGACACAGAAGATGATAATAGTTTAAATTAAGTAAGTTAACCCAGCCTTGCAGCTCTGCAGGCTGCAAGATTTGTCATGAAGGCCTTGATAAAATGGCAGAGGTATGTATTTCAAGTTCCATATTCTGTAAGTTCCTGTATATATTAAGAAACTGTATTTTTGAGGGACACTCAGCTAATGCAGAATGAGCATCTTAAATGCACTTTGTAGTTCCTATTAAAACAAGTTCTGGCATTTAAAAAATGTATCTTTTCAGCCCTGCTTTGCGTTTTCCTTGAAATACAGATCTCAGCCTGCCAGACCTAGGATTAAGGAATATTTTTTCTCAGACTGTAATAGCACAGTGGGACCCAGGGGGGGTGAGAAGCTGGCTTTTGGCCACTTTACACGGGAGCAGTAGGTGGTTAATCTGCCTAACAAGGAAGCTGGAGACACAATCTTCTTATTACAAATCATAAAAACTTTTCAGGCAGCCTTTCATAATAGTATTGGAAATTAAGACTGAGCAGTTTAGTTCTTGTTGAAAACTGGATGGTTGTGTTATTACTGTCGTTAATCTCACTCAAATTACTCTGATGCTGGACTTTCTTTTCACTAGGACAATGACTTGCTACTTACGTTTAACTTCTGTCATTAATCTTTCCATGTTGAAATGTTTATGTACTTACACATTCACTCGAGTTCCTCATTCTTGCCTTTCCCACTCTTGTGATTTAGGTGTGTGTTCTTTCAAAGTGCTTTTCTTTTTCCCTTCCCTTCCCTGCTGCTCTGTTCTGGGGGCAGGTCTTGTGTCATGGCCCTGTGGCAGAACCTCTTGGTGACAAATTATTGGAAGCTGAGTGCTCCTGTTACACAATTATTGCCTTTGAGTGGGCTGTGGGGCAGCTGCAGGCAAAGGTCTTGGGTTTGCCTAACCCACTCTCTACAGCAGAATTGTGAGCAGGTATTTCAGCTGGTTTTTTCGCCTCCTGCTAATAAAAACGAACAGCAAAAACCAGGCAGCCTCCTCAGTTTTCTGAGCACTTTAAGTGATCTGTAGGCCACCAGCCACCAAAAATCACAGTTTAGGAGTCCCTAGGCTCTCCAAGCGAGAAAATTGGAGAGATATTTCTGCTACTTCTGTATTTGAACACATGCACAGATGTGTGAATTTATTCTAACTCTGTTGAGAAACACTCGGCTGTGGGTAGGCAGCCATTAAAATGTGAATTTGTGTTTCATAACGCACACGTGTTCCAATGTATGTGGTGGTCTTTGGTTTGGTTTTCAGTGGGTTTTTTTTTTAATCACAAATTCCTACAGAAAAAAACATATTTGGAACAAAAGTAACAAGGAAACCTCTTGCTGTTTCATACCCACATTCCTCTTCTTCCTGAATATTCCTCCCCAGCCAGACATATTTTTCTCTTAATGCGCTCTCTTGGGTTTTTTTCCACTTTCCCTTGCACGAAATGAATTTGGGTGTGGAGTGCTGACCCTCTGAGCACCTGAGGCCACTGAGCAAGGGGGAGACCTGGCTCCTCCATCTAGTGGAACCTGCAGTAAATACACTTTTTGCTGTTTGACGTCACGCTGTTGCCAGGGAGACTGTCACCAGTTCACCGATGTGACTCTACTGCGGCAACTTAGAGGGGCGGATTGGGCTTCGTGCAAGGACCTGGGTTTGGGGTTAAAAATGGCCAGAGGGTTACCTCTGTAGGCTGTGCCACATCAGGCAACTCCACTTTGGGGTCTCCTTGTGTTGCTTCTCTTCCTTTCCTGTAGTTTGGTGCCATCCCTCTGTCCCAGGATTCTCTGCTTTTGTTCCTCATGGTGCTCTACAGGCTTGGTTTGACTTTCTTTTCCAGTTTCTCTTACCATCCTCCTCCTCACATCCCAAATCAGGGGGGTTTTGCCTTCTCAGGCCTAGGTCTCCCTGCAAACCAAGATCTTAAGGATTAGTTGTGTCCAAAAGGACAGAAATGTTGGTTGTTTTCTCATCTAGAGGCAAATTGTACTGTAAAGGAATTCAAATTTTTGAATGGTAAATTAGTCTTTTAATGTACTTTTACTTTAGATATGCCTGTCTGCTCTTTCCCTTGTAATTTATCATTAATTTAAGGTGAGTAAAAGTCCTGGAATCTAAAAAAATGGGCAATGTGTACTTACTATGGCATCACTTTGCTCCCTAAGCAATTTACTGCTGTGTGCCAAGAGAGGCCCTGGTGAATTCTGAAGTGATGACTCCATCACCCCCACATTTAACATCTTCATATTTCGGAAATAAAATAGAGCAGGTGTTTTCTTTGTCTGGTGTTAACTTCAAGTTTGACTTTACCCAGTGGATTTTTGGCCCTTTCTGAGTTATGAGACAGAATTCTCTACAGTTTTTTTATCTTAGCTGTTAGGTAGGAGCAGAAACTACCTGTCAGAGCAATAGCAGCTGATAAACACTGAAAAGTTGTCAAGATTTCTTCAGGGCTGTCCTTTTAAATCACCGTCAGCCCCGAGTTCATTCCAAGTAGAAAGCAGTTGCTTGAGGAGAGAGATCTGACTGGAATTCCTTCATGGTAATGTTGTTTAACAGAGAGCTTGCTGCTCCTGTGTCTTGTAACACCTGGATTTTAGCATGCCCTCTGTGGTTTTAATTATCTTTTTTTCATGCAAGTCTTATTTCCTGGAAGGGTACTTTTAATTATTTTGCTCCCTACTCTGCTCTATAGTCTCTTTCTGTTTGATTCCCAGGGCAAGGGCAGCAACGTTCTGCAGCTCCAGCAGGAAACCCAGCACCCAGCAAACCCCAGCAACAAAATGGCAGTTTGTCTGGAGCAGGTAAGAGTCATCCTGGCCAGGAATTCTGATTGCTGCAGTGAGAAACTACGGCTTCAACTTAAATAAAATCCTTTCTTTAATGGTGTTGCACAAGGAGCTCTCCATTGAGGAGTAACCCATAGCTTGGCAAGGTGAATTCTCTCAAGAGGTTACTCTATACTTGGGTTTAAAAGGGTGAAAAAAAAATGTCCTCCTTTCCTCTTCTTCCCCAAGGGAAAAAAGCATCAACTTTATTCAGTTTACACTGCATTCTTGAAACAGTGCTCTGTGAACACCCAAATTAGGCTACAATTTGGAGCTGCCCAACAAATGTGTGTGTTATCAATGCTGAGATAGAGGCCAAACATTTTAGGCGGTACATGACTGAAATTATTTGATAGTACATCTAGAAATGTGTTTTTTTTGATCAAGATTTCAGTGAGATAGTGAAAGATGCAGTCAATTTAAATGTCAGCCTGTAGACTTTTTTTTTTCTTGAGCTAAAAAGTTGTCAATCCTAACTCTTGGTGCCGCTTTAACTTGTCTGTATTCTTTACCCCAGTGTTTAAGAAGGATTTTTAAATAGTAAAATTTTGACATTTGCTCAGAAACTTGCAGCAGAAAACAAGCTTCTCCCTCCTTGCTTAAAGCTGATCACAAGACTTTTGTGCATATATATTGACAAGATTGACTTTAGAATTAGCAGTATCACTTTATGTCAAAAAACTATTTGTGGGGTATTTTTCCTTAGTTGTTCCCCCAAGTGGTGTCTTGATTTAACACTTCCCACCTCTGGAAGTGTTCAAGGCAAGGTTGGATGGGGCTGTGGGTAACCTGGTCTAGTGGAAAGTGTCCCCATCCTTGGCAGGGGGTTGGAATGAGTGGTTTTAAGGTCCCTTCCAACCCAAACCATCCTGTGATTCTATATTTTGGAGAATTTACTGCTAAACAGTTGTTTGCCACTTAAACTGTGTTCGAGTGGTTGACTCTGGACACATCTCCACTTCAGTGCAAGCACTCTAGAGGTCTGAGAGTGTCTCTTCTGCAGTGTTTTGCAGCCTAGAAAACACTTGTGACCAAGAGCAGAAAGGATTCAACCAACTCCAAGCCTCTCCGTGGTGCCCACGTGGCACTGGGAGCTCCAAGTGCCTGCCCAGTGTTCCATAAACTTCACCCTCTGTGCAGCTCCCCGTGGCATGGTGTCAAAGCTCTGCACCCCCAGCTGGTTTAACCTGATTTTTATGTGCAAGGCTGAAATTCTCTCTGCTCTGTTGTGGTTTTTGGAAGGTCCTGCTGCTCCCAAGTACCACGCTCCCTCCAACCAGTTTGGAAAAGCGAGTGCTCCCAGTGCCCTGAAGACACCTGGGGGGTCTCAGGCCAAAGTGGTGCCGATTGCCAGCTTGAATCCATACCAGTCCAAGTGAGTTCTTGTGGTTTGCCAGGCATTATTCATGTCACAGGCGTGAAGGAACAATAGCTTCATTCTGCTTATTTGTGTGAGTTGCTGTCAAATCATTCATTGAGTTCTTTGGACTTCATTGGTGCATTTCAAACAAACCAACCCAACAATAACCACAAAACCACCCAGAGAAACAAGCGAAAAATACTCCATAGAAACAACTGGTGAATTTTGTTTTGGTTTTGTGGGGTTTTGTTGTTGTTTTGGGTTTTTGTTTTGTTTGGGATTTTGTTTTCTTTTCTGTGGAGAAGGGTATTCTTTACTTTCTTTTTTTTATCTTTCTAAATTGTATCAACACTCTTAACAATCTGAGATTTGCCTTGCCATTGTCTTGGTGCAGCTGCCCTGCTGAGCTTGATAGGTTTTTAATATTTTACTTGAAAATCGATTGACTTGTCTGAGGTTTTTTTTTCCTAAAGCAACCTTCTTTTTGGTAACTTAATGACAAAACAGCTCAGTAAGCTATTCACTTTGGCTACTGAGCTGTTGAAAAGCATGAGGATGTAATTATTTAGTGAATGACATTTTTAAGTTATGCAAACTGATTTGATTACCCAAGTTAAATGCGAATCCTATAATTGAGCTCTTGAGTTCTGGCGTGGCTTTTCAGAGCAGGCAAACTGCTGTGTGAGAAATGTACCCTAGAAGAGTAAAAGATTTGAGGCCTGCTTCTGTGCAGGATTGTTCACTATTATTATCATACTGGATGCTTTATGGCTGCTTTGTTGCCTTCTCTACAACTTTCTGCCTTTAATGGCCTAGGCCACTAAAATAGAAAGCGGTGGAAAGAGTTGCCGAGGTGCAGTGGGAAGATGCTGGCTTTTAAACAGTCACATTCCAGTTCCAAAGGTTTGTCAAGTCAGTCTCCTCTTTAAAAAAAATGCAGAGAGATGCACAATTGTGATTTCTTGCGTGATTTCAGGTGGACCATTTGTGCTCGTGTTACCCAAAAAGGCCAGATCCGCACGTGGAGCAACTCCCGTGGTGAAGGAAAGCTCTTTTCCATAGAGCTGGTTGATGAAAGTGTAAGTGTCATATGTTGAGACAAAGATAATGTATGCCAGCTGCTGATGAACCCTTCATAAAGACAGAATAGAGGAAATAAAGTGCATTTTTCGGAAATGATTTTTTTTATTACAACTGAAACTTGCATCCCTGCATTCATTAAGTTGCGCATCAACGTGCCAGTTTTTATCCAGAATGAAGCCTTAAATGTGCAGCATTGCTGATTATTTTTCATCAAAGTCTATAGTGTGTGACTGGATTTTTGCAGCTTCGAAATAGAGTTGTTTATGCAAACTGACAACCTAATACTGAGGGTTGTGGTGGTTTCCTGTAGATTGAGAGTGACGTCTCCTCCTGGCTGAGCTACACCTTACAAAACAGGGAGTGAGAGGAACATTACCTCCAAGTTACAAGCTTTTAATTTTCATGAGGAAATTGGAGTACAAATTATTGTAACACTGAGAAATTTCCTCTGTGGTTTGTTTGGTGAATGGTATCTGGTTAATCTAACTAAACTTGCAGTTTGTCAAACCTCTTATCAAATTACAGCCTTCTGTCGTGAAAACAAACAAGATTCTGCTAGATTATATTGAGTGTAAAATGTGAGGTTAATAATGTAACATGTTGTCACCAGGCATTTGTTTTCTTTGCATACTGTCGGTATTTTTTTTTTTTTTACAGTATTTATATTTAGTGAGAGTATAATTGTTATTAATTCTTACTTATAGACATATCTGAGTGGGAGCCATCACAATATACTGTATGCTAACATGTGGAGCTGCGGGGTCTATTTGAATTTTATTTTATCAATGCCAGTTTTACTGGCATTTTCAGAGGTGTCTCTATTATAGATGCAGTTCTTATGCTTTTTATTCTGAAGCTGTAGATGTACTAATGAGACTTGAATATGAGGTTTGATTGTCAGGTGTAGAATATGTCATTTTAGCTATAACTACAGATGTGAAGAGAACATTGTTTGTTTCTCACACGCCTGGAGCTACCCTGGCAGACCCCAGTATCTCTGCAGAACTGCTACCACTTAACATTGCAAAGACTTTTTTTTTTTTCTAAATCTTTTTCCATGCCAAATTTCAGTTCTGACCAGCTCCCCTATTTTCCTGCAGGGTGAGATTAGAGCTACTGCATTCAACGATCAAGCAGACAAGTTCTTTCCACTCATTGAATTGAACAAGGTATGGTAGCTTTGTGCTTTCTTAGACTGACAGGAGCTAGAAAAGAGGAACTTGAGCCTAGCAAGGATTTTTAAAGGTGAACACAATCTATTTTCCCTGACTACTGATAATATCCCCTGTTTCATTGCTTTCTCCTGTAGGTATATTATTTTACCAAAGGCCATTTGAAGACTGCTAACAAGCAATATACAGCTGTTAAGAATGACTATGAGCTTACATTCACTAATGAGACTTCAGTTGTGCCCTGTGATGATGCCCAGCATCTTCCATCTGTTCAGTTTGATTTTGTATCCATCTCTGACTTGGAGAACACGCCCAAAGATGCGATTGTTGGTCAGTCTAAGTAACAAAATGGCAAACTCTAAAGCTTTGAGGTTTTATTTTTGGGTCCTGAATACTGGGCAGGTAGTGAGCATAGGATGCTTTGAGTGTTGTGATCTTTTAATTCAAGTCATCCAGTGATGGTTGCCATTAAAAATGCCTCAGGCAATATTCCTGTTAAGATGTTTTTGCCCTGTTTTCTAATAATATATAACAATTATTCTTCAAACTTGTACTTCAAACCAAAGACAGTAAATGATAGTTGTTTATTGTAACATGATCACTGTTTTCCTCAGAAAAGGGCTGAAAGAAAAATGTCCTTGCTCAGCACGTGTGCATTTCATACCTTCTGTGGTCTTGCTTTCTTTCACTATCTAATTATCTCTGTAGTGATTTTGGCATAATTCATTGCATCCAAGTCCAAGTTGCATGACTGTTTTGGCTTGCTTTGTGAAGTATTAGAGGTTTGTTTTTCTGTAATCTGTTGGGCAGAGTACTCCGGAAAAATCAGAGGCTTGGGTGGGGGCGAGGGTTCTCAGGTTTCAGAGGCACAAGATGCCTGTGATTCAGAGACATTCAGCTGGGAATTTTAAAGGTAGATGGGTATTATTAAAAGTGGTGTATTCTTGGGGAGTGCAAAAGGGATTGCTTTGGCTCTTACCACCTGAACATGCAGAGTTGTTTTAAGTTGCAATTTAGGATTACAGGGTGATGTGAAGGCACGAGCCAGTTGTTTCATTGTGTTACAGTCACTTTGAAGGCTCTTGCTTGTGCTTTAACAGCAAGTGTGTGTTACATGATCAGGACTGAAGTCCTTTGACAGAATGTGATGGGAAAAGATAGTACAATGCCTTGATCTCTCTAATGTAGTGAGGCTTGCATTCATGAATATCTTAATGACTGCGTCAACAAAATTAAAGCGCTGAAGAGTTCTGTAGTGGAACATTCCTACCATAATACACTTAATTTCCATATCAGATTTCATTTCAATAGGGAGCTAGGATACAAGGTAAAAATCTGACAGTAGGTTTGAATTCTTCTCTTGTGATCTTGTATTCCCCAATTGTGACCCCTGAGTAACTCCAAATTGTAACTGTTTCTCAGATGTAATTGGAATTTGCAAGAGCTACGAAGATGTCACTAAAATTACAGTGAAAGCTAGCAATAGGGAGGTTTCAAAGAGGAACCTGCATCTGATGGATACATCAGGGAAACTGGTGACAGCTACGCTGTGGGGAAATGAGGTATGTGCTCTCTTACCTGTTCTAAAGCAAAGCTTCCTTGTGTAGGGTGAGGAAGTGCTGTTGTCACCCGAGATGGGCACAGCACTGACACAGTCCTGGGTGTTTAAGGATCAGGGCCGAGAAAAGGTGAAAGACTGTCTGGTTGCATTCAGGTGTGATGTTCTTAACCTTTCTCTGACAAACTGCTGACATGATCTGACTAATGTGTTCTGAACAACTGCAGACATTATGTCTCAAGCCAAAATACTGAAGGTAACAGGCTCCTGGTTTAGGGAAGGGTATGAGTTGCAGTTTGATTACGGAAAAGCCTGGTGGCTATGGCTGTCTCAAATGAGATGAATTTTGTTTGTAGGCTGGGATACATGTTACCCTGCATAAATTGCTGCCTAATGAGCAGGTTGAGAGGCTCTGTCTCAGACTGGGAGTTTAAAGCATCAGAGCCTTGGAGGTGAAAGTTTGAACAGTTGCAGTAAACTGCTTCCTTATCTTTTTAACAGGCTACTTTGTTTTCCACTGTTGTTATAGATACTTAGGGATTTATGTGCCAGTCTATAAAATGGGAGTGATCCTGCCAGCTTGACAGTGATGCTTTATGGCTAAATGATCAAGTGCACTGATACTGTAGGTACCTAAATGCCATTAACCATCTGCTGATACAAATGAAGTAAACTGAAGTTTAGTGTCACAAAGCCTTAAGATCAAACCAGGTTATAACAGGAGAGACTACTGGTATACAATTCCTGGCATAACTCTTCCAACAGAGATCAGGGTCTGCATTTTGCAAAGTTTAAAGTGTTTGCTTGCTTGTAAAATAAGAGACATCTTCAAGCATTGAGGGGGAGTGATGTATGGCTTGCACAGTTAGGGTTAGAGCCTGTGTGTCCTTTACAACAGCCTATGACTGCTGGGATATGTTTTCTTTTCTTTTTGCATCTCAGGGCTGCAGTGAGTAGCTGCAACTCCAGCTCGTTTGTAATCTTTAAGCACATGATCCTCCCCTTGCTTGCTGAGTGGTGTGGGGTCCATAAAATCTATGGCTTTCAAACCCTCTCTCATGCCAGGAGGTTCTTTGTTAGTGTCAGACTACTCAGATGATGGCAGTTGAACAGCATTAGAGCAGCTTTATGAGACTGAAAAACAGAAGATGGAAAGTTGAGTAAAAATGTTTGGTCAGCATAGCTGCACTTTTCTCTAAGTGGTAGGAGGATGGACATGATTGGCTCAGTGAGGCTGAGTTGTTTCATCTCCTGAGGAGTCTGATATGAACAATTAATTTTGTTTCCATTCCCATAACACATCTCCCTTTCTAAAATCCTGGTATAAAACTGCTAACAGAGGGGACCAGTCCTTTTTAACAAACCCATGGTGTGATTTGAGGATTCTCTGTTTCCCCAGGAAATGGGGTGTTAGGATTGCACCTCTAATTGTCACCTACCTTTGCTTAAACTCCTAATGACACCATTCCAAACCTTACCTTTAAAATACAGGGCAGCAGTTTGATTCAGGTTTGGTCTCTTGTCATGACCTGTGAATTATGACCACAAGTTCAGTACCTTTCCTGTAACATGCTGCTGGTGCTCTCTGGTTTTTTCACACATGCAGGCTGAACAGTTTGATGGTTCCAGACAACCTGTGATTGCCATCAAAGGAGCCCGTGTCTCTGACTTTGGTGGCAGAAGCCTGTCTGTCCTGTCCTCCAGCACAGTTGTCATCAACCCTGATAGCCCAGAGGCTTTTAAGCTCCGAGGATGGTATGAGTGTGTTTATGTTGCTTTGTTTCAACCTCCTGCAGCGTATTTGTATTTGTTTTGTTTCTCTCTGCTTGAGCAGTGTGTATAGCACTGAGGGTATGGCTTCCAGGGCTATAGAAACTTCTCTGACTTGCAAGCCCTAGAGCCTGGAAGGCTGTCCTTCTTAAGTTGTTCAATTCAAAAAACTTATAATTCCATGACAGACCTTGAAAAATTGAAATCGGGGTAGTGCATGCTGACCCAAAGCCTTGGAAGGCAGCATGAAATCAGGCTTGACCAGCTCCACTTTCTGAGGCATGATCTGAGGGAACAGTATTTTTTTCCACAGGCTTTTCCATTGTGTGGAATCTGATACGCACTCAGTTAGTGTGGAGGGACTATTTGACATCTCTCAGTGTCTGATTCTTGCCAGATATTTTTCAGATAGCAAAGTAACTCTTTTATTGTCAGGAAAACAAAGTGATTTCATTGTTGCTTCTGCGGTAGGTAGTTGTTAAATTGCCTGTTTGTAGCTATGAATGTGGTGAGATGTGGTGTGTGTGTGTGAAGAGGGTTAAGTGTCGACAGCATCAGACTTGTGAATCCTGAGTCTTCAGATTCCAGTTAAATCACCCAAATGTGGATGAAATAAATGGCATCCTCCATTTGTCATTGAGCTGTGGCTCTCCCATACTTCAGAGGCTTGTTGGAGATAAAATTGATTGTGGGTCTTAGCTATTACTGTCACACTTTAATTAAGCTCAATTTTTGAGCCTCGTTGGTGTGTTTGTGAGATCACAAAGCCCATCACAATGGGATGGCAGTGCAACCTTTCACTGAAGAGCTGTGCTTTCTTATTTTAACAGAGGAAGCATAATCTTTTCAGTGCTATTTGCTTTTCCTTTCGAAGCTGCTGCGAAGATAATGGTACCATGTAATTTAATTTTAATTATGGAAATATCTTGATGCCCTTAAATCTTGTTATCTGCCTTGCCTCTAAGAAGTGTGCAGTGCGTGGTTTGACCACTAGCTGGCAAACAAATTGCAGTTATATAGAACAAAGCTGTCCTCCTTTTGTGGGTTTATAAAATACTGTGCTAATTAAGTCAGACTATTAACTTACTCTGAAATGCTATTTTTGTTTGCAATATACACATATTACTGTAATTGTTTCCTTTGCAATCATTGATAAAAAATCCCTCATGTATCGAGCACATGAAAATAAACATAAGCTTTTGATAAGTCTGTATGGTCTGCTCTCCAGAAATAGAAGTGCATCTCTGTGCTTGCAGGTTTGACTCCGAGGGGCAACTTCTGGAAGGTGCCTCCATCTCTGATGTGAGGGGTGGGCCAGCAGCTGGAGCAAATACCAATTGGAAAACTTTGTTTGAAGCCAAATCTGAGAACTTGGGACAAGGAGATAAGGTAAAGCATGACCACTCAGCACAAGCCTGGTGTATTGGGGAGAAAATAAAAGGCAAGGTTTTTTTGCAGGTATTCTGCGTATTGAAGTAGTCCAAGTATTGAGCAGTATGTGATTACTGTCTTGGAATTTATGCTATTAATTAATATTATTGTTTTTCAAGTAAATCCAGGCTTGTTGCTGATGTTGCAACGTGATAGTTTGTTTGCAAGAGAATTCTAAGCCTTGTGTAAATGAAGGGGAGATGTTTTTACCCCAAAGATGTTCATATAAGCAGCACAAAGTGTTCCAGGAGAAACAGGTGCATTAGGAGGAAGTGGTTTTCAAGGGTGCACACTTGGTCAATAGAAAAGCTGGTAATAAACCCCAGGTTTATTTTCATTTTCATTCCAGAAACCTCTCTAGGCTTATACTGCTTTTTATTTTTAAGATTTTTTTGTTTCAAACTTAAATGCTAAGCTGTTTGCGATATACAGGAGCTTCTATCCATGGAAAAAAAAAACCTTTAAAATCATAGAATGGTTTGGGTTGGAAGGGACCATAAAGATCACCTCATTCCAACCCTCCTATCATGAGCAGGGATGCCACCCCTTAGATAAGGTTGCTCAGGATCCCATCCACCCTGGCCTTGAACACTTTCACTTTACCTGTAATTCAGCTATTTTCTGTGACAATTTTTGCCCATGGTTCTTAAGCAACCTCTATTTTTCTGCTGAAAGACTTGACCGTGGTCTTAAACCATTATGATGATTATTTTAGTGTGGTGAGTGGGTATTTTGTTCTGTAGGCTATAGTTTAATCAAATGCTTATCTGTAACACTACACAATAGGCTTTCTGTTTTTTGTATTGGTTCCCGAAAGAAGCGTAGGAAAGTGCAGAATCTTAATCCTGTGAAAAAGTGCAGATTTGAACAGACACAATGGAGAATCAAATATGCTTTATCTAAAGAAGACCTAGCAATTGGAGTTTCCTGCAATGGAAACACAAAATAATCTTGCTGTAGGGGCTTTATTAACATAATGGAAGCCTGAAAATTATTGCAACAGAGGGGTTGATTTACAGTTTCCCAGTAATCCATAGCTGTTAAGCTTTCTAATCCTAAATATCCAAGTATGGGCGCCTTGCTTTTGTAGTTAATTCAGAATGGGGAAAACATTGAGTATTTTGAGGCTAATGTTGCACACTCGCTCTCCCAGGCAGATTATTTTAGCTGTGTGGGCACAATTGTACATCTGCGCAAGGAGAACTGCATGTACCAGGCATGTCCCTCTCAGGATTGCAACAAGAAAGTGATAGACCAGCAGAACGGACTTTACCGCTGTGAGAAGTGTGACCGTGAATTCCCCAACTTCAAGTACCGCCTGATGCTCCTGGTGAGTCCCAGGATTGGATTACAGGGCGTTTCCTGCCACGTTCCCAGCACAAACTAAAATCTTTTGAGGGAATGGAGTGTCGGTGCTGTTTTTGTGCGGTGCCTGTGAGTTCCAGGGTATTTAGCTGGTTTGTCTGCTGTACCTGAGTGAGGGATGTTCCATTGAGCTGATTAGCAGTTTGTTTTCCTAGTGCTCCAATTAAAAGCTTTTCTCTTTGCCAAAAAGTTGCTGCTAGCTCACTTGATTCTGGTTTCCAAGTGTACTATGCAGTGCAGAGTACAGATGGCCTCCGCCTCTTCAGTAGTGAAGATAAACTGAAGTAAAATGGCATTTCTGGAGAGCAGTAATTGCACTTTTACAGCTGCTACCTATATTTAGTACAGTTTTTTTGGTAGGTATTGTTCTGCCTCATGCTTTAATGGAGCCTGCTTCAGAAAGTTGTCTGGGGATTATTATTGTGATGCCCACTTACACCACAGGCATTGAACCTTCTTCTGTTTTACAGTATAAATTAGAGTTGTATCTGCTTCTTAGAAATGCTCTGCCAGGTGGGCCTGCAGAGAGAAGGGAGCTATCCCTGCAGCCTCACTAAAACACAAAACTGCTTCTGAATAATTTTTATCAGATAACTTCTAGGAACACATGAGCTGCTTTACATAGCAGAGTCATTCTCATGGAATATAAAAGGAGTGTTGAGGGTACGCTCAAGGCCTTCAGAGCAGTGTCTCCCATTTCCCCATTCCTAATTGTCAAAGCAGCCAGGAAATGGATGTGAGGCTGAAACTTGATCTTTTTACTGCTTTGTCTTGTCCTTGAACGTTTTGATAGTTTCCACATAACATAATATTACATGAGCTTATGCTCAAATATTCATGTATTTACAAAGTAAATGCACTTTGCAGATTTGCTGCTGTCCCATTTGGTGGTGGTTGTTTTGGGCTACCTGTTCTTGCTCACAGCTCAGCAGGACAGAGCTGAGCATCCATCAGTGTTGTCCTGCTATGATCTCGTTGGCCTTTCCGTGTGGTTCAATCTGCTGCCAATATTAACTTGTGTTAAGTTATGGACATTCTGTGGAGCTTAAAAAAAGGTAGGAAGTCACTGCTTTCCACCCTCAGGGGTTGAAAGGACATGCAGGTCAGGCTCTGAGAGCTCTCCATAGCTCTGAGGTTTTTTTTTTTTTTTCCTTTTGTGTTGTCTTCTGCCTTTCTGGATGAAAAGGCACCTGGATGAAATAACCTTTTGGGTTTTATTGTTATATTCTAGGTGACCATTGCAGACTGTCTAGAATATCAGTGGGTGACTTGTTTTCAAGAGTCAGCAGAATTCATTCTTGGGCAAAACGCAGCTTTCCTGGGAGAACTGAAGGAAAAGGTCAGTCAATTAGCTTATTGTATTTTTGCTGCTTGTCTTGAAGTTGAACTATGTTTCACACACCTTGTGTTGGGCTGCCCTCAAATTTCTTGCTTTTTTTTAAAATTTTTTTTGATCCTTCTGGTAAGGAACTATTCTTGTAGTGTTTTGAAGGCAGCTCTCAGAAAAATGTAAGGTTTGTGTGGAACACCAGTGCTGATCCCTCAGAGAGCATGGTCTGATATTTGTGTGTGAATGTAGAGCAGACGTGGCAAAGGCAGTGGGATATGTTCATGTACTTGCTGTGGGAATTAACAGCATTATTAAAACACATTAAAAACTGCCATATGAAAGAAAGGGATGTTCTGTTTCATTTGTCAAGGGTTTGATTTTTCCCTTTCTCTGAGTGATAGGCCAGCTCAGCTCAGCCCAAGGTTGTCGTCCAGATGCTGGACTTGAGTATCTTTTACAAGTTCACAAATCATTGCTTCTCCCTAGCCTGAAGTTCTTGGCAGAGACTTGTTTACTCTCCTCGGGATTATTTTCCACAGGCCATCTGCCTGGAGAACAGAGATTTGCCTGGTTTCCCCCATAGTTTGCTCCCACAGTCAGTCTGTCTACCTCTGAGCTCTTTTGGCTGCTGAAAGCTGGAGATCAGCCTGTCCTCATCACCTGGACCTGGAGAGGCAGCTCATCACTCCAGGGTTGTGCCACAGCCTTTGGGGGACTGACAGCTTTAACACGTGTTGGCTCCAGTAGAAAAGACAGCCTTTTATGATTTGTACCTAGATTGGAAGAATCTGCTAAAAATCCCCTGTTTTAGTGATGAATGCTGACAACATTATCCCTAACGTGTTCCAAAAATTTGTTTACAAAAGCAAAAAGTTCCAGAACACTTTGTATATATCTTTGTAAGTAGGCAGAAAGCTTTTTGAACTAATGTGTGTGAGCCCACTTTTGAAGGCACTTTTATTCTCCCACCAAATATCATCAGAACTTCGTGGGTCTCCTGAAAACCATGATTTGTAAAATGGGTCATTGGCAGAGATGCTGAAGTGATCTGTCTGTGACAGAGCAGTTTTTAAGGTTGTAAGTCATTAGACACTAACAGACAGTATTATCTTCCCTTTGTCACTCTGTGCTTTTCTGCTGCATTTTTCTTTCTTCCAACCAAAATAATCTTCTCCTGATTTTTTTTTTTTTTTTTTCACTTGTGTACTGTATAAAAACTGCGTGGCTTTGTTTTGTTTTTAAATGATGATGTGGAATGCATGATAAGTTCTTGAATTGCATATGAGCCTTGCTGTGCTCCCAGGCTAAGGCTGGTTGATTCCAGGACTCCGCAGATATCCCAGTTGTTGGTTAACCCATTGCTTGGCTGTGGGAGGGAAATGAAGCAGGAGGAATTGTTGAGGCTGTTGTCCTGAGACGCTGTTGTAGACCTCTGTCTCTGCAAAGCTGGGCTATTTTTCTTGTAATTTGGAATGATTTTTAGAAATTTTCTGCACTCTGGCTGTCAGAGGTGAAGGGTACAAAGCCTGTGGTTCTGGGATGCTGAGTTTTTGTGGTATTAGAAAGGCTGGACACCTCTGCTCTGTAGGAAAATGTCTTGCTGGGGGAATTCTAATTAGATGTGCTTGCACTTTTGCATTTCCATTTTCAGACATTCTTAACTTGTCAATATTTCCTTACTTCAGCCATGCTTAATCTCTGCTAGAGTTTAAACAAAATTTCTTAGCTGCTTTTAATGCTGAAGGGAACTGGGTGGGGAAGGAGAGACAGTAGGTCCTATGTACCAGTACAAACATGTAATGTCTTTTGAAGAGCTGCCTAATGGAAATGGCTGAGGATAGAAAATGGAACATAATATGGAGTGAGCCCTTGAGCGGGAATGCTTTGTGTTCCAGGAGAAATTGGTTTTGATTTGACACTTTTATGAGCCTTTAAAAATGGTACTCGATGCATTTGCAGTAAGCTTTTCTTAGTGGTTTTTCTCTGATAGACCTGATGCAGTGTCTTGTGAAGTTGGTGGGAGTCTTTTCACTGCTCACAGTATGGATGGAGTTCATGTACAGCCCGTGACCACACTAAGCAGAGATACATGGGCAAGGTTTTTCATCTGCTTCTTCCCTGTGCTTGTTAGATACCAAAGGAGGTAATGTGAGGTAGCAGGGACTGCTATGCTGAGGGCATTTTCGACTCACTAATGGTTAGCACAGTTTGTGACAGAGCTGGAAAGAGGAGCTAAATGCTTTATTAAGTGAGTTTTCTTATCCTCTAATCCATAAGATGGCCAGGGGAAGGGGTTTTAATATTCAGGAGGGATATGCCTAAATTCTGTAATCTGTGAACCTAGCTGCTCCTGTTCACCTCCATTTGTTGTGCTTTTCTAAACCTTAGGAGAATCACTGTGTAGTGTAAAATAGTGCTGCACGCAGTGAAAAACAGCAGATGTAACACTTGGAATGTGAGTGGAACCGGGGTGGGTTCAATTCCAGATCAGATGCTCTGTCTGCTGCTGGAGTGACTGATCAAGTCGAGTGCATCTGGTAGATAAATGCATTAATAATTACTTGTCAGTATCATCAGGGGGCTGCAGGATTTTTTTGGAATGTCAGCAAAGGTTTTTACAACTCATATTTTTACAAAAATAAACTTTTTTTTTCCACAGTCTCCACGACTTGCCTGCTCCTTTTCTACTGTTTTGACATATTGTCTGTTATAAATGATGATGATGATGTTTAGTGTTCATATGGTAATTAGAAGCAGCTTATGTTATAAATATGACACAGTCTTCTCATGGTTATTAAAGCACGTTCAAAACATGGATCCACTTTTTTTATAGAACATTCTCTTAAATAGGCCTGTGTCAGGATGTGAAGGATACATGCAGCTTTGATGGATAAGCAGAAAACCAGAATGCCTAATAAGGCAATTAATAGGGAAATAGTTAACTCTGTCAGTGTTTGTGATCACAGCACAACATCAGAATTAGCCAGTTTGACAGCTCCTGTAGATTTGTAGTATTTTTGTTCCCTATACCTGTGTGTTCCTTTGTTTAGGCAGCTAAAAAGTTGTCACCTTTTTATCTTAAAAACTTTTGAGTTGTGGGTTTGGCATCTAAAATGTGACGATGGAAGACTCAGCTCTGCCTGTGTGGGCCAGGTAGTTCCACTGTTTTGCCAACCTCCCTAAAAGCTGAGCTGCTCTCAAAGTTCATGGCACTTCTGGGAGCCTGGAGTGTCTGCAGCTGATCCCTGTCTTTGTCCTTCCCTCAGAACGAGCAGGCTTTTGAAGAAGTGTTCCAAAATGCAAACTTCAACACGTACGAGTTCAGGATCCGAGTGAAACTGGAGACTTACAACGTAAGTATTGCCCAAAAGGCAAATAATGTAACTTGTGGCTTTTGTAGTTCGACTTGTCTCCATAGGAGGTGACTTCCTCCTCTTATGTTTGTGGGGAGAGGTTTCCCTTGCTCACAGAGAACAGAAGATTCCAAAGATCACACAAATACTGTCAATCTTGAGCAGTGAAGGAGGGATCCTTGCTGCTCCCTCTCAGGCTCATCAAGGCTGGTTTCACATGAAAACAACATACCAGCTCTGGGAGTCGTGTTGGCACTCCCAGCTAACCCAGATAGCAGGAGCAGTAAGTTACTGGGGCAGAAGGAGGTTAGAACCAAATGCCTGGAGTGCTTCATGTTCTTTTACATGCTAAGATTTCTCTTCCACAGGACGAATCTCGTATTAAGGCCACAGCGTTGGACGTCAAGCCCGTGAACTACAGAGAATACAGCAAGAGGTTAATTGCCAACATCAGGAGAAATGCTCAGCTGGGGTGAGGAGGCCAGTGCTGGCTGATTGAGCCTAGAACTTCCAGGAAAAACTCAATAGATAAGGTTACATTGACTTTTTCCCCACCCTGTGTGTGTGACAATTCGGAATTAGTTATACTGTGCACGGCAGCCCAGCATAGTGGGCTGAGTGATTTGATGCATTTCTCTGGAGATGTGCCCTGGTAGGTAAGAGTGCACTCTGATGGCCATGATTTTGTAGCCTGTTGTGGTCTGTTAAACTCTGACAGCACTGAAGAGGAATCTCTAGACAGATTGCCAGGGTCTTTAGACAAACCATTCAGAATGTCTGAAGTAACTTTGCTCTCTTCCTATATGTAAAGCTGAATTATATAACCATTTTGTCTTCTTTGCAAGGAAGTAGTGACAACCTTGACACTTTGACTTGTTCAGCAGAGGGTAGGAGGAACAGTGTCATGCAGCTTTCAGATATGGACAAAAGAGAACAGGTCTATTAGTACAAGTTAGTTCCCTTCCATAGAATTCAAAGGCTTTCACTTTCCACAGGTGCCATGCAGTTGTTAATGCTTGGAATGGCAATATGGTAGAATTATTAATCAAAGACATATCTCTTATATCTGAAGAATATCCTTCCTTCAGGGTTTAATAGACTGAGTCAGATGGGTCTGATATTAATCAAAATTGTCTCTTCTGAGGAAGGCAGATAAGCATTGACTCTCCATCCCCCAGGGAAATCCAGGCAACTACAAAGCATTGCTTTAGTTTTCTCTTCAATTAATACTATGGATTTCTGACTGATTTTTTTGGCTCACAGTTCCTTCCTATATATGTTTCGTATGTTTGTATGTTCAGTTTCTTTGGTTTTATTTGTATCGATGTTAATCAGAAAGAGGTCTTTAAATGGGGGGAGCTTTGTTTCAATAAACACTGCTTAATTCCTGTGTAGTGAATTTTGCTTTCTTTGAACACCAAAGACTTCTCATTACTGGAAAGCAATTAATTAGCTTTCATAATAAGCATTCACTTGGGGGAGATGTTACCTTATTACAAACTCTAAGGTTAGACTGAAGAATGGAGACTTCTTTGCCTGATGTTAACAGCATGGAAATGCAGTGATATTTTCACCATTTCTGTGCCTGAGAATGCTGATGAGCTGGCACTTCTGGGATTTTTATTGACGTTTACACAGCAGTCTAAAACTAACCAGGCTTTGAGATTTGTTCAGACATAGAGCTAGTACAGAAAACAGTAATTATGCTACTGGGCTTTTCAGTCAGCAGAGCATGCTAGCTCTGTGTGCTCCTAATCACATTAATTATGTGTTCCCTGGCTGCAGCTCACAGCTTGGCATTTGCTGCACAGCTCCAAGCATCCAGGCAGTGCTGCAGTGGGTCTCTGGTAGCAGAACTGAGATTTATTTATTTATTTTGCTCCGTAGAGCACAGTTTCTTCGTGTATTCAGTTGGTGCCCTTTATTCCCTGTGATTTCCTGTTTGTCATCTCAAGTCTTGGTGTTTAAGTACTGTAAATGTCATTTCCGTTGATGGACATGAAGCACATTATTCTGGGCCCATTAATTGCAAACACAACCTCTTCTTTTTTGGATTCTGAGGATCATGACTGGGTTCTTCTGCTGATGTCTTGCATTTTTTTATTTGTTCCCTCTGACCTTGCTTATAAAGCATTGACTAGAAAATTACAGTCTTCAGCACAGTTCTGGATTGACAAATGGTGGGTTAGTGGTGATAATCCATCTTTCCACTCTGCTAACCAGTCTTTTAGTACTGCTCCCCTCCTATCCCTCCTACCCAATTTTAGGGAGCTGGGAACAAGTGGTAGTGCACAATGTTCCTTGAGGCTTTTTTCCAATTCCTGGGCCCATCCATATACACCAGGAAGGTTTTATGGCTGTTGTTTTTGGCAGGTGTTTGCTGGCATTGCAGCTCTGAGTGTCGCACACCTGCCTCTGCTGGGGCAGCTGCTTCTCCCAGAGGGAATTGCTGCACATCCACATCGCTGGGTTTACTGTGCCATCAGCCAGAGCACTAGAGATGGAGGGTATCAATACTCAAGAGCATTAAGGTGTGTTACGGGATCAGCTGAATGACCTTGAGAACTGGAACAGAAAATCAACTTAAAACAGTTTGTGTGAAAAGCCACTTATTTGAGGACTAATAAAAAACAACCCTCTGCTCTAAAGTGGATGCTCATTAGTGACTGAAGAGTTGGAGGGTTTTAATCATGCTTTAATCAGCTAGTATATGATAAAAACATCAAGCTATGTGAGGCAAGGTATTTCTAGTGTAGCTATACAAGTGCCACAGCATTATATAAGCCTCTGCTGTGAGATCTCATCTCGAATGCTATGTACAGCTCTGTCCTGCAATGAGGAGAGGCAAAAAAGAAACTCAGCTGGGGCGAGTACAGAGGAGGACTACACTGCTGAGTAGGAGAATGAGGATCTTTTTTAGGAGGGGCCTAGAAGAGCTAATATAGCAGAATGAATCCTGAGAGGGGCATATGATTTCCCACTTATATAAAAGATGTATGCCTCTATCTTATCTTGCCTTCTTTCCCCTGATCAGAGGCTAGAACTGCTGAAGCTAACTGGTTAATAAATTGTTTGTCAATCCAAGAAAAGTGAAGTATCCAGCAGAGGAGTGAGGGCAGGGAAGATGTGGAGGGGTCTCCATTCTCCTCCCACCTCACTGCCGAGTGGCCATAGCTTTCCAAACCCCGGCAGATCCCTGCAGCCACTGGCACGAGCCATGGAAAACTTCACAAAGGCTCTGGGCTCTTCTGACTGTGCTAATTAAGTGGACTCACAATGCTAATTTGGATTATTGGCAAACTAGCCTGTGCCTTCCTTCCCTTCATCATAAATCTCCCCTGCTACCATCCAGGTTATTCTGGATGGCTCCTGCCATTACCTGGGCTGAATATGTATTTGCTCAATTGAAAGGATTCTGGAATTCTTCATCACTAGATCTCTGTGAGGTGAGGATTCCTGTGGCTGCTCGTCTTTTGCTTGAAATTAAATGTACACAGCAGAGATTAAATTGGGTGGCTGCTGGTTTTGAAACAGGCAGGTGCAAAGGCAATTACACAAGAACATCAAGTTCTGCATGGCCAGAGAAGACCTGGAGCGTGCTCTGCAGGCCCATGTTCAGGTAGTTTGCTGTTTGTCTTAATTCCCCCTGGTGGGATTGAACAGTGTTTCCACTGGGCGTGAATTTTCAATGAGTTGTTAGTGACCCCTTACGAGTCCCCGGAGGGGAGATTATGTTAGAGCCAGATCGAGTTTTTAAGATGCATCAGGTGGTTTGTTGTTTGTTTGGGGCTTTTTGTCCCCGAAGTAAAGCTTTGAGGAGTAATATATTCTCGGAGCTGTTGCAGGGAATAAATGGTGGTCTCAGATGGATCAGGAGTGAGTGGATGCTGTGTGCTCTGCCTGGCAGCTGGGATGAGTGTGTGTGTGTGGGCTCCAGCACGACGGGATTGTCCTTTTAGTGCAACGGGTGTGAGAGTGGAAGCTGATGAGTCTCCTGTTTTGATTCCTAATTCTCGCTGATATTTACATTTGCTGCCCAAGATGCAGCACGGCATCTCGAGGAGGGAATATTAACTTTCCTTCCCTGTCCTGTTTTGTCATCTTGCTCTTGACCTTCATGTTTTCTAGCCCTTGGACAAGTGGCCACTTTGGAGGAGAAGTGGCCGTCCCACAGGGCTTCTCCCTCACCCCTCAGGCTACTGAAGAGACTCAAATGGGAAAGAAAGGGAAATTTCACATCACTTTTGGTGTAAAAGGCTTAGGAAAAACGTGAAATGGAGTGAGCTGCCTACTTCCAAAGCCTGTGTTCATGGAAAGGAGTGGTCTGCAGCCTATTACACATTATAAATACTGGAGTAATGCAGTAAATATCAGTAATCTTATTACAGGGACTGGAAGTTCTCTTTAATATATTATCTGTGAGGATGCAAGAGGCCCACAGACCTTCTCGCAGTTTTTTAAGTCTGTTTTTCATGTTTACATTTTTGCATTTCAATCATATGCATATTTTAAAAAAAAAAAGTGGTTTGGATCGCCAGATGGATTTTTCATGAGGCCTGTTACACATTTTTCTGTGTATTTTATTTGGATACTTAGGTGTCTGTGTTTGGGGGGTAGGGTGTTGTTTGTTTTTAGTTTTTTCCTGTTTATATTGCATTGATTTGTTGTTAAATTCAGCCTCTGTGCCATGCCAAAAGCGTGCCTTTGGGAGTGTTCCTCGGCTGCTTGTTGTGCTTTTCTTTTTCCCATCCTTGTAAGTTATTTAAAATAAACCGGACACTTGCAAAGGCCTTTTTTTTAAAAATTTGTCCCAAACATTTTGCCCTTTGAAGGGAGATTTTACACAACAACAAAAATATAAAAAACCAACAAAAAAAATCACCTTTTCTCTTGCCTGAAGAGAATTTTTTTTAAGGTCCCACATGAGGATACCTCTTATAGGGATGTAATTCCCAGGTTATGGTCCAGGTTAGGATAAAGGCACTTGGGAAGCTGCACTGCAGAGGATGCTCCAGAAATGGGCTCTTTTCTCTGAGAGTTTATCCTCAGAAGTTGGCAGAGCAGAACCAGGTTGCAGGTTTATCTGATGGAGAAATGAAAGATGTGAACATTTGTCATGTCCACTCTGACATCACCGTGGAGCAATTAAGAGGAAGAAATCTAATTTTTTTTGCCATCAGTTTAGCTCTCGGAATTCCCTCATGGCTTATTGTACAAAAGGCTGAAAAATAAGAGTAATAATCCGATTTTTGTCTGTTTCTAGTGTTTTATGTTTTCCATTAAAGCCTTGCTGCTATGCTGCACTGACTTTTTGAACTGCAGGATCAAAAAATACTCCTCCCTTTGTTTTTGGTGAAGACTGACTCTGAAAAGGATAAATATTATTGATTGAGGTATTTAATACACTAATGAAACCCACAATTATTGACTATGTAATTAATATACTGTCTAAAAGTAAAGTTTGACAGCGCATATAGAAAAGCGATATTGACTTGCGCTTCTTTGGCAGGGAGCCTCGCAGGTTTTTATTTATAGACACTGAAACACGTTCTTCAAGTAATGATTCAATCCCACTTTGTGCTTGCCACAAGCTAGAAGGCTGCCCTTCTTCTTGCTGACTGTAAGGCTTTCACATTAGCTGTGGGGAAGGAGAATTTTCAGCCTTTAGCTTTGCTGCCTCCTGCATTAGGTTTTGGGGCTGGAGTGGCCCTGAGCGCGGTGCTGGTTGTTGCAGGCTTTTCCAAGGAGCTTTTTGCTTTTTATAAACAAGTTTGGGGGCTTTTTTTGGACTTGCTTTTGGGTTTGTTAACCTTGGTGGGTGATGGAAGTATGAGGGAGCCGAGGGGCAGCTTGGTGGAGTTTGGAGGGTTCCACCAGACAGAGCCTTTCCTCAGCATAGCTGCATTTTTATTCTCCAAGCATCTTTTGGGGCAAACGCTCTGCTTTAGGCTCAAGGTGATACATGGTTTCGCTCTAAGCTTAAGTGGCCTTTCTTAAGCCTATAACAGCAAGATTTAGCCTTCCCCCTGGACTGACAGATATCTGCAGCCTGACGTGTGTTCTTGCCTTATTCCAGGGCTGGGTGATGCTCACACATCTCCTTCAGCCTTGCTCCTCTTCCCCTTGCAGCCCAGCCTTGTGTTCTCTGCTGCTGCTCAAGTTGCCAGGGACCGCATTTAGATTGCCAGGAAGCTGAAGCTGCATTTATAAATGGCTTTAAGTTGCTCGTGTGCCCCTGTGAAATGTTAAACTTCTTAGCACCAGGTGAAGTTATTTACATCCAACTCAGAAGCTGATAATGAAGGTTTTTTTAGATTTCAAGTGATTTAAAAAAAAAACTCCCAAATCCCAAGTGTATCAGCTATGTGGTAATTGGAGCTTGTGCTGTCATTAAAAATGACAGCTTTCTCCAAAAACATTCTTAGTGCTTGTAAAATGCAGCTAACATAACCTATATTTAACTTGTATTAGCTAGAATTTCCTTTCTGTGCTTGCTTACTTTCAGAGCTTCGGTGCGAATACCGAGGTCCTGCTCTATTCCTCAACCACGAATTATTTTACCTGGTTGGAAGAATAGAAAGCTTTTAACCAGGGTTGGACAGAGGGTATCTCTGTGGTTTTCCCCACAGAAGTTTTTTTTTTTTCAGCCAGCAAGTAGAAGCCATTCTTTGGGCAGAAATAAACCTTAAGCAATAATGTGTGGCAAGAAAGCCCAAATTGCTGAAGGTTGGGACAAAGCTCCTGTTCCTTGACCTTCCTGAACAGCTCTTTCTTTTTTCCTGTCTTCCTTTTTTTTTTTTCCCCCCCTATTTTTTGGCCCTCTGCGGTCAGTCAAAAACATTTGCATGTCAAATCGTTAAGGCTCTGTCCCATAATTGAGATGCTGGGTGGCAATCTGCTCCCCTCCTCCGCCTGGAAGTGTTCCACACAGAGCCCTCTAATTAAACAGAAAATGGTTTGTCATGTGTAACTGCCTCTTCTGAATGTAACAAACTCATTTCAAGAGATGCCAACACCATCTTTATAGCTGTTTTAATAATCTTCTCTTGAATCAGAGAGGGCTCTAACCTCGTATTTCACTTCACCAGCTGTTTATTTTGCTGTTTGGTTGTTGTTTTGTTGTTTTTTTTCCTCCCCTTGCACCGAGAATGTGTAGACTCCTTTTTTTCCCCTTTTTCTGCGTGCGTGTGGAAATCCTCATTAGAGTAACCGAGTTGAAGTCTCTGAAATAGTCAGTTAGGGCTGAGGCTTTTAAGCTTTACCATTTACAGTGGGAGCACGCGCGGGCTTTGGGCTCCGAGCCCTGTCAATCACCCGCCTGTCACGCCGGGAGGGAGCCCAAAAAACTCCGCTGCCGGCCCCGTTTGCCGGGGAACGGAGGTGTTTAGGCAGTTTCCAAAGCTAACATCTATTTTGCAGACAGATGTGCATGCCACAGCCACCCTCCACACACGCCTGTAATAGAAACCATTAGCTCCCCGCTCCCCCAGCGCGGGGGAGAGCTGCAGTGTGTTCTTAATGCATGAAGTGTGGTCTGGGTAGGACACAAATAGTGTAGCAGATTACCAGGTGAAATTGGCTTTTACCTCTCCCCCATCCTTCTCAGACACTTTCCTGCCAAACTTCAGCTTTTAAGTCGGTGCTCAAAGAAATTCTCCCTGTGTAAAAGGCCTCTTGCTGCCTTTTAAATTGGCTAATGTTTGGCAGAAAATCCGAATAGCGGGTACAGTTATTTAGTGCCTTCATTACTTACTGCCTGGAGACTTTCTCTGATATTAGTGGCTCCTGTTTATTCACAGTGTGCTCGTGTCTGCCTCTCTCCTGACAGCCTTTTGGGTAAGGGAGGACCTGTAGGAGCTCAGGGTGCCATGGCACAGCTTTGTGTCCTGGGACAGTGATTTTTCCTTGGACAACTCCCATGCCCTGTGCTGGAAATCCACACTCTCCCTTGTCGTAACAGCTTCCTGCACTGGTTAGATGAGGAGCAGTGTTCTCCCAACAAGCCACGTTGTTAACATCCAGCTGGGATGTGAAAATCACTTCTAGGTTTATATCTCTAAATATTGCGAGTATGATGCCACCATCTTCAAAAAAGGGAAGGAACAGCAAGCCGACTCCTGTCAGTTTGTTAGAGCATATTTATAACTCAAATGCTAATTCCTGCTCTTGACTCATAATAGCTTCTGAATTCTGAATCTTTAAATTCCGGATCTCATGTTTTGAGGTTAATCCATTCAGATAGATTGGGAAACAGAATTTATAATTTGGAGAAGTAATGTCAGTCCTTCTTTGCTTCAGTCAGTCATTCCATGTTGGCAGTAGGTCCCACCGGCAAGCCAATATTTGACCCTTCCTTATAGACTAGTGAAACCCAACATGTTCATTTTTATCTGACTTGATCCTGCTGTTCCCTTCGTACTCATACCTTGGCCCATAAGCTTAAGAGTCGCAGGAGCTGGCTGTCAGCACACTTGCCTGACTCTGATTTAACTCATTCAGCTTATTGTGAGCCTTAACCTATTTTCCGTGCTGTCTCCAAGTGTACGGCTTCTGCAAAGAGATTAATAATTCAAAAAAAATATATATCTTAGTCTTCAAACCTCTCCCAGGCAGCAGTGCAGACTTAGGGGGTTTGGAGAAAGGAGTGGCGTTAATATCCCACCTATCAGTGGACATGGTCTTTAGCATCAGCCCTTAAGCCAGCCTTTGCAGTCAGAGCCTGAATCACCACGGCTCCTGGCTGATGCTAAAGCTCCAGGAGCTGCCTTCACCTTGTAGAAAGCTTTGCTTGACTTGCTCTCATTATACTCCGGCCTTGTCTGGGATTGTGGGGAGAGCGTGCTCATTGCCAAGTGAGGTTTAAGGAAAGGAGCAACTCTATTTTGATTTAGAATTTTAATTACCGTGCTGGGAAGCGAACGCAAAAAGACAAAGCAATTTGAAGGTGGATTTCTTTTTTGGAATGAAAACTTAGTGTCCGATGGATTGGGGTTTTTTTTTTCCCTCAGTTAACAAAGCTGGTGAAAGATCACAGCATTGTAGTGGTCTTGTTAGTGTCATTTCCTCTGATTAATGGGATGTCATCCGGTGTTAATGACTGGTCCAGTCCTCAAGCACCAACCTATTCCCATGCTTTGCCTCCTCTTCCTTGAGCATTTGGAGGACAGTGGATATCTCAGAGCAGGAGCTGCACCACGTCCCCTCTCCCAGCTCAGGTTTCTCGTTGAATTTACCAAACCCGAGGTGGTTGATTTAGCATTCCCCCTCAAGGGATGCTCCTGAAAATAAACTTTAGACTCTGCTTACACACCTTAGTTTATTGTGGTGGGTGCTAAGTGCTTACAGGGGGGGCATTCATCCCAATTGAAGCCTGCAGAACACGGTGTGCCAGCTGTGTGTGACTGCTCCCATAAATCCCCCTTCCAGGAGTTCCTGGCTGTGCACTTTATAAGTAGGCTTGTAGCAAACACCTTGCAATACATATTCATTATTTCAGCTTTGCTTAATGCATAAGGCTTGGGGAGGGGGGAGAAGGAAGTGGCTTCTTCTCACCAATTTATGTTCCCTGAGCTAATCCACCTCCCCTGCTTGGCACCGTTAACTTCTAGTTGCAATATTTTGTGTCTCACAGAAGCAAGTTTTAATTGCGCCACAGAAGTCCCTTTCTGCCAATAGTTCATTAGACTTCATGAATGCTCCAACTGAAGAATGGTCTCTCTGGATTAGCATCATCTTCCAGCACACCCTTCCTGCTGGATCGCTGTCAGATGAATTGATAAAAGAGTATTTCTGGACGGAGCCAAAAAATACTGGGGGTGAGATACAACAACCTACAGGCTCCCAGACAAATGAGCAGAAACCAGGGAAAGCCATAATTCTGCATTCAGGACGTCACAGGCATGGCAGGAGCTTTGGAAGGTCTAGATTAAAAGGTAGCTATTTTTCTTCTGGAAATAGGAAGAAGGGATTTGGTGCCAGTCAGAAGCAAAGCCTACCCGAATCAGGCAGGAAGCAAAATTCACTGCAACAGTTCCTCCCAGAGCTGAGAGCAGCCGCAGTGCCTGATCAATAGGCAGAACCCAGAAGTGCAGGCAGAAGCATCTCTAATATGCCCACACTAATTAACTCTGAATTACCAGGTGTATATGTGAAACCTTTAAATGATCATCCTGGGGTTTGGCAAGCAAAGTGTTGCCTGGGCTCTTCCTCCCCTTCAAGCTGTTAGCGACCCTGGGTTGCATTTTTGGGGTAAGTGAGCTCCATGCTGCTGCTAAAGCTGAAGGTGATCCAGCAGTGCAGCCACTGGAATAACCCCTGGAAATAGGGTTTAGGCTATAAACCTTGTTTCAGCTCTCTCATAAGAGCTGCTCATCCTGGGAGATAAGTCATGGTGTGCCTGTCTTTAAAAATGACTGGCTCAGCTATTGTCTGCATAAAATCACCTTTGTTTATAGTGCGTTTTTCTAATGGCTCGAGCAGCGGAGTAAAATTTAAATAAGTAATTATTGTGCAGAAGGCGCACGCTAAATGGAATGATTTCCCTGGCTGCACTGCCCTTTTGGCTGCACTCTGAGCACAAGGCAACTCCCTTGGTAATCAGGTGGGTTCAGCCAGGCAGGTTTTGGCAGTTTGTGCCCCTTTGCTGCAGGAGCTTGTCTGCTGCTCAACATCTGCCTAAGCAAATCAGCCAAATTATCTCTACAACCCAAGGAAAACTCTGAAGTCTGGGGGATTTTTTTTTGCTGGGTTTTTATTTTGTTTTGATTTCATTTGTGGGAGTGTTCTGGAGTTTTTGGTTGGTTATTGTTGGGTGGTTTGGTTTTTTTTGAAACTGAGAAAGGCAAGAAGCACAGAGCCTGGGCTTGGATTTTTATCCCAATAACTTGATGTCCCTCCACACGCTGGCCCTTCGGAAAGCCACCAGCACTTCTTCCGGAGCCAGCAGGTGGAGCTTGAAGAATAGCATCAATATCCAACCCCATTTGTGCTAGAGCCCATTGAGTGGGAACTATCTGTGCTGAAATCCTGATTGAATAAAAATTGTTCATTATGCAAACTGTCTGGTTCAGTACACAGAGGCAGCCCCCAGGCACAGACCCCAAGTAGCTGCTTTCTCTTTCCTCAGATTAAAACATATGAACTGCTTTGATGTAATCTTATAACAAAGCCTAATGGACATTTTATATCCTCTGAAGTTGACTGTCATTTCTCATTGCTCTGCTTCCTCTGGCCTATTAATACTCCAACCCAGGGAGCAGCTTGGGCTCTCTTTGCTCGCAAATACGGTACATTTCCCATCCATATTTAAGTTTTTTTATTTATGTTTAAATACTGTTAGATTACATTACAGTATGTTTAATCCCTTGTTTTTTCCATAGCTATTTATCATTTTAATGGAATGCTGCAGAATATTACATTGTGCAATGTGTTTAAATTGATAAATTGTATTAGAAAAATATTGGATAGGATTTTTAATGGTAAGTGGGGCTTTAGTAGATATATTTTCTCATTAGTAGACTAACTGCACACAGACTGCATGAGGCTGGAATGTTAAGGATTTTGGGATAAGCTATATTTATGACTTATTTGACTAATTAAGGCACAATTTTATCATAAAGTTTTTCCTAGACTTTGCTGAGCAGGATGAAGGAGGAAAACTTGCCCCAGTGCAGTTACTCTACAACATCAGTTGCCATAACAACTTCATGCAATACTATATTTTTACTTGAAATTCCTTTTAAGACTCAGTTGCTGTAATAATTTGTTTCAGCTGCTAAAAGGCATGTTTCTCTTTGTGGTGGTTTCAAGGCTCTCATTACAGTAACAAAAAAGTGGTTGTGTTAATATAGACTCTTTTCATTTCAACATATGCAAAAGTTCAATAGACTCCAAAAATAGAATTAAAGGGTGGAGGTGATGAATCTGCTATAAAATCTCTTTCAGTCTTTAGGAAAGAGGAATGGGTTTAGCTAGTGAAGGTGAACTTTATTAACAGCCTTATGGAGAGATGCTGCTGTTACTCCCTACCTGTAATTATTGCACCCAATGGGAATCTAAAACTGCAACTTCATGTTGTGCATCCCTCTGCCTCACATCACACCCAGGCCCCTTAACTTCCACGAGAGATGGAGAATGTGTTTGCTCTCCAGAAGAGCTGAGGCATCAGCCACTCGCCTTTCCAGGGCTGCTGTTGCTGTTCCGTGAAGCTGGTCCTGAAGTCTTTGTTCAGGAGAACAGCATCCGCTCCTCCTAATCTGTCTGCTCCCTTCGTTCATTAAATAATCACCTCACACGAGCATATATTGTCTAGGTTTTGGCCACGGGCATGCTGAAAAGTGTAAAAACAATTTTCAGGCAGCCTGGAGCGTCATCTGATTTCTGATTCCGATGTTAATTTAGTGGAAGGCAAGGAGTGCATGATAAGAAAGTTGCTCACTTTTATTTTTAACCCTTTCCCCTAACTTTGGGGATTGTTGTGTTCTTCCAGGAACACGCTGTGCTGGAGCAGCCCCTGCCCATTGAGCCAGCCTCGTGCTGTTATCAATCCCCCATCTGGCTTCTGGCATCTCACGGTGCAGGCAGCAATTCCTCGAGCAAGTTCTTGTTCTAGTTCGGCATATGGACCCTGCTTCTGCTGGTGCCAGGCAAATAACAAAGTTTTCAGCTATTTGGTTAATTGAGGCAGTCAAAATACAGCTTTTTTAAGATCATCTCCAGGTTTCTTGGGGCCATGGAGCAAGAAGAAGAGAAAAGCCATCTCCTGATGGCTTTCCTGGGTGTTTTTTCTCCTAGGGAGGATGTGGAGGTGGAGGGGACTCCCAGACTGTCCAGACTGGGGAGCTGAGCTGATGTTTTAACTTCAGTGCTATTCAAGTGTCAAAGGCTTTTCTAACACAGCCCCTTTTGGAGCGGGATTGAAGGTGATGAAACCACTTTTCTTCCAGGGCAGAAGCAGTGTTTGCTTTCTGGAGCTGGGGGATGCAGAGTCTAAGCCCACCTTTCCTCCCTGATTCCACAGTATGAAGAGGATTTACCCTCACGGCAGGGAGGAGAAAACACCAAACCCCTTAAAATCTGTGTAGATTCCTCCCCTCCGTGTCTTTGATGGGATTCTGCCTCTGCTCTGCCATTTTACAGCTCTCCAGCTGGATCTTAGTCTTCCGATACATTTACGACTCTGCTTTTTCCTGCATTCTGGGCTTTTCGTTCCACCCTTTCCTAGCCCTGATTCTCTCTGCTGAGTGAAAAGGGTTAAAATGGTCGTTAAAATGGTTTTGCATCCCCTCTCTCTGTCCGGTTCCTACCACGACCCCTGGGTTTTTAATAACAGTGGGGATGATGGTCATTTAATGCAGCCCCCTGCCTGCAGCAAAATCTTCATCAAGGTTTTCCTGCCGCCTCCCTCAGGCAGCTCATCTTGTTGCTTAATTGTCTTTATGCTTCCTCACAGCTTCAGATTTTAACTGTATTCCCCTCAAACTGTAACTGTGGTTGAGTTGTGTGGCTCAGGAGAGTGACCCCTTTGCAACTCGGTGTCTGTCAGCCCTGGCTGTGAAATTTGGGCTGGGCAAATTATTTTGGGTGAGTAGAGATGATAGAAAAGGGCATGTCTCACCATGAAAGATGAATCATTCCTTTGCCTTTTACTCCTTGTTGTAGTAACATTATTCCTGAGGAATCTTTTGCTATTTATGTGATTGTCAGATGTGATTCCATCAGAATTACAAAGGAATTCAGCACGAATTAGTGGCCACTTAATGTTATAGAAAGCTGCGATGTAAATGTACTCCATGATCTCATCTACAACTCAGTCCTTAGCGGATGCTTCAAGGTAGATTTTTTTCTTAAAGTGGTCATAAATTGCAACCAGTCATTGGACTCCCTCCAGTCCTAGAGCAATTACTGGGCCAGTTCAGCTGAAGGGTTTGATCAGGTGTTTTACTAGCAGGATTTTATTTCACTAAATGAACATCTCCTAAAGAACCGGGAATGTAATATTTACACGTTAAAGTGCTGCTGTAATGGCACTGCATTTAACTTCACTAGGAGACCAGGAATCCTGTGGTAAAATGCCTGATAACTGCTGCATTTACCAGGGGAATGAATTTATAGCATTTGAATTCCTCCAGCAGAACAAAGGGCTGTATTATGAAAGGACCCTCTTCTCCCTAACAAAAGCTTTGAGCCAAGTCCCTGTTTCCTTCTCTGGGAGAGTGTGGTGTTGCTTTGCATCACTGCAGTTGTTGCCTTGCCTGGCTGCCTGGAAATATTTTGGATAAGTAAAAGGAGAGGGGGTGTCATCCTCCTGGTTTACCCTCCACAGGTTGGGTATGACTTCATCCCATCTGAAGATTCTGGGAGAGATTCTCCACGGGAAGTGGAGCTGCGTGCGAGCTCGGTACATGGAGAGGAGATGGAGGTGGGATTCAAATCCACCTACTCCAGCCTGGAGTCCCCATCCTCCCTGCCAGCTGGAATGCCCACGGCACACCCACGGAGGTTTCCAAAGGCTGTCCCTCGTCCCTGGGCCACCCTGTCCCCTCTGGGGGCTCGGGGATGGGCGTGCAGCACCGTGCCATCTTTACTCCTGGCTTGTGTAGCCACGTCTGTATAAGTAACTCATGTTATGCAGCTTCCCCTCCCCTCTATTTTCATCCACTGGTATTAATAGTAGCTAATTATTGCTTTTACTATTAGGTCATGTGTTGTAAATACACTAAATGTGGATCGTGTCCCGTGCGTGCTGGTTTGGGTGCTAATGCCTGGTTCCTGCCTCTTAACATGCAGCCTAATTGCACTGCTCTGCCTGGCATGCTATTTTTTGGGATAATTGCTCCCAAAGTCTCAGCATTTTAATGTAGTCGGTATTACATGGTCTAGCTAAAAATTGTTCTAAACAAACCTTGGGTCCTATCCCAAAAGAAATCATAGCAGAGCTTCCTGGGGAAACCAGGGGGCTTTTCCTCCTCTCTCTTTGCTCTTCTCTTCCCTGCAGCTCGCTGGGGCTGCTGGGGTTGCAGAATCCCCTCGGAGCAGAGCCCTGCTGTCACTGCTGCCTGCATCCATGGGTGGCAGCGAGATGAGCCGGTGACAACCTGGTCACTGGTGAAAAATCTTTTTAATTATTTAAGTGGTGGTAAACGCCTGCTCTTATTGGTATGGGCATAAGCTGCAGCTTCTCTAATTTTCCTCTTTAATCTCTCCTGGAAGAGCTGAGTGCTTGCTCTCCTTGGCGTTGTGTTTCCCTAAAGAAAGCTGCTTTGAAGAAGTCGGCTCCCTGCTCAGGATGCTGATGCGAGTGAGTCCCTCAGCAAACAAGTTTAAGGCTTTTACACTAAAAGCACTTGAGGGTTATTTGTGAGTGTAATGTCAAGACAGCCTAATGGGAGATATGTGCCCCGCTCAGGTTTAAACCACGCAGCACTGTGAGCTTCCCAGGTGTGATGTTAGTGCTGATTTTGCCTTTTTCTCCACTTCCCATTTGGGAGATGGAATAAAGCAGAGTCCCACGTTGCCTTTCACAAGGAGACTGTCTCCTCTACTGACAGCTCCAGGAGAAGCGTTCCTGCTGCTCTGTGGGACCTTTGGCTTCCCCCTCTCAGGCCAGGAATGCAGAGCCTGCTACTTTGCAAAGGGAATTCTTTGTCCACGGATGTGTTCACCTCATCAGGCAGCTGACTCTGGTACATGCAAGTCCTGCACCCTGGGCTGTGCTGCTGCAGAAGAGCTAATATCCCTCCCCTTCCCACTCTTCGGGGCAGAGCAGAACATATGTGCTGCTACCTCTTAATTCTTCTGTGGAGCATTAGGCCTAATAAAAGCCTTTCAGGGTTTCTGATGGGAGAAGCAGCTGTCGTAGCATGCTAAGAAACAAAGACTGATTAAAATAAAAAACCCCACGTACTTCTCCCAGTAACGGGGACAGGGAAAGAGTTTGTGACCCCCTCCCGTGGCAGGTGACACTCTTCTTTGCTTGACTAATTGCGCCAGGGCTGCACACCTGGGTGGTAACAAAGGGCTGAGCGGCGGCTGTACCCTTTAAATAACAGAACATCCAAGTGTCATTGCTTTCATGTTTGTCTGCTCGCTTCTAATTATTGAAGGCAGCTGACTTTAAAGCATAGGCCATTTCCTCCCCTTCCTGCAGCGGGGTCATAACAGCTTGTTTATACACTCCTAAGCTGGTTTGCTGCAACAGATTGTGACTTTAAATAGAAGGTTGCTAAGAGTGAGGTAAGGGTGCCGGGAGAAACGAGCTTTCTCAAAACAAGTCACTTGGTATTTCGGGGAGATGGGAGCAGCAGGCAAAAACGCATCGGTGGGGAGGTGCGGGATGGGCGGCTCTCGTTGGCGGTTGGTGTAACAACACAGATCTATACATATGTAGGTATCTGTGCTCTTTTAGGAAGCAGAGGGGAGTGTGCTGGAGCCAGCCGTGTCCTGGGGAAACCTCGCCCGGGATTTTCCTGGACCATCTCGTGAGACTGTGCCGTTACTAGTTATTTATTCATCCTCGGCAAATGCCAGCAGCTCCTGTTTGGCGTTGGGCTGAATATCAAGAAAGTTGATTCATTGACTTGAAAAAACAAAACAAAGCCTACACTGGACAAATGCTAGAAAATATGTGTTGGTTAAGAGGTGGACTGAGTGATGAACATATTTTCTATCTCTCATTTCTCTGACTCATGGCCCTAATTTAGCGCAGATTTTATCTTATCAAACAATTAATTACCCACATCCTTTAATTTCATATATATACAGTTTGAGATTGTTGTTTTTGTCTTCAAATGCCTCTTATCCTCTCCCCAGAAGACTGTTGCTGCTAAATAGATGGGATTATTTTCTTGGTGGCCACGCCAGATTTATTTATACTGCTAAGCCTGCACGAGGAGTTGGGGTGAAGACAACTATCAGACTACCAAATTTAGCTTTACCCCCTTGGATTTAGTCCCTGGCAGGCTTCTGCTAAAATCTTGGAAAGTAAAATTCATTAGATGAACCTTAGCATGATTTTTCCATGGCTCTGATTTTAGTCAAAGTGTGGATTTGAAATTGTTTTATCGTTAGAATCTGTAGACTGAACGTCAATGCAAAGCAATTCCCCCCCTGCCTGGTGTAGAAATGCATCCTGTGTGCTTAGGTAAATCCCAGACTGAGGGAGTGGAACAGCAGAAAGGGTAGAAATTAGCCTCTGAGGCTTGCAAATGCACTGCAGGCTGATGTCTTTCTGCATTTCAAGGACTGAAGTTCAATTGCAAGGCTGTTCCTCTGCTTACCCATAATGGGCAAACTAATCAATTAAAACGGTCTGTTCTTAAGCCATTGCAGAAGGGAAGGATTGTTTCTAGTAACTGCCTCGCGAGGTCTGAAGGATGCGGGTTTAACATAACAGCCTTTCATCTCCAGATCTGCGGAATCAAGGCTGTGTGTCACACCCAGCTACCTGGGAGCACGGCGAAGAGAGATGCTGGGGAAGCTCTTTAGTAGGTTACTAAAGAGTGTTTTTGCATAAGGCGGCGGAGTTGGTTTTCTCTCAAGACCAATTTACACAAACCCCAGTGACTGCAGCGAGCCTGCAACTCCCAAACCTCAGGGCTGCGGCTCAGCATCCTAACAGGAGATACTGAGGGACCAGGGGAGAGCTGGAGGAGGGTCACACTCAAGCCAGACCTTTTCTACTTGGGAGATGGAAGCTTTTGTGTTTAAGAGGTTGTTTTAAGAGCCTGCGTGCTCGTGTTTTCCATAATACTTCCCGATGAGATCCGCCCTGGGTGTATGCATTTGAATTTTAAGAACTTTGCTTTCCAGGTCAGCACGGTT
Source organism: Acanthiza pusilla (assembly GCA_036630365.1). Taxonomy (NCBI): domain Eukaryota; kingdom Metazoa; phylum Chordata; class Aves; order Passeriformes; family Acanthizidae; genus Acanthiza; species Acanthiza pusilla. Next base: position 6,762,360 of record JAXCHO010000048.1, read on the forward strand.
CCTAACACAGACCCAACTTCCTTGTGAATGAAAAATTTAAAAAATAAAAAAAAAATCTGAGAGTAAGGCGATGTTTGTGCTGCTCTGGTCTGGGTGTGCTGACTGCAGCATCCTCCTCTGGGTAAGTAGAGTGTCCATCATGCAGGTAACCCCCTTGCCTGGCCAAAATCCGCTGCGTGACAGGCAGCAATTTTCTGTTCTCGCAGGCAGGACGAGGTCAGAGCGTCCCGAAGCCGCGACCGGCGTAAATCAGGAGCAGCGGGGCTGGAATTGGCGGCTGCCGTGATGTAAGGAGTGGTGCAAGGCAGAGGTGAAGCCAGACCCTAATGACAGCTCCTGCCTGCTCGCAGAATTCTGCATGGAGATCAGCACTTCCAGCAACAAAAGAAAGTAGGTCAGAGCCAGGTCCCCCTCCCCGCCTGCGCGCTGGAAGCACATGTGTTGGATTACACGGCTGCAGAGCGAGGCAGGAGCTGCCATGGGTGTTTTTCCTTCGGGAAGGTGTGTGGAAGCGCTGCGGTGCTCCCACTGTGGGGTTTTTCATGGAGCTGCTGCCTTCCCGATGCCTGGGAATTTCCCAATATTTAAGTGGCAGGGAAAGCTGCCCTCGTTCCCCCTGGTTTGGGGAGGGGGTGAGGCCAGTAGTGGCACCTGGGTGGGCTCCTGGGCCCTGCCCATCCTCTGGTACCCTGATGCTGAGCCTCTCCTTGCCTTGCTGCAGCTGTGAAACTCCAGTTCTACTTGAACGATTACCCAACACGTTAATTGGGACTCCCGCTATGATTAAAAAGAAATTTCAGATTAAGCCCGCCATGCTGTATAGCTCAGGAAGAAAACATCTCTTTATAAACACAGCAGGAATGTGGGGACTCCATTATTACTATTTTCTTTTAACTTTGGAGAAACTGGCTCTCTCTGCTCTTCAGACCACAAGGAGATGAGTGTGGCCGTCGCCCCACTATGGTCAGGGCTGAGCGGAAGGGATGCTTGCAGGGAGATAAAATTGCAGGGTGTTTCTCCTCCTTTTCTTATTTGAACTTAATGTGATTAAATCATAATAGATTTATGTCTGCAGATCCTGTCTATGAGAGAATCAGGCTCTGCCGCTCCTGGGCAGAGCTCAGAGGAAGTTCTGTACTAACAAAGTGAGCAGGCAGGTGTGTGTAGTTGCACAGTTTTAAAATCTTTCTCTTCTTTCTCATGGAGAATTGAGATAAGTTGCATTCTTGTGCTTTCTAATCTCTTTGTTTTGGTACAGGATGCTCTAGAGTTGTAACCAATCATTATAAGGAGTAAAAAAACTGTCGACCAATAATTATTAGATTATTAATGAATATACAAAGAAAGTTTTGTAAATAAACTCTCTCTTTTTGCCATCTTGTGTGCTGCCTGCCTAACTTCCCTGCGAGCTTCCATGGGTTTCCACAAATATCAGAAAATCAGAGCCAACAGGTGTGGTCCTAGCTCCAAGGAGGAAAATGTGGTGTTAGGTGTATTTAATTCATTACACAACCTTTGCGGGGCTGTTGTTGGCCAGCTCTGAGAGCTTCTCCAGCTTGCTTTGTCCCTGGGGAATACCCCAGGTGAGCAGCATTGATTGTTTGTCCCGTTGGACACCGCTGGGCAGGTGATGTGCTCCGAAATTGGTGATACCCTCTTCAACTCTCAAATATTTGCTCTATTTATTTTCAGTTTCGAAGGCTGTAACATCATTTCCAGTCAAAATCCAGCCCTCCTCCACCAACCTTCTGATGGAGAACATCAGCTGAGGGTGTCTTCTCCTCCTCCAGTGGAGCTCTCTGTGCACAGTGGCTTAGGTAGGGAATCCTGTTGGGATGAGTTCCCACTCACAGGGGCACAGGGAGCTTCCCCAGCCCGTCGTGCAGCAGGGGAACAACTCCACAGCACCAGGGGATAACTGTGTGTTCAATATCCAGAGCAGGAATCTCTGTGGCTCTGCAGCTTCCCAGCCCTGCCTCTGCTCCATGCTGGATTCGCTGAGCCAGTGGGGAGGGCAGCAGTAGATTATCCCCCGCTCCCCCCTGGATTTTTTTTTTTTTCCCTTTAAACTTACCCTTTGGTGTTCCATCTGAAGCAGCATGAGGTGAGTAAACTCCACTGCTCAAAATAAGAGTGGATAAGCTCAGTTTACTTGCATTTATTCATGACTTCACCACTCCACTGGGGCCTGAAAATCAGAGCCAAAAGGAACTGCAGTGAAAATTGGCCTACATGCAATGGCTTTAAATAATCTGCCCTTTTGCTCTAGTTCTGGGTTGAGATGTGCTGGAAGCCTGAGGAGCTGGGATCTGCCTTGATGTAGGAGCTGCTTTTTGTTTTTCTTCCCTGGTGTTGGTTTCTCTGTGTACAGTGTTACTTGGGGGAAGTTACAGAGCGGGGGGAAAGGAAAAAAAATCTGTTTAAGAAAAACCGTATTTAGCACACGACTCAGAATCACCAGAATGCACAGTGAATTAGCTTTTATTTCCAAAGATGTAAAAAGAGAGAAAATAGAAATCAAGCGAGCAGCCTATGTCCCAAATATTAACACCTGGGAGCAGGGCATTGTATCAGACTGAAAAACATCCTTCTGCTGGAAGAGGAAGGACTCATTTTAATAGTGAATTCTTGCTTGCCCTTACATTTGTGCAGACTGTAAAGGCAAATATGATTCCCAGATGACGTGTGGTACATGCATGTGCCTGACACTTGCACCAGGCAGGGAAGAAGTCACGCAAGCCATCGAGGAGCCGAGAGCTCAGGGTGAGGCTCAGCTTCAGCATCCGAGCAGAAATAGAAAAGGATCCATCTGCAAACCAGGTCATCGCCGCTCTTGTGCTTTTTCTCTTGGGCCCCCTTGAATCACATCATGATTTCTTTCCCCCAACCCCACCCCCAGCTCCCTGCAGCTGGGATTACTTTTCACGTACTCCGCTCACATAATTGCCTCTAATAATTTCCCAGCTCTCGAGACAAATATGTCCACCTTTCCCCTCGCAGGGCTGCGCACACCTGCTCCGGCCGGCACGTATGCCCTCCTTCCTGCCGCTCCTTCCTCTGCCACTGCTCCAATCTTGACAATTCCCATCTTCCTTCCCGGGGACCCACTCGGCTGATGGCTGCCGCGCAGCTCCTGCACGCAGATGTCCTTGGCTGGTCCCAGCTCCACTCCAGGAAGGGGATCCTAGAGATGGAGCCTCGCAGGAGGAGATGCCATCAGGCAGGGCTGCTCTGCTCCTCTCTGCTCTCTCTGCTGGCACCGAGCTTTCAGGGCAGTGCTGTGTCAGCAGCACGTGCGGAGGGGGATTTTGGAGGTTTCCCATCTTTGCTCGGGAGAAAACCCTTCCAGCCACCCAACGGAGCCGGTGGCCGGGGTCCTGCCGTGCCAGCTGGAGTGCCAGGGAGTCGAGGCAGGCTGTTAACATCCCGAGGTATATTTAGTTCAGGTTTAACAGGGGCTCCATATGTGTGTGTTCTCTTGTTTCCTTTTGCTTTCTACGTGCTAAGTAGATGCAGGGAAGAGTGGAGAAGTCTTCCCGTGACAGCAAGGATGAGGTTTTTCGCTGCTCCGTGTTCTGCTCTCCTTTGCTGGGCTGCTCTCCAGAGCTGTTTCTTTAGGAAACCTTAAGAGCTGGAGAGGAACAAGTGTCCCACAGACTCCTTTTATCAGGGACCCCTGAAAAAGGGGTAAGGGATGTGATTCCCCTGAGAACAGAGCACACAGGCTGTGGAACAGGGCCCTGTGTGCAGCCAACGCCATGAGCCAGCGGATTTTGCACATTTGGTCCTCCCCAGGATCCTCTGGCGCCAAAATACTCCCTGCTTTTCCCCTTAAATTATTATTTTTTACATTTTTATGTTTCAGAGTGAGGTTAAGGCATGAGTTGAAAATCACAGAGATACTTTCTGGTTCCCGGGAGGGGTTCCAGGAGGGCTTGTTCTGAGGACATGAGGGCATGCAAGGCACTTCATGAGACAGAACACGCAGAAACGCTTCCTCAGAGAAGATGTGTGAGGAGCCAACACCTTTGATTACAGGATATTTTAGCTGTAGAAGGATTGACTGGGGGAATCATGATGAAAACCTTTTCCAAGGAGAGCAATTTGTATGCACTATTGAGAAATCAGGCCTGAGAGGAGTTTCACTGGGTCTGTAGGAAAAAAGAAATAACCAAGTCATGCTGGTAGGCTCAAAGCAGAGGTGTTAAATCTCAGATAGGAGATGGGAAATGTGCAGCCAAGTCCTGTGCTGGGGGTGCTGTGCTACCTGCCCAGGTGGAGAGGGATCACCTGGTGGAGCTCAGACTGAAGCAAATAAAATCCATCCCTAGGGATTTTTGTCCTTGCTGGGAGTGGGATCTGCTTCTCTGGGAAACAAAGTGTATGGATGTGGGGGAGAAATCTTCCTGGGCGAGTCAGCAAATAGCCAAGAGTTTCATTATTCCAGAACAGCCTCAGAAATCCTCAGCCTGTCACAGGAACCATTCTGCATTTGAATAGAAGTGTTTTGCTTTTGAACCTGTGTGGCAGAGCAGCTCCTGAAGAGCAGGAGGAGAGTTTTTACTCTTTCCATGAGATTTTGGGTTTCCTCCTGCTCTGTTTGTTTAAATCTCCTGTCCCCCAGGCAGGTTTGGGCAGGTGTGATGCTTGCTGTGGGTGCTGGAGGGTGTAGCAGGACCTAATTTCGGCAGGATGGAGACACCAGAGATGCCCTGGTGGCCAGGACATTATTGCTAATCATGATTAAGCAGCACAAGGTGCCTCTGTGAGTGTCAGCTGTGAGTACAAAATAAACCTCATCTCCTGAAGCTTCCTGCTACCAGCAATGCCTTTTTTCCCTGAACAGGATCAAGGGCTGGGTTGCAAAACACTGACTTCTGTCCAGAGCCAGGGTTGCTTTGCCTGGGTTACAACCTGACTCTTTTCATCCAAGTGAGACCTGTAACTTCAAACCCATGATTTAGCATCCCTCTTTTAGCTGGAAAACACAGGATTCAGAGCATCTGGCTGCGTGCTGGCTGCGTGCTGCAGCGCATTGGGAAAAGGAGACCACAGACAAATGGAGAGGAGAAATGGAAAAGAGGAAGGAAATTCTGAGAAATGTTAGGAAGTGTTTCACAAAGCAGATGGCAAACAACGCCTGCCTGACCCTGTGCCTGTCTGCGGCACCGGGGCTGTGACAGCCGATTCCCCGCGAGCAGGGAGTGCAGGAAGCTGTCCATAAATCAAAAGCACCAAGACTATCAAATTTGTTTATTACTTGGGGTAGTGCCGCTGTGTTTGACTCGTGTAGCTATTTTGTTTTGCTTTTTCTAGCTGTGTTCCCCCGAAGAAACCCATTTGTTGGAGCATAACTATACCATCTCCTTTATCCTCAGATTCTTTCTTTCTTTTTTGAATTCTTTTTTTTTCTCTTCTCCCCAGAAGATAGCGAGGGAGCCGTGGTGGAGCTGGTGGTGTTAATGTTCTGCAGCAGGAGTGAAATAGCCTGGAGATGTGCAGCAAGAGCAGGGGCGTGTGCCCTAAATAGGAGGGTTAAACAGGGCTTATTCTGAGGGAAGCAGTAATTGCAGCTTGCGTGAAGCAGTAATATTCTTTTGTGCATTATTTACCCAGGAACATCTGCTAATACATATACATTCTCCGGTGCATGTAAACAACTTGTGCAGGAAGAGGATTAGGAGATTTATAAAAAAATTAGAAGCAAGTTAAAAGGGCAATTAGAAGAGCAGAAAGAGATATTGAGCAGTGAATTAGGGAGGATATTTTAACACACAATCAGAGCTCCCCGAGACGTATTCAGAGCAGAGAGAAGGTAAAAGAGAAAATTGGCCAATTACGAAATGATAGCGGGGAATTGGTGACATGAGAGAAGGTAATGGCTGATTTGTTAAACAGTTATTTTGATTCTGTTTTCACAAAGGAGGAAGAGGATGGAGGGCATCTCCAGAAAGGACTCGGGCTGTGCGGATGAGGGTGGGGATGAGCCCTGCAGAGAGAGAAAGATGCATCTGCAGAGTGGCTGGGCGTGGGGAGAATTCCACCCGTGTTCACAGAGTGGGGGAAAAAATGGATTTCAGCGAGCAGCTATTTCCAGCAGGGAGCTGGGTAACGAGGGGCTCGCGTTCCAACGCCCGCTTTTGTTCCCCAAATTGGCTGCTTTTGAGTGGGGACCGCGGAGCTGGTCCTGAGATGACACATCCTTCTCCCTGCTGAAGGCTGTTCCTCTTGGAAAAGGGAGGACAGAGATGGATGTGGACTCTGGAGGGACCCAGGGCTGCTTTTCTGTGGGCAGAGACGTGTTTGGCTCGTCAGCGTGACACCTTCCCCAAAAACACACATTGCGAAGCGTGAGCACCTGTGTCCTGCTTTCAGAGTCGCTTTCGCTTCCATCTGTAACCCACAAACTCCAACGCAGTCAGGAATACAACAGCATCCCTGGAATCACTGCTCCCACCAGCACTGGTGTCGGTATCTCGTGTTTCTCCAACGCAGGGGTGAGCTCGGGGGCTGCTGGATGTGGTAAGGGAGGGGACAGGGGGATGGTGCCAACCAGCAGGACCTTGAGGAGATAGTGGTGAAAGGGGAAATAATCTTGGTAATGGGAAATGGGCTCTTGGGGAGTATTCCTGGGGGAGTGGTTGAGGCTGAGACAGGGAAAGAACACACAGGCAGGGGATTTAGGGAAGGATAAACTTGAAGGACTGTGAAAAGTTTTATTCAGCTGCAAGAAATGTGGAGTGGTTTGTTCCGCTCAGTCCCTCTGAAGGGGAACATGTCACAAAGCAACTCTGAGACAAAGGAAATAGTTTGGAATTGGTGCAGGGAGGGGCATGAGTGCGGTCCGGGAAGCGATGGGGAATACAGGAGAAACTGCGGTCTCGTGGTGTTGCTTTAGGCTGATAAACTAAAAATTTATTCTCAGTATCCAAGAGGTGTTTGGTTTTTCATCCTGCCTGGGAGGATAAAAGAGATGCAGTGTTGCGTGGTTTCTGATTTCAAAGCATGTACGAAAAGCTCCATATTAGCAATTATGGGATGAAACTGTGGAAAAGTGGTACAAAGGAGAGAAAATTGGCTCCGACTCAGGAAACGGGATTCTGCTGCCGGGAGTGAGTTTCCAGAGGCACAGTCTGGGGTCTCTTCTGGGTTCTCTGGTGTTTATTTTTTTTAATGGAAGGGATTTGCATGAACAGCCCAAAGTCAGAGCGTTAAAGCTCGCTGATGGAAGGAAAGGGAACGCAGACACAGCGACAGGGACTTGTCTCGTATTTCAGAGCAGCACAGACTGGAAAACACCAAAGGAAAGGGAGACTGATGAGCAAATAAAGGCTCAGGTGACACTTTTCCCAGGGGAGGTGTTTGGGCAGGATCCAAGAGGGGATTGGGGCACACCCGAAGGATGAACTTGTGGTAGGAGCATGGGAGGGTTTAGAATTTATTGTTGTGACCCAAGTGCAGGACCTGCCACGTGGCCTTCTTGAACCTCATCCTGTTGGCCTCAGCCTATCATTCCAACCTACCCAAACGGGAGCCCAGCATCACCTCAAAGTGCCTCCCACCACTTTGGGGTTCAGCTCTTTACCCCCACCCCCAGACACGCTGGGTGTCCGCGAGCAACTCTAACGAAATCCCAAATTTCTCCAACTTCTCTCCAGCCTGAGCCAGACAATCTCTGGCAGGTCGGGGTTATCCCTACGTCCGCTCGACTGGAGAGCTGCTGCTTCAGAGGAGAGGGGATTTCTGCCGGGCCTCAGAGCAACATTCAAAATGCATGAAGACATGCTGTAGGAAGGAGCTGGGGAAAAGACACACGAGCGTGAACCCGGGGCCGTGGTGAGCTGAACCACGCAGCTGGGAAGTTCGTTATCGAGGCTGAGTGTCAGAGCATGCCATAAAAATTTAGTTTATCCTCAAAGAGCTGTGGTCGTGGAAGAAGGATGGGAGCGGGGAAGGGTGGCGGCTAAGGAGGAGGCAGGAGGAATATCAGAAACCTGTGTGTCCTGGTTTGGGCTGGGTTGGTTGATTTTCTTTCTAGGAGCTGTGGTTTGGGTTTGGGATGAGAATGGTGTTGATAACGCAGGGATTTTTAGTTGTTGCTCATTGGTGCTTGCACAAAGTCAAGGACTTTTCTGCTCCCCATCCCACCCCACTGCAGAGGATGCTGTGGGGCACAAGAAGCTGGGAAGGGACAGCGGATCCCAACTGGCCAAAGGGATATCCTAGACCAAATGGAATCCTGGTCAGTATAAAAACCAGGGGCCACTGCTGAGGGCCTGGCTGGGCATCACCAGCACCATCCACTGCATTGTGCACCGCTTGCTTTGCATATTCTAATTCTATTGTTGCTATTATTATTCCTCCCATTTCTGTCCTGTTCAACCAGCTTTATCTCAAGCCATGAATGTCAGTTGTATTTTTCCCAATCCTCTCCCCCATCCCAGCACGGCCGTGCGGTGCTCAGCTGCCTGCCAGGTTAAACCACGCCGCCGTGTCAGGCGACATCTCCTATTTAGCAGTGTATCATGTCTCCCTTCTGGTTTTTAAACAGTTGCCTTTATCACTAGGAGTTAGAGCACTTGATTGACAAGGCTTGTAATACACCATGGAGTTGCCTTTATTTTTCCTACATGTTAAAGGAAAAGGTACTAAAAATACAATTATAGTTTTGAGCCAGGCGTAGTCTGTTCTAATATAATTCATCTCAAAGACTATCCACCGTGCCTGCTGCACCCAAATCATTTATAAAACATTAGCATCTCCTGTGCTGACATTTCACTCCTATATTACAGGAGTTACACGCAGACTTAAAAAAAAATTAATAAAGTGCTTCTCTTCTTCATTCTCCCACTGAGAGCTTTGATTTCCAGAGTATGAAACGAAATAACCAACATAACAACATTCTCCACTTCTGAGGGACAGTGCCAGACTCATTCAGTTGCTATTGGTTATAGAGAGTAGGACATGAGGGAGCTATTTCAGATCACGGATTATTTGTTCTGGCTGCATTGGACATCCCTTTAGTGGAGCTTTAGAGCCCTGTAGACAGAAAAGTTTGGGTAGGAGCTGGAAGGCAGAGGGCTTGATGAAGTAACCTCTTCCTTTCTCCTCCCAGAATCACTCTTGCTATTCCCCAAGAAGGGCTTTTAAAAGAGAAGCATCCAAGCCTCTGGCCTTCCTTGCTTGCAAGACGGACAGAGCAGGCCATGCCCCTCCAGCTTCCCGCTCCCACCATCCAGCTGCTTGTAAACACAAGAGCATTGGGGAATTTTCTGCTTTTCTTTTCACTGGGAGTTTCCCTTTTCATTTCCAGATACCTCCAAGGGATCTGCTGCTGTGTAAATACCCACTCCCCTTCCTGAAAGTGGTTGGGAGAGCGGATTTCCCTCGCTGGCCCGTTCCTCCTGGAGCTAATTGTGTGTCTGATGGCAAACACCAGCTGTTTCCTTTGGGATTTCCCACCCCACACCAGAGCCACGGGCTCGAAACACACCACCGCTGAGATATGGTTATGAAAAGAACAGCAGCCTTTTCTCATCCAAGATCACTTTTATTTCCCTTGTTTCATTAGCTTCAGTGTCTGTTTGGTCTCACATATCCACGCTGACAGGGAATTCACACCAACTGCAGAATTCGGGCAGCACCTCCCCGAGCCCGTGGGCTGCTGTCGGTGGAGCTGCCGGCTCTGCCGTGCCCCCGACCAGCAAACACATCCCTTCAGCACATGGTTTAACCCAGGAAGAGGGGAACAGGATGCCCTGCTCCCTCTCCTCCACCTCCCCACAGCCCCTTTGTACGGCTCTCTTGGACCATGGATTTCTCCCTCCTGCCATGGACCACAAACCTCGGGCACCGCGCTTCTCGCCGGTCCTCTACAAGCTGTAGTTTCCCCTCCTCTGACTCTTCCAGAATCTGTTCCTTTTAAGAAACAAAACCCCTCCTGACGCTGTCAGGACTCTCTGCAGCCTGGGAGCTGCTCCTTGCTGCCCCAGTGAAAACCTTAGTCCAGCTATAAAGGTCCTCACGCCACCACCACGGCTGGGAAGCCTCTCTCTGCCTCCAGCCCCAAAACAGCCCCTTCCCTCCCCGGGGCCTCGTAGTGCTCTCCGGAGACAGAGCTCTATGGCTCTATTTATTTGGGCTAATTAATCTCTCATCTCTCTCCCCCGCCGGCTACAAATTAGGATGTAAGGGTGAATTTGGACTCTCTGGGTATGGACTTTGCTGCACCGCACACAACCACCCCCTGACCCCTCCCAAAGTTTAGTGCTCTGAATTGCTGAGAACATTGGTCCGCTGTGGTTTCCCCATGCGTACTGAGCCTGCCCGATGGCTTTCAGCATCTGTAGGCACTGCTGCCGGTTTGTTTTCTCAAGGAAAAGAAAAAAAATCATATACTGGTCTGCTATAAATTCAATAATACAATCCTTAGTTCCGAAGATACAGTTTCCATATAGTTTATAAACATTGTAAGACATACATATGGATAATTGAGGGGAAGAGGGGGAGCCTGTGCATTTGTTGGGGTTTTTTCTCAGATGTGTGAACATGGTTACAAAAAACACACCTCCTGCGGGTACCTCATTTCTTTAAGTGTTGGGTTTGTTGGGGTTGGTTTATTTTTTGTTTAATTCCACCTCTAATCAGTCTTTCCTTTGGTTGTTGGCTACTCCAAGCCCAGCAGGCAAGCCCTGTTCTGCTGTAATGCCTGAGATATTCAGGGGTTTGAGATTGTCTTCTAAGAGATTCCCAGCCAACTTTGGCCTCTGGGTTTGGAGCCAAAAGGGCTAAAACGTGGGAGAACCAAATGTCCTTATTACATCTGTATCAGTGTCCTTGCACTCGCTTTCAGAGAGAAACAGTGTAGGCTTAATCGGTGATGGTTTTTACAGCAATTATGTTCCTTTCGGTAATTGGAGGGGTCGTTCGGAGCGCTCTCAAACGAACGGGATTTCACAAGAGCATGGATACAGTCCATTTGTCCAGTTGTTGTCACCGACGAATTGGTTACCGTCCCCGTTATCTGCTTTTTGTAAGGTTGGCTTTTTTTGTTGTTGTTGTTGTAGGTGCTCGGTTAGGCTGTTTGTGACAAGGTGTGATAATGCCTTTTTAATCCGCTCCTGCTGCGCTCGGCACAGTCCGGCCGGGCACGGAGACAACCGTCAGAAGCCGAGACAACGTTCTTCCCTTCGCCAGGCCAACGCTGAGCCACGTACAAAAAAAGAAGAAGAAAAGAAACTCTGGTCCTTTGTAGATTGGTGGCAGTACAGCTCCGCTCCGTCCGCGGCCGGCGGGGCTCAGCGGATGACGGCCGCCAACACCACCATAAAAACCAGGAGTGACGCCCTGAGCCCCGGGCAGCCAGCAGCCTGCTGGACCCCGCTGGGGGGGCGGATGGGCGTCCGCCGGGTGCACTTACCCTTGCGTTTGGGGGACAGCGTGGGCATGGCCCCGAAGCTGTATTTGTGCTGATAATCAGGCACATAGTCTGGGACCTCCTGCCCGTTTTTCCGTGGCCCCAAGGACACCGGCTTGGAGGTTCGGTTACGGCTTTTGTGGCTGGTGCAGTTCTTGCCGGGTTTGCGGTAGCCCGGCCGGGAGCCGGGCGGGCCGGCGGGCTGGTTGCTGTGCAAACTGTTCTCAGCCCCTCGCTCCTTCCCCTTCTCCTTGGAGGAGTGGTGAGGGTGGTGGGATTTGGAGGCTCCTCTGTCCGCTGTGGAGAAAGTATGTGTTTTCATCTGGTGGAGCGACTCAGAGCCTGAACAGTTCCTAAAGTCTTCCGCTCTTAGCACCTTGAGGTCCTTGCCGTGCATGTGCTCGGGGGACTCGCAGATGACGCTGGAGCTGGAGCCTCGGAACCTGTGCAGCCATTCCCAGAGGGAACGGGCTTTGCAATCGCAGCTCCATGGGTTCCCATTCAGCCTGAGAAACTCCAGGGCTCCCAGGTGGGCCAGGCAGTCCCCCTGCAGCTCCGAGAGGCTGTTATTGAACAGAAAAAGGGTGGTCAATCTTCGGAGGTCATGAAAAGCCCGCCTATGTATCCACTGCAGCTGATTTTGATGGATGAGCAGCCGATCCAGGTTTATTAGTCCCCTGAACGTGTTCTGATGGAGGCTCCAGAGCTTGTTTCCATGGAGAAAAAGATGGCTGAGGTTAACCAAGTCAACAAAAATATCATCCTGAAGGAACTCGATGTGGTTGTCTTGCAGGTAAAGGTATTGCAGGTTGTGGAGGCCACCGAATATCCCGCTGGGGAGGGAGCTCAGCCCGCACTTGTACAGATACAAGGCGTGGAGTTTCACCAGCCCTTGGAAAGTGTCTGCAGCTAAAGCCCTTAAGTAGCGGTTGTCCCCCAGGTCCAGCTCTTCCAGGTTGACGAACCCGTCGAAGGTGTTGGGGTCGATGAAGGTGATGTTGTTGGAGTAGATCCAGAGGGTGACCATGGAGGGGCTGAAGTGGCCCCGCAGCAGCAAGGTGATCTGGTTGTTCTGCAGGAAGATCCTCTCGCTGTCCTCGGGGATGCCCTCGGGGATGGTGACGAAGTTGTGGGCCTGGCAGCTGACGGTCATGGGCGAGGGGTAGCACACGCAGTCGGTGGGGCAGCCCAGGGCAGCGGGCACCTTCAGCCCCAGCAGCACCAGCAGCAGCTCCGCAAACCCCCCTGTGCGGAGAGAGGGGAGTCAGCGTCAGCGCGAACCGGGCACCTCCCGCCCACCCATCGCCGCTGCGGAGACTATTCCGGGTGAAAAACGCCCCCAATTAGCTCAGCCCTCCTCTCCGCTCATGAATTACCCACGCGGCTGTGATGAGTAGGCTCATCACCCACGGCAGTAAAAACGTGATATATGGAGTACTCCCTGCCTCCTCGCCCTGCCTGCAACAGGCAGCTGGTTGTGCTCCCAGCCCGGAACAGGCAGGAGAAACTTTTCTCGGTGAAAATTCACGCTGGCAGTGCGGGCAGCAGAGCCCCTTGCCTGCAGGCAAAGAAGCGCCGCGGTGTGAGAGCAAACAGAGGAAATTCAAACCCTCGCAGGTGCCCACCCCTCCTTGCGATGCATCTGTTAAATCGGCTGCGCATATCGCAGAGGAAAAGCTGCAGAGATTCAGCAGCTCCCAGCGAGCCACCTAAAATTACACGTGTGCTGCACATCCCACTCCCCCAAAGGCACAGACCCATCCCCACCGTCTCCTTTCACTACAGTTGTTAGACACCACCATCCACCCCGAAACCCGAGCGATTTACAGGAAAATATGTTGTCAGCAGTTGGTGGAAAAGGCTGAGCCGAAAACTCCGTTTGGAAGTGGGATGCTCAGACATATTTTTAAATGGATGTCCTGTGGCAAAGCATATTGCATCCTCTAATGCTACAGTATGTGCCTGTGACTGGGGCTCTCTCACAGCAGAGAAGCAGAGAGCGAGGCAGGAATCATCCCCTCCCTCTGCTCAGCTCTCAGAGCTCCGGTTTCGCCGCCCCGCTCCCGTCTCGCTCCCACTCCTCGCACCAGGCTTGCTTTCAGGCTATTCCTTCTGCGCCGAGTGGCTTTTCAGACTCATTGCACCAGACTTGTCATTTCTCATTCAGATTTTCCTCCTAGATTTGGCTTTTTCCTCTTACACGCAAAATTTGCTCATGTCTAATGAATTCTGCCTCTGGACTTTACGGGGAAAAGGAGTAACAGCGGAGCAGCGCGCAGCTGCCAGTGCCATCCTGCCCACGAGTCCTACTCAGCTTGTAATAATCTGAAAAACCAGAGTGGAAGTGGAGTTCATCTCTAATTACTCCACGTCGTTATCACCAGCTAGTCCAAGAGCCTGGACCCCTTGGGCTTTTACAGTCCCTCTTTTCAGTGCCTACAGCCTGATACGAGTTGGAGGCACAAAAACCTCACTGTTTTCTTATTAATTGTGTTTGAAATATAACTGCGTGGTTGCTGTTGCCTTTTGCTTGGTACGGAGATCTATTGCCGTTTAGTTAACAGCAGGTGACCCGTCCATCTGGACCCATCCTTTCAAGGCAAAGTTGCCACATATTTTAGATAAACTGGGTTATTCAGACTCTCCATAAATCACCAGTAAGAGGCAGTCATCGCTGACTGGGCGGTTAATAGGGAAAAAAATAGCATCGCTGCCCAAAGCACCGGATTGAGCCTTGTCTGGGAATGGGAATGAGGGGGACGACGACTTCCAGGCGCTGCCCTTCAGAAACGAAGCACGGGCTACCGGGAGGGATGTCTCATCCCTGCGCCACTGCCAAAAAGGGGTGGTGAGTCGGGAACGCTTAATTCGCAACAACTCCTACGGCTGTGTAGGAAAAGGAATGTTCTCCCAGTCACCACCGTAGCATTTTGGCTTTGCTGTCGTGCCTTTGCACGATGATGAGCGAGGGGCTGTGCTGGTGGGAGCATCGTGCTGACTACCCGGAGCTCCCTGCCAAAACGGGAGCCTTGGCTGCCACTCACCGAGCCTGGGAAACAGCGGTACCGTGAGGATATTGGGATTACCCGAGCACCGGGTAACGATGGGAGAGATAAAGTGATGTTGGCAGATATATTCTGCCGGGGTTTTTTCACCCAAAAATGTGCTTCACCCAGGTGGGACGGCTTCACGTCCCCCGCCTTACCTCGGTGACACCGGAGTACGGCGCCTTCTGTAGGTCTGATGTTTATTAGCAAAACCCTGCCAGGCACAAGTGCTGTGACGATCTCCCACATGCAGAGTCTGTTATTGCAAATACCAAATCACAAGGGTCTGAATCAATAAACCATCTCCCAGCTACACGCAGCAGGTTGGAAGATTACATATTGCTTCCAAACAACAGTTTTATGCGCTCTTCCGTGACACGACAGTTGCCAGGCTAACGGGATTACTGACGGGAGGTGGAGCCGGGCAGGGATCTGGGAGCATCCAGGATTTCACGTGTAGGGATGGTGATGACAGGCGGCTGTTAGCAGCGCGTGGTGATGGACCAAGGCAGCCCGGGCCTCCCTGGAGCATGGCCAAGGTGGAGGCTCCTGCCGAAAGGGAACGCGGTGTTTAACAGCTCGCTGCCTGCAGGGATAACTCCGGAGGTAAAGGTCAGAGGGAACTGAGTCCATCTCTTTAATTAACAGGCGGCTGTGAGTTAATGGCTGGAGCTCCTATGGAGAGAGAGATGTGATTCCTGCAGCCAGGGATGGCAGTGAGGATGGGCTGGGTTGTTACTGGGTCTCGGCTTCCCGAGAATAGGATGGTAGGAAGAAAAAACAGGGATGTCTTTCAGGATGTCTTTCCCCCTATTGCAATTTGGGAGTAAGGAGAATGGGGAGAGAGAAGGATGATACTTCCAAAAAAAGCAGGGGAACAGGACTTGGAAAAAGAGTAGGTTTAGATTAAATATAATGAAGGAATTCTTCTGTGTGAGCTGCCCAGATAAACTGTGGCTGTCCCATGCCTGAAAGGGTTCAAGGCCAGGTTGGACAGGGCTTGGAGAAACTTGGTCCTAGTGGAAGGTGTCCCTGCCCATGGCAGGGGGATGGAATTAGATGGTCTTTAAGGTGCCTTCCAATCCAAACCACTCTGTGATTCTGAAAGGTCTAGACTCCCCAGGGGAGGCACACAAGGCCTGTGGTCTCATCAAGGAGGCTTTCCCTCCAGGCCGGTAAAACCTGTAAGAAGCTACTCCTGGCGTGCCCTGGGACTGGTCCCAGTTTAGATCTGGGAACAAGACCCCCAAGAGGCAAAGAGGCCGTGGTGATGGAGCCATGAAGCTCCCGAGGCTGCCAACACCAGCACTGCGATATCCAGCAGCCAAATCCCACCGGGACGAGACAGGCAGGAGCACTTGGGTCTCACTGGGCTTCCCAGACTGGAAAACACCATGGGAGCTTCCTGAGAGGCCCCAGCCCAGCTCTCTCGAGAGTTCCACCCTGTCTAACTTGTTATTCCTGACTCAGCCCTTTCAACTTCATCTTGTAAAGGTTGTGAGGCAGACAGAGGGTCACCAGCCCGTGTGTCGGAGCTCACCGGGGAGGGAGAGCTTCAAAAGCAGCACGGAAAAATCCTCCAGAAACCTGCTGGTGAAGTGAGTAAAACCAAATCCCCGCTGACATGGATAAAACCAGCAAAGGGGTGTTTATCTCCTGCCTTTCTCCCACTGACGTGCTGTGTCACCCCGGCTCCTGCTTGCCGTGTCCTTCTGCTGCCTCCTGCTTCTGACTGAGGTTTCAGTGATTGGAATGAATTCGTCTGACTGTCCAAACCATTTCCCATGTAACATCCCTCTAATTGGGCATTAATTAGGCATCAGTTAATGAATGCTTGAAATAATTTATCTTTGGATGCGTCCAGTTTGCAGTCTTACTTTTAACAGCATTAGACTCATTATTAGATTAACATCGTTATAAATGTTCTCCATTACCTGCTTGTTTCCATTGTCTTAGCCTTATTACTGAGAGTGAAAATCACTCCTCCCACATGCATTATTGATGAGTAAGGACTTTCTATACGTAGCACAGGATTAATTGTTATACAGTGTAATGCATTTAGCGTGAAGCCTCAATTTGTGCAAGAGCTGAAAGCAGCCAGAAGAATGCAGACGCCCGGAGCCAGCATGATCAGCCAGACACTGCACATCTCTCTCCAGCCCAGACCAGGTTCCTCCCAGGCCGGTGCCAGCACAGGAAGAAATTTGAAAAAAAAAAAACCCCAAAAAAAACCCCTGGTTTGATACCCAGGATCAAAGAGGGATGGTTTGAAGGGTTGGAGCACTTCTCTGCCACCACGGCAGGGACTCTTGACTCTGCAGTGCCACTTGCTCCAGAGAGCCAGCTGTACCTGCCCTGGCAGTTTTCTTGCTTTTTGAGGTTTATAACACTTTACTGTACCTCTGAGCAAGGCAGGGACTCGGTTTCTTTAGAACATGATGCCACTTACTTCCATTAGGAGCCTCAGACTCGAGGCCAAGAAATCCCTCAGGACAAGGATGGATGCTTTGCCCCTGGCAGGGATGCACCTGCAGAACGTCCCCAAAAGTCAGCCCCACCACAAACCCCTGCACCCCCTGCCTGCTCCCTCTTGGCGAGCTGCTTCTCTCAGATGGATGTTTTCACCTCTCCACCCGGACAAGCTTATATGGGTCAGAGCCTGTCTAATTCTCCAGCAGGAGAATCCGCTCTCGAGGATGGAGCAGGTTGCTTCTCTTCCAAATCTCCCCTAAACCGCCATCTGCTTTGGGAGACCCATCTTAGCTCATGTCTACATGCAACTTGACTGCCTGCTTACTGTGTCCATTACCGGGGCTGCTCAAGCTGTTAGATTTATAAGCTCTTTAGAGCAAAGCCCTCGTCTTCTGGTTGCTGATTTATGTATCTTTACTGCCATAAAACACTATGTATAGCTACTACATAATATAAATAATAATACTTAACCAGAGTGCGCTACAAGTGGGGGCAAAGCATCTGCTCGCAGGCGGGATTATCAAAAAGGGAGAAGCTTCCTCATCACTCACCCTCTGCTGAGGCCAAGCTCACACCTGCTGTAAGACCAGCACCTCACAAGCTCCAGAGAGAGATTTTCCTGCCCTGTTCCCACCCTGGATCTATCAAAGGATTTTTCAAAATCCACCCCAGCAAGCTGGTGCACAAAGACATGGCTACAGTCCCCGGGGGGAAAGTACACTTTGAAACTTGGGAGCGACCTCAGAATTGGATGTTCACGCAGGGAGAAACTGTTGTTCAGGGAGAAAAAGAAGCCTCAAATGCTCACCATTTCATGAGCCAAGTAGAGGACGATGAAAGGCAAGGACAGAGAAGCAAAAGCAACTGGGCACGAGCCAAGAGCCAACCTCTGGATCTGGGACGGTTCGACAAAGCGGTGTCAGACCTGTGCTTAGCAACTGCAGGGTTTATTTCCTCTTATTCTCCTTTTTTTTTTTTTTTCTTGCAACACAGAGGATAAAATAAACAAGCCCATGCTGACTGTCACAAAGCCTAAATTCCCCAGCCAGCAGCAGCTCCCTTTCAGCTTCCGTGCAAAGCCCCTTAGGTGCTGCCCCGCGGTCCTGCAGCAGGAGCATCCTCACTGGGATTGCTCCCAAAACATCAGCTGCAGCTCCCAGCACCGGGACACGGCACGAGCTTTCTGCACGAGCTGCCTTTCAGCCAGAGAGTGGCAGCCACCCATCCACCTTCATCATTTTATTATTTTTTTTTTTGCGACCGGTGTCATAAATAACTGACAGATCCCAGCTGTTTGGAGTTATGGTTTCTGATGGAGTGACAGCTGCTCCCAATCCCCCAGTCATCACCCCGGCAGTTCTGGAACATTTCAGCAACATAAAAATCATTGGAGATAATTTCGGTTTTGCATAATTTGGTTAGGCAAGCTGTGATTTAATGGCAATTATGACCTCCGAGGCAGAAGATGAGCTTGGAGGCTACTGGCTTCACACGACTTTAGCTCGGGGTGCAGCATCAGGGATGTTCCAGGGAGACAGCACTACAAGAAAAGAAACCTTCTCCAGCAGCTGGAAATTGCCTTCCTTGGCTGGCAAGTGGAAAGACTGTTCCCACAGGAAGAAGCAGACAAGGAAATTTGGAAGGAAGAGCGCTAAGGAAAGCTTTGGGAAGGGGCTGGTGCCAAAAGATGCATCGGGAGGTACCTTTTAAAGAAACGCCAGGAAAAGGCTGCAGACTGGGGAGTGCTGCAGCCTTTGCAAAGCCTTCTGTGTCACCAGGATCTCATGTGTTAAGTGGTACAAACCTCCTCCTGGTCACTCTGAAAGCAAATCCTCCTCCCGTGGCTGAGCTGGGAGAGCTGCCTGGAATCAGGAATGGGCCACGGCCTTTGCAGGCAGCTGCCTGCTCTGCGGGCACTGCCCTTTGCTCTCCCCTCTCACAGGGTTTCTCCTGCTCTGGGCTGTGCTGCCTCCTCTCCCGGTGCTCCTCACCCACCCCAGAGCCCCTCGGTTTGTATTTCTCCAGGAGGAAACCCTGGGGTGGCCAAGCTGTGCTGGGAGGTCAGCTGAGGATGGAGAGCCATGCTCAGGAGCTCTGGGGACATCACAGTGCTCCTGGCTGGGGGGAAAATGTGGCTTAACAGCAGGAACAAGTTTTGTTTGAAGCCGAGAAGGTCCAATTTCCCCACTCCATCATGGCTGTCAACCAGCTTGGAGTTTGCTGTGAGCTCAAGCTCAGGGCGGAGACCTGGGGCCAGCAGCACCCCAAAATCAAGTCCTTTAGGGTGTTGCATGTTCAATTTACATTTGCTGACCCGGTAAGTGGAGATATTCACCTTCTTCCACCAAAGTCAAGGCCAAGGTCACCTGGAAGTTTCTGGATGGTGGTCATTAACTCCTATTGCAGTTTGAAACCAGACCATAAATTTCATAGTGTAATAATGTAAAAATCAATAACTCTGTTTGAAACAATAGCTTTGTCTTCCATTTCAGCCGGCTCTGATATCTCCCCACGGACCACGTCCCTCTGAATCACACAAATAAAGAGAGAGGAGCGATGGGTGGCGGGGCTGCTGCTCCCCTGCCAGGTGCCCAGCCCCTCCATCGTTACAGATTCAATTAGTTCATTTATTCCTCTCCTGCAGTTAAACTCGAGGATGATTTAACAGGAAAAAATAAGGAGCCTTTTATGCTCAGTCTCTCTGACATCCCGTCCAACACAGCGTCCCTGAGGCTTTCCATGTGAGAGCTGCCCAAGCCATGGGCAGAGCAGGGCCAAAACCCAAAATACTTTTGGAAAGATGCAGAACCAACTCACACGGGCAAGAAAAAAATGAAAGTCCGCTCTTTTCCAGCTCTGGCTTTCTGGGCGAGGGAGGTCTGGCTTCCTTTGCTTGCTTATTTTCCGTTGTTTGCTGTAGCACTGGCTCGAAATATACATCGAGAAGCAGGATTGTCTTTCACATGTTGGTGGATGTGTGATCCTCAAAAACAAATTAGCACCGATTCACTTCTATATAGAGTGCAGCCGTCAGGGAATCACTCCTGAATTCACAGCGAAGGAAAGTAATAATGCTTCCAGCGTGCTAATCCTCTCCAAGAGCAGCCCCTGAACTCTCTCCTGGTGCTGGAGGCACCACTGGAAATTACAATTGTACTGAAAAAATAATAAATAAATGCAGAAATTGGCAGGGTTTGTGCTAGTCCAGAGGATTTGTACCCTAATGTGGAACTCCCTGTTTAATTAGCACTCCTCTCTGTCTGCATCTCCTCCTCCTGCTCTCAAGCTAAAGAAAAAGGGGGAAAAAAGGAGGTCAATGGTGGAAGTGGCTGTGGGATTGAAACCCGGCAATAGAAACTTGTTTAATTTAAATGCTTCTTTCAGGACTAGCACACGGAGAAGCAGAGGGAGTGTAGAGTGTGTTTTCCCAGTATAATCTGCTCTGCTTAACCCCAGTTCTGAGCACACCTTCCACGGCAGGGATGCCCTTGGAGGAAAACTGCAGTGGGATGCAGGCACAGGGTACAATCCCAGGACCTCCGAGCAGGTTTGGGAGAAAGCTGTCTAGATCAGAGGCTGCTTGCAGCGTTTGGAAACAGGTCATTGGGGTGGAATGGGATAGAATAGAATGGAATGGAATAGGATATTTCTGTTGGAAGGGACCTGCAATGATCATCTGGTCCATCTGCCCAAAAGTTAAAGCTTGTTATTAAGGGCACTGCCCAAATGCCTCTGGAACACTGACAGGTTTGGGGCATCGGCCACCTCTCCAGGAAACCTGTCCTGGGGTTTGACCATCCCCTCAGTGAAGAAATCCTTCCTAATGTCCAGTCCAAACCTCCCTTGGTGGGGCCATTCCCACATGTCCTGTCCCTGGGTGTCAGGGAGAAGAGAACACCTTCTTTTCCTGGATCTCCTTTCCCTGCTGCTGGAGGCTTTACTGTGCCCCTGTGTCCCACCCCACTGTGCATCCCAAAAGCCTCCAGGACCTTTCTGGAGTGCAGAACACTGGAGGGAAAGGCACATCTCTTTGCACACAGAAGAGTCAAGTCCTTGGGTCCTGCTGCAGCTGGAGGTGTCAGTGGACACCGGGATGCTCCCACTGCTCCAGGAGAGGATGGCATGGGCCAGGGGACACCCTGAGCATGGATACAGCAGGATTCCAGACATGGGTAGGGGTTTCACCGGCTCCTGGCACTGCTGTCCCGACCCCCAGCAGGTCCCCAGGACATTGCCAGCAGCCTGCAGTGAAGCCGGGACAGAATTTGGCAAAGGACAGGGAGATCTCGAAGTCCTTGAGAAGGGACTAATAATTCCAATTGCCCCCGAGGAAAGAGAAATACAGGAGGATGACTTGAGCTTAGTGGATTGTCTGAGGCGTCTCAGGGGATCATCAGATACTTCCACTCCCTTTTTGTCCTGAGGTGACAAGTTTTCCTTCCCATTCACAGAAATGCAAAGCAGTTCATTCACAGCAGTAATAAGAACGATGTCCTTTGTAAAACAGCCGGGGAGTGAACCCTTCGAGGTGCTTCAGAGCAAAACAATTGCAGATGAAATGACAAAACCCACCCCAGCTGAGCACCAGCCAGATCGGTATCAAACGCTGAACAAGCTCATGTGTAGCGAAAGCAGATTCACCAGCTCGTTTCCCTGCCAGCAGCTGGCCAGGAGCTACGGAGGGTTTCTTTAGGATCAGAAATACAGCCAAAACAGAGCAAATATGAGATGGAAGAGCAAAGTGACAGCTGCCTGGGCTCTCCGTGCACGCTCAGCTGCCCCATCCAGCCCACATCCACGGGAGATGGAAAAACTGGAGGCTGTGGAAAAGCAGGGATGCGCTGGATGGATCTTTACCTGGCTGGAGCCGGGGATGGACAGCGACCCGACGCAGGGAGGCAAAGAGGTTTTTATGCAAGCATGGCTAATAGGGAGGGCATTAGTTCTATAAACTTGTAATCCTGCTGAGGTCCCGACCCCAGCAGTGTCCTGTGCCACCGAGATCCACAGGCGAATTCTGTACCGTGCCGCGTGGGCTCCCTTTCATCATCCCTTTTTCAGCCTTCCCGCATTTCAGATTTACTGGATGTCCTTGTGTTTGGTGGAGAAGAGGGCAAATTGGAGCCTGTCATGTACCTTCTTCCTCATTCAGCTGCACATCATTCTGCCTGCAGCAGGGGGGAAGGAGACGGACGGGCAGGCATCAAAGCCGCCGGCTCTGTCACATTTTCTTCCCCCCAACCAAAAAAGAAGTGTTGGCGTCATTTGGAGCCCGGCCCACAGCCTCAGGCCTCTCTCCCACACCCAAAAAGGGCAGCAGCACCTTTCTCTGTGCCCTTGGTCTCCTCTCAGGGCGATGCCACGAGCCCTCCAAGTGAACATCCCTGCGGCTCACCAGTCAAGCAGATTCCAGCAAAACCCCATCCCCACCGGAGACGTGAGCCAGCACGCTGGGTCATGAGCACGGCTGCCTTTCAGAGACCTCTCCTGTGCTTTGCGCTGAACTTTTTACCAGCTCATGAAAAAAGGCAGTGATAAAAGCAGAGCGGTGTGAATAGCTGAGCTGTGCCCGGCATCTGGGGCCGCTCTGAGGTTTAATGAGCCGGTGGGAAATGCCATGTGCCCGGCTGGATGTTGGGCATTGTCACTCTCCCACGCAGCTCTCGGGGTGTGTGGGGATGTGGGGGACCTGAGGGTTGAGCAGCAATGCTCTGCCAAGCCCCTGAAATCTGTGTGTTTGGAGCAGCTGGGTGCTGGGAATTAATGCGCAAGCGATGGACGCGGTCAGGACACGGAACTCTGCTAATATCCTGCTTTGTCTAGCTCTGATGCCGGTATTCCATCCCAAAATATCCCCAAGAACATCCCTCTGGGAGTGGACTTTGTGGAGATGCTGCACATCCCCCAGCACCATGCAAGTGCCTGCATTAAAAGCTTAATAAAAATAGCTTGATAACGGGATGTGTTCCCATCACCGGCGGCTCTCGAGCTCGCGGCCGATCCCAACACAGCAAGGCCAAGTAATTACGGGATGGGGGCTGCAAGGTCTTGACAGTCTAATTTCTATTAATTACAGCCCATGTAGGATCCTGTCTCTGCGGAAAGGGGAGATGGGAAATCATTGAAGGGAATGGGAGGTGCTGAAGGTTGGTGGTGCTGACTTCCAAAACATCTGGGCTGGCCACAGCAAGGAGGGGTTTTGTGGTGAGAGCAACAGGTTGGGCTGTGTGGAGTGACAGGGATGTTCCACCTTCCTCCTCCTCATGTTGTGCTCCTCAAACGCACATTTTGCAAAGTTAAAACGAATCGCAAAGAGTGGAAATCGGGAGTTTTAAAGGAAAAGAAAAGAAAACAAAAATAAGATCTTGGCAGAAGGATAAAGGAAGGCAACTGAAATGCTCATTAAAACTGAGGGGCTCCGTTTCCCTGTCCAAGTGGCCACATCTCTGGAGGCTCCTAGATCCTTTGAAATGCCTTGTCAGACAAAGCCTTTCATCCTACCTGATTCTGGCTAAATTCATGGACCCAGAAATTTTCACTGGAAGCGGGAAAGAGGGAGCAACTCCATTCTGACTTTTCACTTCCCATCTGATCGCTGTTGATACAATTTATTCCTATGACAGCATCTGCTGCTTTCATGGGTTTTTTATTCTGAAGTACAACTCGTCTTTGTTAGTCCCATTTTCGGGCCTTTCATCATTTGAGTCACAACATAAAAGGCATTTAAACACTCCTGCTTGGAAACCAGGCTGGGAGAGGATGGGAGCAGGGAGATGCCACATCTCCCCAGTCCCAGTCCTCCTCTGGTGCAGGATGGGCTCTCTCCATGTGCCACAGCCCTGTCGTGCTCCCCCGTGCCTCCTGCCAAGGATGGCAGTGATGGGGATGCCGTGGCTCCATTTTGGAGCGATGCTGTGAAATCCAGATGTGCTTTGGAGGTGCAGCTTCATGCAGAGCCCTGCACCCCACATCTGTGCTGGGGCAGCATCTCTCCCAGCTACCACTGACCCAAGGAGTGCTCCCAGGGGTTCTGTGCCCTCCTCATCAGCCAAACCTCTCGTTAGACAATGAATTGCCTTTTGCTCTGTGTCTCCAGCCCAGGCTGTGGTGCTCAGCTCTCCACATCCCCATGCTGGGGGGCTCTGCCACCCCTCACTGCCACCCACAGCCCTCTGAGCTCGCCAGGGGCCCTCATCCCCACTGGAGCCAGCAGACCCTGCTCTGCCCTGGCATCTGCTGAGCTGCTGGAGGCACCGGGGAGTTCAGAGCTACCCACTGAAAATTGGAGTCTAATAATAGCTCCGTGGTGTCGCACCAGCAGAGAGCTGGAACAGCCTCGTCTGGCAGGGAGAGGCCACCGCTGGCTGCCTGCGCCTGCCCGGGCTCCTGCCTGCTCAGCTGGAAGAGCAACGCCTTTCCCGGGATCCTCCTCCCTGGCTCCCAGCTCCGCTCCCCCTGCAGCCCCCGCTGCGGCTGACAGACCGCTCTCCACACCTCAAGGATTCCCTTCCACGGCAGCGTGGCTCTCACCACTCCCCAAAACCCTCCTCATGCACATGCCAGGGGCACAGGGACAGGATTTGGACCCTGTGGAAAAGCCACCGGGGGCACAGAATGGGCAGGAGCCACCCACCCATCCACCCCTGGATGAGCATCCTTGGGATGTGGTGGCCTGTCCCCCTCCTGCTCCAATTCCCCTGCCATATTTTCCACTCCAGCAGGCATTGCTGGCACCTGAGCATCCTCCAGCAGCATCCCGCATCCCACCTGGTATCTCTCACCCTGGATCCCATCCCGTGTCCCCCAGCTCCCGGGAAAGCGAGCGCAGCTGGAATCTGTGCTGCTGCTTATTGGAATAACCTTTCAGGATTCATTTAGTGCCGCTTGCTTCCACCCCACCTTCCCATCGTCAGCACTTTACTAATTGCAACTTTTAACTCGTTGTGCCCAGGCAGCCCAACAGCAGCTGCTGCTGTGAGGTCCCTCTGCCCCCATCACTGCTCCCCAAAAAAAGGGTTAACCTGGTGAAGGATGAGCACCACACTGACCACGGCCTGTATGGCCCCACTCCTGCTCCCAGCTCACCCCACAAGCTTCCCGCTTTGGGAAAAGAGCATCCCGGAAGGCCAAAAATCCCAGGCAAAATCCCAGCCGTCACCTGGGAGCATCAATCAGTGCCTGGCTGGGCAGGGAGGAGGCGAGATATCCCGACGGCTATCGGAGCACTGTCTGCCTGAGACTTATTAAATTATGGCTCTCGAGTTCAGCATCTGAGCCCGGCGCGCCGGGGACCGGGCGGGAGGGGGGTGGGTTACAGCCCCCTAATTCAATCACGGGGCACAGGCGATGGTGCAGCTGGTGGGGAAGAAGAGCTGTGGCTGTCAACGCAGAGGGAACGAGGCTCTCACAGCCTTCCCATGTGGCTCTGCCCCGCTGACCCTCGCTGCTGCATTTCCCAATGCTCTGGGAATGGCTCCATGTCGCTGTTAAGGGATCTGGTCCAGCACCAGTGTGGGGAGTGGGGCATTGGTGCCACCACGTAGGATTGTGCTGATCCAAGACCACCAGCACTGAGAGGTGGGATGTTCCCAGCTCTGCTACCACCCAGCTTTCCCTCCAAAGAGGAAACGAGCCAGGAAAATATGTTTTCAGGAAACTGAGGTGTTTTTTACATCAGTCCAAGAGCAGGGCGGGAGGAAGGTGAGACGCTGTTGCCCAAACAAAACCCTTCCCAGGTGACTAAAACTTGGGAACGGTTTGCACAGGCACTGTGGCGATGCCCATGGCATTAAAACCTCAGCAGGGAGACGAGGACAGAGGGACAAAACCAGGCAGGAAAGAGAGGAGAGAGCTGGGAAGGCGGATGCTTCCCCTGAAAGCATTTCCAAGGTCAACGCTTTAAAAAGTGGAGCAGAGCGAGGATTTGGCTCAGGCAAGGGAGTGAGACCACGCCGGGATGCTCAGTGGGAGGCAGGCGAATGCCCAGCTCCCACACCAGCACCGAATTACCCAGCCGAGGGCTAAGTGAGGCACCCAGACAAGGTCACGGTCCCACCGGAGCGGCGCGGGCGGCGAGGGAGCTCCGGCTGCTCCAGCTCCTGCCTCCACGGCAGCAAATTCAATCGCGGCGAATAACAGAGTGGAACAAAATCCAGCAGTGCAATAAAATCTCCCGGCGCCTTGTTCACCTGAAGCCGAGCAGCCGGGGCTCGCACAGGAGGTGGCACGGCCTCTGCGGGCAACCTCGTGTCTGGGGAGCCCAGAGAGAGGAGGGAGGGTTTGAAATGGCCCTCGGTGAGCTTTCAGCGGGTGTCGGCTCATCCTGCTGCCACCCAGGCTCAGGGGGGAGAGTTGGACAGCGGGATTTCTGAGCAAGGGAGAGCTGCTGATTCCTTAAGAAGCGGGAGGTGAAATCCAATTGTGCAGCATCCACGGCTGCCATTAACCTGTCTGTGTACTCCTGCAGTTGCCCATCCCTCTCCGCCTGACAGCCGGGGCTGCCCGGCACACGCTGCCCTGGCTGCCCGGGGATTTGTGTCTGCCTGCTGCAACTGTGCCGCAGGCTTTTCTCCGGAGCTTCGCGCTGCTTCCAAAATGGAGCGCTGGCTAAACGTCCCCTGGTGAGCCGTGGAAATGATTCCTGGAGAAGGAGAAATGGTGGCAGCTGCAGGAGGAGCTGCCAGGGCAAACCACAGAACCAAACCTCCCAAAGTGGGACCGGGAAAGGAAATGGCATCGGAGCTCTTTGAGGGAGGGTCCTTAGGGCATTCCTTGGGAATACCCCTCGGGCATGCAGCTTGTAGGATTATCTCCGCCAATCTCCATCAGTTTAGATCCAGGGATCTTGATGGCAGCTTTGGGAAGCACAGATGGGTTTGTGCCAGGGCGGTGCTGCTGGAGGAGGCAGCCAGGTGGGCATTAGAGGGGTCTGCACCACCAGCCATTCATCTGGAGCCCCCTCAGATGTGCCAGCAGTGACTGACAGGGGAAAAGGCAGGATTTGGACTTACTATGCTCAGCCCCACACTCCTCCTGGCCTGTGGAGAGGCTGAGAGAAGGCTGGGGGAGAAGGGAAGGGAGAGGAGAGGAGGTGCAGCCAGCCCCACCAACCACCTCGCCGCTCTGCATCCCAGTTCCATTTGCAGATTTATTAAATCGAGAGCCAATTCCGGCATAATTTCTTTCAAGCAGCTCCACCTCGCAGGTGTGTGGAATTTATTTGAGATAAAGAAAACTATTACAGAGAGACAGCAATCTTCAAAGACCACCTCGGAGACCTGAGAGAAATAAAAACACTAGCCCGTGCAAATGTGCAATTAAGTTTCAGAATACTCCTGCTCCATGAAAAGCTCCGTCCCTGCAGAGAACAGGCCTTTAAGGCAATTTTCCCAAACCCTATTCAGCATTCACTCAAAAATGCCTTTTTAAAACAACATGTGATTTTTTTTCCCTCTCCCTGCCTCGCTCCTCCTCCCCCCTGCACTTGCTCCATCGCTTCCAGGTGGGACACAGACAGCTCTGGTGGGGATGTGGTTCCTCCCCATTTGAAGGGGGACATGAGGAGCAGGGGGGTCCCATCCACACAGGGGACAGCTCTGTCACAACCTCCAGCCATGCCAGATCCACAAACCAGGAATTTTTAGAGATAGTCTTGTTATTCAAGGAGACCATGACACCAGCATGGCTCCGCCTGGGGACAATTTGCCAACTATTCCCAGATGAAGGATCTTCATATCCCTTATTCATGGGTCATTCTCTGCTTGGCGATTAATTAAAAATGCATAATTAACCTGTGGAACGCACTGCCATGAGGTATCGGGGAGGCCAGGAGCTTAGCGGGATTCGGGGGAGGATTATATGTTTAAATGGATAATGAGAACATCTGGTGGTACATTAACAGGGATGAAGGAGAATTAGGGAGAAGAGCTTGGCTTGCCGCCGGCACAGGGTGCGGGAGGGCAACCACGGGGCCGGCTCGCGGAGGCCACTGCTGGTCCAGCCCCAGCCACGGCAGGGACACCAAAGTGCCCCTTCACCCTTGGAAGTGTGATTTTGGGAATGAGAGGGTGTGCCTGGGGACGAGGCAGGGACAGAGCTGCCACCACAGCACTGTGGGTGTCATTGTGTTGGAGGCAGCCACCTGGGACAGCAGGACGGTCACGGTGCTGCCAACTCCTCGCCAGAGCACCCAACCCACCTCTTGTCCACAGAGGGGTGACCCTGACCTGCCAAGACACCCTGACAAATCACCCCCAGTGTCCCTAAAGCCCCGGGAGAGCACCTATCAGCTGCAGCCCTTCCTGCAGATGACACCACACAACCATTGGTGCTGCGGTGGTGATCTCTGAAGTCACGGCATATGACCAAGAACCTAAGGAAAGTGCAGGAGAAACAAGACCAAGCCTCAGCCAACCTGGCCATGCAGCATAGCCCAGCCCAAGGGTGTGCAGCCCATCCTAGAGGGAATTCCTTGGGGTCTCCAGCTCCTGGGACTGAGCCTGGTGTGCACTTTCTCCCCATGGCAGCATCCCTCACCCAGCCTGGCTCCACACAGGAACACAGACACCTCCCACCACCCCTTGCACAGCAGGCACACACCACGTGCTTTGCTTCCCTTCTTCTCCCCAGCCTGGGAAGTTTTCTCAGAAAAGCCTGGCAGCCAAAGCCAGCAACTCCGAGAGCAAACTCGGGGCTGACGACAGGATTACTAAATCCCTGTCAGCAAACAGGGCTCAAGCAGCTGCTCTTTTGCATTGTAAATCTGCTGCTCCACGCTTAGCACCAACTGATGGTTGTGCAAGGCCTGCGAACCACAACCTCTCGGGGTGAGAAAGCTCTCAGAAATGTCCCCAAGAACTGGGGGCATCCTCAGCTCTTCATCCCACTGCATGGAATGGCAGCAGCTCGGAGAAGGATGCTCAGTCCTCCCAGTGGGACTCTGGATATTCCCACTGTCCCTTCACCGTTTTGGAGGTGATGCCACCGACTCGGCGAGACTGGGCAACCAGAGGGATTTTGGGTGTTGTGGCCCTCCCGGACTCGCTGCTGGTCCCCTGGGACGAGGTGGCTGCAGCACATCGTGCTCAGCCTGCCGAGCGCGGCCGGGGCCTGCCGGGCCGGGGTTAATCTCGTTGTCACACTTTCCCTCCTTCTTGCTGGCTCGGCGCGCTTTGACCCGCTGTGAAATTGTGGCCAACAGCACTGAATATTTTAAGAGCAGCAATGCAGTGATGGCCGCGCGACGGAGCAGCAAGGCAGGCCGGGAGCTGGGCTGGGCCCTCACCTCCCCCCCGCCACCACCAACCCATTAGCACAGTTCAGGGAAACCTAAAAAATTCAAAAGACACTGAAATATGCAGCATTTTTGCTCTCTCTGGAAATGACGCGCTTCGCTTCCCAGATGCTCCCGAGTAGGAGGTTGTAAATAAGAGGCTTTATGGCACAGGGGGTGTTGCCGATGGGGCTGCGGGATGCTGCAGAGCCCAAATTGCCACCCCAATCCCTGTCCTGCTCCTCGCTGGGGACAGGGCCATGCTCGGGCATGGAACAAACCCACTCTGGCATCAATGCCCATCCTCACCAGCACAGTGCAGCCATTAAAGGACCTTCTCCTCTCCATGCTTGGCCTCTGCCGGCTGCTCCCTGCCCCTTTCCCCCAGGATACCCCCGAGGAGCATCCCTCCCTCCCCTCGGCCGGGCGGGACGCGGGTGCCGCAGGACCTGACGCAAACACCTGTCCTCAGCACTTCTGCTATCTGGGGCACAGCAGAGCAGCAGCGGCGAGGAATTAAAAAAAAAAAAAAAAAAAAAAGGAAAAAAAAAAAAAAGCAGCCCTATTTGCATAAACCTCCCAAAAAGAGGAGCTGGAGCCTGAGTCTGCAGAGCTGGAATATCAGTCGGGGACCACCGGAGCTGGTAGGAAGTGCAATAAGTATTTGGGAAGCATCACCTGGACCTGGGCACGTTCTGCCACCAGGTCCCTGCATATCCCCAAAGTGCTGCCCCAGGTCTTGACACCCCATCTAGGAGTGACATTGGGACACTTTTGTATTCAGGTCTTAAGAGGGCAGATTAATCGCCATGTGCTGGATCTGTCACGCGCAGGGATATATATTCTTCTCGGAATTTACAAGTAGTTCTGTCTGAGAAATAAACAACTAGAGATAAAAATTACATTGTCACCGTGCAGGTGTGATCGATGGATGAGACAAACCCTCGGAGTGCCGGCGAGGTGCCACTGGCACGACCTGCTCGGGGAGAACCACCCCTGGGACAGCTGGGAGGTGCCACAGGGACTCCGGGGAAGGCAGTGGGATGCTCTCCACCAACCCCAGCCTGCTGTGTCCCTGTCCCCAAAGCCAGGAAAAGTGGGGACAGCCACCAAGGCCATTCTCAAGTGAGGGAGACGAAAAAAATGTTGGTGATGGGTGACCATGAGGAGCACCCAGGATGCAACAGTGGGAAGATGCCAGGAGCAAAGCAGTCAGTAGCAGAGGGGGCTGCAGCCCCCAGGTCAGCTCCTTGTAAAACCCTCCTGGGCTCTGTCTCAAGCCCCCAGTCCTCCTCTCCAGAGTATTTCCAAGGTCAGCAAAGGGGAAAAGACAGAGCCAGGCTGGCAGCCACCGGATTCCCCAGGGATGTGAGAGAAGGATTGATGCAGTTTACACCAAGCCTTTTTCTAGTTTGGTTTTTCCTTCATCCTTCTCTGCTTCCCGTGGCTGCATTGCCTTGGCCCGGCTTGTCATGGAGTGACAGAGCACATTGCCTGCCGGGGTCACTCCCTGGGGAGGGACAGGCATTGGTTCCCTCACAGTTTAAATCTGAATTCACACTGAAAGCACTGAGAAAGCTACGCGTGGATCCTCTCCCCAGCCTTCGGCATCCTGAGGAGTCATGACTCGGCTCAGCCTGCCGGGATGGAGATCCCAAAACCATCTGGGGACATCCAGCAGCCCCCGAGGCGGGTGCCTCGCTCCAGGCTGGCACCCAGCAGCTGGTCCAGCAACTGCCTTCGGTCTATTAATAAAGCTGGAGCAGCTGGTAGAGCATCCACCGCGCCAGTCCTCGGGATTTATCCACACCGCTCTGCCTTATCAGCCATGCTTTTCACAAGCACTTAAATTCAGGAGGAAAAGGAAAAAGTGAAATCAGATAGAAATGCAGGTCTGTTTGCTGTTTTCTCCAATGAAATGGTTCTGGGTAAACAGCAGACGCCTTTGATGAAATCCCAGCAGGCTTA
Organism: Acanthiza pusilla; assembly: GCA_036630365.1. NCBI lineage: Eukaryota > Metazoa > Chordata > Aves > Passeriformes > Acanthizidae > Acanthiza > Acanthiza pusilla. The sequence continues at coordinate 6,793,534 of JAXCHO010000048.1, forward strand.
AACAATAAAGCTGGTTACAAACTCAATCTGGCGCAGATATCAGATCTGAAATTGTTTCAAAAAACATGTCAACATTTTCTAATGCTGCTGCAAAACTTCCTCGGCACCTTGCCATAAGCTGCGTCTGTGACGCAGGGCCTGCACCGCTGTCCCAGCTCGCGCTCCTGCTGCACTTCCCATGGGGAGTCCTGCCCTGGCACCTCTGCAACCCTCTGCCTGCTGGGAGAGCCTGAGCTGCAGGAAGATGCTCGGCGGCATCACCTTGGAGGCTGGAGATGCACATTTCCCATTGTTTTCCAATCCAGCTCCCATCCCCAGGCACAGCCTGGCTGAGGTTTCGTGGTGCTGGAGGTCTGGCAGCGCCGGACAAGGGGCGTCAGGCAGGGTGGGCATCCCTCTCACCACATCCCAGGGGTGGAATTTGGCTGTGGGTTCATCCCGGGCACCACCAAGGACAACTGACTTTTCCATGGAAAATCGATTTGCAAAGCGTTGTGGTGGCAAAGGAGCACAGCCTCTTGGTTTTGCCTCCTGTGGGCCACCTCTGCATCCTGCTGGGATGAGGAGGCAGGATGAGGGTCCATCTGATGGAATGAATGCCTGGCTGGGGACAAGGCTCAGTCCCTCTCCTACACCTATGGCACAGGCTGGGGGGCACAATGGGGTCTGTTCAGCACAGGGCAGCCAGGTCAGGGTGACAGGAAATCCTTTGGGGTTGGAGTGACAGGGACCATCCAAACTCGGAAAACCTGTGGAGTTAGGCAGGTCCTGTGCTGGCATTTCCAGGGCCACCCTGCCAGTGAGCTGGCACTGGCACTCCCCAGACAATCTCAGCATTTGGGGTCTCTGGAGGACACCAGGGCATGAAGGTGAGGGGCTGAGAGGCTGAGGAGGAGGAGGAAGAGGAGAAGGAGGAGGAGAAGGCACAGCTGGTCACACCACAGACACAGACACTGTCTTGGCTCTGGTTAGGGATCCAGGGCCAGCTCCAAAGGTATTCGGGGTCCCCCAAAGGCTCCCACCTCCATCCATAAGGGATCTGCTCTGTGAGTGTGGGGACATTCACACTTTCCGTGTTGGATCCAGCTCTACACACACCCCATCCCACACCCAGAGGAAGCCCCAGCCTCGAGCTGATGCCTGACAGAGCTCATGCCATGTGTGGCTGTGATGGAGCAGCAGAACCTTCATCCCTCCCAGGAAAGGACAAAGGGGACACAGGAGAGGAAAAACGGGGCAAGAGGAAGAGGATGAGGAGGGCAGGCAGCCCTGGGGGGTGCAGGGGACCAAGCCTGGGCTCCAGTGCAGCACGGGGGGATGTGGCAGACCTGACCCCTCTGCAGAGGTTGCCTTTGCCATCGATCCCTGTTGCACTCAGGCTCATTAGGGCCGGGGAGCTGCTGCGAGCGGCTGCTGGAGGAGACAGACGGGGGGAGCGCTCGCTGTGGCTCCCTGGATCGTATTAAATATTTACTTTGTTTTGTTTTGTTTTTCCCAGCTATATTGATCAGAGATGGAGTGGGGCGGGGGAGCAAGGGGGTGCTGTTGGATGCCGGGAGGGAAAAGCAGAGGCAACGACTGAGCTGGGAAACGGGGACAGACCCTGTCAGGGCATTCCCTAGGGATTCACCTGCTGTCCCCAGCGCTGTCACCCTGCAAAGCCGCTCCCCCCAGAGCCATTCATCCCCCCAGGGTGGGGCCAGGCATCACCAGCACACGGTGATGGTGCAGTGGGGTGCGGCGGGGCGGCTCCCACTCCCCATCCCACACCAGCCCCGTCCCAAGGGATGCAGCACGGGGCGATGCCCAACTCCAGGGCACCGCACAGCTCGGGGTATCCCCCCGCCCCGGGCCGGGAGGTGCCCCCCGCACCCAGGCTGGGCCCCGGGAGCGGCCGCGCAGCCGGCACTGTTTCTATTTCGAGAGGAGCTCTACTGGAAAAGGAACAAAAGCCGAGGGAAGCTATAAATAGCCTCCTCCTTCACACCAGCGCCTCCTCCGCCCCAGCATCCCGCGGCCGGGAGGGTCCCGCAGCACGGCCCGGGCTCGGCCCCATCGCCAAACCCCCTCCGCGTCTCCGAGCCAACATCTCCATCGGAAAACCGGAGGGAATAATGAGCTGGAGAATATCTGCCGCCGAAGCAGAACTGAGCAGCGGTTTGCCAAGTTACCCGGTGGCTCTGCCCAGCCACAGCCCCTCTCCTCGGGGGATTTGCCGCTGCCCAGGCGGGCTCTGCACCCAGAAACACCCCCCGGAGAAGGATTGCACCACCTGGGGATGCTCCTCTTGTCCCTGGCCCTGTCTGCGGCTGGCAGGGAGCAGGAAGAGCCGAGTGGCTCGGGCAGACCTACTTTCAAGGCTTTAATCCTTTTTGCTTAAAGAATCTTTTTTTTTCTCTCTCCCCTCTCTTTCTTTTTTTCCCTTTCTTTTCCTTTCCGCGCGGCAAAGATGGGGTCTGATCAGAGGAGAGACGCAGGGAGCTGACAAGCTGCGGCGTATGGAGAGAAAGGAGAAAGAAATACATATTTATTACCCTCAATTATTAAAAAATAGATAGCAGCAGATCTTAGGCCCTGGCAGAGGCACTGCAGAGTCGTTTGTCTGAGGACTATTTTGTTTTTTAAATTCCATTGAAATTATAATACGCTGGGCTTGTTAGCACAAACACCCCGGCATATCCCCGCCGAGGGGGGATCATCCCGAACCCTCTTCTGGCTCTGGTGTGCTCCCCGCAGGGTGGCTGTATCCAGCACCCGATGGGATGCCGAATTTTCCGGCAGCAGGGAGGGAGGGAGGGCGGCTCAGGGAGGCAGGAGCTGGCAGCGGATGCAGCCGGCAGCTTTTGTCCCCTTCTGCCTTCACCCCGGGGGGATCAGGAGGGCTCTGCCCTGTGCGAGCACATCCCAAATTCACGTGGATACCCAGCCGGGGGAAGGTCTTGTGGGCAAGATCTCACCCAGGGCCGAAAAGCCCCGTGACATTCTCCGTGCCCAAGGATGGGCTCTGCGCCCCTCGGGTGGCACCGTGGGGGCCCCGCGGTCACGGGGCTGGGGTTTCCCCCAAGCAAACCAATGCGGACGCTGGTGCAAATGCAGCTGGAAAAAATAGAAAGCGGTTCCCAAGTGCGGCACACGGGGCTGGCGGAGCCGCTGGCACCTCCCCTCCGCTTGCAGGGCTGCTCCGTGAGGAGCCCTGCCAGAGCAGCAGCAGCCAAATTCCCTCCCGCCGCTGCTCCCCGGTAAACAACGGCTGCATCCTCCCCGGGTGATGGTGATGGTGATGCCGGGACTTGAGGAGCACGTGGAGCATCTCTGACACCCTCCAGCTCCAGCACGGCGCTCTCCCCACACACGGGATCTGTTTGGATGCGCTAGAGCACCATGGACCTACAGCCTACTGTGCCAACACGGCCAAAACCCGCTGCCACCCCGTCCTGCTGGTCCTGAGAGACGCAGCCCCGAGTGGAACCAGCTTTTGGCACCGTGGGCCACCAGAGCGGCCACGGCTCTCCCAGCCCAGGCAGGAGCATCGCTATAAAAGCTGCTCACCAAAGCTGGGCCAGCTCCAAGCTGCCGAGCCGGCTCCGAGCCGCTGTGCCAACACCACCGGGAAGCAAGCAGCCAGCGGGCACATATGCTGTTAAAAAGGAAAAGGAGCTTTCTACACCAAATGGAGCATTTTCCGCTTAATAACCCCCAATCCTAATCTGCGCAAAGAAGATTGCCCCCTGCATCTCCCCGTCTTGCATCTGCCGCTCGCCCTGCCCGCGCTTAACACCCGGGCAGAGCCACGGCCGCCCCATCAGCACGTGCCCTCGGTAGGAAAAGCAGGAGAAAGACCGGCCACTGGGAAAACAGGCGATGCCCGGCGCTTGGCTCATCTTCTTTGTCAGCACCGAGCCTCCACCATTTGTCATCAGTAAAAATAATATTCCTAAAAGTGTCCCCCCTCTGATTGCCGGGCGGCAGGCGCAGGGCTGTGGGTTTCCATGGTGATGCTGTTCCGCAGGGATGGTACAGGGGGATCGGTGGGATTGGTGCTTCCTCGGTTTGGGAAATGGGACGTGGTGTTGACATCCGGAGCGAGGACAGCACCAGCCCTGCTGCTGGCAGAGGATCCTGAGGCTGAGCCAGCTCGTTCCACCTTGGGCTTGAGCAGCGTCACCCAAAATAGCAGGGGAAGAGCACCCTTGCTGGAAAGGACACGGATGCTCCTGCATCCCAGTGGTGCTCCTGAGGCCATGCCCAGCACCTCTGCCAGCGTGTGGACCCCTGGCTCCTCCTCGCCGGCTCCCACCGCTTGCTCCCGGCCTCACAGCTGTCCCCACAGCCTCCCACTTGTTGCCTCCGCTCTTAAATCAGAGTCCAGCCTCCTTCAGTGGGTTCCGAATGAGGGCAACACCTCTCCCATCCCAGCCCGCTGGGGACCCAAAAAACAGCCACCATCGCTGGGGTGTGGGTGCCTGTGCTGCTGCTGCTCCACCAAAGCGCTCTGCAAATCTGATCTGCTCCTAATAGCCTGAGTCTCTGCTGATCGTGGCTAAACCCTGGAATTGCACTTTGCAAACAAAGCCCAAGTTTTTGGCTGTTTGGGGGAGACTGGAGCAGCTCCCTGGGGTGGGGATGGGCAGCAGTGTCACCCAGGGGTGTCCCAGTGTGGGGTAGGGGGGGACAGGTGGCTGCCCCACTCATGTGGGGCTGAAGTGGCCGTGCCCTGGGTCACTCCTCTGCAAGGGGGACTTTGCCTCCGCACTCCTGGGGTGCCGCCAGGGGCAAGGGACACCCCAATGGGAGAAAACCCTGGTCACACCTGGCCACCACCATGTCCCTCCAGGCTCCCACACTTCCCTGCCTGGCTTTTGCCTTCAAACAAGATTTTGGCTCTTGCTGTCAAAACCCATCAGCGCTCCAGCAGTTTCCAGCAGCCCAAGTTCCTGCCCGGCCCCAAGGCAATGACATCCCACTCGTGGCCTCATCCTGCAAACCACGGAGCCCCACTGCCCGTGGTGCTGGCTCGTGCCACCGGCTCCAGCACCGCCAGGTGCTTCAGGGAAAGATGGGTGTGAAATCACGCTGGGAAATGCATATTTTTACGTCTCCCCAGCAGGTTCACTGATGTTTTTAGGGCAGTGCTTCGAGGCCACCTGGAGTGTCACCCACAGCCTCCGGCACCCAGATGGGACCGCGGGGTGTCGGGTACGGCATTTTAGGCAAAAGGTGGGAATAACATCCAGCCAAGCGTGACCACGGCTCTGACCCTGCCGGGCTCCATCAGTGCAGGTCACTGAGCGGCGACAGCTCCTTCACATCCTGGCTCTGACTCCAGGTCTAGGCAGGTCTCGTCTGCCGAGGCCTCCTTGCTCCCCCCAGCACCACCGCAGGGACAGCCTGGGCCGCATCCTGATCCCCCCCCTTGCTTCACCGGGCACAGAGAGCTTGTGGCTTCCTATCAGCTCTTTAGGAAATTAAACTTTTATAAGCAGAAAGGTTTCTGGGCTCTTGGCTCCCCGGCGCAAGAACCGCAGTCCAGCCTGCGCCTGCACCCTGCCCACTGACTGCTGCCCTGGCAGGGAGGGATGGAGGCTGGACACCCCGTCGATGGGATGAGCGATGGAAGGGACAGGGATGTGGCTGCCCATGACCTTGGTGTCATCCTTGACCTGGAAATCTCCTTCTCCTGCATCGCCAGTGTTGCACTCTTGCCTGCGGCTGCCTGCGGCCACCTCTGGCAGGGCTGTGACACCCTCACCCGGGATGGAGCTGCACCCCACACTGTCACCCACTGCCATGCCAAAAATGCCATCCCAGAGCACAGAATCCACCCTGAATCCCACTGGTGACTCCACGGATGAAGCTCACGGGGCGCAGGAGACCCAAAATGCCCCCAGGAATCGCAGCATTTCCCCGGCCACGCTGCCGCCATCCTGCTGCAAACGACTTTGCCCCCGCGGCACCACATGTGAAGCCATCCCCTCGGAGCTGCCTCCCTTGGAGATGTCAACCACGGCTCAGCTCCTGCTGCCCCAAGCCCTGCCGTGGCCCCAGCCTCAACCCCGGTCCCCGGCAGTGGGACGTGGAAGGCGGTGGCAGTGCCACCATCAGCCCGCGCTGCCACCCACCAGCACAGCCTTGCGTTGCCACCATCCTCGACAAAACCAGCCGCCCCCGAGCCCCGCGGAGGGGTTTGGCCCCAGCCCAGAGCCCCGGCAGCAGCTGTCCCCTTGTGCCCTTGCCTCACGTGTGGGGTGTCCCCTCTGCACCCCGCGTGGGGAAAACGCTGGGGGCCGGGACCCCCTGCCTGGGGACACCTGACCACGGTGAGGCAGAGAGGGGAGAACCTGTCGTCGGGATGGAGGCCTCTTCTAACTGCCTGTTGAATTATTCAGGAACGGTATTAACTTATAAATGAGTGTGTTTGACTGATTTTGTGGTTGATGTACAGATAAATTCTAATGAAAGACAGCTACAAGATTTTAAATTATTAATTAGACTGCCACTTAACAAAGCCTATTTGGCACTCTATTTCCTTGCTTAACAAGACAAAAACTTTAAGAATAGGTTTTGCTTTAGCCCACAGGCTCTTCAATTTGCATTTTGTTTTTCTAGCTCCACAAATGAAAGCTGTAGATCTTGACCTTAACAGGCTACCCCTGGTGGGATCCAACCCTGTCGGCAGCCTCGCCGCCTGCCTCCACCTCAGGCTCTCAGTTTCCCAGCCTGGATGATGATTTTTCTCCAGCCAGCAGCACCAGGGCTGGGAATCAAGGCTGGAAACCAGGACTGCTCCGAAGGCTTGGGGTTTATCCTCAAGTCATCCAGCCCAGTTGGGTTAATACGCCAAACAAAGCTGAGGCGGGAGCCAGAGAAAGGAGCATCCGACTGCGAGGCCCCACAGCCGCAAGGTGACATTTCCCCCAGTGGGAAAAGCATCCCCGGGGTGGCAGCGGGGGATCTGCCCTGCCCGGGGGTCCGCACCCCAATGCCGGGGGCTGCGAGCACAGCGTTGGCACCTTCTGCCACTGCCGGAGCCTCGTCGGAGAGGGGCATGTGCTGGTGCTGGCGAGGGCAGGGCCTGGGGTTGTGCAGCCGCCCCCTCCCTGGGCATGGGACAGCGGTGGGGGTCCAGCTGGGGTCCCCCCGCATGGCACCGCTGTCCCCAGCATCTCCCCGGGACTGGCCCCAGGAGCGGCGGGGCCGGGGGTCCTGCCGCCCCCCCCACCGTCCCGGACCCCCCGGGAGGTCCGGCTGCTCCCCTCGCTGTGATGTCACAGAGCTCCCCGATGATGTCCCAGGCGGTTGCCATGGAAATCGCGTGATGTCACAGCGGAGCGATTCTCCTCGGGGGGGGCTGAACGGGACGGCTCGCCCCAACTTCCCCGCCGAGCCCCCCGCGCTCTCCGGTGAGCCCCGCTTCCCGTTCCCTCGCCCTGAGGGACGAGAGCCAACCCCCCCGCGCCCGCCGCAGCCCCGCTGCCTCCGGGACCCGCCGTACCCCGGTGCCCGCGGGACCCGCCGCGTCCCCGGTCCTGCGGGACCCGGCGCCTGCCCTGCCTCCCTCCGCTCCTCCCGTTCTCCCGCCTCCCCGCGGCGCTGCGCTCCCGCCGGTGCCGCTCCCCGGGGGGTGCCCGAGCCTCGGTGGCGGCGCCGGTAACGCGGTGGCGGCGGGGGGCGCCCGGCGGCGCGGCCCCAACTTCGGCGGGGAGACAAACTTCGGGGCCGGCCCCGCTGCCCCCGGTGCCCGCGGCACCCGGTGCCCTCCCGGTGCGGCGCTCACCTTGGCGGAGCATCTTGGAGCCGGGGCGGGCGCGGTCTCCCGGCGGCGGCGGCGGCGGCGCTCAGAGCCTCGGGCGCGGCGGCGGCGAGCGGTAGCGGCGGCGGCGGCTGCTGCTGTACCGGGAACGCGGAGCCGGAGCCCGGGCGAGCGGCCCCCGCGGGGGCATGGCGGGCCGAGCCGCAGCGGCACCGGGGAGCGCCGGCCCCGGAGCACCGGGGAGCGCCGGCCGCGCCTCTGCCCGCCGCGCGTCCCGCCGCCGGCTTTTAGGGGGGAGCCGCCCCCTCGGGGCTGGGGCCGCCGCCGCCCCCCACCCCCTCGGGCAGAGCCTATAAAGGGGTGCCCGGTGCCGGTGCCGCGCTGCCTGCAGCGGCGGGCAGGGCTGGGCAGGGCGGGGCGGGGCAGCGACGGGGCGGGCAGGGCTGGGCCGGGCTGGGCTGGGCTGGGCTGGGCGAGCCCCCCCCGGGCCCCCCCTTCCACCGCCGCCGCCGCCTCTCCCGCCTCCCGTGGACAGTTCGTGAAAGTGCCGCTGCTCCCGTTCCCCGCGCCGCCGCCCTCCCTCCGCCCCACCGGGGGCTACGGCCCAGCGCCGCCCCCCCGGGGCTCTGCGGTCCCCCCGGGACCGATTGTCACCCCCGCCCCATCGTTGTCCCCTGTGCTGTCGTCGTCCACACGGTGCCCCGTTATCGCACCGAGGCTCCGCCGCGCCGCCCCGCGCCTGCCGTGGTCACGGCTGTCCCCGCTGTCCCGCCTGCCCAGCACCGTCCCTGCCGCTCCCCGGGGACCAGCCGTCCCCTCCGCCCCTTATCGTCCGCTCTGCCCGCCGTGTCCCCGTGTCCTGCCGAGATCCCGCCGTCCGATCCGGGTCTCTGCTGTCCGCGCTGTCCCTGCCGCCCCGGCACGGTCCCTGCCGCTCCCTACCGGTACTGCCCTCCGCCCCTTATCGTCCCCTCCGCCCCACCGGGTCCCCGCTGTCCCACCGGGGTTACGGATACCCCACCGGGGGCTCTGCTGTCTCCTCCGCCTCCCTGTCGCTGCTGTCCCCTTTGTCTCCCGATCCTTGCTGTCCCCGCACTCTCCGCCGCGATCCCGACACCCCACCGGGGCCCCGCTGCCCCCGCGCTGTCCCCACTGTCCCTCGGACTGTCCCTCCTGCGTCCAGAGGGTCCTTGGCTCCTCCTCCCCTTTGCACCCCAGGGGGTCTCGTTATCCCACCGGAAACGCAGCTGTTCCCACTGTCCCGCCGGGATTCCCGCTTTCCTCGGGGGATCCCCGCTGCCTCCTCGGTCTTCTGTAGTCCCCCGGAGGTCCCCGCTGGCCCCGCACTGCCCCTCCTGCCTCTCGAGGGTCCCTCTCGCCTCGTTCCCTCTGTCCCACCGGCGGTCCCGTTATCCCAACGGGAACGCTGCTGTCCCCACTGTCCCACTAGGGTCCCGTTATCCCACCGGGAGCACTGCTGTCCTTATTGCACCGTCGGGATCCCCGCTGTCTCTAGGGGGTCCCCGGTACCCTCGTGTCCCTCTTGCCCCACGCCTCGCAGGAACGTGGCTTCTGCCCCACGACACGGGTGTGGGGAGGGACACACAGACCCATCACCATGGCAACGTCCCGGTGCCCCCGCCCCGTCCCTGTGTTAACATTAGGACCGTTAACCCTGGAGCTGTCAGCACCGGGAGGGATGCGGGGGGACCACGTCCCCTACGTGAAGGGCGGACAGCCCAGCCGTCGCAGCGCTTGTCACATCCCACTGCACACGCAGTGTCCCATCGGGACCGTGGCGAGACCGCTCGGTCCCCGCCGCACCGCCCGTCCCGTCGGGGCCCGCAGGTGCGCTCCTGCACTCGATCTCTCGGCCGGCGACTGCTCCGGCCTTGCGCGGGGATCGCTTAGTGCTGCCTTCCCGCCTCCACGTGCGCCACAGCCATGGCGGCCCCCGTGCGGGACGGGAGCGCGGCCCCGGTGCCCGCCAAAGGTGGGCTGGGACCGGGTCAGCGCGGGGCTCCCGCTGCCGCTACCGGGCGCTGTTTTGGCTGCCTCGACGGGGGAGGCCGGGCCGGTGGCGGGAGGTGGCTCCGCCACCATCCCGGCCACCCCCGCCGCCGTCCCGGCCCAGCTGGCCCTTTGTCGGTTGTCCCGTGGGCCGTGCGGGGAGGGTTTGGTGGCTCGTGAGTGCCGGTGTTGGGCTGGAAATAGTGAATAATCCCCCTGCTGTCACTCCCCCGCCGCACTCTGGCATCGCCGAGATGTAGGGGGGCGGCTGCTGTCGGGGGGCGGCTTCAGGATGAGGCTCCCGGGGATGGATCACCCGGCGCCGGGTGGCTCTTCCCCGGTGGGATAACGGGATCCCCCTGTTGGGGATACAGGGTTGCAGTAAGGTGTCGCCGGGGTGCTGGCCGATGAGCCATGAGGGGCTGTGCGTTGTGTCCCCTCGGTTTGGGGACAGCCAGCTGCAGTCTTAGGGTTTCCCGTAATTACAGCGGTGCTTTTTGGGCTAAAAAAACCTTATTTTTCCCCCGAAAAAGAGCCAGCAATCTGCCTCCAGCGTGAAGAGCAGGACCCCACCCCTTTTTCCCGTTTGTGCCCAGAGGTTTGAGCACAGCGACTCCTTCTCCCGCTTGACCTAGGGGTTGGCATGAGGACAGCAAGGATGCTCATGACCCGTGGGGTACGGCGTGCTCTGCCCTCCTGATCTCTCCTTTAGGTGCCCCCGTTTGTCCCACAGCCCGAGCCCCTGCGCGACATGTGGCACAGCAGATCCCCGAGGAGATCCTGGGGAACGCGGAGCTGCGGGAGGCGGCGGAGGCCCTGCCCCCCAACTACAACTTCGAGATCCCCAAGACCATCTGGCGGATCCGGCAGGCTCGGGCCAAGAAGGGTGAGCTCTGAGCCGGGGGATGAGCGGTTTTGGGGCCGATTGGTGCTGCTGAGCCCCCCGCGGTGGGACCCCCATGGGGCAGGAGCTGCTGCTGTGCCCCAGCGTGTTTAGGCTCTGCCTCTGCGAGCTCTCCTCCTCTCGAGGGGGGCTAATAGATCTGTATCTCTGGATTATAATCACATTGGACAGGACAGGTTGAGCTGTGCGGACCTGTCAGCCTGGAGATGTGTCTGGGATGCTGGCCAGGTCCCTGCTGTGCTCCTCTCGCTTCTCTCCTCTTTCCCTGTGCTTTCCTGACACGCTGCCGGGGCTGGGAAGGGGGAGCCCAGCAGCACCAGGCACCAGGGGGGGCTGTCAGGGAGCTGGGCCATCCCACGCTCTGGTGTGACCCTTCCTTGGGGTCCTTGGGGGTCTGAGCCTTCCTCAGAGGGTTGTGTAGCCCAGAGAAGCGGGGAATGGTTGTGGGGGCTTCAGGAGTGGTGCCAGGGCTTTCCCTTCGCAGACTCTGCATCCCACTGAGCAATATGTGAGCAGCCACAGGGAGCAGGGCATGGAGCCTCCCCCTCCATCCCCGGATGTCACCAGCGTCCCCACCCTCACTTCCCGCACAGGCAGGGGCTGCTCGTGGGGCTGTGTGGCAGAGCCAGATTTGAAATGCTTCGTATCCACCTGGGAATGGCTCTGCCTGCTGCCACCGAGCTGGCAGGGCTGGCAGGCGTCACGGGGGATGTTCTGGAAGCTGAGCTGCTCCCGGCTGTGATGCTGAAGGGCTGGAGGGTGTGGGGCTGTCCTGTCCATCCTGGCTGCAGTGTGGGAGTTGGGGCTGGACATGTCCCACCAGGACACGGCGAGGCCGCCCAGCCATGCTGTTCTGGCTTTCCTTGCTGTGTTTTGCTGCTTGGCACCTCCTAATTAAATGTAAATATGCGGCTGGGATTTAGGCTTCCGAGCTGGGAGCGGAGCCCATCAGCCAGCCAGCCGTGCTGGGATTTAAAAATCCGCGTGTGCAGAGACCAGCCAGGGGCTCGTTGCTGGGGGAACGCAGCCTCCCACCAGGCTGCAGCCAGCCCTGCCTGTGCCCTTCCTGCTGTGGGCTTTGGGGGGGCTGAGGGGCACCCACTGTCCCCCATTGTGCTGTGATGGTGGAGACTGACGCAGCTGCCTCCTGCCAACCCCTGTTTGCAGGTCTGCGGTGGAGGGCAGTCCCAAATGGGTCAGAATGGTCTCAGATGGGTTGGGGGACACTGGGACACTGAGCCCCCAGCCCTGCCAGGTCAGGCAGGGATGGCAGAGCACGCTCAGCTTTCCTTGGGCCCTGTGGGTTGGAACCGGGTGGGATCAGCCCAGTTTGAGCCAGGCCTTTACACAGCTCCACGCTGGCCAGTGGGCTGGGGCCTGGCAGCACAGGGGTTTTGTTGGAGGGGAATCTCAGAGAGTGTTTGGATAGATAGCATGGAGACTGGGATATCTTAGTAGGATTGGGAGGTGAAACAACAGCAGGATTAATGAGGCCTCCTTCATTCATCCCCTCCATCGTGGTCCCTGCTCCTCCCCACCACCCTGTGGGGGGCTCCTGGCTGGACCCCAGGCTCTGGGCAGTCCAGCTGGCCTCTGGAGGAAGAGGGATTGTTCTGAGCTGTGAGGAGGGAGCAAACCATGCAACATAATTTGTTGTTGAATAAATTCCTGCAAGGCACAATGCTGCGGCTGTCGCTGGCCACCCTCCTGAAATGGGGAGAGAAACAGGGAGGGGGGTGTGGAGAAGGGCAGTGAGGATGATCAAAGGTTTGGAGCAGCTTCTGTATAAGGAGAGATTAAATAGATTTAGATCCTTTAGCTGGAAAAGAGGTGAACGAAGGGGGTATGATAGGGAGGTATAATTGTGAATGGTGTGGAGAGGCTGAACAGGGGATGATTATTCACTCTTTCTTGTACCAGGAGAACCAGGGGCACGCGTTTACATTATTAGGAGCAGGTTTAAAACAAACAGAAGAAAGTACCTTTTCCTGTGCAGCACATAATTAAAATCTGGAAGTCATTACTGCGGGAAGCAGGAGAGACCAGCAGTGTCAGCGGGTTCAGAGAGGGATGAGGTGTGCGCACAGGGAGAGAGGATGTGGCCCAAGGCAGGACAACGTGCACCCCAGCTGCCACAGCCACCCAGATTTTTGGCCAGCACCTGGCTGTTTTGGGGAGGGTGGTTTGCGGCTGCACCTTGAGCTGGTCTCCACTTCAGGATGTCCCTTCCAGTCTCTCCTAACCCCGCGGCTGTTTCTCTTCCCAGTGGCCCTGCAGATGCCGGAAGGGCTCCTCATGTTCGCCTGCACCATCGCTGACATCATTGAGCGGTAAGACCACAGCTTTTCCCTTCTTCCCTGCTCGGCTCCGGGGGCTGGTGTGGGGCTGGGGGCTATTGCTGGGAATGGGGTAGGATGAGGCCCAGGGCTATGGATGAGGGGGTGCTGTGGGGGCCCTTGTGGGGCCACAGCCTGGCTGGGCAGCCTTGCGGCAGGTCACGGGGACCTTCTGCCAGCCCTGGGGACAAGGACCGGCACGGTGCCAGCCCAGCCCTCTCTGCTTGGCTTCTCCTCCTCTCTCCACTGTGCTGGGAGCTGCTGACAGGCTCAGCGTGCCGGGGCCCCCGGGGGGGTGCTGGAGCCGTGTTAACAACTGGCTGACGCCAGCCCGGTGCCCGCGTGCCCGCCAGGGCAGCTCAGCCAGGGGAGGGCTGGCAGCGGGGCCACCACTGCGGCACGGACCCGTCCTCCTACCCCATGGCCTCGTCCTGTCTCTGCAGCCACCCTGCCCAGCACGGAGATGCTCAGGGGCAGCCTTGCTGTGGCTGGGGAGGCTTGAGGGCACGGTGGTGGCACGGAAAGGGTCCCTCCCGCTGGGTGACCCCTTTGCCCTGGCTCCTCTCTTGATTTTTCTGTGCTGCTTGAGAGGTGAGGCTGAGGCACTGGAGAGGAGCTGGGCTGAGCAGTGGCAGTGGATGCAGGCACCTTGCAGAAATTGGCCATGATCTCTTTGCTGCTGAGCGCGTCTCCCTTCCTCCCACCCACCACAGCCCCCTCCGCAGCCCCTCTCTGTTTTAGCACAATGAATTAGTGCTAATAGCACTTCGTGCCTCGTCTGCCATCAGGTCATGGCACTCATTAGCAGCTGCCTTTCTGGGGCCAGCAGCCTCGCCTCCCTGCCGGGAGCTGAGCCGAGCCGCTGCTGCCGTGCTGGGTGGGAAGGCAGCCATGCCCGCGGGCTTTGTCCCCACTTTGCCATCGCCTCCCCCGCGGGATCGCGGCAGCCCCGCAGCCCGTGGGAAGGTGGGCGCGGGCAGGGGACGGGCACGGGGGGCAGGGGATGGGTGCAAGTGTGGGCAGCTCCGCGTGGGCTTGTCCCTTTAAGTGGAGCTGCCTCCTCTCCGGCTTTGGCACCCAGCCGCTTTCATGTCTCCGACTTCAAAGGCAGCGGATTAAGGGGCTCTTTTATCTGAATGAAACCTTAAGCCCCACTTCCTGGTGGATGGTGGATTCCAGGGTGCTGAATGCCAGGGTGCCGATGGATTGTGGGGTGCTGGCATTCTTGCTGGACTCTCCCTCTTTGTTGGGGTGCTCCACAGGGCTGAGGAGGTGGGAGATGGGTGCTGTGTGGGTGGAGGTGCTCAGCCAAGGGAGGGGATGTGGGGGCACTGATGGTGGGATGGCTTCAAGGCTGAGCAGGAGGGCCGTGTCCTTCCCTCGCTGCCACCATACAGCACCTAGAGACACCCCACTGCCAGTCCTTCCTGGGAGCACTGGGTGCCATCCATGATCCTGGCTGGCGATGTGGCTGTGCTGGGTATCAGCACTGCCAGACAGAGGATTGTGGCTGTGGGCAGGAGTGAGCCCAGCCCTCTGTCCGCTCTCTCTCGGGGCACACTTGGGACGCGGTTACGCAGCCGGAGGTGAGGTGTGAATCGGCAGGTGGCCTCGTTAGTTCCTGCCTCTTCCTGCTATTAATATTCATCGCCAGCATTAATGTGGAATCGCAGCTCGGCCGCCGCTCCTGCTGGCCCTCCTCACCCAGTGCTGGGGCCGGATGAGCCTCCGACGTGACAGGAATTGCTGCAGCCGTGTGCTCTGGTGGTGGCTGCCGTGGCCAGGCTGGAGACAGGGGCTTGGGGTACCATCATGGCATGTCCCCTTCCTCCTGGTCACAGGCAGGATGTGAGAGCTGAGTGTGACAGGGATACCTGTGCCCCCACGGGGGGCATGGCTCAGCGAGCAGCCTCTTTCCCCCGCCCATCCCCACAGCCTCCTGCTCTGCCCTCCCTGCTGGTGGGAGTTTGGGGAGTGAGTTCCCCCTCCCCTGCATTCTCTGCTGATGGCTGCAGAGCCATGCCCGGGGCTGGTGCCCCTGGGGTGACACTGCCCATCCCTGTGTGTTCCGCTTGAACTGGAGCCGTGTCAGCTGCCACTCAGATGGAATATTTATCCCTTCTGCTGGAGCTGCCTTCTAATAAGAATATTTGTGCCGTGGCCTGGTGGTGCTGGGGAGAGCCGTGAGCAGGGATGTGGCTCACTCCCCCGCATCACAGGCGGCTCGGGGAGGACACAGTGCTCGCTGTGCGTCTGTCTGTCCCCGTGCAGTGGGATGGCAGTGTCACTGCGTCCCTCACTGCCATGTGGGAGTGAGCAGGCTCCCGTGGGGTAAGGAGGGGAGAGGGCAGCCAGGTGGGGTCTGTCTGAGCTTCCCAGCATTGCACTGGCGCTTGCCCAGCCCCGAGGGGCTGCGGGGATGAAGATGTAGCCAAAGCACCAGAGCTGCCGCCAGAAAGGCCAGTGGGGTTCTTAGCCTGGAGCCTTTGAAATCGAGAGTGCGCTCAGAGCATTGACCGGTGTGAGGGCAGTTAATTACCGTTAATAGGTTTGTCATTGTCAGGGCTGTGCCGGGGCGAGCGGCCCGGCTGCGGAGGGGGGTGGCAGGGCCGGGGTCTGCGCGCCGCCGGCGCTGCATCACGACGCTCCCGTGGCACCTTCCAAATTGGCTCCATTTGTCACGGCTGATGTAATTTGGCAAAGGGGAACTCGTGCTGGGGGGCGGCAGCGTGGAGAGACGCGTGGGGAGAGCTCGGACCACAGCTCGGGGAGGGGGCAGCCCCCCAGCCCACCCGCTGTCGTGCTGGGGAGGTGGCAGTCGTGTCCCTCTGCACCAGCAGCCTGCAGCTGGGGGCTGTGCAGCCAGGAGCAGACCCCTGCTCCCCTCCCTTTGCAGGGCTGGAGCAGACAGATCAGCTGGGCTCTCAGCTGGGCTTTTGATTCCCTGTTAATAAAGTCGGCTGTCAGGCTTCGCAGCTGCTAATCCCTCTGTCTTCCTGTGCCACGACGGGGTGAGAGGCTCCTGCTAATCAGCTGTGGCTTGGTGGAGGGGATGGGTGATGGCAGGGGGACCCAGGGGTGTCCTGATGCCCACACAGGACACCCTGCCCCAACCTTAAACACCTCCCAACGGCTTTTGAACATCCAGTGCTGGATGTACACACACCATCCTGGTGGCTGTGCCATGATGTGCCCAGGAGCATGCAGAGGGTTTCCAGAGTGATGGGAGGTCCTGAATCATCACTGGTTGAGCTGTAAGGAGTTAAACATCTGTGCACACAGCCCAGCAGCTGTGGCAGAGCTTGAAATGCCCCACTGTGGCCAGGACAAAACAGCCCCTGATGGCCGGTGTGCCCGGCAGTCCCCGGTGCCAGGCTGGTGTGCCCAGCAGGTTCCCAGTGCCAGCAGGCACCAGATCCCTTGGCCAGGCAGGTCTGCCATGTGGCATTGAATGCTGTGACAGAGTTGGCAGCATCACCAGGAGGTCCCAGAAGGCCACCCTGGGATGTTAACACAGGTCAGGGTCTGGCCTCGGCTGCACAGTGCCATGGCTCTGCCGGCCAGTGCTGCCTTCGCTTCTCCCCTCGTCCTTTAAGCACAACCTGGAGGCGCTGGCAGCGGGTGCACGCTGTGCAGGGGAATTTAATCACTGTCATTAACCACACAACAGCATCATTAGGAAGAATGAAGTTCTCACTTCACTGGAGATGTTCAAAACCTTCTACCCGGGTGGTGGCTGCGCCACGGGGACCAGGCAGGGGGGAGCATGTGGGGTCTATAGGGCTGTCAGCCCTATAGTCTACAGGGCTGCTAGCACAGGTGTGCCCCATGCCACCTCCTTGTATCCCACAGAGTTCTGTGGCCTGGCCTTTGTGAAGAGGGGACAGGCACCATCCAGGCAGAGGATGATCACAGTGGCTTTGCAACCAACATGCACTGGTCCTTGGTTTGCCTTATTTTGGTTTTTTTTACTGCTGCAGGACTAGCGAAGCTGGGGTGTCCTGGTACACACCCCCTTGGGTTGGTGGTGTTGGCCCTGGCACCCATAGCAAGGACAGAGTGGGAAGTCCCCCCAGGGGAGGGGACACAGCTGGAGATGGTTGCTCCTGTGGGCTGTAGGGACACCCATACCCATCTCTCCCATCCTGCCCTGTTTGCAGAAGCTCTGTGAGGCCCCATCATTGCCCAGCTGCAGCCGGGCTCTTCCAGCACCAATTGCAATAAAATCGCAAACTCATTATTTTAATTACGTGCAGCCTTCCTGCGCTAATGAAGTTGGGAGTCTGGTAATGGGGCTCGGTGATGGGCTTCTCCGCTAATTAAGTGCTCTGTTCTCGGCCAGAGCTGGGCTCAGCCCCCACAGCCCAGGACAGCAGCACCCAAGGGCGGCCTGGGACACGCTGGGCTTGGGCACAGGGCAGGCAGTGGGTGTGGGGTGATTATGGGGTGGCTGTGGGCTGTTTGAAGGGCCACATGTGGGTGAGGCAGGTGGCTGTGAGGCAAGGAGCAGTGTGCTCCATGTCCCTGTTCCCAGCACGACATGCAGGCATCCCAATGCTGGCTTCATCCTCCCATAGCCCTGTGGTGTCAGGACTGGCCACTCTCAGCCCTGTGCCCTCAGTCCCCTCCCCACCAAGGGCTGATGGACACACAGGGGCCGAGGAATCCTCCCTGCCAGGGAGAGCAGCTCTGCCTCATGGCTTGAGGACCAGCACTGTATCATTCACACACTGCCAAGGGACCTCGCACTCCTGCCAGCAGCAAATGCTCTCATTCATTTTTCGAGGGGCTGGGATAAATCAGGGCTGCTCCAGCCAAGTGCTTCTGCTCAGGTGACAGGGACTGGCTACCCCATGCTTGGGGACATGTGTGCCTGTCTCTGACTCGGTGTTTTCAGCCCCCAAACCTGTCCCTGGATCGCTGCTGCCTCCATCCTGCTCTGGGGAGCAGGGCTGGGAGGGCCTGGGGGTCCCAGCTGGGATCGGGGCCGGGACCTGGCCCACCCTGGAGCACATCCTGCCAGTGCTGAGCATGGCCCTTTATAAATGGGATTTTGGGAGCCATCTGTTTAAAGAAGCAGATAATGAATTAGGGGGAGATGAGAAAAATGCTAAGGCCAGGCGGTTTTTCAGAATGAGCCGGGGTTTGCGGGACGTAAAAGATGAATAACCTCCCCACGTGTTCAATATTCATGAGCTCCCAGCTGTAATGAGCATCTCGGCGCTGGGTGGGGACATCCCTGTCACCACTGCCAGCACGCTGCTGGGGCCCATCCACGGCTGTGACAACTTCCAGGGACACGAAACTCCTGCACGGACGCTCCCATGGCTGCCCCTTGCCCACGTCCTGGTCTGGGCTGGTTGGCCAGCAGCTCCCCAGCCCGCGTTTGGAGGCAGGTGGCTGCTAATTGACATTTCCTTCCTCTGTAGTTTGATGAAAGACTCTGGCGACACCGAACTGATTAAAACATCAAGGGGAGGCCCTGGCGCTTGCCTTTGATTTGTCTCGGGAGATGATTACGGCTCCGCTCGATTGTCCAGCCCAGCCGGAGCGGCTGATCCTGGTGTGTGCCATCCTGGAGCCTCTCCTGCAGCACCACCGCCCTCCTGGCCTGGCCAGCTGCAGTGGCAGCACCGTTGGGTTCCCTCCTTGCCAGGCATCATCCCGTGGCCTCTTTGCTCACCTGTGACTCCACTCCCTGCAGGCAGAGGAGGAATCTTGCCCGTGGCCAGGGCAGGGCTCAGCCCTGTCTCTCCCTGCCCAGCTGCAGCCCTGCACACCGGGCAGGGCCACGGGCACCTCTGCCCTCCTCCTTCCACCGTTGCTATTTCACTTTCTTGCTCTTCACCCCCAGGGACTTTCTCTGGGGTTTGGGCCAATTTGCATACATTTTAATCTATAAAAAATTAAGCGGCGCTGGCTGCCGCTCTGAGTCAGACCTCCCCATCCTGAATCTTAAGGAGCTGAATAATTTTCCACTTTTGCTGAGATGTGTGGAGTCTGATTCATGTTCATCTCATCACCTCTCATTAGAGGAGGGGGCTGGGGGCTCGGGAGGGTGGGAAGAGCCTTCTCGAACCTTCACTGGCAGCCCCCAGCCCCACGGCGTGGCCATGCGGGCAGTGGAGGAGCCATCCTCCCATCCAGGCCGCGCCGGCAGTGAGGGATCGCGGGATTTGGGTGCTGGCAGGATCCATCCCATCTTCTGACGCTCCCCAGCTGCATCCCCAACCCTTGGAAAACCATGTGGAGTGGGAGCTGCCAGGCTGGACGCGGAAGGTGAGGATGGCTGTGCCCCCTCTCCAGGGATGCTCCAGCAGAGCTACTCCCCTGTCCCCCTCCCCGGGCGCTGACGGAGAGGCCGGAGCTGTTAATATTCAGCACGCTCCGCCATTTCTCCACCTTCTGCCATCTGCCCAGCTCTGCCCACCATTTCTATTCTTGCCGCCGACGTAACGCTCCCTGCCTGGCGCTTGGGGGGAGCGCGGGACCCTGGCCCCCAGCCAGCGCTGGGTGCTGGAGGGGGTGACGCTGTGCCAGGGCCCCCTCCTTCCCCGGTCCCCTCACGCCAACGCCGTGCCAGCAGCAGGGGGGACCCCGCTGGCACCGAGCTGCAGCTGCTGGTGTGGCCTCGAGTAAATAAGGAATTAGCATCTGGTTTAAGCAGCCCCTCCAGGCGCGGGGCTTTGTCATCGCGATACCTGCTCTCATCCTGCCGCGGCAGCTCCCCGGGAAGGCAGCCAAGCTAATAATCCCCCAAAATGGTGCAATAAAATACCCACAAAGGTGGTGCCTCTGAATCGTGCCAGAGCCATGGTTCTGCTGCTCGGTGCCACTGTGTGACCCTTCACCACCTGCAGGTGCCAGGTGGGTTCAGACTGGGGCACTGGGGTAAGGTGACAGCACCAGTGGTGGTTTGGTGCTTTCCTTTGGCAAGTGCCTCTTAAACACCAGCTCTTCTGGAGGTCACACAGCTTGGCCAGACGGGTACCCAGGGGTGACACAGCCAGGTGCAGATGAGGGTTCACTGACTCACACAGTGCCCAGGCATGGGGTGATGATGGCTTGGCTGGCACAGCAAGGCATGCCCATCCTGGTGGCTCCAGTCTCCAGGGCTGGCTGGTGGAAGCGATGGCACCACGCTGTGCTGGGTCTCCCTCTGCTGCTCTCCCCGCTGGAGCATTAGGAATCTGGCAGCGTATTGTTTGATGAGTGGATAATCCGCTGAATTGCAAACAGCTTTACCCAATTGAAGAGGCGGATTACCGCTCTCCAGCTTAATCATGTTGACATCTCGGAGAGTAGCCAGTGCTTGTCCTCTTCGGCGCGTGGCTCGGTGGCAGCGCGGGGTCCCCCAGTAGTGACATGCCACGGGGCCGGGGGGCAGAGCCTGGGCTGTGTGACACAGCCGTGACCCTTGGTGCTGTGCCTTCCCGCAGATTCACGGAAGCAGAGGCGGTGGTGATGGGCGACGTGACCTACGGCGCCTGCTGCGTGGACGACTACACGGCCCGGGCCCTGGGCGCTGACTTCCTGGTGCACTATGGACACAGTTGCCTAAGTAGGTGACACTCAGTCCCAGGGCGCTGCTGGGGTGGCACTGCGGAGGCCGTGCCGCTGCCACCGTGCCACACCGAGCGACTCCACGCCCCTCTCAACGCCAGCACGGAGACTTATTGCCAAAGGCTAATCCCTTCCCAAAGGGATTTCTGTTCTCCATCTTCAGCTGCTGGCTTTGGATGGGGCCAGGCTAGCTGGGTGGTTGCCCACGGGCAGGATTTTGGGTGCAGCAGGGCGTGCTTGTCCTGCTCGGCTGCTGCAGCAGCTCACAGACCCAGCTCTGTGCCCAAGAGCAGAGCAGCGAGGCCATGGCTTGGCAGGACCCCACTGGCCCCGGAGCTGCCAACGGGGCTGAGGCTTCTCCTGCCCCCACCTGGCCTCTGTGGAATGATGAGGAAGGGAATGATGGCAGAGGAGAGCGAGGGCCCAGGGGTCCCGCTGTCCCCGGGGCTGGGAAAGGCAGCTTTGCGGGTACAGTGCAGGCTGGGCGGGGAAGGGAGGAGGAGGCTGTGTGCTCCCCAGGCGGACAGTACTCTGGATCCAGTTGCCATGGAAACTGCGCTGCTGTCCCAGATGCTGCTAACTTTGAAGTCCACCCAGGATGGAATCAGCCCAAAAATAACAATAAGACGCTCTGGGTTTTAAGGTGGATCTGCAGAATTGCCATAGAGAGCGGCAGGCGCGTGCATCCCTGCTGCCGCCACGCTCCCGGCACCTGGCAGCCCTCCTGGACGTTTATGGGGCCCTATAAACGGGTTTGAAGAATTGCATCAGACTCTCTATGAAATACTGACTCCCCAGTTGGGAACTCTGTCCTGAAAGCCATGTCGGTGTGAGCGTTCGTGGTGATAAATACGTGTGCTAGGTGCTTTGTTACGGAAGGAGGGCTATGGGCACCACTGGAACAGGGAGTATAAAACTCCCGGTTTGTAGCCTGCTGCTCATGAATGAACAGCAGGAAGAGGACAAAGGGGCTGTATCCAGTGGGCTGCTCCAGGGAACGGGAGTCACATCAGCTGGAGCTGCTCCCTGCCGGGACAGGCAGGCACTGCCAGGCTGTCACCAGCCCAGCTGCCATCTGCTGCTTGTGGCCTGCTCTGGGTTGGGTGGGTCACAGGGCACCCAGGGTTACCCACAGGCTGCTGTGAGGATGTTGGGCTCCTTTTGAGCTGCCCACGGTGGCCCTGTCACCAGGGTGGCCAATGGTGAGGTACACAGATGCTTCTCACTCCCTGCTGGCCCCACGTGCCCCGCAGGAGGGAGTAATTTGCACTTAATTGTGATCAGGGGAAGAGCACCAAAATGGGAAGTGAACGCGGAGCTGCGGATCGATGTGGACTCTGTGTACTTTAATTATTCACTTAATCGTGGTGACAAAGGCTTCTTAGCACCAGGGGTAATTAGATTTGTGTTCATTGATTCCCCAGGCTGCCATTATCTGGAGAGAAACGAGCGGGTGCTCTCCGTGGCTCCCATCTGCACCCCCTGCCCTGGGTGCCAGCACAGACAGAGGGGTGGCACAGCCCACCCTGCCCACACCAGGGCAGCTGGGGCACAGGGATCCCCACCAACATGCTTTACCCCCCAGCTGCGAGCATCAACACCCTGGGGCTCGCTGGAGCCCCGGGTGCACCCTGCTCTCAGACCCTCTCTCTCCCTGTCACCAGTTCCCATCGACTCCACGCAGGGGCTGAAGATGCTCTATGTGTTCGTGGACATAAAGATCGATGCATCCCATTTCCTTGAGACCATTCGCTTCAACTTCGCAGCGGACACCTCCCTGGCCCTTGTCAGCACCATCCAGTTCGTCTCCACACTGCAGGTGAGGTGGAGATCCCTGGCTTTTGTCTCCCCGTGAGGTTTCCCCTGGCTCAGCCCTTCCCCGTCCCAGCCCCGGAGTGGGAGCAGCTGCCCCGAGGTACTGGGGGAGCTTTTTCCCCTCTGACGAGTCTCTGCAATAATGTGCTGCTGCCATAACGTTGATCAAGTACTTTATAATAACTCTGATCAATGTTTCATGGCGGCACCCCTCCCCAGCTCCCCCGGGAGCTGCTCTGGAAATGTCAGGGCAGGCGGTGGAGCACTTGGCATTTTGATGCAGTGCCGGCAGCGGCCAGGGAAGCTCCGGCGGGTCTGTGTGTCTGCCCCTGAACGGCCGGCTGGGCAGGACGGGAGGAGATGAATGAGCCTCTTGAGCCATGTCTATCTAAACACGGGGCTATCCAAGCGTTAAGCCTTTTCCCTTGTCTTTTAATTGATACGTTGGTTGAGCCTCGCTGAGCACCCCGGGGCTGTTCCCGGGGCCGCTGGTTCCCCTCCACTGGGACACAACAGCTGGGACTGCCAGGGCTGGGGTGTCCCCAAGCCATCCTGTGTGCCATGGTGTGTCCCTGCTGACCCCACGTCCCCCACAGGCAGTGTCACAGGAGCTGCGCTCGCAGTACAAGGTGTGTGTGCCCCAGTGTAAGCCGCTGTCCCCAGGAGAGATCCTGGGCTGTACCTCACCCCGGCTTGCTCAGGACACGGATGCCATTGTGTAAGTACCCAGGGTCCTTCAGCACCCTCCTGCCATCCTTTTTGCACCCCCTGCCTGGTTTTGGGGGGTGGTGAGGGATATCCTTGGGCTGGGATGGGCCCCCTCCAGCTCCTCGCGCTGCTTTTAGTGGCGTGTGCTTGTAGCACAGAGGAAATAATTGAGTCGTATATCAGAATAGATAATAGATGGAAGGGCGGATGGATAATTGGAAAAGACAAATGGCCGGGGCCCAACATCACAGCAACATTAATTTTATTTAAGGACAGCAAATTAGAGGGAGCACTTCGCTTCCTATCACCTAATTATTTTAGGTAATGGAAATGCTTAATGTACTGTGAATACAGTGTGCTGCAGAATAAATAAATACAAGGACCCCACCCTTTGGGGGAGCCGGGGAGCCCAGGTGTGGGTTTGGGCCCTGCCAAGCTCCTTCTTGCCCGTGCTGCTGGGAGCCAACAGCGCCGGTGCCTTTCCAGGCATGGCTGTGCAGGGAGCCAGGCTTGGGATGGCTGGGCACAGGGTCTGTGCGAGCTCTGGTTTCATCCTGAGCCACTTTTCATCTCCCCAAGGACATCAGGAGCAGGAAGGGGTGGCCAGGCTGGCACTGCATTGGTGAGAGCGGGTCATTTCGGCTGGCAGAGGAGCAGTGGTGCGGTACCAACCCGCGCAGGTGCACTCAGCCTCTTACCTGCGTCCTCCCTGCGTTATTATTTTCTTCTTTGCACCGTCTCTGGGGCTAACTTTTGCAGACAAATTAGCTTTGATCTCCCAAAATGTCATTCTCCAATTAAGGGCAAAATCTAGTCAAGTTTTACGTCTGAATTCATTTTCCAAGCCCTCACTCCATTAGGGCAGCTGAATGAAAGGCTTTGAAATGTAATTGCTGACTGGAAATCCGATTAGAAATGGAAGCAGCAACGTCTAGAACCAGCCATTGAGATGGAGCAGCTCCCAGCCACCCTGTGCCGGCCTGGGCACCCCTCCTTTATCCGAGCACGGCTGCCTGTCCACCCCTGCCATGCCGGGGAGCCCTGGCTGTGCCCGCTGCCCCTGTGTCCCAGCACAAGAGTTTGGATTCCTGGCCTCTCTGCTGTGCTGCAGCCTGGGAAACCACGGGCACACGGGTGGGTGCTGCTGTTTCCCGTGTGCCATAGCTCTCCCTCCCCTCTCGGCAGGTATTTGGGCGATGGGCGCTTCCACCTGGAGTCCATCATGATTGCCAACCCCGGGATACGTGCGTACAGGTATGGGCACCAACTCCAATCCCATGGTGGGGAGCACCCCAGCTCCCCCAGCTGTGCTCCGCAGGAGCACCCCAGGGCTGGGCAGGCACGGCCAGGTGAGAGGCCACGGGGTGGGTGAGGAGGTGCTTCGGGGCAGATGAACACCAGCCATTTACTCCGGCTGAATATAAACATTTTGACAAGTACCTGTGAAAGCTCGTGGAGGTGCAGCCATTAAAGCCCGGCTGCTGCAGGCAGAGGCCATAAAGCGCGATGATGAGGCCGCTGAAAGCAGATGAAATATCAGGAGTGAAAGGCTGGGCCCATTTGGCGGAATCTGAATTTCCTAGTAGGTCGTTTGTTACGAACGGGAGGCGCACGTCAGGTTTATGGCGCTGGTGAAGC
The DNA here is from genome assembly GCA_036630365.1 of Acanthiza pusilla. Taxonomy (NCBI): domain Eukaryota; kingdom Metazoa; phylum Chordata; class Aves; order Passeriformes; family Acanthizidae; genus Acanthiza; species Acanthiza pusilla. The sequence goes on from JAXCHO010000048.1 coordinate 6,818,258, forward strand.
TGCCGAAACCCGAGTGGGATTTGATTAAAATTCTCCTCGTCAAACAAAGCAACAAATCAAAGAATTCTTCATAATTGATGAGCTGGGATGGGGGGAGCTGAGTGTGAAGCTGAGCACGGAGACGAGGCTGTGCTGGGTATTGGGGTGCTGTGGTGGGACACTTGTCCCTATCCCTGTCCTTGTCCCCTAACAATCCGGCTGGGTCCTACATGAGCCAGGAGGACAGATGCTGTGGGAGGCAATTAGTGCTAATGAGGGACGGCCATCATTTGGAGAGGGGCAGGTGATGGGGCGCGTGTGAGCCTGGCGGTGCTTTGCAGGTACGATCCCTACAGCAAAGTGTTCTCCCAGGAGCACTACAGCCACGAGCGCATGCACCGCGCCCGGCAGGACGCCATCCGCACTGCCACCACTGCCCGCTGCTGGGGACTCATCCTGGGCACGCTGGGGCGCCAGGGCTCCCCCGGCATCCTGCAGGTACCAGCCCCCTCCCCAATGTCCCCTCTGTGGCACTGGGTGGGGGGAAGGATGGCACTGTCGGTGTCCTCGCTGCCAGGGCGAGGGTGGACGTGGCACCGCTGGCAGCCCATCAGTGGCCGCTGGCCCCGGTCTGCGTGGGCAATTAGCAGCAGATGAGGGAGGCCGGACAAGGGCTCATTAAACCTGTTCCTGGGGAGAGCTGGCCAGTCTTGGAGAGCCCCCCCTGCCCAGACAGCTCGGCAATTAATTCGCTGGGTTTGTTTTAATTGGATGAACTTCCGATCGGGTTCAGCGTCCCTGCTCAGCTGCCGTGCTGCTGCTTTCTGCGTCCCGGCTGGGCAAGGGGAGCAAGAGTTCTGTCCTCTGAGCGTGGTGGCCCTGCTCACACCCAGAAATTCTGGGTGAGATTTGAGGCAGTGCAGGGAGCAGTGGGCAGAGCAGGGCAGCAAAGTCCCAGCAGCTGCTGTTCCGCAGCGGGCAGGACACGGGCATGGCGAGGGCTGGCCGGGCAGGGGGCGATTAGTGCCAGTTCCAGAGGACAAGGACATCGCTGGCCCCTCTCCTTCTCCTGAAAGCTCTGGCTGCAGCCAGCCCACGACAGGCAGGTGTCCCAGGGCAGGCAGCCGCTAACGAGAACAGATTGTTGTCATTGAGCAGTAATTACTTCATTAGGCTGAGGCACGTGCTGGGGAGAGCTGGGCACAAGCCGGAGCCATGGCCGCAGTCCCTGACACTGCGCCTGGCCTGCAACTGCCAAGGGGACGCACAGAGGGTCTGATGGCCAGAAAGGGGCTGTGGGCAGGGCTTGGGGGGCTTGCTGGGGGACCCTAATTCTGCCAGGTGCCTTTTTCCCTCACAGCACCTGGAGCTGCGTCTCCGTGCTCTGGGCCGGCCCTACGTGCGGGTGCTGCTGTCCGAGATCTTCCCCAGCAAGTTAAAGCTCTTCCCAGAGGTGGATGTGTGAGTGCTGCTGACCCCCCTGCAGCCCCAGGGTGCCCCATCCCTGTCCAATTCCTGCTTGAAGCTGTCCCTGACACATCTGTCCTGCTGTCACTGTGCACATGGCTGTGCCCGTGGGGCAGGGAAGGGACACGGCTGTCCTTACCAGGGTGGCACTGGCACAGTGAGGACTTCTGGGGTGCTGCTGAGGAGCTTCATTGCAGCTTGTTCTTCCCAAAATGCTGATCCCCATGGTGACATTTCCCTTCCAGGTGGGTGCAGGTAGCCTGTCCCCGGCTCTCCATCGACTGGGGAGAAGCCTTCAGCAAGCCACTGCTGACACCCTATGAGGTGAGCACCCCACTCATTTTGGGGGGCCAATCCTGGCTTGGGGTGATGCATCAGAGCAGATTTGGGGAACTCCCTACAGCTGGGCAGCATTCCCTTCCCTCTATCTGTGCTCCATGCACAGTCCAGGCATCACTGGATTCCCAGTGCCTCGAGCTTTGCTCTGGCAGTGCCCTTCCCGCACACCAAGCTGGATGCTGGGACCTCTCCCAGCGCCACCAGCTCCTCCCCTGCTGCGGGCACCTCTTGGGGACTCATCCCCAGTCCTCTCCGCAGGCTGCAGTGGCTCTCCAGGACATCGAGTGGCAGCAGCCTTATCCCATGGACTTCTACGCCAGCCAGTCGCTGGGGCCGTGGACAGTGAACCACGGTGGCACACAGCCCCCACGCCGCGGGCGGCCGGTACAGGTGGGCAGCAGAAGGTCACCGGGGGGTCACCGCGTCCCCGCTGTGTCCCTCGGGCCGGTGAGAGCACCGGGATGTGCTGAGCTGCCGGTGCCGCTCGGTGCCGCGTACCAAAAGCGCCACCCCGTGGTGTCGTTCCCGTCGAACAGTACCGGGGACACTGCCAGCCCGGCCCGGGGGACCCGCGATCCCCCCGCCCTTGCCGGGTGAGCACCTGCCGAGCCCCGCGGCTCCCCGGCAGAGCGGGGGCTCCCCACGAAGTGCCCCGCGGGGTGCTGTGGGCTGAGCACGGACTGGCTCATCGCAGCTCCGGCTGGGGCTGGGACATCCCTGACCCCTCCTTTCCCTGCAGGGGAAGCCGCCCGCGCCCCCCGCCCCGCCCGAGGGTGGGGAGCAGCCGAGCACCGGGGACCCCGCAGCCTCGTGAGTGCCGCCCGCAGCTGCTGCGCTCTGACGCCTGGCACAGGCCGAGGTGGGGGCACGGCTGATGCCGCCCACGAGGGTAAGCACCACCGGAGTCCCCTGCGCTGTCGCCGGAATGGATGGGGTCGCACGCTGTAACTCAACCACACCGCTGCCCTCAAGAACCGTCCCCGGCTGCCCGCGGGGAGTTGCCCCTTGCAAGGCCAGGCCGTGCTGCGGCCCTGCCCGCGGCGGCTCCGGTCGCACCGGCGGTCGCGTCCCCCCCGTCGGGGTTGCCCCGTCCTCACCCCGCCTCGCGGCCTCCCACCGCCAGGGGGCGCGTGTCACCTCTGCCGAGGCGCGCCGCTCTCTCTCCCGTTTCCAACCAATCAGCGCGCAGCGTTTCGGCGGGAAGGCGGAAAGCGGAAGTGGCGGCCCCGGGGGCGCGGCCATGGCGGAGGCGCGGCCGCTGCGGCTGCTGGCGCTGCACGGGTACCGGCAGAGCGCCCGGCGCCTCCGCCAGCGCACCGGCGCCCTCCGCAAGGCCCTGCGCGGCCGCGCCGAGCTGATGGCCATCGACGCGCCGCACCCCTTGCCCGCCGGCGCCGAGGACGACTCCGACGGGGACGATCCCCCCCGCGGCTGGTGGTTCTCCGGGCCCGGCACGTTCGAAGCGGGGGAAGCGCCGGCGGCTCCGGCGGGGCTGGAGGAGTCGCTGTCGGCCGTGGCGGCGGCGCTGGCGGAGCACGGGCCCTTCGACGGGCTGCTGGGCTTCAGCCAGGGCGCGGCGCTGGCCGCCATGGTGTGCGCCCTGCGGGCCCGCGGCGACCCGCGCTTCCCGGTGACCTTCGCCGTGCTGGTGGCCGGGTTCGCCAGCCGCGCCCCGGCACACGGACACTTCTACCGGGAGCCCATCGCCCTGCCCACGCTGCACGTCGTGGGCGACACCGACGCGGTGATCGCTGCACCCCTCAGCAGGGAGCTGGCCCAGTGTTTCGTGGAGCCGGTGGTCCTCACGCATCCCGGCGGGCACTTCATCCCCGCGGCTGCGGCACAGAAGAAAGCCTACCTGGAATTCTTGGAACGGTTCTGCCCCGGGCAGGGCCAGGCTGAGCGCCCAGGGGCTGGGGAGGTTTGAGAATGGGCTCTGTAATAAAAAGGGCTCTGGTGAGCCACGCACAGCCACCCATCGTGGTGACACATCACTGTTTCCATGCCTCCAGAGAGACCAGAGCAGCTCATTCCACACTCTGCTCTTCAGTGTTCTCCCAGGCCAGGCTAAATGGTTCTTTACCTTCCTTTTTTTTCAGCTTTGTTGTATGCAGGAGTATATAATATATAGATACAGATATATAATTATATATTGTTATGTGTATGACATGTGACATGTAAGACAGGAGTGTAGGGGTGTGACAGTAAGGTGTTTGAGGGCAGGAGGGTGACACTGCTCTGCTCAAAATCAGGGTCCCTCAGCTCAGCCACAGGAAGTGTCTGCAGAGCACAGAGCTCCTGCAGTTTTACACCCTAAAGACTCCTGGTTTATAATATCTGTTAAGCCAAGTTTCCAGCTGTTCTGGGCCTGGAAAATCCTCTCATCCCTGGCAGTGCCAGGGCTGGTGTTTGTTTCAGGAATGAAATGCCTCTTGGCTTGGCTGCATGTGTTGAATCTTCCCTGTACAAAGTGCCTCCACAAGCAAGAAAAACTTGTCACTGTTTCTGGCTCTGTAATGTCCAGAAGCACATGAAAATCTTTATTGCTGTTACAGGTGCAGGTGTCCTCAGCTTCTGCTCAGTTCAGCACTGGGCACCAGTCTCAGGAGAGGGTCGTGCTAGCAGGGCTTCTCTAACCACGGCTTTCCTTGGGGGCATAGAGTTGGTAAAAGAGGGAAATTGGGTGAAAAATGTTAATTTTCCCCCTGCTTGAGCAGCAGGGCAGCGCAGTGTCAGCTCTGCAAGGGCTGGAGGGACACTGTGCTGCTGAAGCCCTTGCTGTGTTCACTCAGCTGGGAACAGGCCTGGGAGCTGCCGTGGGTGAAACCAGCCCAGCAGAAGTGAACGGTTCTCAGACCTGGCAGGTTTTTGCTCTGGTTTGCTGCTGATCTTGCCGCAGCACGGTGCTGCTGGTGGCAGGAGGATGTGGCTGTTTCCCTGCAGCCCAGCCCTGTGCTGGTGTTGCCCTGCAGGGCTGGGGGGCTCGGGCAGTGCTGGCGGCTGTGCCACTTCGGGTGAGCTGTGTCACATCTGCCGCGAAAGTGTGCGATGTCTGCACCCCTTGGTGACAGCACCGGCGACACCAGAAGCTGTTTTTTGGGAGAGTGCTGCAGCTCGGGGCTGCACGCCCGGCTGCAGCAGCGGCCCTGACCGAACACAGAGCCTTCGTCTCCACTCTCCCCCCCCGGGGCCGCGGGACAGGGACGGCAGCGGCCGCGCTCTCCAGCCCCCGGGAGCTGTTTGATTATCGCCGAGCTCCCGCTCCGCGGAGGTTTCCCGGCGCGGGGGAGGCACCGCAGCCATGGCCGCCCGCCCGCACTGCGGCCCCGCAGCCCCGGCCCCCGGCAGCTCCCGGGAAGAGGAAGGAAGGGGAAGAAGCCCCGGGTGCGGTGAGTGAGCAGCACGGACCCGGTTTTGCAGGCAGCTTCCTCGGGTGGGTTTAGGGATGGGTGACCTGAGCTGGGGTGCTGCAGTACCAGCGCCTTTCCCACGGTCTGCAGAAAGATGGCTCCTGCCGGGTGTCTCCTGTACCGCTTTCAATGAACTAATAAAAACAGAGAAATGCGACCTTTGTCCGCAGGAGGTGCCTGTGTGAGCGGCGGAGGGAGGTCCTGCTTGGCCCCGGTGTGGTGGATGAAGTGGCTCCCGCGGCTGTCACTGCGTGTCCACACCGGACGGAGGGGTTTGCCATGGGAATCCTGAGCCCTCTCCCTCCTTTTCCGCTGGGATATGCCCTCGGGCTGGCCCCTCCTCTCTCCAAGATCCAGGTCTGGTTTTGGGATGCAGCCACACTCCTTGGCTGCCTGCAGAGGTGAGCCTGGAGACAAGACTGGCTGATGTCCTGCCACCCCTCACTCAGCTTGGTGCCGGGGGCTTCCTTTTCCCCCACCCTGCATGGCCCAGGGGAGTTGGTTTTTCCCCAAAAACAGCATGGGCCAGTTGCTGTTGCAGAGCAGCAGGGTGATGGAGTGAGCCCGGGCTCCAGGTGGCAGCTATGCCACTTGCCTGGCACAAGAGGCGCCTGGGGACAATCACCAGTATTATCAGCAGCATCAGGAGTGTTTTGGCAGGAGGGATGTCACCCCTCTCCCCAGGTGGGCCTTTCCATACCCCAGTGCAGCCATTGGAGCCACCTGTGTGACCCCAGGGACAGGAAAGACCCTGCCTGTGGCCCTGCTTGCAAGGAGCCTGCTGTGGGCTGGAGTCCAGGGCTCGGCCAGGCGGGGGTTTGCTCCCCCTTCCCCGGGTGAGCAGAGCCCCCAGCCCTCTCCCAATGTCCCAGGGTGGGCAGGAGAAGCCCAGCATGAGCAGAGACTCTGCAGTGCTGCTGCTTCCCTGCAAACTCCCGATTGTTTTCCCACCTCTCCTCACCTCCCCTCACCCCTTCCCCCTGTGCCACTGCTGCCTCGAGATCACTGCCACTGCCCACCCTGCCAGCCACCCCCTTGGGGGCACACCAGGCACGGGTAGGGGTTCCTGTGGGCAGTGCTGGGAAAAGCGACATCCCACCGAGCCTGGCACCAGGTGCGGATTGTGCCAGCGTTTGAGCCTTACTCATCTCACGCTCGTCCTCCTCTGTCCCCGCCAGCGGGACCTGGCGCAGGCGTGGGGAGGGGGCGCTCCGGGAGGGTGACGTGTTTCCCAGATGGTTCTACAGCAAGGCTCCCTCCAAACGTGCCAGGCTCCTGCCTGCGAGGTGGCAGGGGACAGCCGGGACCATCCCTGGGCCCCGCTGCTGGAGCAGGACCAAGCCATTGGGAACAGCCCCCCCTTCCCTGCTTCACTCGCAGAAGCTTCCAGTTGTGGCTGAGTCACTCCTGCTGTAGCTCCTTCTCTCTCCTTGTTTTGGATGGAAGTTTTCCATGGAAACCCACGCTGGGCCGGGCTGCGGGCTGGGATAAACACGGCTGAATCACAAAAGGCCGTTCGGCCAAGAGCTGTCAGAAGGCAACAACAGCGTGTGGGGCCGGTGGGCACCAGCCCGGCCTTCGGGGGGCAACAGCAGCACCTCTCCCTGCAGCCCCCACCAGCATTGCTGGCTCAGCCCCCCCGGCCCACCCTAAATTCCTACAGTGCCAGCATGCCACTTGGCAAAGCCAGGAGTGGGTGACAGGCTTTGTCTAGAAGTTTTCTGGGGCCACGTGCTTTCCCGGGGATGCACAGGGAAATCCCGTCTGGGAGAGTCCCTTGGGCCCTTCACTGCAGGCAGAGTCCTCCCCAGTTCTCAGCCGTCCAGCTCTGTAGGGTCATGGCTCGGAGGTCCCAGAAAGACCCTTCCCACCCTCCTGGCTGTGCACAGGGACATGCTTCGAAGCTGCTGAGTGTGTTGCCGAGGTCAGGCAGTGTTTGTGCCGTGCCTGTGCCCTGCTGAGCACCATTCCACCATGGAGGAGGCCGTGGCAGGGGCTGTGATCCTCTTTGGCACCACATTCCTTCCCAGCACCACCACGATCTCCATGCTGAGGAGGAGCACGGGAGCTTGGACGGCCTCTGTCCCCCGGCGCTGACGGCTGGCCCCAGGCCCAGTGGCTTGGAAGCGCCGTTGGAAGACAAGTCCTGGTGTCAGGAATCCAGGATATTTTTAAGGACTCTGGAAGAAAAACTAATTCCAGGATGTCAGCAGGAGAGACTTGGCCTTCAAAACAACAACAGTGCAGCTGGAGTGTTCCCGGGCTGGAGCGTGGGGTCCAAGGGCCCACGGTGCTGCCCACAGGACATGTCCCCTCACCCAGGGGTACCCATGGATGCCACCATGGCCTGGACCTCACTGTGATGCTGTTGACAGGGCACAAACAAGAAGGCGTTTCCCAGGGGATGGAGGGTGGGTTTTGGGGCAATGGCAACTTTGCACCATGGATGTGCTGGACATAGCTGAGGTTTTACCTGAGCGCTGTCTGAAAATTCCCATCCTGGAGGTGTGAGGTGCTTGGCCCGTCACCAACAGCAGCGATGGGAAAAGCGGGAGTCAAGGGAACAGGCAAGGGATGTGGCAGTGCACAGTGGGGACCTGGTACCTCCAATACACCCCTGCCTGTGGCTCCCATGTCCCACTGTGGCCCTGCTGGCCCCTGGGGACCAGCTGGTAGCCATGCCTGTCTGGTTGAGGACAGAGCTGCCGGGTGCATGACCCCATGGATAGGTGAGGGCTCCTAATAGGGCTGCTTTGGAGACGGAGAGTGTGGGCAGGGGACCCCGTGTGACCCCTACTTGGCTTAGGTGGGACACCCACAAGAGAAAGTCCTGTGCTGCAGCACCCCAGGACTGGAGGCTCTGCTTCAGGGTCTCTCCCTGTCCTCTTGCTGCTGCCACCCTCACCTCATGGGACCTGACCCCACATCCCCAGTGTCCCCACAGGATTAGCTACCCCCCTCCCCTCCGGGACCTGTGTGGTCACCGCACCCCTTCCAGCCCCCTCCCTCCGGGCTGTGGGTCCCCGGTGCCCCCGCGAGGGGCCCTGCCCGGCCGGCACCGGTCGCCGCCGGCTGCCGAGGGCCCGGTGCCCGGTGCCGGGGCAGGCCGGGCCGCTCTGACTTCGCCGCTCAGGAATCTCCTGGCCGCGCCGGGCGGGTTGTGCAACCTGCGACCGCCCCCGGCCGCCCCCGCCCCGGCCCCGCGGGCCGCGCTCAGTCCCCGCCGCGCCGGCCCCGCCGCCGGCCCCGCTCCGCTCCGCGAACGGCCCGCGGTCACCCCGCGCACACCGGTGGCGGAGCGGGGGGACACGGGACGGGGGCACGGGACCCCGACTGCCGAGCGGAGAGATGAGGCGGGACGAGCCCGGCGGGGACGGTCCCCGAGGGGCTCCGGGGCCGCGCCGGGAGGGCAGGTGAGGGGCTGGGAGGCCGGGGCAGGATGGGGGATCCGAGGAGGGGGTCCCCACCGTTGCCGCTGCCCGAGGAGGAGCCGCTCGGCGCCCGCCCCCCCGAACAGTAAGAGTTGATGTGCGGCGAGCTGCATCCTGCATGTGAGCTCCTACTGCCCCGGGAGGCGGGCCGCCCCCGACGGGACCCCCGCCGCCCCGCCTCCGCCGCCTCGGGGACCCCCGGGGGTGGGCGAGTGGGGGGAGCCGGTGCTGCCCGCGGTGCGAGTCCGCCTGTCCCGGCGACCATGGCTGTAGACTGTTACCCCCCCAGCGGCACAGTAACAATCTAAAGCCACGGTCGCCCGGGCGGCGTCGGAGTGGGGGGGCCGGGAGGGCGGGTTGGGAGGGGGCAGCCGGTGCCTTGGCGACGGCGAGGAGGCGTCCCCGCCACCGCAGCGAGCGCGCCCGACCCCCACCGGCGGCTCGGGGGGGGCTCCCGGTGGTTGGGAGGGGGGAGTGTCGGTAGCATCGGCAGCATCGGTAGCATCCGCCCACCCCCCTCCCCGCCCCCTGCCCTCCCACGCGTGTCCGCCCCGCCGGGGGTCCCCCCCTACCTGGGCTGCAGCGGGAAGGCGGGGGGGGGCGTCCGCCGTGGGGGGGTCGGTGTCTGCGGGGGGGGAAAGAGAGAGCGGGGTCAGGCGGGCACCGGGACACCCCCCCATCCCCGCCCCTTCCCGCCTTCCCCCCGCCCCCGTCGGGGCGCGCTCCCCGACGGCTCAGCACCACGGACAGCGCCCGCCCCCCCGGCGCTGCGGCGGGGCCGGGGCCGGTGCGGGGCCGGGGCCGGTGCCGGCGGTGGGTCATGCTTCAGTAGCCATGACTGTAGACTGTTACTGTCCTGTCCCTACGCAGCAGTAAGCAGTCTAGAGCCAAGGTGCCGACGCGCTGACTCGGGCTCTCCTCGACGGGGTCTCCGCGCTCTTTAGACGCAGCAGGGTGAAGGCGACCGACCCCCGCCGGGCTGCGGAGCCGGCAGCTCCCGGGCTGGGGACACGGGGGTGCGGGGGAACCCGAGGGAGGTGGCGGTGGAGAGTGCCTGGCACGGCGGCACCGCGGGATGGGGCTGGGGGGTCCCGTCGGGGGTGGCTGCGGGGAGGCTCGGGGCGGGGGGACAGCGGTCGCCGGTGTCACCGCAGCGCGGGACACACGCGCACAACCTCACACGCGGATGGGCTTCCGCACCTCTCCCCGCCCCCGTCCCCCCCCAACCCCTGCAAGGTGCGGGCGGCCGGTCCCCGCCGTGCGCCCCTCCGGGGCGGCCCCGCGCTCAGCGCCCGCCCCCGCGCACCGCCCCCGCCGGCGCCGCGCCCGGCCCCGCCGCCCCCGCCGCCCGGCCCGCACGTGGGGCTGCGCCAGGCGGCACCGCGCCGCCCCCGCCCGCCGCAGATCTCCCCCCGCCTCACCGGCCCCCGGTGCCCTCCGCTCCGCCTCACCCCCGCCTCGGGGCCGGCAGGTGCAGCGCCCGGTGCCGCGGGGCTCCGCTGCCCCCTCCCGCCCCCGCACCGGGCTCCGTGCCCGCTTACCTGGGGGCTAACACAGCCGGTGCCTTACCTCCTGCGGGCCTCGCGGCTGCCGGGCCGGGCAGGGGGCCCGCGGCTCCCGGCGGGGCCGGCGCCGGTGTCGGTGCTGCGCTGTCCGCAGCGCGCGGGGCTTTTATAGGATCGGGCTCGTAGTAACGGGGATCTCGGCTCATTCATAGAAAAGCATCAACCTACACAATGACGTGAGCGCTACGTCAGCGAGGAAATTTAGGGAACGGGAAGACGCTACTATTTATATCGGCGCGGGGGGAGGACAGCGGCCCGGAGCCGGGCAGGGGGTCCGGGCTGAAACAGGACCCCGGCCGCCCCACCTCGGCCCCTCCGGAGCCCCCCCGTGTTCCCTGGTGGCTCGAGGAGCTCGGTGGAGGAGCAGCCAGCGCCTCACATCCTTCTCCACCTGCTGCCAGAGCAGGGGCCGTGCACCCACTGAGACACAAACTGAGGGTCCCATCACCCTGAGGGTGCGGCGTGGGGCACCCCCTGCCCCAGACACGAGGTGTCCATCCAGGCACCCATGGGAACCCAGGGCACCCATCACCCCGACCACCCTGCTAGGCCAGAATGTGGCCCCATCCTGGCCTCGTGGCTGGCGATTTGGGGCTGTCTGTGCCCCCGTCATGGGAAGGGGTTGCACAGGGGTACCCACACGCGGGAAGCAGCCTGGGGGTGCCCCCTTCCCACCTGCACCCCTCACCCACAAGGATGTCCTAAGCAGCACCTCCAGTGTGACCCCTCATAAGAACCCCTGTCCTTCCAGCGTCACGGGCACCCATGGGTGCCACTCCAATGCGCTGCAGGACGATGGGACAGCACAAAATGGTGGTGGGGGGTGAGTTTAGAATGTGTGGGGTGAGCAATCCATGCAGCACTGTCCTGCCCTGACCCCTCTGGCCCCACAGCGGGGCCTGGCCCTCACTCCCACCAGGGCTGGGTCCCCCAAAAAACATCAGTGCTACAGAAACAGGTTGCGGCTTCATGGTTAAATTAGTTTTGGCCCCTTGCTCCATTCCAAGTGCCAGCACCCCCCGAGATGGGCCTAGAGTCATATCCAGGGGGCTGTGGGGGGGAACCATTGCCCCTTTATGCATCTCTCCGTCCATCCATCCATCCATCCATCCATGCATCCCCCCCATTCCTGCTGGAGCCGTCTGACCTCACTCTGCTCTGGCGAAGCATCACACCGGTAACCACAGCAACAGCGGCGTTGTCATTGACAGCAGCATCCGCGCCCGCCAGCATCCGCCGCTGCGCAAGGCCGCACGCTGCTGCAAGGCCACACGCTGCTACGGGGGCCTCAAGCCACGACCCCCCCACCCCCTGGTCCCTCACCGCCCCAAATACCTGCAGAGCGGCTCAGAGAATTAACCCCTCCCAGCCCCACCAGCACCTCCCCATCCTCCGCCAACCACCCCGCTCAAGGTGCTGCCACCCCCCCTAGAACTCCCCAAAACGCCTTACCCACCCCCTGCTAGATGGGGGTGTCTCCCTCCTCTCCCCCTTTTTTTTTTTTTTCCCACGCAGCACCGGCGCTCGCCCCGTCGGGGCTCTCCGGTTCGGGAAGGGGAGGGGGGGAATCGCTGCCGCAGCGCTCCCCGCCGCAACCGTGACTCAGCCCCGGGATTAGTCAGCAGCTGGGGCCGGCCCACCCGCAACCGGCTGCGCAGCTCCGCCGTTCCTCCGGGGGCCGCGACCCCCCCACTGCCCGTCCCGGTCCCCCGACACGCACTTTGCGGGACCGGCACGGGGAGTGGGGGGGTCGCGGCCCCCGAGGAGGGGGTGTCGCATCCCGGAGCGCGGCCCGTTGCTGCCATCTCGTGGGCTTCCCACCAGTGACTACAGCCGTGTCCCTGTCGCGGGAGGGGGGGGAGAGGGAGCCCGGTGATGTGGGTGGGGAGGTCACCTGTGGGGCTTGGGAAGGGGGTGGGTAGGAAGGGGGTGGTCGATGAGGGGGATTGAAGGAGGGAGGGGTGGGATGGCCCCACCTGAGAGGGAAGGGGGTCTCATTGTGCCATCATGACTCCACGATGGGGGGGGGGGGTCTTCACCTGCTTGAACATCACCCCACAAGAAAGGGATCCCATTGTCCCGTGATGCATCACTTCAGAGGAAAGGGGTCTCATCACCTCAGCCCCCAAATATCACCCCTCTGGAAGTGTTCCTTACCCAGTCTGAGCATTGTCCCATAAGGTCCCACTGCCCCAGAAAACAACACCTGGCAGGGATGGGTGCCTTTGGCTGAGAATTTCCCCTACAAGAGGTCCCCCTGTCCCCAAGAAGCATCACCCATAAGGAAAGGGGTCCCATCATCTCTCTGCCTGCAGAGGAGGGGTCCTGTCACCCCATCAGGCATCATCCCACAAGGAAGGGGTCCCATTGTGCCACAAAACATCACCTCACAGGGATGGGTGCCCTTGTCTTCCCAAACATTGCCCCATATGGAAGGGATCCCACTGCTCCCCCTTCAGCTGTCAGGGACCTCACAAAGTTCAACAAGGGGAATTGCAAAGCCCTGCTCCAGGGAGGAAGAGCCCTGAGCTCTGCGATATCCCAAGGACTGGACAGCAGTTCAGTGGAAAAGACCTTGGGCATCCTGGGGGTCACCAAGTTGACCATGTGTCCTCGGGATGGAGGAGGTGAATGGTGTCTTGCTCTGTGTTAGGAGCATTGGTTGACAGCAGTGAGAGGATCCTTCCCCTCTGCTCAGCGCTGGGGGGGCACTCCTGGACTGCTGGGTCCAGTGCTGGGCTCCCCAGTCCAGGAGATATGGAAATACTGGAGAGACCCCAGTGAAGGACCATGAAGAAGACTGAAGCACTGGAGCATCTCTCTGATGAGGAGAGGCGGAGAGCTGAGACTGGCTGGAGAAGAGAAGGCTCCAGGGATGTGCTCGGGGGGATGGAGGCAGGATCTTCTCCGTGGTGCCCAGTGCCAGGACCAGGGGCATCTGGCACAGACTGTCACACGGCTCCCTCTGACCATCAGGGAGCACTTTAGGAGGGGAGCGCTGGCATGGGCTGCCCAGAGAGGTGCTGGAGTCACCATCCTTCAAGATATCCAAAAGGCACCTGGGCAAGGTCCTGGCCAGCCAGTCCAGGGTGGACCTGCTGGAGCAGAGGGTTGGGTGATGACTTCCTGAGGTCCCTCCCCAATCTCATCTCCTGCTGTTTGACTCTGTCTCTTGTGCACCTGAATATCCCCCCACAAGGAAGGGTCGCCCTGCTCCATGAAATATCACCTGGCAGGGATAGGTGCCCTTGTCTGACCGAGTATGACCCTGCAAAAAAGGGTCCCCTCAGCATCACCCCACAGGGAAGGGGTCCCATTGCCCCATCAAGTGTTGCTACACACAGAAGGGCCCCTTAGCCACTTGAGCAGAACCCCACAGGGAACGACTCCCATTGTCCACCCCAGCAATGCCACCCAGACAGCACAGCAGAGAACAGCCACCCTGGCTGGGCCTGTGGGATGCCAGGGAAGCTCTGCCCTTCCCACTGCCTTACAGGGATCCTCTCATGATGGGAGGCATCCCGGGAAAGCTTGGCAGGGTCCCGGGGCTGCCCCCAGCCTTGTTTTACAGCAGGCAGGGCTTGGCACCGGAACAGTGCAGGAGATGGGCAGCGGTGATCCATGCTCAGCACTGTCACGAGTTTCCCGACCTCAGCGCAGCCCAGGTGGAGGGGACACACATCCACTTGCACACACACAGGGACCGCAGTTTTGGGGCTGCTGTACCCCAGCACCGCCGGGAAAATGAAGTGCGAGCTGCCAGCGGGGGCTGCAGGCTCCTGGCGCTGCCGGATGCGGCCCCGCTGGCCAACGCGCCGTAATCGAAGACATGTGTGTGGGCTTTGGGGAGAGGCTGCGCTGGGAAACAGGGCCCTGCAGAGACCGGGGAGCTGTATCCTGTCCAAAAGCCCAGGTCCCACATGAAGCCAGGCATGCGAACGCGATCCAAACCACAGCTGGATTTGAACCGAATCTCCCAGCATCTGGGCTAATTTGCTGCAACTTTGATTGATCGTGGGGAGGGGGCACAGGCAGGAGACGCTCCAGCTCAGACCTCCCAACAGAGCCAATGACTTAACCAGAGCTGGTTCCAATCTGCTCAGCACATTGAGGCGAAAATGCCCCTTTCCCTGCGCGGTCCCGGTCGCCGGCGCTGGCTCTCCTTGCGGTCCTGCAGCCTGGCTGTCCCCGTCCCTCAGGGCTGGACATCGGCTGCAGCTCCCTGGGGACACCCGGCAGTTTCTGAGGTTTTTGGGTGCAGAGCGCCGGGTCAGGCTGCTGGGTCAGGATCCCTCCAGAAGGCTGAGCAGGACAGGACGGGGGATAGTAGAACAAGAAACCCCCCTCCACCTGCCCCAAACCCCCGCGGGCACCGATCCGCCCCTCTGCTCCTGGGAGAGGCCGGGAATGGGAGAGAAGCTGCAAAAGAGGGTGGAAAAGGTGAAGGGTTTTTCCATCCCCTCCCTCGGCCGCTGCCCCCAGGGCTCGGCGTCACTCAGCAGGTAGCTGGGGCAGCCCGGGGTCCCGGCCGGCCCCGGGGGATGCAGCTGTCTGGGAGCCGCTCGCTGCCGTGATTTATGCAGCTCAGCCCCATAAATTACCGGGACGGAGCCCGCGGGAGCCATCGCTCACAGCGACGTCCAGAGCTCGTTGCCAGAACCTGAAACACTTCCAGCCGTTAATTGAAGAAGGGGGAAAAGAAAAAAAAAAAAAAAAATGGGAGAGGGGGGAGAAATTAGTGCCCGGGGAGTTGGGATTAAACTACGGCTCTAACGAGGGTCGCCCACGTCCCGCTCCCAGGATCCCAGCGCTTCCTGTGGGCAAGAGCCCAGGATGGGGAGCAGGGAGGGGGATTTCTGAGCCGGTGCCTGGGATGAGCCCACTGCAGGGTCCCCATGGGCAGTGACACTCCGTCCCGGTCCCCGGGGTGATGTCTCCGTAGCGAGCTGGGACACCCCGGATCTGAAGGGACCCTGAGGATGAGCTCCAGGTGAGAGATGCTGAGCTGCGAGGGCAACGGCTACCACCACCCTGTACCCTCCCTGCCAGCACCCTGCCTGTTCCAAATTCAGGGACAAACCCTGTCCCAGGCAGCAGGGACCCCCCACTGGCTCCCGTTCACCAAGGGACCGGGGTTATGGGGTGAAACCCCAAGAGCATCCGGGTAGCCCAAGCTGGGAAGGATGGCCACTGCTCGGGCCGCCCTGCTCAGGTCAGGGGGTGCCAGCGGGACACCCCAGGATCAGCGGCCGGCCTGGGAAAGCCCATCACGATGCTTTGCTTTACCAGGAGGTTGTGCAAGAGGCTGCGGCTGTGAGAAAGGAGAAGCGAAAGTGTGAAGCGAGAGGCGGCTCCCCCCGCGCCAAGTGGGGTACCCCATGCTGCACCCCCAGCCCAGCAGCCTTTTCAGCGGCGGCTGGAGGGATGAAGCCGAGGAAGACGTGGCTCTACCTCCCCCTCCTCCTCCTCCTCATCCCAAACCACCGCAAGCCCCCAGCCCACCCCGAGCCACCGCCACCGCACATCTGGGCGCCAGTGCTGCGCGCCCCTCCCGCTTTCTGCTCTCCCCCCTCACCACCAAATTAGGGCCGGCTGCCTTTCCCCCCTGCTCCCCAGAACCCTTCCCCACATCATCTCCACGCATCGGACACCCTATGAACCCCCAAAACGACACCACCCACTCCGGCCTTCCCAGCCA
Source organism: Acanthiza pusilla (assembly GCA_036630365.1). Lineage (NCBI taxonomy): Eukaryota > Metazoa > Chordata > Aves > Passeriformes > Acanthizidae > Acanthiza > Acanthiza pusilla. The sequence continues at coordinate 6,834,147 of JAXCHO010000048.1, forward strand.
ACGGTGCCACCCCGCTTTGGGTATGAGCACCCATCCCTCGGGTAGGGCGGCAAGCAAGACCCCTCTGCTTCATGGTGCCCCACCGTCCGCCCCGTCGGGTCCCACCTGCGCGGGGAGGAGCCGCCTCCGGTACCGGGCAGGGGTGGAGAGCACCGGGAGCCGCTAGATGGCGCCCTACGAGCGGTACCGACGGGGGGGACACATCGCCCTTTGCCCGGGGACACCCCGGGTCCCCCCCTCCTCCGGGGCTCCCCGCCCCACCCGGGGTGTCCCCAGGCAAAGAGCGATGTCCTAAGGATAGAGACCCCCGAGGGGGCGGTCGGGGCGCGGCGGGAGAAGATCGGGAGGGGGTAAAAACCGGGCTGGGAGGAGGAGGAGGAGACCGGGATGGGGAGGGAGGGGTGTGTAAAGGGGGGGGCCCGGCTTGTCGGTGCCCCGCCCGGGGATGGGAGGAGGAAAACCTCCCGCCGTCCCTTTAACAGCCAGCGGCGCTGCTCGGAGTTCAGGCCGGGGTCAGGGGGAGTTCGCAGCCCGGGTTTCACCTCCGAGCTGGCGGCGTCGGGAACCCCGAGGAACCGCTGCCGCTTCTTCCACAGCCACCTCCTCCTCCTCTTCGTCCTCCTCCCGTTCCGTAGGACCGGCCGGGAGCGCGGGGTATGGAGGAAGAGAAGCAGCAGAGGAAGAGGAGGGTGGAGGGGAGCAGCAACCGGCGGCGGCCCCCCCGGGGCTGAGCCATGAGAGTTCACCGAGACCTCAGCTGGTTGGCGGAGGCCACCGGACGCCCAGGTAAAAGCAGGGGGGGAACACCCCGAAATGCGGGGAAAATCAGCCGAAAAAGCAGCTCCGCGGGCGCTTGGCTTTGCGCACCTAGGCGGGGGGCACCGGCACCGGAACGGAGGCGGGGAGGGGAGGTCCCGCTCCCCCCCACCCCCCCAACTGTCCCCCCGCTCACCTCGAGGGGGGGAGAGGAAACGGGGGCGGGGGGCGCCCGGGGGGTCCGGCCGGCCGCCTCCCGGGACCGGGGCGCATAAGAAGCGGGGAGGCGCGGCGGGGAGCGGGGCAGCGGCGGGGCGCGGGGAAAGGCGGGCGGGCGGCGGGCACCGGCTCGGGGTGTCCCCCCTGCGCTCCCCCGGCAGGTGGGCGCGGGGTCCCAGGGCTGGCGGGGCCGGGGCGCGGCACTGGCTGCGGCGGCGGGTGATGTCACTTTCTCCAAAACCCTCCGGGGGTTTTCGCCCCCCTCCCGCCTCCCCGACCCGCGGGGAAACGAGCCCCCATATAAGCGGTGGCACCGGCCGGGCGGCCGCGCAGAGCGGCCGGGAAGCAGCGGTGCGTGGGGCTGAGACCCGACGCCTCCCACGCCGCCCACCCCACGCGTGGGTGAAGCCCCCGGCGTGCACGTCGAGCCCCCCGCGCGTTGCGGTGGGCATGCGGGGCCGGGCACGGCGCTGACGGCGCGGCCGCTGTGTTGCAGGGCGGCGGGCGAGGAGCGGGATGCTGGACGCCATGGAGGTGCCGAGCCACTCGCGGCAGCTGCTGCTGCAGCTGAACACGCAGCGCACCAAGGGCTTCCTGTGCGACGTGATCATCGTGGTGCAGAACGCGCTTTTCCGCGCGCACAAGAACATCCTGGCCGCCAGCAGCGCCTACCTCAAGTCGCTGGTGGTCCACGACAACCTGCTCAACCTGGACCATGAGATGGTGAGCCCCGGCATCTTCCGCCTCATCCTCGACTTCATCTACACTGGCCGCCTGGCCGAGTGCGAGCCGGGCAGCGAGCAGAGCCTGGGTGCCGTGCTGGCCGCCGCCAGCTACCTCCAGATCCCCGGCTTGGTGGCCCTTTGCAAGAAGAAGCTGAAGCGCAGCGGCAAGTACTGCCACCTGCGCGGGGGCTACGCGCCCTACAAGCTGGGCCGTGGGCTGCGGGCCGCCACGCCGGTCATCCAGGCTTGCTACTCGGGGACACCACGGCCCGTGGACCTGCCGCCCGTGGAGCCAGCGGCTCCACTCAACACGCAGTGCGGGGAGCTGTACGCCTCGGCCGCCCAGGGCGCCCCACTGCACCCCCACGGGCTGTGCCCGCCCGAGCGCCACTGCTCGCCGCCCTGCGGCCTCGACCTCTCCAAGAAGAGCCCCACCGGCCCCTCTGCCCAGCTCCTGCCCACCGACCGCCTGCTGCCCAGCGAGCCCCGCGAGCCCTCGCTGCCCCCACGGCACGACAGCCCCCCCGTCAGCGCCGGCCTCCTGGCCAGCCACGCCGCTGCCTACAAGGACTCCCCGCCGGGCGGTGAGCCGGGGGGGCACCCCCACGCCCCCGACCCCTTCCGCAGCACGCCGCCCTGCACCGAGCCCCCGCTGCCCCGCGCTGACGGGCGCGAACTGATGTACCGCTGGATGAAGCACGAGCCCCTGGGCCCCTACCTGGATGAGGGGGAGGCGGAGAAGGAGCTGGAGCGGGAGGAGAAGGCCGAATCGCCGCCTGCGGCACCGCAGCCCCGCTACCCCAGCGTGGAGAGCAACGACCTAGAGCCTGATAACAGCACGAGCGAGGAGACGGGCAGCAGCGAGGGCCCCTCGCCCGGCGACGCGCTGGACCGCTACTGCAACCACCTGGGCTACGAGCCGGAGAGCCTGGGTGACAACCTGTACGTCTGCATCCCCTGTGGCAAGGGCTTCCCCAGCTCCGAGCAGCTCAACGCCCACGTGGAGGCCCACAACGAAGAGGAGCTCTATCACAAGGCGGCGGCCGAGCAGGCCGTGCCCTTCCTGGACAAAGGTGGCCCAGGGCTGGGTGACATCTTGCGGCCTTACCGCTGCTCCTCCTGCGACAAGTCCTACAAGGACCCGGCCACGCTGCGGCAGCACGAGAAGACGCACTGGCTGACGCGCCCCTACCCCTGCACCATCTGCGGCAAGAAGTTCACGCAACGCGGCACCATGACCCGCCACATGCGCAGCCACCTCGGCCTGAAGCCCTTCGCCTGCGACGCCTGCGGGATGCGCTTCACCCGCCAGTACCGCCTGACCGAGCACATGCGCATCCACTCGGGCGAGAAGCCCTACGAGTGCCAGGTGTGCGGCGGGAAATTCGCCCAGCAGCGCAACCTCATCAGCCACATGAAGATGCACGCGGCTGGCCCCGACGGCAAGGCCAAGCTGGACTTCCCCGACAGCGTCTATGCCATGGCCCGTCTCACCGCCGACCAGCTGGGGCTCAAGCAGGAGAAGGCGGCAGAGCTGCTCTCCCACACCTCGCACTTCCTCAGCGACCCCAAGGCCATGGAGAGCCTCTACCCCCTGGCTAAGTTCACGGCTGAGCACCTGGGGCTGAGCCAGGACAAGGCGGCCGAGGTGCTGGCGCAGGCTCCGCACCTCCACGCCGAGGCCGCCCGGACCATAGAGCGATACTCGCCCCCCTAGCGCCGGCCTGGCCGGGGGGCTGGGGGTGCGGTGGGCTCCCCTCGCTGCCCCGTGTGGAGCTGGGGGAGCGAGAGGCGGTGGGTGCTCGTCCCCTGGCGCTGCCGACGGTCCCGGAGGACTCGCTCGTAGCGAAGGTCCCATGAAAGCTGCTCCGGGACGGATGGACGGCGTGTCCCTCGACCAGCGCCCCGGCTCGCCCGGGAGAAGCCGATAAATCAGGGACTGACCCCGCGGCACATCCGCCCCTTGCCGTGGGGGGTGCCGGGCCCCCGGCACCGGGCGGGAGCGACGCACAAGCTGTGAGGCCGGGCCGCGCCCCGAGGCTTTGGAGGACATGAGCCCGCTCCTTACCTCAGGGCTGCCCCCGGGCGAGGGGACGCCCTCGGCAGCCGCCGCGTCGCTCCGGCCCCACGGTGGGACCCGCCGGGACTCGGACTGTGCCGCCCCGACCGCCGCGGGCCGTGAGTAGTTCGTCCGTCGTGGCCGGAGCGACGCCTCCGTCCGGAGCGGGAGCCGCCAGCGCTGGGCTGGGGGTGGGGGTGTGCCCGACCACCCCCCGGGCCACGCCGGGGGCTCGGGGACAGACTGACGGAGGGGACGGTGGGGGCTGAGCGGCAGGCGCGGGACGGGGAACCGGGGAGGCGAGGGAATGGCGATGCTCCTCGCCCCGGAGCAAGCACTGACCTCCCGTCCCGAGCCCAGGGGCTCAGCCGGCTGCCCCCCGTGCTTCTGGGAGCTGGGGCAGGGCCTGTCCCAGACTGAGCCCCTGGGCCCTGCCTCGCCATCAGGGATGCCCGGGGCACCCGGGGGAGCCCCGGGGCCCGGCGGCTTCGCCCTCGGGCGGCCACTCGCCTTGATTATTTTTTTATTTTTTTATTTTTGCCAAAGACGCCCGTCTCCAGCGCGGCCGGGCCGGGCCGGGGGGTCCACGACAAAGACAAAGCGGTCTCTGGTTTGTCAGCTTCGGGAGGTGGGCAGGGGCTGCGGGAGGGGGCCGTGGGGCAGAGCCCAGGGGGTGCATGTGACCTGGGGCCGAGTCCCATCCCGGGCACCTCCTGCCACCACCGCATCCCCTCTCCCACCTTCTGCTCGGTGTGGGCAAAGTCCCCCCAGCCTGGACCCCCCCGGCCCGTGCCCTGACCCCTCCGTTGGGGCTAATGTGAAGCTTCTCCCCCTCCCGAGCCCCCTCCTCTCCTTTGCACACGAGGCTCCGGGCGGCCGCCAGCAGCGACTGCCCTCGGCCTCGCAGCCACTGTGCCTTAACCTGAGCTGGCCGCTCCTGCCCAGCTGCCCCCCGAGCGTCCCGGGGCTGTCCCGGTCCCCCAGGGCCGGCGGTGTCCCCCGGAGCTGCCGCGGGGTGACTGTGGCAGCGGCAGCACCCAAAGCACGGCTGGCAGCGCCCAGCGGGGCCCCGGCCCCCCCTGTATCACGTCCAATTTGTACACGGGCTCCTCGCCCTTTTTTTTCTATAGTCGAAACGGAATGAGCAATAAAGTGACATTAACACGCGTGGCCTCGCGTTCTTCTCTGGGGAAGGGCCTGGCTGGTGCAGGGCCAGTGCTGAGCAGGGCTGGGAGGTGACCCCGGGGGCGTCTGTGGGGGCAGAGCTGCAGGGAGGGGACCCAAGGGGCTTTGTTGTGAATCTGCTTTGCTCAGTCCCCCTCAGCTCGGGGGCAGCAGCAGCTGCAGGTGGGACAGCGCCGCTGTCATCCTTGCAAGCTGTCCCTCCCTGGTGTCCCTCCCTGGTGTCCCTCCCTGGTGTCCCCTACCCCAACTGCAGCAGCAACTCGCCCGCTGACAGAAAAGGACACATCACGCTGCACTGACACATTTAATACTAAAAATTGTTAAAACCAACTTAACAAAACAGCCCGAAGGTGGGCGCTGCCCCAAGATGTGGCCTCCCAGCAGCCTGGCAGGGATGGCCCCAGGCACTCAAGCTCCTCTCACGGTTGTGCCAGCTGGTCTGGTGGCACCAAAACTGTCCCATGGCCGAGTCTGTGACACATCTGGCAGAGCCGCAGGGCCCTCCAGGCTGGTGGTACCTCGGGAAGGGCCTCCGAAACCTCTGGGGCAGCGCCATTCGAAAACAAACATTGAAACACACCCGGTGTGGAGGAGAAGGCAAAGTCTCTGCAAAGCTGGCAGCCAGCACGGCCATGGGCAAGGAACCGGGGCGTGGGTGCTGTGCCAAGGGCTCCGCGTGCCCCACAGCAGCCGTGGCACCCCAAAGTCTCTGTGGGCCAGGCTGTGCCCCGAAGCACGGCCAGTGCCGTGGGCTGGGCACTGCTCTGGCACAGCTCATTCAGCACAGTCCATCGCGCTGCCCAGGCTCTGACCCCACTGCTGGCCCGGCCGTGGGGCTGGGCGGCTGGCACAGGGGTCCCTGGGCTTCCTGATGCAGACACCGGCTCTGAGCCACCCACACAGGAAAGGCCAGCGCTGGGCTCTGTCCTGCTGCTTCCTCCGCCACCTCTGACACTTCCCTCCCACGGCCGCGGCGCCCCAGCGGGGACCAGGGGTGGCCTCGGGGCTGCTCCCACCCTCGGCTCATGGGACTGGGACTTGACAGAGCTCCAGGGGCTCTGGTTCAGGGGTTAATGCTCCCTCTTAGCTTCCGTATCTGGTGTGTCACGGGGGACGGGACACTTGGTAATGGGACAGCGTGGGGTGTGCAAGGCTTAGCAGCACCCCAACCCCAAATCCCAGTGCGGAATGCCCCAGGGATGAGGCAACAGCTCCATCCATGGAACAGCTTGGGAGGGGACCCTCTCAGCTAGGTAAATAGCGGGGCTGAGCATTTCTGTGGTTCTCTCTGACTCTGCAGCCATAGGCAGGAGGCAGATCCCACACGGAAGAGAGGCCTGTGGCAAAGTGAGGACACAGTACCCATGGGACAGCCAGTCCTGGGGTCCTTGGAGAATTTTGTTAGCCTCACACTGACTCTTAGGTCAAAAGCGTGCCTAAAGGTAGCAGGGTGGGACTAAGGGGTGTGGGGGAGAAGGCAAGGGGCAAGTAATGGCTGGGGTGGGCAGGGGATCAGGACAAAGCAGCTGCGGGGGTGTTCAAAGCCTCCCCCGGCAAAGCAGGCAGGGCACACACCTGAAAACTAACCTACGCCGAAAAAACAAAACAAGCAAATCCCGCACCTGGGAGAGGACAAGCAGCACCCCTGTGTGGGGCAGCACACGGTGGGGAAGGGGACGAGGACCTGGGGCTGTCTGGCCACGCAGGATGAACACGTTGGGGCAGGGGGAAACCTGCCCTTGAAGTCCATGGCCTCTCCAGGGGGTACAGGCTGGACTAAGGAATCCCAAAGTCTGTGCCGGCGTGTCCCCAATCTCTGCCCTACGCAGCCTACAAACCCAAAGAGCCACCAACGTGTGACTCGAGCTCTCTGCACCCAAGCAAACCAAGCAAAAGGCTGGTGACCCAGCACGGGGCTCACCCAAAGCTTCCCTTGCCAGCGGGACTCTCCAGCTCCGCGCTGGCACTGCCCAAAGGCTGGCGGGACCCTCAACGGCCCAGCCTCCACGTGAACCATCCACAGCAATGACCTTCCCGGCTGGTCTGCCCTCGGGGGGCCCTTCGCAGCACGGCCATTCTGGGGTGGGTTGAAGACGCGGCGTTTATTGTTCGTGGTGGGCTGGCGGCGGTGGCGGCGCGGCGAGGCTGCCGCTGGAGCCGGGCTCCCACCGTAAGGGGCTGCGTGACTCGCTCAGGGGCCCTGGGCCCCGCTCGGCCCCCTCAGCCCTCCTGGGCCCACTTGAGGAAGGTGGGGATGTCCCGCACCGGCACGTTGCGGGTCAGCGCTTTGACTCGCAGGTTCCGGTCGTCCGTCAGCAAAACCACTTCCCTGAGCAAACGGATGGGATCGTCTGCAACGAGACACACGCAGAGAGAGCACGGTGAGGCTCAGACCTGCCCCAGGCCTTGCAACCATTCCCACGGTGTGTTCCCCCACCCTCCTTGCTCCCAGCTCCTTGCCAAGGCTTCCTGGTGGGCCTCAGAGATAGCCCTGCATCCCAAAGGCCGTGTGCTCTCCGCTCTGTGCTGCCCAGCGATGATTTGTGATCCCTGCCCGCTGCCCACCCAGGGTGGTGGACTGGCCACAGGCTGGGAAGAGGAGGTCCCTGCCTGACCCAGGCCAGGAAGACGGCCTGCGACCCTGGCTCCAGCAGGAAGCTGGTGCTATTATTCTGTTGATCTCATTACGAGATCTAAAGCCACCCCTTTATTTTTTGTGGAGCTTTTTTGGAGTCGCCACTGACACTGAGGCGTTTCTGGCTGGGGCTCAGACAGACACGGAGAGTTGATGCCTGAGAAACAACCGAAGGGATCTTGCCCCCAGATGGATGAGCTGCCCCGCACGCAACGCGCCGGGCTGGGATGTGGGAGCCACGCTTACGTGTGTGCGAGGCAGGGGAAGCATATGGGGTATGTGTAAGCAGCTGGGTCCTGTGACCAGAGTACTGTTCCTATGAGCACAGGAAACACAGTGCCTCCGAGCCAGGACGGGAATGGAAAAAACAGAGTTTATGGGAGCCCAACATGGGCCCAGATTGGCTGTGCGGGGAGCGGCAGGACGAGGGGAAGGGGAGGGTGGCCAGGAACGCGGGCTACGGTCATGGTGTTGGGGCTGGGGATGCTGGGTGAGCACCCAGCTGGAAGGAAGGGAATTGGGGGCTCAGTGGGAAGGCAGGCCAGGGATTGAGAGCTGCCTCAAGCGGGACCGGGAGGTTTTGCGCGGACACTTTAAGAAATGTGTAACAATAAACATCCTCTGCTCCGCGCTGGTGACGCGCCTCCTTGTTACAAACCAGAGGCTGTCAGCTTGTCAGGCCCCATTCCCCATAATCCACATGATTTCAAAATTCAGCATCATTTGCACATAAACATTTGGTGACGGTTTCTCTGTGAATCTGACAAGTTAAGCTGCTAAGAATTCGTGCTGACAAATGCGGGTTGATTTCTTGGGCAGCTGCTGATGCGATTCCCATCCCTGCCGCCCTGGCAACAGCCTGGGGGCTGTCTGGTCCCAGCACACATGGCTGATGCCAACCAGGAATCCAGAGGAAAATGAGTCCTGGACGGAAGGCATCAGGGTGTGTGGGGAGGAGGCATTTTCTGGCCCTTTGTCAGCACAAAAATGGCTCCGTGGATGTTTATGGTGGGTTTGTCACAAGCTGGGGCATCCCCAAGGTGGCGTGAGGTGACATTTGGCAATGAGGTGGGAGGGCCACAGCCTGGGGCTGACCGGAGGCAGGAGGTGGCACCTTGGTGTTGAAAGAGGCAAAATGCAGAACGAACAGATCCAAGGGCCATGAAAGAGAAATGGGAGGAGTCTGTGGAATGCAACAGAGAAGGGACAAAGAGGATGTGAGGATATCCCACCTTTGTTGGAGGGCATGAAATCCTTGGCCTTGTCATTGCAATAGTGGAGGCAGCAGGACAGAATCAGGTCGTCATTGTTTCCCTGGAAAAGAAAGGGTAAGGTTACCCTTGGCAGGGAAAACTTCGCACCCTGCTCCATGTGGGGCGGGGACAGAACTCCCCCTTGCCCACAGCTCCTGCACCCCAGGGTCCCTGGTTTCCCCAAGGAGGTGGTGGCAAAATGCTCCCAGCCCTCAGTGCCCAGGATGCTCCTAACCTGCTGGCCAGTGGTGTCTTCACTGCGGAAGGAGATGGACTCCAGCTCGTTGCCTCGGCTGGTCAGAGCCCTCAAACAGTTGTCCCGGCTCTCAAATCGCTCCTCCAGGAACTCGATGGACTTCCTGGCTCTCTCCTGCACTTGGCGGGCATAGCCTGCAGCCCGGTGCTCCATCTCTGGGCCCTTGGCCAGGCCATCCAGCTCGTTTATCACTTCAAACAGGAAGAGGAGGTACAGTTACTATGGGACAAGGTGCTCCCGTGACCTGCTGCTGGAGCACGCAAGTTGCCAAGGCCTCAGGGCCGGGGCACTGGGAGCTGGCTCAGGAAATCTGGGTTCAGCTGCTGCAGTGTCCCTGTGCTCCTGGACTTGGCTGCGGGTCTGGAAAAGCTTTGCTGCCTTCCACCTCCGTGGGTCACCTGGCTCGGCCCCGGGAGCGCAGGCACCTCGCCCCCGCAGCGTAACTGGTGAGGGCAACTGGTTCTGCTCTGCCAAGCACTGGGGAGCATCGCTGTGCCCCCCACCCCACGTTCCTGCATTGTGACCAACAGCACGTCCGTGCCCGGGGGGGGTCAGGAAACCCTGAACTCCTGCATCCTGCTCCTCTATCTCCGAGCGCAGTGATGGCTGGTGGCACCGTGCCTCCTGCCCGTGTGGCACTGCAGGGCTGCACATGGGAACAGGAAGCAGGCAGTTCCCACCCTGGCACTATTTCCCCCCACACAAATAAATCCCAGGCCTGTTTTCCCACCTGAAGCCACCGCCCTGTGCTCCTGGCAGGGAACACGCTCCTTTCAACACCTCACCCATCTGGCTTTGCACATCTGTCCCGCCCCGAGATGAGCTTGGAATTCAGGTGGATTCCCAGCCTGTTCACCTTGACTGGAACCTCTTGTACTGCTGCCAAGTGGTTGGGAACTCCAGCTCCACAAGCCCAAGGGACCCCAGAGCTCCAGGAGGGACCAACCCCTGGGTGGCTGGGGGTGCTGGAAGAGCCGCTCTGCATGTGCGAGCGACGGTGCTCCTGTGCACATCTGGCCGCACCCTTTTAGGCCCAGCCTCACAGCTGGCAGCAGGGCTGGGCACACCAGTGTGCATCCAGATGTGCAAACAAGTGTCCCCTGCTGGGGCTGCGTGTGCACGGAGCCGTGCGCGGCAGAGCTGGTGTGCACGTGTGTGCGAGGGAGCCTCGGCGCACTCTCCCTCTGTGTGTGTGTGTGTGTGTGTGTGTGTGTGTGTTTTAGCCATGGCTTCATTTCTGAAGATTGTTTCCGAGCTTGGAGCCAAGTCCTGAGTTCAAGTGGGAACTATGCATTCCTTGGGGGGTTCGGGGAGAGAGCTCGGGGTCTGAGGCCTCTCCCCAGTGCTGTGAATCACTGCCCGGGGAGCCTGCGTGATCGCTCTGTTCCATGGTGAGACTGGCACTCACTGTCTGGGTATTCCAATTAAATCTGCATGGAGTTGCTTTGCTCTTCCCTGGCTGGAGACTCTTCTTGCTACCGACCTGATGCTGCCATTTCCACACAATGCACGGCTGGGCCCGGGGTGGGGGGAGCCGTGCAAGAACGGAACATCAAACAGGAAAAGCTGGTATTCCCTCCCGAAATCCGCCTTCCTGCTTCCAAGCTAAACAGGCTTCAAAGGGGAGGCTTGTTTGTGCTTCTGCACCAGGCCTGGCTTCTCCATGGTGGGGTCAGGCTCAAGGAGCACGGAGCAGGTTAAAGAGCAAGAGAAACAAACCCAATGAGAAGCCAAGCGCTTAACCCCTTGCTGCATCCCCGGGAAGAGCAGGGAGCGGTGCCGGGGGAAGGGCACTGTGCCTCTCTCCAGTCTGGCTATGGGACATGGCACCAAGGCCTCTGTCCCCAGCAGCCACAGGCCCGGGGGATGGCTTCCTCCTGCGCACACTGATGGCTATCCTGGGGGACGAGGGGGAATGTGACCGACACCTGGTGTGGACAGGGCTTTGGGGTGCATTTGGGAGGCTCATGGCAGCACTGGGAGATGAGTTATTTTGTCACCTTATGATGAGGCAGCAGGACAGGAGGGCACTGAGGCAGGCCAGGCTCCTCTTGCAGGCTGAGGGCAGCAGCATCTTGGACAGGGACAGGACCCAAATTTTCAGCTCTCCTGTTGTCCCTGGCTGGGGTTTGATGGAGAAGCCTCACAGCAACCACCGGGGTGCACCAGGGGGCAAAGCCACGGCTCCGGGGCAGGTCCCAGCTCTCCCAGGTGCTAACATGCCCCACAGCCCCCAGGGCTTCCCAGGCTCTGCTGGTGCTGCCGACTGCCTTCCCTCGGCTGCCGCAGTGCCAAGCCACGGAGCAACTTGGCAGCTCCTGTGCTGAGCTGGGCAGGCATCCAGCCCTGCTCTCCCCACCCAGGGGTGCCATCCACAGCCTCAGGAATCCCTCCTGAGCTGGGCTGCTCCCCTGAGGGGAAGGGCAGCAGCTGGAAGCTGGCTCTGGGACAGGCAGAGCTGCCTGCCGGACACCAGGAGTTGGGAAGAACCCCCAAAATGGCTCGGAGGGCAGCACCCCTGCATGACACGGGGTCCACCTGTGTCACCCCCCTGATGGGACACTGGCAATGCCCATGGGGCGATGCCAGTCCCCATCCTCCGGGGCTGTGGATGGGATGTGGGCTCTGCAAGGCTCACCCCACTCCCGCCCCAGCCTCTCCTGCTGCCCTCAGGATCCTGCGAGTGCCAGGCTGGCACCGGGACGTGCCAGGCGCCGGAGTGCCCCTGGCCGGAGGAACGGCACCTCCAGCTCGGAGAGGGATCAAACAGAGCAAAGGCATCGGACCAAACGCTGCCGCCACCCCGGGAGACCACCCAGCAGCACAGCCGTTATCTGCCAGGGTGAGTGTTTACCAATAACGGGAACCAGCTTGCTGTTTTACTGCGAGCTTTATAAGGATAAAAAGAAGGGCTGGGCTTGAGCAGCTCCGAGACACTGGGACACAGGCCGGCCATTTGCTCAGCCTGCCTAAGCCCCAGCTCAGCTGGGATAAGCTATCTGCTCTGATTGTTTAACAATTCCTCCTCCTCGCTGCCTTCGAGATTCCCTCCAAATCCTGTTTAACACCCATCTGCTTTCTCCCGGCCCCTGGCACCCCCAAATGCAGCGGGAGAAGTTTGCTGAGCGCTGTGGGCAGGAGGCTGGCAGGAAGGGAGCAGGGTGACAGGGGCTGAAGGAATGCCAGCAACGACTGGGATGAGACAAGGCAGGATGAAGTCCAGTCCCACGGCATGAGCTGACCAGCTCCAGACCACACAGGCACTGTGGGCACGTGGGGCACGGAGAGAGGGAGCCAGACTGGAGGGACGGGCCACACCAGGGGAGAGGGGAAGCCCCCACCACAGCACTGGCCCTACTCACCGATCAGGGGCACCACCAGGATGAACTTCCTGCAGTCCAGCAGCGTGACCAAACTGCCGAGGTGATCGATGAAACCATTGGTGTCCGGGACCAGAAAGACAGGTCTGATCTCCAGCTCCATCTGCCTCATTTGGCTCTGGTCTTTCAGCACGGCCTGGAGGAGAAGGAAGGACACATGGGGAGTAAGGAGGATGTCAGTCCTATGACCCGTGGACCCTGAGAGCAGGAGATAAGCCTGGCTGGCACATACAAATCCATGTGAAGGAGTCTGGGAAGAGGCTGCACTCATCCCACCTGCACACCCCAAACACCAGCTCTTGCAGGCCCACAGGACACATGTGAGCAGGATGGCAAAAGCCTGCAAGAAAGCACTCTCCCAGGAAAACAGCCCTGTCCAGGCTCTGGGAGGACTGGGACCAGCCTTGAAAATGAAGGTATTTTGGGAATTGTCCTATTTGTGGGACTGGCAGCTGCCAGGATCATCTGCACCAGTGCCAAGGAGGAGGGAGGACAGGGGTTCTGGGCTTCACATGGCAACAGGACAAGGTGACAACAGACAAAACAAACCACTTTGGGACACAGAAGTCCTGCCAACAGCCTCCCAACACAGAGACCCCAAGCAGGCAGCCAGAGGTCTGTGGGGTAGGGATCCTTGGCTGAGTAGCTCCCTCACCATCCTACCACCTCCTGCACGTGCCTTGCCTTTTCCGACTCCATCCAGCTGGGAAACCAGGTGGGTTCCAGCCCTGGAAACTCACACTACTGTCCTTGGTCGAGCCCTTCACACCCACAGAGACCAGAGGTGCTCACACTCACAGGGGGAGGGTCTGCTGGGGCTCTCTGGCTGCCCTCTGGGCTGCACCTGGACCTCTGGCCAACGCCAGTTGCCAAAACGGGACCCCAGAGCTCACGTATGACTTTCGAGGCTCTCGAAGGACTTGGGCTCTTTAGTAAGTCACAGGCTTAAAAAACTCAGGATGCTATTCTAGTGCTTCCTCTGCTTAAAAATAGCTTCCCTGGACTCGCTGATGTTTGTTGCCTCTAATAGGAACCGGTCACCCATGGAGCAAAGCAGAGCTGCTGTGGAACACATCCACCCTGCAAACCCTTCTGAGAGCGGGCTCGGACCCACCAGATGTGCCCTGGGGACACGTGGTCACCACCGACCCTGTCCTGCCCAACGCTGTGGGGAGCTCCCCCTGCCCACGGTGAGGATCCCAACCCTCCCTCAGTCATGCCAAACCCTCGGAGGCGCCCTGGAACAACATGCTGCATGGGCCAGCGGTGGCCATGGAAAGAAGTGGTTTTTAATTCATTTCCAAGTGTTGTCATCTGGCTTTAAATCAAGGCGGTTTGATGCTGCCACCTCCCACAAGTGTCTGCAGGCAAGGCAGCAAGCAGAACCTCACCACGTGCCTCCCACCCTCATCCTGGCAGCGCTGGTTCTGGGGATGTGGCTCCCACAAACCCTGAGGGATGACGGGCAGGGCAAGGACTGTGCCAGGTCCTGCCCAGGTCCATGCCCTCCCCCATCACACAGGGGACACACCAGTGTCCCCACGCCAATGCTCTGCCCCAGCTGTGTGACAGCTACAGTCAGGAACAAACCAGAATCAACCCTGCCATGAGGAGAACAGCAGGTGGGGTGTCTCCACAGGGTTTTGGGGTGCGGCAGGAGATGCTCACACCTGGGAGGAACCAGACCTGCCATGGGGAGATGGAGAAGGGCTCCATCAACCAATGCAGAGACTCAGAGAGTGTCAAAGAGGCTAAAGAGGTCAATGGCCCTGGAGCTGAAGGAAGTGGGGGTGAAACCACGCAGTCTCCACCGAATAGTGACAGTCCTACGCGAACAAGAGCTGGCGGCAGGAGGGGACCCCTGGCCGCACTCCAGCCCTTGCAGGTGACCTCAGGAGCGTGAGCAGGCCGCTCACCTACCCCTCTGTGCGGGGGCACAGGGGTGATGGCAGGGAGGGCAGTACCCTCATGTGTGGCATTTGCCCCGGCGGCTCCGGCAGGCCGTACCCGGCCGATTCCTGGCAGCCGCCAGCAACGCCTGTGCCGGCCGTCACGTCCCATTCCGCTCGCCGGGCCGCCCGGTGAGAGAAGGACACAGGATGCGCCGGGAGTGAAAGAGCGAGGTCGGCGGGGAGCGTGCCAAGTCCCCGCGCACAGCTCCGGGCCGCTCGGGGAGCCAGAGGGAAACTCGCCTTTGCAGAGTTCAGAGGCCGGCAGCGAGATTTATTTTTGTTTGTGTGAGTAAAAGGCTGCAGAAGCCTCCGGCCAAGGGGTTTGGGGGAGAGAGGAGTGGCCTGTGATTCATGCGGACGCTGGCTGGCCCCATGCCAGAGATGAAAGGGAGCCCATGTGCGGCAGAATCGGGGAGGCCAGTTCTGCCTTAACCCTTCTGCTGGTCTGTGGGGCACGGTCCCGTGGGGAGGAAGGGGAGCGTGGGGTGTGGATTGGGATGCCCACGTCTGGGTCCCAGCTTCTGTGCTGCCAGAAACGAGCTGCCGGTCCCACTGTGCCTCAGTTTCCCTGACATGAGGACAGGGAGATGGTGGCCTGTGTGTCCTGCTGGGAGGTGGGGTCTAGAAATGACCCTGGGGAGCACGGGGTGGATAGAACAGTGGAGGTACAGCCTCGCCCTGGCCCAAGTGTTTTGGGACAGCCGGATTTTAGCTTTGGGTTAAACAAATAGGCTCGGCTGGGCTCAGCTCAGTGGCAGGGTGACCCCACAGTGCTGCACGTGGCAGGGGACCGCTGAGGCCGGAGGCTCCCTGCCCTCTCCTGGGCTGCCAGCTCCACCCTCCTCGCCTCCTGGACCCACACGCTGTGGTGTCAGCGCTGCTCCCACCCGCAGCCCCCTGCCCATCCCACTGCTCCGGCCACGGGGGCTTCTCCCGGGAGCTGGGCTGGAGCCGGAGGTGGCTCCCCCGGCTGCCCCAGCTGGTGGCAGCACTGAGATCAGACACTCCTGCACACACAGTCCCAAATTCCCAGCGCATCCATCAGCTGGGATCACCTTGGGAATTCCCCGGAAGTCCACGCACGGGTGAAGGCTTCCAGAGTGGGCAGGGGATGGGTCCCCCAAAAGCCAGGACTTTGTGCAGAGTGTCGGGGGG
The DNA here is from genome assembly GCA_036630365.1 of Acanthiza pusilla. Classification (NCBI taxonomy): domain Eukaryota; kingdom Metazoa; phylum Chordata; class Aves; order Passeriformes; family Acanthizidae; genus Acanthiza; species Acanthiza pusilla. The sequence goes on from JAXCHO010000048.1 coordinate 6,849,722, forward strand.
GCGAATCGAGGGTCTCCACTACCAGCACAGAATAGGAGAGGGCTCCACGTGGATCCTGGAGCTTTGCACACAGACCCCAGGGTTCCTCTGCCCGTGGTGCCAGGATGGCAGAGAGGCTGAAGAGAAAATGCCCTGCTGCCTTTGGGACAGGTCACACAGGGTCACGCCGCTCAGCCAGGGCGGAAGGGCCACCACCATCCTGCCACCACCTCTCCCCTGCCACCACCCACTCCCCAACCGCGGCGAAAGCCGGCGCCGCTGCCCCTTCCATCCCCACGCGCTCCGCGGGGATCGGATTTTCCAGGACCGAGAACAATGCCTCCTCCAGCCTCTCTGCTCGAGGGCTTCCTCCTCCCAAGGTTCGTCCCCAGCGTCTTCCTCGGGAGTAAACGTGCCCCGTGCCTGGTAGCACACCGGGGCCGCCGCCGTGGCGGAGCCGCCGTGGGTGGGTGTGCGCCTTCCGCAGGCTGCAGGCACCCGCTCCCAGGCAGGTGCTGTGCCGGCGCGTGTGCATTGTTCCTGCGGGGAGGGAGAGCGTGAATGGGACACGGCTAAATTTAGCCACTTACTCACACTACCGCCACAAAGGAGCGGCTGCATCTTAAAGGGGGCGGCCGTTCCGTGGGCTCAGAAGGGACAGGAGAGCGGCTATTTTGGGAAGACATGTCATAATTGGCCGCCCCGGTTGAGCTGCTTCTGTAATGCTGAGCAAAACAATAGCAGCATCCAGAGGAAGAGCCTGTTATGTTTCAGGTGGGATGTTTTCAACCGGTCAGGAAACTCGACCGCTCCCAGCGCGCAGCGGCGGCACAAAGGACAGGGGACGCTGAACAGCATGGACCAAGGGCTGGCCAAGCAGCAGGACACGCTGTGGGCTGGGGACAGCCCTGACTGAGAGCCTACCCCAGCGGCGTCGCTGCCACCTCTTCTTGTCCACCTGCCTGCCTGGCCTCTCCTCCCTCCAAATACCTGAGCAGCACGCAGAGATGTGCTGGGTCTGTCATCTCGTCCTGACGCATCGCTGCTGTCACCTGCTGTCACCAGCTCTGTCCCAGTGCGGGCACGTGGTGAGGGCTGTGACAGGCTGGCAATGGGGTCAGGGAGCAAAGGGCTGTCTCACATCTAGAGCTGCCCAGGGACACAAAATAGACCCTGCTCTGGTCTGTCTTTCCTCTCAGAGTAATGGTTTTGCAGTCCATGCTTGTGTAGGGGAATGGAGCTGAGCTGAGGTCCCTCTAAAGCTGGTGCTGGCTGAGGGTCACCCTGTTTGCCGTTTATCCTGCCTGGACCTATGCTCCCCCAGCAGCTCAAGCCACAGTCCGGCACACACCCAGCCAGGACAGGGTCCGAAGGAGAGCAGTGAAGCGGCAGGAAAACCTTCTTGGGATAAGGCAGTGACTTTACCCATGAGAAGCACAACTCTGCAAGTCCCAGGTGAGGCTGTGACACTGCGCTCTCCTTGGGCACAGAAAGAAATCAGAGAGCCAAGAGATGAAGGCTTTGCCCTGCACCCTGGGTCCCTGCACACACCAGCACAGAGGCTGTGGGAGGCAGCCACAGCACGGGGAGCTGAGTCCTGTGTAGTGAGACAGCGGCCACATCTGCTGGGCTCAGATGGAGCTGTGGCTTGTGCCCAGAAAAATGCAAGGGTGACTTGGAGAGCAGCTGATGCTCCCTAGGTGGGCAGTGAATGAGAGTTCGTAACAGGGAAGGGAGAAGGTCGCCAGGTCCCATGGAACACTAAATCCCTGGAGAAGAGCAGAAAGGTCAAGGTTAAGAGGGAAAGTGGAGGGGGTGGATGCTGAGCTGGCTCCAACCTGGCCTCCCCCGGCAGCATTTTCCACTTGAGCTCCTCTGCTGCTCCAGCTGCGTGGTCAGTACCCGGGCAGGGAGAGGACTGGGGCAAGCACACATGTTCTGCTCCAGGCCATTCCCAGCCAGCTACGGGCCTGGATGACTTTATCAAAGCCCCAAGGACTTCTCCTCCACCCCGCGCCTTCAGACTCCAACTGCACCTCAGCTCTCAGCTGTGCAGCCCCTGAAGCTGCCCACACCCTCATTTTGACCTCTCTCTGCCTGCGAGCGTCGGCCCCAGCACGGCCGGGGAGGAAGGGAGGAGCAGGCCAGGGGGAGAAAGCCCCTGACAACATCAGGCAGCCCCCACTCTCCCTGCAGAATGGGCAGCGGCCATCCCGGGGGGCCCCGCTGCAGCTGCGCCGGGATCTGCTGCGCGCTGCCCTCCCCGAACATGTGCAGTTCCTGTTTGCTGTGTCTGTACAAGGCAGTGGGAAGTGGGGAATTTACTTACACCTCCCGCTTAACAACCATGGGAGGCTGGAAGGCTTCAGGCCGCTTTAATTTACAGCCCATCTCTCCAATCTCTCACTCGTTCGGTTGCTGCTTTCTTCCTCCTTGTATTAACGTGACCCAGGTACCTGCCAACAATAATGGACTCGCTTGCGGGGGCGGCCCCTCCCTCCCAGCACACAAACTTCTACCTTCGCCTTGATACGAATTGCTCCGAATTCAAATGAAAAAAAAAAAGGAAAAAAAAAAGAGAAAAAAGGCGAAATCTGAAAAGGTTGGGGTGGGTTTGGAAAAGCGAAGCGCAGTGGTTCTGGGCCCGGCGCCAGTAGCCCGAGGGTACACATGTGCAGGCTCTCCCAGTAGGGCCTTCAGCAGCCCTGTTTTACAACCACCTCGGCACACACTGCAGAGTTCACGCATATGGCCAGACAGATGTGTCTGGCTTACGTTCAAGGCTGGAAAATGAAGAATTATGGAAGTGAAGGGCCCTGGGCATTAGAAAGGGCGGAGGTGAGGGGGAGGGGAGCCAGGGAGAATTTTTCCTCTGCTGAGAAATCCTCATCTGGGCTGCGAGGCTGGAGGAAGAGGGGTTGTGAGCGAGGAGGCAGCCAACAGCCATCCATGCATGTGAGATTGCTCTTAAAGCAACAGGGTGCATCGCCAGGCGTCTGCTCCCAGTCCAACCAGTTTACTTCACCAGCTCCCACTGGGAAGCATGCTCACATCAGGCCAGGGCCAGGCCAGGATCACCTGCATCCCGTCTGTTTGTCCCCATAACGATGGCAACGTTCTGGCTGCAGCAGCCGTTCGCAGACTATTTTTCCGCCGCTGGCTCCTGCATGAACTCTGCCGTTCACGTCCCACCCTCTCCCTGTCTGCCTGTGCCCTGCTGCACAGGAAGGCTGATTTCTCACCAAATCTCGCTGTCATGGAGCCTCTGCCCTGGGTGGGGGCACAGCTCGTTGGCACACGCACAGGAGCCTCTGCCCCAGGGCACAGCTCACTGCCTGGCACACACAGACAGCAGCTAAAGCACTGCCCTGCCACTCCCAGGTGTGCCGGCAGCTCCCTAGGGAAGCTGTGTCTGGCTTCAAGAGGGTCCCAGAATACTCATTTCAAGGCCTGGAGGGGAGATCTTACCCAGGGTGGGGACAGCAACATGGAGCCCTCCAAACAGCCAAAGCTAAGTTGCTGCTGGGTTTCACAGAGGCAGCACATGGCATTACACCCAGGAAGGTCAAGGTGCTACAGGACATCCCAAGAGGCCATGGAAGCTGTGAACCATTGGTACAATGAGGTGGGATCAGCCCATCCTACCTGAATCTTGTCTTGACGGCGCTGCTGCTCAGCTACTTTCCTGGCCAGGGCTTGCTTTTTGGCTCTGAGCTCCTTGATGTCCATCTCTCCTCCGCTGCCTTCAGTCTCAGAATCATCTTCAAATGCCTCGATCCTCACATCATCCTCCTTCTTCCAGGAAATGCAGAAAGAGAAAAACAGGAGGGCAGTCATTGTAAGGGATGCTGGTGGCAGGGATTGTTCTCGTTCTGCTCTCCCTTTTCCAGCAGACAAATCCCTGTCAGGCACGGTCCATCATCCCTTTCTGATGGGTGACTGACTATTTCTAAACATCCAAAAGAAACCAAATAGTAAACATTCAGGAAATGACAAGGTGACACAGGAGGTAATGGGGCAGGAAAGGCAGCGACCAGGCAGGGCAGGGGCAGCCCAGCTTAATGCACTGTTCTAAAATCACACCCTCTTCCTCACCTTGGAAAACTCTTCCCACAGCCTTGGGTGAGTCACTGATGTTTTATAGCCTCCAGTTCTGTGAAATCATGGTATTTCCCTGTCTCTCTGCTCTGCCTGGCTGTTTAGGCTGCACATCCCTGTTCACACTGCCTCTTCCCACCTCCCTGAACAGGGCTGCACGACGTTTCTCTAACACTGCTGCCTCACCCACAGGGCACACAGGCTGCTCATCCTGGCAGGAACACCAAATCCATGAACTCAGATTTCAGCCCTTCTCCATTTTGATCTCTGAGTAGGCCAGAGAGATTCCTGCACCCACCCCAAAACTTCCAGCTGGCCTGGAACAGATGTTTCAGAAGGAGATGCTCAAAATCTTGATTTTAAAGCTCCGCATGACGGAGCATCCACTGCCTCTCAAGGTCACTCATTTCAGCAGTTAATGACTTCCTCTGTTAACATTTCCACCCCACTTCTAGTCGGCCTTTGCCATGCTCCTGCTGTCCAGAACCTTGTCTTTGCTGAATTCAAGTGTCTCTGGTTCTCCAACCTCCTCCCCACACGAGCACATCTGGGCCATACTCCCATCTTCTTCCTCTCCTAGAGACCCTTCCCTGGGGTTCCCCACCAGTTTGCAGATCCTTCCCAATATGCCTTTACTGCCTAAACTGGAGACCCCTGAAGAAGCCATGCTGTTAGTGATCATGGGGGGGCCTTCCCAAGCTATACCATCATCCATCCTCCCTTCTCTGCACAAAATCCAAGGGCTGTGATGGGGCTGGGAAGAGTTCCCAGATGGCACCTGGCTGGAAAGACCTGCTCTGAGCCCCTGGAGGGCTGCAGGGGACAGAGGGTAAGAGCAGGGCTACACTCCCTGCCCTGAGCAGGCTGCCATGACACGTGTCAGCAGAAGGGACTCGTGGTCTTAATTTAGAACAACCCCAGTGCTGACAGTCGTGCACTCAATCATTTCACCCGACCGCGCGCCCGCCTGGCCACAGAACCACCTTCCCTTCTCTCCTTGTGACTTTTTAGCCATGGGAACGAGGAAGATGGGAACCCTCAGGCTCACTTCCCTCTGCTGGGACAGCCTGGACCACAGGGGATGGGGGGATGTTGCCAGAGGGAGAAAGTCACAGCAGGGCCTCAGGGAACAGCCTCTGTCTGACGCAGATCTGCTGTGGAGGCCCAGGACCTGCTTGCCCAGAGGGGTGGCGGTCACTCTGGTGAGCGGGAAGCCTCCCTGAGATCACAGCCCAAGAGGGAAGCTCCAGGGTTGCACAATGAGCTCGTGGAGAGATTCCCACAGCTGAGCAGAGACCGTGGGGATGGGGAAGGAGGGAGCAATCCTCACACCGTGCTTGTTCGTAGCAGGAATTGGAGGGAGTGACACAGCAAAGAGAGACTTCTGGAGAACAGGACCATCCCTGTCATGACCCTGGGGAGAACCTAAAGATGACCCCACATCTCAATTTGAAAATCTTCAGCATCTTCTCCAGAACAGGACAAAGATCCAGGTCTCCCACCTTACAGAGACAACTCTTTCTGCCTGGGGATTTGCTCTGTGCCCTGCTCAGCTGGGACAAGGAGGGTGCTGAGTACAATGCTGCTCCAGGCTCCTCTGCCTTTCAGTTCCCTGGGGCACAGGGAGCCACGGGACAGAGACGAGGAGCTGTCCCTGCACACGGTGACACCCCTCTGGCTCTGAGTGCCCAGCCCCAGCACAGGGAGGGGAGCCAGAGTGAGCCTGGGCAGCACCAGGCCACCCAGCTTCCCATTCCCAATGCCTCTTGCTCCTCTCTCCTGTTTCCCTGGCCTTTCCAACTGCAAGATTAAACAGAAGAAAGGAGTCAACCTGCAGAGCGGCTGGCAGGGCCCTTAAACACACACACGGAGCCTGGAGAGAAGCAAGGCCTACAGGAACAAGCAAGGGCAGAAAAACAAGAGTTGAATTCCTTAATCACATCAGGATGTGAGAGGCAGGGGAGGGACGGGGCGCCAATGTCAGCTCTTCCTGTACGTGTGCTGGAGGCTGGAGCTCAGGCCTCCGCCGCAACGAGCTCCACGGCTATAAACTTGATCCTGAAGCTGAACCCTGACACCCCCTCGCCCACCTCCTCTCCCGGGGCCGTGGCGCTGCACGTTATTAGCGCTCCCCCCCGCTCTGGGTACGGGGAAAGCAGCATCTGGAACTCATAGCGGCGTGCGAGATAGAGGCAGGCGGGCTGGGCTGGCAGGAAAGGGCACGGGCGAAGCACACTCGGGAGACAAGGGCTGCGCACCATTTGCCCCCCCGCCTCCCCCCATAAAATGCACACGCAGCTACGCCAGCTATAAATAGCGGGAGCTGCAGGGCAGGCAGAGGCTGGGCCCCACAGGGGTGATTCTTCCTTCACCGAGGCGCGCTCTTCCCGCACGGTACCTGATCTTCCAGTTGTTTTCCCTCTTGGCTTCCCATTTCCTTTCCCATGGCGTCTGGGACGGGTGCCACTGACACATATTTTCCACCCTTGAATGCCAGCAAAGGCTCTTCTTGTCCACAAAGGGCTTCCAGGAAATACTTCAGAACTGTGACCCTCTTGCAGTCGGCTGCAATAACCTACGGGGTGAGGACGAGGGGGTTGGGGAGAGGGAAAGGAAAACAAAGTCAGTGCAAAGGGGAGCGGATGAGTAACGACCAGGGGGAAATGTTTGGGACAGAAGGCCCAGCGGGATGCAGGCAGCACCGCAGGGATGTGCGGGGTGCTCCTCTTCTGAACACGGGTTGAAGGGGTTTGCCTTGCTTTGCAGTCCCCAGGGAAAAGGAGGCAAGCGAAGTCAGGACACTCAGTACCGATCCATGTCCTGTCCTGCCTCCTCTCTGCACCCTGGGGCTGAAGGACTGCCAGGGCACAGCCCCACCAAACAGGGAAAGTGCTGCTGAACCATGAGAGATCGATGATGTGGCCTATCCCTCCGTTTCATTTTGGCTCCGCTGCCAGACTTCCCCCCCAAAAGCTGTGGAGGGATGCAGGTGTGAGAGTGAGAGGGTGGGGGCATTTGAGAAAAGCTGAGACACTCCTCACCTCCAGCCCAACCCCATCCCACGGGCCCACCTCACAGACCAACTGGGGAGCCCCACTGGGGAGGCTGGGACGGATCTGGCCTGAAGGAAACTCAATAGCTTGGGTAATTATCCAATTTATGAGGCTCTCAAATGGAGTTTCCAGAGCACGGGAGCCCGGTGCCTCCACAGCCCTGTCCCGTGCGGCACAGCCTCTGCCGGCACCTCCGCCACGGCTGGCCTTGGCTCAGCCCTCGTCCTCTTTGCAGCAGGGCTCTGCACCTGCACAGCTCTCCCCTGGTGCTTCCTGCTGACCGGTGTCACCCCCAGGGAATTGCAGATTTATAGGGAGAAAGTCAGCAAACTAGACTAAAAGTGCTACAGGACACAAAATCCATATTGACGCCCGAATTCCTCCTGCCCCCACAAACCACCCTGGGTTTGCTGGGCTCGTAGACCAAAGGAGTCTGAGAACCCCATCCCAAAATGGTCCCTGCAGGCTCCCAGGACTGGGATTCTGAAGGTGGGGAGAGGGCCAGACTCAGCCAGGGACACACACTGTGTGATGCCAATGTCACCGAGCCGTGCCCTGGACGGAGTCATGCCCCGGTGAGCGAGGGCTGGCAGCAGCACCGGCCCCACTGCACCAGGCTGCCGTGAGAGGAAACTTCTGCTCTTCCACAGCACTGCCAGTTTCCTCTCTGCGGGCTAATTTTAACCACCGTGTCGCTGCAGTGCGTGTCAAAAACCTGACCCTCCTCTGACCTCCAACCTCCCACCCTGGCTGCTGCCGGAGCGAGGCACCCTCGTGCACCCACAGCCGGGGTTGCCTCCGTTTGAAGGTGCTCCCCTGGAATCCTGTGTCCCCCTGCGCCCGCAAGGAGGGGGAGGAGAAGCCCTGTCCCCCTTAGACACCCCCATGGAGGCAGCTGCTGCTGCAGGGAGGAGATGTGAGCAGGATGACCAAAAGAATTATTATTTTGAGGAGCGGCAGACTCATAGCCACTGATTCTGCACCTATAGAATGTGTTCTATGGGACAGAGGTGAGTGAAGGACAAGGTGGTGCTGGCTCAGCAGTTCCAGGAGCTGCTGGGGACCCTCTTTCCCAGGACAGCCCTTTGCTGCTTGTGACATCCAGCCAGGAGCAATCCCTGCAAGTGTCACCACAGGAATATTCCCATCCTCCTGGCTCTCCTTTAGGAACGACTGTGTGCAGGGGAAAGTCCAAAGGAAAAAGAACACAAGCAAAGTGGGAATGGCTGTCATGGGAAACATCCCTCCTGAGAGTTCCTGAGAGCAGCTGAGGGAAGTGGTGGAAACCTCACCACTGGCTTCACCCCCAGCTCCACGGGCTGATGCCACGGAGACCAGCCTGACTCACATGGGGTAACTTCTGCTCAGGGATTTTCCAGTCTGGGTATCTGCAGTTCCATTGTGCCCAGGTTGCTGGGCAAGCAGAGTGCTCGGCACCACCAGCCACGTGCCAGGGGATGCCAGGATATGGCCATGAGCAGCAGCAGTGGGGAAGGGGATGCAGGAACTGCCTGCATAGGTGGGGCAGAGATGGGTGCCCCATCCTGAGGGATTTCTCAAGACACCTCTAGAAATAAAAGCCACGTCCATGAGGTTTGCAGGAGGGGCTGCGTGCTGACACAGCTGCAGTGCAGCCATCGCTGCACAAAGGCTTCAGTCTGAGCCTCTTGGATCGGGAATGATCGGGAAAAATGCAGAAGAGCTCCTTTCACCTCTGGCTGGGGTGGGGGACAAGGGCAGGTGGGATCACTCCTTCCTCCCTGAAGAAGAAACCAGTAGGAAACACCAGATTTCCTGCCAAGCCAGCACAGCACATGCTTAAATCCAGCTCATCTGCTGGGGAGAAAAGAGCCCAACCAAAGGCCCATGACATAATGCCACAGCAACTCGTCTCATGAACACATTTTTCCAGCCCACATGAATGAAAAACAGGGAAGGAGAAAAAGCTCTGCACATCCCCGTCACGTGCAGCCCTGCTCGGGGAGGACGCAGCAGAGCCTGGGGCTGCCGGCAGCCAGGCTGAGAAAGAAGTGACCCGTGACTGGCACCCAGGTCTCTCTTGAACGGCGGAGCGGGACCTTGTGTGCTGCTGAGCAACCCACTTGGGTCAGAAACTTCCCATTTCAGAGCGGAAATGCAAGTGGCAGTGCTGGGATAACCGGGATGGCTGTGAAGGCGCTTGCTGGTGCACGTGGTGATCCCAGCGGAGCGTGGTGAGGACACCAGGAGCTGTGCCCCACCTTCCTGAAGGAATGGGAGTACGAAATGACACGGTGGTGATGTATCTGGTGAGGTGGCAGCAGACACCCAGGCCCCAGCGGGGAGCAGAGCCCTTCCCCCTCTGATCGTGGAGGGTGACAGCAGGAACCGAAAGCCTGGCTTCGAGTCACTGCTGGGTATGAAAATAGGCCTGACACGAACGCAGCCGCTCTCAAAGGAAAACCGAAACCGAGAATTGCTGAAGTGGTCTGGTGCCCCCGTCCGTGACCCGGGCTCAGTTCCCCAGAGCCACCACGGTGCCTCTTGGGGACACGTGGCTGGGGACCAGGCGTGGGACCGAGGTGGCTTAGGCTGCAGCAGCCCTGATCGCCAGCCTGGTCTCATCAGCGCTGGAGGGGAGAGGTTTCCAATCTCCTGCTCCATCAGCCAGGCTCACCACCAGCTCCAGCACCAGCCACCCACTGGGAGCTGGCGGCTGCTTGGCCACGCTGCTGAGGCTCATTAGCCAACTGCTAATTCATGGGTCACACATTAACATACTGATCATTGAGTAAGACACAGCGGGACACACATTAACACACGCTAACTGCCTGTAGAGACCCACTGGGCTGTGCATTAGCTGTACCAGCTGTTGTGCTTTCAAAGCCACTCTGCAGTGCCAGTGCCACCAGGCCCTCACGAATGTCACCTCCTGCCAGCCCTGAGTGGTGTTCCCCAGTCCAACCAGGGGTTCCCAGATCTAATGGAGCTCATCCCCTCCATAGTCTCGGCTCTATTTCCCCCCACGGATAAAACAGGCAGAAGGGAAAAGCTTCCCTGAGCGCTGTGGAGGGCAGAGCACTCCCACACCACAGCACCACGTGTCCTCCAGGAGATTTAAGGGGAGGGAAGGGCCTCGCTCCGAGAGCTGTGCCCGAGGGGACACCTGCACCTGGTGCTGGCAGGGTGACACCACCAGAAACCAGAGCCGGTCTCGCTTTGGGTCAGAGGAGCGCCTGGAGCCGGGGGGGCTGCGCCTCTGCCCCCGGGCTGGCCCCGCTGCTCCGCACGCGGCTCTCCCGCAGCTCCGAAAATCGCTGTCACACCCTCCGCCGCCTTCAATCAACTTTTACAACTTGTTAATTTTACGCAGCGTCCTAAAGAGCAAACAACTGGGAGGCAGGAATGCAGATTCCTTCAGCTAGTCCAAAGAGCCTCCGGCAGCCAAGCCAGCTGGCCAAGGGAGCCCTGCTCAGCCGTGGGGACCTGCCACATCCCGGGGGGGACTCGGGCTGGAGGGGACTGCCCCACGCCCACAGCAGCCTCTGGCCATGCCACGCTGCTGCTGGAGGTGTGTGGAGGGGTCCTGGCAGCTTCTCCCTCAGCAAAACCTGAGAATCCACAAGGAAACAGGAGGCAGAGGCTCTGGAGAAGGGATTGCTCGGAGGACAGGCTGCCATTGCCGGCTCTGCATTCCTAAGTGCGAGGGGGAGACACCAGCACATCCTGACAGCTGGATTCAGAAGGGGAAAAGGACATGAGAAGCTTGAGTCATAGCATGGAGAGATCCCATCCCAGATTCGGAGATGGGAATGGGATAGGACCAGGACTCCAAGCCAAGCTCCAGCACGATCCAGCGTGGGGATAACACTGTTTTTGCCACATCATTTTAAACATGTCTTAGCTGAAGTAGCTGAACGATGCTGAAACCAAGCGAGCCCCAAACAATCTGAACCATGCAGCGACTGCACGGCCTAGCTGAAACGTTTGCACTGACCCTGCTCAAACATCCAGGCAGGCCATGGCTCAATGCCTCCCTGTGCCCTGGGCTGCCTCCTCCCATCCCTGGGGAGCCAGCTTGGAGGAGGAGCACTGAGGAAAGCGCCTGGTTTGGTCTCATCCCTGCTGGGTTTTAATCTCGCAGGCTCGCACAGAAGCTGAGCTGGGTTTAACCCTGGACTCATCACAGCCCAACTCCTCTGGGCTCGTTCCCCAGGCAGGATGTGGCCCGAGGAGCCCCTTGCTCTGCCCAGCCCCAAATACAGCTTGGAGGGGCTTGGCCACCTCGGTAGGGAGGACCAAGGTGTCTGTCACAGCTGGGCAGAGGCACTCACAGCTGGATGTAACCCCGGTTTCAGCAGCTGGGAGTTGCCTGCAGCCACAGATCTCTCAGAGAAACTTTTAATTTCGACTAATCCCACAAGCAGGCTCGGAGGACATGGTTCCCACATGCCTGCGACGCTGTGTGTGACTCAAGAGAGCAGCTGTGGCTGCAGCAGGGACCAAACCAAGGCACCTCTGGCTCCAGTGGATCTCACTGCTGGACACTGTGCACCAACCAGAGAGCACACCTGGGGAAAGGATCCACCACATCCCAGAGAGGAGCATGAGAAAACAACCAGGGAAGACAGGGAAACCCAGAAGAACAACTCCAGTTGCTCTTCCACATGGCCACCACTGAAGAACCACTCTCCGAAGGGAAAATGTGGCCCTGTCTTATCCAAACCTCTCTCCCAGCATCCTGAGCCTCGCTCAGGCACAGCTCCAGCCTCTGCACTGGGGCACACGGTCTCAGACGAGTCATCGCAGCAGATGTGCTTTTGGCCTGGCAAACGCCTCCGTCTTTCCAGCTTTAAAGGCCACACGGCTCAGCCAGGACTGGCCTTTAAAGCTGGAAAACAGCACAGAAAGGGAGCCAGCTGCCCACCATCACCAGGGATTGCTGGGCTTGCCTCATCCAGCGCAGTGATGCAGACAAGACACATGGGTGACATCAAGGTGGAAAATGATAGATCTGAGCTCATTCACCCAATTTTTAGGGTCAGAGACCAGGAAAAGCCCTGAGTAGCCTGCACACATTCCTACCAAGGTACTGCTACCTGTCACTACTGGCAGCTGTAGGACATCAGGGTGAGACCCAGTGCTGTGGGTTTGGGTTTTCCACAGTGACACAGGGGAAGCTGTGAGCAGCTTTGGGGCTTGGAGCCAAAATATTCTGAGCGTGCTGCAGGAACCTTTAGTTCCTTTTGTAGGAGAGTCAACACCAAAGCCACCTGAAGCTCCAGATGGAAAACAATCCTCCATATCCATTTCAAGTTCCTGTGCCCAGGATGGCCTGGAGGGCTCACACAGCCCAGCCCAGGACCAACTCCTTCCCTGGAGCTACGCAGCCTGAAGAGGAAAGTTCCTGATGGATTCCAAACCAAGCTTTTGGCTTTCGCTGATGCTTGGAAAGACTTGCCCTAATGTCTTACTCACCTGTTAAATGTGCTAAAGAACCTCAGTGTCAGATCCAGGGAGCAGCAGCATTTGCAGCACTGAGCAGTTGGCTCCAGGCTGCACCTCGTAGGCTCTTCAGCTTGTTTAGTTTTGCCCCCACCAGAGCAGTCCCAGAGAAGATGATGGGGTGCAGGAGGCTTCCACTGAGTCATGGGGATGTTTTTTGAGTGTCTGATTCTCCTCGTGTCCTCAGGCATGGCTGCCAAGAGCTCATCGAGGGCTATGGGCTCCTCCACAGTTCAAAATGGTGCCTCCACTAAGACACTGCAGGAATTTCTGCAGGAATTCTCACTGGTGAAAGCATTTGCTTCTACCCACCACGGTCACATGTGCTGATCCCCAAAGCAGTGACACATGCAGGGCATTTCTGCTCTCCAAGGTGAAGCCTTGAACCCAGGAACACACATTTTAACTGTCTGCCATGTGAACGAGGAGCTTGAAAAATCACAGCTGGCAAAGAGGCAGATGATTTCTGGAGAAACAGTGAGTCACACACAGGGACTCCCTGCCACAGCCACCTCAATGCCCTCCCCTCTCCCAGCATATCCCCAAATTTCCCAAGGAAAGAAAGAGAAGAAGTCAGGCCACAGAGTAAAGCCAAGTCCAAAGGAGCCCACTCTGCTCCTCCCTTGCAAATCCTACCGGAACACGAACCGGGGAAGACAAATCCCTGAAATCCTGCCCTGAGCCCGAGGTCCCAGGCTGGGGAAGGAGGAAGGCAAGATCCTTATCCTCAGAAAAGCCAACATGGCACCACTGACAGCTTTCACAGGGCATGGGCTGCTCTCCCTGCCGCAGGAGCCTCCAGGCTTTTCCTTTTCGGGGACTGGGGGAATTTATTTCCTCTGCCATTTCGGAGGATGCCTGCCTTGCCAGAGATTGTTTTGCAGAGTTCAGACAGATAAGAAAGTGGTTAGCAGGCTCTTCGGTGGAGGAAGGGAGGATTGCTTAGTAAGGGAAAGGCAACCACTCTGCTCTCAGCAGCCACACGCTGCCCTTCCTCTGAGGCCACCGCTCCAGGGGACGCTGGCGTTGGGGACAAAGCAGGGCCACCCCCACACCTCTCCACCCCGGGTGTTTTTTGGGCACATCTGCTCGTGGGGCCACGCTGGTGACCAGAGACTGTGTTCCTGTGCCAGGACTGGGATCTGTCTCTCCTGGAATTTGGGAAATGCGGCTGATGAATGCTCAATCCAACATCTCGATTGCAAATCTCAGGGTGCTCTTGCAACAGTGAGAGCCCTTTCTGCAGACTACATGGAAGGGGAAAAAAAGGGCAGGAGCCAAGTCCAGGCTGCCCATGCTGTGGGGACAGTGCTGTGGGTATCTGGCACCCTCCCTGTCCCAGAATGTGTCCCTGGAGCGGTGGCAGGAGGGAGCTGGCCCTGCTGGGGGGCTCACAAGGACAAAACCCTGAAGATTCACCAGCAGCACAAGCTTTTTCCCAAGGACTTCCCCGTGGAGACAACTAGAAACTGCCCCACGATTTGACCCACAGAGTAACTCGGTGATTCCTGTCCCACAGGACAAGGCACCAGTGCCACAGAGCGCTGAGAGGGTGGGAGTTGGGTGGTGGAAGGAGAAGTCTCACAACACAAAGGAAGGATGGGAAAATATGATACAAAAACAGCAAAAAAAGGTGCAAACCAGAGCTCACCCTGACGGCCCCCACCTGCCCTGCCTGCACCATCCACCTCTTGCCCTTCCAGCATCACCTCTGCTTCAGGCAGAGAGGAAACCACGGCACAGTGGACTTCCACCCCCGGAGATGTTAACAGGCTGACCATCCCTCCCAAACCTGACTCCTGACCTTGGCAGCAGGAGGGAGAGGAGAGGTAAGAGCTGGAATATTCTGCCTGGTCCTGGCAGAGCTGGCTGGGAAGCCATTTCTGAGAGTTTACACAGCTTATACGTTCTCCATGCAGTTCCTGGCCGCCTTCCATCGCAGATGAGAGTTTTATGTCGAATTTTAAGTTTGACCACAAATATTTAAACTTCCTTGGACCACAAATGCTGTATCTTCTTTGTGGTTTAGTTGGCACCAAATGAGTATTTACAGATCCCTATATGTCTGTCTGTCATTTAAATATCTCACAGAGGTGCCAAAGCCTTCCAAAGTGGAGGGGCTCCTCCAGCAGACCCCTGATCCCTCCTTTCTGCCCTTCCTTACCCAGCAAAGGCGAGGGAGAGGTGCAGGCACTGGCCAAGCCCTTGCTGAGGGCACAGCTGCTCTGGGCTGAGCATTTCATACTTGCACTCTATTAAGTTTTCTTTCCAGAGAATGTCATCTGAGATCCCACCGTAACTTCCACAGTTCCCTGCCCTGGTGGATACTTGAACCGGGATGAAAGCATTTGGAATTTTCTCCTCTTCTTTTAGGAAACTGAGTCTACAGGAGACTGTTTTAATGAGAACCGCTAAAACCTCCTAAAGCAGCGCAGCTCCCACCTGGCCGCTGCTCGCAGCCTCCCCACGGGGGTTTTCACTTCCTCAAACACCAGCAATTCTCAGCGGGCGATAATCCCAACCTGCTGAACTGGGATCCTGCTCTAGGTAAACTGGTCAGAGTGGTTAGTGCCAGTGGCACAGCGGTGTAGAATTCAGGCAAGGCCGTTTGGCCAGGAAAATGCAAATGAAGAAACACCATAAAAGATCTCTCCTAAGCACCTACTGCCAAAGGAACTTGGTGTTGCTGATACGTGGAGCTGGATGGGGAGCAGAGAGCTGAGGGTCCCTGAGCTGACACCCAGCTGGGTGGGTGCCTTATGGTGAGCAGCAGCCCAAAATCTGAGTTAAAACACACACCGCCTTCAGTCAAGTTGTGTGTGTTTTGTTTCCTTCAGGCTTTTCAGTCTAGGACTAAAATTGAATGCTCATTCCACCGATTTTAGGGCAACTTTAGAACAGAGAGCAGTGTGGTAGGTGCTGCTCCTGCAACGCTGCTCTTCCCATCCCAGGGATCCACAACACTCGGGGAGCTCTCCCACAACTCCCACCACCCCTGGGGAGACACAAAGCAACAGCGTGCCCAGGGCAAAAGCTCCAGTGACGGCTGCCCACATCAGAGGAAACAGATACCTGAGTCAGAGCCATGGGATGAGAAACCTCTGCTCCACAAACCAGAAGCCAGACAGAGCAACGTCAGTGCCGAGCTGCCCCCGTGCTGCCCCACCAGCCCTGGGTGCTGCTGGGAAGCTCAGGGCACTCCGGCTCTCCTCGGCTTTGGAAGTGGGAAGAGAAGCAGCTTGGCTTTGAACTAACAAAGCCCTCGTGAAAGGGCAGCTCCGTGTGCAGGGAGGAGCTCCTCCGACTGCTCCGTTGGGGCCAGCGCTGAATTCCCTTGAAAACAGAGGGTGGGGATCCAGCAGGCAGTGGAATAACACCAGAAAAATGCCACTGCAGCTCGGCTGGCTGCGACACCACAGCCCCAGAGATGTTACCAACACTGGCATTTCCCCCCTGCCGCAAGAACCGCACTGGCAGCGCGCTCCCGGCTCGGGGCAGGGCGGGAAGCGGCTCACACCATTTCCAGCAGCCACTTCAGGGAGGGACAAACGCTCTATTTTGCTTTACAGTGAAATGCTGCCACTTAGGGGACTCCCGATGACGTTCTTGTGCCTGAGAGCCCATGTCCTCTTCCAGGAGGGGCTGCTCCAAGCAGGACATGCTCCATTAGCCTACCAGAGAGGTAACTTTCGGCACTGGCCGTGAGCTCCGGCCCACGCGGATCCTGCTCTGCTTTAAGGAAGCAGTGAGCGCAGCTCTGCTACTTATACCCAATACTCAGCTCTTTTGGCAAATGATTAATGGCCCGAGTCTTGCAGTTGCTCGCTTCCAGCTGGGCCAAGAGCTGCAAACACACCTAGGGAAGGGAAAGGAAGGAGGAATTGGAACGTTGGCTTGGTGGGGAAAGGAAAACTATTCGCTGTGTCTTTGTTTTCGGGAGAGCTCCTCCTCTCGGGAGTGGGATGCTGAGTGCAGAGCAGGGCCCCTGCCCCGAAACATAGGAGCTGAAGCAGAACAATAGGGTGGGGACTCTGGATGGGGCCCGACAAGTGGGGTGGGCTGGAGCAGGGGCACCGATCCATCCTTTTGACTTCATTCACACTTACAGCTGCATTAGAGACATTTCCTGAAAGCACAGTAGGAAGAGAGGGGTATTCGCTCACTCCACCCTCCATCTAACACCGTCCTCGCGATCCAGCCGTGCACCGAGAGCCAATTCTGGCCTCTGGCAGAGCTGCAGGCCAGACATTACAAGTGCTGGTGTGAGCAGCGCAGGTCCCCACCCGATGAGCAGCGCGCAGACTTGGAGCACAAAGGAGGGGTGCAGCAGCCAGCAAAAAATTTAGAAAAAATCAACGCAGGGAAATGCATTGTCCTAGGCGGACAAGGAGGTGTGAAGAGGGATCTGGGTGGCTTCAGAACAAGAAAAGATGCAGTCACAGGGTGATAATGGATGAAACGAGGTTGTCCTGCAAAGGAGGGGAGTGACAGCCACGCTGCATGGGGACCTCCGGGCAGGATCTGAGCCACAGCACTCACACCGTACGGCCGTGTCCCCAGCACGTCACCTCCCACCGATGCCATGACCTGCAGCAGGAGCAGGGGATTGGGAACAGCGCAGTGATGAGCCCTGAGCCTGACTCACCCCGGCCTGGGAGCCTGCGCGGCCCCGGCGCATCAGCAGCCTGCATGTGGAGCCTGAAAAACAACTTTTTTTTTCCTCTTTTCTAAAAAACAAAAAGCCAGACGCCCTCTTCCAGATCTGGAG
This sequence comes from Acanthiza pusilla, assembly GCA_036630365.1. Taxonomy (NCBI): domain Eukaryota; kingdom Metazoa; phylum Chordata; class Aves; order Passeriformes; family Acanthizidae; genus Acanthiza; species Acanthiza pusilla. The sequence continues at coordinate 6,867,104 of JAXCHO010000048.1, forward strand.
TTACTCAGGCTGACTCACAGCAAGGCTCTCCTGGCTCTGCTGGCAGTGCCTGCACGTACCTGGAGTGGGCTGAGCAGGCTGTGCTGGTGGCACCCGCGGTGCTGCACACCTGGAGCTGTGACACTTCCCCGAGTGCTGTGACAACAGCATGCTGCAGCCAAGCTAATTATTTTCAGCTTCAAACTTCAACCATTTTTGGTGAATCCCCGAATGAAAAAAAAAAAAGCCAAATAAATGAAGACTGTAATTTTTTTTTTTTTTGTAAATGGGAAAAGTATTTCTTTCGTTCTCCCATAATACGAATCCAGCAAACATGAAAAACATAAACCCAAACCAAAGCTCAGACATCACATCTGGGGAGAGACCAAGCATGGAAAATTTTAATCCAAAGGTTAATGTTTGGGAAGCTCCGAGTGTGTGAAAAGAGGGGTTAGATGGGTGCTGCTCCGCGGCTCGAACAGTTATTGCCGCCAAGTGGCGGCTTTCAAACGGTGCCTGCCTGCCCCAGCCCAGGCACTCGGGGTCAGGAGCTAAAATAGAAAACAACTGAAATCACTGGAAGCAAACAAACACTCAGATCAGATGCTGGAAAAGCCAAGCGAGGAAGGAGCCAGCAGCATGAAATGCAACTCGAGCCCTGTGACTGGGAACGGCCTCCTGACTCGCCCTGCGTGAATCGCACCAAACCACATGGTGCTGGTGGCCCTTGCGACCCTCTCCTGCTCCCTGAGCCCTCCTGTGCCACCTCCGAGATCACCTGACAGCCTTGTGACACTCCTGTCCCAACTGTCACCTCCATCTCCTTTGCTCACTACTCTGCAGGGTCACACTCTCGTGGTTGTCACACCTTGGGGCTTTTTCCATCCCTCACTTTTCTCACCAGAACCACCATTTCCTGCCCAAGGACAGAACACCCAACTCTTCCCCTTCCCCCCAGCCCTTCCCCAACAGAAACACCTCCCTGTACCTGCCCAGAGCAGCATCTCTGCAGCTCTCCTGCTCACCCCACTCTTGCACCCCGAGCTTCTGGGGTCCCGAATCCTGCAGGATTCCAATCCAATCCTGCAGCAGCTCTGCCCTCTGAGCATCTCATGCCCCTGTTTCCCCCACATCCTGCCTCCAAAATGCCTTTGTCTTCATCTTCTGCATTAGATTATGCCCTTTCCAGACTGCTCCTTCCAGACACTAGAAATCTCTCATCCCCAAAGCTCCAACAGAATAGCATCCTAATTGCCTTTGTTAGGGATGGGGCCATGCCTGTAAAATTGCCACGGCTGCTGCGAGGCCGGGTCGGCGCTAACAATAGCTTAAAAGCTCCAGGAGTTCAGCGTGGAGCCCTCCCACACTAAACTAAACACAAAGAGAAGGGACCATATGTCTGCAAAGGCGGCCGTGTCAGGTGGGTCGGAGCCCGGGGCTCCCCGGGGGTGGGAAGGGAAGGCACGGCCCCGGCAGGCGTGAGAGCATCCGGCAGAGCCACGCTGCATCCAGGGGGATGCCGGCCGGGATGCTTCCGGGGATCAGCTGGGCCAGAGCTGCTCCCGAGGGCAGCAGATGGGCTTCAAGGAGATGCAGCATCCCTGCCCACGGGCAGGGCTCTCTGCTTGCCAGGAGAAGGGCTGGGCTGCTGATCTCCAGAGTGCCAAGCCCAGCAGCTCCTGCCCAGACAGCTGCTCCCTGGAGCCATGGGGAGGTTTGATTTTAGGCACATTGCTGGAACAGGAATGACTGGGAGCTGCTGCACAGGGAGGAGTGGCATCTCCCAAAGAGTTGGGGTGTCATTGCCGCCCCCAAGGTGGTGGTGCTGAAGTGTAAGGGTGGATGATGGAGTTCAGCTCCTAATATGCCAATTTTGGGGCTGCTCGAGGTGTCAGACACAACCAGGCTGCTGGGGGACACACTGGACAGAGAAGAGGAAAGGGGGAACTATCAGCTGCTAGCAGAGAATCTCAGCAAAAAAGATGGGAAAAATCATAAACCAGTGCATAAACCAGTGCACAAAACTGGAAATGGTTCTTTAACAAACCACTGGGTGAGGTAAGCCAGCTTCAGATCACTTTTGGGTGTATAGTGCCTTGCTTGGCTGAGCACAAAATCCAGGCACCTCTCGTTCCCTGACCACACTCTGCAGGTAAAAACCTAAATCTGCTGCCAAGTAACTGCAGAAGCATGGAGATAAAAGCGAAATGAAGGAAAAAGAAGTGAGGCTGAGGGAAAACACCAGGAACCTCTGTAGACACTAAATATTTCTCTAAGCTTAGCCCAGAAAAAGTGCTCTAAAAGCACAGGTAAAGCACCTCTGTGCAGGCAGGGAAAGGGAACAGTGATGACCCCAAGGAGGAGCTGAAGGGAAATCGAGGCAGGGCTCACCTGCAAAGGCAGAGGAAGTGTGTGATGAGAAACACGAGGAGAAAAGGCTGGCAAAGCCTTGGCTCAGGAGTGAGGGTTTGTGCTCGTGGAGCATGTGCTAGCACGCTCAGAGGAGTCCCAACAAAGGCCAGGCAGGCGTGCTCCAGCTGCCCATGGACCATCGCTCCTGCACCTCATCCCTCCAGCCAAGGGGGAAAATGTAATCAGAGCAATTCCTATTAGCAAGAATATAAAGACTTGGAAGCTCTGGGCTGTCTCTTGACAACTAATTAATTACCAGGTAGCATCCCCTTGAAGCTGCCAACACAGCACACACAAGTTCCAGCACGATTCAGGGAGAGGGATGAACTTTACAATAAACTCTAGAATTTTACTTCATCTCCCGCCACCATCTGAGATCCTGGGGGAACAGGAAGGGGTGGCAAGAGGCAAAGTCTGAAGCCATCTGGGATCTTCATTAACTCATTCACTCGTGGCCTCTGAAACAAAAATGCCGACTTGTGCTGTGAGCAGCAGCTTCCAGCCAGATGAGCTCCTTGGATCCTCCATTTCTTAAACGCTCTTCTGCCCGTTTCTGCCACAGGGTGCCCATCCCTGGCAGCCTCCTTGCCTGTCCCCCAAGGCTTTGTCCCTCAGGACAGCCAGTCTTTGTAATTATTTAGAGCAGGAATTGTATTTCAAGTGGTTTTAGGTGAAATGTTCTTCATTAACAGAAATAAAAAGGAGTAAGTATGGCAAGAAAGGGGGAAAAGGACAAGAGGAGAGGGACAGAGGGAGAGCTGCTGACAGCTTTTATGGGAAATCACAGGAAAATGCCACAGTGGCAGAAAGTGCTGTATCTTAACACCAGGGAAGGGACCTTAAAGATCACCTAGTGCCAACCTCCCTGTAATCAAACACTTCCATAATTCAGTGTAAGCCTTGTGGCAGCACTGTGAGCTCTGAACTGGGAGACAACACACAAAATGCGAGGATATTTAGGGACAATCATCCCAACACAACATTTCTCAGGCTCTAGAGCCACAGGCAGATGCTGTTCAGTGTGGTGCTTGTGGCCTGAAATGCCCAGTTTTGTCTGCACCCAGGGTGGCATAAAATTGACCATCAACAGCACTACGCTTGAGGACTGCCTTGAAGAGATATCTCACATGCGACAACTCTCCCACCACTTGAGGCAACCTAGGCAGCTTTTGGGACCAGAAGCCTCCATCTCCCTGCTCCAGGCCACAGCTCTACTGGTGGCCATGGATTTCTCCCTCAGACAGCCACAGGTCATCTTGCTCAGGTGCAAATGTTCTGGGCTAAGCCAAAACATTTCTTTTCTTTTTTTTTTAAGATTTGCTTGATGTAAGTCCAAAAACTGAGATGACATCAAAGAGCCCATTGAGCAGATCCCCTCCAGAAACACATGGGGACTTTACCTCGTTAGTACAAACACGGTCCCCCTGCAGACTTCCTGGGAACAGCTGAAGCAGCATCGCACTTCAAAACCCAGCCTGCACATCACAGGGCTGGGGAGGAGCTCAGTTCTGGCTCAGGATTGCTGTCAACCCTTTCAAAGCCCACGCAGGATCACACACAAAAATTGTCACAGCCCTGAGGGGAACAACTTTCTCTTTGTCCCCAGGAGATGGGCTGTAAAGGCAATGGCAGGGCAGGAGCTGTCACAAGGAGCAGTCAGGGAGGGCGTGAAGTCTGATGTGAAGGAGGGGAAGAGAAGACTTAGAGGATGGATTTACCCCTGCTGGGACTGGTCAGTGGTTGTTTCCCATGAGCTAACGAGAGGAATGAATGTCCCTTCAGGATTTCAAAGCCGTGCCAAGAGTCCATCTGAGGGATGGCAACTGCCAGCAGCTCTGTCCCTGCTGCAGTCCCCAGCTCGGATCTGCTGCTGGCTGGGGTCTGAGGTCATTTCCAGAGGGACACAGGAGACCTGCAGGAGCCCAGGCTGAGCCGTGGCATGGAGTGACAATCAGGAGATATGCTGCTTCCTGGAAGAGTTGGAACTGATGTGCAAATAGCGGCAGAAAAAATGTGGGGCAAGGGAGGGTTAGAGAGAGATTAGTCTGGGGCACACTCTGGGAGATACACAATGTTAAGTATGAGGGCAAAGGAAATGAAAACTGGAAACTCAAACATAGTCAAGAATCCAATCCCAGCCTGAGCAGGAAGTTTACACTCTGCTTCTAAATATACATGTTTTTAAATCAACAAGCTTTCTGGTTCCTCAGCCCTACTGTACATCCACATGGAGAATGAACCGGATGGAGGCACTGCCAAGCTCTCCTGGCGAGGTGCTCTGTCCCATGGAGGACAGGCATCCCTGCCATGCCCCAGCAGGGAAGCAAAGGCTTCCCTAATCCTGAGGATGCTCTGGGAGAGCAGAATTCCCAGCTCCAAGCACGCTGCTCAGCATGAAGAACACAATCCTTTCCTGTGCTCTCCAAGTGCCTGTGGACCGTGAGGAGAGGGAATAACACCCTGTGAGCAGGGCTCAACTGTGGTGCCTCTTTCCTCCCTGCTCTCTGGCCACTGCATTCATGCTCAGCAGTTGGATAGTCACATATTTTTTTTAATTTGATATAATTATCTCCTAGAAATTACTGTACACAGCCTCTTGGGATCTAAAGCAATTAAGTGAAGATAAATTTCTTTCATGGAGCAAGCTGTCAAAGGATGAAGCAATTTCATTCCCCATTTGAAGTGGAAGCTTTGGGTCATGCATGGTTTATTTGAAACAATGCCATCACCTAAAGCTGCTGATCTTATCTGTCTCTCTCTGTCTCTCCATTTCAAACTGCTGAAGATGTGCAGCGTGGCACTGCCTGAAGTGATGACATCTGGCACCAGGCCAGCTACAGAAACAAGCTGCTCCTCCCCGAGCCCGAGTGCAAGAGGCCAAACATTCCTATTAAAAAGGGGGAAACCGAGGTGAAATCTGGGAAGAGCTGAAAAGTGGGAATGCTGCCCAAGGCAACGGGAGACCCACAAGCTCCAGGAGTGAGGTGCCTGCACGAAGGGGTGGCACTGCCCAAGACAGGATGGAAGCATGTGGGGCATCTCTGAAGCGTAACAGGCTGCCCTGAAGCCATGTAAAACAGGATTTCATCATGAGGAGGCCCATGCCCTTCACTCTGCGTGAGGAAATTATAACCATTAGCACACGCATGCTAAGTCTCTCAGAATTTCCAGCAAATTCTCTCCTGTCTTCACACTTCACCACGCCAAGATGTTTCACTTTAGGCCAAAAAACCACATAAGAAATAAACTCATTTAAATAAATCATTCTCCAAAGCGGTGGATTTTATCCCGGAAAGGGGAGGATGTGGTGGAGCAAAGTGTGGCCATGGTGAGAGCTCTGCTACCTCCACAGGTTCAGCATTGGAGATGCTCCCAGAGACTCCCAGAAGAAAGGCATATTTAGCAGGTATTCCATACTTCCCAAATGAGGACACCTGGAGGATCTCTCCTTTCCCACATCAGGACAGTCACTAACTCAAGTCCCAGAAAAATCGGTGAGGATGCTCATGTCCAAACAGAGGTTGCAGCTCTGAGTGTGAAAACAGGCAAGTGCTGAGCAAATCCAGCTCCCACGGCCTGGACTGACGGGAGCATTTCATCCACAAGGCTTCTGCAAAGCTCACATCACTGCTGATTAAATCTTTGCTCATTAGAACTAAAAAAAGTTACTGGTACTAGAGGGAGCTAATAATATACCCTGGCAACGGGTGCAAGTTCGAGAAGCATCTGGGTGACTTCAGAGTGCAAAAATGATCTTCAGAAGTGACCTCAGCACCAGAAATGTGGCACGTCACTGACAGCTGGGAGGTCACTGTATCAGCTCCAAAAATGCATGTCCCTGACACACCCTGAGGCAATGCTCCAGGGCCACTTTTCCATGGGAAATGCACATGGAACAGGTATCAGGTGAAGTGAGACAGTTCTGGAAGGATGTGCAAACTCCATCTTTTTCTGTCTGTGGACATAAATCTCCTTCCTTTCCTAATAATGGCTGCTATAATAAACATCACATCGTTTATGCTTAAGATAAATACGGAACCAGAATGTAAATCTGTTCTGTTGTTCACAGACCAGGCAGGCAGTAACTCCTCAGAAAACACATTTGTCTTCATACTGAGAGCTTGTGTTTATATGTGCATCTACCTATTCCAAGTACAATGGAGTTTTGGGAAAGTTTAAAAAAATAAATCAATGAAATGACTACAAATAAGAACTATAGTTGTCACTATTCGTAATATATAAACATATAGACAAATATTTGTTACATATGGTGGAGAAAATGCTTTATGTAAAATGCTGGTATGTAAAATGTTAAGGCAAATTTTGTTAATTTAAATAAATTACAGGTTTTACCTTTTGTTTAAGGAAATATATGCAAATACGTTATGGGGAAAAATGTGATTAAATTATCTGCTGGATTAAATATCCAGCATTTTTCATGTCCCACCACAGATACAGCCAGGCCAGCAGCAGTAAAGCTGCTCATGTGGGGTCCGTGTTTGGGAAGAATTTTAATGCTTCCCAATGAACCTTCCCTTAGTACCCCCGTGTCTTCCTAAGGGACACGGGTGGCCTGGGGCTGAGGCACTGGCCTGAAATCCTGGGTATCAGGGGTTTGTTCTCATCCTGGAGCTAAGGCTTCCTGTGGGACCAGCTCGGTCCCTCAGCCCCGTGTACCTCTGTTGCCAATCCCTAACAAGGAAATTGCTTTTCCTTCTGTCACAACGTGTTGTGGAGATACGTTCATTAATGCCTGGGAAGTGCTTTGACTTCAATGACTTTGAGAAAAAATAAACCCAATAAATAAGATCACGGTGGTGTCTTCTTCTCTCTCGGGTTTGGGATGTGACAGCAGGAGGGCACTGAGGGCGACAGCTCTGTCCTGCCACGGGAGCTGGGCTCTCCATCCTCAGCCAGACCCAGCCCAGAGCTGGCAAACGGATTTGGCATCCACAAAAACAACACAAGCTCCAGCTGGGAGCAGAAACGTGGGGAGCAGACTCCAAGCTCAATGACAGAGGTCACCTTCCGTCTCCCGTAGAGACAGAGTAGATCCCCATCTGTTATTTGGGCTGACCACTCCCTGCATTCCACCCCGTCCACTTCTTTGGCAAGCTCTGCAGGACGTGGATCTTTCTTATTCAGGATAACAATGAGGAGTTATTAATTGGGTCTTTTTTCGGGTTTCCTGAGGTCCTTCCCATAGCTGCGTTGGTGGATACCACAGCGTCGTCGCTTTCAGGTGGGATGTTTTAAGCATTTCAGTTGGGCAAGGACAAAACAGTGCCACGAAAGAGGGTCCCCCCAAAGCTGAGCCATGGGTGGAGACCAAGAGTCAGGTCAAGGACTGAGTTTAGAACCAGAAAGAAGAGTCTGAGCAGTGGCAGTGCATCCAGCTGGCAAAGTGTGAGGAAAAGATGCAACCCCGAGTCCCACGGACCCCTCAGGTGATCCCAAGCACCAAATTAACACTTGAGCAGCACCAAGATCATCTCAGGCCACGCTTCATGCCCAGGGACAGCTCAACCAGCCAGAGCAGCCTTTCCATTTCCTCAGAGTTTCTCTGGGTAGCAATAAGAGATGGCTCATTGGGAGGGGATCCAGCGTTAATGGTGTTTTAATGAGGCCTTTCAATATACTTATAGACTAATCAGCAAATTCCAAGAGCTCTGGGCTCTAATATGTCATTCCAAGTACACTAAAGCCATGGCAATACCTCTTCACAGCCAGAGATGTGCACTCTCTGGGCCTGATGTCCTGCCAAGGTTTTGTGCCATTTGGGTGCTGGGGCAGCAGAAGCAAGGCCATTTCCCACTGGAAAATCCCAAGGGAAGTGAAGGGTGCACGCAGTGTGCTCCAAGGAGGTGCTGCACGTGGTCTGACTCTCTTTTCCTAGGTCACCCCACTATTCCCAGCTCCGGGAACACACGGTCAGCAAGTTTCTTGAATAGGACATTTCCCGTTTCCCAAGAATCTGTGCCGAACCTCTGGAAGCAGCTTTTAGGACAAAAGGACTAAACACAAGGAGGTTTCTCACCTCATTACATAAACCTGGCCTGACCATGACAGAAGCGAGGACAACGAGCGTCATCTGATCCGCACGGAAAGATCCAACACCAGGCATGGGACGAGACTGATTTATCCTGTCAGTCCCTGCCTCGAGCTGATGATCCCATCTCATTTCCAGAAAACACTTTAAAAGAGCCTTCAGCTGACAGCAGAGCCAAGCTGAGCAGGGCTGGCTGAGGAGCCGACACGTGCTGGGGCACGTGCACAGCTCACACCCTGATTCACTTGGAGCTGACGCTGTGGTTGAAGCGCCTTGTCCAAGATGAGCCTGGAGGAGAGGCAGAGGTGCATCCAAGGCTGGGGAGGAAGGGATGGAAACATCACGAGCCGCTTGAGAAAACTCCCCACGCACCGTGGTAGCGTTCCTCCCCTCCACGTGCCAGGAAAGAGGCATTTCAGGGACAGGGAAGGTTGTTTCCACCAACTGCTGGTTCTTCCCTTCCTGCTTTCCCCTACAAAAGATTGGGCTGCCTGGAAGGCAGAGCCTTGTACTTCCCTGCAAGCTGTGCCCAGACCACAAAGCCACTCAGCCTCTGACTGCCGGCGGGTTGAGGGAACACGTGTAACTGGATCTTAACACGTTGGCAGGTGGTTCCTCACCTCGCAGTGTGACTGCAGTTCTCACACACAGCTCTCAGCCCCGGCCCTGGGCAAAGCAGCAGGAGCACAGCTCTGCAGGGGGGGCTGCTCTTAGATCTGCTCCTCCTCGCCATCCTGCCTGCCCAGGGTCCTGTTCACGCTTGGCTGTGGCAAAGGGGCTGCAGGGCTGTGAACTCCTGCTGCCTCCAGCACTGTTTCACAGCTCGATGCCACGGCCGTGCGTCAGCAGCCCCAAGCACTCGGCACGGCCGGGGCGAGAGGACGTGAAAAGCTCCTATGCCCCAGAGACTGCAGTGCACAGGATACGGCCTGGATTAAAATCTGGTCAGCAGAGGTCTTAAAATGTCAGCGTAAACAGGAGGGCAGTGCTGGCAGGGCCGCAGGGAAGCTTGCTCGGGCTTCTGCTGCTTAACAATAGGTTCAGTGACCTGGACAAAGAAAACCTCTCCTGATAAAGCCAGCAGATTACACACCATCTCAAAGCCTCCCAAGCTTTCAAGAGAGCAACTCACTAAAGGCAAAAACTTGGAATTGCTCAGTCAACTACTCACGAACAAACCCCACGCTATTTAACAGTTAATGCCAAGTTGTGTCTCCTCGAAGGAGCAAAGACTGCAGGACACTGGTAGTGTCCAGTGGGTACAGAGGAGAGCACAGTGTCACTTCCTCCTGAGGAGTAACATGTGGAGCCTGGACAGCCACAGCTCAGACACACCAGGAGAGCAGCCCAGGGGATCCAAACCATGCCGGAGACTGTCCTGCCCCTCACTCCGTCTATTCAGCTTATGAAAAAAAAAAGGGAACTGGGGGCACTTGGAACATATTTACATATCAGAGTGAGAGCAGCAACCCAGGAGTTCCCAACCTACAGCAAAATTCAATTATTGGAAACTGAGACAAAGCAAATTTAGCTGGGAAATAATGCATGTTTTTAACAGCAACTGAAACTGGGTCTGGCGACAATTCGCTGAGGATCCTGAAAGGTTCTCAGCCTTCCAGAATCAAGGGTTTGTGCTTTCTACAAGACCTGCTGTTGGAAATTTCCCTGTGGTTTCATGAGGGAGAAAAAACCAGCGGAGATGGCCACAGCCTCCCCAGGCTGCCAGCATCCGGGGCTCTCCCGGGCTGGATTCCCCGCTCCCAGAACTGACGCACACCACCGTGGGCTCCTCTTTGAACAGGGGGTTTCTGACCTGTACATTCTTCCCAGAAGCTCCCCGGCGTTCAAAGCACCTTGCTGACAGACAGGCAGGTGTGCCTGTGACAGTGACCACCTCCCCAAAGCCAGCGCGGGGGCGGAGGAGGGGGAGCGGCCCCCCAGACACAGCCCTGGGCAAGGCACGGGGGAGGGCTCCCAGCCCAGCTGTGACATTTCCTTTCACCTATACCTGTACAGCTGTTTCCTACAGGGCTGCAGCCTCAAGTGAGATGTGTGAGGCTTCTGTAGGTGCTTGGGAACAAGATGGAACAGAAACGCTTCACACCTGGCCCCAAAATTACAGCACGCTGGCAGGTGGCCAACATCAACTGGCAGAGTACCAGTTGCAATGGACATCAATTAAGCAGCCTGTCATCCTCAGACTGCAGGCTTTGCTTTTTGCGATCTGCATCGCTCCTTAAGCCTTCAGCAGCACCAGCACTGGAGTTTTCCAGATGGGATCATTTCCCGCAGATTCCACTCGCTAGATTTATTGCAGGTTTTTTTTTCTTTAACCCACCCTCCCCTTCAAGAGGCTGAACTATTATTCCACATTGTGGATTTCTCCAGGGCTGGATTCAGCGTCCTCGTGCTGCGCTAGTGCTTGTTGCCATCAGTTCCCTTCACCTTCAGCTGCACAAACGCAATTTTAAGAATATCCTCAGAACTCTCTTAGCTTAAAAAGTGATTAAAAACTGAGACCAAATGATAACTGAACAGGATTCCTCTTTGGAAGAAGCTCTGCACAGCCCTAGGAGACGTTGCAGCAATCACTGGAAGGGGCTTGTGCCCATTGCTACAATGCTGCATTTAAAACAGCACAACAGTCACCCGTGTTGCCTCCTCTGCCACCCAGACCTGGGGACATGGACTGAGCCTGGCACTTCCCACTGTGCTAAAGGCACCTGGCAAAGGCAGAGAGAGGCTCCCACGATGCCCACACAGCCCCCAGCACTCGTGGTTCAAGGTGACACCAAGGACAGCCGAGGAGTTCAAAGCAGGTGACGTTCTCCACGCCACCTCTGTGGTGGCACAAAACCCAGCCTCTCCTCCATCACCCCATGACATCATCTTCCAACATGGCCCATAATTTAGTTTAATTGCCTTTTACAATCCGAAGGCACCACATGAAAGGGAAGGTCGAGGCTGGGATGGAGTTCAGATCCTGGTCAGAAAATGTAAACACCTCTTACTCTGCCGCCTCGGGGCTGCCAGCTCCTGCCAAGTCCCCGCTCCGAGCAGGGCTGCCTGTGGCAAGGATCTTTCACGGCTTGTTTGGAAACCGAGGCAGGCAGGAATGGAAGGATTTTTTCAAGGATGACTCCTCCTTGGACTCTCCTGCTTGGGGCTCCGATCTCTGCTCACAGTTTCCCTTTTCCTCTCTGGACCAAACTCCAAGCTGGAAGCTCTTGCTCTCAAGGGCTGTGAGCATTTGCCTGCCAGCTGGAGGGAGATGCTCCAAGGCTATGGAATGGGAATATGGAAAGGATGCTGAGAAAACAGTTACATTTGCTCGCTGGGGTTTTCTCTCTGCTTACAAAGAGTTTGTGCTCACAGAGCCCTGGTCTTGCTACCTTGTCTCTGATGTCTTGCAAAAAGTCCTCCCAAAATCACTGCAGCGTGGTCACTCCAATGTGGATTGAATCCCTGGCATTCCAGGAGTCATTAGGTGTCGGGAAGGACAAAAAGTCTGATGTTTAGAGGCATAACAGAGCCCAGTCACTCCAACAGCTACTCCTCCTGGGTTTTAAAACCTGGGGCTCCCTTTCCAAGAAGCATCAGACATGACTACACACTGCCAAGAGATCTCTGAGAGTCTTAGGAAGACTGAAATACCATAAATAAGTGAAGTGAATAACAAGACAAGACTAATTTTAGCCCAAGTCTAAATAATAATTAGCTCCTCAACAGCTAATCCACAGGCTACTGCCAATCTAGAGCATGTTGGGGCAACTAGAACGAGGGTCACATTTGAACTATCCACCTGGGCTGGACAGAGCAGAGCAAAGAGATTTGCGATTTCTAAGGAGAATAAAGCTTGGGGTTTAGGCTATCTGCACTGACAGGTGAGTGAAACAAGGAACAGCACCAAGTGTGGGAAGCTCAGTGGCCACCCCGGAGCTGGAGGAGCCACGCAACGCTCAGCTTGTAGGTCTGGCAGTGAAATACTGCTAATTAATTTTCAGAGCCTTGCATTTTAGGGCTTTCATTTGCCTGGTGAGGTGAGACAGGGTTGAGACCAGTTGAGTGGTGAGTATCGGAGACAGTCCACTCCACACATGAGTGTGCACATGAGGGAAAGGAAAAAAGTGCCTTTCTGTTAGAGAGGAGGGAACCACAGTGACTGGCCCTATAAGCACATGTATTAATCATGCACCGTCTGGTTTTAATCCACGCACTGCTGATCCTGCGTCTCACTGTATTGTTATCAGGGGAAGGAGTATTTCTCCTCAATCTTATTCACCAGCCAAAAGCCTGAAAATGCAAAAAACACATTTGTGAAGTGCCTTCCCAAGGACCCTGGGCCCCGGACCTGGTGAGCTGGGGCTGCTGCCTTTTTATTGGCGTTTAAAAACCTTTTATTAACGTGTGTCAGGGCTGGGGGAGGAGAGACAGGCTCAGGTTTCAGGACCCCCCATGCAGAGAGGTTTATTGTGGGAAGGGACATTAACACTTTCTCCTCCACATCTGCCCAGGGCTGGGGCATGTGGCAGAGGGTGTGCTGCAGGCACAGGCCTGGGGGATGCACATGCTGAGCCCATGAAGAGCTCGCAGGGATGTGGGCAATCCACAGAACCTCCCTCCTCTGCTCCACACCAGGGATATGTGCAGCCCTCTCCCAGCTTTGCCACAAGCTCCGTGGGGTCACTGCAGAGCAGGATGCTCCCGAGACAACAGCGAGAGCTGAGGAATCCAGGACATGCCCCAGGTTCCCAGGGCTGCACCCACGCACCATCACTAGGACTCTCTTTAACCTCACTGTGACCCAAGTGCCTTCCACTCCAGCAGCACCACGAACCCATAGCTGCCACCTTGCCGACCTTGACTCGGCCATGCTGCTGCTCCTTGCTCTTGCCCGGGGTGCAAGGCTGGGGTGAGGGAGGTCCTGGCAGTGTCTCCTCAGGCTGCAAAGGCTGCAGACACAGCTGACAGCTCAGGCACCAGGCTGCATAGTTTGCTGCTGACTGGTACGGTCGCTGGTGTTCCATCACACAAGCTGCAGTGGAGATGTGCCCAACACACACACCCAGGAAAACAACACCGAGTTCTGCTCACCCCCGAGCCAGCTTTTGTTGGTTACAGCTCCAATGACAGTGCAAGAGACGATGGGAAGCTCTAAGTGTCCCACTGGCTCCAGCAGGAATCCGAACACACGGCTCCGTGGCAGTGAACGGAGTCAGAACGTTTTCACTCAAAATAAGAGCCAGGCCAAATGCTCAAAAACTTGCTGAGAAACTCTGGCTGAATCCTGCACTCCATCTGCTAAATGGGACGTGGAGAACAAAAAGGAGTGGGAAGCGCAGTGTTTGTCCTATACAGCTTACAAAACAACCACCCTCTTGGTAGAGCCAAGAAGCCAATACCATTTTAAGCCCAATTCCCTCCAGTTCTGCCTTTCAACAGATTCTTTTCCTCTGAAATGTTACAAATTAAATTAATGAACTAGGAGGTGAAAGAATGGAGTAAGGACTTGGAGCACCAGCAAGCAAGGTGAGATATCCTTGTAGTAAAAGCCAAGTAAATGCTTCTTCCCAGCCATGCAAGTGATAGAAAAGGGACCCAGAGTCACTCTGGCACACCAGAACCCTCCTCCCAGCCCACAAGACACTCTCATTGTGCCATATAAAGAGCAGTACATTCTTATTGCCTCTCCAGCAAAGAATTTGGCCTGAAGACTGGGCCAAGGCTGAGAACACAACAGAAAGAAATTGGGTGCAAAAAATAACTTCTGCTAAAATGCAATGAAAAACCAGTATGGGAAAAAAATCAGTGCCAGAGAGAGCTGCTCTGCTGCCATTGCCTGCCGGAGGCTCAGGGGACACAGATCCCAACATGCCACCATGACCAGCACAGATATGAACTCTCCCACTGCAAACAGCCCAGAGATGGATCCCATAGGCTCAGGATGGTTTGGGTTGGAAGGGATCTTAAAGACCATCCAGTTCCACAGGCAGGGACACCTCCCACTAGACCAGGGTGCTCCAAGGCCTGTCCAACTGGGCCTGGAACTGATCAGCTGGTGAGCAGCTGGATTCATCACACTACAGGGAGGGCAGGGAGCAGATGGTGGACTGGAGATGGCACAGAGGGCTCCCAGTTTAAGTTGGGTTGGGGCATTCTTTGCTAGGAAGTGCCTTTTTGTACCTTGCTCACAGTCACTCTCATAAGGCACGTGGGTTTGTGCCTCTCAGTCCTGGCTGGCTCTTCCTTCTGCAACAACCCACTTCTGCAGAGTGAAATAATTCCTTCATTAATGCTGCAGAGGGATAGGATTTGTGGAAGAGGGTAGTCACTTGACTGTAATGACGCAGCTGCCACTCCAGTCCCTTTCTAGAACGTTTCCAAATCACAGAAAACAGGATAGGAACATCCAAAGAGGTCACTTTGCCTCCTATTCCAAGGTGTTTACCACAACACAAGTTGTACCTGAGAGAGCCACCCAGCCTGCTTTTAAAATCTCCAAGGCTAAAGAGTTCCTGAAGACTCACTAAGGAGGCTGCTCTCAAGTGCTGAACTACCCAAAAGTACAAAACCTTTCCTAAAGTCTCATCTTAATCTATTCTGCTGCAATTTCAGCCCGTTCCTTCCTGTGCTTTTCAGCATGGAGCTGGAGGACAACTTGTTCTCCTCCTCTCTGCCTCTTCCCTGAATTTCCTCTAGACTAAAAAGCCCCAGCTCTCCCGGGCTCTTCTTGGAAGACAGGCTTTTGAGCTCTCTTTTCTAACTCACTGGTCTCCTCTTCATCCTCTCAGGTGTCCTGTGCACAGCGGACATGCAAACCTGCTGTTTCACCTGTCTGACCATTAATAAAACAGCGGTCAGAAAGAAAGAAAGGGCTACAGGCACAGCCAGAGCTGGCTGCTTCCCTCTGGGATCCATGCCGCCTTTCTGGCAGAGCTGAGACAACACCATGTCCGATATTCCAGGACTCCTGGGGGGCTGGTGCTGAGCTGTGAGGGCACCAACTCCCACCTGTGGAGTTGTGCAGTTCCTTTACAAAGCACCAGAACCAAAGGGAGCTGGGACAGGGAGAGCTCAGCTCGGAAGCTCAGGTGTAGCTACAGGACAAAGACACAAAGATGAGCGCAAGTGCTTGGCAGGGCAGGTAGATGGCACTCCAAATAAACTGCTGTGTGGTTAGAGAGGCAGAGTTCAGGGAATACCGACCCCTTCCCACAAGTTATAGGGCACCAGAGCTGCTCAGCCACCTCACCTGCCTGCTGGGGGCTCTGATTTCTGGCTCCTGGGGAAAGAATCTCTGTATAGGGAGTGGGGCACTGGGATTGTCCCCAGCAGAACCCCCCTGAGGCCACCACACGCACTGGGCAAACCTTAGGGCAGCAGTGGCAACTGTATGCTTCTTATTTTAACCCTGTCAAACAGAGCCTTGAAAATTCATGTTTCCACAGAGACTTCCCAGACTAAGGTGCTTCCCCAAACTGGGAGGGCTCTTGGTTTTACTGGGAGCCTGTGCTCCTGTGCTGCAGACAGTGCTGCGAGCACAGGTTGGGGCAGACAGAGAAGTGAAACAGAAATTCGCACCTTTGGGTCCCTCTGTGAGAAAGGTCCTGAATTTCTCACCGTCATTTCAGGAAAAAGTCATGAAGAAGAAGTGGCACAGGGAAAGGCACCTTGCCACTGTTACACGCAGGCTCTCCAGAGAAACCTGCCTCTGCATCCCCACTTCTCCTCCTGGAGCACCAACCCCTCAGGGAGGGGACACTGCAGCTTCCTAGATGAACCACATTTTTGGAGCTGCAGCTCTGCCTCCGAGCAGGAAACTGTTGAGAGCCACTCTCATCCTGCCGTGCCTCCGAGGGCGTGCAAAACAAATGCCATTGTGCCTCCTCCATCCCCCACCAGGTTCAGACACATTCTCCAAGTGCAGCCCCCAGATCCCTCCTGGCCAGGTGGTGGCAGAGAGTAGACCCAAAACCCCACATCAACAAGGGAACTGATTTCATTATTCTAAAAACAAACAGCCAAAGGAAAGTTCAGCCCAGAATGGGCTCCTAGAGCAAAGAAAGGAAAATAGAGAGCGGGCAGTGGGGAATGCTTCATATTCCTAAAAGCCTTTTGTACGTTAACACATGGTGTCTGCTTCTCTCTAGTCACCTATTTATCACTCTCCTCTTTAGAGAAGGAAAAAAGTCCTGGCTGCCTTCCTAAGGCAGAGTTTTGTGGCCGGGGGGAGGGGGAGGGTGCTTTAAGCATGATGCAAACCATTTGGAGTGCACCGAGAACTCTGCCAACACAAGCTGCACTATTTAAACAAGTGAGGAAATGATCGTATATACAACATGCCAGCGAGCACACACACACCAGAGGAAGTCGAGAGGGGTTTTCATGACACAGAGCTGGATGTCAGCGGCTGAAAGGTCGATATTTTCCCTTAACACCCTTCTCAATGACTTAATCGTGTTCCGTTTGCACAGAAAACTTCCCAAGAATAAAAGTCTGGAGGAATCGAGGGGGGATGTTTGGCCTACTGCTGACCTTGTCCGAGGTCCTCTCCACGTAGCAGGGTTCCTGGGGGGCGACCAGCAGGGGAACGAAGCCCGAGAGCAGCCGATCCTCTTCCAGGCTAAGCAGGGCAAGGTCGTCATCTGGGTCCTTGTACAAGGGCACCTCCGACTGATTCACTGTGGTCAGTATGTTACAGAAGTCAGCCAGCGTCGCCCACACATCTACTGAGACCCTGGGAGAACGAGGAGAGACGTGAGCAATTCAGGGCTGGAATGCGCTGGGAGTTGCCTGCAATGCTGCAGCGAATACCAGAGAGGTGAGGCGAGGCGAGGCACGGCACTGCTGCTGCCCTGCCCCGCGGGACGGCCCCGGCGCAGCTGCGCTGGCACTGACCCCGGCAGGGACCGTGACCCTTGCCCGCCAGCACTGTCACCGGCCCGCTGTCACCCCCCCTGGATGGGGACAGCTCGGGGGACCTCGCCCTTCCCGCTGCTCTGCCCACCTCTGCCCACTGCCCCAGCCCCGTGCTCGCTCCAGATGCTCGTTGCTCAATTACAAAGCCTGCTGGCAGGACAGACTGAACACCCACATTGCTGTCGGGGCTGAAGGGGCTCTTGGAGGGCTCCAATCCACCCCGGGGAGCTCCAGCCCAGCCCGGAGCATCCTCTCCTTCGTGCAGCTCTTATCTGCTGCGACTACGTGCTGCAGCTGCGCTCCGCAGCACGGAGATTTTCTCAGCTAAACCCCAGCCTTGGGGGGTTAAAGCTGTGCTTCGCTTCGGGCCATGGGTTTCAACACTCATGAGTAACCTGCAAAGCTGCCTCTGCCGTGTCTCATGCTCCCAGAGAGGCAGTGATGTGTAGGGTGCAAATAAGACGCCACTGGTAACCCTGGACCACTTTCCACACATCCCCACCACACATCCCCACGGCTGAGCACACTGCAGGGAGGGTCCAGCACCCCAGAGAGAGCCAGCATGGAGAAAGCATGGGGGTACCACAGATGACCAGGCTGCCTGGCACTGTATTCTCCCCCCTGTTTCGACAAACACTCAGATTAGGGGTTTTTTTAGCATGTAAACTGGGATATAAGTAGGAAACAGGGGAAACTGGGGTTGATCTGCCTCTGGTGGGCTGCTCCTCCATCCCACACCTCTGGAGAAAAGCGCAGGGAATCCAGGAACCCCCGGGGGTGCAGCAGTGACCGGTGCAGGCCGAGGCAGCCCAGGGCTGGAGGGAGGCCCCCTGCTCTTTGAACTGCTCCAGGTGGACAGAGTCTGCACTCGGTTATTTACGGGAATCAATGTACCAGGAAAGCACACTGAAATGAAACATCTTGTTTTCAAGAGCGTCCTGGGAGCCAGGCAGAATGAGGAGCCATTAATCAAAGCCCGGCACGTAATCAGCACACATGTAACGCAGAGTCGCCCACATCCCTGAGCCAGCCCTAGCCCACGTCCTGCAGAGGAGAAGAGGTCCTTCAAAACCCTCTGGTCACAGACACCAGGAGCTGGGTTCATTCACAAAGCTCCATCGCTTGGCTCAGCCAGGTCTGGCTGTCAGAAATGTTTAAATATGGAAAAAAATAAACAGTTGCAACACGTTTTTCGGAGGGATCTGTCCGAGGCCCTTTGTGATGTAATGGGAAACGCTGCGTTTGTGCTACCAGCTGGAAAATAAACAGAGCTGCGAGGGTTAAAAGGAACTGAACTTTCCACGACCCCTATCTGCAAAAGAAGAAAATAATAAGAGGAATGATCCACTGCCCCACAGCCCTGATAGTTTATCCTCCGGCCCAGGCTGCAGAGACAAGCACCGGATGTGATAGGGCTGCTCTGGGCCACCTCCAAGGCGAGCTCTGCCCATGGGAGATGCACAGGGCTTGGGAGGCTCAGCCTCCCCCAGTGCCCTGCTGGCAATTGGGCTTGGCTGCCTGAGGCCGGTCACATAGCACTGGTGGGGCCCCACGGCCATGAGGGCTCGCTGGGATGAAGGAGGTGCAGAGGCATCAGCAGGGGGAGGAACGGGAAAAGTGCCCCTAACTGCCGGGGAACAGGAGCGCTGGGGTGTTGGGGACAGGCACGGATGCAGGGGACATTCCCAGGGGGCTGGGACAGCCAGGTGCATGGGGCCACGGTGGAGGAGAGGGGGAAGAAACACATCGTAGAGAGCCTGCCTGTATTCCCGAAAAACAGAGCTGCAGGCAGGGGATGCTGATGACAGTGAGGGCGGGAGGGAGGCAGAGGGCAGTGGCAGGATTCCGGGCTGCACTGGGATCCACAGCACGGCAGGGGCTGAGGGAGGGTGAAGGACCAGCACAGATAAAGCCCAGGGAACATCTCCTTCCGCAGGGCTTGGCACCCAAAGTCAGAAAAATGCCACAGGAACAGTCACTGAGCTGGCACTGCCAATGCCCCCGGCAGGCACCCAGCACAGCAGTCTCCTCTCCTCTCCCCCCACCGGCAGCACTGCCAGGCAGGGCACCCCTCACCACCCCTGAGTGTGAGAGCCGTCCCTGTCACTTCATCCTTCACCTACAGCTTCACAGTGCCTTGCCACATCTGCCATTTGCCATGGATGTGACAGGTTCCCACCCTGGGCTCACTTCAGTCAAACCTCAGGCTGTGCTGGCTCCGCGGGCAGCCAGATCTCACTGCAATGCTACCCCAGCAGAGCCCTGCAGAGCCTTCAAAAAGCCAAGAAAGGAGTAGTGCCGGTATTTCCCCCTCTTTTTCTCCTGTGATGGCACAGGCAGCGCTGCAGAGATCAGTTCTGACCATTTTCTGCCATCCCCTCGGGTGCAGCTCCTCCCCTGCAGCCCAACTCCCATCACTGCCACCACCGACATCATTCACCAGCTGCCACCGCTGGCAAAGCCAGCGAGGACAAACGGCTCACACCGACACAAACGGCCCTGTGGATCCCCTGCTGGGACATGCACTCACCCTGGAAGGTCACACAACAACTGTGAGCCCTGTCAGGCTCCTTCTCCCCACTGCCCCTGCCCAGGACCACCTCACAGCCACCCCCAGGCATTTCTGGCTTATGTCACCCCACGGCGCGGCGGTGCCGGAGCCTGTGTGCAGAGGCCAGGCGGTTCCAGGTGCCTGGAAGCTCTGTGCATGCACAGTGCCACGGCTTCGACGTCCCTCTGTGGAGGGAGGCCCCGAATTACTGACACCGAGCCCAGGCACGCAGCTCCCAGGTACAGGGACGAGGCTCCCAGAGCTTTTAACCGAGGAAGCGAGAAGGGGGTTAGCGCGAGGCCTTTCCTCGGAACGGGGGTTCATTCACTTCCCCACAGACACATTTACATTTGCTTATTCCACTAGGACAGGAAAAAAAAATAAGAGTTAATTTCTTTTTTATTGCCTCAGGATTCCAGGTTTAATGTAGCTGTCAGTGTGAGCGCAGCCCAGCTGCAACGCCGACGGACACGGCCCGGCCAGGCAGCGGCGAGAGCGCGGAGAGCTGGACCGTGGCCCCGGGGCTGAGTGCTGCCCTGGCGAGGCTAGGGACGGCTCCTGGCAGAGATAATGGCATCACCACAAGGCAAAAGGCACAGAGCAAAGTGTGGGCAGAGCAGAGGGTGCCAGGGGGAGCCTGATGCTCACCAAATCCCCCTGTGGTGCTCCAGCATGAGCCACCATCCTCACCGGGGGCGCGGGCTGCCTGGTGATTAATATCAAGCACAATGACCCCATGTTACAAGCCTGCGGGAGCCTGTGGAGGTGGCCATTTCCTGTGTAATACCAGCTTGTTTAAACACTAACATCCAAACTCCACAGCTGCAGAACAAACCCGGAAAGCGCTGCGCAGAAGAAGCCCTGCATTGTGTTCCCAGGCGCTGCTGAGCCGCGCTGCCGGGCAGATGGCAAACGCCTCGGGCCAGGCACCGGCACCCGCCGGCTCCCCGTGCCCGCCGGATGAGCTGTGCTGCAACCTCCTCCCAGCCTTCCTCCCTCCTGGACCACGGGAAGCTGAATTAAAAGCAGCTCCTTTGTAAGGAGCAAAAAGGGTTGGCCATGGGCACTATTCCCAAAAGGTGTTCACCAACCTCGATCTGGGCTCAGACAGAGCAGGATGAGGTGGTCACAGCTCTTCTGCACCAGTGATTTCCCCCACTCTGCCCTGCACACAGTCCCTTTGGCCATCCAGGCTCCCATTCATCTCCCAGGAACTGTCTTTGGAGCTGCAGGGACACTCTCCTTCCCAGGAGAGGTGCAGTCTCCTCCCAGCCAGCCTCTCCTTTGCCACAGCCCCTTCTCCACAGAGACTTTTGGCTTCTCCTCTGCTTGACTTTACCTCTGTTCTCAGCCAGGTTTACACTACTGAGACACCTCTGAACCCTGGCTTTGATGTCTCGATAGGGAAACTCTGGTGGCCAGCGTTACTGAGGCTGGGATCTGCAAAAGGGATTTTCCATTTAGTCTCTAGCAAACTCCAGCAATGTGTTGGCACCCCTGTGCAAGACTCTGTCCATCCCTCCCAGTGGGAGCTGCCATCTCAGTGACACTTCTCTGCAAGAGCGATGTGATGAGGGCGATCTGGCAGATCTCTCTGGGAAGGTAAGCTCTAGAATGTGCTCACAGCTTTTGGATTTAATTTAATACTTGGTTTAAATTAACCATTTTTAAATGCTTGCAGACGGTCTCCACAAACTGAGAGGCCCTTGGCCCCACGTGGAAGGAGCAGAGATTTGCCAGGGTCAGCCCTGCAGCAGTGTCTGTCTAGCCAGTGGCTTCCCCATCAGTCCTTGTGCCTCATTTAGAAATGGATTAATTGTGGCAACAGAGCAGAGCAAGGAGCAGCTTCGCTCTCTTTGTCCAGCTCTCTTCCCAGCCCGTATGTCCCAAAAGGGGATGGATTCACTTGTAGCAGCCTCCTTGGAGGTCCATCCCAAACCCCTCTCCCCAGGATCCCTGCTTTTATACCCCAATCTCTGCAAATTATTCATGGGGACATTTGGTCTGGAAGATGCTTCTCCAACTGCCTTAAACAACCACCTGCAGAGACCTCAACACAAGGCTTGCCATGAAATGTGCACATAGAAATTAACTTTAAGATACAAAAGTGACAGCTGCTTGCTACTGGAAAACTTGGCAACACCTGGTTCAGACACACAATTCCCAAGGCACTGAAGCAGAGATGTCCAAGGTTAAGTTTAGCTCCTGCTCTGGAAAGACACGAAGAAAGAATCATGGAAAGATCGCTGAGCACCTCTTCCAAAATAGGAAGGACACCCTTTGCCTCTCCAAAACACACAGAGAGGTATTTAGGAAGTCCATAAACTGAAAACCTGTTCCAGGGCATCCCCTGAGCCATGGTGACCATGCCGAGTGGCCAAGAACTGGATGAGTGCACTAGACCAAGGAAGGTGGATTTGGGGAAAGATGGAGCTTCTCGCCTGGGTTGAATTCAAGACTGCTGAGACTCCAGGTAGGAATAGGATGCCTGCCAGGAACCAGGCAGGGTTCATTCCCAAGCTCCCACCAAGTAAAGGACCCCGAAGACACAGCCTCCTGATCCTCTCATCCCACTCCACGGAGCGCACTCCTGCATGGCACTCATCCATCTGCCGGCTTTCGGCAGCGCTCACCCCTCACACCTTTCCCTCCGCCTCAGTCCAAGGGGGAAAGCAGCAGGCTGAGGAATTTGGTGTGGGGTTGGTTTTAAGATTTTCTTTTTTTTTTTTTTATTGTAAGGACTCAAATCCAGCAGTGTGATAAATGCATCCGAGCTACAATTAGGAAGATATATAGCATCAGAACGCGAAGGTCTGGGCAGCGTGGTGAAACGCGGGCTCTCCAGAGCCCCAGCTATGTTTCCCATTATGTAACCCTGGTCATGGGCAGACAGCCAGACTCCAAATGAAAAAGAGACTCTGGCTTGGCACCGTTTCTATTTTCCTATCCTCATTCGGGGTCAGCGCAGTGTCATACAGCTGCAGAGAAAGCTCCGGGGATTAAACCTGGGAAAGACTCCAAGACCAGGACCCGGGTTCAAGTACCAGCTGAAAGCAATAAACCAACTGCCACAGCTGGGCTGAGTTTAGACGTTCTCAAAGTCCCCCAGCTCTCTCCTGGATGAAGAAGGAGAGATTGTGAACATGGCGAGCGAGGCCTTGGGACACACGGCCCTGGCCGAGCCCTGCCAAGCTGCCCCGCTGGCCACGAGCCCAGCCTGGCACTCTGCCCCCAGATGAGCTGCACTTTGATGCGAGCTCTGGGCTCTGAGTGGGCTGCCAGGTGGGTATGAGGCTTGTTTTTTCCAGAAGCTTTAGCACGTTCATGGCATCCCTGCAGGGCGCTGCTGTGCTTCAGGGGATTTCTACTGTCCCTTTTCTGTGCCCACGCCATCACAAGGGGCAAGGAAAGTGGTTTAAGAGTATCCAACCAGCTTCTCTGTTGGCAGTGGTGGGACCTGAGAGCACATCCCGGTGGTGGGAGCACGTGTGACACGGCCCAGGCCCCTCACTCAGCTCTGCAATTTGGCATCTGCACTCAATCCTCACGTGCTCTCCCCACTGCCGAGCTCACCCTGCCCATAAACCTTGGCTTACTCCACCACGCCTGCTGCTCTGACCCATGTTTTACTTCTAAACTTCTTTGAAGCTGCTCCTATCTAAACCCCTGGACTCGGTGGCTCTACCTGGTTCCTGAAGAGCTCCAGGGCAGCCAGCAGGCTTGTGTCAATAGAGAGCTGAAACACTAACCCAGTGCTCTCCTTTTCCTTTCCTATCCCCAGGGCAAATGTTGTAAATCCCAGGTCATGCCCAAGAGTGGAGCTGGTTCCCTGCTGTTCATCCCTACCTGCATCGCCACGGAAGCTCAACCACTGCTGTCCCAGAGCCCTGGACCACCAACACTGATCCATGCAAGAGGTCCGGGCTGGAAGAGCAGTGTGGCTAAGGCAGATTCTCTACATGAGCCAAAGGGCACCAGCGTGGAGGAGCTGGGAGCCAACATGGGCCAGGTGGGACAGGATGGGCACGGTGGGACAAGAGGGGCTGCTCAGCCACCCTACATGGAGAGGCCAAGCAGGGCCTCTGCTGCAAGACAGAGACCCTCGCTCCTCCACTGAGCACATCAGGACTTTGTGGAGTAGAGCCCCCAACCTATGCCCACCGCTCCCCAAAGAGCCCTGGGGTGGTGACCTTCTCCCACCTCAATGGGCAAGCAGGAGCAGCACCTGCTCCGTCACCCCGTGGGGACGCGGCCCTGCACCCTGCAGGAGCGCGAGCAGCTCGTCCCGGGGCAGGCGCCGAGCGCTGGCTGCGTGAACCCAATCAGAAATTCCATCTCGAGGCTGCCCGTGGCCAAGGGCTCGGCGGCTCCCTGCGCAGGCAGCGCGAGGGGAAGGGGGGATTGGTGCAGCCGGGTTCACGTGACGGATCCCAGTTTGAGTTCCTGCCCAAAGATGGGCAGCAGTTCACATGAGCAGGCAGCGGTCCCACACCGAGCAGCCGACAAACAGAAAACAGACTCCATCTCCACAAAATGAGGCCCAGAACTTCCTGTGTGAGATTTCCATTTCCTCAGCCAAATGAAAAAGAACTGGAGTAAGAGGCAATAAACCAGGAGAGCAGGACTGGACCTGACGCACAGAGCGGGGACCCATTAATGGTTAAGCCACTTTGCTGGATTACTCTTAATGCGCCTTCCCATCACCCTGGGTTCTGGCTCCTTTGGATTAACAATAAGACGTGATTTCAGGCTCTGGATCCGGAGTACCGGAGGCAGATGGAAAATCCTGCGGGAAAGCAGCTACGGAGCATGCTCAGACGCTGCTTCGCATACTCCATACTTGGCCCCTTCACTCAATTTTCTGTCCAAAAATATGCAAATTGCCTAGTCCGCATTATGGACTAATGGGCTGAAATCGGCCAGTTTAGAAAATTAACCCTTTTGTGAGTTGCCGAGTAGGGACAAGAGGTTTTGGAAGCAGAGGAGAGGTGGCTTTTGGAGCTCCAGGGACAGGCAAGCTGCTCCAGGCTAGCCCAGCCCAATCAAGGTTGGCCTGAGTCAGTGAAAAAAAGGTAACAAAATGTTTATGCTGGAAATGGAGTTCCCTCTGGTCCAGAGGAAGGCCCTGCCTGTCCAGCTGGCTGGGCGAGCGGAACACCTAAAGGAGGGGTATCCCAACAAAACCAGATGCACATCCTAAGTAGAAAGTAAAAATCCACCTCATAAGCCATCTCCTAACACATGGAAACAAAGGGCACCCACCAGGCCCCCTCTGAGACCCTCCAGCCCCACTCATACATCACCATGTCACCAGGGGTGACAATTCACTGACAAGGTCAGTGGACCTTGCCTGGCTGCTCAGGTCACAGTGCCACAGCCAGCAGTAAAGCATGAGCAAGAGGGGAGGAGATCAGGCAGGGAGCAGAAACCAGAGGGTGCACGTACTGTTTGGGGAGCTCAAGAGACGTTGGAGGAGGATTCCAGGTGTCCGGGTGGCCAAGCATCCAGTCCGACCAGACCTTCACACTGGGGAGCAGCTCCTTCAGATCCTGGGGCAAGGCAGAGACCTTGATGTCGTCCTCCTCATCCTCCTGCTCCATCTCTTGTGGCTGAACTGCAAACACAAGATGTGAGAGCTGAGGCAGCTCACCACAGCCAGGCTCAGGCAGGGACTGGGAAAGTATGACACAGATCCCAACATCCCAGCCTCGGACGCACAAGGGAACAGCCACAACCCACAGCAAGCACAAAGACAGATCTGTTCTCCCTACACGGACTGGCCTGGAAGGCAAGCCAGGGGGTTTGTGATCCCTTTCATTGAGGGCAGCAGGGTGCCACTGCACCAATCACAGAGATAGGATTCCCACGTGCCAGTTTTAGGAAGTTTCCCAATTGCTGGCAGAAAGCATGGCTTGAGTCCATCCCTTTCTTCCAAACATTTCTGTCTGCACACATCAGGGACTTTCCTGCAGCTGATCCAGCTATAACCTGGGCAGAGCTTGGCATGATGGGGAAGAATCCTAAGGTCCCAACAGAGAGGAACAAAACAGCAGGGAATGAAGGCTTGACTCCCATCATGGATCCTGCTGGTAAGCCCTTACCTGGCACACATTCCCTCAGCAGGTCGGTGCACCTCCTCACCAGGAGTGCAAACATGGAGAGCCCCAGAGCTGTGGCCTGTTCCTGGATGACGGAGCGGCAATCCTCAGAGATGCACTCTAGGAGACAGAGAGGGTTTGGGTCAGATGGTCCATTTGGTTTCACCTTCACAGCCTCCCTTTCTGCATCCCACAAGGGGCAGATGTGAGCAATTCCCTAATTCACACCTGTCCCAGACCCAATTGCTCCATGTAGGGGGGAAAAAGGTGGTGAGTAGGTGCCCTGGAGTGGAAAGAGGCTGCAGCCACCCTGCCAACACCATGCCCAACCCCATGGCATGTGCTGAGCCACCTGGCACCATGCTGGCACTCAGGGCTCCCAGCACAGAAGCTGCTGCTCGGGGCTGATGCCTTCCCCTGAGGAGGGGGGTATGTTTAAGTGTTAAAAGGGTAATTAGCTGCATATTTGATCTCTGTCCCTGCTGGAGTTTTAACCTCAGCAGCTGAGGAGGGGGCTCCTCCCATTAGTTCAGCAGTCACACAACAGCTTGTCGAGAGAGCTTAATTGGAACTGTTACTCAAGGAGATGCCACACGACCACAGCTCTTCCAAACAGAGCCGGCTCGGAGTGAGAGCAAACCCCCCAGCACATCTACACCCAGCCAGAAACCACTTCTGAGGCTGCTGAGAGCAGCGGGGAGCTGGCTCGAGGGAACTGCCTGGGGCCGGGCGTGGGTTAGGCTGCGGAGCCCAGCAGTGCCGCGGGACATGCCAGCCTGCCCCAGAGCTCCCCTAAGGGCAGCCTCTACCCTCCCTATCCCTTCTACTCCCCATTCACATCCTCCCTAGATGGAGAGGACAGGCTGGGGAGAACCAGCAGGAGGAGATGCACCCACACACTCAGGGGGTTCCTACCCATCCGTGTCATTTGCTCTACGCAGGATGCTCCTCGCTGGCTTGCTGCAGGATCAGGGCTTCCACCCTGAGAACAGCTGCCCCAAGCCTGGCAGAGGATTTTTACTGACTCTGAGTGAAGCCTCAGTGCTGGGATGGCAAGTGAGAGCCCTCAGAACCCCCCAGCTCCCAGGCACCTCTGCCCCAGACATCAACACCATCTGCACATCAGCACAGAGAAGGTGTTGGGAGCTGAATTGCTCAGATATGGCAGAGCAGGGATTTTGAGCAAAGGACAAGAGAATTAGAGCAAGGCACTGAGACCCACTGAAACCAGAGCTAGCAAAACACCTGAGGTGCAGAGAACAAACAGTGGGGTTTTAAGGACAAATAATTTCAGAGCAGTGGGGTGGAAGGTTAAAAACAACAACAAAAAAAGATTAAAATGCACCAAGAAAATACAGGAGAAAAAAAAAAAGAAGGAACATCTGTAGGCTTGATTGATAGTTATTACAGCTGTCAATGAGTTCAGCACCCAGTGTGGAGACCACTGAGGGTAATCCAGGGTGGCACCAAAGGCACCTGGTAGCTGAACAAGGGTGCTCTGCTCCCAGAGCCAGGGCTGAGCTGGTGCCGCAGAGCAGTGGTAGGAAGTGCAGTACTGCAGGGGCTGTCAGCTTTTGGAGGAAACATAAAACTAAAGATGTGACCACTCTGGGACAGTAAATCTCTTTCATGAAGCCTTTCCCACAATTAAGAGTGTTAGTCCCAGTGCTCTGGCCACAGTCCAGTCCAAGAAATTACAGTCGTCTTCCCCGCGCTCCCTCCTCCTGCACTCGGGTGAGATGCTGGACTGTCTTCACTTCTTGTCTTAAACGGACACACAACAAGACCACGGTGGTCCTGCTGCCACACCTGAGTCTGGCAAGTCCCCCGGGAGGTGAAAATCTCTGGGCATTTCAGCAAGGACCCCCACACTCTGAGAGGGCAGCTCCTGGGACTCCAAGCCCTGTGCTCAAGCCAGACTCATGGTGACCCCCAAACTCAGCTGGTGCAAAAGCTGTATCCTGACCCCCTCCAGAACAGGCAAAGCTAAAGGTGTTTGTGAGGGTGGATGAGCACCCCATATTTCAAGGTGTATTTCAGAGACTGGCTCCAAGAGCTGGACCAATGCTCTGTGGTGGCTGTGGCCAGGCTTGGTCCCAGCCCTTCCCACTGCCACCAGCAGCTCTTGCTGCAGGCTACAAGATCCCCACACAACATTTCACAACCAAAATATGGTAAAAGGTTTCCTGCATGCAAGCTGTGGCAGGTACAGCTGTCCATCAAACATGCCCATGTGCCCAGCAGCTCATAAAGCCATGGTGCTCTGAGGTACCCCAGGGATGCTCAGCTCTGGTACAGCCTGCAGAGCTGCTCACTGGGCAGGTAAAAGCAACAGGACACCCACATTTAAGGGCTGTTGTCACACAGCTCCGGCTCAGCTACCATGGGTGTTGTCAGCTCATCATTAAACTCATAAAACACACAAAACTCCCCCAGCCCTGAAAGTTCATTCACTGGATGAGCTCATCAGCTTCGCTCCCAGGAGGCTCCCCCAGCAGGGAAGGACAAACATCCAGGTGGGTGCTTGTTCAAGACCCCTGAACATGCACCAGCAAAGGCTCTTAAGAGCTTAACTGTGGGACAAAAGAGGAAAGCACCATAAATCAGCAGAAACTTTCTCTCTGTGCCTTTTCACCACTTTCCTCGGGAGGCTGAGAGCTTCAGCTTTCCCTGAGCTGGGAGCCAGTGGCCAGAGCTAACAGAGGCTGTGGGGTGGCAAACCCCAGGCTAGCCCTGCCACAGGAGACAGATAAGGTGAAGGTACAATCAAAGGGCAAAGCTCTTGGGGTGTTTAAATAGAAACTTGTAGAATGTTTTGAGTGATGGGCAATAAGGAAACCAACTCTCTGCACCCACAGCATGTGGTGCCTGAGCCTACCCTGGCACTAAGAGGAAAATACTTTGTAGGAAATATGTTGAAATGAGGGTTAGAGCAACAAATCTGCT
Source organism: Acanthiza pusilla (assembly GCA_036630365.1). NCBI lineage: Eukaryota > Metazoa > Chordata > Aves > Passeriformes > Acanthizidae > Acanthiza > Acanthiza pusilla. The sequence continues at coordinate 6,896,058 of JAXCHO010000048.1, forward strand.
GTGGAGCCCAGAGGGCATCATTACCTCTGAGCTGAGCAATGGTCTGTGCTGCTGGTAATGCATACTAAGACACAAACTTATTGGAAAAAGATGTTTTTGGAGGCTGAAGTGACACTCAGGTCATTTCTGTCCCTGCGGTTGCACAGCACTAGTAAAAATGGGGATACCCACTGCCACAGAGCAGGCAGAGAGATCCTGACTGCCCCAATCAGGGCAAACTCCGTAATTCCCAGATCTGTATCCCCGGATCCACAGTGGGTGCAGAAAAGCAGAATGAGTGTCAGGTCCACAGGCAATCCTGCATCCTATCCCTGCAGGCTGTCACCAAAAGCTTGGTGACACAGACTTCAAGTGGCATTGACGGCACCCCAACAGCTAAAGCTGCCACAAATCCACTCCACTTCCTCCCCTGAAACCCCAAATGGGGCCATAATCAGATAACCCTCCCAATTCACACCCAGCCAGGCTGCACAGCTGGGGCACAGCGTGGAGGTGTCAGGCAACTGTGGAAAGAAATCACACACAAAAGAAGGTGCCACGAGGTCACAAGCTCTGAGGTAGTTGGAGCTGTGGCTCCTCTGTGCCACCGGCAGCCACAGCAGTGACACTCCACAGGAAATCATCCAGCACCACCAACCACAACACGTTCCCCCTCCACCTTTCTCCCCTTGTAACCTGGCGAACATCCCTGTTAATGCCAGCCCTGGATAAACAGCTCCCGTCACGTCAGCTCTCAGCTCTCGCCTGCGCAGCCACCCTGTGAACACGATCACGCAGCTCAGCGGGCTCCGAAATGTCACCTCTCAGCTGTGCCACTGCCTGCAAAGGTGCTGCGGGGGTGGGCAAAGCTGGCACTGCTGCCTCAAGAACTGCTTGTTAAACCACAACCTAAGGTCAGGCCTCTGGCACTCGCAGCCAAGACTGACTCAGGGTAAATTCACACCCCAGTCTGTGCTGCTGTACCAACACACAGCCCCTGGAGCCATGCTGCAGCCATGGCAGGGAGCTGAGCCGGCCTGAAAATACTCATTTTGGGAACTTTCTTGACCACTTGTAGCCCCACATCAACATCAGCAAAACTCAGGTCCATGGAACGCTGCACAGGACTCGAAAGGAGCAGGTGGAGCATTTTAAAGCAGGAGTGTCATCAAACACTTTGAAACAACAGTGATTTGCACTGCCCCACACTGCAGAGGCTGAATTTGCCTCGAAGATCTGTCCTTCTGCACCAGAAAAATAAGTGAGAGTCCTGCAGAACCCCGCAAGCCCCTGTGAAGGTCAGGTGTCCAGGGGCTGGGCAGCCAGCAGGACATGAGCTCTGACAGTTCTGAGCACCCTGCCTGACACTTGCCACTCGTCAGCCCCTTTTTCCAGTTGGCTCAGACTTTGCTGAAGTTTCCATGCTAGGTGCCTGTCTCAGCCTGAATTCTCCTGGAAATCTTCAGCCAAAACAGCTCGGCCACTGGTGAGAATGAGGCTAGGAAACAAGATAGTGGCTTACCCCTGTTTGTAAAAAAACACTTACAACCTTTTCCTTGCGCTAATCTAGCAACTGCAAATGCTGGAACGGGGATCTGAGATTTTGCTGCGGAATAACCTTTTTAACAGAGAGTTTTCCTGTCCTACTAGAAATCTGTCCGCACTTGGCCAAGCTATAAACATCTGAAAGACAGCAGTTTTTCCATAGTCAATAGGATTAGTTTCAACAGTTAAAACCTGCTAAGATTTTCACCTCCCTGAGCATGCTCCATCTTCCTACCTCCCTTCATCTAATTTGTGTTACAGGGCAACTGCCCGATCCAGCACAACTCCCATCCAGCACATGGGGACCTCTGCAAAAATGTCCTTGTACGAGTGACTGCTGCTTGCAGCGAGCTGGAGATTGGACCCAGACTCCTCCAACTGGCGCCCAGGCTATCTGCTCTGAAGCAGAGTCCAAAGGAGAGAGAGGGAGAGGGATGGGATGGAAAAAATGGGAGCTGATGAGCATCAGGCTGCGAGCACAGAGCGAAAGCAACTGGGAAGCAGGGGCAGGCGGTTTTTCTGAAGATCAAGAAAACCAGCTGAGCTGCAGAAGAGTCCTCCTGTTTCTTTGCATGTAGGAAAGAGGGTTTTTTTCCCAGCTGAGGACTGGGCTGCACGGAGAGTGCTGTTTTCCTACCAGGAGGCAGTTTCCTGCAGGGATTGCAGGGAGCTGGGTGGATCAGCAGCTGCAGCGCCCTCTGCAAGCACCTACCTGGGCTCTCCCAGGGTCTGCGGGCTCTGCTCCCGCCCAGCTCGCAGCAGAGCCCGAGCCAGGACTTCTGCAGCCATAAATCTACCTGTTCCACAGGGGAGAGGGTGAGAGACAGAGAGAAAGGGGACTTTTGTACCGGGGAGAAATTTGTGTTTCTCTGAGAACGTTATATTCATGGAAAACATAAACCAACTGTCGTCAAAGTCGTCTGAGCTCAGGAAATGGAGCGGCCGGGAGAAGGCTGCCATGTGGCCGGATGTTATGTATTTCTAATTAGTGCTATACATCTTTCAGCAGCGAGTGTCCTTTTGCTGGGAAACACAACGCGCTGCCCTTGTTATTGTAACTGTCAGAGAGTGCTTAAACAGATAATCTCCAGGAAAAGTGATAAACACATCCCCTCTCCCACTAGGGTGTGCAAAATAGCAGTGCCAAACCTTTATTAGGGCAGCACAACCAGCCACAGGAAATGGGAATGGGAAAAGAGCAAGGGGCAGCCGCCTCCGAGGACGGGGATTTGCTGGAGGAAGCTTCTCGTGGCTGCTCGAGTGCCATGTGCTGAAGGAAATCCTGAGAGAGACAATCGGGGCACGGTGAGTGCAGGACACGTGGGGTGCGCACAGGGATGGGGCAGGGGCTGGGGGTGAGGGCTCTCAGCTGCTCTGCTCTGAGTGTGCCCCCAGGAAGGGTGGAAAGGAGGCACAGCAACCCCGAGCTCACAAAAAACAGCTCCTCCATCCATTCCATTCCACAAGGAATGCTGAACCTTCCACAGTTAGAACAACCCCAGCCAGCAAGTCTCAAATGAGACCAGATTCCTTTGATTGAAGCAACCAGACTGCTCTAGCCAAGGGTCAGGAGGGCTCCAGGGGGACAGTTTCCATGCTGGCCTCTCCATCCTCACCTGAGCTGTGGCTCCAGGCTGCGAGGCACGGAGCAGTGCTGGCAGCAGGTGACCCCAGCGCAACCAGAGCAGCAGGGATGTGCTTTGCTCCCAGGGAACAACAGCTGAACCCACCTTTCCTGGTGACAGGGTGAAGGACTGCATGGGAAGGCACTCAAAAGAACGAACAGTTCTATGGACACGGTCCCAAGGATGACATAACGGGCTGGCCAGGGGACACGGGAGCTGCAGGAGCTCTGTGAGCGCAGGGCTGGGGGCGAAGGCACCCGGCTGATGTGTCAGCACATCGAGTGTGGAGGCACAGACAAGTGATTCACCAGCTGGCTGCTGCCCTGCAGGGAAAAGACCCAGGCCGGTCACCTCGGAGCTGACACCACCTGAAGGCAATTCCTGTGCTCCCTCACCGCTCAGACACAGCTTTCCCCGTGAGTCACTGCCCGCCAGACGCAGCCCTGGCAGGGCTACAGGGGAGGAAATGGGTGAGGAGAGCCCTGCTGCCGGCCCGGGCTGGTCCCGCTGGTGCAGACCGCACACAACCACGGGAACAGAAAGCAGCAGAGCGAGGGGGACGCTCACAGCTGTGGGGCATTTCCCCGAGCCCCCCTGGCAGGGGAGCTGTGAGTCACTGGCACTCCCAGCTCTGGGAACTGGCGAGTCACACACGCACTCATCTGCCCCCGAGAGAGCCTGGGAACCTGGAGGCACTGTCAGCCCTGGGAACGATGGGCAGCTTTCCTGGAAGGATGTTCCCTGACTCTGAGCAAACAGGATGGCAGCCCCAGCCCGCCCAGCACTGTTCCCTTGCCGAGCTGAACATCACCACCTGCAGTACACAGGGCTGAACCCCTCCCGAAGCAACCTTGGGATTTTTGTAATAACCTGGATGCCCCCAGTCCACCTCCCGGTACTGGGGGGAGCGGCAGGAAGGTCCTGGGAGGGTCTCAGTGGCAGCAGCAGCACCGGGAAACTCACTGCACGTGTTCCCAGAGCAGCTGGGGCCGCCCAGGAGCCAGCAGCTCCCTCTGCAACCCTGACTTGTCCGAGGGAGGGAAGGAGGGAGGCCTAGGAGGTGAGGAATGCCGGGGGCCTGGGGAGGATGGAGCAGCTCTCCCTGTGGAAGCCATTAGATATTCAACACTTCATTTGTTTCCAGCCGTCCTGGACTGCAGCGCTGGGCTCTAGGACGGGAGGCTCTTCTCTGACGTAACCAGGAAGCAGCTGCAAAATTAAGGAATCCCTCATGACATCATAAAAAGGGTCGATGGTTTACAGGGGAAGGTATAAAAATTAATGACATATTCCCACCCGAAGCAGCGAGCCTGCCCAGGAGCCACAGGGGAAGCCATGCTCTGCCCGACACGGAGGGGCTGCCTGCCCCAGACAGCTCTGTGCTGCCAGCTCCTTTTGGCTGATCCAGGAGCTTGTCTCTGCCTCCGATTGTCCCTAAGCCCAGGCAGGGCTGGATCCTTGCACCTGGGGTGCGATAACCAGTTCAGTATATCCTTCCTGACCCTGATGAACAAAGCTTTAAGGAATGACTTTAGCGACAGATTTTTTGTGTGCTCGGGGCTGGCCAGAAGTCAACGACAAAAAACATCATTGTGAAGTGACTATTAATAATAATAACTTAATAAGAAGTTATTAATTTCCACGGGGAAAGCAGACACGTGCACAGAGTGTCCCCAACACCCCAATTTCTGCAGCTCTGGAAGACCAACAGGACATGCAAGAGGAGGCAATGGCAGTGGCACAATGTCCCTCCCCACCACGCAACCTGGGCCAGGTCAGAAAGAATGACATTTGCCTTGAGGACAAGAACAAAGCCATTTCCACTCGAAAAGGGAAAAGGATAGTGGTTTAAAATTAACTACAGCCTTTTCCAGGAAATATCAGTGGAAAGAAGCAGCCATTTTTAGAAATGTTATTCTCAGAAATTTCCTGAAAAGACCCATCAGTCAAAACACAGATTGAAGCCATTTCCACTTGCACTAAGCAGCACTTTGGAGCTCTCCCTCCACGCTTGGGGTGCTTGACCCAGCCGGCAAGGCCAGGATCCTGCTCTGCCCCCCTGACCCCAGCGAGGCTGTGGGAGTCAGTTTGGGATGTGGAACAGCCCATACAGAGTCAGAAACACCCCCCCTGCCTGGGGAGGCACATCCATCCCAGTTACCTCTAGTCACATGTGCGCTGAGACACACCAGCCCCTGACCATCACAGCTGGGGCAAAGACACCTCCAGGCTCACCCATGGCTGGAGATTTGACAGAGAAACTCTCATTTCTCAGCGCCGCCCTCACCAGAGCTGCTCCGAGTGCAGGAGCTGACATTGGCACTTGTGACACAGCCACAATGAAGTCTTCACTTGCCTCAAGGCTTCACAGATCCCCAGAGCCACAGGTTTGTGCTGCCAACAACTGACAGCATTTGACCCGTCTGGCAGCTAAAAGGCTGGCAAATCCAAATGTATGTAACTCCTGGCTGGCTCATAAGGAAGCGTGTCCCTTCAAGCTGGCACGCCGGCTCATCAGCATATCTATAGCTCCAGACCAGCCTGGCACCAGCTGTCTCTTCCTGTGGAGGGAATATTTGCCACAAAATGCACAAGCAGGATGGGATTGAAGATGCTGCAAAGGCAGAAAGGCCCAAAGGCGAGCAGGGCATCCAGATGAAACAGGGAATGCTGCATGAAAGGAGAAAAATCATGGATGATAGAAATGAAAAAAGGTTTTAGGGGCACCGCAGTGATGCAGAATGATAAAAGATAACCCCTGATGGCCTATCCTCTGTCTGCACAGATCTGTCAGCCCTTTTTGAAGATGCCAGAGCTATGAACCTCACTAAAAGAGCCAGTGAGGAGCTGGGGAGCCCCTCTGGGTCACACAGCAGCATGGCAAGAGCTACCAGCATCCCCCAGGAGCTGCGTGGGCCCAGCCATAACCTGTCAGATGTTATTTACAACGGGCAGGAGGTGTGAACAGGGCTTCCCAAGGGATTTCCTCCAGCCCCGAGGGAAGCTTTACCAGGACAAATAACAGCAGCAAGGAACAGGCAGCGTTTTGCACCCCCCACAAGCCCTTGCTGGGGGTGGGCATATCCTTGGCAGCAAAATGTGAGCAGACAGCCTGGAATTTGCTTCCATGTGTGTGAACCTGGGTGAGCACTTTGAGCCTGGAGTTAAAGCTCATCTTCAATTCAAAGGAGGTCCCTCCAGCCTCCCTGGCTGATGGCAGTGGCACCCCCAGCCCCAGGACACCCCACCAGGAGGGGCACAGCCCAGCCACTCTGCCTGCAGAGATGCTTACCTAACACTTTCCATTGTAAGACCTTGGTTTCAGTTCCTAAGAACTTTGCCAAACTTTAACCATTTAGGCTGCAATCCTCCATGCCAAAAGCTTTCTTCGAGCTAAATTTATTGGGAAAAATTCAACTACAAAGGTTCAGCCATTTGCCAGAATGAGGTTAGGGAAAATATATTGTTCTTCTCAAGTGAAAAATTCTTTGACCATTTCAGCAAAATCCCTAGCACCTTCACACTTGGAGCAGCAAGCAGAAGTTTGGCAGGGGACAGCGGAGGGGTCTGGGTGTGCCTTCTGGCACCTCCATCCTGCTTTGCCAAGGTGGGGGCCTGTGGAAATCTGGGTGCTCATTTTCACACAGCTCTCTCATGCCACTCCACCCAAAGCAGCAGCCTGCTCATCTGCTTGGGACAGAAGAGTAAACCAAGCTGGGTGAGACACTGGAGAGGGAAAGGCAGGTGGAAAAGGGGGCTGAAGTTAGCAGCCCCTCCTTCAGCACCTCACTGCTCTGCTGGCACCATCAGAGGCTGCTCTTCCCAGAGGATCCCAGCCTCACTGCTGCCTTGCGTCCAGATTTACGTGCCAGCCGAGGATCCCAGGTGAGGTCAGCCTGGCTCCACGGGGGAGCTCGCTTTTCTGAAAACTGTGGAAATTACACAGGCAAAAAACTCCCAGAGCACCAAACCTGGAGGCATCTATGCAGCTTCAAGTCAACTCCATCACACTTACTCACCATAAAGCCGTCCTAACGACACATCACTTTTTCTCCCCTCAAGGTACCATTTTCAGTCAACATCAAAAATTAACAGGCAGCAGAGACCCTCCTGCAGAGTGTTCTGATGTGCTGAAATGTGTACGTGTTCAGGAAGGCTGAGGGCTGCATGACAAGGTCGTTGTTCGGGGGATTAAAATGGAGAACTTGATTCCATTCTTTGCCTTTGTCCTGAACTTTCAGGGGGATCCACAAGTGCTCCCAACACACATGGTCAGTTATTTGTGTGTCCCTCACTTGTTGGCTGGCCATGGTGACACAGAGAGGGTGGAAATTGTAGACACTAGGCAACTCTGCTTTGAGTAGGATCAGAGGCAACTCCTGAAGGATTATGTTTATAGGAGAGCTCCACCTCCTGCATCTCAAGGTGGGCAGTCAAGGGACTAGAAAACCTGGTATTTTCCTTAAGCTCAGTTCTCCATTGGTACCTGCTAGAGATACCACAAAAAAAGGCACCCAAATCCAAGCTTGGAGCACAAATCAGTGGGTTTACACTACCCAATTATTTGGACCTGAATCTTGTAGCTCTTCCTACGCTCCATGTGGCACCGAGCACGATGATAACACTTAATCAGTGGCTTCTCTGGGAAACTCCCATGAGAAGGGAAAGGAATTTTACAAGCAAAAGGACAACAGGAAAATTGAGCCTGGCATCTCTTCGCCATGTCATCACCTTGTCTATCACAGGAGGCTTTATCTGCCTTGCACCACACCTCAAGTGCCCCTGGGCACAGCCCTCAAGGCTTGCTCTGTTTGGAAACAACCCCCCAAAATGCTCCTCATGAGGATACAGCCAAATTCGCCCACCAGACCTCTTGTGGTGAACAGGGGCTGTGGACTTCTGCAGAAAATTTGGAAAAAATTCAGCTCTGAGCAGTGCCACGCAAAGGGAGGTTCTCAGGTGTCGAGCGAGCGATTCCCTGTGGGAAGGGCCGTGACCACAGGCACAAACCCACAGCACGCAGAGAAACCATTCCAGGAAGTTTAACATCCGAGCCCCCCTGGTAGAAAATACGATCTCAGTGCTCCAACAACTCACACAGAGTCGGAGCCTCGGGTCCCAACGCACGTATGGGCTCACACTGGCGACGGAGCCCCCGCCACGGCACTCAGCAACTAAAGAGCCAGAACCCTCCACATTCCTTAACAAGCATAAGACATCACGCTTTTATGCCAAATTCCTCTTTTCCCCCGTGATTTGAGATAGGATTGGCACGACCGCTACGTTCCCTGCAGCTACCGTTGCTGCAGCATTCCCAGCATGGCCATACAGAGGGAGAGGCTTTGCTGGGGGGTGGTGGGCTCGCCCTGGGGTGCCCCAGCACCCCTTTTGTTTGCTGCTGTGTCTCCTGGCAGGAGGACACGAGGGAGCTGCGGGCTCCAGCGCCGTTTCCTGCAGAGATTTGAAAACCTGTTGCAGTTCCAAAGCGAGCTTCGATTTCACTGTGACCAGCAGCTCGGAGACTCATAGTTACTATACAGCCGAATAAAATATTTTTTCATAAATTTAACGCCAGCATGTCTGTGTTTGGAAACTTTGAAAATCCATGTTGTATGGTTTACTGCACTGGAAAAGGTGCCAACAGAGTTTCAAAGGAAGGGAAGTGTATAACTGTTTCCTTTCAAATGCATTTTCCAATGGGATCCATTGAGGGAAAAGGCTGGAACTAACTAAAACATTATTAAAAACTGTTATGAAAAGAGACAGAGAGATGGAAAAAGATAGACAAAAACTCCAATACACAGCCGAGAGGGAGGGAGGGAGACAGGCGGCAAGAAAGGGGATATGGGCAGAAAGACACTTTGGGTGGGGAAAATGGGGCGAGACAGGGAGTTTGAACTGGCAGTCGCCCTTCGTGGTTTCATATTGTTGCAGATCAATTGATCAGGATCTCAAGTGCTGCTGGCCCGGTGGCACAAGGCGAACCACAGAGTTGGCTGCAGGAGCAGCCCTTGCGAACTGCTGACCTTCAGTTTTCAAACCAAAAATATTCCTTGGGAAACGGTTACACCAGGTCCCAGCCCCGGGGCTGCCAAGCAAAAAACAAGCACTACGGACCTGAAGGAACGCCCCGAGTAACTTACACCAGAGCAACAACCAGGGCTAGTAGCCTGAAGTAACTCCCTGGTGTGATTCAACCGGCAGTAACCGCGCGTGACATGTGTGCAGAGGGGCTTGGCTCTTCCGTCCTCCCGGAGCGGGGAGTTCTCCAATCACCCTCCTTCGGGATGAGCGTCGGCCCTCAGGCCGCTCCCGCTCCCTTGGCCACGCTCAAGCTGCTCCAACCAAGTCTATAAATACCAAAGCCATCGGGTCCATATAGCGCAGTCACAGCCTGATTCCAAAACCACCGCTCCGGCTCCAGGCACAGCCCTGGGTTTGCTGCCCTGCGAGTGAAGGGGGAGCCGAAAGGGGCTGAGAACATACGTTTTGTCAAAGACTTCAGTGCCCTGGCCATGAGGAGGCTGCCAGGGTCGGGGCTGGATCTCTGTTGCTCTGCCAGGCTTCAAAGAGCCAGGCCGGGGGTGGGCAGAGCTCGGCGCGCTCCTGCAGAGCTCCAGGCCTGTGGTTCCACGGGGTGTAGTAACCCTGGGCTGTAGCACACATGTCGAGGGATGAGGGGAAAAAAATAAACAGACAGACAAAAGAATGAGGATGCTCTGCCAATTCCAATTGTGCAGCTTTTATTTTAAATGCTTATCAAGCTGAGAAAGAGCAGAGTTCTTGGAAAACAAGGTTTCCTTTCTTCCCATGCCAGTGTCAAACACCCTCAAGGACGGGTACAGCACAGGCACTCACTGCTGGCCGCCCTCTCCACAGCCGCCATCCGTCCCGTCCCACCCGCCTCGGGAAGGGTTTCCAGCTCACTGCCCTGCTGTTTCTGGTAAAAAGATCTCTGTGATTTTTATTTTTTTTTTAATATATATATATAATTTTTTTTTATTAATCTCCAATCTGGCTGGGTTCAAATTATGGCCAATTACCCACCAACACTTCTTGCTTATAAAATAAATTTTTACGGGCCCTAATTACTGCTTTCGCTGAACTGCTCTACAGGAAGCAGAGAGGCTGTGGCTCTCCAGACGGCAGCAGACAGGAAAACTACGGCGAGGAACCCGCGAGTAAATGCAGAGTGGCTCGGAGGAGATGGAAGGGGGAGCGAGAGGCGGCGGATCCTGTCGCGCCGCGTGTGCCATGCGCACGGCGCTGGCCCGGCCGTCAGGTCCCCCGTCAGCCACTGCACCCACCACCTGTGACGCAAGGCTGCTGCTGGGGACAAGAGTGACGGCCGCAGCGCCACGCCGGGATCTGTGGACGCGAGCCGGAGGGGAAATTGTGTTTGGAAAGAGCTGCATCAATCACACGTGACAGAGAGGCAGAGCCGCCTCCCATCGCGGCTCGGGGGAGCAGCCTTGCAGAGGGGTCCCCCGCAACCGGCGCGGAGGGGAGGCGATTTCTCAGCCCGGCGCCCACCTTTGGCTCTCTGTGCTCCGATCGCAGTTAATTGAAGGAGACAGAAATAGCAGAGAGGTAGAAAATCCCTCTGAGAACGCGAAGCATCCAGCCTGCTCGCAGCTATGCACTCACACACGCTGCTGCCCACCAGCACAGCGCGGCCCCAAAGGGCTTCCCGAGCGTGACAAATGAGCAGAACCCACGGGGTGACCCACAGCCTGTCCTGCCTGGACCCTGCTGCTCTGGGCGGTGCAGGGAGAGCAGAGCTGCTGTTCTCCGTCAGGGAACACCCTCCGTGGCAGGAACCACCGGCTGCTGGAGCCCTTCGGAGCGCGGCTGCCACGCAGGTATCCCGGCTCAGCTGGGGAAACGCGGCTCTGCGAGATTGATTAATTTTTTTTCTTTTCCCCTTTCTTAACCAGGATTACACTAATTTCCAAGGCCTAATGGAGTCCAGCTGTGATGGGGAGGCAACGGCGCAGTAGTACAAAGACCTTTACACATTGGTGCGAAGTTGTACAACGCTCAGCACACACACACACACACACACACGCACAAAGCCCTATAAAAAGGATGCACTGCAGCGGGATATTTTTAGTCTTGACAATACAGCCCTAAAAATACGACTTTGCTAATACATCACTACAGAAATATTCCCAGTGTCCATTCAGGAACGGTTTAAAACATTTATTTTTGTTTCCTTTTGCAATGGTCAGAGAGGAGGGAGAAAATAGAAACTCATTGATAAGAGGAAACGAGAGAGACATGAAAAATTGAAAACTACCTAAAAGCTCATGGAGAGGTTTATTTTATTAGTTCTTAATAAATATCTTGCAGATTTCCTCAGGAAATACACCAGATCACATGTAAAATAGTTTGGTACTGATGTCAACTGTGTCAGCATATGAAATCTATTAGGGTGAAGCCACAGCAGGGTGATCAGCGTGCTGAAAAACTGCACGGCACTGAGGCGAGGGGGGGTGGGGGGAATCTCACGGCCCTTCCAAATTCTTCGAGAGGTAAAAAAGTCAGCCAAGACGCAGAGAGAGAGAAAAAAAGATCCCACATCCTGCTTTGCGCTGCCAGCAATGTGAAGTGCCCAGAGATTAATTCTATGTCTGGCCTGGAAATGTGACTTTAAAGCATTGGAGGGAGCGGGGAGGAGGAGGAGGAGAGGAACGAGAAGGCCAGGAGAACCGGGACTGGCACAGTGCCACCGACCCCCCTCCCATCCTTCCCAAGCCGTGTTTCAACGTAGACAGCAGTAAACCCCAACAGACGGCAGCTCCCGGGGCTGCCAGGGCCTCGCACCAGCTGGGGCGCGTCTCCCGCTCCCCGTGCAGATGGGCCTGGGAGCATCACTTCCGCTGCGCCTGCTTTTAAAGCCACCCGGGCCCATGTGGCCGCCTTTGGCCGCTCTCCGCCGCGGCCCCGTGCGCGCTTGGGGCCCCCCGGGCGGGACGAGCTCGGCTCCCAGCACCAGGCACGAGGGTTGTCAGCCCTTGGCTCCTTGGGCTGAAGGGTTTATGCTGTTCCCAACCCGCCTTTGGCAGCCGGAGCCTCCTTCTCCATCCTCGTGCCATTACCCGGAGAGCAGGCGCTGCTTACGCAAGACGCCCCTGCTCCGCTCCCAGGGCCGGCGGAGAAGCACCAGGAGTTCACCGAGCCAGGGTCAGGGGAGCAGATGATCCCAGGAGGGACAGGAGAAGGGGGAATGGAGAAACCCCACAGCCAAACCCATCCCCACAGGGCATCTCCTTCCCGTCCCACAGCGACATGCTCCTGTCTGCCTCTTGTCCCAGCCTGCAAGCAGGGGCACCTGAGAGCCTCAGGGGCAGACAAATCGCTTGTGTCCTCTGTGTGTCACCTACAAGCCAGCCCTAAGGCCACCACAGCCATCACCAGCCGCACTGAGCAGCATTAAAAATGACCCTTCCATTAGAAAAGGGCCATGTGCCTTCAGGGCTGTCACTCAGCCAGGGTTAAACTGTCCTGGTCCATGAAGGTGGAGTGAGCGTCACACAGTCTTGAAGGTCACACCTTCCTCCTGACTGTCACTTAGCACAGGCAGAGCCAGCTCTGTGCTGCCAAGAACCTGCTGCATGGCACAGGCTGCCTAACTGGGGAAAATAAAAGATCTCCACACCTAAACCTGTGTGGGGTCACCTCCTCAGACAGATTCAAGAGTACAAACACAGGTCTGGCTATGCTGCCATTCCTCATCTCAACATTAAGGCAAGAAGAAATCTCAACAAGACCCCCAAAAACTGGGCACAGGATTCCTGGAGGGACTGCAGTCTGTGAAAAGAGGAAGGCAGGAATGGAGCTGGCATGGGATGAACCCGTGGGGCAGCCCCTGGGAAGGAACTACCCTCACTGAGCTGGCAGGCTGCACCCAAACCTGCACAGGGCACGGGGCGGGCAGCCCTCCCTGCCTACACCTGGCAGGTTATAAAACAGCCCCGCAAGCTCAATCAGGAGTTTTACAACTTCACAAAGCAGCATAATTAGCCTAATTATACAGTGTTCTCTCCGAGAATTAAACAGAAATACAGTAATTGACTTGGTGCTGCTTAAAAGCATGAGGAAATCAAAGGTGCAAGGCACATTAAAGAATCAGAAATATCTCTTCAAAAGCGAGAGGATTTCCTGTCACGCTGCAAACATCTAAAGCTTCACCAAAGCTGCTGCACCTGGTGCACCTCGTTCTGACTCCCTGGCACCCCTTTTTCTCCACCACTCACCAGGGGTGATGCAGAGAGCTGGGACAGCTGCCTCAACACCTCCCTTCTCATTTTACAGCAGGACAGATGGACACAGTGTGCCACTGCTCCATTTCCTGCCCTTCATTTTACACAGCGACGCCTCTTTTTTGTCCAAACAGTGGGTTGGACTCAGCGTTTGCAGAGCTGGCCATGCCTTGGAACCACAGAAAAGCCCTTCCAAGCTCACCTCACCTGTCACACGCTCTGCCCTGATTTGCTGCTTGGGCTGCTGAAGCTTGGCTCTGAAGCAGACTCAGGCTTTGTGATTACAAGTCATTTCCCCTCTATTTGCTGCCCTGAAATGAGATCTCAGTATCACCCTGTGGAACAGCTTCAAGGGCAGATGTAAGGATGTGCCTGTGTGACAGGCAGACCAGGCAGAAGCCCCCAGCAAGCTCATCCAACACCACTCCATGGGGACTTTGCTGCACTTGAGCTGGAGGGCAGGAGTGGAGAGTCTGACACACCAGCAAACACTCATTTTTGCTGGAAACCTCTCCCTTCCCTGCCACAAAGCCCTGCTCAATCTTTTGCCTCCCAAGCCAACGTCTAGATTTCAGAAACCTGAACTGCCAGTGGAAATTCCCTGCAGTGCGTTGATTATTGCATCTCCTGCTGGCACTTGTGGCAAGGGGAAAAAAAGTCACATGGCTTTCTGGACACACATTTCACTAAGGAGTCTTGCATCAGAGGGCAGAAGCCAGCAGCCAGGAAAATAACTCCAATTACGGTAAATAAATCCCCAAATATGTGACAATCTGCCTTTTAAACAGGAAACAGAGGGGAATAAGCAAAGGAAGACTTTGGTCTAAACATTGCTGCCACCAGCCTCAAGAGCCCGAGAGCAAGACTCTGAAGACACGTCTGGGCCAGAATTATTTTACCTGAACTTTACTGATGTGTTTCAAGTCCGAGACAGCTTCCTTCCCTGAAGGGAAAGGCGCCGACAGTTCCCAGCAACTGTGCCAACCTCCAACACTCCCAATGGCTCAGAGGAGAAACCCTGGAGGGTCAGCTGCCACCTCTGGACATGTACGTGTCCCTTAGGAGGCTCAGCACAGGAAGTTGCGTGACCCCTGAGATGAGCAATGCAGGTATCACTCCCTGCACCACTTCAACCCTTCCTCCTGCTCACACTGCCAAGGTCTGGGCTGTGTCTGGACACAGGGAGCAGCAGATATCACTAAACAACAGGTCAAGGGTAAAAGCCCTTTGCCAAGGCAGTGACATCACAGAACCAGCTCGCTCAAGAGCCTCTGTGCAAGGCAGGCAGCAAGGGGAAGGATGGACACCCAGCTTTCCTCTGGGTTTCCTCTCCTGATTACCACCCAAACACAAAACAAATATAAGCAGCAATGTGAAAGGAGGGGAAGGATAAACTAAACATCCAGTTCCTCCAAGCTTAAGGCCTTGGGAAGTGTTATGTCTTAACACCACCTCGCTAAAGACAGCACTGCCCAGTCTCAGAGGGAAAGTCATACAGCCACTGCCAGGTGCAGCTGGAGATCTCAGCGCAGACACCTCAGCCCAGAATTGCTGTACAACAACCAAAGCCCCAGCACCCAGAGCAAGCCAGATGTCAAACTGCTCAACTCCAGCCTCCCCGCATCAAGTGGGCTTTGCACCACAAACTGAGTCCCCCAGGCAGGTGGAGGGACCTCAGGCTCTGCTCCCAACAGAGCACAGGGCTGCAGATGCTCAGTGTCCCCACAACACAGCCCTGACATCTTCATCAGCCTCTTGGTTGTTTAGCCCAAAGGTGTTGCAGCCCACAGCTGAAGTGTGTATTAACCACGCAAGGAGGGGAATTAAGAGAAAAGGACTCAGTTCTGCTCCCCAGACAGGGAAAGATCGAGTTGCTTCTGCTGCTATCTACAGCCTGAGGTTTATTAAGCTTTCTTTTGTGCCTAATTTTAAAACTCAACCAAACCAAGGCAGCTACCCACAGCACTGCTTTATTTTTAAACTCGGGCAAATGCACTGGACTCTTGTATTCGACTCCCTACACATTTTGTCAGCTCCAACATGCAAGATGTGGTTAGAGCTTTACGAGAAGACATCGAGGTGAGACTGCCGCAGGTGATCAGAAGGTGCTTCCTCTGAGCCTCTTCTGATGCTGCAGCCAGCTCTTTGAGCAGAGCGGCAGAAAGGAGCCCGTGGCAATGGTCAGAGCTGAGGCTCTGCTGAGGGCAGACACCACCAGCCTCTGCACCATCTCTGGGGATATTTTAAGGGTTCAGGCTGCAAGCACGAGCAGCTGTGGTCAGCAGAGCGAGTCCCGCTATGTCCGGCACGGGGCTGCGAGCAGGGCGGGATGGCAGCGGAGCTGGCTGCTGGTTCCCACAGCACGGCCTCGTCTCAGGCCTCTGACCTGTGCTCTCCGAGGAAAAGGGCAAGTCCTGTACCTGCTTAGGTGCTGCAGGGGATTTGCACTAACCTACAGATCTTTCCTTATGTGTATCAAAACTTGGGCAAGATCAGCACCTCAAGCTGGTGTTGGTGTTGAAGGTGCAAGCAGAGCCATGTGCCTTAGCAAACCCTTGTGTGACAGCAGCTCCTTGAGGCAGGTGGAGTCTCTCCAGCCCCTGCAGCACTGACCTGCTCGTCACTGCCCTGAGGACACCGGTGTGGCAAAAGCCACAGAAACTTCTCTGAATCTGCTGCTGTGAAACATCCCTTTCTGCACGAGCCTTCGAGGTTTCCCAGCTGACACCACCTTGCACAGAGAACATGACCATGTTCCACTCAAGAAGACAGACCCAGGGTCTCCAGAGCAAAGCCCAGCCTGCCCCTGCCACACTGGGGACCCTCTGAGCCCTCCTCACACCCCACTTGAGCACAGTCCCGCTGCCAGAGCACAAGTGGTAGGTTTTCCTCCTTGCCCATCAGCCTTGGCAGAGCACACACCTTACACACCCTGCCCAAACCATCCCTTCCCTTTGCTTCTCCACTTCCCCAATCCTCAGCTAAAGCAACACACTCGGCCAGACCCTCCCTGTGCCTCTGTGCCCTGACTCTGCTCGGCCCTGGGGGATGCAACTCCATTCCCTACATGTGCTGAGGATGCACATATGGCAGCCCCCTCCCCTCTCCACTTCCACCTAAGCCCGACCTCCTAACAACCTCCACACAGCACAGCGCGACCGGCCCGAGAGTGCCAGAAGGCATCCAGGTGCTGCAGCCTGATGCTTCACACCCGCAGCCAGGCAAATTTGCTGGGATTTCCGGGAAGTGTCTCTAGGGTGCCCCGCACTGCTGCACCCCCACTTTGGTGCGCGCTTGTTTGGAATGCGGGGCCGTCGGGGGTGGGGGGGTGGAGGGGAAGTTATTCTGGTGGTGGCCTATGAATAACATCCAGTGATTTATAGGAAGTATAATCCAATAATACAGTAAAATAAAACAGTGTGTCTGAGATGGGTTTGATTCCAGGAATTATAAAACAAATTATTAAAGAGAGAGAGAAAGAAAAAAGCCTCAGAGAGGCCAGATCGGAGTAAATTGGGCACAGATGGGCTGGGAGGGGGTTTCTCTCTCTCCACTCACCGAGATGCCCCTGCCGCAAGCACGGCTTCAATTAGTCTTTTCAGAAACCAGAGTTTTATTTCCCCAAATTACAGAATTAAAAAAAAATTAAAATTCTTGGAGTGTTTGTGGTCGGGATAAAGGGATCCAAGCTTCTCTGTGAGCTGGTTGTGCAGATGGCTACCAAACTGTTAAACGGGCCACCCCACTATGGTCCCGCCCCAGCCAGAGCCTAGGATGGCCCAAAACATTAGAAGTCACCTATGTCCCATCCTGGAAAGCTCCAGCAACTGCAAGTCCCTGCCATGTAGAGTGGCCACCTCCCTCTGCCTCCCTTGCCTGGGTGGGCACCCCTTGCCCCATGGGTTTGAGGCCTACAAGAAGCTTTTTCACACCTGGAGTGCTCCTGGCAGGAGGCAGCCGGGTCAGTGGGACCCTCACTGGCTGCACGCCTCCCTGGACAAAGCAGGCACACACTGTTTGATGCCGAACAGCAGGGGATGCACTTCATGTGGGAATTCTTTGGCTTCCTCTGTCAGAGAAAACAACAGAACCAATTCATCTCCCAGGATCTTCCCAGCGCTGCCTGGCTGCACAGGCAGCTGAGACCAGCTCCAGCGTGCCTGGTGCTGTCCCTGGGGACAGGCACAGCTCAGCTGCCTGCACTGGGCACGAGCCATAGGGCTCTGTCTGTGCTCACCTGAGCCCTGGCAGGGCTCAGGTAACTACAGCAGCAACCTGCGTGGAAGGAGGATGTGAAATGCCACGTGCTGCTCACAGCTGGCTGGTTTTGAAACCAAGTTTAAACACAGCTCAAAAAAACCACCCTGTCAGAAGAGCACACGGTGACCTTGCAACTGGTTGGTTTATGAAAGAGTGGCAGCGGCTGGGAGCAGAGACACAGGGGACGTGTCACAAATGCCACATGGGGGACACATGCCAGGACAGGGCACCCCTGAGGAACCACAGCCAAGCCACACTACAGCAAGAGAATAGGAGTTAAAAGCGAAGAGCAGCAGATATAAAACATCACACGCACAAGTCCCAACCTCCTGCACTGCCTGTTGCCTCGCTGAAGGTCTGTGACAGACCGAGCACAATCCACCCCAAAAAATGGGAGAAACTGAGGCTGAGATGGGGCAGCATTGTGTTTGGTGTAAGTCTGAGGACAAGGGAGGACAGATGCTTAATACAGCATTTAATTGTTCAAATTTCCTTTTTCTTAATACCTGAATCTGTGCTTAGAGGTTCGTATTCAGGGGTTTAAAATTTCATAGAAGCTCTCCACATTGTGACCATTATGCTGTTGACACCACATCATGACTGCCAGCGCCACTGGATCTCAGCACCAGGGATTTGTTAGACACCAGACGTGGAGCAACAAGCACATTTACAAGTTTCTGGGGCTCCAGAGACATGGAAATACATGGCAGAGAAGGGAGGGAGCAGCTATCCCTGAAGGGAATACCCCCTGACAGCAGAGAAGAGAGGCTCAGACCTCATTCCCAGGCCCAAACCCACGGATCTCCTCCTGCTACCGCACACTGGATGTCAGGCCCGTGTGATGGGAAGGACACAGACACGCTCTGCTCCCAGATTTGCAGGATTTCAGTAGGAGGAGATCTCCGGAGGCTGTTTGGTCCAACTGCAAAGTTAGGTCCAGCTCTGCGGAGTGGACACAGCCAAGCTCTGACTACAGCCGGCTCCCCAGCAACGCTTCCTGGCAATTTGGGATGCAGGCAGGGTGGGACTGCTCCCTGCGTCCCGCCAGCCTCCCACAGGCCCACAGGGGCGGCTCGGCCCCCTGGCTCCCGCTGCTGCAGCACAGGGAGGTGACTCATGTGCTGGGAAATGGAAACCCGCACCTTCCCGACAGCGTTCCTGCCGCCTGCTCCCGCCAGGCCTCTGCCCACAGCAGCCCACATGCCGGGGAGGGAGCCAGCACCCTCGCTCCGTGCAGGGCACTCGGTAACCATTCCAACATTCCTGCCTTCCTTCTCAACTCCAGACCCTCTGCTGCTCTGCTTTTGATTTTCATCTGCACCCAGCTCTTCGCAGTATCGCAGCGTGGGCAGCCAGCCCAACCTGTGCTGTGCCAGCACTCGGCGTACGAGCACTCCGAGACCACCGGGGCATTTGCGCTGACAGCAGGGTTTGCTTTGCCAACAACATTCTCAGAGATAGTGCAGGGTCACCAGAGCAAAGAGCCCTCAGGGAAAGCCCTGTAGGGCCCTTGGCATCAGATGGCAGCCGTGGTGCCATCCGACCTGCAGGCATTCCGTGAGCACTGCCACCTGCTCCGCACGCAGCCCGCGGCCCCGGCAGGAACAGGTTTGCTTTCTCCAGAGACCCGAAAGCTGGGAGCAGCTGGCAGCTACCCACACAGGAGGCAGAAAACTCTGAGAATACTTATTTTTCATGAGATAAAAAGCACTCCCTCTGTCACTCACACACATCCGCAGCTCGGCTATGGATGGACGAGCACGGCCCAGTGGTTTGAGAGCTGGGATTGTTTCCAGCTCTGCCACAGGGGCTTGCCATCCATCCCAGACAAATCCCATCCTCTCCTTCCCACCCGCTGCTGTGTGTGGTACAGACACCACTATTAATTCACCTACCAGGGGTATTATTAATATTATGAATACAATAATTACCGTCACGCAGAGGCATTTGCTTATAATCACAAAGTACTTTGCAGCTCAAAGATAAACACGCCGTCGTTGGCTGGCATCTGGCAGGCAGGAGGGCACAGCTGCCTCGCCAGTAGGATTGACAGCTCCCTCCAGGACAGGAGAGTGCCTGCGAGGCAGAAGCACAGCGGAGCCTCTTCCCAGCCCTCTGGCTGGTGCTGGTTTGCTCCATCAGCTGACCTTGGCCACTGACCACCAGCCTGACAAGTGGCCAACTGGCTCACGAGGGAGAGATCTTCCAGCAGCAGCTCTCTGGGGCTCAGCCTGATCGCCCACATGCTGGCTTTAGCTGAAATCCATCAGCTGGAGGCCTTCATCTTTGGGATCTAAATCCCAAGCCATCGGCCTGCGAAACGCTGCTTCCTCCCACCCAGGGAGAGCAGTCTCATCCCTGCTCCCTAACACACGGCTCAGGGAGAGCTGGGTTTCTGTTGTAATAGAATAATAACTTATTTTAAAAGACAACAGGTTTCTGCTGCTGAGTGCGCGCTGGGGGGGACACAGGGAAAACCACATTGCCTGGGAGCATCATTTCAAACTCAATGAAGAGGCTCTGCTCTGGTTTGGTGGCATCTCTGCTGCCCAGCACATTAAACTTGTCAATGGCAGAGACCATCCAAGCTGCTGGGTGGATGGAGGAAGTGAGAGGAGGAGGGCAAGCAGCACTAGATTTGTGCTGTTCTCTGCCCTAATATGGGGCACAGGCTCCAGGCTGGTGTTTCAGACAGTGGCATCACATCCCCCGGACACCTGCATGGACACAGGCAGCCACAGCCAACAGCTGAAGCCTCTGAGACCCTCCCAGCCCCTCTGGTGCCAGCAGAGGCACTGAGCAGGGCCCAGGTTACACACTGGGAAGGCAGAAACACAAAGCAGCATCTTCCTTCTGTGCTGATGACTCAGGCTCCAGGGAGATGCGATGCCTCCTCACTCCTCAGACACCTCAGCCAGCTCCAAGGCCCAGCCAAGGTCCCTTTGTGTTGACACCCACAGGCATCTAGCCACCACTCCCACCTCCCCAGCGGGTGTCCCCACACCCTTCTCCACATGGAGAGTGGCTGATCCCCATCCCATTTCCCCTCCAGCAGCACGTGGTACCTTTGGGCTGGGAGTTGTACACTGCAAACATGTTGATGGCCACGAGCTGGAGCATGCGGGTGCTTCCGATGGGAGGGGGGCTGTGCTGCAGCAGCACCTGGAACTCCCTCAGGACCTCCTCGGCCACGGCAGGGAAAGTCTCCATCCTGCAGACAGCGAGAGAGAGGCTGTAGAAAGCAGGTTGTGCCCTGGGATGTGGGGTGGGAGAGGGGCACGGCTCAGCCCGTGTCACATCTCCTGGGGAAAGGGGAATCCCTGGGGTGCTGTCTCCCATCCAGGAGCTGTGGGGAATGAAGGTGCAGGCTGCTTCCTTAGAGAGGGCAGTGAGGGATTGCTCTGTGACCGACAGGCAGCATTCTTTTGGCAGGAAAACACGGCCTTTATGAGTCATTTCTGACCAACCATTTTTTTCTACTGACTTCTACCAATCTGGGAGGGGTGCCAAGGGGCCAGCAGCTCACTTGGACCAGGAGCAGCCCATGGGACTCCCAAGGCTGCAGCAAAATGCACACGCTGGTGCCACATTGCGGATGTGGCAATTCCAGTGCATTGAACGCTGGCCAGAGCGAGCTTCCTCCAGAACTCCTCGCTGCAAGATCGGATCCCATGGCACCGAGCCCTGTCTCCCCCAGGCTACACACTCCCCAGCACTGTGATTGAGCCCCGAAACTTCATCACTTCGAGCCCCACAGGACAGGGACTCTCTGACTCGTGGAGCTGCTGACAGTGTCAAAGCTGGAGCGGGTCCCCGCAGCCGCAGCGCCGCTGTCGCGCGTCAGGACACAGCAGCCGGCGGCTGCGGGGCCACGGCTGGGGATGGGGTGAGCTTTCAACACCACTCACAAGCGCCCACGGAAATCTGACACCTTTATCCTGCTCTTCATCACTGAGGGAATTAGCTGAGGTCACTTATCAAAGCTGTTGGATGCTCAGCAACCTCCCAGCTGAAGTGGGGTGAAAAATCGAAGTGATTGTGAAGAGCACAGTCAAACCCCAAAAATGACTGAGATGTGGTTGCCTACAACAGTCCTCACCAGGTATTCCATGAACATAATTTTAATTTTATAAGCAAGAAGCTGTCCAAAACCTTGAGAATTACTGAGGGGGGAGGTCCTCCTGTCCCACTGCCTCTTCTGCTGAGTTTGCTGTATTGATTCTTGTTCCTACACTAGAAAAAGCCACAGCCAGACCCAGCAGACTGAATACCTCCCAGCAAGTGTCCACGCCAGTTATCAGTGACATTATCAAGTGCCCAAATGGGAATGAGGGAGCCAAAATCCACAGTGGGTGAGGCATCTGGAGCTGGGGCAGGCGACCTCGGGGGCCTCCATTGCAATTTCCTCTATCTTCCCCCAAGAGATTCAGATCTTGTGATATCACCACAGGCTGGATTAATGAGCCACTTCTGGTAACCCACATGGGCAATTCTGCTGGGCTTCCCCAACAGACTTCAGGACAGTGACAGCTTTATTTTTAAAGACAGAAATGGCTTTATTTTTAGCCATATTTCATGGGTGCTTTTCAACACCCAGGTCTGCCTCTACCAGCAGGGTACCGTCTCCCCAGGCACTGTTTGCTGGAGCAGTTCAAAATCTCTGTTACCTTCCCAAAAACATGGGCTGGAACAAACAGCCCCCTTGTACTTTGTAGCTGTGCAGAACGGAGCAGCTCTGTCGGTACAAATGCACTGCTTTCCCTGCAAAAGGCAACTTCCCTGTATTTGGGGCACAGCCAGAGAATTAGAGCAAACTGATGACTTCTAAAGACTTCCTAATTTTGAGAAATCTCAGACCACATCCAGTGTATTCAGCAACATCCTCCTAGGGCAGACAGCACTCTGGGGATGGAGGAGCCCTTTGCAGGATGGGTTGTTACTGAGGAGATGAACATTATTGCCATGGAATAACAGCAAGAAGGAGTGAGGGCTTCGTCAGCTTAGCCAGCTGTGCTTTGATACCACAGCACATCTGGAACAGCATGCAGTAACCCCACTGAGCTCAGAACCAGCAGGTCAGGAGCCGAGCGGAAGCTTTTAATAAATTGCTTACCTGTGGTTTTAGGAGCAAGAGTCCAATTAGGACAACATCATCTTTTCCATATTTTTTCCAGATAAATCACCAAAGATCCTGCCCAAAGAGGACTTGGCTATCCCTCACCTTTTACCTATTTTAAGCACGGAAGCTGTTTAGCAGGGTTGGACGATTTTCTCTTCCTGTGTCATGGTATTACTTTCTACTTCCCTTCTAAGTACTTCAGGGCATATTGTACCATTAAACATACTTGGGTTTTCTAAATGACTGTCCTGGGAAGCAACTGCCTCAAACGCTGCATCTTAATTTCACAAAAGTCTCACGAGCCAAATGTGCAACTGATCTCTGCTACATCCCCATTAATCCCCTGCTGGCATCCGTTCAACCGGAGCTCGACCGTGGCCCCACAGCACCAGGGACCAGCAGCTCCCCGGATGCTCTGCCCTCCAGCACAGACCCTGCACTTCCCGAATCTTCTGTGGGCTCTGGCAGCTCCCCTCCTCTTTTCCTGCAGGCAGGAGGACACCAGCTCCTCGCTGCAGGCCAGCCTGGTGCCCATGAGTGGATAATCAGTGCCTCGTGACTCAGGGAGAGATCAGCAGTGAGCTGGTGGCTCTCCCCCTCACCCTCAGACACTTGGATCTCCAAAAAGTCAGCAGCCCCTGCTTCCCTGTTTTTATGAAGGGTCCGAAGTGCCCCTCCTGAGTGGTCACCCCTGTAAGCACTGGACAGAGCAAGTGCTGAGGTGCTGCCGAGTGGCAGGATTTGTGCTGTTCCCATCACTGCTGCTGCGTCTGTGCTCCAGGAGGGAGAGGGGACAAAGAATTATAGATCTGAGTCAAAAAAACCAACAGCAGGGACAAGCTGTCACTTTGCATCCACACTCCCTTTACCTACGTGGCCTGGAAAAGGCCTCTCAGCCCTGTGACTTGTAGCCAGAAGGAGAATGGAGGAGCCAACAGAGCTCATGAGACTCCAGTTGCTCCTGAGGCACTGGCAGGCTCGAGCAGAGACCACCACTGCCAGAGAGCCACATGAGGTCTGTCCTCAACAGCTGCTCCCACGCAGCTTCTCCATCCCGACTGCGAGGGCCAGTCTGGACCTGGAGCAGAGGCAGCTCCATGGGAAGCCCATCAGCTGTGAGGCTGAGCTCTGCCCTCGGGGTCACAAGGATGTCCCCCGGGCTGGGATCGCAGCCCAGGCCGGGATCAGGCTTGCTGTGCTTCAAGGGTAGCTGCTCAATTACTTGAAACCCATTTCTGACAGCCACTGCCAAGGGCACTTTGCACAAACCAGTTCCCACAGCCAGGGCAGCTCTCAGCTATGGGGCTTTCACCGAAATGGCAGCGAGGAGATGAAGGGCAAGGCTTGTTTTGACATGATCTGGATAGCAGCTCTCAGCCACCACATGGATCTGCCTCGATGGCTTTGTGCTCCTTGCAGGCAACAGCCACCGAGAGCCCCCTAGGAGTCACCTTTGCACTGGGTGAGGGCAGTGGAAGAGAGGGGGTTAAACCCAGAAATTCAAGGGGAGGGAGCATAGCTAGGTGATGGGAGAGAGAGAAAACAGCCTCTAGTCCCTCCTGGGTGTGTGAACCATCTGAGCTCAGCTCCTGCCAGAGGGTCCTGGTGCATGGGCAGGAATGGGATTTGAGGTGGGGGGAAGGAAAAGCCCAAGCTCTAACCAGTGTGGATTGCAGGGCGGGTAAGGAGAATAAGAACCAGGAGGCTAGGCCTGCAAGAATTCACACCCTGTGCCCTCAGCTCCAAACACAGCTTAGTTGCTAACAATATTAAATTCCAAAAAGACTTGTAATGTAGGAAAATAAAATAAACATCCTGCACACTTACCCAATCCTGGTAAACAGCTTCCCATGGGCATGGAGAAAACTGAGGATGAACCTTTTGTTCAGCTGCATGGGAAAAAAAAAAAAAGGAAAAAAAAAAGAGAGAGAGGAGAAAACAATTAAACTCTCTCCTATTTCCTGTGAATTAAGAATGTCCCCAGTGACAGAAGAACCTGGCCTGGATGCTGGGGGTGGCACTGGAGATGGGAACCAAATGGACATGCCCAAACTCTTACAAACATCATGCACAGAGGCAGAGGCAAGTGCCAAACAGCTGGAGCTGGAAGCGGAGCCGGGAGAGGCGGTGGAGACACAGCACCCTCTGCCGGGTCCTGTGATCCTGCACAGGGCTGCTGTGCCCTGTGAGCCCCAAACCCCACACCCTGGGCACCTCAAACTCAACACCTGCACCCCGAAACTCGATATCTGCACCCCGGGCAACCCTAACCCGACACCTGCACGCCAGGAACCCAAATCTGACACCTACACCCCGGGAACCCCAAACCCGAAACCACACCCCAGGCACCCCTAGGCAAAGGTCTCCTCCCTGTCTCACCAGCTCAAAGCTCAGCACAGCCTAAGGGATTCTGCAGGAGTCCCCAAAGGCTGCCTTCCCCATCAGCACACCCATTGATGGAAAAAACAACCCCACACCACCAGCAGCAGCCTGTTCCGTGCTCCTGACTGTCAGAGGCAGAGCAGCAGCTGGACAAGGCAGAGAGGGAGCAGGATGTCCTCCGCGGTGCTCTTGTGCAGAGCAGCCTGCACGGAGAGCTCAGCAGCAGCCCTCAAAGCACTTGTCTGTGCCCTGCCAGGAGCAGCTTCCAGAAGCAAGGGAGGTTTGGGGTGATGCTGCACCCCATCATTTATCCAGTGATAGAGACAGTGGTCAGGTGTACCAGCGGAGTCTCTGAGACCCTGCAGTGGCAGTGCTGCTATTGAACAGCCACTGAGCTGCCCTGAGATGCTGTGGCTGCCCCATTCCTGGAAGTGCTCAAGGCCAGGTTGGATAGGGCAGGGGGGGTGGAACTGGATGGTCTTTAAGGTCCTGTCCTACCCAAACCTTTCCATGATTCTCTGGACGTGGAACTAAGGGGACACAGGGGAGCTGGCTGTGGCACATGGTGTTGAAGGCAGTTCCTGCCCTGCTTTGGTCCCCTGACTCCAAAACCTGACTTGAATAATTACTTATTACTACTCCAGGCCACCTCTGCTCGCTCAGCACAGCCCAGGGCTTTCCCAGCCCTTATCTACACGGCTCTGAGGACAGCTGCGGGTGGGTCAGCACTCGCTCAGCCTGCTCTGGAGGTGGCTGTGTCACAGCAGGAGCAGACTGGCCTCGCTTTTACCTTCCCCAAAGCAGGAGGTTTTCCTCTCTCGCCTGTGCCTGCACAGCCTCAGCGCGCTGAGAAAAGCCAGGCCCCGAGCGCTGCAAGGGAGACGCTGACCAGGAGCGACCCAGAGCACCACCACGCTGCTCCAATCCACCCAGGGCTTTTACAGCTTCAACCCCTCCGCTCCCACTCACAGGGTGAAGATAAGATTACCTGGCAGGGCTGTGGCAGTGCCCAGCCAAGAGCTGGCCACAAGCCAGAGGATGCAGGGCAGGCATTGGTCAGTGCCTCCCAAACTCCCTGCCAAGCCTGGCTGTAGGGGACAGTTGTCACTGGCACCCCAGCCCTGGTGCCACCTCCCACCCCCATTTGCTGAGCCCCTGGGCTCACACCATGACTGATGCCAGCTGCTCTGCACCTTCAGTGAGGTGTAATTAACCCGGCTGCGTTCCCGGAGGATCCATGCAGGAGAATGATGCCCTGCTGCAGAGCTGCTCCTGGGCCATGTGCGAGTTTAAACATAAAACCTGTCTCATAAAACAAGCCAGACCAATTAAACTGGCCCCCGCAGCAAGGGGTTCTTGCTTACTCACTATTTTACTGCTGCCCTAAAGAGCCCTTTCCACTAGAACTCAACTTGATTTGCCACCATTTTATTAACTCTGCAGATGGAACCCAGAAGAGACTGGGGAATACTGGGACAGCACAGCAAAGCCCTTATTCACTCTGCCAGTGAAGTTTGGATATAGCTGATTCTTCACCTTAGGACACTGTGGTAATTGAGAGCTTGAAGCCTTTAACAGGTACTTTTTTTTTCAGGCAACAGCTTGCGGAGGCAAAAAGCTGGTTTGTGACCAGCTCTGTGGCTCTGGCTGCAATCACAGACCCTGACACAGACACAGCCTAAGGAATCACAGCCCCCAGCTCAGTGCAAGAGCCTTGGTGGGGCAGTGGGCAGTGCTCTGCCCCACAGCAAGACCCTGTGCAAGAGCTGGAAGAGGGGGTCCATGCTCTGTACTCTTTGAGAGGGAATATGGAAAAGAGAAGGAGCTCGTGGCCTGAACCATCTCTACCCGAAAACAACACTCGTGGGCAGGCTGCAGGTGGGGGAAAGCAGAAATTGGGGCAGAAGTTTTCCTTCAAGGCCCACATTCACCCACGGTCCCAGGAGTGTTCTGCAATCCCCGCACTTTACCGGCAGCAGGGGAAAACCAATACTCCCCACCTCGAATAGAAAGTGACACCCAGCAGGAACATGCCCAGAGTGTTTCCACAGACACCCAGCTCCAGGAGAGCTTGTCAGGACATTGGCTTCACCCCCATTTTTGCAGAGCAAGTTTCACACTCAGCCTTTTCACTCACAATGCCAAGGACTAACCAGTCACACTCCCCAGGAACCAGTACAGAACTGGGACAGAGATATGTGCGTACCTATAATTGCTTTTTTGGAAAAAAAACATTTAGGAAAAAACATTCCTGCCTCTAGGAATGAAGCACGTTTCGAGCCTCTTGCCAGCTTAATCACAACCCCAGCAAGCCCAGGCAGGGAGCCCTGTGTGCCCCAGCACTGTGGCATCTCAAGCAGGCACCTCACGCTTCTTTCACCACTTTTTCTCTCACAGCCTCGAGGTTTTGATGAGCTCATCACTCAACTTTGGACCTTTCATCTCTGAGTTCACGCTAAGGCCATGGGGCTGCTTTGACTGGGCTTTTCTCTGGATGACTGTTTCCCTCCTGACTCACCTGTCCCTCAGCCTCTTTGAGCGCTCCCAGCTCCTCCCATCAAACTCAGCTCTTCATGGGGAGAGGGAAACAGCGACCTCCATGAGTGGCCTGGCACAGAGGAGGAAGTTCTGTCACCTGCTGCTCTGCATTCACACGGTGGAGAGGAACACTTCCCAAAAGCACGGCTGGCAGTGCTACCACGACATCTACAACAACTCACTGCCTTCATCTCACTCACTGTGCAGCCCAAAAGTGGCCCACTCCAAAGATTTCCCCAAAAATGGTCCTTATGGTGGTATCAGGATGCCAGACCAGCACGCCCTGTACGCTGACATTGCTGCCCTTTGTGGGCAACTCTGCTCCTTAGGACAGGCAACCAAATTTGGATAGTCCCAGTTGCTCACTTGGGAAAAGCCCATCAAGAAAAGCTTATACAACAACGAAACTATGTCAAAAACTGGATTTTGGCCCTTCCAGCTGAAAAGCGGGCATCACCGATATGGAAGTTATGAGCATATAGTGAAGGCATTAGTTATAAAAACAAACCAGCTGTCAAGAAGAAGAAGGGGTCCCTGCACACAGTAGTGCCTGAAGCTGAAAACAGCTGTTTCGGCTGTCATGAGTCAGCATGTGCAGACAGACTAAATCCACCTGGGAAGAGGCAACCTCACCAGAGGAAGCAGCCCAGTGCTGCTTGGGGAGCATTTGCACACCTCGCCGCCAACCCAACTGGATTTGTTGCCATGGAAGGAATCAACAGTGACTAACAACTTCTCGTGGAGCAGCTAAAAGAGCAGAGATAGCAACGGGGCTGAACAGCCAGCTCAAATCTCCTGGAGGCCACGGGGAGCACGGCCTGACAGCAACACAGAACCGCTGGGGCAGCCTCGGGAAAAAGGGAAGTCTTGTCTTCAGCCAGGAGAGAAGAAAACAAGACTCAATCTGCAGAGACTGCACTGACCACATTGAAAATGGTCAATCAGCAATACAGCAACGCTGGGAATGGCACCAGAGAGCACAGGAAAAGGAGTGCCATGATCCAGGCTGGGAAGCAGTGCTGCTGTGCTTGAACCAGCACGGACCCATTTGGATTGCACAGAGCTTTGGCACCTGAGCATCAGCCCCAGCTGTGAAGGAGGCACCAAATAAGGGAAAGATTCTGGAGAAGCGACTCCTGGGGAAAAAGCGTTTCAAGTTAAAAATTGTTACTTCAGGTTTGGAAGTAAATTCCAGGATCTGGTCTTTATCAAGCGAGGCAAACTTTTTTCAACATCAGCAAAGCATCTGTGGAGCAGAAAGCGGTGTCAGAGTCAAAATAGGCTGCAAAAGACAAGTCCATTAATCAAGAGACCAGATGCAAAACTGCCTGTAACAAATGCGCTGTCTCCACCGGAGTGGAAGGGCCTGGAGCACAGCAGGACGTTCTCCTGAGTCTAAGGGTCTCCTCAGTGACAAGGGGTTGGGATACAGACCACAGAGCCACACAGCTCTGCTCCAAAACACGTACCACACTCAGCTCAAATATTTTCAGGGTTTCTTGGGCAGTCAGGCTTTTCCAGGCACAGCTTCCTTGCTGAGAACTGTGTGAAATAACATCCAGGCACCCAAAACGTGCCATATTCTCACTCCAGCTCAAGGGTTAGATATACCACATTAAGACTATTTCTCTCTTGCCACAGGCAGCTCCTTCAGAGCTTCACTGCACCCAGTCCAAGAGCAGCAGAGTGCCCTGGAGATGGCCACACCAATACAAACCCAAGCCTTTATCCCACACCCTCCCAAATTTGCAAGGCTCAGCTCTGGCTGGTGTCTTCCATGGCATTATCACACTGAAACACCAGATTCCTGAAAAGCCCAGAATGCTGCAGTGGGTTTGACTGGCAGGATCCCAGGTGGAGTTTTTACTGCTACAGGTGCAATCCCACCAAAGCGCTGGTGGAAAGGGTTTTGTGCAAATGGCTACCTACATAAAGGAGACCAGACAAAAGGGCTGTTAAAATTGTCTGGCATTTTTGTAATGTTTACAAGGTACCCACAGAGCTGTGGGCAAATTCCAGCTGGGCTAATTACAGTAATCACTTCTCTTCATATACCACCTGCAACCACAAATGGATACAGGGCTTGCCTTAGCTTCTTCTTGCCACGTGTTTAGTGCAGGTTTTTGCTTAGCAGTCGCAATGTCCTGCCTTGAAATGGGTTCATTTCTGTAGCAGTAGAAGCAATTCCAGTGAAAATCCTGCTACTTAACATCAGACACCGCACAAACGTAAAATCCAATTTGCTATGACATGGGAGAGAGAGGGAACCCTGATGCATCATGGCCTTGAGGCATAAAAAAATTAATTTACAGGTAAAGAGACACTGAGACTCTCCTGCAGCTTCCTCATCTTTCGCAGTGCAGCAGCTCCAGGATACATCTCATGGCTATAAGAATTACAAGCCAGCAACCGAGCAAGCGAAGAGGCATTTAAGAATCCCCTTGGCAAAAGCAGTGAGCTTTTGAGTTCTTCCTTCAACCCTGCAGGGATCAGGTGTGAGGAAAAATGTAAAGCAAGAAAATTATCTGCTTTAGTAATGTAAAGATCAGGCTATGGTAACTTCACTGACTCCAAAACAAGTATTTGACTTCTCAATAAATTCAACATAATTTAATAACGAATTTACTAGCAGAACATTCAACCCAGTGAAAGCAGGTCAAATAGAATATTTATATGTGTGTTATTTCCTTTTCAACCAAGCCTGTATCTAAATTTGGTTTCCATGAATTAGTAATACGCACCATTCTTGAAAAAATATTATCATTAAATGAATAAACTGATTCAGTAACCTCTTAAAGAGAGGTCTTCAGGGACCCTCACTGAACTGGATGGGAAGAGGATGGTAGAGATTCACCAGCAACGTTTTTAATCAACAAAAGGAAATTCTGCTGTCAAACTGCCCATTTGGAGCAGTAAGTAACGATGGCTACAGAACATTCACACGGGGTTTATTATAACAGCTTCAAAATCTGGGGGTTTCCAGCATCAAATGTCATGTTATTCATCTGGCATCACATGTAAAATTAAGTCTCCAGAAGATCGTGCCCGAGGCAGCTTCTCCAAAAAGCCTTTAGGGATCACAATGGCTAAATTCCCAAGGCAATGTCCAGCAAAAAAGATTAAACACATCCCTTGGATGTGCAAGCAGAGCAGGCACTGGACAGCACATCTAAATACGGCACCATGGGGGATGACACTGAAATACTGCACCCAGCTCTAGTGCCCTTATTTTTAAAAGGATGCTGAAAAATTGGAAAGGGTCCAAAAAAACAGCCATAAAAGTGATTCAAAGGCTAGAAATGATGCCTTGCAGTGAAAAATTTAAACAGCTCAATCTGTTCAGTGTTATCAAAATAAGACAGAGAGGCGATTGGATTGCTGGGTGCAAAGTGCCTCCGTAGTACTTAAGGGCTCTTTACACTTGCAGAACAGCAAAGCACGGGAACAAACTGGGAACATTCACTCTGTAAGGAAGGTAAAAGCATCTCAAAACCAGTGCAATTATCACTGGAACGAACTCCCCAGGAAAAGGGTGGATTCTCAAGGCTGGATGTCTTTCTGGAAGTACTGCTTGAGCCAAACACGAGTTATTTGGCTTCGTATAGGAGTAGCAGGGTGAAATTTAAGGACCTGTGATATACAGGAGATCAGACTAGATGATCTAATGGTCCCTGCTGACCATAAACTCTCTGAATCTATGCAAACACGCCAGAGAGTCCTCAGCTGAGATATCAAGTTCACTTTCGACAGAAAACTTTTCACAAATTGGCTCTGGTGCCTCAGGTTGTTTAGGATACTAGCTCAGCTCTTCAAAGCTGCATCTGGTAAAGCACTGAAAGCCCAGGCAGAGCTTTCTGTGTCCAGCAGGTAAGGGGGAGGCCACATGTGCACTGAAGCAGCCCCAACCAAAAGCAGCTTATACTCAAACACTCATTGTCTGCCAGGAATAAACAGCACTCACCTTCCTGTGACAGAAAACTGACACTAAGAAATGTGTGATGAATTCTGGTCGTGAGAGATCAGCTGTTAAGGCAGCTCAGGGTGCTGTCAGCCTTCTTTACTACCACAGAGCAGATTATTCGTGGGGTTAATGCACAAAGGAAGGAGATAATGTGAGAAATTAAGAAGGGTGAAGACTGAAGAGACCAAACCCTGAAAGGCTTTGGATGGAGTTGGGCCAAGTGAGGAGACATTTGGACAACAGGCTGAGCAGAGACAGAGCCTTCCAGAAGGATGACAGCATTTATCTCACGCAACCTTCACATTCCCACTCTTCCAGCCACGGGATAACAGCAGCTGCTCCCAGCCAGGCTGTGCCTTAGGCTCCCAGAGCCCACAGGTAGCTGTCCACTGCATCTCCCTTTCCACTTTGAACTATGCAGCAGCGAAATCTGCTGGGGAGGAAGAGTAGAGCCAAGGACAGAGGAAATGACACAGACTCCAGCAGGTTCCACTCCCTGATCCTCCGGAAGGAAGTTTCTTTCCTAGTACCCACCTCCACAGTGGATACGAAGCCTGTCTGGAAATGGCTCATTCAACACTGAAGAGGAATAAACATTCCCCATGGCAGAATTTAGAGGTTTGGCTGTGGGATACGAGGTGCCAATCTCAAAAAGTCTACAGCAGACAGCAGGAAACGTTGGCCTGGGCCAACTTCAGACAAAGATCAAGGTTAGACTAGCAACAAAAAAGAGATCTCAAGAGAAATCAGTGTCTACAGCCTTCACCCTGCTCTGGGAAATCTCCCAACCCTGCTATTAAGATATTTCACTTCCTTTACCAGTACTGCCAATTCTGGCAGCATTCTCATCTCAAGTGCAAACTCTGCCTCCCAACACCACTGTGCAGCACCAGGATCATCAAACCCACTGCTCCGAGAAAGGCCTCGTGTGCAGCAGCAGGAGGGGGTTTGGTTACACACAAATCCCTGCCTGATCAGCACCAGCAGGAGAGGAAATGAGGAAAGAGTGACTGACAGGGAAAGGCGGTTTCTGGATGATTGTACTTGGTTTTAGGGTATGAGAAACTTGTTGGAACATGAAGTCTCGCTCCCCTCACCGCAGCCTCTCTGAGCACTGGGATAGAGCAGAGCCTCTCACACAGGCACAGCTCATTGATGTCCTTGTAAGTGCTCCCACCTCTGATCCACCACACACATTAGCACCAGATGCCTGTTGCCAGAAGGAAAACATGCCAGTGTCTCTCCCATTCAGGCAACATTAGCCCCTGCCTTGTTCTTCACAGTTAAACAAAACCACCAACATGGTCTAAAATGAAGAAGGGGGGGACCAAAAAAAAAAAACATCAACACCAACTTCTGGAAACTGTTACCAATAGCTCAGCCTTCACTTTCTGGGTAGTGACAAAAGGTCAAGTTGTGCTGGAAAGCAACATTTGGGCTCTACATGACATGAGTGCAACAGGCTGAATTGGGCTGTGGTGGAGCAGCACTGAGCATCCATGGAACATCACAAGCCCAGGCAAAGTGGCACAGCATTTCTGGTTGGATTGCTAACACAGGAACTGTAGATGAAAAGGTTTTTATCACCAATCTAAAGTGAAAAAGCAGTTTATTAAAAAAATGAAGTGCAAACAGGGATGGTGCACAACTGGCAGGCAAAAAAAGCCAGTGCTGAGCTGCATGGCTGAGTGTCACGTCTCAAACCCAGCGAGGCCAGGAGTGTGGTTTTGGTGTTTAACCAGTTTCAACTGCAGCCTGGCACTCTTTCACTTCCTCTGCAGTGAAGTCTTCTCACTGCAACCTCACCACGTGAACCAAAACGGCTCGAGTAAAAACAAAGCCCCAAGGTGGTTTGGTGGCCAACGTCATATCAGGAGGCAGAGGGGCTGCAGGCAGGGGAAAGCACTCAGAAATACTCTGCCAACCAAGAAAGAGATTACAGAAGAGGAGGCAGGGCAGAGAATTAATGCAAGTCCAGCAATAAAGAGGCTGAGAAGGCTCTTTCACACACCACCAGCTCCACCGTGCTCCAAACAGTTTGTAAACTGTTTCCTAAATACAAAAGAAAAAAAAAACCCCAGACCTAGTCCTGACCTCCATGAATGAGTAACCAAACCCAACAGCTTCCTGCAAGCTTGTGGGGGTGAGGAAAATGAGGACAGGACAGAGGGAACTCCACAACATTTCGTCCTCCCAAGTACTGCTTTGGGCACAAAGATTAAGGATGCAACAGCTCTTGCTGTTCTCTCATGTGGGCGGTGGATAAAGGCCAGAAATAAGGGAAGGCAGCCCTGAGCTCGCTGCTGGTGCCTGGCATTCCCACCCCAGAGAGCAGCTCTGCTTGTTGTTGTGCTGCAGGGGAGGCTCAGCAGGGGCTGGCAGCTCTGCAGAGGTGTGGATCAAACACAGCTACGAGCAGGCTGTGGGGGAAGCACTGCCATCCCCTGACAGCAAAGACAGACCATAATAGACCACAGACAAGCTCACTTACATCCAACACTAGAGAGCATCTAACCATAGAGGGGACAAACTTCCTGATGAGACACAAGCCACCCTGCTGTGACAAGGTGACACTGTAAGACCTTGTGTGTGTCCCACTACTGCCTCCTTCCGTGAGAAAACCCGAGGGGACACTCCCTCGTGTGTCCCCTCCCTTTGGGGACACACCTACACCACTGCTGTGGTGGGGCTCAGATGTTTAACTGTTGTGGGAACAGCTTCAGCAGCAGTACATAGGGCACGTCCAGGCACTAGTGGGTCCCATTCCCTCCACTCTCTCCACCAGCATCTAGTTTTGGGTTAAAAAAACCCTAAAACCGTGCAAGAGTCAGCACAGGACATCATGTGCAGCCTGCAGGGTTACCTCCTTGGGGAGCCATGCCCCAGCAGCGGGGGAAGGCAGCAAGTCTGGGCTTTCACCCTGCCCATCTTTCACCCATTTCACCCCAGCTCCTTGGCTCATTTTCCAGATCAGAGGCTCCTAAAATGGACCACTCCGAGGGCTTTGCCCACCTGACACCACGGAGGTATCAAATGTACTTCATCCAGCAAAGATTATTCATAAGAGTCTGCAAAGAAAAGATCAATCTTCCACTGTCCTGAGCGAAACCACCCAACCGTGCTGGCAGTGAGGAGAAATGCTCCCACCAGCCTGGCAGGGATGCACCAAAAATAATGAGTTCCCCAAGCAGCCTCTTCTCTGTGCATCTCTATGGAAGAACAGCCATCATTACAGCAATACATCATTTCCACTTCTGCCTGTCACTTACCTCCAGTCATGTGTAATGGAACAGAGTTACAAGGTGAGGGGAAGAGCTGAGAGCAGAGGGAGCAGCTCTCACAAACAGGGGTGTCTCTGGGGTAGATTTGCATGAGCAAAGTTTGGCCATGCTCAGAGACACCCAGCTCACACCACAGCAGTCTTTGAACAAACCAGACACTCCCAGGGAGCAGAGGCAGTGACATCAAGGCATCCCTAACTCTGAATGTGGGTCACTACTGCTTGTGTGTGACTGGTCCAAGCAAAGGACATTCTGAAGGAGCAGAATGGCCAAGAAACCCCCACCACAACTCTACCAAACTGAAATGAGGTTTTATCCCTCCAGAAGCAAAGCCCAAGCTCCACCACATGAAAAATTGCATGGAATGAAACCAGGCAGAAGGAGCCAGCTCAGAGACCCAAGTAGCTACTGCCCAAGAGGAACAAGTGCACAGAGCAGGAACAACAACCATCACCAAGGAAAAACGGATGTGAAACACACGGGAGCTAACTGGGACAGTGACCCTTTTCACTAAGGACACGCAGCCCCAACCAGGCACTGCTGGATAAGTTTCCAGGTAGCTGAATCCTGACTTGGAGGGAAGAAAGAGGGACAGCTTTCACCTCTGCTGCTTTGAGTAGACAGTGGCCTCATCCAGTGCCGATGAACATTTCCCTGTGTGCTTGGCATTCACCTGGTTTTCTAGGACTTGGGAGATAGATGGAGATGAAGGATCCAAAAGAGACCAGCACTAATTATCTAAAAGAAAATACAAGCACCCAACGACATCCACTAGCCACAGCTCCAACATCGCCACTGTCTCCTGGTACTTGAACCCACTCCCAGCACAGAGAGACACCTGTGTGTGCTCCAAACTTCCAGGATAAGTACAGTAGGAAACAAAGAAGAAACCATCTATATCCAGGCTTTTGGCAGAACTTTGACCTCTTTCTGTTTTGCTTTTGGGTTGGGTTTTTTTTTTGTAGACCTCCTAGGAGTATTTACTGCTCATTTGTGGAAACCCTGGTGCACTGCCCACACTCCCTGCTGCTGAGAAGAAAGTCTGGATGAAGAACTGGAAGTTAAAACCTGCTCTGAACTCCGGAGCTGAAGATTCCACCACAATTTCTCTGTCATTGCAAAGAGGCTGTTGCTCCATGGGCACCCAGCAAATCCAAAACCTCTATCCCTGACCAGCAGGCTGGAGGAAAATGGGTATGTTCCTGCAGCTGATGCACAAGGCTGTGACAGCAGATCTTGACTCTGGCCTTTGCTTTCCCAAGAGCTTTTCGGGTGGCCCTACCAAACTTTTGATGGTTCTACAAGGATGACCTCTCACAAAGAGGCTAAGAGACTTAATTCTTTAATGATGATCAAGTATTCAGACATCTGGAGAGAAGTATTATTCAATTACTGGCCTGCCAAGGGACAACCTCTCTTCCCTAATCTTAGCTGCAGCAATCTTTATTAGTGCCTGCATGCTGCGTGGTAACACAAGGAAGTGTCTACTGCAGAGCACAGGCAGCAGGCAGCAGCAATTGTGAGAACCTTAACTCAGCATTTCCTGACAGGAGTGATTAAAATCTCAAACTCAGTGTAATATTAGCACTTTCTCAAGAGACTGACAGCCCGTTTGCCCTGTTTACTTTACCAATTCACAGCCTGCAGAGCAAACTGCTTACGGTACTAGCAGATTTAAGATGAATGTAGACCCATGGCAAATGAGTGGCAGAGAAGAAATGGCAGAGACTCAGCTCCTCAGCTCACCAACACAACTGCTCACTTGCTCAGCCTCCTTTTTTGCATTTCTTATTGGAATTGCACGGGAAGTGACCAGGTACTGTCAGGTAAAGGGTCAGCCTGGGCCCTCCTGCCCCTGCACACACAAAAACATGCAACGGACCAGAGACCACAGAGAACAGCCGTTCACAGAATGAAACCCCAAAAGGCTAGGGCCAAAACAGCCACAACCCTGAGCACAAAACAGCCAGGCTGCAACTCAAACACTTCCTCAGCTCCCTTTGAAACTGTCCCATGCCAGCAGTGCCAAATCCAGTGACAGGGAAAAGGCCAAACAGAGATTTACGCCCCTCGGTGTGCACAGGTGGTGCGTTCTTCCAGTTCTGCATCTTCCTAGGAAAGGTGGTGGAGCAAACTGTGAAAGAGGCAGCTCTGCCAAACCTCTACCTAAACACACAGTGCAAGGCAAACTGCCAGCCCCACACGCCTCCCTCATCCCAGAAATGGATGCAGTAAGAGCTGGCTTTCCAACTCTTGTCATCCCACATTACTAACTCCATGCTGCAGGCTCCTGACCCTGAAATAAAGCAATTTTTGGGCCTCTGTATAGAGCTGCATAAGGGAAAATAAAGTCAGTCCTGAGCAGAGATGTGTAAGCGTGTGCTGACAGCACACACACCAGCAGGTCCTGGGAGAGCAACGGTGCAGCACCTCCCTGCCAAGTGTGTCACGTCACAAGACTGGCACCTCACCACCGGCATGATGAAGAGAGCCACTACTGAGGACAGAAAACATCCCCACTCCATTTCTTGCCACCTGTAGAACAGCCAGCATCTTCACAGGCAAATCACCTGTGACTGGGTTTGAAGCAACAGCCTCTGTCTGAAGGGTGCAAGCAGCCTCCCTCTCCCACACTCTGCCCAGTGTGCACCCAGAGCTGTTATATCTCTACTTGCAGCATTATATCTGCTGCTGGAACCTGAACTTACCCATTCT
The DNA here is from genome assembly GCA_036630365.1 of Acanthiza pusilla. Lineage (NCBI taxonomy): Eukaryota > Metazoa > Chordata > Aves > Passeriformes > Acanthizidae > Acanthiza > Acanthiza pusilla. Next base: position 6,933,728 of record JAXCHO010000048.1, read on the forward strand.
CCCCTGTAAAATTCCCTCCTTTGGCCCAGAAGCAGCTGCTGTAGGACTGATGCCTCTGCTACCTGCAGAGCACAGCTGTCAGGACCAACACAGAACACAGCCTGCCTCTGCCTTTTCAAGGACTACAGCTGGCAAGGAAGGGACCGAGGAGCCAATGACACATTTAGCCTCATTTCCCCAAAATGACACACAAACGCTGGCACATGTCCCCTGGGAGCAGAGCTGCTCCCTTCCGCCCGGCTGGGGATGTGGGGCAGAGGTGCTGCCAGGAGGACCAGGGCTGCTCCTGCTCCTGTCCCGGCCAGGCAGGGCCGATCCGAGGCCAAACAGTGCCACACAGTGGCAACTCAGGGCTGCTCGGCTCCTCTCCAGCCAAGCAGCTCCAAAACACCCGGGGATGCTGCAAGGAACAGCCTAAGAGGCTGCAGCTTCAAGGAGGAAGGAGTGCAGAGCTTCCCGAAGAAGTGCTGTCTTTATCCAGCCCACGGCTTCACAGCTCTGGAGCTTTGGCAGCAACACAGATTTTGGGTTTCTTGTCCACGTGGTTATTTTGGGTGACACGGCCCCACAAGCAGTTGTGCCAACTCGAGTCCTGCCCCACAGTAGGCACAGGCAGCCTGAGAATAAATATCTTGGTTGCCAAAAACAACAGTGCCCAAATCCCAGGCCCTCGGTTCCCCCCGCCCTTTTGCCGTTCTAATTCTGACGGTGTGGCTTCTCCATGATCAGAAAGCTCGTGCTTTCTGTGAGCCAATGTTTCAAACAGAAAGAAATCAAGACTAATGGTAAATATCAGACAAATCTGGACAGCCAATGCCAGCAAACTGCACTTCAGAGAGCACAGACCCTACTGAAGAGACCAAGGGGAAGCTCCAGCACAAAGTGCTGCACGACAAACACATCACTGCCTCCCACTTTGCCAGCTGCTCACTGCCTCGTGAGAACACTGTAAAAGAGAAACCCCCGGTGCCCCAAACACACTCACAGCATCTTATGCCAAGCATCTTCATCAATGATTGATGGAGAAGCTAAAGCTTGGCACACTTCTTTCAATGATGCTGAGGAAGCAGAAGTCCCAAGAAGAAAAGCTGAGGAGAGGGAAAACAACCAAGGGCAGGAACATCTGAAAAATGCTGCAGCAACGTGCCAGAGCTTATCTTTCAAAGTTCCAAGACTTCACCCCAGTTCCACCCAGCTGAAGTCACAAACTCATTACAAAAGCACAAATCCAACAAGCTTTAGCCCCACAGCATGCAGGGAAGGTCTTCCCAGTTCTCCTAAACTCCCATCCTGAACAGCCATTTTAGGACAGGCAGCCCAGAGCTCCCTGGCAAGTTCTCTTACAAGTCAAATGTGCCAGAGCAGTGCAAAGATTCCTGGAGGATGAGCTCCCAACCACCACTGCCTTCGCCCACATTCCTGGGCCTGACAGAGTTCATCCAGGCTCCTCCTGCAAGGTACAGCTGGACAAGCTCAAAGGAGACACCACCAGTTAATTATATTTTTAATTCTTGCAAAAGAAAGGTGCTGGTCTGGCCTCTCAGCAGAGCAAGTTATGCAAATGTAACACCTACATTGGAAATTGAAACCGTGGTTTTCACATTCCCAGTGCAAACCTCCAATCATCTGGCAGTGGGACAAGTGACACTTCCAGAACAAGCCTCAGAACTTCCAGGGTCACAGTTAACCCTGGTCTCCAGCACCTGACCTCATTTCCCACCGGGAACCTCACCCAAGTTAGAGCCCTCAGAGCAGAAGCATTTTACAGCATCTTCTGTTTGCGCCTCTCCTGTTCCACATCAGCCACGCCAGCGCGCGCTGCCAAGAAATGGATGGTAACAACATGCCTTAAAGCACGAGAGGCACGAGGTCACCAGCTCCTCAGCCTGACCCAGGCACAGCTCCCACAGGGAAAGCCAAAACACTGGAAAATTTAGCAACAGGAAAGCAAAACAGATCCAGTGTCATTCCACTGCATTCCAAACACATGACACCAAAGCCAACCGCCGCCTCCTGCAGTACTCACGTCGCTGGGGCTGAGGTTCCCAAGACCGTTGTCCTGCTCGGAATCCCGGCCGGACTCGTGGCCCTGGGAGGAACGGGGGTGGGAGGGATGGATCCAGATCTCCAGCCTTGTGGCATCATCTCCCACTTGTCGCAGGGTGGATTTCTTGCCCTTCCCCCGGCGGTTGGGGCTCACATCCAGCACCTGGTGTTTCCTCTGCTCCATCTGCTCGGACTAGGCACACAGGACACATTCAGATCACTCAGGGATCAAAGGGCAGGGAATGTGTGTAATTTCATTTACATGGAAAAATTAGCCCTTTCCCTTGCTTCAAAACCACACTGACTCATGGACAGGTCCAGAGTTTGGTTCTGACACTACAGAACAGTGCAGGGAAGAGGTTTTCAATTCTAATTACCCCAGGACAAGAAAAGCTGTGCCTAGTCCCAGCAGTGTGTCACAGCCAATGGGGTATTTGGATGACTCCCAATTTTTTCCCTCCAAAATGCAAGGCACCTATAGAATAAAGCAATGATTGTGCTACATGCTAAGGCCATGCTGCAAACCACAGCAACCTCATTGAGCTCAGCTAAACTAGCTCATGACCCAGAACAAGAGGTTCAGCTGCCCAAACCACCCCAAAACGATCATCCTGAAGGCCGCCTCTCATAGAATTTCTTAAAAATAGGTAAGGAGTGTCTCCAAGTGCAAAAGCCACCATCCTCTCTAGCACAGGACAATCAGCATGGGCAGGTGCAGCACCCCCCAGCCCAGTTCCAGGACTCACCTTGCGTTTTGTCTCCTCAAACAGGCTCATGAGGCTCTCCTTGGCAGTGAGGATGGGGTTGCTGGCAGCCAGGCTGCGCATGTAATAGTACACAGCATCCAGCTTCCTCCTCTGCAAAAAAACCAAGCAGGCTCAGAGCTGCCACTCCTTCCCAGGCGCCCAGAGCCTGGATCCCATGTGCTTCCCCTTCCCTGTCCCTCAATACATGTGCCCTCTCCCTCAATACTGCCTGGGACAGACAGGCACAGCCAGATATGTCCTTCCCAGCCATGAAGGAAAGGTGCTTCTGAACTGCTCTACTTTAAACCAGCATCTGCCAGTGTTGTGAATGGGCAGATCCCTACCAGCCTCTGTGGCCCAGTATGATGCGTCCATTATCTGCTGTCACATCTTCCTTGAAGTCAGTTTTCCTGCATGGCTGGAGCAGCCAGCACAACTGAAACCTAAGGAAGTCATGCGTGGATGTTTCTCAGACAAATGCTCACAGGTTCAACGATAAAATAGCAAACAGATGGCTAACAGTCCCCAAAATCTCATGCAAAAAGTGGGCTATATTTTAAACAATTACACTCTTAGCAGCCCACAGAACAGTCCCCAAAATCCCTGAGGGAGTAGCGTGTATCTGACAAAGCTGCCTGAAGCCACAGCAGCTGGAATCCACGCAGCACATCCTGCCATCAGCTTTTTTTCCTTTAAGAAAAAACCCAAACCATCTGAGCACTGCCCTAAACAATGCCTTTCTCCACCAGATGGAATCTCACAGCCATCCCAGAGGCTCTCCCCTGCCTGCACATCCTTGCACGAGGAGCATCTCACCGTGTAGATGGCCAGGAGTGCCAGCTGGTTGTAGGGACGGCCGTTCTTGGGAGCAATTTGCTGAGCCTTCAGGTACCAGCTGGGGAAGGAAAAAAACAGAGATAACGGACATCAGGCTTCCTTCCCTGTCTTCAAAGGTGCAGAACTCCCTTGGAGTTGGCATTTCTGCAAGGAACAGGCCCTTCCCACAAGTGCCCTCTGCCTGTAGGAGCGAGCACAGACAGCAAGCTGTGCCCATCCTGGAGAGGGACGAGGCACAGGAAAGGAAAATACCTCTGCGAAGGAAATACCCCTGGCCCACCCCACAGATGAGCAGGAAGCAACAAGTGCCAGCAAGTTCTGATGGAGTCAGAACATATGGATGGAAAAGCCACCAGATAATACTCCCTGCTGGAGGATCAGCACAGGAAAACTTCCACACCAGATGGAGCATGACTGGATCTGGTGGCTTGCTCTCTGGAACAGCAAAATTCAGCTACATCTTTCACCTTTACAGGACTGCCATACAACTGAGGAGTGGAAAGACTTTAAAAAGACTTTGGCTAGAGGCAAGTTCAGGGATGAAATGAGATCCATCCCTTGTATCCAGAGGCAGAGCTGTGCTGGAAGGACACAGCCAGCAGTGTGCCTACCTGCGGGCCTTGCCGTAGTTCGCCGTGTCGTTCGCCTGTTCCCTGTACCGGCAAATGTCCCCCTGGCAGATCATGCACCTCTGGGCACTGATCAGCGCGTACTTCACCTGCAAAGGAGCAGCCATGGACCACCTGGGACACAGCCCTGACTCACCTGCAGAGCCAGCGAGCCCACAAGGGTTGTGCAGAGCCAAGAGGTGGTCAGTGACGCACTGAAGGTCTCACAAAAGGGCAGCAGGATGAAATGACAAGGCTCAGGGGCACTGGTTCAGCATTTGTAGGGGCAAGCCAATCCCCTAAACACCTCCTCTCTGACACAATATCCCACCTCTCTCCAGAAGGGAGTTGTTCAGTCCATGACCAATTTGAGGACAGCTGTTAGATAAACACATCTCTCTGGGAATGGAGCTGGACTAAAATATCCTTTCCCAGCTGTCCCTTGCACCTGCACTCACAGCTCAGGGCAACACGTTGGGGAGGCAGCACAACTGCCAGCTTTTCCTCATTATTCTGGGTTCCACAGGCAGAAAAAGGAGATGTTCAATATCTAAGGAATGTTCAATATCTTTGGACTCTTCTTTCCTTTATTAGCTCTGGTCACAGAGCTGGTACAAAACAAGTTCTTTGCAAAGGAAGCTAAGAAATGTTACTGCACCAGAGTGCAGAGTTGTTCAGCAGCTAAGAAAGATTCCCTGCACACAAACTGACCCTGTTTGGAGCACAGCTGCCTGCCCCTTGGCAATGGCAGCACACTGAGTTCAGCACCTTGCACAGGATTATCAGGACGAGAAGTCTCAGAGAGGAAGCCAACCTACCATTTTCCTGAGAGGTTTACTGCGGATGGCCATCCCATCCATGTAGTCCTCGAGCTTGAACTGGTAGGACACCTGCAGCTTCTGGAGGAGGCCGTCAAAAAAAGAAGAGCCCTGCAAAATGCACACACACACTTAGACGTTACGGTCTTTCTGATGACAAACACAAAATCACCACACCATCCCTGCCATGTGCAAGAAAGGAGGTGCATCTCCCTGAGGCTGGGGCTGTTTCTCTTGGGAACACAACAAGGAGGTTGGGGGATCTCCAGCCTCAGAGGTTTTTAAGACTGAGCTATACAAATATAACTTGATTTAGTGTTTAATGAGTCCTGCTCTGAGCAGGAGGTTGGACTAAAGGCCTCCAGCAGTCCCTTTTCCCATCCTAATTCTGTAAAACACATCCTTCTCAGGTCTATCAGCCTACCTGGTACAAAGACTAAACTGAGCTGCAGTTTTACAGAATGACTTCTGAGCAAATTTGGTAAAGATGGCACAAACACCTTCAGGAATCATTCTGTTTAGCTTCACTTCAGGGCATTCATTTCATTTTCATTTAAATCAATTTGTAATTAAACACACCAAAACAAACCTGGTTTAAATTGTAACAGATGCCTACCCAGACCTACACCTACCACACTAAACCATAATGTGTCTGAGCATCCTCTTTCCGTAAGGATGACCTAAGGAACCTGGAGGCACGAATAGGACCAGTTGCCCCATTACACCATTCCTGTCTAAAAACCAGTCAGTCCTACCCAAAGGTTTAGTAAAATCGGGGGATGTTTCTCTCCTCTTACCTCATCCAAAAGCAGGAGCAGTTTGTTCCGAATTTCTTGGGCATTTTCCCCCTGAGGGTCCTTGAGGAGCTGCCGGAATTTCTCAATCACCTGGTAAAAAGCATTCTTCCACAGCAACTGGTCCACGTTCTGGGTGTCGGAGAACTCGATATCCATCAGGATGCACCGCTCATAGAGCTGCAGCATCTCCACCCTACAGAAACACAGTCAGGGAGTGGTCAGTGCAACAGCAACTGCCCGGGAACGCAGGGAACATGTGCTGAACCACCTGCTGCTCACATCCAGCTGCACTCTGGCAAATCAGTGTTTCCACATGCATCCCCCAGAGAGATGGGAGCTGCTGCAATCTGACACCCTTCCTGCTCCAAGAGGGCAAAGCCAAAAGGACCATCTCCCTTGTACAGGTGAATCAGAATGGAGCAAGGCCTGGCAAAGAGCAAGGAGAAAGGCTACAGCTCTGCCAACAGCAAGGCACGAGTGTCTCCTGATGCTAAGACAGAACACATGCACTGCCAGGTTCTGCTCCTTCTGAGCAGAAGGTCTGGGCCAAGAACAAACACACGAAGAACCACAGGGCAACAGAGGTCTTGGCATTAAAATGATTCCCACCCCACCTTCCATCCAACCAAAACACACAGCAGAGACACAGACCCTGCTTCCCCCAGAAATGAACAAGTTGGGAACATGACACCCAATGCAAATAAAGCCTCAGAGCCGCAGAAATCACATTCCCCTTGTCAGATGCCTACAGCCCTGCTGGAGCAGAATTCCTCCTCCAAATTTAATGAAACAGCTGCAAGCTAGGAACAGCTCTGAAATATGTGGGGTAAGTTTATGGTAAAGGGGATCCTCAGCTGCTCCTGCCTTGGCAGCCTTACTCCTGACAATCTTTCAAGTCCTACAGAAAGAGTATGAGAGCGTGGATAGCAAAGGCTGGAGTGAAGCCAGATGGCAATGCCTGGAAGAGCCTGACAGGACAAGAGGAGGATGCTGGTGAGTTCCTGCACAAAGCACAGAGCCAGGGTGGGCTGCCTGACCCCACACAGTCCCCAAAGGCTGTACACGCATCTAACAGCACGAACACCAATGGAACTGGACATTTCTGCAGATGGATGCCAGATAAAAGCCCCCACACAGCTGGCAGAACGCACTTGGACACGGGCAGGGAACAAGGGACCGCAGGGACAGGGCCAATTAGTGCCACATTCCCAGGGCAGGGTGGGCTTCCACAGGCCACAGCAGCACTCCACAGTGTTTTCTCTCCCTCCACACAACAGCTCTGGGTGAGCTGAGCACCTTGAGGAAGACCTGAAACTTCTAGCGCTGCTTCAATCACAGACATATCCCACCCCCTAGTCTAATAGAGCAAGTGTCCAAAACACAGAACAAGCCCTGAAATTAGCTCAGCTGCTACATTTGCTGCCAGTCAGCTCTGAAAATCAGTCTCCAGAGAAGCCCGGCAGACACAGAGGTCACAAATAAAGGTGAAAGATGCCAAGTAGAAACTTGTTACAGTCACGTTAACCACCCTCCAGAGCATCATTGTTACTTCTCTCTTGCCAGCCTGGCATCACCAGGCTACTCCCACTGGAGGGCCACCACATTGAGTAGCACCCAGAGCAAAACTGCAACTGTTACACAGCACCTGGAACACACCAAATGCTTCCTGAGCACTGACAGTCACCATCTCAAAGCCCACAATGCAAATCCAGCAGCAGAAAACTGAGGACACGTAAGAAAGCAGAAGTCTGACAGCAAACACTGAGAGTATGTGAGAGCCCAGGAACAGACAGAGATCAACTCCAGTAAGAGCCAGAAAAACCAAAAAGCTGCAGCAGGTGCTTGTCCTGCTCCTCTGTGTCCCTGCAAGGCATTTACCAAGCACAAGAAGCCTTGGCTTTGCTTCCAGCCCAGGGAAATGACATCCATCCTCACCCACAGTTTTCTTCCACCACCCACACACCCCTGGCACACAACACACAGACCCAGCACATCAAAAACCAGCAACCGAGTGCCCCATTTCCCAGCCTCTGAGACACGGAGATCCCCAATACATCAGATCCCCAAGGAGACACCACTCTCCTGCATTTCACCCTGGAAATGACTCCCCCACCCTCTACACCCACGAACCTCAGCTGGGCCATCTTCTCCAGCCCCTCCGGGCTGATGCGGTCTCTGGACAGGAGGTTGCTGAGCTGCTGTTCCTGGTTCCCAGCCTCGCGCAGGAGTTTGCTGAGCTCCTGCTGCTGCATGTTCCTCATCTGCTGCTCCATCTCGGGGCTCAGAGGAGTGGGGGGGAGTGGGCCACACAAGTACTGCCCTGCCTGGCCAGGGTAGCCAGGGTAATAGGCTCCTGGGTACACCCCGTTGGTTGGACCCATAGGATACTGCAGGGAATATCCACCATATGGATACTGGGGGCCTTGCCCGGAGGCACGAGGGTAATAATAGGGGTTGTCAGAGTTTTGGAATTTATAATAAGAGGGCTGGGCCTGGCGGGCTTCCCCCCAGGAGGTGGGGCTCACTTCATCATCCGTGTCTAGGAAGTGAAGCTGAGCAGTCTGGCTCTTCAGGGCAGGTTTTTGGTCCGGGTTGTTTGGGTCCCACAGCCGGCGGGCAGTGCCGCCTCGGCCCCGGCTCCGGGGCCCTTTGCTGCCAGCCCCACCCAGCAGGAGCCTGGGCCCAGGGTGAGTGGCTTCAGGGACACCCACAGAGGTGGCAGAGAGGTCCGTGTTGGCAGGCAGGAACAGAATCCCACGGCCCCTCCCTTGGGGCTCCCTGCTCTGGCTCCTCGCCTCTGAAACCTCTAAGGCCTTCAGGGACGATTTTTTATCAGTATCTACCAGGCTGACATCCCTGTTCATGGTCCTGCTGTCAAATGTGACTCGAAAGGGTCCCTTGACTTCCCTGCCATTGCTGCTCCATTCGCTCTCACTCCTGGAAGCTCGGCTCTGCTCCGAATGCCTCCTCCTGTCCGAATTCCTGCTGGGGACGTACGCCTCTGCCTCATCAATTCTGTCGTCGTCCAAGGAGTCAGTGGAGGACACGGAGAGCTGCTTCCTAGGACGTATTCTTTCCCTGGCACGCTCCTGCCGCCTCTCCACCCCATCCACGAGCAGGGCTCCGTCTGTGCTGTTGTTGCTTCCCGCTGAGCTCGTGCTGCAGGTGCGGTACCGGCTCCGCCGCTTGTCTGTGCGGGAGTAGCGCTTGGTAGAGCCCAGCTTCCCCGGCAGCACCTCATCCCCCGTCCTCCTCACCCTGTCGTTTCGCTCTGCTCGTCTCCCTTTATCTCCCCTGGAGGCTTTCACTGCTTCCCCAGCCTGGCTCCCTTCTCTATCCTCCTTGCTCGATTTAATTCTCCTGTTGTTGTCTTTTCCAATGCCTTTCTCTGTCTCTTCATCTCCCTCGACTTTCAGCTGCTCCATCCTCCCGGTGATTTCCTCACTCGCCGACCGCAGGGAGGGCTCTTTAGAAGCCGAGTGTAGGCGCTTTCCAGGCTGGTAGATCTGCTGGTCTGGTTTCTTGGTTCTCCTGGGGGTCTTTGGACACCACTCATCCACAATGGGCTGTTTGGATAAGTTTTCCTGGCTTTGCAGGCTGCCTTTGGCCTCTATTTCTTCCTTTTCCTCTGAAGGACCATTCTGCTTGGAGCCACTGCTTTTGTCCCAGTCCTTCACAGCTGGAGCTTCCATTCCTACAGAGTCCTTGTCCCCAGTGCTCTCCTCCTTGTTGTCCTCAGCTCTGCTCCTTTCCTTCTCCGAGGCCTCCTGCTTTGGTGACACAAGTTTGCTCCTCAGCCTGGAGAGGCCAGGTTTGTAAATCTCCTGGTCTGGGCGCCTGTTGTCTTTGCGATGCCTCGGCTCCTTCACCTCCTTCATGTTTTCTGGGGAAAAACAGACAGGAGAAAGTTATTTCTAGGGACCAAAAAAATACCATGATAAATACTCAAGGAGAAATATTAAGTCAGAATATTAAGTCAAAGCAAAGAGCCTGCCACCCTCAGGGCAGGTCCAGGAGAGATCTGAAAAATCTATGTCAATATTTACAGGAAATCACAGAATAAGAGTAGAAAATGAGAAAGTCTAAGACAGCTGACCAAATCCTTGGCCTGATCCATTTACAAATCCCATCCTGCAACAGGTTTTGCCTCAAAGCACCAACAAGGGACAGGTAAAGCACAACACAAGACTTGAGCACAAGTACCAGGAGTAAAGTTTTGTCATTACAGTTCAGCAGCAGTCACCTGCCTGCTGTCGGTGCAGGAGCTGCCCTCCCCAGCCATCCCTGCTCTGCCGTTTGGACTCAAACACTCCTTTCCCCTTGCTCACAATCCGGTAACCCTTCTCTTCTCCTCCCTTAACCGTATTTACACCAAAAATCGTTACAGAACCCAGCCCAGACCACGCACGATTAACCGACAGCTGTTGGCCGCGGCACTCCCTCCGCGTTCCCCCTCACAGCCCCGCGCACCGGCCGCAGCCCCGAACCTCCGCCGGTACCGGGGGCTCGGCCCGGAGAGCCCAGAGGGGCCGGGACCGACCACCCCGGGGCAGAGCCGCCCCGGCTGCCGCCGCCCGCCCCGCAACCTGCCCGCTCTCGGTGCGGCGCCGGCCGAGCGCTCCCACCGCGGCCACCCCGGTGCCGGCGCCGGCGGAGCGGCAGCTCTGCCCCAAGCCCTGCCCCAGGCGCAGCCGGGCAGCGCGGCCGCGGGGCCGTGCGCGCCCGCGGGCAGGTGCCGCTGCGGGGAAGAGAAGGCCCAGCAGCGGGCCGCGGGTGCCCCCGGCGCCCCTCACCTCGCCCGCCGCCGGCCGCGCGGGCCTGCGCCGCCACCATGTCCCGCAGCTCGGCGGCCGAGACGCGGACGCGCTCCAGCCCCTCCGCCATCTTGGCAGCGCCGGGGGCGGGCGGTGCGGACGGCGGCCGCGCAGGGACAAACTGCCGCCGCGCGCACGCGCGCTCGGGGCCGCGCACATGGCCGCGCACGGGGCCGCGCCGCCGCCGGGGCTGGGCGAGGTGCGCGATGCGGAGCGGCGGCTGCAGAGCCGCGTCCACCGCACCCCGCTGCTCACCTGCGCCGGGCTGGACCGCATGGCCGGCCGGAGGCTGCTCTTCAAGTGCGAGCTCTTCCAGAGGACCGGATCCTTCAAGGTGCGCGGCGATGGCGGCACTGCAAAGCCCCGGGGCAAAGGTCGCTTTTTGCTAAAGAGAAACTCGCGTTCTGCCCATACCCACCAGCTCCTGCCACCCTGCGTGGGGAGTGAAGAGCTGCCCAGAACCGAGGGAATGGTGCAAGGAGGACATTCGGCCCAGCACACAGGCACTGGGGAGGTGACACGGAGTCCTGCGGTCTCCTTTTCCAGATCCGCGGTGCCCTGAACGCGGTGAGGAGCCTCGTGGAGGAAAGCGAACGCATGGGACGGGAGCTGCCCCGCGCTGTCGTGACACACAGCAGTGGGAATCACGGGCAGGCACTCGCCTGTGCTGCCCACGCAGAAGGTAAGGTGTACTCTGACCAGAGAGCAGCAGGCACAGGAGAATGCAGGGCTGGGTCCTGGGCAGACACAGCTCTGCCTCCCTTGGAGAGAAGGATGGAGATCCTTCCACTGAACCCATGCAGGAACTAGCATAGGCAAGGCAGAGCCTGCTCCTGCAGTGCTGAGTGGCTTGGATTTGCCTTCTCTGTTGTCACACAGGGATTCCATCCTACATCGTGGTGCCCCGGACAGCCCCGCAGTGTAAACAAGATGCCATCCGTGCCTACGGTGCCACGTTGGTGCCGTGTGAGCCCAACGACAAGGTAAGGCAGAAGGGAGACCAGCCAGGACCACGGCCCAGCTGGACTGAGAGGTGACTGTGCTTTCCCTTAGTCCAGAGCTGAAACAGCATCGCGTGTAGTCCGGGAGACAGGAGGAGTCTTGGTGCACCCCAACCAGGAGCCAGCGGTGATCGCAGGGCAAGGCACCATCGCCCTGGAGGTGCTGGAGCAGGTGAGGGAAATGCACAGCCCGGCCCCTGCAGGGGCACAGCAAAAAGGGGGACACAAAGTGCCAGAAGCTTCCTTTCTGCACAGGCACCCGAGGTAAACGCAGTGGTGGTTCCCGTCGGAGGCGGAGGAATGGTTGCAGGAATAGCAATTGCCATCAAGGTAGGCAACAGCTCATCCGCACAGTGGTGGCTGCACCTCCCTGTGGGAAGGGATGGGCTCTCAAGGCACGCAGCAGTTTTTAACTTTAGGAACAGAAAGACCCTGCTGTGGAAGTCTGTGTGTGCCTGGGGTCTGCAGGGCAGCAGCAGCAGGGCCTGCTTAGCCCCCTGCACACACAGAACCAGGGGACAGGCACATACAAGCATTACCCAAGCAGCTCCTCCTGCTCTCCCCAGGCTTTGAGGCCAGATGTGAAGGTGTTTGCGGCAGAGCCATGCAATGTGGATGACTGTTACCAGTCCAAGGTCCGAGGGGAGCTGACCCCCAACCTCCACCCGCGGGACACCATCGCAGACGCAGTAAAAACCAGCATCGGACCCACCACGTGGCCCATCATCAGGGATTTGGTGGATGACGTCCTGACTGTCTCAGAGGAAGAAATCAAGGTAAAAGCTCCCAGCTCCCTTCTCACGGTAGCTGCCAGCAGGCAGCTGCCTCCATCCCTGCCCTGCCCCTCTGCTCTCACCCCAACACACTCCCAGAGCAGCACAAGCCCCTGTGCACCGCTGCAGCTGTGACACCCACGCTGTCTCCAGCTGGAAAGGGCTGTTGGAAGCTCTGCTCTCCCTTCCCAGAGCACTGCAGGGATGCCCTGGAGCAGCCTGTGCTGGCTGCTGGGCTGACAGCTGCTGCCCTGTCCCGACAGCGAGCCACGTGGCTGGTGTGGGAAAGGATGAAGCTGCTGATTGAGCCAACAGCAGGCGTAGGACTGGCGGCCGTGCTCTCGGAGCGGTTCCAGGCAGTCCCCCGGGACGTGCAGAATGTTTGCATCGTGCTGTGTGGGGGAAACGTGGACCTGAGATCCCTGACCTGGCTCACAGACCTCTCTGGGAAAGTGGAATGAGGATGGAGTGGTGTTTCAAGGAATGAAAACCTCACTCTGAATTTGTGCAGTGGTTTGCAGGCTACTAAAAACAGATCAAGTCCAAATGTTTGGGAGTTTTTGTGGAAGGATAAGGGAAGCTGGCACTGGTCTCTGTGGGGGGCCTGGAAACAAAGCACTGCTTGTTCTCCCCTCCCCAGCTGCCTTGTTCTGGGCCAGGCCTCCAGGGAGCTGCACTCAGTCACCCTCCCCAGCTGCTACTTGGCTTTTCTTTCTCAGCAGCACAGGAACTGCCAGCAAACTCCTTCACACAGCAAAATCCCCACACACCCCACGTGGCAGGGCATGAGGGACAGAAACAATCCCAGGGGCTTGGGATGCAGTGGACAAGGGATGCACACAGCCTCCTGGCCACCACCGAGACAGAGGCACTTAGGCATTTTTGACATTTTCCATTAAAATAAATAGCTATAGCTGGTACCTGAGCAGCAGCTGGCGAGGCAGCTGCCCCTGTACAGACCCCAGCAGTAACACGTCCAAGGCATCAGTGCTGTCCTCACTGTGCACAGGCCAAAAACAGCATCAAGGGAGCCAAGGCACAAGCTCCAGCCGTGCTGGAGACTCATTCCATTTCCACCTCCCGCTCTGGCAGCGCGCTCTCGCTCCTCACCCACGGCACAGGCTCCGGGACATGTGGGTCGTAAGTCCATTTGGGAAAAACGCGCTTGTAGAGGTTCAGCAGTACCGTGTCCTGGGATTTGAGCTGCCCATCGAAGTGGCACTTCATGTGGCCATGGGTTCCTAGGCAGAAAGCAGAGGAGGCCATTAGCAGTCTCTCAGGCCCAGGAGGACCACACCATGTCAGCAATAAACACCATATCAAACCTACCCAACGGCTCCTTGATGTGCCCTCTGCGTCCCCACTTTGTCCTCAGCTCCACGGGCTTGAACCACATCACATCATCTGGAGACAAAAATACAAACGGTAAGGAACAGGTTGTGCTGTGCCAACATAACCACAGGGACATCATCTCCTCCCACCAGAGATGAGCTGTACCTCTGTTGAAGAACATGTATCGCACGACAGCTGTCTTGGTGAAGATCTTGAAGGGGTGGCCACTGAGCACCAGGCGCTTGATGACGATCCTGTCGGGATCCACGGAGAGCAGGGAGCCCGTGGCAATGAGGTCGTGCATTCCTGCCAGGCAGAGTCGCCAATGCACCACGGCAGGTGCCTCCATCACTCCCTCCCCACCACAAACCCCTTCCCCAGGGAGATCCAGGCCCAGCGCAAACCCCCAGCAGGGACAGACAAGTGACAACATGGAATGGCAATGGGCCCATCTTCTCAAACAGCAGGAAGGGGACAGCTTTTTTGAGTCATACTTTCTGGAGGGATGCACTTGTATGCAGGGCATGGGGACAGTTCATTTCCCAGACACCACCTCCTCAGCATTTATCAACTCACCGTTACTTCTCTGTTTGAAAAGCAGCACTGAGGCCGGAGGGAAAGTGATGGGAGCGTAAACAGTGACCACCAGGGCAGCATCTGGGCGCAGGAAACGCTCCAGCTTGTGCTTATCAGCTAGGACAGAACAGCAATGACCAAGTTCAGGCCAACAGAAGTCCTCAGAGCTCTGGGAAACCGCAGAGCTCATTCTTCCCCGTCCAACAAACACCCCTGCTCTGCTGGCACAGTATCTGGGAATGAAGGTGATCCTCTGGCATGAAACCTGGACCTTGCCTGGACCAGTGAGCCACCCTGCCCAAGCCCTTCTACTCCCCATGATTTAGTGCCTGCCCTGGAAGCCTCAGAGCCTAGGAGTGAATCTTCACAAGGATCCTTCAGCCAGGTTCAGACACCACGGCTAAGACATCACAGGCTTCCTGCCCCCGAATCCTCAGCCCCACTCCTGGTATACCCAGTCCTGACAAACCTGAGGTGTGCTGGGAGAACAGGGGGGATGCTCGGAAGCGTCTGAAGCCACAGTGGAAGATCAGCTCCTCCTTGGCCCTCACTGGCTTGCTGTTGCCCGGATGCCGACGCACCAGGAAGTTCAACACGGACATCTGGAAGAGGCAGCACAGTGAGGAGCTGCTGGCAGGGCTGGCAGGCAGCAGAAAGCAACAGGACATTGCAGAAGATGAATGTCCTTGAGAATGGCATCCCAAGAGGTCACTGGTCACCAGTGCCAGGCTTGGATATTTTATCCTAAACCCCCCTGGCAGTTTCTGCACACTCTGATCTACTTTGACACATAAGCAATGTGGGGAGACTTCAGCCCAAACCCTCTGCAGCCAGACCATCTCCAAGCCATGCAGCCTGAAGGAAAAACACTGCACAGCCCTACAAGGTCCCTTTTGTTCACCTTTTGTTCGTGGGGAAGCAGCGAGAACAGGACCAGGGGCTTCCCTTCCTTGAAGCTCTCCATCACCGAGACTGGGACATTGCAGACGTGAAGAGTAACGTACCAGCCCACCTGCCAAAACAGGAGCTGTTATGAACACTTCTCTCAACAAAAAAGTGTCAGAAGATGTGCCTAGATTAGGGAGGGAACCCAGGAGAAAATCATCTGAATTTAGGGCTTCATGCTAAGAACCAGCTGGCTGAAAGATCCACCCAACCACCTCCCTGGAAAGCTGTTCCTATTGGGAGCAAAGGATCACAGCAGGGAAAGAGATGAGCAAAAGGGAGTTACCGAAGCTCCTTCAGTCTCCTCCTTCTCTATTTGCTTGAAGAGGTTCTTTCTGGTTCGGGAGAAGTCCTGGAACTGGAAGATCCTGGCATAATCCCTTGGAAGATTCTCTTTGGGGTCCCATGGAGAAGTCCGGAAGCTTTTCAGCCCCCTGTACTTCTGGAACCTGGAGAACAGAGAGCAGGGAACACAAATTACTTCACCAATTGAGGTGAATCCCATCCTTCACCACCACCTGTGGTCTGCAGGGTTTCACACCTTCAGGGAGGGCAAAGGGAGCAAAGCAAACATTAGCCCTCAGGAAAGATCTCGGTGCAAAGAGAGCTAAAAAAGCAGCAGCCAAATCCCCAACCAACCTCTCCTTGCCTGTCCAGGACCATCC
This sequence comes from Acanthiza pusilla, assembly GCA_036630365.1. Lineage (NCBI taxonomy): Eukaryota > Metazoa > Chordata > Aves > Passeriformes > Acanthizidae > Acanthiza > Acanthiza pusilla. The sequence goes on from JAXCHO010000048.1 coordinate 6,949,686, forward strand.
TCCTCCCTCTCCCAGGTCAGGACCCAGCTCTCCCTGCCAACCAGAGCCTGCCCTGGAAGCCTCAGAGCCAAAGAGTGAGTCATCACAAGAGTCCTTCAGCCAGGTTCAGACACCACGGCTAAGACATCACAGGCTTCCTCACCAAATTAAAGAGGCAGGCACCTTCCAGCTCCTCTCCCAGCAAAGAATCCTATTTCTTACCTGACTCTGGCAGGTACATCCCGCGGTGTGTCCACCTCATCTGGAAACATCTCATCCATTCTCTCCTGTTTGTATCTCTCCAGCATCTGCTCATCCTCCTCCATCGTCTCGTCATACTGGTCATCCCGCAGGCACTCAGACACGGTCATGGTCTCGCTCTCCTCCTCCCCAGGCTCCTCCTCACTGCTCTCCCCCTCCTGGCACAGGGCAGCACAGAGCCTGTGAGCACACAGAGCTGTGCGTGCAGCACTGACACCCTGAGTGTGCTCACATTGTGTGATTTGGGACCCTGGACAGACCCCAGGCTGTCATTTTGGGGTCTAACAGGCCAAAGAAACAGCATGAAACATGTGCGGATTTAACAGTGGAAATCCAGGCAAGTCCTGGCTCTGTGTTGTGGCCTTGCATAGACAGAGCAAGCTGGAATGACAGAATTGTCCTAGAATATGCAATAATGGCCTAGGAGATCACCTGTACTATCAGCTCTTAGAGATACCTGAGAAACTGCCTCTTCCATCAGATCATCATCCATGTCATCATCTTCATCATCATCATTCTCACTGCCTTCTTCTCCATCATCCACAATCCAGGCAGCCTGGTACTTGGATGTGCCTTTGGGGACCTTCACCACCCTCCTGTTTGCCTTCAGAGAATCTGTAGGATTCCCACCAGTGGTTAACACAGGAACAACTCTCCTTCCCCTCAGCAATATTTATACCACAACAGCCAAAACAGATCTAGACCAGAACTGCTATTTCCCAGCACAGACTCTGTCAGGATAGCCAAAATCTGCTAACTTCCCAGGCAAACCACACAGCCTGCTGGCCACCTGATGGGACTAGGGATGGAAGCCATCCCAACTATGATGTTTTCTCACAGCCACCCTGGTGACAGAAGTTTCTAACAACCCTCTTAAGGGGGACAAGGAAAAGATACAAAACTATTGCTGCTACTCACCCTCTGCTTCCTGCAGTTCTTCTTCAGTAGGCCACGTCTGCTCCCCTTCCATGGGATCAGGAACCACTTCCGACTGCAGAGATTCCTGCTTGCTTGGATCTGCCTTCATCAGGACCTTAACATCTTCCTCCATCTCATCGACACCATTTCCAGACTCATCCTGAAGGGCAAGAGCGGAGTTCCAAGCTCTGAACACACCTAACTGAAACTTGCAATCAGTCTCAAGTAAAACTCCCTTAATTATGTCGTAACATAATATTCATTACACACTGCAGGCAAGGAACCTCAGCCCAGCAGCAGAACACAGATAAAAAACTCCCTTTTCCCTCTCCAACATACACCCAGTTGTATTTTCCACAATGAAAGTCTAGAAACCTTGTGTTCTAAGAGGACTGGCAAAGCCTTCACCCCACACACCTGAACCTCCATGTCCTGACTCCTCTTCTGTCCTTTAACCACTCGTGGGTTCAAAGAGAGGGGGTCAGGGGGTGCATCCACCTGGCTGACCTGGAAGTCCCCATGCCCCACAATGTGCACCAGGCTGTTCACGTTGAGGGTCTGTCCCCGGACAAAGCCAGACACCTTCAGGGTCCCAACCAGGTCACTGTCCTGACTGGGCACAAACTCGGCAGCACGGGCGAGCAGGTGAGCGCGGCGGTCCCGAAAAGCCAAGTGCCGCTGCTTCTGGGAGCTGAGGTGCCTCAGGAGCAGCGAGGATTCCTGCTCTGTGTTCAGTGGGAAGAGCTTGGCCTCGGGAAAGCGCTTCTCAATGGCTTTGGAGAGTTTCTTCCTGGCGTCTATCCTCTTCTTAGGGGGCAGGTCAGTGCCTCCCGGGACAGCCAGAGCTGCCGAGCAGAGAACAGAGCTCAGGATCAGATCCAAAACCTTCTTATGACCCTTTTACCAAATACAGGAAAATACTTGGGTATCAGCAACCCAAATGGCCAGATTTGCACCACCGCTTGTTTCAGCGGTGCCCAACAGGACAAGGAGCAATGGCCATAAACTGAAAAAAAAAACCCTTCCACCTCAACATGAGGAAAAATTTCTTTTCACTGAAGGTAGCAGAGCCCTGAAATTAAATTACTGTAACAGTAAATCTCCATTAAGCACCTCTACAGCCCCCCAGAAGACAGAAACATTTCTCACCATAACTGGGGAGCCCCTGTGCAAAGAGGCAGGAGAGGCAGTGCTCCCCAGCACTGTCCCAGCCATCTACAGAATCCAGGATGAACAGGAGGGAGTCTGCAACTTTGGCAAGGTCTAGGACAGCGTGAAGGTCTCCTGCATCCAAAACACCTCCATCAGTGGTGCTGCCAGAGCTACCAGAAACAAGAACCCAAACAACAACAGTATCTCCTCACCTGCCTGTGCTGTGACAAAGCGCCAGCGCTGCTTGAGCCGGGGACAGAGCAGGGCAAAGCCACCAGCTGTGCCCTCATCCGCACGGACAATGGCAGAGTCGTGGCTCTGCAGCAGGCGCAGAGTGTCGTGGGCTGCAGCCCTGCTGTGCAGCAGCACCACAACCACGAGGTGCGGGGGCCCGTCCCTGCTGCCAAGGCTGCGCTTCTCTGCCAGCACCTGCAGGCACAAGGGCACAGCGTGAATCCCAGCCCACATGCGGCTCCTCTCCGCCCCCCGGATCAACACCAGATTCCTCCACACCGCCACCCGAACTCACCCGATCCAGCAGTGCTCAGCTGGACCCGAACCGAACCGGCCCTGGCACCCACTCCTCTCCCCCGCGCAGCTCGGGATCCCCCCGCGAAGACCCACCGTGGCTCGGTTACACGGCCCACATCGACACCCGCCCCGACCCCACTCCAAGCCCCCCCGGCAGACTCGAACGGATCTGTTTCCCGCTCCCCTCGCAACAACCAGCCCAGCCGCGCCCGCTTTCCCCGAGGGCCTCACCGCCTCCTTGCGCTGCCGGCGGAGCTGCAGCGCCTGATGCCGCCGGTCCACCCTGTTCAGGTCGCGGAGCCGCCGGCGGGGCTGGGCCTTGACGGGCACGCGGCCTAGGAGAAAGGGGGAAAAGAACGATCAGGCGGGCCTGGAGCGGCGGGGAACCCGCGGGAAGCCCGTCCCGCCTCACCTCCAGCGCGGCGCTGCGAGGAGCCGCTGTGCTTGCCGCCCTTGTGCGCCTTGTTCTGCTGCTTGAGCGGCCCCGGGCGGTGCGCGCCCGCCGCCGCCATCACCATGCTGCCGCCTCGCCGCCACCACCTCGGCGCAGCCGCCGTGCGTCACTTCCGGCGCGACGGCGACCCGAGAAGACCCACGTGGGCAGCGAGAGGGAGGGACATGATGGACCCGGAGCGACCCTCGGGAAAGGACAGGGGCGAGCCCCGGGGAGGGAAGAGGAGGGGAGGAGAGGGCACGGGGGTTGGTGCCGGTAGCGCCGCGGGGCAATGAGAGCCGGGAGCCAGAGCCGTTCGGTCAGCGCTTTATTGGTTGGTTCTTTGTACAGGTATTTACACAGAGAGGGGGACAGGGCTGCGTTCCGGGAAGAGGCCCGAGGGATGAAGCAGTTGGGCAAAGGCTCTGCCGGGCCTCTGGTATCTGCCCAGGCGCCAGGGCAGGACGGCGCTGCTCCCTCCACTAAGATTGATGGAGTGGAAACATTCCTCCCGTGCCCCGGCCCGTCTGTGACCGGCAGCGCCGTGACCTCGATCTTGCCAATCATTATCCAGCCAGGAATGTTCCTAGGCAGAGGCCTCAGCCGTACCCAGCCCCATGGGACATCACCCCAAACAACAGCAGAGCCCCTGCCCCGGGATCACTCCATCAAGGGATACAGCTCTCTGCTGGTTACGGGAAGCATTAGGGCCACAGCACCCCAGAAACACGCGGGTGAGCAGCAAGGTTAAACATTCACAGGGGTGTTGCAATTGCCAGTGAAGCTGAAGCAACCCCAGGGAGAGACAGGGCAGCTGCTGCTCCCATTCGGATTGAGCAACTGCAATGGGAAGGGAAAAGCAGGTTCCTACAGGTTCCTGCTGCCTCTGAACTTGAGGCATCTTCCCACCACTTCCTCCTGTGAGGAAATCGGCATGACAGCAGCAATGTAGGGTTGTCAGCTGTGAACTGGTCTTTAGGGATCCTTTTCTACCCCTAAAAGCAGACTGGCTGTTAAACCTTTGAAACTCTAAATATGAGCATGTACTACCTGAGAGGAAGGAAGACACAAAGTTAAAGAGTCTGGTGACAGATAAACACTGCAGTGATTAAGTCTCTCTGTACAGGAATCCACCGGCAGTGGGACAGCACCAGAGTCTCTCCCACTGTCATTTCCAAAGGCTGTTTGTCCATTAGCCAAGACAGCCCACAGCATTGCCACAGCTCTGCCTTGCAGAGCCACAGGCAGAGAGGCTGCTCAGAGGGGGCTCAGGGGAAGAGGGAATAGCTACAATACTTCTAAATCAAGAAAAACATCCCACGGGTAAGTTATACCTTGTCATTTAAGCAAGACTAGGGAAGGGAGGAAAGTTGGAAACTTTCTTCCTAGGGTTATCACAAAGCCAAATACTTCTGTGTCTGAGTCACCCAGAAGTCTGGAAACCCAGAGACACACAGAAGGCTGTGACTATGGAGGCTGATGTCCCTCCAGACCTTTGCAATCCTCAGAGGTGCTCCAGCTTTCCCACACATCGATACATTGTCAGCTTACAGGGATTTCACTGACCTGCACAGTCCTGCAGGACCCTCCACATACCCAAAAAATCACAACCTGCCCAACTGAGCAAGCAGAAGCAGAAAGCCAAGCACTACCTCACTGGCTGACAGCATTCCAGGTGAAAACAAGCATTCCTGTCAAAGCAGAAACTACCAAGGAAATACGGATACAGCCACAGTGTGAGCAGGGAAGAACCCTCCAGCAGCTGGGGTGTAAATGGATGAGCTCCCATCAGCTCTCCTGCACCATCACAAAACACAGCCTGGTGCTCTGCACACACAGGACACGGTGACAGCACCTGCTCAGCACCACCTGTTACCCACTTTGTCCCCTCTGCACCCTCTTCTCCAAAAAAATGGGCTTTGTATCTCAGCACAAAGCCCAGACAAGCTGTGCCATGAGGAGTGGAGCTCACAGGCTGCTCCAACCCTGGCTGAATGCCAAAAAGCAGCTGCACTGCAGGAAAGCTCAGCTCAAATTCCTGTTCCTTAGTGGTAGAGCAGCTGCTACTGAAGCAGCAAGAACTCTGGGCTGACTCCACACAGGGGGAACAGCAAGCTGGGACAGGCTGGATGCAAAGCCGTGGCCTTGGTTTAGGAAGGAAGACTGGTTGCAACTGGAAGGGCCAGTTTATTAGAGAAACCTCACATTGCAGAGAAGTCACAACACATTGGAAAGGGTCCAGGCCTGCTGAGGGGGGCCAGTCTTCTGCAGCAGCACAGATCTGCATCCCCCAGCCCCAACCCCAGCAGGCACCACAAAGGGAAGGGTTACCTGTAACACAGCTTATGTTTTACAAGCAGCCTGAGAGAGCCAGTAGTAAAGTTCCAAAAAAGCCTCCCCATCAGACAACAGTTAAAACAAAAATGGTTTAAAATGTTTAAAAGCTCTGTGTTCTTGGCTGCAGCATAAAGGGGAGGCAAAGGTCTACAACACACACAGGCCTCCGTGGGTCTGGGCACTCGTTCTGATCTACCAGTGAAGGCCGGAGGGAGGGGTCTTCTCATCTTTGTTGCTTTCCAGGGAAAAGGGTGGGATTCGGACATCAAAGTGGGAGCCATCAGGCCTCTCAAATCGAAAAGTGCCCCTGCAAAAGTAATGGCAGAGATCACGCTGAGGCCAGGGACAAACACACCTAGGAAGCATCAGCAGGAAGGTAAGACCTGAGCTCTTCCATATCCTGGGGGTCCATCTGCAAGGCTGGTCCAGCAGCAAGGACATGGGCTCAGCAGCAGAACATCTGCTGCCAAGGTGATTCATTTATGGAGGACTCCTGGGCAGTTTTACATCACATCCCTAACACATTTCCTGCACAAAGCTGTGATGATTGCAGCCCACAGGAGTCAAGTGCCCTCCACGCACCTGCAGCAATGTTTACCCAACTCCCACTCCCCAGGAAACAGAGCCATCTGAGCTATTTTTACAAACTTGTTACATGTAAATTCCGATTTGTATTTCTTGGCAGGAGCTCCACTGCTTGTCTGTGACATTAAGAAATCCCATCACAGAGGTAATTTGAAATAGCTTCTGCTTTGCACTTCAGAACTGAACCTGCCTGTCCCGGTACAACTATTTGTTTACTGCTCTGAACTACAGATGACGGTACTGCAGAACATGACATGGGCAAGAGGACTGTGGAGATAAATTAACAGGTTCTCAGGACAGAGGACACAATTGAACACCACAAGTCAGGCTGAGCAGCTTCTGAGCTGCAGAACCTTTGTCTCTTTAGGATGTATGCAGAGAGGGAAGAATTACTAGACCATCTGGTTGTATTCCCCAGGGCATGCATTCAGGCAATTCAAAATGCTTGACATGGCTAACAAGGTATACCAGATATGCAAAGAGCTGCTCTCCTGCTTTTCCCATCTCAAAGGCAGCTTAACTCTAAAGCAGATCTCCTTAAAAATGCAGAAAGGCCTGTCATACAGAAGGCAAGAGGTGGCTGTGCAATCCTTGTCCACACAGAGGTGACACTAACCCAGCCAAAAGGCAAATAAAGAGAAACTGCTTTAACCCTGAGGCACAGGAAAAGGACAACTAAGCTGGGCACTTCCCTACCTGAACTTACAGAAGAGGAGACTCAAACACCAGTTATACTGAAGGCCTTATCTGGTCTAAACTGGGAAAATCCCTGCATGCCAATTCCTGACACAGAAGTGCACAGGGATCAAGCCCAATCCTCTCCCAAGAGAGGGACACCAGAGCACACATCCTTGCTGTGAGGGAATCACCAGCACAAGGCCTTGGCTCTCGCACTGAGGACTGAAAGGGACAGAAGCTGAATGCAGCATATGATAGAGAACTGCTTCATGTCTTCAAATCCAGTCTAGCACAGACCACAGCAGGAGAATAAATTAGCCTGGTACCTCTCCTGGTGCAGAGAATCAACAGATCATCTTACCACTAAGTGGGATACAGACAGAGAGAAGCTCATCAAATTTTAGCTAGCAAATATGTCCTGTCCAGGCCACTTCCACCCAGCTTTCAGACACAATCCCAGGCTGCAAAGTGCACCCCAGCTCACTGCTGTGGGGTCCTACACCCAAAACACTGCTGCAGCAATAAGGGCTTCTTACCACATGTGACCACTGGATGCCTGCAGGGAGACATGGCTGCTGTACTGAAATGCTGGCTGTTCTTTGGACAAAACTGGCTCCTGAAAAGACACAAGACCATTGGTCATCAGCAGTTCTACCACAGACAGGCATCAACAGGAAATTTATATAGCATGAAAAAACCCCAGAGACCTACACCCCAGCACTTCTGTCAATTACACAGCAAACGATTAGTCCAGTGAGTAGTGCCAGAATCCCATTAATATTCCAGTTTTCCCATCACCAGTCATTTAGGATCATTCTCTAATACTCAGTGTGAAGTTTCAGTTCATGCAGACTACCAACAGATGAAAAGCTCATGTGACTTTTTACATTGCCAGTTTCCCACTCCATCTATTTCCAGTGCCCACTAAACAATTCACTGGCAAATCCACCCAACGAAGCAAGAGGACTCCAGCAGAGTGCTTCCCAAAAAAAAATGAAGCTGCATGGTACCTACCCTTCCTACAACCCCACGGCCTCGGACCGTTTCCAAGGTGCCAGACAAGCTAAATATCCTCCAGTGTCGTTCTCGGAGCTGCACCACTTCACTGTCCAGGTTCTCCAATCGAATACAGTAGCGCCACTGGACAGAAGAAACACTGTTATCAAGAACTGGAATCAGCTGCAACCAGTTGATAACCCACAGCTGATACTGGGAAACAGTTGCCAGGCAAGGGCTACTCTCCCTCAGAGCTTATCACACAGCAATGATGCCACAGCAAATAAACTCCTTCCCTTTAGCTGCTCCGTGAAACAAAAGGTACTTACCCAGTAGACATGGGAATTCTGGGCTTCCTGTCAAGAGAAACAAAAGACTTTAGCAGCTGCCCTTGCACGCTCGGTGCCAAAAACCTCTTCAGCTGTCGGCACAGCACAAGCACAGGGGCTCGCACTCCATGCCAGGATGACGCAGACAACTCACATGAGCACAGACAGCTGCTCTCTGAGGCCTTCCATCAGCAGAGCCTGGCACTGGCTCTGCTCTAAAGTAATCATGAGGTGGGAGATTTGTAAGGATCCTGTGACAACCCAGGGTTCATCTCCATGTTAATTACGCACTTTCTACAGATCTAGAAACACCCCTTTCCTTGCCTTCAGGCACCTGTTTTTCTGACAAGGTTAGGACAAACATTAGTTTGGCTCCACAGAAGTTGCAAAGCCACACCAAAATGTCTCCCTGCCATGGCACAGGCTGTGCTGTGCTCAGAAATCAACCTGCTGCAGGAATTCCCAGCTCTCCCACTCGGGAGCCTGCTGGAGCCACGTTATTTTGGATGGTCCATGTGAAGTTCTGTGCTATAAAGGGCACATGGTTATCAGCTCAATCCAGAAGGTTTTAGCCAAACTCTCTAAGCCAAACTAGAGGGAGGAAAGGGGCAGGCAACCACAGCCCATCACTGGGCAGGATAACAGACGTGTCTGTTGTTACAGAGCAGATGGCCCCAGTGTCACCTCACATGACTGAGGCAGTAACAGGACCAATTCACAAACCTTCCTAAATACCTTGCTATCACTGTTGTGCAGAATATCACAGGTTATTCCTCAACCTACTGATAACCAGAGAAAGCCAATATGTAGGACATATTCCCCCAAAAAATGAATGACAGAAGTTTCACCCATGAGAATTTATAACCCATTTATAAACCCATTTTATACCCATGAGAATGAAATCGCAACTGTGATTAAATGTCACTTCTTCAGCAAGCAGAAAGTACCTTCAGGCAGCAGACTGGTCTTACAAAAACATGCCAGTGAAGCAAATTAACAGAGCAGCACAGACTTACCCTCATGCCCATGTAGAAAGGGATGACTGTGACACGGATGTTCTCCGTGGTTTCTCGGTGCACATCCGAGAGCTCCAGCCAGGGGTGGTTCTTCTCCTGCCACGCACACAGAGTATCCCTTGCTACAAAAGGTGGGACTGTGGGGAGGGAAAGGTGAGGGTTCATGGGGAGAGGCAACACTGTAGCTGGACTGCTCTGCCCACAAAACAATTCTTTTCACGTAGTTAAAAAAATATTTAAAGGCTGCTTTACTGTAACAAACCCCAAGCTAAACGTGATTTTTATACCATGTCCAAGATTATGGGGTTTGGGTATTTATAGAGCACTGCAAACATTTGGCTCTGAAGAACGCCTTGTGAAGCAGAAATTACCTTTTGTTTGGTCGTACATGAGGAACCTCTCAAAGAGCTCATGTTGGATGGGCACTTGATCAGTGGAGCTGTAGGGAAGGATGTCTTCATGGCTTACATAGTCTAAACCTGAAAAAGAAACCCCTAAAGCCATTGAACTTCCCCAGCGAAGAGCAGCTCAAATGCATCCTGACAGAAAAATGGATCACACCAGTGAGATGGACTTTGGCAGCAGAAGCCAAAGCTAATATCACAACTGCAAGGAAGAATGGAGGAGACATGCCAGGAATAACTCTTGGCAGTGTTCTCCTGTGCGATTTTTGATGGAATGACTCCTTTGATTAACACACACTGCCCTGCAAAGTGCCTGCACTGCCCCGAAAGCCCTTTGGGCAGGAAATGCCCAGGACAGGAATAAATCCAGCTGTCCTGATAACAAAGTAGAACGACCCATAAACAACTTGGTATAGGATCTATGTCTCAAGAGCTCAGGGACATCTGTGTCTGATCACAGAAGGCCCAACTTCCAGCTCTCCAAAGGGCTTCCTGTACTTTAATCTGCTGTACTCTGTTGTTCCCAGCACAGCCCTAAGTCATGGACAGATCCACTACAAGAATGTCCTGTAGGATTTGCTGCTATTCTGACAGGAGTTGACCATTGATGACTCTTCTGACCTCACCTGATGACAACCAGAGGCTGCAGGAGGAGTTTGCTCACCTGGGATGGCATAGAGGGCTCTGCTGTCATCATGATTTGCCAGGAATGTCACTGCTTCCGTCTGTGATCTCTGGGACTGAGAAACAGGGAGGTTTATGTCTTTCTGTGTGGATTGTTGCTGGACACTTTCCAGTCATATTTCAGTTTACTTTTGTGGTTTATAGAGCATGCAATGTTTATTTCATTTAACCAGTTCACCTCAGAACTTCTCTCCTTTTAATTCATCGACTAATTCTCCACTCAAACAAGTGAGGAGCTTTTTCAGTGCTGCAGCCCACATTCCTAATGACCTGCATGCAACAGTGTAGGAAAAGCACCAGGATGAGGAAAGGAGGTTGGAAAGGGGAAACATGATCCAGAAAACAGTCACATGACATTCCACATGATCCTTCTCAGGGATAATATACCTTGAAGAACACATTTGCCAAAAAATCCTAACCAATCCAGTTGGCCATCAAAGCCATTTTCTTTCAGTCTGTCCCTCTGAACCACTCACATAGGGGAAGATACTTGAATTTCAATACCAAGATTACTCATTACTTACTATATGCGGACAATCCCGGGCATCTATTAACACCTGGTAGTAAGTGTGTGTTTTGCCCTTGACCTCTTTGGAACCATGGCCTGCCACATTCTCGCTCCTGAAGAGAAAAGCAGAGCTCTGAGCTCAAGCACAGGATAGCAGCAAATTCTTATTACCAGGACTAAACAGTCATAAACAATGTTTTTTTTAAAAAAACACATTTCACAGCCTGTAATCATTTGGCTGCACCCAAACCAAACTCCCATCAGCCACCCACACAATGACAGACGAGCTGAGATGACCATCAGTGGTGTTTGGCACAGGCACAACAGCTCAGAGGTTCTTCCTGCTCACTCAAGGCTCCTCTCTGGGGTGGATATTCCTACTGGCCTCTGATTTTCTATCTGCTTGATCCTCACTCCTTTCCTGCACACCTCAACACAGGCCAGGGGGAAATGGATGCAAGAGGGAAAATAAAAGAACAGCAACCCAGGAAGGATAAACTTGGCCTAGTGGGTCAGAATTGAGGAGGAAGCTGACAAATCCAACTTGCTGGTAATCTACAGCAGCCTGCAACTGGTTACACAGGAGCTGGGACTTAACTCATAAAAAGGTGAGTTTTTTATAATACAAAATGCCAGAAGCATAATTTTAATTGATTTTTGTTTCCTTTGTACACACACACACTTTCATCCTTCATACTTCCATCTTGTCTCTAATTAACACAAAATTAATACTCATGAAGTGTCTCCTCTCTAAGGACCTCTCCTAGTTCACACTCATGCACACAGACCCATGCCATTGTCTCCTTAAAATACCAGTTTCCCCCAAACAGGAGACTCACTACAAAATGTAAATGTAATGAACAGAACAAATCCTTACTTTTCTGTGACAGGAGAAGCCACATCCCGATCATAAAGCCTGGCTTGCCATGGAAACAGGACTATTCCTCGATAGCCAAACACACTATGAAGGAAGAGCTGGAAAATGTATATAATTGCAGTTGAATTATTTTAAAAATAATCTGTTAACTGAGGTAAAACTACAAACATTTTAAAAGGGTTGAATGAGAGGGATGGGGACACAGGGAGAATCACCACTGAGACAACACAGAGCAAAAATAGGGAACACAAACAGTTTGGGATGGGAGAAGAAACCCATACTATGTCTATTGCATAACAGGGAAGGACTAAACCAGTAATGCAGTAATAGAGCAGCAGAAAGGAGAGACTGCTCAGAAACAGATCTGAGAGTCTTAAGGACAGGAGTTACAAGTTTAGTTGTTATTCCTCAAATTCAATGATTGTCTCTTTGGATCCTTGATGGAAGAAACCCCAAAATAAGACCAGTGGTGAAAATGCCATTGTAGAACAGTTGTGTTGTGCTGCAGATTCTTATCAACCTGCTATTGTCAGATGACTGACAAACTGCAGACACAGCACAGGCAAGAAGCACTGAACTGTGAAACTCCCAGCCTTCTGCTGCCGAGATTTTCCTTATGGGAAATCCCTCAGCTGCCCAATCCCGGTGGCACGAGCCTGCGGGGTCAGCTGTGCCCCCCAGAAGCACTTACCTGGCCTGTCTCGTATTTGCCGTGCTGCTTCGGGGCCTCAAACACTCCCACGGTCTCCAGCACTTTACCCTCGGGACGATTCCTTGGAGCAGAGAGGCAGCTTGGAGGGTTTGCAGGGGCTGAAGCCACCTCGTGCCTCCCTCGGGTACCCCACAAGAGCCCCACTATCGCAGGGCTGCCCAGCCCCACTCTCCTCCCTGCACTCCACCCTTTGCCAGTCTCCCCTTTCCCAACTGCCCGGGCACCCTCACCTAGCTGTCCCTTTAGCCCAATCCTTCTCTCCCATATCTCTGCCCTGACAGCGCCCCAACTCCTTCCCAGTGTTCCCCAAGTGCCCCAACAGCCCCCAGCCCACATCCTAACCCCTTCCCCAATCGCCCTCATCCCCAAATACCCTCTGACAGCCTCCCAACTCGCTCCCATTCTTCCCCACCGACCCAACTGCCCTCACCCCGCAGCCTAAACACCCCCCGCGAGCCTTTACCGCCTCCCAATCACCCTCAAACACCCTCCCACCGTCCGTCCCCCCGACAGCCCCCGGCCCCGCCGCGACACCTCACAGGCCTCACCGCGACGAGAGGTGCCGCCGCGGCGGCAGCAGCAGGGGCAGCGGGAGCGCCGCGGCTCTCCCGGGGCCCAGGGCCCGCAGGTGGCGGGCGGGGGGCGGCTCCCAGAGCGGGGGCGGCCCGCGGGCCCGGGCCCGGCCCAGCGCCGCCGCCACGTACCGCCGCGCCGCGCCGCCCGACATCCCACCGCCCGCGGCCCACAGTGCCCCGCGCGGCCCGCGCCGCTGCCCGCCCCCCGCGCGCCGCTCCGCCCCGCCGCGCCGTCTCTATGGTTCCCCCCCCTCCACCTCCCCCGGTCGCCCCGGCAACGCCGCCGGGTCCAACATGGCGTCGTCGGTGCGGGCCGGGCCGCGGCTGCGGCGAGCGGTGCGGGGCGGTGAGCTGGCAGCGCTGCCCGCCGGGCTGCGGGATGAGCTGGAGGCGGCGCTGGCTGCGGAAGGAGAGCTGGTGCCTTTCAGCCTGCTGCGGAGGCTGCACGCCGCGCTGCGGGAGGCAGGTAGGCCGCGATGCGCCGGGGCGCCGCGGGACGCCGTGATCGCGCCGTGACCGCCCCGTCCTCCGCCTGCAGGGTCTCCGCTGCACCTACACGAGCTGCTGGAAGGATGCGAGATCCACCTGCCCGAGGTGCCGGTGCCGCCGCGGGTAGGTGAGGGCCGGGCGGGAGGTGCGGGGGAGGCGGCGGCTCCCGGCCTTCACGGTGGCTCTGTGCCTCCCCCAGAACCCCGAGCTGGTGGCCCGGCTGGAGCGGATCAAGGCCAAGCTGGCACACGAGGAGTACCAGCGGATGACCCGCAACATCACTGGCCAGGTGAGGGGCTGCTGCAGTGCCTGCTGCCAGGATTCATCCCTCAAACACCTGACAGCAAAGATTTTCCCTCAGAGTGAGTGCAGTGCGGGGGGGATGTGGCAGGGACTGAAGGAGAGCACACTGTAAACGCATCAGGGACAACAGATCCGGTGTTGAGGACAGAGATAAGACAGGGTTAACAGGTGGTGAGTTAGACATACTGACTTTTGGGAACTGCTCACTGTGCCAAAGATCTCAGGTTCTGTTCTGGGAGACTGAGCACATGCCGTAAATGTTTGACTGGGAGCATCTGTCCTGGTTAAATTTTTGTCATAGTTTTAAAATTACTTCATTCATGTCAAGGTAAAAGCTGCAAATACAAGATAATATTTGGGCATTCATTCTTTCCTGAGTGAGCTGAGATCTTCTGGCAAGGGTCGCTGTTCAGACAAGTCACCATGCCTTCCTGCTGGCATTCCTTGTGATCCCATCCTGCTGTCCCTCCACACTGTGCCTGGCATCCATGTGCGCATTTTCTCCTGTTGCATTAACTCTCATGGGAAGATCTGCTTTGCTCTCTGCCAAACTTGGACACTCCAGGTTTGACCTAGTCTAGTGGAAGGCATCTCTGCTCATGGCAGGGAGTGAAACAAGATGATCTTTAAGGTCCTTTTCAAATCAAACCACCTTGTGGCCTATGGTCCAGAGTGGTTTTAGCAGCATTTGTGCGAAATCTCAAAGAAACCCACGTGGTGTGGAACTGCTGCTCCCCACAGCCCACCCACCCAGTGCCAGTGCCCGTGCCCCCCAAAATGTCTCTGAACCTCAGAGTCTGGGGGACAAAACAGGGCATTGGTATTGCTTTTATTCTGCACACACAGTAATAATGTTATTATTAACATTAAAGTACAAGCAGTCACAAGTTTTTCAATCCCTTCTTTCAGGAGATGAACGGGCCGTTGGCTGAATTTGGGAGGCAAGGTGAGTGGTTTCCTGTCCTGTTGACACATGGCAGGTCAGGCATGGGAACTGTTCCATCTCCAGCTGGTGACATTGGACATCCCTTCCCTCTCAGAATATCTCACCAGAAGTTTTTCATGCACTGAAGTGTTCCTTGAATAAGTGTTCCTGTTGGTCATTCTTACCAATAATTCTGGAGGCACCAAGTATGTGACTCCTCCAGGATTCTATATCTCAGCTGAGGCAGCCCCAGGCCAGCTCCGTAGCACAATCACACCTTGTCTCCAGCCCTGCTTCCCGGCCTTACCTAAAATCAACCACTCTTCCCCTTCTCTCCACCAGTTCGCTCCATGAAAGCCGTTGTCATCACCATCTTCAACTTCATTGTCACCGTGGTGGCCGCCTTCGCCTGCACCTACCTGGGCAGCCAGTATGTCTTCGCAGAGACAGCAGCGGTGAGCGAGCCTGGCCCCTGGCAGCCCCTCCCTGGTGGCCAGGCCGGACACTCAGGGTCACCTCTCTCTCTTTTGTGTCCCCAGCGCGTCCTGTCAGCCGTCATTGTGGCCTCGGTGGTGGGCTTGGCCGAGCTGTATGTGATGGTGCGGACCCTCGAAGGGGACCTTGGGAAGCTATGACCATGAACTGCAGGCTTCGTGCTGGAGGCTTTTGTGCTCCTAGGAGTTGCTAATTTGGGACAGGTCTTTTATCTGTACCTGTTCCTGCTGTGGGAAGACTGCTGCACTCCTCAGGCTCATCCTTTGTTCCTGTTCCTGAAATGAATCATGGCTTGAAAATCCTGCAGCTGCAGAACAGAAGAGAGAGCAGCTGTGGACTCTGACCACCCCAGCAGGGAGAGGGGCATCAGCTCCTGCCATCCCTGTTCTCCTGTGCCATTTTATTCTGGAAATAAATAACACTGTGTGTTTACAACCTTCTTCATGCGTGTCGGGAGATGTCTGTTGGTGTGAGAAACATTGATGTGGCATCTAAGACACCGCAGAGATGTGAATCTTCCCTCTCCCTCTGCATCCTGCCCCATCTCCTGTCCAAACCTTCCTCTGCCTGCACAGTGGGGGATGCGTGGTGCTCCCAAACCCCTGCCAAAGGGTGCCCAGATTCTGGAAGTAGGGAGGGGACACCCCTCAGCACTGAGCCCAGAGGTTTCTCAGGTGCCTTGGAGCAGAGAGCAGAGCCAGCTTGGTGCACCCACAGTGGGGAGGGGACACCCACGCCAGGCCCTGGGGACCCAGACACCTGCCGGGTGGGCGCTCTGCCAGGGCGGGACACAGTGATTAATGCTCTGATGGCAGCTAAGCCCCTCTGGAAACACGGTTTAATATCCGATCCAGGGAGATCTGCCGGCACCTGTGAACGTGGCTGCGGATTAGGGGCGGCCGCGCCACAATCATCCGTGGATACGGCCTCAGATTAAGGTATTTTTTCCAAAAGATTAGTCGGTATTAGGGGGCTGATGGGGAGCTGCCCCCGCTGCGGCCGCACCAGCATTTAGGATATTGGATGACATCCTCGGAGCCTTCGGGACCGGCAGTAATTCCACACCCTAATGAAATCGTGGCGCTAATCCGGGGGGGGGCGCGGTGCCAGGAGGGTCCCTAGGACGCAGGGGTCCTTGTCACGGCTATGGCTCGCCCAGGTTGGTGATGGCCGCGCTGTAGATGAGGTCGGAGATGGAGCCCAGCGAGGTGGGGAGGCCCCGAGCGGGGCTGTGGGACCCCGGCGGCGGCAGGGCAGGGGCCGGGCCCGGGATGCTGCTGTCGGGGGGTGCCGCGGGGGGACCCCGCTCCCCGGGCGGCGGCAGCGGCGGTAGCGATGGTGGCTCCGGCTTGGCGCTGCGGATCCTGCGGGCGCGGCGGTTCTGGAACCAGACCTGGGACCGGCGAGGGGAGCTGTGAGACACTGACAGCGCCCCGACAGGGTGGCCCCGCGGAGGAGAAGGGGCTCGTGCCCCGGGAAGGAAGGAGGGAGGGATGGAGGCGAGGGTCCCGCCCGCGCTCACCTGGATCTTGGCCTCGGGCAGCTGGGTGAGCTCGGCCAGGCGCTCCCGGGTGGCGATGTCCGGGTAGGGCACGGCGGCGAAGGCCCGCTCCAGCTCCGACAGCTGCCCCCGGCTGAACGTGGTCCGCCGCCGCTTCCGCGGCCCCCCCGGGCAGGGGCAAGGGCAGGGGCACGGCCCCGGGGCGCCGCCTCCCCCCGCCGCCCGCCCGCCGCCCGGCCCGCCCGCCCCGTCGGGGAAGCGGAGCAGCGGCTGGAGGGCGCGGGAGGTGCCCGGGGCCGCGCTCATCCTGCCCGGCTCCCCCGGCCCCGCCGCCGCCCCGGCTTTTATCCCCCCGAGTCCCCGCCGGCGGGCTGGGACCGCCCCGAGCGGGCGGTGCTGTCCCCCCCCCAGCCCTTCCCAAGGGCTCCCGGGGCTGGTCCCAGCTCCGCGCCCCCGATGGCAGCGCCCCGACAGCCCCGACTGTCTCGGGGAGGGTCTCCCCCAGCATCCCCGGGGACCAGTGCCCCCACTAGATGCTCGTACAGGTCTCCCCCGCGCCGCCGTCGGGGCACGGTGGGGCCCATGAGGATCCCAGGACCCGGGGAGCTCGGCCAGCTCGCCCCCTGCGCCCCCTCCCTGGCTCCCCGCCCTCCCCCAGCTCGCCCCCCGCCGTGCGACCGCCGCTCTCCCGCGGGGCTGGCACCGGTCAATGTTTAACCGGAGCGGTGGTACCGGTTGTGCGGGGCAGCCGGGGCCGGCTGGCGGTGGCTCCCGCCGGGAGCGGCCGGGCACTGCGGGCACTCCGAGCACGGAGTGCTGGGGGGCGCATGGAACCAGAGGGGGAGCGGGGTGGGGACCCCCAACCCGACCCCCGGCCCAGAACCCTCCCACGGGGCCAGGAGAGACCGTAAGTTGTCGGGGAGATGGAGGGGACAGAGCCCCCCGTCCTGGAGCAGCAGGACTGGGCAGTGACTGCCTGACTGATGCAGGAGGCGGGGGGGAGCACCCCAAAAAGCTGGGGGGAGCACCCCAGAAAGCTGGGGGGGGACAGGACCGTCCTTCTGCGGGGACATGGCGGGGACAGTGAGCTCTGTCCCCTGCCAGGCCTCAGGGTACAGTGGAGGTGGGAGGACGGTGCGAGCACAGCATGACCAGGGGTCCCTCTACCCTAGCCCTCGGGGTCCCCGCGGGCAGACCCCCCCAGCTGGGGGGCACCCACCACCCTGCTGCCCTCTGTTCCCCAAAGGAGCCCTGGAGAGGAGCGGGAGGGGCCCGTGGAGGGCAGAGAGACGCGCCTGAGAGTGGTGCTAAGGTAAGGGAGACACAAAGGGCTCAGGACCCTCTCTGCCTGGGGCAGGGACACTGCAGGGCTCCCCAGGGTCCCCATGCAGCCACACCTCCCTGTCCCTGTCCACTCCTCACCATTAGGGTCCGGCCACTGACCTGCACGGAGACGCGCCGAGGTGACCGGCAAGTCGTGCACAGCCTCGGGGACGGCGCCGTCCACGTAAGTGCCACCTCCCCGCCGGGGTGTCGGGGGGGCTGCGGCACCCCCTGAGCTGCCGCTGTCCCCACGGCCAGGTAAGCGCGGCCAGGCACGATGCCACCTTTGGCTTCAGCGCCGTGTTCGACGCCGGCGCCTCGCAGGAGGCTGTGTTCGAAGGCAGCGGGATGAGGCAGCTGGTGGAGCTGGCCATGGACGGGTGCGTCCCGGCGAGCCCCCCGCGGACCCCAACCCTCCATCCACCCCAGGCCGGGCCTTTCCGGCGCGTTTGCACTGCCGGGACTGCGTCGGGAGGTGGCATCGCTGTGCCACCGCCTGGGGCTGTGCCTGACGCTCAGCATCTTCCCCAGCTTCTCCTGCACCGTCTTTGCCTTCGGGCAGACGGGTTCGGGGAAGACCTACACCCTGATGGGACCCCTCGCCCAGGTACAACGCTGTCCCCCCGACCTGACCTGATCCTGGGATGGGCTCTTCCCACCCGGTCATGGGCTCCGGGAGCAGCTGGGTGCCCGATGGGACCGCTCGCCATTCTGGCATCTCCACAGAGCGAGACCGAGCCGGCGTCCCCGGCTCTGCTGGGGCTGATGCAGAGGTCCTTCACCTGCCTGCTGGAGCAGAGCCGGAGCCGTGGCTCTGACCTGGCTCTCAGTGCTTCCTACCTGGAGATCTACAACGAGCAGGTAAGTGCCTGCCCGGCCGCCCAGTCCGGCCCTGCTGGCACCCTGTGCACTGCTCTCCTGGTGCCTTTCCTCTGCCATATCCCCAGGTCCGGGACCTGCTGAGCCCGGGGCCACCGTGTGCCCTGCCCCTGCGGTGGAGCAAAACCCGCGGCTTCTACGTGGAGAACCAGCTCAGTGTGGAATTCGAGAGCCTGGAGGCCATCGTCAGCCTGCTCCTGCAAGGTGCTGAGCCACAGGCACAGGGATGGGACATGTTCAGGGGGTGCCAGACCTGGTACGGGGTGGATTCAGCCCCCCGCAGACCGTCCCCAGGGCTGGTGGGGCTCTGATGGCAGCCAAGAGGAGCAGCTCTCCATTCTGCTGCAGAGCCAAGGCAGGCTCGTGTCTGGCAGGGGGTGGTGGGCAGTGGATGTGGGGTGTGGGCAGGAATTTGGGGTGTCATGCAATCATTTCCTGCCTCGGCAGGATCCCAGAGGCGCCGGACCTCAGCACATGCCCTCAACAGGCACTCGAGCCGCAGCCACGCCCTTCTGACCATCCACATCCGCAGCAGAGCCGTGAGTGCGCACCCTGCTCCAGGCGAGGGCTGGGCGGGTCCCAGGGCTCAGCGGTGGAGAGGTCATGCTCTCCTCAAGGGTCATTGGTGGGGTTGGGGTGAACAGCAGGGAGTCCTATCCAAGAGCCAGGGGTCGGGACCCTGCTGTGGGCCATGGGGAAGGGGCGAGGGGGACCAAAGCATCACCCCCCAACGTGGGTTCTCCAGGCCAGCGCCTGTCCCAGCAAGCAGGGCACGCTGTGCTTCGTGGACCTGGCTGGCAGCGAGCGGGTGAAGGAGACAGGCTCGAGCGGGCAGCTCTCCGTGGAGGCCAACAGCATCAACCGCAGCCTCCTGGCACTGGGTAAGAGCTGGGGGACCCTCCACGGGAGCCCTGCTGGCCCCCACCAGAGCCCTGTTGCATCCTTTGTGGCTCATCCTCCGGCAGGACACTGCATCTCCCTGTTGGCCAAACCCCGAGGGAAGAGGACGCACATCCCATTCCGGGACAGCAAGCTCACCCGGCTGCTGGCCCGCTCCCTGGGCGGCTCGGGCATCACCCTGATGGTACGTGCATGGAGGAGGCTGGGCAGGGGTCTCACCCCGTGGAGGGGAGGGCTGGAAAAGGATGGTGACCCTCTGGGTGACAGCTCATCTGCATCTCTTCCTTGTTGACAGGTCGCCTGCATCTCCCCATCCTCACGCTGCCTCTCGGAGACGCTGAGCACGCTGCACTATGCCAGCCGTGCCCGCAGAGTCACCACCAGACCCCTGGCCAACAGGGTATCGCAGACAGGGAACCACTCTGAGCCCCTCTGCCCCACTGCTGGGACCCCCTGACCCACCCCTTTATCCACCCACCCCTCCCAGGTGTCCCGGGAGAAGCTGCTGCAAACCTTGGAGCAAGAAATCCATGCCCTGCAGCTGGAAAACCTCTCCCTGCGCCAGCAGCTGTGCCTGCCCAGGGTGCCAGTGAGGAGCACGGAGGTCTCAGGGAACCCTCCAAAAGCACGGTCGGGCTCGGGAGGCAGGTACGGCCCTGCAGGGCAGCTCCCACCAGAGGGAACCCCAGCCTGGCCCAGCCTCTATGGCCTCCTGAGGGACTTCGTGGTGGAGAACGAGCAGATGAGGTATGGGGGGCTTGTGTGGGACCCCTGAACAGGGGATCAAGGGGCTGACAGGGCAGCCAGAGCCCCTGGCTGGGCAGCACCCTGCACCAACCAGCCTCTCTCAGGGACTCCGTGGGGCTGGGCAGGGCTCTGAGCTTCTCTGGAGGCTGCCAATGCCCTGCCCTGCTCCCTCGCTGCTCCCCAGGCAGCCCCGTCTGTCCCCAGACCCCAGTGGTGACATCCCAGCTGGCCCATCCCGCAGAGCCACCCGCAGCTCCTGTGACAGCCAGGCCCTGCTCCGGAGTGCCCATGTCCCCCCTGGCCACTCAGCAAGGCACCGCTGGCCGGACACCACACCCACCTCTGTCCCCCGGCTGCCGGTGAGAGTGGGGGGCCTGGGGTCTCCACTCCTGCCCACGGCAAGGTGAGGATGCACAAACCACCCACCCACTGCTGTCCTCTCTTACAGAAGCTCCCTCCTGCCTCCAGCCGCCCCCGCTGCCCAGGGTGCCCGCAGTGCTGTCCTGGGCCAGCTGATGCCACCGTGTCCCAGGTACAGCCCCGGGGGTCTCTTTGCAAGGGGGTGGCACCACATGGCACAGGGTGGCACAGCCACTTTGACCACTCTGCTCATCCCCAGGTGCTGCCAGTGCCCCCCATGCCACAGCCAGTCCCCCCCGAGGGCAGTGCTGGCGTTCTGCCACCTGGACAGGAGGACACAGCTCTGCCTGGCTCCCATCAGCCCCATGGGCACACCCAGCCACACCAGAGCAAACGGTAAGAGCCACTCCAGGAATCCCCCGGAGTTTTGGGGGGTGCTGGGACAGCAGGCCAGGGTTTGTTCATGTGTCCTCACGGCAGGAGTCGTGGCAGGAGCAGGAGCTTGTCTCAGCAGCACCCACTCCACCGGGAGCTGCCAGGCCCTGAGCGCGTGCCCAGCCCCGAGGGAAGGGTCATCCCTTCAGCACCACCCTGGCCAGGATTGCCAGAGCCCAGAGGTGGGCAGGGCAGTGGTGGGAGATCAGGGTGGGGTCCCTCAGGGATGGGCACCCCTCCCCAGCACAGCCACTCACACACGGGGCTGTGGACTGACCCCAGGGCAGATGGAGACCTGACCCTGCTGCTCCCTCCTGGCAGCTGCTGGCACCGTCCCTCTCCTCCAGTGGGAAGAGGCACTGGACTGGCTAGCAGAGCAGATCTGAGCACCCACAGCCACGCCATGGACAGTGCCAGCATCAGGGATCTGGCACAGACTGGAGGGACCACAGCCCGCGGGGACAGGGGATCTTGGACTGCGAGGACTGCACAGACTATGGGACAGATGGTTGGATGGATGGACAGAGCTCTCCAGCCTGCACGGCTCTCACAGTTTATTTCTGTCTAGCTGGGGCTGCCGGTGGCTCCGGGATCCCATCAGGTGCTCTCCTCCCCGGGCTGGGGGCAGTCCAGCCAGTACTGGGCGATGGAGCGGGGATAGCGCGGCTGCACCAGGTCCACGCGCTTGGTGCGCAGGTTGACGCGGTAGTACTTGTCTGGGGGGAAGGGGACATGGCTGTCAGGACTGTCCCCAGCTCTGGGGAGCTGCCAGCCCTCACTGCCAGCCCTGGGCACCTACCCACGGTGCTGGGACATCCCCAGAGGATGTCACAAAGAGAGGAGCCCTCCCCGTGCCCAGCAGCCATGGTCCCGCGTCATTCCCGGATCCTGCCACGCCAGACTCACCTCCCACAAAGAAGTAGACACTCTGGAGCATCTCGCACGTGGAGCCCGATAGCCCATCGCTTTCAACCCCGGCTGAGTCAGGGTCGTTTTGCAGCCAGCTCCAGAATCCCAAATTCAGAGACCGGTGGTGATTGTACCTCTTGCGCTGGCGGCGAGACTTCCTCCGGCGGGGCTGGTGGGAGGCCACGTAGAGCCTGCCGGCCATGGCAGCGTCCAGCCTGCTGGGCACCCCCCGCCAGTCCCGGCTGATGTACCACGGGCCGTTCGCCCCGGCTGGAAAAGCAGCAGAGGGCGAGTGAGAGGGGGAGCAGAGGGTGGGGTGAGCTGAGCCCAGCCCCACAGACAGCCCCCCAAACCTGCTCTGAGACCCCCAGGGGTGCTGCAAAGGATCCCAGCCTGGATAAGATGTGTGACAGTGACACAGGCCAGGCAGAGCCAGGAGCAGCCCCCCACCCCACCTTTGCTGGGATCAGCTCTGTGCTGCTGAGCCCCTTTCTCCCCCTCTCCGTCTTTCATTCCCCTTGCCCATGGAAGTTTTCCTGTGGCATCTCCAGCTCCAGTGACAATAAACAGTCTCCACCAGTGACACCGTGGTGTGAGGTGGCCAGTGATGGGCTCGGTAGCCTGGGGCATAAGGGCTGTGTGGGTGGGATTTGGGATGCTGTGGGAGATGAAGCTGTGGCCTGGGGGTTCCTGTACATGCCCCGGGCAGGACATGATGGCTCATCCTGCCTGCCTGTGCCTCCAGACATCGTTCCCTCCTCCCCTGGGTGCCTGCATCCCTCGTGCCCTCTATTGGCACCCGCCAGCCCTCTCCCCGGGGGCTGGCCCAGCCCTTACGCATCCTGCTGCCGAAGAGGAGCTGGAAAACATCCTCCCAGCTGTCCCGGTTCATGAAGGCATAGTGCTTGAACACCGTGGAGGGGGAGGACTTCTCGCAGTCGGCCTGCGTGGGCTGCTGGGCGAAGTCGTAGGACCAGTAGTACTTGTCTAGCAGAGGATGAGCAGGGCGTTAGAGGGGGACAAGCACTGGAGGGGGAGCAGCAGAGGGGTGTCCTGCCTGTCCCCAGCGGTGCCAGGCTCTGCCAGGAGCAGGAGGGCTGCCCCCCTTACCCTTGAAGAAGTAGACCCTCTCATTGCCGTGGTAGCTGTGGGCAGGGAGGGCGAACGCCGCGTCCACGTTGTCCGGGATGCCCTCAAAGCCCTCGGAGATGTCCCGTGGGTACCCAGGGTCCAGGGCTCCGTCATCAAAGCGCCAGTACTGGGTGCCCTGTGGGGTGGGGACAAAGCAGGGTTACAGGGCCAGCATCCCCCAGCCACAGCTCTGCAGGAGGAGCGAGTGGAGAGTCCCCAACAGCCACAGGAATTTGGGGGTATCTGGCAACCACTGTGCGCGTGGATGCGTAGCAGGTGCCAGAAGGAGATTTAGGGTGGGTTATTGGGCTGTGCTGGCCACCCTGGGAGTACCCCCAGCCCTGCAGCCCACCTTGAAGAGGTAAGTCTTGCCCTGGCAGTTGATGCGTGTGAAGGCTGCGTCGATGGGGCCCTCGATGCCCCAGACGTCACTGATGAGTTTGGGGTAGCCAGGCCTCACGCTGGTCTTGTCCAGCTCGTAGAAGTACTTCCCTGGGGAGAGAGGAGAGGTGGGAGCAGCAGGAGGGACTGCAGACACCAGCATGGGATGACAGCATGGCAGTGCCTGGGGAAAGTCCCCAAAGTACCTCGGAAAGCGTAAAGGGAACCGTTCTTCAGGTCAGTGAAGGCGTCAAAAGGTTTCCCGCTGCACAGCTCCTCAGGCTCCCCAAACCCATCTGGGGTGGTGTGGGGCAGCTCTGGCAGGGTCTCCTCAGGGTTTGGCTTGCTCTCTGGTGTGGTCTCCACCAGCACCGGGGCCGTGGGCAGCTCTGTGGGGTCTGCCACAGGTGCCTCGTCCGTGACGAAGTCGACGGTGAGGTTGTAGTCCAGGTAGTCGTCCTCTGGCTGAGCAAAGACATCTCCCCGGGTCACTGTGGGACGGAGCAGGCTGGTTCCACTGGGTTTGAGGGCAGGAGATGCTCCTCCCCAGGCAATCCAGATTTATGGAATCATGGAATGGTTAAGGTTGGAAAAGCCCTCTAAGATCATCAATTCCAATTTAACCCAGCACTGCCAACACTAAACCATGTCCCCAAGTGCCACAATTACACATTTTTCAGAACACTTCCAGGGATGGTGATTCCACTGCCACCCTGGGCAACCTACTCCCATGCCCAACCACCCTTTCAGTGAAGACATTTTCCCCACTATCCAGTCGATCCAATTAGCACGGATCCCACGCTGCAGATGGCAATGAGCCAGCTCCCAAAAACCCCACGTGCTGCAGCAAATCCTGGTGCTGACTACACCCTGGTGGGTGCAGAGCTGACCCAGCACAGACCCTCTGAGCCCCACAGTGTCCAACCACCCACAATCACCCTTTTCGCTGTGCTCTGGCCAGGAGGGTGGCTGTGGGGACAGTACCTTTGGTTTTGCAGACAGTGGAGTAGTCACTGCAGCAGCTCTGGTAGTACACACAGAGGGTGTCACACTGGCACTTGCGCCCTGCGTCGAAGCCTTCTTCACAGCGGCCCTCACAGGAGTCTGCAAAAGCCACCCCACAGCTCAGGAGGAGGAATGTGGGGCAGGCAGTGGGGCCCATGCCTCTCCCCAGGGATGAAAATGAACTTGGGGATGTCCTGGTTGGGGGTACCCCACCTCTTCATGGTCAGCTCCATCACCAGGGGCTCCTTGCCCTGCTCCCACCCAGGTCCTGCTGGGGCGGGAGCCACGGGCTGTGCCATGGTGCCAGCTCCAAGCTGGGATGGGCAGGGATTTTTCAAGGCCCCATTGACACCCATGTGCTTTCTCCCCATCCTGCAGGCTGTACCCAGCGCTGACCATGGCCACCATCCCCTCCCTCCCCACCCAGCCCCTCCACCAGCCCAGGAGCCGCAGTTTCTCCTTCCCCAAAGCCCCTGGAGTGGGGCTGGCTGGCTAAGGCTCACCTTCTGCAGCATGGCTGGTGGCAAGCAGGGCCAGCACGAGGGCAGGGAAGAGCAGCCTCATCCTGGGTGTCCGGGAGCGCGGCCCTCCTGCGACTGTGCGGGCTGGAGCGCGGCAGAGCCCCAGCATCCACTGTTTGCTCAGCCTGCCCCGGCGGGAGAAAGCAAACAGCCCAAGGTCGGGACAGGGGAAAAGGGGCAGAGATGATCTCCCACCCAGCTTTCCCCACTGTCCTGGTGTGTTTGGGGGGAACAGGGCTCCCCATGCTCGCAAGCAGCTCCTCCCCAGCCCAGGTGCAGGCTGGGTGCTGTTCAAAAAATAAGGAGGGAGAGCAGGCCCGAGTCAGGAATCAGTTTTGAGGTTCTGCCACACTGATTTCATAACATCCCTAATGGTATTAAAGCTCCCAGCTACTTCCCAGCCTCATCTTGGCAAGACAAAAACCCAAATGAGACAGACGGGATGGGGGAGCGATGCTCCGAGGACAAAGGGAAAAGCCCCGGGCTTCTGCTTGCCCAAAACATCACATTTTGGAGGGCTTATTCTTGGGATTTCAGCTTTCTCAACGTCAAGGCTGGGAGCAGAGCTGGGGAGCCACAAAGCATGGTGGCTTGGGATGGGGCAGGACCAGGGGCCAGAGGTGAGCGGCTGGGGGCAGGAGCCCTCTGCACTTTCACTGCAGAAGGCAAACAAAACCCTGTGTATTTTGCTCCCGTCATTCCCTTTCCAACCAATCTTTTCGGTTACTAATTAATGCCGATTCAGCTCTTTTGGCTGCTCCTGATAACTCTGGGATGTTTATTTAGTCAGGGGCAAGGAGCAAATGCACACGAGGCTGCAGCAATCCTGTCTCTTCTGGAGACAGGAGATCCATGGGATTTGTTCCAGCCCTTGGGTGCAGCTCTGGGCTTTAAGTGGTGCAAGATTTGGGGGGAGACGCACCCAAGCAGGGTCCCCACTTCTCCAGGGGTCTTTCCTCTGCTGGCTCAGACACAGGCAGTTCCTGGCATCATCTGCTCCCACCCTTGCTGAAAGAGCTTTATTTGGTTTTGAGACAGGCGTTTCCACCTGGAAGCCCTGGGGAGCTGAGGACAGCCTTCTCCTGCAGCCCTCACCCCACTCCTTGTCCCCTGACCTCCTGGCATTGTCCCCAAGTGCCAGCGCCAGCCCAGTGCTGCACTCTGGCTTCATCCCATCCCTGTTGGCCCAGTCCTGGGGGACAAGAGCCCTGGGAGGGTTCAGGCCTGCGGGAGGCTCTGGGGAAGAAGGGTTGGGCATTGTTTGAGCTGCTTTTGCTGATCGGCTAAGACAAAGCTCCCTCCTGCTGCTCCAGGCTCCCAACCACCAGCCACAGACCCAGGAGGGCTCAGCGAGCCTTTCCCTGCCAGGAGGAGATCCCAGGAGAGGGGTTGGTTGGATAAAGGGGCCCCGGGGAGCTCCGGCAGCCAAGGGCTGAGCAGAGCCGGTGAGCAGAACTCAGGGGATGGGATTGATCGCCCAGGACAAGGCTGGGAACCGCTGCTGTTCCAGAGCCCAGGCTGCTGGGTCTAGAAATAAAAAAAAAATCCCCAAAAGCAAAGCAAAGCAAAACTAAAAGCAAAGCAAAGCAAACCTCTCTGGGCTAGTCAGGACAATCCTAAGGGAATGCTTTGAATTCTGCTGCCCCTGGGCAGCAAAACCCTCTGCTGCTCTACCCTGCAACAGCCCATATCCTTACCCCTGATTAACAAAAATTTATCAGGAAAATCCTTACTGGTTCTGTGCCAAGCTTCTCCCGCAGTTTTGTGCTGCTCAGGATGCCTTCTTTGCCGGTCTTCCCTGTGGGATGATGTCCCTTTCCTCTGTCTGTCCCTTCGTAGTGGATTCAGAGAGGATTAGGAGCGACTCTGTCACATCCAAACATCAGCTTGAATTTAAGTCTCAGGCTGACCTGGCAACAACCTGGTTTTGGAGCCAAGGATTTAAGCTGCTCCTCCCAGCACATCCGAGAAATGCCCAAAGCATTTAAGCATTTCTGCCCTGAGCACGTCTGGCCTGGAAAAAAGAAAACAAAAGAGGCCCAGGCTGCCTCTGCTCTTTCTTTTATCATGCAAATCCAGAGCCCACCCAGAAGAGCCGCTCTGAATTTCCACCAAGCAGTGGGTATTTGCCCCCTGCTGATACCAAACGGGTTCAAAACTCTGTGCCAGGGTGGTCACAGCCTCACCGTGACCACCACGGTGCCTGGCCCCCTCTGCTTCCACCCTGTGCCCCCTCACTGGTCACAGATGGTCCTGAAGAGATGTGCTGCAAAATCAAGGTGGGGGTCCCTGCCTGCCAGCAGGACAAGCCCCAGCTCAGGTTGCACAGGGAGGGTTGTGGAAACATAGAATGATTTGGGTTGGAAGAGAAGAAGGTATTTCCAACCCCCCGATGTGGACAGGGGCACCTTCCACCAGCCCAGGTTGCTCCAAGCCCCATCCAACCTGGC
Source organism: Acanthiza pusilla (assembly GCA_036630365.1). Lineage (NCBI taxonomy): Eukaryota > Metazoa > Chordata > Aves > Passeriformes > Acanthizidae > Acanthiza > Acanthiza pusilla. The sequence continues at coordinate 6,977,415 of JAXCHO010000048.1, forward strand.
CTCGAACCCTTTCAGGGTTGGCACATCCACAGCTTGTTGTGCCAGTGCCTTACCATTTCACAGGTAAAAATTTCCTGCTAATACCTAATCTAAATCTCTCCTCTTTTATTTTAAAACCATTCCCCCCTTGTCCTAGCACTATCTACTCGTGTAAAAAGTCACTTTCCCTTTTTTTAAAAAAAATAAGCCCTATTTAAGCACCGAAAGGCCACAATCACAGAATCATAGAATTTTGGTTGGAAAATCCCTCTAAAACCAACTCCAGCCGTTACCCCATGACTGCCGAGCCCACCACTGAGCCATGCCCCCAAGTGCCACATCCACGCTCCTGTTAAATCCTTCCGGGGCTGGTGGCGGGTGGGCTCGGGGGGATCTGCAGCGGGAGGGGGCCGCAGCCGCCGGCACCGAGCCCCTCCTCGCAGAGGCGGCGCCTGCGCCCGGTGACATCAGCCCCGGGGACCGGGATGCTGAGCCCGGCTCGGCTGAGGCGGATCCCGCTCCTCTTCCAGCTCCGCATCCCGGCAGGGCACAGCGGGCAGCGGGACACATCCCTGCCCCTCCTGTCCCCCCCGCCCGGCCACCCGCGGCCCCGCAGGAGCCTGGGGTCGCTGCGGGGGCGGTGGCGGGGGATGCTGCGCTAGCAGCCGCCGATGCTCGCCCTGCTGCTGTCGCTGCACACCCTGGGCCGGTCCCTGGCCATGGCGAGCGCGGAGCGGCTGGCGGTGCCCGAGTGTGTGAGCCGGGCGGGCGGCTGGGCGGGCGGGGGCAGCGCCCGGGAGCACGGCGGGGTGTCCCCCGGGGTGGGCACCGAGGTGCGGGAGGCGCTGGAGCGGGTCCTGCCCGTCCTCCGCCGGGCCGTCGCCCACGCCACGCAGGCGGCCACCCCCGAGGGGCTGCGGGCGGCCCTCTCCGAGGTGTTCCGGCTGGTGGAGGAGGCCTGGGGGATGCCCGCCGTGGGGAGGGACGTGGCCATGGTGCTGTGCGATGTGATCCGCCTGGAGGGGGGCCTGGACTTGCTGCTCAACCTGCTCTACACCGCCGAGATGGAGATCAAGTGCCAGGCAGGAAAACTCCTGGAGCAGATCCTGGTGGCAGAAAACAGGTGAGTGCGAGAGGAACCCCCCACCCTGCTGGGCACAGCCCTTCCCACAGCTCCCAGAATGGTTTGGGTTGGAAGAGACAAGACCTCATCTCAACCCCCTGCCATGGGACACCTTCCACAGGCCAGGCTGCTCCAAGCTCCATCCAACCGGGCCTTGAGCTGCCTCCACCCATCCCACCCACACCCCCCAAATTTCCCTGCTCTGGGTGCTCCTGGTGCACAATTCCCCTCAGATCCCCACCACATTCCCCCACACTTGTGCAGAGGGTCCCTGACTCATGTCCAGGCAATGACCATGAGCTGGAGGGAGGAGACCAGCCCCAGCTCAGGGACACTGGTGAGGACTGGGGTGTCCTCCTGAGTCCCCCCCAGCCTGGTTGAGCTGAGTCAGTTTGGCTGGCTCAGAGCATCTGACCCAAAGGACATGACTCTCCTTTAGCCATAACTGCAGCAGGAGGATGAGGAGGAGGACAAAGCCACTTCCCAGAGCCTTCCTGCTGCTGACCAGGGCTGGAATGAAGCCATAAGGAGGGGTCAGCTGGTCAGCAGCCCTCAGCCCCTAGCTCAGATGTGTGTGCTGCTGCCCAGGACAGGTGAGAGGTGCTGGGATCTGTGTCGGAGCATGGGCACAGTGGGACTGGGAGCATGTGCCTGTGTGTGTGTCTGTAAGCGTACAAAGGTGCATGTGCACACGTGGCACCTGACACATCTAAATCACTGCTGATGCAGCACCCACACACAGCTCACCCTTCCAACACCCCAAATGCACTCTGCCAGCCCCACTCTCCCTCCCCAGCCCAGCCGACCCCAGCCAGGGCTCTGGAAAGGACACAGAGGGAGCCTGGCCAAAGTGTTGTTCCAGCTTCCGGGGGGACGTCTCTTGCTGGAAGGTTGTGGACTCGCATCCTGGGCCTCACTGCATGCACTGGCAGGCAAAAATAAGCGGCAGCTAAATCAGGAAAGCCCATTAGGGTGGAATTTAATCCCAGGAAGCCTCACTGGCACGGTCTGCATTCAGCATTAGGCTTCTTAGCAAGAGAAAGCATTTGCTGGAGTTGCTGTCTCTGCTCCAGGAGCAGTTCACGGGCCAGGGCTTTGGAACTTCCCACAACTTCTGAGCAATGGCAGGGAGGTGTGGGGTTCCCCTTTGGGTCCAAGCCTCTCCCTTACAGAACTCTCCCAGTCTGTGCACAGCTGCAGAGGTGTTTAGCTGGGAGCTGGACAGGTCCTGGCTCCATCTGCAGCTGCAGGGAGTCAGGGACCTGTTGGGGCCGTGTTTGTCATCCAACTCCATGGCTGAGTCTGGGCTCGGAGCCAGACCCAGGCTGAGGGCTTTTTTTTTTTTTTTTTTTTTTTTTTCCCAGGGCTCTCCACAACATTTCCTGTCAAACCCACCCCAAGGTCAGTGAGAGCCCTGTGGGTCACAGGCTTCCCAGAAATGTCCTTCCTGCCTGCCAGCACAGAGGCTGGCGTGCCATCACCCCACCCTGGCTGGGGACCGAGCATGCCACTGCCCTCACGAGCAGCAGGGCATGGGGCACCTGTGCCAGTGCTGCCTCACAAATGGAGCAGCCCCATCACGGCACCAAATGGCCATTGCTGAGGGCAGGAATTCAGCTGCCACTTGCCCCAGGAAAGCTCATGGACACACAGCCAAGAGCTCATCTCAGAGGGTGGTGAGGCCCTGGAATAGATGGCCAAGAGAAGATGTGGCTGCCCCATCCCTGGAATTGTTCAAGGGCAGGTTGAATGGGGCTTGGAGCAGCCTGGTCTGGTGGAAGGTGTCCCTTCCTGTGCAGGGGGTTGGAACTGGATGAGGTTTTAGGTCCCTTCCAACCCAAATCATTCCATGATCCTGATTTCCCCCTTCCTCACTGTGTTTTCAAGGCACAGCCCCATTCAGGTGTCATTTTAAGCCCAGGGCTCCCAAGTTCAGATCCATTTCCAGCTCAGCATTAACCCACCCTGCCTGTTAATTGGTATGAATACCCTACCTCAAGCATGAGAGCATCCAGCAAAGGGTTCCTGGGCTGTGCACACCACGTCCTGTCCCATCACAAGCTCTTCCATCACACACAGACAGCTTCTTCCAACAGCAGTTCTTCCAACACCAGCCTCTTGCAGGTCTGGCAGTTGTGTCCCACAGAGAGTCTGTCCCAGGACAATTGCCACCAAAACATGGGGGAGTTCACACACCAGTCACTGTTCACTTGCTTCCCCACAGGGATCGGATCGCTCGCATCGGTCTGGGCGTGATCCTGAACTTAGCCAAGGAGCGGGATGTCCCCCAGCTGGCTCGGAGCGTCTCCGGCATCCTGGAGCACATGTTCAAACACACGGAGGAGACCTGCTCCCAGCTCATCTCCGACGGGGGCCTGGACACCATCCTGTACTGGTGCCGCTGGACGGACCCTGCCGTGCTGCGCCACTGCGCCATGGCCTTGGCCAACTGCGCCATGTACGGCGGCCAGGCCAACCAGCGCCTGATGATCGAGAAGAAGGCGGCAGAGTGGCTCTTCCCGCTGGTGTTCTCCAAAGATGACGAGCTGATCCGGCTGCACGCCTGCCTGGCCATCGCGGTGCTGGCCACCAACAAGGAGATCGAGAAGGAGGTGGAGCGCTCGGGGACGCTGGCTCTGGTGGAGCCCTTCATCGCCTCGCTGGACCCGGAGCAGTTCGCCCGCGAGATGCTGGGCAGCAGTGACAACATCCAGGGCCGGACGGCGCAGGACCTGCAGCGCCTCGTGCCCCTGCTGGACAGCTCCCGGCTGGAAGCTCAGTGCATCGCCGCCTTCTACCTCTGCACCGAGGCTGCCATCAAAGCCAGGCAGAAGAAAACACAGGTAAAGGGTAGGTTGGCCTGGAGGAAGGTGATGCCAAAGGGAAGGGGTGCCACAGCTGCATCTTGGTGTCTTTCATTCCCCTGTGAGCTCAGCTGTGGTCCTCACCTGACCTGGCAGAGCTTGTTGGGAAGAGGATGAGGGAAAGCCAAGTGACATCTCCTCCCTTTGTGTCCCCAGATTTTCAGTGAGACTGGGGGATGAGGGAAAGCGAAGTGACATCTCCTCCCTTTGTGTCCCCAGATTTTCAGTGAGATCGGGGCAACGCAGAGCCTGAAGAGGATTGTGTGCTACTCCACCAGCAGCACCACCTCCTCCCTGGCCAAAAAGGTGCTGCGCACCATAGGGGAGGAGGTTCCTCGGCGCATCCTGCCCACGGTTCCCAACTGGAAGTCCTGTGAGGTGCAGACGTGGCTGCAGCAGATCGGGTTCAACAAATACTGCCAGAAATTCCTGGTAGGGCTTTGTGCCTGGGGGAGGGACACCTGGATGGCCGCTTCTGCCCCATCTTGCAGCAGAGGTGTGAGCATCTCACCCAGCAGCTTTTCCTGGGACCTTTCCAGCCTGGATTTCTCTTGGCAGGATCACCAGGTTGATGGGGACATTCTCCTGAGGCTGACAGAGCAAGAGCTGCAGAAGGATTTGGGGATGGACTCCAGCATCACTCGGAAAAGGTAGGACCACCACCAGGGCACATTGGACTCTCATGGCCATCACCACAGTGGCAGAGCCAGGGACAAGGTCTCTGCCTTTCCCTTCCTGCAGAAACAAGAATGGAGATCCTCCAAATGTAAAATCTGAACTGCCAGGGCTTTTCCACTGCACTCTGCAGTCCCAGAGAGATTTCTGTAACGGGGCCAACGCATGGCAGAGGGATGGGGCCACCTAGGGCACAGGGCAGGGGGAATCCTGCAAGTCACCCAGAAAGATGGGAACTTACCCTCAGCTGAGCTCCTCACACCTCCACGTTCCAAGGATGAGCATTCCCATGCAGCTGTTCCTCTATTCCTGCAGCTCATCCTTCACCACAGCACGGAGCTGAGCAGATAAAAGATGCAGTGCCCCTAAGTGTCTCTAAGTGCTGCCCGGTTCTCCATTTGCTCCTCCAGGTTTTTCCGGGAGCTGACGGAGCTCAAGACCTTCGCCAACTATTCCACCTGCGACCGCAGCAACCTGGCCGACTGGCTGGGGGGCATCGACCCCAAATTCCGGCAGTACACCTACAACCTGCTCACCTGCGGCATCGACCGCAACTTCCTGCACCGGGTGACGGAGCAGCAGCTGCAGGAGGACTGTCACATCCACACCGGCTTCCACCGCGTCCGCATCCTCACCGCCGCCAGGGGTGCGGGGCCGGGGGTGTTGAGGGGTGTTTGGGATGGGCTGCTGGGTGGTTTTTAACTTCTGGTGGTTGTTTTGTGCTGCCCAGAAACGCTTCACTCGCCCATCACGCTGCAAACCGCATCCAATGGGACTGATGTGTTCATCAGCTACCGGAGGAGCACCGGCTCGCAGCTGGCCAGGTGAGTCCTGCAGGAAACGGGGAAGCCCAGAGGGAAGGTGGGTGGTCAGTTGTGGGAAAAGTGTGGAATGGAGAGGAGGGAGAGGCTAAAAAAAACACAGAAAAAATGTGGGCAGCACATGCCATAAGCTGTGCAGTGGGCAGGCCAATCTTTGTCCTGTCACTGCCACCCTGTCCCACTTTGGCACTGACTGACCCTTTCCTCACACTTGTAGGGCTGCAGGGGATCACAGCAGGGAGTCAATGCCAGCTCCTCGTGTTCTGTGTGCCCAGACACCTGGGTTGGAGCTGGCATCTCACTCCCTGTGTTGCCTAAAAGACAGGCTACCTGGAACAGAGGCCAAGACAAATTAGGAGTATAAAAAGCAGACAATTTATTTAAGGCCTGCAGAGGCCTTAAAGGTACATTTAGGCAAACAAAGTCCCCCGTCGGGGACGACACCCAAAATGGACACCGAGTCACGAGCTCTTCCCCTTTTATAAGTTCTGTTTCATTAGCATATTGGCCCTTAATTCTCCAATCGTACCCTCAGGTGATGATGTTAACCACCCCAGGCCTGCTCCCCCCATCTCACAGTTGTTTACATATTTTCAAGCCCTAAGGCAATGAATATGTCCTTGAATCTGTACTCAGAGAGTCTTGTTTTGGCTAAAGGTGCTGGGAACAGGGGATTTTAGCACTTTGTAAGAAGCACAGAACTACAGCAAGTTACAGCTACATGAAGAGTAAAAAACTAGAAATACCTGAAGGCATCACCTGCACCTCTGTCTCACCGTGTCTCAGCCAACATGGTGAGACAGCTCATGAAACCTCTCCTCACGGTGCTGTCCCCTCTTGCCACCAGCCTGCTGAAGGTCCACCTGCAGCTCCACGGCTTCAGCGTGTTCATCGACGTGGAGAAGCTGGAGGCAGGGAAGTTCGAGGACAAGCTGATCCAGAGCGTCCTGAGCGCCCGGAATTTTGTGCTGGTCCTCTCGGCAAACGCTCTGGATAAATGCATGGAGGACCCCGAGTGCAAGGACTGGGTGCACAAGGTGAGAGATGGAGTGGGAGGGAGCTGCTGATGGGCTGACACAGGCCACAAACACCTGCACATTCTGTTCCTGCAGGAGATTGTGACAGCCCTGAACTCTGGAAAGAACATTGTACCTGTCACAGACCATTTTGAGTGGCCGGACCCAGAGACGCTTCCCAAGGACATGAGGGCTGTCCTGAAATTTAATGGCATCATGTAAGTGAAAGCCAACTGTGCCATGGGGTTCCTTGGCACCTGGAGAGAACGACTTGCACAAGGAGCAGCAAAGAGCCCAAGGACATTGGGACAAGCAGATGAGGGAGGCAGAACAGGTCAAAGGGACACTGAGTCACTCCAGGTGCTCCAGAGCAAAGGTTCCCAGCACATCCCTGCTGCTGGTGCTGTGCTGGGGCTCCTTGGGGTGACAGAGGACACCTGTCCCCAGGCAGGAGTGATGCTGGCAGGTTTCACAGCTCACTTGGGTTTCTCTCCCCTCCTGCTTTTCTTTTGTGCATCCCAGCCTGTTTGTAGCTCTCCAGCCATGCAGGGCATCCCTGGGGAAGCAAGGAGCTCCTAGAGAGCTGGGGTGGAGGAAAGGAGCCTCTGGCTCCTGGCCCAAATGGACTGAGGTATCTTGTGGGACCTCACACACGGCAGGAAAAGTAAATATCACGTTTTCCCCTCAAATGCAGGTGGTCCCACGAGTACCAGGAGGCCACGATTGACAAAATCATCCGCTTTCTCCAGGGCCGTTCCTCCCGGGACTCTTCGGCTGGGTCGGAGAATGGGCTGGACTGTTTGCCCTCCCTGGGGCAGAGCTAGAACAGTCACAGCAGCCTCAGAGACTCCCTGGTGACCCCTTTTTGTGTGGGTCCAAATTTATCCCTCCTTTTTCCCACCTTTGAGAGAAAACCTGTGGCTCTTTCCTCCTTCCTCACCCTCCAAATACAAACCCCTGGCCCCCAAAGGCCTGTACTCCCTCCCACGGTGCCTGGAGAGTCAAACCAGGATGGATTATTTGTCTTCCATGTCCTCCTGTGGGGTGACAGGGCATGCACAGGGTGTGAGGGAGACTGGCACCTTCCAGACCCCACAAGCTTCCCCCAGGAACTCATCCAAAGAGGAAAGACCTTCCGAGAACTGAAAATTGGGGAACTGGTGAGAATCCATCGCAAGAGGACGTGCAGGAGAGAAGAGCAACTGAGAGGAATGTGTGCCGCAAAATATTCTTGTGGTCAGAAACTGAGAGCGGGAAAGGGCAAATAAAAGCTAAGCCCTAACAAAATCCTTGTGTTTGGGAAAGATAACCCCCAGGGGCCTTCTGCACTGCGCTATCTTTCCCAGCAATGTCCCTTTATCCCAAGAGGTCACTCCCTCCCTGAGGGACTTCCACCTCCCAGTGCTGCAAAACCACTGTGTGCTCTTAACTCTTAAGTTGGGCTTAGACCACGTGGAGTTTCTGCAGGATCTCTGCAACAAGTGCTTTAAAACACCCTCCTTCCCTCCATCTGATGGCTCACCTTCAGCACCGTATCAGGGCTATGATTCCAGGGCATTGAGGCTGGATTGTGACTCTGGAAAACAGATCCATGCAGGGAAGATGCTGATCGCTGTGCTCGTGGAGTTATTACACACTGTGGCTGTATTTTATCCTGTACCGACCTCTTCTCAACACCCACCAGGGCTTTTTGCAGCTCCTCACCTTCAAATATCAAGAAAAAACAAAGCTGATGTAAAGGGCTGGCAAAGGATGCCCCAGCTGAGAGCAGAACCATCAGTCCTCACTACTGGTGAGGAACCATGGGCATCCTGACACTGAAAATCCCTGAATTCCACACTCCAGGCTGCTGAAATCACCTTGCAGAAGCAGCAAGCTTCTCTTCCTATCCCTGCTCAAGAGAAACTCAAGTCTTTCAGGAGGTAACAAGGCATCTCAGCCACCTTGTCCTCCTCCTGGCTCTCCCTGAAGCCCTGCTTTAACTGTCAGGAACACAAACACTTTTTTCTTTTGGCTTAGATCCATGAACATTTCAGAAAAAAAAAAAAGAAAAAAGTTAATTCTGGTGCTTTATGGATAGTTCTTATCAGCTCACAGTTAATGGCATCTTTGCTCTCCAGTGAAAGGTTAATAGCCATATCTGCCCAGCGTTCATCAGAATTAGAATCCACCTAATCTCCAGATTAAATAACCAGAAGCCAGCAGATGAGCCCAAAGGTGAATCTGCCGAAGGAGAAAAGCCTCTTGTGAGCTGCTTCAGGGAAAAGCCTTCAGTAACTGAATATTGAGGCCTCCATGGCCACTGAAGGAGTCCCACACAAACAGTCCTAAGGATTTTTCTCCCTGCAATAATTATTGTGTCTTGTTCCCCAGGAGCTCTGTAGCAATTAACCTCCTCACCCAGCATTCAGCGTGGAGATTTACTTGTTCTCTACAGCACAGGTGTCTCACCTGAAACCAGATCCCAACTCCTGCTCCAGCTGCCCAGACTGTGACTCCTCCTGTTTCCCCATCATTATCTTCACCTTAATGAGCTTGCCCTGCTCCTGGAAAACATCCCATACCCAGCTGGACCAGTCCAAGGAAATTCATTCCTCTGTCCTCACCCTCCCTCATTCCTTTGCTCTGCCATGTCAGAAGTGTTTGGAGTTATTCTATCAGGCATTATTAATAAATCTGGTTTTTACTCTAAATCCCCACCTCTTTGTCTGTATCACGTGCTTCTCTCCCTGCAGGCTTTTCACACTTGTTTTCCCTGGCCAGAACTGACATTCCCAAGCACCATTCCCTGCGGGATCCCCTCACTTCCCACTCACCTTTGCATGGACTGATGCCCTGCATCCCCAGGGACTCTGCCTGCTCTCACCAGCCATGGCTTTGCTGTTGCAACTCTTGGAGAACAGCCTGGAAGAACTCTGGTTTAATTTTTTTAATAAGGCATAATCGCTGCCATTGAATCTCTCCCCTGGCACAGGCAGGGAGGCAGAGCCAGGTTTCACCTCACTGCACAGCACTGCTTGAATTGGCAGCCACGGAGTATAGAAGACTTCAATTCACAATCAGTTCAGCCACAAACATCTCCTGCAACATTCACAGCATGCCCTGTTCCTTGGGGAGACCAATTCCAGGCTTAGCCCAGCAATCAGACCTGGAACTCCTGTGTTCCCTGGAGTAACTGCTTGGAGCAGGTGGCATTACACCAAGTTCTTAAAGCCTCCCTGCTTCTCTACTGCCCAGTTCTCCTGCTTTTACCCCAAACTCCCAATGGACAGGGCTGGGTACAAGCATTTCACATTTACTGCACGCTGAAGACAAGTATAAGACAAAGCTCTCCCGCAAGCTTTGCTCTGGTGGTCAGGAAAAGCAAGTTTTGGCTGCTTGCAAGTCCCAAACCTGCATTTCCCCTGATTTTTCAGACACACACTCATTCTCCATAGATGGCAGATAAATTCCTGCTGCTCCTTCTGTACTGCAGAGTCTTCAATAAAGGACCAAGAATAAAAATAATGGAGAGGAGCCCTGAACGAGTCAAGGACAAACTATATCAACAGCTGCACATGAAATCTCGAGTTTTATGAACCATAAAAGAGCATGGAGGTTTTATTAATTCTAAAAGTAACAGTAAAGTCATTACTGCATGTACCTGAACAGCGTGTGCAGTGCAGTGTACACAGAACTGCTGGTTTATGGCACATTGAAGAAAAAAAGGATGGCAGCAGCACAGGTAATGCTTTGGAAAGAACAATTATAAGCACCATGAACGTGGGGTTTGCTTGCTGGAATCAACAGATTCCAAACCAAGCAGCAGGACTGAGGTATTAACACAAAATTATGCCACATACAATGAAAAAAAATTAATCTTAAATATGCTAGTCCTGTTTTCAACTTCAGCTCTTGGTAAGCACAGCAGTGATTTCGCATGACTGGGACACACCTATCAAACTGGGGCTCAGTTTTGCAGTGTAAGGGGGGAACAATTCTGACAATTTTATCTATTAGTTCATCAGGTTTGGAAAGTGTCAATTAAGGCACCTATGGGAGTTGCTTCAATGATCATTGTGGGTCCCTCCCAATCCGGGATTAATTCCACTGGCACTGCAGCACTCTCAGATGATCTGTTATTTCTCAAAAAACACCTCTGAGATCATGGGCTGAGCTGCAGACAGGCAGGACATGCCACTGACATTCTTACAAACACTTCATTAATTAGATTCTCTCCCTAGGACACCTCTGGCTTTCAAAACTAAAGCTGGCTCAGTCAGTAAGGACAGCAATAGCACCCCTGTGCTAAACTAATCCTCCATAAGGATTTTTGTTGTCTGGCATGTCACATTTGTAGGGTTTTCATCGGCAATTTGATGATCTGGAGCACACATCTTCCCCTCCAGCAGGACCCTGTTGGTCAGTGTGGCTCTGCAGCTTTCAGTCTGTGCCTCAGCCACACCAACAGCTCATCTACTGCACATTGCAGTACTCAGAGGGGAAAATGCTTGGCAATTAAACCAGAACTCAGTCCTCTCTCCCCACTAAAAGCATGGCAGAGCCTTCTGGCCCCACCAAACGGCACGAACCAGCCTTGCAAAAGGCCCACACCAGCTTGATTAGCTTTTGGGTCTCTTGGGATTTCTCTGACAGGCGAGACAACACAATGCTGAGGAGGCATTCACAGCTCCAAATCAAGTTCCTCCTGTGATTTCCAACTCCAGTTTCCAACTGTTTGGCATTTAAAAGTTTTTAAGGACAAGCAGGGTGTCCCTGCCACACTGATGTGTCCTTTGAGGCAAGAATAAAGTGCAGTCTTCAGGTGGACTGCCGTGCTGGCCAATTCCTTGTTGTTAAATTCAGTCTTTTGAAGGGGACAGGGAAGCATCTTGGAAGTGATTGTAGTCATGTTTTGAATCCCAGATTTGTATCCCCCTAGAAAAGAATGAACAGTTTCAGCTTTCAAAGGCACATGGGGATGTTGCTGAATTGAGTGAGTCCTAAAGTTTCAGAGGAACAAAACAAAATGCTCCTGCCAGGAGCTGTTGCACTTCTGCAAATCCCAACACATTCCCTCTCCCAGAACCTACCAGGGGATTTGTTTTCTATCACAACAAAACTTCTGCTTTAATTACTAAAGAAGTCAAAAGAAGAGAGACTGCTCCATCTCTTCCATGAAGAACTTCCAAATTCAGTTCCAGATTTTGGATTCCATTGAGGGTAGAGTGAGGCTTTGAAGCATTTTGAATATTGGCAGCTACATCACTCAGGCTTCAGTTTTACCCCTAGGATTCAGATTCACTAGGAGAAACGACCTGCACCTCTGGTTAGTGGGGCATCAAACACCCTCTCATAACCACAAAAAACATGCCTTTAAAACTGCCAGCTTCTATCCTAAGAATAAATAGTATTTTCCACATGACATCGCATGGCAAAGTTTAGAAATTTGAAAAAAATTACCCAAGGATAGCTGCTGGAATAAGGAGGAGTACAGCCCCGAAGAGAAACGGGAATCCCCTCATGAAGTGCAAGGTGGCAGGGTAGAGGGAGTTGAACACTCCTGTAGCCACGAGCGAACACAGCCCTTGCACACAGGCAACAGAAGCAAAGAGAGCACCTGGAAAAGAGAGATAAGAGGTTAATGGTGAGATAGGCAGGTGGTTATTGCCTGCAAACATCTGGAACACATCACCCTCAGCAGATTCTGCCAATCCTTCCAGGGGTTTGCGCTTCCCATCAGAAAGGTGTGTGAGGATTAAGTGTGGCAAGGCAGGACACAAGGATGGCCTGGCAGGTCCAACCTGTGGCCAGGACCACCTCACCAACTTGCAGGATTTGCATCAGGAGCTGACCGGGGATATTATCTATCAGCTGGATTGTAAATGCTTCAGGCCAGGGCTCTATAGATCTGTTCATTGCCAAGCACCTCTTATCACTTGTTAAACATTAAGTTTAGCAGAAGATTTAGAACCATAAATGTGCCGTACGCGCCATCGCCGTTCTAAAATAAGAAACACGAGTTGTGCAAAATCACCTTTCGATCGTTGCCACCTGCATTCCCTCCTCCCTCTGTCTGCCTCGGATACAACATTCCTATGCTGTGTTTCACAGCAAGAGTGAGCCCTCCAAACACATGACTGGACAAAAGGCAAATATGCTCCTTCTACAGGTTATCCATGATCTTTCACCATGGTCAATGATACAACCCTCCAACAACACCTGGTTCTTCCTACTGTTACTGATCTACAGAGAAAAGTTATGGTCAGGAGAATGGCTCTTTTCTCCTCGTTATATAATCCATTTTAACCCTTGCTCCTTGTAAACGTTTCGGAAATTAATGGATGGATGAATGAATGAATGAACTATTCCCTCTTCTCTCCTCTTGTTCTCATCTTGAAAATGCAGCAAGTCTAAATCAAAGAATGACAACTGTTCTGAAAAGAAAAAAAAGTTAACCTGGGTCTGAGGGTGACTGCAGGGGCACAGGAGTCCAGAGGAGCCAGGGAACTCCTAACCTCCCCAGAGTTTGGTTTCAATGTTCTAAGTAGACAGAGTTTCAGGACGTGGCTTAAGCACACTGGATAATTCCTTACCCTGTTCTGTCTCACTGACCAGCTTGGAGAGCTTGGATCTCATGACTGGAGTGGCTGCCAAGGAAAGGAACAGAATCCCATAACCTGTGAGAAAGATAAAACACATTAGGGAAAGCTCAACCAAAAAATAAAGTCTCCCAAGTCAGTCCCAGAAATCTGCAGCTGCAGGAAGTGTCTCTCTGCTATATTTAGACCCAATTAATAATGCACTTAAATCAGTGTCTGTAGCTCTGGGAAGCCTAATATTCTAGGAATTATACAGCTGTACTTCCAGCTTCAGTGTTTGGCCAACACTGCCACAGTTTTTTGGTGCACAAGGCAGACCTTCCTCACATGCCTGAACTCCCTGTAAAGCACATCACAGCATCAATACCCTAAAAGCCTGAGAAACGGCGATTTAACACGTCGGCATCACCTGTAAACATCAGCGGTGTTGTGGTCGCCAGGGACATCACCACCAGCCCAGCCATGTTGGAGAGCAATCCTATCTCTGCCACCCAGGTGTCCTCAAGGCAGAGCTGCAGCAGCCTCAGCCCCACCACGCTGCTCAGGTAAGCCAGGTAGTTGGCAGCAGAGCCGTACCCAATGAGGTCGGAAGTCCAGCAGAGAGGGAAGCCGAGCTCGTACAAAACATAGAGGTCCTTGGCTCCAAAATGCACCGTGACAATCACAAAGAAAGCCAGGGAGTACAGAGCCAGCTTCCACCTCGAGCTCGGGTGTTCTGGGTTCGTGTACAGCCTGTACACGGCCTTGTAGTGGCTGAGCGTGAGCAGCTTGGCTGCTTTCTTCTGCTTCACCGACTCGCGGAGGAAGAAAGCGGCGTAGAGAGTGGCAGCAAAGCTGGCAGCAAAGGCCAGCCAGAAGGGGTTGATGTAGCCCTGGGCCTTGCGCCACTGGCCACCGCCGATGCTGGCCACCATGCCCGCGATGCCCAGACAGGCCTCGAGGATGGCCACCCGGAACGTCCGAGCACGCCGCTCGCTGGTGTCGGCCACGTAGGAGAAGCAGCTGGCCAGGATCAGGTTGTAGTCGCCGGTCAGGGCGCTCAGAATGCGTCCCAGGAGGAAGAAGGCGACATGCAGCTCCAGGTACATGACCAGCAGGTAGATGGCCGTCTGCAGGGCCATGCCCGCGGTGGGCAGGATGAGCGCCGGGCGCCGGCCCACGCTGTCGCTCCATGTGCCAAGGAGAGTCACGGAGAACAGGCTGACAATGAAACTTCCCAGGTTGATGTAGAGGTTCCAGTGAGACACTAGGGCTTCCACCTCCTGCAGGACAAGCAGGCAGCTGAGGAGATCCAACAGCAGCCACACCGGGCTCCCCACTCCCATCAGGGTCCCCTACCCCTCCGGGCTCCCTGCTCCCTTTGCGGCTCCACGTTCCCTCCGAACTCTCCGCTCCCAGGGCTCCCTGCTCCTCTCGAGCTCCCTGTTCCCCTTGGGACTCCCCCGGGACACCTCTCTCCCCCTGCTTCTCCTTGCTCCCCCAGGGCTTCCCTCTCTCCTCAGACCTCCTGTTCCCCGAGACCTTCCCTCTCCCTCTGGGGCTCCCCTCTCCCCGCGGGGTGCCCATCCATCCCCGTGCCTCCCCTCTCCCGCCGAGGGCTCCGCGCTCCCCGGTGCCCCGCACCTGCCGCAGGGGGTCGGCGGTAGCGTTGTCGTCCCCGCAGCCGGAGGAGTCGGTGCTGTTGCGCTCGATGTAGCCGTGCTCGGCTCCCAGCCGGTCCCACAGGTACTGGGTGGCGAGGGGACCCTGCAGCCCCAGGGACAGGGTGGCCAGGAACACCAGCGGCTCCACGGAGAGCAGCGACATGCGGCGCCGGCCGGGGGGCACCGGGGGCTCGGCGGGCGGCGGAGCGGCCATGGCAGCCATGGAGGGGCGGAGGATCCGCCGGAACGGGACTGACACGGCTCCGCCCGGGATGGGACTGACACGGCTCCGCCCGGAACGGGACTGACACGGCTCCGCCCGGGTTGGGACTGACACGGCTCCGCCCGGAACGGGACTGACACGGCTCCGCCCGGAACGGGACTGACACGGCTCCGCCCGGGACGGGACTGACACGGCTCCGCCCGGAACGGGACTGACACGGCTCCGCCCGGAACGGGACTGGCTCTGCTCCGCCCGGAACGGGACTGACACGGCTCCGCCCGGGTTGGGACTGACACGGCTCCGCCCGGGATGGGAGTGACACGGCTCCGCCCGGAACGGGACTGGCTCTGCTCCGCCCGGAACGGGACTGACACGGCTCTGCCCGGAACGGGACTGGCTCTGCTCCGCCCGGAACGGGACTGACACGGCTCCGCCCGGAACGGGACTGACACGGCTCCGCCCGGAACGGGACTGACACGGCTCCGCCCGGAACGGGACTGACACGGCTCCGCCCGGGACGGGACTGACACGGCTCCGCCCGGAACGGGACTGACACGGCTCCGCCCGGAACGGGACTGGCTCTGCTCCGCCCGGAACGGGACTGACACGGCTCCGCCCGGGTTGGGACTGACACGGCTCCGCCCGGGATGGGAGTGACACGGCTCCGCCCGGAACGGGACTGGCTCTGCTCCGCCCGGAACGGGACTGACACGGCTCCGCCCGGGACGGGACTGACACGGCTCCGCCCGGGTTGGGACTGACACGGCTCCGCCCGGGATGGGACTGACACGGCTCCGCCCGGAACGGGACTGGCTCTGCTCCGCCCGGGATGGGAATCACACCGCTCCGCCCGGAACGGGACTGACACGGCTCCGCCCGGGATGGGACTGACACGGCTCCGCCCGGGATGGGACTGACACAGCTCCGCCCGGAACGGGACTGACACGGCTCCGCCCGGAACGGGACTGACACGGCTCCGCCCGGAACGGGACTGGCTCTGCTCCGCCCGGAACGGGACTGACACGGCTCCGCCCGGGTTGGGACTGACACGGCTCCGCCCGGGATGGGAGTGACACGGCTCCGCCCGGAACGGGACTGGCTCTGCTCCGCCCGGAACGGGACTGACACGGCTCCGCCCGGGACGGGACTGACACGGCTCCGCCCGGGTTGGGACTGACACGGCTCCGCCCGGGATGGGACTGACACGGCTCCGCCCGGAACGGGACTGGCTCTGCTCCGCCCGGGATGGGAATCACACCGCTCCGCCCGGAACGGGACTGACACGGCTCCGCCCGGGATGGGACTGACACAGCTCCGCCCGGGACGGGACTGACACGGCTCCGCCCGGAACGGGACTGACACGGCTCCGCCCGGGTTGGGACTGACACGGCTCCGCCCGGAACGGGACTGGCTCTGCTCCGCCCGGGATGGGACTGACACGGCTCCGCCCGGGATGGGACTGACACGGCTCCGCCCGGAACGGGACTGGCTCTGCTCCGCCCGGGATGGGACTGACACGGCTCCGCCCGGGATGGGACTGACACGGCTCCGCCCGGAACGGGACCGGCTCGGCTCCTCACGCCGCCCGGGGAACCGCGAGGTTCCTGAGTTCCCTCGGCGCTGGCGCTGCAGCGCGCCCGGTGCTAGAGGTGCAGCGCTCCGGGGGTGTTGTTTCACAAAATCATGTCATTGTCGAGGTGAGAAAAGCCCTCTGAGAAAAAAACCCAGCACGGCCAAAGCCACCGCTAAGCCACGTCCCCAAGTGCCACATCCAGTGTTGAATCCCTCCAGGCATGCGGACTCCACTGCTTGCCTGGGCAGCCTGTGCCAGTGCCCAGACACACTCTGGGAGAAGAGCCTTTTCCCAATATCCAGCCTAAACATCCCTGACATGGTTTCATGCCATTCCCTCAGGTGCTGTTGCTGGTCACCAGAAAGCAGAGAACAGCCTCTGCCCCTCCGATGCCCCTCATGAGGAAGTTGCAGAATGTGATGAAGGCTCCCTTTGGTCTCCTCCAGGCTCAACAAACCAAGCAAAACAAAAATCAACATTTTAACAGCACTAGGATCAACAAAATACTGTGTTTAGCAACATATGATCACTTCTATTAGTTCACAGCACATTAGAAAATACTGAGTTTTATAAAGGACAAATAACTTAAGAACTCAGTTAATAAATAAGGTTTTGGCTGTGCTGTTTGGTTTCCTGTGAGGTTTAGGTCTGCCTCGAAGAGCAGATCAGTAAGCAAAGACCAAGTTGTCCTTTAAATTCAAAGCACACCATTCAGAGTATTAGATTAACCTGTTTATATAAACTGGACTAGTTCCAAAGTAATGTAAATTGGCACCACTGAGGGAGTGCTCTTGAGCCACAGGCAAAGCCTGGACAAGATATAAACCATTTGTTTCACAGTAGCGCACTGAGAGAGCTCATTTTCAGCATCTTGGGAAGTATTGTGACTCACCAACAGTGGAAACCATCTCTGTGGAGGTGCTGCTTCTGAAGAACAGGGACAATTCTTCTACTGAGACCCTTCCATGGTTTTTTTTTACACTCCATAGGCAAGGCTGCAGCTGGGGGCCAAACTTTCTGTTGCAGAGATGCAAAAACGACATGTTCTTTTAGATTTCCATTGCAACCTTAAGGCATAAGAGTAAAAAGCAGAAAAATGACCTTGCTGTTGGCTGATTTTGTCACTACACCTTGTCAGACACTAATTAAACATTCAATGGGTGCAGGATGTGGGGGAATAGAATTCATTTGAAAGCTCTTTCTCATTCTTCTTGTACCAAGGGTGAAATGCTAAAGCTCAGGGCTGGCCCCAAGTAACGTGATGCTGTTTGTTGTGAGCAATATGCCCAAGTCCAGCTTTCAAATCTGGCAGCTGAAGCCCTGCTGGTTTTCCATCATTAGCACATTCTTGAGGGGAATCAAGCCCTGGCAGACCAGCGAAGAGAGGCAGAAACAGCAGAAGCTTTTTGTGGAGCTGCCATCAGATGACCTAGTGGCTGCGCTTCCTTTCCTCTCTCTCTTCGAGTAAGCCATAAACAGCACCAGGATGATTTATACCAATAAAATGGAAATGTTATCATCGTTAGCTGAAGGATGAACTTGCATGATCTGACAAACAAAGCCATTAACGTGGCATTAAAAAGAAATACCCTTTGGACTTAAAATGTTTAGTACTATTGCCGCATATTTATAGAATCGAGTGATTCATGGTTCGTATGTTGGAAGTTTCCCACAAGTGGGTCAAGAATTTCCCTGTAGCACCTTTACTTCCTTACTTTTTTTCCCCCAATACACGCTGCAAGTTCCTAAAGCTGTGCCTATAAACCTGCGAGATAAAAAATGTGGAGAAAAAATAGCCCAGTGTCTGCAGAGTGAGGCCCTGTAGGCAAGTCTTCCCCAAATCTTTCCCAATCCCACTAAGATCTTTCTGTGCAGGGACTTGATGTGGCACCTGGTGACAGCAGCTCTGCCCAGTGGATTTTGTCCCCCCAAAGCAAATTTCTCAATGAACACAGTGATATTTATAACATTTATAAACATGATGTTTAGAACATTTTGCATCGATGTTCCTAATCCCTGTATTTGAGTACTACAGGTGTAGATGTGGTTTGCAGTGTTCCCACATATTTTTTAAACAATTTTCAACCCCTTTTGGAAGGAGAAGTTTCTCCTTTTTTTTTTGTGGGAGGAATAACAGCACCTATTCAAAGAAGGCATTATTAAACACCAAGTCATTATTACTCTTTTTTTAAAGTGTAGGTCATTTCAGGATGCTTTCAAAAACCCACTTGCTCCACAACGAGTTAATTTTCTAATAGATTTATCACCTCTGTGAAAGATTGTCTTGAGAAAGTTCCTGGTCTGACACTCTTCTGCTGTCTCCTCCCTTCTTTGTTCCCTTCCTTCTTTCTCCGATTACAGTTCCAAAAACAACACCCAATCTCCTGAGGTCAATGGTTAATATTCCCTGGTGTTTATATAGGCTCCGAGCAGCAGATTCCTGGCCGTTCAGCACTGGGCTAGCTCCAGCACCATGGCTGCCTTCTCGCAGGCTGTCCTGGCCTGCAGAAAATACCTCATCATCGTCTTCGTGCCCCTCGTGTTTCTCCCTCTGCCTCTGGTTCTGCCTACCAAGGTAAGAGCTTTTAAAATTCAATTTAAAAGCCAAACCTCCATGGTTCAGGGCTGCTCCTTTCGAGGGACAGGGTGAAGAGGTTTTTTTCTCAGAGCACCTGCATCTGCTGCTTGGAGATCTCTTTTTTTTTCTGAGCATATTGGGGCGAAATAAAAGCAATGGGGCGTAGATGGACAAGCAGAAATGTCTGTGATTGCATCTTCTGGAAGAACACTCAGTGATGTGATATTTTGTGAGTCTTGCTTTGCATCTGGCTGATTTAGCAAAGGATTTTCTATGCTGAAGATTATAGGTGTGAACCTAAATTACAATTTAAGGCTCAATTTTGCCCCTTTTTTCATTTTCTAAGTGTCCAGTCCACATTTTCTTTTATTTTTTTCCTCGTTGCCACTGCCACTTAGAAGAGGTATTTTTAGATAGACAAGACATTCTGATACACAAGAGAAAATAATATGCATTTCAGTCTTGTTTTAACATATTTCTGTAAGAATCTCCCCAAACAATGATTTTAAATTTAAAACACCAATTCTGGAAGACACTTGGCTTAGGTTTCCATCAGGAAAAGTTGGCTGCAAGCAGCTGTAGCAGTGGGGCAGGCATTTGTGGGGCACTGACCATTTAAAGGGAGAGCTGTGAGCTGACAGAGTGCCAATCTTCTGCTGCTTCTTCAGTGTTTCTTGCACTCCCAACCTCTTCATGCAGAAAGATCTAATCTCTGGCCTCTTATTCCAGCCCCAGCGCCATGAAAAACTCGTCCCAAACTGTCCCTCCTGTCACTTTGCTTTGGACACCAAGTCCTAACTCTTCCCTCTGGTCCCTGCCTCCCAATCTCTGCTGACTCTCAATTTAAAGATTCCTTCTCCAAGCTCCATTCTCCACTTCTCTGACTCTTCCCAAAGCTCTGTGCTCCTTCTGTTTCTGAGTGTTATCAGAGTTTGGATTGCAAGCACGAGCTGGAGCTTCGATGTGCCAAGTGGTCAGGTGTGGCCTGCCATTCCCTCATTATGTAAATAAAATACTTTAAATTATTACTTAAAAGCTTGCTAGGATGAAAAAAATTAAAAGTACCTTTTTTTCTTCCTAGTTACCTTTCCATAGGCAAAGGAGTTACTGAAGTGAAAAGAGATCTGGATCAGGCAAGTTCTAAGGAGACAGACAGAGATTTTTTTTTTTTTGACCTGAGGCCACGAGTTCAAGCTAACTTGCTGGAGGCATTGTTACATACAGTGAGTCCTTGGAGTTACCTGTGGAATGATCTGGCAGTCTTGGTTCAGTTCCCCTTTGAAAATGACTCTCTCTAGTTTCTGTGCAGTCAGCAACGAGACAAAAATCGGAAATGTCCTGGACTTTTCCCTTCGCGATCTGTAAGAATGATTTTTTGGGGTTAAAATTGTGCACTCGGCCACTGCTGAGCAGGAAAAGCTGGTGCCTTTGCACACAGTGGTGTGACCCAGCTACAGGATGGAATTTCACATTTTTTCTATTCTGTTGATCTATTAACCTGCCCTATAATGACATAGCACTGGACACTGAGCTATTATAATTGAGAGCAAACAATGCTAAAAATCTTGCTTAAAGGCAGATGAACGTCCTTACAGGATGGCTGACTTTGGGAAAAGCCTTTTTCCAGCTTTTCCAGCTGGCAGCCTGTTCACAGCAGGATGGAAGACAATGGCACTGTGCCTGTGAGTTCCGTCCCAAAGCCCTGCTGGGGTGTCTCAAAAGGAACCCATCTGTGTCTTTTCATGACAAAAACGGGGAAAAAAGGACCATCAAAATGGCAAATTGCTCTCAGTGATCAGTGGAATGAATAATTAAGGTTCCTACTGCTCTCGCTCAAAAATAAGGGTCAAAAAGGCATATTTTCATATCCTTGGGAATCTCTTTCAGATTTACTTCTCCAGCCTGGCTGCTTTTGTAATTCACACCTAGACTGCTGTCTTCTTCTTTCCTCCAGACTGCTCAGCTCCCTGCTCATCCTTTCCCTTCAGCCGCTCTGTAACCTCCACGCCACGATCAGAACTCCTGAGTAGGTTCCAAAGCATCACAAATCCAGTCCTGCCACCCATTATTCCAGCTCCTCAGTTGAATCCTCTGTAATCCAGCTTCAATAAGCATCACTGCAATTTCATTCATACTGTCCAGTGTATTTTAGTGGACATCCTTTATCCAAGACCACACAGCTGTGCTTTTCCTCTTTTGGATTTGCTGTTGCCTATTTCTGCACAAGTTCCAAGATGAGCAAGACACCAAAACCTCCAATAATACTTCTTGCTTTCTTCCTCAGCCCAACCAAATGCCACTGTTGTGACAAGTAATTACGAACATTTTCAGTGCATGGGGTCTGACTTAAACACTTTTATATTAAATGTGGAGTGGTAGTCCGAAGCAGAACTAAATGAATGTTTTCTCAGAAAAAGTGTGCTGTGAAATAGGGGATCTTCCCTCAAACAAGCAGGACAAAGTCAGTGGAAGCTGAAATGATCTGTGACCAGTCTGCCAGTGAGCTTTTCAAAGTCTCTACTAAGCTAAAAATTCCAATGAAAAGTTATAAAAGTATTTACAGTATAAAGAGTCCAGGGTGTTGAAATGAGCTGGGGTTTGCCTGGGCCATGACCTGAAGCCTGTGCTCACACAGGTGGAGAAGCCTTGACTGGATCAGTAACTAATTCTACAAATCAAGGACATAAATATGGAACATAACACCATCAGCACAATCGAGAAGCCTGTGCCAATCCCTTATCAAGAAAGGTCCAAGGTCATCATTTGGTTTCCTTTCCTAATGTACTATGTTTACCCCTGCTGAAAGTCCCATCTGTCCCTCTGAGTCCTGACGAGGTTGTTGCACAGTTTGTCATTTGATTAGGATCTGCATAGGTCAGAGGATAGATGGGAGAGAAACACCGGAAATAACCTTTTCTCTAATCCCTTTATCAGGCAATGAATGCAATTATGAGGCCTTGGCTTCTGGAGGAGCCCAGGTTCGATGTTCAGCGTGTTTTAATTGCGTGTCCCCTTCCCCTGGCAGGAGGCAGAATGTGGCTACGTGATCATACTGATGGCACTTTACTGGTGCACAGAAGCTCTGCCTTTGGCTGTCACAGCTCTCCTGCCCGTCCTGCTGTTCCCACTGATGAATATCATGGATTCAACAACAGTAAGAGATCTTGCTCCACGTATGAATCAGCTTCTCATATCCTAGGACTATTTCCCAGAATATATAATTATCATCATCATCATCATCATCATCATCATTATCATCATTAATATATTGATATTTTTAATAATTTTTTAAAAATTTTATTATTCTCTGTCTCCTCCATGGACTAGAACTTGCACAAGCCCAGAGTGAGCTCTGGGTGGAGCTGCTTATCTGAAATCAAAGCCAATTCCCCATTCAGATGCAACTCACACTGACTCCCTGCTAATGCCTTCGGAGTAACCTCCCTCAGAAAATGTCCTCTTGTCATCATTGCCTCTTACAGGTCTGTAGGGAATATTTAAAGGACACCAACATGCTCTTCATTGGGGGCCTGCTGATGGCCATTGCCATCGAGAACTGGAACCTGCACAAGCGAGTGGCTCTGAGGGTCCTGCTCATCACTGGGGTCAGACCAGCCCTGTGAGTAACAGTGCTGGGAATGCTGTGGGATGAAGGATTTTGTGGCAGCAGCTCCCATCTCCTTTGGGAACCTGCAATTCATTCCCTACAAATGCTTTCCTGCAGCCCAAGTGTGTTAATGCCCGAGCAAGCCTTGCAAATGGGGCTCCTTTGAGGTGTTACAGACCTGGTGCATCTTTTTTCCTGGAATTCCGAAGGGCTTTAGGTGGAGAAATAGGAACAAGACAGTGCTGGAAAGACAAGGGTGCTGCCAGGCTGGGCCAGGAGCACAGATTTGGACAATCAGGAAAAACCACAGCTGGAACACAGAAAACATGGACACTCTGCCTGCTGCTGATTGCAGAGAGAAGAGAAAATATGGGGGTGCTTGTTTTGAAAACAACAAATGTTTTCCAGACTAGAACTTTAGGCTACATCACCCTGTTTAATCTGTCTCAGCTCATAAGAAGAGGGAATGCCGAGGGAAATTACAAAGCAATAGAATAAAAATGCATACAAGATAAACCCCTTTTCATCTGATGTATAATCTACATCTCATCTAAAGAATAATTTTGAGACAAATAACAGAGTAATACTGAAATGAGGATTAGAATTTTAGATGAGTAAGAAGAGAATCTTAAATAATAGAGGTGGGATAAAATAACAAGAGTAAAAAAATAACAAGTGAAAAAAAAGAAGAGATCATCTTTCTTATGGCTTAAACTGGTTGCCATTTGGGATCAAATTCAGCTTGCAATTCCTCTTGAAAATATATTATAATGTGTTATTGAGATATGTCTTCCTCGGAAGGATGAGGAATAAGCAGAATCTGACTGGATAAACTGCTTGATGCAAGCTACCAGCTTCTACTTTCCTAGCCACAAGAATGTAAAAAATTGGTTGAAAAGGAAAAATTAATGTTAAATCTTAGCCACAAAGTAGACCAGGGTGGGAGGAAGTGCTGGGTGTGAATTGCCGATTTTCCAAACTGAATTGCTGAATTTTCCAAACCCGGCATTTGTAACTGACTCTTTATAATAAAAATAAAGAGCACTACGGTGCTGAGCTCTGATCCAGCTTTTCCAAACCTCCTCATTCCAGGCTCCTGATGGGATTCATGGTGGTGACTGCCTTCCTGTCCATGTGGATCAGCAACACGGCCACCACTGCCATGATGGTCCCCATAGCCCAGGCAGTGCTGGAGCAGCTGCACAAGTCAGAAATGGAGTCCAGCGCAGCTGACCAAGCCTCTGAATACACCAACAAAGCCTTTGAGCTGCAGGAAAAGTCACCTGACAGCTTCAAAGAGCCAGAGGAGAAAGGTGAGTGGGTTGTGGGTTGTTTCCTCTTTGGGGTGATGGAGGATGATCTGGTGCTTCCTTCTGTCAGAAGAGTTCCCAGTAAATTCTGAAGGAAGGCTGCCCCTAAAGCATCCTGAGTGCATCATACAGCACTGATGGGGCTCTTCCACAAGACAGACAAAATCACAGTGATCTACTGACCTGGCTGAAGTTAAATCAAAAATACAAAAATACAATCTAATCAATAAACCAACAAAAAGTATAAATTCTCCACTAGGGGAAGCCTTTACATCAGGCTTGCTATTTCCCTGTATATTTATGTTAGTTCAATTGTTATCTACTGTGTAACTTATCAGATAACAGGGAATTCCCAAGGGGAAATTTCTGGCCTATTTCCAGATGGAAGGTTAGGGATTAAAAATGATCTTTCTAATCCAAAGGTACACAATCAAGCAGCAATATCTCTTTACCAGCTGTCTTGCCCTCTCCCCATCTTTGAGGTGATTCCAGTGCTTCTGAGCATAAATCTCCTTGCCAGCAGACAGGTGCTGGTGCAGGATGAGTTCCCTTCTGCTCAGGTCCTCCAAATCTGTTATAATTCCCTGAATTCTGCCTCTCTTGCTCCCCTCCTCGTTCAGTTCAGACATCACCCTCGTTCACCAGGAAGTGTCAGCAATTGGTTCAAACTATATCACACATTTCAAATTCTCCTCTGAAAAACTGCTCTGTGTCAAGACAACCAGTGAAAACAGGCAGAAGATCAAAGAATTAACAATGCCAGCCTTAAAATGAGGAACTTTGGTTCCTTCAGCTTTGAACCTGATGTGTCCTAGCCTTGAAACATTGAATTATGCAGGCACAAGACTTTTCCTGTCGAGTATAGCTCCTGCATCATTTTCATTCCTTGGGATCTAGATAATACACATGTCCTGACGGTTGAGGAAGAGAGAAAGAGAAACGAGGAACTGATGGAGAAGAAACACCTGAAACTGTCCAAGGGAATGTCCCTCTGCATTTGTTACTCAGCCAGTATTGGAGGGATTGCCACTCTGACTGGGACGACACCAAACCTGGTGCTGCAAGGACAAATTAATGAGTAAGTCTGGCTGAATGTGGGGAAGAAGCTGAGAAGGAAAATGTCCATTTAGTCCCTTTCCTGGCAAGTGAGCTTCTCTTCCTTAATGAGCCCCACAGGTCCTTCCCTTTTGTGATTCATTAAGGAAGGGCAGAAGAGAATGTGGAATTTTGGGTGCTAACAGCCACCTGCATTTTCCAGGCTCTTTCCTGAAAATGGCGGCATCATCAACTTTGCCTCCTGGTTTTCCTTTGCCTTCCCCACCATGGTGGTGTTGCTGATTTTGGCGTGGATTTGGCTGCAGATCCTGTACTTGGGCTTCAAGTGAGTACCCCTCAGCCCCTGCAAATGATCAGGGACTCATTTAACACACGAGATCCTTTTATCGGTGAGGAAAATCACGCAGCAGGTGACAAAGTCCTGACGTACATCAGAGACCAGAACAGCACACTCAGTGTCTTCTAAAATTCTGGGAGTTTTTCCTTAAGGAATCTGATCAAATCCCAGCTAAATGAACTCTGTAGATGAAAATAAGAAGCTCTAAATGCACATGACCTGTTCTGCAGCATTGCTGTCGTGCCTTAAGAGGTTGCTGTGCTCCGAAGCAGGAAATCAATTTCTGCAGAGAGCTGGTAAATGCCTTTGTGATCAGGACTGCTTCAGACCTAGAGGATTAGTTCTGTGCTAGTTCTGGTAAAGAGCACCCCACACAACCAGCCTGCATTGCCCGCCTGCTTAATACATCTTTGTATTTCCCCATTTTCCCTTATTTTACATGGAAATAGTGCTGTAGCGCCTGGAATGGCAATTTCATCTTCAAATTCCACCTTTAAAATTCTCATTTTCTGTTCTTTTAAGAAGCTTGGCAACTCTTTACTTCCTAGTGATCAAACAGCCTTGTCAATCACATTAACATTGTCCTGGTCTAGTGGAAGGTGTTGGAATGAAATGGAATTTAAGGTTACTTCCAACCCAAACCATTCTGTGATTCTGTAATTTTTTCCCTCATGTGCACAGAAAACTCACTTTTTATATTTAAATCATGAGCTTTTAGGGCCAGGAAGCTTTTTCTGATCATCTTGTCAAGACACAGTTACCACTCACCATGGTTGTTGATTATATTTCATTTCAATATTCAGATATAAATAGGTACAAAGACATTATGATTGAGTATAAAATTTGGATTCTTAACTCTGAGGGTATCTGGCAAATTCCTCTGGTATTTCTCGTCCATTTTCTTCCAGTTTTAAGAAGAATTTTGGTTGTGCTGCCAGTCCTGCTGCCAAAGCTAAGGAGCAACAGGCCTATGACATAATCAAGGAGGAAAGCAAGAAACTGGGCAAAATGAAATTTCCAGAAATAGAAGTTTTGATCCTCTTCATTCTCCTGGTAATACTGTGGTTTACAAGAGAACCTGGGTTCTTCCCAGGCTGGGCAACAGTTCTTTTCAACAAAGATGAAAGGTACTGCCATTTCTGCTCCTCACTTGGAATAAAAATGGAACAGGCCAGATTTTACCCAAATGAAAGCACAGCTGACTAAATATCTCTCTGGTCTGTTGCAGCTACGTCACTGATGCTACAGTTGCCATCTTCATTTCAGTTTTGCTCTTCATCCTCCCTTCTGACATTTCCATGCAACACAGAGATGAAGAGCAAACGGGTGAGTTACTGAAGCATCAAAAATCAGCTGTCAGAACAGGCATGTGGGAAATTTTAGCTTTACGAAGAAAATTTCAAATATTGAGTAAAGCTTCAAACTTTTCTTCCTGCATAGCTACAGGTTAGGCACATATTCCATAAAATTCTTTCTAATAATTCCATTAAGTAGGGAACTCTCATCCCTGCGGTGTTCCTGCTCTATGGGATGTGTAAGGGATTCCAAGGCTGGAATCTTCAGGAGGGAATCCATGACTTAACAGAGTTGTTGCCACGCCTTTAACTCAGCCTTACCTCCTACTGTGCACCTTGGAGCAGCTAGAGATCACTCATTAGAGTTTTTGCAAGTCAAGTTTTGAGCCCTTTGCTGATGATGCTCCCAGCGTTTGCTCGGGGAGATAATTCCAGAGCCTGCCTGATGCTGCTGACAGAAGGAATTCCTGACGTTCAGACTAAACTCACCTCCCACCAAGAGGTTCTCCTTTCTCTGGAGGGTGTAACGCAGCTTTACAAAAATCTCTTTTGGGTTCCAGGGGGCAGGGCAAAGTTCCGGGCACCTCCACCCCTCCTGGACTGGAAGGTCGTTCACCAGAAGATGCCGTGGAACATCGTGTTCCTGCTGGGAGGTGGCTTTGCCTTAGCCAAGGGCAGTGAGGTAACATTCCTGGGCTCACCTGCCATTTGTGTCTTCCTGGGTGGTTTCTTTCCCGTCCTGCTCTTCATGCTGGCCCAGGACACAAGAGGGCACACTGGGAGCATCAAATGCTCCTTTTCCGCAGCTGCTGGCAGTGGGAGCATCCTTGGAGTCCTGGGATCAGCACAAATCCTTATTGTTCCCCTGCCAACCAGGGCAGCACAATTAACTGTGTTTCTAGAAAAGCAGCTGATTAAAAAATGACCCCAACACATTAAAGGTTCTTTTTAATAAAACTGAATTGACGTAGCCAGCATGAGGAGATAATGTACCCAGGAGGGGTCTCCAAAGTATTTCAAACCAAGGACTTATGGAAATAGGATTTAAATTAAACTGTTAGAAGAGAAATGTAGAGCTCGCTAGAGGAACTACAGGAGCAGGTTAAAACATCTGCAGGAATCTGCCAGGAGTCCAGTGCTACACATTATTTTTCAGTAATGATTTAAGTGATGGAACAGACAATATATTTATTGAATCTATGGAGAATAAGGAAATTCTAAAAGGCTACAAGTGCCGGGAAATACTCACTTAGAATTCAAATATTAAAATTAAAACGTAAAAGTACATGTTTGGAAAATGATATATTAAAGAAATTGCATTAATTTATTCTAGAATAAATAATCAAATACATAAAAGCAGCTGCAGAAAGCCCAGAGTGTCAGGGAAGATGCTGGTATTTCCCAGTGACTGACAACGATGAAGGGTGTGAAAAGCTTCAGACAGTAATCAAGATCTCTGACAAAGTGATGAAATGACATTAAATCACCAGAACTATCTGACAAGGTATATATAAAAATATTTTAGGAAATTAGTTCAAATATCTTTGCTTACATTAAAAAAAAGCACCTCAAATATTGATCATGTACAACTAATGATCTGAACAGAGAAATAGTTATTTGCTATCAATAATGCACTATAAATGCAGTATCTTCTTCTTTCCAATTCCTTGGAAGGGAAATCGTGTTTATTTTCATTTAACCTACTTAGCAATCCTGTTTGTCTGCAGAAAGCATTTTGCACAAGAACTGCTCTAAGAAGGGAGGGTTGAATTGGCACGAGAACTGCAACAGGGCAGTGATGTGGCTCTTTCCAACCTGAGCTCTTTTTTGCAGGAATCTGGCCTGTCTGCATGGCTGGGCACTCAGCTGACCCCTCTGCAGAACATCCCTCACCCAGCCATCGCCCTCCTGCTGTGCCTCCTCATTGCCACCTTCACCGAGTGCACCAGCAATGTGGCCACCACCACCCTCTTCCTCCCCATTCTGGCTTCAATGGTGAGTCCCAGCATTTCAAAATACTCTTAGAAGGACAGTTTTCAGCTCATCACTTGTCAAAACCACCTGGCTGGCAAAGCCAAGCACTGGTTCCTGTATCTAGTCAGAGGTTCAAGACTTAAAACAAAAATATAAGTGTGTGTGTGCATATATAAACACACAGCGTGCTTAGTTCAACCCTTCTAAAATCATCGCTGGTGAAAAGCAAAGGATTAAATTCATTGGTATATTAGACTTTGCCTTCTGGCCTAAACATGAGGTCACTGCCAGCTGTACTTGTTTTTTCCAATTTGTTCTGCACGGAGACAGCACCAGCAGCAGCATTTGCTTCCCTGCAGCATTCCATTACTGCATTTCACCCCAACCACTGGCCTTCCAGAAGGTGATAGCATGACCCAATTCAGACTTTTGCATTCCCACAGGAGGTTCCTGTTGCTGGGGTAGATGGAGTTCTGCGAACTGAAAAGCTGGTTTGAGATAGAAACTGGAATAAGCGCCTGCAAAATCTTTTTGAGTAGGCTGCAGACTCCAGCCAACCCCTAAACCAAACCTTCAGAGTTTCACCTGCCTCCCCTGATCATTTAATTTTGTTCTTAACCAGTCTGAAGCCAGGGTTTAGGCACAATATAACCATTATTTATCCATTTATACAGCAGCATCAGAAACATGAAGCACTGACCATAAAATCAATTTTTTCATTTGCTATATAAAGACACTAGAAGTGTCGAAAGCAGCACCAAAATATGAGTGGCTTCAGTGTTCAGGGAAGAGCGAAGTTTCTGCCATGGAGAAGTAGAATCAGTATTCTCCCAAAAGGTTTCTGTGCATTTCTGAGTATGAAAACCATCATCTCTGCTCTCTTTTCATGCACAGGCTAAAGCAATTTGCCTCAACCCACTCTATGTCATGCTGCCCTGCACCCTCGCTGCATCGCTGGCCTTCATGCTCCCCGTGGCAACTCCTCCCAACGCCATTGTCTTCTCCTATGGACAGCTCAGGGTTATTGATATGGTGAGGAAAAAACACTTTCTTTCCAGATTTTTCACCTCTAGGTTTGATCTTTCCTTTTTCTAATGCTGGTTCTACTTTGGGGAGGGGTAGAAAAGTCCATGTGCCCGGCTTATGTCAAATGGAGAAAAGACATGTGGGCATTAATAAAGGGTCACACTGTCTCTAACACACTCTGAGAATCTTATAAAGGTGCTTTTGAGCTTTTGAAGAACAGCCAGGGCCTCTTGAAGATTTTACAATAAGAGCTGACAATGTCTAAATTGCTTTAAAAGCCCAAATTTAGAATCTAAGAGTGCCAAAGAGCCCTGTCAGCTGGACAGTCCTTCTGCAGGGGTAGGGAACAGCCTGGCACATCTCACTGGGTGCCCTGATGCCCCAAGAAATCACTAAATAAGCAAGGACAGCAATGCCATGGCTCTCGATAACTTCCCCAACTTACAATTGATCCAAGAAGAAAGCCAAAGTAACATTAGAGAGAAATACCGGGTCAGAGGGGAAGTGGATTAAAAGGGTTTCAGGACTTCTAGGTTTAAGAGTTTTATCCAATGGAAATCTTTGCCTTTATACAAATTATATTTGTGAAGAAATCTTAAATATATCTTAATATTATAGATACAGATATAGATATAGATATAGATATAGATATAGATATAGATATAGATATAGATATAGATATAACGTAAATAAAATTTGGTGGAGGTATGAAAAAAAGGCCAAAGAGCAAATCCAACCATACAAACAATCCTGACAAGCAACGAAGGACAGAAGTGCTCAGGGCTGCTAACAACCCTTCTTTTCCATAATTCCAGGCCAAAGCTGGGTTCGTACTCAACATTCTGGGTGTCCTAACAATCTCTCTCGCCATCAACACCTGGGCTTCCTCCTTGTTCCAACTGCAAACATTCCCAACGTGGGCAAACGAGTCAGGGACCTGCCTGTAAGGTGGGGAGGAGACAAAATAAAGACTGTTCCTGTTGGAGCTGCAATGAGAGCAGGACCACCACCCACAGAGGCAGTGGCTTAGAGAAAAGCCTCTTCTCTGGAAAAGGACAAGCAGAATCATCCCGTTGATGACAGCAGTGACATTGCCCAGTTGCTGTTCAGTCGGCAGTTTTGCCACCCCAGCAGGAGGACAAGGTGACTTTTGGCTTTCCAGCCCTCCCACCTTTAGATTTTCTGCCTCTGCAGGGGTGTTTTCCCCTAGTGCTTTTCCAGTGAGTCTGAAATCTGCAGCAAGGACAAAGAGAGGTGTGTGAATACACAAAAGGAAGGAGAGAGACTCTGAGTTCCTGATTTTGTGCACAGATCTGTGCTGTGTATAGGCTCAAGGTGTACATGATTGTTATAGACTGTGTGGGCACTGGCAGCAAGGTGTGTGTTGTGTGATTACAGAAAAATCACTGTCAGCCCATCCCATTAACTTAAAATATATTTATTTGCAGTGCCCTTGTTAGGAATGGAAAAGATTTTTTTTCCCCAGAACTTGGTTATTTATGTCAAATTACAGCCTGCAAGGTCGTAATAAGAGCTTTCCTTGAGAAGGAGAGAATCCCTGCATCCTAAAATATATATGATTTAATTAAAGATCTTTTTTTTAATGTATCCCTGTGTTCTGGAGATTTTTATTTTTATTATATACCACTGCTTCTGTCTTCCATGTATCAACTGCTTGTCTGTGTGCTCACTTACAATATCTTTAAGTCAGAGAATAATCAGAGAAATCATAGTCAGAGAAATCAGCATAGTTGGTTTTCTCTTATCTTTAAAGTAGTAATTATGTTGTTATTACTATTATTGAGTCCAATTTCCTTGGAATGTCCAACCCAAGATTTTCCTTTTAAAAAGCCTGTTATGTAATCCTGTTACATATCTAATCCCTATTCTGCTGGAGCTGACTTCCAGCAGCAGATAAATTCCTCATGACCAAACTGACAAAGCAATATCCAAAGGCACTTTGCCAAAACAATCTCTCAGTGCCATAAATGATGTTGGGATCAGACAGAGCAGTTATTCAATAAGCTCCCCTGAAGTTTGCACTGAAAGCTTTGTTCTGCCTAAATTTTGCACTAAGTGTGTTGTATGTCTGAAATCCCACTCTGGTGGGATCTCCATACTGATTCCATGAGAGTGAAAATGAGGGAATTTCACTCTAAAACAGCATCTGCTCTTCAAAATCTTTCTTCTTTCTTTCTCTGCCCTAGTTATTAGGAGATAAGGACAGTGTACAGTGTAATTTTGACTCAAAAAGTGTCAGAATTCACTGACTTGCAGCAGTTTCTTCCCAGTTCCAAATATCCAGATAATTCTGGAGACTGCTGCTCATTGATCCCTCTGCACTGAT
Organism: Acanthiza pusilla; assembly: GCA_036630365.1. Lineage (NCBI taxonomy): Eukaryota > Metazoa > Chordata > Aves > Passeriformes > Acanthizidae > Acanthiza > Acanthiza pusilla. Next base: position 7,009,443 of record JAXCHO010000048.1, read on the forward strand.
GGTTCCACTGGCCCTGGGAAATTACAAGAGCAGCCTGGTATTAACCCTTCAGTGGCTTTGACAGGGAGTGTTTTAATTTGGTGTGAGGTAGAGATCCAACAGAATTTCCACAGCTCCAGAAGGAAAGGCATTTATTCTCTGTTGCTAATGAGCTCCTGGGTAACTGATTTCAATCACGTAATGACTTGCTCAGGTCACTGCTAAACCACTCTCTTTTTCCTTTGCATTTACTTCTATCAAATAACACCCAAATCTCTCTAAATATTTTCATTACCCTGCTCATCCTGTGTCTGAGGACCCAAAAATGACAAACTGGAACAGATGATTTGCTGTGAGCCTCTCCCTCCTCCCTCTCTTTGTCTCCAGCATCAGGGCAGTGTGCTCTGCTTTTGTTTGCTTTCTGTTTTCTTTGAAACGCTCACACAGACTTTACATGTCCTCCTAAATTACTGCTTAGCTAAGCAGGAAAGGTGGAATTCTTATAACATTTCCCGTCGGCCTCTCCTTCCAGCCCTTTTAAAACTGTGTTATGGTTCTTTGAAGTCTTTTCTATTAGTCTACATTATTCAGAGGCTGTGGTGTGCATAAAGTACCTGCAGGAGCACAGGTGCAATCTGTATGCCAATCTCAAGAAGAAAGGAGGGAGACATCAAGTAGCACAGAGTGTCATGGGGCCAATGCATAAACGCTGGGTGTTCCATGTTCATTAACATGGGTGAGTACACAGAGGTTTAGCAGGGAATATCTGCAGTGAAAGCTGCGCAGAGGGTGTACAAATGCCCACATTCCAGGGAAAAAATAGGGGTGAAAAGCTGTAGGGAGAAGAGAAGAGAGAAGAGAAAAATGAGAAAAGAGGAGAGGAGAGGAGAGGAGAGGAGAGAAGAGAAGAGAAGAGAAGAGAAGAGAAGAGAAGAGAAGAGAAGAGAAGAGAAGAGAAGAGAAGAGAAGAGAAGAGAAGAGAAGAGAAGAGAAGAGAAGAGAAGAGAAGAGAGAAGAGAGAAGAGAGAAGAGAGAAGAGAGAAGAGAGAAAAGAGAGAAGAGAGAAGAGAGAAGAGAGAAGAGAGAAGAGAGAAGAGAGAAGAGAGAAGAGAGAAGAGAGAAGAGAGAAGAGAGAAGAGAGAAGAGAGAAGAGAGAAGAGAGAAGAGAGAAGAGAGAAGAGAAGAGAAGAGAAGAGAAGAGAAGAGAAGAGAAGAGAAGAGAAGAGAAGAGAAGAGAAGAGAAGAGAAGAGAAGAGAAGAGAAGAGAAGAGAAAAACAAACACCAGGGCACAAAGAGAACTGGGAATTTCATTACCAGTTTCCACCTGGCAGTGATGGTGGCACTGGGCAGTTTATTGCCTTGGGTGTGTCTGAGCTCAGGACCAGAAGAGGTACAGCTAAATATAGTGTGCTTGTGCAAAAACCAGTAACACTATTAAAAATTTTCATAATTTTCTAAGCAAAGCAGGTAGAAAGTGTTTCTAAGCCCCATTATTACCCAGATCACCTTTGAAGGGTGGTTCCCCATTATGTTTCCAGATATTGCCCTCAAGGAGTGGCTCTATTTCCCATTGTGTGATCAAATTTCACAATCTGCTGTGAAACTGCCAGCTCAGCACCTGCTATGCTTAGGTGTGATTCCCAGTGCAGCTCCTCACCTCGGAGCTGACACTAAATTTGCTTTCCATGAGGGTTTGAAGCGATAAATTCAGCAGCGAGGAGGGGACCTCTGCCTTTTTGCCTGCCTCTGCCTAAAAAGTGCCCTGCAAAACCACAAAATACAGGTTTCCCACAGTGAAGGGCAGTGAGTAAAGGGTGACTCGGAGTCACCTCCTCCATTCTCCCCGGAGTTATGGAGCTGTCCTGCCTTGCCTTGCCTGGGCACACGAGCACACACAGAGCTTCTGCAGGCACACACTTGCACTCCAAAGGAAGCAGGGAGGCCTTACCCTGGTAAACACACACATTTCTGTGACCACACCATAAAAGCTGATGGTTTCTGGGCAGGCACACTGAAAAAAATCGCTTACATTTGGGAAAGGCACTTGGCCATAAACACCTCGGCAGCAATTTGTAAAGTGGCATGGGAGTGATGCAAGGGTCACTGAAATCATAAACAGACTTGGCAGGGCACATGGCAATTTGAAAGCTCAACCAGGGTGAAGCCAGCACATCTTTCTAATCCTCAAATCGGTTTGGAGAAACCAAAAATTTGCTCCCAGTCACTTAAGAGGCATTAAAATGAACCTTGTTGTAGAGCACTGACATCTTGAAGTAGGTCCAGGCCTTACAAATTAATTCCTTAGCTTGAGCTAAAAATATAAATAAATAAATAAATAAAATCTACCTGGAAGCATACCTTATTGTAAAATGGACACAAAACAATTTTTAAAAAGATGAAAAATCATTTTCAGAAAACCAAATGCAAACCAACAGAAACATGAGCTTCTGTGTTTTATAATATTTAGCGGCAGGTAGGTGACTTTGGACCTTTCTCCAGGAGCTGTAAGAGCAATTCCACTCATGTCCTTGGAGGAAATTCCTCCCTTGGATACCTATGGCATGTTGGCAGCAGTGTGTGTATCTCAGTGCAAAATTCCAACCCTCTCTCCCTTTGGCTTATTTAATTCTAGGAATACTACTCCTTGCTCTCCATTAGCCCATTGGATTAAGTGTTTACAAAGGCAGAAACAGAGTTTTAAACCCTCTGCAATGATGAATAACTAAAGAACTGAAAGCAGAAACACAGGGACTTAAGAAACACATAACTTGAAATTATCCAGGAATTTCACCACCCTCTTTTTTTTTTCCCCCACATGGAACCAATAAAACTATTTACAACTTGATTCACTGAACTTTATGGCTTGAGTTAGTAATGACCAAGGTGCCAAAGTCTGGAAATGAAGTGGTTTGGATGTACTAATCACCTGGTGTCCAAACTAACAACTGTCTAATAGAACTTAATCACTACTGTCAATGCTGTGTATTTTCTCCTATTAAGGAAACATTTAGTATTATTTATCCTTGAATCATATTAACACACCGAAACCATCCAGGTGCCATCCAGGAGGTGCAGGTTCCCTCCCCACGTGTCACCTCCTGGCTGCAAACACTGCACCAGACTATGCCCAGGGTCCCCAAATCCAGGCCAAGGACCTGGTCTGGTGTTGATTTTCCTTGGAAAACTCCCTTAAACAGCCCAGGAATGGAACAAGGGAACACTTTCTGAAAGCAATGTGGGACAGCAGAGTTGAAAAATTAATAAAAATTATTAAAGTTGTCCAAAAGAAAAAAAATACCAAAACTACAAAGTGGAAACTAACTTGGAAATAGAGAAGGAACAGGGTGATTAATTCAAGGGTTCAACACTTGTATATTGTTATGAATCAGACCAGACTCAACTGCTTCAAGGCTCAGATGTTGAGGTATTTGTGATAACAATTAATCACAACTACTACACTGCTCTTGAAATATTAACTAGAATCAATGAAACCATCAAAAACTTATTCTGCTTCCACTTATACCACTCAGACAACTTCAGGTGCTGCCCACCCAGCAGCTCTCCAGGAATTTCCTCATTTCCCTTGATCCCAGCCCAGTCCGTGAGGAGCAGAGCAATGTGACATCTTCCCCAGACATGCCACTGGGACCTAGGGCTTTCCATTCTTTGGGAGGGAGTGGGAGGCTCTAGGACACCCAATTTCAGTAATTCTGCTGATTCTTCTTTCTCCCCATAAAGCACAAGGAGAAGTGTCCATGAAAATAATCTCCATGTCAATATGGGATTGCACAATGTGAGATGAGCAAGGTGTGTACAGAGGGGGCATTAATTGTTACAATGAGCTGGAATTGCACCAGTTTTCCCAGTTGCTTCTTGAGGGGAACTGAGTGAGTACTGGTTAGTCTGGGGCAGTTTAGTGAAAAGGAAAGCCACATTTCCCTTTTTTGCTCTAGGACTCTCCTGATGAGACTTGCCAGAAAACTGAAAAAGGATCCTCTTTATTTTTGACTCGTCTGTCACCCGAAGGGAGTCTGAATTTTCCTCCTTGCTCTTACCTCTGGCAATATCATTCCTGCCACATGAAACATGCAATCATAAATCACTTGTCTGCGTTACAGATAGCACAGTTGTACAATGGGAGCTTCCTCACACCTGTGCTTTTGCTTTTCTCCTCAGACCTCAGTGAGTGGTGGCGTGGCACTGAGAGCTGCAATTGCCACTGGAGGAATAGCAGCCTCAGAATATTCCATGAAAATAATCCAGAGTAACCTTTGTCATTCCTTTGGTGTTATGTTTTTATCACCCAGGCTCCGCGGCAGATGCCAACATCATCAAAATTAGTTCTGAGGACTTTCAGGATGAGGACAGGGCAGTTTTTCCCCCCTAATTATTGGCAAAAGCCAATGGCCACAGCCAGCTATGTAGTCAAAATAGATCCATGATTGGCACAGTAAAAACAAGCACCTATTTCATGTTCATGCATTATCTGTTAATTTAAGATGCTCTGGCTGTTGGTGGATTACATGGTGCATGGACAAGGCAAAATAAATTTCTGAAATATATTCAGAAAAGACTGAAGTAGAGCTGCCAGAGGGGCAGGTTCTGACTGAATCCTGGCTCCAGAAACCAAAGCCTTTCTCCCAAGTGAGCACAGGGGTGTGGAAGTGCAGGAGTTCATACTGTAAGCTTCTGTATTTTGGCAGAGATACTACAAGAAAAAAAAACCCAAAACCAAAACATGCAGCTTATTAGCCTAGAAGAAAAATCTTTGCTCTGTTTACACAGTAACCACACACCTGTAGCTCAGAAATATGAGACAAGTGATGGGGAAAGGGGAGGGGACTGACATCTCTATTTTGCTCTGCACCAGGTGCAGCCAGGTCTGTAATATCTTTCCAGCCACTATTTTGACTCAGTGCCACTGTTGGCCTACTGTACCTGCCGAACAGCCCCTGCAGGGAATGACTCCAAAACATGCCCATGCTCCCTGCTCCAGCAGGATCCGCTCTTACCTGGAGCCCTGGCGGGTGCAGACACAAGTCAGCCAAATCCTGAGCCCATCCTAGCACAGCTGCAGCTCCTGCAAGTCACAGAAAGATAAAAACACTAAATCTTGTGCTGATTTTTGTATCAATTCATTTTTCTTACAGGATATATCTAATTTTCTAGTGCTGCCTGTTTATGTCATGTTTTATGGGGCATAAATGTGGAATTAAGGAAATCTGTGCTGTTACAATAAAACATCGAGGTAGGGGACAGAGCTGAAGAGTGTCCCACCCCCTTAGCTCCTCAAACTAAAGTACAATACAGTAAAATCAATTTGCATTAATTGTAGCAAATTTGTGTGTCTGGTTTTACTGAATATAATTGTTTGATATTCCTGGGCAAATGGAGAAGAAAAGAGAGATATATATTAAAAGAATAAATTAATCCTTTTTTTATCAGAATAAATTTCTTTGTGTCATGAGAATGACAGAAAAAGTTGCTTCATGTTTGTTAAGACAGCAGCCACGTGAGTTAGAACAAGGTAGCTCCTACTGCAATGCTGATTACAACCAGGAAATCATGGAATTGTTTAGGTTGGCAAAGACCTTTAGGATCATCAAGTCCAACCGTTAACCCAGCGCTGCCAAAGCCACCACTGACCCATGTCCCCAAGTGCCACATCCTCAGTCTGTTAAATCGCCCCAGGGGTGATGACTCCACCACTGATGACCCTTCCAGTGAAGATGTTTTTCCTGAGATCCAATCTTCCTGAGGCTGCACCCAATCCCTTCACCCAGGCCATTGATGAAGAGATGAAGCTGGACTGGCCCCAGTCCCTAGCCTGGAGAGCACCACAGTTGCCCAGCCCCAGCTGGGTGTGACTCCATTCCCCACCATTCCCTGGCCTCCAGCCAGCGTTTTACCACCCATCCAAGCCATGAGCAGCCAAAATCCTGTGGGAAATGGTGTCCAGGCCTTCCCTGAAGTCCAGGCTGACACATCCCAGCCTTTCCCTCACCCTGGCACAGGAGGAGATCAGGTTGGTCAGGCAGGACCTGCCTCTCATGGACCTGTGCCAGCTGTGTGTGGTCACCTGGCTGCCCCATCCGTGCCACGTGATGGCATTCCAGAGGGTCTGCTCCACGGGCTGTCCTGGCACTGAGGTCAGGCTGACAGGCCTGTAATTCCCTGGGTTCCCCTTCAGATCCTCCTCGTAGGTGTCACATTTGCTGAGCTCCAGTGAGCTCCAGTCAGCCAGGGCTGATGAAAAATGATGGAAAGTGGCTCAGGGAGCATTTCCGCCACCTCCCTCCAAATCCTTGGGTGGATCCAGGCTCTTCCTCATCTGTTGTCACTGTGCTTCCCTCTACATCCAATAAAGGATGGAGATTCTCCTTTGCTCTTCCTTTTTAAATGATGTATTTATAGGAACAGTTTTATTGTCTTTTACAGCAGCGATCATGTTCAGTTCCAGCTGGACTTTGGCCCTTCTGATTTTCCCCAGTTGGGCTATTGAAACCATCAGTGCTGGCCATGAATAAATCAAATTTATTTCTCTATTGGTTTTGAATTCACTTCTCCTCTTTAGTAACAGTGTGGCATGAAATCATCCAGGATAATCAATGTGAAACTGTTTGTAGAAACTGTTTTGCTACACAGTTCCAGGACAGTGCAAAAGGCATGAATGACATGATTTATCATGGAATCATGGGCTGGTTTGGGCGAAAGCCATTAAAAACCCTCTCATTCCAACCTGCCATGGGCAGGGACACCTTTCACTAGATCAGGTTGCTCAGAGTTTTATAAACTGCGTTGTACAGGTAGGAGTGGGTGGAACTGGACTGGGCTGCTCAAGAGAAATATTATGGTATTGCATTAGCACAGAGTATTTATATCATTTTTATTTCTTTAATCTGACTGTGTGCAACCCCACGAAGCAGAGAAAGCTAGGTCTCTATGTTTAGGAACTCAGATCTTCATTGGGAAAGGGGTATTTATTATTCTTAGGCAGTGATTAACGTGAACTCGGAGTTAGAGTTTATAAATATGATGAGTCTCTAATTTGCTCAACAAGAAGAGTAATAAAGATTAGAGGAAAGAACTTGAGAGGGAGGGAGGGAAACCTCCATATCTAACTCAGGCTGCTAACACACTCTAATTACAATTGGTCTCACAACAAAATCTTTCAGGAGTCAGGATGTTTCAACTTAAGATTTAAAAATAGCCAGGTGCCATGTAGACCACATTAGTGCAAAGAATTATCCAACACATACAACAGCAGAGCACCTGGTTTTCCTTTAAATCTTACTCAGGTTATTTTTTCGTCATGAAAGAAGTACCTGCATCTTTGGCAGTTGTAAAAATATCATGCATGGCACCACCTGCCAGACTAATAACAATAATTAGAAATGTAATAAACTGTTCATTGGCAAGGGAACAAATTGTCTTATCCTTTGAAAGTCACACTGGCCCCGGGCAATTCCTCACAGACATTCGCCACTGATGTCACAAGAGCCAGAGTGAAAAGCACACAGTGCAGAAAAACAACAGAGGAGGGCAATGAGAAAGGAAAAAAAGCCACTGACAAAGACATTTGAGCAATGTAGAGTAGCTGCAGAGCGTTCCCATTTTACTGAATAAACCATTAAAATTCAGGACTCACAGAGAGTTGTCAGTGGGGGAGAACTGATGCTGTTGCTTCCTATGGAACTTTACAGGCTGGAGCCTTGGAGAATCACATGAACTCAAAGCACTTGCTTAAGATGAAACATTTTTTACTGGATTTAGAATGAAAACCTCAGGGTTGCAATTACTTCCTTTTTATCCTCCTTAAGTCTTTTCATCTTTTGTACAGTGATTTTTCATTAAATAATTAGGATCTTTCACAACATACTTTGTGCTTAATGCCTTCTAAAGTGGGTTACTCTGACTCTTGTATCTCGCACGCTTAACTTTAAATCCGGCAATCTGAGATCGATATTTCGTTCTCACTGAAGTGCCTCTAAGTGCTGAAGCAATCTTGGTTTGTCTGCCAAATAGGAATTAATGACCTGTTCAGGATTTTTACCTCCCATTATAACTCTCCATTTGAACAAACCACAAGATTTCACATTGCCTGTTTTCTAAGAACGTGTTTAAAATCATCCCCAGCAATAAAAATGTGGTTTCGTATTTTCATAATGTTTATGCCCCCTCTTCCATACAATGTGTTTTAGCTCTAAAAATCCATTGCCAGCCTCTAAAATGTAAAAAAAATCTGTGAACACGAAATATTTGCCTTCCTCGTCCATGTTCCGCGCTACAAGCAAGAGAACACAGCGACCCTGTCCGCGCTTACAGAGGACTGAAGAGAGGAAAATCAAGTCATAAACGCTGCCTAAGCACTTCTTTCTGAGGCTTCTGATGATTTCACAGTCCCAGTAAGTCATCTAGGAGGGGCCCATGCCAGGCAGCAGCCTGCTTTTGTTCTTTGCTTTGTACTCAGAAGGGAGGGACATTGCTGAGGTACAACGCTCTGGGTACTTACGTGATTCACTCCTTCTTTCATTGAATCATTTTCTCCTTTCTAAGATAATACCTCTGGGACGATTTCAGTGGCCGTTTGCGGAAGCAGAAAGTTTTTTCTGTTTTCCACTATTGGGTGTGAAGGTGAAGATGAAGGGAGGATGGTCCAGGCAAGATGGGAAATAGGTTTGGACAGGGTGGGGAGAACTTGGGAATTCTGATTATTGACCTGATGGCTCCATAGTCCTGAACACAGGAGCTGGGAGGTCAGCTCAGAACCTGACCACAGCCAGCTATAACTCCATAACTTTCCTGCTGAACTTGCTGCTTATTCCCCAAATCCAGGCACTGCTCTAGCCTATGTCAAATAATACATCCCATGCTGCGTCTGCATTCTAATTGGTTAGGAAAACCCAAGTGTGTCAGTCCTTTTCAATGTCCCAGGTCAGCTCTTCCCAATTTTCCCTTCTGTTTCAAAATCAATGCAATAATGGCTGGTAGGATTTGAGACAACACCTTGGAGGGGTGATGTCACACACCTGTCAGCTTTACCTGTAAATCCTGCAGGTATAACTATTTTCTCCTCCATGAGCTCACAAGAAACTCACATTTCAGCCTGGTTTAATGTTTAGGTCTTGGAATGAGAGGATCTTTAAGGTTCCTTCCAACCCAAACTATCCTGGGACTTCTGTAATTCAAGAACTGAATTGGAGTTGTACTCCTAAACCAGTTTTTCTGCAACACAACATGGTTGTGCTGACACATCAGCATTTCTCCCATTGATACTTCAGAAAGCTTGGGAAAAACATTCCCCCAAATCCTATGGAAGTGGAGAAACGCAAAAAGGGTGTGCATGTATTGGCACTGGCTGCTCATGGAGCAGTCAGGAACATTCAAGCACACTCCAAGAAGGAAAGAAGACAGACCAGTTGTTCTGGTTATTAGACATGGTTAAGGGGCTAAAAAAAAAAAGAAAGAAAGAAAGAAAGAAAGACCAAACCAACACACACACACGTTTCTGCCAAGCCAGTTATAAGAAGATAATCATGTGCTAGCCTAAGCCTCTGGCAGGAGTAAAACACTGTTAGCTGTCTTCTAGCTGGCTAAATATTAATCATCCTGTTTAGAACCAATCATGGCACTTACTGGACAGAAACTTGGTTAAAGGTTGTGGTACCAAGAGGGTTTAGTGTTTTAGCTGTAGCTAAAGGATTCCCTGACTTCTGCAGAAAATGTGTTGAGCAAGGCAAAATCCAGAGTGATATTCCTAAATTCATAAATTTTTTGAAAGGTATTTGGGAGGTTCTGCAAGCTGAGGACGTGGAGAGACACTCCAGCAATTCAAACCAGATTCTCTTCAGCTGCTGTAAAGGGACAGGGCAAGAGCACCATGTGTTTCACCTTGGCTTGTGGAGTGCAGTGAATTGCAAACATTTTCATCTGAACCACAAAGCAACATCTTATTCACAAACTAATTCTGCTTCTGAGCTCTGCCATGGCACCAGAAATGATGCTGCAACAGTGGAACATCAGCAAGGAGGAACAGACACAAAAAACCCCAAGAACTAAAAGCTGCACATTGCTGGGGGAAGGTGTGAGTTATTCAACACCTCTGAAATCACCACTCAGCCTAAAATAAATGGAAAATAAAAAGAGCAGGCAGCAAGCCTCAGAAGCAACAGAATGAAGTCATGGATGAGTGATCATTTCCCTGCTCATGCCTCAGCACTAAGTGGCCAAACCTGCACAACATATTCCGAGTCATGAGTGTGGCAGGATTGGGTTGGGAAGACTCATGTGGTTCAAAGGTCTCCCTTGGAGATCCACAGGTTCTTGAGACTCCCACAGTCCCTCAGGGCCTTAAAACCAGGGTGCAGCAGCATTCCCCTTCGGATCTCCTGTGGTCTGACCTTTGGAAAGTCCTGCTCAGATAGAGGAGTTGGAGGTGATGAGACAGAGGATCAAACCTCTCTCTCCAATATCAGCACCACAGGTGGGATTCCATCGTTGTCTGGTGACATTGGCCACATTCTTCTGCATCCCTGACTGTGACATCCATCAGATTCCCATGCTCTGGAAGTTGATGTGAGCTGGGCTTCCTCCTTTTCTTGCCATGTCACCAAAACTCCCCCGACAGCCTCGCTCTGCACAGTTCTGTGATGGTGGAAACAGCCTGGCAGCCAAAAATGCAGAAGCCATAAGACCAAACAAACAAAGAGAGCCTGCCAAGCTACCACTTATCCAGCAGCTGCAGGCTAGGAAAGCCTGCTCCCTTTCTGTTAACCTTGTAACAAAAAAAAAAAAAATTCCAACAAAAAAAAAAAAAAAGGGGGGGGGGAAATCACAAAAGGCTTTTTCTGAAGCGCAATGTCAACAAAAAAGGGAAAGTTGACAGAATGCTGCCAACTCTTCACTAATTGCATTCCATGAGGAGAGAAGAAGGTTTGTGATCTGTTTCAGGGCATTCCAACCTGATTCTGAGGTCTGGAATTTTACATTTATACAGTGATCAGCTCCAAGGGGGATTGGGAATTCCTCCCTGAGGACAGGGGAAGGATCCAGCTCCAGCTACCCTGGAATGACGCAGGATCCTGATACTGAATAACTATAAGGACCAAATAACTAAGCACGAGACAAAATAAACCCATGAGGGCAATCAGAGATTATTACTCCCAATTATTAGCCCAATCTCTCTCTCTTAAATTAATTATCTCCCTCCTGCATTGAAAGCTGCACACGAACAGCAGTCTTGTCAAAAAGGTAAAAACTGGGTGACACAATGACTGTCACACGTGTCTAGATCACCTTCCTGAATTTCACCTAAAGCAGAAAGGCACAGAGTCAAGTCTAACACCATGTCTTGAGCTCACCCTCATTTCTAAAATAACAAAATAATACCTTACAGTGGCTGCCACATCGCTCCTCATGCTGTGCTTTTATGGGCAACACTAAATCACTGGCCAGGAAATGATATTTTGTGTATAATGATGGTTCTTTATATTTTAATTTAAGATTGAACAATTAGCCAACTGAAAGTTCTGCAAATGCCAACAAAAGAGCATCTTATGGGCGTGCCAGATTTGGAAGCTGTAATTCAGAGCTCCCTGGTGAATTTTATCCTTCACTCTTCCAACTCACAGCTCCTCTATAAAAATAACAGCACAAAAGATAGAGATATTGCCAAAAGAAGAGGGAATGAGAATTATACTCTCTTAAATCCCTGGAGCTGTTCAAGTCCAGGTTGGAACAACCTGGTTTAGTGAAAGTTGTCCCTGCCCATGGAACAGGATGGGCTTTAAGGTCCCTTCCAGCCCAAACCATCCCGGGATTTGGCGAAATATTTGGAATGCTGACGTTGCTAAGTTCGTTTTAACCAATATGTTTTTCTAGACACATCAAACTGCCAGATAAACGCACTTGTGATCACTTCTGAGGGACAGAAATGGACTGGAGCGTATGTAGGTTAAACCAAGGTGTGTATTCCCTAGGGATATCTCCGAAGATAAAAAGCAAGCCCTGACTACTATTTAAAGGCAGCCCAGCAGACGGTTAAAGTTACACCCAGGTGTGTCTTCCCTCAGGTGATCCCAAGGGAGAGATGCTGGGCCACTTTTCCTATTTAATGGTGGCAGAATAGCTGGTTAGATTACGTCTTAAGTCATTTTGAAAACTTATCATCCAAATGTTAGGACACAAAAATTGTAAGCCTACAAAGCTATTTATGATAACAAATACTGCTGCCATCACTGCATAATAAAATATAAACAATGTATTAAAAATAAGTAATTATCCCACTACTAAATTAAGTAGGAATATTTAATCAAAGGGATTAATTTGTGCTTCGGTTGGGCAAAAAGTGAAGTTCATAGGGAGAACTCCTGGCTGACAAATTTCCAGATCAACAAGACTGTTCTTGCCAATTATAAATAGCAGGAGGGGTTTATAATGAGGTCAGCAGTGCTTTTCCGTGTTAAGGAATTGAAGAATATTTAATGTTAAAATTGATCAAACATTCTGAATTGCACACAATGTGTCACGCACAGCTTTGAGCTCAGCTTATCCAATTCCTTTGGAAAACACCAGTCCAGGGAAAACTTTTGAGGCACAAATCAAACTGTGCAAAACGAGGATAACAACATTTTTACAACTTGTAGTACAAAACACCTCCATATTCCCAAGATGCCAAAGTGCAGCACTACAGGAAGCACATCAAGCAGGATGACTCCCTCTAAATGAAGGAAACAAACAGGGAAACAAACAGGGAAACAGGATCTTGAGCTGCTCGTTCTGGACATACCACAAGAACCTCAGGCCAGGTCAGTTAGGCAGGCTGTCATTTCTCTTCTGTCTCCAGTGCTTCCTACATGGAAGTACCAAACAATCCTCCCACTTTGGTCACCTTCGCTGAGGTGAGCCCTTGTGGAAGCAGAAAGGAACCATTTCCACATGCTGACATTATTAGTTCAGACTAAAGACTCAGTCAGACACCACTGAATTGGTTCCACTGACTCGCATTTTGAATATTTACTTTGCAACTTGGATGGCTGCAGTTTTAATTCCCCCCCTCCAAAAAAAAAAAAAATTAAATACCAGATTAGGGAACAGAATTTAACAGTTTAGCATAGCTGCCAGTGTAGCAAATCAACAGCTCAGATTTTCCATAAAAGCCCAAACCAAGGAGAGATATAAAGTTATCACATTACAATAGTCTAGTCTGGATCAGACAAAACCAAGGTTGTTCTGATGCAAATATCTTGATCTCTCCTGTTCTTTGGCTTCATCTCCTGAAGAGCAAACTGTTTTAAACAAAACTCTGACAGGAAAAATAATACCAATTTGAAATGCCGCAAAACTATGTGAGAGAGGAGAGACTTCACGAAGCAGTGTTAGGTGGGCTGTGCTCCTCATATCCACAACAGTGGGTGTTGATCCCAGGCTGTGACACACTTTGGTAAGAGACAGGGAAATCTGCAGTAAATTCTGACACCCTGCGTTCCTCTAGGTATTTCCTCCTGATAGTTATCCCGGGAGAGAAGAGATAATGCTCTCCAGTCAGTGGTTCACTTTCATTCAGGCTCTTATCTCTGCACTGCAATCGACCTGTGACTGCAGCTCAGGCGAACACACCCACCAAGGTGGTGTTAAAACAGCGACTTAGGGACCAGGAACTCCTGCAGCTGCATCCCAAGAGCCTGGGGGGACAGCCAGGCCAGGGGCTGCCTTTGGTTCTGGGCTGCCACTGACATAAAAACCATCTCTGGTTTGTCTGTCCCAGCCATCAGGGCAGGAATTGGAAATTAAAGGTGGTGCAGAATTTGGGAATAATTAAGTAAAGGTGTTGAGTGTAGTCCCAGGCATCTCAGAACCTTCCCAGCTTTAGATACGTAACTCTGAGGAACATCAAACGTGGAAGTCCTTGGAAAAGACAAGTCATTACCCAGCACTATCTTTGGGATCTTCCAGACAGGAAAGAGAGCATCCACCAACACTCCATGCTCACATCTCTACAAGATCCAGCAGATAAATTGACAAAGTCCTCATTTCTAGTATCAGAAGTCTCTGACAGATTTAATAAAAATCAAACTGGCAAACCCTTGATAGGAAATTATTCATCACAGGTGAAAACGTGGATTTCCGTCATGTTTTTGTGGCATGTGGATGCCCTGGGAGAGCTTTTCCCTCACAAATCAGTGTAAAACATTCTCCACCAGCTATCACAAAAAAAAACTTCATGAACAGCATGAGCTTAACATGAATTTAAATACGTCCTCCAGAGCAGAGAGGGAATTTTTATCAAAGTTTCAATACCTTGTTCAGTATCTGACCATAATCGTGGGAGATAAACATGGGTGTACCTATACAATGACCTGGGGGCCACAGAGATGTTTCCACTGTTTTGTGGAATGACGATAATTATATTTAGCACTCATTCAGGGCTTTTCATCTTCAAAGCACTTTACAAACATTAATTAATCCCCACAACACCCTATGAGGTAGGTGAGTGTTATTACAGTAGGTGTGATCAGGGGACTGGAGAGTGTGCACAAAGCCAGGCAAGGGCAGCAGGAATCCACGTTCCTGCAACTGCACATTTCAATTCCTGCTCCTCTCTACGGATCTGCACCCCCCAAAAAAACCCTCTCCACAGAAATATATCTCTACACACGTGCCCACACTAAGCCATTCCTCTGGTTTAGTCCTGGTTTTATGAGTGAGCTAAGGCACAAGGTTTTGGGAAGGAATGAAATCTCGAATTAAATCTACACTGGTTTTGTAGTGTTCCTCTGATGCTTTAAACAGTGCAAGATGTTTTGACATTCCAGTGTGGAGCCACGGCTCCTTTCCATGCTGAGAGCTCAGACTGAACAACTGTAAGAAAGGCACCTATTTCTGGGAGCTGAAGGCTTTGGGATCCTCTGGCAAACTCCACGCCAGGAAAGAGTGTTTTTAATAACCACAGGTGGATAATAGGTTTGCAAAACACGGTAACAGATGGGTATTTTAAATCAAAAGGAAAACAGAGAGGTGGAGAAGGAGCTCTCTTTCCAGACAGTTAGAGCTCAATACCTGCCCAACTTCTCTGAAGAATTACCAAGAGAACAAGGGAAAAAAAATGCAGCTTAGTCATATTTGTATTCTTATTAAATGCAGGACTGCCTGAGGCGAACAAGAGCTGATATCATAATTATTGGCTTGCCCAGCCAGCTGCCTTCTCTCACCTGATGTAAGATCCGATCTTTCCAGCCTTTGGAGCCTCTGTACCGCTGAGCCTCCACTCTCTCTGCAGGGCTGTTTGAATGACCTAATCCTGTCCTGGAGCAGCACCACGCCGTTGTGCTTCAGTAAAAAGGTAAGAGGAAACCTCTGACAACTCCGTGCAGCTTTTTCGAACTCAGCCGTGAAAGCCAAACGGAAGGGGGAGCAGAGCTCTCCTGCCTTGGCTCCTCTATTTAATGTGAAGTCCCTGGGGCTGACTTTGAAGAACTCCAGGCTGAGGGAAGGGGAAGGTCAGCACCTCCATCCCGTTCCTCGGCGGCTGCTGTAGGTTTTTATCAGCCACCAGCGCGGAGGAGCAGGAGAAGGAGCCAAGGAAACACCAGGTAAGTTCATGGATCCATTGGTACTGGGAGAAAGGAAGATTGGAGGTGACTTCCCAAAGGAAAAAAATAGCTCTTCATGTCTCGGGTGCAGCTAAATCCAATCCTTCTGCTCCATAATTATAAAGAAAGCTGGAAGTGTTTACCATTACCTGAAAGAAAAAAACAAACAAACAGGGGAATTAAACAACAAACCAAGAAAAGTATTTCTGAAAAAATATGGGAAGCCTTATGTCTCACTGATTCTTAAGAGATTTAACTTTTCCAGTGGTGAATCAAAAACTTGGGAAGTTCTATATTTTTGTAACCAAGCTTGTTTTTATTGCTGTTTTAAATTTTTTAATCTGGTGCTTCTGCCTTGAGTGTTTTGTAGCAGTGGATGAAAACTTTCATTAGATTTATTCCTATGTGAAAGGTGACTGGAGTGACATCCAGAGAGAAGCCAGGATGTGTAAAGTGCAGGAATGACTGAATTTGAGCGCTGCAAATAGAAACTTACTTCTTATTTCTTGACATGCCCAGGAAATATATCACTTTCTTTTCACTTTTGAGTTTCAGACTGTTAGATTTCCAGCAAGAAAGGGACTGTTTGTGTTACAAACACAGTAATTATCAAATCTATAAATAACAACAATCTGTCATTCAACTCTTGACCCTCCTGCCTTACTGGACAGCAGATTCAATCTTGGGGAATTAGACTTTGTTTTATAAATGTTTCAGTTTTGTTTATAAGGATCATATGTTTCTAATTTGAATACTACACTAGCTACGTTGAACTGGATGAGTTTTAGGCTGAAATTGTATCAATTTTATTAATAACTAATTACGGGCATAAAAGAACAGAATAATCTTTGATATCTTGAGTGTATTTCTGAAGAAGGAAAGGATTGTGATGTTTTCTGTCAGCCAGATATGATATATGAAGCCAAGAAAATACACAATTAAAGCAGGTTGTTTATCCTGGTGAGTGGAGATGGGCACTGGCGGAAGGTAAATTAATGTAAATGAAATAATCTGAGCTTCAAATGTAAAAATTTAGTGTGAGAAAGTCCTGGCTTGTAGATGAACACAGATTCTGATGTGATATTGCTGAGCTCCTGGATGTTACTGGAGCCATGTGCCAGTCACTGAGACAGGAGCCAGGCCAGGACTCCGGGGAGTAAATGGAAATATCTATAAAATACCGCTGTGGTAGGTGCGACACAGGAACACATAAAACACTGGTTATTACTGCAAGAGGAAAGTGTAGAGAGAGGGAAGATTCACCCACGTGAAGTAAAGTCCTTTTAATCCTGGGAACAGCAAGCTTTCCTTTTTTTAGGGTAATAGTTGGCAGCTCAGGTACAGAGGATAATGAGAAAAATACATTAAAAAAATTTGAAAATGTCCTTTCAATGCTATGTGCTTTCAGAGCATCTGTGCTGTGAAACAGAAATTAAAAGAAAATGTAATGGTTTAAGATTTCTGGAAACTAAACATTAACCACAACAGCAATATTCTAATTTTTTTGGCTGCAAAATTCCAGATATTTAACACAAGAAGTGGTGTCACGCAGAACTACTTTCAATTATTAAATTAAAGGTAGTTCTGATTTCATATGCTGGTAAATAACCACGGACAGGGAGGGAGTGATGCGGCCTCCA
Source organism: Acanthiza pusilla (assembly GCA_036630365.1). NCBI lineage: Eukaryota > Metazoa > Chordata > Aves > Passeriformes > Acanthizidae > Acanthiza > Acanthiza pusilla. Next base: position 7,026,653 of record JAXCHO010000048.1, read on the forward strand.
AAAAAATCTGAAACGGAAATTTCCAAGCAAAAAATATTGATAATTGATTCATGTTAGAACCAAAATGATCCTTTGGTTACAGTCTAAAGTGACCACAGTTAGTTTGGAAGGCAAAAGTTCTGCATTAGTCCATGCAATGAATTTTTAAAAGCGTAAAATTGCAAATAAACCTGAATGAAATAAAAAATTTAAAGAACACCACCTGTATTTACCCTTTAAAAAACAGGGACTCAAAGCACTGAAGTGCATAATGAAGGATTTTTACATTTACTGCTCTGTCCTGCTTACAAACCAAACAATTACACATGCAAAACACTCCAGCCTCTCTCCTGCAGAAGCTTTGGAGCTGCCTGTGCCCATTGGAAAGTCAGGAAAAGTTGTTTGGGATGTGGCACAGGTGAAACAGCAGTTGGGGGTCAATGTCCATGAGCCACAGGAAGTGTGGGTGATTCCCAGCAGAGAGGATTTGCTGCTGGTGGCCTTGCCCTTTATTGTTGCTCAGACAGCCCCAGCTGTGAGATTTGGGTCAAACACACCTCTGTGCTCTCCTGCACCTCTAAAATCATTAGCTCCAAAGACAAAGAGATTAATGATGGAGATAATGCAGATTAGCGAGAGCTACAAATCACATCCTCCTCTGCTGCCTCTGTGAGCGCGGCCAGGGAATTCTCTTCCAAAGAATTCTTCGTGTTGTTACTGTATGAAATCAGGGTGGGAATTTTCACAGCTCTGCAAGGCTGAGAGAGGCTGAGGTGCCCTGAGTAAATCACAACCTGCTCTGGTGGAAGGTTGAAGCTTTAAGGCCTTTCCAAACCATTCCATGGTTCCCTGGGTTGGGATCAGAGCTCTGAGGTGCTGCTCTCCCTCCTGGGTCACTCTGGGATCAATGCCCTGATGTGCTGCCAGCCACAGGATGCTGCTTGTATTGGAAACTAAAAGCAAAATCTTGGCCAGTGCTATTGATCAGAGACACTTTGCCACTTCTGATAAGATTAGGGCAATAATTAACTCTTTTTCCGCATTTCAGACCTAAATCCAAGTCATGCCCTCATTAGCACACCCTCTGCTATTTCCCCAAATGTCTCCTCATCCCTTAGACAAACATCTTGGGTTTTTTGTTGTTGTCTTTAAAATCAGTTAAGTCCTGGACAACACTGCCTGTTTTGGGGTTTTTTTCACCCATCTTGTGCCCCCAAATTTCCTGCTCACACATGAGATACTGACAGCGGTTGTTTCCACCATGCTAAGAAGCTGAACCCCCTGGCTATGACCCAGTGTTTGCTGTTTTTTTGCAAAAAAAACCCACCCTTTTTGGGAAAAAAAGCAGTCCCCCTTCCCCAGGGGACTCTATGCCACTATTCCTCCTTCAAACAGCAATTAGAAGAACCCACATAGAACCATAAAATCACGGGATGGTTTGGATTGGAAGGGACCTTAAAGCTCACCTTGTTCCAACTCCCTTCCATAGGCAGGGACACCTTCCACCAGACCAGGTTGCTCCAAGCCCCATCCATATTCCAAACAGCTGTGACAGAATCTATTATTCTTTATTTTTTTCAGGATGCAAGGGCTTAGAGCTGTTGGGTTTGGTTTCTCTTTTTGCATTGTATAAACAAAATAATAGTACAGAAGGTCATTATGTGCTTTTTACCTAAATTCCCTACATTTTCAAGTGAAACCTGCATTCTCTGGGCCCTGCTGAATGTTGCTGGGTACTGGAGGGAGCTGCTAAACGTGTGGTTAGCAAAGTGATTCCTGTGCAGCCTTTACAAATCTCCTCAGTGCCTTTTGAGGCTTAGTAAATATATGTAAAATCGTTTTAAGATGTTTGGATGAGACAGGGCTCCTGCAATCCAGAGCATTATTATCTTTCTGTTGGTGAAGTGCTCAGAAATGAATGAAGCATCGAGGGTGAGGTTCCATCAGAGTCATGTAATGAAGCTAAACATGCTGTCATTTTAACCCAATTTGTTTCCCTCTGTACTGCTGCCTCACCAGTTTGTTAGAGCCTCTCAAAGGAGCTCATCCAGTGTCAGCTTACAACTTCCACACCTATCCCGTACTTTACTCCTGGAATGGGTAGGTATCCCTGCCCTGCAAACTCTTAACTGCTGGTTCAACAGACCTGCCAGGACAGGTCCCTGCAACATTCCCCTCCGTGGGCAAATGGTAGGATGCCAGAAATATTAGACAGGAACCTGTTCTCCCAGGAATGCAAGTAATTCATAGAAGGAAATAATTTACTATTTTCCCAGCTGGAATAATTAAACAGCACAGGAGGTACTGTCCTCCTGTTGAGCTGCTGCAAAGAGCAAGTAAGAGGGGGAAAGAAAAGAGCTGGAATGTCCTCCAATATAAATTCTCCTCCAGACTAAACCGCCTTAATTCTGTAAATCTTTCCTCAAAAGCCATCGTTTTTAGGGCTCTGGCCATTCTCCCTCCTCTCCTGTGGACTTCAAAATGCAGTGACCAAAATCCCAGACCTTCAGCTGTCACTTGACCAAAAGGATTTACCTTCCCAAGTCTCACAGAACACATTTCTGCCAGCCTGTCTGCCTGTTTCATTATGCCACGAGGTGGCTGATTTAGGCTCAGCCCATAACCCTTTAAAACCTCAAGATCTTCCCATGCAGATCTGCCTCATCCCTTCTCCTCCCTCACCCTCTGCAGGGTTTGTTATTCCTGCCTGGATCCTCAGTTATTATTGAACTGCATTTTGCTTTCTTCAGATTATATTTCCAGCTCTATTTGAATATTAATCCTGCCCTCTGCAACAGCAGAGAAGCTTCACTAATACCCAGGTGTATTATCTGTTTTATTCTCTCCTTGCAAGGCCATTATCCAGGAAAACTACACCGGTGGGGCAATTCCTCCTCAGCAAATTCCTAATAGCTTCTACTTTTGCCCTTTTTCTTTCCCACTTAGTTTGGTGGGTTTAAAATTTTGTCCTTTTCTGGGAGTTCAAGTTAAATCTGCCACCTGTAATTCCCTCAGCCTCTCCAGTTTGAAGACAGGGAGTGATTTAGTGATTTACTCCTTTCAGTCTTGTAAATCCACTCATACCCAGGCCATTCTGCAGCTCTGCAGTAATTTCAGCTGATTCTCTAAAATCTACCAGAATGAAATTAATTGAGGCCACTGAACCTGGAGACCTCAAAAAGCCTCAGCCCTGTCCTCTGGGAGGTGAGAACCCAAGTATTCTTCCCCGGATGAGATCACAGGCAAACATCATTAATATTCCCGAATTTCTCATCCTCTGACTTGGCAATGCCCCGTTAGTTTTCCACTGTGCTTTAAGGTCAGTAATTAATGTTTGCCCTACTTTTCCATCCAGGAATAGATTTGGGATGGGTTCTTTTTTTTCTTTGAAATGCAGAGTGTCTAGAGAGCACCTGTTCTACCCCATGGATTTGGGGTCAGCTTTGTGACACCTGGATTTTGTTTAGGGAACATGTAACGAGTGCCGTTGTCCAACATCTTTTATAAGAACCTTTCAAAGCATTGAAAAATTACAAACCAGGGCCAATTTTTCCAAGATTAGCCACTCATGCAAAGTAATTTTTTTGGGATGGTCTGCACAGAGCCTTCTGTGGTGTTGAGCAATAATACCACTTATTTAAATCTATGGAAATTTAATGTCCGTGGTGTATACCAGTCCATCACACAGCATAAAATACCTGTAGTCATATGGAAAAATCTCTGCCTCACAAAATTTTCATTTAGTGGTTAAAGCACTCTAGAATTCTTCCTAAAAAAAAAAAAAAAGTAAAAGCTTCCTAGATTTCTGCCCATCCTCACAGAGGTGAGAGTGTCCTGCAGATCCATGTTCAGAAGATAAAAATCCAACATAATTCAGTAACCTGCTCTTTTCCTCTCTGTCTCTACAAAAACACAACAGGAAACTGTTTTCAACAGGCAAAATAAGTCAGATTTATCCATGCACCAATGTGCAGAAAGGCTCAACAGGACTGCAGAGGAGGCTGCAGAATTTGGCTTAAACACATCATGTTCCTCATTGTTGAAAGCCCCCATAGAAAAAGCCATTTAAAAAACATATTCAACAAAAATATCAAAAAATCAGATATACAGGAATAGAAGATTTTCCCTCATATAAAGACACTGGTAAGGTTAAAAAAAATTGAGAAAGAAAGGCAAAGTGAAATTTAAAAGAGAATGAGAATGTGCAATCTGTAAATAATGAAAGTGAAGGTAGGAAGTGTCAGGTGTGAATTCCATGAATTTAACAATATGGATAATCAAATTCAACATCATGAAATTGTGAAAAATGAGCATATGATACATCTATGATACTTGCCCGTGGTTTTATAAGAACCCTGTAAGAATCAACTTTTTACCTTTATTTCATAACTACCAAATAAAAATTGCAATTCTTGCACACTCCCCATTCCAGCAGCACCGAATTTCCCAAAAAACAAAAGATGCACCAGGGATCACAATAAGAAAAGTGACAACTGGCATTATTTAATTTGGAGAGAGAAGGAAAGGAAGACTATAAGAAAAGCAAATGAGAGAACCCATAAGGATTCCTTTGCCCTGGCTGAGCGAGTTTGATGTTGGGCTCATTAAGGATGTTAATATCCAAACATCACACACAGGGTTTGGAACAGACACAGCGCCTGGATTTCCCTGACAGAAGGAACCAGGCACGTGCTTTCTATTTTTTTTTTTTATTTATATTTTGTATTTTTTAACTGTTTTCCTGCTCTTGTCTCCATTTAAACCCAGCTGAGCAGGGAAAGCTGGATCAGATAATCTCCAGAGTCCCTTCCAGCATCAGTTTTGTAATTCTCAGTTTCTCTAGTGATATTTCTGCTCTGTAGATCTTGGTATTAATTGGAAACAAAAGCTGTGAAAACCAGGCACCTTTTAACTCTGCTCTATAGACTCCCAACCATGGAGGAAAATGGCCTTTGACTGTAGAGTGAGATCTGCTGCAGCAAACTTCTGTCACCAAAAAAAAAGCAAATTATGAGGTTGCTTCCAAGTAGAAATTGATGCCTCTTCACCAGCAAAGAGAAGCTAAAGCTGACAAAACTCCTCACACAGAAACTCCTTTTACACAGGCTCAGATAAAACTCACCCCAACAGTGAATCTCCTCGGCTGTAAAACACATTCCCCACCTCATAACTGATAAGCTGCCACAATGGGAAATTCTGTGTTTAACAGGAAAAAAATATTAAATCAGAGTAATATTTAAAATAATAAAATATTAAATCAGTGCAAATATGTGAATGCAAAAAGTCTAAAATAAAAACATGCTCTTTAATTTCAAGTTTATTCATTAATTCATGAATAAACATCTACAAAGTCTCTTTGTTCAGGTTTCTACTTTCCCATGTTGACATCTTTTTTTCCCCTACTGAATCTGTAACTCTTTGTTCTGGTTTTGCATCACACTCTATAATGCCCAAAATACTATAATATTATAAATTTAGTCCTCTAGACATTTAGAAAATCCAAGAAAAAAAAACACTGGAACAGTGAAAATTTTATTACCCACAGAGATCTGTAAGAGGAGTCAAAATGCTGAGCTGTTGCCATTATCAAACTTGATAAAGATTTGTGAGGCTTTATAAAATCTAAATATATATTAAAATATCAATTCTCTTTCTTTCTCCTGAAATTGCTTGTCAGAGGAGCTCGTCAGCAATAATACAAAACTGTATTTCTAGTCTCTTAATGAATATTCTTTATCAGCTGTGCTTTATGTGTTGAAAACAAACACCTATAAAAAGTTTAATTTGCATTATTTTTTATGTATAAGAAAACAGAACAGCTTTTGTAATAGGTTTAGTTTTATGTCTCGGCCTTTAATGTGGTAATCCCCTTAGATCAGTTAATTATGTTTTATGTATCACTGAAATTTAATATTTTAAGAGAAGAAATGAGCATGGTTTCAACATCTTTAGAGCCAGCTGCTCCCAAAAATTTCAGATTCTGTCACAATAAAGGAGTTAATTTTCAAACTAACAAGAGAATGGACAAAATCCCTGTTCAGAGGGGGAATGAAATTCCCAGAAAAAAATATCTTGGCCTTCATAAACTGCACAATGATATAAGAAAATGCATGACATATATGATTCTGAATTAATTTTAACCTTTTTCTTGCTTCCAATTTTCATCTCTATTAAGAATTTTGTAACAGCTTCAAGGTCTTGTACACAATTCAATATTCTTGCTCAAATGATGTTTCCTCAACAAAACAGGGACTGTTTATTCAGACTGTTTATTGCAAAACTGTTTTTGCACACATGGTGTGGGGATATTTGCTGTTTCTGTGAAAATCCTGTCTTTTATTTCAAGGGTGTTATTACCTCAGGTTTTGTGGTGAAAGAAATCCCTGCTTGTTTTTTTTTTTTTTTTTTTTTTTGCTTTCCTATAAATGAGAGGCTTTCATAAAATCACAGGACTGAATTCCTCCTTATTAAGTGTGAACTTTGCATTTTCTTGTTTATTTAACCAAGCTTTCCTTTTTTTAAATTCACACTTTGCCATAAGATGCTTTAATTAACCGTGCTTTGGGATAGAAAAAAGTAAAAGCACATTAGTTGTCTCAATTATCAATACAGTGGACATTCGTATCCTGAAGGGATTCACACAAAAACATTGAATTTGGAATTTGTTAAGAAACAGGGAAGCAGAGATGCTATTTTGAACATAAACAGAGCTCTTGAAGGAGGTTATTTCTTCAGATATTCATTTAAAAATCAAGATATTTAAGCATGGGAAAGACTTCTATTGTGGTCTCCATCTCTTAGCTACTCTCCTGATAAAAAACTTCTGAGATTGAAGCCCCGAAGAGGTTCATGTATCCCTTGAAGAAGGGTCTGCACATCACAAATTTGGGCATTTTTCCCTCTGTGGTTTCGCTGAAGAAAAATTAAATTAATATAAAAGACCCAAAAGGCTGAAGAGTTCATCCTAGATAAACAAATTTTGCAAAAGTTTTGCACCAAGCATTTAAATCATGCTGGCTTGAACAATATGTTTTCAAACACTCGAGAATTAAGAGAACTGGGGAAAGAAACTCAGCTTTGTTTTGCTTTCCTTTTAGGAGAAACAGCTTTCTCAGTGAAATTTTCCCAAAAGAGTTAAAGTAGATGAAGAATAAAATTAAATCAAATTGTACTTTTGCTGTTCACAGCGAGGACACAGTGTTTATGAGACAGAAATAGGCTCAAGGGATAAATGAGGCATTGGGAAAACAGGTGGGTGTAGCAGAGGTGTGAGTGCTTGGGAAGTGGGCAGGGAAAGGGGAAGAACCAGCCCTGGACATTTGGCAGAGAAGGGGAATTGGGTGAAGGAATTAGGGTAATTGGGTGGAGGAATAATATGGCCACAACTTAGAGTTTTTAGAGATTCTTGTGCTAGTCTTGCATCTCATAAATGCAAAACCAAATGGGTTTAGCTGTGCCTATTTCATATTTTCCCTCATTTTCAGATCTTGTCCTCTGCCCTGGGGATTTCCTTTGTACTTATATTAACAGCAAATATTAAGTTTTCCAATGCTCCAAGTGAACACAGTCCTTCCTGGGGAATTCAATGCCTTCATGCACGACCTTAGTTTTGCCCGCAATATAAAATTTGCTTTTCCTTCCCCGCTTCTTTTAGTCTTCCTAATTTCAAGTCTCTTGTATCTCATCTTCTTCCCAGCAGTTATTCCTCCCTGAAGGATTAACATATTTCTATGTCACTCATTTTGCAAGACAATGTTAGGCCATATTTTCCCATAAGGTTCTTTAATCTCCCAACTGTCCTTCATTTATTCCTCAGTCTGTCTGTCTCGTGCTTTTCCTGGAATTCCAAAGACAAGGCTTTAAATTACAAAACCCAGTTCTCAACTTGATGCTGGGATGGGAATGAATTTGTAATTTGTGGGGGGGAAGAGAGACGAGAGGGTTGGGATAATCAGGCTTTTGCCTTTTTATTTTTTTCACCTCCAATTTTGTTCTGTCTCTCCCTTTTCCCTAAGTAGTGCTTGCTCCAGCAGGCAGGTAGCTGTATTTTCTGGAATTATGTCACTTTTTACAGTGCAGAGAATTCATGGCACTGAAACGTGAAATATTCCGTGGGGTTTTGTGTTTAAAACACTGTGCAGTGCCCCTGGTAGGGAAAAATGTCCATTCCTGAGAGAAAGCAAAGTCCCACCTAGGCCAGTATCCAATTTCCAGCAGTGGACAAGACTAAATTCATGAGGAAAAGGAATCCAGTAGGAATTATAAGAACAGCAACCATAATTTGCCAGTCCCAGACCTCTTCTATCAGAGCTGGACAGAACTGCAGCCCTGTTTTGGTGCACAATGTTTTTTCACTCCTGTTTAACCTTCAAGGTTGAATGCCCCATCACTGAACCTCATCATGGCTTTTTGCTGTTCCTCCCATGTCATTCCATCATAACTATTCAGAGCAACACCATCACCTGCAAATTTTGCCATGGAGTTTTCATCTCTTTTTCCAGCTTGTTTGGGAATACTTTAAGCCCCACAAAGTCTCAGCAGACCCCCAAAAATCAACTTTATTGTGATTTTTGAAAACCTTTATCTTCCCTTTTCCCTTTTAACCAAATAACCATCCATGCAAAGACCTTTTCTGGCTATACTCAGGATTTCAGTGGATATTTAGCTCCTCTCAAACCTGGTGAGGAAGCTTCTTGTCAAAAGCTCTTCCCGCTCACCCAAGCAAACCATCAGCCCAGTTTCCCCAGTAAACCTTAACACGAGAACCAGTATGGACCAACTGGGAAAAAACAGCACTGGGGCTCTGTGGACAGGATGGTTCTTGGTAGAGCTAGAAGGTGAGGAATAAATTTCATTCTCCATGACCTGTTCCTCCATCTTTCCTGCTTTGTATGCACCATTTCTCATGCATACCTAGGAATAGGTGTCAGCAGAATACATCACTCCCCATCAGCTGTGTTCCTGTGAGGAGCTGGATTAGCTGCTGCTTGTTAGGTGGATGCTGAAAGACCTTTGATCTTATGAAGTCAGACCAGGAGCTTTAGTCTTGGGGTTTGGGTAGATTTTTTTTTTTTTTTCCTTTTCAAAGGTTTCCCCAGAAAATAAATGCTTGAAGCAATGCTGTATTATTGGCTGAATACATTGTTTTTTCTTCACTGAGAGGGTTAGAGGCTTGTGTAAACTATGCTGTGTAGTCCAGAGTAAACATGTAAAACATGTACAGGCTGTAGCTGGAGCTGATTCAGTTTAATTCCATGTAAAACCAAGAGAATCTGCTCCAATCAAAACTGTAACTCAGGGCAGATTTGCCTGCTGGCATTAAGAATCCAAAACAGGTGAAATTCTGCATGTTTGTACGTATTGTAGTATGACATTTCCAAAGAAAAACTTTTAAAAACCTGAACTTTAACAGCCCCTGAACTTGGTGTCTCTGATGTTTCTGCACTTAACACATCCCTGCTCGGTGAATCAGCCATTCAAAGGGTTGGTTTTTTTTTGTTTTTTTAACATACTCAGCTTACGACTGTGCAAATAAGATTCCCAAATCCATTCCTCAGATCAAATAAAGGTAATTACAGAGCTTACTGTGGGCGATTCCCAGTGGGAGGGTGGGAGTGGCCACGGGTGGGGCCGTACATGCACAACAGAGAAAATGGGAATGTACCACACCCGTCATAAAACATGCTGCCACAGCCAGCAACAGAAACCATTAGGGTGGATCATCATCCACACCTTCTCATAAAGACAGAAAGATGGCATGAGATCCCAAGATGAACTCTCAAGTCACAGGGAGATGAGCGTGACTCACCCGGGGAGAAAAGGAACGTCAAACAAATGAGGAGGCTCCCAAAATCCTACACCGTGTGTCCCCCACGATGTTCCCCAGAGAGGATTAATAGGGCACATGGTGGCACACACAGCCCTGGAGCTATCAATAGGGAGTTCGTGGGAATGGCTGCTTATTAATCGTCTTCTCTTACACACAAGGAGAAAGGAGCAGGGCCACAACTTGTATTTTGGGGCCGGAATAGCTCACAATCCCTGACCCACATTATTTATTATATCACTCAGTGCTTTTTAAACTTTTTTGAAAGCAGGTTCCACTCTTAGCAGCTTTAAAACCAACTGGTGTTTGCCTTTGCATTCAGATGTAATGGTGGGCTCTAAAAAAATAACCTTATACAGAATACTGTGGATATAGAAAATATTGTGGATAGCCCATAAAGTGCTTTGGGAACCAGAATACCCACAGAAAGGAAAGGGATTCACTGGAATATATCAAAAGAGTTTACAGTGTGATAGAAGAAATTAAAGTGACACGGACTGTCATTGCAGGGAGAGGAAAGGAAAGAGGATGGATGGAGGAATACGTGGGAGACAGCACATGTAATTATAGGAGAAAGGGACACTGAAGCTCACAAATGATGATGTGAAACAGGGCTGTAAAAAAGGTAAGAGTGAAGCACAGGTGCAGGGAGTGTGAGGGATACCTGGAGAAGGACAAAGTGCTCATTCCTGAGGACATTCTCCCAGCTTTCAGCAATCTGCACTTTATGCATTTTTGAGCCAAAGGAGACATCTCCTTATCCACCATTCCATTTAATGGCTGTAGCTGTTTTTACCCTTACTTATTCCTAGGAATTACTTTTGTAAGTCACATGGTTCTATAGAAAACTCTGCTTTATTTGTGGCACCTACTCATTGCCACTCCCCAGACCCAAAGTCTGCTCTGAATTCAGCCCAGAGAATTCAGTTACAGATTTGCTGCCCTCAGCCCGCGAACGCCGTTATCTCCCGTGCTGGTTTTTCCTGCCAACCCAGCTGGTTATTCATGACAGAATCACAGAGTTTCTGTATCACATTAACTGCTCCCAACCCTTGGAACCATGTCTGACTTCATGCTTAGATGTCTACAAGAAAGCAATGAAATTTCATACCCCTCCTCCAGGAAGCAGCACAACCATTCATCCAGAAAACAGGACAGGGTCTGCAAAGGATCAGGTTTGAAAATTCTGGCAGGGTTGCAAGGCTGGTAGGGAGAGTTGACATCTATTTTATAGGTGAACTGGTGAGTTGGAAAGGTGTTTTAGTGTTTAGGATGATGAGGGAAAAGGTGAGGGGAAAACCAAGTCCACGTGACAAACTCATTCACCTTCTCAGCTGAATTTTTCCATGCTTGGTTTCTGGCCAGTGCTGAGTTCCTTCTTTGCTGAGCTATTTATGCAAGTTCAACACCTGTGAGGGACTTTTCTCTGTTAAGAACTTCGCAGAGATGAGTCTGCCCTGTCTACAAGAAATAGAGAAGTTCTTACAGTGTTATTTCAGCCATACTGCACGGATTTTCTATTCCTGCATAAATTAATACTTTAGAATTCAAGGTAAAATCCAGTTCCAGATCAAACAGGACCTGCAACGCAGCTGAGGAGAATCCCTGTGATCTTTCCTCTGTTTTGAGGGAATTTCTGTGTGTTTGGAGAGCAACAACTACGGTGTGCCTCCCTCTTAAACACCACAGGTGGTTTTGGCCTTTCCATCCCAAAAAAGTGTCAGCAGAACCATAAATCCTTCCAGGAAGGGCTACAGGTGTAATCAAAGGTGTGGAATGGCTTCAGAATGAGAAATGACAATGTTTCATCCCAAAAAAGTGTGAAAAATAAGAAAAATGTAATAAATCATAAAGTTGTCTGCAGGGACAGACATGGCCCTCCGTCCTCATAGTTGTGTCAGAAGTAAAAGATGCAGGATAAAATATAAGTAAAGGAGAAAAGCTAAAATGCTGATGTAAGAATGGGAATCTGGACCCAACACCACAGTGAAACATCATGTGTATACTTTGTGCCCTGCAACAAACATCTTGGTTCTGCCCCTAAAAATATTTTTTTCCCGTCAAATAGATTTGGGAAAAATGCCTTTTGAGGGTTTTTGGGGGTTTTTTGAGTTTATTTATAGTTGTAATATTTTACAAATATGTTCCTACACATTTGCAGGAATTAAAATTAAGATTTTAATCAAATTAAAAACCTGCTGCAAACACTGTCCCCACCTTCTCATCCTGGAGGCACCTGGATGTTCCAGAGTTCCCAACCACTCCTGCTGGACAGCACACCTGGACATGGTGGCAATTACCCTCAGCCCACAGTGCTCCCCTGGTATTCAGCCTTGCCTACAGGTAGCCCTTAATGAATAGAAGTAAACCCTGATAATTCAGGAATGATCTCATTAAAAATGGCATCATTTTCTTACAGGAATTCAGTACCTTACACAAACACATCCCATGGAATTGGAAGCAGAAAGGGTCTCATGGCTGCAAATTTTTTTCGCTTATCCTTGAGATTGTCACATCAACCTTATTTTTCTCTAATTATGCAAAAGTTCTTTCCAGAGGTAGTGAAATATGGGCAGCAATCACAGCTAACCCTGAGAGTATTGAGCTCAGAACCCTTGAATAAGAAAGCAAAAACAGCAGAGTGGAATTAAACAAACTCACTGACAGATTTCGATTCACAAGAAAATAAATTACAGTCCTTAGAAGCTCTGTAAAGTTATTCAGGTATCCTGTAATCAAGCTCCAATACATCCTGTAAAGAGAGGCAAGGAAGCAATAAAGGAATCCATGTGGCCAAACCAGAGTTCGGTGCTGGGCTGTGCAGGTTCAAATCCTGTTCCTGAAAATGTCTCCTAAAAACAGGGCAAGCCTTAGGGACAAGAATGTCAGGGATCAACAAAGGGATGATAGCTTTGACGAGCCAGCACAACCTCCAGTGTCACCCTGTCAGGAATAACCTTAGAAAGGTCTTGAATTCGTTAAAAGTCTTTCAAAAAATTCTGATTCTTATTAATAAATTCATTTTCTGAATGTTTTCTGTAATTAATTCTGCATAGAAATATTCCTGTCTCCATGACAAGTGTTAGCCACAACATTCTGGGCGCTTCTTCAATATTTGGCACACGACATTATTGACTGACGCATTATGGATTTTTAACTATTAAAGGAAAAATGGAATTCTGAAACCTCCTGGCTCCTTTCTCAGAAGACTTAAGGGAGGAAAAAATCCCGAAAAGTTCTTTTTTTTCTTTCTTTGCCCTGGCAAACAGGACTGCTCAAGCCATGGATTTCTGCCACAGGACTCAGTCATGCAGAGCTAATAGATCAGCTGCTGCTGTCTGGCTTACCCCAACACCCAGCTGAGGTTACAGTTTCTCACTATTTTCTTATTTTAGAGGTGGTTATCTTATCCCACGAGCCTCGGATGGTCACGCAACATTTACAGCAGTCAAAATGACATGAAATGGTTCCAGCTACATCTGGGATTATCAGATACCTCTTTCCAAATCAAAGCACCATTGTTTGCTTTAGCACATCCTCCATCCAGGCAACCCACAACTTCCTTAAGCTCTGTCTCCCAGGAACAGCTTGTTGTAAATGATTTATTGTAATCCTGATTATTGGCAACCTCCCCTGGCTGTAATTTCTTCTCCTAAAGAAGATTTGTCAGTGAGTGATGTGATTTCTCTTTGGTAAAATCTATATTAACAATGCAAAGTGCTTAGGAGTTGGTTGGTTGGGTTTTTGGGGTGTTTTTGTGGGTTGTTTTTAAGGGGGGTTTTTGTGGGGGGGTGTTTGGTTTTTTGGGTTTTTTTGTTATATGTTCTTTCTACTTTCTACAGAATAAAACTAACTGTCTCTAAGGGACATTTAAAAAAGATTTAATGACTAGTGGCAGCAAAGATTTTTCAGTACGTTGATTCGGCAGTTTCCCCTGATCTGTATTTGTAACCTGCTGTGAGACACATCAGGGAGAGTGAAGCTGCAAATGGCTTTTGGGGTGAGGAGTTTGGCCTGCAAGAAAAAAACTAAAATCAGAAGTACATGGCCAGATTTTTCTCTCTCACAGCAAGCCATTTCCAGGATGAGGAAAACCTGGAGCTGCAGTTCTTACTGAGCTGGTGGTGCCAATGTGAAAAGTGAAAACAGCACTGGGATTGTAACCTTGGGATTTATCCCCACATGGGAGATCCTCCAAAATGGATCCTTGGCATTTAATAACCACCACTGAATACGGATAATCAGCCCAACATTGTTTAAGGCTGCTTCTCACTTAATAGTAAAAAAAAAAGAAAAATACTTTCCCTACGGCTGCATCTCATTTAATAGTAAAAAAGAAAACCCTTTCCCTACGCAGGGGGAAATTTTTATATGTCACTAAGACTCCTCCTTTCCTACCAGCCTCCAAGAGGCACCAAAATGCAATTCGTCAACAGAACCTGGCAAAGGTCTCAGAGGGAAAGGACAAAAATAATTTGGTTTTCCTGGACCTTTTGTAATGACTGTCCAAACCACTGCGATAAATTCCCTTTGCTTTCAGAAAGGATTTGTGAAAAGCCTCTCACAATGCAGAAGCCACCAGGCAAAGACTGTACCTGTGCAAAAGCTTTTAATAAAATTCTAATGCTCGAGACCACAAATGAGGCAGCTGGGCTGAAAAATTGCGGTATAAAAGAGAGGTCAGAGACAGCTTTGTATAACCTGAAGATAAGTGGGAAAGCAGCACTAGGAGGGCAGACAGCATGGAACACTTACAAATTACAAGCAGACACTCATATATTTCCTAGCTGTCAGTTTTCCCACCTGCTCCTTTCAAGATGAGAAATCTCTCTCCTCATCAGCCTCCAGTTAAGCCACTGGGAGAAGAGCCTGTGCCTGAGACATTTCTGAACTTTATCTCACATCATTTTTTTCCTGATATACTACTGCAGGTCTCCTGCTTGATTTCCAAGCCCCATTGTGCTCTATCCCCCCGGGCAGTGCAGTCTTACTCATCATAAATACAGATTTCTCTTTGAACTATAAAGGCAAAAATAGGTTTTCACATTTTTAGGTGATCTGTCTTTGTTAAGCAAACCTAACAAACCCCTCAGTTATTTACCTAACAGCTATTTCAACACGTGGCAAAGACCTGGCAGATTAACTCTTGAATTAAAGTGGCTTTTTTCTCCCCTGATTTGTTCACCTGAAAGGTAAACTATGAGGACAAAACCTTTATGTAGCTACACACTTGGTGCATGACATGAAAGGATGCAAGTTCTACTTTTGTTTCACTGTAAGGTCACAGTGAACAAGGAAAAAAAGTCATGGTAGAAAACAAAACACTAAGAAGAAATTTATTCCTTTTAATCTGAAGAACACCATCAGATGTGTCTCCTCTATTCAAAGATCAAAGATTGGGAACTTGAGAGGAGAGCCAACTAACAAAAACAGGGATGGAATGATGTAGTCATTTACATATCTCAGATACATTTAAGTCATGCAAAACAGAAAAGGCGGGTTGAAGGGATTGGGACTAATAAAAACCAAAAGTGAAAATGTTAAGTGTGTCATAACCCTCAGTCTGAGTAATGATAGAAAAATATCCTTTTTTAAATATATTCCCTCTGAAAACAACTGGGGTGCATTTATGTAATAATCTCTCAAAAGTGACATTGCTAAATTTGCATCACCCCAAAACAATAAGTTTTCATTAACTTATGATCTTACAGAAAACAAATTATTTCTTTTTTAAAGAAATGGTGTGGTGAAACCACAGAAATCCCATATCATATCTTCATTGGAATTACATCTACAGAACATTTCTCTAAGAGCTTAAAAAAAATTCCACTCTGTCAGGAATTCCTCAGGATGGATCCAGCTGCATATCCAACCCTGTCCTGTCACCTGCACCCAACAAGGTGTCTGTTTCACAGCTTAAGTTTTAAAAAATGTTTATTGTAATTTGATTTTGCCTTAACAGGATTTCTGTCTGACGTGGATTTGGTGATGGTTTCGCTACTTCAGGATCAATCCAATATTAAATTTTCTCCTTCGGACACTCTGGAAAGGGACCAGCAAGACCTGATGAAGGCACAGGGGGATTCAATATCCCCAGTTCAGCAAAGTGTGAGTAAACTGGCCCAGGCCTGTTCTCTTTCCTCAAAGGTCAGATAAAACATTATCTGTACTAAATCTCATCAAACCTACTGGTGACAAAGCAAACATTGAAACTTTTATTCTTGAAGGGTAGAAACCTGAGTTATCCTGCTCAGCTAATCTTAAATTGCAGCTAAATTTTCTATTCCATCCCTTAAAATGACTGAGAAAGCTGTGCTGTGTTCCACTGCAGAAAGAACTGGATTTATCCTGACTTCCTTTTGGACTTCTCAAAATCCAGCTGGGATTTGGAGAGGGAAGGAGGGACCTCAATAACCTGTTCGGCCTTTTTGGGGAGCACAGGACATTCCATTTCCCCCCTCCCTGAGCACAACAACCTGCTCCTGGCTGATGTGTGTCCTCTCAAAGGCATCCAAGGAGTTACTCATCCCTGATGTCAGGGAAAATATGCATATTTTCAGTGCCAGGATCCAGACTCCAGCCCTGGTTCAGCCTATCTCCCTCCAGATTAAAGAGCACTTCAGTAGCTGCTATTTTCTCTTTGCTAAAGTGCAGGAGGGAGGGGAGGAGATGAGACAGGAAGGCTGAAACCTCTGCCTTGTCTCTCCAAATGAGTGTGGCCACCTTAATGGAGGGAAGTGATGTAACCACCAACAAATCCAGGAGCCTGGAACCCCATCAGGGGGTGAGATCAAGCTTATTTGACTAAACTTGCAGGCGACAAGGCTTGCATTTATCACATTCCTGTCATTTAATCTCTCATCACTCCATCATGCCTTGGCTTTTCCTTGAAATTGTCAGACAAATGAGTAAAGGTGTCCTGTTTTCCAAGGGCAGTTGGGTTTTCTCATGGAACCACGGAATGGTTTGGGTTGGAAGGGACCTTAAAGATCAGCCAGTTCCATGCCACTCACTAGACCAGGCTGTTCAAAGCCCAATCCAAATTAATTGACTGTTGAACAGTTTTGGACACCAAGCAATCAGAAAACCCTTTAGATTTTTTTAGGGCTTCTCTGCATGGAGGTGGTAAGAACTGGTCATTTTGATGCATTAATAATGTATTTATAATGTAATTAAAATATAAATTATGTATCTAAATGAATAATGTAGATCATGAAAATAATAAAAATATTTGCTCGTACTACTCTCGAATGCTAATCTTAAATAAATGAATGCCAGTATTCCATCACAGTAATAATGAATAATGTAGATAATAAAAATAATAAAAATATTTGCTCATACTATTCTCGAATACTAATCTTAAATAAATAAATGCCAATATTCCATCACAGGATAATCCCAGTTACAACTGCCAACCCTATGAGTCAGACACCAGGACAGAAAGGAAGAGCTCAGAATCCTCTCACAGCCCCAGCCCTGCTTCCCCATCCCAGGATCCAATCCACGGCAGATACCCAGCGAGCCAAGGAATCCACTGTGGCAAGAACAAATTCAAGGCATCTTTCAGCACGGAAAAATTCCGGCGGTTCAGCTACGAGGAAAACACCGCCGGGAACTATGACCGCTTTCTCAAGAGCAGCAGGAACCCCTTCCACCCTTACAAGAGGCAGATCAGTGAGGATGTTTTCCAGGAATCACACCAAGCCCTCCCACCAGAAGCTTGTCCGTTCAAAAATCACAGGAGCATCGATGGTTTTGAGGGGCTGCCGGGATCTGCAGGTCCTGAGGAGCCGGAGCCGTTTCCCACCCACATCCCAAATATTTCTGCAGAGCAGCCGTGGTGTAACAGCCTCCAGTACAGCACCACGGGGCAGGAGCACAGCTCACAGGTCATGGTCAGTGTCTTTTTGGAATTCTTTTTCCAGTTTTCGATGGCAAAAGTGTGGTTTTGGAAGTATTTTCCTAATGTTACTACATGGATATTTAGTGTCTTGTCGAGTTGTGGGTTAAAACTCGGGAAAAACATATCTATATTTATTTGTCCAAATTCTCTATGTTATGGTCTTTCCCTGCTGGAAGATGTTCCTCAGAAAGATTCACCAGGACAAATAATTTTCCATTAGATGTGGTATATGAATCCTTAGCATCCAAATCCTCCTGACAACAAAATTTGTCATCAATTTTCAAGAGGTAAAAGTTCACAAAATGGTGTTTTCAAGCATGAAGATGTAGAGCAGATTTGGTACAACACTTCAGCTCACCTGCAGATTTCTTGATGCAAATAGAAGAGAAACTCTAAGACATCAGTGCCACCAAAAAATAAATATCAGCTCTGTTTGTGTGTGCAGTGTAAAGTTACCTGGGCTAATTTTAATACTAGATAGAGGCAGCTGCCAATTTAGGGCAGCAGAGATCCCTGAAAAGCAAATTAAATTACCCTCTGGTATCTCCACAATATCTCTGCTGTGATCCAAGATGTAAAATGTACCTTGATCACCTAATGCAAGCCAAAAAGAACAACTCCACCTGCCAGAGGAGGGCCCTGAGCCGGTTCTAAATGCCTGGGAGAGGAAGAATTCGTGGGCTACCAAATGAAAGAGGAGTTTAAAAAAATCATTATTGGATTAAGCCCAGGGAATGGAGAGATGTTGTCAGGGAACATACCTGGGGATTGAAGCCATCCAGGTTAAGGAGGAAATTGATCTAAATCTCTTATTTCCTGGCTAAACACTCATCTAGGTCAGAGGAGTTCAGTGCAAAACCTATGAGCAGCTGATGGGAAAAAAAAAATTCCCATTGTCTTCCCAAATCCCTGGGCTGCAGGATGTGCAGAATTTAAGGCAGCACTGCAGGAGCCCTTTACAAGCACGTGGAGCTACTCAGGAGCTCAGTGTCTCCCCTGGAAAGTTGGGATTTCTGAAAATCGTCTGATGGTCACTGATATTTATTAATAATAATTTAAAAGAACACTGATATTTATTAATAGCAGATGTCAAACCACGTCTATCTTGTGCTCCTAATAATATACCATAAAAATACTAAATATTTTTGTATTTAGTAGGTATACAACAACACATTATACATAAACTATATATTATATGAGATATAATTTATATGTTTATTTATCAATATTTATCAGACAGACTAAAATGCCATAAAAGCTGGCGATGTTTTAAAGCAGAAGGATAAGTGCTATTAGTAATGATAAGATTTTTACTAAATTCTTCAATTTTCACAAGTTCCCTGCATCTTTGTTGAACCCAGCAGTCAGCCCAGTGTGATTCTTCTCCATCCTGTACATTACAGACCTCACCCTCCAGCTAATGCCAAAATTCCAGAGCCAGCTGGAGGTACTGACAGGCTGCAAGATAAAATCAAGGAGAATGAAAAAAGAGGGAGACTCATGTGCACACTCAGGAACAAAAGCTGGAGTGTGTGGTTTGTGAATGCAGGGGGAAAAAAATATATAAACAGAGCCTGATGTTTTCTGAATTGCTCTTTGCATGGAATGTGGCCTGGGATTTCCTTTTTTAAAGTTGTAATTATGGAAATGCAGGAATTGCTTCATGTCTTTGTGGAATCACAGAGCGGTTTGGGTTGGAAGGGACCTAAAAGATTATCCAGTGCCACCTCCTCCGTGGGCAGGGACACCTTCCACTATCCCAGGTTGCTCCAAGCCCCATCCAGCCTGGCCTTGGACACTTCCAGGGATGGATCATCCCCAGATTTGTGCCCTTAGAATATAAACCAACTTCTATTAATACTCTCTAAAGCAGAATTCAGCCCCAAATAGTGAATATGAGGGCAAAACCGAACAATGATGAACAGAACTATCCTATTTTGACTAAAGCTGTTTTCTCTAAGAACTCATTCCTTGAATATTTTCCAGCAGGATTCAGACATGAAGCTTAGGACATCCCCCCTGGAAGGGCAGCCTGGTTTGTATTGCTACCAGCCTCAAGTGCAGCAAATGTATTGCCCCTCACACCCTTTCCATCAGGTCAGTACCTTTCCAAAATCCCTGGATTTTTAGCACTCAAATGGTACAATAATTGTGGTAATACTAATCTTTTAAAATATTAAAAAATGTCTTTACATTTGTGGGTTTGCAGGGCCATGTTTGTATACATACAATCTGCTTACGAAAATAAGATCTTAAAGAGCCACAGCTAAACACATTTTTAAATGGTCATTCAGAAATAGGAAAAGAAAACTTGTAAAAATGGAATCTTGGTAGTGCATATTTATATTTTCACCATTACACTCAAGAAAATTTGCTTTGAAGACAGATAAATTATTAACATAACTCTTGGTATTTCAGGATCCCAGGGAATTAACTGTGCTTTAACTTCAGGAAAAAAAACCTAAATATATGTGACCATATAATTAAAATTCAGGCCAAACATAGAAAAATACTTCAAAGTAAAATTGGAATAGCAAAATGATGTTCACTTTCCTTGTGCTGATGGCATGCATGGCTCTTTTGCAATCTTTTGCCTCTTACATCATCCCCAGTGAAAGATTATTCAGCTGAAGCATAATTGACAATAATGCTGATGATGCAGGAGAACATGCAAGATTAAGGTTGTTCTTCTGTAATGTGACTTTATTATTGACACTTAAAATAATTTCCTTTAGGTATAAATGGTGGTACTTTTCAATGCTTTGAAATTTTCCCCTTTTCTGCTCAATTATTTGCAAGGTATAAAATTTTCAGTGAGATGTTCAAGATAAAAATAGGCTTGAAACTCCTGATTTAAGAAAAAAACTTGAGGTGAAATTAAGGCAACTGGGATTTTTCAGATTTATAGGTAGAAACCCATATTAAAAAAAAACTCCAAAACAGCCAACCATTGGAACTGAATGAAGTGAAACTTAAAGGAAACTCAAAAATGTGTGAAGATGAAAGCTCACACCTGAGTTCTGTCTCCTTTGATCCCAGGGACTGATGACAGATTTTGTGGCATCAGCTGCACCATCTCATCCAACTGGCTCGTAGAGTGTGAAAAACATCACTGACAGAGCAGGGATTTAAAACTGGGCAAAAAAAAAAAAAACAAAGCCAGGTTCCTGTGTGACATTTCACTGGGGTTGTAAATTCGTGTGGTGTTATTGAGTCATTGAAATACTCATCACTTCTTGCTTTTTATTTGACTTATTACACTGACATTTCACCAGCCAGGATTTACTGAGCCTGATTTTTCCCTATGACGTGCAAAAGGGCAACAATCTTTAAATTCCTATCAACACTGCCATAATTAATTTACTTGTGTTGTTTTCTTGTTACCCTGAAACTCTATAGAAGTGATAAAAGGTAATAAAATTAAAATAGGGTGAAAATAAAGGTGATATTACACTGCCACTTTAACTGAAAAATCCATTGATTTGATTATTGTTATTTTGGAAGAAAATGGTCCCAGATGAGGGATTAACTTGCCAAAAAAGTCTCTCCTGCAAATGTAAACTATTATGGATGTGCCACAGCCCCATACATCTCACTCACCATACAAAAGCCATTTCTGTGTGATGCTTTAGCAGAAACCCCACTTAGCCTGTGAATTCCTGGAATATTTTGAATTTCTTTAATTTCCATTCTGCGTCAGGCACCCTTCCCCTGTCCCTGCTGATTTGATACCAGTGCTGTTACCATGCATTGGCACTGACCACATTCCTAAAATCTCCAGAGTTAAAGCTCCTGGGAGCTGCCAGGCAAGATCCAACAGGCACCAAGAGGAAAATCCTCCATCCACCTGCAGGCTGGCGCTGGGACAAATCTCTAAAGTGCAGCAGGTTTCTGTCAGATTTTTCAATGCTTAATGTTACGATAGGAAAAGTCTGGCAATGTGTTCTACTACTCAGGAATAAAATTTTTTAAAAATAAAGGTTATGAAGCAGCTGAAGTCCTAAGAGGTAGAATTGCTGTCCCTGTGCCATAATCACACACTGGAAAATGAGAAGAACATGGGATGCAACTGAGAAGAAGTGGAATAACACCTCCTGCACGGAGCAACCCCATTATTAATGCTTTGCATTTCAAACTGGAATGGGGCAGTGCGAGTTCAATCACTCCAAGGGAGTTCCACTCCGGAGAACGGGCCCTGGAGTGAAGGATGTTCAAACCGAGCCTCAGTTTTCATTAGAGAGATGACAGAGGTCCAGGCTCTCCATTAATTTTGTCCGGATGATAAAACAGCCTCACCTTCCCCTTTGCTGGACACAACAGAAATGGTGACTCAGAAGAAAAATGAGTTATTATTGACCCGAATGAAGCAGCAGCCAGTGCTGGAGTCACTCACCCACCCACCATAAAACACCTTTCATGCCACGGCAGACTGTAAAACCAGCTCCAGCCTGTCATTCCAGACCATTCCCCAGTCTTCCTTCCCTCAAAAAGGACTAATGAAACCAATAAAACAGAAATAA
The DNA here is from genome assembly GCA_036630365.1 of Acanthiza pusilla. Taxonomy (NCBI): domain Eukaryota; kingdom Metazoa; phylum Chordata; class Aves; order Passeriformes; family Acanthizidae; genus Acanthiza; species Acanthiza pusilla. The sequence goes on from JAXCHO010000048.1 coordinate 7,048,881, forward strand.
TCCCTAAAACGCCCAGGTCTTGCCTTTCATGATGACATCAAAACCAGCCCCATCTCAGTGTTGTTTTCTTTCAAAGAGCCACCAAAACAATAAAAATCAGAATTATTGTAGGAATTGCCTGGTTTTCTACTCTGGGGAAAAATCTGCACCACAGTGCACACAGAAATTAGTTCACAGCTGCTCTGGAGACTAATTGTGCCCAATATTTAGTTTAACAAGGCAGGACATGATTAATTATGTACATTTCATTTCTTTCACCATGCAAACAACTGAGTCTATTCAGTCTGGTGTTCCACATTCCATTTCAGGCAGTGCAGTGTTAGAAAGATAAAAGAAAACAGGCGAGAAAAACTCCAGCAGCCAAAATAAAATTTCAGAGAAACTGAGATAAATTATTCAGAATATGGAATAAATACATAAACTGTGAATATTTTGTAAATACATGATAACCCCTCACAGGCATTTTAAGGGGACAAAGACGAAGACCAGGTGAAGTTATTGATCAAAAAACAAAAAAAAAAGGGATTACAATTAGAAACTAAGAAGAAGTCCACGGGATTTTTCCCAATGAGTCTTGAGAGCTACGTTATAATTTTTCAGAGGAACCACACAAACCTCATGGCACAGAACTGCTGGAGCTGAGCAGTAAAACACCAGAACATGGCTCAGCAGCCTTTGAGCACCAGAGAAGGCATCCAGGTTGATATTTTAATAGCATGTGACAGGACTTCTAATTTTGGCCATGCCCTCACCCCTGGCATGTGGAAAGATTCATCTGGAAAGATTTACCTGGTGGAGGCAGGAATTCCTCTCGTGTGGAGCTCCCCAAGAGCCAGCTGATGTTATCTTACCTAAACTGGATAATGTTCCTTTGCTCCTGAAAGTCTCTTCCCAGCAGGTTTAAACAGTTTAATTTGGGGTAGAAACACATGGAATATTCGGAGAAGAAAAAGACTGACAGCTGTGTTAAAAAATTGAGAGCAAATCTACAGGAAATGGTGCAATCCAAGCTGTTTATGTGAATTATCTCCAGTCTTTTAAACGGTCACCAGTTTTTTTATCCTGATGATCCAATCTGTTTAGTGTATCTTGGGAGCTGGACAGGCTCAGAGATCTCCTCAAGAGATAGGTCAGCATTTCTCAGGGAGATTCTGCTGCTGGTCCCAGAAGAAGGGCAAGGGTGGCATCAATACTTTCTAATTTTAGAGGTCCTGGCTATTATTTTTTACTTTCTGATACAGAAAATGGTGGTGAAAAAGTCACTTGAGGTGGTGCTTAAGAGCACATAAGCTCCTGGTCTCTTGGAGAAGTCTATTCCTTGGAATTGTCTGCAAGGGAGCAGACAGGGAGTAGCCCAACAGCTTCAGCATGAGACAGGCAACACAAAACCACCTCAAAAATGTCTCATATGCTGCTCTCCTGACCCCTGGAATGGCATTACTGACTTATTCCATAATAATACATTCACCTTAAATATATTCTGATGCATTCACTAAAGTTCTCATAGATGTTTGTTGTTTTTTTTCCCTGCCTTGAATGATAACACTAATTTTAACAGAGATTTTGGGATGTTATTCCCTTAGGAGCCGATATTATATGCTTTTAATTTTTGCCTTTCCACCTAAAGAAAAAAAACAAAAAAAACCATAGCACTCAACCCCAAACAAGGCTCAGGCAAACTTCCCTGTTTCTTCCTACATTTTTAGCAGCTTTGCTTTCTTGGTTGATTTTTCTAAGGTGAAGTATTTTATTCTGGTGATTTGGGGGGTTTTTTTAATGTCAATAAAATGACATCATTAATTATTTGTGCGCATGTTCAGGGGAGGGTGAGAAGGCTGAGATACTTCGACTTCAAAAGAGAGATAAGTTTTAGGTCTATAAAATTAAGAATTTTCTGGAGACAAATAATAGGACAAAATTCCTAACTTTTTTCGAATAGCAAGCAATAAAGAAGAAAATATACTTTTTTCCATGCAATATCCTCAGGAACAATGCTGTCAATAGGAAATATTTTTTGGGAGCTTGTTGCTAAAGCAAATAACATCTCTCCTGTCCCCCCAGTACCCCTCAGGAGGCAGCTACCCTGTGACTTACATCGCTTCCTCGCACTACCCCTACCAAAGGATTGCTCCTCAAAGCAGCCAAGAATCCCAGCAGCCTCTCTTTCCCAAACCCATCTACTCCTACAGGTAATACAATATTTTTCCAAGCCCTCACGTTACAGGAAATACCCTGTTTACCCCTGGCCTCTTTCCAGCATCGTTTTTGCAACAACACGTTCACCCTTATTTGTCTTGTTCCCGGTGTGTTCTGTCCTGTCCCTGCTGATCACAAAACGTTCCAGGCTCTGGGGCTGGCCAAGGCACTGAGAAATTAAGGACTGTAAAGCAGGGGAACAGTCTTGATCACTCCCAAAATAAAAAAAAAATGGTGAGACGTTTCTCTAATGCAAAATTTTAGGTGCTGCGAATTTCGTCGGCACGAGACTGATCCCACTTAGTTGTCTTTTCCTATGTTAAAACTGATTTTTTTCCCACTTACTGGAGCAAGGACATGTCTAGAAAATGTATCAGCTATGGCAGTCACCACACAGGCTTAGCCCCCAAATGATCTAACAAAGTAGATCAGACACATTTTTATTATCCCTCTGTCGCTGTCAGTTTGATTCTCTTTGTGGCCTTCACCAGTTTAAGCAAATAAAAAGCTTAAATAACTACACACCAGTAGGATTTGAAGGCCTCAGTTCTGCTTTCTGTGCTTTCTGTATTACTTTATTTTAAACCCAGATTGGGCCTGCTCTGTGAGCTTAAAGAAATACCTCTAGGAGTTAAATAAAAACCTTGAATAACTGCTTACCTGCAGGATTTGAAGGCCTCAGTTCTGCTTTCTATATTACTTTATTTTAAACCCAGGTTGGGCCTGCTCTGTGAGCTTTGAGAATTACCTCTAGGAGTTAGATAAAAACCTCAAATAACTACTACTGGCAGGATTTGAAGGCCTTGATTCTACTTTCTATATTACTTTGCTTTAAACCCAGGTTGGGCCTGCTCTATGAGCTTTGAGAACTTCCTCTAAGGGTTAAGCAGTGTGAGGAGATTGCTATAAACAACTGAGTGAAAACTTAAAAGCATCATTGTACCTGTATTATGGCAGTGAAAGTTGGAGTAATTACACACATTCTGGAACATAATCTGATTTTAGTCGTGAGGAGTCAGGCAGAAGAGGCTAAAATGCTTTTCTTTCTCTCCCTAAAGCATTCTGATCTTCATGGCTCTCAAAAACAGCAAGACAGGGAGTTTGCCAGTCAGTGAGATTTACAATTTCATGACGGAACACTTCCCTTACTTTAAGGTGAGTTCCACAGGGATGGTGGGGGGGATCTCCCTCTGAGCTTGCCTGCAGAGGGAATAAGGGATGGGATTCCAGCTATGAAAAGGGATACTTTCTTAGGAGGTTAATACCAAATCAATTACACACTGTATACTTTCATGATCACGAACTAGCCGGCATTTTGCACCTAGGCAGAAATGTGAAATATGGAGATATTTAACTCAAAAAGATATAAAGAACTATTCCAGCTGGGAGCTTCGGTGTATAATAGTGACTGTTCCTCACCAGAAGCTCATGAAAGGGGCAAATAATTTTTGAAACACACTCACTTCTTCCTCTCTGATCTGAAATACAGGCAGAACTGGTATTGTAGTTTGCCATCAGCAGCACCTCCAGACTGGTGTGGAAGCAGAGGATTCCAGATTATCTCACTCCATCCTGGAGCTGGGATATTCATCTTGGGCAACAGCATCCCGTGCATGCCCTGTACAAAGAAAAGTATAATATGTGATAATGGCACTAAGCTGATAATTACACAGGGAGTTGGGGAGGGAAAGGGTGGATGGTTTGCAGCAGCACTCCTGAAATTTGGATCCCTGCTATGAGGGAAGGGTTCCTTGCACTTGGAATGTGAGTGGAAAGTGCTCAGTCAGCACAGGGATCCAAGAGCAGGAGGATTAGTTAAGATTTTTAAAAGAGCTGTAATGGAATCATCAAGTGCTGCTCCACTCAGGGCTTTATTTCTGCTGATTCTTCAAAACCACCTCACTTGAGTCCACAGTGGGTGACCTCAGCTGTGAGCAAGGCCCAAAAATGAAAATAAAGCCAGTGAGTCTGTCCTGTTTCCTATTGCAAATAGCCCTGCAGCAATTAAACCAAATTCAAAACAGCCACAGCAAGGCAGTTCAAACATTTATAATATGAAAAGAACACTACGAATAACTAAAAATAAGTGTTCCAATACAATTTTGCAGACAATGAGGGTAAATAGAGCACACACAAAAAAGTAGTGAGATTGAATATGTCAGTAATCAGAGAAAAATACACATTATCACAGAGGAAGAACTGTCAGGATCCATCACACTCCTGTACTCCCAATTTTCCTCCCAAAGGAATCACTAAGTACTCCATCATTTGTTACAAGCGAGAGAAGGGAGAAAAAATAAAGAAATGTACCATCAGAAATCCCAATGGAATGTACAGGAAAAATAGCAAGAATTTCAAGCAGAGAGGTGGGAATATTACTAATAATTTTTACAGGCATGTGCATGTTTATTCATCAGACCAAACTGAAATTAATTCTCCATTGTCTTAAAACACATTGATTATAAAATTAATCAGCAGCTTTAAACCAAATGCTGCTGCTGCCAACATGGACAGAATTCCTCAGACTCAGGTTGTGGCTCTGCCAGGTGTCACCATCCTGGCCCTTCCTGGTTTTTCAGAGCCTTGCGGGTTTTATTTTATTTTAAAACTGAAGAGAATGAGGTTACTGCTGTAGGTGAAAGCACTGCAGGGGGTGCTACCCAAACATTCCCTATTTTGTGATAGCTTTATTTTTGCAGTGAAATGCATTTGACTGCAACATCCTTAAACTAACCATGGGAGAATAAGCAATCAGATATTACATTTACAGGCATTAAACCCTGTCTACCTCTGGTCTTTACAGCAGCCCAGAGAATTACCAATATATGGCAAAAATTAATATCCTCCATCATCCCTGCTTTTGGAGAGTCTTCAGCAAAATAAAACAACATAAAAATCGGCAAAGAACATTTTGCTGTTGCTCCCAGCACTCACTAAAAAGCAGGATACAACAGGGAGAGGGGAAGCAATTTAGGTTGGAGAGAAAGAGAGAGCAAGTGTGCACAGAGCCTTGCTGGGAGACATGGGATGATACAAGCCGAGTCAAATTAACTGGGATTCGCTGCCACAGCAAATTTAGTTTCTATGATGCAACAATCTCATTTCTAGTTGAAACAGAGCAACCTAACTCCTACGTCCTAAAAAAAAAAAAATCTACACAGCTAAGGTTGAATTAGTCTTTGATGTACCTCTCCCTTCTCTTGAGACCTAGATTTAAAGAGAAAGGGTTTTGCAAGATCACTGAACACTTTAAACTTCAAGAGCTGGTCAGGATCAGTGAGGCTGGACAATAATATTTTTGGCTTGTCATCCTTTTCCTTTCTTTTTTTTTTTTTTTTTTTTTTTTGGTACTGATTAGTGAGTCTACCAAAAAGCTTTAATGTTGGAATTGGAGTCATTGCCAGTGGTCCGAGAGGGCGGAAAGGTCTGTGGTCTGATGGAAGCATTCAGGTGTTGTAGATGTAGCACCTGGGGCCATGGATTGGTGGTGGCCTTGGCAGTGTGGGGTTAATAATTGGACTCAGTGACCTCAGAGGGTTTTTCCCACCTTAAGGATTCTGTGATTCCCCAGCTGATTTTAGGATTTTGCACTTCCATCCCCACTGTGCTTAACACAGCGACGGCCATAATGAGCCACGGCAAGGGTGTTCCAACTACTCGAGCAGTTCCAGCAGACATTTTGTTCATTAACAGTTTTGTTCATTAACAATCACATTTATTTTTTAAAACCGTGTTTTTTCACTTAACACACTGAGTGTTCCTTCGAGCCCTACCTGGGTAAATGAATTCTCTCCACTCAGCAATCCCAAGTTTAGTGCAAGAACCTGCTCAGCCCCCAGCAGCGGCCTCCAAAATCAATCCATGTACTTTTTGCTCTTACGGTTTCTAAAACCATCTCCTAATTTACACCCCCACACATTCTGAAAACCTTTGAGAAGCCTGTGCCGCTCCCATCTGAGCAGAAACACCAATTATCCTGTCTAGGTACACACTGAGGTGTGTGGAGCCTGCGTGCAGGGCAAGAAACAGGAATATTCTTCCAGGTCAGCTTGTTCAGTAGCTAAATACACAACTTACCTGGGAGAAACAGTTTTATTCACTTTGAAACTGCCAGAAAATAACTTGAATATTATCTGCAAGGGAGAAAAACTGATTTGTCATGTTTAGTATGATCTCCTGGCAAAAAAAGGTTTTAAAGGTTTGCGGTTCCTTCTCTTCTCTTCTCTTCTCTTCTCTTCTCTTCTCTTCTCTTCTCTTCTCTTTCTCTCTCTTCTCTTCTCTTCTCTTCTCTTCTCTTCTCTTCTCTTCTCTTCTCTTCTCTTCTCTTCTCTTCTCTCCTCTCTCTCCTCTCCTCTCCTCTCCTCTCCTCTCCTCTCCTCTCCTCTCCTCTCCTCTCCTTCTTTCTTCTTCTCTTCTCTTCTCTTCTCTTCTCTTCTCTTCTCTTCTCTTCTCTTCTCTTCTCTTCTCTTCTCTTCTCTCTCTTCTCTTCTCTTCTCTTCTCTTCTCCTCTTCTCTTCTCTTCTCTTCTCTTCTCTTCTCTTCTTTCTCTTCTCTTCTCTTTCTCTTCTCTTCTCTTCTCTTCTCTTCTCTCTTCTCTTCTCTTCTCTTCTCTTCTCCTCTTTCTCTTCTCTTCTCTTCTCTTCTCTTCTCTTCTCTTCTCTTCTCTTCTCTTCTCTTCTCTTCTCTTCTCTTCTCTTCTCTCTCTCTTCTCTTCTCTCTTTCTCCTTCCCAATAGAGTTTATGTTGTCTCACCCATGAGACAGAATAGTGAAATGCTGACATCAGGTGGCCGAAATGGTAGAAACTCTGCTGCTATGAAGGGAAAATGGTTTCACTCTTAGTAAATAATATGTATTTAATTCACACCTGTGGATTTTTTTTAAATTAAGAAAGTGAGTATTAAATTTGACCTTCAACTCTTCAATATGCTTTTAATGCCTTAATCCACACAATGGTTTCTTTACAAGCTACAAAAAAATAGATTTTACATTCCTTATAAAATCATACAAAAAGTTAGGTCCTGATAAAAGAATTTCTTTCTAAGTATGTTCAAAAGTTCACAGTCTGTCATGTGAAAGCCAAAATGGATTCAGATCCATTTATAAACAGTGTTCTTAGAGAAGTCACATGCACCAGATGCCAATTTAAGAAATTATAAAACTATCAAAAATCTGGCTACCTATGAAAGAAAGATCCAGTTAATAAAGCATAAGAATGGAAAGAAAACTTCATGCACATAAAAAAGAAATTCTAATTTTTTAACATTTAAAAAAGGCCACAGAAACCCACATTTATTTCTTGCGCTCTCTCTTCAATAATTCTCGGGTTGATGTAAACAGTTATGATGATAAATATTTTGTAGCCATGAATATGAATCAATAGCCACGGACAACTTCACCCACATTTCAGAGAGCTGTTTAATTTCTTTCAATTCTTATTAGGAACTGAAAAGAAAAGATGGGCATTTTTTTGCAAACAAGAAAATAATCATTTTCATGATTCAGTTTAAAGAGCCTTCCAGCTGCTACTGCTGAGTTAAAAATAAATGCAAAGCACAGAGATGAGTGATCAGCTGTGGAAACCTGTATCTCATCTGCAGGGCTGGTGATTAAACCATTTGGTTATGTAATTGGCCAGCACACAAAGTTACACCTACAGTAGCAAGATAAATTCTTTTGAAGTGTGCCTGGACACTGAATTTGAGCCCAGGCAGCATGTAATGCTTTAATGATGAGTTTGAAATATCTATGGTGTTCCAAAATAGATTCTGATAGATTTTCTGTTATCTCACGGTTCTAGAACATAAATTTTTACACACCTGATTCTTGCAAAGTGCACATTCACTCTTAAAAATCCAGCAGGTTTCTGACAACATTTTTGCTTAGGAGATCAGTTACTATTTTATCTGATCCCTCTCTTCCCACACAACATGAGTGTAACATTTTTGTGGCTTCACTCTAACGTACAAGTTTCTCATTGTAGAAGGTACAAACTTAAACAGCATTTCTTGCAACCTCACCAGTCAAAACAGAGTTATATATACACATTTTACTTATTTTTTTTTTAGCTTGAAGTTCTGTTCTTACATTGGATTTGTTTCTCCAGACAGCTCCAGATGGCTGGAAGAATTCTGTGCGCCACAACTTATCTCTGAACAAGTGCTTTGAGAAAGTTGAGAACAAGTCAGGCAATTCTTCTCGGAAAGGCTGTTTGTGGGCTCTGAATCCAGCCAAGATTGACAAGATGCAGGAGGAGCTTCAGAAATGGAAGAGGAAAGACCCAGTTGCTGTAAGGAAGAGTATGGCAAAGCCAGGTCAGTAATGTGGTGGTGTTTTAGTTCTCAAACTGTTCTCCCCAGAATTTTTCTTTTCACCAAGGTCTATAAGAGAATTTAAACATGATGTAGGAAAGCATTTAAGGATTTTTCCAGGTCATAAAGTGGTTGGCAGAATAAGAAAAACAATTAAAAAACAAAATTAAATTAGCAGACTTAAACTAGACCCGGTTTTGTAAGTGTTTCCAAATAAGCACAAAGAAGCTTCACCAGAAAAATAGTCTCTCTTGATATCTCAACTAAGAAAAGAAGCCAGGTTACACGGGGCTTGAAGCATCCATTCAGTGATTCTATGGTGAAAACAATGCTGAAATAAGTACTACCAAATAAAATTTGATAAGTATCCAACCTTTAAAAATTGAATTAGTCATAGACTCACTTGGCAATGGTAATTTAAAAGAAAAGTTTTCAGGCTTTAGAGCTTTTAATATATAAGAACCAGCACTTTTATTTGCCATTTCCTAAATAACACCAAAATTCCTGCTGCGGGCTATCCAGGGATAAATCAGTCATGGACTTTCCCCTCGTTTTCCAGAAGAACTTGACACCCTGATAGGCGACAAGAGCGAGAAGCTGCGATCCTCCCTCCTGTCCTGCAGCCCCACGGGCGCTGCAGGTGCCTCCCTCTCCAGGCAGATGGCAGCGCAATCCCATTCCTTATGCGATCCCTCGCTCTCCTCCGGGATCCCACAGGCACTGCACAGCATCCACGCCTCGGGAGCTCTGCACGCCAAGAGCCCCCTGCCCGCTTTGCTGGGGGGGCAGCAGCCTGGGTGCTACACATCCCCCCAGGGCTTCCCCCAAATCTCCACCGCGCTGATGCAGCACACGCCGGACCCTCAGAGCCTGTTCCCTGCCGGGGATGCTCAAAGCCACCTCCGGACTCAGCCCAGCATCCCTCAGGATTCCCCAGTGCCTGCGCAGAGCCCCCCGAGCTGCGGGATGAAGATGTTGCCCGAGCATTCCCCGGCCAGGACGGTGCAGGACACGCTGCTGCAGGAGGGAGACCTCAGCAATGACATCGATGCTCTGAATCCATCCCTCACTGATTTTGATCTCCAAGGTAGGTGTTGGAGGTGTTTTTGTCTTAGAGAGCCAGGTTTGCTACATCCCATCCCATCCCGTCCCGTCCCGTCCCATCCCATCCCATCCCATCCCATCCCATCCCATCCCATCCCATCCCATCCCATCCCATCCCATCCCATCCCAACCTCCACAAAACCCATTTCTGCCCTTTTTTTACTGTTTCTACACTGTTACAAACCCCTCCTTCCTGGGTTACATTGTATGTACACACCACGCAATTTTGTGTTAAATATTTTTAAAGTTTCCCAAGGAAGATACAGATTTACATCCACAGTTTAAGAAACATTCTCGCTCCGTCCTTGGCTCTGAGTGTTGATATTACGTACTGCAATACCATATTTAGAATGTATTTTTAAAGTTCGTACCCATTTTTAACTCAAAGCTACTCAAGCTCAACTATCTCCTGCCATTCTTGTGAGAGAAGTGTCGTGTGAAAGGCACAAAGAGAAATAAATTTGATTGAAATGATATGTTAACATTTTTCTTGATCAGTATTGATTCCAATCCCTTCCCCTTCCAACCCCTTCCCTTTTAAGCATCTCTGCTCAAAAGGATGCTCTTCCCCCCTTCCCAAGGCATTAATATGATCGACACCCCAAACAAGTGTATTTTCTGAGGTGTCTTCTTATATTCTTCATAAAGATATATTTCTAACAGAATTACCAAATGAAAGAATTTTCTTAAATTACGTTTTCTCCCAGAATTAAATTCATTATGGAAACAGACTTGTAACAACCATCTAAACAACCTTTTCCCTTGCGACTGAGATTGTAGGCGATTAAGATCAGCTGCACACAATTGTTTAATAACCAATATCTCCTGTAGCACAATGGTTAAAAAAGCAAATAAATTGAGAGAAATACATAAAGAAGGCTTAACCAATTTTTTCTTGTAGGGAATCTATGGGAGGAGCTGAAAGACGACAGCCTCGCCGTGGATCCCCTTGTCCTCATTTCATCATCCCCGATGCCTTCCCAGTGTTTCCCCTCCCACTGCCAGCTGGAGAGCAGCAGCAGCAGCGTCCCCATCCCGACTGGAACTCCCCACGGGAATGTGCCCGACCTGCAGCTCACCACGCTCTACTCTGCCTTCATGGAGCTGGACACGGTGTCCCCTGCCTACCTGAGCAACCCTGGCTCCAAACCCATCGCGTTAATGTGAACCACACCCCGACACCGTCGCTGTCCTTTGGTGGAAATCCAGTCCTAAGCATCACACTCTTCCCTGTCTGATTGATGTCAGCTGAGACTGTGTCCATGGGAATAAGGATTTATCTTTTTTCCAGAACTCGCCTGCAGGATATGTAGCTTTACGATGATAATTTTCTACAGACAGATATTTAAAAAAAAAAAAAAAAAAAAAATTTAAAAAATATTATTTAAAGATAATATTGTTAACAGCTGAACTTGTCGACACCATTTTATCAAGCCACTCATCTTCTTCATCTTCCAGAAATAAGAAGAAAACAAATTACTGACTTTTTTTCCTTTTTTTTTCCTTAATGAAAGCTGCTTGTAAATGAACACAGAACTCACAGCACACAACAATTTAACTTATTTCTTGGAGCCACTGATGGCAGCATCATCCACCACAGACTACCCAAAACATAAAATTTACTTATTAAAGCATTTATGGTCCCCTTGAAAGAAGTTCTGGGTTTTGGTAAATGTGAACTGAAAATTCTGCAAGTGTTAGAAGATAGAGGACAAGCTGCTGACAGACTAAACCAAAGCAAAAAATATACTTCAGTGAAAAATATCTAAGTTTTACTGTATTTAAAAAGAAGTTTTAAACTCTGCTTTTTTTAATAAAAATGAACAAAATTATTTAGTAGAATTTTTACTTGGCTGGAGCTTATTCCCATTCATACCTCTTACCTTTTGCCACATAAACTAAAGATTAACATTAATTATTAAGCCATTAAATGAAGGTCTTTTAAAATGGTAATAAAAAAGAGGAGAGAAGTTGCAGTTAGGCAAATCCAGAGAGCATTTTAACTTCCAGCTGCACCTGATACCTCCAGTGGGGTTTATTATGATGTTGAACCAAATCTTGCAGTAGAACCAAATCTTACTGTGAACTAAACTTCGGCCAGTTTTTCAGTAACACCCTTCTCCCTCTGATTTGCCACGAAGATAGAACAAAAAAGTAGAAAAATAGAATAGAATAGAATAGAATAGAATAGAATAGAATAGAATAGAATATAGAATAGAATATAGAATAGAATACAGAATAGAATAGAACAGTTTTATTTTAAGCAATGCAATTTAAACCCAGAGTAACATGGAGTAGGAACTTAACAACACTACGGAAAATAGTCTAGAGGCCAAAAAATATCAGTGTTTTGAGTGATAGGTTGTCCAGAGAAGCTGTGGCTGGCCCATCCCTGGAATTATCCAAGGCCAGGTTGAACAGGGATTGAAGCAACCTGGGAGAGTGGAAGGTGTCCCTGCCCATGGCATGGGGTGGGACTGGATGATCTTTAAGGTCCTTTCCAACCCAAACTATTCCAGGATTCTCTGCTCTCTACTCACAGATTATGTAAACTCAAAATAAGCCAAGGAGGTCAAAATTTGAGTCAGATTGGGTGATTTAGATGACAAAAAAAGCAAGGAGGGATTGCCAAGGATGGAGCAGTGAGGTGGAATTGTTCAAATAAAGACACATGGGTTTAATTGGCTGCCGTCTCCCAGCAAGGTGGGAGCTCTGCCCGCTCACATTGATGCCAAACCCAGGCCCAAAGCTACACCCTACCCTTTCCTACTAGTCCAGACTTAAAATCAGATTAGGGGCAGACGGATAAAGGCGACTTAGGAGGAACACATGTGATGCAGCTTTGTAATCCCTCACGCAACCACCAAGAAATCCTCACTTGACTCCAACTCCTCTTCCTGCAAAGAGAAGAAGGAGCGGAAGAAATGCAGCCAATTTGGCCAAGGTGCTCCAGGGGAAAAAAAAAAACCAAAACATCAGGGTGAGAGTTATGCAAACACATTAGAGCTGGGGGAATCAGTTTTTGGCCATCCTAACATTTGGATAAAGAAATAAGGAAAAAATTAAGTATGACACGCTAATAGAAATGTGAATATTGTGTGTGTAAAGCATGTAGTGAGTATAAAGCTGCTAAACAATATTTTTATTGATATATATATACACATATATATAAAATACACAGTGTGTGTATATATATGTCTGTATATATATATATACAATACAGTATGTACATATACAACACTGCATATGTACAGAAATTTTTATGTACATATACAACAGAGTCCCTATAAAATACTATTTATAAACAGGGTGTATATATATATAAAAATACTCTCTCTATATATAGATATATAAAACACAGTATACATATATATATATATATCAGTATACATATATATAAATATATATAAATATATACAAATTCAGTCAAATTTAAGAGTCGCCAACTTACAACCAAAACCTACCGAGTACATTCTGCACAACTCCATCCTCAAGGAATTTCCAGATAAGACTCTCTCTGTTTCAAAGCTTTTCTCTGCAAACACCAAAGAGTTGGCACATGGATTTTCTGAAACATTTTCAGCACCCCGAGGAAGTGAGATGCTCAGTTCTCCATGACTTTCAAGCACTGTTTGCACCAAATTCTTGTTAAATCCTTTTTAAACTCCTTACAAATTCCCCTCCTGAGTCATATACGGTGAACCACACCATGGCCAGGCACAGAAGACTACAGGACTTTGCAAGATATTCCTGACAGAATAAGCAGCATTCCCAGTATTTTAGATTTAGTAGAGGGAGACAACAAGAAAATGCATGAGAGCACACTAGAGGAAGTGCATTGGGATAGCTCATTGCTCTAAAAGCACAGCAAAAATGTAATAAAATATTTATGATTAAAGCAAATCCATGGCATGTGAAAAAATCCATCAAAACTGCCAGTAGGAATCTGGACATTACCAAGCTGAGCTAAATATCTGTGAAACTCCAAATTCACAGATCTGAAAGCGAGAAAAGCAAAACTGCATTTTCTGTGTCAAAGATTTATAATTTATGGGCGCAACAGTCCATCAATGATTTGCTAGTGCCTGTGTGTCACTCGTGCCTGCTATGACCTCAGGCTCAGCCATTCCCTCAGAGGCACCAATATATTCCGTGCCTGTGACCACACACATGATCACAAGCTGGAAAGGAAGGAAGAAATAGAAAAGAAATCTAAGTGTCAGACTTTATTCTGTATTTTTTCTTGGTAATGAGTCTTTGAAGAATGATCAGACATAAAGAACAAAAGGGGGGGAAGAACACTTTAACATGTTTTTTCTTGTGCTTTCTTGAGTTTCTTCTATCCACACAAGAGGTTTGTCCTCCCTATATTATTGATGCTAAGCGCCTTGAAGTATTTTCTCTGGTGCATTCCATATTTAATGGAATTAAATTAATGGTTGGACAGTTCACAGAGATTATAAGAAAAGCCCTGTAATAATTTTTATTAAAAAAGAGTTGTGTTTAAGATAAACAAACAAACAATACTGCAAGTTATTAACTAATATAAATTGTCTGGTTTGGGTTTCCCTTCCTGCTCCACTTCAGACTCCTACATCTGAAATTTTATTGTCTTGCTTCAGTTTACCATTAGTGATTCTGGTAGACACAAAACCAACTAATTGAAATATGGGCTCATGAGGAAAGAGTTACACTATAAATTACAGTTCTGGAACATTTATTTTAAAAAGGTTGAAATTATGTTTATTTAACTACTTTTATTTAAGGTTGTATACAAGAATAACTCTCAGCTTGTGCAATCCTTATTTTTGACTTCTAAAATAAGTTGATATTATGATGGCACATAAACATTTTCTTAGAGCTGGTTACACCTCACTTTGTACCTCCCATAAAATCAATATTTTGCACACATTGCAAATCTATTTCAGATACATTTGCATTAAATTCCATTTTAAACAGCAATCTGAAAACAGGGGGAGAAAGAAAGGAAAGAATGAAGTTTTCCCAGTCCAAAGCTAATACTGTCTGCTTAATCAGCCTCTTCCAAACAGATTATGCAAACCTGTCTAGGAGAAAAAATAACCTTAAGTGTAATTACCATAAAAATATCTTATTACCAAACAGAAGAAAGTGCTCACTGCTGCCCTCTCCAACATATCATTAGGAAAAATTTGCACTCTAAAGTTTAGGATTTATTGGCTTAACCTTTTTTTTATTGCGTGTTTCATTTCAGCTTCAAAAAATTCAAATAACAATTTATATTGAAACTGTGTTTTGAAGTTCTTTTCACTTCTCATGAGCCCAAATTGGCCATTTCAAGACTTCTGCCTCCCATATTTGCCTATTCTTGGTATAAAAACATCACTCCTGAACATTCATCTGCTTTTGTTGAGATATGAACTGATCTGACAAGAACTATCTCTGCACAATCTTTCCAACCTCTGGCACAGCACTGAGCTACTTAAACCCAACAGTGATTAACAGGAATTACGGAACAGATAAAACACTAAAAGCCTCATCAGTCTTATTGCACACAAAGCTTGAAAAGTGCAACAGACTTATTGGCACTTTCAAACAAATTTAAACTACTGGAATAAATATTTGGATTCCAGAATTTAGCTCACCAGGGCTGCTGCTCCACTTTTATACTTCAGATTTCCAGACCTGAGTGTAAATGTTTCTGTTTACACTATTAAATATCAAAACCAGCAAACACTTTTACAGGAGCTTTTTCTGACCTCCTAATCCATTTCCAGTCTAACACAAACAAATCCAAAACACTCAGCAGTAGAAGAAGGACTCTCTGGTTCACTGTGCATTCTCTCCCTGCAATGATGCAAATGAAAGCTTTAAAGAAGCATTTTCCAGCTGTGGTCACAGCAAAAATTGAATTGAGAACTACTGAAATAATGAATGATGGAGTGATCATGAAATAAAATCTAAATACAGTCCGTTTAGAAGAAGAAAAGGGCTATTTTTTTTAGTTCAAAGAAATAAATACACACAAAGAATATTTGTTTGCGCGAAAAATACTGAAATTACTGAAAATGAACAGCAGTAGGAAGATCATTAATGCCCATGGGACTTATTTCCCCTGGGAGCTCTCATTAGGTAGCACATTGTTGAAAAATACCAGGTATTAGGTTTCAACATAACAAATGCTGACTGAAATAGGAAATTGAGGGTTTTTTGGTCTTTTTTTAATCATAAAATCACAGAATGGTTTGGGTTGGAAGGGCCTTTAAAGACCATTTTGTTCCAATACATTGCACTAGGGCAGGCTGCTCCAGGCCTGACACTGAGCCACAACCTCCACATGCACCACCACCTTCACAGCAAACCATTCTGTGATTTTATGATCAAAAAAAGACAAAAAAATCATCAATTTTGTATTTCAGTCAGCATTTGTTATGTTGATGCCTAATACTTGGGTATTAGGAAATTCTTGGCTGTGAGGGCGGTGAAGCGTGAGGGCATTGTGGCTCAATGTCAGACCTAACTCCCAGGTATTGGATATCAAGAAATTCTGACTGAAATAGGAAATCAATGATTTTTTGGTCTTTTTTTAATCAGAAAATCACAGAATGGTTTGTGCTAGAAGGGATCTTAAAGACCATTTTGTTCTAATACCTTCCGCTAGGGCAGGCTGCTCCAGGCCTGACATTGAACCACAATGCCCTCACGCCCCACCGCCCTCACAGCCAAGAATTTCCTAATGCCCAGGTACTGGGCATCAACAAATTCTGACTGAAATATGAAATTTATGATTTTTTGGTCTTTTTTTAATCATAAAATCACAGAATGATTTGGGTTGGAAGGGACCTTAAACACCATTTTGTTCCAATACCTTCCACTAGGGCAGGCTGCTCCAGGCCTGACACTGAGCCACAATGCCCTCATGCTCCACCACCCTCATAGCCAAGAATTTCCTAATACCCAGGTATTGGGTATCAACAAATGCCGACTGAACTATGAAATTGAGGGTTTTTTGGTCTTTTTTTAATCATAAAATCACAGAATGATTTAGGTTGGAAGGGACCTTAAAGACCATTTTTTCCCAATACCTTCCACTAGGGCAGGCTGCTCCAGGCCTGACATTGAGCCACAATGCCCTCATGCTCCACCACCCTCACTGCCAAGAATTTCTGAATACCCAGGCACTGGATATCAACAAATGCTGACTGAAATAAGAAATCTATAATTTTTTGGTCTTATTTTAGTCAGAAAATCATAGAATGTGTTGGATTGGAAAGGACCTTAAACACCATTTTGTTCCAACAGCTTCCACTAGGGCAGGCTGCTCCAGGTCTGACATTGAGCCACAATACCCTCACACTCCACCACCCTCACAGCCAAGAATTTCCTAATACTGAGGTATTAGGTATCAATACAACAAAAAAAAAACCAAAACAAACAACAACAAAACATAACAAAGGCTGACTGAAATATGAAATTGATCATTTTTTGTCCTTTTTTAATAATAAAGTCACAGAATGTTTAGGATTAGAAGGGATCTTAAAGTCCATTTTTGTCCAGTATCTTCCACTACTAGGCCAGGTTGCTCCAGGCCTGACAATGTCACCCTCACAGCCAAGAATTCCTTCCTCATATCCCATCCAAACCTCCTCTCTCTCAGTTTGAAGCCATTTCCCCTCATCCTGACTTCTCAAAATCCCACCCCAGCCCTTCTGGAGGCCCTTTAGACACTAAAAGGCTTCAATGATTTCACCCCGGAGCCATTTTGCTGCTTGGATGAATGAGAGAATTCTGCTCTGGATCAATCCAGTTGTGACCTGGGCACAGGAGAGGCCAGTGAAACCATTAAAGATTTATTCCTGACAAAACCAATTAGGCCTGGCTGTGCAGCCAAGGCCCTCATTAGTCACAGGAGTTAATTCCTTGCTCACGCCATCGGCACCAGGAAATTCATTCCAGCAGCAGCAGCCTGGCCTGGGTGGATGAGGGGATGTGCCAAGACCCACTGAGAGCTCAGGCAGAAGCACATCAGGCACAAAAAAAACACTGGAGAAGGGAATTCACATCATTTGGATGAACAAAGAATTCAAGATCTTGCTCGTCCAGGAAGCTGCTGAAGAATTTCATTTCTACCACATGAATAAGCCCAGCGTGTTTGGGCCTGCTGGAGGCACCAGAATGATTTCTTAAGGCATTTATTATACTTGCCTTTCCCTCTAGATCAACTTCAGAGTATTAAAACACCCTAAAACATACAGCAAAAAATTTCTCTACCAAATATCCAGTTAATCTAAGGAGAAAACTGCAGTACTTATTTGGCATTACAGGCATAAAAAAGTGCAAACTTTAAGCGTGTTTGGGCCTGCTGGAGGCATCAGAATGATTTCTTAAGGCATGTATTATACTTGCCTTTCCCTCTAGATCAACTTCAGAGTATTTAAAAACCCTAAAACACACAGCAAAAATATTTTCTACCAAATATCCAGTTAATAAAGGAGAAAACTGCAATACTTATTTGGCATTAAAGACATAAAAAGGGGCAAATTTTAATTTTGGCTGAATTTCCATTTCCATCTCTTTCTCATTTTAACACATCTCACAGAAATTTAAACATCGGCTGAAATAATAGTTCTTAAAAGTTATCTGAGCGGTGACACTTGTGCTCATGTTTCCTCCTAGCATCTCTCGCCACACAGCCACAGGAAGTGCATCCATGTGTTTGTCAGCTGCAAGGAACACTTCTGCACTGTTATTTCAAAATTAGGTTATGACCAATGCCAGTTGATGAATTCCAGTGGGGAAATATCCTTAAAATCTGACATCTCAGTGCTAAAGAGCCTTGGCGTGTCTGGGGCAGAGTTTTATTCCTCTGAACTTGCACTCAGGTCTCTGTGCACACGTTAATTTGAAGGGTTACAGTGAACCCTCTGTTCTCCTGACTTATGAACCTGTGCAGACATCAAAGCAGGCAGCAGGTTTAATTAGACACTTAATTACAGATCAGGATGGTAAGGTATGCATTTGGGAAATAAAAACATGATTTTCAACCCCAGTCAAATGCCAGTGAACAGAGTAACACTGGCACGACATTGGTGCACTGTGCCCTTCACATCACTCATAAAAACAAGGTCTGGGTTGGAGTTTGGTTTTGGTGTTTGTTTATTTTTTTACCAAAATAGATTCTAAATATTTTTAGCTTTCAGGTCTGGCACATGTAGTTCTCTGGGCAGCTTTTGACAGGGAAGAATTTCTTCCTCATATCTAATCTAATCCCACTTGCTATTCCCCTCTTCTGATTTGTCCTGTCATTCCACAGGAAAGGCAGAACTGAAGGTGTTTGGAACTCTTCTCTCCCGTCTGTGTTATCTTCCTTTCATAAAGTAAATTTAATTACGTGTTTTCTCTATTGCAGTTTGTAACTTCCCTGCCTGTTTTTATTTCTTGCTCCAGATTACTTTCATATGCAGCTTCATTAACATGGTTTACACCCTCCACTAGAATAATTAAATTATTATTAAATAAAACAGGCCTTTGTTATATAAGGTCCCAAGTCAGTTTTCAAAATAATGGCTGGGAATCATCCAACTGCAATTATGCTCTACCTACCTAAATTCTCTTTGTAGTTTTAATTAAAATACATTATCCAGGATGATTTCACCTCCTATTTTAAGTTCTTGCGTAGCACTGGTTGAAAGAAAAAAAAAATTATCTCTGTAAAGCAATTGTTCTATTTTGTGGACTTAAATAGGGAGAATAAATACTTTTGGGTTATCCTAGCATGCAATGAGAGATTTCAGTAATCTCTAAAATTATCTTTAAAATAAGATACATTATGTTAGAGGGGAAAATTGGGAAATTTGGAGTACTTTATCACTGAGAAGTGTTCTTCCTACAGGTGAAAAATGTTAAGGGAATGCAAGTCAGAGACAGATTAATGCCCTTGAACAATGACAAATAAAATAGAATCATGGGGTGAACACTAAGATCTGCCACAGTAACTCAGCAGCTGAGAAATGCCATAGGAAATAAGAATCTGAGTACCAGAGAACATCTCCAGAATGATTAGGCATATTTTTAAATAAATGAGGCTGACAAACCAGCTAAAGGAAGAGGGGGGAAAGGCATTGGTAATGCAGTGTATTTTTGGCAGACATTTAACACTGGGCAGTTTTCATGGGAAATTTTTTTTTTTTAATTTAAGGTTCTTTTCAATCTCAGAAGATTTCTAAGTAAGTCCAGATAATTATACCTGAGCACCAAAATCAGAGGGACTGTTTAACCTTCTTTATTAGTGTTTAGCAAGTGATTTTGCTCCTTTTTTTTTTTTTTTTTTTAAATGTATTCAGTGAAATCAGCATCCAGTCCTTGCAAGAATTCTAAGAAAATGGACTTGATGCTTCCACTTGTTCAGTGACATTACAAACCTGTGCTCAGGTAACCACCCTGGTCCAGAGCTCAGCCCTGGTGCTTCCTGCAGCTCCAAGCCCCAATCCAAAAGAGAAACCTTTTTATTAATAAATTCCTTCCTCAAACTCCAGTGCACAATGATGTCCCGCGGGATATTGTGTTATTGAGGAGTCCCCAGGAATTCTGCAGAATCAAAATGAGTTAGAGAAGATATTTTCAAATAAAAACACTCTAGGTCTTTTCCTCTGAGAGTCATTCTGCTGCCAGAGAAATATAGAGATATTCCCAGGAATTTCTGAATAAAGTATCAAAGCCATCCAGATGGAATCACCCCAGTAAAATTCACTTCAGCCTGAGCAGCTGGTTCAGTTTTAGTCAATAAGGCAGAGGCAGCAATTTTCACATAAATTTCAAAATTTGATTCTCCATAGTGCAGCCAGAAATCCTTCAGAAGCACATCCTGGTGTATAATAGTTACCCGGAGAACTCCAAGGTTCTGTTAATGTATTTGAAACGTTTATTTTTCAAATTTTTCATTTTTTCAGATTAATTTTTCAAATTCTCAAATTTTTCATTTTGTTTTTCAAATTGATTTTTCAAACTTTCCCATTTTTTAAAATCCCAGCCTGATACACAGCTGTGATCTGTGCAACTGCAATGTTCCATTAATGTAACTGATAGCAATTTATTTAATTACACCCCAGACATTTCCCCAATCTGAAAGTTAAATCCCACTTGAACACTTTTAATGGGATGGTTTTACCCACAGAATTCCCCAAACCACTGCAGAGTTTTTTCCATCAATCACCAAAAAATGAAGCTGCTTTGCACAAAAAGTGGAGTTCCAATATTGATGGAAGAGACCTGAAATGAAAGTTTGAATGTTTTTTCATAGAATCATTTAAATAAAATAGACAAACACCCTAATTTCTAGGATCAATAATTTATTTCTTTTTTTTTTTTTTACATTTTGCAATTTGTTACAGGAGAAGAAACACTTGCTAATGGAAGTGACATGTTTTTGAACCATTTTCCAAGGTAATGGAAAAAGTTAAGCATATTCCCTAGGATGCACATCGATGACTAAGCTGCCAATAGTAAATCAATTGAAGCAAGTGCAGTCCCTATTTAATCCTTGTATAAATTAATTTAAGGACTCTCCTTCTCCTACAGGAAGACTAAATTGTAGCATCTAATTTTCTTTTTTTTTTTATCCTGAAGTCTCAATCTTTTCTCTCTCTACTTAATCTGCAAAAAGTCAAACAGACTGAAGCCAAAGCCACAGAACGCATTCCGTGCCAAGGTTCCTTCTATTCCTGGTGATCTCCTCAGTTCCCTCCTGTCCCAAAAAGGAAACAAAAGACTCCCAGTTTTCTGAAAACCAGATTCTCTGCATGACAGTGCATCGCATTGCCACAGGATGGGCCACAGTGGATGTTCTCCTAGCAAACAAATCACTACCAAGGTACAAAGAATTAGAAATTAACTCGGTAAAAATGCTTCGAACATTTCCCCAGTGGTATAGTAACCAGAATCCTACTTTCCTTCCACAAAAAATAGATTTTTTTTTTATAAATACATTTTAATACAGACAATTCTGCTTCTAAGCCCAAAAAAAAAAAAAAAAAAAAAAAAAAAAAAAGTCACATTCAAACAGGTTTGCTGGGTGTATTAAGATACAAGCAGACACCAGAGCAGGCAGGAGCACAGGGGGTTTTTGGGGGGCTGCAGACACACAAACACCATTTCAGCCACTGACCAGTGATGGGGAAAACAACTGAGCTGCAAGGTAAGACCTGGAGCATCGCACTCCTCAAACAGTTCAGGTATTTCCACGTAAGGAAGATGATATGAACTCTCAATGCTATTCAAGATTAATATTGAAAAGCCTCTATAAATTCAGGCAGTGCTTATGCTGAGGGTAGAGAGAAGAACCACGAGCAGGAGCTGCCTCAAACTCAGGAGAAAATTGAGTCACCATTTTAAAGCTCTTGGGTCCAACAAGCTGAAACTCATTCTTTTCCTGTCCTTGTCCTCCTTTCCCTCCCTTTTCTCCCCCTCAAATGCACACAAACCTGCCCAGCTTTTGTGCCACACACACAGTTCCAGCTGCTCCCCCGCAGCCCCAAACGACAGCAATGAATTCTATGGTTTCCTTCCGAACCAGATCTAATTAAAACTGAGCTGTTAACCATCTTTTGCAGGTTATGAATAATTAATGGAGCATTTTTATAATACTTATTAAATATGACAGTTGGATATTAGCATTTTCTTACCTTAAATAGCCCCAATTTTTGCATGACTAAGTTCCCTTTAACTTTTGTCATGGAGATTGGAGTTTATTTTTTATGGGTTGAAATGTAGGACTATTTCTCAATATACCTCAACAGCTTTTTCTCAGACTGAAGGGATTTGGAAGTTGGTAGCCTGCATGTTCCACGCACAGCCAGCCACCACTGTGACATTCTACATAAAATTTTGGAATGAAACTCAGAGGACAGAGGTGGAAAATAGAGCATCTCACTGACCTGCTCAAAAAACAAGACATAGAGATTATGAGCAAGAACTAAACCCCAGCAGATTGTTTCCAACCCTGGAGAGACTTCCTGCATTAAAATAAATAAATAAATAAAATCTTCTGAGTCAGGAAGGGTGGATCATTCAGTTATTTCATAAATGTCACTACATAACGGATAATTCACAGAAACACTTTTGGCTTTTGCCACCGATCTGAGAGCAAAGTTTCTAGATTTTAAACCACAGCTGATGTGTTAATTCTAAAAAGAAATGGTTCTCTTCCTGCCATGGAAGTGTGAGCTATTAGAGCATGCAGCTCACCACCAATGTATTGCTGCTTTTCTTAAAAATCCTGACTACTAAAGGAATCCAAGTCTGACAAAGTGAAAAAATGTGTCAAATTATAATTTCCCTGGAAGAATGTGTTGAGCTGTAATTTCCCTGTCTCTCAGAAAAATTATGTCACTATTAGCACTCACAGAGACTTAGTTTCTTTCTCCAAGATTAAGTCACTGTGTAAAGCACACACTTAATCCTGTTTTATGACAGGAAACAGCCGGGCATTATTAGCAGATAATCTTGGTTAGCTCTTGGATGTTTTCTTTCACTTTCAGAAAGTCAGATCCCAAATTGCCAGGCTGGCTTGTTAAAACAGAGCTGCAGTGCTAATTAAAGTCATGTTTTAAATGAGATCAAGGAAGAAAACACAACAATTCTTTTTTTCCAGAGCCAATATTTGGTGATTTCGCAATGGATTTCCAAAGTAAACCCAATAATGATGAATGTTAAAATGCAAAATAATAGCTAGTCAAGAAGATTAACAAATTCTTCTGTGAACAATGCTGCTAAGACTTAATTCTCAGCTGGTTTATAATAAGAATCAGCTGCCAATTTAAGGGAAAAAAATGTGGGTTTCACAACTGAGCTGCAAACCCTCAGCTCCCTTTCAGATAGAAGTTGCAATTCTTGGGTGCTGCACAAAGCGTGGTCTTTAACACTAAATTCTGAAGGTGGTTTTTAATGCAAAACGAGGGCAGAAGTGGCATCAGAACAGCAACTCTACAGCCAAAGTTTTTGAAAAAAAATTCTTTTAGTGCTGTTTATGTGCCTCATGTCAACACCACATGTGAAAGGAGGTGGGAAAGAAACAGAACCTCTGCCCTGGACTGTGACTCCCACGTGTTTGTAAAGATTGTGGATGTGGATGACCTTCAATGAATGCTAACAAAGAGTTTCCAAGTGAAACGGAGAGGTAACAGTGATAACTGCTCCAGTGGGAAGGAAAAAAGCACCTTCATTGCACTTCCTAAAGGAAGTTTTGTTGTTTGCCTTGGTTTAAGAATTGGAATTTGTTACTTGTGGCAAACTCTGGGGATTTTTAGGAAGAGCAAAATTGTCCCAACTGAAAAACTAAAGCTAAAATAGGTTGGAACTGATTTTATTGAAAATGTCCAATCTTTGTTCCTGGTTTAAAACATTCCTAATAACTCTGGACAACAAAGTCACTCAGTAAAATATCTCCTATATGATTCACACTAAATTTTCTGTGAGCCTGGATTTACTACATATATAATCTGAATTACAAAATATTTCAGGAGAGGAGCAGCTGATAATTCATCCTCTCATGTTTAACCTCAACCCTACCCAAAAACAGAGTCAGAAGGTCCATCCACACTCTGCACTCCTTGGAACAAGGTGACTTTCTCTGGATTCTTTTACAAGGGGCATGTCTATCATTTAAGTTTCCATTGATTGCACTAATATTTTTACGGAATCACTCTTTTTTTATAAGTCTTGAAAGGAGGTAGCATAATGAAGGAGCAGAATATGACTATGTCAGAGGAAACTCCATTCAATGACCCAAGAGTCCACACCAAAGTCCATCTGATCTCACCAAAACATATTAAATAGATGACTGGCAATTCTGGGCAAATTCCATTTCTAAAAGTCTTTTTTAAATCTTATGCACAGATGTGAATGTTATGAACAGAAGGTGAAAAATACCCCCCAAAAAACCCTGTACAGGGTGGTCATTACAAATACACACTCTCTTTTGTCATTAAATCAGCATATTTTCTCCTTCAAGTGCTGAAACAAAACTCAGAAATATTCAAAACTTGGAAAATGTCATTGGAGATATGATTTAACAGCCCTGATGCAAAAAAAAAAAAAAAGGGGGAGGAGGAATGAAAACATTTTCGAAACTATTTTCATCCTCAGTCATTATTGTGCTATAAAATTAATGGTCAGTAGCTCAAAGCACTGCACAAATAATGAGGAAATCCTTTGTATCTCTCAAACTGATCAGTCAGCCGTAGGCTACTTGTATGATTTAATACACTAGAGACAAAAATAGTGATAAATACAAGTCTCACTGTGATAAGAATTACTACAAGCTACTACTTGTGTAAAATCAGTGAACTTGACACACTTTTGTAGCTACCAAGCTTAATAAAACCTGTGCTGTAACCTAAAATCACTGTGTTTTTTTTTAAAAACTGCCTCCTCTCTCAGCAGTCAAGAAAGACAAGCCAAATACAAATGGTGACACATTGAAAAGTGACCACAACCCCAACAAGAGCACAAAAACCTCCCTGTCCTTAGGCTACACTTGGAATTGTTTGTAGTCCTGTCTGACGTAGGCTGCGACTACAAAGATGCTCATCATGACTGGAAATGGTATTTTTATAAAAATTATTACAATTATTACACCTATCTGAGGCTAACATAGAATGTTCCACTTCAACTCACAGAATTAGACATGGAGACATCAAGTATTTATAGAAATATCTACAAACTGCAACTGTCTTTTGTTTTTGTTTTTGTTTTTTTTTTTAAGTATCAGTGAACTGACCTTCAGAGTAAGGGTTTCATGACAACGGGTCACCCCACACTAGTTTATTCTTGGTGTTGCTATTTCTTGGGCTAAATTGGTGTTAAACTTCTTCCAGAGTCTGAAGAGAGAACTTTTGCTCATTTTTTTTGCTGCATGTTAAAGTTGTATATTATTGGATTTCGTTTCACCTGTATTAATATCCCGTGAGAAACGTTTTTAACAAAGGGAAAACACTGTCTTAACATTCTTTAAATGCAGATACAAATAGAAAATTGGAAATTCCGCACTCTCCAGCTGCCCATGACAATTAAAACGTGGCTCTAACAAGCAGTGCTGAAGCTCTTATCTTGGTATCGAGCAGAGATGAAAGAAAATAGACATGGGAAATGCGTGGCATGGAAAGGCTGAATGTTAAATAAAGCAAAAATGTTAAATAAAGCTAAAATCCTTCTGTTTTTCCTGATTATTCTGCAAAAAAAAAATGAAATTAATGGAATGTACTTATGGAGGTTCATAGACCCGCAATGCCATTTTACCTTCATCTGAAATGTAAAAGAAATGTAAATGTAAAAACACCAAATCAACACAGCTCTGCCACAGAACTACTGCTGTTCATTGCAAGTCTTGGTGTGTCCAAGGTTAAACAGAACATTACACAGAAGGACCAAAACTAAAGGATGAAATACTCCTGGAGAGAAGCAATCTAAAGATGAAACTTGCCTTTGTGAGATGTTTTGCTCTATATTTTCAACTGGCTGGACAAGTTAAATTGGCCTTTGAAGCATTCACAAAGAGAAACAACCACCCAAACCTCTGCCTTTGCATCCATCCACTCCCATGGTTTCTCTGATTACATTCTTTGGGAAAGCAATCCTAAAAGATACTCGAGGGCAAGAACATAAATTCACAGAATTAGGGCAAAACCCCTCAGGTCCCACAAGGCCATTTTCAAAGCAGACACTTAAAGAACTTAGTGAAGTGGTATCCAAAAATCATTTTAGCTTTAAAAGTCCTGAAGAACTGGGTCTGCTTCAAAGCTCAAAAAGGGATGTCATGAAACTCCTACTGTGGCAAAGTGTCCTTGGTTGGTGGATCCTTGTCCAGGTGACATTGCAGGCAGCGGAGCTGGAGGTGTTGGGATCCCTGACGACTTCCAGAGGGAAGGGGAGGCCAGCGCAGGTTGGCCCATGCAGCCTGCGCTCAAGGTCCTCCACTGTATGAATAATCTGCCTTGTTGTGCATCACCAGCTTGTTGTCTACAAAGTAGAAACTGTCCGACTGTGTCTCGTAGGGATGCAGGATCATCTCTCGAACTGTGAGGAGGAAATGGGGGAAAAAAACCAAAAAAATTAATGGTGATGCTCCGTGCTGGGCTCGGGCATTTTTCAGTGGCACTCAGGCAACTGCAAACTCAGGTAGGCAACCAAAACCCAAATGGGAAATTGCCCAAACGAGGCCCTGTTGGTATCTTTTAAACAATTCAAGCATGATCGTGGAATCTCTTATATTGGAAAAGCCCTCTAAGGCCATAAAATCCAACCGTCAACGCCACATTCACTAACCCTCATGCCACATCCACACTTCTTTTGAACACTTTCAGGGATGAAAAATGTTCATAATCCAAATATATTAAGGCACCATACAAAGGATACCCCAGAACAAGAACTCTCTGCATTCTGGGTTGGGGTTTTTCTGTTTTGTTTTTTAAAATAGTGATAAACCAGCAAACTCAAACTACATTTGCTCTGGTCTGACAGCAGTGCCTCATTGTATTTTCCACAGACTGTAATATTAGTGCTGACACACACAATTAGGGGTTGTAAAGAATAAGATCGCAGAGATTTAGTGCTTGTGCTATTGTGTCTTGGGAGAGAAGAGAGAAAATAAAAGTTATGTTCATACTAAAACCTCTCAAGCTCGCAATATAGCACATCAAACATTAAACCAGATCATAACATTTAAGTTATCCATTTATTGGATGTCTTTTTAATCTTATTTTTTGGTTGTTTTATAACACAATTATCTTTTTTCTCCCTCATGCTAAATCCTTCATTTTATGAATTAAAAAAAAAAAACCAAGCAACTGCCTGGTGTGTGATGAGATACATCCTACTAGAAAACAAAATCAGTGTTAACAGAGATATAAAAGTATGAATTATTCTACCCAACCCACTCTCTAGAGACAGCTTTTAAGAAAGGGCTCCCTCAAACCACCTCAGATGAACACCATGGTGTGACAACCTCGAAATGAGAGTTTATAATAAAGAGCTTACTGAGATCCTCCGAGAGCTGGGGGAATTCATAGATGTGCTCACAAGTATTTTTACTGCTGGGGATGCAGAAGCCAAATTCAAAATCAAAACTTTTCAGCAGCTGGTCACGGAAGTAGTGCCTCTCAATCATACGGAAATTATTAATGGGTTTGTCTCCCACTGTGAATTCCACCCTGAAAAAGAAGGGTAAGGCTGACGTGAGCTTGCACACTTAAATAAGATTTGCACCCTTCCTGAAAGGCAAAAAAGAGCTCCGGGAAAAAAGAAAAGTAAAAAATACAAAGCAAAAGCACTAATCAAATTATTTTCTCCTATTTTCCCTAAAGCATTCCACAGGGACACAACACAACATAAGATAAACACCTTAAAGCTCATCCTCCTGCCATGGGCAGGGACACCTTCCACTATCCCAGGCTGCTCCAAGCCCTGTCCAGCCTGGCCTTGGACACTGCCAGGGATCCAGGGGCAGCCACAGCTTCTCTGGGCACCTGTGCCAGGGCCTCCCCACCCTCACAGGGAGGAATTACTTCCCAATATCCCATCTATCCCTGTCCTCTGGCACTCTGAAGCCGTTCCCCCTTGTCCTGTCACTCCAGGTCCTTCCCTCTCCAGCTCTCTTGGAATTTTTTATGGACTGGAAGGTGCTCTAAGGTCTCCTCAGAGCCTTCTCCTCTCTGGATACTCCTCCCACCTTATTTTGCCCCTTTTAGCATCAATCTCCTCAACACCAGGCCATCCCTGGCTAAACAACCTAAAGTGACAGAGAAGGCGAGAGATTTGGAGACCCTCATAACAAAAGAGAAAGCCCCCTGTTAAATCAACTTCCTGGCAGGATCAGCATGGAAGAGATGGGGTTTTTCCCTAAGATTTCAGCTGTTTCCAGTGCCAGGCCAAGGAGCAGAGGGGGAGTTACTCACGTGGCTCCCACTTGCCGCAGTCTGAGAAAGGCTGGGGTGAACTGATAGCGCACGAAGCGTCCGGCGTTGGGATCCACGTCCTTCCTGTCATTGTGCTCCCGCTCTGCAAAAGCCCCGAGAAAGCTCTGTCAGAGCTGCCTGAGAACCAGAAACTCAGGGAAAATCCTTGAGATCATGTTCTTGAGTCACATAACCCAGGAAAACTCTCTGAGTGTGAGCTCGCCCTCCTCCTGTCCCGGCGCGTCCACCACTGGTCACTCAGAGACGGAACGTTGCAAGATGGCCCTTTGGTTTGAGTCATTTCTTATCTTCCGGATTGTTATTCCTTATCTACTGCTCCTGCCTCACGTCAGGGCTGCAGAGGGACTCTGAACAAGCCATTTCCCCTTGGCATGACTGCTTTGCTACCTATAAGCTACAGAAAACCTCCTGTCACCTGCAGGGAGGTGGGGAAGGGTTAAAAGTGCTTGACCAGGAAAAGAACAGTTGCCCTGGGTTTTTATCTCCACTGGCAACAGGCAACACTTGGATGCTTAAAACACCTAAAAATTAATTAAACCCAAAAAAAGGCAAATGTTCAGTTTGTTTAATTTGCCAACTGACAGTTAATCCCTTTTGGAAATACCATTTTCCTGACTCCTCAGTGAGAGATGTTAAACTAACAGCTAAACTATGTACAGGGGGCACAAGCTGATGAACAGCCAAGGAACAACCACCCAGTGATCTCCTCCTCCTCCTCCTCTGCTCCTGTTTACAACATCCATCTGTCCCTTCCCATCACAGATGGCAACAGTAAGAGCATAGCAGCAGCCAGCTCTGCTCACCCTGTTGGTACAAAGAGACACCTGAAAAACATTCCTGCTGCAAGCTGGGGCTCCAGCCCTCCTGCAGGGGAGAAATTCTCCTATTTTTGGGAAATGTATGGAGTAAAAGGAGTGGGAAAAGACAAAAGTAAGCAGACACCTGCATTTGTTCATGGAAACCTTATTTTGTGTGTGCACTCACCTGAAGCTGCTGGCTTGGTGATTTCAAACAAGACTGTGCCAGATTCCATGTCCCGGATTTTGAACCTGGTGAAGTCTATCTTGTAAACATTTTCCTCTGGAGTGCACAAATAATCTGCGGGGGGAAGCAAATTTAAATGAAGGCTGCCCTGAAATACCAGGAATTTCTGGCTGTTCTCTGGAGGCCACGCCAGCAGTGAAAGCAGCCCATCTCCACTACTCCCTGTTTTAATTCAAAACTGATGTCTCTGAAGACAGTTTCAGTCCTGGAGGCTCACACTGCCCTGCTCGGACAGGACAAGCAAGGGAGTTCTCTCCCCCAACACACGGAGGTCATCACCTTTTCCCAACCCTGTGCCAGCAACTTCTGCATCCATTTCCTCCCGGGGTATTGAGACTAGTCAGCACCTCCATCAAATCCCAGCCTTTCCAGTGTAAGAGGCTTTGCCTGTTTTAAAAACTGCCCTGTGGCAGAATGCAAGGGCTAAGCAGCTTTGGGAGCACTAAGCCGACTGCACTGAAGTGGAACAGGAGTGTCCTCCCCTGTGCCACCTCCCTGCAGACAAAGGGTGGCCTCTTCTCTCCACTGATGCACCAGGGCTTGTTTTCCTCAGCACTGAAAATGAGGTTGAAGCCTTTCCCTGTGGTAGGAAAACAGAGAGCAGAGCCCTTCCCTGCTTTGAGTATCTTTGAGAGAAAATCATGGAGTCACAGAATCATTAAGGCTGGAAAAGCCCTCTAAGATCATCAAGTCCAACTATTAACCCAGCGCCGCTGTGTTCATCACTAAACCATGTCCCAAGTGCCACATTCCCAGGCCTTTTCAACACCCCCAGAGATGAGGATTCCACTACTAAAAACCCCATGGTTTTGGCCTTCAGCCTTGCTGTGCCCCGAGCCAGCTCCTGGCATAGGAATCAGCCTCATCCCTGGGGAAGGAGCACATACAGCACAGACTGAAAGCAGCTCCAAGAACTTACTTTATCCTGACAAATCGAGAGGAATTCTGTATGCAGACAAGTCAGGTCAGCTTTCAAACAACAGCACATCTGCCTGATGTAGGAGACTGGTTTTGGAGGTTCCAAGGTGAAAATAATACTTTAACATTCTAATTTGAAGCACTTTCTCAGCTACTAATTCCCACTGTTAATCTGTGCTAATCACTTATTTCTGTCTGCTTTCCTATTTCTGAAACTCCAACAAATCCATCCACCCGAGGCGTAGTCATTGACTACACAAAAACAAGTTACAAATGCTCAGAGCTCAGGCCTGCCCATGACAGCCCAACTTCAGCACAGGTCTAAGAAATCCAGGACCACTGTGAGAGACTTCTGAGCTCCTGGGCATGAACACCTGGCACCAGCCCTTTCCTAGAAGCCTTTTATTCCTTCCAAATCTCCATAACTTGGAGAACTGTCCGAGTAAATTCGGCACAAGGAAGAGAGGTGTTAAATGTTCTCCCTGGACAGTTTTCCTTCTCTCCAACAACCCCATATGGTGAATGCTCAAAAGAATGCCAGAGAATTTGTGGATCCCCATCCCTGGAAGTGCTCAAGGCCAGGTTGGATGGGGCTTGGAGTAACCTGGTCTAGTGGGAGGTGTCCCTGCATGGCAGAGGGGATGGAACTGGATGATCTTTAAGGTCCCTCTCAAGCCAAAACGCTCTGAGATTCTACAATTCTATAAATGGGCGTTCGGAGAGAGGACAGTGTTTGAAACATCCCTGGCATTTGGCAGGGATTTTCCCTTCCCTATCAACACAGCACAAGGAAAAACTGACACCAGCACCCACACTGTCAGGAAGAGTAAGCTAAAAGCTCAACCTTTTTACTACCACAAGAAAACACAAGCCTTTGTTTGGCCAAATACCCCAAAAAACTGCACAAAATCTTTCGTGTCTTGAACAGCAACCAAGATGGGACAAGAATTTAAGCCCAGCCCTCGCCTTAAGCCCTGATGTTTAGCATTCCTCAGGGAGATGTCCTGCAATTACACTGTGATTTTAGGCTCTGACACATCAGCCACCCCAATTCCTCACCCGCCCCACAACTTCCCAGCTCCGAGCGGCAGCACGCAGAGCACAAATTGATGGAAGCAGGCACAGCTTCCCACAGCCCAGCTTCCCCTCCCTCGGCCCATGGGCACTTGGCCATTCCCTGGGAAGGCTGTTGGGAACAGGCAGCAGTCACCCGGGAGCCTGGGACACCTTCCCCGGAGCGAGCGGGCAAATCTGAAGCCTCGTTTGTCTGCAAGTTAATTATTAAGTGTTTCTACTCCTGCAGAATTCCTGCCCATCCAGCACCATGGCAACAGCTTTATCCCCCTCCTTGGCAGCAGCGTTGCTGCAGTAACAGTGTCCATGACTCATCTGGAGCTGGGGAGAGCCAAGCAGAGCCTCCAAAGAGGAGTAAACCCCGGGTAGAATCCCCACCAGGCTCCTGCTCATTGATGCTTGCACCCCTACACTGTTATTTTCCAACTCTTTTTGCCCTGATAATATTTTAAACCCTTTTTTGTTTTTGTTTTTTTTTTAATAATCAGCATGCCAGTATACAACTGGATGACATCCGGGAAGATCAGCTGCCAGAATACTGCAATCAAGTGGGTTTTTTCTCCTCTGGCAGTGCCCAGTCTCCTAGAAAGGAAACAAACCAGAGGAATATATATTCCTCTCAGTCTGTATGACATTTGTTTCTGCTATTCCTGTTCAAAAATCAATCAAAGTAGCCACGCGCTGGTTTTTTCCCCACACGTAACAGGAGCCAGCGGCTACACTGCAAGGTCTTATTGGGAATGGGCTGCTTGCAATTGGCAGATCCTTCTGCTTAGCTGAGCACTGTCAGATTTGCTAATCTCATCCCATACACACTTATTTTTAAATTACTGTAGGGCCCGGTTGCCCACACTTCCGTGACTCACTTAAATGTATCATCTGCTTCCCTTATCCCAATTCACCGTCGCCACGATTTGGGGAAGGGAGGCAGCATCCGTGACTGTTTTAGCTGGGAATGAGGCAGATCAAACCTCCATGGAGGGAATTGTTACAAAGAATGGTGGGTTGGTCTCGCAGGACAGAATATTTTCTTGCTTCTTCCACTTCCCCTGAAGCAGGTTGTGCTGTTTCCCTGAAAATAACTGAATAATTGCAGTGTGTCCCTGAGCCTTCAGTACTCACCTGATTTAGGGATGAAGGGATGGACACATCAGCACTGCCATGGAAAACCCATCAGATTGCCTTTTATCCCAAAGTACCCACATTTAGTAGTGAAAAAAAAGGTCACAAAAGAGGAGTACTTCCTACCCTTTCCTAAAGGTCAGGGAATTGCCACATCCCAGACCTCCATCCCCAAACTGTTCTTGAAAAGAATTCACTGAGTTGAACTTGATCTCAAAGCAAAGAGCAAACCTGTGCAGCCTGGCCAAGCCTGGTGTGAGAAGCCAATTCTCACTCACACATCGCCATTCCTGATGGTGCCTCTCCAGCTTCTTCCCCATTCTGATCATGCCCAAAGATCAAAAACTTCCCACTCTTAAGAGACAATTTCTGTCTTAAGATCTAACACAGTTTTGAAGAGTTTGGATCACAACCAACCCCACCGTGGTGGTCTGAGGAAGCAGCAGAGGTGATTGGCTTCCTGAGCCTGGTTCAATTAATTCCCCATGAATTCTCCTATTCCTTCTGTAGGAAAAAGTGATTCCAAAGTGACCCCAAATAGTTGTGGTCTCTAACTTTGCTCTCAGAATCAGCAGGTGCTCCTTCCCCTGTTCCAGTTCTGAGGTGGTACCTCCACTGTCGAATCCAGTGAAAAGCCAGTTCTCACCCAGAAAACCTTCCTCCCCTCCCAAATCCAGCCAAGATTACAAAATAAACCAGCAGAACAGCCTGGACAATGCCAGCCTGTGAGCACTGGCACGTCCTGGACCCAGGTGCATATTTCCAGGTGTGTATTTAAGCAGCTGGTGTTACAGAGGAGCATGAAAGGTGAGGGATAATACAGTGCTAAATAATACAGGAAAGCAAACAAAGGCACTTTCTCCTCTGAACCTCTCCCTGTTACTTTAGTGGATGAGATCAGGTTTGATCCTCATCACGGAAAGCTAAAATTTGTTCCTGTATTTCCAAATTTCCTTTGTGACCACCCCACCCAGGCACATTTTATCATGAGGAGTTCATGGGCAATAGGATTCACGCTCTTTGTTGTGCTCCTTTCAAGATCCCTTCCCCATCTCTGCAATCAGGAGGAAGCACGTGTCCCCTCTCACAGACACCAGGGATATTTCTGTGCTCATCAGAGTCTAATCTCAGATGGGGCAGCTCCTATTTTAAGGCCTTAAGAGCCCACAAAGGAAAGCAGAGTGCACCCGGGGTAAAAAAGAACTGAAAATCTGGTCCTGGAAATAGGTGTAAAGCAGGAAGATGCTGTACAAGAGACTGATGCAACAGCAGTGACTTGTAACAGGAATTTCTCTCCCCAGCACAGACAACAACAATAATATCAGGAATGGATGAGAAGGCTCCTGGAGTTATGCAGGCCTATTTCCTAACGTGCATTAACCAACAAGGTCAGGAGCTATTTTGAAGCCAACTCCCAAGACATAAGCCAGGTATAAAGCCAAGACAACTGCGGAGGAATTGCCAGGAGCTGGAGATTAGGAGATTATCAGATTGAAGAGTCTCAGGAGGAAGCAAAAATAGCCCAGACCCCGCAAAGAGGCCGAGCAGTGACGCAGGACACGGAGCAGGACCTGAGGGGAAGGCAGGGCAGGTTTCAGGAGCTATTGATACACCTGCCCAGACAGCCTGGGTTCAGTTAAAGGAAAAAATAAACCATTTCCCTCTGCCTCAGCAGTTCAAGTCGTGTAAAAGCAAGGAAACAGATCTGCTCCGTGGGGTTTGGATAACCAAAGGCCAGGGGGGTTGCACAGGCAGGGAAGAGGCCGCCCCCTGACCCAGCTCTGGAATTAGGCTGCTGCAACACCCCAGAGGGAAAATCCTGCACCAGAAGGAACCCACAGGGGTTCTTCCACAGCAGCACATTTACTATCAAGGAAGAAGAGGGATTTAGGCCAGGAGAGTCCAGGCTGGGGCCCTTCCCAAGGTCCCCAGAGCCCCTCAGTTGCCAAGTCCTACTGCACAGCTCACCAGGCTCTGATTTTTGTGGCAGCCTGCTCATCCCTTTTATTCTTTTTTTTTTTTTTTTAGCTAGAGCTTTCCAGACTTCACCCTCTCACAATTAATTTGATCACAGCCTGCAGCCTGTGGATGGAGCTGCTCTTCCCCCATTCCCAAGGCATCCAAACACTTTCTCCTGCCCCCTTTTCATGCTGATTGCACTCGAAGTCTGAAACCACGTGCACAATGTTAACTAAATCAGCTATTTTTGGTCTTACACAGGGCTGAGTCAAAACCAAGCTCTGCCCAGACCCTCAGGCTGACGCCCTCAGCTTCCCTCTTACCTTTCCCATTTCCACCAGGGACGACCCAAACCCACAACCCCGGGAAAAAGGAGGAATCCCACAACACACCCACCATGCGTGCTGCCCCTGGGAATCCTAACAGCTCATATTGTACCGTGAGACTTTGGGAAACACCTTCCATCCACACAACACCCCGAGCCTCGCAGCATCACAGCCCTGCAGAGGCTCACAGCCTGTGTGGGATGCTGAGGGAAGGGTCATGGGGAGAGCAGCTTGGCACAGCTCTGGGATGTGGGCTCTGCAACACGAAATCAGCACATCAAAACACATCCACACATCACAGCCCCGGACAAGGCAGAACAGGGATTCATTAACCTCCCCGCAGACACCCGCAGCTCCTCGGAGCTCCTAATAAAATACATTCTCCCAATTAATTGCGGAGGGAAGTCATGGTCCAGGAGAGGCTTTGAAGATGGATTCATGCACATCTGCCTCACATTCCTGTTGGTGCCTCCCTCCCTCCTTGCCTATCCAGACCCCATGGATTTAGAAATGGATTTGATCCTGGATCCTGGCTAGTTTAGCTTTACAGGACCTGAACTGCTGAGGCAGAGGGCAGGGAAATGGTTTATTTGGATTTTTTTTTTCTTTAATTGACTGCAGAAAACTGGTATGAAAGTCCCTCAAGAAGGGTCTGCCCAGCCTAACCCACTGAGGCAGCCCTGTGCCAAGCTGGCCTTTAGCTAAAGCTGCCTAGAGGAGTGTCAGAGAAATCCCAAGTGACAGCTCGAGGAAGAGATTACTTTCAGAAATGATGACGTGTGTGTTCCTTATTTTTAGGGTTTGTTTTGAAACTGTTTCCAAGCATGTAATCAATGATTTAACCCCTTGGTTTGCTAAAAGAAAATCGGCTTTAAGAATAAAATAAATCAGCTTTTAAGAATAAAACTAAAAATGTAAGATTTGATCTGGTATTACAAGCAAAGTGGGCAGGTGATAAGCAGGGCAGCCTCAGAGCTTGCCTTTTGTTACGTATCTGACTACTCTGATCCTCTGGCTGCCTCTGTAATTAATTGCAATTTGAACTGAGCTCTGCCCCACTCCTTTGCTAATCTTAAATTAATCACGTCATGAGGTTTTTCCGCTTTTTCCAACCACAGTTGTGTGAGCGAGTGACAAATCTTGCTAATTGCAAAGGAAATGGTTCTCTCGCCTTACACCTGATCCAGCTGGAGCAGCGCCAGAGCCAGCCTGGCCAAAAGGCCCAAATATCCCAGGGCAGCATCCCAGATCCGTCAGCGTGTCCAGAAATGTTGTGGGCCCAGAGCTGCCGGGGAATTTAACATTGGAAGGACGCAGAATGTGCAGGGCAGTTCACACCACTCCCCAGTTAAGCTTATTAGAAGCACATTAGGAGCAGAGCCCAGCTGGCTCCTGTGGCTGCCCACAGAGCCACATCCTGCACCGCCACCCTCCCTGCCCAGCCGCCCCACATTCGGGCAGCTGTACCTCCTGGGAGAGCAGAGCCCAGCTGGGCTGCCTGATGGAGAGATTATTAGGGAGGAATTCTTCCCTGTCAGGGTAGTGAGGCACTGGCACAGGGCGCCCAGAGAAGCTGTGGCTGCTCCTTCCCTGGAAGAGTTCAAGGAAAGATTGGATGAGGCTTGGTCTGGTGGAAGGTGTCCCTGCTCTTGGTGAGGGAGTTGGAACAAAGTGGTTTTTTATGGTCCCCTCCAGCCCAAACCATCCTGTGCTGTAGCCAATATTCCTCCTCTCCCTGCACAGATTGGAATGTTCAAACCTGGCCAGTCCTCCCCAGGTCCCTGGGCAGGACACAGCTTAATGCAGTCCCTCGACAGTGTGAGCTGCCGTGCCACTGGCCCACGAGTTTGGATAAAGATGGATTATCCTCGATCTGGAACAACAAAGGGCATCCAGGCCAGCAGGACATTTCTGTTGCAGCCCCACCACCAACTCCTCCTTCAACTTCAAACTGTCAAAGGCAGAATTGTTGCAGCAGGGTGTGGTGTCTGCCCTGACACTCAGCACGTCCAAAAGGTTGGGGCAGCTGTGAACTCCTCTCCCACAGCCTGGTCCTTCCTCCTCCCCTACCTGAAGCAGAATTTTTTGAGGTTTCACATTGATATTTTTGGCCATCTGTTTTTAAGGGTGTAGAAATTAGTAAAGGCCACAGAACACCCCAAATAATCATTAGGTGTTAAAAATCTGAAAAATATTCTTTGCTGTTACACCCACCAGGAGGAAAGCCGAGCTGGAGAAGGGGAGCTGCAGAGTGTTCCTGGGTGAGAAGTCACAATATGCGCAACGTGGATGTATTGTTTACCTGCATCCCCAAATTCGCACAGAGGATTTTGGGTGTGGAGAGCATTTCCTGGCTCCCACATACCCAGCAGGACAGGAAGCACTTCCCATGGGACATTATCACAGTGCCTGGCTCTGTTTAGCATGACACATCTGCACTCCTGGTACCAGCAAGGAGGGGAACACAACATTTCCATGCATTTCACCTCTTCCCTGTGCTCCAGAGCGTTCTGACCTGGGGTTGGAAGAGGCAGACAACAACCAGCTCTGCTCCAAGCCTAGCTCCAAACCTGGGGTGACCAGCTTAGCCTTCCCTGCCCCCTGGGGCTTACCAAGAGCACACACCATCCATCCACAATGATGCCACACGAGGTGAGAGCGAGGGTGTGGGGTGGCCCTGTCCCTTCCAGACAGCAGTGACACAGGCAGGGACACGCAAGCTGCCATGAAGTGAGCACACAGTGCTCCACACGGCCATGGCTTGGATTCACCTCCCAACTGAGGATGCTGGCAGGATGCTGCAGTGCCTACTCTCCCTGCCACGGGCAGGGGATTGCTGGGCCTGGGCAGGGAATCACGCAGCTGCACCAGCAGAGCAGCTCAGCCCCGAGAAGGGGACCCAAGGGCTCCCAGCAGCAGCAGCCCCTCTCAGAGGAGCCTCTGCAAGCCCTTCCTGAAGGCTGACAGGAGTCCTGCCGGGCTGTCCTCCTCCCATCCTGCTCCCACAGCAGCCTCACGGGGCTGCCTGCATGCAGCAGCACCCACAGCCGCATCCTTCCTCTCCAGGGCTCGTCACAGCCCCGGCCTGTGACACAGAGCTGGCTTCGAGGCCACATCGCAGAGCGCAGCGAGGCACAGGGAGCACAGCCAGACCCCAGGCCAGCCCCCGCTGCCCTGACTGCCCCTTCTTCCCCTGCCGGCACAGAGAGACAACCTGGACCCAAAGGTCCTAAGACACGGAAAAAGGACTTTTTGGGACACCAGGGTAGATTGTCCCTGTGCATCACGGAGGCCAGGCTGGCCTGAGGCACATTCATTACCATGGAACAGTTTGGGCTGGAAGGGACCTTTTAAAGACCATCTGGTTCCAGCCCCCTGCCAGGGGCAGGGACACCTTCCGCTAGCCCAGGTTGCTCCAAGCCCCATCCAATCCCATCTTGAACACATCCAGGGACAGGGCAGCCACAGCTTCTCGGGGCAACCTGTGCCACGGCCCCACCAGGCTCCCAGAGAGGAATTTCTCCCTGGTATCTAATCTAAACCTGCTCTCTATCAGGGTGAAGCTATTACCCCTGTCCCTGCCTTTCCCCAGCCCCGTGGGCTGCTGTCCCGAGCTCTTCTGCCAAGCACAACAGACCCTCCAGCCCCACACTCACACCCACCAGCCCCCAGGATGTCCTCAAAACCAGGGGTGCCACACTGGGGAGGGTAAAACTGTGAGGACAGGCTGCTGTGAAGCCCCCCACGCTGTGGCCAGGGATCGAGCCTGTCCCATTGCCGTGGGCGCAGGGCGGGGGGCTCCACTGGGGGCACAGACACAGGGAATGGGTGATGGAGAGAGCAGTGAAGAGCATCCAACCCTCCCCAGCTCCGGGTATCCCCCAGAGGGAGGCTAGCCCCTGTTCTTTCGGTGGTACCCAGACCCCGGGGTGCCACATCCCCAGCGCGCACCCCGTCCCCTGCGATGCTGCATTCCCACTCCTTGTCCGCCGGGAAGGAGGGACCGGCTCCCTTTTCCCTCTGGGTTAACCCCCTTGAAAGGCGGAACGGATCCCCTTTTTCCGGCGGGTTAGCCCCTCGGAGAGGGGCACCGGCTACCCTTTTTCCCACCGGGGCCACGGTCCCCATCCTCTCCGCCCGGTGCCCCCCCGCCATGCGCGGCACGCACCGCTGGTGACCCGCTGCAGCCCCAGCACGTCGTCGGGCCCGATGAGCGCCTTTCGGCCCAGCTCCTCCTCGGTCCTGGCCGCCGCCGCCCCGGCCGCGCTGCTCTTCTTCACCTTCATGGCCCCGCCGCCGCCGCCGCCGCCGCCGGTGTGAGCGGCCCCGGCCCCGCTGCGCGCCGCCGCACCGGGAGGGGCATCGCCATCACCGCCCCCGGCCCGCCCCCGCCCGCGCAGCACCGCCCGGCTCCGGGGAAGGGGGAGGAACGCGGGGAAAGAAGGAAAGCGGCTCTCTGCGCTGCTCCCGGGGGCTCGGGCAAACCCTTGCTGCTGGAGGATGGCCTCTCCCCCCCGCCATGGGGGTCAGCCCCCAGGAGCGCAGGGGAGGTGGGGACAGATCCCACACCCGCCCCGAACCAGCCCCAGACCGGCACACAATGGAGGAACTGGAGCCCGCTAAAGGGGTGGCTCTGCACCCACCGGCAGGATGGACTCCATTAACTGCCCCCCAGGAACTGATCCCCCTCCCCAGCTAAGTATTTTTGGCTAAATACCCACAAGGCAGGAGCCAGACCCCATAAGGCAATGGAGGAGGGCAGGAAAGCTGGTCCAGGGGAAGGCAGGACAACAGGTACCCCCGAGATGGTTAAAGGAGGCTCGCACAGCAGCACATCAGGCCCCCACACAACAGGGGATTCTTTATTTACACAGCAGCTTGTTCTGAACACAGCACCAGGCTGGGGGTGTACACAACCATCCCACTCCCTCCCCTCTCTGTGGGTGCAGGAGAGCTCAGCACCCAAACTGAGACCCCTTCCCACCTCCCAAAGCAGCCTCTCTTCCCATTCCTGTATCCTGGCCCTGGCACACCCAAGCCAAGCAGCCAGGCCTGGCCTGGGATGCCCTCCTGGGCCATGAGTCTGTGACAACACCATCCCACAAGGTGGGGACAGCTCCGAGACAGGGCACCATCGCTCAGTCCATCTTGGTGGGCTCCTTCTTACGCTGCCTGGTCTCCCGGACAATTTTGGCCAGCGACAGGAGAATGGGGACAGCCATGGGCAGGAAGAGTGGGATGTAGATGGCAAATTTCTGGTCATCAGGGAAGTACAGGAGATGGAGGAGAGATGGGTCAAAGAAAGCCTTCTCCGAGGAGGTGACGGCCTCCTTGCTGGCCTGGAAAGCTGCGTGCAGGTGGCCCAGGGACAGCTTGGCCACAGCACTCTGGACTGAGGCCACTGCCTGGTACACCTGTGTGGGAACAACATCAAGGGTCAGTTCCTGGCCAGGGAGCAGCACAGGGACACTCAGCCCCCTCTGCTACCCACCTCAGGGGGCCCCAGCCCTACCTCAGATGCAACATCGTCCTTGATGACGATGTTCCCGATCTTGTCCAGGAGCTGTGCCAGCGAGGTCAGCGTGGTGGACACGGTGGCAATGTTCTCCACAGTGTGGGCCCAGAGCAGGTGGTCCAGCTCCCAGTCAGCCAGCCCCTCGTTCCCGGGGCTTTCCAGCAGGAATTCAGGGGGCAGCTCTTCCCGAGACAGCCCAAAGAGTAACCTGGGAGTAGAGGGGAAGGTCCCAGCCCACATCACAAGCCTGCATTCCCACGAGCTCCCTGTTCTTCTTCCTTGCTCCATTTAGTCCCAATCCTGCCTCATTGCCTCCTGGATGTGTGGCAGGACAAGCCAAGCCTCCTACTTGAGGAGATGGGAGATGTGCCAGCACCCCTGGCCACAGAGCAGTGATGGCCAGTAGCCAGCACCTCGAAGGCCACAAAAAGTCACCCTCAGCCACCCAGAGACCATGGAAGGAGGAGTCAACAAGCTGTTTGGGTACATCCTGTTCTGACCCCACTGATTTCCACAGAGGCCTGGGATAGAAAAGAGCATCCTCACCGGAGCTGGGCCAGGAAAACCTCCATCACTCTTGCCATGTCCACATCCACATGCAGAGGGAGGGAGGCTTGGGGGGAAGCAGGGGCTTCAACGTTGTAAACCTGCAGGAGAGTGCATCAGCGAGGCACAGCCAGGGCCTCAGGGCCAGCAGGGTCACCAGGAGGGAATGGGGAGCCACCACCCAGTCCCAGCACTGCCAGCACCCCCATGGTACCGTACCATGATGCCACCCCAGCGGGGGCTGTGGAAGGCGTTGGTGCTCACTGGGGCTCCATCCTTGTCCTGGATGTACAAGGGGGAGTGGGAGCGCTCTGGCACATACAGCAGGAAGTTCAGCACGGGGTAGAGTGAGGCAGCACTGGAGCCTGCAGTGGGACAGAGTTAAAGAACTCTCGTGGCTGGCAGAGAAAGCAAGAGCAGCCCGCAGCCCAGCTCCTCCTTCACAGCCACCCCGGCTGGTCCCATGAGACAGATCCCGACGAGCCATGAGCACGGTGCTCACCCAGACGGGCCTCCACGGGATTAATGACGTGCGGGAGGCTGTGAGCACTCAGGAGGAAGCTGGAGGACTCCTTGTCATAGCGTGGTGTCACTCCTAGCACAGCGTAGTACAGGATCTGCAGGCACACAAGGGACCAGCTGGCAGAGAAGTGCATCCCAGGCAGGTCAGGGCTGGGTTTTCCCCACCATATCTCCCAGCCTTCACCTGTGAATCCACAGAAAAGTTGGCCACCAAGCTCAGTTTGTCCAGGACAGGCTTCACGTAGCGGTTCACGGCCCCCTCGATGTCCCAGTCCACAGTGTGGGACTTGGGGTCGGGGTTCAGCAGGCTGAAGGTGATCTCGTACCCTGTGAGGACCCGCAGCCTGTGAGGCACTGAGGCCGTGACAGAGCCCCAAGAGCAGCAGGGCCTGTCCCCTCCTCCCTGGCCCACCCCACTGCAGGGTCACACCAACAGAGCAATCACAGCACAACCCTGGCCCAGAGAAACTGCTACAGGCGAAGGGGTCTGTTAGCCCAGAAGACATCCAGGGATGCTACAAGCAGAGCAGGAATGGGATCTCCTGCAGGACAAGAGGCTTTCCTGAGCTCAGGGAACAGGGATGGAGGGCACATCCATACCCAGGCTGGATTTCAGGTACCGCCGTGCATCAGGGCTGAGCTGGCCGTCGGGCACACGGTCCGAGAGGGCGGCAGCGATGGAGCTGGCCGTGAAGGACATCACCTGTGTCACCTCCCGCAGCCGAGCCTGCAGGGCAGCCAGGCTCCCCACAGCCCTCACCAGGGCACTGCGGTGCTTCCCCACGTAGACAGTGATGCCCTGGGGACGGGGCACGGGTGAGGGCTGGGAGCAGCACCCTGAAGATGGCACAGTGCCACCTGTGAAAGCCGCCTGTGGCACATGCCACCTCCCAGGGGTGAAGCACACAGAAACTGGCACCACAGGGTGCTGCTCCCTACCTGAGGCAGGAGAGGGGAGGTTTCAGGGACCACATACATGGTCAGAGAGCCCAACGTGGTGTCCTGCAGTGGGTGCAGAGCAGCGTCAGCCTCTGGGGAAGATGGAGGCATTGGCAAGATTGGGAATTTCACTCCAAACCCCATCTCACCCCGAGACACAGCAAAGTGTGTTCTCTGCTCAGCCAACCTCAGGAAGAGGAGCGCCCCAGCAATTCCCTGCTCCAATACCTCGTGCAGTCGCCGCAGCCAGTGCTGCCTCCTCCTGACCCGTGGTGCTGCGATAGAGCATCTCATAGCGGGACGTGACGCTGGTCCTCACTGCAGGGGCAGAAAACCTGAGTGAATCTGCCGATCCCAGGCCCCTCACAGGAGCCTGGGGCTCACAGGGACAAGGGACAGCCCCAGGGGGACACAAGGCACAAGATCCTTTGGGCACCAGTGGGGTGAACCACTATGGCATGTGATAGCACTGGTCCACACTGGTACTGAGACAGCTCCACACCAGCCAGGCACATCCCACCCTCCAAGGGCTCCATCGTCCCCATGCCCAGGCACTGGGGCTGGTCCCTTCCCTGCAGCACCTCGGGACCTTGCTGTCCCCCCAGTGCTCCCTGCGCTGCCAGCTCCGGGCTGCCGGGGAGAGAAGCCATGGGCAGGTTGGGACCCCCGGGAAAGGACGAGGCCACCCAGGAGGGGCGAACAGGATAGGGACAGTCTCTCACAGTTCACGGAAATCTCCATCTCCTGCACATCCCTGAAAGGCAGCGGCCTCGGCAGGTCCCCGGGCACCGACCCCGGGCCGAAGACAACGGCGATGGGCACCACCAGCTGAACCTGCACAGAGGCACAGTCAACCTGGGCCCCCGAGTCCCCCGCCACCCCCGGGCCCGCCCGGCGCTCACCGGCTGGTCGCTGAGCCCATCGATGTCCGTGTAGGGCAGGGCGGCGCGGTAGGTCTCGGTCGTTTTCCACCACAGGGGCAGCCCCAGCACCACAGCGATGGTCGCGAAGGACAGCGCGGCGCGCCGGCCTCGCGCCCGCTCTGCGGGGACAGCGCTCAGCACCGGTCCGGCTCCCCGGCAACCGGGCTCGGGGGGCCGGGGGACAGCGAACAAGCACCGGGCATCCGAGCCCGCCGATACCTGCTTCATCCGCCGCCATCGCCGCCGCCGCCACCATCTTCACTTCCTGGCCCAGCGGGGGCGTGCCCTGCCCCCAGTTTAGCCAATCAGAGCTCACAACACCTAAGGCAGCCCATAGGAGCGGTGTGCGCCTCGCGGCGGCACAGACGGGCGGGCAGGAGAACCAATCGCAGCGCGCAGCGGCCAAGAGGAAGGCGGGCTTTGACTTGTACGGGTGCCGCGGAGGGACAGACGGCGGCGGCGCGTGGGAGTGCAGCACGCACCGAGCCCGTGGCGAGTACCGGGACCGGGAGGAGGGGTGGGGGGACGGACACGAGAGGGGGGCGGGAGTTCCTCACCCCCCTCACGGCTCACGGAGAGCCCACCCACCCCTTGCCAAGCTCACGGAGCCTCACGATGTGTGTGGGAGGGCTGAGAACCAGCAGAGCTCATTGCATAAGAGCACAACACGCTGCCGGTGATGCCCGGAGAGAGCGGAGGGACAGGGCAGCCCGAGAAGGGGGGGGACACACAGCTCCGGGGTGCCCCGCGGCGAGGAAAGAGGCGGCACGGCGCTGTCTCTACCATTTATTCGTTGTTAGGCTATTTGGTACACGGGGTGCACATGGCGAACACAACACAGGCGCCCCAAGGGCGGCAGCGACCAAGACTGCAAAGCTACGGCAGGGCAGGGGCACCCCCAGGCCTCCCCTCCTGCCCCCCACGCGGCCTGCCCTCCTCCCCTCACGGCCCGGCCGGAGCCCCCGGCCAAAGGGGCACCCGGGTGGCTCCCCCCGGGGCCCGGCTGACCCGGACCCCTCCTTCCATCTGTGGACACGGCGTGGGGCCGGCCCGCGGGGCGCTCCCCCTTCCCCTCCCCGCGTGGCGGCTCCCCTGGGTGGCTGGGGTGAAGCG
This sequence comes from Acanthiza pusilla, assembly GCA_036630365.1. Classification (NCBI taxonomy): domain Eukaryota; kingdom Metazoa; phylum Chordata; class Aves; order Passeriformes; family Acanthizidae; genus Acanthiza; species Acanthiza pusilla. Next base: position 7,093,439 of record JAXCHO010000048.1, read on the forward strand.
GGGTGTGAGCGGTGGCGGGGAGGGGGCCGGGGCGGGGGCCGGGGCCGGTGGGGTGCCCGGCCGGGGCTCAGTACGCATGGTTGGCCACGTAGAGGGACTGCCCGGCGGCCCCCGAGTCGTCCCCGCTGCCCTCGTACTTGCCCAGCGCTGCCAGCCCGTTCACCTGCAGGGAAAGGAAATGTCACTGGCCACTCTGGGGTGGCACTCAGGGTCCCCCAGTTCATGCAGACACAGCATCCTCCTCCCATGGGGACAGAGCCCTTTGTCTCCCCCATCATCCCACAGGGATCTGGCCCTTGGGACCCCCCATTCCCCTATGGGGACACAGCCCTCACTGTCCCCCCCAGACACAGTACTGTGTCCCTTCCGTGGGGACCTTGGACTCCTCCTTGTCCCATGGGGCACAGCCCTTGGTGTCTCCTGTCACCCTGAGGGACATGGTTCTCAGCCATCCCTCCTCCCATGGGCACACAGTCGCTGGTGTCCCCACCACCCCGGAGGACACAGCCCTCAGCACCCCACTCCCACTAGGGCCACCCCCATCACCTCTGCACGCTTGATGAACTCCTCAGTGGCAGCATCAGCATTGTCCCTCTTCCCGCGCCAGGCGCTGAGCGCCGACGCCTGCAGTGCCCGCCCGTAGGAGAAGGTGAGGGCCCATGGCCGCACCAGCGGGCACGTGTTGATGGCGTTGAGGTTGATGGAAGCCTCCTCCTCACTCTGACCCCCAGACAGGAAGGTGACACCTGTGGAAAGCATGATTATGGCACCAGGGAGGACACAGGGCACCCCCCCTCCTGGTCTCTGCCACATCGCAAGGCTGGTACCTGGCACAGCTGGGGGCACGGTGCGGCGCAGAGCAGTGACAGTGGCCATGGCGATCTCCTCCGGGCTGTACTTGGTGGGGCAGGAGTGCCCAGGGGTCACCATGTTGGGCTTCAGCAGGGTCCCCTCCAGGTAGACGTGGTGATCGCTCAGTGCCTTGTAGACAGCTGCCAGCACCTGAGGAGGACAGGCAGCGTGGAGTCCCCTGGCATGGCAGGGCACAGCACGGTGCCCTCCCTGCTGCCACCCCACCACTCACCTTCTCCGTCACATACTGGCACCGCTTGAGATCGTGGTCACCATCAGGCAGGATCTCCGGCTCCACGATGGGCACGATGCCGTTCTGCAAACAGCAGGCAGGTGCCATCACAGTGATGTCCCTGGGCATCTCCCCAGCCCCACAGCAACGTGGGACAATGCCCAGACCCCGTGGCTCAATGCCCCCTTTGGCGATGATGCCCAGCCCCATGGGGGGATGCCCATCCTGGGAGGGTCAATTCTCAACCCCATGCAGCAATATCCACATTTTTGAGGAGCACGTGGCAAAGGCCCCATGAACTGATGCCTGACCCTAGGGGTGATGCCCATGCCACAGGCAGCAATGCCCCATGTCCACCCACGTGAGGTGTTACCCAACACACGGGTTATGTCCAGCCGCTGGGGATGATCCCCAGGGATCATCATCATCGCACAGGCGCAGTGTCTCCTGTCACCCTCACTGAGCCTCACGGATCTGTGCCCACCCCCATGGGGCAATACCTGCCCACACAGTGACCCATCCTACAGGTCACTGCCCACCCCGTGGGGCGATGGCAGCAGGCACGTACCTGCTGGCAGATGCTGGCGTAGCGGGCCAGGACGTTGGCGTTCTCCATGATGGCGAGTGCAGAGGGGGTGTGCTCACTAATCTTCAGCACGCAGCGCCACTTGGCAAAGTCTGCCCCGTCCTTCTTGTACTGGGCACAGCGCTCCCACAGCCCATCCAGACCTGCCGGGCAGCACATCAGTCCCACTGCCCCAAACCCCACAGCCCCACACCCCACAGCCCCTGCAACACCTACCCTGTGTGGTGGTCTCGCCATCGGTCCCAGCCAGTGGCACAACGCCCTTGTCCACCTGTGGAATGAGGGGAAGGCGGCGCTGAGCCCCACCAGCACCCTTCAAACACCCTCAGCACCCCATAAACCCACCGGGCACCCCCCACACCTTGATGCCCACGACGATGCCCTTGTCCTTGATCATCTGGACGAAGGGGGTGCCATCATCAGCCTTCTGGTACATGGTCTCGTGGAAGAAGATAACACCCCCGATGCATTTCTTCACCCGGCTGTCAGCACTGAAGAGGATCTGACGGTACAGCCGGCGGTTCTCCTCCGTGTTCTCCACCCCAATCTGGTTGAGGCGCTTGGCCATGCTCCCTGCGGGCACCCAGCACCCTCATCAGCCTCCATCCAGCGCGGGGAAAAGGGGTGGTAGGACACAATCTCCCTCCCAAACTGACCTACGGACTCATCGGCTGCCAGGATGCCCTTCCCCGGGGCCACGATCCGCAGCGCGATGTCCGACAGCTCCTTCTTCTGCTCGGCCGTCAGCGCGGGGTGTTGGTGCGTCATGGTGGCGGTGGCTGCGAGCGGACGGGGACTGAGTCACGCACCACCGGGCGACACCCCGAAACCGCACGTAGCCCCTTCCCCGGGGAGCGGGGACCCCCACGGGGCCGGGAGCCCGGCGCCCCCGGCCAGGGCACGTTGTGTAAGCCTCGTGGCAGGGATCGTGGAGGATGCCGGGCAGCTCCCAGCCATTTTGCCGCCTGCCAGCCCGCCCCCAGCCCAGCCATCTTGAGGGAGCGCAGCTCCGCGGGGACCCGCGCAGGACACGAGGGGAGCGGGATGGGGGTACCCTGGGGATGGGAATACCCCGCGGGGAAGGGAAACAGCCTGGGGATGGGGGGACCGGGGGGGCGGAAATACTCCTGGAAAAGGGGAAAGAGAGACCCCAGGGAGGCACTACCTGGATCTGGAGTTAGCCGAGGTTTGGGGTACCCCGGAGATGGAGTTACCCCACGACCGGGAAATAGCCGGCGGGGAGGTTACGCGGGCGATGACGACAGCAAGGGGATGGGGATTCCGGGGGGACGGAAATAGCCCGGGAATAGGGGACGGAGCCGCCCCAGAGCGGCACAACCCGGGGATGGAGGTACCCAAAGTTTGGGGCACTCCAAGGATGGCGATAGCCCGGGGCTGGCGCCGTCGCGGGGCCGGTGATGCCCCCGGGAGCCGGAGCGCTCGACCCCCCGGCCGGCACCATCGTGGCTCCAGCTCCGCCAGCACCGGAGGAGTATCCTGGCTCCCCCCAAGCCCCCAATACCCCCATGCCCGGGGGTCCCTCTGCCCTGGAGCCCCCCAAGCCCGGATCGACCCCCGGGATGCCGCACGGAGGCACTCGGGAGGCTCGGCGGGGCTGGCGGCTCCCGCTGCCGGGACCCCCTGGCTGCCCCCCGGCTGCCCCCCCGGCTCTCCCCGACCCCCGTCTCCCTCGTACCGTGTAGGGCGGCGGCGACGAGCACGGACTGCGGGCTGCGCGCTCCAGCCCCGCGGTAAATGTGGCTGCGGTGCCGCAGAGCTACGTGACCGGCGGGGCGGCACCGGGCAGGACCGGCCCCCCGCCCCGCCCCGGCCCGCCCCCGCCACCGCCCGCGCCCCCCCGCCGGACACAGCCCCCCCCGCCGGGGTCGTGCCCCACCACCGGCGACATACCCCGCGCTCCTGGCGACCCCAAGGTGACAACCCCAACGTGGAGATCCCACTGTATCACCCCTTTGCAACGCCTTGCTGGTGATGGGGACCCCTCAGTGCTCCCCCCGCCACCACCCAGGGACACAGCTGAGTCACCCTCTGTCGTGGGCAGGGTCCCCCATGTCACCCAGGCCACTGTGCCATCTCCAGTTGCTGCTGGAGACCCCTCTGTCCCACCAGCGCAGCTTGGTTAGGGGCAGGGGGCTCCTGCCACCCCCCTGCTGCTGCTGGGGACCCTGCTGTGCCCCCCTATTGCCACTGCCAGCTAGGGAAAGTGACCCCTCCATGCCACCCCCAGGCTGTGCCCCCCTATTTCCACTGCCCGACAGGAACAGAGACTTTACCCTCAACACCTTTGGGCTGGGGACCCCCTGTCCCACCCCCAGGCTGGGGGATACGCAGCAGGATATATACTGTGCAGGATACCCCGGCTGGGTGACCTCTGTGACCAGGGGCCAAGCCCCAGCAGCACTGAGCCCCAGACCTTCCAGGACAGGGTGGGGGCACTCACAAGAGACCAACCCCCCTAAAAAACCACCCGCAGCCAGCACAGGGACAATACCAGTGTCCCCACTCGCCCCACGGGGACGGCTGCCAGGGCCCCGCTGTACTGAATCCCGCCGTAAAAGGAGGCTCAGCCACCCTGTGTGGCCCTCATCCAGAGAAGGGAGCACAGCTCACTCCATCCCAGAGCCAGGGGCCCCCACTGCCGGCCTCACACCTCGGGGGGCTGTACCCGACCCCGCAGGGTCACCGAGCAGGGAGGGAGGCAATGCCAGTGAGCAGCGAGTGCTGCTTCCCCACCCACGCACCCAGGCCATGGAGGCACAGCCCCAAACACCTCCATTTCCCGGGAAAAGCGGCGCCAGCGCCCGGCGTGTCACCGCACCCGCCCCACGCAGAGCGGCAGGGCTGTGGCAGAGGGCAGGGGAAGGTGATTTCCACCCCCTTGGGCAGGAGAAAGAGGCCATTAAAAACCAGAGCACTTGTTGGAGTGCTGCTATTTTGGGCCATGGCAGGAGAGGGAGGTGCCGCGCGGTCCCCATGGCGGTGGGGAGCATCCTCGGGGTCAGGAACACCGGGAGGGGGATCCCGCAGGAGCTGCCCCAGCAGGGAAGGAGGGAGGCGAGATTGGAGCTGTGCTGGGAGCCGGGGAGCCCCTAAGGGAGCCCCCCTCCATGCAGCAGCGGGGACCAAAGGGGGTTGGGAGCAGGAGCTGGCAGAGCTCCCAGTGCTGGCTGAGCCATGGGATGCTGCGTGCTGGAGCCAGGCTGGGAGGGGGAAACATCCCCGTGCAACAGGCGTGTGCCCACAGCCCCGTGATGGGGGCACAGGATCCATCCAGCCTCTGGAACCATCCCTGCTATGGGGTGCAGGATCGAGCCTCTGGAACAATTCCCACGCAACAGGCGCGTGGCCGCAGCCCCATGATGGGGTGCGGGATGCAGACGATCCCCGGCAGAGCGGGGCACAGAGGGAATCTAGGGCAGGAGGAGGAGCGGGGGGAGCAGGGGAGGGGAGCTGGCTCCGGCTGCTGCCGGGGCCACAGGGTGGGAGAGCCTGGGGAACGCGGTGCCTTATTGAGCGCAAGCACTGGCGGAGGGGGGAATGTGTCCCCCGCCAAGAAGGAGAGGCCCTGGGGTGGCAGGGAGCTGTGCCCACAGCCCCGTGACGGAACAGGAGCAACCGGCACAGGCTGGACAAGTTGTCCCCACCCACAGCACCAGGAGCTTCCTGAATGCACACACCAGGCGGGGTAAAAGCCAACACAACTTTATTCAATAAATAATTACAGCATTAACAACAGGAAAGGTTTCAGGCTACAGGCTATAGCGGCTCGGCAGCTTCCTTGCTGGCTGGCTTCAGGCCCAGGTAGCGCAGCAGGCTCTGGAGCTCCTGGCAGCCCAGAGCCTCCTCGGGGACAGCCGACAGGACCTGGGGACAGCAGCAGCGACAGTGTTTGGGTTGGTAGTGCTGTAGTCACAGCAAGAGTGAGCAATGAACTGTAAGTCTCACCTCTTTCATCTTCTCCTGCATCTCCTCATGGGTCTTCAGCACTTTCTGGGTTTGATGGAGTTTCACCTCTAGCCCTCGGACCTGTGGTGGTGGGAGGTGCCTGTCAGGACTCTGCTCCAGACTTGGGCAGGGTCCAGCCCAGAAGGGAGAGGAGACCCCTGCCCATAGCAGCAGTGGTGGAAGTGGGTGATCTTTATGATCCCTTCCAACCCAAACCATTCTGATTCTCTGACTGGAGCCAGGGCAGCCCCTTGGGGCTCCCCATACCTGCTCCAGGTATTTGTCAGTGAGCCGCAGCTTCTCATCCTCTTTTTCCACGATCAGCAGCCGCAGTTTATCCACCTGCAAAAGGAGTGAGCCCTGCTGAGATCCCTGTGGGGGGAAGCTCTGGAGTGGGGGGCAGGGTGGGAGGTCTGAAGAGGTCTCCTTGCCCATGGTGGGGTGACATGAGGAGCCCTCAGCCCTGCAGCTCCCCAGCCTCACCTCCCGCCGCAGCATGACCCGCTCCTGGACGTAGGCAGTGTCCACGGGGTGCTCCTTGCCCCGCATCTCCTCCCACAACACCTTGGCTTCCGTCTCTGCATGCTGGAGCGAGCGCTTCAGCTGGGAGACCTCTGCCTTCAGCCTCTACAGGGGAAGAGGAGATGCTGAGAGGGGTCCTGTGGCTGGCAGCCCCCCAGGATGCTGCCCACCCCTGCCCCATCACACACCGTGACTTCCCCACTCTTGTCGATGAGTTGCAACATCTTCTCTTCCTGCTGTTTCACCACGTCCTGCAGCTCCTTCTCGTTCTGCCAGGGAGGAAGAAGCAGGGTCAGCAGTGCCCAGCCCTGGCCACCCCCAGCACCTGGAGTGGGTTTTTCTCATGTTTGAGGAGGTCAGACAAGCCAGGAGCACCCATGGGGCATCACCAGATTTCTCTGTGTCCTAGATCAGCGCCCGTCCCAGTTCGGCTGTGCCCTGGGGTGAGCGCTGGCCCACTTCTGGCTCACCTCAAGCTTGGTCCTCAGCACCTTGTTCAGCTTGGTGATGGTGGCAGCCTGGGCATCCACCTTCTCCTGGCTCTCAGCTGTCACCGTCTCCAGGCGGAGCTGCAGGTCAGAGCTGGGAGAGGGGACAGTGGTGGTGAGCAGGTGGGGATCACAGCTGAGCACAGCACCAAACCCCCTCCTGGGCATGCCACTGGTCCCATGGGGAGAGAAGACAGCTGGTGCAGCCCAGCCAGCTGGAAAAAGCCTGTCTAGCCATGGCAGGAGAGGTCTAATTGAGGGCTGGGGTGAGAAGCAGACCGAGGCAGGCTGCCTGCAGGAAAGGCCATGCCCAGAAGAATGATGCCCCTGCCCAGCCCCCGACACAAGCTCCCACTGAACTCACATCTCTGTCTGCAGTGCCCTGAACTCGCTCTGCTCCAGATCCTGGATGCGAGAGCTCAGCATGGCGAGGCTGGAGACCACAGATCTCAGCTCCTTCACGCTCTCCAGCAGAGCATCCTCGGGATCTGCAGGCAGCAAAGAGCATTGTGAGCAACACAGGGGAAACATCAGCCCCAGGGCACACAGAGGAAGGTGTGCCTGCTCATCCCTCTGCACAGCAGCCCTGCAGCTTCAGAGCAGAGTTCCAGACAGGGTGACAGCCCCAATACCTATTGGCTTTGGTGTGGATGCAAGTCTGTCCTTGGCAAGTGCACCCCCACTCCTGGTGGTTTCATTGGCATCTGCAAGAGGAGATGAAGCAGCTGTGCCCAGCCCTGCACATCCCCCAGCACGGCAGGGACCAATCCCCATTCTGGGACCCTCCAAAACCCAGACAGGGAGTGCCAGCCCACCTTTCCCTGCCACGGCTTTCAGGACACTGCCCACGAAGGAGCTGCTGGCGTGGTGCGGGGTGCGGCTCGTGGGGGTGCGGAAGGCTGGGGTCCAGGCACGGCGCGGTGTCTGCCAGCCTGGGGTCCGGGGGGCTGGCGTCCAGGCTTTGCTTCTCGATGGAGCATCATCATCATCATCCTTCAGAGAGGAAGGAGAGCAGAGCACCAGAGTGCATCTTACGACTGCCCCAGCAAGCACAGGGTCTCAAAGCTATGCCGTGGAGAGCCACAGGTGTGTGACCCAGCCTGGGCCACACCATCATGCTTGTCCCCAGCCCACAGCTCCTACCTGCTCTTCCAGAGCAGCCTTGAGGCAGTCAGCGAGCTCCTGCAACCGCATCCTGCTCTCCTCGATGTCCGTGGAGCACCAAGAAACTTTGTTCCTCTTTGTCTGCAAGTTGAGGAGCTCAGCCTTGGTGCTGTTCAGCTCCTTGCTGAGGGCAGCCTGCCCTTCCCTGTGGGATGGCATTAGCCTCAGATGAAGCAGCATTTCCCCTCCTTGATGTGGGATGGGGACATTTCCCATGCCTGCCTCTCACCATGGACCAGCAATGGTGCAAACCCCATGGATTTAGGCAGCTTCCCTCAAGATGGGATCTGCAGGGCTTCCCCACAGCCTCTCCCACCCATCTGAACAACCACACTTGGCTGGGGCAGCAGTGACCACAGCCATGGTCACAGTGTCCCCTCTGACCCCCAGGAAGGGCTTGATTTCCCAAAAATAGAGGGGTTTGAGTGGAGCTGGTGAGTGTGGCAGTACCGCAGGCGTTGGTGGGACTCCATCAGCTCCTCATGCTGCTGGACACGCTCCTGCAGCATGGCCAGCGTGGAGTTCAGCCTGGCCTCCACCTCCAGCAGCTGCGTGCGGCACATTTGGTTCTCCTGATCCAGGAACTGTAAGAGGGTCGGGGAACACAGCCATGAGCAGCCGAACAGAGAAAGAGGGAGCTCATTGGGACCCCCAGCACAGACCCTCCCATGCCTCAGGGTGCTGGTTCCAGTCAGGGGCAGCTTTACCCCAGCAGACCAAACCCTACAAACCAGTTTACTGGGGACATAGGACAGGCTGGGGGATGGCTCCATGCCTGCAGGGGAGAATTGTCTCCAAGAGCTGCCCAGCCCCCTCCCTGGGAATCCCTGCCGGGCAGGATGAAAAGCTGCGCTACGTGCGGGATGTCAACCGCCCTCGCAAGCTCATCCCCCCTCCGTAGGAGGGCTAATCCCACTGCTGGCCATCCGCCAGCTTTCCTGGAGAGGCCGTGATGGGGGAGAGGCCATGATGGGGGCCGGCAGCGCGTGACGGCGCGGGCAAGGTCAGGCAGCTCCCACCTCCCGGCACTCGGTGGCCTCCCGCAGCTCGCGGCACAGCTCCTTGCACTCCTGCTGCACCGTGTTCCTCTCCTGCGCCAGCCTGCGGGGATGGGATGGGATCAGGACGTGCTGTGTTTTGGGGCGCAGAGGTGGGGAGGGGCTCAGGACCGCAGGGATCAAACCCACTGGGCCATCTCTTCCCACTGCTTCTCGTTCTCCTGCTGCAGCGCATCCCGCTCCTGCTCCACGCTGGCCAGATTGATCATCACGGAGCTCAGGTCTGCGAGGGACAGAGCTGTCAGCCAGGGGGGACGGGGCACTGGGAATGGGGCAGGTCCCTTATCACCCACCCCTACCTTTGCCCAGGCGTGAGTTGGACACTGTCAGCTGCTCCACCTGAGCCTCTGTGTCCTGCAGGGCCGCCAAGGTCTTCTCCAGCTGGCAGGACGCCTGTGGGGACACAGTGCTTGCTCTGGGGTGCTCTTCCCCATGGGGAGTTCTCACACTGAGGGGTGCCCCAAATCACCCCGTGCCTCAGACATCTCATAGCACTGGGCCCTCCTGTACCTCCTCCTTGGCTCGAAGAGCCTTCTCTGCTCGTTCCTGTGCGGCAGCCAGCTCCTCCATGCAGCTCTGCAGCTTGCCGGGCACACGCTCCAGCATGGCATGGGACTGGAACACCAGGGAGCTCACCTGCTCTCGCTGGGAAGGGAGACAGCAATGGGCAGAGCTTAGCGTGGCACTGCCATGGCCCTGGTGGCACTGCCCTGCTGTGTGACCAGGGACAGCTCATGGCACCCAGGGCACAGAGCACCGCCAGGGCAGCGAGGGGCTGAGCCCCCACGAGACACCCCTCACCTCCTCGTCCAAGGCTCTCCTTTCCTTCTCCAGGTTTTCGAAGATGCCATTTAAGAATTCCCGGAAAGACTGAGCCTGGGCAGACAGGGATGTCTGTAGGGTAGGAGGGATGAGTCAGCACTGCTGTGGTGGAAAAGCCACATTTCATGGCCATGAAGGGAGGCGAGCACCAACCCTGAGGCCGAATTTACAGCAGCTCCCCAGCAGCAGCACCAGGAAACCTCAGGTGCACCCAAGCCCATCGCAGAGCATCACCCAAGGACTTGGGGATGCCCTTCCAGCCCCTGATCTAGTGTGGGGTAGCACCTATTCAGTACCCGCAGGCTGGTGGCATGGGCCAGCAGTGTTCTCAGCTGTTGCTGCGAGGCCAGGCTCTCGTCACGGGCACGGATCTGGGCGCTGGCTTGGGCACAGAACGTCTCCAGGAAGAGAGATCCCTGCAGAGGAAAGGATGCTGCTGCAGCCATGCTGTGGCACAAGGGGAAACTCCCAGGAGCCATCCCTGCATCAGCCTAGGACTCCTTCTCCCAGAGGGGCACAATCCGTGCCAAAAAAAACATCCAGAAAGCTCCATCACACAGCACTTCTTGCTTTCCACATTGGGATTTTCTTCCCCTGAGATGCCAGGGAGATCCTCATCCCCAGAGAGATAGAGATGCAGGATGCCCCACCAAAGGCATGAGGACAGCTGTGACTGCCTCGGTCCCACAACAGCTGCCCCCTTACCTGCTCCTTGCTCCGCAGGGCTTCATCCACTTGCTGCCTCATGGCATCCCACTCTTGCAGGCACCTCTGCAGCTTGCTGGGAACATTCCCAGGCACAGCCTGGCACTGGGACATGAGGGGACAGCACCATGAGGCACCAGGTACAGTTGCCATGTGTGCCAACAGGTGTCCTAAAACCCAGGGGAAAGGGGAACCAGAGGGATGTACAGCTCACCTCCTGCGCAGGGGCTCCCTGCTCGTCCTGCAAGCTCTGAAAGGCAGCATCTGCGAGGCCGTGGGACAGGAGGCCCTGGCTGCTCCAGGTGCCCTGGGAAAGGGACAAGGACACCGGTGGTACAGCAGCTGGCACGGGCAGCACCAGGCACATTCATGTGCCCTGCATGGCTGAGACCTGGCATGCTTATCGCCAGTGATAGCCACCGTGCCCATGGCACCCAGCTCCAGCTGCAGAGCCTCCGTTTTCCTCTGCAGCTTGAGGTAGAGCTGCCGGGAGATCTCCTCCTCCTCTGGGCATCCACCAGAGTGGAGAGGCCTTCACACGACCCCCGCTCCACCCTGGGGCCAGCAGGAGCTGGTCAGCCACAACACCTCCCATCCTCCCGCCACGTGTGCCAGGGATCTTTCCCCCCACGAGGGTTCAAATCCAGCAAACTCAGCGGGTTGATCCAGGCATGATAATGCAGCACTGGGCGCGTGATGCTGTGATGCAGCAGCCCTGCTTTACTTCCGCTCCACCAACCCAGACGGGGTCACCGTCTTGCCAGTGGCACAAGGACGCTGTCACGGCACTGAGGCTGCAGGAAACAGGGTGGCATCGCCTCGGAGAGGACTCTTACCCCTTCGGGGTGGGTGATGTCTGTCTGTGTGAGCGCGTCCCTCTGCTCGGCCGGCCCCACGCCAGGCCTCAGCCGCTGGCTCTGCTGCAAGTCTCGCAGCTGCAGTGAGAGGGCTTCGATGATGATGAGGGCGCTCTCCAGCCGCCCCTCCAGCTCTGCCCGCGGCAAGGTCTTCATCTGCTCCCGGGGACAGCTAGGGACAGAGAGAGGGCTTAGGGCAAGGACAGCCCATGGGTGCCAGGGCTTCATCCAGGGGGCATGTCCTCATACTTACTGCCAGAGCAGGGAGTCAGTTTCGGCAGCGCTGTCCTTGGCACAGGGGAGGTTTCCCCTGGATGTATTCATGCTCCTCTCCCACACATCCCGAGGCGTCATGAAGGTGCCAGTGGCCATGGAGAGCACCGGGGTCATGCTGGTACCAATGGCCGTGGTGGGCACTGGGGTCGTGCTAGTGCCAACAGCCATGGTGGGCACTGGGGTCATGCTGGTGCCAATGGCCATGGTGGGCACTGGGGTGGTGCTGGTGCCAGTGACCACCGTGGGCACTGGGGTGGTGCTGGTGCCAGTGACCACCGTGGGCACTGGGGTGGTGCTGGTGCCAGTGACCACACTGGGCACTGGGGTGGTGCTGGTGCCAGTGACCACCGTGGGCACTGGGGTGGTGCTGGTGCCAGTGACCACAGTGGGCACTGGGGTGGTGCTGGTGCCAGTGACCACAGTGGGCACTGGGGTGGTGCTGGTGCCAGTGACCACCGTGAGCACTGGGGTGGTGCTGGTGCCAGTGACCACAGTGGGCACTGGGGTGGTGCTGGTGCCAGTGACCACCGTGGGCACTGGGGTGGTGCTGGTGCCAGTGACCACCGTGGGCACTGGGGTGGTGCTGGCGACTGCAGTGGGCACGAGGGCGACACTGCGGCTGGCATCCTGCTGTGGCTTGTGGAAGGGCAGGCTGTGCTGCAGGGATTCCACCAGGAACGAGGTGTTGAGGGTCTTCTCCAGCCACACCAGTGGCAACATCCAGGTCACAGCACCCAGGGTTGACTTAGGTGATGCGACAGAGGTGACAGTGGTTTCTGACCCAGCAGGCTCCAACCCACTTGCCTCGATGGGAGGGAGGCCAGGTCGGCTCTGCTCTGGGGGCACAGGGGCAGGGGACTCAGCTCCCTCAGGGGTGCCTTGGCAATGCAGAGGACCAGCACTCCCATCTACAGACGGGATCTCAGAGGCCACAGGGCTGCAGGAAAAGTCTGGAGGGGCTGCTCGCCACCCGTGGAAAGGAGCTTTCTGTGGGGTGGAGCTGGTGCCGGGGGGCCCTGGGGTGCAGGAGGCTGTGCTGGCATTGCCAGGGGACACAGAGGTGCAGGGGGGTAGAACAGAGCTGCATGGAGAGTTTGGGTTGCAAGACACTGAGACAATGATGTTGGGGAGCCCCGGGGTGGTGCTGCCAGGGGACTCCAGGGTGTTGGGCACTGGGGTGGAGCTGCACAGGGAGACTGGCACAGTGTTCTCAGGATGCTCTGGGGTGCTGGATCCTAGGATGGAGCTGCACAGTGAGACTGGAATGATGCTGCTGGAGGGCTCTGGGGTTCTGGGCACCGGTATGGAGCTGCACACAGAAACTGGCACAGTGTTGCCAGGGCACTCTGGGGTGCTGGACACTGGGATGGAGCTGCAGAGGGGATCTGGCACGGTGCTGCTGAGGGGCTCTGACGTGCTGGGTCCACGGACAGAGCTGCACAGGGAGACTGGCACAGTGTTATCAGGATGCTCTGGGGTGCTGGGTCCAAGGATGGAGCAGCACAGGGGGACTGGAATGATGCTGCTGGAGGGCTCTGGGGTTCTGGGCACCGGTATGGAGCTGCACACAGAAACTGGCACAGTGTTGCCAGGGTGCTCTGGGGTGCTGGGCACTGAGATGGAGCTGCACACAGAGACTGGCACAGTGCTGCTGAGGGGCTCTGAGATGGAGCTGCACACAGAGACTGGCACGGTGCTGCTGAGGGGCTCTGGGATGCTGGGCACTGGTATGGAGCTGCACACAGGGACTGGCACGGTGCTGCTGGAGAGCTCTGAGATGTTGGGCCCTGAGATGGAGTTGCACACAGAGACTGGCACAGTGCTGCTGGAGAGCTCTGAGATGCTGGGCACCGGTATGGAGCTGCACACAGAGGCTGGCATGGTGCTGCTAGGGGGCTCTGGGGTGCTGGGCACTGGGATGGAGTTGCACACTGAGGCTGGCACAGTGTTGTCAGGGAGCTCTGTCATGCTGGACACTGGGATAGGACTGCTAGGGGCCTCTGGGCTGGTGCTGCTGGGGGTCTCCAGGGCACCAGGCATAAGGGGAGGATTGCTGGGGGCCTCAGAGGCACCATCCTTAAGGGTGGGAGTCCTGAGGAGCTCCGAGGTGCTGGGGTCCCGGGTGGAGGTCCTGGCGGGCTCCAAAGTGGTGCTGCTGAGGGGCCTCGGGATGCAAGGCATTGGGGTGGTGCTGCTGGGGGGACCCAGCGGAGCACTTCGGGGGCGTCCTGGGGTGCAAGGCACTGCGGTGACGCTGCTGCGGGGGCCCCGGGCATGGGACACTGGGGTGGCGCAGTCATGGTCCTACAGGACATTTTAGGGGAAAAGCGGAGTCAGGGCAGCCGTGCACCCCTGCACCCCTTTTGCTCCATTCTCCCCATTTCCCCCACTCCAGTAATGCGCCCATCCTCCCGTTGCCCCAGCACCATCACTGCCCCAACACTGCCGGTTCCAGCACACCGCAGCTCCCCCGTTACCCGCCTCGCCCGTGATCCCCCGCACACCGACCTTGAGACGCAGCCGGCGGAGCAGGGGGGTCAGGCTGGTCCGGTCGGCGCCCAGCTGCAGCTGCAGCTCCTGCAGTGGGGTGCGCCGGGGCCGCTTCTGCGCCTGGAGGGGCACCGGGGAGGTCACCGGCGGCAGCACCGGACCCGCCGCCCCCTCGGGGCCCCTCCCCGCCGCCCCACCGGAACATCTAAACCGAGCCCCGGCCCCGGCCCGCACTCACGGCGGGGGTCTTGGCGCGCTGCATGGCCCGGGAATGGTCCCGGTCTTGATCCCGGTCTCGACTCCGGCTGCGGTCGCTCTCAGTCTCGGCCCTGCTCCCGGTCCGGGCTCGGCCCGGGTGGTCTCGGCCTCGCTCGCAGGCCCCGGTGCGGTTCAGCCGCCGCCCGCGCGCCGCCGGTTTGAAAACCACGTGCGGCTCTGATTGGCTGCGCGGGGCGCGCGTCACAACGGGAGACGGCGGTTGGGGCGGGGCCATGCCCGGCGGTGGGCGGGGCCATGCCCGGCGGCGGGCGGGAAAATGGGCGTGGTTTCGCTCGCTGGCCACGCCCACGTCACGCTGCGCAACGGTGGGGCACGGACGGACAGACGGACAGAAGGATGGACGGAAGGATGGACAGGCGGACCCAGCTCCTCCCGACCTTGGGGCTCCCCCAGCGCCTGCCCCGGGGAAACCATCCCACACGGCCCCCCAGACCTGCCCCAGTGGTCCCGCTTTCCCCACCACGAGTCAGGGCAGCACCCGCAGCAGTGCCCGCGGCTCTTGGGTTTATTGCTCCCGCGGGGAGAGGTACAGAGTTTAGGTACCCGGGGATGAGATTGGGGGGGTTACCCCCCCCAGGTAACCCCTTGGGGGACCCGGCCCAGCAGGGTCCGACCCGCTGCCGGGGTAGGGGGATGTCCCTGAGCGATGCCGAGGGTCCCAGTCATGGTGGCTCAGCCAGGCCAGGGCCGGTCCGGGGGCTCGGCAAGGTCGTAGTCGAAGTCGGCGAAGGTGGCGGGGTCGGGTGGGGGCTGCTCGGGGGGTCGCGGGGCCACTGCCACCACCACCGGCTCCTTCTGCAGCAGGTCAGCGTCGAAGGCCACCCCGCGGAAGAAGGGGTGGCCCTGGAAGTGGTGGAGGTAGCGCAGGCGGTACAGGGGGTTGTGGCACAGCAGCTGCAGACAGAGAGGACAGTGAGAACAAAAACCCCGGCATCCAGCCCGCGGGCCAGTGGGGATCCCAAAATCCAGGCAGGAGGGTTACCTCGGCGAGCAGCCGGGCCAGCTCAGGGCTGAACGCAGGTGGGCTCTCGTAGCTGCTCTCTTTGACACGTTCCAGCATGGCCACATGGTCCCCTGCTGGTGCCACAGGGAACTGGGGGGACACAAATGAGTTCAGGGTCTCTCTGGGGTGTCCCTATCCCCCCAACCGGTGGTGCCCCTGTCCCCCCACCCTGTGGTCCTTACCTCCCCACTGGCCAGGGCAAAGAGCAGGACTCCCAGGGACCACCAGTCGGCCGCGTGGCTGTAGGGCCCCCCACTCAGCACTTCTGGGGCTGTGGGGAGAGTGGGTGAGCACCTGGGGGTCTGTGACTCCCAGCACAGCCCCCCAGCACCAGCCCCCTTACCCATGTACTGCAGGGTGCCACAGATTGTGTGGGCTCGCTCGCCCCACTGGAGGTACCGGGAGAGGCCGAAGTCGGTGAGCTTGAGGTGCCCTGTGGGGCCAGACACCTCATGGGAACCCATAGAGAGGGTGTCCCTGTGGACAGGGTGTCCCCACAGATGGGGTGTCCCCAAGGCAATGCCACCAGGCTCTTACCTCTCTCATCCAGGAGGATGTTCTCCATCTGAAATGAGAAAGGCACTGAGGTGGCCTCTCCATGCCGGGGGTTCGGAGACCCCCCACGCCATCCTCCAGCCCCCCAGCCCCGCTGCCACCCACCTTGACGTCTCTGTGCATGATGCCCAGGTCGTGGAGGTACACTGGGGACAAAACAGAGCCATCAGTGCCATGTGTCACAGTGCCCACTGCCACCCCTGGGGATGGCTGACCCTGCCTGCCTGCCCTGACATTGGTGGCTGTCCCCAGCATGGTGGGTCACTCACCCAGCACCAGCACCAGCTCGGCGGCGAACAGGCGGACGGTGGCCTCGGCCAAGCACCCGGCCGCGCGCCACAGCGCGTGCAGGTCCCCGGTGCTGCAGTAGGTGCACACTGTCGGGACAGGTGACAAGCCTTACTGACTGGCTGGGTTGGCACGAGGGACACAGGGGTGCAGGGGGGTCACCAAAGCCATGCACTGAGGCTGTGGAAGCGCTGGGGTTATAAAGGCAGCGAGGTGGCACAAGCAGCAGGGCAATATGGGCACCAGGTTATGTACTGAGGTGACACAGGCATGAGTAAGGTGGCACGGGAGCACACAAGTAGCACGGTGACACGGACACCAGAGCCTGGTGGGCACGGGGAACACACAAGCACCCGGGGCCACACGAGGTACCAAAGTGACATGGTCCTGGGGGTCACACAGGCACTGGGAACACACAAACTGCGGGGACAGAGGTGACACAGCCATCAGGGCCAGGCAGGCACCAGCGCTGGGGGGCTTTGTTCACGCCCACGCCGGTCCCTGCCCTGCTGCGGCTTGTCGCCGTCCCTGTCCCCATGCCCATCCCCGCGGAGCGGCAGCCACAGCGCGCGGGTCCCCACGGGGCAGCGGGCGGCGCGGGGGGAGCGCGCGCGTGTGCGGGGACACGTGTGCGGGCGGCGGGGACACGTGCGCGGGCAGGGGGGGCCGGGGCGAGCCCGCGGGCAGATGGTCACTCACTGATGAAGAGGTGGCGCTGGCCCTGCCAGCTGTCCCCCAGCCCGTGGACAAACGGGTGCCTGACCTGTCTCTGGGGACACAAAAGCAGAGAGGGTGAGCGGCCCCCGGGGTAGGGGGCCACGGGGGGCCGGGACCCCGCTTCTGCCGTCTTCCATCCGCAGCTCCCGCGGCCTCCCGATGTCCCCAGGGCCACCCTAAACCCCTTCAGGGGCTGGGGTCCCTCCTGGCCCCCCCTAACCTGGATGCTGACTTCCTCTTTGCACTGTTTGAGGGTGTCACGGCGCAGCACCTCCACTTTGGGCACGACCTGGGGGGCGTGAGGCACTGTCAAGAGGGTGGACAAGGACAGGTGGGGGCACCCATGGGCGCCGGGGGCCAGCACCCACCTTCACGGCGCAGACCTTCTCCCGCCCACAGTCCAGCACTTTGAGGATGGTCCCGAAGGAGCCTTTGGCCACGAAGCCCAGGATCTGAGGGGAAGAACAGGGTCTGAGCATTCCATGGAGATGGATTTGGAATGCTCAGGCTGGGGGTCCTGCGTGGGGTAAGGTGAGGGGCACAGAGCGCCCCAGGCAGACTGTGGGGACACATGGGGACCTGGAGGACCCAGTAGGGACCCCAGCAGGATACATGGGGACCCAGTATGGGGCACAGGCACACGGGGGACTGGGGCACGGGGACCCCAGCATGGCAGCGGTGGATGTTGACAGAACGCACAGGATCCCCGGGAGTACACTCGGGACCTCGGTGGGACGGAACGCTCCGGTGGGGTGCAGAGGAACCCCGGTAGAACACACAGAAACCCGACACGGGCACCCGGCGGGGATAGAAGGGGACCCGGTGGGACAGCCGGGGACACCGGTAGGATGCGCAGGGACGCGGCAGAGCGTGCGAGGAGAGCTCGGTAAGGCGGTCGGCAGTGCCGGGATGGCGGCACGGGCTGCACGGACGGCGCGGGAGGATGCTCAGGGCGCTGGGGGACCCCGGTAGGAACGTGCAGGAACCCCGGTAGGACGAGCAGGGACACCGGTACAGGGTGCGAGGGGACCCGTTAGCGCGCCCGGGGCTGCCGGGGCAGGATGCGCGGGCTCCCCGGGAGGACGATCGGGGACCCGGTTCGAATGCACCGGGACCCCGTTCGGAGGGTGGGGGCCCCGGGACGGCACCTTGAGCTGCTGCTGGCGGGCGGAGGGGCGGACGGGGAACTCCGGCAGGAACAACGAGACGAGCTGCGGCAGCGGCCACCCGGGCAGCGGCGGCTCCTCGGCGGGGCCCCGCGGCGCCAAGGCGAGCCCCGGTACCGGCACCGGTACCGATACCGGCACCGATCCCGCTCGGCTCAACAGCGCCCGCACCCACGACCCCACGGCGCGGCCCTGCGGAACCGGGGACAGCGTCAGCGAGGGGACCCTGGGGCGGGGGATGCCCAGGGGGATCCCCGGGGCTGATGCCACCGCACGCACCTGGGGGGGCCGCACCGGAGCCGGGGCCGGGCCGGGGCCGCTGCTCGTCGCTCCCATCGCGGCGCCGCCCGGCCGCGCCCCGGGCCCGGTCCCCGGTAATCGCCGCCTTACATAACCCCGCCGCCCCGCCCCGCCCCGCCCGCTGCGACCACCCCCCGCCCCGGGGCTCGGCTGCGGAGCTGCTCCTTGCACCGCGACACCCACCCGTGACCGAGCCCCCCCAGCCCCCGGAACCCCCACTACATAGCTGGGGGGTGCTCACCCACCCGTGACTGATCCCATCCCCACTCCGGGACCCCCCCGGGACTGATCCCAGCCCCTCTCCAGGTCCCCCTCCTTACACATTTTGGGGCTCCCCCTTCACCCTTTCCCCACTTTCCCCTCTGCACCCCACATGCTGCAGCCCTGCGGGGGTGCCTGCGGCCGCTGCTGAGCCCCTGCAGGGCCCTGGGCTCACAGAGGAGACTGGAGAGGGAAAAGTGTACAGGCTGAGCCCGGAGCAATGCAGGGGTGCCCTGAGCCCCCAGAACGGGTGCTCTGAGCAACTCCTGGCAAAGGGCGAGGGGTGAAGCCCTCAAGGATGGGGTGCTGCCATGCTGAGAGGGGCCATGGTGCTGAGCCCAGCACTGCAGGGTGAGAAGAAGCCACTGGCCTGTTCCAAATTAAAAACTCTTTATTTAAACTCTCTCCCGTTCCCCTTTTTCCCAGCCTGGAGCGATCCTGCTGCTTCACCAGGCCCAGGGGCTGGGCCCAGCACCCGCACAGCAGGGAGGGGGGGAAGCTCGCGGGAGCCCTTGGCACGAGGGTTCTGTGCCCCAAAAAGTGGCCCCGCAGCACCCTGTGCCCCACATCCCTGTGCTGCTCCACCCCTGCCCCACAGCGACGGGGCTGCCGAGGGCCTGCACGTGGCTGAGCCCTCCTCGGGCACTGCCGAGCAGCACAGCATCCCCTCCACCTTCGGGGTGCCCCCCCAAGGGGGGAGCACGGGGCACCCCAAGTCCCTTCCCGGCCTGCCGGGTGCTGCTTCATTTGCGCCTGCCGAAGATCGACTTCTTGCTGGGGTTCTTCTCGCCCACGCTCAGCCCGATGAGCAGTCGAGCCTTCTCGTCCTCCTCCTGCTGCTGGATGGTCCCGTCGGATTTGTTCTCCAGCTTCCCCCGGGCTTCCGCGCCTGCCGCTGGCTTCAGGCGCAGCTTCTCCTTGATCACCTGCCGCAGGAATCGGGGGGCTCAGCACCCCATAGCCACACCCCGGGCCCTTGGCATGGGTGACAGCCTGAGCTGCTGAGCCAGTGCAGCTGCTTCCCACTCTGGGGAACGTGCCACCCACCCTGGGGTTACCACCTCCATCCTGGGCGGAGCAGCTCTCGCAGCCTCTGGAGCGGGAGGAGGGACATGGTCCCACATACCTGCGCCACCAAGGCTTTGCGGCTGTCCCTCTTCACCGCCATGGCGAAGTCCAGCCATGTCCACGTGTTGTTGTGGTACTCCAAGCACGGCAGCACCAGGTTCAGGTCACCCCAGTCCACACTGTTCTTCTCCCCCTGTGTGACAGAGGTGTCAGGCAGTGTGGGATGATGCCCCAGGCCACCCCCAGGCACACCGTGTCCCACTGGTCCCACACCTTGTAGCTGACACAGAGTGGCACCTGCGGGATCTTGATGTAGATGAAGGAGTTGTTCATGGCCGCACGCTCCTTCATCTTGTCGATGTCATCCACGGGATGCTGGAGATAGAGCAGAAGCTATGAGCAGAAGGGAAGGAGGGGACACAGCCAGAAGCCAGCAGGGAAGGGACAAGTGGGCACTAGGCCATTGCATTGCTTCATCACGGAGAGGTGAGAGCTGCTCTGGCACGGTGTTAGAAAAATGAGATACAGGGATCACATCAAGCGTGCAGGCGCCTGGTTGTAAAGGATGCAAATCCTCATGGTGGGAGGGAGCAGGAGAAGCAGACAAGAGTGGGAGGGAAGTGTGGGAGGACATGGCTACCCAGCCCTGCAGCGTAGGGAAAACAGACTGGCACCACAGCAGGGCTCCCACAGATTCCCCCCTCAAGGCAGCAGGAGGTACCTCGGGTGCTTTTCGGAATGATCTTCTGACCCCTGATGTCCGATTCAGTCCCTGAGCAACTCCCTTCCCTGGGCCCAGTGAGTCATCGGCCACGATCAGCTGCCGCGGCTTCACCACGGGGATCCCTGGGGCAAACAGGGTGGGAGGTGGTGGATGGTGTTAGCCATGACCCAGACCCTCCCTGTCCACAGGGGAGACCACAAATAAATCCTTGTTCCTCGACTCATGGCTGGACAGCAGTTGTGCACAAACATATCCTGGACAGAGCTGCTCAAGGACACCCAGAAAGGAAGGAGGGTGATCACAAGCCTCTCACCTGTTGTCACCAGCTTGGACTTATCTTCCTCATCCCCCACCTCCTCCTCCTCCACATTACGGCCAGGGAAGAAGAAACCCATCATTCTGTGGAAGAACTGGTGGGTGAGCTGGATGGTGAGAGGTACCACGTTCACCTGTGGGAAAGACACACGTCAGAGCCAGGCACATGCTGCCTGTGCCCCACAGAGACCCTGTCACCTCCTGGCCCAGCCCTGGCACCTCAAAATGCTCCTTGATGGAGATGCCTCCCACGGGCGGCCGGACCTTGCTGAAAATCCTCAGTGCCAGCTGCCGGCCGGACTGGCAGGAGCTCTGGGGACGCAGCACCACCTGCAGGGAAGAGGACGGGTGGCTTGGGTGAGGACAGGCCACCCATGGGTCCCCAGGCCGCAGGGCTGCTCCCTCAGCTGCCACTTGCCTTGTACACAGCATTGGGCAGGAGGTTGTTCATGGTCACCCAGCCCAGTTCCAGCAGATGCTCGGCCGTGTCATCAGACTTGTTGACCTGCACAGACAAAACCCTCAGCTCCCTGTGTCCCCGTCCCCAGCTCAGGGGTGTGGGCAGCACTGTCCAATTGCACACCTTGCTGTAGAGGAAGCGCTGGAGCTCCAGCTCGGCGATGCCCAGCTGCCCATCCTCCTCCGTCAGGCGCCAGCGCGCCTGGGCGAAGTAGAACTCAGTCCTCCGTGCCACGCTCACGTCCTCGGGCTGCTTTCGCAGCTCCATCTTGTTGGCTCGCTGCAGCTGGAAGTCCTTGAAGCACCTGCAGCACAGAGGAGAGCACTGAGATATGGGAGTCCCTGGAGTAAGGGGGACACAGCGCTGGGGAAGCCAGAGATCACAGAATGGTTTGGGTCGGACACCTCCCACTATCCCAGGTTGCTCCAAGTCCCGTCCAGCCTGCCCTTGAACACTGCCAGGGATGGGGCAGCCACAGCTTCCCTGGGCAACCTGTGCATCACCAGGAAGGATTCCTTCCTAATATCCAATCCAAACCCACTCTCAGTTTAAAGCCATTCCCTCTTGTCCTACCTGATCAGTATGTTCAGCTCCTCACTCTCCAGCTGCAGATCAGCTTTCTCCTGGCTCAGCTGCTGCTGCAGCCGGTGGTTCAGGTCAAGCAGGATCTCGTTTTTGCTGTCATCTTTCAAGGACTGAAGGACAGACAACCCTCAGCACCCTCTGCTGGGTGGGGGATCCCCAGGAGCCAGGAATGTGGGCTCACCTTCATGTTGGAGTACATCTGCTTCTCCAGCTGCCGGATCTGGGCCACGTGCTGCCTCACAGCCTCTTGCAGGTGCAGGATACTGCTGCGCTGCTCCTCGGGGTTGCTGGAGATTTCCAGCTGGAAACGCACCCGCTGCTTCTTCTCGCTGTGCTCCTGGACACAGGAATAGGGCAAGGTTAGGACTGTCTGGGTGCAGGGAGTGGCACGGACACCCGGAGCCCCATGGGTACCTTGCGTTTGGGCTCCACGTGCAGCAGCAGGTTGTTGACTATGTCGAGGATCATGGCATACTGTGCGGGGTTGGTGGAGATCTCCAGGTCGTGGTGGATCAGGGTGAAGGTGTCCACAGCTCCTGCAGGGACACAAAGGGCAGGCAGGGCCTTAGCATGGCCAGAAATGCACTGGGGACCACTCCTGTATGCATATGCACCCATCTGACCTCAGCAGGGCCAAAGCAGACCACCCCCGGAGTTAGCCAGCACCCAGAGCTCTACCCTCCAAGGCACACTGCCTGGATGCACCCACCCTCCTGCTTCTTCAGCAGATCCTCCTTCTCCTGGTTGGCAGGAGTCTCGGGGGGCTTTATCTGCGTGGCCAGCTCGGGGTCGATGTCGTGGCTGTAGCTGATGTAGTACATGCGGCAGCTGCAGCGAGAGATGATCCTCTGCACCTGCTGGGTCTGCTGCGCTTCTGAGGGCTGATTCCAGTCTGGGGACAGGCAGAAGGGCCACAGTTAGAGTGCCACATCCCAGCACACTCGGGACTGCACAGTGAAGGGCTGGGAGCATGAGCCACCTCCTGGAGCCACGCAGGGACAGGCCAGGTGCTCTCAGCTCTACCAGCCTTGGGGTCACACACAAGTGGGACTGGGGTAGGCACAGCAGCCAGGGCTGTGGGCAGTACCTGTGGTGGTGCTGACCATGCCCCCCACTGCCTGCCCGCTCTCCATCAGCTCCTGCACCGAGTCCAGGCTCCGCTGCCGATGCTCCTCAATATTTTTCACCTGGGGAGGCAAGGAGGCACCGCTGGCTGTCCCCATTCTCCCTGTCTTGACCAGGGCAGTGACAGCACTGCCTGTCCCCCACGCAGCTCACCCACCACATGCTCACCTCCAGCCAGAGCTGGCCATGCTCCCCTTCAGAGGGACTACTCTCTGTTGTGGCAAAGTACTGCATTCCATCCAGCAAGCATGTCCAGGATGTCTTCTGCTTCAGCGTGTCCCCATACCAGGCAGGGTGGTGCTGGCACTGCAGCAGCTGTGCCTTCGCGGCAGACACGATCACACAGCCCTCCGTCTCTGCACCGCGCAGAACCATCTGTGGGGGGAGAGACCCCAGGGGTCTGATGGACCTTTCAGGGACAGGCACAGCTCCTGTCACAGCCAGGCTGCAGGGACAGGCAGGTACCTGGCAGTTGACCAGCTCGATGAGGCAGTTGCGGTTGTAGATGTCGTCGGTCTGGCAGGCGGCGATGCCGCAGAGCTGCTCACTGGCCCCTGACTCCTCCTCCGTGAAGACCACGAACTTGTCTGTCTCCTCAATGAGCTTCTGCAGCATGTAGGCCCCTGGGGAAGGAGAAAGTATCAGTGCAAAGCTTGGGGGGCATGGCTCAGAGGTACAGGGTGAAGACAGGCATGACTTTGGGCTGTGGGTTTCCCTTTGCTCCCCTCCCCAGTGCTCACCTCCTGAGGAGGCTCTCTCGGGACGGCCACTGGTGATGGGAGCGGTCACTCTGGCAGGGATGGAGTGAGCAGAGAGAGGGCCCCGCTTCAGCTTCTTGGCCTGCAGCTGTGTGTCGATCTTCAGCCCCTTCAGAGCCTCGGTGGACAGGTTACGCTTGAGCACAGCTGCTTTCTTGTAGCCATCGTAGAGGCCGAAGGCGATGTCCCGGTTTGTGGTGGTCCAGGACGCCCGCAAGTCCACCAAGTGCAGCTGATGCGTGTGGAAACCGTCGTCCCCATCACGCAGGGGCAGCTCCTGGGCACAGAGGGTTGGAGCCTCAGCACAGCAAAGCCACCCCCAGCCCTGCCCACTGGCCTCACACACAGGGGCTGAGAGCCCTGCCAGGCCCTGAAGGCAGGGCATGGGGACTGGAGCCTGGGGGATCACCCAGAGCCCCCAGCATGGGCCCACACCAGGGATGCTCTGGATGAGACAAGATCAGGTGCTCAGTAGATCAAAAGCCCTGAAGTTCTGTCTCTTCCCTGGCCAAATCCCTTCTCCATTGCACCCAACAACCAACATCCCCTTGTCCTGGAGATGCCACCAGGCCAGCACACCCCATGTTTGCAGCAATACCTCCTCAGCCGTGCGGTTGCTGTGCCGCTGGTAGGTGAGGGAGGACAGGCTCAGCAGGTGGGTTTTCTTCACCAGGGTGTCCAGCTGGTGGTCAGCGTTCTCGTCACAAGTGGAGGCCATGAGGTGCACGGTGACCTGGCTCAGGTCACTCACCATCTGTGTGATGCTCCACTCCGAAATGAGGCGTCGCATCACTGTGCCGGCTGGGGGACAGGGACAGGGGTCAGTCAGGGCCCTGCTGTACCTGGAAGTGCTGCTGGCAGGATTCCCACTCACCTTGTGGGATGAGGCGCTGCGTGCCACGAGTGAAGATGTGTCCCTGGCAGCATTCCACCTGGATCCCCCGCTGCTGGGCAAAGGAGGCCCAGTAATGCACCTGAGAGGGAGCAGAAAGCAAGGGCTGGGAGTCCAGCAGAGGCAGAGCAGGGAGGAAACACCAATTGCCAGCCCTGGGAATTACCTGCAGCTGGGGAAAGAGCGCAGTATAGGACAACTGCTTGTAATGCTGCCCCAGCTTCTTCTTGCTGGGTTTCATGTTGTTGAAGAGCTTCCCACGGCAGATGGGCCGTGTCACGCTGGTCCACGTGGCCCAAAAATTCTGCATCCAGCGCAGGGTGCTGCTGTAGAGCAGGATCCGGGGCTGGGAGTGCTCTGAGAATATAGCCACCATCAGTCAGCACCGTGGGGCAGGGACATGGCAGCACCTAACCCACAACCAGCATGCCCTGCCCCATCCCCCTTGTCCCCAAGGGATTCCCAGGACACCGCCAGCCACCTTTACTGGGCTGTGTCAGGTCCATGCGGATGGAGAGGTTGAGGTTCTCGGAGCGGAAGGCACGGTAGGAGTCATACTGCTGCCCCACTGGCACCTCGGGCAGGAACTCGGGGGAGCGCAGCACCACGCCGTGGTGGTCATGGGGGTTCCCGTGGCACAGCCACTGCAGGTCCAGCGTCATGCACAGGTCAGGCAGGTGCAGGAAGCAGCAGTCATCATACCTGAATGCAGAAAGAGACCCCAGTCACCCCACAGCACTGGTGGGAGCACCCAGCACTCAGGGGTTCACACTCACTTGGAGGCTGTCCGGACATTGATATCCAAGTTGCCCTTGAAGACAAACTGCCCGGGTTTCCAGTGGAAGGAGAGTTGGCTCCACTCCCAGTGCATGTTCTCCGTGGTGTTGTAGGGGTCCTGCAAGGACAGGCGTGAGGAGAGGCAGGTGTGAGCTGACCCCACACCATGCTGTTCTCCATTCCAGTGGCACCCACCTCGGTGGCCAGCTGGTGCAGGTTGGCCTGTTCAATGTCCATGTGCCAGTCTCCGTGGAAGAGAAGGCGGCTCTTGTCCCACCAGGGCAGTGGGGCGCTGGGGTCCTCTGAGGGCTTGGTGAGGAGATCCACACACTGGCCGATCAGAGTCCAGGCCGGGTCCCAGCAGGGTCCCCACACGATGGTGTACTGGGAGATCACAGCTGGGGACACAGAGATTGGCTCAGCCATTTGCCCTGTCCCTACCCCAGCACCGAGCCCCCCATTCCTCCAGCTCTTACAGTGGAAGTCGTGGTAGAACTTCAAGGGCGGCATGTTCCTCTCCACTGTGGCATCCCCCCAGGGCAGCCCCAGCTTCAGGACCTGGCGGCGCCGGGAGCAGGCCTGGCCACACTGCTCGGCTCCGATCAGCCGGCCAGAGAGCTGCCAGTTCCGGATCTCAAAGAGGTACCGGGGGTAGTCACGGATCCGCACTGCGGGTGGAGCAAGGGCTGAGGGATGGGGCAGCAAAGACACGAGCAGTCCCCCACTCTGGGCCACAGTAGGAGCCATTGTTCTGTCACATCTCTGCTTCCTTCCCACTCCCTTGAACCTCCAAAAATCGTTTTCCCTGCTTGGTTACACACCACGTGGTGCCAGCCCAGACCATGCAGCCATTGTGCTGTCCTCCAAGGGCACCCGCCCATGAAGCAACTCACCAAAGAAGCTGCCAACTCTGCCCTTCATCATGCGGCACCATTGGGTGACCATCTCCAGACCCTCGGGGGGGAACGGGCTGACATCATCCAGGTCTCTCATCTGCTCCAACACACGCTCCGTGCCGTGGAAGGACTCATCAGCCATGGCCACCAGCTCCAGGTGGGCCAGCGTCCAGGTGAGGAGAGCCCTCCGCATGGGCGTGTTGGCGTAGAGGCGCCGCGAGCGCTGGATGTAGATCTCGATGTTCTTCTTCTCCAGAGAGGCGTAGAGCTCCTCGATCTTGCGGGCAGGCAGCAGCTCCCCGTGCTGCTTGCGCAGCGCAGCCACCTTGGCGTCCAGCAGCTGCAGGCGCTTGGCGCTCTCCTTGCTCTCATCCTTCATCAGCTCGTAGTTGTCTCGCAACTTGACCTCAAAGACATCATCCAGGAAGACCCAGGAGAAGTGGGTGACTTTGAGCAGGAGGTCAGGGGGCAGGGCCGTGCTGGCAGGGCGCCCGGGCCGGTGCAGGCCCTTCAGCCACTTCTGCACGCCCACGGCAGCGTCCAGCGTGCGGGAGAAGTCGTACTGGTAGGGGAACTCGATGGTCACGCTGGCGAAGGAGAAGGCCCAGCCGCGGTTGCGGAGGGTGCGCAGGGTGGGGAAGGCATCGCGGTGCCGGACGACCTCCTCCAGCTCCGGCAGCAGCTTCACCTCCACCTCCTTGAAGCTGAAGATGCTGTGTCCATCAAAGCCAGCGGCCAGCTCGGGGCAGTAGCCATGCAGGGCACCACCGTGCCAGCTCACTGAGGTCCGTTCCGCAGCCAGGCTGATGTAGTTGGCCTCAGACACAAAGGCTGTGAGCTTGGCAGAGCTCAGCTCCAGGGACAGGGACAGGAGTCTTTTGGGAGGAGGCCCTTTTGGCTGGACAGGCCCTGGTGACTCAGTAGGGGTGCCTGGGCGGGATGTGGGGCTCTCTGGGGGTGGGGAGGGAAGCGTCCTGTGGCCGAGGGCGCTCCGCAAGGCTTCGTGGCACTGCAGGGTGGCCAGGGTGTGATGGTACAGGTGCATGTGGTCAGGTGGGCTCCACAGCACCGCCAGCCCCTCGCCGCACTGCACCTACACCGGAGAGAGCGAGCAGACACCACATCACTGCCAGGGCCAGCACAGCACAGCCCCATCCTCCCCCCAGCACCTTTCACGCCAGCCAATCCTCCCCCTGCCCCATCCACCCCCAGGACAGGATAAAGCTGTCTGGCCCAACAGCCAAACCAACCTCCAGGGAGCGGATGCTGCTGCGGTAGGTGACTGAGAGCATGGAGAGGTTGGCCACCGGGTTGGGGATGGCAGGAGCTTTGCAGCACGGCTGCATCTTCTCAGTGATGCTCTTCACCAAGGCCAGCACCATGCCCTGGACGCTGATTGTGCAGCTTTCAGCACTTCCCAGGACGGTCAGCGTGTCCAGCCGCAGCTCCAGGGCACCTGGAGAGACAGCATGTCAGTGCTGGAGGCACGGAAGAGGCACACCAAAACGTGCCAGGTTCCTCTGACCACGGGGTTATTCCAGGACAGCCATCTGGGATCAGCCTGAATGCAACTTACCCACTACGGGCGAGAGTGTGAAAAGGTTCACATCCTCCACCTTCAGATCCACCTTCCAGAGCAGCCCCCAGGGCTCGCTGGAGGCAGAGGGTGGCTGCTTGGCAAGCTCAGCCCCACCAGGCCATGGGCAGAACAGGGGCAGGACTCTGGCCAGGCACTCAGTGCAGGTGTCTGATGACTCCACTTGCAACCCCCGGATGGTGCAGTCCAGGAAGAGCGTATCCGACTGGGCACTGGACATGCCCAGGGGCTGGTTGTAGCTGCCCTGCAGGACAAACAGGACGATCACTCTCAGGCTGTGGGATGTCCCTGTGCCACCACACACCCTGTGCCACCCACATGGAGCTGGAGACTGAAACTCACCCCTTGCTCCCTCGGCTCGCCCCTCACCTGGAGGTTGAAGGAGTCGAGGATGAGGGCTTCTCCCCACACGTGCATGTTGGGGGGATGTGTGGCACGCTGGATGTGGGAGTCGTTGCCCACTCGCCAGCACAGGTGGTCCACGGCCAGCACCGCTCGCTGGTGCACACTCTGTGGCCGCAGGTGCTGGTAGTCTGCGGGCACAGGAGGGGGAAAGTGCAAGCAGGGCTCACCCAAACATGCACCCCAACAAAAATCCACAGCCCCTGGCCACACACACACGGGCAAGCACAGTGGCAGGATGGCCCTCCCCATTCCCCTCCTGCTGCCTCTCTGGCAGATCCCAAGAGGAGCCCAGCACCTCCCTGATCCAGCCCATACCTGCAGAGATGGAGTTGAAGCCCAAGGCAAAGGGTGGCGTGTCCCCCAGCTGCACGGACACATTGACGTTGGACAGCGAGGCACAGAGGATGATGGGCGCTAGGATTTGGGGATAGCTCCTGCATGGGATAAGCAGGGATGGGCTGTTACTGGGAGCTGTGTGCCACGGAGCCTGACAGGGAGCAGGCCCAGAGGGGTGTCCTCTCTGCAGGGGCTCCCTGATCCCCTCCTGAGCAGCCTCCCTATCCCACAGGCTGTGCACAAGGGCAGATAAGGTGCTGAGTGCCCAGGCACCGTGCCAGAGCGTGGCCAGCAAGGAGAAACAAGCTGTGATACCAGCAGCTGCACTGAGGCCAAGTTTACCTTCCCTTGTGCCCTTGGCTGGGGACAGGCACCGCCCGGCACCTGTACTCCTGTGCCAACAGGCCCAGCCAGGGTGAAAACTCTTGGTGACGGTAGTGGATGATGCAGGTGTTGAGCAGCACAGCAGCTGAGAGGTCAATGGCTGTGACCTAGAGCAGGGAAAGGGCCAGGTGGCAAAAAACTCATGCCAGGAGCCAAACCAGCCACCCCCAGGGGACAGAGTGTGCCCAGAGCTCGCTCACCTGCACGCTGGTCTTCAGGGAGTTGAGGCACACGATGCGCTGGCGGCTCTGGGACAGGAGAAGGCCATCTGGAGGGACAGAGGAGTGCAAGTGAGAGGTGGCAGAGGGCAGTGATGGCAGCCCTGACCCATGGGTGCCCTCCTGGCTACTTGCCCTCCAGCTGGAGGTCTACACTCATTTGGTCCAGGTCTGAGGTTGGCGTGAAGTTGCGCAGTGGGATTTGCTCCTCTTCACGCTGATATAGAAACTGAAGCAGCTTCAAGCTCCAGGTGAGGTGCCTGAAAGACACAGAGAGGCACTGCCAGGAGGAAACTGCACTGCCATGTCCTCCATCTCCCTGTCTCTCACCACCAGCTGACCAGCATGCTGGCATGGACAAACACAGCAGCCAGTGCCCAGCTGCAGCGCTCTCATCCCATCGCCTGACGATCCTGTCAGCTGTCCTACTGGAGAACCAGCTCACGTGCCTTCCTCCCTCCCCAAGAGCCCGGCCCCAGGCCAAGCTCAGTCCTTCCCACTGGAGTGGGTTCTAGGACTTGCTCTCTGCAGTCTGGCAGAGCCAAGGGATGAGCAGGAACGGCACAGCTGTCCCCAGGTTCATGTCCCCAGCATTAATTTGGATTCGGACAGCCTCCTTACCTCTTCTGGCTGTTCATGGACAGCACCATGCTGGTGTTCTCCAGCTTCATCTCCACCCTCCTGGGGATGAGCTTCAGTGTGTCCCTGCTCAGCACAGACAGGGACGTCGAGGGCTCCCCTGGGCCTGGAGAAGGACAGAGAGAGTCAGGGGAAGGATCTTGCCCAAACGCCCACACCCTGGAGCAGGAGGGTGTGATCCGACAGCCAAATCCCTCTGGCTCCAGTGCAACTATGGGGGCTGCCAGCCCCTGCCCTGCCCAGAGCTTGTCCCTGTCCCTGTCCTGACCTGTGCTGGGCTCTTCCTCCGTGCTGCTGCGCTGGGTGCTGGCAGTGACGCGGTGCAGGAGGGGGCTGCAGAAGAGCCCCTCATGCAGCTCTGCCTGCAGTGTCCGGACGCAGAGCCGGACACCCACCAGTCGCCGCTTGCTGATCTCCAGGGACAGGGAGAGCGCCAGGGCCAGCTCTGCCAGGCACGTGTCATCCTGTGCACAGGAGACACAGCAAGGAGGGCACAGGGAGTCACAGAGCACCCTGCCAGTGCGTGCTGCTGGTGGAGGGCACAGCACAGAGCCCAGCACCCTGCAGCATCATCCAGACTCAGGGACACCCTGGAACAGGCCCTCAGCCCTTGGGCAGAGTCAGTGCCCAATCTCCAAGTGTGGAATTTCTCCCTCCTCCAGCACTCACCAGCTGGCTGCTCCGTAGGACTTTGCTGTTCACCTTTGTCAGGCTCACCTCGCACGCCAGGCTGGGGAGAGCAGAGAACAGAGGGAGGATGTGGATCTTGCTGCTGCCAAAACAAGTCCCTGCCCTCTTTCCTGTGGGACGCAGGGACCCCAAGTCCCTGCTCCAAGTGCTCCCAAAAGCAGAGCATGCCCTAACTCCATGCACTCCATATTATTCAGAAAACAGACAGCTCAAGCTTCCTGTGACAGGAAAAGGAACCAGGCCAGCCTCAGAGGAGGTTAATGCGTCACATCACAGGTGACATGGGATGCTGCTGAGTGGGACAGAGAGAGGAGAGACACTAGGCTGGGGTCAGAGGAGCCTCCCTGCCCTGGAAGCAGAGCAGAGTATGAGCACAGCATTACCTCTTCCCATTGCCATTCAGGAGGAGACGCGTCTGGCTGGCCTGAATGTGCCAGAGAGACTCTGAGGTGGCCACGTGCAGAACCATAATGTTGATGGAATCCATGTGGATGGAAAAGTGCTGGGGGAAAGGTGCTGCTGTGAGGGATGTCCGACAGCAGCGCAGCCCACAGCAGCCTCTCACTGAACCAGTGCCTCACCTGGCTAAGGATCCTCAGCAAGGAGGGTTTAAGAGTCAGGTCTGCTCTGCTCTCATTTCCATCAGCTTCTCTGGGAGCCTCCGGGACGGATGGCCGAAACCCAGGGCCTTTCTGGAGATCTGTGCGGATTCGCACCTCGCCAAAACACAGCTCGAAGTAGCGCCTGTGGAACAACAGCACAGACAGCTCTGACAAGAGCTCACACTTTGAACACCTGGCCCCATCACCAGGGATGTCCCCTACCCCAGGGAAATGCAGGATTGGCACAAGGGCACCCACAAGACATTGCCACCTCAAAGAGTGGGTCACTCCCTCACAGAGCAGACCACAGGGAAACAGGGATGGCAAAAAAGGAGTAAAGGCAGCAGGATGGCAGGCTGAGCCAGGGGTGACACAGACCCCCAAAGGGAGCAGGCAGGGAGCTGGGGTGGGGGTACTTACGGCAGCTCCCGGCTGAGTTTGCTGGAGATCCAGACATTGTCGATCTCCTGGAAGGACACACAGCTAGGTCAGAGAAGAAACAACCAGGCTCTGCCTTGTGATGCTCATCCCAACATTCCCACTCCATCCCCAATGCCTGGGATCACACAAGGAGCAGCCAAACCCCCAAGTCTGGCCATGGGAGGAAGGGCCTGGCACCAGCTGTGGGGGTGTCCAACAGGAGAGTGGCTCTGTGGATCTGCTGCCAGCCTGGAAGTGACCACAAGTGCCCTCCCTGCCCATCTGTGAACAGAGTGACCACCCCTCGCCCAGGTACCCACCACAGTCTGCTGCTCCCGCTGGAACTTGAGGCTGATGTTTTGGGCCCAGAAGAAGCCGAAGGAGCCGATCTTCAGCTCTGCATGCAGCTTCTGCCGGCACCAGGTGACGGCCAGGCGACATGCCAGCCATCTGTGGGGACAGGAGGAAGGCCAGGGTCAGTCTCCCAGCTGGGGCTGGTGACTAGGGATGCTCTTTGCCCTTTGAGCACCAGCTCCAGCACCCACAGCTGGATAGGAGCTCCCAGGTTGGGGAAGAGACCCTGCAGGACCACCCCCAACAATCCCGGACCCTCCTCCCAAGCCCTGAGCGTTCCCTTTGACCCCCACACCCCCTGACACCCCATGCCCACCCTTGCAGGCTCCCCTGAACTTCTGTGAGCCCCCAAGCCTCTGACACCCAGCTCTACGCCCCCCCAAACCCCTGCAGGCTCCCCCCCACAGGTCCCCCCCAGCCCTGTGAACCCCCAAATCCCTAACACCACCCCAAGCTGTCTTTGTCCCCCTTACTCTCTGATTCCCTCCTCCCAGACCCCCAACACCTCACCCTCAGCCCCGCGGGCCCCCTCCACCTGTGACACCACCCCAACCATCCCTCTCACCCCCCCAAAACTCCCGAGGGCCCCCAAAACACCCGCACCCCCCACCGCCAGCCCCTCGGGCCTCCCCTTGACCCTCGCCAGCTCCTCCCACCCCGGCAGAGCCCCACCCGCCGCGCTGTCACCCCCCAACCCGCCGTCACCCCCCGGCCGGCTCTGCGTCCCCTCCCCGTCCCAAAGCCCCCGTGGGGTCCCCCGCGCCCCCAGACCCGCCCGCCAGGCCCTGACCGCGCCAGCAGCCCGGCGAGCAGCGCGACGAGGACGATGCCGAGCAGCGCGGCGGGCAGCGGCGGCGGCATGGCGGGCCCGGCCCCGCTGCGGCCCCCGGCCCCGCTGAGACCCCCTCCCTCCCGCCCGCCCCTGCCCGGCCCCGGCGCCGCCGCCGCCGCCCGTGGGGCCGCCCGCGCACCCCGAGTGGCCGCTGGGAGGGGCGGGACGGGGCGGGGCCGAGCGGCGCCTGCCCGGGGACAGCGGCCGCCGCAGCGCCCCGCCGGGGCCGCACCGGCACGGGGACAGCGGGACACGGCTATGGGGACAGGGGGGACACTGGGGCCGCACCGGCACGGGGACAGCGGGACACGGCTATGGGGACAGGGGGGACACTGGGGCCGCACCGGCACGGGGACAGCGGGACACGGCTATGGGGACAGGGGGGACACTGGGGCCGCACCGGCACGGGGACAGAGGGACACCGCCTGGGGAGAGGGGTGACAATGGGGCTGCACCGGCTCGGGGACACGGCCATGGGGACAGGGGTGACACTGGGGCTGCACCGGCACGGGGACACTGCCACGGGGACAGGGATGACACTGGGGCCGCACCGGCACGGGGAAAGCAGGGACACCGCCTGGGACAGGGGTGACACTGGGGCTGCACTGGCACGGGGACAGGGATGGGGACAGAAGTGACACTGGGGCCGCACCGGCGCGGGGACAGGGATGCGGACAGAAGTGACACTGGGGTGCACCGGCACAGGGACAGGGATGGGGACAGAAGTGACACTGGGGCCGCACCGGCACGGGGACAGCGGGGACACCACCGTGGGGACAGGGGTGACAGTGGGGTCGCACCACCATGGGGACAGGTGTGACAGTGGGGCTGCACCAGCATGGGGACAGGGATCAGGACAGAAGTGACACTGGGGCTGCACCGGCATGGGGACAGAGGGACACCGCCTGGGGAGAGGGGTGACAATGGGGCTGCACCGGCTCAGGGACACGGCCATGGGGACAGGGGTGACACTGGGGCTGCACCGGCACGGGGACACCGACATGGGGACAGGGATGACACTGGGGCCGCACCAGCACAGGGACAGCGGGGACACCACCTGGGACAGGGGTGACACCAGGACAACAGCGGGGTGGGGAGAAGGATGACAAGGGGGCAGCACTGGGATGGAATGAGGGGTTAACACCAGCATTGGGATGGGGAGAACGATGACAAGGCACCACTGGGATGGGGAGAGGGGTGACACCAGGATGGGGACAGAGGTGACACCGGATCCAGCAGTGGGATGGAGTGAGGTGGATGACAACAGGTCCAGCACTGGAATGGAGAGAGGAGCAGGGGGTGACATCAGTCCAGCGCTGGGCTGGGACATGGGGTTGACACCGCATCTGGCACTGGGATGGGGTGGATTAAGGGGTGGGGGTGACACCAGGATGGGACAGGGGCAGACTCCAGGTCTGGCCCCTGGCCCCAGGCATCCCCTGAGTTCCCCACAGAAACAGCCACACCACAGGGCAGAGTTCAGCACTTTTATGGCCCCAGGTGCTCACAGGGCATGAGGAGCAGTTTGGGGTACAGGAAGGGGTACAACTCCCAGGGACAACAGTCCTTTAAAGGGGGACAGTCCTTGGACGGAGTGGGCTGCAAAGAGACAGGGTGGGAGTTTGGGAATTTGTTCTGTGTCAGGTCTGGATGTTGGGCTGGGCTTTGTGCAAGATTTGGGATGTTGGGACCTGCTTTGTGCTGATCTAAGATGTTGGGCTCAGTTGTGGGTCAGGTCTGGACATTGGGATTTGCTTTGTCGAGATTTTAGGACGTTGGGAGCTGCCTTGGGTCAGGTCTGGACGCTGGGACCTGCTTAGTGTCAGATTTGGGACGGTGGTATTTCCTCCGCATCGAATTCAGGACACTAGGATCTGCTTTGTGCTGAGGCCCTGTGTCAGTGGTGTGTGTCAGTCCCAGGTGGGGACAAGAGCCATCCCCTGGGTTCAGCAGTCCCAAACACAGCTGGGCAGCGCCCGGAGGCTCAGCATCACTTTGTCTGTCCCTCACAACTCGGCGTGGTACTTCTCCGTTTGGAAGGCCTCGCTCGGCTGCATGAAGATGCCCTCCATCACCTTCCAGTAGTTATTCTGGCTGGAGGAGGCCATGCCGTGCACCTCCTTCTGCCCGTGGATGGGCCGCCCGTACTGCTCGCCGGTCACCGAGAGGAAGACGTCGGTGGAGGTGTGCTGGAAGCGCACCTCATCGTCCCGCACCCAGTAGGTCCCGCTGCACACCACTGTCCAGTCGTCCAGGTAGTCGCCCTCGCCAGCCTCCCCGAACGCACTCACCTCCTGGGGGTGAAGAAGAGCACGTTTGGGGGCTGGGATGAAAAAAGGGGAGGGTTGAGGTGGGCAGAGAACAGAGCTGGGCTTAGGGAGGGGAGGGACCTGGCTGTGACTGAGGATCGAGGGTGTGGTTGGGATTCGGGCACTGGCAGGGCACGGTGGGGAATGGGGAACAAGGTGGGACTGGCAGGGACCTAATTTGGACCAGGGAGCAAGGTAGTGCTGGTGGGGACACGGGGGACGAGAGCCAGTCTGAACTGGGGAACAAGGTGGGACTAGGGGGGCATGGGGGACACATCTGGGGCAGGGAACGAGGAAGCACTGGTAGAGATTTGGGGGACCTAGTTGGGAGTGGTAGGGACAGCGAGAACCCAGGAGGGACTGAGAAATAAGATGGGGCTGGCAGTGACAAGAGGGACCCAGCTGGGACTGGCAGGGACAGGGAGAACCCACCAGGGACTCGGGGATGCCCTGAGTGACAAGGCAGGCCCGGTCGTGCCCAGGGCAAAACGCCGAGCCCGGGGAGCAGGGGCGGCGATCCCCGGGCGGTACCTGGTTCCCGGAGAGCGGCGAGGTGAAGCGGTGGCTGTGCAGGTTGCGGCCCGTGCCCAGGTGCGTGAGGCGGATGGCCTGCCCGCAGCGCACCGGGGTGCCCCGCTGGCACACGGCGGCCGTGCGGCCCCGCACCCGCCAGTAGCTGTTCCCGTCATCCGCCGCCGACACCCCGGTCACCGACTGCTGCCCGCTGCCTGCGGAGGAGGGAGAACCACCGTCAGAGCCAGCTCAGCCCACCGGGGGAAAGCGCGGGGGGGTATGCGTCCCATTACCGGAGCCATAGCGCACATCGTGCGAGTGCAGCCGCACGTTGTGCCGCACATTGAGCAGCTTCACCACGGAGCCGCAGGTGACGGGCCCGGGGCCGCCGCGCCCCGCCGCGCCCAGCGCCGCCGCCAGCAGCGGCAGCAGCAGCGGCAGCAGCAGCGGCGGCCTCCGCGCCGCCTCCATCCCGCAGGAAGCGGAAGCGCGGCCGCTCCGCCCGCCGGGAGGTCGCGGCTCGCCCGCTCCGCCCCCCGCGCTCGCCGCTGCCACCGCCTCCATTTTCCCTCGGCCCCTCGGGTAAGGCCGCGCCGGGCCCGGCGGGGCGGCGGTCAACGGGGGTCCCTTACCGGGGAAAGGGCGTGCCCGCCTTTGTCCCGGCCCGGGCGTCACACCCGGCCCGGCCCCGCGGCGGCTCCGAGCCCCGGTCAGGGCGGTGAAGGCGGCGGGGACGTCCCCGAGGTTGGTGTCGGCTGCGGTGCGGGCCCCGGTGCGGGGGCGAAGCGGCGGTGGCCGGCCCGGTGCGGGCCCGGGGGTGGCCTGGGTGGGGCTGGCGGCAGCAGGAGCCTCCGGGGCGGCGGCGGGCAGGCCCCGGAGGAGGCGAGGCGGTGGCCGGGGTCGGGGGCGGCTCCCCCGGGCCGGGAGGTGCCGCAGCGGCGGGGCCGGGGCTGAGGGGAGCGCTGGCACGGTGGGCAGAGCTGTGGGTGTGAGGCGATGGCGCGGGGAGCATCGGGATGCTTTTTTTGGAGTGGGGGAAAGGCTCTGACCTTCGTTTCTCGCCGCACTGGGGGTCCTGGGCCCCCCCACACTGCAGGTGTGGTTCCTGGATCGCTGCTCCGCAGGTGTGAGTCCCAAACCACCTCCATTAGGCTTTCCAAACTTCTGACAAGGTCTTCCCTGGAAAGCCAAGGGCCTGGGAAAGCCCTTTTGGGTTTAATAAGTGACTAAAAGGTGGCAAACGATTGGTGCTCGTGGCAGAGTGAGGTTATGGTGGAGTTTCACAGTCATCTCCTCTGCTCCTTTTTTTCCCTGAATATCGTGATGTCGAGAAGGAAGGTTTAATTCTAAATTATTTAGGGTAACTAAACTAATTTAGGGGTATTGCAGAGACCAGATAACACCGGGTGGGAGTGCTGGTGTGGTGAATGAGATATGGCAGAAGGTGTAAGGAAGGTAACAAACACCACAAAACTGCCTCTACATCAGCTCTTGTTTTTCAGGGAGGAGCTGTTGGTGTCACTGCAATTGTTTCTTTTTTAGACAACTTCAACACCCCATTGTAACCTAAGAGAGATATTTTGAAATTACTTCAAAGGAGCAGAGAATGAAATAGAAAACACTATTACACTGCTGAGCAAATTGTTAGCAGTTTGTGCCCTGGCCATTCTGGTTAGGCCATCCCAAAAGGGGAGCGCTGGAAAAGGCAGGGGCAGAGCAGGTTTTTGGGCAAGCAAAACCATCATGTCCTCACCTTAGGGGAGAAGCTTGCTGACAGGAGATACAATCCAGGTGCTTGAAGTCATGGGCAGGTCAGAGAAAGCGAGGAGGGCGCATCAGTTTTCTGTTTCTGACAGGAAATTATGATGCAGCAGGGCTAAAATAAACAGGCGGAAGTGCTTTTTCACACAACATGCTATTAAATGTGTCACCCTGCCACAGGACGTGCTGCCACCTGATAGCATCGGGGGTGGTGGGACCGATGGAAGCATTAAAACCAACAAAGCAGGTATGGGAAGTTCCTGAGCTGTGGTGGCTGCTTGGACTTTCCTTGTCATAGATCCCCAGTCATCACTTCCCCCTGTGTTCCTCCCACGGAGCAGGGTGGGAGTGTCTGATTTAAATGCAGACTTCAGAAATGTGTAAAACAGCTATAAAAGCTAAATATAAAATGATTTATTGCTGATGTCAGGGCTGGCAGGCCCCAGTGGCCATCAGCCCTGCAGAAGTCCATGTGAGTACCAAGGAATGCCTCTGAGGAAGAGCTCAGCATCAAGGAGGTGCCCGTGAGGGTAATTTCTCATGGTGTGAGTGCCTTGAAGTGCTTCACAAGGATGTTTTTGTTGGGCTCATAAGCTTCAAATTAAAAGATGCCAAGATGATTTTGTCTGAATTCTGTGGTGGGACACAGCCTGAAGGCCATTGCTTAGTTATTAGTGTTAAAGCCACACATTCCAGCTCAACCATGGCTTGCCTTTTTTTTGAATTTTTTTTATTATTTTAAGGAAACTGACATTGATTTCAGTGAGAGCTTCAGGGGGTGAAACAGTGGCATTATCTTTGCAGTTCATTTGGGTTTTTCCTAGTCAGACATTTGTTGTCAGTGTTGGACTCCTGTGAATGTACTTGGACTGTACTAAAATTAATTTCATGACCATTTATTTAATTGACAAAATTAATGGATTTGGCTTCCTTAGGCTCTACATTTTGAGTCAAGTTCCCCAGCTCTCTTGTTCTCACAGAGCTTTCTGAATCTTTCAGAGTTTGACTCTTTGAAAGGCAGACGTGAGAACTGAGCGAGATTGTTCAGTGCTGGCTTTGGCAGTGTGGTTCCATGGATCTGTGTGATCCTAAATGGACTGTGAGTTGAACCATGAAGTGGCAGAGGTTAGAACCATCCCTGCCCAAGTCCTCTCCCTTCCAAAAAAACCCCACAAAACCAGTGTTAATGTGGGATTGGTGTAGTTTCTCCCGCAAAGGATGGGGAGAAGTCAAGGACTGTCTTTGCTGCACCCCTGCTGTTTTAAAGCCAAGGTGAGCACTTGGCTTTGCTGGTTTGTGCACTGACTCTGCTATCCTGAGGTTGATTGCTGAATAACAAATGTATCTTGCTCTGAGGATACTCTTGGTTATTTTGTGAGCACCCCTGGGGTCTCCTGCCTTAGGTGGCATCCCTGTAGCTGGGAGAGTGTCAGATGTTTCTGCTTTCACCCCACGCCTGCTCAGGCTGTGAAGCTCTTGGGGGACTCTGACATTCCCGGTGTCCCGTACAGCCAGCAGGTATCTGGGTGTGTGAATGATCTCTGGAATTCTCAGGTTCCCCACAGAGCAGCACTTGTCCCAAAGGCCCTGCCCCACCTCACAGAGCCTGCGGCCGATGTCCATCCTGGTGCTGACCTGATCGGAGCCCTACGGTCCCCGGTAAAAGGAGCGTGTGGACTCTGGATCAGTGCCATTGTGCCCTTGAGCTGAGCAAAGTGCAGACATTCCTGATCAAAACAACTGGGCTGGCCCAACACTCCTTGGTCCAGAGTCTTTAAACCCTCCCCAGGCCACTCAAGTGGGTCTTTCTCTATGTGACCACACCAAGCTCTGCCTCTGCACTTCTGCCTGCCACCCTGGCCTGTTTTGTTTCAAAATAAGGCCTTCCTGGCACAGAGGGTGGGAGAGGCACCTTAAGTCCATATTTGATTCAACATCTTGCTTTTGTTTTCCATGCTAAGTGACATCTCTGCTGTCCTGAGGTGAATTTCACTGGAGCTGAAAGCACCCAGGTTTGTGGGTGGTTGGCTTGTGTGGAACCCGCTTGGCTGGATCATTAAATAAGATGGTTTTCTTGAATCCTGGTTGCTCCCTGTGTCCAAACAAATTTGAATAGACATGGACTAAAATTGCCAGGAAATTGTAGAACAAATGGTGAGGAAGAAAGTTGGAATTGGGAGCTAAACACTTCACTGTCAGAGAATGGTGAAATTGGATGTGGTGCTATGATGAGGTGGGTTTGTGTATTGATCATGGACAGGAGATAAACAAGGTTATTAGACTTGGAAATGCTCTAGGAAAAGCCACTCAGCCTGCAGGTTTATGTATGTTAATACACTCTGGTGAATACCTGTAGCAGGAGAATTGGTGAGAAAGTGTGGAGTTGACAGAATATTCATACACAGGCTGGTAAACATAATCCCTGTTCCTCTGCTGTGTGTAGTCACACGATTCATCAGTGGCATTTGCATCAGGAACACGCATTTAACTGGCATCAGTGAGGCATTATTTC
Source organism: Acanthiza pusilla (assembly GCA_036630365.1). NCBI lineage: Eukaryota > Metazoa > Chordata > Aves > Passeriformes > Acanthizidae > Acanthiza > Acanthiza pusilla. The sequence goes on from JAXCHO010000048.1 coordinate 7,133,198, forward strand.
TGAGAGGGATGCTTAAATACAAGTGTGTGACTTCTAAAGTGTCCTCTTGAGGATGGGGATCCCACACTGACCCAGAGCAGCCACGTCCTGTCTGGGTGCAGAGCAGTAGCCTTGGCCTGCTGTGATTTCTGCCTGTCTGGAGCATCCTGCATAGAAATTTGCCACAGCCACATATTCTGCGGCCAAGGACTATGAGCTGCTCTCCACTTGTGTCTGAAATCGGGCAGAGGTCTTTCTCTCATCTTCGTTGTGGGTTTTCTTTAATGAGATACGGATGACACGTTCCTTCGGAGCCACTCATATTTTAGGACTTAAAAGATCATCCAAGATCAGCCTTGGACCTTTTAACTTTAACTGAGCACTAAGTCCCTGGTTTTCTCCAGGTTGCTGTGTTTGTGCAGCAGATGTTTGGATCTTGGGGCAGGACAAGAAATCCTGCACACGAGAAGTTTCATGGCAAAGCCTTGATCAGGTTGTCCCGTATGGGACTGATTTCCTTCAGCTGGTTGTTTGCAGTGGGGAAATGATTATGGGAATATTTTGAAGCATGTTTGTTTAGGTATCATTCTCTGCCATATGGAATTCTTTTCTCATCTCTTTTCTCTGTTGTTTTTGTGTGTGTTTTTTTTCTCTGTTGTGTTTGTGTGTTGAATTACATCAGATGTAATTTAACATGGAGGTTTTGGCTTTAGATCTGACACCTCTGAGCTGCTTTTTGTACCTTCCCAAAGCCTGGCACTTCTTCCTGGGCTGGAGTTTTCATCCTCACAGCCATTTGAGGAGTTGATTTGGTTTTCCTCATAGCTGACTCCTGTAAGCTTCAGTTGTTTTGATGTATGTAAAAAGGAGGTAAAAAAAACTCCCTTTGAAAATTTTAAAAATATCAGTGAGTTTGTAACCACCAGAAGTGGAAGGCTCAGAGAGACAGAACTTGGCAGACACTTCCCTTTGTGCTAAGCTTGATTTATATTGTTTCCAGAAACCCCAGTTGGGAAAAGCATCAAACAAAAGGTTCTGGATATAGAAAATGCACCATTTTCATAGTTTCTTGTTGCTTCCTCGACTCTGGATGGAGGGCCCTGGCATGGAACATCCTGGCTGGGGCAGCCACAGGCCCCCAGCCCCAACCCAGGACTCCTGGACCTCTCTCCAGTTTGCCCCACAGGCTCTGCAGAGTCTCAGTCACAGTCAGCGATTGCAGCTCAGTCGAGGCCCTTTGCAGGGTCACCCTGGCTTCATTAACTGAGTGAGGATTAATCATATTAAGATCCTAATTGGTTGGGCTGTGTGCCTGACACCGTGCAGCATCAGTGGGAGCCCTCCCGGTGCGTGGGAGGGTGTGGATGGGATGAAGGCTCTGGCTGTGTGCACATTTCAGCCGCAGGAGCCAGGAGTGTTGCTGTGACAGCTCCTGCCCTGCTCACCCAGACATGGGTTGGCAGCAGCTCTTGGCTGCTGCCTTCTCCTGCCTAATCTCTGCTGACAGGGATGTCCAGCCAAGGTGGACACTGGGTAATTCAGGGCCTCCGTAGCTAATTTGAAACCCTTCTTGCTTTAGCTCTCTTCTCTCCAAAACCTGAAGGGGGAAGTGCTTGTATTCTGCTTGCTCAGCTGATGCCAGGGATGTTTCCTCTTTCCCCAGCTGCTCTGTGAGAGGCTGCAGCCATGTCTGACTTTGTGGAGAGCGAAGCAGAGGAGTCAGAGGAGGAGTACAACCAGGATGGGGAGGTTGTACCCAGAGTAACCAAGAAATTTGTAGAGGAAGATGAGGATGGTGAGTTTGCTGAATTGTCTGTGTTCCTTGCTGTTCTATTCTGCATCCTGTGATGCTGCAGATGGAGCAATAACTGTGCTATAATAGCAGGGCCATCTGTAGTCGATAATCTCAGCTGTTTGAGTGCTTCCCTTCCTCCAAGTGGTTTTCATAATTGGCAATAAAAAATACACTGCTTCACCCCCGTGGGACTTGCAGTCGCACAGTTTGATAGTAAATGGTGAAAGCAGAGGAATTCTCCCATTGTGACCACTCCACCTGTTCCCTCTGCAGAGAGAGCACGAGACAAGAAGTGGGGCTCTGGCAGGGGCAGCTGGCTGGGTTCTGTGTCAGTACAAGCATTCAGTTAAAACTCTGTGTGGATGGTGTAGAGGAAGATGCTGCTTGCACAGAGCCAGGTCTCCGTGGATAACCAGTAAGTGTCTAACACATGCTGCTCTCTATCCCAGATGAGGAAGAGGAGGAGCTGAACCTCGATGATCAGGACGAGCAGGGGAACCTGAAAGGATTCATTAACGATGATGATGATGAGGAAGAGGAGGAAGAAGCCAGTGACTCTGGAGACTCCGAGGATGATGTTGGCCACAAAAAGAGAAAGCGCAGTAAGTTTGTGATGATTGTGCCCTTCTAATAACAATGTAATGCTGGCAGAGAGTACTCTCTGCCCTGGATGTCTGCATTGGCTGGGTAAGCTGTACCTTTTTGGGCTTAGTGCATTTCCAGATTAGTAAAGGGAGAGTGTGACTTATGTCTGGTCTCTTCTTCAGCTTTTGATGACCGCCTGGAGGATGATGATTTTGACCTCATTGAAGAAAACTTGGGCGTTAAAGTCAAAAGAGTGAGTTGTGTTCCCATGCTGCTGTTAAGGGTAGGGTGTGTCATGGCACAGAGGAGGGTGGGCTCCAGCCTGGAGTGAGCAGACAGTGCCTCCCATCACCTCCTGCCCTCTTGGAAAGGAAGACCTGAGTGCTTGAAGGAAGCAGGATCTCTCCCTGCCAAAGCAGCTGGGATTTGGCTGCCTGGAGTTTGCTTTTTTTCTGGTCCTAAAATCTGCTGTGCTCTTCCTTTCCCACCTTTGCAGGACAGTCTCATCTTCCATTCTCCTGTGTGGTGCTAACCTCAAGGTCAGCATAGGCTGTCATGGGCTCTAAAGCTCTTTCTGTAACATTAGAGTCACATCAACCAGGCCAGCACTGGTGGTGACAGCAAGCAAGTGACACAGGCATGGCTCCTGAGGGGGTGGCTCTTCTCCCCGTGTCCCTGTGCCATGCTGGAATCTATCCTGCTTCCTCCCAGATGCCTGCAGAGGAAGTGCAATGCTGAGCCAGGAACTGTGAGCGCTAACAAGGCATTTTCCTTGCAGCAAAAATTCAGGCGTGTGCGAAAAATGTCTGACGATGAGGACGATGAAGCAGAAGATTACGGAAAGGAAGAACACGAAAAGGAAGCCATTGCTGAAGAAATCTTTCAGGATGGTGAAGGCGAGGAAGGAGGGGAAGCTGTGGAAGCTCCTGTTGCTCCACAGGAAGAGGAAGAGGAGGAGGAGGAAGATGAATCTGGTAAGTGTGGATGGTCAGTTACATCCAAAGTTTGTCCTAGATTAAAGCTCGGGAACAAAGTTCAGACTTTCTCTGAGCTAGAAGTATCTAAAGGCTGTGACCCTGTCGTGATGAAGCTCTTGTTGGTCTGATTAGTACAATCCTTAGAATTCAACATTTCTGGGTGACAGAGTTACAAAGTCTGTCTGAACCACTTTGTGCAGAAGCACATTATGTGTGCTGAGGTCTTGAACACCTCTCCTGAGATGCCTCAAAAATTAAAATGCTTCAGAGGAAAGCACCCAAGGCACTGTTTAGTCCCTCATAGCACAGTGCATGCCTGCCCTACCCCTTCAGCATCAGCCTGTCACTGCGGCTGTTACCATACCAAAAGAGTTTCAAGGTTTTTTTTCTACTGTCCAAAGTAGCCAGGCCTTTCCTGACTGTATTTTCAGTGCTCTGAGCTGCAACTAATTGCCAAATGGCTTTGCCTGTGTCTGGAAGTTTGTTCCAGCTTGTTACCGTGGTTCAGGCTCCTGGACTGTGTGAGGTTGGTGTAGGAGATGCTGTGGGTAGCTGGGCAGACTGACAGCCAGCAGCAGCCTAAGTGTGGTGGAGGTTCATAGTTGCACTGGCTGAGCTTTGTCAGAGGCTGCAGTTACATATCCAAATTTCCTGACCACTGAATTGTTTCTCAATGCCCAGACATTGATGACTTCATTGTTGATGATGATGGACAACCTCTGAAGAAGCCAAAATGGAGGAAGAAGCTTCCAGGATACACAGATGCGTAAGTATTGATTGGAAGTTGGCCTGGAGCCTTGAAAATAGTGCACAGCTCACTTGATTCTTGCAGCTGCAGAGTGATTCAGCTTGTGGTTGGATGCTGCTGGTCTTTTTCCCAGAAGAAACCTGGTACATTTAAACAAAATTTAAACATTTCTGAAATGTTTGACTCCTTCCTTTCTCCCCTGGATTTTTTTAAAGGGATACCAAAACCAGGCCTGTAAGAGAAATATTTTTGCAGTAAAGCTCAGAAATTATATCTGTCCATGATTTTTTAGTCTGGGTGGTAAACTAAAGCTTAGACTTGGGTACCCCTGTCCTCCTCTGTGTGGCTGGAAGGGTGTTCTGTAGTGTGGGGCTGAACAATAGTTTTCTTTGCCTTCCAGTGCTTTGCAGGAAGCCCAGGAAATCTTTGGTGTGGACTTTGACTATGATGAGTTTGAGAAGTACAACGAGTACGATGAGGAGATGGAGGAGGAGTATGAATATGAGGATGAGGAAACCGAAGGGGAGACCCGCGTGCGCCCCAAAAAGACGACCAAGAAACGCGTCAGTCGCCGCAGCATCTTTGAGATGTACGAGCCCAGTGAGCTGGAGAGCAGCCACCTCACAGACCAGGACAACGAGATCCGCATGACAGACATGCCTGAGAGGTTCCAGGTGAGGGAAGGGGCTGCAGCTCTGCAGGCAAGAAAGCATTTTGGCTCCCAGGCCTGCAACCTTCAGGCCAGGTGGCTGCTGGAAGGATTTCAGAGTCTCTTTTTCCCTCTTTGATGACCCTACCTGTCAAATGTATAGGATAAAACTCTGCATTCAGACATATCAGTGGTACGGGAGCTGTTGAACCTATGTGAGCCTGGGTTTAGCTCCAGTCACAGCTTCCCTGCGGCCACTGGGTGCCAGTGTTGCACTGCCAAAGTGCAGGGATTGGGCTCTGCTGAGATGGCTTTGTGCAGGATGATGTTAGGAATCCCTTGGGCTGGACATTTGGAGAGCAAGATGCAGTGCCAGAAAAGGCTTGGGAAGGTTTCTAGCCTACCTGTATGGCAGCCAGCACTTAACTGCACTAACCCACTTTACTCAAAGTGATGGGACCTTCACTGCTCTCAATGCAAAGTGCTGTTTGTGCTGTGAGGGATCCCTCTGATGTCTCATATTTTTGTATTAATTTTACCCCATATTCAGATTTTCACTGAACAATCCATTTCCCTTTAGTGCCTGTTAATGTAATTCTGTGCAGAGGTTTGTTACCCTCCTCTATGAAATGGGATGTGTGAAGCTTCCAGTTTTCCAAAGGACCTTTCTTCCCTTGCCAGTCTGTGCAGCACAAGGGAATGCTGTCTGTGATGTCTTCTGGCTGTGGGTGGCCTGTTCACACATTTTGTCATCTTCATGGATGTCAGTGGTGGTTAGAGCAGCACCTGTGAAAGAAAAGTGGCTGAGACTGAGAGAGCCTTTGGAGCTGCTTTATGTTCTGTTATTCTGTGGCTGCAGCCACAGTGGTAACAAGGCACAGATTGGAAGAGAGGATATAACTGCAGAAAATTTGAGAGTTTGGTGGGAAGTGGAAGTATCCCCACCTGATTTTCACAGCAGACTTTGCACCATTAAAGGCCTTTCCACAAACCTTTGACAGAATTGTAGCTGCCTTTATCTAGTGTAAAGCTGGTGCAGTTTCCTGTGTGCTCAGAAGGTGCAGACATTGAAGTGATATCCTTGGCCCCCCAGAGGTGGGGGTCCCCAGAGGTCACCTGCAGCTCAAAACAACAATTTCCAGGCTTCTTGGAATCATGGCGCTGCAAGCCCTGGTGTTGCACGTGCCTCTGCTCACGCTGTTGTCTCTTCCTAGCTGAGATCCATCCCTGTGAAGAGTGCTGAAGATGATGAGCTGGAGGAAGAAGCTGACTGGATTTATAGGAATGCATTTGCAACGCCCACCATCTCCTTGCAGGTAAAGGACTGTGCCTGGGACATGGTCCAGGGGTCTGCTGATAGGAATGTGGTGCCCAGTGCCACCTTCATATCTGGTTTTGAGCAGGTCACTTAACGTGTGTGTTTTGCATCTGTGAAACGAGCAAAAAGGAACTCAGAGAAGTTGAAAAAACCACAATTTCTCAGCCTTAGCCTGTGGCTGTTCTTTCAGGGGGTCAGATCAGGAACAGAGTGAACACAATGTGTTTCTCTTTTTTAGGAAAGTTCTGACTACCTTGACCGTGGGCAAGCCAGCAGCTTCAGCCGCAAGGGGCCCAGCACCATCCAGAAGATTAAAGAAGCCCTGAATTTCATGAGAAATCAGCATTTTGAGGTAATCTGCAACTTTTTTTCATTGCCAAGGACTGTCTCCTTAATCCTGACAGGATTAGCAGGGCTGCTGGAAACATTTAGGGGGCATAGAAGGGGCTGAGATACCATCCCTGGTTGCCTCTGCTGTGACAAAATGATGCTTAATTTGGGACTGCAGCTCATCTTATGTGAGCTGTGGCAATGTAGGTTTATAAGGCCTGTTTGACAGAGCTGCTTGTCATTCTTTCCCTGATTCTGGGCAAACTGATGGCTGAATGAGGTGGGGGAATTTCAGAGTCTCTTGAGCCTTGTTCGGTGCATCCAGTCTATACTCTGAGGTGTTGCCTGATGTGACAGAAGTTTTTTGGCCTACATGGTGTATTCTTTGGTGGAGTAAGAGCTTGCCCCATAAGTTTGTTCTCCCATATGGAACAGGAGCTCTGTCTGGGCTCCTCAGTGCCAGGAACAGCCCAGTCCCCTGCACAGTGGTGATGAGTCTCATTTCTGACCCAGGTCCCGTTCATCGCCTTCTACCGAAAGGAGTATGTGGAGCCAGAGCTGCACATCAATGACCTGTGGAGGGTCTGGCAATGGGATGAGAAGGTGAGGAGTGTTTTCACTGCTGGTTGTCCCACCAGTATTTAACATGTCTTTCCACCTAGCCTGATGCTTTTAGCAGAGTTTGTTTTCGCTGTGTTTGGGTTTATTATCCGTGTCTTTTTGCATGTTTGCTGTCATGTGGTGGTAAAGTGATATCTGACAAAATAGGATTCAGAAAAAATCCTGCCCCTTCACTTCCTTTTGTGTGGTGACTCTTCCTGCCAGCAGTGCAGGTTGCTTCTCTACCTACTGTCAGATCCAAACCTTGATTGTTTTTGTTTTTTTCTGTTAATGTAATACATCTCTGAGATGGGACCTGCCACGTGTCACGTTTGGGTTTGGCTGTGGATGAAGATTTTGATGATTATTTTTATATGACAAATATCCCAAGATCCTGGAAGTCCCTGTTTGGGAAGGGAGGAGAGAGAACACTTCAGTGGGTTGTTTCACTGGAATTCTTTTGTTCTCGTGTCAGTGGACCCAGCTGAAGATCCGCAAGCAGAACCTGACACGACTTTTTGAGAAGATGCAGGCCTACCAGTATGAGCAAATCTCTGCTGACCCAGACAAGCCCTTGGCTGATGGAATAAGGGCCCTGGATACTACTGACATGGAGAGGTAGAGTGCCACGACTTTTATATTCATTCCAAAATTACTTAAAATATGCATTAACTTGCCCAAACAGCACAGGCTCTCTGGCCACTGCAGAGCACCTGCAAAGCAAATAATGAAAAATACTTAAAATTCTTTTGGAAGATGAGTCCAAGGGCTCCTCTTCTGCCTGACCTGTGTCATAGCAGGTCCCTTGAGTGCTCCGAGCATGACCCAGCTGCAGGCAGGGTGTAACATGCTTGCTTTCTGTAGGCTGAAGGACGTGCAGTCCATGGACGAGCTGAAGGACGTGTACAATCACTTCCTGCTGTACTATGGGAGAGACATCCCCAAGATGCAGAATGCTGCCAAGGCTGCTCGCAAAAAGCAAAAGCGTATCCGGGAGGATGGTGAAGAGGAGGAAGGTTTGTCTCCCCCACGCTTCATAGTTTTCTCATTGTGGGCTGCTTGAAAATCCTGGTTCAAAAGAATGGGAAGAAAGCTTGGTGAAAAGCCCGTGTGTTTGCTCAGAGCATCTCTGCTGGTCATTTCTATCTCAAGTTAGTCCCAGGTCTTTCAAGCACCTCTGAAAATGTTTAAAGTTTGCCTCACAAGGTGCTTTCTAATGGATTTGAATGCCACCTCTTGTGTCAGGGGTCAAAGCAAGGATCAGCCACCTCAGTGTGTGTTTTAATGTGCAACCCAGAGGTACTGCTATTAAAACTGCAGGAGTGAAACTGAAAATAGTGCTTCCAGGGTGTTTTCCCAACCCTGAATAATTTTAAGGCTACTGTGACCTCTGAGCTGCCTTTGTGGGATTTAGGGGCTCTGTTGCACAGCGTAGGTTGTGTTTAATCTCTTCAGTGTGTTTCTGACATGTTCCAGCTGTCTGGATGCCTCTCTAACGTATCCTTCCTACAGGTGAAGGGGAGGATGCAGAGGATGATGAGCAGAAGGGCCCTGAGCTGAAGCAGGCTTCCCGAAGGGATATGTACACCATCTGCCAAGCAGCTGGGCTGGGTAAGGCTCTGCTCTGTCCTGCTGAGTGTGCAGTGCCCTGGCCCACATGCTCTGCTGGGTGCTGTGACTTACTTGTGGAAGGAAGACTGGTAGATTTGCTCACTGTTAGCTACAAGACCCTTGTCCTCATTGGTTTTTTGTTGGGTTTTTTTTCTTTTACCAGATGGCCTGGCTAAGAAATTTGGTCTGACACCTGAGCAGTTCGGAGAAAATCTCCGAGACAGTTACCAGCGTCACGAGACAGAGCAGTTCCCCGCGGAGCCCCTGGAGCTGGCCAAGGATTATGTGTGTAGGTCAGTGTGGGGGGACCTTTGTGGAGGTCCTGTGGATGTGACACAAATGAGGGGATCTGGGGACATTCTTCTAAGCCTTCACGTAGCCTTTTTGCTTGCAGTCAATTCCCAAGCCCTGAAGCTGTGCTGGAAGGAGCTAGGTACATGGTGGCTTTGCAGATCGCCAGGGAGCCCTTGGTCAGACAGGTCCTGAGACAAACTTTCCAAGAAAGAGCTAAAATCAACATTTCACCAACCAAAAAGGGGAAGAAGGTAAGGAAAGAGCTCTGACTCTGTGGTAATTTCAGGAAAGGATGTAAATAACACACAAATGCTTGTTCTCCCATGTCAGTGGCAACCCTGAATAAATCTCAGGGCAGCACTGAGCTGGGCTGTTGCAGAGCTCAGCAGCATTTTTAGTCTCAGCATTTTACCAGATGAGATGTTGCCTTCAATTATTGGAACAGTCTCTGTTTCTCTGGGACTGGAAAGCAACTCCACTGTGTCCTGCTGGGGAAGGAAATGCAGACTGGCAGGCATAGGGCTGAGGGGGTATTGAATAAAAGCCATTGTCTGCTGTGTCATACAGAAGGGTCTTTCTTCATGAATGCCCTGTGTGCATGCTGACTGTCTCTTCTCTTTCCCAGGATATTGATGAAGCCCACTATGCCTACTCCTTTAAATACATGAAGAACAAGCCTGTGAAGGAGCTGCGAGATGACCAATTCCTGAAAATGAGCCTGGCAGAGGATGAGGCACTGCTCACTATAGATATCAGCATTGACATGAAAGGAGTGGAGGGGTGAGTTCCCACTGGCTGTGCCATCCCTGACTCGGCAGAGCTCATTATCGCAGTGCTCTTAGAGCTCCTCTGTAACCCAAACTACTCCTGAAAGTCATGGCCTGCACCTCAAAGTCAAGCAGCCTCTCAGGGTCTTGCTTTTTTCATCATTTTGGTGAAAGCTTTAGCAGACATCTGTCTGAGTCACTTGAAGGCAAAACTCTGAAGCCTTTAGATTTTTGAGGAAGATGATGCTTGTTTCCCAGCCAACTTGATTCCTTCCCTGCACGTCTGAGGGGCCACACTGTGCAATATGGTTGTGCTGGAGTGGCTGTGATCTGTCTACAGCAGCACTTCTGCAGCTGAAGCAGTGTTTAATGGGAGGGTTGGCTCTTCCCCAATTTTTCCAAGCAGCTACCTGAATCTGAGGTGCTGCTACTGCATCTCTGTGCAAGAATCTGCCAGTGATATATCCATTCAGGTATCTGGAGCCTTCCTGTATCTCCTCTTCTCCTTTCTTGCAGTTATGGCAGTGACCAGACATACTTTGAGGAAATCAAGCAGTTCTATTACCGGGATGAGTTCAGCCACCAGGTGCAGGAGTGGAATCGGCAGCGTACCATGGCCATCGAGCGCTCCCTCAACCAGTTCCTCTACGTGCAGATGGCCAAGGAATTAAAGAACAAGCTGTTAGTGGAAGCCAAGGAGTACGTCCTCAAGGTGAGATGGGGCACAGGTGGGTTTGAGTTGGAGCTGGGGTTGCGAACACTGACAGTCCTGCAGTGTTTTGGGCATAGCTGCTGACAGGTCATACGCAGGTTCTTGGGGAGGAGGAGGAGGCAGGGATTGAGTCTGGTTCAACTTTCCCTCCAGAGAAGGGCTATGCCAAGGCCCCTGTAGTGGATTTTCTTACTCCTCTTTGCCCTTTCTCTGCTCTCCCAGGCTTGCAGCCGCAAGCTGTACAACTGGCTGAAGGTTGCTGCCTACCGCCCGGATCAGCAAGTGGAGGAAGATGATGATTTCATGGATGAAAACCAAGGGAAGGGGATCCGGGTGCTGGGCATTGCCTTCTCATCAGCCAGGTAGGAGCGGGGGAATGGTCTCTGGATGCATGTCCAGCTTTATCAGTCCTCTCTGTCTGAGTGATCTCTGTTTGGCAGGGACCACCCCGTGTTTTGTGCCCTCGTTAATGGAGAGGGTGAGGTGACGGATTTCCTCCGATTGCCACATTTTACAAAGAGAAGGAATGCCTGGCGTGAGGAGGAGAGGGAAAAGAAGGTGAGCCTTGGTGCAGCTGTTACTGAGATGAATGTAGGTAGCTCAGGACAGAAACCCTCTAGTTTTTCTACTCTGATTTTCTGCTTTCCTTTCCAGGCCCAGGATATTGAAACCTTGAAAAAATTCCTCCTGAACAAGAAGCCTCACGTGGTGACAATTGCAGGCGAGAACAGGTCAGTCTTTTGTGTTCCTTCAACTTCCCAAGTCTCTTTGCAATCGTTTACTTGTGCCTGTCTACATTTCATTGTTTCCAGGACCCAGCTCTGTGCTCTCCCCTCAATCCCCTTGGCTGTCTCTCCCTAGGGACGCTCAGATGCTGATGGAGGATGTAAAGAGAATTGTTCATGAGCTGGACCAAGGGCAGCAGCTGTCCTCCATCGGAGTGGAGCTGGTGGACAATGAGCTGGCCATCCTCTACATGAACAGCAAGAAGTCTGAGGTGAACCTTATGTTACTCCAGCTCTCCCTTAGTCTGTTGCTCATTCGTGCTGTGTCATCCTCCATTTGTTGTGCTGGCCTTGCGTCATCCTCTGTCTCATATGATCCATCTGGACAGTCACATACTGATCTTTGGATCAAGGCAAAACATCTTAAGCTTCCCCGAAGAGACCAGCACCAGCAGATGCACAAAGTGGATATTGATGTAGTCGGAAATGAGTGAGATTGTTCCATTACTAATAGCAGCAGAGCTCCTGGGAGCCTTTGACCTCAGCTTTCTTTGCCCTGAGCACAAAGTGCTTCCTTGCTCCAGTCCCTGTCTGATGTGTTTTTGGTGCTTGTGGTACAAAGTGTGAAAACACCACGAGGGTTTTCCCTGATTCTGTGTCCTGTTGCAGAATGAATTCCGGGATTACCCCCCTCTGCTGCGTCAGGCCGTGTCCCTCGCCCGCCGCATCCAGGACCCCCTCATAGAGTTTGCCCAGGTCTGCAGCTCTGATGAGGATATTCTCTGCCTGAAACTCCACCCTCTGCAGGTAAATTTTCCTTGGGAACAGAAGATCCTTCTCTGCAGGAGAAAGTGGCCTGTGAGGATTTGCTTTCAAAGAAAAGGTTTCCAAACTGAATTTATGCAAGCTCTGTCAGTTCTGTGCCATATTCAGGCAACACAGCACCTTTCCTTTCTTTTTTCCCCCCCCACTTCTTTCTCATCAGCCTTTAGGCTGTTCTCAGGGGTAACTCTGAGGTGCAGCACAGCTCCTGGGAGCCAGCGTGTTGTGTTTGCCTCCTGGCAGAGGGTTGTGCAGATCCATCTTTTCCAAGGCTAACACCTCTTGTCTCTGCCAGGAGCACGTGGTGAAGGAGGAGCTGCTGAACGCACTCTACTGCGAATTCATCAACCGTGTGAACGAGGTGGGGGTGGATGTAAACAGAGCCATTGCTCACCCCCACAGCCAGGCTTTGCTGCAGTACGTGTGTGGCCTGGGACCACGGAAGGGCACTCACCTGCTAAAGGTAACGAGGCTTCCGTCCCTGCCTACAAAAACAGCACATCACCAATGCTCTGTGGGCACTCAGGAGATGAGTCAGGGTCCTGTGTGCCAGGTGCAGCTGACAGCTCTGTTGATGTGTGTTTTTACCTTGCTGTGCCTCACCCTGAAGCTACACGTGGACTTGTGTCCTTGATAGACCCAAACAGCTCAGCAGATTCGTCAATCCCAGCCAGCTCCCAAACCGGCAGGAATGGATGTGCTGTCAGAGCGTCAAGACACCTCCGCAGTGTAGAAAACACGAGGCAAAAAGCCAACGCTTTTCCTGAGAGTTGGAGCTGTGATGATGTGGAATCGTCATCTTCCACACAATGTTGAGACACTGGCGGGGAGCAACAACTAAAGAATTGTGATGGGCATGTGTCAGATGCTTTAAACACTGCAGCGTGCAGTGTGAATCCTCTGCTTTTCCCAGAGAATTACAATGGTTTGGGTTGGAAAGGACCTTAAAGACCATTTAATTCCAACCTCTGCCCATCAGCACAGACACCTTCCACTAAACCAGGTTACTCAGAGCTCCATCCAGCCTGGCTTTGAACATTTCCAGGGATAGGAAGTCCACAACCTCTCTGGGCAATCTTGTGTTTGAATAGCAAGGTTTATACTCTTTCCTCTCTCAAGGTTTATGTCCTTGCCTCTCTCTGCAGATCTTAAAACAAAACAACACCCGTCTGGAGAACAGGACCCAGCTGGTTACGATGTGTCACATGGGACCCAAAGTGTTTATCAACTGTGCTGGCTTCATCAAAATTGACACAGCATCACTGGGTGATAGGTGGGTATTGGGTTGTACTCGATGTTCTACAGGGTGTGGAGTCAGTGTGAGCAACAGGCTGAAGCAATCACCTTCCCTGAGTTTGTGTTCCTGGAGTTTCTGTGTGGCCCTTCTGACTTTTGGCCAAGTTCAGGTATTGCTGGTTATCAATCTGATTCTTGAGGGCAGCTAAACTTGCACAGCAGCAGTGTGAGCTGCAGAACATGAATTATATGGCTTGCTCTGGTGTGAAAGATCTTTTGTGGTCAAGAGGAACTAAACTAAAACCAATTGTTCCCTAACGCAGTCATCAGTAACCCATGGGCACTTCAGTTTAGTTTCTGCCTGGTCCTACCAACAGCATTTTATTTTTCTAAAGTTTCAAACTTGAGAAATAATTCAGCAGTTTGGTATCTTCCTAAAACAGCAGCACTACTGGGAAGTTTATAGAACATTAAGTTACACAAGAGGTGTTTTGAGGACAGCTGTACCTTAGTTTCTGAACCTGACTGCTTTGCATAGATGTATCACATACTGGAAACGTGCCTTCTCCAGGGTTTTTTGCCTTTGAAAACTAATCTGAGAAGGGACACCTGGCTGAATCCCTACGCTGAGTGATCCAACTCTTAATCCCTTGATCCTTGCAGGATACAAATCCCAGAGACGCTGGGGGCAAAGCATCCAAACAGCTCGATGGCAACACTGAATTTGTATGAGGAGATGTCAGGGAGAAACTGCAGAAAGCTATGTGCTCATAGAGCAGCTACGGGGATCAAATCCACCCAGCATCCAAAATGCCTGGCTGTGTCTTTGGAGCTGCAGACTGGAATTTGCCAGGTCTTGCCTTGGCTCCCGTTGATTTAGCAATGAATAATTCATAGTGTCCTTTTTGGAGTACTTTGTTCCATGGAGGGCAGTGGTGGTGCTCAACAGTGTGCTTGATTATTGAGCTGCAGGAACAGCTGGAGCCCTCAGAGCCCTGATGTGAACATTGCTTTTATTTCAGCACTGATTCCTACATTGAAGTGCTAGATGGCTCTAGGGTCCATCCTGAAACCTATGAATGGGCAAGGAAAATGGCAGTGGATGCCTTGGAATACGATGAGTCGGCTGAGGATGCTAATCCTGCAGGAGCTCTGGAGGAGATCCTGGAAAACCCTGAGCGCCTGAAAGACCTGGACCTTGATGCCTTTGCTGAAGAACTGGAAAGACAGGTGCATTGGGGGTTCCTGGTGCTGAGAAACAGAGGGGGAGCTCTGCTGCACAGCTGGGATTCTTGTGTTTTATAGCTGACCACATTTATAAGGTGACCCTTATCCTTTTTAGGAGCTGGGCGTTAGCTGTGCTATCATAAAATGTATAAACAGCCATGATGAGCACTCAGTGTCTGACAGTGGCATGTAAATGCTTGCAGAAGGTACACTTGGGGCAGGAGACAGTAATTAGACCATTTAAGCTCTTCTCCCTGATTTTTTTCTAAACATGTTTGTCCTTTTGACTTCTGTAACATCCTGTGACTGAGCTTCATCACTTGTTGGTACCTGCTGTAATCCCCTTTTTAAAATTTCCTGGAATTCTTCCTTAACTTACTCTGGATTCCCTACTGACCTCTTTCCTGCTGCTCATGCCTTTATAACCTTTGAATCCCACACAGGGCTATGGTGACAAGCACATCACTTTGTATGACATTCGAGCTGAGCTAAGCTGCAGATACAAGGACCTGAGAACCCCGTACCGTTCTCCCAACACAGAAGAAGTCTTCAACATGCTGACCAAAGAAACTCCAGAGACATTTTATATAGGTACATCCCTGTTTTCTGTCATCCTAAGTTGTCACAGGATGTGTGGAGGTGGAGTGAAGGGATTTTAGTGAGTGTGGTGTTGGGGCAGTGCTGTGATGGAGTGTGAGGCAGCTTTTGGAGTACCTGGGTGGTTTTCTAACACCTTCCTGCATAAATAACAACTTTAGATGGATGGAACTGCCCAGCTCTGCAGTTTTTCATTCTTTCCTTCCCCTCTCCCATCACACCACAGGTAAAATGATCATCTGCAACGTGACTGGGATTGCCCACAGGCGCCCACAGGGAGAGAGCTACGACCAGGCGATACGGAACGATGAAACTGGCCTTTGGCAGTGCCCTTTCTGCCAGCAGGACAACTTCCCAGAGCTCAGTGAGGTGGGGCTGCTTCTCCTGATAGGTCTGCCTTTGTGAGGAGCCTGCTATCAGCAGGCTTGAGTGTTGCGTAGGGTTCTCGGGAGACAAGGGATGAGAGCCAAGATTGTGCCTGCAGTGCCCCAGGATCCCAACCTGATGTGGCCTTTGGCTGTAAAAAATGTGTGTTGCACTTCTGACTAATTGCTTCAGTATAGATTTGACAGGTCTTTTATGGCTGCATTATGGATTTTAGAGTGCAGTGGGCCTGGGGCCAAGCTGCCCAGTTCTTTGCATATACATAAAGCACTCTTGTTTGTGGTCTGGGATCGTGTTTTACGCAGAGAAATTGCCTGTGACACTGGGAACAGAAGGTTCTGCCACCTTCTCAATTTTAAGAACTTAACTGGACCACCTGCTGCTTAATGCAGCTGTACTTTAGGTCCCCTCTAAACACTGTGAATTCCAGCAGCCTGGGTAATCCATGACTTTAAACCCCTATAGTGTTCATTAGAAACCAGCCCTGGCTGCAGGCTGCTGGTCAGGGTCTAAAAATGTTCTGACCTTCCTGGCTGCAATGTCCCATAAGCTGAGCAGAGCGGGAGGAGGAAGATTGCATTACTGGGGAGCATTTGTTGAAGTCTTCTGTCCCCTGCCTTTCCACAAGTCTCTGCTGGCTGCACCGCTTTGCTGACACAGCTTTTGGCCTTGAGTGTGAACTGCTGGGGTTATTTTGTTTCCACGCTGAATGATTTATTTACTTTTGCCTTGCTCAAGGTTTGGAACCATTTTGACAGCGGTTCCTGCCCGGGTCAGGCCATTGGAGTGAAGACACGTCTGGATAATGGTGTTGCTGGCTTCATCCCAACAAAATTTCTTAGTGACAAGGTGGTCAAGAGGCCAGAAGAAAGAGTGAAGGTATGAAAGCAGTGGATTTTCACATCCCCAGCGAGAGCTGGAAGAACCTGGAGCCAATACCAAAGACTCAGAGTTTGGTTAATAACACTGTTCCTAAATGACTTTTCCGACCTTATTTTCATGTGAGGACTTTAAATCAGCAGGAAGTTCAGGTTGTGGTTAGTGTCCTTGTCCCACAGTGCAAATCTCCCTTGGCAGCTGGTGGAACCCTGTTAATCAGTTAACACGTTGTGCTGCAGGAGGATTTATTGTCGTCTGGCTGAAGTCTGGGTTTAGGAGACCAGAAGGCATTCTAATGCAGAGCTGCCCTTTGTTTCTGGCTTTCTAAAGAGTTCACAGAACTGCTTTTGGATAGGCAAGGGTCATTTTCCCTCTCATAGCTTTTTCTTCCCTGTCCATTAATTTGTGGAGGTCATCAGAGTTACTGGTCCTGCTCAGGACAGGGATTGGGGTTCTGACAGAAATGGAGTAACACTTCTTTATCATATAGCAAAGATGTTAAATTTCTCTTTTACTGTCTTTTGGGGTCCCCAACAGTCCATCCAGGTGATAGATAATCCTGTGAGCTCAGAGGTCTCAGCATTTCTTTAAAGACTTACTAATTAACTTCATCATGGTTAACTGAACTAAGACATTGCATTTTTCGTGGGGGGATTTTCTGCCTCACATTTTATTAGAGTAGTCTTTTGGGTGTCTGCGTCTAAACAGACTTAACTGCTTTCTTGCACATCTTGAAGTCCAATTTTGCTGCTCCCATTGTTAAGGGTATTTGAAATAGAAACGGTGATTGTCCTCACCCTCCAGACATGCAGTTTTCCATGTGATGTGGGGCACAGGTTGTAGATCCGCTGGAGAGCTGCCTATTTTTTCCTTTAATCTCTTTATTCTGGTAATTTTTGGGATCAGTTGATTTCCAGTTCCCGTAGAAAGATGACCTTTAAAGGCTGTATCAGTCTGAAATAGGTGAGGTGATTTGCACCTCCTCACTGTCAGTGGGATCCCACACAGATTGCTCTGTAGCACAGGGATTCTGGTGTATCTGCCAAACCTGCTGCTCACCTTGGCCTGCACCTCCTCTGCAGGTGGGAATGACCGTCCACTGCCGGATCATGAAGATTGACATTGAGAAATTCAGTGCCGACCTGACCTGCAGGACCTCAGACCTGATGGACAAGAACAATGAGTGGAAACTGCCCAAAGACACCTACTACGACTTCGACTCTGAGGCAGCAGATCACAAACAGGAAGAAGACATGAAAAGAAAGCAGCAGAGGACAAGTGAGTCTCTTAATTTCCCTCTCCCTTGTAATTCCAGCCCTCCCAGGATGCTTCAGGATAATCAGCACAATTAGATAGAGTTGCATTGAAGCAGTTCCTCCTGGAAGGCTGAGCGTTCCCTTTGTTCCCCAGCGTACATCAAGAGGGTAATTGCTCACCCATCATTCCACAACATCAGCTTCAAGCAAGCAGAGAAGATGATGGAGACCATGGACCAAGGGGATGTGATTATTCGGCCAAGCAGCAAAGGGGAGAACCATCTGACTGTCACCTGGAAGGTCAATGATGGCATTTACCAGCACGTGGATGTCCGGGAAGAGGGCAAGGAGAATGCCTTCAGCCTGGGCTCCATGCTCTGGATTAACACAGAGGTAAAGCCCTGCAGAGCATGCCTGGGAAGGGGAAGAACCAATTTGGCAGGAACAGGTTCACACAGCCCTTCTGTCCTTGCAGCTGCTTTTTTCACACTCTTGGAGAGTAACTTCCAATGCTTTTTCCAGATCCTTAGACAATACCTGGCTCTTTTTTTTTTTTCCTGCAAGCATCCAGCCTTGCTGTGCAGAATGTGTGACTAAATATACCCTAAATACCTCTTTAAATGTGTTTGTCCAAAGGAGTTTGAAGACCTGGATGAAATCGTTGCTCGTTATGTCCAGCCAATGGCTTCTTTTGCCAGAGACCTGTTGAACCACAAATACTACCAGGACTGCAATGGTGGAGACAAGAAGGTAAGATTATCCCAGGATGTGGTGGCTTCTGTAGGAAGATATCCACAGGCTCCGCGTGTTGCTGAAAATCTGGGCTTCCCTGGAGCATTTATCTTCTTTCTGTCCCTAATTAGAAGCTGGAAGAGCTGCTGATAAAGACCAAGAAAGAGAAGCCAACATTTATTCCATACTTTATCAGTGCCTGTAAAGATCTACCTGGTAAATTCCTCTTGGGATATCAGCCTCGAGGTAAACCAAGGTAAGTGAGAGGCAAGCCCAGCATCTGCACTGATGCCAGTACCAAACCTCAGCTGGTTGCTGCCGGATTTTCTTCCAGCTCTGTCAGAATCCCTGTAAATCACTCCTCGTCTTCCCCAGGATTTGGCCTCCTGACAGTGGAGGACCCAATTCTAGCAGTAAATCTCACCCAGGAGACTCCCTTATTTCTTAACCATCTGGCTGCCACAAGCAGCACTGCCCTGTGCTGTGGGTGTCATGGGAGTGGAGGCAGGGAATTAATGAATTTTTCATGGAAAGGCAGGGTATTTTGGAGCAATTGTTCGAAGGTGAAGTGTCTGTTCTGACTGTGAGTGACTGAAACAGCCTGTGATGTGTTGTGCTCTCACTGCTCCTCCCAGGATAGAGTATGTGACAGTGACACCAGAGGGATTCCGCTACCGGGGCCAAGTCTTCCCTACTGTGAACGGACTTTTCCGATGGTTTAAGGATCATTATCAGGACCCTGTTCCAGGTGAGCACCCCAAAACTTCAGTGCCTCAGCTGTTTATCACACAATATCAGGGACTGTTATTAATGGACAGTTCATCTTCTTTGTCCCTAAAATGTGTCCTAGGATTTTTCTGTATGTGGGAAGTTTCAAAGCAGCATTCCAAGTGTTTGGCTCCATGGACCTACTGAGAACTCTCCTGAGTTAGTCTTTCAGCCAAGTGGGCTGCAGAGCAAAGTCTGGACTAGTCCCTTTCCTCTCCCTTGTCTCCCCCACCATACAATCCAGCACCCACCATTCCCTGGTAACAAACCATTGTGCCAGAGCAAGTGTTGCCTCCATTTTTTCAAGTCCTGAGTTTCAGGTTTCTCTGTTCCGGGAGAACTAATCTAGCTCTTGGTCTGTATTTTACACAGGCATTACCCCCAGCAGCAGCAGTCGGACCAGGACTCCAGCCTCCATTAATGCTACTCCAGCTAACATCAACCTGGCAGGTCAGTGCAGGCCATTCCCAGTTGGAATTGGGATGTGAGCTGCTCCTCCAGGCTCCACTTTTTCTAATGCACTGTGTCTCCCTCGCAGACCTGACACGTGCAGTGAACGCTCTACCACAGAACATGACCTCCCAGATGTTCAGTGCCATCGCTGCAGTGACAGGCCAGGGACAGAACCCAAATGCCACCCCAGCACAGTGGGGCTCCAGCCAGTACGGCTACGGAGGCAGCGGAGGCGGCAGCAGCGCCTACCACGTAAGCGTCACTTAGATCTCTTCTGGCTTCTTGCTGCTAGAAGCACTGGGAGCCTAAGGAATCCCTCATTGCCTTGGATCCCCAAGTCCTAGATTTGTACCTAGGCTGGATTCTTGGACCAGGTTTCCTCTTGCCTCCCGTGACTGAAGAAACGAGGCATGTAGCACAGCCCTGCTCCGGGGGGAGTTGGAGCAAGGAGCAAACTGGTCTGGCCCCCAAGGAATGTGGCAGGGTGGAGAGGTGGGATCCAGCGGTGAGGGCACACAGCCTTCTGATTGTGCCCCTGAATTGGCAATGTGAGCTGCCAGTGGAGGAGATTAGCTGGGAAAGTATGCGCTGAGTTTGCAGGGCTTTTCAGCTCAGCGCTAATCTCCGAGCTGCACCGGCGGGGAACACCTCAGCCTGACCCAACACCCAGGGGCTTTGCAGGGAGTAAGATGGAATTGGACAGTTTTGGCTCATGTTGGAGCCTTTCCTCATGTGTGCCTGCTTCCAGCCTGCTCTGCAAGCTCCCAGCTGACACTGAGGCAAATTCCAGCTGCGGAAGGACTGAGGAGCCTGGGTGCAAAAAACACACCCAGCTGTTGCATCCAAAGAAGAGACGGTGCAAGACAAGGCTTGCAGGGAGGAGTGATCCTCCTTTAGAGCACTTTGGGAGGCTTTCAGGAAGTTTGGCACAGTAAACGCTGAGCTGGGGATGGGCAGGGACTGTGGATAACCTGATGTATTAATCATCAAGACATCAGAAGAAAAAGGGAGGTGAACACCGGGAGGCAAAGACACTAAGCTCTCCATTGGGACAAACAGCCAGCTGGCTCGAGATGTGGGAGGGAGCCATTCTGGGAGCTGCTGCGCCTTCTCTGCAGCCTGCAGGGGAAGAATTTATCTGTTCTTCATGCCCACTGCAGGAAGTCATTGCTGCTGGCATGCCCCAAGTGTCTCTTGTGCCCCTTGCCTTTGCTTGGCTCGAGCATTTCCCCTTGGGGTGAACAAGGAGGGAGGGCTGTGCTGGCCCAGCTGGGTGGAACATCAGGGGCTCTCAGGGGAGCAAATGTCCTGTGCTGAGCACGCAGTGAGGGTGGGGTGCAGGACAAGCAGGGCAGTGCAGAGCCTCCCCCCAGCCTAGCAGGGTCCACCTTCTGTCCCCTGACAGCCTCTGCTCTCCGCAGGTCTTCACGACTCCGGCACAGCAGCCTGTAGCCACCCCTCTGATGACCCCCAGTTACTCCTACACTACTCCCAGCCAGCCCATCACCACACCCCAGTACCAGCTCCAGGCCAACACCACGCCCCAGTCCACCCAGTCCCAGGCACAGTCGCAGCCATCGTCCAGCTCCAGGCAGAGGCAGCAGCCAAAGTGAGTAGCTCCGGGTGGTTGTATCCATGTCCTGTCTCCGCTGATCTTCTTGATTTTTGTGGAAGCAGAATGGTGGGGTTACTTCATACCTTCCTCACAGGGAGGTTTTCCTGTCACGTCTCACCTTGTGCCCATGTCCTTGCAGGACCAACAGCCACGCTGCCATCGACTGGGGCAAGATGGCCGAGCAGTGGCTGCAGGAGAAGGAGGCTGAGCGGAGGAAACAGAAGCAGAGGTTGACCCCTCGCCCATCGCCCAGCCCCATGATCGAGAGCACGCCCATGTCCATCGCAGGGGACGCCACACCTCTCCTGGATGAGATGGATCGATAGGACCTGGCACCCGACACCTCTGCTCTCTTCTCCAAGGAAGGGGGAAGGAGAGGGAACAATTGGAAGCGACTTCCCTTCGCTTAGACACATAACTCCTGTTTCATACGTCGTGGGATGGTGGGAAATGACTCTTGGTGATGTGCACCTGAGCAAGAGAATAGACTTGGCAGGGCTGGTTTAAAAATATATACTATATATAAGAAAAATATATCATAGAAAGGGACACTGCATCGGCCTCTGCATTCCAGGCTCCGGTTTTGAGACACCCTGGAAGCTTAGCAAAGCAAGCATGAGGTCAAAGGAGTCTGTCCTTGAACATGCACAGCACTCTGCTTTCACCCCAAAGACTGGGAAGCAAATGTAGCTGGAAGTGCATCGGCCTGGAGTGAGCCTGTTTCCTTTGGACTCTCCCAAACCCTGACTGTCACTTCTCCTCATCCCGAGACCACAAAGTAAAGTTGTGGGGGTTGTGACAAACGAACCAGAGTTCTCACAAAGTTCCTGTTGTTGTTTGCTCCATGTTTTCATGTGTGACAGGCTCAGCAGAGCCTGTGCCAACCCCGACTGTGTCTGGAGGGGTCCAGCACAGCGGTTCGGGGTCTTGCTGGAGATGCAGCTGTTGTACCAAAGGCTTGCTCTCTCCTCTGGCTTCTTTTGGAACAATATTTATTTAGTTTTGATTATTATTTTTTTTTATCAGACTGCGAAATAAAACGCCAGCCTACGGCAGCTTCCCCAAGACAGACACGTGGGACAAAGCACCGCGGAGCAGCCCGGAGTGCATGGCCTCCTCCTCTGTACCTGCTTCCCCTGCCCAGCTGTAACCAAGAGGGGTGAATAAATAGTGTTTTTACTGAATGCTAGCTCCGAGGTTTTCTGCCTGCACCCTGCGCTTTGCCTTAGGATTTGCACAGAGCAGAGTTGCGTGGTGGAAGTCGATGCTGCTCCTTCCTTTGTTGCTTGGTGCTGCCCTCAGTGCGCTGGAAGTTTCGCAGAGAAGCTGACTTCTGTTGTTAGAGGATGATGTTCTGTTACGGATGCACCGTATGGAGACATCACACCGACATCGGGGGCACCTCCCTGTGGCTGTTGGATAGGAAGAGGCACTGGGAGGGGTGGATAACATGGATAACTCGTGTCAGAAACAGCCCAGTGCAGTGTCCCTGAGGGATTGCCAGCGATGGGAGAGACATTTCTGAGAGGAAAAGTTCCTGCTGCACACACTCTCCCTCTCCTGCTTTGTTAGTAGAGGTTTTCTATGGAAGCAGAGTCTTTGTTCCTTCCCAGTGCTCCTGGTCAGCCTCTTTTGCTAGGAAATGAGCAGGAACAGCAGATCTTAGGAAACAAAGGTCTTCTTTGCATGTAAATGCTCCTGAAGAATGGCAGCGACCCGGGAGGCAAAGCAAAGCTCTTTGCACAGAGAAATGCAGGTCCTGGCTTCAATGCCATCCCTTCTGCGGTGCTGGGGGGCTGACAGGGTCCTGTTCCTCCCAAAACCACCCAGGCCAGTGGGGAGAACCGTGGGCTGGGGCCCACAGCTCCGAGGTTGCAGGTGGGTGAATCTGGCGCTATTTTCTTATTTCATTAAACTGTACGATAGGAATTTGACTGGGAGCAGCTCCTTACTGGTTGGACCTGGAAGGAGGGGCTAGTTGTGTGTTGTTGCCTCCTTTCTGACTGTCTTTGTTTTTAGTTTTCCCTTGCTGTCAATAAAAGTTCTACTTTTGGGAAGCTTGTCCGCATGCCCCGTGTCCGTGCTTCCTGCCGGGATCCTGCAGCTGCCACAGGGGCTTTGCACCCAGAGAGGAAGCAGTGCCTCCCTCCACCCTTGGTATTCCCCCCTGGACTCGTCTGATCCGCTTATTTCAGGGATTTGGGATTGCCCTGCACACTCCTCAGTGTGGGGTTTGCTGTCTGCTTGGCTCCTGGCACTGCAGCTTTTTCCGAGTCTGGAATTCGGTGCTGATGTGGAAAGATCTTTCCATCACCTCACCAGGACGCTGGGCTGAGCCACACTCCACCCTCGGAAGCCCTCTGGAGGAGTTGGTGGCAATGCCCTGTCCCTGAGTGCTGCCCACAAATTCCTCATTACAGGAGCCCAGGCAGCATTCCCTGCCCCAGCTCCTCCCTGGCAGCATCTGCCTTTGTCCCGGGGCTGGAAAAGCATCTATTGTCTCACTCTAAGGAGCTTTGCAGGCATTTGAGGAGCCTTCAGGGAGGGCCAAGACCCTGTTCCTCCCAAGGGAAGGGAGAAGGATTTGGTGCTGGTCTGGGAGGCGGCGAGTTAAAGAGGATGAGAGAGCTTGGGTGGTGCAATTCAGAGAACTTCAGAGAAAATTAGATGCCTGGGGAGCTGGAATTTAACCCGCTGGCAGGGGAGGTAAGACTGGGGCTCGGCTCCGGTGCCAGTGTGCTGTGCTGTTGTGAGAGCTGTGTCCCCAATGCCAGGACAGTGATGTGAACTGATGGGAGCAGAGAGGAACGGCTCAAACCCCTCCATCCCCACCCAGCTGTGGGTGTTCCCCTCCCACAGGATCTGCCCTGGGATTTCCCCTGGATGTTGCCCCCAGCGCCATCCTTTCCCCCACAGAGACAGAGCCAAGGCTGCACTATCTGCTTGAGCAGATGTAACTTTATTTCACAGCCAAGACCCCCGCAGGGCTCGGGGGACTCAGGGCTGCAGCTTTCGTGTGGGCTCAGCCTCAGTTTTGCTTTTCAGCCTCTTCTTTCTGTTCCTCTCCTTCCTCCTCCTCTTCCCGCTGGCAGTGGGCACTGGGAAGGCTGTGGCTGGTGCTGGCTCCCTGCCCAATCCCTCATGTGCTGGAGCATCGCTCAGGATGGTGTTGGATGCTTCCCCCAAGGATGGCAGCAGCACCCAGGGATCAACAGTGGCAGGATGGCTCCATGCCCCCTTTTCAGAAGAGCCTTTCTTTTTCAGACCTTTCCCCTTATTTTTCTTATCTTTCTTTCTCTTCCTCTCTTTCTTCACTGCCTTGGAGGCTGTCCTGGTGCGATGATCCACTGGAAGGGCTCCCCTGGGCCTCGCTGCGCGGTCGATGAGCTCCCCCCCAAATTCATACAGCACCGGCTCTCGGGGCACTGCCACAGCCACTGTGTTGTACGCCTTGCACCTGCAAAAAACGAGGAGGCACCAGGGGTGGGACAAGCCCTGGCAGGGGGACAGTCCCCAGGGCAGGGGACACTCACCAGACATAGAGATAAGGCTCCACACACTCCTCCCGGTAGGTGAACTCGAAGCAAGGCACCTGGATGATGTTGAAGAAGGCCTGGCCCACCACCCTCGAGACTGTGTCGTTCACCCGCCGAAGGCACTCCTTCAACCTGCCCCGGGGCAGAGCTGGGCTCAGGGGGGCTGGCACCCCCGGGGGCTGTCAGGGTGTCCCGGGGCAGGTTTAGGGGTGCTCACCTGTGGTCGCAGTCACAGTGGCTGATGGTGTGCCAGCGCAGGTTGCGGTACCCGTAGCGGGCGGTGAAGGGGTGGATGACGTGCTGGCAGTGGTCATGGTCCCGGCAGCACCGGTCTGTGTCCCGGTGCTCCCCTGCAGGGAAAATGGGGGGGTGCAGGCAGGGCTGGGGGACCCACGTGCAGGGCTAGGTTTGAGATAGGCTAAGGCTAGGATCAGGATTAGATTGGATTGACATATGCCTGGAATCATACTGGGGTAGGTAGGGATGGATGGGTAGGGGCTCAACTGGATCAGCACCTGGGTGGGGACAAGGCTGGTGCTGGGATGGGGACTGGGGCTGCACCGCCACCACGGTGGGGATGAGACTGGGACCAGGCTGGGGTCAGGATGGGACCAGGAGTGGTGTAGGACCAAGAGGGGGTCTAGGCTGGGATCAGGATAGCAACTGGGAGTAGACCGGCCCTGGAATGGGGACTGGAACGGCAGCAAGACGGACCACAGATCAGGCTGGGGACAGAGGGTGGGTCAAGAGTGGACCAGCATCAGGGAGGATTAGTCTTGTGATAGGGACTAGGGAGAGATGAACTGGGATTGGACTGGTGCTTGGGTGGGGACTGAACTGGGACAGACAGGGATTGAACTAGCATAGGAATGGGGACTGGAGTAGAGCACTGGGATGGGACTGGATGAGGATTGATGGGGACTGATGCAGCACTGGGTTGGGGAAGGATGGGATGGGACGGGATGGGAGAGAAGGGATTCGAGGAATGGAATGGGGAGGGGTGGGAGGGAGTGGGATGGGATGAGATGGGATGGGAAGGTACAGGTAGCAGCATCCCTGCCGCCCTTACCCAGCTGCTCGTAGGTATCCGCGTTGCTCCCCGCACCGCACCACAGCGTCCCGGGATAGGTGAGCCCGCGGCGGGCGCGGGGCCGTCCCGGCGGGGCAGCTCCGGGGGCAGGTGGCAGCAGGAGAAAGAGAAGGAGGAGGAGGAGGAGGCGGCAGAGCAGCCCCGGGGCGCACATGGCACCGCGCCGCTCGCCGCCGTGGGGCCGCCTTATAGAGTGGCGCAGCCCGCCCACGCGGGGCGGCCCGGCACGGCTTGGCACGGCCCGGCACCGTGCGGAGGGTCCCGCCGAGCCGGGGTGCTGCAGCCGCTCCCGCGCCCGCCGCACGTCCCGCGCCGGCAGCCCGCGGGGAAGGGGTCACCCCTCCCGGTGGGACCGGCCCCGTTGCTGTGGCAGCCGGTGGGGTGATGTGCCGGGGCCGGTAACGAGCCGGCCCCAAACCCCCGCCCCGTGACGCACCGGCCCCCGCACAGCCCCCGGCCCCGGAGCGGCCCCCGACGGGAGAACGATGCTCCCTGCATCCCTACATCGCATCCCATGGATGCTCTCTGCAATCCCCTGTCCCAGCCCATGGATGCTCCCTGCATCCCAGTGTCCTTTCCCATGGATGCTCCTGACATCTGCACATCCCATCCCATAAATGCTCCCTGCATCCCCACGTCCCATCCTGTGGACATCCCCTGTGGTCCTGCATCCCATCGCACAGATGCTGCACTGTGCCTTTCCCGGGACAGCCCCATGCCCGGTGCCCAGCCGGGCTGGCATCCCACACTGGCATTCCCAGAGCGCTGCCAGGGCTGTCCCTGTTGGCCAGCTCCTGCCCTTGGAGCCCATTGACAGTCAGGACACAGCCCTGGTTCACTGTGCGAACCAGCACTCAGCAGGGCAGGACAGTGCCTGGACACCCCAACGGGGACGTGCGTGGCCTCAGAAAATCCCTGTGCTGCCTGAGACCACCCAAAGCTGCAGGACATCACCCTGAGCACCACCCTGGCTCGCTGACCCTTGCACCACGGGGTGCCACTCCACTGTGCCACCCACACTGTGCCATGGCACCACTGGCACAGGCGGCTGCTGCTTGAGACACCCATGCAGGATGTGAACCTCCCAGCCTCATTGCTCCCCACCACAGTGCTGCCTGGCCGGGACAGCAGAGCCAGTGGGGGACATCGCTGGCCCATGGGAAGGGCTTTGGCCTGGCAGCAGCTCAGTGTCCAGCTGGCCGAGGGCGCTGGCGGGGGTCCAGTGCCGCAGGGGCTGCCCCCGCTCAGCTGTCGCTGTCTGTGACGCCCCCGTGACGGTCCCGCTCGGCTCGGCCCCGCCGGCAGCAGCCAGGTACGGAGCTGGAATGGGAACTCTGGGCCCCTGGGGTGCCACGTGCGTGTGGGTGGGGGACACCGAGCCATGGGGGGCCCTGTGGGGAAGTCTCACCCTCCTTCCATGCTCAGTGCTCGCCGTGCCTGCAGTCCCCACGCATGGACCTGTGCCACGTCCCTGCCACCCGGGAGAAGGGCTGGTACCTGGCGCTGATGGCCCCCAATGTCAAGGGTCCCAACTATGCCTGGCTGGACCCCTCCCGGCTCTACTGCCACCCGCAAGTACCCAGTGCCCAGGGTGGATGGCACCGTGGGGGTGCTGGGGTGGGCTGGATCCCCACGGGGCTGCTGGGACACCCAGCCATGTGTGCCCATGGTGGGCTGTGGGCACCCAGCACCTCCCCTCTACCCCCAGGGCTTTCAGGAGTGTGTGGCCGACCTGCTGCAGCCCTTCCAGGGAGATGCCATCGACATGGTGGCCGGCATCGATGCCATGGGCTTCATCCTGGGTGAGCAGGGACACGGGTGAGCACAGGGTCTCTGTGCCTTGTCCCCGTGGGTCTTGACAGTGCCGTGCCCACCCTCAGGCGCTGCAGCTGCAGCCACGCTGCAGAAAGGCTTCCTGGCCATCCGCAAAGCCGGGCACCTCTGCGTGCAGACAGTGACACAGCCCTACAGCGACTACTCAGGCCGGGAGAAGGTGATGGAGGTCCGCACTGATGCCATCTCACCAGGTGAGGTGGTCCCGCTTTGGGGGGGCTGCCAGTGTGGCACCAGGCACTCATCCCCAGCCTCTGCCCCTCCAGGGCTGCGCATCCTTCTCGTGGACCAGTGGGTTGAAACTGGGGGCACCATGCGAGCAGCCATTGAGCTGGTGGAGCGGCTGGGGGGAGTCGTGGCAGGTAGGAGGGGGCAGCCCGGGGTGCACCCATGGGTGCAGTGGGACTTGTGGTGGCCAGTGCTGAGCCCCTCTGCGTGTCCCCGCAGGTGTCGCTGCCATCTGCATCGAGAACAGCGAGGGAGGGAAGTGGATCCAGGAGCGCTACAAGTGCTCCCACTGTGTCCCCCCCCGCCTGCAGCCCCGCTTTGACCAGCACCAGTTTGGCTGGGATTGATGTGCGACTGGCTGTCCCCGAGTGTCCCCTGCAGCCCCCTGAGGGACACTGGGCTGCTGGCTCTGCAGGACAGGGATGCTCCTCAGTGGAAGAAGGAACTCATCCTCAGCAGCAGCCATCCGTCCTCCCTAGCTCCATCCTCCTGCTTGCCCACGAGCCCAGGGGCTGCACCCAGGGACAGGGAGACCCACAGCCAGCCCCAGCCCCCTTCCCCCAGCCCCACACCTTTCTTACAAAGCATAAAAAAGGTTTTATTAAGACAAAAGGGAGCCTGAGGGCATCTCTCCCTGCGAGCAGTACCTGGGCTTGCATAGCTACAGGAGCCACATGGGCGCTCCTGCCCGCCCCAGCCAGGGGTGCCCAGACAGGTGAGGGGCCAGAGGGGCTGGGGGTGGCAGGGACAGCTCCTCGGGGCCGGCCGGGGTCGCCCCTCTTTGGTCCAGAGGTGTGAGCATGGAGGGGGCTGGGGGCTGCCCCCTCACTGGCAGCACTTGGGTTTCTTGCGGGGCGTCGACAGGTACAGGTCGCTCTCTTTGCTGCTGATCCCTAGGGACAAAGGAAGGAGGGTGACAGGGTGGGTGGGGGACACGGGGGGGCACCCGTGTGGGGCTGGCCGGGGTACTCACGCACGGTGTCGCCGATCCTGCGGGTGTTGTTGCCGCGCTCCAGCTCGGCCAGCACGCTGTTCTCAAAGGTCAGGGCCGCCACTCGGAAGAAGAAATCCCGCACGTTCTCCCCTGCCCCATGCGAAGAGACCCCCTGAGTGTCCCCTCACCTGGCTGGATGATGGGATCTGCATCCTCCCACCCTGCTGGGACTCACCAGTGAGTGAGGAGACAGCCCAGTACTCTGCCTGCATCTCCTGGGCCACCTTGAGAGCGTCCTTTTCCATCAGGCTGTACTGTGCTGGTGTCTGCAGACCGAGCCAGCCGTGGGTGGGTGACAGGGACAGCCAGGGCAGTTTGTCCACAGGGAGGGGGACACACTCACGCTCAGATCCTTCTTGGAGCCCACCAAGAAGAGGATCACATTGGATGGGTCGTTCTCCTTCAGGGCGTCAGCCAGCCACTGCCTGTGGGAGCCACTGTCACCGGCTGCTGGCCAGCACTGCCCTCGTGTTCACACACCACCCCAGACCCCTCTCTGACCAGCCCCAATGTCCCCTGGTCCCCACACCTGGTCCCACCCCGGGCCATGTGTCACCTACCGTGTGTGCTCCAGGGACCCCACATCATTGACATCGAAGACAATCACGATGGCTGCGGGAGGAAGGAGGGGTGAGGATGGGGACAGACACAGTGGGAGGGACAGTCGGGATGCAGTGGGGACCTCACCCTGTGCTCCCCGGTAGTAGGTGGAGGCGATGCACTTGAAGCGCTCCTGGCCGGCTGTGTCCCACCTGGGGGGGGGTGGGAGGTGAGGGGGGGTCGCAGGGGTGTGTGGGGAGGGGGCTGGCACCTACTCACAGCTGCAGGCTGAAGGGCACGCC
Source organism: Acanthiza pusilla (assembly GCA_036630365.1). Classification (NCBI taxonomy): domain Eukaryota; kingdom Metazoa; phylum Chordata; class Aves; order Passeriformes; family Acanthizidae; genus Acanthiza; species Acanthiza pusilla. The sequence continues at coordinate 7,162,780 of JAXCHO010000048.1, forward strand.
CAGCACCTCAAACCGCTCCATCTCGAAATCCACCCCGATGGTCGCCTTGTAGTTCTTGTCGAAAGTGTCCTTGCAAAACCTGCGGGGGTTTGTACGGGGGATCAGCATACCCTGGCCCCCCATCCCAACCCCTGGGGGCTCAGTGCCCCACGCCCCGCGGGTTCCCAGCACCAGAGTCTGGCTGGGGCTGGGCTCAGCCCGAGGTGCTGCTGCCCTTTGGGGAAGGGGCGTCACTCCCCCTGCTCCCCTCCCGCCCAAGCCTCCCGGGGGTCCCGTTACCGGTTGATCAGGCAGGTCTTTCCCACCGAGAGGTCGCCCACCACGATGATCTTGGAGATCTTGAAGCTGCAGCGAGGGGGACGCGCGGCTCAGCAGGGCGGGGGGCACCCCCCGACCCACCCCGGGGGCAGAGGGGCTCGTGGGGTGGGGGGCATCACCCCGCGGCCCCTCGTGTCCGCAGCGCTCCGCATCCTGGCTCTGCACCCCGGCTCTGCCGCCCGCCGCAGCTCATCCCGGACCCCCGTGTCCCCCCCGTGTCCCCCCCGTGTCCCCCCCGCGCCGCATTCCAGCGCCGTGACGCAGGGCTCGGCGTCGGGCAGCGCCGGCAGCCACGCGGCGCCCACGCCGGGGACCCCCACCCGCGGCTGGCGGCACCGTGGCCCCCTCGTCACCCGCCCGTCCCGGCAGCGGGGACCCCAAACCAGCCCGGACTGACCCCACAGTGCCCGTCCGCTGCTCCTGGCAGGCGCTGGCCACCGTGGGGTGGAAGGCGGGGCGGGTGTGCAGGGCGGCCTCCTTCCGAAAACACTGCGAGGGGGACAAAGGGGGACACCAGGGTGACCACGGGGCTCGGTGAGGTCACTCCCGGGCTGGTGTGTCCCCTCCCCCGCTCACCGGGGGCAGGTCGGCGATGACCCTGTCCCTGCGGACCGGAGCCAGCACGTTCATGGTCCGTGGGTGGCCGGGGGAGCGGGGACGGGATGAGGGTCACCGTGAGGTCTGGGGACAGAGAAGGCAGGGAGTGGTGATGTCGCCGTGTCACAGTTGTTCCCATGAACAGCATTCTGGAATATGGTTGTCCCCGTGTCCCCGGGAGGGGCTGTCCCCTTGTCCCAAAAGTCTTCACTTCCCCTCGACATGGTTGTCCCTATGTCCTGACTGTCCCCACGTCACCAAGGATGGCTGTCCCCACATCGCAGCCACCTCCAGCCTCCTCACTGTGGCTGTCCCTCCACCCGGGGGCACAGCTGTCCCCATGTCTCAGCTGTCCCCGTGTCCCAGCCATCCCCACATCCCGAGAGTGCCATCCCAGGGTATCACTGTCCCCCTGTCCTCAGGTGTGGCTGTCCCACACGCCGGGACACAGCTGTCCCCACGTCCCACCACCCCCACATTCCTGCACGCGCGGGTACCACTGTCCCCATGTCCCATCTATCCCCGTGCCCCAGCTATCCCCACAGCCATCCCATGGTACAGCTGTCCCCGTGCCCTGCAGTGTGTCTGTCCCCATGTCCCACCCATGCCCATCCCCATCTCCGTGTCCCACCGGTCCCCGCGTGTCCCCCCGCCCCGTCCCGTGTCCTTCGCGCACAGACCCCCGCTGTCCCCCCGCCTCATCCGAGTCCAAGACCAAGCTCTCCCCGCCTCGTCCCTGTCCCCACGGCGAGGAAACGAAGCAGGGTGTCCCCGTTACCGCGAACCTCCCAGCTCCGGTAGCGGTGCTCGGTGCTTCACGCCCAGTCCTGGAGTAACCGGCGTCCTGGCCCCTCCCACGCCCCCGTTCGGGGGCGTGGGAGGGGCCAGGACGCCGGTTACTCCGGGACTGGGCCACTGCGCTGCTACCACCGCAGCGGGATCCCGGTAATGCCCCGGCACCCCGGGGCTCATCCCGGTCCCGCACCGCCACGACGGCGGGGCGGGACAGTAGCGTGCCAGACTACAACTCCCATGATGCCCCAGGGCACGCGGAACACCGTCTGCGCATGCACAGGCCTCTCCGTGAATGAGTACTACCACTACCGGCATGCTTCGAAGACGTCGCGAGAGTTGGGGCGGCGGGGTGGTGGAGATTTCATCTTGTTCCCGCGAGATTTAGGGGTATAAGCCCGTGCGGCGCGGCACGGGAGACCCCTTTCGGCTTCCGCCTGGCCAAGATGGCGCCCAAGGCGAAGAAGGAGGGTGAGGATGCAGGGCGCTGGGACCGTGTGGAGGGCCCGGGGTGGCGTGAGGGACCCCGCGAGGTGCGAGTGTGTGTGGGGGGATCGGGCTGAGCGAAGCGCGGAATGAGGCAGGGTTCCAGCGCTGTGCTGGGCGCGGGCACGTGGAGGTGGCGGGACAGGCCTGCCGGGTTGTATGAGGGAGATGGGGGGGTGTTCCCATCTCGATGCTGGGACTCCTGCTTGGGAAGGGATTAAGTGTGTTTTTCCGCACGGAAACGGGAGACTTTCATTCCATTGCGAGTTTTGAAGCTCCTCTTGCTTGGATGAAGGAGCGTGGGCCGCTCGGTGAGGTCCTGCTCATTGACCAGGGGAAGCCGTGCCCGGCCGGGGAGCACATCCTCACCCTGCAGATCCTGGTGGTGCTGACTGAGCTCTCCTCACAGCTGTGCCTCCGAAGACAGAGGCGAAGGCAAAGGCGCTGAAGGCCAAGAAGGCCGTCCTGAAGGGGGTCCACAGCCACAAGAAGAAGAAGATCCGCACATCGCCCACTTTCCGCAGGCCCAAGACGCTGCGGCTGCGGAGGCAGCCCAAGTACCCCCGGAAGAGCGCCCCACGGAGAAACAAGTGCGTGTGGGGCTCTGCCATGCTGTGGAGGGTGGGAGCAGCCCTGTGAATGGGCTGGTGTGGGGACCTGGTGGTTTAGGATGCAGGTGATGATTTTCAGCGACCAAAGCCTGAGAGTTTGTGATTATAACCTTAGGTGACTGATGCACCCCAAAGGAAGCCCCTGAAATGCAGAGAAGCAACTTCCAGTCCTCTGTTAAACACAGGGTCTCTCTTGCAGGCTGGACCATTATGCCATTATCAAGTTCCCTCTGACCACAGAATCAGCGATGAAGAAGATTGAGGATAACAATACTCTGGTGTTCATCGTGGATGTCAAGGCAAACAAGCACCAGATCAAACAGGCCGTCAAGAAGCTGTACGATATCGATGTGGCCAAGGTCAACACGTTGATCAGGTGAGAAAGGGCAGGAGAACAGGTCACTGGTGGGTGTGAGTGGCTTCATTGTAGCAGAAAATGGGAACATGGGTGAGATTGAGCAGTTCTGGGAACTCTCAAGAGCAGTGGGATAAAGCTCCGAAGTGAAGTGCAACATTCGGCTGAGCACATCTTGGTGGAAGTGGGGAGTGTCGGCAGACCAGAGGGTTGGTTTCATCAGGGGGCTCTTGGCTTTGTCAGGGGGCTCTTTGCCTCCTCAGGAGCACTTCCAACACGCAGGGAGTCCTGTGCAAATGATGTAAACATTAATTCCACTGAGTAATGTGATGTTTCCAAAGGAACCACTGATGCACATGGGAATAGTGGGAATGTGGAGCAGGGGGGAGGAATTGCTTCTGTTCTGATGTGTCCTGTTTTTCTCTAGGCCTGATGGAGAGAAGAAGGCTTATGTCCGACTGGCTCCAGATTATGATGCACTGGATGTGGCCAACAAGGTGAGACAACTTTGAATATTTTTTGCAAATTGTTTTGTGCCTTCTCCACTGATTGTTTTTCCTGAGTTTCTTCATGAGGTACTTGTGCTTCAAGTGTGGTGGCACTTCCATGTCCTTGTAGCCAGACAGGATCTGAGTGTTGAGGAGCCACGTTCTCTGTCAGTTCAGTCCTCAAGGTGGTTGAGGTGGGCAGGAGGCAGAGGAGGTACGAAGTGGAGTAGGGGAATGTACAGCACAGGGATCACTCTGGAATAAATGTATGCAGTGGATGTGTAAGGCTCTTGGGCAGGTCTGGGAGGAGGAAGCCAGTCCTTGGAGGACAGGAATCCTGGGGAGATGCAGCCATGACAGTGATGTCTGTGGTGGAGGCTGTGCCTTTCTGCCACCATAACATCTGTTTTTAACATCCTTTGCTTCTTTCCAGATTGGAATCATCTAAACTGCATCTGCCGAGGACTGTACAGACTAATAAACACGGTGACACAACTGAGAGCTCTTGTGTTTTGTGACAGCATAGCCCGTGTGAAAGAGTGCCCACAATCTTTGGGGCCTCCATTTCATTAAAGGGGTTCCTCCTTCCCTTCCTGGCAGTGAGTGGGCAGAGCCGACTGCTCTGCGAGAGGATCACACAGGAGCAGTGCTGCCCTGCTCAGAGGGTGTCTGGAGCATGTGAACATGTGGGTGGACATGAGGTGACACCCAAATCTCAGATGTCTCTCATATTTACCCCCAGACCTCTTGTATCCTGTATTTTCTTGCGCAGTGTAATTAGGATGTGTTTGTGATCGGTGTTTTGGGTGTCCTTGTGGAGCAGACCATGGGAGGTAGGTGGTGGCCACAACAGCAACCTGTCAATGGCTCTGATGTGACACAAGTGACCTGTCACACCATTTCCCCAGTGTATCAGCTCTCTGCTTATGCTGCAGGTTCACTTGGAGCCCTCCTGCTAATCCAGCAGCAGAGGCTTTGTGGGTTTTTCTGGCACAGTCTCTGCTCCATGTGCTTGCAGTGTGTGAGTTTCCCTGTTGGTGTTTCTCACAGGGTTCACTGTCCTCAGGGCTGTTTCCAAATGCTGCTGTTGCTGCCTCTACAGTGTTTGGCTTTAAGTCTGTAGATGGAACCAGCTTTTAGAGTGGAGTCAGGAGAATGGAGGAATTACGGAAAAGGCTTCAGGGGTACTTGAGCTTAAGTACATACTTAGGCTTGACTGAGAAAGATGATGAAAGCTGTGACCAAATATTGATTGGGGTAATTGAGCTCTTGAACAGTGGGACACTGAGTTCCTACAGGCCTCTTGTGGAGGGTGGCAGATTTCCAGGATGGTGGTTTGCAATGTGAAGGATGGTGGTAAATGGAAAGCAGGAGCTACTCTCAGACTCGGGTGGAGGTCTGTGCTGGGTTGTGTGGCACTGGGCTTGACACCCCTCGCTTGGGCTCAGAGGTATTAGGAGGTGCTGTTTGCCTGCTGTAAGGGATGAGGAACCGCCTGGAGGGAGGAGTGCTGCTCCCCTGTGTGCTTCCCTGGCACCAACCCAGCCTCCTGCCTGTGGGTGAGCAGCAGCAGAGCCCCCTGAGCCCCAGGTGACCTTTTTATGTGTAGTCGCTCAAATCTGTGGGAGCTCTGCCCCTCTTGTAGCAAAGCCAGTGTCACTGCTGGGTGAGGAGTGGGTACAGAGAGCCGGGATGTGTCACAGCCAGAGGCTGGGAGGGACTCCACATCAGCATGACTTGCAGTCAGCCCTGGCCTTGCCTCAGCTCAGCCTGGTGGTGCTGCCCTGGCACCTCACTTGCCTCTTGCTCCTGGCTGGCAGCCTGCCCGATCCACAGTTGCACTGCTGGGGGATGCTCCTGCTGGAAGCCACGAGGGGAGTGGCTGGGAACTGTGCTCCCTGCTCTTGGGAAGCTTTGCCATGCCTGGCCTTCCACACTGCTTTAAGGACAGTGGAAGCATGGGCTGGTTTGAGCCTGTCACCTGCTGGGACAGAGCTGTGTCTGCTGCACGTGGAGAGACAAGGGGAAGTGTGCAGCAAGTGGGGTGAAAGGAAAATTAACATTTGGGCTTAATTGTGTGGGGCAATTGCAGATGTGATCATCTAAACTGCCAAGAGGCCATGGGGCTTAAGCTGCAGCTGGAAGACACATAGCTACTGGGATGTGCTGCTGCCAGGGCTGCTGAGCTCTGCTTCCAGCAAGGAGGGGACAAGGCAGCAAGTTTGGAGCTGGCATCGATCCCTGCCCACACTGTCCCAGGTATCACGTCTCTGTTCCAGCTGCCAGGCTGTTCCTGGGACTGGTGTCAGTGCACACCAGGGAGTCCCAGCAGGATCCTGATCCTGTGGGGTGTTTTCCGGCTCTCTGGTGGAAAGGTGATCCCCCACTGCCTCCCTTTAATCACTGGCTTATTTCAACCGCAGTGCCTGCCTCTGCCTGAGCTGGGCAGGTGCTAGGGTGGGTGGGACAGATTGTGCCCGGAGCAGGGGCTGGGCAGGAGTCCCTCTAAGCCCCGTTGCTAATGCCGATCCAGTGCGATCCCAGAGCCATCACGTCAGCAGGATTTGCCTCTCTGGTGCTCCACAGGACCGGCTGGGCCAGTTCTGGCCCCACTCCCCTGGGACCTGAACCTCTCGCTGGCTCTGGAGGAGCTGCTGGAACCATTCTCATCCTGTGGCTGCAGGAGAGGGGGCCCAGCACGCTCACGGGGCTGCAGCTGTGCTGTGCCGGTGAAGATTGCTCTGGGGGGATGCAAGCATGCAGCAATCTTCCAGGAAGAGCCCATGGCCTCACACGGCTTTTCCATGCCAGCTCCTCTTCACGTGGCTGCTGGGTGAATCACGCAGCCCAGCAAGGCTCCTTGCTGGAACAGGCAGGTCAGACACTGGCACAAGGCTCCATACCTCTCCTGCTTCCTTTCAACTGTTCCCTGCACAGCCCTAGGTCTCTGGAAGAGCAGAGGAATGAGGAAGAGGAGGGGAACCCATCCATGCGAGGGATGGAGTCGTGCTGCTCAAGGCTCAGCTGGGTTGGCCAGCCCAGCAGGCTGGAGGGTCCCTAGAACAGAGTGGGCAGCAGAAAGGTGCCCTCTCCCTCCCTGAGAACTGCCAGCCCTCTGCTGGGAACGGGGCACATCCTTCCCCACAGCCCTGGCCCAGGGGGAGCCCCTGACCTGCTCTGCCCCACAGAAGAGCCAGCCCAGGCGTGCTGCGGCAGCAGTAAACAGACCGATTTTAATGCACATAACACCCAACATCACCACGGGAGGGACTCGTCCCCTCCCTTGCAGCCCTCCGAGGCTATCAGCTGGGAAGCGCAGCCACCCCTGGGCCCTCCAGCTTGCCCGCAGGGAAGCTGGCTTGGGCTGCTTCTCCATCGGCCGTGCCTCTGGCTTTGGCAGCATCCCTGTGGCTTGGTGAAGCTGTCGGGCTGGTCCAGCAGGGAAGCGCTTTTAGGCAGCAGAGCGGGTGAAGGCAGGGCCTGGGGCCAGGGAGCGAGCCCTAAGGCACATCAGAGCAGCTTTGGAGAGCCCAAAACCTCCGGGAGCCGGAGCCTGGGTCCCTGTCGGCACGCACGTCTCAGTCTATCAGAAACTTCTCACCATCTACGTCTCTCCCTGCAGAGCCCTTGCGCAGGGAGGGGAAAAAATCAGAGCGGAGGAGGCGGGAGAAGTACATGAGGATCATGGCATCGAGCAGCAGGAGGTTGGCGGTGAGGAAGGCACCCTGGCCCTGCACCTCCACGTAGCGGAGGAAGTACCAGGTGAGGTAAGCCTGGGGCGCCAGGCGGAAGACGAAGTACACCACCAGGTTGATGTACTTGTTGGCCTCGTAGAGCGCCGGGGAAGGCACGTTGCTCATCTTCAGCAGCATGCGCACCGTGAGGAAGATGTTGCTCACCTCCACCAGCAGTAGCAGCACCGCTGCCACCAGGAAGCGGCCTGTGACGATGAGCGAGACGAAGGCAGAGATGGCCTGGGACACACACACGCAGCAGGGTCAGCTCGCCTTGTCTTGGGGAAAGCAAGTCCTTCCCCACCCTCAGTGAGAGCACACAGTGCTGTTCCCCCCACCCAGAGATCCCAGCAGGCACCTGAGCTTAGAGAAAACCAGTCTGGAAAGCCAGATCCCCCAGGACCAGTTACACTCCCTGTGCTGGGATGAGCCTCCAGCTCTTCCCCCTCCCAGCTCGGCAGCCTGTCTGGCTCCAGGCTCTCGGAGCCGATGCTGGCAGGCGTCCTGCCCCGCCAGGCGCCCTCGCCTTGTTGATGCAGAGCCTACCTGGCAGCCAGGGCAGGGCAGAGAGAAGAGCTCCAGCTTGCCCCACCATAGCCCAGGAAACCTGGGTGGGCTGAGCCCCATGGTGTGTGGTAGCCCCCTGTGCTGGCCATACTCACCATGGCATGGTGCACCAGGTACTCCCAAGATGAGCGGGACTGATGGTTGAAGATGATGTCAAGAGTGTCGTGGATGAAGTAGCCTGCGGGATGAAGGAGAGCTTTGAGGGGGTCTGGCTTGTGCACTGTGACCCATTGTGGAAAGGGGGAGCAGAGAGGAGGAGGAGGGCCGTGTGACTTTGCTCCAGGTGTCGGAAACGCCTCCACCCCGTCTGGGTATGGAGAGACGGCTATTCCCTGGGGGTTGGCAGTCTGTGGGCTCCACGCTCGTGATTAAGGCAGGAGGCATGGAGCTGCCCAGCCCTTGAGCCGGGGGCTCGTCCCGAGCCCGCATGCCGGGCGAGGCTGAGCAGGGAGTGGGCAGAGCCCGGCGGGGTGGCTGCGGCCATTGTCCAGCTTGGCTCCTTACCTGAGGAAAAGCAGACCAGCAGGTGCCCTGAGACGCTGTAGCCGTCCTGAATGTCGGAAAGCAGCTCCGGGGAGTGCCAGAGGCTGGGGGTGAGGAGAGGAGGAAGGAGTCAGCCTGGGCGCCGGGTCGTGGAATACGGGGACCCCCAGCCCCCTGCTCCCTCCCCAGCGGTGCCCAGTTCGCAGCGTATGCCCCCTGCCCGCCGCCCCCCGCGCTGCTCGGTACCTGAAGAGGGCCCATAGCCCGGCCAGCACGGAGTGTGCGAAAGAGACGAGGAGGTTCCGCCAGCGCCAGACGCGGCCGGGACGGCTCCGTACGGCGGCGGGCTGGGGCAGGGCCAGGGCCAGCCGGCGCAGTGCCCCGAAGATCGCCACGCTGCAGCCCACCAGCGCCGCCGAGGCCGCCCGCCAGCCCGGGCCCATCGCGCCCAGTCCAGCGGCGCGGGGCCGCGGCGGCGGCGGGCGGGGCCGCGGGGCCACGCCCCCTCCCGCCGGCCACACCTTAGCGCTGGCCACGCCCCCGTATCGCGCTCGCAGGGCCACGCCTTCCCATTGGTCACTCCCCCCACGTTGGCCACGCCTCCCCAGCGCGCGCCTGCGCGGGGTTGGCGGGCGCTGAGTGGCGGGGCTGCGTTGGCCACGCCTGCCATTGATAAGCAGCGCGCTGGCCACGCCCCCCGCTCGTGTTTGTACGCGCGTACGCGCGGGGCGGTGCGCGCACGTGTGCGAAGCGCGGCGTGTGGCGCTGCCAGGTGTGTCACCCGTGCGGGTTTGCAGGTGTGCGGCTGTTGGGCTTGGTGCTGCTGGGCGGTGCTGCTGAACGGGCGTGGTGGTGCACGTGTGTGCGAGGCACTGCGTGTGCGGGTGTCAGATACTGCCCACGCGCAGGGCACTGTCTGTCTGTACTGGGCAGCGCCAGAGGGTGAGTGCAGTGTGTGTGTGGCAGACGTTGCACATCTGTGCTGGGCCCTGTACATCTGCCCCAGGCATGCACAGCTGGCGTGGGCCCCGCACATCTGTTCTGTGCCGCGTGTGTATTCCCGACATGGTGTGGCTGTCGCCGGTGGTTGCAGCGCGTGGTGTCGGCGGGGGGGTACCGACAAAATCATCGTGTTTGGAAAAGTAGTGGGAGCAGCCACAAACGCTCACCTGAAGACGTGGCGGGGTGGTGGGGGCAAGGCGGGGTGGGCAGGGGGCACAAAGGTGCCGCCTAATATCAATGTGGCAGTAGAGTTAGGCCAGCTCTGTGGGCACGGAAACCCGGCAGGGTGCTGGTTCCTGCGTGGGGGTCCTGCCCCATCGTTCCCCAAGGTGCAGGGCGCTGGCTGGTGCGAGGGGGGCTGACCCCCTCTCCCCGGTGAGCCGGGATGGCTGTCGCTAGATGGCAGCAGGGCCACGTGGCAGTGCCACCACTGCCACTAGTGTCCCTGTCCCCACTCCAGGACAGAGGCTGTCACTCCTGGGTGGAGGGCAGGACCCCCTTCCGCGCTATAGCCGCTATCACGGCCGGCCCCATGGGTGCCCGTGGTCCTGGTGGTGTAAAGCAGGTCGGGGGGCCCACGGCGGCAACTCGTGCCCCTTGTGCTGGCCCTGCAGCAGCGCAGCCCCCCGCAATGGGTGCACCTTCCGACTCGGGGCTGGACGCTGCTGAGGACACCGCCGCTGTCTGGGGGTGCGGGGGGTCCTGCTGGCACCCCCCAGTCGGGACGGGCAGCCCAGCGCACCTCTCTCCCTGGCTGCTGCCCGAGGGGCTCTGGCTCTCCGTGGCCGTGGGGCGCCCACCCAAGCTGGGGGGGGGGGGCATTACACCCCCCTCCCCTCCGAAACACGGAGCCCCCCAGGCCTTACACACACGGCGGGGTTTGTCCGCCCGCGGACGCCGTAGCAGCGCGGAAGTGTCTCCATGGAGACGGGAGGAGCCGGGCCCAGCGATGGAGAAATACGAGCGGATCCGTGTGGTGGGGAGAGGGGCCTTCGGGTGAGGGGGCGCTGGGGGTGGGCGATGGGGAGGTCTCCGGCCTGTTTACCTCGGGGGTGGGAGGCCTTAAAGTCCCTTCCCCGTGGCAGCAAGGCGCTTCTGGCCACGGCAATACGGGGATCGGTGGGGTTGTAGCAGCCGGGCGGACACGGCACGGGGTGTGCGACACCCGGGTGGACACAGCACGGGGTGTGTGACACCTCGGGGATTGCAGGGGACCTGTGTCACCCCAGGGTGGTGGCCAGGCCCTGTGCTGTGTTCCCCCTCTCCGTGCTGAGGTCCCGTCCCTGTCCCCACAGCATCGTGCACCTGTGCCTGCGCAAGGCTGACCAGAAGCTGGTGATCCTGAAGCAGATCCCGGTGGAGCAGATGAGCAAGGATGAGCGGCTGGCAGCGCAGAACGAGTGCCAAGTCCTCAAGCTGCTCAGCCACCCCAACGTCATCGAGTACTACGAGAACTTCCTGGAGGACAAGGCACTCATGATTGCCATGGAATACGCCCCAGGTGGGCCCTGATATCCCCCAGTGTCTGTTTCTGGTTTCTTGGCAGGTTCAGGGAATGCGAAGCATTTGGCTCTCTTTGAGTCAAACTCCTGTGGTCTCATGTTGTGCTCCTTGTAAAGATGCTGTGCTTTGGACTCCCAAGAGTCCAGGCACATTTGTCTTGAGGAGACTTTGCTGTAGAAAAGTATCTGGGGGTCCTGGTGGACGCCAAGTTGACCATAAGCCAAGTGACCAGGCACTGGTGCAGGTTGCCCAGTGAGGTTGTGGAGTCACCATCCTTGGAGATACTCAGAAGAGAGGTCCTGGTCCTGGTTAACCCACTGTCAGTGGCCCTGCTTTAGCAATGACCTCCCAAGATCCCTTCCAGCTTTAACCATTCCATGATTTCATGCCTTACACCTACTAACTATATCCTAAACAAGGAGATTTCAAACCCCTCTGTCCCTGATCAGCATGTTGCCATCTGCCCTTGGCTCAGGTTTCAGGCACATTTCCCTGTGTCAACTCTGTTGGCCCCACATTTCTAACAAGGTTTCCTGTGGAGTTTCAGATGAAATCAACATTTGCATAAGGGTTTGTTAAAAGCTATGTGCAAGCCCTGAATCTGGACCTCCCCTCCCGACAGGGGCCTCTCTGTGTCACGTGGCCTCTTGGACTGCAAGAATTCTCTTTTGCAGAACAGGCTGATCTTGTTCTGCCATCGAGGTTTAATGTCCTCCTCCAAGAGCTGTAATTTTAGTGTTTCTTTTCCTGCTGCTTTTGATAATATGTCAACAGTAACTTCTCTCTGGCTGCTTCTTCCTCCCACCAACTGTGCTGCCATTGTTCAGGAGCATTGGAGGATGTGCTGTGTATGCCACCAGGATGTGTTTTTCCCACATGCTTGGCTTGCTAGGATGCCAAAATGGCTAGATCCCCTCAGTTTTAGCCAGGTTTGTGCTGTCCTGTGCAGCCTCCTTTGCCCACAGCCCTTTGTTGTTCCTTGCAGGGGGCACGCTGGCAGAGTTCATTCACAAACGCTGTAATTCCTTGCTGGATGAGGACACCATCCTGCACTTCTTTGTGCAGATCCTCCTGGCGCTGCACCACGTGCACACCAAGCAGATCCTGCACCGTGACCTGAAGACCCAGAACATCCTTCTGGACAAACATCGCATGATTGTCAAGATCGGAGACTTCGGCATCTCCAAAATCTTGAGCAGCAAGAGCAAAGCCTACACGGTGAGTGGCAGGGGAGCAATTTATCCCATGGCAGCTGGCTGGAAACTCTAGATTTGGCTCACAGTAGTCTCTTGGAAGTAGCTTTAGGCAATGCTGCTTTGTTCCCTGGAGTCTATACAGGTTGAAGTCTTCATGCCTGAGTTTGCTGTGGCTCTGTGGGCTGCAGAAGGGTGAGAAAGACCTGCCCAAATCTGGGAGAGGATGGGGTGTCTGGGCCCACTGGTGAGGGCAGACAGGGTGGCTCCTGCTGGGGATGGTGTTTGCAGACTTGTCTGACACATCTTTGACAAATAAATTCCTGCCTGTGCACTCCTGTTCTGCCTTAATCTCCTTTCTCTGCTTGACATTTGAGTGTCTTTCCCCACCTGGGCTAATCTGACCAGACGTTTGTATCACGCTCAGCGCTCTGGGCTCTGATTCTTTCAAGTGGATAGAAGCAAAATTAGAGGCAATCACTGTATGTGTCACTGGAAAAGCAAATCCTCATGTTTTTCGCTGAGATTGTCAGGCAGCTGTTGATGCCAAGGGAACAAAAGCCCAGCTCTGTGGAGCTTTAGGTGGTGGAGTTCCAGCCAGCCTGCACACTGGGCTCTGCACCAAGCCTTCCTCTTTCTGCCCCGGTTTCACTGCACTGTGGTAAATTTTTGTCTCTCGTAGGTGGTGGGAACTCCGTGCTACATCTCCCCAGAGCTCTGTGAAGGGAAGCCTTACAACCAGAAGAGTGACATCTGGGCTCTGGGCTGTGTGCTCTACGAACTCGCCAGCCTCAAGAGGGCTTTCGAAGCTGCGGTAAGAGGGATGTGGTTTACACACAGCGCAGGGAGCCATGGCCTCTCACAGAGGTGAAAATGTATGCTGGGATCACTTCCCAGTGAGCCAGCAAATGTGAAGGCAGAGGGCAGTGCTGAGAGCTCCTTCCTCCTTGGCCTCGCCCCTGGCTGCCCAGCCACTGTGTGTGTCTCTTGTTTTCTCTCCAGAACCTTCCTGCCTTAGTGTTGAAGATCATGAGCGGAACGTTTGCCCCAATATCAGATAGATACAGCCCTGACCTGCGCCAGCTCATCCTCAGCATGCTCAATCTGGATCCTTCCAAGCGGCCCCAGCTGAATGAGATCATGGCCCAGGCCATCTGTATCCGGCCCCTTCTGAACCTCTACACAGACGTGGGCAGTGTCAAAATGAGAAGGCAAGTGACACTGCCACTTTAGTGTCCCCTGGGAGGGGCTGCCACAGTCCACAGCATGTCTGACCAGCTCATTGCCTGTGTTCTGAGCTCTAAAAAGAGCATTTTCTCAGTACAGCTCTCCTGTGCTGCCCAATGTGCAGCTGCTGCCTGAGCCTGGCCCAGGGGCTCAGAGCCAGGCAGGTGCCATGGCAGGTGTGGGCTTGTCATCGCAGTGACAGCAAACAGAGAGTGGTGAGCACAGCGGGATGTGAGCTGGTGCCAACTCCCCTCTCTCAGGTTGTTTAAAGCACCGACCAAACAGTGCTGGGAGTGATTCAGCCGTGGCATCTGCTGTAGCTCTGGCCAGACATTCTGTGATCCAGGGCTCTGCAGGACATTAAAGGCTGGATTTTGGTTTGGCAGGCCTGAAAAACCCTTGGCTCCAGTGCCAGCAGTGACCCACAGCCGGACAGGGGGACGGGCGAGCAGTGCCAGGCCGAGGGGTGAGTTCTGGCATGGTGTGTTCAGCTCAGCTCCATTTGGAAGGACCCTTTCCTTTGTATGACACAAGTCAGAGAGGCACTCAGGATTCTGGTGAGAGGAACTTAAGAGATGTCACCTTCCCTGTGCCCTGGAGGAGCCCTGCAGCCCCTTGGACCAGCACTGGTCTGGCTCTGGCAGCTGTGCTGGCACCTGGACTGGCTGGTGCTGTTGCTTTCCTGTGGGAGGAGAGTCAGGAATCATGTTAACAATTTCTCTGTGTCCCACAGGTGTCCGACATGGTTCAGCCAAGACAGGAATCCCACCTCCACTGTCATCCATCTACACGTGGGGCAGTGGAATCACCACCCCCCTGCGCCTGCCCATGCTGAACACCGAGGTGGTGCAGGTCTCTGCGGGCAGGACACAGAAGGCTGGGGTCACCAAATCCGGGAGGCTCATTCTCTGGGAGGTGAGTGACAGGGAACCTGGGGCAGGCAGTGGCTGTGGAGGCCTTGGATGTGTGATTTCTGTGAAGGAGACATTTCTGCTCACTCACAGACCATGTCACTGCCTCCTCCAGGACTGCAGTCCCATCCAGGGTGTGGGTAACACTGATAAGCCTGTGAGAAAGAGTTCATCAGTGTTCTCCAGCCCAGCTCTTGCATGGCTTCTCTCCATCAGGCTCCTCCCATGGGTGCTGCCGGGGGCCCTTCCCTCCCAGGAGCCACTGAGCAGCTCCAGCCTCAGTTTGTGTCCCGCTTTCTGGAGGGCCAGTCTGGAGTGACCATCAAACACGTGTCCTGTGGTGATCTTTTCACAGCCTGCCTTACAGGTGAGCTGCTGCCTCCTGCCTTCACCTGCCTGAGCCCCTGAACCCCCTACAAACCCAGTGGATCTGCTTGGGAAACCTGCTCCGAGAGGAACCAGAGAGATGCACTAGGCTGGGGTGACACTGAGGCTTTTGTGACCTTTCATGTAGTATCATGTGGGGGTCAGAAATGGCAGACATGGTCCTCATATGATCCCACACTGGTCAACTTGGTGCCAAAGGCCTCTCTGGTATGGGGAGGGCCACAAACAGTTGGTCTTGGTAATCTTAATGGTCTTTTCCAACCTAAATTATTCTATGATTCTATGAAATCTCCTGTGCTTGTTGTCCTGGCTGCATTGGTGTCACCTGGAACCAGAACTGACCTATTCAATGGGGGCTGCAGTGTGAGGAGCATCTCTGTCACATACTCTGTGAGCATGACACAGACACATGGCAGTGATCAGCAATGACTGGTGTCTCAGTGAGGAGTCAGCATGAGCTGCTGCAGGGCTGCTTGTCCCCAGACTGCACAAAGGCAGGGTTTGAAGCCCCCTCAGAGCAGGCCAGGAAGTGTTCTGGGTGGGAGGGGAGCACACACACCAGTCCAAGGCCATGTCTGTGGAGCAAAGACCTCCCAGTGGTCCTGTGGGAGCTCTGTTTGCTCTTCTGTTGGGGGTCAGGGGAGCAAATGAAAGATATGCGGTGGGCAAACTCCATGGGCATGTGTTTATCCTACCTCCCATGGCGTTTCCTGCCACCCCTCTGCTGGGCAGCTGCTCAGGGAGTGCCTCTGTGACTTCAACACCTTGACAGACCGTGGGGTTCGCAGCTCCTGCGTACACAGCTGCGGCAATGTTATCTCAGCACTCTTATCACTGCTGTTTGTTTGTTGAGCCGTTGCAGCATGGCGAGGCTGCAGCTCCCTGGAAGCTCCCGCAGCCTCCCTGGAAGCTCCCGCAGCTCTCTGGAAGCTCCTGCAGCTCCCTGGAAGCTCCTGCAGCCTCCCTGGAAGCTCCTGCAGCCTCCCTGGAAGCTCCTGCAGCCTCCCTGGAAGCTCCTGCAGCCTCCCTGGAAGCTCCTGCAGCCTCCCTGGAAGCTCCTGCAGCCTCCCTGGAAGCTCCTGCAGCCTCCCTGGAAGCTCCTGCAGCCTCCCTGGAAGCTCCTGCAGCCTCCCTGGAAGCTCCTGCAGCTCCCTGGAAGCTCGCTGAAGGCTTGTGGCCCCTGCAGCTCGTTCTGAGTCAGAGTGGGTCCGATGTCTTGGGAGCCATGGCCACCCCTCAGCTGTGTCGCCTCGCAGGGTCTCACGTGTGCCAGTGACAAGGCTTCTTTCTGCTCCTCCAGACAGGGGGATAATCATGACTTTCGGCAGCGGCAGCAATGGCTGTTTGGGGCACGGAAACTTCACGGATGTGAGCCAGGTTGGTGGTGAGGGTGCTGGGCGTGCTGCTCCCCCAGGGTAGAGGATGGATCGTGGCTTCTGCACCACGTGAGCAGGCTCATCCCAGCTCCAGGGATGTGCATCCCAGGCATGCTCTGGCATCTGACTCCCTCCCCCTCCTCTCCCTGTCACTGCGGGTTTTAAAAGACCCAACCTGCCTCTCTCTTTCTCTCCCCCCCCTACACAATGATCCCTTTGAGCATGGGGGAAGTCAAGAGCTGCCTTGTGGTTGCTGTTGGCAGGCTCCCAGCTTGGAGCCTGCCTCCAATCACACACCTGCCTGCTTCACTCTTGGCCTGCAGCTGCCAGGGTTCACTGAGGAAAGTTATTTTTCAAAAGAGCCAGTATTTAAAGAAGAGCTGTGTGTTTCCGATTGGCTCAGAACGCTGGGGCTGAGGGCTCATTGCTCCCTTCCAGCTTCTTCCTCGCCTGCCCTCGGATGTGGCAGCAGCCAATGGCTTCCAGCCGAGCCCGGGGACTGGTGCCATTTGTCACTGTGGTCAGCTGGCCCATTTGTTCCTGCTCTGCCCGGAGCTGAGCTGCTCCCTGCTTATGGCTGGGGAGGGGAGACCAGTTGGAAGCAGCAACCAGATCCCAAAACCCGGTGCTTTTCACTTGAGGGAGATAATGAGTATGAGGCGAGGTGTCAGATCTAACAGCAGGTCACAGCAGGGGCTGGGTGAAATGTGGAGATCCTGGTCCCTCCACACCCTAATGAATCTGAGCCGTTAACTCACAGCTCCTCTGCACAAGAGCCTTTGAGCCAACGCATCCTGCACCAAGCCCCTGCCTGCTCAGAGCGGGTGTTCACAGCCCCTGGCACTCCACACATGGGCAGGGGGGCGAATCCCAACCCTTGCTGAACCTCTTCCCTCTCCAAACTCTTGTGCTGGCTGCTTTCTTCCGCCCCAGAGATGTTTGCATTATCTTCTGTGCTGCATGCACGTAGTCTCTTATCCCTTTGAAGACTGTTTGGGAAAAAAAAAAAAAAAATTCTCTGTTGTTTGTGTTGGATGAAAACTGGGATGCTGCCAGTGCTGTGTTGAGTCTGGGGGGGCCGGGTGGGAGGGATGGGAGCAGCCGGGCAGGCTGGGAGGTCTCGGCTGACGGCTGCTGCTCTTCCCCTGCCAGCCCAAGATTGTGGAGGCCCTGCTGGGCTACGAGATGGTGCAGGTGGCCTGTGGCGCATCTCACGTCCTGGCAGTCTCCAACGAACGGGAAGTGTTTGCCTGGGGCAGGGGGGATAATGGTAAGAGATGTCTGTTTTGCAGAACAAGGCTTGTGCCTGTTCCCGCTCCCCTTGCTGGCCCTGCTTGCCCACGGTCCCCTCCAGATGTGCCAGGGTAGGTGGGTGTGGAAGAGCTGCAGCTGTTCTGCTGCATACCAGGGCCGCCTGCTTTGGGTTTTGCTGCTTTCTGGGGTCCCGGGCTGAGCTCTTGGTCCTGACGCAGCTGCTGCTCTTGGTGGGGCTGTGCTCAGGGCAAGTGTTGCCATCAGCTGTTCCCTGCTCTGTTCCTCCTGCCAGGTCGGCTTGGGCTGGGCACCTTGGAGTGCCACAACTCCCCCCAGCAGGTCACAGTCCCTCTGGAGCACGAGGCTCAGAGGGTCATCTGTGGCATCGATTCCTCCATGGTCCTCACAGTGAAGAACCAGATTCTTGCTTGCGGGAGCAACAGGTAAGACGGGTGAGGGTCTGTGCTCCACATTTTACCCTCCTGGGCCTGTCCTTGTCCTGAGCAAGGGGCTCCAGGAGACATCCCTGTGCAACCCTACCCCTCAGCATCATGCTGCTGGTGGCATGGTTATGCCAGGGCAGGATGCATCTCTGGGGTGTCTGTGCCAGGCTGCATTCAGACAGCTCTGAACTGAACCTTTCCCTGTGCAGGTGTAACAAGCTGGGCCTAGACCGGATCAGCTCAGCAGAGGAGCCTTCCCCAGAGGACCAGGTGGAGGAGGCCACTGTGTTTGTGTGTGCCCAGTCGGCCCCTTTGAACCAAGAACCCATTGTGTGTGCTGACATTGGTACAGCACACTCGGCTGCTGTCACAGGTGAGGCTGTGTGCCCAAATTCTCAGAGAGGGGACCCCTGAATTTTCCCTGTCTTCCTTCTGTTCGCTGTGGGCAGTCTCTCAAGAGACACCCTGCTCCCAATGTTGAAGCTTTGTGGAGCAGGATGCTCAACATGGAGACAGCAAAGAGCTTCAGGGGTTTCAGTGTGTCCCAAGTGACACCCAGCTGTGTCTCTCCTCTCTGCTGCCAGCCTCTGGCCACTGTTACACCTTTGGGAGCAACCAGCATGGGCAGCTGGGCACCAACTCCAGCCGCAACAGCCGCGTGCCCCACCTGGTTGTGGGGCTCGAGACAATGAAGGTCACCGTGGTGGCTTGTGGGGATGCCTTCACTGTGGCTATCGGAGCAGGTGAGGCTGAAGTCCCCATGTCCTGGGCTGCAGCAGGCCCTGGCTGACCTCTGCTGTGGCCAAAGCAGGTGTGCAGCAAGGTGTTTATATCCCTCTGCAGATGGTGAGGTGTGCACGTGGGGGAAAGGAGCCAGGGGACGCCTGGGCAGGAAGGATGAGGAAACAGGAGTGCCGAGGCCAGTGCAGCTGGAGGAGACACATCCCTACCTGGTGACCTCCGTAGCCTGCTGCCACGGGAACACACTGCTGGCAGTAAAGCGTGAGTAAAGGCTTTGTCCCTGTGATTCCTGCCATGAGGGCCCAGCCAGACACAATGCCTTGTGACCGGAGCTGTGCCGAGTAACCCTGGCACGTAAGCTCTGTGTTATTCTAGTCCTTCTCGAGCTGTAGATGAATAGAAATAACTTCAAACCCAAAATAATTCCCCTTCTGCTCTTCAGCTCTGTGACACTGCCTCTCCCACTGGGCCAGGGGAGCAAAGGGATGGCAGAGGCTGTCTCGTGCACTCCCAGACAGGTAGGCTGGCCAAGCTGCGGCCAGCGGGGAGCTGGCGTGCCAGCAGTCCACGGAGTGTCCAAAAAGAGCAGCTCTCTAATTGATGCTTCTGAAATAGAAGCTGAGATTTGAGGCGTCATTTTGGCTGCTGCCTTTCCATTGTGGTTTGGAAAAGATAGTGATGGTTTTGTGGTTCCTCTCTGCTCGGGCC
This sequence comes from Acanthiza pusilla, assembly GCA_036630365.1. Taxonomy (NCBI): domain Eukaryota; kingdom Metazoa; phylum Chordata; class Aves; order Passeriformes; family Acanthizidae; genus Acanthiza; species Acanthiza pusilla. The sequence continues at coordinate 7,181,956 of JAXCHO010000048.1, forward strand.
AAAGGCAGCATCGCGGCACGGTTAAAACGTGCCCGTGGTGTGACCTGCCCTTCCGTTGCCTGGATGTACAACGGGAGCCTGGCCCAGACTGCTGCAGGGGCCTTTCTTCCTCCTCTGTTGGGCTGATTATGGCCTCAGCCTGGGCTGAGGGATTCCAGTCCCAGCCCACTTCAAGGAGGCTAATTACAGCCCGGAGGGGAGGAGGCCCGGCTGACGGCCCCAGCACAGCGGAATCGGCCCTGGCTCCCATTCCTCCCCTGCGAATGCTCAGCTCTCATGTGATGTGCATTGCCACGTGAAGGGGACAGGGAATGGCCGAGTCCCCAGGCTCGGGAACAAGTAGGGCATTTGTCATGGGAGTAAAAGGGTTTTGTCTCTGCAGGAAGACTGCAGGCTGCTCTCCTCTTCCGCTGCTGGAGTTGCCCTGTGCTCCATGGCAGCTGGTCTGTGAGCTCCCACCTGCAGCACTGTAAGAGCAGAGACTGAGTATGTAGCCCCACTGCTGTCCCTCTGCCAGAAACCTTGTCCTGTCCCAATACTGGGAGTGCAAACTCAGCAGCATGAGGGCAGCAGCCTTGCCCGCCCCAGCATCCCTCAGCAACCAGCGTGCAAAAAAGCATCAAGAGCTCTGTAAAGAGCTGAGATTTGGGCTTTCACACAGCTCAATCTGCCTGGAAATTTCTTCAGCGAAAACACGAGATCCAGTGATACATGTGATGTCATTGCTGCTGTCAGCTCTGGCTGTGATCTGGCCTGGGAGGGTGCTGGCACAGGCAAACCCTGTGCTCCACCTTTGGGCTGCCGTTCTGCTCCTCCCATGGGGCCAGCTCTGCTTTTGACTGGCTTGGGCTGCTGCCCAGGTTATCATGAGCTGCTGCTGCACCCTTCTCTCAATCCCACTGCAAACACAGAATAACTGGGAAAAGCCAGGCTGGAGAGTAGGAGAAGGAGAGCACAAGCCTTAAGAGACTGCATTTCGTCCTGCATTGGCTCTGTGTGCTGGGCGTTGCCTTGCTTGTGCCACTACTGAGGCCTTGCAGGGGCTTCCTGTAGGGAAGGGGACAGGGATTGTGGTGCCCATCTGTTGGCTGTCAGGCCTGTGTGGGGCAGAACACTTCTGTAGCTTCACCAAGGTGGGGCTTCTACCTAAGGTTTTTACCTTTTGTGTTTCAGCTGCCATGGAGGAGTCGCCTTCCCAGTGAGTGAGAGGGGTCACATCTGCTCTTCCTGCTGCCCACTGTGGCCTGGCTCAGACACTCTCCAGGCTCCAGAGCTCCTCAGCTGCACTGCCAAGGCAGCAGTCTGGAAACAGGGAGCTCCTAAGGATGGTTCCCAAGGAACCAGAGCTGGTCTCACTTATTGAATTGAGTGTCACCGTGAACCTCCAGTGCCTTAGAGTCACTGCCCTGGACGTGCCATGGGGTGGACATCCCCAGAGCCTTCAGAGGGTCACACCGTGCCTCTGCCCCTCCCTGCTGGAAGTGCCTGTGTGGAAGGGTGAGGAGCACAGAGGTTGTTTTCCTCTGTTTAAATTGTCTCTGGTTACAAAGCCCAGGCTGACAGCTCTGTGTCTGAGAGAGCTGTCAGCCTTTGCACAGCAGCGTCTGGAGTCAGGGCCCCAGGCGCTGTGCTGGGTGACTAAATGCAAACCTCTTTGCTAATTAGAGAAGTCTGTCCTTTCCCATCCCCCCCCTTAAAACGTTTCACCCATTTATTGAGCACACTTTGGAGGGTCCTGCCTGCACGGCTGGCCGAGCTCTGCACAAGCAGCCTCCCTGTGCTGCACAGCTCTCCTGAAATGCCGCCTGGAGCTTTCCAATTACAGCCTCCCCTGGCCCCAGGAGCTTGCTGGAGGATCCTCCAGCTGACATTTGTCCTCAGGCCCCTCAGTCCTGCTGCTGACCAGCCCACTGGCTTCCAGCTGAGCTAGGGAAGGCAGCAAAACACCGCCAGTAGTTGTCAGTATTTGAAGTTTTTTAACCCAGATTTTTCCAGGGAGATGATGACTTTTCACCAGGAATCTTTGTGGGCAGGAGGGGCACATCCATGTGTTATGGACAGGAGTCACGTTTTTTTGTCTCCAGAAGGGTCGTTTCCTTTCCTTTATTTTTTTTTCCTCTTCTTTTCTTTTTTTAACTTACATCTGCCCTGGGCCATTTTTTGATGAGCTTCTGTCTCTGATCTGTCTGACATTGCAAATGCTCTTGCCTTTCACATCCATCTTTGTGCTGTTGCCAATCTGTTGTGTATAAAGTCAGTGCTTTCATAAGCTGGCTGAGATGAAATCTCTCTAATTATTTTTGTGATTCTTTCCTGTTTTCAATGAGGGAAACCTCGACGGGCTCTGGTAAAAGCCAACTGATCCCTCTGTCATGTGGAAGGTAATGAATTTCTGCAGGTCTCCTGCCCTTTCTTCCCTCGCCTCCCAGGCTCCGGCTGGGGAAAGGAGCAGGTCCCGTCCGGCCGGGAGAGGCGTGTGCAGCCCTGGCTGCAGACACAGCCTCCCTCTTTGGCTCCTGGCAGGGTGGGTGCATGGGTTTTTCCCTGCCTTTTTTGTTTCTTGTGGAGCTGCCTTTTCAGGCGGTTACACCCTGCTATCCCAGGAAGCCGACTGGAATTCAAAGGTTCTGCCAGTCCTTTGGCACTTTCCTTGTGCTGCAGGTTACGGGGATGGCTCAGCCCAGTGTTGGGGAAGGTGTTCTCCCCTCCCAGACCAACCTGGGCACCAGGGTCATTGCAGGGCTGGCTTCAGTTGCCTCAAAGCCCCTCTGGGCCGCTGCCTCTCCTCCCTGTGCAGAGCTGGCAGCAGCTCCAGCTCCTTCCAGCATCAGATTTCTCTTCCCTGTGCTGTGCTGAGCTCTCTGGGCTCCCCTTGCCCCACACCACATTTGAGCATATCCCGTAGGGAACAGGCTGGTGTTCTGCTGCAGCCTTGCCAGGGCTGAGCGAGGGCTGGCTGGGACAGCAGCAGCCAGGACAGAGGTCTGACCCCTTTGTCTTGTCAGTGGTGGCACCAAAATGTCACTGTTTCAGGAGGCTGCCAAATCCAGGGGTGCAGCCCCTCCCGTTCCTATCAATGTACTGGTGTTAGGTTTTTTATGACTTAATGACACCTTTGCACTGCAGTGCTGGGGCTGGAGGTGTTACCAGCTTCAATATTGGGATCCTTTGCTCCAGATTGGGGAAATCAGTGTGGACCAGCAGGCTTTGTGCTGGGCCGGGGGCTTCAGCCAGGGCTGGCACCCTCGGGATTTCACAGTCTGGGCTCTCCGCGCAGGAGTTCAGCTGTGGAGCCCAGCGAGATGATTTGAATAATTTAATACCGGGCTGTGACCAAGCCTGGCGAAAGGGTAAAGGAAACAAAGAGGCCCCCAGCCCCGAGCAACAAAAGCTCCTGGAACGACAAGCCGCGGCATGTCCGCGCTGCCGGAGGCAGAGAGCAGCTCGGGCAAATAGGCCACTCGCATTCCTCACGTCTGCTGCTTTGTTTCCCTGCAGAAGCTCCCGGTGAAATCTGCAGGTCTCGGGGCTTCTCCCTTTATCCTTGTTTTGTTCCTGCGTTCTGTGGAACTGGTGGTGGATCAGCGTCCCCGCGGCTCTTCCTGCTAAGGAAAAGCAGGGCCAGAGGGGAGCGGGAAGGGGAGGTGATGTGCGATGAGGCTGCCTGGTCTCTGTGCATCCTGGTGTGTGTCCCCTCTGGCCGTTGTCACCCAGGGAAAGGCTGTCCCTGTTCCAAATAAGATCCTGCTGACTTGGGGCCATTACTGTAGCAGGAAACAGCCCAAACCGCCTGCTGATCCCGGAGCTGATTTGTTTTGATTCCGGCACCTCTGTCGAGGTCGTATCCTCATTCCCACGAGGCTTTTGGTAGGAGGTGCGGCTGCTGTCCCTCTGTCCTTCTGCCTCGATCCCTTAGTCCTGCCGTCCCTGGGCACGAGGCCCCAGAAGCCGGGAGAGGACTCTCCCCACTCCTTTCCCTGGGGCAAAAGGCTCCACCTTAGCTTCTTTAGAAGCCGGAGCGTCGGTTTTCTGTCCCTCCAGTTTAAGTTAAATACAAGGCGGAGGGATGGGGCGGCAGAGAGAGGCTGGGGAAGAGGACAAGAGGCCTCTTCGAGCACAGATGGGTTCAAGAAGTGACCCATCATGGGGGACAGGGAACATATCACCTCCACAAAGGGAATTGCCCTGAGTGTCGCCTTTGTGTGAGACAAATGCTTGGCTGTGATGTTGAGTGCGGGGAGGGCTTTGCTTAGGGAGAGGGGAAAAGGAGGGATCTTTGTTTGCAGGGTCTGACACCTCCCAGCCGCCCTGCCGGCACAGCCAGCACCTTCTGATGGCTTTGTCAGCTCCTGGCTAATTAGCAGAGATGCTTTTCAGTGAGGTTAGGGAAGAATAATTTTAAAAACATCAAAGAGAAGCAGTAAATAATGATAAAAGTCGGCTGTTTCATGGCTGTCATCGGAGGCACAGGCTGGCTTTGTTTACAGGGCTGATGTGTCCCTGTCTTTGGAGTCCCATCACCCCCCAGGATACCAAGGACCTGTCCTTTTGGCCTGAACCTTGTCCCAGAGACGTGTCCAGGGACAGTTTTTAGCCAGGTCACAGCGTGTCAGGGTAGTGCCTATCTCTTGTTGGAGACAGCCTGGCTCCGAGGCTTGCTGGCACAGAGCGGCAGAACCAGCTGGGCCATGGGGCTGCTGGTAGATCCTGCCCTGGGGGTGTCACAGCCCTGAGCAAACCCAGCTGGGGAGCACCTCAACCCCAGCTCAAGGTGCCTGTTGCTCCCTGTACAGTTGCCCACTGTCACTTGTTTTCACCTGTCGGGTTTCCAGTATCACTGGGAGCTGGTTAAAGTTTAGCTCAGTGCTCTCCATCCTCTGAGCAGTTACTCACGTCTCTTGGAAATCCCGTGCTGATGGCAGCTCATGCCCACTGTACCCCAGTACAAGGTTCCCTGATATTTGGGAGCCCCAGTGCAGCTCAGAACAACCTGCCATCCCTCAGGGTAAGCCCAGAAATGAGCCACCCATCCTCTCCCTGGCAGCTCTGGCAGGCTGCCTCCCCCCGGGCTGCTGCAGGGTTTTATTTTAAGCAGATCCTCTCAGGGAGAAGAGTAACGTGAGCTCCTTGAGTGACAAGTGATAGAGCTCGACTTGCTCAGCGTGTCCCCCAGGAATCCCTCTCCTCTGCCATTTGCTAATTGAAAACTGCTAACATTTGGGTCTGGAGCAACTGCCGCCCTTAATGGGAAGCTGGCTGGAGTGAGCGTTGGTGGGACTAACACATGCTCACAGCCTGTCATCTGCTCGGCTCCATCTCTGGGGAAAGGGGCAAATACTCCCATATGCTGCTCTGATTTCTGAAAGAGTGACGAGGGGGCTGGAGCCAGACAGATTTGCTTTTATTCTCCCTCCTCCAGGCTCTTGCTCAGTTACAAACCCTGGCTGGAGGGAGGCTGTTGGCTGCAGCCTGGGGCATGGGCTCCCCGCAAGACAAAGCCACAGGAGTGTGTGTGCCCCCCACCCCCGTGCCGGTGGTGTGGGGGGCTCAGGGCAGCCCCTCCATGTCCTGCTGTGCCTGATGGCTGGGACACGATGGCTGTATCCCACCTCCGGCCTTGCTCAGGGGCACAACTGTGGCCCCAGGCTGCCTGCAGGAGTGTGGCACCCCTGGGACACCTCCGAGGGCATGTAGGGTCAGTGAGGACACCGCAGTGTGTGCCCCCAGAGCCCAGCCCCGGGCCAGGGGAGGCTGCAGTGGGTGACGGGGCCGTGTGTGATGTGCTGTTGATGCTCCCCAAACTCCTGGGGTGGCTGTTCCCAATGCGGTGGGTACCGAACCCCCCCAGAGGGGCTGTGCCCGGTGGGGTGCTCCCCAAGTCCCCAGGGCGGCTGTCCCCCGTGTGATGCTCCCCAAACCCCTTGGAGGGGCTGTCCCCACTGTGATGCTCCCCGAGCCCCCGGGGCGCCGGGACCGCTCCACCCTACCGTGCGGCGGGGCGGGAGGCGGGGTCCGGGCGGGGGGCGGTGGCGGTGGCGGTACCGTCCCCCGTCGCGGGGCGGGCTCAGTCCGGTCCCACCGCCCCGTCCGGCCCCCGGGCGGAGCCGGGCGCGGAGCGCCGAGCCGAGCGGGCGCGGGGCGGCGGCGGCGGCGCGGGGCGGCGGCGGGATGCCGGGCTACGACTACAAGCTGCTGGAGCGGCCGCGGCGGCGGGTGCTGTGCCCCCTCTGCGGGAAGCCCATGCGGGAGCCCGTCCGCGTCTCCACCTGCGGCCACCGCTTCTGCGACACCTGCTTGCAGGAGTTCCTCAGGTGAGAGCCCGCATCACCTCTCGGGCCACCCGGCCTGAGGTTACTCCGCGCACCCCTTCCCCCGTGGGGTACCGCGGTCACGCACCCCCGCACCGCCCGAGCCGGGGTTCCGCATCCCGGGGGCAGCGGGTGCTCCCCCCATCGCCCAGTCCGCCGCCGGCCCCGGGGGTGCGGTGTCCGGGGGTGCCCCGGGAAGGGGCGCGGGGTGCCCTGGGCCGGTGTCGGAGTGCGGGGTGCACGGGAGTGCGGAATTCCCGGGCCCGGGAGCGAATGCGGGATATCCCGGGAAGGGGCGCGGGGTGCCCGGCGGTGCGGATGCCCTGGGGGAAGATGCGGGGTGCCTGGGGGTGCTTCGGGCCGGCGAACGGCTGCGGTGTGCCCCGGGAAAAGATGCGGAGTGCCCCGAGAAAGGCGCGGAGTGCCCCGGGAAAAGCGCGGGGCACCCGGGGACGCCTCGGGCCGGGGAAAGGTGCGGGGTGCCCGGTGGTGCCCCAGGGCAGGGAGGGGGTGCGGGGCGCGCCCAGCCCGTGACAGCCGCCCCGCGGGTGCAGCAGCCCGTGGCCCCTTTCGGTGAGGAGGAGGAGGAGGAAGAGGAGGGCCGGGTGAAGCCCGGAGCGGCGAGTTTCGAGATTCGAGCTTAACCCCTTCCTGCCCCCGCCCCGCCGGAGGAAGTAGCCGGGGGTGTTTGGGGGGATGGGTAGGGCCACCCCGGTGCCCCCGCACCCACGGGTGAGCGCGACCCGGCTGCGTGCGCTGGCCGGGAGCGTGGAGCCAGGGCCTCTTCCCCCCGCCGAGGTTTGGGACCCCGGTAGCGGTGCCGGCAGCCCGGGGGCACGTGCGGGGCCGGTGCTGCCCCGGTTCCCGGCCGCCGTACTCGGTGCCGTGCCGGGGGTCCCGCGGGGCACGGCGGGGGGTGCCCGTGCTCTCCCCGTGCGGTGACAAGCGTCACCCCGGGCCTTTCCCCGCCTTTCCTCTCCTGGCGACCTTCGCCCGGGGAGCCACCGTCACCGGGGCCAGTTTCTGTGAAACCGGGCGTTCCCCGGGGCACGTGTCAGAGCGCATCTGTCCCCCCCGCACCCTTCCCGTCCGCACCTCCGCTCTGCCGGGGGGAATGGACGCGGGGGTCCCCCAGCCGAGCACACCCCGTTTGCCCCGGATCACTTTGGGGATCCCATGTGCTGAGCCGTCCAGCCCCACCGCGGGGCTGGGAAGGGGGTGCCGGGGGATGCTGGGGGTCCCCGCCCCATCACCTCGCTGTGCCCCAACACGCCGTGAAGGTCAGAGGCAAGGACGGTCCCCCCGGGTGCTGCCTCAGCACATTCCCTGCCCGGCCAAGCGTGAGGAATGGGGAGGCTTTGTCGGGGATTAGGCGCTGGCTTCGGGTCATCGTCCCACTTCCCCGCCAGCCCCAGCACCCCAACACTGTGCACGGGGTGTAGGCAGCAGAGTGATGCCAGCCACAGGGCAGTGCCTGCCACGAGGGTAGTGCCAGCCACGAGGCAGTGTCACGGGCTCCCCGGGAAGGGCTGGGTGCCTGGCCCTGTCTGGGAGCACCTTATCTCCGTGGATGTCTGATGACTCCCACAAAACCACCTGCAACAAACAGAGCGGGCACGTGGCAGAGCTGGTTGCAGCCGTGCCCCACGTGGATCACACCCCACACCTCACACCCCACAGGGCTGCGGTTCCTGGGGCTCACTTGCACCCTCAGCACGGGGATGGTGGCCACAGGGGACATGACCGTGCCATGTCCGGGCATCCCAGGCCGGCGCGTGCCAGGCGGCCCTGCTGGCTCTGTCCCGACGTCTCACATCCACTTGGCAGCTCTGGTCGAGGCCACGCCAGTGCCTGCCAAGGGCACGCAGTGATTAGATGGGCACAGGGGCTGTGCAGGCAGGACAGCCTCGTCCAGTGCCACTGCAGGGACACAAGAGCCACAGGGTCCCTGAGTGTCCCTGCTGCGTGTCCCTGTGGTCTCGCACCCCAGTGCCCATCAGGGATGGTGCATGGACACCCTCAGCTGCCCTCAGGCACAGTGGTGTGGGGACCAGAGGTGATGGTGACCCCTGGGCAGCCTTGTCACAGGCCAGGCTGTCTGTTTGGCTCTCTCCCTGTCTCCATGCTGCTCCTCTGCAGGTCAGGGCTGAGCAGGGCCCTTCCCACCTGAGGGACAGCTCTCCTGGGGGCCCGGCAGGATGGGGACCCCTCCGGGGGGCGGTTGCCTGTCCCTGGTCCTGACTCACCGTGGTGGCTGATGGGGCCATTTCCTGTGGAATAGGAGCCCCAGGGCCACGCATCAGGGCTGCACATCTGGCGCCCAGCTGTTGCCCTCCCCCACCTCCCCTGGGCCCCAGCACCTGGGGCTGCGGACGCCCCGGCCCCTGCCGGCCCCATCCTGGCCAGCCGCCGGCACCCTCCTTAATCCCAGGGGATGGGGCAGGCGAGGGGCTGCCGGGGCTCCAGATGGTGCCACACTCATGGCGGCCGGCCCAGGCCCCTGGGGACCAGGGCCGCCGTGCCCGGCTGGGGGGGTGGGGGGTGTCTGGCGGGGGCATTTCCCAGCTCAGACAGATGGAGCGGGATTAGAGCTGCGGCTCCCCCAGGGTGGTGGCTGGATTTGGCATGGGGTGAGTGCTCAGCAGTGGAGGGACAGCGCCAGTGTCCTGGGGTGGGATGGCGGGGACCCGGTGGGACATCGCGGCTGTGTCGCTGCTGATGCGCCGCTCCCCAGCCCCGGGTGATCCCGAGCCCTCTGTGTCTTGCAGCGAAGGCGTCTTCAAGTGCCCGGAGGATCAGCTGCCCCTGGACTACGCCAAGGTGAGCCTGGCACACGGATGGGTACCCTGCTCCAAGGGGACATCCCCGCCAAGGGGCCGTCCCCAGGCTCCGCACAGCGCCTGGCACAGCCACGCCGGCCTGGCACGGGCACCCGGGCGGAAGCAAGAGCCCTTTGTGCCGCGGGCCGGGGAGCGGAAACCCGCTCCCGACAAAGGGCGCTTGTTGGTGTGCCCGCGGGGGATCCGGGCCCGGGCAGTGTGCCCACGGCTCCCAGCCAGGCCGTGCTGGGGGCTGTGTGCCCCCGCAGCCCCGCTCAGGGTGTTGATACCCCACTGCTGCCCCTCCAGATCTACCCCGATCCCGAGCTGGAGGCGCAGGTGCTGAGCCTGGCCATCCGCTGCATCCACAGCGAGGAGGGCTGCCGCTGGAGCGGGCTCATCAAGCACCTCCAGGTAGGATCCGGGAGGGTGGGAGGGGGCAAAGTTCTACCCCGTGGGCTTCCCGTCACCATCCCTGTGCCCCCCAGGCCCATCTTGGCACCTGTGGCTTCAACGTGATCCCCTGCCCCAACCGGTGCAGCGCCAAACTGAGCCGCCGTGACCTCCCCGAGCACGTCCAGCACGGCTGCCCCAAGCGCAGGGTCAAGTGCGAGTTCTGCGCCACTGACTTCACTGGGGAGGCCTTCGAGGTGGGCAGAGTTGGGGGACGCTGTGGGGGCACAGCTGGCCATGGTGGGCATGGCTGTGGTGGGGGTACCGTGGGGGTGTAGCCGGGGTATGTGGGCACTCCAATGCACTGCAGGGCACCCTGGGGACACAGCCTGGGTGTGGGGACAGGGCGTAGGTGGAGACACTGTGGGAGGCACATCATGGGGGGCACAGCCTTGTGAGGCACATGGACATGTGTGCCCCTGGCCACAGGAGCACCATGTGGCCCCATCCAAGGCAGGGCTGGCTGGTGAGGGCAGCCAGAGGGTGACAATGCTGTCTCGGTCCCCAGGGGCACCAGGGCACGTGTCCCCAGGAGAGTGTGTACTGCGAGAACAAGTGTGGGGCCCGCATGATGCGGCGCCTGCTGTCCCAGCACGCCCTGGCCGAGTGCCCCAAGCGCACCCAGCCCTGCACCTACTGCTCCAAGGAGTTCGTCTTTGACACCATCCAGGTGAGCCAGGGCCATGGGGACTGTGTCAGCCCGCCGGCTCCCAGCAGCAGCTGACAGCCACTGTCCCTCCCCAGAACCACCAGTACCAGTGTCCCCGGTACCCCGTGCCCTGCCCCAACCAGTGTGGGACACCCAGCATCGCCCGGGAGGACGTGCCCACCCACCTCAAGGAGAGCTGCAACACTGCCATGCTGCTGTGCCCCTTCAAGGAAGCTGGCTGCAAGCACCGGGTGAGTGTGTCCCTGTGACCAGCCTGTCCTGCTGTCCTTGGGCATGGGGTGCCATCCCTACTGTGTTGTGCCTGTGCCCCACAATGGCCCCACACCGCTCCTACCCTGATGTCTGTCCCATCCCTTGTGCTCAGTCCTATCCATGGTCCTTGTCCTGCCTCACCCTTGTGTTTGCCACCCAAGAGTCCCCCTGCCACCCCACCCAGGTGTCCCTGTGCCACCCCTGTGTCCCCATGACATTCCTGTGCTGTCCTGCTCCAGTACCCCCATGCTCCAATGATCCCTTCTCTCCTGCCCATGTCCCCACGCTGTCCTGGCACCCTCCTGCTGACCGTCCCGCTGTCCCCGCAGTGCCCCAAGCTGGCCATGGGCCGGCACCTGGAGGAAAGCACCAAGGCCCACCTGGGCATGGTCTGTGCCCTGGTGAGCCGACAGCGGCAGGAGATCCTGGAGCTGCGCCGGGACGTGGAGGAGCTGTCGGTGAGCAGCGACGGGACCCTCATCTGGAAAATCGCCGACTACGCCCGCAAGCTGCAGGAGGCCAAAGCCCGCAGCAACTACGAGTTCTTCAGCCCCCCGTTCTACACCCACAAGTACGGCTACAAGCTCCAGGTGTCGGCTTTCCTCAACGGCAACGGGAGCGGGGAGAGCAGCCACCTCTCCGTCTACATCCGTGTGCTGCCGGGCGAGTACGACAACCTGCTGGAGTGGCCCTTCTCCTACCGCGTCACCTTCTCCTTGCTGGACCAGAGTGACCCCTCGCTCTCCAAGCCCCAGCACATCACCGAGACCTTCCACCCCGACCCCAACTGGAAGAACTTCCAGAAGCCGGGAGCCTCGCGCAGCTCCCTGGACGAGAGCACCCTGGGCTTCGGCTACCCCAAGTTCATCTCCCACGAGGACATCAGGAAACGGAACTACGTGCGCGATAACGCCATCTTCATCAAAGCCTCGGTGGAGATCCCCCAGAAGATCCTGGCCTGAGCCCCGGAGGGGGACAGGATGTGACCGGGGTGCCCTCGCAGGGGTGCCCCAGCTGGTGCTGAGCCCTTGCCCGCAGTTGGTGCCCCTGGCTTGGGGACACTGCTGTGGCACAGCTGTGGCTCTCAGGATAGGCAGGGATGGGGCTGCTCCCATGTCCCTCCTGGGGCTGGGACTGTCCAGCAGCCCCAGCTGCCCCCCGGGGCAGTCCCTTCTCAGGTGCCCGGGGGTGCCGGGGGGCTGGGCCCCCTAAGCCCCTCCCCGAGGTGCCCAGCAGCCCCTGCCAGCCTCACTGGGGACACCGCAGGACCCCACTGCCCAGAGCCATATTTTGTAAGCTGGTGCCCCCCAGGTTGTTATTTATTACCCCGGGCTGGGGCTGCTGCCCCCTCCCCACATCTTTTTCTTTTCAATAAACTTTTCTTGTATTTATTACGGCCGCCTGAACCTCCTTCCTCAGCCTGAACCTCCTTCCTCAGCCTGCCGGGATCGGGATGGCAGGACTGGGGGATGCTCCCGTGGGTGCTGGGGACACGGAGAGCCGGAGTGGGCTGGGGGGCACGGAGAGGGGTAATCCCTGACCCACATCCCGGCAGCAGACGGGCTCAGATGGAGCCGGTTAATTCGGTAATCACCGGCAGCAGCGGGGATGTGCTGGGCTGGGGGGGTGCCAGCCCCGGGGGCTCTTTCCCTGCAGCCCCCCCTCTGCCCCGTCAGCCCCTCATTAGTGCTGGGGTAATTGACGCCCCGGGGGAGGCCGCGATCCCGAGCAGACAGGGGCTGGGCTATGGTAGGGGCACCAGGGCAGACTGGGGGGGCTCAGGCTGTATCAGCCCCCAGGTCCATGTGTCTGACCCCCCCAGCCACCCCGGCAGCCATGGGGGGGTCGCTGTCTCTGCAGGATAATCCCACAATTGCATTAGTGCTGCTCCAGCTTAATACAATTAGCCTCTAATTAGGTGCACCCTGCGGCCCTGGCTGGGCTGGGGGGCAGCACTCCAGGGGTGTCCCCATAGCTCATTTTCCCACTCGGGAATGTCCCAATGGGCAGGTGCCAGCCTGGTGTGGCACCACGGGGCCCTGGGGAGCTGGCAATACTCCTGCCCATGTTGGTGCCCAGTTCCAGCCCGTACTGGTGCCCAGTTCCAGCCTGTACTGGTGCCCAGTTCCAGCCCGTACTGGTGCCCAGTTCCAGCCTGTACTGGTGCCCAGTTCCAGCCCATACTGGTGCTCAGTATGAGCCCACACCACTACCCAGTGCCAGCCCGTACTGGTGCCCAGTTTCGGCCCACACTGGTGCCCAGTTCCGGCCCATACTGGTGCCCAGTTCCTGCCCATACTGGTGTCCAGTTTCAGCCTGTACTGGTGCCCAGTTTCGGCCCACACTGGTGCCCAGTATGAGCCCACACCACTGCCCAGTTCCTGCCCGTACTGGTGCCCAGTTCCAGCCCATACTGGTGCCCAGTACGAGCCCACACCACTGCCCAGTGCCAGCCTGTGCTGGTGGCCAGTGCCATTCCTGCAGTGAAGTGTGGGTCCATGCTGGTGCCTAGTGCCAGCCTATAGCAGTGGTCACTGCCGGCCCATACTGGGCCACCAAACCATACTGGTGCCCAGTGCCAGCCTGTACTGGTGGCACTTCCAGCCCATACTGGTGACCCGTGATAGCCCATACTGGTGCCCAGTGCCAGCCCAAACTGGCGTCTATTGCCAGTCTGTTGCCAGCCCAAACTGGTGCCCAGTATCAGCCCATCCCGGTGCCTGGTTCCAGCCCATCCCGGTGCTCGGTTCCAGCCCATCCCGGTGCTCGGTTCCAGCCCATCCCGGTGCCCAGTTCCAGCCCATCCCGGTGCCCGGTTCCAGCCCAAACTGGTGCCCGGTTCCAGCCCAAACTGGTGCCCGGTTCCAGCCCAAACTGGTGCCCGGTTCCAGCCCATCCTGGTGCCCGGTTCCAGCCCATCCTGGTGCCTGGTTCCAGCCCGTCCCGGTGCCCGGTCCCAGCCCATCCCGGTGCCTGGTTCCAGCCCATCCCGGTGCCTGGTTCCAGCCCAAACTGGTGCCCGGTTCCAGCCCATCCCGGTGCCCGGTCCCAGCCGGTCCCGGTGTCCCGTGTCCCCTCTGTCCCGGTGTCCCCCCGCCCGGTGCTCGGCTCGGTGGCGCCGCCGCGCGGTGCTCGCGGGGATGCTCCGGGACCGCGGAAGGGGAAGAGGGGACATGGGGCAGACAAGGGGTTAATAGACATTTATAGTCTTAGTGAATAATAATAATAATTATAATATAATAATATATTATTATCAATTATTATTGTTTATATTAAACATACATTTTGTTCTATATTTTATGCTTGTATTTTATAGCTAATATATACATTTTATTGATAATACTTAAAAAATATTTTAAAATTTCAGTATTTTATATATTATATACTTATATACTTATATTGTTATGTAAAAGTTGCATACATCAATATAATATTTTAATATTTTAATATTTTTGCATATTACATAGATTTTGTACTGTAGAAATATTATCTATATATTTACACAAAATTCACCATTCATATTTCTTATATATTTAATTTCTATTTAATAGATACTTATAAATCTTAATTTTTAATAATTTCATTTTATATATTTTTATTTTATATATTTTTAAAAATGTATTTTATGTATTTATATTCTATACATATTTATTTTATATATTTTAGATTAATATATTTCATATATTTTAATATATTTATTTTATATTTTTATTTTATACATTTTACATATTTTAATGTTTTTTAATACATTTTTATATTAATATTTTTAATATATTTTAGTGTTTTTATTTTATAAATTTTTATTTTATACATTTTAATGTTAATATTTTTATATATTATAATGTATTTATTTTATTCATTTTTATTTTATACATTTTAATATTAATATATTTTTAATATATTATAATGTTTTTATTTTATACATTTTTATTTTATATATTTTTATGTTAATATATTTTTAACATATTTTAATGTTTTTATTTTATAAATTTTTACTTTATAAATTTTTATATTTTAATACCTTTATTTTATATTTTTTATTTTATACATTTTTATGTTAATCTATTTTATATATTTTAATGTATTTATTTTATTCATTTTTATTTTATGTATTTTTAATATTAATATATTTTTTATGTTAATGTAATTATTTTATAAATTTTTATTTTATACATTTTTATATATTTTAATACATTTATTTTATATTTTTATTTTACACATTTTTATGTTAATATATTTCATATACATTAATGTATTCATTTTTATATTTTTATTTTATAATTTTTTATTTTTATATATTTTTATACTAATATATTTTAAATATATTTTAATGGTTTTATTTTATAAATTATTATTTTATAAATTTTTATTTTAAATATTTTTATATTAATATATTTTCTAATATATTTTAATGTTTTTATTTTATAAATTTGTCATTTTATAAATATTAATATATTTTAATACTTTTATTTTCTATTTTTTATTTTATACATTTTAATACTAATTTTTAATATTTTAATTTATTTATTTTCTAAATTTTTATTTCATATATTTTAATTAATATATTTTATATTTTTAATGCATTTATTGTATATATTTTTATTATAATACCTTTTATATATTTTAATGTATTTATTTTATATATTTTTATTATACATTTTATCTATAATATATTTATTTAATATATTTTTATATTATACTTTTTTATATTACTATATTTTATATTTTTAATGTTTTTAAATATATTTTTATTTTATACATTATTATATTTAATTACATACATTTCATTTATAGACATAATATATATAATTTTGATAAATATAATTTTTATGCATTATATATAATATTTAGAAATACTATATTTATATATAATAGATATTACATATATATTTATATTTACATTTATATTTATATATACATTTTTTAATATATTTGCGTTTTACATTGATATATATATAATAATAATACATTTCATTTACATATTTTTATTTGTCTGCACATACACACACACCCCATACACACACAGAGCCCAGGGACAGCCCTGTCCCTCCAACCAGGCCTCACACGGCAGTCGACAGCCCCTTGCTGCAAACAGTTGCCTTAAAAGAAATTAAATAAAATCAAAATCCATATATTATTTATGAAATAGAAGTTCCAGCTGCTGTGGGAAGCGATGCTGGACGAGGCCTGAGCATCAAGTCCTTGATGAGCTGAGGGAAGCCAAGGAGATAAAAACCAACCCCAGGAGCTTGGAGCTGTCGCTGTCCCCATTCAGGGACCAATCCCCAGCGCTCTGTTTCCCTGCTCGGGTTATTTTCCCTTTTTCCCTGCTCAGATTATTTTCCCCTTTCCCTGCTCGGGTTATTTTCCCTTTCCCTACTTGGGTTATTTCCTCTTTTCCCTGCTCAGGTTATTTTCCCCTTTTCCTGCTTGGGTTATTTCCCCCTTTCCCTGCTCAGGTTATTTTCCCTTTTCCCTGCTCAGATTATTTTCCCCTTTCCCTGCTCGGGTTATTTCCTCTTTTCCCTGCTCAGGTTATTTTCCCCTTTTCCTGCTTGGGTTATTTCCCCCTTTCCCTGCTCAGGTTATTTCCTCTTTTCCCTGCTCAGGTTATTTTCCCCTTTTCCTGCTCGGGTTATTTTCCCTTTTTCCCTGCTCAGATTATTTTCCCCTTTCCCTGCTTGCGTTATTTTCCCCTTTCCCTGTTTGGGTTATTTTCCCCTTTCCCTGCTGGGGTTATTTTCCCTTTTTCCCTGCTCAGATTATTTTCCCCTTTCCCTGCTCAGGTTATTTTCCCCTTTCCCTTTTTGGGTTATTTTCCCCTTTCCCTTTTTGGGTTATTTTCCCCTTTCCCTTTTTGGGTTTTTTTCCCCTTTTCCCGCTCCTTCCCGGCCCTATCCGTGGGATGTGCCGCTGGGTGCTGCACTCCAGCTCCATTTTCCTGGGCACGTCTGGAAATGTCAGGCAGATCTTGGAGCACCTCTTAACCTTCAGTGCTCCCCGGAACGGCCTGGGCTGCAGAGCAGCAGCAGCAGCAGGAGGAGATGCTCTTAATGCTCAGGGAGGAGAGGCAGACAAATCGATTTGCTACTAAATTTAGTCTCAAATATCAAGTTTAAAAATAAACTTCCTGGAAACTTGTTGGTTTGAAGGTTTAATTCTAAAGGTTTGTTCTGCCAGCTCGCTCCCTGCTCCCAGCATTGCTGGGACGGTGGAAGGAACTTCAGAAGATGCTCAAATCAGAGAGGAAAACCTTATAAAATACCCCAAAGGTCGATGGAGACCCCACCTGGAGGGCCCTTTGCCTGTGTAAGACCCTCACCACAGCCCTAAATAACTCCCAAATCTTTTTAACCTCTTCAGGATATAAACAGGGGGGATTTTTGGCAAAGCAACTTCATCTTCTCACACCACAGAGCCCTGATTTGTGCTGATTCTTGATGCTTCTTCTCCAAGACGACAACACCAGACATTGATATTTTATGGGAAGAAAAATATGGGACAGATTTGCTTTGCACATCCTTTATTAAACATCCATCTGGGCCCCCTTTCTCCCCATCTGCCCCCAAAAACTGAGGACCTTAAGGGCAGTGAAAGCTGACGAGGTTTCATAGCAGTTTTTGGTGCTATTTCAATGTCGGTGCATCTCTCAGGCTTGCAGCCACCCCAGCAGAATCAACAGCCTGTACCCAATTGCCTTGAAATTAACTTCAGCTAAGCAGATAAAATACTCCAGTAATTTTATTGCAATGTGGCTCTGCTGAGCATTGAAGAGCATCCGAAAGGCAACTGTGGCTGGAGGGTGTCCAATGTGTGCTCCTCCAGGAGCCGAACACAACTTTCCTTTGGCTCCTCCACCCCCTGGACACCACGTGGAGCAGGATTTTTACCATTTTCTATTTATTCTGTACATTTTATTTATGTATTTTTTTCCTGCATCCCCAGCATTGCTCCTCTCTGAACATCACGAGGTGATAGAGCTGGTGGATTTCACAGGGAACATCTGGGTTTTGCCTACCTTGGGTCAAAATTTTTGGAAAAAAACCATATTTGGCCCTAAAGGAGAAGTTTTAAAAGTTGGGTTGTGCTTGGAGCCCCCAGCTTAGTGTGGCTGCAGGTGACGCCTGGGTGGAAGCAGCACCTGCTCACACCAAGTCCCTGCTGGCTCATTCTCCACCAGATCCTCGCTCCAGGATCCAACTCGCTGCAAAGATGATGAGAAAGTCTCCTGAAAACTTGCAGAAGATATTTCTTCCTTTTGGGGGGGATGGATGAAGAAATCAGATACCAAAGAAGCTTCGAGTCGAAGGAGAGGAGGATCCTGGAGCTCTGATGGACAGAGCAGCTGCTCTTGGAATTTCCAGATGCTGGGGAGGGATGCAGCAGTGCCTGTGGGCAAACAGCTCTTCCTGGCTAAGCTTAGCCAGGCTAAGCCGCCTGGTTTATCCCAAATTCCAGGAAAACCATGTGGGAACCAAATGTCCATGGTATCTGGGGAGCACTGGAACAGTAGGAAAGGATTCTGCTGCTCGGGTTTGCAGTGAGCACAGGAGATGGGGTTTGAGCTGTGTCGTTCTGAGAGAGGGAAGCAAAGATTAAACGAGATGTATCATCCTGGGAAAGGGGAGGAAATATATTTTATATTAATATATCTTATATTTTTAATGTATTTATTTTATATCTATTCTATATTATATATTTTATTAATATATTCAATATTTTAATGTATTTAATATATTTTATTTTAGAGATTTTATAACATATATTTTATATTTATATAGCCTACATTTATATATTATATTAATATATATTAACATATATATTAACATATATATTAACATATATGTATGTCAAGTCCCATCTTCCAGAAAGTGACTGGAAATACTACAAATTCCCTTTAAAATTCTGGCAGAACTTAAACCCCCTCCTCCCCTCCTCCTCCTATTTTTAATCATTATTTCAGCACCTTTCTGTCTGAGATTCTTTCTGTTTTCCCAAACCTTCCCAATGTTCTTATTGGAGCAGGCAGCCACACTCTGCCTTGAAACATTCCTATCCCAGAAACCCATGGAGACCCTTCCCCAAATTCCTTTTGGGACGAGCACCCACCCTGTGGCTCCACAGCCACACACTCACACTGCATAAAACCAGAGGGGGCAGAGGGATCAGGTCTCTTTTATTTTTCCTGTGGACAAAATAATAATAAAGAAAATTCTAATTGATACCCGTAGCACAGAAGCAGCAGCCTTTATCGTCAGTGTTGTGGTTTAATGAAATACAGCAGCAATTCCCAGTTCTCTCCCCAGTGATCCCCAGCAAACAGCTCTGTTCGGTTTCCACGGGAGCGGCCAAGGCCCCCGGAGACATCTGACATGGAAAGCTTAAACAAAATTCTGAAGTGTCTTTTACAGAATGTTCACTTTGGGCTGTAACAAACTGGGCTTGTGGCTGAACAGCTTCAAAGATTCTGCTTCCAACATGGACAGGGGAGATTCCCTATGGAAAGGTTCACACCATGGTCATGTTTATCCTTCCCAGAGTCTTCCTAAGGTCCACCTTGATACTCCGAAGTGGTGTGGGAATGGGGAGGATGGTGCTGAGGAGGGAGGGTGAGTAGCTCAGGAAACACCTGATCTTTATTCATTCCCCACCTCTAACTCCAGCACAGGTCTCTGCACCCTGCTGGATCCTGGGTGCCTGCTCTGCCCTTGAGCAATGAATAAAGATCAGGTGTTTCCTGAGCTACTCACCCTCCCTCCTCAGCACCACCCTCCCCATTCCCACACCACTTCAGAGTATCGAGGTGGACCTCAGGAAGACTCTGGGAAGGATAAACGTGACCATGGTGTGAACCTTTCCATAGGGAATCTCCCCGTCCATGTTTGAAGCACCGACCCATGGATGGACAGATGGACAGAAAGGCAAGAGGAGCGGCAGTGTGAGCCCCAAAGGTTGGTGACTATCCACATGGAGCTCCTGGGAGGGTTCGGGGGGAAGGACCATCCCATGCCTTTTGGCTCCTCTTAGTTCTGCACGGGGCACTGAGATAAAACCACGGGAGGTTTTTCCATGTTTCCAGGAGAGCAGGGCACAGCTCCTACCACACATGGCACCACGAGGCTCTTCCCATCCTCACCCAGGTGACAGCGCCATGGCCAGACCCCCACCCTGGGCACCGACACCACGTATCCAACCTTTGCTCCCAACGTTCCACCCGGGAATGAGGCAGGGATGCAGTAGGGAAGGATGGAGAGCCCAACACAACAGGCTGCTGCAAAGGTGAAAAGAGCTGGTTCAAAGAAAAATCTCACTCCCAGACCAAAAGGAAAGGTTTCAGTATATTTTAATAGTAAAATGATTCTTATTTTTTCAAGCAATGTCCCACCTGGATGAGTCTCAGCAGGATTTTTGCTTCCCGGTCCTGCTGTACCGGGGCAAAGCCTCGGAGGTCGTGGCTGTACCTGTGCAGAACAGTCCCCAGAAAACTCACAATGTGCTGCCAACACCACCAGACACCTCCCAGGCAACCACCACCACGGCACAGGACTCTGCTCAGGCTCTCGGGAGAAGAGCAGGAGTTAAAAATTAGCTTTTAATAACAGTCTGGGTTAAGATTTGGAGCAGGCTACGGAACAGAGGAGAGGCCAAGGTTTTATTTAGTAAAAAGGAACAGACTCAGGTAGCAGAACACCTTACAGTGACTGACTGGGCAGGGAGGGGTGAGGTCAGAGCACAGCCCTCGCTGGGGTGGGGTTGGGTTTGGGATGGGGAAGACAATGGGGTGACTGTAGGGGAAGCAGCTTCAGACTCGAACTCTGGCTCCAACAGAATGGATTCAGAAAAATATTGCATGAAAAGCCTCAGGATTTTCATTCTTTCATAGATGTATATTTACCAGTTTTCACAAAGACTGCAGGAATACGATTATAAACAATAAATTAGGACTTCATGTTGCTATCATTTGGCATAACACAATCAGGCAATTTTTCCTTTTTTAAATATAAGGCAACACAAGCCAACACATAATTTAATCCGTCTTTAGTCAAATTGCTTAACTTTGCTAAGGAGTTACCACTAAAGAACGGGTTATAGTACACTTAAAAGAATTTAAATAATGACATGATATAAGTGTACTAACTTACGCAAGGAGTCAGAAATGTACTCTGCTAAGCTTTGAAACCTAAATATTTGTTACAGCCCAGGACTACACGTTCTAAATTAAAAAAATACAAATAAATGTTTTCTAATTTCCCATTTACGAAAAACTTTTAAGAATCTCTAGCCAACTATGACGTCACTTCAAAACTTGTTTTTTTTTTAAAACTTTTTTTTTTTTTTTTTAATTTTGTATGATGTCTTTTAAGATTTTTAAACCATGCTCATTAAGGAAAGTTCAAGGAGCAAATACTTAAGGCTTTGTTTTTCCAAGGGCTGTGAGGGAGGCCAGTGGATGGCAGAGGCCAGTGGGTTCACCCATACACAATGCTACTCAAACCCACACTACCAGGCGACATTCATACAGAAATATTACACTTAAAAGTTACAGTGTAGAGCAATATTTTTAGCCAGTGTACATAGAAAGAATCAATGCATTTATTTTTTTAAATTTTTTTTTCTTCTTCTTCTTCTTTTTTTTTCCTTTTTCTTTTTTAATTTCCAAACTTGATTGTGATCATTATGTTCAAGTATTAGTCTCATTAACAGAGATGAGGAATTTTCTACTTACAACAAATTCGGCTGTTAGAAAGGAAAGGGATGTTTTGGTACACTGAGGAGAACAAGATGCTGAGGTTACCCAGTAGTTAGTGTCCTACAGTCACTGACTCAACCGGCTGCTGGAAGTGACGTGGGAAAGGAACAGAAGGAGTTAGGCACCGAGACCCTGGGAAAAAGAGATGTTATAAATAGCTTCGCTAATTCCCAGGGAGAAGAATTGTTCCATTAAATCCGCTGGGGTGTTTTGATGGAGAGGAACAGGGGAATGTCAATCCCACAGTGGCTTGTGAGAGGAGCTTTGATTCAGACCAACCACATCCCATCCCACAGTGGGACAGCGCTCGCTGCACTGGGGATGGGCTGAGCTACTCCTCCTCACCCTGACAGTAATTCCAGCTACCAGAGAAGTGGCTGAACCCTTTTTGGAGTTGTCAGTGGGTCTGGATTCCCTTCACATCAGGCTGGCCAGACTCCTAGCAGCGAGGGGTTCAGACAACGTGAGCTTTGAGGCTGGTGGAAGGGCAGTGGGGAGGGGGAACATGAAGAAAGGGAGCTCCCCGTGGCTGCCTTCATCCCAAACCTGCTGCTCCCCTGCTCCATACCCTGTCCAGAAAACAGAAGTGTCAGAAAAATCTGCCAGAGACTTTTGACTTTGGACAAAGTCTAAATCATAAACGTGGGCAAGAAACAGCTGAAAAGCTTCTCCCTCTATTAAAGCCTAAATACATACCCCTAGCTGGCTCTTTTCAAACATAGGCTCTTTTTCAATTACACAGGCCTCTAGACAGTGCAAATGGTCAATGTTTAATGCGCTAATGAAATGGGCTTTCGAGTTGAAAATAAGCCCTACTCCCTGACAAAACTCTGTTGCTCTTAATCTTGTGAGGAAATTGAGATGGAAATGGAAGCAGCTACGCTACCTCGCTCTCGCTGGAGCTGGAGAACAGATGCGACTGCGAAACCCTGCAGCAACTCAACCTCAGTCCAGCGAGGAGCTGCTCAGCAGAAGGCAAAAAAAAAAAAAAAAGCTGCACAAAGGGGACTCTGCGGTGAGGAAACAGCTGTGGCGTGAAGTAGTGTAATGAAATTCTTTGACACAAAAGGCATGTTAAATATTTGATGCATAAAGGAGAGAGATAACATGTAAGCAAAGCTCTTTAAATATACAGTATGTCTTCTTCCAATGGGTACTATAATGATCACACAAGTTTGCAAGTTAAAAACGCCTTGCTTATTAATTAAAATTAAGACTAAAACCTATAATTTTTTTTTTTGTCTGTGAAAGTGACTGCAGCCTATCTATACCCTGGGTGTTGAATATGAAGATTTCGACTATCGGTTGGTTCAGGTGCTCGGTTCATGGGAGGCCGATGGACTTTTCCCAGCACGGCCATGCTCTGGTCTCGGAAGCAGGACTGCTGGAAGTCCCCACTTAGGTAATCCATGGTCTGCATCACATTATTCTGGCTGGATGGGCCAGCTCCAGCTCTGTAATGAGTTCCTCCTGCACAATCCAGCGGCGCTCCCGCTGGCTGTCCCCCGTGGAAAGGCATGGCGAGGTCCTGGGACCCAGAGCTGTCACTGTTGGGCGTGGGCAGAATGTTATTCCAGAGGGGCTGGAAATAGTGCCCATTGGTATATGGCAAAGGTCCCTGCAACCCGTTCACAGGCGGAGAAGGTGTAGGCTTCTCGATGGGGGGCTTCAAGCTGAAGGACTGGCCCATGCACAGTTCTTGAGGGTAGTTGGAGGTTTTGCCAGGGAAACTCTGCCCTGCAATCTCTCTCTGAGGGTGCTTCCCTGTGAGTCCAGCAGGCCCAGCAGCATCCCCACACATTTGCTGCAGATGTGCAAGCTGGTGCTGGTTCCACGCAACCGATTTGATTTCATTCTGGTAGGCGGGTGGCACCCTGTTAATATTGACCATGGGCACATTAACAGAGGCAGGAGGAATAGCAGCAGCAGCATGGTCGACAGGGTTTACTACACAGGAAGGCATGGGTGTAGGGACATTGTGAGTAGATACCCTGGTACTTGCATTGATAAGCAGGTTGCGACTTATAGGGCTGGGGTTTGCAATCTGTCCCTCACACACTGAGGTAGTGCTAATGCCAGCTCTGGCCTGGCAGAACTGGTTAATCTGGTGCACAATGCTGCTCAGGTCCGGTGGCTGGTTCTGCTGCAGGGTGGCAGCCATAGAGAGGGGAATGGTTGAGGTAGACACGGTCACATTCGGCGGCGCGTCTGCATCCGGCATCTTTCTGCCTCCATGTAAACCCGGCTGCAGCAGAGGATTCGGGGGGTGCTGCAGGGTCTGGTGTGCCATGGTCTGAGGGTGTTGCAAGCCCTGCGGCTGCTGCATGTTCTGCGGGTGCGGCAGCGCCTGCGGGATCCCCTGAGGGTGCGGTAAGCTGGGTGGCTGTGGAATACCCTGAGGGTGCTGCGGGATGCTCTGGGGGTGCGGCAAAGTCTGTGCATGCTGGAGAGCCTGCTGGCGAGCGAGCGCCTGGGGGTGGGATAAAGTGCTTGGTGCAACGTACGGCGTGGAGGGGGGGTTCATCATCGCCTCCGGCAGCAGGCGCGCGCGCGTCCCGTCAAAGTCCTTGATGATTCCTTTCGCTGGGGATTTGACTATGGCCAGCAGGCCTGTTTTCGTGGTGGCCTGAGATGGGTAGGGGCTGTACCTCTGGCCCGAAGTATCGAGTCCGTTCACAGTACGGCGTATGTGTTTCCTCTGGGGAACCTTGACGCTGTTTGGGAAGATTTTTATAGTCAGTGGATTGTTGGCGACCTTCTTAGCATAAGCATCCAATTCTGCTGGGGTAGGATACTGTGCAGATCTCATTTTCTGTGTAGTGTCCCCTGCGGAGAAACGAAATTCGTCAGTTCTGGTAAGCAAGGGATCAACCCCAGGGCAAGACAGTCACACAACAAGGGTAGAAAATCTCTGAGGAAACAAGAGGCAAGAAAACTCCATCTTCCCAGACCGGCGGGTCATGTAGCAGATACCTCATTCCCTTTATTACCTGGTGACCAACACAAGCCCCGGTTCAGCTTAAGGCAAGATCTGCCCAGGGGAGCAAAACAAAACCATGTTCTCATCAGAGTATGTTTGCAGTTGGACAAAAACAGGTAACATGTTATTAACATCAGATTCTCTCCAGCTGAAATATTCCCCATGGCTTGCAGTCCTGGGCTGGTTTTTATTCTCTTAATTTAAGCTGCCTCCCCCATAGCTCTTCAAACTATTCTCAGTATTTTTAACGTGGAATTTGAAATCAGAAAGTTATGAATTAAACATGAACCCCCTGTAATCCTGAGCTGGGATCCATACTGTGGTGGGCTGACCCTGGTACCCCCCAGGTGCCCCAAAGCTGGTCTGTCACTCCCTTCCTCAGCTGGGCAGGGAAGAAGAAACAGAGGGCCAGAATAAGGAAGGGGAGATACCACTCATCAACTACTGTCATGGGCAAAACAGGCTTGGGGAAATTAGTTTAATTTATTACCAATCCAATCAGAGTAGGGTAATGAGAAATAAAACCAAATCTTAAAAACTCCTTCCTTCCACCCCTCTCTTCTTCCCAGGCTCAACTTCACTCCTTTCTCCATGTCCTTAGCACAGGGAGATGGACAAAGCTGCCTCACCACGGTCTTCCCAATGGGCTGCATGGGAATCTCTGCTGCGGTGCTTGGAGCACCTTCTCCCCCCTCCTTCTTCAGTGCCCTGAGGGTCAGAGCAGAGCTCTTCCTCTGACAAATTCTCACTCCTCTCTCCAGCTGCAGTCGTGCAGGTTTTTCCCCCTTCTTAAATCTGTTATCCCAGCGGTGTGTCCGTCCTGGAGCCAGCTGGCATTGGCTCCATCAGACATGGGGGAGGTTTCTAAGCAGCTCCTGTATCCCCCCCACCGCCAAACCCTGGCCCTGCAAACCCAATACACATCAAAGCTTCAGCTCGAGCCTCCATTTACACCCCACTCCTTTCCTAGGTGCTGACATCTGAAAGCACTTCTGAGTGTCTTTCTGTCCATTAGGAAGCTCTTGTCGGCCCAAGCTCAGCAAATGGAAGGAGGCTGATTATTTTATGGCCTGCAATTATTTCTTCCGCTGACTTTTCAGGGTGGCACCTTGCTAAGGACAACATCCCCACATCACATGGCAAAACGACCTGATTACCTCGCAAGATTAAAAACATGCTTCTCCCCAGACACAGACAAAAGGCTTCTGGAGACAGAGGTGTGGTTTCACTTCCTCTGATTTACCAGATACCTACCTGGCCCAGAAGCTCAAACTGCTTCTGCAAAGAACTTCAGAAATCTAGAGAAATGCTTGTGTCTCTCTTGTCATAATCATATTCCAAGCAGAGAGTTGGGCTGTTTCCCACCACAGCTCTGCTGCCTAACTCCTATGGGACTCCTGCTGATTTTATAATCTTCAAATAATGGCTTGCAGCTTTGACAATCCAATTTAGCTTTTGCTTCATTTTTCCCCTCTTCACCTTGCAAACAGTTCACTGGAAAAAAATGCCCATCCTTTTCCCTAAAATTTTCAGCACCCTCGTGTCATCTGCTGCTGTGCTGAGAGAACAGGGAATGTGGGAGCCACACAAAAGCACCCCAGCCCTCTGACCCAAGGAAATCTAAAGCTCCAGCAAAGAGCTTGCTGCTCACAGGCAAACAGCCCTTCCTCTTGAAAATCCACCTCTGATTCTTTTAAGCAAATTGCCTCCAAAAGATGAGTACCAGCCACTTCTCTGCTTGCATCCTGCAGCTTCCCGTCGTCACAGGTGAGGGAGAGCAGTTCTGCTCTAAGAGCTCTCACTTTCAGAAAGGAAGGGTCAGAAAATGGAAAATAGGATGGATACCAAAAGAAAGGTTAATTATGGAAGTATTAAAAATATCTTTTGTGAAATAAGAAGCTTTACGAGCAGTTTGTCTTACATCTCTAGCACAGCTCGTACCACGGCGCCGGTTATAGTTGTACTCCCTGTGCTGTCCAGACACTGGCACATATCATCCCTTTCTCTTAATCAAAGGAAATATTAACCCAAACATCCTCTCTGCTCACATCCCTGTACCTGTCTCTGCAGGCAGGTGGTTTATATCTGCCCTTTTGAGCGAGCTGCTGCACTCCTAACGGAGAGGAGAGCCTCCGAATGGCATTTGCCAGTATCACCCTGCATCAAAAGCCAAGACCTTCATGAACTCCCAGCCTTTATTTTTAGCATTGCCCATGCTCATTAAGGTCTGTTTCTTTCCCAAGACATGACCCTGGCAACCCCCCATGAACCAGAGAAGAACCAAAGGACAAAGGAACCCATACCTGTCTGTGTTATGGTTTATGTTATGCTTGCAGACATCATCACATTCTATTTCCAATTGAAAAACTAGGAGGATAATTTAAGACTTCTTTACCATCAAAATTTCCCAGCCTGGTTGACATTTCTATAGCCAAACCAGCTAATTCAGTGGTAAACATAAATACTAAGCAGACATACTGAATATTCTCTTGTTTTTCTGTTACAGAGAAGGTTCAGGAAGCAGCTAAAACATGGATGTTTGAACAGGCTGCAGTCATCAGTCAGACACACCTCTAATCCCAAACCTGGAAGAACTCCTTCCTTGGATGAGAGAAAACAACCCCTCAGTTAAACTTAAATGACACCCCAGCATCAAGTTTGGCATCCTACCAAAGGCAAACCATCTTTTAAATCCCTTCTGAACCCAACCACCATTCCGAACAGCACCTGGTTTATGCACAGGTAAGATCATGCTCGTTTTACTACAGGCTAACTCATGTTACTCAGGCCTGAAGGTGATGTATTTCTGAGTGTCCCAATGTGCTTTGCTAGGAGTTCCACAGGCAAGATTCCATGACTGTAGTAATTAAGGCAGTAAAATATTAGGAGAAAGGCATTATGGGGTGAGAAAGAGTCTGAATATCCCATACAAGTATCCTACAAACCAATAAAGAAGAATTAGTTCTGGTAACTGGGTAAATGCAAAACCTGCTAGAACAGTCTGAAAGAAAATGCTGGTATTGGAATATCATAATTCATGTGCAAGAGCAAGGATTCCAGATCAGACCATAATAAAATGATGAGGCAATGGCAGAGGAAGAAGCTTCATTAGGACAACAAAGGGATGAGCTCCAGGAAGCTCCCTAATGGTGAATGCAAGGCAGAATACTTTTCTTGAAAAGTAATTATTTCATGTTTATTATAAGGCAAAGCTGTGCATATGAGCAATTACCCCAATAAACTGGTGAGCTGCAAATCCACAACTCCTGCTAATCCCGTGGCAACCGATTCCTCTGGTCACACTCCGGGTCTCACCACTGGAGCTATTTTTGTCATGAAACGAGACAGATTTCCCTGCCTCACCTCAGCACTAATGGAACATCTTTTAAGTGCATTTCACATTAAGACTTTAAACCCCACTGCTTTTAAAAGCTGCCTATGGTTAAATTTTCATTATCATTAAACAAAATACAAACAGGCCTTCAGGATTCTAACCTAATGAGAGCTACTGCACTGGGACAAGCCAGAACCAGCTGTGTCCCCCTTGTACATAAAAACCTCAAATTCAGCAGTTTCTCTAAAAGAGCCCTCCCCAAAAGATTCAGTTTAGCTGATGACCTGTGTTCAGTCCAATCTCCTCATCTCTGGTGTCCCCCCAAAAAATACTTTCTAAGAAGGATCTTTCACTTGATTTTGCACCACTGCCATGAAAAAATGACCCTTTTTCTCCCACAGGTCTGGCACTTCTGCTATGTCTAACAGCAGCTGCAGACACAGCCTGAACAATCTTGCCTCAAATATCCCAATTGACCAGTCAGGTTTATACTGGAGTCACTGGGAGGAAGGAGAGAATATCGATACGGAGCCAGTGAGAAATCCCCTGTGTGGAAAAGGGTGAATTACAGGGTTGGCCTGAACTCAGGCTGGAATTCAACAAAAAATACTGAAATTGGAAGTTCTGTAGTCATCGGTTTCTAAATGAAAAAATATGTGCATATTAATCCACCAAACTCCTACTGCACAGACCACCTTTAAGAACAAGCCTCTTATTTGAGAGTGAATATGGGAAAAAAAGGTAATTGAGCTAATGTGGATTTTAAAGCACTAATAAGATGTCTGATGCAGAAAACTACACTTAAAAATTATTAATACAAACACTGCAAGTCTGAAGAAAGGCAATCCTGTGGAGTCCTGTGCCTTTTATAAAAGCAACAGCACTATTATTACAGCCTGCTTCCACCCCCCGTCAAAAGTCACAAGTCACTGTTCATTAAAAAATGCTCATTAACTCAGCTCTGCCCTGGCCAGGGGCTGGGCTACTCATGCATCTCCAGCATGAGAGAAATGCACCAATTAATCGTGCCCACATCTGCAGCAGGGCTGAGCGAGGTCTGTACCAGCAGCCTCATCTTCCATATAAATCAGAACAAACCCAACAGCTGAGCATTACCACTGCCAGCCCGTGCCTGCCAGCTACTTTCTGTCCTAAATTCTTTGAAATGCAGTTCCCAAAGCTCTTCACTGAGCAGGACACAGCAATGCTTTCAGCACATGGATCAGCAGATCTCCAAGAAACAGCATCAGGTACCATCAGGTGAGGAAAACTGCCCAACATAACAGCATGTTGCCTTGTAAAGCTGTAATTAGCAAATACCTGATTTATACACAGCTGCCCTCACATGAACCTCAACATTTTGCTTTCAGAACTAAGCTCTGCTGAAGAAACCTCACGCAATGCACGGACCTGAGCATGTCCTCACCCCACAGCCGGTCAGCAACGCTCACAGGGGAAACGGGAAAGAGAAAGAAGAGGATGCCCAGTTTGATGCCATCACCAGTCCTTTGGTGAGTGAAGATTTCTACTGTTGCTGAGTGTCCCTACAATTACCAAGCCCATGGAGCCAGCAGAAGTGCTGTGGGGGAGCTCAGGTGTGTATGTGAACCATGTCAGTGACTTCTGGCAGGATCAGGACCCTGAGCAGGTCACCCTTAACTGCAAAATTATCTTCCATATTTATTTTCAGCAGCACCACAAGCCTCACTATATGAATAATTTTGCTACAACTGGACTGTAAATCACTTAGGTTTAAAGAACGAGTCCATCAGCAAACTGAGATCTCCCAATGCACATTTCAAACACAAGAGACAGGTCACCACCCTAAGAACCAAGTACACAGACCTTACATAGAAACCTTGGCATTTCTGAAATTTCAGCTGAACAGTCAATGTGCTACTTCAGTGATAAAGAGGAGACACAGAGTAAGAGTTAAAAAAATCTCTTGTCAGTAAACTTACATTCCCAAGCAGAAGCTGTTCTTAAAAATACCAGTTACAACTATGAAAAAAAATGACTGAAGTTATCAAAAAAGAATTATCAGAGCATTCTGCAGACGTATTTTCAGAGGCACCAAAGAGACATCAGAAAGAAGATGGAAACTTTGAACTTTAGTAATTTGGGCTAGCTCACTAATATTTGCAGTATAAGCCCCAGGTATGTAGAGCAAGAGCTGCTGACCTCAAAAGGTTTGCATTAGACTGATCCAACTTTTATTGGTGTCTATGAGTAACTGCATGAAGGGAAGCAAAAAAGACTGAGGAAAAAGTTGTGTGAAGAAACAAATCAGCTGGCACACTTTTAGCACAAAACCTTTTCAGCAGAGAAGCATGAATCTCACAGGACCCTCACTTGCTGCATCCTGCTGTGGTTAAAATTAACCTTTGCAGAGCCAGAAACAGGGGAGAGCTTGCTGCACACACGTGAACCTCCGCAGCCATTTCTTAGAGCCATTACTGACAGATGCCTTGAAGGCATAACAAAAGAAAGACTGCATTAAATAGTTTTTCCACTGTATCCTAAATGTTTATGTCACAGTGGTACCAGAGCCAGATTTAACAGTTAACCACATCCTGCAGACAAAACATCACTCACATTTCTGAAGTCCAGTGTTCATCTGCGTGTAAGAAAGAAGCTGAAAGGAGAGGTCGCCTGGTCCTGGCAGACAGGCCAGCATGGCAGACAGGCACTAACACAACATGGGGCATTCACTCCTCTGCACACTGCAACAACAGAGAGACAATTCAAAGTTATAATACAAGGAGGAACAGAGAAAAGAAAGCGGCAAAGAGCCATCCCTGGGTGAAGGCCTGACCAAGCACTGATGCACAACTGCTGCTCCAGTCCTGACTGTATCTCCGAACGGCAACGGAAATACTTCAAGAACTGGGTCATCTGCAGGGTTAAAACCAAAATAGCTGCCTTGCTCTCCTCTGCTGCTTGACACACAGAGAATAATCCATAACTGTCCTCAAATTTCAAAGGTGGTTGTTTATGAATGGTGAAGAAACCACCATCACTCATTTCACTACACTGAAATGCACTGGTATCCACCAAGGCAACTCCTCTGGAGAAACCCTGTCAACTGCTCTTTTGCATTTAACAAAAAGGCATGGCATGCATAAATTGAAGGCAAAGTATGCAGCATTCTGCCTTGTGGCAAGATTAAGCTGCATGCTACAGCTTGTAATTTCTGTGGTCCATTAGGCTGAAAGACGAATGGCTACAACTTCCTTCATTTCACAGAGACTCACTAACCCCAGCTGCTCCGGGGCAACAGCAAGATGTGCACAAAGGGGCGGCAGAGGTGCCACCGTCCTCTTCTGTTTGGTCCAGCGTTTAGGAAATCAAACCTCAAAATGGAGCACTAAAGCTCTTCATATATAAACACTGCACAACTCCCTTCAAATCCCGTCATAGCTGTGCAAAGAGGGATCCCAGCAACAAAGCTAACTGGGGCTCAAAGTGTCCAATGTTACTAGATTTATAGAGATTTAAGTTGGAACCAGATCTCTAGAGGTCACCTGGTCCAAGCTCCTGCTCAAATCCCCCTGGCTGCACCACTTTAGAAAGTTCTGGGAAACAGGGTGACAGAGCCAAGCTAGAGACATCAGTTGATTTTTCCTCCTTGTCCCGATGTCCACAAGCATCAGCGCTGCTATACAAAGCAAAACACCTAAGGAGCAGCTAGCAAGGCTTTGGGACTCGTTATATGACCTCCAAATGGGAACAGGTGAAGGATTCAGGACTTGTAAGCTGATTTAGTTTCAGTCATTATTTAATAAACCCCAATTAAAACAACTGGGGAGGCATTCAAAGATCAAAAGAGGGGAAGAAGAAAGCTTGAGCCTAGACATGAGAAGCCACATCCGCCAAAACCTCTCAGAGGCCACTTCTGAAAGAGTCTCACTGCTGAGACGGCACAAACAATGCGATGACAGCGACGTGACACTGTCAGCACTGCCACTTTCATGCTCTAGAAATCTCCAACAGCAGATTTCTGCAGAGACCTTTTAAAGATTTGAATGTGAAACCTCACCTCAGACCACCAGCACAGGTCAGACTGCCCACAGAACACTGGCACCAACGGAGTGAACAGCGTGGACTCAAAGCTTTCCTGCAGCACAGCAATTACTCACTGTGTACAGTTCATTAGCTCCATGTTTATGCATCTCCTCGGCTCAACACGCAAAGGTTGATTAAACCAACGGCCAAGAAATCTCATACAAATATTAATTTATGAGAGCTTCTGCATCTTCACCGAGCGAGTGCTCTCAAAAGCTGACCGAGTGTGGCTGAGTGAGCCTGCTGGGTGCCACTGTGACTAACAAGAATAGTTTTGGGGCACTCAATGTCAGCTTGACAGCTCCATGCTGTTGCCCATTCACCCTTCCCACGCAGAGTAACACAGACCTGGTGCCGTGAGAAACACACACACCACCTCACCAAGGTGCAGGGCCAACACCACAACCACGAACAGAGCACGTTTGCATCATTTTCCATTTCATTCCCAGGAGACGGCAACAATCTGCACTGCCAAAAGTCCAAGATATGTAAAACCTTGTAAAACAAACCCAAATCTGGATTTCCTTCTGATTCTCTTAAGGAGAAGGAATTCTTGGAGTCTTTCAGGAACAATGACTGAAGACCTGTCACATCCACAACATCAAGGAACTGCTTGAGGAACTGAAAAGTTGCTCGACCTTTATAAAGGAGATTCAGTCATGACTGTGGGTACACAGCATTCAGTGAAACTTTGCAAACAGCCTGTGGGCAGCAGTTCCTCGTCCCAAATCATGCCCAGCAAGACCAAAAAGACAAAACAAGAATCCAGCTCCTTTTAATCAGAAGACAAAACCACTGTGAGTTGTCAGAGCTTTACCTGAGTAAGCAACAGAAACACCCACAGTCAGCAAGAAAAAAATAATAATTGTATTTTCCTTTTTTCCTCATTTCATCAACTTCAGAAGCCTGGCACAAATAAGACCTATTTCTCAGTGAAAAGCAGACAAACAAAATTAAGAGCCTTCACTGCAGACAGAAAAACAGATCACACTATTCCCATATTCACCTGAGCATCCACCTTTTACTCCAATAACGGTTGACGCCAGCCCAGGAATCACTTCCCGTCCCTGCACGCCCGAAGGAGGTCGGTGTCTAAAACATCATTTAATTGATGGCAAGTTTGTGTGCAGCCCTGAAAGAGCACAGCCGTGCTCCGACTGAGGGAGCAGCATTTCTGGCAGCAAGATGCGGGGAGGGTTTGCTCACCTGCTCCATCATTAACGCTCATTAGAGCCTGAACTGTGACGCTCTCAGAAAGCCTCTTGCTGAAGTGCCCCAGCGAGGTGCACACAGCAATAAACAGGATAATGGCACATTAGGAGAGAGAACAAGTGATTAGGAGTGGTCACAGCATTCACCTCGGAAGAGCCTGGCTCCTGCTACATGACAGCAGTGCTTCCTTGAAGGTCAAAACATGTATTTACAGAAGCTTTAGCTCCAATATGGAAAGCAATGTTTTAGAGAGAGCTATAAAGACAAGTTGTTCCCGCAGGCAGATAATCGTTTTAGGTAATGCCAAAGGTTCATAAAAGACTGGGGTGGCAATAATAATTTTAAAGGAAATAGTGGACTTACAAAAATAATTTGAAGTAGAAGCCTAAAATCGCTCTTCTAGCTTGATTTGCAATAACTGAATTGATGGCATCTAGGTCACTGCTGAGCATTAGAAAAAGAAATTCAGACTTGTACAGAAATGCTGACCATAACTCCATCACTGAATTTCTTATTATAATTAAAATCCTGCTTCGGTTTTTGTTCTCTATGAAATCAATACAGGTTTTCAAACCAGAGATATAAGTACTTGAAAACAAACATATTTGAAATATCTTTATATATTAAGATATAAGCACATTATATATATTATATATAATTACTATACTTATTATATATAATATATAAAATAAGCATCCCATTCATTTTTTCTAATTAGAAATTAATTAACAATTACTCCCTTCGAGATACTCAGCACCTGACTCTACTTTCTGACCTGACTCTTCTTCTTCAGCATGAGCTGGCACGAACAACTCCAACTCACCACCAGGTAAAATGAACTGAAATCCCTGGCATGGACTGTATTTAGGATTGAGGTGAGCACTCCTGGCTGTCCCAGGATTGGCAGCTCGGCCCATCAGCCCCTCCTGCTCAGTTTTATTCCTTCTAATTAGTCCAGAGCAGGAGATAAACTGAACTTGGCACATCAGGACTTCTCAGCAGCAGATTTGGCTCCGTGGTGGCAACTTGTGTGGGCACCAGCACCCGCAAAGCTCCAGCCCCTCCAAGGATTAATGGTGTGCTGCTGGGGGAACTGGAATGGAGAGGGTTTTGCACTGTACCAGGGTCAGTCACACTGTCATCTGAACCAGTCAGCTGCAAACTGGAGAGTGATCTGACCAGTAGGCTGTGGCACCCAGCCATGGAGGGCTGTGAACCGTGAAAACCTCGGTTTTTAAACTGCATTTTAAACAGATTCTGTACATTGCCAAGCACAGCACAACGAGCTCTGTCTCGAAAATATATATATAAAAAAAAGATAAAGCATATTACTAGAGGAAAACAATCATTAGATTGGAATAAATAAATAAATACCCCTCTTTGAAGTGATCTTAATCTAATCTGGCTGCGGGATATAATCTTAGCAGCACACGTACTGCAGGATGCTCCACAAAATAGCAGGTTTAGACATGTGAACAGATTTTTTTTCTCCTAAGATTTATTAATAATTAAATCAAAGCATGTTAAGCTTAAGAGGGATTTGCAGTGCTTGGGATTTGGGGGTAATTGGCACATCCTCACAGGGATGGTTATGTTCAGCCTTACCTGCACATCAGTTTTTTGGTCCAAGTGGCACAGTGTCCCCTATTACAAGGCTCACGAGGACAGAAGACCTCACTTCTAGTCACTGCCCAGGGACACCCTCCCTGCAGAGCCAGGAATCAGTTCCAGTAAGACCTACCATGATATTGCCTTTCTTGACTCAAAAAAATTATTAGTTTCAGGGTGATAGTCAACATTTAGTATTTATCACCTCTTGGGCCAGGGGGTACTTTTACAACCTAGAGTAAAACCTAGGTGTAAAGCAACTACTAGGAAATTTCTAACACAGCTTTATCATTACATAAATGGGCCACATACACAGTTACTGCCAAGTTTTTAGATGTATCACTCTCTGAAGCTCCCGAGAGGCTTAACAGGGTGAGAACACAAAGGAAACCCTCCCCACAAACCATCCCTGCCCAGTGAAACATGGGAAACGGAGTTGGTTTAGACGAAAGCAAGCTGGTGAAGTCTAAAGTTAGGTTCCTGAAAGTAAACACGCATGTTTGAAATTCCACGATTAACTGCGGGCTCGTTCACAAAGCCCGAGGCCAGGAGGAAGCAGGAGCATCCACCCACACACAAAAGAAAAAGCTCCGAACTATTCCAAGTTTCCAGCACCCTGGGGTCCCATAAGCCTCTGTGTGAGGGTTGTTAAAGGCTTGTGGCTGCTACGCTTTGCTTCTCCTCCGCTTTTTATTCACAGGGTAGTTCCATGAAGTTCCATATCCACCGTGAAGCTCCAGAGCCACGGGCGGGATTTACGGCAACTCCCCGAGCGCACGCGGCACATGCCAAGTTCAGAGCACATAAATGCTGCAGGCAACAACAAAAAACTAACTGGGGTTGCGAAGTTTCCTTGGTACAAATGTCTGCGAGAGCTTGCCAGGAAACATAATTGAATCCAGGCCAATTTTCATGCTCCGAGGGAAACTCAGTGTCTCATTTACCCCCCGGCAGGCTGCTCAACACCAAGGAGAATCATTCCTTTTCCCTCTTCCAAAGTAACCTAAAATGTAAGGGTTTCAAAGACTTGTTCATGTCAACGGCAGACATTGAACCCTCCTGCCAACTTCAGCATTCAGTACAACTCCTTCCAGTCGGCCATGCTTTGCTTGACACTGTCTAGACCCATCCTGCAGGCTTCCTGCCTTTTCCCAGCTCTAAAACTCCCCTTTATTCTTGGGCACTTACCAGAATGGCCCTTTCCCAGGACTGCTGAAGAGCCAGAGATAAATCTTATTGTTTCCTGGAAGAAAATTACCAAACTAGCACTATATTCATCACCGGCTGGTATCACATCCTCTTAACGCTTTATAAATGGAAAACTGCAAAACAGTGGGCAGAGAAGTTGCCCTCTGAAATGGCAATAAATCACAACAGCATTGAGTGTACTTGGGGATAAATAAATAGGAAACTGAACAATAGAAAGTCGCCTTTTGTAGCACGGGGAGTGCACTGTCGGCACCTGCCAGCACAGGACCTTTGGCTTTCTGCATTCAGGTGGACCTCTTGTGGAGCCCTGTAACAGTTTCGATCAAAATCAATTTTTGCTTCTTGCCATTTAATTAACTATGATTTCGCTTGTAAACCACGTCACCTTTTAGGCTGACCTCCATTTATAATGTTACTCAGGCAACAAAATTAGTTTGGTGGGGAAGGCAGAGGGAATTTAAATGCACAGCTCTGCTCTTGCCTCCGAGCTGGGATGGCAACACCCAATAGGGAAGAAAAGGAAGCAGCTTTGGGATAACAGCACTTAAATGGAATATTGTTCATATCACACTCCTCATGCCCAAGGGCTACTACTGAAGGCTTCTAGGTGAGCAATTTGGAACAGGATGCAGTGCACTAAAAAAAGCCAAGGCGGCGGCTCTCAGCTTCAGGTATTGCCATGTGTGACATCAGCTCCATCAAATTCACTCCTCGGATAAAGCAGCAGCGAGCTCAAGGTTATGATCTTAGAGTTTAAAAAGCCTTTTCTTAGGTCTGTCCCAAGAGATTATTTTAAAACACAGTACTACGCATCTGCTGAGGAGTAGAACAGTTTGCTTTAATTGTAAGATGGATTTTTACATAGCTTCTGACCTTTCATCTAATTGAGGCCTGAAGAAGAAAAAAAAGAGGAAAAGCTATACGTCACTTCAGTTATTAAAATCCATCAAGCTCAGACTTTAGCCTTGGGATAACCACAGCCAAAAAATTGACTTGCAAGTAATTATCACTGCTATCTGCAATAAAAGTTAATTGGACATAATTGAACTAAAGCCCTAATCTGAATGAAGCTGTTGCTGGCAAGAAGCCTGCTCCTGCCTGCACTCTGCAAATGGAACTGCTAGCAGGAAAATGGACAAACAGGAGGCTGTTTTACAGTCTGCCCACTGCAAATCAGAGCAGTTCTGCAAACAGCTTGTTAGCTGGGCCAAGATAAAACCATTATGAGGGCCTGTCCTCACCAAACACACCCTTCACCTACACCCAAACAGGGCGATGGCGCAGAGTTTCAAAAAACAAGTTTCAGTTTTATTGACCTCTTAATTATAGGCACTGAAACATAAGAGTCACGTCACCAGACTCTGGTTTTATCAGCCCCCGAACACTGTCAATACCAGTACAAATAATGTACTTTTTGAGCACGTAAAGATACCGACTCAAAAGGTTTTCAGTGCTGATAATTTACCACCTTCATGTAGTTCAATAGCCTTTCCTGTTGTAGGACCAGCTTCTTTCATCTCTGCAGCAGAGCAGACAATTAGCTGCTTTCTGTGCTCAGCCCATGCAGGTGGCTGGGGGAAGGGAGCGTTCAACTCAATTCCTGCTGATTCGTCCATTTATATTTTGCATTTTTGTTAACTAACAGACCAGAAAGCGGTCCTCAAACCCCATGCTACTTCAGAACTTCTTTATAATTTTAATTATTAACACTCTGTCCTTCACCAAAGCATATCAAAGCACTTAACAAACATTACTGAAGCCACACAACCACTCTGACATGGGCAAAAATTGCACCCGACTCCTTTTACGGTTGGCTTCAGGTTTTTTTGACCAGATTTATATTAGAACAGTGGTCTCCTGATGATGGACTAGTCTTTGACAGGAGAGACAGAGGGAAGTATCTGGCTCACCACAGGTTCCTGACGTAATTCTGGATGAAGCATTTAATCACCTGACGCCACGGTCACTCTTTGTTTAAAGGACAGCAGTGGGTGACAGTTTTCTACCACTGAAGACTGTGAAGAAAAATGAAACTGCAGAGCATTTAACACCACCTTGACTTCTCACATCAGGCTTACAAGGTCACAGTCTGGGCAGTCTCCTGGGGACAAATGGACACAGATCACCTTTCCCTGTCCTGAGCACCACTTGCTCACCCCTGCCCCTCTGCATCTCCACTGCTCAGAACAGAACTTCTTAGCTCAAGAAAGCTGCAACCAAGAACCAGTGACATCAATTCCCTTTCATGACCCAAATCAGTGGCTTACTTTACTTTGCTCAAAGCCCTCACCTCTTTTTAAGAGTATTTTTAGATTTAACTCTGTATTCTGCAACGTGGCAGGAGCTGACAGACAACACAGGCATAAAGTAGGTCTTGCCAGGTGTTGCAGGCCACTCCTAAGGTGAAGAAAAGATGTAGAAAAGACAAGTCAGGACGATTGCAGGGCCTGGCCAAAGCTTCAAAGGAGGATTTCTGGCTGTGCTTGAAACACAAACGCTAGTGGTCAGTTGTGAGACAGATGAGATACTACTTTTACCATGGGAACATATGCACGAAATAGGAAAATCGACCTGCCTGAAGTCAAAAGCAATTTGAATAACTTTGTATCTGCCTCCTCTCAATTTTCACTATGCTAAAGCACTCTGACCTTTAATTAATTTTCTTTCTCCTTTTATATGGTAACTTCCAACTTCAAATTTTTCATGCTGCACTGGTGGGAAACAGGGATGAAGAAAGAGCCTGGCATGTATCTTAGCTATGTTCAAGGGTGCATATGGCTCCATGGATATTTGGGGAGGGAACAAATAATACTGCAGTTGAACCACAGCAATTAAGAGCACAGGCCAGGTAAACATAGCACTGTCAACAAAATAACTTGCCCAGGATATCAGGCTTTTATTTTATTTTGAAAATGCAAAACAGACTCCCCACCCTCCGCTGCAACATTCACAAAAGATCCCATTTTCCTCAACAAGATACTGTCAGGCACAAACAAACATTCCTTCCTCCAAAGCACCCATTATCCTCGGGGCAAACTAAACCCAACTTCTTCCTACATGCTCGAGCAGCATCTCTAACATCACAGTAGCTCTAAAATATGGAAAGAGACTTACAGACACGAGTGTGGCTGTTCTCATGTGAACATAAGGGAAAATTATGGTCAGTTGAGATGACTTCCATCCAAAGGAAACCCAGAACAGCCCAACCTCTACCAAACTACAGGATGCTGCTCACACATACCCCAGTGGAGGTACCATGCATTCCCACCAACAGACATTCTCCATCCTTTATGCAACTTCCTTCTGCCTTCAAGTGATAAGAAACCAAAATACACACTGACCCCTTTCCCATAGGGACAGCCTGCAGTTATAACCTCAACATCCTCGGCAGGAACAGGGTTATGTGCAGCTTTCCTACGTGTTCCACGTGTGGGAGAAGCACAAGGCTGTAATTCTGGGCTTTACTTCACCACACAGGACATGCAAGAATTGTGAGTTTCCTCATGCCACTCGTGGGCAGAATTCCTCCCTCTCGGCTTTCTTGCTTTCCCAGATCTGGAAAGGAAGTTTTTCTTAGGTACAGCAAACAGCTGCCTAGGCAAAGGGGAAAGGAAACATGAAACAGCTCTGCTTCACAAAGATCACCATTTTCATTATCTCCTCTCACTCCACACTTACTCTGTAAAAGCCCTGAATTAAAGTCTTAATCATGACTTACAGAAATCCTTGTGGCTGCACATGACAGAAGGAAGACAGTTTTTCCTTCTAAAACATCGTTAGAAGTTAGAGATTACGACAGTTCCTGGGTAGAAAAGCAGCTATCTTCCCCTGTTTATTACAAGCTGATTATTAAAAAAAAAAAAAAAATTCAGAGCTAACTTTGAACAAATTTTACCTCTATTCAACAGACAAACAACAGAACAGACATTTGTTAGCTATTGAAAAATACACTTTGAGTCCTGTTTTAAAAATAGATTCACTTGAAAATGAGAAATATTTGCAAATAAGATGAGGCAGAATGCATTATACTTCATACAAAACAAAAACTGAACTTGTATATAAAAGGAATAAAAATAGGAAGTGACTCACTTTTGGACCAGGTGTGCTGGTGGTGTGTGAACACACGCTCATGGGGAGGATGGATTTTGGTTTGCACTGGTCATGCACGTGAACCATTTTGACCTGCACAATCACACTCAGTTTGGTTTAGTATTTAGCTCTCTGGACACTGAATTAATGGTCCCACATGTGGTGAAATTTTAACAGCCCATTTACAAAGCCAGTGGTGAAAAATACATTTTTAAGATCCAAAACTGGAGATTTCTGTCTGATTGTGCACAGCGACAGAGCTTCCTGCTGG
The DNA here is from genome assembly GCA_036630365.1 of Acanthiza pusilla. Taxonomy (NCBI): domain Eukaryota; kingdom Metazoa; phylum Chordata; class Aves; order Passeriformes; family Acanthizidae; genus Acanthiza; species Acanthiza pusilla. The sequence goes on from JAXCHO010000048.1 coordinate 7,221,976, forward strand.
ACCACGAACACATCAGCTCTTGGATACACATTTTATCATTTGTAAGGGCAAGATAAGACCTCCTTCTGTAGTTGGAGATACCGTGCAGCCAGCTGCAAAGATGAAAAGCATTTTAAGAGCCTCAAACAGAAGCTGCAACACACGCACAAAACACCCACCAGCAGAAAATAGAAGCCATCAGGTGAATACCAAAGAGCTGGACCAGACACTTGGGATGATATCTTCCTCTCAACCTTCACAATGAGGTGCTGGTGTCCTGCTGGCTTTAGGAAACAGACCTAATGTCCTTACCAATCTCCCAGGAAACTCAAAGGCCACCTCGTAACAGCCCAGCAGAAGAAAGGATGAGAAATAAATTAGTTGTGAGCTACTGTAAAAAGTCTCTGCCATTCTCAGTGCTTTCCTGAGGAGCATGAAAAACGGCCAGTTGCACAGCTGGCAGTTCAAAACAGCCACAGGGAAAGCAACACGAGTGTGCAAGGTGCCTTCAAAGCCTCTGCACACCACAAGCACCAGAGGTTTTCATCTGCAGACCTGATAAAACACTTCAGTACGATCTCACCCAACTCCTTCAGCAGCTGCCAACACACCACCTTCACCCAAAGTTTATATTCACAAAAGATTTCTTTTTTCACAGAAAGTTTTACCAACTACAGGTGAGCAGGATGTTTTTGTTTGCTTTTGCGCATCTGTACTTGCCCTTTTCTCTTAAAAAAACCCCAACACACACACAGAGCAATAAATAAATTGCAGGGGCAGGACACAGAGGGAGCTGAAACTGTAGCAGAGGCAGGGAGATCCCTTTGCATGGCAAACACAGTGGCTGTGTGGAAGAAGAGAACAAACACTGCTGCTGCAGCCTGTACCTCAAAAGCTGACAGAGCACAAAGCTGCCTGCGTGAAGGTGAGCCCCTGGTAACCCATCTTCAACAGCCCTGACCTCCACTGTGCAGCTCCTGCTAAAAGTATCCTCTGGTTTTAATTTCCAATTTGTCTTTCCAGCCACGGAATTGCTACAGTCAACAAATTCAAAAAGGTAAATTTTTCTACCTTCAATTAACTGCATTAGTAGTGTTTATAACTACGTGATTGATAAATGCTCTACAGAAGCTGTAATTAATGTATTTTTTCCTTGGAACACACACCGAACCCCTTGGCGCTCAGACACTTAATGAAAAGCAATTTATCAACTTGCTTTGAACAGCTGAATCTGACTCCTTAATGCAGAGAAGTAACACACTTTGCTTTAAGCACCACCACTCCGAGAAAGGAATGCGCACCGCGACATTCCAAATGCCATCAGACACGGCTGGGATTTTGATCGGGATGACAGCGACCAGAGAGCTCATCTCCCTGGGTATGATTCAGTCTGGCTTAACTGGGATCCTTTCCTCCTGGGATGCAGTCGAGCAGGAGATTTGTGCAGATGTGCTTTTGCAGGATGGGGGGTCGGGAGTGGCTCTTCAGGACACGGGACAAAGTTCCAAATTCTCCCATGCCTGGCACGCGCGCGCCGGGAAGCAGCAGCAGCAGCTCCGAGTGTTTCAGCCTGGACATGTGTTCAGCTGCTCACAAAGCAGACAAAAATAAAGTGCTTACAGAGTGTTTGAATGCTAATTTCTCAAATTGAGCGTTGCTTTGTATAGTTGACATATGCAAAAAAAAAAAAAAAAAAAAAGATGGGGGGGAAAAAACCATTTAGGAGGAAAAGTTTGACATCACAGAATATTTTACATTGGTATTAACCACTGGAGGGGATTAACCAACCTTCAAAGCCTAAAATCCAAACTCCCACTTCTGGGAGTATAGGCTGGAGATTTCCAGTACAGAAACTGGTCTGTACTCCATGTGGCAGACTGAACGTAAGGATTACATATTTCCATTGCACATGTAAGTCTGTTTCCCATTCCTGCAGGGTCCTGCTCTCTTCCATTTGTCTTTTGATGCAGATAAAAGCTAATGCAGATTGCAACTGCTGATACAGAGAAAGGCGCAAGACACAGCGAGCCTTTGGACTAAGGAAAAAAGGGACTCAGGTCCAGACTGCTCGAGCACGTCAAGAGATTGTCTTTGAAACTATAAAACTAGAAATGAAAGCGCTGCGTTTTTATTTGATTTGATCAAAGAGACTAGAAAGGAGGGGGGGAAAAATCACATCTTATAGATGCAGGGTAGCATTTAACTACTTCATACACGATGTGGGACCAGCTGATCCCACACAGATATGAATTTGGAGAAAAAACAAAGAGGTAAAGTCACTCCAGCTCTGCACACACTGCCTGCACACATCACTGTTTCAGGCTCTGCAAAGAGCAACAGGAACCTGTTTCAAAGCCAGAAAGCCACTGGAAGCTCACACCCAGCCCTCGCCACAGGCACAGGTTTCCAGTCTTCAGTGAAGAGCAGAGGAGTGAGCTCCTGTCAAATCACAGAAAACAGACTCTGAATGTAGCGGCTACTTGAATAAATCACTGATAACTCCCTGTGAGACAATGTTCCAGTGCTCTGACTGTGGCATACTGGCACATTGTGACAATTTTCCCAAGGAGGGCTTTGGACTGCAAGCTGCAAATGGACAAGACCATAATTCTTGAATGGAGCATCTGCTCCAGCACGTGCTCAGCACCAGGAGAACAAGACTTTGCAGAAGTACAAACGGCATCACAGGTAGCAGCTTTGCAGATTTGCAGCTCCCAAATTGCAGCATGGAAGAAACAGATACCTACTGCTGCCACATTCCCTAAGAGAACAGATTTTAAGTATCTGCTCATGGAAATTTCTAACTGCAGAAGGGGAACCATTTAGATTGCCTCTGGGCTGAAACCATCTAGGTCTTTGCCTTTCACTCAAAATTAAGCAGAAGTCATTTTAACGAGGCAGGCAGACAACAGTCTTGCACAGGAGATCAAAAAGCTCTCCAGATGTTTATTTTAAATGAAATTCAGAAGCCAGTATAAACCAGATTTTAAACACTGAATAATCCTTCCCATAATTTGCATGAGAAAAACAGGCAAAAGGTTCCATCCTACCGCTCTGAAACTCTCCAGGAACACGCAGGATTGGATTTTGTTCCTAGACTCTTCAGATAAGAATCTGAAATATGAACAGCCCCACACTGCAGTCTGATGGCTGTTAAGAACGTTTCTCCCCTGTGCTACACACTCAGATGGATGCTCAACACATACACACAGAGGCATCCCATGTGAAGGAAGTCTCTGACCTTCCTCACCAAGACTGTGCAAAATTATGGATGGAAAAGTGTCTAAAAATGTCTGTCCTAAATTTTAAACTTCTTCTCCTCTTGCTACTTTCACTGAATGCCTCCTGATTGTGCAAAAGCAGAATATTCAGGCGTCAATCTAAGTAGTTTGGGTGTTACGCTGACAATGTCTCTGGAGAGGGGAAGAGAAGAGAGGACAGATTTCCAATAGCTCAGACACTTCCCTGGAAGCAAAGCTGCTACACAGCAAAGGAGATAAATAAAGAGGGAAAGTAACACGCCAGAGAACTTTCACCAAGGTCATGTCAGGATGCTGAACGCTCCCCATCTGCAGGGGAAGATTTAGATCCCTATTCCACCACACATATCCACTCCCCTGTTGGCAACAACAGCCCTCATTAAACCAAACCGGTTCTAACCATGGAAGAAAGGACATTGGGAAGACGATATTAGCTAACAAATACAAAAGGAAAACCCAACAGAGGCAGTCCTGGATGGGTGCCTTCTGCAGCAAAATACAGCCCCACAGCATGTGTGGAGAGCCCCTGCATGACCTGGGAATGGGCAACACAGGCTATCCCAGCCAAAAGGATGGACAACCCTGCTCTGATCAATGCTAACTGCTCCTGGCTCGCAGCAGAGAGGAGATTCTGTACCCATTCACCGAGAGCAGAACAGGGATCCCATCAGGAACAGGAGCTTTTAGGACTTTGCTCCTGCACAGGGTGACCTACAGGTTGCACTTCCTCCTTGCTTTGCAACCAGGGCTGTGGACGTGTGGCAGAACCCTGCAGACAGACCCTACCATAAAACAACAGCCCTGCCCCCCAAATATTGTATCAGTTACTGCTGTGCCCTTAACAAGTGTGTTTCTTGCCCATTTCAGCAATCTGAAAGACACGCTGGGCAAAATTTCAAGCTATGACAAAGTGATCTTATCACTTCTGTGCTGTTCTCGCTACACAAGCCCCTGATTCAGCAGCATGTAATAAAATCTTCATTTGCATGAAAAGCACTCTCTGATCACAAAGTCTTCTGTTCGACAGCCCTCTTCCCATCCACAGTGTAGAGATGCAAGCACCACTGTCATTTTGCCTGTGACTGAGGTGGAATATTTTATTTATGTTTTATTTGGAGAGGCTCTCAATGTTTTAATGCCACCTTTTCCTAAAAAAACAGTGTTTTTGAATAACGCAAAAGCTGCACACATCCCAACTATGCAAGCACTGCAAAGTTCAGACTATGCTCACATCTGTACTTTTAATAACTGTGTCATGTGAAGGACATTTCATATCAGCACACACTGACTATGAACAGTTCTAAAATATTCTTTTCTATCCAACAAGTCCAGCCTCTTCCAGTTTGCCTTTAGAGTGTTTGGTGTCATGACACACAGCACTCAGGATGTATTTCAAAGGAAAGGAAGGTGCAGCCATGCAAAGAACAATGCGCTGCCCACAAGAAGATTAATCGCTGTCACGGGAAACCAATAAAAACAAGTATCTTGTTATCTTTCTTTACAAAGGGACTGTTAAAGCTTAACTATATTAGGAAACTTTTTCCTTTAGACTAAACCATGAGCCTAATGTATGTGGGCATCCCACATGCCAGCATATGCGATTAATTGGCTCTCGCCTGATGCCGCGGGAGAAAGTCCAACGTTCCAGAGGCAGGATGGAGCTTTCACACAACCAGCCTGTGCCCTCTCCTGACTGCAGCTCTCTCACCAAGGCCAGCCCCAGCTCCCTGTCCCGTGCCAGGTGACGCCACCTCCCATTTCCACCTGTTAACCATGTCCCACGTACACACCCCAACATCACACCCGGCTCGGAGCAAACTCAGGCAAAGCAGAAATACCTTTCATCACGTCAGCAGTGCGGTCCCCATTTAGAAACGCTTTCTTTCACGTTAATCCAGTGCCAAAACGTGGTGGTGTGGGCTGTGCTGATCCAGAAACGGTGCTAAGGATGCTGCTGCCTCCTGTCTATCACTGCACGCCTCATCTCGCGCATGGCCAGGCAGTGACGGCCCTGCGACAACAGGCACTTTAAATTGGGCAGCTCAGCAGCACATGTACACTGAATTTTTGAACAAGCTATTCTAAGCTGCTTTGCTAGCAATTTCTGGCCTGTGCAGTTTGAAAGCGCACGGTTCTGGCCCTCACAAAGAGCAGACCTGTAAATGACATCTTGAGGATTAAGCTGATTGAGATGCAATTTGCCTAGCAACCATTCATTAAGCAGAGTTCAGAAACAGGCCAGCAATCTATTCCACCTCCTTATCTGAGCAGTAAACAGATAACAGTCTCTACTGTGTCCTCTATCCTCCAGTTCAGACACATTGTAAACAGATTTTTCAGAAGTTTAAACTCCTACGGTAAATCTCCGAGAACAATCCTGCTCTCCCAACACGAGGGATTCGGCTTCACCAAGTGTCTTACAAGCGTGAAACAGCTCTGGAAGGAGGGTAATGCAAATCAAATTGTGAATGCATTTGCAGCTCCTGTGCCTCCAATATTTTCTCACATCAAGCACTAAGAGCCCATCCCAGTTGTTAAAAAAAAATGTTTAAAAAAATCTTAATCACACAAGCACTTGGCATTGCTATTCTGATCACTGAAAAAAACTCAATAAAAATCTTATTCCCTTCCTTCATCTTCTGCAAGGAATCGATTGACACTTCCAAAGTCTTTGATAAAGGCTCCCCAGCTTCAGAGAAGAAAACAAAAGTCACGTCCTCCCTCCCATTAAACGTTTTTTCCTCATAAAATAAGCAAGACAACGTAAACGTCATCAGTGAAAATCAAACCAGCTATTTCAGCCTGAAAATTTCAGCTGAAAAGATTAAACGAAATCATGATTTTGCATAATTGTTTCCCTGCAAGAAACATCTGATAATATCCCATTCTGCTCCAAAATTAAACAACAAAGATTAGCACGGACGTATTTAAGGCTATATACCTGAATGGTTTGCCTTTGGTGTAGAGTTCTTCTGGGAAATCACTGTGACATACAGCATGCTATTACAATTAAATATGCAAGAAAGAAGAATTAAACTGACTATGAATAATTAATACCCTACAATACTACTTCATAAGGAAAAGTCTGGCTGAATATTCCCGCAGATGAGATATACTCAACCACGAGGCGCAGCAGAGCTGGCAGCTTTACTTTTATGATGGGGTTTAAAACACCAAGTAACTTTATGGCTGCTACTCAATTCTAGCGAAGGTGCCAGCCATCCAAGCCTTCTCCTGCTGGATTCCCATCCAGCTCCAGAAAAATGGGAGAAATGCAACTGTTGCAATAGTTGCTGCCCTGCTCATCTACATCCCAGAGGTAAAAGGCCTCCCAAACACTTTCCATTAAAAGGTATAAAGCAATCATCTGACTTCCCAGTAGGGAGAATAAAGCAAATATGATGCAACAATTACTTAGGTGATAAGATCGGGCTAAGGTTGTGAGAAAAAACAATTAAAAAGGGTTGCAAGAGCTAAGGAATGCAGCTTACTTTCCCAGAATCTCTCTTAAGGACATAGATACCATCAGCTCCAAGAGTCGACCTTCCTGTTTCGAGTTTACTGTTCTGGAGGCTGTAGAACATCAACGGTAGCAAAGCCAAAAATGGCGATTAAGAATATGCTTTTTACTGCACAACATCATTCCTAAATTGCATAAATTAATATTCACTGAAGTCCTTGTAAAACTGGACTTGTAAAATGGTTGGCATTTTCCATCAGACTCCGGTTGGGTCAGAGCAATGATAATCGACACAAATACACTTGTTGCACATTTTTAGCTGGAAATCCCCAGTTCCTCTCCATTTATGCATGCATGGCCCACCAAAAACCCTTTTTAGGGAGTGACACTTGAAACCCAACCAACATTTGTGATTGCTGAGGTGGAACAGGGCACTCCTACTGCACTTGCTGAAGGTGACAGCATCCCTCTGCTCAAAGCCCCTATTGCTCCAGGAGGGTCTTGTTCCTGCAGAATCCAACACTCCAAAGCAAACACGAGCTGAGGGTCTTTCTGGGCACAGGCAAAGCCCTGTTCAAAGTATGCTGGCTTAATATTAATTTTCTATTAAAAATTAATAGGATTAAATGAAGCTTGCAAGCCTATGGGCACCAAGGCAGTTATTCTGCCGACACACTCATTGCCCACAGGAGCAGGATGTGAGGGATGGGCTGCAGTGCTCCTGCAGGATGCAGGATCCATGTGGCTCGTGGGGGGAACAGGGGGCTCTTCCCCACACCCCCAGAGGGGCCCTGTGTTCCATCAATGCCATGTCACTCCATCTTCCTGCCCAGAAGATGACAAAAACCCTGAAGAGATTCTGGTGAAAACCCTGGTGTCTTCCCACCTGAGATCCAGCCTCCTCTGGACACTGCTTCCAATCCTCACCCACGTGCCCCTTTCCCACTCCCCAGAATGAATTCCCTTGCCAACAAGAACCCTGCAAATACCAGGAGTTTACGTAAGTTTAACCTTCAGTCCCTATTAACGTTAACGGAATAGGAAAAAATTAACCATGGTGCGAGAAAAAAAGCCTGTATCTGCATTTCTAATTATACAGCAAAACACACCACGTGGCGGTATTTCCAAGCACCTTGCTGGGAATAAAATATCCAATGGACTAAGGCTTCCATTTGGAGCAGTGGATGCAACAGCAACCAGCACTGAGGCTGTCAGAGTTAAGGGATGAGGACATGAGATTTAAGTGAAATGAAGTGACATACCCGAATGATGATAACAAAAATGTTAATAATTAGAAAAACAGTCACCTTAAAAATTTAAAATTTCATGATCTCTCCTACTTTTTAATGGCTTAGCCTACTTTTTCCAACCTAATTTGCATGATCAAAATAGGCCTCCTGCCAGGAAGCATTAAAATGGCAGCCCCCCATTGAGACAAAACTCCCTTCACCATACGAGATTGAAGGACTAATAACTATTCCTAAAAACATTTTAAATCCATTAACGTTGTTTAGCAAACACTTATTTAGAATTAGTGCCGCTATCAGAGTTTGATTGTGCTCTACTAAAGTGTTCTACAAATGCCTTTGAGGGAGGAGCAGGTACCACCCAAACACCTGCGCCATCTCCAACCCTCTCCAAAAAGCTGAGCACCCTCACGCTCCTGAATGTTTTCCATCCCAAAATCCCAAAGTATTCTCTAATATCAACCAGAAAACTCCCAACAGCTCTTCAGGGTGCCAAGCTGGGCAGTTGGAAGGATCCTCCAATATGCACAGAGCAGTCAGACCAGAGTACACCATCCCCACCAACCTCTACACTCAGTAATTAATTCTATACTCCAAAAAAACTCAGGCTAGTATAAAAACATAAACCTCAATATTACTGATGTACTGAAGATTTGGATTCTGGTAGAAATATATGGTGTTTTATACAAATTTGTCCGAGCTATGTGTTATCCTTTCAGTGCCATCTGCACAAAACCAGAGTTTTATCTAAGCATTGGATACTAAAATAAATCATTTTCTCCATATCTATGATCTTGTCGGAGACAGATGCCACAAAGCTGAGAGCTGGCTAGTGCAGGCTTGTCTAGTCACAAATAAAATTACATCCGCATCAATATGATTTATTTTTAATAAAAAAATAAGGCAAACCAGGCTCCTCATATCGAAATAGGCTCAGGCAACACGCTCCATGCCCACAGAAGACATCATGTACACTGTGAAATTGTCAGAATAAAACTGGGATTGGCACTGTCATTTCCCCTAATAAGAAATATCACTATCAAGAGACACATTTTAATTGCCACACATAATGAAAAGTACCTGCTTATTCTCCACTTGCTGTATTTATTGCTATTTAAATTCTGTAAGAAGTATAAGTCTTGGCAAGATATTTTCTGGTGGCTTTAGTTTTTTGGAGTGTCCATACCCCAGCAGATCTTTAGGAGCAAATTTGGCTCCCCAGTGCAATAAATGACCCATCTCTGTCCGTACATTTAGGAGCTTCTTGGGCTGCACTTCTCAAAGCATCTCGTCCTGAGCGTCCCCTGTGAGCGGGGACCTCGCAGTAATTAGCACAATCTGATACTGGAAACTCAACTAATTCTAACACCGATCCCTCAGGACAGCACAGCCCATGATTTGAGACACGTTTGTCCCAAAAGACCCTTTGTTTCTACCTTTCAAAGTCACCAAAGGCTGGTAAATAAATTATATTCTCCAAAAGCTTTGCAAATTCCTTTCTCCTGGTTGGATACATTCTCCAACCAGCAACCACAGCTAAAGGTTTATACAGGATCACTGAAAGCACCAAACCTGTTTTATTTTCTTATACAGAGCAAGTTCTAACATCTGCACTCACTGCTGTGAGATTGCAAAGGATTTTATTTGGCAAGTCAAGCTGTCAAAAGGACAGATTATAAAAAACAAACACTAACCATTTTTAGATCTAACTTTCCTCCACAGACTGCGTTTTATGCCCTTTCACTGGAAATGTTACATCAGAATAAAATCAGATTTAATTGGCTCTTAAATAACTGAACAGCCACTTTAATTTTATTTCAATACCAATAATTCATAAATCAAGCAGCTGAAATCCTAGCACGGAGTGACAAGTAAATAGAGCAGAACACAGTGAAGGAGAGCACGAACACCACATGGTGAAAGGTGATTTTTCTCAAACTTCACACATCACCATTTTATGGACATCACAAAGGTACCACCACATAAATATTTGGATCTCAAACCTGTCAGTTCATCAGCAGTGACTGCTTAACAAAGACCAGGGGATGAGATGATCCTTGCCCAACTGGAACTGCTAGGAGAATGGCTTGGATTTTAGCCGTGGATGCAATTTCCCTCATGCACACTAGATGGAAGTATGGAAAAATCTTAATTCTTTCCTGTCTCAACTTAAACTCAAGTGGTTGAGATGTTATGTTGGACTGTCACATTTTGAGATGGTTTTTTTTGGTTCTTCATCAGCAACTTCACTCATTGATAAGCCCTAAGTAAAAAGACACCCTAAAATATTAAACTAAGCAGTGTTGGAAATTAATAGCAAATATAAAAGAATATACAGCAGAAATACTAAATATATTATCCAGGCTAATTTCTAAAGTACACACATTCAATTTCTAAAGTATTCGAATAATAATCACTAATGAGATCCTTCAGAGACACTGAAATTACATTTTTTAAACCTTCAGGTTATTATAACAAGCACCACCTCATCAATGAATAGAAACAGGGAATAGAAAAGGTATAAAAGGATTCATAAATGCTGCTAATGCTGCTGCAGTTTTGACTAAAAAAAAACCTCCAAAAGATTTGTAGAAAATAGTGGGAGAGGTATAGGGAAATAGAGAACCTGAAGTCTTGCAGAACAAGCAGACCAGAGAGCAGCAAACCTGAATGGGATTAAATTACACACAAATCTCCTGGAAACGATCTTAAAAGTGACTTGTTCCAAAACAATTCATTTCTAAATTTAAACACTAAAGAGTTCACAGACACAAAACTAAATCAGGCGATGGTGTGACCAGGAAAAGGTGCTGGAAGATCTGTTTTCCCTCCCCTACTCTGGCTTTTTCACATATTGATTTTCCTCCACGCTCATTCACAAATGCTCAGCAGAGCTGTGAACAATTTAAAGTCAAGGGATGCACGAATTACCAGCTCCAGGAACACACCACCCATTCGAGAGGCGAAAGCTGAGGGCTTTGCTGTAGCTGAAGAAAATAAAAACCAACCCAGAAACAGAAAACGCTGATGAGCTGGAAGAGAAGGGCAAGCAAATCCCTAATTTTCCCTGTCCACAACGAAGCCAAAGCACATGACATTCCTCCAGCTCAGAAGACAAAAAATTAAGAAAACCAGTGCCAGAATAGAAGGATGAATGAAGAACAATGCTGGATAAAGGAATATAAAGCAGGCATGAAGAGCTCCCCTTTCCAGATGTTAAGAAGACATGCTGTTTTTCATTCCAGGTTTAAAAAAAGATAAGCAGAGGAGGAAGTTTACTTGGGAGAGTGGGAGCATCTGCATAATTTTTTGAAAAAGGCTCATACAATGCTATTTCCTTCCAACAGAATTTAAACTATATATATACATACATATATACGTATACATATACATATATATATATATACATACATACATATACATACGTACATACATACATACATACATATATACATATATATACATACATACATATATATATATATATATATATATATATATATATATATATATATACACACACACATATATGTGGTATTGGCTCAAGACAGAGTCACCCTACAATATTTTTCAAAGCATTTCCCATGCAGCAACTGCCTACGGAGAGGAACAAAATGAGTGGCAAGGGACAGCCACAGGAAAGGGCAGGACTGTGAGACACACATCCTCCAACATGCACACTCCAAGTTTAACAACACCAAGGCAAGGAGAGGGACAGCAGGATACAGCAAAGGATACGCTGGGGTCAGGAAATGAGAAAAGAATCCACAGCACTCAACACTGACTTATGCGGTATTTTACCAACAAAAACACAGTTTTTTTGGGTTTTTTTTCCTCCTGCACGTGTGGCTTCCACCTTAGCCAGGCCAGGGAGATTGTCCCAGTATGAGGAAGGAAATTACAAAGAACTGGATGCTAGATCCACTCTGAAGAGCAGAGCACGGCGTTTCACCTATTTCCACTTGCTCTCGCGTGGTTCCCAAATTAGAAACAATCAGAATCCTGCTGGAAACAATATACGGCACCTTAATTGGGTTGGCTGCACTACAGACGTCAGCAATGTATCACTTAGTAGATCATTTTTTGACTGCTTTTTTTTTTCTTTAATACTAAAAATAGCTGCACTTCCATGGTTCACCTTTTCTACATCACCTTTACTACAGACATCGTAAGAAATTAAACATTGGCATTCACTGCCCAACGAAGATCCTACAGAACCCACACCTGCTGGAGGTAGATCTGTCACTTAATTCGGCAGAATTGTACTTAAAGGTTTGCCTCAGAAATGTTGCATTTACAGAGAACCTGTTTTCTAACACATTTCCCTCTAGTACACCCATCAATGCATCTATTTAAAAGCCTGGAGCAGTTCAGTTACCTCTAAATACATCAACAACTCAGACGTTCCACTGCTCCACGCATTCCAAGCACTCCAGAATCCCTGCACGGGACTTGGGAATTCACATGAAAAATCCTTCCCAGTTTTCATCCCCAAGTGCTACACCCCCACCATTCCCTACCAAAGCCACGCTGCAGCCAAACTACATTCCTGAGAAATTATTCCAAGAACGAAATATCACCATTTTCCTCACAAACCCTGGAAACTTGGACTAATCTTTACACACACAGCATAAACAAGTTAAGCAATGGGAATACATAAATGAAGCACAATTCCTGAGCACCATGGGGGGAATAATTATAGCAACAACAGGATAAATACAAAATGAGTGGGGAGGCATGGAGAGACACCCAGACAGAATGTGCTGAAATACGGAAAAGGGATCTATAGGATCTATGAAGTTGGATCAGTCATGAACTACAGCTGCCGGGTTTTTAAGTGTCCATTTAAATCAAATTACTAAAAACACAGAAAGCAGCAGCAGATGAACACAGAGGTCTCTGTGAGCTCCAGGTGTAGGCACAACCAATGCCAAGCTATGCCTTGCCTGGATAGTAAGATCAGCTTCTGAAAGAATAACACCCCTTGCAAAAATGTCTTTGGGTAAAGTTCAGAACAACTTTTCTGGATGTCAGTCAGCAGAATGCCTGTTCAGGAGCTCTGTTCCTCAATCAGTATCTAGAAAGCTGGGGTTTTTTTTAGAAAGAAAAAAGATGAATAGTGTGATAAACTCATTTTAGCGTTCACAGTCAAAGTAACAATCTGCAATTAAAAGAAAAAATTACTCCAAGATCTGTGTGGTGAAGATTTTAACACGAGTCACAAAATACAATGGGAAAATGGGAATGTGGCGTACCACACAAGGAATAAAAAATTCAATTATTCACTTCACTTCCTAGTTTGAGAACGTTTAAAATTATTTAAATGTTTCAAATGCTGAAAATTGGAAAGGGTGGCGTGATAGACTCATTACAGACACAGAAAATTGTGAAACCTTTACTCATCCTTAGGGGCATCTTACCCCAAAATCAGCCTCTGAAGAACCAGCAGGAGCTGGATACACTGTACTACACAACAGAGTGACCTGTTACTCACCTGCTGGGTGCAGCATTTCAGTGAACTACATATTCTTAAAGCAATTATTTAAAAGTGCTGATCACATGTTAAACAAACAAATCAGGCCGTGGCTACACTCTTGGTGGTGTATTTAGCAATTCCATAAATCCCAGAATACTGCAAGTTACCAAGCTTTAGAGAAATACAGAATGGATGTTATCTCTCACTTTACAAATCTGTGACTCTCCTCACAGTTACCCCACTGAAGATGACTGAGCCAGTAACATATAGGATAGAAAATGTTTTGGTGATGCAAGTTTTTGGGGCGGGGGCAGCCAGGGCAACACTTCCCACCACCTCCTCCTCTCCCCATCTCCGTGTGCTGGCCAGTAACAAGTCACAGTCAAAAATGAAGAATAAAAATGAATGGACAAACTAATGTAAAAATGTAAAATATTGCACTGGAAACACTGATAAAAGTTTCCATCCCACATCCAGGCGTTTCAGCAAGTGCAGGAGAGGACAGAAGCTGAGGCTCCTGCACATTGTCTGAGCTTCTGGGAAATAGAGATACTTCAGTCCTTGACAAAAATCCTTACTTCTCCTCTTGATCTGGTAACAGTTCCCAGAAGCAAACACAGATATAAAAGCTTATCTGTCAGAGGACAACTTGAAACAAATACAAATAAGGCTTAAATGAAGGCAAATATCCAAGCTGCAGAGAACACAACGGTTCCTTAATTTCTCATTTGGAGAAAAAACAATACTATGTGGACATTCTCCAACATATTTTTAATGTTATTAACAGAAATAGCACCCCAGGCTGTGCTCAAGCTGAAGAAGTGTGAAAGTGTTTGCAATGTGAAATGAAAGGGGGATCAAAAATACCATCTTATTAAATGGCATTTATTTGGTGCTAAGTGAATTATTTATTCAGTTGAGAAGTTCACAAAATGACAGAGGGGTAAATGCAAGTGAGGTCACTACTTCATGTCAGTATCAAAGCTGCTCCTTAACAGAATTTAAGCACCTGCCTCTTCTTTTATCTCAGCACAAAATGAGATTTCTTTTTTTTTACACTTCAAAAGCCATGTAACACAACAGAATATATGCCAAGCATGCAAAAACAGAGCATGCCAGCATCTTTCAGCAATCAGCTTTCCCTTGTCATCCATTATGTCAGATTTATCTATTTTTGCTTAATTCTTGCTCCAGCAATACGCATCCTTCCTCTCTCCAGACTATCAGGCTGGTTGGGCTGGAATTCAATACAGCTTCTTAAAATAGTTGAGAAATATCGAAAATATTTGAAGCGATGGCTGTGAATTACAGCCAATTCATCAACTCCTCTTCCAGCTCCTGCTCGACCTGTGCTCCCTCAGACAAGGGGCAGTTCTCATTTCTTCACCTCAGAAATTCTACCCAGTGTAAACATAATTTGGAAAATAAATAGCCCTTCTTTCTGGAAGCATTTCTCCATGAAAGCTTAGATTCTGCGTTAATTGCAAACCTTACCCTCTGACTCGCTTTTGATCCAAACCTTCCTCTGCTGAAAATTAATAGTGAGTTCATTTGCTTTCAAGTTTGCTTTCTGTTATCACTGCTCTTCCCCTCCAAGTTTCCAGACCCTCTGGACTGGCTTGACAGGACACAAAACCCACCTGAATGCTCTCCCTGAATCCTTCACTCTGCTGCTGGCTGCAAAACTCTGCTCTCTCCACCTCTAATATCTGTAAGACCCTTGAACATCATCTTTGCCCACTGCTTTATGTACCCACTTAAATCAACAGACTCTAACAAGTTCAAATTCTTAAGCTGAAAAAAGCCCTGATCAGAAATAAATAGGCTGAAAGGAAAATGCAACTCTCATCACTCTACTCCCTCACTGCCTATGGAGCACCGAGCACGGAATTTTCTCAGCCGGCTGCTGAATCAGACGAAGTTTCCACAGTGCACACACACACAATCACGAAGCCCCGACACGTCCAGGAGGATTTATTCCATCACAAAGTCACCACCGTTGCTCCAGCACAAATGACATCACTTAGGAACCCAACCTCATCTCCTGAGAGCTCCCAGCTCCCTCCTCTCCCGCAGCGACCGGAGCAACAAAGAATCGCGTTTGTGCAATAAAGAGGAAAAAAGTATTGCTGCGAAAAGTTTTCCAGATAAACTTATATTTTCTTGAGAATGTGACTACAGAAAAATTGACTATAGTACGAAGAGAGGAGAAGAAATTCTGGTTGAACTAATCAACCTGCATTTGTGATTAATCCTAAACTTGTACCTAGTGATACCAAGGGAGGGTGAGAGATGTCTGTGAGCCCTCGCAGGTGTTGCTCGGGGAGATTCACATGCTGCAGAACCAAAACCATCTCAGTACTTTGCTGCACGAGAGGACTGAGAACAGAGGAGTCCAGCTCTGCAGTTTTCTTCTTCTTCTTCTTCTTCAGACACTTGAAAATTGGTTGGTAGGGAATAAAAACGATGGATGATTTACTGACGAGACCTGTTCCCTGCCCATGGCAGGGGGCTGGGACGAGATGGGCTTTAAGGTCCCTTCCAGCCCAAACCAGACTGCGATTCTCTTGCAAAAAGACACTTTTCTTGGGAAAGAATCACACAAAGGATGTGCTCGCACTGCGACCGCAATCCCCCCTTCCCCCTGACGGCACTTCTGTCGCGATGGCTGACGCACTATCGCGATCCCGAGCCGTGTGCGTGGTACCCAGGGACAGGTAACGAGGGCGCCGGGGCTACCGGGGGGCCTGGGAGCTCCGCGCTGAGCGGGAGAGACCCCGGGGAGGCGGGGTGGGACCGAGTGTCGCGACAGGCGGCGGGTGTCGCGACAGGGGGCGGGTCGCCACACCGGTGATGCCTCGGCGGGCGGGGGGAGGGGACACCCGGGAAGGACAATGGGGGTGGGGGGGTACGAACGGCGGCGGTCCCGCCGCGCTGTGAGGGGGAGTCGGAGGAGGATGGTGAGGAGGAGGTGGCGGTGGGGCCGCGCCCTCGCTCCCGCCGCGTGCCGCACTTACTCTCGGTGCCCCTGCCCGGGCCTCATGGCGCCGCCGCCGCTGTGCCCGCCCGGCCCCGCCGCCGCCGCCGCCGCCCGCCCCGGCCGTGCTGGCTGCGCAGCCGCCCCCGCGCACGCGCGGCCCGCGCGCCGCCCGCCCCGCCCCGCGCACGCGCGGCCCCGCGGCCACGGGAGCGAGGGGAGGGGGAGAGGGGAGACGGGGGGGCAGCGCCGCGCCGCCCCCTGCCGGTAACCGGGGGTAGTGCAGAGCACAGCGCGGATGGGGGACAGGGGGGCCATTGGCGGGGGCAAAGGGAGGGACACTGAGGGTACAGGCTGGGGGACGTGGGGGAGGTGAAGGGAGGGCATGAAGGGGAGGTGGGGGGAACAGGGAGGGACACGGCGGGGACAAGGGGTCATGGCAGGGGCACAGGGAGGACATGAAAGGAACATGGGGCTGGACACAGGAAGGGGACACAGAGTGGGACGCAGAGGAGACTCTGCCACAGCTCCAGCACTGCTCACACCGAGGTCTTGACAGACACCCCCTGCGCACCTGGGATCAGTCCTTCGTGAAGTTTTTCTCCAGAGGGAAGTGGCATTTTGCACCCCTGCAATGGGGTGCAATAATTAACCTAATGACCAAAGCTCATTAAGGAGCTGCAGGTCAGGAAGGTGAGAGACTTCACCCCTTCCCATGCCAGGAGCATTTCCACTGCCCCCAGGAGTGGCTGTTGCCCTGGGCACATGGCTCCATCCCTTCTCCTGCCTGGAAGCAACCTTGGACGAAGCTCTGGGGTGTGATCCTGACCCCTCCCATGACATGGCCACTCACAGGGGACAGCCTCCCCTTGTACCCCAACCCATGAGACCTCTCCAACCCTGCTTACGCAGCTTTTCCCCTCCAAAAGGTGTAACCTTCAGAAGCCCCAGCTCGGGAAATGGGATCTAAGCTCAGCTGGAAAGGAAGAATGACATGAAAGTGCCCTGGTTTGAGCTGGAATAAAACAGAGGGAAGGTGATGGCTGCGAGGTCAGGCTGCCAGGGAGGAAGAAAGGAGAGAACAATCGCTTGTGCTGGGACCTCATTTTATTGCAAGGAAAATAGAAAAGTTGGACAGCAGCATTCAAGGGACCACAGCACCCCCTGCTCCTGGGAAACAAGGAAGGACACTCCGTGGAGGTTTCCCAACCCAGTTTTCAGTTGAACTCACATTCCAGACAGAATCCTTCAGCAGAAGGGCAAAGCATCTCTTTCACACTGCACCAGAGAGGGACAAGGGGGCTCAGCAGGTTTGGGTTCCAGACCCTTCCCGATCTCTTCACTGCTGGGGTTTTCTTCCCCCAGGGACATCGAATTGTAACAGCACATGGAGATTTACCAGCTCCACACTGGTTTTGCCTGAGAGGTAAGCCAATCAGGCATTACAGATGTTCCAGCTGCCAGCAAGCCCCTAAAACTGACTCCCTACATCCACAAACTTCAACAGGACAACATGAGACCATCAGGTGTGCTGGGGTAGCCTCCTCCTCCTGTGTGACCATGATTCAGCCTTCAGAAGAAATAACAAACATTTTGATAATCCTCCACTGCAACCCTTTGCTTGCTACAAGGCAGGAGATACTTCTGAATTCCAGGTACAAACACCTGATGGCAAGGACGTGAGACACAGCCCAAAAGAAGTGGGTGGCAGCTCTGGAAATGAAGTACCACAATCATGGGTGCAGCTGATTCTCCAGTGTCTGTCCCCAGTTCAAATGCCACGGAAGGTCTGGAGATTTTATTTCAGTTTGGGCTGTTACTGCAAAGAATAATATATTCCACTTCAGCCCACTGAAGTGATTCCATCATCCTCTGCTTCTGAATTGAACAAAGGTGCCAAGATACCCCCAGGAGTGGTTTCTCCACATGATCAGAGTTCAAGGGCTGTTAAAACACACACAGGGCTCAACGCTTCACCTCCACCTTGAGCTTCAAGCGGACCTCACACAGAAAAGCATTCATCAGGTCCTGGCCAGCCTCCTGAGCAATCCTGCTGATGACCTTTCCTCCTCTTCCAATCAACATCCGCTGCATTAAAACCCAGAGAGAACATCATCAAACTCACCCTTACATTGCCCAGGAGAACAGTGCAGCCACAGAAGCAATGAGGGAAATTCCAAAATCAGACCAGGAAGGTGTCCATTGCTACTGGACACCCTGTATGGGGTACACTGCTCTTCCCAAAAGAGATGAAATCACAACAAGGATGGACATGTGTTGGACTTGGGGAACCTCCCTTCGCCCTCCCCAGCAGCCCATCTTTCTTCCCTCATTCACCTTATGAGACTCCCTCGGGACCAAGAGGCTCTGCACGATGAGAAGCTCCCCACATTTTCCTTCCTCCCAAATCTCCGTCACCTGCGACAGCAAGCAACCACTCAGCAATCCTGGAAAATCCTCAGGAACCCTAAACATCACTCCCTTGGAGACATCAGCACACAAGGGTGGCTCCTTCACACACATAAAGGATCTTACAGCACACCTGAGGTGCTAGTACTGAGTGAGGTGCCTGGCAGACCCCACAGATCCAAACAAAGGGATTCTCAGCACACAGCCCAAAATTCCCAATAAAACATCTCATGGGCAAGTGCATGCTTCCCACCTGAGTCACTCCATAAGGCACTTCCAGGGGCAGGTACTCCAGGACCTTCTCCCTGATGATATTATCACAGATCTCTTGAGGTGATTGGTTGGTCAGGACATCGCTGTGGAATTCCCAAGGGCCTGGCTTGGCTTGCATCAGGAGGTACCTCTGTGGGCACAACACAGCCCCCATCAGCTGCCACGTGTCACCCACACAGTGCCAACACTGCTGTGCTCCTCCTGCAGGGAGGGCACTGCTGCTGGACTGGCGTCAGGGCAGTGGTCTGGTATTTTGGGCAGGGAAAGGAGAAAGGGAAGCTCTGAAAGCCCTCCCTAGGGCCGTGTGTATCAGTTAGAAAAGTCCACAGCACCCCTGGAGCTGAATGGTAATCGTGGGTGGATTCATTGTTCTGAGCAAGCTGCTGCTCGAAGAGTTTTGCAGAGAAAACTCTGGAGATGCAGCAGGGACAGACCCCACGCTGACACACGACACTCTCCCCCCATCCCAGGCCAGGAACAGCAGCTCTGCTACTTCCTCACAGGAGCTGAGGCTCTGTATAAAGTACTGGGGTCCCACACCAGTCTCTGTCTGACACAAATTCAGACTGGAGTTACCTTGAGTGTATCCACCTCCTCCCCACAGAGAGCTGCCAGCATGAAGATCTCCTGGAAGTGTGGCCAGCCTTTCATATCTTTTAGATCCTTGGGTCCATAGTGCTTTGGCCCTTGGGCTTCCTCTCCAGCATCACTGCTCTTGTACAAGCCAGAGCCTTCCTGGGCCTGATTCTTTTCCTGCCCACAGGGAGACCCTGGGACCTTGCTTTCAGCTGGAGCAGCCCGAGAGATTTGAAGAGGAGGCTTTGCTGAAGAACTGGAATCCTGTTTAAATGCAGATTTCACTTCCAGTTTCTTTCCATTTACAATTCCCTCTGTAAGATCAGTTACTATATCCAGCAGGAGAAACTTCTTCTTCAGTATATCCACCTGAAGTCAGAGAGAGAGAGATGTCAGGATTTGTCCTAAATGAGGTGGGCAGCTGGGCCCTGGATCTGAAGGAGACAGAGGAAACCATCCAGGGAAGCAGCTGCTGCAGGACACGAGAGTTTTGTGATCAGAGGCCAAACCAGAGTGTGTCAGCAGTGTCACACTTTGCCCTAACACTGAGAATCTGACAGCTCTGCTGAGATGCTCCCTGGCCAACCTGGTTCCTCTTTCCAGGGGGACTTAAACCCCAGACAGCTGCACAACTTCAGGGATATTCGTGCGTGCAACAGGTACATGCACCTGGAGCAGAGGGGGAAACCTGTCTACTTTAACACGCCAGGGACCCAAAAACTCATCACGGCTGATGCCAGGTGGTGCCTGAAGAAGGCAGAAGAATGAGCAGGATTTACCTTGTTCAGAACCAGGACACTGGGGATGTGGGGGAACTGAGACAGACACCTCAGCACCTCCTTGCTCAGAGAGTTCCGCGTCCAGTGATCCGACACGTCCACCAAAACCAGGACTGCCAGGAAAGAGGGAGGTAAATAGGATGAACCTGCATTTTCCAGAATGTTCATTTGCAGCTTCAGAGTCTAGGGTCACTCCCCTCCTCAGGAGGGGACATAAAGAAGATTTAATTAGCAAAACATTAAAATGCAGCTTACACCCGTCATCCTAATGACATCCTACATGCTAAATCTTAACATCCAAGCCCAATTATTAACCCAAATTGCCTCCCCTTGGTGCCAGGCAGTTCTTATCCCCTCCTCAACTCAATATTCCAGATTTTTCTCTGCTTCTCCTTCTTTGTTCATGCTCCCAGGGCTGTCAGCAAAGACCCAGATACCAGAGCTGTGAACTTGTGTGACAGAAAAGGATTTGGTTTGATCCAAAAAGAGCTGAAAACCCACCTAAATCCGCGTGCTTCATGCTGTCCCACGGGTCTGTCAGCATGGCTTCATCCAAATTATGCCTGGAAGGTACACACAAACAAGTAAAACAGACACACTTGATTATAATTGTGTTCCTCCCCCTCAAAGTAGAAGAAAACCAGTGTTCTCCCTCATTCCAGCTGCCATAAAGCTGCTTCAGGGGCTGTGACATCCCTTGTCATGTGCACAGGGAACCAAACACAAAAGGGCTCAAGGGACATCACAGGCTCTGCGTGCTGCTGAAATTTCAACAATAAAAGACTTGGACATTAAAATAAGGCTAAAAACACACATTTCTCACACTCCTATTTTACAAACTTTGCACAGCGAAAATCATATTCCTGTTTCACCAACCCTTGATGGGCAAGACCCTCCCCTTCCCCACACCAGTGGTGATACCTTTTGGCTTTTAAGGGATTAGTGAGACCAGGTGTGTCCAGAATGATCTAGGAAAAAGAAAACCATAATTGTTTTAAGTTTGCCAGCAGCCAGGGTCAAACTTATGTCTGGGCAATGAGTCCCTTTGGCTCTGGGACTCACCAGCTGCGTGTCCTCGTGTGTGATGACACCCCGAGCCTTGCACCGGGTGGTGTGAACCTTCTTGGAGACTGGGAAAACCTGTAAGAAATTAATTAAACACATTACACAGCCAAGATACACCAAAAAAACAAGACAACAGCCTGACCCCCACCCCAGCTTCACCTTCCTGCCTAGGAGCTGGTTGGAGAGCGTGGATTTCCCGGCGTTGGGAGCGCCGATGATGGCGATTCTCAGCACCTTCGGGTTCTGGGGCTGGTCGGGCCGATTCTCCAACAGGCGCTTCTGCTCCTCTGCCAGGGAAAGGAGGAGCTTGGACACTGCCGAACCCTCTGCGGGTCAGGATCTCCCCGGGGCGGGGCGGCAGCCAGCACCGCTCACCTCTGTCGGTGGCCACAGGCGGTGGGTGCTGGCCCAGGGCGGCGGGCGGTGCCTCGGCGGGGATGCCCAGGAGGCTGCCCAGCGCCGAGCTGCTCCCGCTCCGGCGGCACGGAGCGCCCAGGATCCTGCCCAGCGCCGAGCTGCTCCCGCTCCAGCAGCTCCCCGGGAGGCGAGCTGCAAGGACACCATCAGCAAACAGCGAATATACCGAGAACTTACGGAAAACACCCCAAAATCGCGTTGCCCCTTCCACCACACGCAGCGCCCGGGCAGCGCTCACCCCGCCGCCACAAGGCCTCCGGGCCGACCCATGTCCGCCCCGGCCTCCCGGCTGCCACCTCCCGGATCGAACAGCCCCCGGAGTACGCCCGTGGCCCCACCGCACCTGCTCGCAGCCGGAGCGGCCCCGCCGCGGCGGCACCGGCGGCCCAGAGCACGGCCCGTGCGGCAGCCGCGGCCATGGGAGCCGCCATGTTGCCCCGCCCCGGGGCACGCCGGGAAGGCAAGCACTGCCCGCCCCGATTGGCGCACAGCTGGGGACATAGAGAGCGGGTGGTCGGGGCCAGAGCGCTGCTGTGCCGCGGGGAATTGTGGGATGGAAAAGGACACGGAGTCGGTGGACTAGGGCGGAGGCGGGGACGAGGGAGCGCCCCCTGCTGGCGCCACCGCGGTGTCCCCAGAGCTCCCGGGGCTCCCAGTGTCACCAGTGCCCCTCTAGTGCTCCCAGTACCCCCAGTGCTCTCAGTGCTCCCAGTGTCACCAGTGCCCTCGGTGATGCCAGCGACTCCAGCGCTCTCAGTGCTTCCAGTGCTCCCAGTGTCCCCAGTGTTCCCCATCACGCAGCCCAGTAAGCCCCAGTACCCTCTACAAAACACACACACCAACATCCCATGCATGTGACTACACCCTCCTGGGCTCCCCAGTTGGCCCCAGTGCTCCCAGTTCCTCTCTTCTACGCAACCCTGTGTACCCCAGTGCTCCCCCTACACTACACCCCAAATTCTCCTCAAAACTTCCAGCCTTTCCCAACACACCCCAGTGCCTCCCAGTTCTTCCCAGTCCTCCCTGCAACCCCCCACAGTGCACTCCCATGTCCCCTTACCTCAAAGTCCTGCCCTAAGGTACCCCTGCTCCCCTCTGTGCCCGTATGCACCCAAAATTCCCATCCCACCCTGCACCCTTGAGCCCCCCAGGCCACCCCAGTTACTCAGTTCCCCCAGGCCTGGAGCCCCCAGGGGCTGCGGTGAGGAAGGAGAGACGGAGCCACGGTTCTGTAACCCTCTTTATTGTCCTGTGCCCGACCCCAGGGCTCCATCGCCGTGTCCGCGCTGTCCCGTTCCGTTCCGTGCCGTGCCGTGCCGTGTGCCCGGCCGTCGGCAGAACCGTTACCATTACTAAACTCAGTAATGGTAACGGTTTCCCCGCCGGCCGTGGGTTCCTGGCTGCATCCAGAGCTTCCCAAACCCCGGGGTGCCCCATCCCACCACCCTCCCCACGCCCCCGGTGCCCCACGCCGCGGTCCCACGCCGGTCCCGGCGGGAGGAGGTCGGTGCAGCCCGGGGAGTACATCATCTATACTGTAGTGTCTCATAGCCAACTTACAGTATACGATGATATCCTGTCCGGGACAGCGTGGAGAGGGGAGCGGAGCCTGCAGGGGAGAGCGTGGTTAGGGGGCACAGCCCATTCCCACCCCGATATCCCCTTCATCCCATCCCTGTCCCCCTGATTCTGTTGCCTCCTGAGCGTCCTGGAGACTTCCTCACCCCAGCACCTCCCTACTCGCTGTTTATCCCTCCTAATTCCAGCACCCCAGAGCAGGATAGAGGTTCTTGGTGGCTTTCCCACCTGGGTATCCCCCCTAATCCCTCCTTGTCACCCCATTCCCACTACCCTGGGGAAGAGCAGAGGCTCCCAATAGCCCCTTCACCCCAAAACCCCCCTACCCCATCTTTGCCCTCCAGTCCCACTGCCCCAGAGAGGGATGAAGGCTCCCAATTGCTTTCCCATCCAGCATCCCCCTAACCTCTCCTTGTAGCCCAAATCTCACCACCTCAGAGCAGGACAGAGGTTCCCAAAACTCCATCTTTTGTCTCCCCCCAAAACTCCATCTTTTGTTTCCCCCCAGATCCCACCCTCCTGGAGCAGAGCAGCAGATCCCCAGGTGGTGGCACCTACCTATGGGGGTGGCACTGGGGCTTTGTGGGGTGCTGGATCTGCACCCGCCTTATAAAACCTGCTCTGCCTCATCTGCATATCTCACATCTGCACTGCACAGCTGGACGGGGCCCTTAACCCCTTCATGCCCGGGGGGGGGCACAGCCCCAAGCAGCTCCCCCCACCCAGCCTGGCATTGTCCATGGGGGATGTGGGGATGGGAGCTTTGCAGGGGCCACCCCCTGTGTCTTCAGCTTCAGGGTGGCCCCCCACAAATTCCCCATTCTCCTGTGGTCACCAGAATTATCCCTTCCCATAGTTGTGGGGACCCTGAAGTGGGACCTTGCCATTGCGAACTGGTTCCCAGTTGCTGGACAGTGGCATTGGACAGGGCAGGGTGGCAGCCCATGGGGTTGGGGCCCGGGGTGGTGGTGGGGGGACATTGGGGTGTGGGGGTCACCCTGCACAGGTGAGGTACAGGGTACACGTGGGTGCAGGGACCCTGTGTCCCCCTGGAGTAGGTGAACTCTGAAGTGCTGTGTCCCCTGGCCATATATGCTCCCCTGAGGGACATGTCCCCTAGCAGTGGGTCCCCAAAAAAGGATTTGCCCTCCTGCTTTCGGGGACTCCCTGGAAATATATTTGTCCTCCCAGGGGAATGTGTCCCTTAGTGGGATGTATCCCACTGGATATGGCTCCCCTGGCCATGTGTGTCCCCTGGAGGGATGTATCCCCCAGCTGTGTGTCCCCAAGGCATGATCCCCCTGATCACATGCATCCCCAAGAGGGCTGTGTCCCCTCATTGTGCATGACCCTGGTCATACTTGTCCCCTGACCACACATGTCCCCAAATGGTTGCACCCCCTGACCATGAGTGTCCCCTGCCTGTGCATGACCCTGGCCATTTGTGTCCCCCAGCCCTGTCTGTCCCCACAGGGCCACATCCAGTGCTGTGCCATTGTGCCAAGTTGTTTGCTCCAGGACAAGCTGGCGTTCCTGGAAATCGGCTGTGGGGAGGTGATAATCCCCCATCGGGACAGTCTGTGCAGGGGTCCTGATAAGCAGCAGCCTCTGGCTATCGGGGACCCTGCCCTGCCACACAAAGTGTCCTTGGACCCACTGCCACCTCTGGGGGACAGGAAGAGGGGCAGCACTGCCCACACTCCCCCCAGCCTGGCCAGACCCTGGCAGGAGGTGGCACAGGGTCAAGCCCAGGCCTCAGCCTGTCCCTGGGCACGAGGCTGTGGGGACTCAGGGGCTGCAAGGGACCTCCTGGTTTTGGTCCTCCTTGTGACCCAGAGGTGTCCTGGAGCCTGCAGTGCTCCCCAAACCGTGGCACAGGCACTCCAGCATGCAGAGCAGTGACACAGGCAAAGTGTCCTGAGTCTCTCCAGCCCTGCCAGCTCCAGGTGAGTCCCACGGGATTGTCCCCATGGGATTGTCCCCACGCTGGCTGCTGCCTGCCAGCCCCACTGCCTGCTCAGTGCTCAAGGGCAGCTGCACCCTGTGACCTTGTACCTCAGAGAGGTAGAGGGGGCCTGAGTGTCCCCACAGAGCTGGTGTGGGGACCCCCGTGTGCCACAGGAGACCCCTGTGTGCCACAGCCCTCGCAGCAGCCACGCTGGCCCAGGGCAGGGTGTCTGGCTCCAGATAAGGAGGCATTGGGAGCTGCTGGGCTGTCCCCACCCTGTCTATCTGCAGGGCCACCCTGCAGGACACACAGAACAGGGCCTGTTGTCCTGCCCTGTGTCTGGGGGGACATGGAGGAGGACGCAAGGAAACCACATTTTCCCCGGGTAGCACAGTGCAGCAAAGCCCCCCATACTGGCTGTCACTGTTCCTGCTTGCAGGGTGACCCCGAGCAGGACAGGCACCCTCAGAGCCACCCTGCTGTCCCCCAGCACAGAGAAGGGTGTGTGGGGCTGGCACAGGGCTCCAGTGGACATGAGCTGCTGCCACAGCCTGGCTGCTGGGACAGACAGCCCCTTCAGCCCTCCTCCAGACCCCAGGGTGGCACTCTTTGGGGGGTCCTCGCAATGGTCATCCCCTGGGGTAACACCGGCCATGCAGTGGAGCTCACTTGGTGCATCCTGGCTCCACACTCATCGCCACAGGAGCAGGACAAGGGACAGGGAGCCCATGGGGACACAGTGACAGTGGGGAAGCCATCAGTTCCCAGGAGCTTTGCAGGAGCAGTGTGAGCTGGGACCTCATCTCCAGACACCCCCTGCTCCCCCATCCCAGCGGGAACACTCCAGGGCCAGCAGCCCCCGGCCAGCCCAAGCCACGGCTGGTGGGGTGGGACAGACGGGCGCGAGGGACGAGACAGAGCTCAGGCAGGAGGTGACAAGGGTTTATTATCTCACAGCAGTGGGTGGCGGGCGCAGGCACGTGCAGATAGGGCCCGGCCCAGCCCGGCACGCCTGCCCAGCCAGCGCCAGATCCGCGCCCGCCACCCACGGGCCAGCGCAAGCCGGGGGCTGATAACGCCGCTCCCCCCACCCCGGCGGCAGGGAGGGCACGGGGGCCCGCAGCAGCCGCCCACCCGCCATGGGTCACTCCTGGGGACAGCACCAGGAAGGACCTGCACCCACCCTATGGCACACGGTGGGGGGCACTGAGCTGTGGGTGCGAGACCCCCAAATGTCACCACCCCTCGGCAGTGCCAGGCTGACTTCACACACGGGTCTGGCTGTGCCAGCCACACGGAGCACAGGCATTGAGACAGGCAGGGAAGGGACACGGGCCAGCACAGGGCTCTGGTGGCACTGTGGGGAGGACTGGCACACACAGGGGACAACCTTTCACATTGTCACAAGGCAGCAACGCCACTGGCCATAAGAAGTAGGGGGAGGGAGCAAGGTAGGGGCAGCTGTACAGGCCCCATGGCAAAGGAGCCTGTCCCCACATCAGTGTCCTGCTTGTCCCCCACCCACCTCTGGCCCACAGCTCAAGTAGTTGTGGGGTCAGGAAGTGCCACAGCACCCGGGGAGTGCAGCCACAGTGGCTTCACCACCCTCTCAGGGGATGGGTGGCTTTGGCACAGTGCTACTTTTTGGTATTCCTGGTGGTGGTACCTTATCAGGGCTGAGCTGGGCTTCCTTTGCTCTTCGGAGCTCTCCCTGCTCCAGATCCCATGAGGAAACTTCTCCAAGGGGAGCCAGCATGGGAGAGAGCAGTGCTGCTAGTGCTGGATTGTCACCTTTCCTGGAGGGCTGACTGCCACCTTTGGGAAGCCCAGCCTGGGCAGGGCTGTTGGCACTGCGGGGGCATTGGGGCTGAGACACAGGGACAGGGAGAGCTGGCCACAGGGACAGCTGTGGGCAGAGGCAGGGCTGGGACAGTGCCCAGGAGGGTCACTGAGAGAGGGCAAGGAGCCCAGGGGAGGAAGGTCCTGACTGTTCTCTTCCTAAAGCTCCACATCCAAAGCCTCTGCTCCCAGCGCCAGGTGCTCACCCCAGGGCAGAGAACAGCAAGGCACAGGGACTGCAATGCCAGACAAGCTGCCAGTCATAACTGGGGATGGGATTGGCCTGAGACAACACAAAGTTAATTAGAAAATAAATCTTCTCCCAGCCTTGGAATAAAAAGAGCAGCAGACAGGACATGCATCTTTCTGGCCCTACAAAATAAGGCACCAGTTACAAACAAAACTCGGATTGTCTTTGATATAAAAGGAATTCCCAGGTGTCGAAGGCAGTTGATGTCTGAGTGCATAACAGGGAGTGATCTTCACTAGTTTTGGGTTGGCCAACCTCATTCCTTGGCCTCGGTGGCTTTCTGGAACAGGGGAAGCTGCAGGAGGGGAAGAGAGAAGCTGTTAGGGCTGGAGGAGAGGGAGGCAGGGAGCTGCCTACACTGCAGTGGCCAGGGCTGGGGAAGGAGAGGCTCCCTGGGAGGCTGAAAGCTTCCAGGCAAGTCCCTGTGCCCTAGGAGCTGCTGGCATTGCCAGCTGCCAGTGCCCAGCTCACCTTTGTGAGATCCACACCAGTGATGGCACGCACGGAGGCAGGGATCTCAGCCAGGAGACGGTTCACGTCCGACATGGTGCTGCCCTTCTCTCCGCTGAGAATAACGATCTCCTCCACTTTGGAGAGGGGAGCAGACACTTTGGCAGCGATCTGGGGAAGAAGGGAAGGAGGGTGGATGAGCAGAGTCAAGGAATTGCTCAGCAGCTCACTGGCCAAGGTCCCTACAGGGCCTTGCTGCGCCCCCAGAAAACCCAGCCCAGTCTGGGAACTCCCCTGGCCCACCTGGAGCAGGGGAAGGCTGCTCCTTCCTCACCTCAGGCAGTGCATCCAGCACTAGAGCCAGCTGGGCAGCTTCTCCATACTTCTGGAGTGCTTCTGCTTTCAGCTTCAACCCCTCAGCCTCCGCCATCCCAACGGACTCGATCACAAAAGCCTCAGCTTCTCCAATCTTGCGGATCTTTTCTGCCTCTGCCTGAGCAAGGAGAATTTGCTTCACCCTGGAAAGGAAAACACAGCCCTGCAGCAGCCTGGACCCCTGCAGAGAGCCCAGGAGCTGGGGCTCAGGGCAGCACTGTGCTCCCACCTCCCCAGCCCAGGGCAGGGGCTCACTCACTTCTCGCCCTCGGCAATCTGCTGGATGCGATAGGCTTCGGCCTCGGCCGGCTGCTTCACGGTGGCCATCAGCTCCTTCTCCATCCGGACCACCTCCTTCTCTTCCACCTCGATCTGCTTCTTGCGCTCCACCACTTCGATTTCAATCTCCTCCTGACGGATCTTCTGCTGCTCCCGGGCGCTCTGGAGCTCGTAGGCCAGCTGGGCCTCTGCAGTCTGCACACAGGGGAGAGGAGAAGAGGGGTCTGGGCCACGAATTCCTGTGTGCAGACATAAGGACCCCAAACCCAGACACAACTCCTGCTATTGAACCTCTTCCTGTGGTGACATCCCAATCCTCAGTGCTGTCCTTCCCTGCGTGCTCTTCCCACAGCACATGAGCCCAACCAGCTCCAGGTTCAACCCTCCCCACCTTATCCTCTCCTCCAAGTCTCACCAAACTGCTGCAAACAGGAATCTGTTGCAAGGAGCTCACATAGTGACACACAGACCTGGGTTCTCCACCTCCAGCTCTCCCAACAGATGCAGGAGGAGGCAGCTGACAAGTCCCAGAGCCACCAACACCATCACAAACCCTCCAGGGAACAGCAGTGGGCTGTGGGATACTCTTACCTTAATGTTGACCTCCTCAGTGAAGGCAGCTTTCTGCAATTCAAAAGCCCGTTTGGAATCTGCTATTTTGGTATCTGCCATGAACTTGACATCCAGCATTTCTTTCTTGCACTCTGCCTCCTGCAGAGAGGGAACAGAGAGCAGAGCTTCAGGGTGTGCAGCTAGAGCACAACAAACTGCTCCAGGGAAGCCCAGCACATCTCTGGACTCACCCGAATGCCAGCATCACGCTCGGCTTCTGCCACTCCAATGTCTGCATCCCTTTGGACAGCTGCAATCTGAGTCTTCCCCAGGGAGCTCAGGTAATCCACTTTATCATAGACATCCTGGGGAGGGGAGATAAGTCATAACCACTTCAAATGCTCCATCTTGCTCCCTTTCCCACTGAAGCTCAGTGCGGTCAGGCCAGGGTCAGAACGCGCCATGTCAGCTGCTCTCCAAACAAACAGGGAGAGCAGGGAGAGGAGGGCTCTCCCGACATCTTCCCTCTCTCCCAGGAGGCTGGGTTATCAGCCAGCTCTCTCCACGAGCTTGTTTACGGAGGCAGCTACCCCAGTGCTCTTGGCCCAGCTGCCTGGATACAGGACATGCTGTGGTGGCTGTCATGGAAACTCCCGGAGGGCTGGGACAAGCTGTCAGCCAGAGCCTTCCAGCTGCAGGAGGAGAGTCAGGGCCAGGCTCTCTCCTGCTGCTCCTACAGCTCTGCCCAGGGTGCAGCACCCAACATCTGGGCGTACCTTGATGGTGAAACTCAGGATCTCGATCCCCATGCGACCCACGTCGGGAGCTGCCACCTCCCGCACCAGCTTGGCAAACTGGTCCCTGTCCTGGTAGATCTGCTCCACTGTCAGGGTACCTGCAGAGGAAGGGGAAGCACTTTATTTGGAACAGGTAACACACAAAGACATGGATCTAAGCTCAGCAACATCCTCGTCCCTAATCTTCTCAGGCCTGGGCACAAGGGTGTAATCCTCAGTGGCACCAACATCTATGCCACAAGTGCAACCACCACCCACATGTGCTACCTGTGACCCTTGGGGACTCAGACATCTCTCACTGCAGGCACCGAAAACTCATTTATCACAACACCCAGCCACGCAGAGGGAGGTGCTGGAGGGGAGATGCCACCTCTGCAGGCGGCAGAGGAAGGTCCCATGCGGCTGTGTGGTGGCAGTGATACTGCTGGGACCAGCCAGCTGAGAAGGGACAAAGCCACTTGAGATGCCTCCAGGGGATGAGCCCCTCCATACCTAGGATGGAGCGCAGGTGTCCCTCCAGTGTCTGCAGGACCACGTTCTTCACATCCTGTACATTCTTCCCCAAGAACTGCTCACAGGCCACAGCCAGGAGCTCCTTCTCGGTCATTATCTTCACCTAGAGACAAGAGACAAAACCAAAGAGACTGAAGGTGCCTGTCCAAGAGGTGCAGGCACCCAGCAGCAGCAGCAGAAGCAGCAGTACCACCACCAGGCTGCCAGGCCCCCGTGCTACCAACGCTCCAAGGGACACCGCAGAGCTGTCACCACGCTGAGCCAGGCCACTGGACCAGCCAGCAAGCCCCTGCTCTCTGTCCAAACCCTGACAGCAGCTCAGCATGGAGGTGCTCCCTGCAGCCATCTGTCCCACAGAGTGGGGACAGAGCCTGGCCCTAGCAGTCCCACCTCATGGAAACCCTACCAAAAAGCCCTGAAACACCAGTTCAGGGTGCACCAACACCAACTGCACCAACACCAGAGCCAGGAGAGGGCTGGCTGTTACCATCCCTGGCCAAAAGCCATTTTGTTACCTTTCTCTTCCTTCTCTTTCACTAGAATTATTTTTTCTGACCCGGCAAAGGCAGAGAACAAGAAAGAGTCTGACATGCCCAAGGAGCAGCTTGGGAACAGGGGCTCCATTCAGTGTTCCCTGGAAGGAAAGATGAGACAATAAGGCTCACTGGTTTGTCCTGCCTGTAGCTGGGAGCTCCCAGACATCCTTTGCAATGACCTCAATGTGTCATGGTCAGGACTTGGCTGTTCTGCTCCACATGGTCAGTCTGGTGATGATCCCCAGAGGAGGGACATGGCTGCACCAACGCTTTCACCTCCCACAGTCAGATCCAGGTGTAAAAGCATCCCCATTCCAGCCAAGCCAGGATCTTAAGATGGTCCTGCTGGTCACAGGGCTGCTTTTTAAAGGTAGAGTGAATTACAGACCCCTGTGGGGTGTGTTAGGCAGTGGAGATCTGTGCTCTAAAGCACCCTGCTATGAGGAGCTGCAACCCACCAAGACAACAGCTCCTGGTGGCCCTGTCCAGTCTGAAGGCTCAAGCGAAGACTGGGCACAGGGACATTCTGTGCCTGGCAGCACCAGAGATCGGGCAGGTCCACAGCAGCCACACAGCTTTCTAGATCCTACAGCACCCTCTCATGGAGACAGCTGGGCTGGGCAGTGCGCCCTGTCCCCATGCGAGTTGGTGGCACCCTGAGTCCTGCCCCAAGGGCCTTCGCTGGACCTGGCTCAGAGAATTCCAAAGCCACAGGGGCCCTCTGAGTGTCCCAGCGCACACTCTTGAGAGGTTCACAGCCTACAGACCTCATCCTGACACCACCTAGAGCATTTTCAGCTCCAAAAGTAACACAACTCTTTCTTGAGAGCCTTGCCTGACACCCCACGTATCCAAAATGATCCTTCCAGAGCCAAACAGCAGCACCTGGCCCCAGAACTCCCAGAGAACAGGACAACTGGGACTGTCATCTTCTAAGTGGACAGGAGGTGGATCATATTAGACACAGTGAGCTGGCCAAAACCCACCTGCCACAACTCTGCCCCTTGTAATGTGAAGAAACACCAACCTGGGCTGAGCCTATTTCCTACTGCTGCTTCCTAGACTCGGTCTCCCAGTGAAAATGTCAAACAACGTCAGGCAAGCGTGGCAGTCCTCTTCCACATTGTCCCCAAAGCCTCTTGGGATCCTTTCAGGACCAATTCCACAGTGGTTTCTTGTCCCTGCACCCTGGGCCAGCAGTGTGCTCTTCCCACGCAAGGGGGAGTTGGGAGAGCTGCTCTGGAGCTGCACCCAGGAGAGTGAGCCCTGCGTGAGGCTCCTCTCAGAGCAAACAGGAGGTTTTTGCAAGTATCAAAAGCAATTAGACTCAGCAGCGACATTTATGGTGAGCATCTGCCAGCAATTCCACCTCTCTAAACAATCCCCACCCTCGGGAGCTGCGGGGAGGACAGAGCACAGGGCATGATGTTCGTTAGGAGAATCCCTGCGGTATTTAGGAGCAAGGAATCATTCAACCTCGGAATAAAGCCAGCCAGCCTCCACTGGTGAGCCCTGAACAACCCACGGGAGCCTGGCTCTCCATGGAATACAGATCCCAACCTCCAAAGCAAAGACTGCACAAAAGAAACCAGAGTTGAGCAATTTGCGCTCAGAATGTTTGCAGGGCTTCAGGCAGGGCACTGCGACACTCGGTGCTTCTCAAATGTCATTCCCATCAGAGGGAGAGGCAGGGAATCAAAGCCTCCATCCAGCAATCCCGTGTGGAGGATCGATGCCGCCGCACCCTGCTCCAGCCAGCTGCCCTCGCAGCGAGGGGCGAGAACAGACAAATCCAATTAGCTGGAGGCTCAGGAAAATGGTACAGAAGGATACGGAGCCCGGCGTGGCCTCAGGCAGCAGCATCCCAGCACACCCCAGCACCCAGCCAACACAGGGAGGAGGACACTGGTGAGCGCTCATTACATCCCTCCTCAAGGAAAGAACAGCATCCTTATGCACATCAAGCACTTCTATCATTACAGAAAACACTTTAAAAGCTGTTTCTCTAGGAATAATTTGTTTGCTTCCCCCCCCCCCTTTTTTGCTCAAGCCCTTAAAAGAAAAACGCTTGCTTCAAAAGTACTTCTGCAAAATTAAGGTAACCTCTGCTACGCGCATCCCCGACAGCCTTGAGGCTGTTTTCTGTGTGGCAATTCCTTGGATCACAGCTTTAAAATTAACTGTCAGTGGAAAAAATGAACAGTGAGAAGAGAGAATAACATGAATGAGATGAACTGGGGTCTGCATTTTTAAATTAAGACACCTGGTGATCCAGCCCTCTGCTACCAGACCATTTTGCAGGCAATGGAGGGATTTCCCAAAACTAGGACAAAAGGGTATGATGGCTTCACAGAAACACCAAATACAGAAGGAAAAGCCTACAGATTTAGGAAAAGAGTGTGAAGGGAGACATGGGTGCACACCTTTTGCCAACCATGCAAAGACCACTGGGGTTATATGACACCTTAGCAGTTAAACGGATATAAAGAACTGGAAAAGAGCTGAAAGATGGATATAAAGTACTGAAAAATTGAAATCAAGGGTGCTGGCTCCATGAGAGATTTTGGTCACATCACTGCATCACTCAGCAGCTCCCCCTGGCTCCAGAGCTCCCCATAGGGAATGTGGCAGTCACTTTCCCTGTGACAACACACCTGGACATGCCTCGAACACACAGCGATCACAGCCCTGTGTGCACTGAGAGCCACTCTTGGTTTGTATACCAAGAGTGTACTTGTATACCAAGTGTATACTTGTCTGGAGCAATTTTCAATCACAGCATCCGATTTGAGGAGCCCAATTCCTTCAAAAACTAACAACATTTCCCTCCCAGCATCCTACCCAGGGCAGGACCTGGCCACAAGAACAGCCTGTACCAGGACAGCAGACCTCAGACTCCAAGAAGTGCAGGGTTTTGGTGTGCTGCCACAAGCAGCAAAAGCAGGTTCTTACAATTGAAGAAAGCTGGAGAGAATCAAATTTCAATTCAAGCCAGAAATTTTACACGCCAGTTTTAGTGCCTGGAGGGACTAAGTTCTTCTTTTTTTTAAGCTTTAACTCACCATGAAGAATTACAAGGTCCACGTGCTAACAATAACAATCCAAAGCAATATAATGCTTGATACCATCTCAGGAGTTTGTGGGTCAGTCCTGTGGGGTCACACACAGCTCCAAGGGCACCACGGCACATCAGCATTCCACAAACACATCAAGTCACCCCCACACACCTCATTTGCCATGTGGACAAATGAGATACCAGAAAAAAATTATTCTGGGGAGAGGAGGAGAGGTCACAAGCCCCTTCACCATACAGGACACGCTGGAGTGTGTTTGAACCAACAAGGATAGTGTGGTTTTATACAAGGATTTATTTCAGAGCAGTTGGCTTCTCTCCTTGGACAACAGCAACCTCTTAAGGGGGAAAATCAGATGTAAGTTAGAGACATGCATTCCTGAAATGACGTTTTGGAGTTACTGTACCTGTGCCACACCTGTGACAGTTATAGCTACCCCCTCCGCCGTCTCTACGTCCTCACACCTGGGCTGTAACGTCATTATCTCTAGGGAAATCCTGCCAAAAAACGTAAAATATTTGCACGTTTCCAGGTTACACACACTCACCTCTTCCCTTTGCATCTCCTGTCCTGGTCTACCTGCTGCACTCATCACAGGTAATGCAAGACAGGCACAGAATGCAGCCAAGGAACCACATCTGTGACTGGAGACAGATAGAGCACTGTGGCCAAGAAATAGATTTTCAGATAATGCTTAAAGGCAATTTATCAGCAAAGGCTGGAATCCAGACTGGAAATGATCTTGTGACCCTTTCCCTCCTGCTGGGTTAGTGAGGGGCCAGAAGCTGCAGCTTTGGGACCCCAAAGGGCCGTCTGTCAGATGTTCATTATGCCACGCTGCCAACGGAGTGGCAGCGCAGGATGGTGTCACTGGTTTAAAAGCACAGCATGGAAGTGAAATGCTCCCACCCACCTCACACAGGCACTGGTGCTCGACAGAACCTGCTGAAGAAGCAGCCCTAGGTTAGCCCTTACCACTGCCCCACCCTCTGATCTGGTTTACCTCTCCCTCTATTTTTGCAGTGTCCCAAAGGCAGATGGAAACGAGTCTCCAGTTCTTTATGGCCATGCCTGTAGAGTACCAGGGACCCAGAAACAGATCCTGCAGCTCCAGAGCCCTCTCAGTCACCCCAGGTGGGCTTGAGGTACTTTGGTCAGACCCAGCAATCTCCAGGTCACCATCTGGTAAAACAAGGGACATCTCTGGCTGTGGCAGGTTCTGTTCCAGGAAGCCAAGCCTGGATCCCACGTCAGTCATAACAAGCCGGAAAGGTGTCGGGAGTCAGGACAGGGAGCCACAGGGCAGAGAGTCTGTGTCAGTGAACATTAGGTCAAACATCTGAAGCATGAAGGGGCTGCCCTGAGCTGCTGTGTGCATGCTGAGTTGCTCCAGGATTGGCTGGAAGTGCTGAAACC